>OU426982.1:84471676-87153840 GCA_911387785.2 Aelia acuminata | reverse complement strand
CTAAAATTTGCCTAAGCAGGTATAATTAGGATAGGGATCTTTAACGAGTACCTGACATCGTACAGGCTCGGGACCTCCATTTTACGTCCTATGCGAGGAACGGCATACACGAGGATTTTTTACCCCCACTAAAAAATCCTAGGGCCATCTCGGGAAGCGAATTCGCGAACTTTAGTGTTGTAGGTTTCTATGCTAACCACTATACCAAAGGTAACCCTGTGACACTAGGTCTTCTCTACATTGAGACTGCCAGTTACTTTTTATTATCGAATGATTACTTTAAACAGTAAATCATTCTTTTTTAAAAAATAAATCAAACCATATGGCACCTACAAACTCTATTAAAAAGAGGTTATTCCCTGAATAAAATTAATTTAATTGAAATAATTTTGTTGTGTAAAGAAGAAGATAGGAATATTCAATATATATTAATATATCAATATGAAATTGAACTTTAAACAAAAAAAGTTAGTTTGCAATGAGAAGTTGCAGAACTTTAAAAGGTTTATTCTCAAGTACATGGTTTGATCAATCAAGACTACCATTAAGTAAGTGAACATTTATTTCATCAAATATTTGAAGACATGGCTGCTTTTTATACAGTTTAGCTTGATATTTTTTTTTCATTGTTTTTGTATTGATTTAAAATAAATATTTCATTAACCTGTATTCTTGTTTGCTGGTCATATGCTAATTAAAGCGGTTACTTTTAAAGTAATCATTTGTTGATAAAAGTAACTGGCAGCCTTAATGTAGAAAAGACCCAAGATACTGAATAGTGATTTGTTTTTTAAAGCTCCGGAACAATATAGATGATCTGGTGCCTGACAGACAAAGTTTAACCCGGAAGTTAACAGTGATTTGGGATGAGGTCCTGGCAGTGGCTGCTCCGAAAGCCCTTCGTCCTTCGGCTGAACGCCCTCCGATCAGTGGCCATGATGCCCTCAAGCTGTCCCTAATCGAGTTTATTGGAGCATTAACAAGTTCTGCTAAACTCCTCCAGGCTCTCAAGTAGCAGTTAATCCAATCATTTCAATAATGACTGACAGATTAATACTAACTGACTTACTGGAAAGCACTACATCCCGGGGAGAGCCCAGGCTTGCCTCACATCAGACCACTGCTGTCTGCAAAACGCTAAAGCCTAATCTTTGATCATTTACTTGAGATTAAAAAAATATGTTATATTTTGATTTCTTCATTATAGTCAAAACATCAAAGATTTTCGAAAAAGAATGTATGAAGTATATCAAAGATTTTACTGCAGAAATAGTTTATTAAAGAGGTAATCGAACAAAGAGGTAATCGAGGTTAATTAAGTAATATTACAACAAAAGTTAACAATTTAGATTTATTATCCTAATGGCATGGTTGAGAGATGAGCATATTTTTTCATCGTTTTTTCCCCTTCATTAGTCTTTTGTTTCCCTTAATGGATTCTCCTTTCTCTTTTAAAGATGATCTTTTTTTTTACTCTGATTAAAAACCACACCAAATGACAGTTATTTTCTTATATTCATTGTGAATTGAAAAAGTGATTTACTTCAGATTCTCTTGTAGCCCTCCTAACGAATGAAATTAAAATCAATTATAGAAAATCTATTTACATGGCTTCGCTTTTAAAAAATGAGTTTAATTTTTAAAAATGGAAACTTACAATAGAAAGCGATTATAAAATTAATAGGAAAACCCATGTACAACAGGGTTGTCTCTGGATTATTTTTTGGTGTTGGCCTTGTATATGTCATTAATAATATATTGTGAATAGTGATATGACAAAACTTGCCTTGTCTACTTTTTAACTCCACTACTCAAAACTTACTGTTTTCTTAAAAAATCACTCTATTGGTCCAGTTGTCAACCATGAAAATAATAAAAAAATTAATGCAAAGGAGATTCAATTGCCAGGTTTCGCATTTTGATACAGAAATGGCTGAAAATATATTTGAACCAGTTTTGATTTATCAACAATCTGAATGCACTTCTAAGGGATATGTAGCGATTTTTTATTTAGAGTATCATGAAAAAATTGTTGTAGAAATCCACTAATAACTAAGTTATGAATTCGTACAGATAAGACGAGTTTTGTAATGTCGTTACTCATCTTGTAATGAGGATCATAGAACGCTCTATCGAAAATCGGTCATAGGACGGAATTCAAGGAGTTCTGCTAGTGGGTCTAACTAGATGAACCTAAGGGGAAAAAAAGTTCGCTAGAAATAAAGTTAGGAGAAGTAGGTAAAGTTGGAAAGAAGCAAACTAGCAACCGCAGGCCAATGTACATAGATCCTTTACTTTGGATTTACGCTGCAAATGTTAAACTTATATATAAAGTAAGTTCTGATACTGGTAATTATACAAGGGATGTTTTTGCCAAACCTAATGGGAATCGAACCGTTAACGCATCAAACAAAAAACTTTTAGACCTAATAATGTTTGTTCTCCAAAACATGAAACTGTCTTTTGTCGCCAAACCTACCAGATCGAAAAAAAAAAAATATTTTTGCATTAGATAGGATGTAACCTCGCTTAGACTATAAGTTTTTTTTTTATTTACATAGTTACATAAATATTATCGTTTTTAATAATTAAGTTTTGCAGATCAGAAAGGATAAGTAATGATAAACGTTCACGGCTGAATATTTGGAACGAAGTTTGGAACCAAAGGTTGCTTCGCTTTTTGAACGCCAGGGGTGATTAAAATGAACCAAAGAGTAAATACTGTTTAAAACCTTACATTTTTTTTATATTCCCTTAGGATGATTATTAACCTGTGAGGATTATTATTTTTGTTAAACAGTTAAGATTTACCCTAAAACATTTTCATACAAAGGTTAAAAAAAAAAATCTTATAAACAGGCCTTTAGAAAAAACAACAACCAATTTAGGGATGAATTCATGCAAGAGCAACGAATGAATTCACATGTAAAAAAAAAAAAAACCTAAATAAAACATGTAGAAAAAATATAGAAAGCCCTATGAATCCACCCCAAAGACTTACTGCGTAATAACTGCGTTAATAATCAGTGGGCGTTAATTAAGACAGGCTTTTAATTAAATAGGCAGTGTCCTACTTCAATTTTGTTAGGGAACGGAGAAGGGGCGGGGGTTAGTAGTTGGGAGCTAGACCCAACACAAGGTTACGGAATTATTAAGCCCTTTATTTAGCGGGACAGGCTCACATCTGAAAACGGCTATTACGACTCATTAAATTGAAATCCCTTCATGCCCTTTTCAAGTCTTCATTTCCCTGGTAGCAGTTGTAGTTTAGACTATGTAATTACATCTGGTTAATTTAGACCTCAAATTGAGTTTCCCTTGGTCGAGGAGAAGCTGTGCTCCAATTTATTTCACTAACGTGTACGAAAATGAAATAGAAATAGGTAAGGTTAAATAAAAATGGGCATTATTTCTTTTAGCAATGGTAGAAAAGGAAATCATCAAATAAAATTTACAAAAACTTAATATATATAGCTTAAGTGTGATCGGATAAAAGTCGCGAATTGGAGCTTGGTCAATAAAATGGTTCCAACAAAATAAGAATGTTTTTTGTTCTTTGTATTTTTCTCTTGCGTTTCCTCACCTTATAGATCTTTAGCCACCCGTACCAATCTCCTCCAACTCTGCCAATCTTGAGCCATCTTTATATCTTTGAATGAATGAAAACTACATAAGAGAAAATTCGAAGGGTGTATATCATACCCCTGTTTGAAAATAACATGGAAATAAACCGAGACTTTTTGTCAAGGTTCATTCCGGTTGTCGGATATGGCTGGAACTATTACGCAGTATTCGTAATACCGTGGTCTATCTAAACTATTTTATCTATCAAATAATATATGTTTTCATAATCTCATAATTTCATGCAATGTAAAAAACTGGTTAGCTGGTGTAAGATGTTGCATGTTCGTTAGCCATCAATTCGTATTACGTTCAAGGTTTGCTTCATTCTTACTTACTTCTTTGAGTTGAACATTTTTTCATACTGTTATTCATGAAAATTTATACGATGATTTCTTCATGGGGAATCCTCGATTACCATACGTACAAAAATTACATTAAACGGTTATAGTAGTAATGCATAATGAGCGGAAAATTTTTCTGAAGCTTAATGCAAGAAACATTTTAATTATTTATCAAAATGTTCCTGAGAAAAAATGTATGAATTTATATACAAGTATAACCAAGAAACTGGATTTCCATGGGAAAAGTTCGAAACGCTATATCTTTTTAGCGTCTCGGAAACGCATATCTCACAACACCGACCTAATCTACATGCTGATTTCCTAACTTCTATGTTCGAAGCGGCTGTGTTCTATGGACATACCAAATAGAGGTAGAACATACCAAACATTGGGTTAAACTGTTTTTGGGAAAACATATAATAAAACTATATCAGTTTATTTTATTTTAATGACAAAACTTATACACATCAGACTTCCCTGAAAAATACGTAATCGATATTTAACGCAAATCCACCTCTCCTAGAGATCTTCAATAATGTTTAAGAATATTACTCCTGGGATGATAAATAGCCAACAATTTATTGAATTGAACAACCTTCTTTTCAAGGAAGCTCGACGGTCATCAATATGGTTAAAAATGGTAAAAAATGGTTAAAAACTAAGGGCCGAAACGTAGGCTTGTTTCGGATATCATTTCAGATATTATATTTCTACCTCTAAATTTTCAATGGTATTGTAACGGAAGAAACCAACAATGTTTTGACAGGTCTAATACACTGCAGAACGGGGGATAGGGAATGTTCGAGTGTTCGTAGGCCACGCTGCGAGAGAGAAGGGTCCATTTTGAACAGTGTAGCGAGAGTCAACCAGTACAAAGAATACAGTTACTTTCGAGTCACATTTAACTATAAATTTAACATTTAACATTTGCTATCATCTGAGTTCTCATTGTTTGTTGGACATTTTTTTTTGTCACATTATTCTAACCCATATCAATGTCACAGCATTATTATTTTGCATAAAACATAAAAGAGAAAAAGTTCAATTCATTTTAAAAAAAGAAAATGTTGAAATGAATTGGGATAAACCTGATGACGATCAGGCTTCCTATAGCGAAATATTGCCCATGTACTAACTCAAACTCAGAGCCATTTGAATTTTCAATTTCCCTGGCGTCGGGTTGAAAATTACGGGAGAGCACTGGAAATACAAAATTAAGCAGAATGAAATACTGAATTTTACTTCGGGTTCGTTCAGGATCCAATTTATTTTGATGAAGGCTCGGAGTTAGCCATGAATACTGATACGTTATAATCGAGCCGGACCCAGCCTTCACTTCCCACAAACTATCTCCGCGCCCGATTTGATTGGTGCTGGGTTATCAGAAATGGTTTCATCTATCTGTTGTAATAGTAATAGATAAAATCTTTTAAAAAATATAAAAAAGCAATACCATTAAAGAATTTACATTAACTAAATATTATTTGTTAAATTTGATGGTTTTTGGAATTATAAATATTTTTGTCTGTAACAAAAAATATTTGTTATTATCTAGCTTTGAGAGTTAGGGCCTTACAGTAAACCGCCGTCCATTTTTTTATTTTTTATTAATGCGCTTATAAATGTACATAATTATCCAAACTACATTCTCAGTGATATAAAGTATTTTTATTCTTAATCTAAGTTGTGCGATTGCTAGGAAGATAATTCTTTTTAAATTTATGTCCTCGGGTCACCAGACACCTATAATTATAATTGTAATACAAAATACAGAAATTTCGAATGATTGATTAAAATCAAATTTGGCTTGAATAGAAAAATCAAGAGATTGAGTCATTGGGGAAAAGTATTTCGATATAGAATTCTATAATTGAGCGATTTCATCTAACACAAAACCGTAACTTAACCGGCGACGTTCATCCATTTTTCTTCCTTTCATGAAAATAAATTATTCCACGGCAATTCGGTATTCAAAACAATTCCGGTCCCGCACTGGACAGGAATTGAATAGAAAAAAATAGCGGATTTGTGTCAGTTTATTTTCGCAATTGGAGCTTAAATTCACTTTGAAAGATTAATATTTCTCTAAAATATAATAATTTTCATTCAAAATAGTTTAAACTGGAAATATATACATATATTTTTCCTTTCCGTAATATTCTTATCAAAGGCATTTGTAATAGATTCTTTTTTTTTTTTTTATTTTAAATATTTTATTTTTGAAGGGAAAAGGTAAGGGTCTCGGACGAGAGTCGATACCGGGTCTCCGTGACATGCGTGGTACGCTATCCACTGCGCTAACGAGCTCGCTTCCAAGCTAAGCCAATTCTCTCCTCTTCACAGATCCCTTTCCCCCATACAATAAAATATTAAAAATTAATATAAAATTAAATCGACTGGTTGCCCACAACAAATAATTGAGGAGGTGAGGTGCAAAACTCGTTCGTTCATTTTTTTTTTAGAAATTGTGATGACAGTAGATTCTAAAAGATATTTTAATGCTCTTTCAACATATCTTATCAGATTGGAGCAAAACTTATTATTTCATATGGATTTTTACAAAATAGCGGTTGCAGAACTGATATGTTCCATAGCCCATTGTGTATCGAAACTGTTTCGTTACTCGTTGTGAAGCAGAACTCTTTGGTTCCTATTATAACATCTCACTTTGCACCCATTCCATTCGTTCACTTCAGCAGTTTCCGTTACTCATTCTGAACAAAAGATCCAAAGCTCCTTAAACTCGCGTGTTTTTTTTTCAGTTTATACTCGATTCTTCTTACCTAGCTATATTCATAATTGATTTTCCAATGGCTCCAACAAGCTGAAAGACGTTGAAAAAGCATTTTGGTGACGAGTGGAGGGTCAATGATTCATTGAAGTATTACACACGAATTTTCAATATATCCGTCACAGACGAGGGAAACAACAAACAACAGGATAATGCAGTCGCTATTATTGAAGAAGGAGACGGTCTTAGGATCTAGTCTTTTTGTAGTCAGATGTTTTATATCTAATGAAACGGGGAAGAATTGTGTCTTTTGAGCGCAATCATACCCCTTTTTACACTGGTTCCGGCTAAAGTTGGAATAATCTAAAAATAGTAAAGGGGGTTAGTGAAATATATTTTATTTTGATTTTTTAATCATTCAACGGGTCATTGGCAGTTGAGATAAGGGTAGGAATGGAAAACTTAAATTTTAGTACTCGGTAAGGTTGAAGTGGTATAAAAATAAGGCATAGGTCTTTTATATGTGCCAAATCTAAATTCAAAGTATTTACTTATTACTTAACGTGTACGTATATTATTTGACGAAACCTACCGATGTAGTTTGTTTCTCTTTGCTACTTTTATAATAATTATTTTTATAAAGTTATTTCCTAGAAACATTCTTTTCTCCTGCCTGAATATATTGATTATAGCTCATAAATAAATATAGATTAGGGGATTATTATTTATTCTATTAAAGGATCAATGTGAATCTATTTTTAGATTCATGCTTAGATGTGGGATTTTCCAAGAGAACCGAGTAAATATACTTTAATGTTTTAAAATATAACATAACATGATATAAAGTTTGCATGCAAAGCTACCAAGTCGAAACCTCAGTAAATAAACTCTCCCCTTATTACTTATATACTCCGGGGCACAAAGGAAACATGCTCGAATCATCTACAAAGCAAAGAAGCCATGTTCAGACTTACACAAAAGGAAAACCTACTTTCAAGTGATTTACAATCCACTCTTGAGTTATATAGAATTCATACATTCATACATATTTTACTAAGCAAGGATACATATTTAACTATTCGTTAGCATTATACATATTATACATTAAAAAAAAAAAAAAAGGTGCCCAAAACAGGTCTTGTGACCATGTTAAACTATTGAATTTTTACTTCTATACCAAATTTTTGGATGATTTCTAATTCTAGAATTAAATTTTCCTTTAGATCAACATTTTCATGCTAAAACGTTATTTACATGTAACATAATAAAAGTGACTTTTCGGAGATTTAACAATGCAAAGTTGTATTTATAGATAAATCAGAGTTCTTTCTTTGAGGTTGCATCTTATGTATACAAGGAATGTGATTTTGAAGATAGTGAAAAGTTGGAAAACAATGAATGCGAACTATCTCTCAAATAAATAACGTAATTTTTATAAAAATAAAAAGTTATTTTTTATATTAATCTAATCTTAATTTGTGGGTGACTACCTTTTTAAAATTATTTTTAAATAATTTATTTTTTGATTGAAAAAATAAATCTTTTCTCTTCAAAAAATAAATTATTTAAAAGTTATTTTTTATTTCTTTTGAAATGTACAGTTGATTCACAGAGTTTGGACATTATGAACCGTTGAAATAAAATAAAAAATAGAGGTTAAGAATAAAAAAAATCTTGTTAGAGAACTTCATTTTTCATTGAAAAATCAGAATCAATTATTCAAATAATCCCTCAAAACGTCAAATTCATTTAAGGGATTTAACGCTTACTAACAATAAGTGTAGTAGTTTTCTAAAAATTATGGAGTCTGTATTCCATCAAAATGGTAAAGAAATAATTTGTGAAAGACCTTTGATTTTTATCTAAATGTTTATCTATTATATCATCTGTATGTTTATATACATATGAAATCGCTAATTCCTCTCAATTTTTTTTTTTTCAGGAGAGCGAATATTAATAACTTGAAATTCTGAGGGTACAATAAATTTGTGTTCAGATTATAATAGAATATTTTACAATGCAGCTCATTTTAACTAATAACCGACTTTTGAAAAGTAAAAAAGGAATCGTTTTTCTGTTTGAAAAGGAAAACAAGAAAAAAAGAACAAAACAAATTAAATGTTAAAGAACCTCATTTGCTTTATCAGATCCTAGTTAAAAGTTTCATAAATATTGTTTGGAATACAGTTAGAATGATATACAACTCTTTCAGAAAATTTTATATGGAACTCGAAAAATATAATTCAGCGCCATCTTTTTCTACTGGTACCTGAATTTTCTTAACTTCATTTAACAAAGAATAAAACTGAATGAGCCTATATATAAATATGAAAATGCTTGAATACAGGTGAAACCGAAAGTAGTCAAACAGTTGATGGTATTTAAAAAATTAATATGGAATCATGTATTTACGATCCCACATAATTTTTAAAATTTCATCACCATCCGCTAAGCGGTCCCAGGTTATTCGCTCGTTGGCTGGATTCTTTTACGGACAGTCTACGTTAATACATGTAACGCGGGAGGAAGTCTACTGACATATTCTGAGGGAATAACATTTTTTAACCCTTTGTATTTATACAATCTTCGCTACCTACTGTAGTGTGAAGTGTAAAGCAAGAAGCAAGAAGTGTAAAGGAGAACCAGAGGACTAGACAAATATTTGAGCAATTTGTCTCTCTCTCCCCCCCCCCCCCGCTCTACCACTCTCTCTCTCTCACTCTCTCACTCTCTCTCTCTCTCTCTCTCTCTTTCTCTCAATACTCCCTCAAAAAGGACGAGGATGTGGATTTATCTGCCCTAACCATCCCGTGTAAAGAACCATCTCCTAGCCCAACCCCTCACCTTCAACCCCCGCCCCCACTTTCCAACTTTATATTCCAAGCATGGCAGTCTCCTTCCTCCTAACTTTGCATGCTTTACACGTAACTACATATCGCTGCTGTTTCAGCTTTCGAGGCGCCAAATATAGCACTAAATTGTTTTCTCTCACATATGTTTATTACATCTTGCTTTATGGATACAAAGTACAGAAAAAAGTCGAAACTTAAAAAAAAAAAATAATCAGAAATAGGTTCGGAAAATTCATCCAGGCTTTGAAGTGTTTGAAAGAAATTTATTCCATATTGAATTTATTCCATTTCTCATATTTTCTCAGAAATTGGGTTTTCATCAGATGTAATTGCCTCCTTTGAGCATTTTAAATATATTTCTTGGAACGGGCATACAAATATTTCGCTATAATATCAATTAAAATACTTATAATATGAACTAACAGCTACTCTAGTACCTGCTACTTTAAACTTTTTGTGATATTTAATCTTTTAAGAAATTAAATATTTTTATTTTTTTCTGTGATATTTCCTACATAAAGTATATATAATTCAATAGTCTTTCTTAATCAAACGAAGGAAGTAATATTTTATTTTTCGATTCAAACAACGTTGACAAAAATACATGGGTAACTCAAGCGAATGGACCAAACCATGTCTGACTATTAATCTGTCTGACTATTAATCTACAAAACTTGTCAAATTTACATTGATAACAAAATAATAGTCAAAGGTCGCACAATATGAAAAAATATATCAACATTTAATTTATTTTCTTTTTAATTTGGAGGAAGATCACCATAAAGACTTGTGTCACGAATTTTTAGGACGAATCCATTCGCAATGGCAATAATAGCATAAAAACTCAGAAAATATCTTAAAGATGCTCAATGTTTGATGCCGGTATTGGGAACGTTCTCCATTACCTTTTTTACATTATTCTGCAAAATGAAAATATAAAAATGTTTACACCTTTTTGACAAATGGTTTGACTTTGAAAGTTAAATGTGCACTTATTTAACAAACGAGCGATTACAAAACATTAAAAATATTATGTGCCCATCCATATCCAATGAATGCTCATTGGATGCTTCAATTCGGATTCGTCGATGGTGAATGACAGATTTGTTTTTAAGATTTGCATCAATGTCTAGAAAATTTAACTTTTTTCTCACACATTTTTTTTTATGAAAATACACTGTTCGATAATGGGGGCCTGACACATGCCATATGGCCAGGAGCCCTTTTCTCGATAATTTAAGTTCTATAATTTTGGTGAGGGTTTTAATGAGTGAATAATTACTGATATTTATAAACTCCCTTTATTCACAGTTTAAATCCCTGAAGGGGCATTATTTTTAACAATTATATTTACGGATCTCGGGGGGGGTCCTGTTCTCCTTATTCCGCCCTGCTCTGGCTCTCCTAGCGATGGGCTGGTTCGAGTCTCCGTGCTCGAGTCGCTGGCGGTAGCCGTGGTGTGCGACTGGAGGTCCTCTTAAGTGGATGCTGTGATATGCCGTGTACACAGGCCGTCTTTCTCCCTTGCTGGCAGCAGTCAGAGTCCCATCTCGTCGTCGTGGGGACGGCTAAGGTCCACGCTGAAGGAGATGATCAATATATTTTTTTGTATATTATAAAACTTGGATTTATTTGTGTAAATCCGACAGACACTATGGGACTTAGTAGCCACATGCATTTTTTTCTTTTTCTTTTTTAGTCCAGATCCACTAATAAGCTTTCCGCATTCATTTGTTGTAGTTTTTTTTTTTTGTTTTAATGTCAAAATCTCTTGACGGCCAGTGATAAAGTAACCGAAAGTGGTTTAAATGTTCCATATTTGAAAAACAAGCCCGAAATGAGGTACCTATCCTTTCAATATTAACTAAAGCATTAGTAATATTCGAGGTGTAGTGTAGCATCTAGAAGGTGTAGCACACAAACTGGAAGAAAGATGTGCAATATTGTCGATATCTCACTTAGTTAAGCTAGCCCAGGGAGGTCCTGATGACCCTAATATGCTTGGAAAACTAGAATTTAGAGTTGGTAGGATTAATAGCAGGTTGAAGGAGGACTTTTATATGCCTGTGTGCAAGCCTTGTTACAATTCTCCACTAAATAATCTCACTAACCTCTGGAACTCTTAATATAAGGTACTTGAGCTAGATTTCAGTTTTGGATTGGGAAAGATCAAAAGTATTCTGTGGAAGCGTTTCTCGCATATTAGTGCTGATGTCAGCATATGCATTTCAGTTAGATCTATGCATATATTGCATGCGTACATTATGTGTATTTGCGTGTATTGTGTGTATAATTATAAATGTAAGCATATATTTTATGTATATCGATATGTTTTCTAGGCCTTTTTATACTGCTCTTCTTATCCCTAACTCGACGTTAAGAAGATTTAAAGATTACTTTGTTTACATGTGGATGTACATATATCTATTTTATATATTTTAGGTTAATGTATTATGCAAAATAAATAAATAAATAAAAAACTATAACGAGAATATCCTATGCAATATAATTTTCGAAGAGACATTAAACGTTTGTAAAGATAGTCAATGAGTTCTATTATTGAAGTGTTACCAAAGTTTAGTTTTCCTACATAACGAAGCTACATCAATGTCTCACACATACATCATTTTAGGGACCTCATAATGAACAATTAAGGAGGAAATAACGGGTCATCCAGTATGTAGCACCCAGTTGAATACACCCCGGAGTCGAATAGCAGCGGAAATGTCATGCTTGGGGAGTGGATGAAGGGATAGTCATGGTACGACAGGGACCGTCATGTTTGGGTTCAGTGTTGACTTAGGATGTAGATATAATTGACGGCTGTGGCATGGGACCGGTTGATTGTTGAGCTCTGTCACTACCAATGCAACCGTTTGTATTCAGCGCTCTCTATTAACGGTGACGGATACCAACCGGTTGCCACCTACCCTAAATTAGAGACGAAATATTCAAGGAATAATGAATCGATCTTAATATTGTTTTTAAAAACTTTTTATAAATTTCTTATTTCATTTTAGTACTCGTATATCAACAATGCCCTCTTATTAAAAACGAAAATTGTTTTCTAACACCAGTTATTTATATTATTTAATTTATGTTAGTGTGAATTCATATGATTCGCTCTTTGGATATTGATGCATTTCATTCTAATACCAATCGCTGCCCTGAAACCTGTGAAAATGAACTATCGAGACGTTATTAGAGAATCACCGTATGTATAGATAGGAAACAAAGATTAATTGGTTGTTGAACGGGGTGATTCGAGAGTAAATAGCCTTTGAGTATGACCTCCATTATCTCCGAAGAAGATCATCAATGCTTTAATTATAAGAAAACATTGTCTAAAATTTAATCAGTTTAAGTTTTCAAGCCAATGCATAATGTATATAATCAATTTATAGATATTCATACTCTGAAACGCAAAAATATTGATAAAAATCTATTGTATTTATGCAATTCTTCAAAATTTTCTGAAAACTGCATAATCCCCTTTCCCATAGATTTTGTTACTCAGAAATAAGGAGTGTCTTTGGCAATAACACTAACTAAGACTAAGCATGAGCTAAGGAGGTTTCCAATGAACAGCACACTCGAATTATCATGAAATATCCAAAAACAAACTTTCTAAGCATGTGAAGTGATTTTAAAAAAGTAAAACGTGGGAAGGAGTTGATAGTGCTATGGGTTCCTTTAGATATCGGGATAAACGGCAAGAGCAGACGTAACAAAAGAAGCAGCTAAGAGCTCACCCTCCTGCTCTAACATACACTTTGCTCTCAAAAGGAAAGTGTTCAAAAAATGGAACGAAGAGTGGAAAAATATATAATCGTCAAAGAACATAAATTTGCCTTGCTTCATCCAAAGAATTTTACGCCAAAGGAATTCGCCGTAATAATCAGGTCAAGTGCAGGACACACTAAACTCAGTCCTCGTCCACGTCGATGTACCGCCCCTCGCACTTCGCACCAAGCTAAAAAAAAAAAAAAAAAAAAAAAAAAAAAAAAAAAAAAAAAAAAAAAAAAAAAAAATATGAACACAGCAATTCCAATGGGACTGGAACCGCACCAAATCCAATAAATGAAGCTCCTATTTTTTTTAGCCTCGCCCTTTCACCACTGGGCGTTAGAGATTAGCACCACTGCGGCTGTCATATGTTTATATTTTTGTACTTCTTTTTTACAAACCATTTTTAAATAACAAATGATATTAATATGATTGGACTATATAAATATATAAGTATATAATTATTTTCATGATGGTAATACTTTCTTTTGCTATTTAAGTTGCCATAAAACGTAAATAAACCAACTGATTTTGTCTTTATTTTTGTCAATCGCTTTTCGATCTTGAGACAAGTTAACCAGATATCGTTAAGTAGAATTAGCATTTTCTTGAAAAGAACGTAATTCCATTCCTGATACAATTTTTACTAACACTGTAGGACGACGGGCCTCGATTGCTGCCTAATATTTATAACTAAAGAAGAAATTTACCAACAATTTATATATCAACTTTAAGGAAGTATTTCCTCCAATAATGTTGTTATAAATTGATCTTCGAAATCATCGGAACTCTAATATAAATCTTGCACATTTACGAACTCTGACTTCCGGAATCGCACTTTTAAATAGAATCAAGTCCCAGCGTTCGCACAATCTGCGCGCAACCAGCTTAATTCCTGCTTTCATGTGTCGCCTCACCTCACCTCGCGTCACGGAGCTGCGTTCCAACTTAAGCCAGGCCTTAAAGATGGCAGTGGCGTTAGGTGCGGTGCCCTGCTCTGGGTAGGCACGGGGTGAGGGTCGAGGTGCAAGGCGGTGACGTTGACGAGGCCTAAGACATCTCCATATTAATTCTTTTTCTGTTTTGGGGTTTAGAAAATTAAAAAAAAAAAAAAACCGTGGCGTTACATGTCACCTGTCAGACAGTAGGAGGTAAAGTCCTGTATAAAATAAGAAAAGGAAAAAACTTCGAATAAATTATTAAAATTTATAACTTCCACTTGAGCTTATGTAATGATAGGATTCTTTTTCAGTTCGGCTGTAACTCCCGTGATGTAACGTAAGGGATTGGGCTATATCACCACATTTTAGTCAAGTACTTTACATAAATTTTAATTAATTCTATTTTATGTGAATGTTAGTTTGACTGCAACCAATGGTAATTTCATTATACATATAAAAAGAAGAAAAAAAAATAGGGAATCAGAGCTCATCCTTTTTGATTTTTGTTTGTTTAAAAGTTAATTTTCCAACCACAATATATATGGCAGTAATAACAGTTTCCCTCCTAACGCTATTATTAAATCCGGCCTAACGATATGCATACAGGATTTTGTTGAAACTGAGAAGCAATTTATATGAGGCTGGGAGAGGTTAGAGGAAGGGGAGGGGGTAAGTATAACAAATAGCGTTATCGGCTTCAGGAGTTAATTGGTTAAACGCCAGGACCTCAGTCCTCGGGGATATTGAATTACATCCTCTCAAAGTGAAGGTGTTTATCTTCCTCCCGCAAACTAAATTAATCAAGGGGAGTGCTCTTCTTCTCCGCTCCTATAAAAGAGTTTAAAATAAACCGTCCACCTTCATAACTGAATTAGGCTAGGGCCATTGTCAAAACTGCCGCAACCATTCCCAGGGATTATTCCCTTATGTAAAACCTCTTTCGGCTAGCATAGTTAGATTACCACGGGTATTTTCTACGCCTAAATGGAAAAATGAAAGAACTAATTTCCTGTCCCCTTTAAAGCCTTGATATACAAGCTAATACGGCTGATTAGGTTCATTATGAAGAATATTCGATGTATGGATCATATTAATCGGAAAATATGCATAATATACCTGAATACTGATAAATTCTCTTTGAACATGGCGAATGGAAAGGTTTTAGTAATTCCGAACTTCATGGTAGTGCGTATAAAATCTACCACTCTGTTCCGTTCATGACTAATGAAAAGCACTCAGAGCATTAAAATTATAGTGATTCCCCAACTGTAAATCAACAAAATTATTGTGAACAAACAAAATTACTACTCAATGTGAGCTCATTAATATGAGTAGTATTAAGGAACATAAACATTTTTCATGATAAATGTCAAACGCCCTAGTCATATCTGAGGAGGATGCGACGGAATAATCTTTCCTTTTGTTTTCATTATTTATAACAGCTTCAATGATCCATACTTTAGAAGACGCCTTACATTTTTTTTTTTTTACTTATGTATCACCAGTTACTTTTATTTTATTATAATCTTTATTTTATTTTTTTAAATATATTCGTATTTATTAATTTAATCTATAAGTTCCTGAAAGGTTTTTCACATTCAGGCCTTCTCCGGTAATTACCATTGGCCTGGAGCAAATGTGTACTAGTATCGCTATGCTTCTAGGCATCACCAATATGGCGCCGCACAGTGGTTGAAAGGCGGAAAAAACCCATTTTTCGAAGGTATTGGAATATTCTTTTTCTTTTCAATATTAATTAATAAAATAGTTACCTGACACATTCCATCAATTTATTCGGATATATTCTGATTTTTAAACTTGTTAGGACCCTTTGAAAATCGATCATTGAAAAAGTTTATATTTCAACGGAAAATTTATAGCACTATAATAATTGTTACAACTCGCATTTTTGTTTCTTAGAGCGATTTTCCTTCATAATCATGGAAAGCGATCTCACATATTACACTAGCATAAATATGATGCTATTTGGTCTATGTTTTAACCCAGTAATAAAATCCCGAATAAATGCAATAAAATTAAGACAAAAAATTTTTTTGGTAATCCATATTTTTCAAGCGCAGCCGAGCGCAGTTTTAAAATCCATTTTTTTAAGAAGAAGATACATTCAAGGAAATATTAAAACATATTCTAGCTGCGTCCACCTGCGTCTTTTTTTTTATTGAAATACCTAAGCTATTTCGTGGAGTATATTCGCTATGGAGCTTGCGCTTCGAATTAGGATATTACTAATCGTATAGTAAAACATCATGCCTTACTTACCAGGTCTGTAGCATCATTTATAAATTCAGTCTGAATCGTTGTTAGGTCGATAATAAATCAACTTTTTCACCTACCGTGATTTTAGAATGAATTTCGAAATTATTAATAATAAGTTGAGTTATGAACTCCGATAACTTAAAGACTTCGGCACTTTTCATTTTTAAGCATCCATTTATTTTTAGAAGATTGGTATTAAAAAAAAGGTTCAGCTATTATTTAGCTTGAATAAGGGAACTAAATTTTCACAGATAGAGTTGCAGTTATTAAACCTACATTGAACAGTCAATCCCACCATTTCCTATCAAAATTATATTAAAGCCGGATGATCCCAATCTTATATTTTAATATGAGATACATTTAATATTTAAAAATTAAAACATAACGACAAAAATAATTGATAGTTCCTATGTATGATTTTTTTTTTACCTAACTTGAGTGTTTTCATGAAATAAAATTATATTGCTATCAATGATATTACTAGCATAAAACAGCAAAAGTGTTTAAACTAGCTGATCTCGAGTCGAAAATTGATGTATAATTTTTTTTCTATTTTCCTTACACTGCCGGTTAATCGGAATAGCCGGTTAAGCGAGGCTCGAACCTATACATTTTATAGGAAATTCAATCGTGGTTATGATAATATCAACTTTATTTTTTTGCGGCTCACAGATCGGGTTTGACAAGGTTTTTCCCGAAAATAGTCGATTTTCAACCACTGTGCACCGTTTGGTGAGGTCCCGATCTTAACTGAAAAGGACCCGTTAGGGGTTGTTTTTATTTCTGAAGAGCGAGCGTAGCGAGGGTAAATCGAAAGCTGGGACCTAATACAGCTGGTTAAGGCCTATTCTAACTGAAAAGGTAATTAACCTAAAAAATGTCTGAAACGCATAATTTTCTGAAATGATTCCTCCAGTAAGTTGCTTTTATTCTAGTCATGGCGTTTATTTTGGAAAACCTATAATATAATATTACGTTCTCTAAACCTTTCATTTTGCGTATAATATTCCATTCTTTTTAATCATTTTGACGTCCTTTGTTTCTGATAGAAAAAATATTATTTAATTTTCCAATTTTAATTTATACGTTATAAATAATAAGTTTTTGATTCAGCTTTTAACTTCATTATAATACATGGTGGAACCGTAACGCTTAACCATTCTATAACAGCTTTTAAAAGAGATACTGACAACACTAGAGTTAAAATTGCACCAAGCCAGGTTGAACGAAATTAGTCTTCAAAGCCCTTGCTCTTGTTCAAAAACCTTTCCCACAAATTCCTTCTTTAAAAAGTCCTCTGTTACTTTCGGCATATGCATAAAATATTGGCTAATGTTACCTAATAATGAATTATTCATGGAATACATAGCATTCTTTAAAGGGGCACTTTTGAACCCTAAATTCTTTAAAGAGGGAACTTTTTAACCCAAAATAAATTTAAACGCAGAAGTTGACCAGAGGTGTCTCCCTAGATGATAACTACTTTTCTAAGATAGAAAAGAGCAACGGTTAAAAGTGATATAGGATGTTATCTACCAAATGACTTCTTATTAATGAACACTGGATGTAATTTATTAAGATAAGTCCATTTGTTTAGTGTTATCTCTAAAGTTGCTCACATTAAATCGAGAAAAGTTTGATTGTAAAAGTTTTATCGTACAAAACCTTGTCTCATTTTCTAGAAGGAGCAGCACTACTGAATTCTTTAGCCTCCGTGAAGCGCGTGAAAATTTTTGAGTATTTCTGAGGCAGAGTTAGTAATTGTTAAGCAAATCAACCGGTGGCTACTAGACTTCGCTTGGTTTAGAGATGTAATAAAAAAAAAATAGATGAAGGCGAGAAATGGCATTATGGTAAGAATCGAATTGTTTCTAAATGTATTTTATATCTTTTCATTATTTTAAGTCTTCCATTCACAAAAATTCAATATTTGATTTTACGCGCATTAATAAAGGTGCCCGTTGAGAATGTAATTGTAGTGAACGCCGATTTCTCAGAACCAAAAAATATCAACTAACACCTTATTAGGATATTCCTACTGATTGTATTCGTTACTTTAATCGGTAATAAATTATTTCAAATAATAAT
The DNA here is from genome assembly GCA_911387785.2 of Aelia acuminata. Taxonomy (NCBI): domain Eukaryota; kingdom Metazoa; phylum Arthropoda; class Insecta; order Hemiptera; family Pentatomidae; genus Aelia; species Aelia acuminata. The sequence continues at coordinate 87,135,200 of OU426982.1, read as the reverse complement.
GGACAAATAGCCAGAGAAAATTTGTATTATTGCGCCAGTTGTTATATTTTATTATAAAAACAATTTATTGATCTGCCGTGTCGCTTGTTTTACGTAGTACACGCGAGACACCATTCAGAATTTAATTCATTGGTAATTCAATCTTGGCCAAGTATATTCAGACTTAACTCTAATGAAAAAAATATTCATCAGCCACTGAATACTGAATCATCTTGCGTAAAACTATTCATTAATTCTGTACCACATGTAATATTTTTATAAAAATGTTAGTGTTAGAAGCTTCCTGGAAATCGGTTGATTTCAACCAAACATTTGAGTTAAGAAAATTTGCACTTTGGTGAAAAAAACCAAATATATATTGGTACTTGAATAAAAAAAAAAAAAGCTTGCAGATTATAAAACTGATATTCCATTCATGTGAAATTTAACATAAAATATAAAGAAAACTCCAGTTATAAAATATGAGCATTATAGAGAAGTTGGTAAACAAAATGTGTCTATTACGTATGTATATCCTTGTTTTTTTTTTTTTTTTTTTTGTACGGTATGTTTGATTAATTCTTTAAAATAAAAAACTTCCATTGCAACCATTTTTACAGGGTGATCAAAAGAAACATTTAAATTTTGGATGGGACTGTACTCAGAAGTGGAGAGTCATGGCGTGTTGGGTGGAGCGTTCATTCGCCTTTCGAAGAACGGCCATTTTTTTTTTTTTTCATGAGCGATGAAGCCCATTTTTACCTTAATGGGACTGTGAATCAACAAAACTGCAGGTATTGGGCAAAGGAAAATCCGAGGGAAGTCCTATGATACACCGCTGTATTCACCCCGTGTACCATATGGTGTGCGATATCGAGAAAGCGTGTTATTGGTCCCTTCTATTTTGAAGAGGGTGGAGTTGTGGTAACAGTTACCTCGAACAAGTAAGTGGATATGATCAAAATGTTTTTTCTCCCACAACTGCACAGGCTAAACTTGCAAGACTGCATATGGTTTCAGCAAGATGGAACATTTGCTCTTACTGCCAGAGTTTCAATGAACCTGCTGCGGACGTGATTCCAGGTCACCTGATTTCAAGATTTGAAGATGTGCACTGGCCTCCACGATCTCCGGACCTTAACATGTGTGATTTTTATTTGTGGGGACATTTGAAAGAGCAAGTTTATCGACATAAACCCCGTACTTTAGATGACTTGAAAGCGGCGGTACGTACTGAGGTGGTGTTGATGACTGAGGATACACTGGAACGAGTGTGGAGGAGCTTCCTGGACAGAATAGAAAATTGCCTGAAGGAAGAAGGACGTCACCTTCCTGACATCATTTTCTCTACGTAAAGTAAATGGCGTATGCCCACAACTATGTAACTTAAGTTAAATAAATAGTATCTTGAAAAATTAATATTGTCTTTTTATTTCTAAAATGTAAATGTTTCTCGTGGTCACCCTGTATTTAACATTGGATTAAATATTCAGATATTCACACCCAAAATTAAACTTCTTATGAATTTTAATGATTATATTTAACGCGGTTAGTTTTAAAATTTTCAGATTGTCTTTGACTGACGCTATGATACTTATACCCGTCAGTTACAAAAATATTGACAGAACAAAATCATTCGAATTACGTCATTTCAGTACCGTCCTAGGAAAGTTCTCGCATGCAATATTTTTGGGTAGTGTTTCATTTGGAAAAAATTTTAATTAATCACTAATTTTAGTTATCAGGGTCATCATACTTCTAAAATAGCCTGTTCTGGCAAGAAACAATATTCAATAAAGCAATAACATCATTTTAAAAACAAGAGATAAATTTTTTCTTGTTAAAATATTTATAATTTATTGTAAACATTAATCCCTAAATACTTAATGACTTCATTATTTCCCAAAGTCTATAAGTATCATATGTCCGAATGCTTACCTAAATAGCATTCCAATGGATATAGAGTTACTAGAACCAGGAAAATGCATTAAATAAAAGTAAAATACTCACAAGTAATGGTTTCATAGCTAAAGAAATATATGAAAGGGGAAGGAAAAGAAAGAATTTTCCGAAGCATAAAGGAAAAGCTTTTTAGCATGACTGGAGTCATTAAAAATATAAAAGAAGAACGTAGGTAAATAAAAGCGAATACCAACCTTCCGGCCACATTAATAAAACGTGAAATTTCGCAATAGAGATGAGTACATAAAGAAATCAAGATATAATGGAACGGGTAATTATTAAGTAATTTATAATAAATAATAAATAACTAGTACGGTGAATGCTTCATTAAATTTCAGAACAAGGGATTTATCCATCCCGGTATAAACTTAAAGAAACTATATCAAACCAATGTTATTCGCGAGGATTTCAAGAATTCTTTTCAGATTCGAAAAAAGTAGGAGTAGGTCAAAAAGGTATAGAGGAAGTATTAAGTTTTTATCAAAACTTGAAGAATTTTTATGTTATAAAAATTTGGTTTTATGTTTATAGCTTTCCAAGAAGATTATGGTTTTACTTTTGATATTTAAACATACTAATTTCCAGTTAATTATTCATTTCTAAACGATTAAATTCTCTAAACATTCTAAATAAACTTTTGGTTTTATGTTTATTTCCTTTCTAGAAGATTATGGTTTTGCTTTTGATATTTAAACACGTTAACTTTTCGTTAATTATTCATTTCCAAATGATTAAACTCCCTAAACGTTCTAATATACCAAATTTAAACATGTACTTACAACTTGGTTTGCCAATATTATTTTTCCGTGATGTTTTTCATATAATAACACTTGCGTCATCTATTTACACCATCCAGATCATGTTTTTATATTTTTTTCACTATAACTCGTTGTATTTGTGGGAATTTAAGCATTTTTCACTACTTATAGTTATCCTTCCGACAGGTTACTCATTTACGTTCAAAAACCCAGAGCAGTCACTGAATTTTTTCTCTATTTATTGCTTTTCTCGTTTTGAGCACTTTTGACTATCCAGTTATGTTCAATAAAATCTAAAATCACCTCTAATTGCCAGCTTTTATTTCTGCCGTGCTTATAATAGTCGTTTTCCTTCATTTTAAAGATTGTATATTTTAAGTTTTCCGAAGTTTTCGCGCATTGCCACGCAATCCTAGCGCCTAATCCCTAGGCCCTATATAAGCGCGGGCAGATTCGTCCCTTTGTCCTTTTGCGTCAGCCCTTTCCAGGGACCACGTCTTTTTTGCGTTTGCCCGTTCCAGAGACCACGTCTCTCTACTCTTTTCCAGACCAGCTGCCAGGTCTCTTGCGCTTTTCTTGCGGTCACTCTGTGTCGACCCACCGTCATCTTGGCTAACTCTAGCTTCTCCAAACCGCTTACTTCCAAGGGCAGAAAATCTTCTATGGGCAACCAAGACCACACCAGATGAGATTGCTGTGTTCAAGCTGCGGAGATCTTCGTATCTACTCTGCTGCAGGCGAACTCAATTCGCAGTCACGATCCTCAGGTGTACCACCTTATACTGGCATCTTCCAGCGTAAATATATCAACGGACAATGTTTCTTTTTTTATTAAATTGTATATGTCTTTAATTAGCTGGCCAGCTATTCTTTATTGTAACTTAGCTGTTCTTTATTGTAACTTAGCTACCTTTTATTGTACCTTAGCTAATATTACATATATCTCTCTTGTATTTAACCACATCAAATTTTATTTTGAAATATTAATTACTACTGTATCTTTCATGCTAAATTGTGAGCTGAACTGGGGAACCCTACAGAGCTGGCAGATAGCTGAGAACAGAAAACTGTTAGCCAGAGTACCATCATCAGCTTGCACCTCCCAGCAAAGGACACAGCATCTTCAGCTGTTTTCCGGTAACCATCAGGGGTGCAGTAATCAACTTCCGGCTAACTGTCAGGTGAGTGCCAGTTTTCTTTACCCTAGGCTAAGTCACACCTCCCCAAGGCTCTTTCTCACGTTTGGTTTCATTACAGTTCTCATCAGTGTTGGGTTCTCCCCCAGTTTTGATCGATACACCACTGGCTTGATTCCAGAGATTTGTGATCACTGTGGGACAGCGGCAAGAGAAGAGCCACGTATTCTTTGTCTGTATTTTATTTTATTTTTTGTAATAAACAGGTTGTATTTTGTTTACATTTTGGTTCTTCTTCTTACCCCAAAACCCAACAGGAAGTTATGAATATCTTCTACAATTCAAAGATAGAAAAAAAATTGCTTCAAAATCCTATTTTAAGTAAGGTACTAAGTAAGATAGAAAGGCTTGTGGATCCCTTTTTTTTACGGCAATATTATGCATGCAAGAGAATCTAAGTCAATCATTAATCATCAATGATGATTCTCTTTGAAAAAAAAGAGGACGTTTAAGACACCTAAAGACGGTAAATAGTTGACGATCGCGAAATTCTTCACGGACACACAAAAACTTCACACATTATTATTGAAGGAGTTTTTGACCTGTGATTTACCTCACTAACCAATGTATTTCCCGTAAATGAAAGGTCGTATGAGGCGTATACTTTGAGGACGTAAAAAGTACTTTTTATTTATTTTATTTATTTATTTATTTATTTATTAAATTATATTTTTAAATGCTAATAATGTGGCTGAGATAAATATTTTGTAAAACCCAAAGCTAGAAAAAAATTAAATCAGGAAGGATGGTTTATTTAAGGCTTAAAAGCTATTTTATATCTTAAATTGTTTCACCTTAAATCCGAAGACACATAAAAAAAAGAAAAAAAAATCAAAGGATTCAGATACTGATGAGGTTTAGATAATCGTTCAACTATCTGAGTCCTCCTCCGCTGAGTCCTCACCAAAACTTAAAGATGACCAGTTTCGATAAAAAAGGGAGGTAGAGATCCAAAGAATGCTTAGGTAAACGAATCCTGGTACTTACATCCCAATAGTAAATTACTTTGCTTTTCTCCGTTTATTTACAAATGAAAAAAATATGTACCCATATTCTTAATGTATTTGTTATTCAATAAAGTCGTCGTTATTCCCCAAAAGATATAGATTACTATAATAATTGCAAAACTTTGAAATCTTTAGTGGTTTATTATTCATTCCTTTTTTTAAGGGGAATAAAATCTTTATTTCTTCAATAGTCCTGTTTTTTTTTTAACCGGTTTTTGTAAATTTATCGCAAATGGGAATATAGAGGTAGGCAAACTAACAAAAAAATACAAATAATTATAAGAATGCCAAAATAGGACAAAGGAGATTTGCGCTTGGCGCCAGAATTTAATGTGAGGCAAATTTAAGTGAATTTTTTTTAGCTAACTAAATCAACCGTTTTTCTACTGCTCAAAGAAATCCGTCAAAAATAATTCAATTGTATCAGAGCATGATATTTCCTTCGTTTAATATCACTAAAATTTCTCATATAAACTGTGTTGACAATTATTTGAAAGAGGTTAAATCAAAGAGGTGATCAAACTTAAACGTGGTGTTCTAAGAGCGAGTGGGTACTTACTGTAAGTGACTCAAGGACATCAGACCTGAGTCCCTGATCTTCCTATCCAACTGATTTCCTTCCCATTTCGGATTTACTTTAAATTAACTTAATATTTTTTTTAATGTTTGAAGTTTGTTAAAGTATGCATGGGTAAAAAAAAAATGTTAACTAGGCAGTTTTATTTATTTGAAAAAAAAAATGCATTGCTTAGTGTTTCGTGGACTAATGATATGAGATATTCTGCCACTGGCCTCAGTTTATATTATTTTCTTTCCTTGATTATTAATGGTGAAATAGACAGCATTTGTATAGTGATTTACCAATCAAGTTATGTACTGAGTGTGGTGAAACCGAAAATTCTAAATTTCGTCGGGAATGGACTTACCATGAAGGACTACTTTCGGGACTAGAATCGCTAAGTTATTTGTGAGCATGGTAACATAGCGCCGTTTGTGCGGCTCCGATCTCGACTGAAAAGGACCCGTTGGTGGAGTGTCATCCCCTGAAGAACAAGCATAGCGAGCGGGAGTGGAAGCTAAGATCCAATAATACTTTTCGCAACTGAGAAGGAGGCATTGGGAATTCGGTTATGTTACGGCCATAACTAGGCCAACCCCTACAGTCAGATAGCGATACCTTTACCTTAATTTCAACAGATTTATATTGCTTTGTACTGGTTGTCAACTGAATAGCACAGAAGTTCAAGTAGCTATTGATTACTGGATTACCGTTCAACTTCGGACAAAAGAGCTTGAATAAAAAAAGTTTTAACTAATGGTAAGTCTAAGTAAAAGCTCTAAATAGATGGCCTGGGATAATGATCGTAACGAAATGGGGGGGTTGTTCTCAGACTTAAGCTTTTTTAAAAACAAAGAAAACAACCTTGAATAGCCTGCTTGAGTACACAAACGAAGGGAAAGTAAAACAAATCCGCTGAAGAGCTGAGCGTTCAGTTATAATAAAATATTCAGCATCTATTCTATATAAAGAAGAACCAGATAAAACAACTTCAGCACGTTGTTTTTGTTTTTTTTCGTTTGTTTTTTCCTTCAGAATAGTTGTCTTTTAGAGGCTCTATTGCAACTGCCGGGCCAATAAATAATACAATAACCGGGAAATTCATCATCTTTTTTCTTAAAGGGAAAATACGCTTTTGTAGTATACCATCGGATAGCCTCACTTTCGATCAATAAATAAGGACAGAACGAAATAATATTCATAGTGAAAATGCGAATCGAATATCGGAGAATACAATTTGTAATATACTTACCAGCTTTACACACATTCTGAGCAAACGACAAAATACATCTTATTAACTTTATTATGCCCACCAATATTTGAAAAAAATAAGAAGGACCCAAAGAAATTAGATGAATTATTTTTACGAACACGACATTTTGAAAACTATTCAGTTACATATATATATATATATATATATATATATATATATATATATATATATATATATATATATATATAAGAGTTATATATAATTTTGTAGAAGAACAATCGATTAAAAACAATTTTTTATCACTAATCGATAAACTGAACATATGCTCTAATTAGTGAAAAGTTGCTATTAAATTATAAGTTTTGAAATATAATTGTAAATTTTGTGAAAATACAACTATTAAACAAAAACGTTTTCTTCTATTTAATTAATAGAGAACCTGAAAGAAAACATGCAGTAATATTTTATTATTCCTGGAGATACAAGTGCATGCCTGACAATTACCTAGAGTCGCTTTTCCTCTGTCTCTTTTCCTGAATTATTACTATTATATTATTATTTTCCATATCAAATTGCACGGTCATAACAACAGACTTATTAATGAAATTGTCAGGACTGACATGCCTTTTATGTGGGGACTAAAAAGGAGTTGGATGAGAGACCTCCTCTCCTGAAACAAGTGCGGGATGATGTGCTGCTGGGGACTATCTTCCCTCATGCCTTAAAATGCCAACATAGCAGCAGTTTATCTCTCATTTACTAATTGTCGCTTAGTTACGACAGGTGTGAAATAGAGTATAAGGCAAAAAAAAAAAAAAGCAAAAATTTTGAAATGCCTCATGTAATGTGATGTGAAATTGGCGTAATTAAAACAACGTGAAAAAATTGAATAAGTTCAATACCAGGTTCTTTTACGTCGCTGGTAAAAGGGTGATGGTGGCGTCATGATTTGTGTCAGAGTGAAATGAAATTTAGTACTTAAAAAACTAATACTTAAAAAGTATTGGGGAGCATAAGAGAGCCGATAATGGAACATTTAACCGAGCTCGCCAGAACAAGGCCCATTTCCCAACTCCATTCCATACGGCTTGGTTGGTACAAAAATGTTTTTTGCAGAACAATATTTCACTTTTGCCTCGGAAAGCTTGTTATCTTGACCTCAACTAGATCGAGAACTGTTTGGTACAATTGAGTAGGACGGTATTACCTGTAGCAAGGCAATACACTTCTCTGGGCGAACTCAGAGTTCAGTATTCAAAACTTGGTGGTTTAATTTGGGCAAAGATATAAAAAAACTTTTTAAATCCCTCCCAAATACAACGCTTTTATGATCGCCATAAACCCTCCATCCTATCCTATCTTACAACGCTTTTAGAAAAATGAAGGGGACCAAAAATATTAATAATGATAAAAATACACATAACTTTAAAAGTAGCCTATAATTTTGTCGCAGTTATATTTCATTTTGTCTTCATGTAAATATTTTTAATTGCTGGATTATTAGCCTATATGAATTTATCAAACTCCTATTCTTCAATTTTTTTTATTTTTTTTTTTTCTAATGTTTTCCCCATTCCAATAATCCTGGGCATGGGGGAGTTTATTGTTACATAAAGTCCTGCACGTTCCATCGGGTGATACTGCGTGCAGGAAATCCTATTCTTCTATTCCTCCATTTCTTATAAAATTTTAAAATGAACGGGGTAGCCTATTATTTTGTCGGGTAGGTAGTGTATGTAACGACAAATAAAATATATAAGAGAAAAGGTTTCCTCTTGAATCATATTTAATACGCTTAAACGATTGACTCTCTGCACACTTCTTGTAGTTACAGTTACATGCTATCGATTGCCTCTTTCTGCTTATACTTTTAATATTTCTAGCCGTATATTCTCCCTTCAATGTGGGATTTTTTTTTAAATTTATTTTTATATAAATCATTATATATTATATAAATAATATAATAAATAATAAGTCATAATTTTAAAACGTAAAATATATATATATTAAGAAATTATTAACCATTCTAATAATGTTATAGAACATTGGATTATTTGGGTAATGCCATATTTCGCAAGAAAGACAATAGCATGTGTGGCATACTCAAATTAAATTTTCTACAGAGGCCAGAAAAAGCAATACTCACAAAAGACAAGAAAGGGAATGCGGGGAGAAGGAGGGACTTCATTATGCTAAAAGGTCTCTTTCTTCCCCACCACCTGTTTCGCTAACAATGCCATCTCCAACCTCGCTGAAATTCTGCTGATATTTGTAATAATAATAAATCCTATTCAATTACCTCATGTTCCTGAAGAAACATTTTATTATTTTATATTTAACAATCGATTTTTAGGGATTATATCTTTATCGTTTTAGAGAAGGGTTGAGCATGAAAAAAGTTGACATATGACTATACTCGGAAATTAATGTGGCTTAGAAAAAATCTCCTAAGCGCGCAGAGGATGAAAAGAGAACATATAGAAGTGAGATCCTTGATTGCAGTACTTGTCGATTGGAAAAATAAAAAAATTAACAAGAACTTTAAAAACTTTTCAATTGTGGGGTCACCTGTGGTGTAGTGTTTAGCATGGCAACCTACAATACTAAAGGTCAAGGGTTCACGCACCTAGGATTTTTTAATGGGAGTAAAAAATCCTTGGCTATGGTTCCTACTAGGCCCCGAGCCTGTACGATGTCAGGTACTCGTTAATAATCCCTATCCGAATTATACATGGATAAGCAAAATTTAGGACCCCCACTGTGGCATCGTGTGATTAGCATTAGTAGCATAAAGGCACGTTAAACAAACAAACAACTTTTCATATTTGTAAGCTACCAAGGAAAGGGCTTTGTCAAGGCGATGGATGCTCTGACCTGCATGATGTTAAACTTTGCAATTGAGAAGGCCGTAAGAGACGCGGGACTACGCTAATGCCAAGGAAGCATATTTACCAGGCTTGTTCAATTGCTAGCATATGCTGATGATATCGACATGGTGGGCGCTCCCTTCAGGCTGAAGCTTTTCTAGCACTGGTGAATTCTGCCAGTAGACTTGGGTTAGAGATTAACGAGTTCAAAATAAAGTATATGGTAATGGAGTTAAGGCGATTGAGATATGCAGGACATATCGCCAGGATGGCAGATCTAAAAATGCCTAAAAGATTGCTAACTCTGCCGATGCATGTAAAAAGAAGAGGGAGACCAAAACTGAGGTGGTCTGATGGAGTGGCAAAAGATGCTCGTAACATCCATGGAATGTTTCACTAGTTGGGAACTAGATGGCGTTGGCACTAACCGTGACGTATGGAGGAAGAGGAGGCTAAGACCTTTAACGCCGTGGGGGGGAGGGGGGAAAGCATGAGAGTGATGTTTGACAAGTAACGGTAGGGAGAGTCAAATTAAAGGCATTAGCCATTGATAGCTATTGCGGTCAGCAATAGCAATAGTACTGAAAGTGTATATTGACCTGTAGTAGTACAACACCTGAAAAGGTCTTGGTAAAGTACTTGGCAGAAATGTTAGGTATTATGTCAATAGTAGTTTGTCGAGAGCTAGGTCTAACTACGGCAAGTACTACTCAACTAGCTTGGCCTAGTTCTCCAGTTTTTTCCTCGGTTAAGTACCCCGAAGTACAATTTTCTCAATAATGCAATTTTATGAATTATACTTTTATGTGGCCTAGGGCAAGAAGGATCTTGAATCATTAGTTCTGACAAATACACGATGATTTCCAAATATCTGATTATAAAGCATTTAATAGAATTGCTCATAAACTTAAATGAATCAAAGAAAAAGTTAAAAAAATATTTTCTTAGATCAAGTCAAAAATATAAAAATAAATATTATAATGGACTTAACGGGCGCGGTCGCGTGTTGCAGGCATTCAGGGCACATTAACTTTATTAGCTATTATCCCATACTTATATGGGAACGAGGTTGTAATAGTTTATTCTTGAATTAGTATGGTATATTGAATTAACTCATAAAAGCAATATTTTTTGTAAGTGATTGGTATCATGGAAATTTCTTAAAATATTTAAATTCTTTTATTGCGTTAAAAAGAGCGTTACGGAGGTGAATCATTTCAGTTCTGTGAGCAACGATCAAAGAAGCTAAATAAACGCAAAGCTAACAAAAAAAGAGGTCCTGGATATTTTGTTAAAGATAACTTGGACGACTGGAACGCCAAATTGATATTGATGTTACCTTTCCAAGGCTTCATACACTAATGATTTTTTATAGAGCTTTCTCATTCAAAGAGATTTATTGGCAAAGCATTCCCTAGCCATTATATTTGCCGTTAAAAGGTTTCACAGATCAACACAGGGTGTTTTTACTGTACTATCAAGCGAAGTAGCGAAAAAATTGGACATTATTCAAGTCTAAAGTTTTGAAAGGTCTAAAGCACCAAAACGTGTTCGCTACTTCAATAGTTATAATGAAATCAATATAATTTCTTTGTTTCCACAACCACAATTGTCAACCATTTCAATCGTTAAATGAGATGATACCAAATGAACTAAGGGTACCAGTATAAGTCGTAATCGTGGAGCTTGACTATTATTGTGATTTGTACAACACGGTTTGGGGAACAAGTGCGCTGATGACACCATCTCGTTGATCAATACTTTTCCTTTAACTGGATTCTTCACTGGTGCTTATTCGAAGGTTTACCATCAAATCCGTACAGGTCCTCTGTATTCATCTTATTCCGGAAGTAGTCATATTTCTTGCAGGGTGAGATTGAGAGGAATTTCCTTTGTCTTATACCTGTACCACCTCATAAGGCATCGTTCTATTCGCTGTAGTGACTCGCAGTAGAGCCATTGCCACCAACCTTTTCTTCTGTTGGTTCGACAAATGCGCACAATGCCGGAGAAACTTTTCCAAGGATACCTCGATCATTCCTTTATAAATTGCTATATAGCTGGGAATCTGAGATGGCTCTAGATTCAGCCTATTAAGGCCAACAGACTGCTTAACTATCTCCTAGTTAGGTGTTACATTGATCATTTGTCCAGTCCCTATGCCAAGGTAGGCGATGACCTCAGATGGATGCAAACGGTGAATTTATCCCTTCCTTCTAGTTTAGGAGTAATAGGCTGTGCCTTATAATTCTTTTATCATAGCTTCTGATGAACCACCCTCCTAAACTTGACCTTCTCTCACTAGTGATGTAAAACTATCGATACCATCGATAATATTGGGAGAGGACCTCGGGGGGGGGGGGGGGGTAGAGTAGTAGAACTTATCATTTTAAACGGTAAAATATATAATGCTCGTTTTCAATTGCACTTTTATTTTTTATTTGGTCTCTATAATTAACAGAGTGATTTTCTAATGAAGAACCTGTCAGTGAATGAGTTGTTTTGTTGGTAGTTTATTTTATCAAGTTGTGAGACATATATGAGCAAATCATTCGATTTTTCAGCCAAGTACCTCATTTTTTACCTAGACAAAAGAACCTACTTTTCATCTACAATGTTTGGCCCTGGAGCTTTTTGAGGGGTCAAATTGATGAGAGCTCAATACTCGTACAACTGCTGTGGTAGGCTAGGTCACCCTACGTTCTATGGTGGTATACCATCTAAGACAGAGGATATGTCTATTAGGAGAAGCATGAATTACTTGATTGAAAATGTGACGGCGATAATATTGAAGATAATATAATTTAAACATTTATAACAAAAATAGTTTACTACAAAAAACTAGAGGCGGTGTGGATATATCACCAACTCAGTCAATGAAATATTCATTAAGGAACGAAACTGAGTTGATAAGATTACTTATAAGAATGCCAATGAAGAATTCCACAATGCCCCTTTGGAATCTGAATGAGCTAGCGGTAATTAGTGAATTAGAGGCCCCTCGCTGCAGCTACACTGCATTAAAGAATCTCACTCCTCTATAGAGCTTCTGCATAACTGAATATTATATAGCGCCTAGATATTGGGAAAGAAAATTATGAAAGCCAGCAAATTGAAAAAAAAAAAAATAATGGCGGAGAGGGAAGCTTAACTATGCCTGAGCTCTATAATCAAAATGAGTTAAGGGAAAAAGTTAGGCGGAAAGTTTTAAAATAGAGCTCCTACCGCACCCTGGAATATAAAAATAAATAGAAGAATAAATTAAAAAAATAAAAAGTTGGTCATGGCAGGTTGGTTCCAATGATTCATTATGTTTCTTTTTATAAAATTGAGTTAGTAATTTTAAATTTCTATGATATGTGCAAATTAAAGTTCTCAAACTTTACAAAATAATGTGAATTTAATTTTTCTTTCAGGCAATATCGCGTGAGGAAAGTCATTTAATTAGACCATTCCGACATTGATCGTCAATAATGGCGAGAGAGATATATCACGTTGAAAATATATTTTAAACACAAACAGTCATGGCTCATCTCAGGTTAACGATAGTTTTCTTTCTAGATGAGAAAAAGTACAGAATTTCAAAAAATTGGCATTGAATCCAGTATAAAGGACATCGCGGACGAACCTTCAAAAAGAATCGGACTACGAAAACAGTAATTACCAGTTTCATCCCAAGTTAATTATCAAATGCAAAACCAGTCACATTTTCTTTCTGATCGATTCAAAGTGCCTGAGTCCACATATCTCCACTTTTCAAACTGCCTAAGACTGAAATATTTCCATGGGTTCATGAAGATGTTGAAAACTTCTCAGAGATTCATGAGATAGGCACTTACCAAGTTCGGTGCTTTGAATCACTGAGTGTCGAAACTAGTTCGCCTGGTAGGATTTGGTAGAATTATAACAATTACCAAGTCGGATTGCGTTTCTATTGCCTTAGTATTAGTTCTGGATCACACAATATTGTGTAACTAGTTAGACGGTGTTTGCTTGTATAGAGCGTAAGCAATACAAAATGTGAACAATATTTTGATCACTAATATTATTAGAAACTTATTTTACTTAAATCCATGTTGACACCATCTTCAATAAATAATAATGATAATAATAACATATTTATCTAATTTTAAAGAGCGAATTGTATTCTCTTATCAAGCAGAAGAGTTTTTAATGGATGTCTTAAATACGATACAGAACCTATGTTTATAATTTCGTTAGAGAATATTTTTTTAAACATCTCAAGGAAAACATACTATTTTGATACTAATGAATACTCCCGCATAATCATAACAATAACAATACACATTAGGAAGTAAAGTATAAGTAATTGTAAAAAAAAAAAAAAAAATAATATATTATTTTGTTTAATATATATTTTTGGACCATTGGAATGAAAGTTATAATTAATTTAAAACATTAGGAAAGCAAAATCACTTGGCCGAAAGGCAAATGTCAAATTAGGCAAAGTAAAATGTTATGATTTTAATTCTATTTTACACGATTTTAATGCGGGCATCCTTCGTGTGGGAGCAGTCAGTCGAATGTCGATGTTGAAGAATATTTGACGACTCCAAAACCTACTGTGCAACTCCCATTGGAATATACAAGACCTAAGGAAATTGAGGAGATAATTAATAGGCTAAAAACAAAAAAATGTCCAAGGCATGATCTGATCCCATCCATTGCTATTAAAAAATTGCCTAGGAAAGCTAAAATTCTTTTAACCTCAATTTATAACAGTTACCTGCGTACAGGATATTTTCCTGAATTTTGGAAAAAAACCGACCTAGTTGTCATCTATAAACCAGGTAAAAACGGCAAATTAATCAACAGCTACAGACCCATTATTCTCTTACCAATTCTTGGGAAAGTGCTCGAAACGGTGATAAAAAGGCGGCTGTCATCTTTCTTTGAATCCAATAACATCATTCCAGACTTTCAGTTTGGATTTCAATCCTCTCATTCAACTTCTCACCAATTATTGAGGCTTTCCGAGTCAGTGATCAACGGGTTCGAAATGAAAAAACACACACTGGTTGTATTATTGGATTTTCAGCAAGCCTTCGGCAAGGTCTGGCATACTGGTCTTTTATATAAACTGAAAAAAGTGGATGCCCCAAAATATCTTTTTAATATCATAGCTTCATTTCTTCAAGATCGGACATTTACAGTTAAAATTAATAATATCAATTCATCCATAAGACATATTGAGGCCGGTACTCCACAAGGATCAGTTCTCTCTCCCCTGCTGTTTACTTTCTACGTCCACGACATAGTCCAATCCACCTCAGTTTCCATAGCCATGTTTGCCGATGACACCGCTATTTTCTCTCAACACGAAGACATCGTCATAGAATGAATTACAGAAAAGCATTTCAACTTTAGAAAACTATTTCACGAAATGGAAAATTAATATCAATGCTCAAAAATGCGTGGCTAAGGTCTTCACCCTTAGACGACCTAACGACCCTCCAGAATTAAATATCGACGGGAATAAGATTCCATGGAATCCCGCAGGTGAAGCAGTAAAATATTTAGGCGTTCTACTGGACTGAAGACTCACATGGAACCACCACATCAACAACAAGCTTACGCAAGCGTATGCAAGGCTAGCAATGTTGTATCCTATTATAAATAGAAAATCAAAACTGAAGCCACAAGTGACAATACTCTTGTACAAAACTATCTTACGCCCACTATTGATGTATGGTTGCGAAGTATGGGGTGCTGCATCATGTTCAAAACAAAAAAAGCTGCAAACATTCCAAAACAAGATGTTAAGAATCGCAGTAGATGCCCCATGGTTTATCAGAAATGAACAACTCCACCGAGAACTGAAGGTAGAACACATAGATGAGCTTATAAAAAATCGATTTAGAAAGTTTCACTCCCAGCTGCCGTCTGTTAAGAGAGCTGTTACCTTTAACCTTGGGAAACCAACAATGTCCCGAAGGCTAAAACCAAGACATTCTTTTATAGCATGTGCATATTTACTTTATTATTATAATTATTTATTTCATTTTATTTTATATTATTTTCTTTCTGATACACGTTTATTTCTAAGTAATAGTATGTTTAATGTCCGAGTTTTACTTCTATTTCTTATTGATGTACAATATTATAAATTTGCTCAGTTAAGGGTGTCTCCTGCGTGAGACCATTCCCTAATATATCCAACTGTTAAACTTTGTATATAATTGTTATATAAACCCATGTATGGATTTAAGAAGCCTAGCTCGAATAAATAAAGATTAAAAAAAAAAATGCGGGCATCATTGGGAAAAATAGGTTAATAGGAAAATATATTTATATCAACAATTTTCGGAGTTTCTGCTCTTGTAAAAATTTAAACATTTTATTAATCAAAGCAAGCCTATCGACATTAAATCTTAAATTAAGGGTTAAGAAGAAATATTTCAAGTCAGAAGGAAAGCGTCTTATTAACACTACTTAAACCTTGTATTGTTATGTTTTATTGGCTTTAAAAGTCCTATTATGCATTTGAAATTTATTTATACTAAATTTATTTATATAACAATTATTAAATTTTTTATGTTTAATTTGTTGTCATTTGCTACTTTCACTCACCTCTAAGTCACCTTCTTGAAATATAATTTAAAAAAAAAACTGGCTGTAACTCCTAGGATGCTTGTTAATAATAAGACAATAGACTGAAATTTATTACAAATATTGCATACGCTAATGCTTCAACGGATGTTTTCCTTCAATATACAGAGCTCCGGTGAACGTTTTATCTAGATGTCTTTGCCTTTTGAACAACAGGTAGGAATTCCCGTTGAGTGTATCCTACCATATCAATTTTTCTGTTACGTTTGTTCGACCTTTTTTTGATAGAAGCTTTATCTTTTCTCTAAAACAAATGAGTACCAGATAAAATTCATGGAATAATTCAGGTAGCCGAGGTACAATAAAGATTAAGTTACTAAACGGTAATTGTGTCGATTTTTTACTGTGATTGCATGTTTAGGATATAATTGCAAATAAAGGTTATTAAAAAAGCTGTAGCATTTAATAGAATCATCTGTTTAAATTCAAATCAACGTTTTTTTTTGTTTGTTTAACATCTCTTTATGCTACTAAGTCTAACCAGACGATGCTACGGTAGGAGACCTAAATTTTGCCTATCCAGGTAATTAGGATAGGGAACTTTAACGAGTACCTGACATCGCACAGGCTCGGGACCTCCATTTTATGTCCTATCCGAGGGACATCATAGCTGAGGATTTTTTAATCCCTTTTAAAAATCCTAGGGCAACAGCGAGACACAAACCCGCGACCTTTAGTAATGTAGGTTGCTATTTTATTCATCATTAAAGTAAGAGCTTCAAAATTGTTTCTATTGTTTTCAGGTGAGCAAATCGGGAAAGTTAACTACTTATTTAATTGTATTATAATATTTTAATTATATATATATATATATATATATATATATATATATATATATATATATTTAATTAAACAATATTTTAAATCTATTGTTTTCAGTGGAACACGATTTTTCCTTATTAGATAATTGAAGAAAAAACAAAATTACACAAATTTTTATTTAAATTTTTTGATAGAACAGGTTTATATTTTCAAGCAGAAAAGGGTAATTAGGAACATTATGAAGGTTTTATTGTGAATTTGAAGTAGTTAAGAGGTAATAAAAGTGTTCTTATTGCAGAATTAAACAATAGAGAACAATGTTCAGGGGTCGTTGGCTTGAAATACGGGCTCCGAAGTACGTGGGGGGTGGGGGTTTATCGAGAGCAATGCTGGGCATTTTGCCGTAACTAACCTGCGTGGAGAGGGGGTGGGGGCATTCCCCATGGGATAGTTTGGGGCTGTAAACTAGAGTGCCGCTTCTGACCCCCTAGGGTTTCTGGGGTCCTTTATTACTATAGAACAGAGGATTTTTTTTATTGATTGTTTGCAAAAAGATAATGTATAAAATATATAGGATTTTGTATTATTGAAAACTCGTGTATAATTACTTTTTTTTAAATATTCGTATAAATTCTGTTAAAAATGTTTAGGTATAACTATTAGGTATTGTAGATAGAGTAGTATACTGCTGATCCGATGCAAAGTGCCATTTGGCAGAAAGACGCTTTGTTGATAAATACCCACATAAGGGAACAGTTCACATTACATACAATGTTATGAAACGTTTAAGAGTCTGATACTTACACATAACCAAGAGATAACTGAAACAATTGAATCTCTGATGATTTAATATAGATTTGAAATAGATCTGAAATCAATCGATAGTCAAAAGTGAATCATTCGAAGAAATTCAAAATAGAATCTTTTCTGATCGTTTTGTTATGGAGCATATTGCTATGAACAAGTGATCGGCTAAGGAGTTTAACTTCGGAAAATATGTCTACGTTAAATATAATATTTTCATACATTTTTTACTTAATTAATTACATA
Source organism: Aelia acuminata (assembly GCA_911387785.2). Taxonomy (NCBI): domain Eukaryota; kingdom Metazoa; phylum Arthropoda; class Insecta; order Hemiptera; family Pentatomidae; genus Aelia; species Aelia acuminata. The sequence goes on along the minus strand of OU426982.1, from coordinate 87,117,217 downwards.
CATAAAAAAAAGGCATTGACGATTTTTTAGAGCTAATGGGGCCCTACGCCTACCTGCGATATTATTATGGAGTTATATGCTGACGACTTAGTGATTTTCGGTGATAGTGTGACGGATGTCCAAACAAAGTTACAGATATTGAGCGATTTCTGCAAAGAAAATGGTTTAGAAGTAAACATTAAAAAATCGAAGATAATTCATTTTCATAAGGGCAGGAATAAAAATATCAAAGAATTTTACTTTGAGGGAAAATAGGTAGAAAGGGTGCCGGAATACACTTATTTGGGAATAATGTTTTCCAGCTCGGGGCTAGGAATTAAAGCGGCGAAACTCAATGAGTCAAAAACTATAATTGCAGTTCGAAGCGTCGTTAAAACTTGTCGAAAAGCCAAAATTCCTAGCATGGAGGGCAGGTTGAAAGTAAATGACGCCATAGCCATGAGTGTATTATTTTACGCCGCACCGATTTGGGGACTCAGGTACCTTAACATTATAGAAAGAGCACATATAACTTTTTTCAAAAATTTTTATTTACTTTAAACCGAAATACTCCGGGATGGATCGTCAGGCTGAAATTTAATGTGGTTCACTCCACTTATACATTAATGAAACACATTTTAAAACTAATGTTAAAATTATTAGAAATGAAGGACGAAAGATATCCGAAACAATGCCTCATAAAATTAAAGCAGTATAAAACTCAACCGGAAAAAAATATAAAATATAATTGGCTAGCACAAATTCACCAAATTTTACAAAAAACCGGATACGCTGATATAACTTTAATAGATAACCCAAAAGAGTTGAAAAGAAAAATACCTGTTATTTTAAATAGTTTAAAATCATATTTAATTGAAGAAGATAAGGCTGAATTAACGAGTTCGGCATACAGCCCATTATATGTTAATTTATGGGATCCACAAATAATACCCAAAGCCTATTTATCACTAGAAAGCCACTTTCCCATGCTTCGAATGTTGGCACAGCTTAGACTATCCGGTAATCATATTGTAAAAATTACGTATAAAAACTCAGTTTACATTATTAATCCTCAATTAAATTGTTCAATCTGTAATTTCCAAGCAAAAGAGACCCTCTACCACTTGTTTGTGTCTTGCCCGATATACTCTGAGCTTAGAAAGCATTGTATTTCAGACGCCGAAAACATGAACATTCCACAATTTACCGAATTTTTAAATGTAAAAACCAAGGAAACACTATCTAAAATTTATAATTATTTTTCTAGCCTACTATTGAGGTCTTTTGTGATTAATGAATAATTTAAGATAATATACAAATATTTTGTTAAAACAATAAGAATATTATGATAAATGAATTTATTTATTTATTAGGGATGTGTGTTTTATAATTTTGTAAATACGTGTATTTATTTATTTATGTGTTCATATTTATTAATATGTATATATTATACATGCGTATATATTGTTTATTTAAGATTTAAAATTCTCAAAGTTTTGTTGATTTACGTAAAATTACTAAATATTTAATCATAGGCCAGTTTAAATTATATATGTACTTGATAACGCTCTTAATGTTAGTTTTATGTTATTATTTCTATTTATATTGTTATATAATTTATGGCTTATAATGTTGTTATACCTTGTACGGCTATTTGTATAGGGTTAATCCCTTAAGACAAATAAAAGCATTATTATTATATTATTATACATAAAAAAATGGTCCCAGGGTTCTATCTTTCTTTTGAGCGTGGAATATTTCGGAAGGTTACGTTGCCGTAGTATAAGCGAACTCCCTTTGCGTTCTTTTCAGTTAAAAAGGGTCTCCATTAGGTTTGTTAGATACAACATATCGATTCCCGTTCGATGCGCTCGTTTTAAAAGGATAAATAAACCAAAAACGGGACCTTTTTAGTGGTGATCGGGGCTACATTTAACGGCGCCATATGGACATACAGTAACACGGCAGCCGTACCCGTGACATGCACACTAAGTGTGTGTGTCTCCTGGCTTAGGGATTTTTAGGGATATTTTTCTTGATTTTCTATTTGAGAGAGTTTTATAATACGTAAAGGTTCAAGTGTATGAAGGTGATAAGTGGTATTATAGCACGAATTTAATTATTTGTATATAAAGGAGAAAAGTGATATATTTTTAATAATCTATTTCTTCCATTAAAGTTCAATATTGGGTAATAAGTGAATTGATAGTATAGTATCCCCTTATTGCTAAAGAGCGGTTACCGCATTTGAAGAGAGTAGGAGAATTAAAACTTCTTTCACGATATAAATATTAACTGATTCAGGCAGGAATCCATCTTGTACGGCTAACTGGTCGATCTGGAAATCACTCTACAACGCGCGTTGCCACTACTGCATCGAATGATATTCAGATATCAACGGTGATAGAACAAACGAAATTTTTGTTCCATATATGTAAAATAACCTTATGATTCCATAATATTACCTAAATGCTCAACTATTATCAACGATTCCTTATTGTATATAAATATAAGTAATTTATAACATAAAGGTTTTTTTTCGAATTTTGGTTTCTCTTACACTCATTAAATGTTAATATTGAAGAAACAATTAAATTTCAAAGCCTTCCTTTAGGGAATGGCTGATGAGAGAATATCCCCACCGTTCTTGGTAAGCGATCGATAAAAAAGGTTTTCTGTAATATTTTTTTCTTTTGTTTGATCTGGATAATGGAGGTAATTCATCAAGAAAGCAGGAATAATAGCCGCATTAATGGCCATTTTTATGATAGAAGAATATTTCAAAGACAGGATATTTAACGTGCGGAGGTATAAAAATTATGGGCTAGTTTAGTAGCCCAGTACTAATAGAGATAAGGCTAATAAAAATTTCCATTGATAAGTACTTATGTAAGAAGTTTATGTTTTTGAGTTCATAGCTCAATTAATTTTTTATTACTTTCTATATGTATCAATCATAAGAAATATTTTTTATTTTTTAATTGATTAAGTTTTTATTTTCTCTAGTAGTAATCTATTATTAATATTCTTATAATATTAAATACGTCAAGCGTGTTTTAAGTTTTTGAAACGCTAAAGAAAGTTGTTCTTTAATTAAAGTAGACCTTTTTTTCTCTCTAATATAACTATTGAATGAATGCATGATTGAGAACTAACAAAAAAAAAAAAAAAAAATCAACATCATTACTGAAAATAAAATCCATCATGTTGCAAAAAAGTAATCCAACAAGAATGCTTTTACTAGGTAACCAGTAAGATGTTTTAAATGAAAATAATTTAATATGTATATATTCCGAATTTAAAAGTATATTATTTTATAATAAAAAAAAAGGAATATTTTTATTTTTTTAATGAATAAGGAAAAGAGTTGAAATATCTTTAAGACTTCTGAGAGATAATAATTTAACTAAAAAGAAAATTCTATGGTGAACTCTAATGGAAAAAAAACTTCATTAAGAGAGAGTTTTTTCCTTTCATTCCTGCAGTCAGTAGGATTTTTTTTTTGCTTGTATTTTTTAATTAATATTATTTTAATGTTTCAGAACTAAGAGAGTAAGGTAATGTTTAAATATAAGCCAGGGCTTTGATACTAACTTAATAAGCATTTAATTTTGCAGTTCATTAAAAAATAATTAAATAAAAACGACTAATGCAGAGATTGGAGAAGCGAGATTCAGTGAGGTTCGAAAATTAGGACCAGTGTATCAGTTAAACAAAATATACAAATTATTCGTCTCATTATCTAAATTTCAAATATAATAAAACATATGGTAGACTTATATATTTTCTTGATATTGTGGTGCGAAACAAAAAAGTTTATTTTTGTTATATTGTACAGAACTGCCTGGAACGGTTAGTCATTTAGTAGTACGTGATCACAATTTCGGAACGTTCTAGCCCTTTCTGGGTGGTTCTTTAGAAGACCATACATAAGAAGCGATCAACCTGATTCTTAGTCTTAGCCTCGACAACGAGGAGTACGGTTGCTTTTGAGTCACTGTTCTGTCACTGATAGTTAATGTTTTATAACGTTGTGTATTAGAGTTCTAATTGTTTGTTTGGCATTTTAGAGAGGTTCTCGAGGTTCAATTTGACTGAACCGAGAGAATCCTATAAAAGCATATGTATGTCTATCTGTCTGTGTGTGTGATGTATGTATAAATTATTTAAATTTAAAAAAAAATATTTTATTTAACCAAAATAAGTACTAAAAATACTTATTTTACTTTTGCATATTTTTTGTAAATTCTATTTAATACATATGTAAATTATTTCAAAATAATAAGAATTTAGCAATTGCAATTAAAAGTTATAACGAAGCACATTGGAAATTTAAGTTAGATATATGCTAGGGCTAAGTGACCAGGTGAAAACAAATTGGGTCTACCTATATTTATTTTCCTGTCGAGCCGGCCCTTGATGTCAGGTAATTGAAGAGGACAGCCCTGGAAAGGGTGGACATAACCCTTCAGTTCGAGGGCAGAACCAGAGCTTGTATTTTTTTTTTGAGTCAAGTATCGCATTCGATCTGTTTGGTTCTGTTCATACAAATATTTTCCTATACTTTCGTTTCCTTTGGCAATTTGTTTAGCTGAATAAAAAATGTTTTTTTTTTAATATTAACTTTTGATTTTTTAATTTAAATTAATTAATATCGGTAGAAAAAGAAATAAGTAATTTACCTCAAATCTTGTAACAAATTAATCGCGTGCTATAAAAACCATTCTTATCAATCCAATTAGATAACGAAATAACTTATACCAATAATATACAAACTATAATAGTCACATCGCATGTGTTGAGCAACCATCTTACAATTCAGTTGATCGACGTTTCTTAATAGGAAAAGAGTAAGGTGTAAGTGCTGTGGAACAGATTCCCCTCTTTTCGTTTGTTCCTCCTTCCTCCTCCATCAATTGAATTAGAACGTCTTCCCTTTATCACAAATGGCCCACTTCTGATCTCATCTAGCTTGCTTCTTTTCAATTTGTTGCTATTTGCTACATACACTCACCTATAAGTTACCTTCTTGAAATCGATGTACTCTTTTGATCCTCTCTATTCTAATCTTACTTGTTCAAAAATTTTTTGCGAATTTACGAAAGCTTTTTCTCTACAATCTTCTAAATAATTTTCTTATCTTATGTTGTGAAGGTAATGTTTCTGATGTCATGGCAAATAAAAGATATGCTGGAGTGAATTTGATTGTACTCTGGACTGTATAATTAAATTCATATCAACACTGTTCAGCAATCTTTGTCCAAGGTATTATGTTTGCCTCTTTATTTAATTTAAAGCTAATTCTATTCACAAATATTTGCTTCAATCCTTCGTTTAATCCGTTTGATTGAGGGTTATCAACTGAGGTATAAACAAGTTAAATTCCTTTCTATTAAAAAAGAACAGGAATATTAAAATATTATTATTAAGTTGAAGAAACATAACTTTGATGAGAATCTTTTGGAGATTAAATGAATGAGGAGGAGTGATAATAACAATAGATCCTCTCCTCCCCACCAAGAATTATTGAAAATAAACATTATTTGGATAACTTTACGCATCTAAAATTCTATTATTAATAATAGCTATTAATTCTAAATAAAGTTCCAATTATTTTTGCAAATAAATAAGTTTTTACCGACCTCACCAGAATTTTTTTATGTGACCGCTATTGACTTCAGTTACTACCCAATTTGGAACAAAATGGTTAAGAAGCAGTGAGAAAATATCAGATTATCATCAGTGCTTTAAGGTCTAAACTAAAATGACCAGAGAATTCAATAGTGAGATTATATACATGCCTAGAAACCTCTTCCTAAACCCAAAAAAAATTCCTAAATTACATGAACAAACAATTAACTTCTTCAATATGCGCCGTGGTCAATGTTTACCCAGAATTCAATGATTCATTCACTGAAATGGCCTTACAAACTACATCCCAATTTATATTCATTCAATCCTCTTATTTTATATTTCATCATACATTTATTTCATTTATATCCCATCATATCTATGGGTGGAAGTCACGCGATTCCAACATAAATATTCTGATTTTTTGTAATACATTATTATTATTATTATTATAGCTCAAAACCTGAAAGCGTGCATTGGCTTTCTCGACAGTTTAAGAAAGATGGGTTGGAAATTATGTAAAATTTATTTTATATTAATATTAAATTTTCATTTTTTCTTTTTTCCATTTAAATGATAACTTCACAACTAAGAATTTACAATCTTTGTTACTATGTACATAATTGGACGAAAACTTGTGTTGTTATTACATGTATTTGTTAATTAGCTCGTTACTTTTTTAAGGGGGTTTAAAATATCATCCTTGATCCTCGAATGCTCAAATACTCCACTGTCCAGGACTGCATATTATTTAAAAAAAAATGTGTTATTCCTAACTAAACGAGAGGAGCATCTCAAAAAGAGAAATAAATATAATAATAGTTCGATAAAGCGTTTCTTTTATGATTCTAAACCGTAAGTACGAACTGTATTTTTTAATTGGTAAATTTTGTATTTTTTTTTTTTTTATTCAAATCAATAGGATGTCATGGGCTCGCATATTTTCTTATTATAACGGAAGACCCTTGACAAACGACTCAACCTACTTTACCCATTTTTTGCTAAAATCATAATACTAGGACTGGGACAAGTATTATGTATGTAAAAATACATATCCTTTTTACAAAAAACTGTAGTCGAATTACCTAAAACTATTCATATACCGTGTAGTCAAACTTAATCCACTCACGATAACTTTAAATCTTCCGATCAAAAATGTTAACACTCATAAACTAAAGCATACGTGACTAGCGAAACATTACACAGAAGGTCAAACATTCGAACAGTTGACATATATATTTTGGGTCATTTACAAATTAGGGGTTATGTTAATCTCAATTTTTTTTAATAAAAAAATATCCACTATGTTTTCCAAAAATTTTCCCCATAAAGTAGTGACACAAAATGGGTCCCTTAATAATTCCTAAGAGAACGAACACACCTAAGCGGTTATTTGGGAAATGTCAGTTGTAAAAATTTATCGTTCAAGGCAAGACTATGATGAATGTCCTTGAACCGCGAAGCATACAACGTTTATGTCACTGTTTGTAACATTGTTATGAATTTTGCTTCTAATTATTTGTTTGACAATTTGGTGTAGCAATTTGACGTAAATAAAATTATTTAATCCTACATTTATGTCACAGAATGTTCGAAAAAACAAAACGAATGAAAAAGGATATCACAAATCCACAAAGGTAGTTCTCAGAAAATTATTTATTACCTGTTACCTCTGAGGATAAATTCTATTTCACCCAGAAGGGAACTATTACTCAAGAAGATAGAGCATCTGAAATGCGACTTATGAAATCAGTGACTAACCACAGGAGGGAATAATACACACACGAGAGCAGTCTTAGGAGATGGCTTGATTTCCCAAGGGCTCTTGCGATGAATTCGCTACACGCCCTTTAATTTAAAGACGTCAGAGGTGTCATTTCATACCCTCCTTCCTCTCCTAATGCCGTTTATATTCCCGGTTATACGATCCGACAATGGAACCCTTCCGCTGGAGGAAGTGAATAAATTTGCAACAGAGAACTCAGTTTCCTCCTGTAGAATTCCCACCTAAGAAACTTATATATTCTCGCCTAAACTAAGGAATAATGGATACTTTCAGTGCATCACATTACCGCAATGAGAAGCATTATTAAATTACATAAAATTAACATAAAATACTAAATTAACATAAAATCCTGAATATAGGTAGGTGAATAATAATTTTCTCATAAATAAATAATCTTCTATATATAAATGCAACGGCCTATGTTGTTACCTCAAAACTAGAAAAGTAGTGAATGGATAAATCTTAAGCTTTTACACAACGTTTCTATTAAGCCGAAGAGCGGCCATATCTACGTGTTATGTTAATAAATACAATGGTATTTTTTTATAAAGAATAGAAAATTATTCATTTGGGAAATACTTAGTAGGTTTTTTTCTTCGCAATAAAATGGAAATAAATCATGGAAATAGGACAACTATTAACAAGAGTTGCGGTTTATTTTATTATTCATGACATGTTTTTTTCCCTGTTATTTGATATATAAATATGCAAGGGTCATATGTTTTTTTAATTTCCTTGTGTAAGTACAAGTTGACCATTTAGATCAATATCGTCCAACTCTTATGGTATATTGTTATAATTTAGATTATTAAGTGATTGTTGGAAATTAGAAAGGGGTTGGGGTTTCATTGTAGATTTTTGATATTAGAGAGATAATGCTGGTTCTTAGATGTCCATGCGAGTATATTTGGAGTATGAATTTCAGTTCTTGAACTTCTGCTTGAAAGGAGCGGGTAGGTAGGTAAGGGATTGGGTGAAAAGGAAGGGGTGGGGATTTGGATAGAGGGAAGATAGTTGAAAAGAAATAAGAAAAATAAAATAAATAATTTTGAGCGACTTTCGGTTTAATTCATTTTTTTTTTTTTTAAAGAAAATATAATTGTTAGAAGATATCGTGTTCACCATGCTAGAGTAACGAATGTGCAACTAAAAACCTATGCATATTCGTTACTTTAGAATGGTGACGACGATATTAATGTTATCATTATGTTATTTTTAAATAAAATTAATCTTTTCGGGGTTTTAAGAATTCAAATAATTTTGATATTACACACGAATCGTTTATCAAAAGTTCAAACATTTGTTTTAAGTGTTTTTGAAAAAATAGGCATTCATTTAAAACAGGACGACACCTTATGTTTGTTGCCACAAAACTCTTAAATTTAGGAGATGGATAAATCTGAAACTTTTACATGGCGTTGCTGTTTAGTACAATTGTGTCCTTATCTAGTTTTTTAGTTAATAACAGGAAAATAATTAACAGAATAACTGCTTACATTATTTTTTATCACGTGTTATCTTACCGTTATATCCGTTACTATTCCCAACGGAAAAATAGACATTTATAAGCGATACCAGGGTAAGTTTTCATTATTTTACAGAAATTTGCAGTTTATATTGATAAGTACGTTACTTAATTTGTCTTCCACATTGTTAAGGAAGGGATCTTGCCTCACCTAGTCCCCCGCACTCATTATTGGATGATTAACCATTTCATATTTTCTACACAGTTTTATTCATAAGTAAAGAAAAAAATCTGGTGCGTGCTCGCAACACACAACTTTCACTTACTAACTTACTTAGATTAGAAATTAATGCGTTTTGTTAATTACCACTTCTCAAATGAACAGAACGGCTTTAATTATGAACAATGATCTGTCATTAAAGGCGTACTCCGCATGCGTGGGCTCAACGAGTTTTATGAGTTGACTGAATATTTTTCTTTTTTTTTCCTCTTTATGTTTTCTTTATTTTTATCATATCTCATATTTAGCCATTTCTTATTTTTAGGCGTAACGAGAGACAGTTAATTTCTCCATGTAAACAAAAACAAAGGTACTTCATCAGGAAGAAACAAACTAACAAAAAAGGCCCCCACCCCTCAAAAAAAGCCCCCTCAGAACATTTTAATAATGATAAAGCTTAACTGATATTAAAGAAAACCTAATTTTCATTAAACATGACGAATTTGATAAAAATCGTTAAAGCCGTTTTTGAGATAATCGAAAAAAAGGTAAAACTTGGAAAAAAAGTCATAAAATAAAGTGCCCCCTCAGTTGGACCAATTTTGATGAAATGTTGGCTTTTACATATTTGGTATATACACACACCAAATACCCAGTTTCTTCAAAATCGTTAAAGCCGTTTTTGAGTAAATAAAAAATATGTACACGTGAAATTGGCACAAAATTTATTAAGTAAAGTCCCCCCTCTGGTTGATCAATTTTGATGAAATTTTTACAGTCGTATCTCGGGCATATACTTACATCATATACCCAGTTTGATCAAAATCGTAAAAGCAGTAAAAAATTTATAAGCTACCTAATGTACAGAAATAAAATGGATCGCAAAAAAACAGTTCTTCGTTGATAATTTTTTTATAGAACGAAAATAAGAATTCTAGATATAAGACTAGATTCGGTGTGCGTTGTTTTATTTAAAATTAGTTTAACTATTTTTCTAAATAATATAAACATGGTAGGATTTCGTAAATATATCATAAAAAAAAAAAATAGTAGCAAACCCAACAGGTTCATGTTGTTAAGTTCAAACCAGTAATTAGCTTATACGTTTTGCTTCACTTAATTGGAACTGACTATCGAACAGAGGGAGAAGGAACACAATGGGACAGACAGGAACAAATATACCTGCATTAATTGGACAGTTTCATTTAGCAATGCAATACCCTCCGACTGTAATTTCTCCTATCCGAAGAGAGAAAATACATAAATTGTTTTCAGCGTGTATTCAGCCCCCTCAGGGTATCGATGCAGACTTATAATAACAGTAATTGAATGTAGTAGCTATCGGCTCCGTGAAAGGTCACCATGAATTTTTTATTCATGATTAGATCCACAGAAAAGCACCTATCAATAGCTAGATATTGAATAAATATTTATTTATTGTTTTTTTGTTGCCGATGTCGCAAAGTACCATATGAAAAGAAGTTGGATTCAATTTGACATTACCCTTCCTACCGAGTCGGGTTTAATGACATAAACTAATTAGACCAGATCAAGAAAAGAAAAAATACGTTACGAGATCGCGCGTCTGCTGACCCTGAGAATTCAGTATCAATGGCCCTACACAAATTCGCTCACTGACCTTGACATTGCCAAGTTCAGGAGATAGAAGCATTTTGAAGTGGAGTGAATTTAATACCAAAGGAATAATGATGATATTTAACCATATGAATCTATGTATATGGTGTTTTCGATAGTTTTCTAATCGCCAATTGTGTATTCTTGAATGTTGGCAACGTTATTTATTTAATACTTTTTTATCCAAATGAAAACCGTTGAAACGTAGAGGAAAGCCCTTCGTTTTATTTTAGCTTATCCAATTGTGATATTTCAATCAAGAAAACAAGGAAATTGCGCCATAAAGGCTGAACGTGAGCAATACACTAAGCATTAAAACCTCAACCTTTAAAGCGAAAAAAAGACCTTTTCAATTGATCTCTTTGGTGCGGTTCGGGTCCCCATCCCATCTCCCCCCCCCTCCCTGTGGTCGGGAAATAATAAAGATCAGGAAATAGGGGCGAGGGGGGGGGGTTAGGGGTGGAAATCACTCGACGGACCTAACGACACCGGCGAACGTGACGGGGAAGCGAAAGCAATACGTGTGCTGTCCCTAGCCCCATCTCTCCTGGAATAGAAAACTGAAGTCAACCTGTATAAGCACTACAATGTTCTTTCTTTAATCTATATTACTTTGATCAACTAAATAAACTAAGCAATTTATTTTTCGAGCCATCTTAGTAATCAGGATACAAACTAGGTTCATATCTGTCAAGGAACTGGTCGTACAGAACAACAAAAAGCTGTAGCCGAACAACGTTGCAAAGAGCTATTTTCATTTTTTAGGCGAGGAACAGCTGCACACTCCCCTAGATTGGATCCATGGCCCACGCTCTTATGAAGCCATATATCTTAAGGGGATGTAAGTAAACTGAGTTACTCTTTCCCTTCAGTTTTGAACAAAAGTTTAGCTATTTTAACTAAAAGCTTTTCCATTTGATGATAAAACTTTTATATATCAAATAAAGCAATTACCCCGATATTTTATACAGTGACCGTAAATATTCCTGAATTAAAACAAGTTTTTTTGTGTGCGAACTGGCCAGCTGTGGACCGCGCAAATATTTTCTTTTCCGCTCAATCAACTTTTTTCTCGTTACACAGGTTTTTAATTTCATTGAATTGATCTCCTTTCCTAATTCCATTCCTTGTCGGTTTTTTTTTTTTTTCAAATAATAACAACAAGAACATTCATCTTATCAATATATTTTCTAAATTCTTCCTTATCCATGCAAGCTGATCTTATGTTTTGACAATGTTTCTTCCATTCATTAAAAACTTTATGAAAATCTTATATATGATTTTTATAAAAAATTTTTTTTCAAAATTTACAAATTGTTGTTGAAGTAATTATCAGATGATTACTTCCTTGTTTGTTGTCTCTGTCTCTGTTCGTCCGCTTCTAAGCACACAGTCGTAAAGGAGATGGCCATTTGTTTGCACATATTGTCACATGTGTTGTTCACTTTGTCAGTGAGTTTGAATCCCTGAAAGTTTTCGCCACTCTTGCGGCAGTTAGAATATGTATGGTGTTTACGTATTCAGTAGTAACATTCGACCCTCTTGTACTGTATGAATAAACTTTACGATTTTGTCCCTATATCTCCCTCTTCAATTTATCAACAGGAAGGGTCCCGAGGCGTGGCATCCTCTTTTCATAGGCTTTATTAATTCAAGGAATAAAAAAAAGTATATGGACGTTGCAGGTGTTAATGTAGAGATTTTTTTTTTCGCTTAGTTTTTTCAGTGTCATGATTTTATTTAGCACAACTACATTTTTAACAACCATCTCCCAAGAGAATTAGTGTTATCCGATAGCCTTAAAATGTTTTTCTTCATTCTAAGCATCTTCTTCCTTCGTTAAAATGCGGCATATATTACTTCGGCATGGTTATAATGTGGGTTATAAAAAGAAAATTGACAAGACTTAAAATGAAAAACTTGGTAGCTGATTAAAATAGCTCTTCCTAAAAAACTAACTTATGGGCAGAAGTATTCTTTAAAACTTCGATGGAATATAAAAATACGTCAAATTAACTACTTAAAAACAGCTTTGAACATACTTCTGGTTGATTCTTAGGCTGCCTAATGAAGCTAAACTTTGATCCATTCACCACACTGTGAAACTTTAAAGACCCATTTTATGGGAACGTAGGAAATATAATATTAATTGCATTAGTGATTATCGATTCATCAACCTTCCGGGAAGGGTAATCATTACCTCAACGCTTCTGCATACATGGTATGGGTATTAATTAACACGTGATGCTCAAATTTTTTAAAGCATAAAGAAGTTTTAATTTTTTTTTTTGGGGAGAAAACCATAGTTTAAAATGATAAAGATAATCTTTAATAAAAATATTTTAGTTCCATAATAGACTTCTGAATGAAATATGATGTGGTTTTATTGGGATACTAATCGTTGTGTGGAAAGGCATCAGAGAAAAAATTAAATTTCAATTAATCAAAAGCCGTAAATTCCTCTACTATCGATCCCCCTTCACGAAATATTTACAAAAATGTTAAACAAGACTATTGATGAAATAAAAAAAGTTTTAGGTCCCTGAAAAAAAAAAAAATAATAATGAATCGAAAAGTATTGAGGTCTTTGAAGTTTTGCAATTATTATAATAATCTATACTTTAAGAAATTTTCTAAATTTCGTTTGCATCAGCAATATGTGTCGGTTTCTACTCGAAGTAGGTTGGTAAGTGAAAGTTGCATGTTGCGTGCATCGCACCATATTTTTTGGAATTTTTTTTTATTGTTAGGAAGTATGAGAGCAGTCGCCACCCACTTATAAACCTACCTCCACGTTAATTATGATTGTTGTTTATTCATTTATGTTTCCACACCGTTGCCTATTAGAACAGCTGTAATTGTTAATTATTTATTTTCCCACCATTCATGCTGATAGGGACAGTAAGACGTTAGGTAAGACGCACATTGAACTGTGCCACGCAGCGCAGGGCAGCACGAAAAAAATCTGCGTCGCACATTGAGACACTTGCGACGCAGAGCAGAGCAGTTTTTGAGAAAAGTGAACTAGATAGGAACCGCGCAGATTGGGACGCAAAGCAGGGCATCGCAGTTTCCTATCTTATTCACGTATTCCAAAAACTGCTCTGCTCTTCTGTGCGTCGCCTGCGTCTAAATGTGCGCTCGGCCTTTAGGTTTACATTTATTGTAGTGTAAGGCCGAGCGCACATTGAGACAGGCGACGCAGAGCAGAGTAGTTTTTGTAATACGTGTGTATAATACGCTACCATACTTTGCGTCCCAATATGCGACGTTTCTATCTAATTCACGTTTCACAAAAACTGCTCTGCTATGCTCTGCGTCGCGAGTGTCTCAATGTGCAGTTTTTTTTCGTCCCTTCCCTGCGTGGCACAGTTCAATGTGCGTCTTACCTAACGTCTTACTGTCCCTATGTGCAAGAATGGTGGGAAAATAAATAATTAACAATTACAGCTGTTCTAATAGGCAACCAATTAAAACTTTAACGGTATGGAAACATAAATGAATAAACAACAATCATAATTAACGTGGAGGTAGGTTTATAAGTGGGTGGCGGCTGCTCTCAATCTCATACTTCCTAAAAATAAAAAAAAAATAAAAAAAATATGGTGCGATGCACGCAACATGCATATGCAATGTGCGCCTTGCCTAAGACATTTATTAGTAAATAGTTTTTGCATTTTATATTTTCATTACTGTTATGTTTGTTGTACAGAATACAATTATGTTGGTATTTACAATAGTTATCTTTTGAGTGCCAATAAAGTACTTAGGTAACAGTCAGTTTATCCATATCCATAATGGTCGCCTTCCACACACTACAATTTCAAATTGCTTGTAATGTTTATAATATATGTAAAGTAATAGTGTTCAAATAATTTGTAATACAACTTTTAATATAACAGAATATTTTAATACATCAAAATATAATCATAAAAAGGAGTAAGTCAGGGGGGATGATTACCTGTTCTCTGTCTAATAACTTATGAAACTACAACAATGAAACTGGAAGAAATAACAGCTCGAAAGCAAGCCGGTAGAAATAGGTTCCTATATTTTTCGTACTTAAGTAAAAACGAATAGCAATAACTGATAAAACAATGAATAATAAGTGCATTAGTCGGAAAATGTAGTTATTTTTCACATTGTTTTTTTCAAAAACTAATTTTATTTATCCTATAATTTGTTGAACGCAATGAATAACAATAGTAGAGCATAAAGCTGGATATAACCTGTCAGGAGAGACGGTTGACCTGAAATCTACGTTCGTCAAATGAAAAAATATGGCTGGAAGAGAATAGGAAATAGAGGCATATCGGTAGAGGAGAGGGAAAAAATATGTCGTGGCAGGGGGCATATAAAGTGGGTGTGTGGGCCGGCCGTATCCCAGAGGGTTTGCAGCGCAATGCGGTATCCATCTCTCCCACATTATACTCCATACCGCCTCTCTATGCTATCCCCACACACAACTGGATAGCACACATATCCTAGGATTACAAGGCGGTCGTGTCTCAGAGATTCTGCGAGGAATAGCAAATGAGGTGGGGCACGAGTAATTTCAGTACTGCCATTAACAGGAGTTCTACTTGCAATCTACTCCTAACTTCTCGTTTTATACCCATTATACACAAAACGGCGACACTTTAAAGTTTTCATACCATATTATTGAAATTACCATAATGTAGATGGGTCTAGTTTTAATACTCCACAGATTAGTCCTATCAATTAAGTATATTACTAAAGTAGTAACTGAAAAACCAAATCAGCTTTGCAACTATGCCAATTCATTACATGAATTTGGACGAAGTTTACATTCGAGGCTATTATGACTTAATCTATTTTAGTTTTGTAAACAATGGTTTTTTTTTTGTTTTGTTTTTTTAATAGCTTCAACACTATCGAATTAGCTTGAAACGAGACTAAAGATACATCTGACATACAAAGTTAGTATATCTAATGTAGTTCAGTGGCCAAATATGAAACACGTACTTAATAGGAGACAACCTCCTAGTTCAATGAAATTTTCAAAAAACCATTCTGTATTGCTATCGTCCGCAGCCATCCATCTGTATCGCCCTGTATCAGTGTTTTTCTTTTTAAATTAAAAATGATATAAACTAGAATTACGAGGGTGTCTCCTATTAGCACTAAAGAGCAGTTTGCTATTCCTATAAGCAGTTTGCAACATTAAAATAGTTTTTAATTTTATCATTGACAGTGTGGCAATGAAAAACATAATAAAACAGGGCATATAATGTTATTTCTCAATTTAGACGATCTGAAAACTTGATTTAATTACCATGGAAACTAAGCTTTCCGTTTAATAGGTAGGTTCCAGCAAGCTCTTAAAACAAGTAGACAACTCTTTCGCATGCACATTACGCCTTACTTGATAAAAATGGGCTGTCAGTAAAGGCATTAAGATAAAATAAAAAACTATTTTAATGTTGCCAACTGGTTCTTTAGTGCCAATAGGAGACACCCTCGTAATTCTAGCGTATAACATATTTTAATTTAAAAAGAAAAACACCTACTGATAAAGGGCGACACTGATCGATAACATTTATGCTATATTTTTCGGACATATAGGTATACTATTCTTTCTAAGATTCTCAGCCTTCGAAAGATATATTGTACATGTATATTACTGCACTCAAAGGAAATTGAAATTTCAATAATGGCGAAACATTCTTTTTTGTTACTCCTCTACATGTTTATAAAATTCTTTCATTTTTCAAGCTACTACTAGCCATGATGAGAGATAGATAATTTATCCATATAAACAAAATCAATGACACTGATTAGACAAACTTTTTGCTTCACCATTTAGGTCCCATCAGAACATTTCTATGATGATCAAACCTACCTGATATTAAAGAATACTTTTTGAGTTAGTCTGTTCACACAACCATTTCGCGGGAATTGGTTATTTGGACTCCGGGGACCTCAAGATGTGTATTCTCGTTGAAAACCGGAAGTCGAAATTTTTAACGATCGCAATTCCTTACTAAATATAAGTAAGTGAAAGTAAAAAATCCATATTTATCAAGTATATTAAAATATTTAGAAAAGATTCAACTCACTCGAATGACGTTTTCTAAAGGACAAAATCCAAATAAAAAAAGCTGCTTAATTTGGACAGAGCGCAACCATCTCGCATTCAAATTTATTCAAGGAATAATATTATACTCGGGCGTGTTTTTTTTTAAATAAGGAAGAAGAATATCATTTCAGATTCTTCAAGTTAATATCATCTGAAGGCGTATCAGAGGAAACCTTTCCTTGTTTTCTTTTTCTTTTTTCTTGGAGCAAAGAATTTAATGAGTTTTTTTTAACATTGGGAAGTCAAAATACATGTAGCTTCCGTTTGTAAAATTATCCGGCATAAATAAACATATCGACGTTACCGCGGTGAAACCTCCTATGTGACAAAAAATCCAAAACGTGATTTTGATATCATTGGAAAGAAGATTTTACCGCCGATGTGCCAGTGGAAAAAACTCATTTGTTAAAAAATCGTAACACGATTTTAATTGATCAAAAATAATCCTGCTAAAATAACCGCATCGCAAGAGGTAGGTACCATTAGAAATCATATCTTTTTTTTTTTTTATTGCTTTGATTGTACAAATCCGTGGTAAGAATTACTATAAAATTTTGTTGTATTGGTATGCACTGAATTGGTGTGAAAAAGTGACTATTAAATTATTTACAAATCAGTCATTTGCTTCTGTAAAATCATGTTTTTGTCACTTGAAGAGATTTCACCGCGGTTCAATCTTGTCTTTGTTTTACACTTTACAGAGTTATTTATCTCTAAAATCTAGTATTGAAAATTCGCGGTTACCAAAGAATGCATAAAAACAGAAGGTGATGTGTAAGATGATAACAATCACGTTTGTTTTTTTTGTTTTAACGTAACTTTATGCCACTAAGACTAATCGGACGATGCTACAGTGGGAGTCCTAAATTTTGCCTATCCAGGTATAATTAGGATAGGGATCTTTACCGAGTACCTGACATCGAACAGGCTCAGGACCTCCATTTTACGTCCTATCCGAGGGACGGCATAGCTAAGGATTTTTTACTCCCATTAAAAAATCCTAGGTCCACCTCGGAACGCGAATCTGCGACCTTTAGTATTGTACGTTTCTATGCTAACCATTACACCACGATTGACCCCTAACACTCACATTTATAGAAATTCTAATGAACATATGAATAATAAAAAAATTCCTCTGAGCAAGTAATAAACCATATGACGAGCAAAAATAAAATCTAAATTTTTATAAACTCTTATATACCTACCATAGGACATAATCGTTCTAAAAACTTGTCAAGGGTTGATTCTCATTGACAGATAGTTTATTTAGTAAACTTTATTAGTTCGCTTGATATCTATGAAAGGTAAACGGAGAGAACACAGAAGAGAATATTTATTCACCCCATTTAGTCGGATGGGGAGTCAACTAGCATGATTAAATCTCTGCAAACTATATACATTCAAGTTGTACACGACTATCCAAGAACTACTGGAAACTATCCAATAATAATTAATATTTTATATTAGTTGTTGCGTATATATTTATTACAGAAACTTGTTAGCATTTATATACTATACGGTTATAAATAAAACATATTTATATATTTATAATTATTAATTCGCATTGACTATTTTTAAGATGACAATAAAAATAAAACATATTTATATATTTATAATTATTAATTCGCATTGACTATTTTTAAGATGACAATTAAATTACATAGTTAATATTTTACTTTTAATAGCATAGTCAATAATTCTATAAGAGATAAGAATTTTATCAAAATCGATAAAGGAACTGTGATGTTGAATGAACTGATCTGTAAAGAGACACAAACATTAAAAGACAAAAAATCACAAAAGATTCACCAAAAGCATATTTCAATAATAAGACCTTACAAAGAAAAAGCTTGCTGACAAAACAAAGAGGTTCTAGAAAACAAGATAAAAGCGGAGGATATGTAAA
This sequence comes from Aelia acuminata, assembly GCA_911387785.2. Lineage (NCBI taxonomy): Eukaryota > Metazoa > Arthropoda > Insecta > Hemiptera > Pentatomidae > Aelia > Aelia acuminata. Next base: position 87,098,495 of record OU426982.1, on the reverse strand, counting down.
AAAGTAGTTAAAATAAACTGAGAGAAAAATACTGAACTTTGTAGATATTTTCTATATACAAAATACAATTTCCCTTTACATATGAAGAAAGTTAGATTTCTCTTACAACACATCTCACCCGTCGTAAAATGAAGGTACATCTCAGAAATGGCAAGTTTTGGGTTGGCAACAGTACTGAAATGAGAAAGTTGTCTATTTTGTATATAACATAGAAGGGTGACTACTAGGTTTCCCCATCTCCTAAGCGAAAGTGTTTCGTCTTCGTTCGAGGGAATTCGAAAAGAACTTTACTAACAATTTCCCAACAAGGTACAACTTCCAATTCTACGACAGGTGCGGTATATATTTTTTTTAAATTATTATGCTAATTAAATAATATAAATTAGTATGCCTGTCATCGAGGCTCGTCGTCCATAAGATTTCCTGCTCCTCAATAAAGCTCAAATATATGACATACATAAAAATCAGAATTTATATTTTTTGCAATTGCTCTGTTATGTGAAGCGATAGGCCGTGGAATTGACTGTAGGCGGCGAGCAACTACCAACAATCGGTTTATTTAGATCAGTTTATGTTTATGTATGTGCGGTAGAATTGTAATAACAACCAACAAACTAACTAATCTCTAGTCTGCTCTAAGCTATAATGCCGATTCGCAATTCAAGAGTAATTGTAATGATTATGCAGAAGATCAATGGTTGAATACATAATGAAACAACTGTTGTATTGTATACCTCCGAGCTATTAAGTTTGCATCACAGAGCCTAACGTAACACTGGCCCAGCTTCATTCGAAATATCTATACACAAATAATATGTAAAATATGTAAATCCTTAAAACATGTAAATGCATCGCCTTGTAATGTTTCCCTTGCAACTATACATATAGACACATTTCGTATTTGATGAAGACATGATAATATTATACCCTATCTGTCATGATAAAGTATTCCTAGTATAACATCATACATCACTGAACCCCTTTCGTTCAAAACCTCTGTCCATTCCCACAATAACCGTTCTTGTCCAGATTTATATATAGCGTAGTTATAGATAGATGATATATGATCCCTTAGATTATCTTCTATGTGGAATTTCATTCTATCTTCCATTCGTCACTACAAACCCCTACTGTACTTGAATATTACCTCTTAATTCAATCGCTTTTTTTCCATCTATTTCCCGAAGAATTGTTCCTAAATAGATGTTCTGATTTTTAATCAACGCGGGTATTCAGATTAACACAAAGCATCCGTTGAGAAATACCTGTATTTAATTAAAATAACCTTTTTTTAAACTTTATAATGTCTTCAGACGTAATATCCATTCCCTTTAACAATATAGCTTATTTAATTTTCAATAAGAATTTATAGATATTTCTTCTTTAAATTATTTTAATTTCTTACTTGTTTTACAAACAATATAAATTGTATTACGGTTTATTATATTTCATAATTATATTTGTTACTACTTATAGTCTTATTTTATTTACGCGCTATCCATGAAATACGAAACCTTTAATGTGTACGGGGTATAGAAAGGGCTTAACATGCAACACTTTCAAAACCTCTATTTTTCTTTTTAACCGAAAGCATAACGGATAGTAGTAGATGGAACATTGTATACAAGATTTATTTTACAACCAAAGGATGCATAACCTAGCGTCCAATAAATAATAAAAAATCAAACTAACAATAATAAAACTGTAAACACTTTACAGATAGCAAATCGCTATTCCGAAAATATATATATTAAAGTCCATACTAATGGAACGTTTAATTTCCCTTAGGCTCTGAATCACATTTTTATGTAAATTTGATAAAGAATTAACAATACCTTGAGACAGTATTGACAAAATTGATGCTTAACGAGTGTATTCTAAGAAAGCTAGATGTTGGAGCTACGAACCAACGCCTATTAATCGACAATAAAGATGTGTATTTTCATGAATAGTATTAAACTATCAATGAAAATTATACATGTATATATATAATCTTAAAATCAGTTGGAACTGAGTTTAGTAATGAAAAGATCCTTCCACACCATCAAATATCGCATTACTCCATTACTTATACGAAGTTCTTGAACAAGGAACAGGCGAAACTTCTTCCACGATTCGGAATACGAGGGTATGCTCCCCATTTCGATGTAACTTGGAAACTTGTTAACCGTGAGATAACGGTCCTAACTCCGCATATCGCAGGTACTAGAGTTGTTTCTCCAATCTGCCCTCAGCCTGTTTCTCTACCTTATATTTGGTGAATATGTATATCTAAAGTTATATACAGTACTTAGTTAACGAAGTCATATTCATGGATGGAACCCGGTACGCATGAATGGAAGTGGTGATTATAGATTCAATTAAAACCAAATTCGAAATCAGTGGTTAAATAACAAATCAGAAAAAAATAAATAAATCATGAAGTTTATTAATTAATTATTAAAACAACATTAAGATACTAAAAGTCAAAATATATTGTTTTTATTAAAAAATCCATTATTTTATTAACGAGAGCTTAAAATCATTAAATTCTACAACAGAATTAAATAAAGACATTTTAAGTATTGTTCTTGGCTCTATCGGGTATAAAAGAAATTCCGTAACAAATGAATAAATTGAAATTATAAAAGAAAGAACGTTGATAATTGAACGTTCGTATAGATGGCGTATGGATCATCGCCGCCACAATGCAGTTATTATCTCACATAGGAAATTTGTTATTTAATTCTATAAAATCGGATATTTCGGAGCTTTGGTTGCTGTTAAAAAACATAAAAAAAAAAATTGACACTAACCAACGTAATAAACTACCATAACAAAAAGGACATTTGATACTAAAGAAAAGGGAGCGAGGGACAACTAAACCAGTATTGGTGAAGGATCACGCGATGACATCACAGAGGGAGCTAGTTTTACAAGGGTTGTTTCCAGCCCGATCAAAGACATATTGGCTCCCCAGGCGATCAGACAATAAAAGAGTACTTCGAGATCTAAAGCTTCTGATACCCGGTAATAAATTAAATAAACTCTCCGTCTTAGAGTCTATCCTTGTCATCTCTTTCTCTTCGTAGGTCATCAAACTTATCGATTAATTTCATTAATAAGTTCAAAGGAAATAAACAAATATTATTCTAAAGAGGTTATTTACTTCTTTTTTTTATTTAAAAAAAATGCTGTAGCGTTTTAAAGATCAAATGAACCTTAATCAAAATTAGTCCGATCGAATCTTTACAAAGAGCTGTGCATTACAAGTTGCGTTTTTCCATAAATAGATCATCTAACTATTCTAATGTATTTTTTGTCAGAAAAACTACTTGCCTATGCCAATAGCTACTCAGTTTATCTTATAAATTTGAGCAGATGCCTGAAGAACTACCTTGGTAGCACTGTAATAATCGATCTAAATTAGAAGGACATTTTCTTTTGTGAGAACTCGGTGTTTGATAGTAAGGAATAGTGAAGGAAGCAACGATGGATTCTACAAGGTTTGGATGACTAGGCCATTTATTGAGAAAGGGCCTACTTAGGATTACTTACAAAACAGCAATAGTGTATTTGAACCTATGTCGCAGATGTTACAGATTAGCACTTTATATCATCTATTTAACACATCGTTTTTTTCTCAAAAAAAATAAAATGTGCACAATGAGTATCCTTTTTTCGATCGTAATAAATCTAAAATCGAACAAGATAGAGAGAAACGCTTTATTTAAAATAGTGGTGCTGCCCAATTTTATTGGGTTGCTAATACACAGCATACTAATTTATCTATCATAGAGACTATTTGTTAATACTAATAAGACTAATATATATACAAAGAAACATAATTTTTTTTCTAAATATATTTTTTTTTTTTTTTTTGCATTTATAATTTTTTTTGCAATAAGACTATAATTAGAAAAGAAGGCTAAACTATTTGAGAATTAAGAACGAATCCTGATAGGCAATTTATGTTGTAAGGAAATTAGCGTCTTATAGTATCGGGCAATGATGGAACTTGATTTGCAACAGCTGACATATTTTGGCGCCCGAACACATACTTTGGTTATAACATATTTTGGCTAGGCTGTCGGAGGATTTTGATGCAGTTTGAAAGCTCCTGGCCAAAATAGTGAGATATAATATTTATGTTTAAGCCTTCTCTTCTCCATTAGCCCCCTAGCTGTGGGATATATTAATTAGGAAATATAAAAAATAATAGTAACGCGATTCTGACTTCACTGAAATTTTATTACATGTACAATACTTCTTCCATGAAAAACCCTTGAATATTTTGGATTAAATCGAGCTCTTTACTCAATGTTCGCATGCGACAACGGTTCGACTTTCGTGAGAAGTGTTTATGAATATATGCTAATTTATATTTCTTATTAATTTATTCCACAATTTATTTACTTTTATCGCTTATTGTCAGAGATAAATATTGCCTTAAAAATACTTTAGATTTATCAATATCAAAGGATTGTTGGTTTGATTTTCGGAACTAGGACAATTAAAGTTCTTACTTGTTTTTTGTTCTCTAATTGTTCAATCCAATTCATCATTTTTATTTTATTATCATAATTAGTAATAATACCTGGGATGGAATGAGTTTAATATTTTAATTATTTATTCATTATATATTTAATAGTATTTAAAAATATTTAAATAAATATAAGTCACTAATTTTAGAGAAAAAAGAAGTAATTGAATAACCAATCGACAAAGAAACTTTATTGGCTTTAATTTATGCGGACATGTTTTAGTTCATACCTAATGTTCGGCGTCCGTGGCGAATATATTACTGAGGACACCAAATTGAATTAATGAAATTTCCTATTTAAAAAAAGGTAAATTTTATAATAAGGGATTAGGAATTTTTAAAATAAATACGTATTTAAAGTTAAAATGTAAAAAATCTAGTTACAATACTGGAAAAAACACATCTTGTTCAACGAATAGAGGTGGATTTAAAAGTATATTTTTATTTCAAACCAAAAGAAGCGGTAACTATTTTAGCCCGAAATGAATGTGAGAGTATCAGAAGTTTATAAAGAATTCTGGAAGGAAAATTTAATTTATTCCAAAAGCTGCTTGTAGATCTAAATTTTGAGTTATATGGAAATTTGTAGAAAGAAAGAGGAATATATAACAGTGGCCCATCAGTTCCAGTCCAGACTACAGAATATGAATATGAGAATTCGTTTTTGATTTATAAAGACAAAATAGCTTCCGGTACGTTTGTTTTCTGGAAGTGACAGCAGGAATGAGATTTCCTTCGCTTCCACTCAGTAATAGCATCTCATATAAATATCTAGCTCTCGAGAAGGATAAATAAGTGTTGACTTCTTTCGAAATACTGGAGAAAACATTTTTGCTAAGTGAGCTCACATTATCCTTATTTTAAAAAAATGCATTGTAAACGGATTATTTAAATCAAAATCAATTATTAATTATAAATAGAAATTTATTGAGATCAATTATTATGTTACCATACAAAAAAACAAAAACAAAAAAACAGAAGAAAGTCTGTTAATGGTTATTGTTTAGAATTTAGGATAAATCAAGTGGAAGAACATAATTACGAATCCATTTAAATACTTTTAAAATATAATTTTCAATAGGAGTCAAGTTTTTTTTATTAAATTTTGATCCTTTATTAACCTAACTTTTACAATATTCAGTTCTTCGTTTCGGCACTATGCTATTTTCAAGAAGAACACCTAAAATTTAGAATTTCAATACTTTTGAACTTAACAATTTAATTAAAAAATTAAATTAAAAACAATTAAGTGATGAAATATGTTTTTACCCACCTGTGACCACAATTTTTCAAATAAAATTTAAAAAAACTTGACTACTTTCTGTTTAGCATCAAGAAAAATATAGAATTATTATAATAATTTTCAATTTAAAAAAAAATTATTTTTTATTGAAGGTCATCATCCTCTACAAACTTGACCACTATTGGAATATAAGGAGGCTAGATGTTATATGATGCGTTTACTAACCTTAATAAAAAAAAATGATTTAATTTAAAATAAAATGTTAAAATTTAATTTGATAATACTTTTTTAACTAATTGAATTTATCGATTTCGTCATTTCTTTACACGCCAACAATTTAAAATTTGAGGATTTTAAAATTGGAACAGAGTTAAAATATTTTCTCAGACAAGATTAGAAAAACGAAATAAACAAGGATTTAAGTGGAGTTGGAAAATGTGTTTCTATTGAAAAATAGTTTTCATTTGAAAAGAGGTGCAAAAACAATAAAAATCTGACATGAAAAAGACAAAATAATTGAGTTACATCCACGTCAAACGGAAAGAGAAGATAGGAAATTATTAAGACTAGTAAATATATGTATTTATAATAGCTAACAGTCCAGTATCTATTTAAAAAAATAAAAATAAAATTGATGAAAATGAAATCTCTAACCTGTGATGATTCAAGAGTAAAATAGCAATGCTTGTTCTACCTTATATGCTGATGGATAATTTTCTAGTTTATTATTTTTTTATTAATGATATTTAAAGCCTAAATTCTATGCAACACCAACGAACAACAAATTTTTTTTTTCTTTATTATATTCCTAACGAAAGCATATAAAACATCCCTAAACCACCCCTTAATGAAATAAATTAATCTCAAACCGAAATCAAACTATCAGAAGGAAAAGTGGACGTAAAAAATTGCGTTAATAATGCTGGGAAGTGGTAACTTAGCCAAGAGAGCGGTAAGGCATCGCTGCCATGGGATTCCTTAAGGATCAAGTTGGGAATTCGATTCCTGAGAGGAAATTATCGTTTATTCAAGAAGAGAGAATGGGGGGCCCCCTTTCTTCAGCAACCCCCTCCTCCTTCGCCTCCTCCCACCGCCCCAACCAGCCCACTCTAATCATAAAAAATTAATTACCAATTAATATATAAAACGAGCTTTCAAAACTTAAAACTTCGATGGCTATTCCATTTTGAACTTTTATAATCAGCATTCCTTCTATTATTATTACAATTATACGGAATAGTTTTAATTTTAATCACTTCATCGTGTTGCTAGATAGAATTGAACTCCACTAATGAAGGACATTTATTAATTAGATATCCTACTGGATATGATAAAATTTTTTGGCTTCTTCATTGAATAACCTGATCATTCAATTTCCATTGGACCAGCTAGTATCAATTAATATTAAATCTAAGGCTTGATTATGACACAAAAATAATTTGAAAAATATTGGCAGCCTTGGTTCCTCTTCCAGTCATAAGAATAACTCATTTTCTGAGACGTGCTTAAGTATAACTAGTGTTTAATCTATTATTTCGGTTAATTACATATATATATATTTAAATTTACTACCACTTTCATGAGGGATCCCTCAATGTAGAAACATAATAAATTAAAAAAAAAGTGGAAGATATCCAAATACTGGCTTCCGAAGCATACTTAAATTTCTGACATGAAATGATCTGCCAAAACTTAAATATCCGCATACCCATTATCTAGGAACCTTGTAATTGATCAGTTGCCGTATAAAGCTCAATAAAATTAATAGACAAAACTTATCAACAATGGACTGACCACGAGATAGTAGCAAGTTCTACTAATCGTTATTTCGTTGGGGTGATCTTACCGGACTTTTGAAATTATCTTTAGATAGCGAGAGACTTGGTTGGAAACATTATAAGAAGTTTTATCGGAAAGTCGTTAGGCGGAAATTAGTTGGGAGCCAGGCCTTTATGGTTTCTTAGAGTAAATGGTTCGACACCCCCCTCCCACCACCCTTCGCTAATGCCATTTTCCCTAACTTGTTCTAATGGCAGGTTTTAAATACCTTTCAACTAAACGAGGCCATTTTCATTAAAAGTTCACCGCCATAATATAAGAGATATTTTAGCTAGGATATTGCGGGCAAGTCTAACTAGTAAACTTTCAAGAACTAAAGATTACAAAAAGTTTCCTACAGGTTCACTAACCTTAAACGGTTTTTTTTTAGGCCCGAGTGATTTTAATCTAAAATGTGTTTAAGAATAAAATACTGATTAATAATATCATAAATGTCTTCGATCTTCCAAAAACAGGAAGTAACATTCTAAATTTTTTTTGCTTTTACCTTCTTCGATTTTTTTTCTAATTTAAGAGGAGTAGGGGTTGGTCATCTGGAGATTTGAAGGAATGTGCATTTTTATTCGTGAGTTTGCCAAAAAATCAATTGGAGACCAATTTCATACCAGCATCACTAGAATAAATAATGCCAACCAACTCAAAGCTCAAGCTCTTCCGCTCTTCATCACGACATCGTACAATACTTTACTGAAGTGTGTACAAAAATGAGAAGGTAACTAAATGTTTGGCTTTTTTCTCAGATTTTTTCCTATATCAAAGAGATGCAAACAAGGAACAGCTCAGGATCTTAATTCTCTAGTTTCCCGCTGAAAGACATTAGAAAATGGTCCCACAAGATAAATGGTGCTAAATGGGAGATTACCATATTCACCACTTTTCTCCATCGCCACAAAGTATGGAGAGTTAGCTAGTTCGTAATGAAAACTAAAAGTATCAAGAATGCTGTTGGGTCCAACACCAAGGCAACCATAACAAAAAATAACAGATGGGAAATCAGCTAATTTAATTCTGATATTACCTTACAGAAGCTAGACGTCGCCGCTTGTCTTTTTCAGTTATTATTGCATTTCAGAGAGTGTCATTTTCAATTATTACTATAGATCAGTAGACAGATTTCGAGTGTGTCAGGATTGCTGGACTATTCATTATTTTGGATTTTATAGTATAGTCCACTTTCAATGAAGTCTTTCAATATAATAGCGGTTTTAAGCAAAATTCGTGTACTTCGAATAATCATGATTTTTTTTTATGGGGTGCAAGAGTCGTCCCCATATCTCTCTAGAAAGAAACTAGCAGAGTCTAAATAACTCGCTAACAAAAATATCAGAAACCAACATTATGCCTTGAAAAAAAGGAAGAGATATATGTAATGTCCAATTTTAAAACCGTTACCTAGTTTGATTTCACTAAAATAGGAAAATGGCTAAAGGTACGAACTATAAACTATAAACTATAAACAATAATGATTAATGTTTATTTTTTATAAAGTAGGTAAATATTAAAAAAACAGAGAAATGGTATGGATCGAAATTCAGCCACAATACACGCTGACTAACTCATTTAAGGAGCACGCAAAGGTTAGTGTGAATTTTATGATAAAGCAGTTCATATCTCCCATTCATATTGAATAACTCAGCTCATTAATTTTCGGCTATTATATCATTGTTTTATTATTTTAATAACAAAACTCTATTTTTATTGACCTAAAAATAAATAATGGAGTACACGAATGCATAGAACACTATTACATAATGTCTTAGGGTATTGCAGATTTTATTATTTTACTTAATATAAAATAATCAAACTAAAATTAAACAATCTATCGTTTTTAAATTAAACGATAAAATAAAATTAAGTTATTATTATATATTAAGTTATTAAACGCAAAAATGGTTTGTCAAAGTATTGTTCTACGTTTCCTGGCTGTATATATGTTTTTTATACAGCACGTTTTCTTTCCCCTTTTGAGCAAAATGAAAATCGCCTCTGGAATATTCCCCCTTCTAAAAGCTTTATGTTATCTTCAAAAACCTTCCGATGCTTTCACGGGCTATAGCCGACTAAAAAAAAAGAAACCTCACCAGATAAATTCTAATGCTGATATATCAAGACAATGCATGCGTAGGATGGAGATTCCGGCCCTAAAATATTTAGTTTATTTAGCAGACAAATCACTTCTGTTTTAATTAAATCAACATTTACTGTTCCTATTTCCTTAAACATCTGCTCTATTCTTAATAAAAGCGGACAAAAATAATATGAAATCAAATAAAAAAACAATGTTCAAGCAAAAATGTTCTACGACATTTTTGCAGAAATATAAGTAAAAAAATTTTTATTTCACATTTTTATTTTCGCTGATAATCAATTGACAGTATTCACTTGGTATTTAAATCAATGGCAATAGAAAATTTTAGTCAATCAATCAATAAAAAAAATTTTTCTGAAAAAAAAAAATTTTTTAGGAGATTTTTTCTACTTTTTTGAACACTTGCAAAACCATTCTAGATGTTGAAACAATCCTTGGTCACACCCAGACTCTATGAAGAGAGTGAGTACTAATATAAAGGGATAAGTCTAGATGGTGAGCCTGGTGTGGATCAAATCACTTCCAATCGACCAGGAATCAGGATTTCCATACATAGAATTGAATCCAAGACCATAAATGAGCTGAAGAAGTACCGGTCATTTACTTTTAAGTTTTACTATAATTGTGATTCCTTCTCAAGAATCTTACATAACGATTTCTAAACTATGTTTCGAAAATATAACTTTGCTAAACTGCATATTCTCTGATTCATCCTAGACAACAATGAAGAACTTACTGGTCAAAGGATTTTGCAATTAGCCTTTGTCTAGCCGAGGATGATATTAGGTTAATGCTGAGGATGCTATCAAAGTTTATAGTTGGAGCATCCTAACTTAATCTCGGTTCCTCGGCAAAGCCGGCTAATGCACTTAATTCAGAAGCCTACTTCCGCCCCGAGTTTATAAAAAGTAATTAGGGTCTTCTTCCTCCCTTCTTCAGCCATTCCGTACCCGCGTTCCTTTCATCCACTAATGGACTGGATTAAGTCCGCCGGGATCCAATCCCGATCCGGTACAACGGGATTTGTTCAATTTCAAAACCAGGAGAATCCAATGAAACGCTTTTATGTATTCAAGTCATCCAAGATTTATTCGTTCTTCATCCAGATGCTAAAGACATTTATACACAAGACAAAAAAGCATACCTTCACATGTAGAAATTAATCTTATATAGTTATGGGTTAACAAAATATCCTATCTGATAACTTCTCTGAAGGAATTCCGACAAGAAAAAAGATGATCTTTTCCATTGTCAGATGATCAAACTAGACAAAAAATGATTGTTATTTGAACCTTTGTAAGAAAAAAAATAGAAGAATCTTAATATAAGGCATTAAAGACTGCACTGCTGTAAGTTTATGATAGACGTTTTATAATCAACTACACACTAATGATGAATGTAGGTGACTTCAGATCTCGATGATAGGTCTTGAATGTTCTGGTAGCTGAAGTTTCTTCCATATTTCTTAATAACATTCGTATAAAAGATTAACCAATCATTCAGGGGCTAACTTATAATGTTGATTTTTTTTCTTCATCTTGACAGTGAAAATAACTCCACCTTTGAGCACGAACGTCGTGTTGAATAAAATCTATGTTTAATCTGTTTAAACTCATTGAAGGTCGGGGTGCTTGATCGTTCAGTTTCTTCAACAGTTAATTGAACTTGAAGTGATTAGGCCAAAACTGGGTCGATCTATTATCAGCCGAGCTCGCAACCGAGCTCTTATGTTGGAATACATTTTTTTACCATCAGAACTACTCCACACACCACAGTAAGGATGCCAAAGAATAAATAAAACTTTCTCCAAAAAAAAAAAATCTTTTTCTTTTCATTATTCTGATTTGCATCCTTAGATTTGATCAAAAACCTTGGGCTCTCTTCCTAGCTATATATTCAAGCGCTGAACCAGGATCTCCTTTAGTGAGGAGAATGATGAATTTCCGGTACAACTCTGCATACATTACCTTTGAAATCCACATATTTACCGTGAAAAACAAAATGTCAAGTTAATAATCCGTCCAGCTCAGACAAAAAAATACTTGGAAACATCTTGAAAAAACTATTGATATAAGAGTATTACTGGTAGGTATATGCTTTTTTAGAGTTTGTCATAACAATATCATCCGGAGTAAACAAATTCACTGTTTGTAAGAAAAGAGGCTGCTAATTTTCTTGTTCTATTTTCTAATGAATATTCGTTTTGTCGCACAAATATTTTAACAAAATGAAATTATTTTGTTTACTCATTCGATTTCAAATGAAATTAGATAAATTTATTTAAACAGATTTTATTTCACCGAATAATCACTACCTCCAAGCCATTAAATATAGTAGAAAATAAGAAATTTGAGGAATAAAATAAACGTAAAGCTAATGAGTAAGGGATTCAGGAGGGACATTGCACATGATTCTGCTTCAACACATGTTTTTCTTTAATATGCAGAGCTCGAAGTTTAAAATTATTTAAACTTGTATTAGTGTCACAATAATTTGTTTTACTAAACCTAATTATTTGGGTTCATCCATATATTTTAAAGTTAGTTATCAACTAATTTTCGAGATATATTAAAATGATTGTAAAAAAGAAAAACCCGACCTTAGTTGTAACACTATTAAAACTTGAATAGTTCCATAACAAGTGGGTAATAACTCGTAATAAAGGAGAAGTCTGCAAGAGTTATTTGAAGTTTATTCCAACCAATAACAGCAAATGGAGACGGATGTAGTAGGGAGATAAGGCTAAGGGCTGAGCCGACAAGGACGGAGCCCAAAGCCTCCACATTATCCCCTACCCCCCCCCCCTACACTTTCTGCCCCCCTTACCACCCCCCCCCTCTCATCCGCGGCTCCTAAAAACCTTTTTGTGGTCGATTCCGTGACCTGTTACTCCCGTCTGCATCTTTTTCCGGCTCGCTTCTTTCTTTGTTTTAATTCCAACTAGACTTTATACTGTTACAGTAAAAGTTTCAGAATTTCCTCCGATCCTTTTAGTGTCATCTACATCCTGATATATTCTAAATTTTAAAATATTTTTTTAGCAAAAAATGTAACCCTAAATGAGACTCTTGCTAGTTTATAATGTACTCCTTCCTTTTTTACCCCTCAAATATATAATAAAAAATAAGATAGGCAGTTATTAATATAAGTGATATAATGTCAGCTTTTGAATAAATATTTCTTTTTTAATGTGAGAATCAAAGGATGATCAGCACTAAAAAAAAAATTTATATCCTGATTAATAAAACGGGTGTTAGAGAATGGTTATGGAGTACTATATTATATGACGAGTCATTATAGCTATAGTGTTTTAAACAAACATTTGTTAATTTATAGAGCCGTGTATATCTTCAATCAGATGCAGATAATAATGATTTTTCTGTTTATTGTTGATGTGCCTATATAATCTATATATTAATTTAGCCTGTTCAATATTTTTAATAATTTTTTTCAATAAATAAAATTTTTTAGCAGATGTTTGTGTGAATAAGATATTATGATGTTGTTGGTCTGAATATTTAAATATTATACTTATGGTGTTCCTTGCAACAGTGAGGATGGCCGAATGGTTCAAACGTCTGCTGGTATGAAATAAATATTTTATCGAGACTTAATGCTGGTCACCCTTCAATTCTCAGATAAATTACAACCGGAGTCTTAAGAACCCGAATGATTATAATAAGTTGGTTTATTTTATTTAATTTTGGAGGGGAGGGAATTTTTCATGTCAAGGAGGGGACTTTTTTTTTATACAGGAACTCAATTCTTTATGAATTTAATTTAGAGCAGAAATTTGTAAATAAAAAAAAGCATTATCCCCCACTATCGGATTTATAATTGATTTCCATACGCTTCAAAAACAGTTCCATATTTCTTTTTTTTGCGGTTCCTCTACCTGGTCATGTGGGGCATACGGGGGAGGGGGGTTACTCTACAGGTGTTACCAACCTATTCTAACCATGGTGGGTAGGTCGAGATTTATTCCGTGGGAGCTCCACGAAATAAAAGTCAACCCTCCTAGGGCGGATTCGAACCACCGCCGTTCGGTTCGATCATGCTAAAGCGGTTCGTGAGCCAACACGCTTGGCTATCCTGGCCCACAGTTCCATATTCAAAGAGACAATAACGTTTTTTTTTATTGCAATACTTTTTTGCGCAGGGCTTGGACATTGATCCATCTGGGCACTCAAAAGGTCTAACATTTGGGAATTTTTTAAAAACTTGGTAAAAATTTTCAAAATGTTAATATCTTAGAACTATCACTTTTCTATTAAAACTGGTCACAAGCAGGTCAACACCGGGTCCTTAAAGCAAACACAATTTCCATTTGATTTCAACTGAGATATTCTGGATTCGCTTTTTGAATAAATGATCAAAACGGTGTTCCTCTCTGTGCTTGAGGGCTTTTGAGGTTGAATATGAAAGTCGTTAAGGCTTTCAAATAAAAGTAGTTTTAGTTATTTGCATGGGATCACCTTTTTCATTTTTGTACAAGTCTTTTGAGATAGAGCAGTGTAGGGTTCTAAATCATAATAAAATGGTGAAAATTATAGGTGTTTAGGAGCTATGATGATTTTAATTTTTTAAATTAGATAACAATGAAGTCCTAGTTTTTTCCACAACATATATCAGGTTTAACGGTAATCAGTTTCATTTTTAGTGTTGCTAATGACATTCAAATTAATAACAAAACTTATGCCCAAGCAGTGCATTTAGGGAGGAACATGTAATTGAGTATAATCTCATTAAAATCATATTCATTTGTTATTAATAGTTTATAATTAATGCCATCCTTAGGTTTAATTCAATATGAATACAGTGACCCATTAATTTATTCTTATTTTTTTACGGTAAAAAATGATTTTTTTTACTGGAAAAATGCAACCCAGGATCAACTTAAGGAATCGATTAGAACACTGGAGCAAAATATGTCGTTAATTGGGTTGTCCAACAAAAAAGGTCTACAAAAAGAGCGGGGGGAAGTGGACGCAATCCTCAGCCTTCGATAAAGGTCTAAGCTCACCAGAAATTAAGCTCTAAGTCTCTCCGGATTGGCTCGGGAGCAGAACTTTACCCCAGGTGAACGGGTCGAAATACTAGGCCAAAAAAAGAATTAGACTGTCAAAAGATATATGAAAAAATGAAATTGGACTGGAGGAAGATTTATTATATTAAGGAAAAAGTAACGTAATTAATTTCAATTGCTTAAATGGATATTTTAATTATTTAAGTGTTTATGATCCATACTACCAAATCTAGTACATTGATTGATGAGAAGCAGCTCTTTAGGAAGTGATCACAGTTTACTATTATATAAAAACAGCACTAACTATATAAACTTGAGTTTAATTATAATACATTATACTAAAATATTAATTTTTATAAATATTAATAATATATTAATTTTATTCAAAACATATTTTTACTTTCACTTACCTATATATGAAATATATAGTAAGTGGAAGTATTGCGATCGTGAAAAATTTCGACTTCCGGTTTTCAACGGAAATACACGTTTTGGGGCCCCCAGAGTCGAAATGACCAAGTCCCGCGAAATGGTCTGTGTGTGTGTGTGTCTGTGTGTCTGTGTGTGTGTGTGTGTGTGAACAGACTAGCTCAAAAACTATAAACCGTGGGAACCTGAAATTGGGTATTTAGTGTATGTATATGCCCGCGATGTGACAGCAAAAAATTCATCAAAATTGCTCAAAGGGAGGGGGTACTTTATTTAACAACTTTTTACGTTTTTTTAGATTTTCTCAAAAACGGCTCTAACGATTTTGATTAAACTTAGTATTTGATCTATTTATATGCCCGAGATATGACTGTAAAAATTTCATCAATATTGATTAACCGGAGGGGGGACTTTACTGAATAAATTTTGTATCATTTTTACGTGTTTTTTTTTGTTTACTCAAAAACGGCTTTAACGATTTTGATCAAACTTGGTATTTGATGTATTTATATGCCAAAGATGTGATAACCAACATTTCATCACAATTGATCAACCGGAGGGGGGACTTTACTTAATAAATTTTGTTTTCATTTTCACGTGTTTTTTTATTTACTCAAAAACGGTTTTAACGATTTTGATCAAACTTGGTATTTAATGTATTTATATGCCTGAGATATAACTGTAAAAATTTCATCAAAATTGATCTACGGGAGGGGGGACTTTACTTAATAAATTTTGTATCATTTTCACGGGGCTTTTTTATTTACTCAAAAACGGCTTTAACGATTAACAAAAATAAGATATGAATGTAGAAAAATGTGTGACTTTGGGAAATGATATTTAGCAAAACACGTCAATTTCTAATCTAAGTAAGTTGGTAAGTGAAAGTTGTGTGTTGCGCGCACGCACCAGATTTTTTTTTAAATTTCACCCGTAGGTTAGCACTCACTAAGTAACTGCTGCTTATTCCTTCATCATAGAGAACTAGACGGCTTTAAAATCTACCATCCCGCATAGCATCCAAGTATTGAAGGTTGAAAATCGACGGCACTAATTTCTATCAATCTATTCCCATCAGAACGATTTATTTATCTACTTAATGTGTTGTTGTTGTTTTTTTTTTGTGTTTTTCTCATTCTAAAATAATCGAATCAATAAGCGGTTGGTGTATAGAATTGGTGTACAGACATTATAGTTTAACAGTTTTTAAACAGCTGTGGTTTAACAGTAAACTATTATATTACAATAATGAATTAAGAATTTGATCATAACTATATTCCGATTATTTAATGTTTATTAAACAACACAGAATTAATAATACCTATACTCTGTCTAGTAATGATATTACTTGACAGATAGATAAAAAATGATATTCCAATCTATACATAAAAATTACCGTCCACTTATTACTGTATGCTCAAAATCTTTCTTCTTCAATAGATTTCCTCTGTCCGCGTGGGTTCGGAAATGTCTTCAATACCATATATCCAATATTGGCGGTATTATCTTAAGTTTCAATACTGGCTACTGCACTCTATACTGTACACTTTCTAATTACCTGTCAACAATGAGACATTGACTGCAACTAACGCTGATGTCAGGTTTCATTAACTTTAAATCACTTAAATAAAATACGTAACTGGTTCCATTGATGAAAAATTAGAATGAATTACCATGATAAATCGAAACACATCACATCCACATATAGAAAACATAACCCCCCCCCCCCAGTTTATATTGGAAACTACCAATATGAGAACCGTACACTGCTTAGGGCTCACTTTCGACAGAAGGGTGAACTGTGGACCACATTTTAAAATAACTCTTAAAAAAGACTAAAACTTCTGTACCCACTTTTAACTTAATCTTCAAAACTAATACTGAAACAAAAACAAAATATGTAAGCATAGTTAATCAAGCCCACTTTGAAATTCTCTTCACAATACAGAGAATAGCTAAAAAGGTATACAACAACTTTTTGTAAAACGTTCATTAACGACTTTCGACAAAAGCACCCTGACTAACAAACCTTAACATACAGACCTTCATCTAGCAACAGTTCACGACCACATATCGACGCTTTAAAGTATATTTTTTATAAATTTGAACAGACATAGAAACAGTTTCATAAGAAATATGGAAGACATCATCTGTAAGCCGAAAAGACAAAAAAGGCGATGGATGAGAGATCTTAAACAACCAATATTGAGAAATGGTAATTGAATCAAGCTGCTGGGTGCTTCCTTTCCTCGTGCCTGACATTTCATTCTTTCCTTATTTTGACACCTCATTCGTAGATTGTCAGAAGATTGCTGACAGGTGCCAATTAATCATGAAAGACCGAAAAATAAAAATAAAAAAGTTATATAAATTTTTTTAAAAGCCAATTTAAAAAATTAGACTTTGGCAAAAATATATATTACAAATATTTACATGTAAAATATTTTAAATAATGCATACGAAAATTATACCTCCAGGATGCACAAAAATATTGATAAATTCTAACATTTATTAATAAAGATATCGTAGTAGTGCCATACAACCACTAGGTTCTACTTTTTACTCATGCCTGATAATCAAGAAGACTGGACCTGCACGTTATAAATGTGCTCACGCAAGCACGTCATTCCATATAATTTTTCTTGTTTCCCCTTTCTGCGAAATAATTGTTTTTTGATGTAAATTGCGGAGCCTATGTAATGATACATATATACTGTGACGCCGATGCATATTCACGCATGCTAACTGCAGCTCAGTTTTAAAATGTTAACTTTCCGTACCAACAGAGATAACATATAACTGAGATATTCAACCGTATTAGCATTAAATTAATTTTTAAACATGAATGATCATTAATCACTAAAATAAGTTTTAAAAAAAAATTGAAAAATAGTCACAGATTAGATTCAAGCATGTCATTAAGAAGTCTTTTATTTCTTACATAAAAACTACTTCTAAATTTCACAAGTCTTCAATCTAAATATAAATAAAAAGAACCACATGCTGTTTAATTATGTGGATTGGCCCTTAGAATCGGTAGTTCTAGGTATATAAAATAAATTTATACAATTTTGAGAAAATATTCCTACACATGAGAGGACCTATTTATTCAATGATACCAGAAACATATACCTAATGAATCTATTATCAATTAGTGCATATATGACTCAACAGATCAAAAAATATATAAATAAAAAATGAAACAGAAAGAAAATAAGAGACAATTTTATTTGCCCTAAATTCTTCAAAATTATGCTTTTTTTAAGATTTTTACTCAATCTAGCAATAATTACATGTTATAAATAATTCCATTTGTTATAAATACGTTCCAGACAAAAATTCGGGGGGGAGGGGGGAGGGAAAGGTCGTTAAAAAACAAAACAAAAAAAATGTTGACGTTTAGCGCAAAATACAGCACACTTATTTATCTACAGAATAGTGGAAACTTTATTAAACTGTCATACAAAAATACTACTATTTTAGACAATTAGAGACGTAAATTTATTTCACAAATTTCGGGGGGACGGATCTATCCCTAACATCATAATATTCCCAAAATAGAATTTGAGATAAAACCGATAGCGCCTACCTAGTTAGAAAATAAGCGTTGTCCATGGCAACGTATGATTGTGAAACCGAAGATTGGAAGTTCAAAACTCGGAGCCAGGGGACATTTATAATACTCGGCCCTCTCCCCTGGCCCAGGGATATAGCCTAAAACGGAGAGGAACGGGAATGAAACCTTAATACTTAATACTCTAGACATACCATTACAATTGACACCACCTCCTCTATCATTTATACCTTTACAAGTAGGAAACCACATAAGAAAAATAGGTACCTATACGAAAAGCCCCGGGATATGACTTCAAACAGCCGAGGCGCTCCAGCAGATGCCTCGGAAAGACCTATTGTTCGTCACAACAATATACAACTGCATTCTTAGGCCAACTAAATACCGGATTCAATCGAAATATTCACTTATCAAAATGATACGCAGACAAAAATTTTTTTCGATCCATCTTACAGACCAGTCTCCTTCCTATATGTTCAAAACTTTTCAAAAAGTTATTATATAAGAGACTTGTGGACATTTTGACTAATAAAAACGTAATTCATGATCACCAATTTGGTGTTCGCACATTTCATTCAACAACACACCAACTATACAGAGTAACTGACTTCATTGGAGCATTAGAGCAGAAACAGAACGCTACTGGTGTATTCCTGGATGTCGACCAGGCATTCGATAAAGTTTGGAACCGGCGTCTTCTCTTCAAAGTCAAGAACATTCTACCCCACACACATTACTTTATACTTCAATCCTACAGCTTCAAAAAATTTGTTCTATCCGACAAGGTCTGAGATTTCATCAGTCAGTCCAATTCCGGTAGGGGTTCCACAAGGGTCAATACTTACTCCGTTCTCATACATTACATAAACACATGACATACCTACAAACTCTGAGACTTTTACTGCAACATACGCAGATGAGACGGATATGAAATATATACGTATATTTGAACTATACGTAATAACGCCAGACCACCAGGTGTGAATTATAGTTTGAAGAGAAAGAAAATTATGCTGCAGAAGTAAAGCTAATAAACAAAAGAAAACTGTTAAAAAGCAAAAGTGAAAAGAAACACGCGAACCATAGTTATTTTAAAAGGCAAGTGATAACATGGTAGATTGCACGAAATAAATCGTTCTAATACGTAAGAATCTAAATTATTCTCGCCTTATTGTTTAGAAATTCTTGATAGCTTCCGAAAAATGATTAATGATTCATTGAATGTTTCCATTTATTTAATTAGAATGGAAAACACCAATTCTATAGATGGGTATATTAGGATTAATATTGATAAATAAATGTAAATTATTAATGTAGGCATAGGTTCTTCGGCAACCTAGCGAGATATTTAATCCGAAAGCATTAAGAAAGGATTAACTATGCAGCTAATCAAAACCGAAACATCTTAAATTCATAAATTAAGTTTATATTTATATAAGAAGGACAAATTTATTGTCAGGAATTTCTTTTTTCCAAAAATATTATAAGAAAATCCTATTTTTCCGTGTTTTCTACAAAACAAAAGATCAAGTAGTAATTATTTATGAATGCGAAAGATTGTAAATTATTTTTGAAAATGTCAAATATAGTTAAAATTATATTTTTTGTGAACTTGAACATTTAAAATATGAACACTTCAGGAATGTTAAATTTAAGTCTCAAGAATGTCATGAACATTTTTTTTTCAATTTTAAATGTTTTGTAAGCCTTATCATTAATTAAATTCATCTCATGACAGAAAAAAAAATAGTGCTGATTTCTGACTATCAAAAGGGCGTTTCGAAAAATTGGGTCTTCGAAAGCAAAAATTTTTCAATTTACCAATCATATATTAAAACATGAATAGAAAAAGAAAACAATAAAAAGTCTTATTATTTCCATGATTGGGACTAAATGGGTTAAGAGAAAGGCGTTATCTATGGGTTTTTGTAAAAACAGTTAATATCCAAAGCTATCTCAAGTCAAAATACAAAAGGACAATAGATCCATTCTTTGTTATTGTATAATCTCCTTTGAAGTTTCAACCTTCAATTAATCATTTGTGAGTCTAATCGGCCAAAATAGAAAAATCAAGCGTCGGAAACCCCTTTTTTTACCTTTTATAAGAAAATTAGAAGACTCAATAATACATGAATTACTGTTAGGCTTATAATGTTTAATATATATTAAAAATATAAGAGGGTGAAACGTTTTATAAGTTTTCCCATCCATCTCAAAAAAAAACATAAATAAAAACAATTGTACATTCAGTAAAACAAAGAAAACACAAATATAAATATAAACTAGCAATAAACTTTAAAAGAGGTTCTAGGAGTTTAGCCCCTATTACGGTAATTTAGTTAAAAAACATTCACATTGGTATTATCAAAATAAACATTCACCAATTATAATAACATTAACAACGGGTAAGAATATAAAGGAGATCTGTTTTAGTTTAAAGAGCACAATTAAGCAAATTTATGATTTAGTTAAACGATAAGACGAGGAAGAAGAGGGAAAAGGCAATTTAAATTAGCATAATAGGAGTGATGTAGCTTAATCGTCAACAACACCTCAGGGTAAAATTCAAAACTAAAGGAGCTATTTATTTCCATATAATTATGTTTAGATACCTTTTAACCTTTAAGCTTCAGTTCTTAGGCACTTCCCTACTTATGTTTTTATGTCTTCTATACAGTTCAGAAGACAACGAATAGTAGTTTTCTTTGCTTAAGAAATACGCCGGTCCTCAACTACTGTATTGCATCCACAAAAAAGTAAAGAGGGAAATGGTCTATGAAGTCAGAGAATATCACCGTAAAATCCAAGGTGTTCTTAAAGTCCAGAGCTAAATAACTGATAGGATACTTTTTTAACCTCCGAAATCTCTAGTCTCCCCTATATATGTGTGTGTGTGTGTGTGTGTGTGTGTGTGTGTGTAAATCCAATAGAAGAGGAGACCCAATGAATTAATACGGGCATATCAGGTATACAATAACTTTCTAGCAACCAAGCTGAGATTCGCAAGTTTTGGAGAAACTTTCATCATGAAAGCTTAAATCTCCTTCGCCTTTTGGAGCTTGAAACTTGAGCCATAACTTATGGCGCAGAGGTTATACCCGGTAGGAAGTGGATTTCACGCTTCATGGTATACATAACCCAGAAGCACGGGAAAAAAAAATATATGTTTAAAAAAAAAATATGTGTTTAAATGTTTCTTAAACGAAAAAAAAATTACTTCCGCACCATCCATCAAGGAATTGCTGGATGAGCAGAACAAAAGTTAAGCCGCTTCGGTACCTAATCATTTGCATAACAAACTAATGAAGGAACTCCTTAACTTCAATCCATTTCCAAACGAAGCCGCTGTTAACTCATGTAAATATTATCATTCGTTCCGAAAAGTTGTTCGATTAATGACGGGATAATTGTATTCGGTCTATTCCTAATAATTACAATTATTATAATTAAATTATGTTAATGAACTATTATACAATATACGTGACTTATATAATACATTTATACAAAAGTCATAATATTATTATCATTATTGGAATGTATTTGGTTTACGTGGGCTAATTCTGATGAAAGGCTATCACGTTCAGGAGACAAATTAGGTAAGAGCAAATTAGGTGACAATTTATTTAATTGTTCTAGTCAAATTCGAGCTAATTTATCCATGCTGTTATATTATCAACGGTGTTGAAATCAAACATACCATACAAATCAATTATGCCTCCAAAAGTATTTCAAAGTATTATGAATATAATAAAGGCCAGGCGAGACCGATTAAGCTAGTTTCAAGACTTTATTATAGATAACCGACCATCACACCATTACAAAACAAGTGCATAAGCAAGAAATATCTGTTTTTCCATATAAACATATCGCCCGTCGACAAAAAGATAGTAGTCCAGAACAGCATACTAAAGAAAATCACGCGGTCAACTTCAATGAAAAAAATAATGCTGAAAAACTGTATGAAATATTTCAGCTTGAAAAGGTTTCAGAATTCATCAAGAAAAGGCATATACGATTTCAGGACTTGCCAGATTTGCCTGGCATATGAAACCCTCAATTCAACACACTGACTCCGCCACCGGCTCCAGTTCGCTGGCAAAACAGCTCTATTTTCAACCTTTAGGACATAAGTTAGTAAGATATTTTTAGTTAATAAGAAATTAGATTAATCATTATTATTGGTACTCCCAACACAAAAAATGGGTGATAACATTCCACTCCATGGTAATACCATTAAGAAACATGTAACAACTAAACATTAGCACAACCATAAAGTAGCCTTAAAATGTAACATTTTTACAGTAAAAAGCTCTTTAACAATTAAAACATTGTTATCATTACTAGATAGTCAATAATGTATTAAGGGGGTTCGAAAAAAAAAAACAACTAGGATTTAGTGCAAATTTTTCGCCAAAAAAATTGAATAAAATAAAACCAATCAGCATTCGATATCAGTAACATTTAGCAATTTCTTAATGGAGTCTATTTAAGGAACACATCAATGATACAGATTCCTTCTTTATGGTATTAAAGAGAGCCGAAAAATTATCTCACGAAAATTACATATTTTATCAACTACATCCGGTTAAGAAACATACCTTGATAATAATAAACCGAATAAAACTCTTTTTGTTGCTTTGCAATAGGTATTTATAATTAAACCCTGGCTTCTAACGAGGCTACTATGCCCAACAAAATCAATTCCTGTGACGAGTCCCTATAAATACAATTATTTATTTAACCCGGCGCTGGTCGCGCCCCTCCGTGGGACACCGTTGGTCGCGTGTGAGCAAATTGCTCACACCTCAATTTTTGGCTATTCTATTATTTTTCAGCAGCATTCTTCGTCATATTTTTGTTTCTTTTAATTTAGAATATGTTTATCATTAAATTATTAATCTATTTAAGGTGTTTTAATCAGTTTAATGCATTTATTATAATTTATTAATAGGAGGGGAATGAATAGAAGAGAGTAAAATGCTTAATAACAAGAATAAAATGCTTTATTAACACGATCTTTAGTTAAAAAAAGAAGTAGTTACTGTAAGAAAAGTGCAGTAGCATACATTAACCAAAATTAGAAAAAGAAAAATAGGAAATTTTTAGTTGAAAAAAAATTATAAAAATATAAAAAATCGCATAAAGTTGGTACCATGGAATAGGAAGAATATGATGTAAACAATAACGAATAACAATCTAAAAACGAAATACCCCATTTTACTCAAAAATTTAAAAACTAATCTAAGCTTTTACTAAAATAATCTAAGAGAAGAGACGAAAATTCTTAGAGTCATTTTTTTCTTCCGGACGTTCCTCCAAAAGCCGTAATACACGTCTTGTTCCACTCATTTTCCGAACTAAACTAACAAACAGAACAGTTACAATATTTTATCAAAGAAATACAAACGTTTACTGACATGATTTGGGCTCATTAGAGCGGAGATGGGCAAGTCCGTGCAGGTCTCAGAGCGGCACGCTTGGTGGCCCAGTTCTGTGTCACGGATGGTCGCGCTGTGAGCATTTTGCTCACGCTCCCGTTTTTTTTTAACAAAACGTTTTAATGGGGCTTAGCGCTGCAAATTTTTTTTTCAAAAACAACTTCCTAAAGTGAGTTAATGTATAAATGACAAATAGAAAAAATATCAGAATTAAAGAAAAAGAAATATACGAAATACATAAGATTTTCGGCAAGTGTGAGCAAAATGCTCACAACGCGACCAACGGCGGGTTAAAGAGATCGCTTAACATTCTCGGAAAAGATTACCTCTCATATGGATCGATATATCAATACTTAATTGGAAAATCGGGAGTTCTTTTTGTACATTTCGAAGCATATACCGAGTACTACAGTTTTCTGTCGGATTTCCACAACATTTATGTTTTTTGTTTCAAACGTTTGAATTCTGTAACTCTATTAGAGCCCTCGTTTCCTGAATAGATGGTTTTTCATTTAAGATAATGAGCCATCGGCAGAAAAAAAATGTAATCATACGGTGCAATTTGTGCAGAAGATCGATCCCTTCTACATCTCAAATAGCTTGTTTCATTGTAGCGGATAGTTTACTAATCGTTCGTTGTAAGTATATTGTTTGATCATTTCAAAGTTGTGAATTCGATCTATTAGCTAATGGATTATTCCTTCCTAATTCTAAAATACAGAGAGCATTGTCTACTTTTTTAATTAACCTTGCTTAAGAAATGCCAGACTGATTGGTCTAAAAAGCTGATTATAGTTCATAGGTAGTCTTCTATTTATACAATTTAATCGCAGTACTTTTTTGATACAATGATACTTCAGAGAGCATTGATAGCATACTTCAGGTTTCTCAAAGATTGAAGAGTAATTTTTATTTGATGTTAAGAAATCGATGAGGAATGACTTTTTCCTAGGTCATGGAGCTCACGCTTAATTTACTCTATTGGGAAGTAAACTTCTATTTCACTTTGCGTTGAATCTGCTGGAACAGTGTCCGGAAGGGCTTCTTTACGGAATAAAAGTTTTTATCTAAAACACTATTCCTTGCTGACGTCACAATACTTTCATACAGAGCATTTTTTGTCAATTTCTCGTATCAGATGTGTTCTTTAGGCGACGGAATTGAACGGATCCGAAATTGATTTAATACTATTACATTATTCTTTGTGATGTTTATCTATTTAACCCTACCGTAGCTCTAGGGTAATACGGGTTTTGCAACAGTGGTATGATACGCATGCTTGACTAAAATATCACTGTTCCAAGAATATCATTCTTTGTAATGTATAACATTAGAATTTACCAAATCAAATTAACTTTAATTGGAACTTTTGACACATACACCGGGTTCCACCGCTTTCTATCGGTTCCCCAAGCAGGGAAACGATAGATTAAAGAAATTAAAAGTTTCGTATTCGTAATGTTATCAATATTACTAGATCTACTATAGTAATACCTACATTTTGAAAGTATTATTATAGTTGTTCAAATACTATATCTCAAAGTTTTGAATCATTACCTAATTACAAAACACAACAGCAGGCTACACCGGCCCGTTTCGATTTTTGGTATAATCAAATGGCCTAGAAATCATCGTAGGTTATACGTCAGTTTTTTTACACCAAGCTTAATCGTATTTGGAAACATATAAAGCATTGTTCAATAAACCGAAAATTTTACATTTATATGATCAACTGCATTATTATAAATCCTTTATAAACAGAAATAGTGAAAAGCTTTTTCTTTTTAAGCCATATTTTTATTGTTCCCAGTTGTGAATTTGATGATACTTATTTTATAAAAATTCGTACAATGATTTTAGAATACTAAAACGCTTGTTATTCTTTGTATTTTTTAATAGAAATATATTGTTATGTGCTTCTCTTTTGTAATCAGTTCAATTGCTAATTCAATCACTTTTTTTTTAACTTTAATTTCAAACGTAAAATATGTTAAAAATAATTTAACTTAATACAGTACACAGAATTGTATATTTAATTGCTAAAAAAAAAACAAATATAGATTTCTGTAAATCATTTGACTAAAGCAAAGTTTTATTCATCAACATTCAAAACTTATTCGTTTGCAAATTGGCCGTTAATATATTCATAATATTAATGGTGAATACATAATTTAGGTCGGAATTATTTACTTTGTTTTTGTTACAATTATTATTTAAAAACATAAAATTTCAACAACCTTAGCCCCCCGGGATCCCTTAAAACCCCCTCTCAAAAATCAGCTGGAAACAAGTTAAATTTTTCATTTATTTTTGGAGAAATTCAAAACCTAATTTTAAAAAATATACAATTTGATATAAACATGTTATACAATGTCTTAGTTCAATTTTTTCTTTAAATTTTATTGAAAAATAATTAAAATTTAAGAAAAGTGGTCTGGATGTGTAGATCAAAAATGATTTTCTTTTACATGTCATATATTTTGCTTCTATTCATTCCAATGTTATATTTCTTTGGAAATATAACATAGTATATCTTTTCTATATTTCTCACTTACCTCACAAACATGATAACATCATTTATGTAAGGTCTCTTGGAATCTTCTTATTTATTTTTTTTTTGGAATTGAGTCTTTCAGTTGACTAACAACAATTTCAACATTTTTTAGTAAAACACTTTAAATAATATTTCTATTTGAAAAATTGGTACCTTTTTATGTTTTTAATAGTACGACAGAGATCTTTGAAAAGATAAATATTTATTTTATGTCTTCCTAAAAATGTTGAAATTAGAGTTAATTATTTTGTCAACTGAAATGCGCGAATAATACTATTCCAGTAATATAATATCAATTTTATATAAGGAATAAATAGAAGACGTTTCATGACGAGGTGACAAACTAGTGTTGCTCACCAACACCAACCAACCCGATGAATATAATCAAGACCCTGACGCGGAAGACCACCTAGAAGACATCGTACAACTTACTCCTCAACTTTCCACCAAGAAGTTCAGCCGTCCGCTGCATCCTAGGAGATTTTATATGTTCATTTTAACCTACGCAAAGTTCATAGTTCAATTTTACTTATTTACCGGGATCTACCAAATACCGTCTGATGAGTGGTATTTCATAAGCATTGTGGTATTTCTGCTGCGTAAATTTTTAGGTTTATGCATTGGATTATCGCTGGAGGTGAGAATGGAAAATAATATACATTTAAGACGTTTATTTTTTTAAGCACTATGGACGTATATATTCCATTATGTCTATTCCTCGCCGTATACCGACATGCCGGTCGGAGTTCGCGCTGTACAAATACAAACCATTTTTTTTATTACAGCTATACGGAAGCATGTCCTCAGGCGGCGTCCACTCCTTTTCAACCGCCGGTGCTTCCTGAGAAGGCGCAGATCCGGATGACATACCTATACGATTACAAAGTGATATAGCATTATATACCGCAAAGACTTGAGAATACTCACTGTTCCTCTTGGCGCTGACATGGCCGTAGAGCCTGGAGAGGTCGATGGCCATGACGTGGTGAGGCCAGGCGATGCAGACCACCCCGACGGTTGCGGCGAGGACTAGCGCCGTCTGTGCTGGGCTCATCTTGCGCTCTGCTCGTCTCCAAAGTTCGCTCCAGAGTGGACTTGTCCCTGCCCCGCGGCGCCTGCGCCACTCGATACCTTTATTTTATTTACTATCCCCACCACCGCCCCCGCGTCCCTTTTATCCTCCACCTCCAATTCCTTTTCCAACTTCGTCCTTTCTCTTTCCCCCTTTTTTCTGGGGTTCGGATGCTTTTCTTTCCTTTCTTCCAAGTTTTACCATAAGCCACTGGCTTAGGGGTTTCCCTTGTTCTGCTCGATTCCGACTTCAACTATAGCAAATGTAGACGACTATCGGTTATTATTTATTATTCTATACCAAAAATATTTTTGATAATTCAGAGCTGCCTATTAAACGTAAACTACTAGTAAGTGCAGAAGATGGACCCACTGAAAAGTTCACGTTTTTAATTTATAAATAACTGACATTTTTTTTTTTTACTTTAGTTCTTAATTCGCACCTGTCTGCAAAGTGCGGACAATCAGCGGATGAGATGGCGGTAAAATCAAAAATTTATTGAGTTTTTCGCAGAAACTGACATTTAAATTCTCAATTGTTGTACCTATACTCATCTTATCTAATCTCATTAACATGTATTAAAATATCAACTTTAAACAAAAAAGTAAATGGATTTTGAATAATTAAAGATCCTTTTAAAAGGTAAACAGTTAAGGCCATAGCAGAATGTGCCGAACTACTACAGTACTGATGACGATAGTTCATGATGCTTCTTTTTTTTTTTTTTTTTCCTGTACCACTACAACCCATGAAGGGTCATGGGTTCATTACTATGTAAGGAAGAATACTGTTTCTTGGTCAGCGGTCGTGCAAGGAGGTGATTTGACCGTGATCACGCTCAACCGCCAGGTTTTTTCCCCTTAATTTTTCAAATATGGGTTTTACCCACTTTATAGGGGCTGGGTTTGCCCCAGGAGGGTCTCTCGGCCCAAGAGGCGAACTGTGGTGAATAATAAAGATATCTTGAGCCATGTCAGATTCGAACTCGGGACCTT
Organism: Aelia acuminata; assembly: GCA_911387785.2. Classification (NCBI taxonomy): domain Eukaryota; kingdom Metazoa; phylum Arthropoda; class Insecta; order Hemiptera; family Pentatomidae; genus Aelia; species Aelia acuminata. The sequence goes on along the minus strand of OU426982.1, from coordinate 87,069,714 downwards.
GAGCACAGCAATCCACTGCCTTACCAGTGGGCTACCCCGCTCCCTGATAGTTCATGATGCTTCTATTGTATTCTCCATGCCCTGGAATCTCGTTAGGCTTTGGAGGTAAAATATCGGATATTTGACAAGTGGTGTTTATTCATTAAATTCAAGAATGAGACTTCTAGGCTCTGACCTCTCAAAGTTGTTGGGTTTTATGATTAAGTCTATTAAACTATGTTAATCTTTGAAAAATTAGGCTTTTATTTATTCTGTAACTAGTATTAAAAAAAGTGTTGAGACTTAATTAATGGTCGCACTGATTCTTATTTTGAGGAATATATTTAGACTAAATTAAATATATATTTTATTAAAAGGGCGTTCACTTGCCCTAACGAAGACCTGCATAGCTGGGTCGAAACGTAGGCTACAATGAACAAGCTTAGAACTATCTCTAGATTTTTTTACCGCCACCCCGGACGTGATGTACGTTACATTAGCCGCTGATCAACTGGAGTCGTGAATAACCTTATGGGGCGTTAATACATTCTGGCTCTATATCTAAATATATTTTTTTATCATTATTATTTTTTTTATTATTATTATTATTATTATTATTTTATTATTTTTTTTTCTCCAACCTTCTAAATATCACAAAACAGTCCTAATTTAAATATTTGTTGTCGTGTTTTTTATTTGCCAAAAATCCCAATTATGTGATTCGATATCTTAAAAAAGATTTAAAAAAAAAATAAAATAAAAAATAAGCACCTACATATAAAATAATTAACGGCGTTGATAATCAATAGGTTTTACGCCCCCAAATCCAAATAACCAACCAACCTTGTGGGGCGTACTACAAGCTTCTATGATTTGCATATAGTAACGCATGCTCCTTAATGGTTATGGGTTGATCTAGGTTCTTTAAAAGGTGTCCAACTTAATATTGGTTTCATTTATTATTTTTGCAATACTTAATATTCCCTCACCACTTAGATATAAATGTTATTTACTACTCGATTGTATCTCACCTTTGTGAGGAAGAGTTTGGTTTGCGTAATGTTTTTCTTTAAACGAAGGAATCTCTTCCAATGGGTTATCTTGTATTTCATTATCCCAACATTTCGGGCTTTTGGCCGATCTTCGGGGGTTATCTGTATTTAAACATGATTTGAATTATTATTTATCACAAGAATTGAGGTGTTATACTTATTTGAAGTTTTTAATTTTATATGGATTTTTATTATAATTACCTCTTGTAAATTTTTAAATTCCATCGCCATTTATCTATACATAAATTTTTATATATACAAATATATATGTAAAGGTTGGTTTAAGAGACCAATGCTTAAAGTTCAGCCACTTAATGATATTGATTTAATTCAGTTTAAGAAGTTTCCTGTTGTTGTTCTTTAAATTACGATTGGCATAAATCTATGATTTGCGCCACAGATTTCTGAACATTGTCCATATATAATTCCTGGTTGATTAATGTGTATACTTCCTTGATTTAATCGACCCGGTACAGCATCAATCATAATTCCTAACGTAGGCACTGCTCATGAGTGCAGAACATCTGCGGCGGTTACTACTAAACTTTTTATTAAAAATTATTCATGGCTCTGGACTATTTCATTGTCTCTGATCTAACTATATAATTTATCTATAGACAATTGACGATGTAATTTAAAAATGTACAATAGGTAATTATTATAATAATCCATAGAAAATTAAAAACTTCATATATAACATCACAATTCTTGTGATGAATAATAATTCAAATAATGTTAAAATACAGATAACCCCAGAAGATGGGCCAAAAGCCCGAAACATTTGGATAATTAAATACAAGATAACCCATTGGAAGAGATTCCTTCATTTCAAGAAAAAAATAATTTATTTAATATTACTACTATATATTAGCCGTCAATTAAATATGTTAATATAGAAGGTCATCCAGACTGAACTAATTACACTAATGGAACAAATTAGTCCTCAATTCACAATCATACACTGATGTAATAAAAATAAGACCTGAGTCTTATAGCCAATATAACAAATGATAATAAGATAGAGCCTTCTTGGTGAGTTCCTAGTTCTAGATTTGAGAACATATAAATTCTAAGTTTACCTTCCACTTTTAATTCCTTATAAGACAGTTTTATTAGAAAAATACTTCGCGCTTCCTCGTTTAGACATTTTTTACCCATCTTTAAATCACTTAACTCTATTAAACTACACCTCCTTCACCACCAATCTTCCACACACATGTAAAAATAAAGGTTTGTAACAAATGTAAATATAAGAAAATAGAGGAACACTTAAAATAATTTTATGCCTAATAATGTCTCTATTTTTCCAATAATAGAAACTACATGCTGATTGAACGAGTTTTTATTTATTATTATTATATACAATGCAGTTTGTAAGTTTGTGTGATTTTTGTGGAACTTTGCTGAAAATCACTGGTATATTACTGTATTAACTCGAAATACACAACATGAACAACCATCTACTAGGATGTTTAGGAGTATCAAATGTCAAAAACTATTTTAAAAACATATGAACAAATAATATGATTGAATTGGTCTGAATCCATCCCAGCCTATCATTAAAATCAGGCTGGAACCGATAATTGGAGCTTATATAAACACAAAGCTGCAAATCCAATTAAATATATGCCGATAATTTTATGCTCAACATTCATTAATTACTAATTGGTTCCCCTCTTGAATACCCCCTCCCCTTTACGCATTTTCCCTACCTACCTTCCAATCATAAAATAAAATAATCATTTCATATAACTATTTTTTCACATCTTTCAGTAGTAGCCACCATCTGTAGCTACTATTGCTATCTTCGCCATAATATGGCATCTTTTCTTATTAATTTTCTTATTCACCATTTTATTTAAAAAAATTAAAATTGGTAAAATGACAAATCAAAAAGTGAAAAATAATAGTCGTACAAAAGATTTATTAACAAATTAAGCCATGTTTTCCCAAAGAATACAGCCTATAAAGTCATCGGCGAAGAGTAAGGGTGGAAATGCAGAGAAGAAAAATCCGGACTTTAGGGTTGTTTAAACACCAGACCAGCTTGTTTGACTACCAGAACAACATAATTAACTTTTATGTAAATTACGTCAAAAATTCTTTATAATGGTATTTGCTCCTTCTTCTTCTTGAAGATTGGTGCACATCTAAATGTTCGTCTAATATAGTCAGAGGATTGAAATTTTCAATATAAATTGCAATTTTTTTGCATTAGTACCTTTGGGGGTCATAATAAATTACCCATTATAGTTTAAAAATGACGATGATGAAAACGAAAAACATTAATCTTTACAGGTTTCCGTAGACTGCAGGGCCCCAAAACCTGTAGGATTTGATGAATTTTCGATACGTCTTCCCCCTAAAAGCACATTCAATATATGCATAACACATGACTCCCCGAAAAGTTGTTCTACACCTGTAGAATTTTCACTCGCGAAATATATAACAGATGCTCCAGCAAGACTCTAGATTAAACTTTTATTGTCAATATAAAATGCTACATCATTATATCAAAGATACTTTCTACTAAGTCTCTAGGACTAACTATAAGATACATCACTGTGTGTCTTACTCTCTGTCTCTTTTGGGGGATAAATATATTCAGAGCTTGGAGTAGGGATTTGCTAGTTCTGCACTAGAGTGGGAGGAAAAAGTCTCGGTACGTGCTTATGATTGGTTCTGGTTGGAACTGGAGGCGGCCCTTGATGACATCAAGATAAATGAGGACCATGTTGAAGGGACTATCAAAGAGCAGGATGCAAGTGTTATAGCAAAAAGAGGGAAGGCCAACAGGCTAATAGGGAGAGGCCTCAGAATATGGAAGTAATAAAGTTGTTAATATATTGTCGCAGTGACACAGCGGTCAGTCAGCATGTAGGGTTGGCCTGGAGGGCCTTAGGTCATAATGGCCATCATCTTGTGGTGTCAACCATGTGGATGACATAACTTAATGTCAGCGGACGTTGGAACTGGACCTTAGGGATGGTTAGGGCGGAAATAATGACCTGGGACCATTCACTAATGTTAATGTTATTGTTTATAACAAAGACTAATGAAAATAATTATTAGACTTGAGAATTATTTGTTAACTCACGAATGTATCAAAAAGGATAAAACTTATCCTTCTAGGTATATGTTTTATCAAAATAAAATTGAAGTTAAAAAGAAATAATTGAAATCGGTTGATTCACTCGAGAATCCAGCGTTTTGAATATGGTCTTTTTTTTCTTCTTTTTTTTTTAGATCAAGAAATTGATTTGTTAATGTCAACAAAACTTTTATAATTTTTCAGTACTGGGAAATATCAATTATATTCAAAAACGTTCAATTTTTCAATTGCTAAATTGTAAGGAAGTTGGTGTTGCGAAACGGCCGGATGGATTTGGTCCTTTGCTGCTCACGGTTATTTTGTAGTGGCAACAGTTTTCACCCCTTCATTTATAGGTTAGCAGACCCGCATAACTTTTCAGTAATGCGGCACGTAGTAGATATAATGTGGAGCTTTTGAAGGGGTAAATAAGAAAAAATATACCTGTTCCTTAAATACGGTAATGGTCCTCCATTGAAGCAAGGTATCTTAATTTTATGAATCTGCGGAGATGGATATCCTTAAAAATTTTTATTTATGAAGAATAATAAAATTTATTTGGTACTAGCCCACACTGAATTCAGTATTAATAAAAGACCAATTAGGCAATTAAACTTCCTTTAATTTTTTTCCATACTATATTGTTATGTTGACTTTTCGGTAGTATTTTCTCATTATTAGAACTTTTATCTCACCTAGAGTTACCATTTTCAATGAAATATGAAAGCATAGAAATATAATTAATTACAAAAACATATTTACTTAATCAATTGCATATATATGTTATATCTCCGCATAACATAATGTATTAAATATCCCGAAACATTTATTCCATCGATTGCTCCACTGTCGAACAAACTGATAATAATTAAGCTCACAGAAATTATTAAAAGCACAGGAAAAACGGATTATAAGAACATTGAGCATTATAAGGTATTAATGTTACTCTACTTTTCTTGTGCCTCTTCAATTTTATTTAAAATGAGGATCAGGGCGACCATTAATTAAGTCTCAACACTTTTTTTAAAACTTTATTTCAGCAAACGTTTCGGCCATACTTAATCATAAGTGTAGACTAAATCATAAAACCAAAGAACAAAATTATTTTAGTTAGTGGTTTGTCATTAAAATTATTAAAATTTAGGCATTTATTACTCCTGTCCCTCATATATATAGTACTAATATGAATTTCAAGTTTCTTGTCTGCTATCCCAGCACATCGCTGGGTACTTATTTCTAATGTTCAAAGTTCAAACTCAAAGGAAAAGGGACACCATAGAGCAATTTTATTGTTTTTTAAATAATTTTGTCGTTGGATTTCATTATTAAGTCTATAAGAGTATGTTAATCTTTGAAAAATAATGCGTTTATCTATTCTGTAACTAAGTGACCTTGATTTCCTTACAGAACTGATGGTGGCCTTACTAAATTAAATACATATTTTATTAAAAGGGCGTCGCTATTCAATAATCTCATTTACGTCCAATCATCGTAAGGTTTTAACAATAATGAGACGAGAATCCATCATAAAGGCTTTCCTTTAAAAGTAATCTTTATACCAGTAGAAAAAAAAAGAAGAAGAAAAAGTTTTAATTTGGTACAGGAATGTTAATTTGGAGAAATAAAAATAATGAATTGAAAATTTTGTTTTTCATCCAGGTCAAATTAATACATATGCATTGATACAGATATATTTCTAGATACCAATAAATCCCTAGATAGACCTATATAAAAGCAACCTATTATAATTCAATTACTAGTTACGGTCATAAAACTTGGTTAGGGATTGGGCCAGTCCATTCGTGATTTATTTATTCTATTTTTTTCTTAATTGTATTACTTCAATTATATTTAATGTTAAGATCTAATTGACAAACCGTCATAGTTAAACAGTATTTGTTGTATGTTAATTTTGTATTATTTTTAAATAATTATTAAATAATCTTCTGCATTTCCGTCCTCCGAAGCTCAAAGGTCATGGGATGGAGATGCAGAATACCCTGGTTGGATTCCCGGCCGATTCTCTTTCCCTGGATTCCAATCTTTTCTCTTGAAATAGAATTATTTAAAAATATTTAAGAATTATTAAAAACTAACTAACATTTTACAAAAGAAGATTTTATATCATGGTATTTAAATCCATAGTGAAAAATTTAATTCAGTAAAAAAATGAACCTATTACCTTATGAAATTATGAACCTATTATGTCATAAATCTATAGAAAATGCGAACAAATATCATATTTTTGTACAAAAATATAGACATCAACGTTTGCCAAATCTGTACCGATTTCTTATGAGAAACTAATACAATGTTGCAAAGGAAATCTAAACTTCTTCACTTAATATGTAGAGATCCAAAGTAATAATCATTCTAGCGGGCGCTTTCAATAGTATTTGAATAGGAGAAGTTTCGCTTTGTTGTCGAGTTTTGATATAATGTATAGTTGATGCTAAGAGGGTAGGACGGAGGTTGGATTCAGCTTGGTAATGAATGAGATGTGTGTTAGAAGGAGCTTGGGCCATTGTGACAATACATGACAATGAGCTGAACAAGAAAACCGAGAGTAACTGAATTTAACATGCCTCCCTTAAATGCCCTTCTGGATACGCAAATTATCCAGTTTAAAAGATATCTGAGATTTGCCTTTAATAAATGTGTCGCTTTTTATGTCGGTATTCTTAGTAGTCTCTGTAAATAGCCTGTTATTAAAATAGCGTATATTATACACAGGATTCGGATATTTTATGTTATTTAAAGTAGGTACTGCTAACTCAAAGTAACACAACCCAGTTTAAACTCGCCGATTTCAATAAAATTTAACATGGCTGGCCGAAAAAGAATAAATACCTATTGTTGTTTTTTTCGGCTAAACACGATTTTTAGGGATAGAAATCACTATTAAACCACTGGAGGTGGAATTATGGCTAATTATTTCTAAAAAATTAGTCAGGACCTAATTGTAGTGCTAAAGTGATACACTTAAGGGGATCTTGAAGCTGATTTTCAAGGCTAATCAAATCTCAGAAAAATTAGCCGTTACCGGGCTATCAGGATATCCTGTTTCTATTATCACTAATTTTATGCATATTTTGCCATGATTGACTGGATTATGCTCACCTCTGGCTTTAATTGAATGAATAATTTAATATTTATGAAGTTCATTTATTGGTCGAATTATTGACTAATCTTGCCTTAATCAGTTGGAGCAATGGAAAAGTTTAAGCTAAAGAAGCCTTGTTTTGTTTTTAAATCACCCACGTTCTAAATGTAAAACTTTACTCTCTATAGATTTTCAGGGAGAAAAGTAAACTGTTCCCTCCAAAACACATCAAATAATGTTTTAAGTGCTTTCACTTTGAGCTCTAAACTTTAGAACTTCGGTTAAAACAACTTTTTTCCAGAAATAATTAGGCATTAAACCACATGCAGTGGTTAAGAGGTAATTTTTACTCTTAAAAATCATTTTTAACGGAAACAATTATTCAATGTTGTGAGTGCCATTTGAGTACTACTTGTCAGTTTATCGAGCTAAAGTTAGGTCTCCTTATATTCATGGTATGAAATAATAATACTTAAATTCAGGTCTCTTCAATGTATGAACACGAGTATTACTTAATATGGACAATTAGATAGCATTAAATGACTAAACTGCTCTAAATGAGGCTAAAAAGTAGTTAATAAGAAGAAAAAAACAGGTGAGAGACCTAGAGTCAGCTATTACAAGGTGCCTGTGGCAACACTTTCTGGGATGAAACCCGGGGAATTAAGGGGATGAAGTTAAACGGACGGAAACGGACTCCGGTCGTTGCGTCTGCTCTACGAGAAGCTCAAGATGTAATTTACCAACTCACAATAAATTCTACCAAAGTAACGAAGACTACTATACTGCTTTATTTTTCTTTGTTTAAAAAGTATTTCTTTAAAAATTTAAATTAAATATCATGTAATCAGATATATCATATTTAGTGGAACAGGCAAATTGAATCATTTGATTTAATGATTGTTGATTATATGGCAAAGCATAAAATTTCGAATTCGGTGGTGGAAAATTCCCATATATTATGCTACGGATATTTATAACGTAAAGTGGTACTGAAATGTACCTATCGATTAATTGTATTTCATGCAAAGTAAATAAATTTATTAAGATATAATTAAATCAGTTTATACAACTTAATAATTCGATTAATTACTTATTTATCCAATTACCTAATTAAGCATCATAAGTACCTGGAATGTTTATATATGAAAAATGTAAATTGCAATTTACATTTACGATTGCTGTTCAAAAAGTTGAATCGATATACCGATCGTGAATTGGATTGACACCATTAGGCGCAACTCCTCTCTGTTTCCTTTATTGCTCAGGTTTAGTTATTTACTACATATTGTTTTAATATCATGTAAGGACTGTATATTAAAATATAAAGTAACTAAAATTATTCTGCGCACATTGTTTTTAGAATGAACGGCGTCAAAATACCTGTCTTATATTTTTCGATCAGAAATTTTTCATCAATATCTGTCCTTTTGAGAGTAACATTGTCGGACAAAATTGAAATGCTCATTTGAAATAGTTCATTCATAAAAATCTATTTACAATCGCTCAGAGAAAATATTTTTATGATATCAATAATAGCGTGAATTAAAATGAAAAAATTAGATAACTTATTTTATTTATTTACTTTTTAATGATACGAAACTGAATACGTATGTTACGTGTATCTAAATTTACAAACAAACGTTTGACGACAACTGATCTATTTCCGGATCGTCCTATTAGGTTTCTTTTCGATTGTTAAATAATTAATTGGGCAGAAGCCTAAGAAAAGCGATAAAGTTCGTGGGCTGCGTGTGATGAAACAAGACACCCATTTCTAAGATGAGAGGAGTTTCGCCGTACTAAGGAAAATATAATTCCTCGAGGAATTCAATTATATTATTGGAATTTCCCAGCGGAATTCCTGGCGCTAGTAAATTGATGAAGCCGAGGTATAAAGGAAATGGGAGGTATAAAGTTATACTGTAAAGAACTTTATAGTTCTGGAGTTTGAAATCTGTTCCAAGTAGTGTGCTTATTACGACTAGAAGCCACATAAGTTGACTCAGACAGTATTCTAACTATAGCACTGGTATTAAAAGTTTATCTAACAGGAATACGATATTAAAATATTTCTTCAAAAGAAATCGGACATACATTTTCTTTCCTCGGTTAATTTCGCGAAATAATTAAAGTAAAAATTTACCTATCTCATTTCGGGGCGTGAACTATTTCAGGAGGTTACGTTACACTGATTTACTCAGGGAGGATTTTTTTTGTTAAAATGGGCCTTGATTCGGTTTATAATGACTTATTACAAAGTCCATCTTTCGACTCTCTTCAGAAGTAAATAAACCCCTAATCTGGTCCTTTCCAGTGAAGATCAAGGCCATATCAAACGGCGCCATATTGGCTTTGCCCAGGAGTAACATAGAGAAACTAGTAACATAATTAAAAATGGACGTTTTCAAAAACTTCATGATTTAAATTAGATTTTAACGTGAAACAAAAAAACATACGATCGAAAAGAGCTCTAGACTTTTTGTTGGAACAGTTAAAAACTCTTCTAGTACATTTTCGTGACTTTTCGAGAATCTTCTGCGCTTGTCGGGAACCTTCTAGAAGGTCCTAATTCAGACTTGAAATAAGAAGCGAAGGGACTACAGTGTTAATCCTGCTCCGGAGATCGAATTAAATGGTTAATTTTCTGTTGATGTGTCGTTACAAGTTGATACTTTTTGTAACATCGTTCATTATTTGATTTGTTATTGTTTGTCTGAAATTGTGAATTATTATTTTTGTCTAATAAAAATTATTTAAATCCACGATAGTCTTACAATATTTTCAATGTTTTTGAAAGTAATTAAGCCCGCAACTTTTAAGATCAAAGACTGTTTAGATCAATTAATCGATTTTTCGTACGTTTTATGTTTTGTTTTTTTAATATAAAAGATAGATTTTTCTCTCGGAGTCCACCTTATTGAGTAATATGAAACTTGTACTGCGTTACTGAATTGTTTATTTGTATTTGAAGTAAGCAGGGGAAGAATAAGGAATGAGGATAATAAATTTTATAATGGAGATATAACTTCAAGGCCATCTTCAGAAAAACCTTGGATCACTTTTACGTATTTTAAGGGAGGTAGATGTTCCAGGATAGAAAATGCTTTCTTTCTTTTTCAAATGTAATTTCTTGTAGTTGTTTTTTTCAACCATTCAATCTCCCTCCTTCGAAACAGTTTTCTGTCACCGGCCCCGCCCATGATTGTTTCCATATCACAAGGACGACCATGGAAAATTCATACCTAACCTTAACCAGATTGTAGCTTGGGACCGTGAACATACTAGTTCATTTTCTTACCATAGAACTACACCACTCCCTTGCTTTCCTGTCATATACTCCACTAATATGAAAACAGTTCCTTATCTTCAGTGGAAATGAACCAATATTTTATTATAAAAAAAATTTTACTCGTGTATCAAAATTATTTATTTATTGAAAACCTATAATAATGATTTAAAACATTAATTTTTGTTTATAAAATATTGGATGAGGAAAACTCATAAAAATGGGGTAAAACTTGTACTGCATAAATAATTCTTTTTACGTTAATTCATCATGCATAGATCCTAGAGCTCCTTCGTTACTCAAGTAGTTCCTTTCTTCGGAGAACCCCAAGTAGTTAAGGGTTCGAATGCCTTTGGAAATATTCTCTAAAAGCACCGCGAATTTAATATGCCTGTAGATATCATTTCATATGTCATATGTTTTCATTGAAAGATTTCTATAGCAATTGTTATTTGGTTAATAAAATAAAATGTAGAGATGTTCAGTCATCCATCCCTCATATGCGTTCAGTCTTTATTAAAAAGTTATTCTTTATTTTTTTCATTTTTCCCGATTAAATTCAACAATATATTAACTACCGAACTTATGACAAGTTTTGTCATTTTACAAAAATAATCGGAAATTTATTATAAATTTGAACACGACAGGAAGAGGTGCCAATGGGCATCATACTTCCCCATGCCTATCATGCCATGTTATTCTATGTGTTCAGTCATCAGATTCGCTGATAGTCTTTTTCCTTTAAGACAGGTATGAATGTAACAATGAAGTTCAAAAAAAAACTTTTATAAACTTATAATCTCTTATAAATATATATAACTATCCTAATAAATTTATAAGAATTAGGTGGGTAAAATTATTTACGCCCCCCTCCCTATCCCTATCTAAGACCGAAAGAGGAAAAAGTGATTTCGGCCACTTCATCCATTATTCAGCCCTGATGACCTAAAATTTAGGCCAACTTTTGTGATTAACAAATTATTAATACTTATTACTACATTTTTCAACTCCCGGACTGCATCTTTCTTTGATTATTATTCAAACAACTTGAGAAACATCACTTGATAATGTATATGTAGTATATATATATATATATATATATATATATATATATATATATATATATATATATATATGAATCTATAGATGTATAGGAATGTAAGAAGAAGAGAGCGCGACTATTTACAACATTAATTTGGCACAATTTTCGTAGCTGAAAATTCGTAACAAAGTTTATCTGAAAATTCGTAACAAAGTTCGAATAAAAATTCAATTTTTCTATTCGTTTTTATTTTTCAGAACACCAGTTCCTACTGTTTATTTCACTGTTGAGGAATTCGAGTAGAATGGCTGAGGGCTGTGAGCCTTGGTTGGGAATAAGACCTCGAGGAAGGGGATTAGGGAGAGACTGAGTAATTAGTCTAGCTAATTAGTTGAGGGTTGTACCTTACCCTAATCCCGAAAACCAACCCCTCCCCCTCATTCCCGACGTCAACACACAATGTTGGAACTGCTACCTGTGAGCAACTTTAAATATTAAACATAAATTAATGGTTATATGGAAATGGAGTGTGTTAGCTTTAGGAAAGGTTTGGATATACTTGTTAAGAATTAATTCATAAATAGAAGCGTGAAGGAAAAACAGTTTTGTTTATCGGGGGGGGGATTATAAAATTTAAGGGTTTAATAAAATTTACGAGAAGTATCTATTTCTTAAGAATGGATTCTTAACCCTCCAAGAAATACAGTGGTAACCTGTCACCACAGATAATATTACTTCCGATTTTTTCACTGGCACTGCTTGGCAAAATAGTTTCTATTCCCCCATAAGGTTTGTTTAACGTTCCTTTATTACTACAATCCACGTAGGGTTGGATACAGTACCGCGTAAGTAGGTTAGCGGTCGTGCAAGGGAGTGATTTCATCATGATCACGCTCAACCACCAGGATTTTCCCCTTATTTTTTTAATTAAGATTACGCACTTTATAGAGGCTGAGTTTGTCCCAGGATGGTCTCTCGGCTGTCGAGACGATCTACGACAAAATATAAAAGATATCCAGCCAGGTCAGATTCGATGTCGGGACCTTGAGCACAGAACCTCAATGTCTTAAAAAAAAAAAAAAAAAAAAGGAATAGTTAACAATCCATGGTGATGGCAAACAGGCATTGGAGGTAAAATGTCACAAGTAAAACAACCCTACCCCCACCCCTCCATCGATAAAAGCAACGGAAAAGCTTTTATCGGTTTATCCATATATCCTCCCTCACGACCCTTGGACCTTTCCAACATTTTTTTTTTCGTCTAATGGAAATGCAAATTTAGCGAATTTCCATTCAGCCTTTTCCAACAAAAACACGCTCGAAAAATGTGGTCATACAATGTAGGGAGCATAAACGTTAATAACTGAATTGAAAACAATTAAGGGGGCAAAAAAATTATGGACATTAGAATAATAAAAATTCTAAATTTAGAATCTTAACAGACAACAGTCTGCTGTGTTGTTGAATTTACAGCTGTGAAGCATTCTTTGTTTCATGCCTTACATAATTTCTGTTAAAATAAGGATTGAGTTAGAGGGTTGTTAACCATTCCACCATATATAAGAAGAAAAGAAGTTTAAACATAAAAAAAAGGTGTTGGACTAACGACGACACAAACGTTTGAATTGAACAAAGGTTTGAATAAATCGAGAAAAAAAAGACTTTTGAAAATATGGTAAAGGTGAATAATGTTTTTTAAACTGTTAATAATAATTTAGCAATGGTTTATAAAATTTCATGAATAAAGATTGCAACACTATTTGGATTTAAAAAAAAAAATTATTGATATAAAATTAAATTAAAATTAAATTTAGATTTATTAGATTTAGACTTAGATTAAAATTAAATGATTTGAATTAAAAAGAAGCAAACAATGAGAAAAAAAATAAACTTAACGATACACTTAAATTTAGCTATCAAATGAAAATAACTGTATTTTATGCTGTTCAGGTTACAAAAGCTACTTATTCGTATTTTATAACTGCTGCTGCAGAACTTTCTGGAATAGAACTTATCAGAAACCTGGCGGTTGAGACATATGGACGTTTATTCATTGCTCAAAAGGCAACTCTAATTTTAAGACATCGGAAAGTTTGCTTCCTTACCAAAGGCTATAGAATAATACAACTATAACATTCCCTAGCCATTAATCCATCATAAATTCTGACATTTAAACTTGGTTCGATTTTTAGAAAACTAGCATAAATCCATATCAACAAACTTTATTATTATTACCCTGCTATAAAGAACATTACCAATTAAGGTAAACGTATCTATAGTGGACCCTGTTCCAGTAGGACACTTGGACAATTAAATTTTGAAACTAAGGCAGCTAGGCTTTGAATCAGCTTCAAACTTTGAGTGAAGGTACCTACTACTATCCAGTACATTTACTCAAAGTTTGAAGCTGATTCAAAGCCTAGCTGCCTTAGTCATCGAAAGAAAAAAGAATATTTGTCCACCTTGTTTTACACCTAAATTATTAAATAAAAAATCTGAAAAAAATTAGTAGTCAGAAAAACATTCAAGATTGAGAATTGAAATTTTTCTGTAACATTTTATATTCAGAAGAATTAGTTGAGCGAAAAAAAAAAACTCGAGCTCACGCTTGTGGGCTCGCGGATATAATTTAAAATTATTAAACTATAATTTTATACAAGCATTGATAGTAAATTTAAAAAAAAAAATAGTCTTTTTTTCTTTAATATACCTGAAAGCACAAGTTTTGAAAGTTTTTATTAGTTAAATATCTTATATTTCACGAATGATGAATTTCAGGAAACATGGAAATGACTTTTCTAATCACCTTGAAAAATTGCTTTTATGTCCCTCTATAAATATTTTTTTACATCCACAGTTTTATAAATATGTAAATATTTTTATCTCATAATAATATTTTTTTTAAAAATATTTAGAGTTAATTAACAATAATGAAACCACCATAAGAATTTACCCAACTTGGTAAAACTATGAAATCAGATATTCCTTGGTAATGCTAGGTTTAGGGAGGAGAGGTCATTCAACATAAATAGAGCCAATGTAAGAATGATGAGTCGGGCAAGAAGAAAAGACAAATCTACACTCAGAATTGGAAGGGAAAGAGCCTACTTGTTGCCCGACCAGTTGCTTTCAGCCTGTTGCTCTCTGCTTGTTGCTCTCAAAATCGTCCAACAAGATTTCTTCTCCCAGAAAGATACTAAAAATAAAACAGAAAAAACATACGACCGTACCTGATGCTTTTATATTTTATCATAAGGTGATAATCAGGGTATCATAGAAAAAATAATTGCCACCACTTTGTATCGAAAAGATTCAAATTCCTCATAGGAACACTACACACTATTTTGATCATATCTCAGGCAGGAGAAATGTAAGAGACCGAAACCTAAAGAACAGAAAAGACATCAAAGATCCTTAACTGTTTGAAACCATCAAACCTACAACTCTCATAGAAACTAAATACATAATCTTAACTATTCTTCCAACTTATACGATCATCCCGCCAAAAATACCTACGTACAAAGACTGCAAACATTTCAATAAAAATATTTCAATAATAACAAAAGCATATAGAAAGACTAATATAGAAAGACTGGGCTTTTCATATTAACTTTCACGAACTTACTAATACACTAAAAATAGTAAATACAGCAGCTGAGATGCCCTTAAATACAAAGAGGAGATTAAAAAGGTGTTGGATGAGAGATCGCATCAGCAAACTAGAGTAACTGAAACAAGCGCGAGAAAGGCACTGCTAAGTGCAATGCCCCTCAAAGTCAAATAGTGCCTGACATGTCATTAGCAAACAACCCAAAAAAAATTTGCTCATTAACAGTAGACTTGTGGAGTCATATCACGAATACCCAACAGTCATTGTTTCCTATATTTCAAAACTCCAGCTTGCAGCCTTCTAATTGCCGTTCTTTACTCAGATTCCTCTTTCTTTTTTTTTTTTTTTTTTTTGTCCTCCCAAGCTTCCTGCTTTAAGGTGGGACTTAGTTATACTATTTTTGGTTAGCGATTAGATTTTCAATCATCGGCATTTAGTGGCCATACGACTTTTACCTTTATTTCGCAGAAAACAAATCAATGAAAAGACGTTAAATTATTTAAATTTTTATCAGCTATCTTATTGTATTATTTATTTTTTGTAGGTTTCATTTTGAGATGTAGTTAAGTCATTCTCTAAATCACTAAACGACTGAATCGAAAAACTAAACTAAAAGTCAGAAAAGAATACTATTCGTTCAGCATTCGAGTTAAGGAGTACTTTTAACGTATTGATAAGATAAGAAAGTTGGAGCCGATAAGATGATTAGGATTTTTAGCTCTAGTGTTGATAATGAAACCAAAGGATGACAACATTTACAGGCCTTGGTGCAACGAGGACCAGGACGGAGCGGAGGATGAAGAAGAAGATGACCGGGAGGAGGCGAGGAGCTTGCTCAGGAAGAAGAGATTCAACATGGAGCTCCTCTGCGCCATCATAGATCCTGATCACACCAGGAATGAGATAATCGAGGAAGTTAAAAGGTAAGAGTAAAAAAAAGTTATATATATATATATATATATATATGTAATAATATTTTTTAGATGATATAAATTTTCTTTTTCAAATTTCAATCTATAAACAGCATTATTTGATTAACATTATTGTTCTTCAATTTTTTCGAAATCAATACAAATTCATCAGATCACAAAAAATATCAAATTCAAAGATGTGTTTGAACTTAACATACAAAACCTTTCTAGATATCCGCAAAACGACATAGCACCAAATAATGGAAACATTTTATAATATGATCTTGAAATAAAAATAAAACAGAATTATTATTCATGCTGTTCTTTAATTCAAAATTTCTATTTTCTAAAATAATTATTACCATAATATATTTTACGATTTAACGAATATATATGTTTTTAACCTGAATTCTCGTTAGTTTAATTAATTATTGTTTCAAAAACTCTAAATATAGATAGATACAAGGTAGGTAAATGATTAGAATTTTTTTATAGATCCAATAATTTTCATTAAATAATCTGAAAGTTCAAATAATTTTTTACTACGACAATATTTTGATTTGTCAATGATTACAAATATATCATATATCATACAGCACTTACTTATAACTTATAAACAGTGTTATGAATAAGGCCCGGATTCGTATCAAATATAATATATTTCAATAGTTAAGTATTAGTCATTTATATTTCCAGACATTTTAATTCAGCCTAAATTATTAAGTCCTTTTGTTCTTAATGTAACCTAACTGAAGATGTTAAACCAACTTGTGACCTTGACCACCTTATGTTATCTTGACTCACCTTTATTCATGTCTTCACGGAAAAGTATAACACTTAATGCCTTACAAAAATAAAAGCTCACACTAAGTGAATAACCTTAGATTGCTCCGTGTAAATCTTATTATCAATCTGAAATATCAAATTCCGACACGACTAAATAATTTTTTATTCAAATCGCAAAATATGCGTAACGTCGAAAAAAATGTACTTTCTCTTCACGCAAAGGTTACGCGTGCATATTTTCATAAATACATGCGATAACCTATTATTCGGTCAATTCGATTCAATGCAGCACTTCTTCAAATATTGCAAAAAATACTTAAAGACCAACCACCTGAATAAGAACGGAATAGAATTTATATGGGGTGCGCTGAATAAAAACATATCCACTTGGCCAGAACCGCAAAACTTTGGAACGTATTTAAAATCCACTTTCGTAAAGACCTAAACAGCTTGCTAAAATAGAGTGGCTGCAATTATTTTGATTTTTTTTATAAACGTGAGTTGTTTACTTTTTTTGAGAAAACATTTTGACGATATTGTACAAATCAATGGCACTATATTGAACAAATTAAAAGCTTAAAATCATCAACCCTTTAGCTGCAAAAAAAAAATTTTTTTTTTATGTAGTAGATATTTTCTGATTAGCTAATTATGATTTTTAAACAGGAAGAGAGGCTCTTAGGATTTTTACGTACAAAGTGTATTTACGATTGAACGATAAATAATGATAATCCTCAGTTGAAGAATTCAGTAGAGAAATATTAAAGCTCGAGTCTCTTTATGGGTTTTAATGGAAATGGGTAAGTGAGGAATATAGGCAAGGTTTATAGCTGTTAAGGGCATCGAATATTTTAACTATTTTACTATCATTTTATTAATACTTGCCTTCATTTCCGTTTCTTTGAAACTAATTAGAGTTCAGCAAATAATTGGAGCTAATCTTATCAGTACTAAGTTGATTCTGAAATACTCCCTAGATTACTCAGTATTTATCTTTAATGTTTCCGGATAAGGTTTCATCATATGAAATCACTAAATAATGAATCAAAAAGAATCGGAAAATATATTTCAATATTATTTAGTAGTAGTAAAAAATTAGTAAATTATTAATGATTCCCAAACAAAAACCAAAGAAACCAATACCATAAAAACTAATATTTCAGTAATAGACCTGAGATTTTTTTTTGTTTTTTTGTTTTTTTACTCCGTTAGTGAATTTACTCCTGTCAATCATCAGTAGATTTGATGGCTGTTTTGACTAGACATATACTGACTGATAAGTCAGGCATGGCGAAGGATGGCTCTCCAACAAAAGCTTTAGTATTTTTGACATTTACAACTGCATATTCAGAACATCAAACTTTCCACGGCAATGGAAATTATCCTTGATTAAAATGGTCCACAAACCATATAAAGACAAATATTTTACAAATAGATTAGTTAATATATTGACTGACAAACATATAATACATGACCAACAATGCGGATTTCCCAAATCACATTCTTTGGCCGTTAAGGAAATATACAGCCGTTCCATTGATTCTACTTTTGGTCAATGGAATTGTAAAAAAATGATTAGATATTCAAGCAATCTATCCTGAAAAACTAACACAAAAAAAGATGTCAGGCCCCAAAAATATTAAAAAACGATTAGTCAAAAAAAAAATATAAACATATACGTTTCCAGTGTTTTGAGGGTCATGTAGTAACAAATTAACTATTGTTAAAGCATAAAGGGTTGTCCGTAAAATAATATAGTAGTATTATACTTGTATATAACGGAATAATATGATGTTCAAAGAATATATAAAGACTTTAAACGAACAATATCAATAAATAATTGACTGGGGGTCACCTGTGGTGTTGTGGTTAGCATAGCACCCTACAATACTAAAGGTCGCGGATTCGCGTCCCGTGGTGGCCCTAGGATTTTTTAAATCCTTGGCTATGCCGTCCCTCGGATAGGACAAATGGAGGTCAGGTACTCATTAAAGATCCCTATCCTAATTATACCTGGATAGGCAAAATTTAGGACTCCCTCTGTAACATCGTCCGATTAGCCTTAGTGGCACTCTAAAGGGTCATTCCATGTCAAATCAACACACTGATTCAGACATAATGTCTCAGATTTTCATGAATTTTTGTATGCAGCAATAAACCATAGACTTATGGAAATATATCAAATTTCAGTTGTGTAGCACATTTATTTTTGAAGTTATTAATTTTTAAAGATTTTAATTTGTATGAAAAAATTTCAGGTTTTGGCACATTTAGATGCCTATAGGCTGGCAACCAGTGATGATATAAACCTAGGAGAGGTCTCATTTTAAAGCTGTTGAATGGGGCTTTAATATGATATGCCACAAGATAGGCTTTACAATTTAAATAAATTGGAAATTCAAATTAAATTTTGAAATTTAAACTTCTCAAAAAGTGGCAATTTTAAAAATTTCAAAAATATTTTGTAATGTATTAATACATATAAAAAAATTCTATCTTGGGATCTCAATGGGATCAGGAGATACAAGGCTTCAGAAATACACATGTTTAGGGAATAATGTAACAAATTAGTAAAAAAAAATATTTCTAATTACCTTTTTTGCTATGCAGTGTGTAGGACACTATTAAATTAATAAAATACAATGATTACTTTATAGTATCATGTTTGGAAACCCCTCTTTAAAAGAAAACTGAAGCTGATTGGCCTACAAGTTGAGGGAAATCCCCTTATTTCACAAGGTACATTTATAGCCTTATTACACATTTATAGCCAGTGCAGCATCTGAGTTGCTTGTAGGAAGTTCATTTGGCAGTTCCTGTGATATTGTATCTTTAGAACGCAACCCATTTCTTGACCACTTCAGACTAGCAGCCAGAGCAAGCCTACTAGGACCATCTAACATAGACTTTGTATTTGTTAATATTGAAGAATAGAATAAAGCTAAAGAACAACTGGCCAACCGCTACAAAACAATTACAGTGGTAACTATATCAGGCACCCAGAATTTCCATGTCTTCATACCTCTCAAGTGTGGAACCAAAGTAAATGTGAAATTATTTTCTTCTGCACTTGTTTCAAGTGTATTTCCAGTTGTATGTAAAGGACATACAGCAGATATTGGTGAGTATGTAACATCAAACTATGGTGACACTTAGTGGTTGAATTATGTTGTGGATAAAGATGAAGATCCCAGTAAAGTGCAAGTTACATTCCTCGATCCTTCAGGTCCGTCACCCTCATTTATATATCCCACTCCACCTGATACACTGTGGATAACTTTTGCAAATGTGATATTTAAAGTAAAACCCATCACAGAAACTACCCGAACATACAGTTAACCAGACAGTGAAGTGAACAACAAATGTATGGGTATCTTCCAACGATTGAAGTCTCGATGAAATGATTTGTTAACTTTACTCATAATACTATATTTTGATAGTGAGTGTCTATATGGCCTTTCCAATATTGAAAAAATGTAAAAGTAATAGCCACTGCTTGTTTCATTGTAATGTATTGCTTGTTTCATTCAATAGACTATTTAAAATTTTCTGAAACGATACTAATTCTGGTATTTTTCGCAAAACGTTTATTTCTGAAGCCCTGTATCATCTGATCCCATTGAGATCCCATGATAGAATTTTGCTATATGTATTAAGACATTACAAAATATTTTTGGTAATTTTTGAAATTTTTAAAATTGCCACTTTTTGAGAAATTTAAATTTCAAAATTTAATTTGAATTTCCAATTTTTGGAAATTGTAAAGCCTATCTTGTGGCATACCCCCCTATTCAACAGCTTTAAAATGAGACCACTCCTAGGTTTATATCACCACTGGTTGCCAGCCTATAGGTGTCTAAAGGTGCCAAAACCTCAATTTTTTTCATAAAAAATTAAATCTTTAAAAATTAATAACTTCAAAAATAATTGTGTCATACAACTGAAAGTTAATATTTTTTTATAAGTCTATGGTATATTGCTGCATATCAAAAATCATGAAAATCTGAGACTTCAAGTCTGAAAATCTCCCAATATTGTGTTGATTTGACATGGAATGACCCTAAAGCCTGAATTACACCAACCGAGTAGCTGGGCCGAGTAGCTCGCTCTGTCACTCGGCCGAGCAAAATATTGAGGATTGGGGTGATTACACGTGGAGGAGACAGCGGGCGAGTCAGTGCATTGTGTTTATATCTTCGTGAAACATGGTTCCGAGTAGGAGGCAAATAATACAAATCAAGAAAGTTTTTAAGAAATATTGCAATTTGATTATACCTGCAATTAATTTTTAAGTTCATAGATTTAAAAAAAAAAGTTTAAATATTTCAAATAATTTTTTGTTTTCCTCTTGTACCGATTTCCATGGTAGGTTCCGATTCCTGGGGCCATTTTACACAGGATTCGTAAACTGAAGATAATCCACAACCAGATTTTTTAGAACCGTAAATTTT
This sequence comes from Aelia acuminata, assembly GCA_911387785.2. Lineage (NCBI taxonomy): Eukaryota > Metazoa > Arthropoda > Insecta > Hemiptera > Pentatomidae > Aelia > Aelia acuminata. The sequence continues at coordinate 87,048,400 of OU426982.1, read as the reverse complement.
TTTCTTTTTATGGTTTATATTGACCTCAACTTTTTAATTTTATTTTTTACTTCTGGTACACCAACGTCAGGTAAATTCATAGCTTTTACTAACTTGATATAAGCGATCGCATGACGAATTTGCTTGTTTTATAGGTTGCTGATTAGAAATTCCAGAGGCATTCGTGTGATTTATACTCTTGTATAAATTTAATTGTTGTTTCACAGCTCCATTTAGCCATTTTGAACATTATAAATTAATAAATCTCAAAAGATTGAGACTGGGGATAAAATTTACTACTATGTTTACTTCATTTTGACTGATCACACCGACCGAGTGGTGTGCCGAGTAGAGTGGGCCGGTGGTGGGGGTATTCACTCGGCCGAGAGAATAGAACAGCCTCCTATCCACTGTCTCGCCCAAATCACTCGCCTGCTACTAGGCCTGATTACATTACACTGTCTCAGCCCAGTACTCGGTAGGTGTAATTCAGGCCTAAGCGACGTTAAACAAACAACGACAACAACAATAATTGACTGAAAATTACAACTTCGGCCTATTTACTAATTTGCTGCAAGTATCTTAATCTGTACATACAGTATTGCAAATGTAATTAGATATTAATATTCTACATTATTTTAATTTCCCGAATTTATGTCACTGCACGGTTGGACAGTGAAATATTATTCTACATTTTAAGTATACACAGTAGTAGAAAATTTGTAGTATACGGTTCATTAAATTCAGGAATGATTTCTTTTTCTTACCTCGAAATATTTACGAATATTTCAAACAATCTACTTCAACGAAATCTTTTTGGATCTAGATCAGAAAGATAAACAGAGAAGATATATTCAATTTTAAAGTCTAATTAAGGCAGATCTTAAATAAGTAATATGAACAGGATAAGGAGATAAATGGTAAATAAGGAATAAGGTAATATGAAATAAAATTATTTATCTGTTACACTTTAATCTTATGTCGGCTTTCACGCTCCGCCTCTCGTAAATCTGCGAAATTACTAAAAATAGCCGCTGTAAATCAATCCCTCCCTTTATCTTCCTTCCTCGGCTCGCCCGTGTCTTGCAACTTGAACCAAGCTGGCTGGTTTTTATCAAGTTTCGTTCTTCATAAAGAGATAACGGGGAGAGGGGGCGTGAGCTCCAGCTTATCAGGCTGTTGACGGCAACCTGCATAGAATACAAATCGTCCGCTACGACTAACCGACAATAAGGCATATTCGTGTTATTGAAACAAGATATGGCATATTTTATTAACCTTCTTTAAAGGGGTGTTACATCTGATGAACGTATGCCATCATGTAAAAATTTTGCCTTAATTTTGAAACTTCCAAAATACTTGTACCTTATGAGTATATTTTAGATGCCTGAAAAACGGAGCTTCGTGCGAGGCGAGGTGTCAGGAGGAGCTAGTGACAGCCTGCCACGTGGCAGCTACCTACGGCGAAGACGACATACTGACGGCTCTCCTCGTCGCGGGAGCTTCGCCCTCGGCTAGGGATATCTACGGCCGACAACCTCACCACTTGGCGGCGGCCAAAGGTCACCTCTCCACTATGGTCCTCCTGGTCAGCAAGGATAAGAGCCTCATCAACTGTCAAGTCGTACCCGATGGAGCGGACATCGAAGAAAACAATTTGGATTCCAATATTCACAATCACCAGGAAATTTCGTCAGAGGTAATTCTTTCTTTAATTATATCACAAGTCGATAATTTAATATTTTAATGCAGTAAATATCAACTTTTTTTTACAGTTGCCAAAAATAATCGAAGGAAGCACGGCACTGCATGTTGCAGCAAGATGTGGTTTCATTGACATCGTTGACTTCCTGCTAGAAAACAATGCTACAATTGGGATCAAAGACAGCCAACATCAAACAGCACTAGATGTTGCGGGGCTGGACGCAGACAGGAGTGTTCCAGGAACTATAGTCTGTGCTGCCGTACCTGCCGACGAAATCCCCATGACAGAAGGCTTACTACCATCCCGCTCTAGAGATTCGAAATTGCGATTTCTCGGCAAGAAGAAAAAGAAAGATAAGACTCAATTCATGGAATTGTGCAGTTCATTCTTCAAAGCGGGTATCCAATTGTCCTTCACTGATATCAGCGACAAGAAGGTGACGTTGCTCCATACAGCCGTCAAGAAGCAGGACCTCACTGCAATACAAGAATTGATCAATCAAGGATTCAAGATCAGCAGTCAAGACGACAAGGGACGCACCCCGGTCCACTTGGCAGTCGAACTTCACCTAACGGAGTCCCTGAAGATACTTTTGGAAAGCGACGACTCAGCCGTTAACTACAGGGATGGCAAAGGCAGGACCCCACTTCACGTTGCAGTCGAGTACGAGTGGATGAAAGGCGTACAGTTACTGTTGGAACTGAAAACGGACTTAAAAATCGTTTCGAAAAACGGCGAAACTGTTCTTCACGTAGCAGCACGGAAGGGAAACCCCCAACTATTGAAAATATTACTCGACAGATTCACAACTAAGGTGAGATCTTCAAATCACTTTAGTTTCATTAATTCTCAGAAACAATGACAGTTATGTTTGCCGGATTTTATATAAGACATTCAATAAGGTTTTATTTGGATATATCATTATTTATGAAAGAAGATGGTGTTGATTGGTGAAAGAACATAATATTTATAGACATGAAAATAATGAGTAAACTCCAAACAAAAGACAGAAACACGATTTTTTTTACTTTTTTTTATTTTAACAAATAAAGAATAAAAGTTCCCAAATGGCCGATGAGTCCTTCTTACTTATAATAACTCTTAGAAATCAAATAATAATAAATTTTATGTTTCGATTATATAACCAATATAAGTTCGATCTTTATTATCTGAAACATTCAAAGGTGGACTCATGATAAAAGGATTAAACTTTACTTTTATCTGAGGTTTTTATTTCTTATGTACATAGCGTCGACATTAAAAAATCACTATATATAATGGTTTAATCTATACCAGTAACTAAACGAAGCAGGTAGTTTTCATATTTAAATTATTTTTATAAAAAATATATATTATTTGAATATATTCTTTAAAAATATTTGAACAAAAAAAAAAACATTGCTATTATTATTAAACACAAATACAAATGGTCTCTCAGAAATCTGTTATTTGCAATATGTACAATTTTTAAGATACACGTCCATCTGTTATTATCGGCGACAACCACACATTACTTTGGACAACTTGTAACGAAAAATAAATAAACAAAAAAAAAAATTTTTTTTAATTTAATAAAACTCAGTAAGTAATAATCGAAGAGGGCTTAATATATTTTTGTATATAATTAAAATATGTGTTGTTTTAAAAGCATTGTATTAGTTTTTTGTAGATATAATATTTTTTATTTACCTATACAAATAATTATGTTTTACTTTAAAAGAAGAGATTGAAGTACAGTAATTAATTTAAAACAGCTGTTATTAAGGCGTTTGTTTTTTTTTAAAAAACAACGAAGAAAAAGACAGGGGATGTTCGCTAGCGTTCGACGAGTGATGATAAAATGTGACTGTTTTAGTGATTAGCGTAGTTGTGGTCTATATCGCTAAACATCAGAGAATTGAAGAATAGTGGCGTTCACGGAAGAGATTCCGGTGACGAGAATCGCCAAGCCGAGTGGCTACTGGCAACAAAGCTACGAGAAGACAGGCGAGTTAAGAGAACAGACTGGAGATATTTTTCTTTTAATTTCTTTGTTAAACCTTGGTTTTTTTTTATTGTATAGTTATAAGTTTAAATTGTTTCTAGTTGTGTGAATAGAGTTAGATTTTGATCAGGCCTGACTACAGAAATTGTGAGTAAATTTTATTTTTAATATCGTAGTGTAAATATAGTGTTAATTAAAAGTTTTTTTTATTTGAGTTTAATTTGTTTTGTTCAATTTCTTTTTAACTTACCATTAAGTAGTTCATAAGTGTAAATTGCAAATTGTATTTTATGTACAGCCCTCTCCGAGATTTTAAGGTAATCTTCACTTATTAAATTTAAATTATTTTTTTTTATTCAGTTTGCTTTAGGTTTTCGCTATTTCCTTAAAATAAATAGCGTGGCGCCCCTTAATTTATTTCAATTTTTTTTTAATCACTAGTCATTCAAGATCCCGCCCGTCTCCACTGAGCTACCACCTTTTTTGTTACGATTGTTTTATTTATTTATAACCAATTAATATTTTTTTAACGTAACAAACTGTTCTGCAGAAGGTTGACTTGGGACCCACATATCAAAATAAAAATGAGAGAGAAACTGAATACATACACTGACATATTTAAAAACTAGTTGGACATTACTCTGCAACCACAAAAAACCAATTGGACGTAAACAGATTTTCACAACTTGAAAGACGCACTGTCAAAAGTTACGAGCATAAATACATAATAGTAATAACCTATATTCTTAATATTTCAACAAATCAGTTTTTTTTAAGGATTTATTCGATAAGTTTCTCTTCAATTGACCAATGAATTTGCCAATTTGTTGATAATTGATAGATATTTTTTTTAATTTCCAAATATTGATTTTTAATTCGTAACACACTGTTTTTAGGTAATTAACAGAAGAGATGATGAAGGTTATACACCATTGCTTCGAGCAGTCGAAAAAGGGAATATCGACTGCGTAGAATTGCTTCTTACAAATGTCGATGATCCGAATTTCAAGAGGCATGTAAAAGCTTCCAAAGATACTAATCCATCAGCAACACTACTCCACGTTGCGGTGAAATCCAATGCTTCAGAAGTGTTAGCAAAACTCATTTCGGTTTTACGTCCAACTGATACGTACTTAAACTTTTGGAACGATGAAGGCTGCAGTGCGCTCCACCTGGCGGCTAAAAAAGGATGCGTGGAGTGTGCTGAAATTTTGCTCTCAACACCTGGTATAGCAATAGACCTCCTCTCCGATAAAGAAGAACAAAACGCTTTACACTTTGCAGCGGCCTCCGGTAACTATGAAATAATAAAAATGCTTGTGAAAGAGAGTTCCCTCCACGAGGTGAACCTCCTCCACGCCACCGACCACAAAGGTCGAGAGCCACTGATACTGGCGGTGAACGGGGGTCATCGGGAGTGCGTGATCTACCTGCTGTCGAAGGGGGCCAACCTGGCGGCCAGGGACTGCGGCCGGACCGCCCTCGATCTCATCTACTACAAGCTGCACCACCCCGTACAGATACTGGACGACCTTATGAACAGCTTCATGGTGAAGGAGCCATCTGCCGACTGCTTCAAGGACGATAGCTCGGATCTGGAGGTCGTGTTGGACTTCACCGTCCTCCTAGCAGATGTACGAAACAATTCTCGCCAGTTCGGAGTCATCGACGCAATTAACAACTGTGCTTACGAAAAACTTCAGCAGGAAATGTTTCTTCATCCTCTAGTCTCGAGTTTCCTCGTTCTCAAGTGGAAGCAATTAAAATATTTTTTCAAAATTCTAATGTTTATTTACATTATCCACATTCTGTCAGTAACTGGTATGGCTACCACGACTTATGCCTATCAACATCCAATAGTGGCATGGATATGCAGGGCAATTGTGCTTATCACTCTTCTACCTATTATATGTTGGGTACGTATTATATTAACTTTCTACTTCTTGTATTACGATCTGTGACAAAAAAAAAAAATGTTAAAAACATATATATATTGATGTCAAAAGGAACTGTTGAACGCAAGTAGATTCGAAAGGTTTTACCTCCTGGACGGAGAGACCTGGGTGAAGTGGGCGGTGATACTGACGACGGGGCTGGTGACCATCCTGCCTGGAATGAGCTGGACCCGCTACCTCACTGCGATAGCCGTCCTATTGGCCTGGGTCGAGCTCCTCTTCCTCTATGCTAAAACATTCACTTTGGGACTCATTGTTCAAATGTTCTTTGAAGTAGCGAAAAATGTAGTCGAGGTAACTATTAATCATTATTATAATTAAAATGATCGATCTGAATGAGAATATCTAGCCACATGCAGAAGTTTTGAAAAGGGGAGGGTAGATCTGGGATTTAGGTACATCTCTCCCCAAAACCTCGGGAAAAAAGCATTAGTGGAATAAATTTACATATCTAACTTTTAAACAATTTCTAGTATAGTAGTATTTTTGTATTAGAATTTAATACTTTATCTATTCATACTGTAGTGAGCTATTTTTACATTCTACATATGATTTTTCTTCTACCGAATGCCCTCTCGAAATATTTTTCTGGGGCCACTGCTGGTCACATGCATTTTTTTTTCTAACTAAATAACCCCTGTTTTAACTGGCGATATAAATACTCTATTCAAGAGAAATGGGCCTAAGTAAATAAAACTGGCCTATATAAATCGCTACATAAGCTCACTTTCCAAAATACTCAATGCACTAGATTAATTAATATCGATTGATAAATAAATTAGTTTTTTTTTTACTTATTTGTTGCTAGTCACAGCACTCTTATGTTAAAATTATTTATTTTTTCAGGTCATGACAACATTCATAGTCCTCATTTTGGGATTCACCTTTGCATTCCTCGTCCTATTCAATGAGCATTATCCTTTCACGGACCTGTGGACCTCTTTGTGCAAGGTGCTCATCATGATGGTGGAGTTGGATTACAATGGCGCCTTCACAGAAGGGGATAATCAAGCAACGGCTTTCAACGTCTTAGGCCGGATAATGTACATCAGCTTTGTTATCCTCGTTGTGATGGTGATGATAAACTTGATTCAAAGTATGTCTGTGAGCGACGTAGCGAAACTTGAAGCACAAGGTAGGTCCAACCGTTTGGCAAAGAAGGCTTCCTTCCTCAGCCTTCTCGAGAGCTTTTGTTATAACGAGAAATTGCTTAGCTGGCTTCCCGAAATTGTTCAGGAAAAAATAGAGGACAAGAGATCTGTACCGAAGAAGATATACGTGAAACCGAACCAGCCTACGAGTGAAGACAACCCTCTATCGGATAAATTACGATCAATAATACGAGATACTGTTTTCAACAGAAATGTTCCCAAAGAGGTAGAAAATAACGAAGGAAAAGTTGACCACCTTATTTCTGATGTGGAAAAAATGTACGAGATGATAAGGGAAATAAAAGAAAGTTTAAAAAAGCTCCAAAACCAATCAGACAATATTTAGTTTCGGAGATCCTACGCACTAACTGTCCCACAAGAGTGTTCCAATAACTTTAATAATTATTCTTTAGAAAGTGTACCATAAAAGGCCCAGGCTGAAGATAATTTTTTTAAATGATAGAATACATGAATAATATTTTCCATATGATAGAATTCTCGACGAATATTTTCTATATACTTTATGGAATGTTACAACAGTATTAATTTATTATATCTTTTTTCAAGAAACATTTTCTGATTACAATAATTTCAATTACCTTTCCCTAGGTGAAACCGAGTGTTGCATTAAAGAAATGGATTTTTTAAAAAGCTTTGATTCAAGCAATTATACGTATTGTAACACTATAATGGGCTTAAATAATTTTTATTAGATGGACAAAATATTCTAAATGTCAGACAAACAATAAAAACTCAAAGAGAATCAACTTGTAACCTTGTTAATAATTAGCAACAAAGCAGTATCCATATGATTCAATCTTCAGAGCGTGATTAATCCTCCAGTCCACTGCTCCTTATATTTAGTCCGAATTCGAAAATTCTAGAGTGTTCCCGAAAGCGTAGACGGTTCTCGAACAATCACGAACATGTACTTGCACATTTGGTAACTGTTCCAACAAAAAGTCTAGAACTTTTTCCACCATTTGTTTTTTGTTTCATGTATATTGAGGTATATGGAATACAGATTTAAATTGTACAACCTAAAAACGTATATGGGTGATTTTAAAATTATGGTGGTATTTGTGTCATAACGTGATATATCGAGAACCGCCTGAAGGATTTTTCAATGTTTTTTTCTTCATTATTACCTCATTGGTTATGAATACAGCTATCTCATTATCAAGGAAATATAATCAATTACAACGCTCTTTTTGTCTCTCCCTAGCCTGTCAAAAAGTGTAGGTCATGTACTTTGAAAAATGATTAAACACTTTTCCATCACAATAATTCTAAAAAATCAGGCACTAATCTTATCAGCATACTTTCAGGATGCAAAATAAAATTGAGCCAGGATTCCAAAGGGTACAGGCTAAGTACCACAACAGTTTTTCCCTTTGTCACACAGTTGTGAGGCCACTCCCTAGCTAGTTTTTCATACACCCACCAATCCTCTCAGAAAAGGAAATTTCGAGTTGAGAACATACGGGGTACCATTGTTATAAACCTGACTATACGTCGATTCATATCATTTTTCCCTAAGTTTCCTCAGTTTCTTTCAGGACGTGGAGGAAGGTATAAAACTGAAAAATATTTTTATGGTGAGTCCCTCTCTATACGTTATTAATATGATGATGGTAAACAATATATGTATATTTTTTATGATAGTTTTATAGAGCCTTCGAATCTCTACACAGCCTTAACCTCCTTTAAGAAATATTTGTCAGAGTTTTGCCAAAATTAATGATAAATAGCCGATTTGTCCCTCCCTAGCCTAATACTGATTTCGTTTCTATGTTTATGATTATGTTTATCACCTATCAGTGTCAGTTCAGAAAGTTAGTTTTCGATTAAGTATCAGGGGTGGATCCAGGGGGCGGGGTCACGACGCCCCCCAATATTTTGGTTTTTAATTTTTTATTCATATGTTTAAGCTAATAATGTAATTAGCTGGTTACTATGCCGTAAACTTTTGGTTGTTTAAAATGCAGTCCTTCTTACATACATGATCCAAGGTAATAATCTCATTAAAAAACGGTGCTGTCGGACACGTGATTATGAGACAGGGGGTTACGACCCACCAAAACAATTTCGTGCTGGATCCGCCCCTGTTACGTATCCATATCTTAACTATCCTCCTTCCCCCCTTAAAACGCCAAATAAATCAGTAAAAACAAATCAAAATCAGTAAAAACGCAGGTGCTCATTCCAGAAAAATGGCATCGAAAAAAAAAATGACTGAAGAAGAAATAAAAGCTAAGGAACTAGAGAATCGCTTCATCGACAAAACTAAATGAGTTGTTTTTGTGGTTCCTATTTTGGAACATCTTTTTAAGTGTCAAATAGTTAACTGTTAGTTCTTTAACTATTTTGAAGGTATGGATCCTATTCATTATACCTATATAAGAACGAGACATACTTCAGACGATATAAGACTGTAAAATTTAGAGAATTATTTTTTAAATTAATATAATGATGTCATATGTTACATTTTGTGACTCCCAAGAACATTAATTTCTTTGAAAATCATTATCTCTATAACTATGAATATTAGTGTGTGCACACTTAACATCATTGCTAAGGAGCATTTGACCAAGCCATCAAGAACCAGAAACATAAGAAAACATGATTTTGAAAATCCTGAAAAATTAAGAGCCAAATACCACCATAATTTTAGAATCACCCATAAAATAAGTTTGAAGGATGACAACAAAATGTTTTAGTATGGTTATATTCAGTTGAATATAGGAAGGGATAGGAGTGAGTGGTGTTCAGCTTAAGGAGAAGCGATTTTTTTATATATCTATATATTTTTGATATTATATAAAATCATCCCAGAAAAGAATTTGAACTATGTAATAATTTAAATAACGGGAAACAGGAGGTATTTATTATTACAGCTTAAAAGCAAGTTGTAACTAAATATTATTGTACTGGAATTTTATCGAGGTGAAGGTTAAAGGGAAAGTAATATCTTTGAAAAGTAGAACTTGTTACTGACTCCTAAGTCGATCAGGATACCCCTTTCATCTTTGGCTAACAAGTAACCCTACACCTAAGAGTATTCGTTTTAACCTTCCTTTTGTTCAAGTGAAAAAAACTGAGTTCTTGAAAATGATTGTTGACTATAAATCTAGTCAATTTAGCACTGATATTTCACCATATTCAAATAAGGAAATAAGGATGCCTTTTTAAGCCAATTTATTAAGATTTACCTATCAAGAATTGAAGAATATTTTGGGAGGAAACCAATATTTTAACAGAAAATTCGAAGCCATTTTAAAGTAATCAACTAAAAAATAGGCTAACAGTGATGTCCAGGTTCGAATCCCGGCCATAACCAATCTTTGAAACAAAATTAATTTTTAAATAATTTAATGAATGAAATATGAAATTGCTTATGTTTAGGGTCAGGATGTTCGAAGAATCTTACAAATGAGAGAGTCATAATTGAGTAAGTCTAAAAACTTAAAATATTAATTTAAAATTTGCTTATTATAGCAAACAGTCAAAAATAAAACAACTATATTGGATTAGTTTATCATTGGCATACTCTCTGAAGATGAGAATGATTCCTCGAGACGTCTTAGTGATCTAATTGAAGATAAGAATGATTACCCGAGACGTCTTAGTGATTTAATTGAAGAAATAAATGAATCCTTTCATTGGATGTGTTAGTGTCGGAAAATATGACTCTTAAGTACAATCAAATGTACCGAGTGTAAAATATAAGTATAAGTTGTATTTTATGAAGAAATACAAATTAATTAACCGAACCTGAGTTCAATAAAATTTACAGCTGTTTTTTCAAATACACCCAGTTGCACTCGACTAGTATTCCTTACCCAAGATCATCAGCCTTACTAAATTCATATTTTAATAATTAATTTCAATTATTATGATAGGTCATTCCAAATTTCGAACACCTCGACCAATCATATTTCCAATTGTGCGGCTGAAATCGTGCCTCAATCGCCTTCCTAAACCTCAATAAAGGTTCTTTCTATTTTAAGGACAACTCCTAAGCAGTTCATTAGAATCGACCTGGAAGTGATAAAACTTAGGGTGAGTTTGAAGAAAAATGTCATTTTTATCATTTTATTCCTAATTTTCTAGCTATAGCAGGTTGAGTAATTGAGTTGGGTAACGAGTCCATAGCCACCTTCAGATATTCAGATTTCAAAGGTATAAAAATTTTAAACAATATTAGAACTAAAAGAACTGCCTGTCGCGCCTCTCGTTGCATAGGAGACATGCTATTTGTGCCTGCCACCGTTGAATTCGGTATCTGCCCCTTCGTAAAAACTTTAATTCGCGTTACTTACGTAAAGTATAGCTCTTCCCTGGTATAATTTCTTCTTTAATATAGTAATAGTATAGTTTTTTTACCTCTATCGTCAATTTCTGATATTTTATGAGTTTCCCCCCGACTGAGGTATTTATATTATTGTTGTGGGGGGGGACAATAAATCAGTATTCCCACCTCTCTCTGACCTAAGTGGAGGACCTATGGTCTATTAAGCCTCTGTTATTCCTTATTACGGTCGTAGGCTTACTCAATCACCGTTGCATAGTCTTAGTGACTCACTAAAATTTCGGTAGTCCTCTGAAACGCTGTCCTTCCATATTCTTTTTGTCCTAACGCGAGCACTAGCTTCTTCTGGACATAGCTCTTTGACTGTTCTGCCATCATCAATACCATGGAGGTGGCCAAAAGTACTCGTAGTACACGATCAGACAATTTGATTTCACCTTATAACGAATATACTCCTCTATTTCTTCCAAGACGGCATACCCTGTTTTCTTTCACAGGTCCTAGAATGCGAAGCAATATTTTGTGTTCAAAAATGTCGATCTTATTAACTATTAAATTATAAGTACCCATGCCTTATTTGCATAGGTTGCGAGTGGTCTTAAAATGGACATTTCATAACCTTAACTTGGTTGTGGTTACTTCTCCGGATACTTCTTATCATTATTTTTATTATCATAATACATTATTTTTCATTACTTTATTATTTTTGGAGAAGGTTTATGTATACCACCATAAATTTCAAATGCCTGTTTTCACTCAACTACTCGATATTTTGAAAGATGGGGAAGATCCTTCTGGCTTAACTTAAATAATTGAGTGGAACTCAGGTAGTTAAGCAACTCAATCGTTGTTGGTTATACAGAGAACAATGCGGTTCAATAAGCACTAGCTAAGCTCATTATAACATCAGGATACCTTAGACAAGATGAACCTAACGAAGCTGTTCATAACCCGCTTCTATCTAACATACCCCGGGGAGAACCTATATTTGCGAGACACACTAGATAACTAGCATCAGCTTACTGGGAAACAGGAGAGGGAACAGAGGTCGCCTGAAATAAGGTAGAGAGGAACGATGAAGAAGTTTAAAGGCTACTACGTCTGATCTATTATAATGCCTAGCTCCAAGAAGGTGGAGCAAAATGTTGTAGAAAGGTCACTGCTCGTTAAGAAGGGAAAATTGGAGGTAGGGATAAGGGTGGGGGTTAAGGCCACATATTGACCGGAAAAAGTATAATGATGAATTCTTTGGGAATTTTCCTCTTTGGGAAAGCTCCTTCAATTCATCCAATTAAAATTCTCTTCAGGTGTCTTATATATAATTTCAGTCATGCTTATTCCGTCAATTTTATGTGCTTCGCCGCCTTCAGGATACAATAAATAAAAAAACGAGATAAAAATATAAACAATTTAAAAAAAAATTGGGAATTATAAGAAGGTATTTTTGATATGTAACCATTTCATAAAAATATTTGAGAACTCCGTTCATCAGTTCCAATAGCATTGCCTAAAGGAAAATTAGTGTGAAAAATAAGACGCGATTTTTTTAAATTTTATATACTGTAGTAAACGGTGTTTTCCGTTAACAGTACTATTCAAATACTAAGACTCAAAATGTCTTTGTTAATCACTTATTCAGAAATTCGTAGTTTAAATTTCTAATATTGCAATCTTATGAGTCAAAGTCAAAATTTAAGTAGACCAATTCGAAAAATTAATCTTCACCTCATTCCAACAAATAAACTACCCATTGTGGTCGATTATAACTGGATTATTCTTCATTTTTTTCAGATTCCTTAAATATTATATGAGTATTTATAGTATTACTACACGATTTTTTTTTTTTTTTTTTTTTTTTTTTTTTTTTTTGAGTTGATCTATCAGAACCGATTAGAACTTAGAATACGCTTGGAGAAAATTAAACTTACATTGTTTACAATCAGAATTGAATCATGAGAATGATATCAATTCAAAAAATCTGGTGCGTGCGCGCAACACACAACTTTCACTTACCAACTTACTTAGATTAGAAATTGACGTGTTTTGCTAATTATCATTTCCCGAAGTCACACATTTTTCTACATTCATATCTTATTTTTGTTAATCGTTAGAGCCGTTTTTGAGTAAATAAAAAAACCCGTGAAAATTATACAAAATTTATTAAGTAAAGTCCCCCCTCCCGTAGATCAATTTTGATGAAATTTTTACAGTCATATCTCGGGCATATAAATACATCAAATACCAAGTTTGATCAAAATCGTTAAAACCGTTTTTGAGTAAATAAAAAAACCCATGAAAATGATACAAAATTTATCAAGTAAAGTCCCCCCTCCCGTAGATCAATTTTGATGAAATTTTTACAGTCATATCTCGGGCATATAAATACATCAAATACCAAGTTTGATCAAAATCGTTAAAACCGTTTTTGAGTAAATAAAAAAAACACGTGAAAATGATACAAAATTTATTAAGTAAAGTCCCCCCTCCGGTTAATCAATTTTGATGAAATTTTTACAGTCATATTTCGGGCATATAAATCGATCAAATACTCAGTTTAATCAAAATCGTTAGAGCCGTTTTTGAGAAAATCGAAAAAAACGTAAAAAGTTATTAAATAAAGTACCCCCTCCCTTTGAGAAATTTTGATGAAATTTTTGCTGTCACATCGCGGGCACATACCTACACTAAATACCCAATTTCAGGTTCCCACGGTTTATAGTTTTTGAGCTAGTCTGTTCACATACACACACACACAACACACACACAGACCATTTCGCGGGACTTGGTTATTTCGACTCAGGGGGTCCCAAAACGCGTATTTCCGTTGAAAACCGGAAGTCGAAAATTTTCACGATCGCAATACTTCCACTTACTATATATTTCATATATAGGTAAGTAAAAGTAAAAACAGGATAATCTTGAAACCGTAATTCTTTTACTGATACTCTTCAAGTTTAACACATTAGATTAGTCATTTTTTTTTTACTTTCACTTACCTATATATGAAATATATAGTAAGTGGAAGTATTGTGATCGTGAAAAATTTCGACTTCCGGTTTTCAACGGAAATACACGTTTTGGGGTCCCCTGAGTCCAATTAACCAAGTCCCGCGAAATGGTCTGTGTGTGTGTGTGTGTGTGTGTGTCTGTGTGTGTGTGTGTGTGTGTGTGTGAACAGACTAGCTCAAAAACTATAAACCGTGCGAACCTGAGATTGGGTATTTAGTGTATGTATATGCCCGCGATGTGACAGCAAAAATTTCATCAAAATTGCTCAAAGGGAGGGGGTACTTTGTTTAATAACTTTTTAAGTTTTTTTCGATTTTCTCAAAAACGGCTCTAACGATTTTGATATAACTGAGTATTTGATCTATTTATATGCCCGACATATAACTGTAAAAATTTCATCAAAATTGATCAACCGGAGAGGGGACTTTACTTAATAAATTTTGTATCATCTTCACGTGTTTTTTTTATTTACTCAAAAACTGCTTTAAAGATTTTCATCAAACTAGGTATTTGATGTATGTATATGCCAAAGATGTAATAGCCAAAATTTCATCAAAATTGGTCAAACGGAGGGGGCACTTTATTTCATAACTTTTTTTGCAATGTTCACCTTTTTTCGATTATCTCACACGGCTCTAACGATTTTGATCAAACTGGGTTTATTTGATGTATGTATATGCCAAAGATGCGATAGCCAACATTACATCAAAATTGATCAACCTGAGGGGGGACTTTACTTAATAAATTTTGTATCATTTTCACGTGTTTTTTTAATTTTCTCAAAAACGGCTTAAACGATTTGGTCAAACTGGGTATTTGATGTATGTATATGCCAAAGATGTGATAGCCAACATTTCATCAAAATTGGTCAAACAGAGGGGGCACTTTATTTCATAATTTTTTTTTCAATTTTTACTTTTTTTTCGATTATCTCAAAAACGGCTTTAACGATTTTCATCAAATTCGTCATGTTTAATGAAAATTAGGTGTTATTTAATATCAGGTAAGCGCTACCATTATTAAAATGTTCTGAGGGGGCTTTTTTTTAAAGGGGTTTGGGGCCTTTTTTGTTTGTTTGTTTCCTAAATAGTACCTTTGTTTTTTTTATATGGAGAAATTAACTGTCTCTAGTTAAGCCTAAAAATAAGAAATGGCTAAATATGAGATATGATAGGAATAAAGAAAACATAGAGAGGAGAAAAATATTCAGTCAACTCATAAAACTCGTTGAGCCCACGCATGCGGAGTACGCCTTTAATGGCAGACCATTGTTCATAATTAAAGCCGTTCTGTTCATTTGAGAAGTGACAATTAACAAAACGCATTAATTTCTAATCTAAGTAAGTTGGTAAGTGGAAGTTGTGTGTTGCGAGCACGCACCAGATTTTTTTAATTTAAGAAGGGGGAATCAGAGAAATGGAAAAAAAATACATATGTTACTCATTGTCCATTTTGATAGTAAATATTAACTTCTTTATTTTTGATGAATTTCATATTGTATCAACAGAAGTGAAAAACACCACATCCATTTTTTGATTGGATTAAATTTAACGCTTTGGATTGAAACGCAATGATAAATATTATGTAAGATTTGTTTTTTCTTTTCTTATAGAAACGGCTTGTTATTGACGTTGGAAAAAGAGAAATAATTTGAAATATACATCATGGTACTTCAATCAATAGTAAAAAATTGAAATCAATAAAAATACGGATATGGTGTTTTTTACCTCTGGATTACGGAATCGAATTATTTTAACGTAAATCAGTTCAAAGCTACAAGGAAGTTTTTTCTATTTTCACGTTCCATGTAGGTGGCAGTAATAAAATGAGAGAGACCTTCGCCCCCAGAAGCAGCACGCGAGGTTTATACCCTTCAGAAGAACTTGCCTATAAAGGGCTTCTCGTAAAGGGTCAGTTGGAAAGTTGGTTGCCTGGCCGGCGTCTGTAGCATCAAAGGGCGGCTTTGTGAGGCTGATACAGGGCGTCATGTTGTGTGCCTATGTTCCGCGACCTTACTGGCAGGGTAGCAATTTATTTTATCTACAAAGGAAATTTTGTTTAGTATTTAATTTAATTTTTACATTTTTTTATAAAATAAAATTGTATTGTTGATTAACGTAATAGATTAATGAGGAATTCTGTTCAATTATTAACAGATAATTAAAACTGTAAGACGGTATAATCGATCTGTTAAGACAAAGTAAAAGAATTAAAATAAAATGATCTATTGTGAACATTTCCGCAACCGTGGTATTAACCAAATATCCCTACCTAATAACTATTTACAATGTTTGAATATAATATACTATAGAAAAATTATTTTTTATTAGAAGAATGCTTTAGACTTAATTTATTTAAATATTTTGCTTGAATTTTAAAACAAAAAATATGGTGCGATGCGCGCAACACACTACTTTCACCAACCAGCCTACTTGGAGTAGAAACCGACGTGATTTGATAATTGTGAAAACGCAATTTAGAATATTCATAGAAAATCGGGTTTATCTACATTTACCTATTTACCTTTTTTGTTTGTTTTGTTCTCCTAAAGACTTAGAGTATTATTATTGCAAAACTTGAAAGTCTTCAGCAATTTTCGATTCATTTTTGTTTTTGTTTTTTTTAAGGTGAAAATCCTAATTTCATCAATGGTCGAGTTTTTTTTACCGGTTTTTCTTAATACGACGTGAATGGAAATCGATAAAAGGATTCCTTATTTAGGGTTCGTAGAAAATTGGAAGTTAGCTTTCGAACTTCAGTCTCAAATGCCTTTCCAGAAACGGACGATGATGGTTGTCGATGACAGTTCCACCCAAAAGTACCTTGTAATTCATTTAGAAATCAATTATGAAACCAAAGTTTTAAACTAATTCATAATTATTAAGGAGTAGGTATATTGCACTACATGTTAAAAAAAAAAAAAAAACAGTTTTAACTATTTTGAGCATTGCGTGCTTTTAATTTACTCACTAAAGAACTAAAAAAACACTTTTTATTTTTATCTTTTGCATGCGCATTACGCCTTACTATTTAACAATGGGGTCTTAGTAAAGTAGTTCGCATGTGGAAGAGTTGTCAATGTGTTTAAATGCTTTCTGGAACATAACTAACATTGTTTTTTTAAAAAAGGACTTAAATTTATTTATTTATAATTTATTTATTATTAAATTTATTAATAAAATGTAATTTTCCTAAATAAAAAACTTTTTTATTTAGGAAAATTACATTTTATGACTATAAACTAAATATTATTATTTTTACTTTCACTTACCTATATATGAAATATATAGTAAGTGGAAGTATTGCGATCGTGAAAAATTTTGACTTCCGGTTTTCAACGGAAATACACGTTTTGGGACCCCCTGAGTCGAAAAAACCAAGTCCCGCGAAATGGTCTGTGTGTGTGTGTGTGTGTGTGTGTGTCTGTGTGTGTGTATGTGTGTGTGTGTGTGTGTGTGTGTGTGTGTGTGTGTGTGTGTGTGTGTGTGTGTGTGTGTGTGTGTGTGTGTGTGTGTGTGTGTGTGTGTGTGTGTGTGTGTGTGTGTGTGTGTGTGTGTGTGTGTGTGTGTGTGTGTGTGTGTGTGTGTGTGTGTGTGTGTGTGTGTGTGTGTGTGTGTCTGTGTGTCTGTGTGTGTGTGTGTGTGTGTCTGTGTGTGTGTGTGTGTGTGTCTGTGTGTGTGTGTGTGTGTGTGTGTCTGTGTGTCTGTGTGTGTGTGTGTGTGTGTGTGTGTGTGTGTGTGTGTGTGTGTGTGTGTGTGTGTGTGTGTGTGTGTGTGTGTGTGTGTGTGTGTGTGTGTGTGTGTGTGTGTGTGTGTGTGTGTGTGTGTGTGTGTGTGTGTGTGTGTGTGTGTGTGTGTGTGTGTGTGTGTGTGTGTGTGTGTGTGTGTGTGTGTGTGTGTGTGTGTGTGTGTGTGTGAACAGACTAGCTCAAAAACTAAAAACCGTGGGAACCTGAAATTGGGTATTTAGTGTAGGTATATGCCCGCGATGTGACAGCAAAAGTTTCATTAAAATTGCTCAAAGGGAGGGGATACTTTACTGAATAACTTTTTACGTTTTTTTGGGGCTTTTTTTGTTTGTTTGTTTCCTATAAAGTACTTTTGTTTTTGTTTATATGGAGAAATTAACTGTCTCTCGTTACGCCTAAAAATTAGAAATAGCTAAATAAGAGATATGATAAAAATAAAGAAAGCATAAAGAGGGGAAAAAAAGAAAAATATTCGGTCAACTCATAAAACTCGTAGAGCCCACGCATGCGGAGTACGCCTTTAATGACAGACCATTGTTCATAATTAAAGCCGTTCTGTTCATTTGAGAAGTGGCAATTAACAAAACGCATTTATTTCTAATCTAAGTAAGTTGGTAAGTGAAAGTTGTGTGTTGCGCGCAGGCACCAGATTTTTTTTTTTTGAGGTTCCCAACTTTCCCACGATACATATTTATATTATTACGGTACACATTAACATAAATTGAAATTATCATCTTGTGGAATTCAATTTAAACAAAATCAAAGATACTTAATAGGAAAAAATACCTCTTCGCTATTTAAGCCCCTCGGAACATTTCTATGATGACAAAAACCTGATATTAAAGAATAGTTTATTCTCATTAAACATGGGTTTAATCAACACCAAGGGACCCCAAAACATCTAGTATTGAAAAGTCGAAATTTTTCAGGATCGCAATACTTACCCCTTACTACATATTTCAAGTACAGGTAAGTAAAAGGAAAAAGATATTTAAAAGAAAATATCGTAATTTTATATTTAAAAAAGTAGCGGTGAGAGTTTTCAAGTTGTTAAATCGGCAAAAGTAGCAAATCGTGTCTCTAAAGGGGTATTGTCACTTCATAAACGTTACGGCAAAAGTCAAGGAAGAACATTAAAGTCAGCTTTTATTCTTTTTTTAAGAACAAATAAAAATTCGGAATGGTAACCTAAGAGAGTTGTTATTGTGTCTGCTCCCTATTAAAGGGTGCCATTTTCTTTTCCTTTTTTTTTTTGCGGATCAAGGGGAGGAGCGCCCCCCCCCCCCCCCGATTTAAGGATACCAATCAACTTATACTATGTACATATAAAATGCGATATATGTAGTCATTTCCTAAGTCCTGAAATTGAAAATTTACTATATTTAAATATTTAATAGTAATTTACATCGCTATGTACTGATATATAATAAATTTAGGCCTTTTATTACTCATTAATTTAAAAAATCCAAGTGCGCCCACCCTCAGAAAGTTTTTGAATCGCTACTGCCTTATTCACTCCCGCCACTTCCTACTAAAAAATCAAATAAATGTGAAAAAAGTATTTTCTGTGAAGATGATAAATGGAATTTACATATTAAATAAAAAACGTGGTTTCCTACTCTATTAAGGTTGGCAAGTGACAGTGATAAGTGCGGAGAAGGAAATGTTGACATGATAGCCAATTTATAAAAATCGGAAGAAGTGTTACAGTATAAGGCGTCGCATAAAAAAAAAATCTACTACAACCATGCAAACCATGTAAAGTTATGGGTTAAGTAATTTTGCAAGGGAGACCACTCCAGTATTTCTTCTCGATTTTCCCTTAATTAATTCTTTTTTTTAATTATTTCATTCAAGGATAACAACATTATAAAGGCTAGATGTGTTCCCGAGAAGGGAGTTCCGAAACCAGAGATAAACTACGGCAGGACTGGAAAGTACCTAACTATAGCCAGATTCTTAAGCACATTAGTCCAATGAATAGTAACTGAGCTAAATCACTCCATATAAACAAAAGAACAGTTTTGAAAAATCTTCAATAAAATAAACACTTTATTGAGACTGAATCTTTTCCAAATCACCTTAATCCATTTTATCTCAGAGATGTGTTTACGCTTCGTTAATAATAATTTTTTTTCCAGATAATTATTACCAGATTTTTTATTTTTAATGTTTTTAATTAATGCATAAGGTTCTGAATTATGATTTAAAATGTCAAAGTTAAGTGTTACGTGAAACAATGATTATTTCTATTATATTGAAAAAGTTCTAGAATCGCCTAGGGCCGTTACAGTTATGTTTTAGTTTAGTACGTTATCACCTATTTTAGAATGATCTTAGGTTGGTCCATTTCGGATAAAATATAAGAAGCCATCGACTAATGCATTGGTGTCTTGCCTTGTCTCCCATTGACAGCGAGTCATGAAGTTACTTTTGAAGTCACCATTCTGAAACGAGTAGTTACTGTTTTGTAACTTTGTTACTAATTTGACTTTTAATTGTTTGGTTGATATTTTTGTATAATAATTTGAAGACAATAAAATTACTTGAGCCCATACCGGTGTTAAAATAGTTTAAATATTTTTGAAGTATGTTTGATGTGAACTTGAATATTTAAATTGTGCACACATCCGAAATTTGAAAATTCACACTAAATTTTTGGTATTTTAGAATATTGCGAAAAATAAATGTTTAACACTTTTAAAATGATTGGTATGATTATCTTGATTAAACGAATATAATAATAAATTTTAAAAATTGGAGTTGATTTATTTTTTCAATTTTGACCTGTAGAAAACGACTAAAGGTGTGTTCCGACAAGCGTTGTTAACTAATTAAGGTGCCTTTACACAGCGTCGAACTACGTACCCGAGCAGCCGAAGTTGTCTGAGACTGTTTGGGTACATAGTGTGGTGTAAATCCATCATTATTAGTTGCCAACTAGTTAATGGTGTTGGAAAATAAATATACTACAATAAAATCTACCTTACTGCCTTTCTGTAAAATATAATTTGTAAGAGAGAATTTTACCTTTAATTATTGGCCCTAATGTAGAGGGGGAAGAGTAATCAAGATAGGACTAATGTGTATATTATACCTAGCCCACTCCCTTCCATATCACGAGGCCTCATCATAGCAGTCCATCGCAAGCCATGCTGCGGTGAAGCATACCATCCAAACACGCAAATTACTCGTGTTGATTATATTATAAAATCAAATAATACTTCAAGCAATCTTAATTTGCCGTCAGTTATCTCAATTTCCCATTTTTTTTTTATACCACCTTAGTAAGAAAAGCGGAAAATATTACACAATGGTTTAATTATTTCAGACAAATTATTTATTAAATTTAATCTATAATTACTAGACGATCCAGTAAAGCTAGCGAACCTGGTTCGAGTCCCGTTCGTAGCCAATCTTTTTTCTTCATATAAAATTACTTTAAATGATAAACAATTAATTTAAAAAATAAATCTTTCTTAAAGATGTTGGTCAACACAATGTTACTATTTGGGCAGTTGTCCGAACCCCGATTTTCGCTGCTAAGTGGCGAGATCGGAGGGACTTTTGGATCAGGAAGAGGTTGGCGGTTGTCTAAGCGCGGACGGCTGTGACGGCGCAGTCAGGAACACTCCGCACTGGTAATTTAGATATGTTTAAAGGAAAATCGAAAAATTTGAGTGAAAAATAAAAAGGGTATATGGTCTTGTATATGCGTATATGTATATAAGGTATATGTCTTGTATATGCGTATGTTTCTGTAACAAATTTTATAAATTTTAATACAATACATACATATACATTTTTTTTTTTGGGGGGGGGGGGGGGTTTCCAATGTTTTATAAGCAACGGGATGCCAAACGGGATTTTTAAAAACAAAAAGCTGTTGAGTCGCAATGTGAAATCTCGAAATCTTGGTATTAAATAAACAACCGAACTACCATTTAATCAATGGTGTTACCATAAAAATAATACTTGGATTCATTCTCATATATTCTCGGCAAAAAACAAAGTTATCATGTACAGGTATCATATAAGTTATCAATGCAATCAAGGTTGAGAAAAGGTCTTTTTCCTATTAGATGAAAAACCTGTTAATATTAAAATATTATAAAGGAACCAAAGAAAATAATGGTTGACCGTAAATCTTAGCTTGCACAAAGTCCGTGCGTGTTGTAAAAGATTCTGGACAAGCTGAGAAAAGCGTGATAGTCTCATCATATTTCCTCCTCGCTTAAATTACTTTGAAACTCCTCGGTCTATTATTTCAAAACAAAATGGTTATACAGCTTTTCAGGCTTGTAAAAGTAGGTATAGCAGTTTATCGTTCGGATGAAGGATTTTATAACTCGTCTATCGTCCTTTGTGCACAAAATTTGGGATGGATCACGAACCCCGGTCTAACACTCACGTGTTGCCTCTAGCCTCACACTTATCTTTTCAAATTTATTAGAGTTAATTTTCTTGCATCAGGAAGGACACAGATCTAAATAACCAAAAGTTTTTATGATTTGTTAGATTGTTAGTCCTTAAAAAATATAAATCAATAGCTAAAATATTTGTGGGGTCTTGAGACCCCTTGGATCCGCCCTTGGTGCGAACACACATGTATATATGAATATAGTAAACCAATGAGATTACCTGTCTATTCCTTTGTTTTTATTGTCACTAAACTTTTTTAGGATCTACTAGCAGCTACTTAAGTCACGTTTCCATTTTGTTGAATAATATGGCTATTTGTTTTTTACTAGTGATGTATTGTCCACTGTAGGGTTTCAAGGCATTGGAGAAGGTTGTAGGTTCAAGGAATTGGAGGTTATATGGAGCGTAAAAATAGTGGTATTGTAAAATAAATTATTATCCTCAGAAAATTATTATATAATGGAATATATACACATGTACATATATTTCTGACAAATTCTCCATTTTTCCAACAAATCTCTGCTCTTTATCATCTATGATCATCATCCTTTATGACTTTCCCTTCTCACATCCTAACCCGGAGATTTTGATATAAAGAGAAGGAATACCTACCCGTTGACCGCTAGCTATATAGGATGCCTCATTTCCTGTTCCCAATCTCGAGGAGCACTTCCTCCCCTAAGCTATTTTCATCGGCCCACATCTATGAGCATATATCATCCACCTGGGGCGGGGTCATAATACACTTTGGCCTCGGGCGATGCGATGTAACGTACTAGAATAGATCCGATCGAAATATCACAGAATCTACATATTGAGTGGATTCGTGATACCGAAAATAATAAACTATATTAAATATGGTTATGAAAAATCATTTATAATTAAAATCGATCTATGAACTGTAAAGCTACTAAAGATTTTAGTAAAGCATCGAATCTAAAAGATAAATTCACATTCGACAGTTTGGCATGGTAGTGACAGAAATCCAGAAAGAGAAGACATTTTTTTTATGTCGTTAAAATAATAATAGTGCGAAAATGCTACTTTAAGGTCGGGCGTAAGTTGAGACGCAGCTCCGTGACGTGAGGTGATGTGACGTAACTTGAGTTTTTGTGTTCAGTAGAATAGAAAGGAGGAGCGAACGATCCGCAGGGTGAGGTGGCGCAGTTTAAAAGCCACCTACAGCTGTGGAGGTTTGTGTTCTTGAAGCAGTTTGTCACGACCTGTGGCACGCAGGTGAAGAGAAAAATGGAAGAAAAATTAATTGAGCCGGTTAGGGTCAGAGAAAATTTATATGATACATCACATCCTGACTATTTAAAGTCAAATTAAAATTAAAATTAGAAAATTCGTCTTTGAGGAGGAATTCCCTGTGTGTCTTCCCTTTCTTTAGATAGCAACTTTAAGGAAGCATTTCTTGCAATAATGTTGTTATTAGTTGAACTTCGAGATCATCGGAACTCTAACAGTAATCTTGCACATTTGACAATCCTCCTTATATGTCCGCAGTTTCCAATAGAATCACGTCCCAACTTTCGCACCCTTGCGTCGGTATTGCGCGCAGTCGGCGTAATCCCTGCTTTCCTGTGCCATCTCAGCTCACGGAGCTGCGTTTAACATTTTGTAAGAACGCCACTAAAACAACATTTAAATAGATATTTTACTTTATTTTGCACTATTTTTGCTTCGATTTTTAACTTTTTTATTAACTTAAATTTTTAATATGATCAATGTCCACCTTTGGTTGTAGAGCTATTTTATGATGTGCTGACCACATTGAACGTATTTCTGTGTTCTGGCGACCTCTTCGTCAATATTCAGTGATTGCGAGTGCCCGGCATCATTAGTGGTTTACATCCATAATTTCAATATGGAATTATGCTGTTTATTATGAATTATATAAAAAATGCTGTAGATTTTAGAACTGATGTCAGATTAAGTTGACATGTATTATGAGGTTCAGCTTTAAAATATAATGCAGGAGCAGTGATTTTCTTTTCCCTCTGCCACTACTCTATCACCTTCTTTGGCATACGGGGACTCTTTCCAGATTTAATCCGTGAGTCCTCCACGGAATAAAGTTCATCAATCCGATTCGCTGCAGTTAGACTCGAGCTCCACGCCGGAAGCGGCGGGTAACGCTATACCACACTCTCCCGTAAAAGCCCCACATCAACACTGATTGCTCGAGGTGGATTAAACAGCAAAGCATCAACCTAGATCAAATTTATTGGAACATGTTGAACACGGCTCTACCAAAATCAACCGCTGCATCATTACAATTTTCGGGAATCTATTTGTTGATAGCAGCAGAACTTTATAGCTCTTTTCCTGGAAAAATAAAACGGCTGGATGGCTTAAAAAATTAAAATTTACTTACATTTTATATTATTTCGGAGCCCCAAATAACCATTTTATCGATTTATCTTTACGATATATTTATAAAAACGGTGAAAAAAAATTTCGACTACTGATGAAATAATGGTTTTTTTAGATTCCTTAAAAAAATAATAATACTAATATAATACTCTTTACTTTAAGGATTATAACAAACAAAGAGAAGTTAATAAATATGGAAAAAAGCTGTTTTTTCGTGTTATCAAAAAATGTCGATTTCTACTCTTAGCAGGTTGGTAAGTGAAAGTCGTGTGTTGCGCCATTGCAACAGATTTTTTGTTTTCATTTCTGTCCCGCAACACTTCATTTACTTTTATATTTCCCCCAAATTTGCACAGCAAACATCCATTCATTTTTTGGAAAATACTCCTGCATATTCAATATTGGGGGGGATTTGATTCAATATTGGGATGGTTGGGATTTTTTATTTATTTTCTACCGAAGGTGGCCGATTTCGGATTGTACATGGCTATAAATGTTTACAACTTAATCCTTCATTAAATAAAAAGTGTATTACCAAAATTATGCCTATTGGATGCTGAAAACAAGTTATACAGCTCACGAAAGTACACCTGGAACGATTGCTGTTGTTGAATTGTTTCAAGACCAGGAGGGCGGGCGAGGTCCAGTGTATAATATATAGTTAAATAGATAAGATATAGAGACCCAATAGCCTTTCTCAAGTGAATTGATGGGTCAATAGTATATATATTGTGAGGAGAGAGGGGACACAGCCGCCCGATCGATACGGCAAGAACCGCTAGGAGCCGCTACCTGTCAGCCTTTCCGGCAACACCTGTCCGTAATGGTCTGACACTCAACGATCATTTGAAAGCAATTACGCATAAGTATAGCTAATTTTCAGCAATAGTCATAACTCGAAAATTGTGATTTTTGAGTTAGTAAGGAAGGGATAACTGCGATTATATGAAGCTTTTAACTACAGCTTAAACCCACTATAGCGTAGTAAGAAATTAAATTAAGAAAAAATACGTTTTATATAAAGAAGTATTAGGCCTCACACAATGGAGCAATGCGACAGGTGATATTAGTGAAGCAACAACTTTTTTTTTTCGCCTCTATTCCCTGAATCCTACATCTGTAATTATTGTGGTGCAAATTTTATTAATAGACAAAATTTGGATGCATATTCTTCTATGCATAGTACATAACAGATACCTATTAGGTATTTTATGCATATTACATTATTGATCCATATTATTCTATGCATTTATCCATATTGCATTATAGATGCATATTATTTTACATAATAGGTATACAAATAATGTATATTAGTTCGCAATACATTTTTGTCAGAAGTTCAAAAATTAAGACCCTGTATTGATTAAAACTTTTGAAACTGGTCATCAATAACGGAGCCAACTCATAAAATTGTGATGTTAAGCAATTCGATATTTTTTATTTTTTTTTTCCATTTTAAGAAATATATTTAGTTCGCTACGGCGTCTTTTCATTTCATTACCTTCTCATATAAATGAAGCAAAGTTTTTTGTTTGAAAAACGTAAGACGAGAAAAGAGACACCTTGCCGCCTATTACAATAATTTCATAGAAATTTAATACTTTTTTTTCAAGGTCTAAGCAATCAAGAGACCTGTACCACTACAACCCATAAAGGGTCTTGGGTTCAGTACTATGTAAGGAAGAGTACTGTTTCTTGGTCAGTGGTCGTGCAAGGAGGTGATTTGACCGTGATCACGCTCAACCGCCAGGATCTTTCCCCTTAATTTTTCACTTAAGGGTTCCCACTTTATAGAGGCTGGGTTTGCCCCAGGAGGGTCTCTCGGCCCACGAGACGAACTGTGGCGAATAATAAAGATATCATAAGCCATGTCAGATTCGAACTCGGGACCTTAAGCACAGCAGTCCACTGCCTTACCAGTGGGCTACCCCGCTCCCTAAGCAATCAAGAGACAGGAAAAAAAAATGTATTTTAGAAAATATGTTTACTGAGGGAAAAAAAAAGTAGTCTGAAAATTGGGGCGGTCTTTTTTATTTGTGATTCAACTGCAATTAGAAATTAACGTACGAATTTTTTAAGAGTTCCCCGGGAAGACCAACAGTTTCAACTGAGGCACCAATTTAGGTAAAATCTTTTTTATTTTACTAAATTACCATCTTTAGTCTGTGTTTGAGCAAATATTAATTTTGTTTTTAAGTTGGGTAAGCCCCATTTCGGGTTGTTTTGATCAATTTTTCAGGTCTATCTGTTTTTTTTTTAAGAGCTTATCTCATTGTAGATGCCCAATCTTCATTTCTTAGAATAAAAGCTGATTCTTTGAAAATTTGATACTTTTAAAAACTGGCGTCGTTTCGCCTCAATTATTGGCTGGTTCGGGGACCATACATGCTCTCCCCACATTACTACAGAGAAAATTTAAATTTTTTAACTATATTTGTACAATAAAAGGGATGTTACGAGTACCTTCTAAATAAATAAAACATGCTGAGTTTTTTTATCTTTATTGTACAAAAGTTTCTAGGGTGTATCCTAATAGTTAAGTACACAGTTTTGATGCAAGCTACGAGTAATGCAAGTAAAGTAAAATAAGGACAATTTACCTTACAATGATAGATATTTCGTTTGCGTGAGAGCAGTATGAAGCAAGGATAATTCATTCACTATATTTAAGCTATCTTTGGTAGTTAGATAGTAGGTAGTTACAACGACTTCGATAGTTAGTTCAAAGCAAGGACGCCCGCAGGATTTCGGCTGAGGGGGAGGCTGGTAACATTTCCGTCTAGGGGGGGGGGGCAGGATAGTGAAATTCCCGACGGTATTCTGACTTTTTAAGGCTAATTGATTGTTAAAATTAATTGATATTGATATTTAAAAGATAAATATGTGTTTCTGCAATGCTTAATATATTGAATACGAATTTATTTAATTGGA
This sequence comes from Aelia acuminata, assembly GCA_911387785.2. NCBI lineage: Eukaryota > Metazoa > Arthropoda > Insecta > Hemiptera > Pentatomidae > Aelia > Aelia acuminata. Next base: position 87,020,825 of record OU426982.1, on the reverse strand, counting down.
AGAGGTTTCGTTTCTCAAAATTTCTATGGGAAGCAGCAGGTTTGTCGTTATGATAGTATATTATATTTATTATAAGTTGAAGCAAACAGTGCTGTTTCGTTTTTTTACATTTCTGACTCTGAGGTCATTTAGAAGTTTGACATTATTACTTCACCCAAAAATGTTGATTCCTAATTGTTTGAATCGCTATGGTTTTAAATTTAAAGATAAAACTATAGATCTCTCATTTTTTAGTTAATGTATTATAGACAAGGGGGGAATATTAGACACAAAAAACTTGTGATTTTTTGAATTTTGATCAAACTGGGTATTTGATGTATGTATATGCCCGCGATGTGATTGCAAAAATTTCATCAAAATTGCTCAAAGGGAGGGGGTACTTTATTTAATAACTTTTTAAGTTTTTTTTCGATTTTCTCAAAAACAGCTCTAACGATTTTGATTAAACTAAGTATTTGATGTATTAATATGCCCAATATATGACTGTAAAAATTTCATCATGTAAATAAATTTATTTATAAAGAAATAAATTTATTATGAAATAAAGTGCCACCTCCGTTTGACCAATTTTGATTATATGTTGCCTATCACATCTTTGGTATATACATACATCAAATACCCAGTTTGATCAAAATTGTGAAAACCGTTTTTGAATAAATAAAAAAAACTCATGAAAATGGGACAACATTTATTAAGTAAAGTGTTCCCTCCAATTGATCAATTTTGATAAGGTTTCGGCTGTCGCTTCGCGATCATATACATACATCAAATAAGAAGTTTGATGAAAATCGTTAAAGCCGTTTTTGAGTAAATAATATAAAACTCGTGAAAATGGGACAACATTTATTAAGTAAAGTGCCCCCTCCAATTAATGAGTTTTGATGAAATTTTGACTCTCGCATCGCGGGCATATACATACACCAAATACCGAGTTTAATCAAAATCGTTAGACCCGTTTTTGAGAAAATCCAGAAAAACGTAAAAAATAGACAAAATTCTTTAAATAAAGTACCCCCTCCGTTTGACCAATTTTGATGTCACATCGCGGGCATATACATACACCAAATACCCATTTTCAGTTTTGTACGGCTTGTAGTTTTTGAGCTACACACACACACGCACGCACGCACGCACGCACGCACGCACGCACGCACGCACGCACGAACGCACGCACGCACGCACGCACGCACGCACGCACGCACGCACACACACACACAATCAACTGTCTCTCGTTACGCCTAAAAATAAGAAATGGCTAAATATTAAATGAGAAAAAAATCAAGTAAAAATATAGAGGAAAAAAAGAAAAATATTCCATCAACTCATAAATTACGTTGAGCCCACGCATGTGGAGTACGCCTTTAATGGAAGACCATTGTTCATAATTAAAGCAGTTCTGTTCATTTAATGGAAATTATTTGTTTCATTATGAACAATGGTCTTCCATTAAAGGCGTACTCCACATGCGTGGGCTCAACGTATTTTATGAGTTGATGGAATATTTTTCTTTTTTTCCTCTATATTTTTACTTGATTTTTTTCTCATTTAATATTTAGCCATTTCTTATTTTTAGGCGTAACGAGAGACAGTTAATTTTTCCACATAACAAAAAAAAAGGTACTTTATAGGAAACAAAAAAACAATCAACCAAAAAAGGCCCTACCACATTTAAGCCCCCTCAGAACATTTTAATAATGATAAAGCTTATCTGATATTAAAGAATACCTAATTTTCATTAAAGATGACGAATTTGATGAAAATCGTTAAAGCCGTTTTTGAGATAATCGAAAAAAAGGATAAAATTGGAAACAAAGTTATGAAATAAAGTGCCCCCTCCGTTTGGCCAATTTTGATGAAATGTTGGCTATCACATCTTTGGCATATAGATACATCAAATACCCAGTTTGATCAAAATCATTAGAGCCGTTTTTGAGTAAATGAAAAAAAAAACACGTGAATTTGAAACAAAATTTATTAAGTAAATTCCCCCCTTCGGTTAATGAATTATGATGAAATTTTTACAGTCATATCTAGGGCATATTAATACATCAAATACTTAGTTTAATCAAAATCGTTAGAGCCGTTTTTGAGAAAATCGAAAAAAAACTTAAAAAGTTAATAAATAAAGTACCCCCTTTGAGCAAATTTGATGAAATTTTTGCTGTCACATCGCGGGCTTATACATACTCTAAATACCCAATTTCAGGTTCGCACGGTTTATAGTTTTTGAGCTAGTCTGTTCACACACACACACAGACCATTTCGCGGGACTTGGTTATTTTGACTCAGGGGATCCCAAAAGGTGTATTTCCGTTGAAAACGGGAAGTCGAAAATTTTCACGATCGCAATACTTCCACTTACTATATATTTCATATATAGGTAAGTGAAAGTAATAAAATATATAGTAAAGGGAACTATTACGATCGTGAAAATTTTTATCTAAATTGGTCAAACGGAGGGGCTACTTTATTTAATGAATTTTGTCTAATTTTTACAGAGAAAATAAAAACAAAAATAAGAAATGAATGTGGAAAAATTTGTGAAGTGGCAATTAACAAAACTATAACAAAAAATATCGACTTCCGGTTTTCAACGGAAATACACGTTTTGGGGTCCCCTGATTCCAAATAACCAAGTCTCGCGAAATGGTCTGTGTGTCTGTGTATGTGTGTGTGTGTGTGTGTGTGTGTGTGTGTGTGTGTGTGCGTGCGTGCGTGCGTGCGTGCGTGCGTGCGTGCGTGCGTGCGTGCGTGCGTGCGTGCGTGCGTGCGTGCGTGCGTGCGTGCGTGCGTGTGTGTGTGTGTGTAGCTCAAAAACTACAAGCCGTACAAAACTGAAAATGGGTATTTGGTGTATGTATATGCCCGCGATGTGACATCAAAATTGGTCAAACGGAGGGGGTACTTTATTTAAAGAATTTTGTCTATTTTTTACGTTTTTCTGGATTTTCTCAAAAACGGGTCTAACGATTTTGATTAAACTCGGTATTTGGTGTATGTATATGCCCGCGATGCGAGAGTCAAAATTTCATCAAAACTCATTAATTGGAGGGGGCACTTTACTTAATAAATGTTGTCCCATTTTCACGAGTTTTATATTATTTACTCAAAAACGGCTTTAACGATTTTCATCAAACTTCTTATTTGATGTATGTATATGATCGCGAAGCGACAGCCGAAACCTTATCAAAATTGATCAATTGGAGGGAACATTTTACTTAATAAATGTTGTCCCATTTTCATGAGTTTTTTTTATTTATTCAAAAACGGTTTTCACAATTTTGATCAAACTGGGTATTTGATGTATGTATATACCAAAGATGTGATAGGCAACATATCATCAAAATTGGTCAAACGGAGGTGGCACTTTATTTCATAATTTTTTCCAATCTTTACCTTTTATTCGATGATCTCAAAAAGATTTTTATAAAATAAAATTTTATTTTTTATATAATAATAATTTACCCATTTTATTTTTAAAACAGTCTCATCTTTTTTATTTTTTTCCTTACATCAGAAGCTTTCGGTGCTTGGCACCATATTCATCTAAAAATATTTATCATGTTATAATTATATAAAAACATTTTTTGTACAATATTTTTTTATTGTCATTAGTTATTTTAGCATTTTCATACCTGTATATTATTATCCTAGTGGACATCGTCTGATTTCTAAAAAATTTTTTGATGAGATTCATCTTCGTCACACGTAGGGATTCTATTTAATATAATGTTAAAAAATTAAAATTTAAAATCATAACATATTTTTTTATATTATATTATTATTTTACTGAAATTTTTTATATATAATACCTTTACTGGAAACATGGGAAAACATCCGTCTACTGCTTCTATAAATCAACCAATGGATTAAGTCCTTCTTTATTATAAACATCCCCACCCTAGCCCCCACTACTTTAAATTGACCGATCAAGTTGTACATTATTTTTTTTTTTTCTTTTTTTTTTTTTTTTTTTTCTTTTTTTTTTTTTTTTTTTTTTTTTTATTGTAGAATGTGGTTGATAACTTGAGAATATTGTAAGGAAATGTTGGCCGATTCTAGTTTTGAATTCATTAATTCTTTCTGATTTGCTGCAATGTAGATAGCTTCTAAAATTTTTCTTTTTGGTCCCGAGTTTGATCTATGAAGTATTTTTGTATTTTCAAAGTCTATCTCATGCCTATTGTTTTTTGCATGGTTGGATAATGCTGTTTTTGTTTTTGATTTTGGTTTTAAATTATTGTTGTGATTATAAATACGCGTTTTTAAATCGGTCGAGGTAACTCCAATATATGATTTGTCACAGCTTTTACAAGGTATTTTATATATTAGGTTGCGTTGATTTAATATTGGTATTTGGTCTTTTGTTTTAGTAATTAAATTTCTGATGTGATGTTTTGGTTTTAAGGAAAATTTGAATTCATTTACATCCATATCTTTAAATGTTTTTATTACGTTATGGGTTAAGCCTTTTATGTATGTAAGCGATTTGTATTTCGGTAAATTATTATGTTGTTTTAGGGGAGTCTCGGTGGTGTTTTGAAGGTTGGAGTTTTCTGATTTTTGGTTTTGTTCTGTATTATTGTCTGTGAATTCAATGTTTTTGAAAAACTGTTTTATACTGGTTTGTGATTGTGGGTAGGTTAATTTCGGAGTGCTTATTTCTGTTATTTTTTCTTTATTATTTTGTTTTGTCAGACGATGTCCACTAGGATAATAATATACAGGTATGAAAATGCTAAAATAACTAATGACAATAAAAAAATATTGTACAAAAAATGTTTTTATATAATTATAACATGATAAATATTTTTAGATGAATATGGTGCCAAGCACCGAAAGCTTCTGATGTAAGGAAAAAAATAAAAAAGATGAGACTGTTTTAAAAATAAAATGGGTAAATTATTATAATATAAAATACATACGAGTACAACAGTCTACTTATCCTATCATAATTTTATTTTTATAAAATAAAATGAAAATTAGGTGTTCTCTAATATCAGGTAAGCTTTAACATTATTAGAATGTTCTAAGGGGGCTTAAAGTAGGGTCCTTTTTTGTTTTTTGTTTTTTTTGTTTCCTATAAAGCACCTTTGTTTTTGTTTATATGGAGAAATTAACTTTCTCTCGTTACACCTAAAAATAAGAAATGGCTAAATAAGAGATATGATAAAAATAAAGAAAATCTGTTTTATGAATTTAAATATGGTCCATTGATTATTTCTCTACCAATCTTTATTAAACACTATTTTTTCTAAAAATGATATCATTAAGAAACCTAAACTCAAAGCGATAAAATTATTATCCCAAAAACTAAATTATTGAGTTAAAGTGATAAGAAAGAATACCTACAGTGACCAGCAAAATATATAGACTTAATTCTTTAATTAATAATAAATTAGTACAATTCATTTCCTGGCAAACGTTTTCATACAAAACAGAATCTTTGCAAATAAAGAAGTGCTTTTTATTTGTATTTTTACTCTAACCAATTAATTGTTAATCTTATCCATCATTTATATTTTTATCTTGTATTCAAAAGCTCAAAAGCTTTCCTGTTAACTTTATAATAATGAATAGAAAAAAAAGGAATCCCTCTTTAAAAAATTGGTTATAATTAAAATTTTTTTGTGGAATAAAGGAATATAAATTAAAACCAAAAAAATAGTGTAGAGACCTTATTACTTCCTTTTAGAGTGCAGTGCATAAAATAACTGATTATAAGGAAAGACCGGTTGATCAAGATTCATCGAGCCATCCTAAAATATTTTCTCAAAGAGAAGATTGAATAATTTTTAGGAAAAAAATACAAACTCAAAAGTATAACAATTACACAAGAAATAAATGAACAATTGGTAAAATAATCAGGATCTGATAAACCTCGGAAAATATTAAAACAACATGACTTTATAGCCTAAGTCAGTAGAAAAAATCTTCAACATATAGGACAATGTAATATTTTCAGATGAAAGCAAATTCAATTTGTGATAATTTGGTGGTTAATCACTTTTGCGGAAGATCCTTAGAATTGAATTTGAAAAGAAAAAGTTCATTGGTACACTGAAAGATGGAGGCGGTAAAGTTCTCATGAGGTGAAGTATGCCTGCCAGTAGGTCGGGAATTTGATTAAATGGAGAGTTTAAATGTATTGATATCTTTTATTTATATTATTTAGATATGATAACTTATGACATTCTTATTGACTTTGCTATCTACTGGCGTAATAAGCAAATATGCTGACATGACTAGATATTGAAAAAAAAAAAAAATAAAAACACCCAAAAAAAAGAGTAAAAAAAAATATAAAACAAACAGAACGAACTAAAAAACGGTAACATAAGAAAACAAAGGAAAAACAAGTGAAATGATACATGTAAAAGAAAAAGTATATGTATACCATAACTGTTTAATGCATAAAATTTCGTCGCCAACGCCTCAACAGTCTTCTTGGCGGATTGTATGGGTTTTTGGGAGTGTGTAGAGCTTGAGTTAGCTCGTTGGAATTTAGAGTAAGTCTGTCATGAAAGTTACGGTAGCGCTCTATGGTTGTTACTTTGACTTAAGGAATGTCAAGGTCAGTGAATAAGGTCTCATTAGAGACATAAAAGGCATCTATAATCTTACTTAGTATTTTTGATTGGATTGACTGTGGTTTTATTAGTACCTTGTGAGCTGTTAATTTGTTCGTCAGAGATAATTTAGAACATCTGTCAAGTAGTCTTGAAAGAAGTCCATATCGCTGATTCAGTTCTTTTCTTTTGCATCTAACATGGTCTTTCCAAGTCAGCCGTTTGTCCATGTAAAAACCCAACAGCGTACTGAATCAGAGGTGGGTATCGGAATATATAAAAAATACCTGAGGGCAAGTTACTCTTAAATGAGAATAAGACATATTGGCTCTTGGCTTCATTCATTTTTAGCCTCCATCTTCGAGCCCAACATGCTACCTCATCTAGGTGTTCCTGGACCACTAGTGAGGCTTTAGTGGCATCTTTGTTTGATGCCAGGATAGGTGAGTCATCAGCAAATGTTGTCAATAGGGTTTCCGGATGTTGGGGGCTCTCGAGCAGTATATATTAAATAATGTCAGACCCAAGACACTGCCCTGAGGCACTCCATCTCATATTCTTTTTATTTTGACAAACTCATTACCAATTTTTATGCGGAAAAATATATCTTTTAGATATGACTGCAAAATTAGAAAGTACATTGATGGTATAAATGATTTTAATTTACTAAGTAATTCATCATGCCAAATTCCTTCGAAGGCTTGGCTCAAGTCTAAGAAGACACCCGGGCAATAAAATTTAGATTCCAAGGAGAAGGAAGATAATCGACTAAACTTTATATCTTATATAAAGTTATATATCTTAAAAGGAAATTACATAAACTTATATATAAACATATATATCTTAAAAGGAAATTAATGACCTAGTTTCAAAAATATGGATTAGAATGAACATTCTAATTCTAGCAGGGTATGACCCTATACACAGAGCTCTCCTCACACCAGAATGGCTGCTAAATAATGTGACCAAAAGTACTTGAAGCTCCACACCAGAGAACAGATTTGAATGTCATCAATAAAAAATCAGTAAAAGATCTTAAATATGGATAGTGCCAGTCCAGGTCTATCCCAATCAATGTCAAGGGACTAGAAATGATAATAAAAAAAGGACTACATATATAATATTAATTTCATAATTACAACTCAACTACAAAAATAATGAATTAATAACTGTAAATTATTTACTTTATTATCTACTACAAAGAAGTAAATTTGCCCAAATATGTGAAGAGCATAGCACAAGCTGCTCAGAAAAATTGTTGAGGACTCATATTTAGTGGGTAATACATTTTTGGAGGAAACTAATTAAGGAGCTAATTTTTCAGCTTTAGTTTATAGTAAGCTTCTTTATTTTATCCTTTAAACAAAAATAAATTATGCAATTACCTTATTGTAGTGCCAGGAAAACTCCAATGTTTGATAGTTTATTACTAAGAAACAAAAAAAAAACAAGTTTATGGAAAACTATTATAAAATATAGAAGATTTAACATTTTACAGAAATTATTTAACTAAAACAGGACAGAATATGTCATTCAGATATTATTATTGTTAGATAGAAAATAAAATTCTTCAAAAAAAATTTAGGAAATAGTAGCTCAATAAGTATATATGTATATATTTAATATATATTAGAATGTATTTAGATCACCAACAACAAAAGTGTAGATTAAATTATCCAAAGGTTGATACGATTGTGATTATTACATGTATACTAAAAGGATGTAAGAAAAGCTAAGTACTATCCCACAAAACATTGATTTATTTATTTTAACCTAAATATATTATTTTTTATTGACATTTAAAGAAAGTGACCAAAAACTTTTGTTGCCTTTTCTTCACTATTTTTTATTTATTTATGTTATTACTGTGGTTTAAACAAAAATTTAAATTCAATTATTTCATATAATTTATGAATTAATGTACTAAATGTTCTTCATGGTTTCATTTGTAAAAGATCCCATGAGTAAGTAGTACATTATTTTATTTTATAAGTTCATGAGCCTCCAGAAACTTTTGTTACGGACTGTATAATAATAATGAATTGAAAAAATTCTAAATTTAAAAGTTAATGTTTTTTTTTACTTTCTTTTATATTTTCTTAAATTCTATTAACTTTCCAAGTCTAGGTGCTTCCATATTTAAGAATTACCATACTAACCATTAAGTTATGCTTTCATCAGGATTCTTTGTTATTTTTGCAATTTACATTTTTCCAAATAAGTCTTTAGTTCAGAAACACTTCATACAATTGAAATTTTATACTTTTCAGTTTGAAATACTATAGTATTATATAACAGTTTTTTAAATTAATGATCCCTTAAAAGCTTACAGCATAATTACAAAATACATTTAAGCGAAAGAAATTAAAAGGAGAGGGGGTTGTGCACATAAAATGCGCTATATTTAGTCATTTTTTTAAGTCCTCAAATAGAGAATGGATTGTATTTAAACATTTAATATTAATTCACAACGTCACTATAGACTAATACATATTTTAAATTAGGTCCTTCATTATTCATGAAATGAAAAGAAAAGTGCGCCCCTCCCTGCTCAGAATATTTCTGAATCCTTATTGCCCCAATATCAACTGAAAAGGACTCCTTTGATGTTTGTAATCCCCTGAAGATCAAGTGGAAGTTGAAAGCTGGGATCTAATTAATATGATCAAGGCTGCAGTTCACTGATATTATGGTTGTATATTACGTTATATTATGGTTGGATATTATGGTAGATGTAAAATCGTGGAAGCTTTACTAATTATTGAAGAAAAAAAACCTGGTCCTTGTGGCCTTGTAAATAATAAATAAGTACTTTTTAATAAAGGTTATTTTGCGTTTCTTTGTTTGTAATTGAGCTACATGTTATATATATATAACACATAAACTGCGTTACCACCTGGGCTTATTCCAAACAAGAACCAAAAATTTAATTGAGTCTTAAGACAGCTTGACTTATTTAGCATAAAATAAATTGTATTTTATTCTTTATTTATTTATTTATTTATAACAAAATGGGCTTTTCAACCACTTGGGTCATTTTAGCCCCCATACAACATTTGCAAAAGAAAAGAAAAGAGTACAATTATAAATACAATAGTAACATAGAAATTATGGGTGACAATAAGGAATGAAAACAATAAAGAAGGTAGTAACGCTACAAGAATTTAAGTGTTGTTTGGGAAGAGAATAAAGGATAATATTATACATGAATTATAGTGAAAAACAAAAGGACAATGAAAGATAATAAAGAAAAAAAAATACATTAACGTTTGACATAAAGATTAATTTTTCGTAAGAACATGAACAATTTTTCGGCCATCTTCAAGGTGTTACTTAGTATCTCGTTTAAGTCGGTTCCAAGTCCCACTTCTCTCCGCTCTATTTCGTAGGCATAACACTCTGTGAGGATATGCGACACCGTCAGAGGAACATCGCAGGTGATGCATTGAGGCGGGGATTTCCTTGTCATGAGGTACTTGTGAGTGATCCTGGTGTGCCCTATCCGTAGGCGGCCGAGAAGTACTTCCTCTCTTCTGTTTAGCTGCAGTTCTTTTCGATTTGGAACTACGCTGGGTTCTACCACTCTTATTTTGTTGTCTCTCAGTCTGAACCAAATGCCTTGCCATTTCTCTCGCGCCTTTTGCTTTACTAAGGCAATTACTTCTGTGGCGAGTGCATATGTTACTGGCTCTCCTTCTTTGATCCCTTTTTTCGCCATAGTATCAGCAAGCTCATTGCCTCTGATACCACAGTGACCTGGTAACCACAAAAATTGTACCTTATACCCAAAAATTTCCAATGATTTCAAGAAATTAAGATATCAGTTACTAACGTGTTCTTCGAAAATGGATTTTTTATTGCCTTAAGAACCGATTCTGAATCTGAACATATGTATACCTTTTTGTTTACTATATTTAATTTGTTTATTGCACGATTAATTGCTAAGAGTTCCGCGTGGTATGATGAGCAAATTGATGGTAATGAGTAAGTGTATATTTCATTAGAGACAACGGCTGCGCCTACTCCATCCTCTGTTTTGGAACCATCGGTGTATAAATATATACAGTCGGGTTGGTTTTGTTGAAATTCTGCGAACCCCAACATCCCCAGCTTTGGTCCTAGGCCCTTATTATGTTTTACCTTGCGAATCTTAGGAATTGGTAACAACCAGGGAGCTATCTGCAATTTTCGATATTCCGAAATTGAGGGGAAGGGTTCAAGATCGAGATTTGTAATGTGTGCTGAGCATCTTTCCGGTAGTGACAGTTTTGCTTTTGTATTTCTGTTGACAGGGTTCATTGTGAGCAATCGGAAAATTTCGTTTAAAGGGTGATCCGGCCGCGATATTACCTTAATGTAGTAAGCCAAGTCTAAGATCTTCCTTCGTATTTCCAATGGCATTACACCAGCCTCTACTTGGAGACTCGCTATGGGGCTTGAACGAAATGCTCCAATAGCAACTCGCAGAGCTGTATTTCGGACCGTTTCTAGCATCTCCAAAGTTTTGTTATTCGCGGAACCGTATGCTACACACGCATAATCTAATTTGCTCATAATGAGTGTTTTATAAAGCCGAATTATGCTGCTTCTATCCGCGCCCCAGTTGTGGTTACTTACAGTTTTTAGGATATTTAAAGATTGTAAGCAATTTGACTTTAGATCTTTAATATATGGTTTCCATGTTAAAGAGCGATCTAAAGTGACACCCAGATATTTAACATTTGTTGAGTAGGTTATATCTTCCCAGTTAATTTTGATATTTTTGATGATGAACTTACGGTTTTTCGTAAATACGATTGCCTGTGTTTTGCTAACGGATATCTCGAAGCCTCGTGTGTTGAGCCACGAAGTGATATTTTACAAGGCTTCTTGGAGAATATCATGAATTAGCGTAGTGTGTTTCCCCTTGACGTAAACCACAATATCATCAGCATACATTAAAATTTTTACTGGCGATCTTATATCAGTTGCAACCCCATTTATTGCAAGGTTAAATAAAATCGGACTCAATACGCTGCCTTGAGAAACACCACTACGTTGATCGAATTCTCTTGACACAGCGTTACCGGATCTTACATAAAATTTTCTGTTGCTTAAAAAGTTGGATATAAATCGAAACATTTCACCGGTTATTCCATACTCAATTAGAGATTTTAGTATGTATTTTTTATTTACCGAATTAAAAGCATTTTTCAGATCTAAGAACACAGCTAAGAGGAATTCCTTTAACTGAAATGCACCTATTATATCATTTTCTAACTTAGTTAGGTTATCTAATGCACCTCTACCACAGCGAAAACCACTTTGCCATAAATTTAGAATATTTTGATTTTCTAAATACCATTTTAAACGATTTGCTACCATTCTTTCTACCAGCTTACAAAGGCAAACTAGTAAGTGCAATAGGTCGGTAGCTTGTCGTAAATTCTTTTGGTTTGCCTTTCTTAAGAATGGGGATTATTTCCGATTTGCGCCAATCGTTGGGAAAGAAACTTGAACTATATACATTATTCAGAAATTTACTGAGAAATATTTTGCTGTGGTAAGATAAGTTTTTCAACATACTGTAAGTAATGGTGTCCGGTCCAGGTGAGCGCTCTTTACATGATTTAAGTGCTTTATTAAATTCTAAGAAGGAAAAAGGGGCGTTCAGTATATTGCTCTCAGCAGGCTGATCTTCTGATGCCCATAAGGCTTGAAAGCTATCTGTTGAAACCGAAAAAGTCAAATAAAAGTGCTCTCCCATGGTATTAGCTAAAGACGTTGGGTCTGTGATTATTCCATCGACTGTCTTGAGAATATTTAAGTGGGCAGGTTGTTTTGTCCCCATTATTTTCCTGACTATGTCCCATACATCAGCGACCGATGTATTGTTGTTTATTCGCGACACAAACTGCTGCCAGCATAACTTTTTACTTTGCTTTATCACAAAACGTGAATGTTTCCTAGCTGCGATATATTTGGCAAAGTTATCTGAATTCGGTTTATTTTTAAATTTTCGTATTGCTTTTTTCCTGTCTTTGATAACGATAGAACATTCCTTCGTCCACCAAGGAACTGAAATCCGTTTCCTACTCGATCTGCTTCTCGGTATTGAACTCTCTGCAGCGGTGCAGATAGTTTGCTTTATCATCTCGTATTGATCAGCTATACTGTTTTCGGCGAGTTGGAGGTCGGATAAATTTGCTAATATTATTATTTAGACTCATTTAGTATAAACTTTTGAAATATTACAAGTTCTTAAACATTCGGTACACAATTCGATGTTTTGGAATGAGGTGGGGGGCCAATGCCTAAGACTTAAAGAAGATATGGGTAATTCTAAAATTATGGTGGTATTTGTGTCGCAACGTGATATATAGAGAACCGCCTGAAGGATTTTTAAATGTTTTTTTCCTAATTATTATCTCATTGGTTATGAATACAACTATCTCATTTTCAAGCGCTTAAATACAATATAACATTCCCCAAAATCAATGCTTTTTTTGTCACACCCTAGCCTGTCACAAAGTATAGGTCATGTACTTTGAAAAATAATCAAACACTTTTCCGTCAGGCACTGATCAAAAAATCAGGCACTAATCTTATCAGCAAACTTTCAGAATGCAAAATAAAATTGAGCCAGGATTCCAAAGGATACAGGCTAAGTACCACAACAGTTTTTCCCTTTGTCACACAGTTGTGAGGTCACTCCCCAGCTAGTTTTTCATGTACCCACCAATCCCCTCAGAAAAGGAAATTTCGAGTTGAGAATATTTGGGATAACCTTGTTATAAACCTGACTACACGTCGATTCATATCATTTTTCCTTAAGTTACCTCAGTTGCTTTCAGGATGTGGAAGAAGGTGAAAAACTGAAAAATATTTTTATTTTTTTTATCATCGTTTTATAGAGCCTTCGAATCTCTTCACAGCCATAACCTCCTTTAAGTAATTCTTGCACTAGTTTTGCCAAAATTAATGATAAATTGCCGATTTGTCCCTCCCTAGCCTAATACTAATCTTGCCTAGCCTAATAATAATCTTGGTCAGGGAGAGACATGTAATGAAATTAGTCTTGGTTATGTTTATCACTAATCAGTGTCAGTTCAGAAAGTTAGCTTTCGATTAAGTATCAGGGGTGGATCCAGGGGGGGGGGGTCATTACGCCCCCCAATATTTTGGTTTTTAAATTTTTTTTATATGTTTAACCTAATAATGCAATTAGCTCGTTACTATGCCGTAAACTTTTGGTTGTTTAAAATGCAGTCCTTCTTACATATATGATCCAAGGTAATAATCTCATTAAAAAACGGTGCTGTCAGACACGTGATTATGAGACAGGGGGTTACGACCCACCAAAACAATTTCGTGCTGGATCCGCCCCTGTTACGTATCCATATCTTAACTATCCTCCTTCCCCCCTTAAACCGCCAAATAAATCAGTAAAAACGCAGGTGTTCATTTCAGAAAAATGGCATCGAAAAAAAAAATGACTGAAGAAGAAATAAAAGCTAAGGAACTAGAGAATCGCTTCATCGACAAAACTAAATGAGTTGTTTTTATGGTTCCTATTTTGGAACATCTTTTTAAGTGTCAAATAGTTAACTGTTAGTTCTTTAACTATTTTGAAGGAATGGATCCAATTCATTGTACCTACATAGGAACGAGACTTACTACAGACGATATAAGTGTAAAATTTAGAAAATTATTTTTAAAAGATTTAAATTAATACAATGATGTCATATGTTACATTTTGTCACTCCCTAGAACATTAATTTCTTTGAAAATCATTATCTCGAAAACTATGAATATAAGTGTGTGCACACTTAACATCATTGCTAAGCCACCAAGAATCAGAAACATAAGAAAATATGACTTTGTAAATCCAAAAAAATTAAGAGCCAAATACCACCATAATTTTAATAATATACTCGCGGGCGCAATCGACTATAGGCGAGCGCAAGCGACGGGGTTCATAGGGTTTTTTGGCGTTTTTAATTTATTTTTCCATAATCCGATTGAGCAAAAAATTATTTGAAAAATGTCTAATAGGTATTGCTCGGTCCCTCAGTGTTCAATTAGAAAATCAAAAGACGTGTAATTCCATTCATTTCCAAAAAATAAAAAGCTTCTTAAAGGGTGGATTGTAAAATTAAGAATAGATAAGCCTGTTTCGAAACATATGACGATATTTAGTCTTCATTTTAAAGTAAGTGACTAAATTTATTCAGGTAAATATTAGTATTTGACATTTTATTATTCCAAAATGCTAGTTTTATGATTGGGACCATAGTTTCATAGATTTGTTTTTCTTTTTTAATTTTCCCCATTTTTGTATTACATCCGTTGTGCTTAATTGTTCCAAGTTTTCAATGCGATGCCTGAAAGTTTTGACATATAAATAAATAATATGACTAAGAAACTAAGCTGTCATGAAAATGACAGCTGCCATAACAATGATTGCATGAATAGTTAATTAATGTTATTACTAACCGAAAAACGGAGAGTAAAGTTACAATGATGTGTTTGCATTTACCAGAACTACTAGCTTTACACGAAAGTTGCTTATTATTATTAATAAATTTGATTTCCACTTTTATTTGATGGGGCAGTCCTTTAAGATCGCTTGTTTGAAGGCACAAGGATTGCAAAATGACTGTTTTTTTACTTATAGATATTATTCCGCATGTAATTATGTGGTTTGCATGAAGGATAGCCTGCCTTTCAATTTCAATGGTCTTTTAAAATCACCAATTATCTCTATCACATCAACGACATCTATCCCCGTTCCTTCCGACATTTTGTAAAACTACTAGCGCACCCTATAGTCGATTGCGCCCGCCTACATAGTACGCTAGTAGTTTTGCAAAATGTCGGGAAGAACGGGGATAGACATAGTTTATGTGATAGAGATAGTTGGTAATTTTAAAAGACCATTAATTGAAGGGCAGGCTATCCTTGATGCAAACCACATAATTACATCTGGAATAATATCTAGAAGTAAAAACACAGTTATTTTACAAGCCTTGTGCCTTCAAACAAGCGATCTTAAAGGACTGTCCCATCAAATAAAAGATGAAATCAAATTTATTAATAATAATAAGCAATTTTCGTGACTAGACGTACAGCTTTTGGAAGACATGTCCCCCTTTTTAGGCCCGGTGCACACAGACGGCAGTTTTCTGCGGTCCGTGTGCACCGGCCTTAAGCTTTGTCTTCCTTCCCTCCCAGTATTTGGGTAATATAGCAAAATGTCCGGCACTTATCACAATTTAAATGTAAAATATTAATAGACGTCTCTTTTAAGAATAATATATTAAATTGAGAACAGAAAATAACCTGGTTATTTAATTTTTTTTAATTATAACTTGATTATTTAAAAATAAAAAAATGATTAAATTTAAAGATATAAAATTACCTTCAAATTCTGCCTAATTCCTATTTCACCAATAACACCAGGTATCAAGTTGATATTGTTGAACTTACCACTCAAAACTAAAGATTCGAAAACTGCAATTAGGCAGTTCCTTGCGAATATTAAAAATTTAAGTTTAACCCAAATAAATAAAATGTATTTTAATAGGATAATAATCTTCCCGAAAAGTTATAGCATATTTCCCTAACAGATATTTACAACTATTAAAGTATTATGAAGGCTGTTCGAGGGTAAAGTTCGTAGAGTGTAATACCTTTAATAGGTATCCTGACATATATTTTTTTTAATGAAATTATTTCTCCATCAAAATAGTATTAAGAATAAAAACCTCTTTGGATCATGCTACTTATTTAGTTGATTTAAGTGCCGAATGGAGCAGCACTATCGCCTAACAACTTCTAACCTTTCAACAACCATAGTCAAATCAAGCTACTACCTAGTTACTTTAATTTTTTTAAACAAAAAGATTGCATAGTGTTAAATTAATTTGATACAAAAGCTATTCATCTCTTTTTTAAATTTATTTTTTTATATCATATTCATGTATTAGTTATTTTTTAAATACCTTCAAACAAATATGCTGTTTCTTACTTCGGTTGTATAGGGGAAGGCTAGAAAGTATAAAAGACCAGAAGGTGACGTGATAATCGGCTTCACTGAAGCCCAAGAAGTGGTCGTTTATGTTCAATATATAATTGTTTTATTTATGTTCAATCATGTCTCTTAGTCAAACAACTGTAGTAAGTACCTCGTTAACCTTCTTATATTTAAATCAATTTTATCTCTCCCCATAGTCAATTTTACCGTATCACGTTGATTAACTATTTTTCATACGAAAAAACTGTACAAAAGGGAAGACCAAACTTCATTTTCAACTTTTATATTTATATATTCACTATTAATGTAAAATCTCTCCTTTGTATGGTTGCTTTTCTTATCAATCATCTTGGAAACAGTTACCCATGACTAGTTCATTTTTGTTAATTAACTTTCATGTTTTTTAGGGTAAATTATATGCTAGTGTTATTGATGATGTGATTGGAGGTGTCCGAGAATTCTTTCAAGATGAAGGAGTCGATGAGCAGGTTTTAATGGAATTGAAAAATATATGGGAAACAAAATTACAAGCTAGTAAAGCCATAGATCCAAGGCCAGATGATGTTGTACCTCCTGCACTTAAACAACCTGTTACTCAGAGGCCTGTTGGAGGAACACAACTCATTCATGGTTAGTAATTTCATTCATAACTCTAGAACAATATTATTACTTGCAGTTTATATCAACTCACTTAGACATTACTTTGATCTGAAGCAATTAAAACAAAGCTTAGCTAAGTAGCTCAAAGTGAGATTTTTTGATTCGGCCAGGAGTTGAGACAAGTTTGATCTACCTTGGTGTTATGCAGTTTAGGTTCTTAGCTTTCAAGAATGGTGAAATGTAAATCAGCAGTCGTTTCCACCATATCCGTGATATGGGTTGATGTTGGAAAAGTGCAATTGTCCAATTAAATTTTTAAATGAGCAGTGGTCTTAGAAGTTAAGTCTAGTGTACTCATATCTGTGAAATGAAAATCACTACTGCCTCCAAATGTGTATGGGAAAGGCAATGTTAAATTTTCAGATTATTCACTTTAGCTGATAGATCAGCTTTAGAAACTTCTATATTATTCTTCTTCTTTTGCCAGAGACTGGAGTTTTGTATATATTTGTAAACTTTTTTAACGTTTTGTTCAATTTTGTTTAGCTTTTCATTTTTTTTTTTTTTTTTCATACGAATCGTAAGCAACAAAGCTGTGACATAAATTTAATACCTTGTAATATTTCATTCAAAAATTGTTTTCAGTTCCAAGAACTTTGGTCCTTAAATTGACCAATCAGGGCCACCTGGCGGGATACAAATTTTAGTAATGTAAGCTATGCTAGCCACTAAACCACAGATGACCCCACCAGCAACTGCTACAGGAAACCTCACACTCTGATGATAACACAAAAAGCCGTTCAACTTGGCCCGATCTCAACTGAAAAGGGCCCATTGGAGCTTTTTTATTTTTACTTTTTTATCAGGCGATGGTGACTGGAAACTGCGGACTAAAAATAGTGAAGGAATGATTATTCGAAGACAACAGGATTATGTTGACTAAAACACTTAACTTCCCTAATGATCCCTCTTAGCGATGTGGTCGATATGTGATAAGCTCTTTTTATTCAACCACAGATAGACTTGCATTCATTACATTTTCTAAATGAGCTGTAAAAGAAACTTAAAGATATACATAGATATTGAAAAGACATACTTAGATTTTGAAAATATCGAATTCAGAATTGGATTTCTTAATCATACAGCAGTATTAAATACGCCTACGGCCTAGACTAAATATATAATTTTTAAAAAATTGTAATTTAAAGTATAAAGTTCTCAAAATGATGTACAAATGTTGTTTTGTATGCCTAATTAACACTAATATATATTAATAACAAGAATGATATTATTCTTTGGAATAATATGGTATATAATAAAAAAAAAATTTATATGGACCTTTGGAATTTGTGCAATATGTTTTAGATGTTTTTTTTTTATTGGTACTAGTCTCCCTAATTTACTCCTGGGCAAAGCCAAAATAAAAAGGACCCATATGGGGGTTTATTTTTCTCTGAAGAGCAAGCGAGAGTCTAAAACTGGGATCCGATAAAGCTAATCAAGGCACTTTTAAACTGAAAAGGACCTGACGAGAGCCCCCTTAAATCACTGTAACATAACCTTCCGAAATAGGCCATGCCCAGATGTGATATAGGGAAATGTTTACCTTTTTTGTCAGTGTCACCATGAATATATGTTTTGTTATTTTATTTTTGACCTAACTTATTGTTTCAGGTAATTCTGGCATGCCCGTTGAATTTCCTAATAAAAATGTTTCCATTCAAATTACCCTACCTCCACAACAAGGTGTTCCAGACTCTCAGCCAAGAGCCATTACTATTCAAGTACCTGCATCAGCTTTACAAGGTATATCTTTTTTATTTATCCATATGCTTTAAAATAATTATTAAAGCCAAGTATATAGCATTAAAGCCTCAATAATAATAATTGTATTAAAGCAGAGCTATATATATTTTCAACTGCAGCAAGAAGACCTTATCTTTCTTTGGAAGTGAAACGTTAATCTAATATTTTTTTTCATTTTTGAGTCTACGACAAACTCTTATCAATCCTTTTTTTATTTTTTTATCAAATTTGAATATTGAATCGCTCAAATGTTCTCTAAAAACTTGCCATCTTTAGTCTCTTTTTTTCATTATTTATCTGGAATGATTCTTTTTTCTTAGCAATTATATCTACTCTCTCGAGGCTTGTTGCATGCATTCATTAAGAAATTCATTTGTGATTTCAGGTAATCAACTTCAGCAGGTGTTAACTGGGCCCGTTATTACAGCAACAATGGCCATGCCTCCAAACCTTGCACCAACACTTTTGCAACAACATGTAACAGCAGCACTACAAGGACAAACCACTACAGGTAGAAGTGATACACAATAATCTATGCTAATTTAATTAAATATATTTTTATCAAATGATGTTAATAATAGCAAGTCCAATCCATCTCACTTAGATAAAAACCTTATTTAGGATCACTTTTAAACCGGTTATGGTAGCACATTATGAGCGGGGCAGGTATTAGTACCTGTTGCGAGGATTGCCACTTATAAGCGGGGCAGGTACTTGTACCCGTTCCGAACATTGCTGCTTAAAAGCGGGACAGGTATTAGTACCTGTTTAAAATAAGTAATTTTAAGTGACACAAGGGAAGAATAATTTTTTATCAAATATTTAGATCAGTGTATTTTTACCAGGTACACATCACACATAACAAAGTCATCATAAATAACAAAATTTGTTTGCTTCTCTTTTAAATTTCACTTATGCTAGGTTTAAGTTTTAAGGTTTTTAAAGTATTAACGTATTCATAAGAAACTCGACCAGTAATATTGTATTTTTATAAAACAAGTGAGTCCTGCAGAATCTCACGAATGTCTGAAATATATTTATCAGTTTTAAATAATACTTTATTAAAGTCTTCAAACCTTTATCATTTTTGTAAATATTTAAAATAGTATTGTAACACTTATGTGGGTAACAAATACTTATTTAACAGAAATATACAGTTGTCACAATGCCAACGAATTATTAAAACTCAAACACTTGAGAAGGTTACAAAAATGATAACTTTATCACACACAATCATATGACTTGAGCAACACAGTCAAGACACAGACTTCGACTAACTCGTTCAGTCTCTGCCCCTTATATATATCGTAAATAGTGGGGCCTGGAATATTCTAGAACAATGTCGGCAGTTCTCCGCCATCACGGAATGATCTAGACAAGAACAGTTCGTTCCAACCGCTTATTTTGTTCCAACTAGCGGTCCGGGAGTTTACGCCATATGTTTTTTTTTTTTTTTATGTGCTTATCGATTTAACGTTACAGTATTTTTCTAAAATATCATTTTAAATGATTACTACAATATTTATCAAATATAAAAATATAAATAAATGTAATGTAGTTGCAGATAAGGCCCATTAACAAATTTAGCATAAATCTAACCATTACTTTGACGTCTATCAAGTTTATTTTCACTCGCATATATTTTGCTTAGCTTGCAAATTGGCCTGCTACGCAGCACTGTCCTATATCCTAAGCTAGCCGCTCATAATGTGGTAGTAAGACTTGGGACAAGTTAGGAGTGTCAGGATAGTTTTAGTTTGCATTGAACAAAGGTTTATTCAATTACCTACCATTCTTTTTTGAGGAAGGAAAATAAAATCTCTGCAAAAATTTTGACTTTGAATTGCCATAATCTAAGGATTTGAACAAATTTTTTATTTTTATTAAATGCTGCTGTTAAAATGCTAAATATATAGGTGATCTCAATTGTTTACCTTTATTTAGGCACTAATAAAGGTCTGTGTATAGAGTGATTTATTAGTATAATCTTTCTAGGGCTTCTATAAAAGAACAGAAACACTAGAAGGTTTTAAAATTGTCACAGTGTTAAAGTTCGCTGACCGAACAGGGGCAATTTAGGTTTATTAGACTCCAGGAAAATAGAGTAAAGCACCATGGGAACTGTAATTGTTTTTGTAGTTTTATTCTCCGAAAATTAACTGTTTTGAGAAATTAGGGTAAGAGGGGCATTTCAATCGTGATGTCACTATGAATACTTTACTATGATATATTAATAAGTTTATAACATCTTAATTTACTATTTGTTTGTTTTTATAATTTATTGCAGAGTGTATTAATGTTTGTTTAAAACTAAAAGGACATAGAAGGAATAATTGTTTAAAACTTCACTGTGTGCTGCGACTCACTGCAACCATTTTATCAAAATAATTATTAAATTAAGTATACTATTTCTTCAAAATAGCTGTTCTTTAAATCGTAAATCGCTTAAAAACCAACTGTTTGTCTTCGTTACATTATATGATTTTTATCAAATCGAAAAAATTCCGCTTATCCCCTATACTTTAAATATCCTTGGATTTGTGTCACCCTATTTAAAATCAATTCAGAGTTTTATTGTTTATAAATTTACATCATTCCTACCTCATTTTATGTCAAGAGAGGAACTCCGTGTTAAATAGTAAAAATAAAATGAATAGAATTAATTAACTTTCTATAATGCATCAAGGTCTAAACCTCATTATTATAACTGAACAAGGGAAGGTGGCTCAAATTAACTTGATTTTGACTAGAGTAAAATTTTTCGGAATCTAACCTGAGGTAATTATGGAGACTCCCTGTAAACAAAGAAAAAGTTCAAGTATATGAACTTAATACAGTAAACCCTCGATATAGCGAACTGGTAGGGGGTTTGATATTCTGAGTTCGCTATATCGAGGTTCGTTATAACCGAGGATTCTTTTTTTTTAGCCAATTCCCGCACTAATTTGATCATATTTCGAATGAAATTCATTCATTAGAACTAGTTAAATTAAAACGCATTTATGTAATTTATTTTTAGTTAAACTAAATATTAAATAAACAATGAGATTCATTAATTTACCTACCAAGATCACTTGAGAGTTCTTTAGCCTTAACTTATTATTCGAATAATACAGAATGATTAATAAGAGGGTCTGAGATTGGTATTGGAGATCTCATTTGTTTAAAGCAATTTATCAATTTTTTCCAAATATTCATGAGCCGCAGAGCGCAGCCGTTTATTTAATGCTTAAGTTAATCCTTGGGCTGCGGTTGAATCTATTTTATCTTTGTTTTTTATAATGGTTGACAATGTTGATTTGTGAATTCCACATTTTTCTGTATATGGTTTTCTTACTTAGAATTCCCAATTCAATATCCAGGAGAATTTTTAATTTTTCCTCGATTGATAAGGATTTACGTTTGTGACACAAGTCTACTAAAACTCATTGTGTATTTAAAAAAACACTATAAACGACTAAAGAACACTGATTCGAATAATACAGAACTCCAAACAGAACTGAGCTAGTTTTGAGAAAAAAGTCAATGGAACCAGAGAGAGAGCAAAAGGAAATCGGATTAGTTAAGAGTAAAAAAACACCTCAATTCTAGAAGCTGGTGCTACTTCGTCTTCCCGCGCTCATTCTACGTAATACAGTAAAAAAAAAAAAAATAATAACAATTCTTGCAGTTCGTTATAACAGAATATAATAATTCTCAGGCATCAAATTTAGTTCGTAGTTCGCACTAACCGAGGGATTTCGCTATAACTAGGGGTTCAGCAGAAATATAATGGTAATTTTAGGGGGATAGCATTTTGGTTCGCTATATCGAGGTGTTCGTTATATCCGAGTTCGTAATAATGAGGGTTTACTGTAATGAGAATTGTTTTTACAAGAGTATACTAGCATCATTTTATAGGATTTAAACAAGTTTTTTTTTTTTTTTGTGTTCCAGGTATCATTCATCAAATACAACATCCAGTCCAATCTACCAATGCTGTGCCTAATACTGCAAATAGTACAAATTTTCCTGCTCAGGTAATTTGAACATGTTTCCTAATATGATAAATAATTAAAATATTAGTACCTAGTCACTCTTCATAGTTTGTACAACCTGATTTATCAACTCTATTAACTTTATCAGTGCTCTTAATATTATTCAAGACCTGTCAGGAGTTAAATTTGTAACTTTATTTTCTTTATATTGCGTGTTTTTACATGAAATGTCCGATTTTATCATTTTTGAAATACAGAGGATTTTGCGGGTCTCTGTTGTTTACTTCCAAATGCTTACAGATTATAATTAAGCAGTAACTAAGCCTCTACTTTTCTTTTATAAACGTTAGCTTCCCAATCAATCACACTTTTTAGGATACCTCCAAAAATAAACATTTGATTTTCGTGCCATATTTTTTATGCGTTTAAACTCGGCCATTTAGCAGCTCAGGCTGCTAGAAACATCTGTAATGAACGAACCATTCACCGTTGGTTTGCTTAGTTTTCGGCTGGGGATACCTACTTGGAAAACTAGCCTTGAGGAAGACATCTATCTCTAATTGAAAACGATGTCCTCAAACATAATGTAGAAGGAAACCCCTACCAGACAGTAGAGAACTCTCAGCACAACTAAATGGAAGTGCATCTACTGTTCGCAGACTCTTAAAGTGCATGGTGAAAGTAAAAAAGCTTGATACATGGGTACCTCACGATCTCCTACCCAACAACGCTAGACCCCACGTTTCCAAACTTACTGTGCATAAATTGAAAGTACTGGGGTACGAAGTTCTTCCTCACCCACCATATTCTCCCGACCATTCTCCAACAGATTATCACCTGTTCAGGAATTTAGACAACTTCGTCAGGAAAATTTTTTGAAAATGGTGCTGAAATCCAAAGTGCATTTTCAGATTTTTTTTTTACTTCAAAACTCAGAGTTTTTCAGTTCTGGGATAAAAAAGTTGGTGTCACATTGTGAAAAATGTGTAGAAAAAGAAGGTGAATTCTTCGAATAAAACTATGTTATTTTCATATTGTATTTTTACTAAAATACCTTTACCTTGAAAGCTTACATTTCATGTGAAACAACCCAATACTATATTGACCATTTATGGCTTTATAGAGATGATGTATGATATATATGAATATAGAGATGATTTAGAGGTTATCCTGAAGTTTACCAACCTAATCCGCCTGGAGTGATCAAGATTTTTTTTGTGGTTATACATTCGCAAAAAGTAGACATATGTACCATACCTGTACCAGTAGGTTAGGTTGCTAATGTATGGAAGGTCACAACGTATAGATTTTAGCCTGTAATAATGCTCCTAAACTCTAGAGTCTTTATTGCTTTAGATCTTAGATATTCCATTCTGTTTCTATCTATCCCTGAAGTCGATTATGGCCAGCTAGGGGTCTCGTAAATGGAAAAACTTAACAGACAGACTCATATGACATTACTCTCTTGTATAGAAACCTATTTTCCAATTATAATATTAGTAGTGAATTGTTGATTTAACATTTACTATCTTATTCTTTTTGCCAATTTTAAATTAATTTTATAGAAATTGACTAAGTTTATCTCATATGTGTATATAGAGGGCTATTACCTTTGTGATAGCTTTACTCTTAAATATTCACTTCAGGATATGGTCATGTTCACCGTATGAAACAATCAAGGGAATTTATTTTTATTTATTTTTTACACCCCGCCACTGCTTGATTCATAAATCTTATTTTTCTCTTTTTATTATTTAATTGATTAAGTGAAAATCCAAAATTCTGTTATACATTCTCTTAATCCTCTTTTATGTCAGGTGCACAAAGTTGTGGGTTCTAAGGATGCTCATGACTTAATTTACCTGAGCTCTTTCTTATATAAAAACGTGTTCAATAGTGGTATCAAACTCATGTATATTTTATTTTTATTTTCTTATACATTTAAATATGGTACATTTATATGTGGATAGTAGTATGGCATTATATTTTTATTTTGTTTTAATGGAATAGTGGTATGACTATTTTTTTTTTTAATAGAATAGTGGTATGACTCAACTTGATGGGCATAATGATACTTCTGATGAAGAAGAAGAAGAAGAGGAGGAAGATGAAGATGAAGCTGAGGATGATGATGATGATGTTGATGAAGACAAAGACGAAGAAGATAATGAAGAAAATGAAGGGGGCGCTGAAGAGGTAACTATGCAAGTGGTTCATGTTCAAGGGTTGCCAACCTTATAATAAGGCATGCTATGGCCTAATGTTTCCCATCTGGAGGTGTGCCACAACCTTTATTCCCCTCTATATTATTTTTTTGTTGTATTAGTATTTTTAATGACTAATACTTCTTATTAGTGATTAATGTTTATTAGTTACTAAATAATAGTATCCAATAAAATCTAAATAAGTGGAATAATAGTTTTGATATGCTTACATAAAATATGCAAAATTTGAAATATCCTTTCAATCCACCGAAGGAAAGCATAATAAATTTAAAACCTGCTGGCTGGTGGCATGCCATATAATGGTAACAGTGAATTGAATTGAACGTCTCATTTATTTATATTCAAAATTGAATGATTTAGTTTCTTAAATTTTAAAATTATTAACTGTTCCTAACATTATGTCTTAGGAGCCCTTGAATTCAGGTGACGATGTTAGTGAAGAGGATCCATCTGAAATGTTTGAGACTGACAATGTTGTTGTCTGTCAGTATGATAAGGTATTTATTTAACTTTGATGCAAATTTAAAAATACATCATCATTTCTGTAGACCTGTTAGATATTGTTAATCTAAGTCCAAGTAATATTGATTAATAATTACAGTATATGTGAGACCCACTGTGTTTATCATTTAAAAGGAAATTATATATGTTATATCTGCAATCATAATTTTATATTCAGTTTTGTATTTTCTTAACCCATTTTCTCATTCTTCACTTTGCCATTACAAACTATTTTTGTCATAAATTAAATACTAAATGTTCGGTAACCTTCTATTAAAACTTAGGTCTAGTGATATAATTCATTATTTGTGTTCTGAAGTTGAATGTTCTGAAAAGAACAGGAAATGCTAAACAATATGAAATTAATGTATTTTATTTTGACTATCTTTTTTGATTCAAACTTCTTTTTATTTAACCTGTAAAATAATTCATTCATTATCTAACTTTAATTAAATATTTTGGTATAGAATACTAATCATTTCTGTTAATGATTTAACCTGTATTTATTGCTGTAACGACTATCGCATAATGATTATCGTTCAACAATTAATCATTGGTTGTCATTTTGCTTAGAACATCTACAATTTGGAATTTTTTTTTAGTTGTTTCGGAAAGATGACAATATTGGTTTATGCATTTTCCTAACTTGTTTGCTCACTCGGCTATCCCACCTATCAGGGATTTTTTTTGGAGGTTGTTAATGATGATAAGGTTGTAAAAGATGAGGTATCACTCCAAATGTGTCTCTTGACCCTTTGATGCTTGTCGGATGCCGTATGTGGAACGAATTCCTTGAGAAGAATTCTATCATCCATATGAAAACACCGAGGAGCCATATTGTCTATGGTTTTCATATCCGATAATCGTTGACAACTGATGATTACTGTCAACCTTCTCTGGAATGACCCTCAAAGATAGCAATGGTCATTAACGACAGTAGTGACAGTTGCTCGGAGAAAAACATTACACTGAAAATATAAAGAAACTGCTCGAGTTTGATAGTTCAGCGAGAGTTGTGTTTGTCACACCAAGCAAAATGCATTTTCACTTTCTGAATCATTCTTGACAGTTGAAAAATATGCTTTTATTTGTTTTTTATCCAAATGAACTTTTTTTTTTGTATGTATCTAGTATTTATTGCCTTATACATATTTACAGTTGGCAGTTTTATGTATCTATAATAAAACATGTCACATTGAAGAAGCTTAGGAATAATTAGATTAAATTTAAATGTCAGATAAGTTTTACCTTTTTAATCAGTCCATATGATGTGTGATATTTATTATTAACATTCCAATGCTCGTGCCTCCTCATGGCTTAAACGTAGTGTGTCATCTGTGAGATCCCGTATTCAATTTATGCAATAATCAATCACTAAAATTGGTTATTTTCTAGTAATTCTACTACTAATTCTCTTTGGTAATCTTTTTTATAAGATATTCTAATCCTTTTGGTATGGAGGGAAAATATTATGAAAATCTATTCAACAAACTAACATAATAAAAGAATTTCCACTTCATCTGTCAGATAACAGGCCAAAAGTAGGACAAGAAAAATTATTTGAGATAAAAAAATTCGTATAAATATTTCAAAAGGGCTAATTGTAGGCTAAATAAGCCATAAAAGAAAAAATAAATACCAGCAAACATTAAAAAAAGTGGTCATGTGGGATTTCCAATTAGAGGAACAAAGCACTACTGGCATATAAATCAGATTAAGTTTGGAGGATAGCTGGATTGGGAGGTCCACAGGTTCTTCCATGATCAAACGACTCTGATTTATGATTTATGATATGACTGAGCATCTCACAGATGACACGTTATTATTGGAGTGTTGTATGGTATACATATATTAATCATTATTTGATTTTATATCCTTTTTTTTTTTTTTTAGTAATAATATTTCGTTTGTTCCTAGATAACAAGGACAAGAAACAAATGGAAATTTTATTTGAAAGATGGTATTATGAATCTGGGGGGCAAAGACTATGTTTTCCAAAAGTCCAACGGTGATGCAGAGTGGTGAAGGAGCTGGAAAACATAGTTAATAGTCTCTGGTTACACTGCACTGGTGATGGGGATCAAGTTCCTAGCTGAGCCGATTTTTTTTTTATTATTATTTTTTTATTTATTGAAAATGGAAATCAAAGCTGAAGATGGCTATACTTTTCAAACCAGTATTAGCATTTGAAGTCACACATTACTAACTAATCTTGTTTTTTTCTTTCCGTTTTGTTTTGTTATGAACTTTGATCATGTTGATGTTAAAACTGTTTAGTTAGTGTTTTAACCCAACTGATGTTTGATAAATACTTATTATGATTATGTTTCGGAATCATGATGATTTCTTTAATTTATCTAGTATTGTGATTTATTGTTACAAGATTATTGTTTGATTAAAAAGATTTATTTGTGCATAAAATAGTTTTAGTAACACCATTATTTCGATTGTTAAATTGTTTTAATTTAATTGTCTTGTTATCAACAGTCATTATTAAGCAGTTGATATATTGTAGTGTTTCATGTTTTATTGTATTATACTCAGGTGATTACAATTTGTATTTCTGAGCTGGTCATTATATTTATAAAAATATATTTTTCTTTTGTATTTATGAAATATATTTTTAATTACCATATTTGGGGATCATTCATGTTTTATCAAACATGAATCTATTTGATTATTAATAGTGTATATTAGGGCAATTATTGTAAATAAAATTTGTATTATATATGTATTTGTTTAAATGCATCATGCATATGCATTTTAAGTGAATAAATACTTTTTCGTGAATCCTTTTTCTATTTTAGGTTTTTGGACTGGTTTTATTCACTCCATACCTAATTTGATCGAATTATGTTCGACTTCTGTAGATTAAAGTAACATTTCACATAATATAGAAAGAACAAACAACATTGAAAAATAAAAACAATTCTCGCAATTTTTGAATATTCGTGCTGTTGAATGTCAATGCAAAGCAATGTTGACTGTTTCTTAATTGTAGTAATAAGCTTATATAAGAGTTAAATACTCTGTTTGACTGAAATAAAAATATATCAGCTGATAATTTAATATTTGTTGGTTTTAATATCCTTTTTAGCCCATTAAAAGATAAATTAATTATAATGTTTAGGATTCTAATTAGTATGAGCCTTATCTTCTGAAATAGAGTGAGAACAGCAGGATCCGCAGAAGGGATCATGTATGCCATCCAACATTTTCTAGAGCTCATCTTTCCATACTTATGATTTTCCTATCTCCATTGTATGGGGTGGATTTACTCTTGAAAATCATTATTTTATCTAATAAGGTTAACTATGATATATTCTTAATCAGATTATGAACAGTACAAATATAAGATTAAACTTGGCGCTAATCGCTCATACTCTTCAAAAACATCATACCTTAGGAAAGTTTAAGGTATGAATTAAGTCTAGGATTTAACTTTTTACAATGCGGCAAATGTTCTAGATGATAGCTGGCTTTTTCTCCCTGTTTTGAGAAGAACAAAGTAGAAAATGTTTAATCAGTTCCATTCGACTTATGTGTTTCTTTTTAAAAATTCTTAGCTTTAAAAAGCTTCAGGACGATTAAAATCGAATCAATCTCTGGGCAGAGGCTAACAAGTTGAAGCTGAATGCAGAAAAAAAAAGCAACTTTAATAGGCTCCAATTACCTCCTTAAAACCTAGTTCCTAAATAATAATCCCATCAAATTCTTCCCTACTGTCAAAAACCTCCTTAGACCAACCTTTCCTGGAAAAACCACCTCTCCAATATCTCACCCCTACCTTTTCCACCTTAAAGTAATTAAATCATCTCCAACCTTTTTCCATTTGAAAAATGTAGGCTTCCATATTTCCCTTAGTAGGCTTCCATGTAGTCACTTCTCTGATATTTCCCCACTTTGACTATTGTTGTGCAGTGTTTGGGGATACCTCCGGTGATCTCCAAGCAAAACTTAAACGTTTAATCAATTGTTTCGTTCGATTTATTTTTGGGATCCCTAGAGACTCTCCATCTATATCAACTTTTTACAAATGGTTAAAGTGGTTATATCCTTCCAGGCGCCGTAAGCATTTCCTAGCATCCTTCATTTTTCAAGTTATCTGATCCGCCGTCTTTCATATAATTCCGAACTTCTTCAGTTCAAATCCTCCGTCCATTCCCGCAATACCCGTTCTAGAATTTCAGATCTATAAACTTAGGCCCACCGAACGTAAGCTTTCGATAGATCTATTATCTTTTCCTCATCCTTACGAAACTCTCTTCCCCCTTTTATCCAACACTCTCCTAACCTTTAAATTCCGCCTGTTCAATCACCTCTTATCCATTAAGTTTCCCGAATAACTGTAAATAGTCAACACCAGAATATTTAATTTATTTTTGATTTTTCCATGATAAGAAGTTTAATGAATTATTTATCATTATTTTTTCATTCATTCTATGTTGCTTTGTCTAAACTGTAAGGCTCTAAAGCCTATTATATGTTTCTGTATAATTTTGTTTCTAAGGGACTAGTTCCCGGAACAAAGAAATATTTATTATTATTACATATATTGGGACATTTTAGATATATCTGTCAAGTATAAAATCTACTATTATTTATTTGACTATGAAGTGAATGAAAAATTGCTGCTTAAAATTTGAATTTAATTAAGTACGTGATTTTAGTGAGAACAAATATTTTCCTTCTGTCGTCAGAGGGGGTGGCTTCAGCCCCCCCCCCTTGGTTGCGCCAATGTGTTAAGGCATAGTCCCCGTATGCCTTACATATATTTTGGAGGGCCTCCGAAACCACACAGCCTTTGTTAAAATAAAAAAGCATAATATGCACTTTATCATTTGACATATTCACTACGCTGTATCACAAACAAAGCTAATTCCATTGTAACTGAGTGAACGAAACAGTTTCGAAGAGCGGACTTTGTCCTTTCCGATAAGTATTATCATTGACCATAAAGCAAAGAAAACTGGAAATATTTGCAAAAAAAGAAAAAACGCATTACTAACAAAAACAAGTGAACTCATGGATCCACCCTATAAATCTCAGAACTAAACAACACTGCTTTGCTTAAAGACTGTAGTCCCGGTTACGGGGCGCATCCTGTGCAATCAATACTCATCTCAGTCATGTTGATATACCTGGTTGTTGGTCTGTTATTTTACGTGGTATTGCTGCGCGATAAACACGTAATTATAAGAGAACTATTTCTCGCCAAAACAATTATACATTATCTTTATTGAGATTATTCAGCCCTACGGTTAAAGAGACCAAATTAATTTTTATTATCATGGGCACTAGAGCTGCAGCATGTAAGTGCCTCCTTTCTTTTTAAATAAAATAATTTGGATATTGATATAGTAGCTCATTGGTAAGGCATTGAGTTGCTGTGCTAAAGGTCCATTAATATTCTGCCATATTTCATCTCATGGGCTGACAGTCCCTCCTGTGGCTAACCCAGCTCCTATAAAGTGGTTAATCTTAATTAAAAGATTAGGGCGACGAAATCTGGCGGTTAAGCATGATCATCAGTACTGAACCCAAGACCCTTCAGGGATACAGATTTTTTTTCTTTCTAAATATATCAATATTTTAAATAAACTTAGGTTACTTGGGAGAAACCTAAACTGGTTTAATTTTTTGTTTGTAAGTAATTTAGTAGGGTTCTTTATTTTCAGTTTTAGTTCAGAGAGTTATGTATACAATTCAAACTTAAATTATATTTATATTTAAATAATACAGTTCAAAATTATATTTAATTTGGCTAGAATGGGTGAATCCTTCATATATAAGAGAATTTAAACTAGCAGAATTGAAAGATGCATTAATTAAATGGATTATTCGTTACACAATGTTAAGAAAGGAAAAGTGATGCTTTGCCGAATTAAAAAAAGGACACTGTCTCTTCTAATTGCGTTGTCATGTTCTATAATTATAGGTGACAAATTAGAGCAGATAGGGCAGGCACTCTTTGGATGAAGTATTAAAAAGAAAGAAAAGTTGCCAAATATCAAATGACCATGATGAACAATTAACCCACAAAATTCAGACAATTATTTACACAAATTTACTTGTAAAGTGACCTCTTTAGGAAAAATGGGTACCTATTTATCACTGAAAGAAATAAGGATATAAACTTCGATAAAATTATAAATAATGAAGAAATTAATTAAAACCCTGAGCCACTTCATTATTGATAAATATAATTTTCCTACAAGAAAACAATTTAAATTTTCTAGTGATGATTCAAAGAGGAGGAAAGCTTAATGGGAAGGCATTGAACTGCTATACTCAATTTCCTGATTTTGAACCTGGGTATGGCAGAATATCTTTTCTGTCCTGTCACGAATTGTCTTGGACCGAGAGAGACCCCCCCCCCCCAGTGGCGCATGTAGCCTCTTTAAAGTGGCTCTAATTGAAAAATTACGGAGGTGGGGGAACCTGGTGCTTGAGCATGATCATATTCAAATCACTTTCTTGCATGACCGTCGATCAATAAAGAGTTGTTCCTTACACAGTACTAAATCCAAAACCTCCCATGGGTTGTTTTAGTGGTGGTACAGGTTTTAGTGCTATCATTGATATTTAAATATTCATCCAAGATTGTTTGTAATGGGAACTCTTGGAAATGATCAATGGCTAATCAGATTTAAATATGTCACTGAGTAATATTGGTCTTTAACAATTTTGAAAAGAACCATGCTGGAGTAGCTGTCACTTTAGATGTTCCTATCTTTTGTATGGTTGATTCACTTAAGTTCCATCCTAGCCAAGTATTATTTGCAAAAAACAATGGTTTTTCATATTTCACCCAAAAATCTATTTGTCTGAACATTCTTTGTCATTAGTTCAAAAACAGTGAAGTCATTTAGTTCATTTGCACATATTTATATTCAAACCTGAAATAAGATGTTTTTTGAATTTTGTTTTCTATTTGTTGATGACTCCTTTATTTCTTCCTTATAACTTTTTGTTTTCTCTTTTAAGTTGCTTCAAAAATCAGAAACATTCATGATTACCATTTGCGCTTGCTTCATAATGTGATTCCTTTACCATCTGGACAAGAAATCGCAAATACCATTAAATATTTCTCCCAAACATTGTTAAGTATGTAATTTAACTATTGTTTATTACCTATCATTAAGCTGAAACATCATTTTATTAAAATTATTGTATTTAAAGCTGTTCTAAAGGATGTTCCTAGTTCACCTATTGAAATGCTGAAATACCCTGAAAGAGACCAAGCTCGATTGGCTCTGTACCCGAACTTGGACTATAAAGGTTTATACAATGCTATAGTAGAATTAGTTGATGTTGCTTCAGCTATTCAATATGGACTTCAATGTAAGCTTATATTTCGGTATAAATTAATTCATATATATTGTTATTCATTCATTAAAATTAATTCATATATGTTATTCATATATATTGTAATTACTATCTTTTTTTTTTTCTTTAGCTTTTGGAGAAGCATTGCTACAATGTTTGGGGTGTCTGATGCCATTTTTGGACAGTGATATGATTGATACTTTACCTTACCTTACCGCATCAACAATGGCAGTTTTACCAAATGTACTGCATCAGGAAATTGTCCATTCATTATATTTCTACATTTTACCTTTCACAATAAGTAAGTATATATATTTCTTTTTTTTTTTCTTTCTTTTTTTTTTCCATACAGGCTCAAAATTTAATGATTATATTAAAGTTATTCAATCTCATCTCAATGAAAAATTACCTCCTTTAACTATCCAATGATTTCAGCAAGAGTAACGCCTGATGGTAAAGAAACTTATGCAAGTCAGTCAGTTCCAGCTGTTCTGATGATGATTTTTCAATATTCTGAAGACATGGGTATATCTTTGCATCTTATTGTATAAGAGATGTGATTACTTTTATTGTAGGAAACATTTTTCTTGATGATTTCCTATTATTATATCTTTCAGCACACCATTGTCAAATATTAGAATGTTTAATGTCCATGAAACAAAATTTGGTAAAAGACATGCTCTGTGTGATAGCTCATGGCACCTCAACTGCAAGGGCCTCGGCTGCTAAATTGTTGTTTTATTATTGGCCTACTTTCAACTCTAGTTTATTTGAGAGAAAAGGGATACCTCCTAAATTCACCAGTATGATATAACATTTTCAGTTTACCACAGTTTATCTGATTAAGATTAAACAATGTTTTTAATTTTATGTTGTTGTTTTTTCTAGATTGGGTGCCATTTCTGTGCCAAAGAGATATGTGTCCCAATTCAGGTACAGCAGAGGCTTCTAAAGTATGTTACGACCATTGTATATCTATTACATTTGCAACAGATTCTCCTCCACCTTTATACTTGTGTATTGAATGTGCCAATGAAATCCATCGTGAGCATCCGAATCAAATGTTTTATGACATTCTGCATCCTATGCAACAAACATCTGTTACCTGTGAAAACAAGGTTTGATAACAATGATTCAATAATATTTTAAATATTTTGAATTGGAGTTTAAATATTTAATTTAGTAGAATTATTAAAACTTTGATGATCTAGATGTAAATGTTACTGTGAGCAGATATGAAGATTAGTTCACCAAGTTTGTTTAAATTTCATAAATGCTTTGAAAATTATGCTTACTTTAAAATTAAACACTCTTTCTTTCTATTCTATTCTAATCAATTACACAGTGTTTCTTGATTCAGTTTACTCAAAAATTAATAATAACTAATTATTAAAGTAGTTAAGTAAACTACCGATTATCTGCAATCGGTTCATCCTCCATGCAGTTTATCCTTGCCCCCTAATGATATTTTCCACAAATTTTAAATACATACAGTACAGATCCTTAGAGATAGTTTTGGTAGGTAAGGTGTTAATCCAGGAAGATCTTTCATCAAAATTCTTCAAAGAATTTCCTTGATCATTTCTTCAAACGAATCTGAGGAAATCCGGTGTTTCAGATATTTGGCAAATAAGCTGTGTTTTATGTGTTTTACAACCTGGGTGCTGGGGTGAGCTATTTATGAATATTTATGCCTTTTTTGTCGTTTTTGAGATTATCCACGAAACAGGATTATCCACAGCGGTCCTCCCACCATATTACTTGGATAATCCGTAGTTCACTGTATTTATATCAAATATTTTTTTTAAAGTCAATTTTACAACATTAAGAAATAAAATCAAATTGACATTTACATCATATAAGTAGAATTATTTATCATTTCTAAAAATATGTTTGTAAATATTATTTAGAGATAATTCTCATTTAACTACCTACTTATTTTTATTTTTTTTTTTTTTATAGAACTGCCGTTCCTCTGACAAGAGTATAGTTTCTATTTGCTTTTCTTCCGAGTGTGCCAGTTTTAATGGTAATCATCCGATCCGGTTTTGTGCCCAATGTGATGCTAGTAGGCATAATAAAAGAAGAGGTGGCGATCATATGGTCCATACTTGTCTTCCAAAAGCGTGGACAATGTCACCAGATATGCTTGTATATTTAGTTGAAGCAATTGTCAGGTATCCAACTTTTTACTTTTACTTACCTATTTATGAATATATATTGTTAGAGAAAGTATTGCGATCGTGAAAAATTTCGACTTTTGGTTTTCAACAGTAATACACATTCTAGGGTCACCTGATTAACGAATTAATGAAGTCCAACAAAATGGTCTGTATGTGTGAGTGTGCGTGTATATGTGTGTGTGTGAACAGACTTTCTCAAAAACTATAAAGCCTACGAAACTGAAATTTGGTATTTTAGGTATGTATAAGCTCGTGATGTGAAAGCAAAGATTTCTGAAGAAAGAAGGAGGCACTTTATCCCAACAGCTATTTTTCTCTTTATGATTTCTCAAAAACAGCACAACCATTTCGATTAAACTGATCATGTTTAATCCTATTTAAACTGATCATGTTTAATCCTATTGAAGCATTCTTTAATATAAAGTAGGTTTTATTATCTTTGAAAAGGTCTGATATGGCTTAAATGGCTAAGGAAAAAATCTTCCTATGAAGTACCTTTAATTCTGTATATTTTGTGTAAATAACTGTCCCTTGTTATCTCTAGTTACAAGAAATGGCTAAATATAAATTATGAAAGGATTTGATAATAAAATAGTTACATGATTTCCCATTTTGTTCTCTAGTTTATTAATATTTGTGGATTTAACATCTATAAATCTATCCATTAACCTTATAATCAATGACTTTAAAATTTGTGTATTTTCACTGGTTTGCTATTCATAGGAAGAAATAAATTAAATCATATAATTGATTTATTCATTAGCCTTTTATGACTAACAAACAGCTTTGCTGGAATCGTGGTATCATAGGTAACATTAATGAAAGTTCAATTCATTCAAAAGAAAATTCCAATGAATGTTATTGTCACAATTTTTGGATTTTATATTAACCTAAATTTTTATTTTATTTTAATCATAATTTTATAGAACTTAAATATTTTATAAAGCAAGAAGATTGTTTTGACATTCACAACTTAGACATTTATAGAGATTCTTGACCTTTCTAGAAGCCTCATAAATATTAAGGGATAACTATTTTTTTTTTACTTCTAGATCCTTTAATATTTAAAGTTAATTTTAAGTATTGTTTTTTTTTTAAGTAGAAACCTCTTCCAGTTTTTTTAATAATTTATTTTATTTTTTATTTTTACTTTTAAATCCTCAGCCTAATTATTATGTAATAATTTATAGACATATTTATTATATAGTTTAATAAAATGTATGTGATCAGTTTGAAAAAGAAGCTTATTGTTCCATTTGTTCTTTTTGTTTTTCAGACTTTTTATCTTTTTCATTAGTAACCACTGGCTGCTTTGTTTGAATGATGGGGATAGTTCTGCTTTCTGTTTCCTTTGTTGCCTTCTCTTTGGCTTTGAGGGTCAGCACACCATCAGATGACAAGTTAGATTCGATAGCTTCTTGATCAAATGTGCACACCCGTGCACTGGGCTGCACCAAAGTAGCAGCTAACCTAATTAATGTTCCCAAATTAAAACTTCCTTAAATTTTGTAAAATAAGAGCATTGGAAAATACAGTGTATTTTATTGATAGCGGTGGGCGTACGTGTAACCCAACATATTAACCTACCGCTACCACACCCCATGTGCCGGAAACGGCTAGGAAGGGGGAAAAAAAAAAAAAAAAAAAAAAAAGCTTCTTGATCTACATCCTGAGGAATTTTGTAATGGCAGGTAGACTGATGAGAGATGAATCCGTGTATATCAGACCTCTCTTCATGTTTGATAACCGCAAGCAGCCTTTGCAGCTTTTCGATCAAGCACTCAACAATGATGTCTCTTTGAACTTTGGTAAGCAAATTCTTGAAGGAGCGGCCTCACCGTTCTCTATATAAGCAGCATTTTGGCCTTGGACTGTTCAACGATGAGGCGCTTCGTCCATTGAACCAGCTTTTGGTTTCCCCAATGCGTTGTGGTTATTAGAGACCATGGAGAAGCATGGCTTTGGGTGATACAGGAATTTCTACGATCTCATCCGATAAGTCAGAGTTTAGAGTGAACTTGAATGTTCAACAGTTCAAGCCGAAAGAAATTTAAGTGAAAGTTGTTGATGATTACTTAGTAATTGAAGGAAATATGAAGAGAGGTCTGATGAACACGGATTCATCTTCATCAGTTTTCCCGCTGTTACAAGAATCCTCAGGATTTAGATCAAGAAGCTATTGAATCTAACTTGTCATCCGATGAGGTTCTGACCCTCAAAGCCAAAAAGAATGCAACAAAGAAAACAGAAGGCATCCCCATCGTTCAAACAAAGCAGCCAGCAGTTACTAATGAAAAAGATAAAAAGTCTGAAAAACAAGATGAGCAAATGGTGCAATAAGCTCACGTTTCAAACTGATCATATACAATTATGTTAATAATTTATTTTTCCAAAATTCTGGGAGAGAGTTTGACAATAAAGTTGTTAAACGACCACCAAAAAATTTTTTTAAATGGTATTAAGTTTAATCATTGACATATGTTTATAACATAAAAAGGATTGGCAAAGTAGATGGTTGTATAATATTTTATAATGTTACTCCAGATGATTCCGTGAAGATGAGCCAAAAGTCCGAAATGTTAAAGGAAATAAATGATTAAAAAAACAAAAAATGTAAGACGTTCCTTCTTTTTAAAAAAAAAAAACCTGATTAGTAATCAACTCTTCCTCACATCTAGTGAATATAAAACTAGTGATAAACTTTGTAGGATTAGAAATTTCTTAAAAGCATAAGTGCTTATATTTTTTTCAGTATAAAAAACGTTCCACTCTCTAATTTACAGCTTACTAAAGGAAGCCAGACCTACAACACCTGAAATTCCAAAGGACATGACTGATATACAAGCTAAGGCTGCTTTGTTAAATGCATTGACTCAATCAAGTTCCCTAAGTATGGACGAAAGGCAGCTGTTAGGAAGATTTGGTGTGTGGCTATTGGTTGGTCTCTGTTCACCAAATGAGAATACATCCAATGAAATACTAGGAAGACTTTTGTCAATGCTTTTTCATTGGTTTCATGTCACAGCATATACGTTTGATGGTAATATATTTTTACTATTATATTTCTTATCGTTAATATTAACCAGAGTTTTTCAAGATATATTTTTTGGTACATCCACAAAATAATTATATCATGGTTAGAATAGTATAAGAGGAGCATAATATTTAATATATAGATTTAAAAAATGAAATAAATGCAATGAAACCCCCTCTACAACAGACAAACTGGGAACCAAGAAGTATGTCTGCTATAGAGAGAGGCGTTTCTGTTGGGATGGGTAGTTTTAGGAGAAAAAGATCATGTATACGAAACATTACCAAGTAAAGGTTCTACGTAAATTATATTTGTAATTATTTATTAGAAACTACTAAAAATAAAATTAACATCAAATTTATTAATAGTTTAA
This sequence comes from Aelia acuminata, assembly GCA_911387785.2. Classification (NCBI taxonomy): domain Eukaryota; kingdom Metazoa; phylum Arthropoda; class Insecta; order Hemiptera; family Pentatomidae; genus Aelia; species Aelia acuminata. Next base: position 86,982,213 of record OU426982.1, on the reverse strand, counting down.
TAAAAAAATGATTTACACACCTTAAGATAAATAAATTTTAATTTATACCTTTGAAGAAGAGACATGTTTCATGGCCCTTTTTGATATATTACTATATTGATTACTACTTTAAGCATGCTAATGAATTTGGATAAATCTTGAGCTGCTTTAATTTGATCTCAATTAGCTATCTGGTGAAGTACTAGCTAGCTGGCGATATTTAACTTAAAAATTTTAGACGATTCCTTGATCCATGAGTTGACCTGGAGAAGTTAAATTTGGAGTTAAAAGGACAAGTTTTCTATTTTGCAAATTAAGGTGGATTTGGGATGTTGCATTATTCAGAAACAAATCCATTTTTCTGTCCAAGATATTAACCTTTTGGTCCAATAGTTCCTACCATGCAGTCTTTTTATTATTTAACCTGGCGTCCATGCCTTCATGTTATTTTTATTTGTTTACATCAGCGATCAGGTCCAAATTTACACCTTCGAAATATCTAGGGTGCAGAGCTTTACCTACCACCAATGATTTAAATTTAGCACCTTTAAATTTAACCCTTAGTGCATTAATTTTGGAAACATCAGTAAACCTTTATTTTTTGAAAAACTGTTGACTTGACATGTTGCAGAAATCTGGTAGGAAGTGGGTCCTGTATGCTGAGTACATTGGGCATGAACAGTAGAAATGGTGGAGTGTTCCATTTTCTTTTCTATTACAAACAGTGCAGGAATCTGAGGGGTTTAACAAACAAATATTTAGATTATATAAATGTTTCGCAATCATTTGGTGAACAACAGCTAGGGAAAAAATTAATGGCAACATTTTTTTTCCAGGGAAAAATAGATTATGCATTGAGAATGGAAATGTAAAAAAAATTGAAAAACAAATAGTAGGAGGGGTATGAAGTGTATGTAAGAAGGGGGCATATACCAAAAACCATTCTAAATATTCCCAGACCAGTGCATTCGGCTAAATATCTGTAAAATCCGGCTCTATACTGCTAAAGGTACAAATATGGAATTGGAAGGGGTGAAAACGTGAAAAAGGGATCAGCATAGACCAAAAATGAATATATATAGTATATAATATTACTAAATGTACATATATATTCCAGCATGGCTTACGAATCTTTTTTTCTAAATATTGTAACTGAAGTGCTATGTCATACTTATCAATATAAATCACTGAATAGGCGTGGTTTCATACTGGATGAGCACCCAAAATCATTTTCGTTCCGAAAAGGAATCTTATACAAATCAGCCAGTCTTGTATCGTTAATTTATTTGCGTTCTAATAATCACCACAATTTATGTTTTGTGAGTAAATAAACTTAATTAAAATTTATGTTTTGTGAGTAAATAAACCGATTTGTCTGTTGTTTCATTCAAAACAGTTGAAGAACCTAGATAATGACTATGTTTTGTTGAATAAGGTAAATATAAATAAGGAAAGAAAATACATATAAAATTTTCGTGATGGACATAAATTATTTTATTTTTTACAGATCAGGCAGAGTGCACTCTTGAGCGATTGAAAACTGATTATGTTTGTAATTGGATGAATGAAGTTTGTCAAACACATTTTGGGGTGTTTGTATCATGCCTTTTACCCCATCCACCTGAATATGCTAGAGTCGGAGGACATTGGTTAGTTTTCGCCTATCAGTTTGCTATTTTTTCCGAATTATTATAATAATATCTTGCTGAAATAATTGCTTAATACAATTTCTCCAGTAATCCCTGAATCATTCAGATAAGTCAAAAATTATAATAATTAAAAATATTTATGTTTATTTCATTTTTTTAATGTTGATAATACTTTAAGGGATATGCTGGTTTCTAAAACTTCACATCTTAAAAATGGACTGAATAGATTATTCTGCCTCGTGCCATATGAAGTAATTACCACTGATGTTTGGGATTTTGTGATGCCACATTGGCTGGAAGCAGTTGTCAGAGATGTACCTGATAGAGAATTATATGAACTTAAAATGCTTTTGAGGTAAATTGATTATAATTTAAGTATTGAAGAATTCATTTTTCCAGAAGATGTTTACATTGGAATAATTAGGCATGTTAAGGGATAATTCATAATAAAATTAACATTCATTCAATTAATGTAATGATGTAAAAATATAATGTTACATGAAATATTTGTTATCATGGCTGATGGAGGTTTGGTAATAAGAAGATACCAAATTAGTAACTTGTATGAATACAATTTTTTAAATTTTATTTAAATCTAATATTAATTGCAATTTAAGAGAAACCTTTAAATATTAAAAGTCAGCTTGGAATGAGTGAGCAAAAAAAAAAAAAAATGGGAGGAGAACTGTTGGTCTCCAAATTTCCTAGGATATCCTGAATTTGTTTTGTAATTGGGAATTATCACAACTCATATCATCATTGATAATTTTATTTATTTTTAAAAGAATTAAATGACCATTTTTTAATTTTAGTAAGATTTTGGATCCTGACATGAGTCCTCTGGGATTCGATGCAAAAAAGTTATACCACTTTGTCGCCGTACGTTTTAAAGGCACAAGCCCTAAAGTGCAAGAGCAGGCTCTAAGGTGGTTGCAGGTAATCCCATTTTATTTTTTAAAATTTAAAAATTTTAATTATTATAACTCTCAGAAAATTTTATCTCTCCTCTAGTCTGCCAAGATGCTGTTTCAACATAGTCGACTAGCTTAATTCAATCTTTTTACAGGTTTTGACAATGCTGGAAATAATGATACCTACTCATTTATTATTTTCTTTCTTTGAAGAAGGTGTTAATAGCATGAAGTTAAGTGATGCTGCAAATAAAGATCCCATTGTAGAGAAAAAGAATGGGAAAGAGCCACGGAGTATCTGTAAGAATTCATTACTATTAATTTGTCATATTCTGACATATAATATTCATCCTGATGTATATTATTAATTATATTTTTTATTGTAGCTCCTGTAATTGAAGATGATTCGGGCCCTTGTTCTGCCTTATCTGATGATGAAGAACATGGTTCTCGGGTGTCAAATTTGACGGGTGATATTGATCTAAAACTCTCATGTTGTGTTTTGATGCTAGATCTAGTACTAAAACAAGTAAGTTTGTTTCACTAAACTATAAAATTAACTTTGTATTTAAAATTTTGTATTTTTGTTTATTGAAACATCATTGATTAAGATAATGTTAATATTTAAAAGAATGATGATATATATTTTATATATATATTTCTAAACATATCTTGTGTATTTGTCTTTTGTCATTAATTCTGTTGGCAATCAGACGTCCCTACAGTAATTCCTGTAAATTAAAATTCTTTTATAACGGACATCATGTTGTATCACAAGAAAGTTATAATTTAATTTATTTAGGATAATATACGTAATCATTTTTCTAATACTGAGCATAGGTTTAATATTTGTTATTTTTTTCAGTTAGAAAGGCATGAAATTGAAAAGCACACAGGGATTCACACAGTTATCGCTCAAGATGTTTGCAGGCTTCTCCAGTCCATGATGTGTGCTTCATGGTTAATACCTCACAGCTGCGAAGGCCAAACAAAAAATGACTGTATCCAATGTGAGCTTGTTATCGTTTGGCATCAACTTGCTCATCAACTTATAGAATATATTGCTCAAGAAAATCTAGCACATCCTCCAGATGTGAGTATTTATAACTGATATTAGTTTTTAACTATCCTTTTTATTTTATAAAATTACGACGTGCATTTTTAAATTAATGCATTCAATGCTTTTTCATAGTGTTATAAGCAGCTGCCCCCCCCCCCCTCTTGGAAGCATTAATTTTTTAGGCTTTTAAGACTGGAAGCAATAATAGAATACTTTTTTTCAAGCAAATAATTGTAATAACTTAGTTGATAAAGCACTGCTATAATAATACATAATTTTGGTTTCATTCACCTTTTCTGCGGTAAGGTGTTACAACCTGAACGACCATAGCTTGCCCCCCCCTAGTTTTTAGCTTGCCCCCCCCCTAGTTTTGATCCTGGGTACGCCCTTGGATTGCTTTGCTTATTTTAATGATATAGCAAATTAAAATCCTTTATGATCAATATATTAATTGTTTTTATGGTGCTTTAACTTTTCAGCTTTGAACATTTTAATAAACTAAAGGAATTATTACCATTTAAATTTTCCTTCTTTTTTTTTCATATATTAGTTTTAGCCCAATAATACCTTTTAGAATGCCTTTTGGAATTACCTTCTCAGCTGAAAGATTTTGCTCCAAAAAAAAAAGTTTGTAGAGAAACTTGATTGTTTAATAGTTATTATTTTTACAAGAATGACTGATAGATTACTGTGTTAGTTCATCATGATTTCAAGTTATATTTAAAAATTAGTTTTGGAGTAATATTTATATAATCATATCATTTGTAAAGTTGTTACTTTATTTTGAGTAATATGCTATTAAAAATTTCAATTGTTTTTATAACTTTGGTAAATTAGGTCATAACCAGTGACAGCGTTCTATTTTAGAGGAAATGAATTCAAAATGTAATTACTTTCTAGAAGACAAATGCCTTGTCATATGTTTTGCATACATTCTAAAACATAGAAGTGGGAAGAACATAATTTATTTGATACAATAAAATTGAATTGTTACAGATACAAGTTTAAGTAAAAATTTTGGTCCACAATAGTTATTTGAAAATAAAGTTAATCAAGTAATACACTTGATGAATGCAAAGTGTCACATGAAACTTGATTCAAAACATTTATAAGGCACTGAATAATTTATTGTTAGATATTAAAAGCAAAGCCTTCAACTGTAATGGAATAATAATAATTTGAACAAACACTTATCTATAAAATGAATTAATTAGTATATTTAAAAACATTAGAAGATATTTTGTAGAACAGAGGTATACATTATATTCAGTAGGTAATTATTAGAGTTTGGTTGCAGAATCAGAACTTTCTTAAGAACACATCAAACACTCACAAAGACAAAACACAAAATAAATTAAAGCAGGATATTAAGAGCTTAAAAGTGGATCACTGGAAAAAAAACACACATAAAGTCACCAAAATTCATCTCCAGATATTTATCTACAAAACAACTATCATAAATCTGTTAAATCATTATTGTGTTTGGTCGAGTAAATATAATGATATTGATTAACAATAAAATATTTTAGCCACCGTTAGAGGAAATTGTGCAAGAAGAGTCTGGACATTCAAGGAAAAGCCCACCTGAAAATGATAAGAAGTGTGACCCGAAGCCTGACGTTGTCATCAACATGCCCTTGATGGAGATTCATACGGTGGGAGGGGTACTTGTCAACATGCCTCATGTAATGCACATAAATCCTGCATTAGCATTTTCACTATTTACTAATAAACTCCAGGCTTATGAAAATAAACATAGAAATGTATTATTCAAGATATATTTAACATATTCCATATGTACATATTGAGTGATTTTTTAACTTTTTGTTGAAAGTTTTACAAAAAATTGATGTAGAGTTATCTCTTTGTTCTATTGAAACAATTAATATTTGTAATATTGTTATTCTAAATATATATCTTAATTTTATAAATTTTTAGGAGTAAGTAAATATTTTATTTTTATAAAAAAATTTTAATTAAAATAAAACTATACGAGTTCATTTATTAATGAATAATATTTATAATCTTCATTTAATAGATCTTGTCGTTTCAGGGCAATTTTACATTTCATACATTTGCATGCACCCAAGTCCTAAAAACATGAACAGTCATTCAATTTTCATTTATAACGTGGTGAATTACAGTAAAGTTTTTTGTTTTTTTTATTGTTAGTATTATACCTTGTATTTGCTCTGAGTTACAATTTTAATAGTGGTCAGTTTCAAAAATGATTTTTCCATTGATTGCCTTAACCTTATTGGGGCTTTAATGACCAACAACTGGTTTCTTCAATGACCAGCAACTTTAGACTGATGGTACTGTTTTAAGTTTACTATTGTTTATATTATGGTTGTTTGAATTGGATTAAAAATTTAACGTGTGTTGATATTGTAACGTTAAACAAAAAAAAAGAAACATATGGTTTAAAGTCCCACACCTTTTGTTGGAACAAACTAAAAGTCGGAACAAAAGCTTCATAGCATGCGTTTGTGTCTACAATGTTCGAACCCAATCCACGCCGTTCCACGAGGTTCTAGACCATCTCCTTATGTTTATATATAAGGAGCGATTGACTGGACAGTATTAGTCTTGATTGTGAAGCTCAAGCCATATGATTATTTGTGTTGTAAAGTGATAATTTTTGTAACCTGTTCTAATATTTGTGTATTTATAATTCGTGTGGCATTGAAAATTGTTATTATTCTTTGAATAAATATTGGTTAACCTACAGAAGTGTTACTTGTTTAGAAGTGTTTTTTTTTGTTTTTTTTTTTAAGTGATCTCTGTTTTCCTATTTTTATTTTTTTTTTTTTTTTTTTTATGTCCGACTTCTAATAATTTTCAACAATTGCTTCCTACATTATTGGTCAGGGAAGCCCGATAAATTTTAAAGGAAATTATTTTTTAAATCCTCATCATTTATTAAAATGTATTAGTTTATGCATATTTGCACCTCCTCACAATTTTTTGTTTTTTAAGATGTGCGGAATTCCATATTCACTGGCAATAACAGCTTGACTTCTTTCTCCTTCCTCCACTTCGCGAATCAGTTTTATCTTATCACTAATTTTCAATTTCAATTTAATTAATTTTTATACAGAATTTTTATCTTTCTTGTACCCTTAGCTATTAACAACCACTCAATTGAAGAATCAACAAGTGACTGCTGTAAGTAAAAGGAATAAGGTGGACATAGACCTGTTAACAAATCAACCTTGAAATTTTCTTCATTGGCAGTTTAAATTAGAGTTACAGACATGATGGCTATTTAGAATACAACTCATAGAAGTGGAAATCCTTCTCTCAAGACCAATATTTTTTGTTTTAAATCGACTTAGTGAGGTGAATTTTATGAGAAATTATATGAGTACCAAAGATTCTTTTTGACTTATTTATGGATTCAAATTATCAAAGTTTGACACCTCGAGAGTTGACTATATCTTTTATTGATTAAAATTTAAAAAAAATTACTCCAACTCACCACTTTTTCCTTGGTGATTGAATGACTGTTGGGATGTTTTTTGAGGTGATGCAATGTTCTTATGACTTGTGGGTATGCACATATAGAATTTAAAATATTTTTTGATGATGTCGACTGAGTTCCGAGTTCAAAGTTTCTTTAATAAAGATATAAAATAAATAACTGTAGGGTTATTGCCTACACATTTCACTATTGCCGCATTTCAAATAATTTAGTTAAAGACCTCCTCATGGAAACAAATTATGATCGAACAAATATATGTCATTCTTTTTTATTATACTGTTTACATTTCAAATATTTATTTCGGACTTCAATGATGCACTCTAAAATTTTTTGTAAGACCTAGAAACAACTTTTACGATCACTAAATTTCATGGAGTTATATTTATTTTCATCTTAAATTATTAACAAAATTAAATTAATATTCTAAATTGATTCAGAGAAAAAAATGAGTTCTGTAATTTTAATAAACAAATTTTCTATAATATTTTTTTCAGGAATTTATTGCAAAATCAGGCAAATTTTTTATGTTTATGAATAAACATTATTTTTCGTTTTTTATTCTTAAATTTTCTTGATATTTATGTTTTTCTCAATCCCTGCTCCATCAACTTATCCTCTTAAGTTATTTATTATATTTTTATTTATTATATTTTTATCTGGATCAATTTTGAAACAACTTTTAACTTTTAACATAGCTAATGTTTACTTTTTTCTTTCTGCTGTTTTTTAATCAAATAAGTCTGAAGTTTCAATTAGAAGTTGTGGTGTGACGCTATTTGTGTAATGAAAGTAAGTAATTGTTGAAATGAAAAGCTGTTTTCAGTGATTTTTTATTTATAGTTTCATAAATGTGTAATGCTTGGAAATATGACAATTGAAGATATGACATTCTGGCACAGGTAGTTTAGGTTAAATGTTATATGTATGTCTTGAATAGAAATGGGTTCTAAGTAGCCCCATGCTGTTTCTACCATGACAGCTTTATATGTGTTGGAAGGTGCACCCAAGCTAGTTTGTATAGTTAAACCTCGATTAACGGTGGTATTGGAGAGGGTTAGACAACAATAATAAAAAGAAAAGAAAAAAAAAATTTTTTTTTCATATTTAAAATAAAGGAAAAGTAAAAATGCTCAAAAAAAAACTGTTTTTTAAGAATAAAGGTATTTGAAAATATTCCAAAGATTGGTTAATTTTCCTAACATATAATGCTATATTTTATCATTTAAAAGCTTCAGTCCTAAACAATTTTTCAATTTATTTTTTCTATCGCCCATCCCAATGTTTAAAAAAAAAAAACCAGATAATCGAGGTTTTCCTGTTTTATTTCTTCAATATTTTTTTTTTTTTTTTCTTTTTTTTTGCTTTTGGTTTTTTGAATGTTGAATTTCTAATTGTATATAAATTCCATATTTATCCTTATGTCCATATACCTTTTGAACCAATGGTTTATCAATTTTATCAGGTTTTTTTCAACTGTATCTAAATTGCTTTATTGTCAAAGTTTTATTTAGAAAGTTTTGTGTTTTTTTCAATAAAGAACCTATTAATGTGTGAAAGACCATTAAAAAAACAAGGAAACAATACAAAACTTTGAAGATTTTTTATTCTTTCTAAAACATTTTTAGACATTTGCATTTCAATACCACAGAAACAACTTTTGTACATTATTTTTCCATAATTATTTATTGAATTATGGTCCTCTACAATGATTAAAATTAGAGTAGTCAAATCGCAATTACTCATGACACTGCTTTTTTTTTAATATTTTAATGCATGCTCCGTGTAGCTCTTCACATTATTATATAACATTTTCATGTACTGGCATTTTTGCTCTTAAAATGGAAACTCTGCTTTAGCATGGTTTGCTTGAATGTGACTTCACAAACATTTCACCAGAACTTGTACATAATTACTTTATCAAATAGATGTATATATTTTTTCTTAAACTGCTCAAAAAAAGTGACGTTGTATAGTTTATTAACTTGATTTTATTTTTAAAGATTTATGTTTTAGATACATGATATTTGATTTATACTTTAATAAATATTTCCGATTTCCAGTCTACATCTTACATAAATTTTGACTAACTCAAAGTTATTCATTCTAGATATTCTTGCATAAGGTTCTTATATTGGCATTTTAATGGATGTACATATTTCAGGAACGCTTGAACCCGAATGCAACTATTCTTACGAGTTGTGTGAGTATGCGTTATTAAAAACACAAATCTTCCGAAAATGATTATTATTTTTCAATAAAAAGCTGTGTTTTCTTACTTTACCTCAGGGGTTCTCAAACGTTTACAAACAAAGGCATATAGTTAAACCTAGGAATATGGATAATGATAATTACATAAGAAAAATATAGCGAAACTGAAAAATATTCTTATTTTATTAAATCAATACAGGGCGGTCTTGATATTCTGAACATGTAGATAGCATGATCTGTTCGTATCATCAAAGGTTAAATTTAAATTGATGGGAAAACTACAAAAAGTGACAAAAATAAATGTATAATCAGCAAAATAAAAACGCATTGCAAAAATGTAAACACATTGTTAAAGAAAACAATGCTTTCATCATCGCACATGTTTCATCCATTCACCCATCCCAAATAAGCATTAATTTATAATAAAATGAAAATAAGATGGCTTTAATGATAGGTTCCAGGAAAATAAAAATCAATACGAGAGACTGGTAAATTTTAGACTAAACTGACTAATGGAAGGCTCTGTGTCTTGGTCTAATTCATCTGTTCCTATTACTGTTTGAATGATTTTGGCATCATCCAAGAGATCCGAAGTTATTCTTTTTCTATAATTTGTTGTATAGTGACTTGCGATATTCTTGAATGGATCTCGGTTAGCAATATTTTAGATGTTTTATCTTCAGCTTTTGTTTTTTCTTCATTAAATTTCAGAGTTGGGCAAAATGTATTTACAACTACTCAATACTAACTAAAACTGCTTTGGTAAGATTGTAGTTCAATTGCTAACTACATTTGTAGTTAGTAGTTAACAGCTAGCAACTAAATTTTTTTAACTACTAGTTAAAAAAATTTAGTTAGTAGTTAAATTTTTTCCAACAACCAACTACAAGTTAAAAAAAGTAGTTATAATTTTTTAAATAACTACAAATGTAGTTGGTAATTACAATTATTTAACTACTATCCAAATATGATGACTATCCAAATATTATTAACTTCGGGATATTAGTGAACCAGCTTTGTTGAAGTAATGCAATCTATTTGGAAAGGGGTGAGAACTTTATAAAAAAACATATAAATAGACCTACCAGTTTCTTCTATTGAAATAGTCCACTTATTTTAAAACTGACTCAAGTAAGAAAAGAAAAATAGTAAATTCTAATCGCGAGCGCCAGATTTTTTTTTTCATAGCATTAATGCTCCGCCCTCACCTTCGGCACGCGAAAAACCCATATATCCTGAACAGCTCGGAAGGGGAGAAAAAAAGTACTAGCCGAAAAGATTTAATGAATGACTTGTTAACAATAACAATAAAGTGTTAAAATTGTATCTCAGTTTATTTCATGCTTTCGGTATTATCTATAATTTTTTTCAAATTATATTTCTACCTCTTCTAATTAGCTTTTCTATAGCTGTGGGTGTACTTTAGATGTTTAAAGAAGGTACAGATAGGGATGGTTAATTGAGGCATTTGCTATCAAAACCAGCTCATTCCATTTTTGGAAATTTTACAAAAAAGGAAGACATAAAACTTCTCACGTCCACAGTACAAAAGCTAAATGTTTTTTAAAATTTTCTAATTTTAGGTATAACCACCTAGAATTTGATTAGTTCTTAATTTTTATTCCAGGTGCTTCACCTTAGGCATAATTACACTAATTAGGTTGAAATGAGCTGATTATTTTCTTAATGCTTGCTGGAATATCACACTCATGAGCTACTATATCATATAATAATTTTTTCTTACATTTTGTCTTGATGATTTGTATGAAGTATATGTTTCGCACAATATATGTTTTCTCTAAGATTTCACAATTCTTTTCAAATACCTGAACAAACTTAGGTTTATGCATGTCAGAAGACTAGAAACGAAAGACAAATCGGGACTCTAGAAATGTAGCTATTTCTGCTGATGCTGCCGGCTCTTTTCAGAATACTTTTAACTTTTTTTTCTTTTCTTGTTCGGATTACAAGGAATTTAGGATTACTAAGTATTCGGATAATCAGGACCATTCTGTATATATATTCATCTTTTTGTAATTGTATGGTATATACTTTATGTATTTATTTATTGATGAAGTAGAGTAGAATTGATGAGTATATTTTAAATTGTTTTCTAAGTATAATTTTTAAATTGTTATTGAGTTAATTTACGTAAAAAAATTTTAGAAATATTTGAAAGCATTTATTAATTTCCAGTTACAATAATTGGTTCCAAATTGTTTTTGTATTCCAATAAGAGAATGTAAGTAGTTAAGCTCACAATTAGTGGCATTCAACTATGTTTTTAAGTTATTTGGAAGTTAATTCAAGTAAATTGAAAACCCAAATTTTGGGAACCTCTGGGTAATCGTAAATTAGATGAAAACAAGAAACACCTTTGTTGTTAATTCTTAAGTATTTTTTCATGGACGATAATCATGGAATAGTGTAGCATAAAAATTATTTTAGATAAATATATAATAGCAATATATATAATAAAGTATAATTAGATATAATATGGTAGTTCTAATTCTAACTGAAATGAGTAATCCTTGCGAAGTAGGTTTTTTTCTTCTTGTTTCATTGTAGAATTTGTTTGGATTTCTGTTCACACCGGCCATATAGCTATCAATGAGCGTTTTTACTCTATCTATTCATATCATCGTACAAATAGCTTTTTTGTGGAACAAAGCATTTATTTGACTTCTCTATTTGCTGATATGGTGCTCCCCCTTTGATACAATGTCTTAAACTTTTTTTAAGCAGTTTATATTTTGTTTAAAAACATATTACATACATTATATAAACACATCACAGCGTAAGTACTTGGCACTATCCACTAATTCCTGAATCGGTATTAAAAAATTCCCGAAGAGTTTATTCATTACGTAAATAAATAATTTAAACTTTTAATATCATTGATAACTTTTTACCATAAGATAAATACAGTTACTGATGTATGATGTTTAGCAACATCACTAACTATGTGACATTAGACTCCTATGAGAATCTGGGTCTTTTCCACTCCTCTCTGCTGCCTTTCTACTCTACTTCCACGTGCCCATTTTCCAGAAATCTTCCTTTACTACATCTTTCCGTATCAGACATGGTACCCCTTTCAATCCTTGTCATCCTGAGTTCTTCCCAGCATGCAGTGAGGGATACTGCTCTCATCAGCATTCAATTCTAGACCTGCTCTTCCTGTTTCTTTTTAAGTTAACATGGGCCTCCTTGATTACCTTCCTACTTTTTCCCAAAATCATCCCATATATTGCTTTAATGCAGTGATTTATTGAAAATTGTACTATTACCCTCTATCCTTACATTCTTGATTACCTTATCAAAAACTAGGCTGAACAGGAAATGGGACAAGACATCTCCTTTTTTTCGTCCATTCTTTATTTTCACATTTGACACTTGATATGTCTTAATTCCATCTTTGTTAAATCTATCAGTTTAGGAATGATGTTTGCTTCATTACCATTGATCTGTTGGCCATATCATTTGCGGCCCTGAAATCCACAAACAACCACCATGTGCCTTGCTTCGTGGTATTCCATTTACTGTTTTCTTATTAGTTGCTGCAATAATTTATGTCGAATGATGTGGAAAACATAAGTTTTTTGAAAGTGGAAAGGCATCTACTGTCTGCCTCAATTTTATTATCCATTTTGTTATGTAATTTTTGTAAGTATTTCTAAATATTCTTAAAAATTTTTCTTCTAGACCCAATGTGGCAAAACTTTATCCGTCCTTTACTTCAGTTTATCAGTTGATTATATGCGATTTCAAATTCATGATAAGCAATGGAAAAATATTGAACTATATGAAAAGAAATAGCAACTTTTCATTATTTGCTATAGCCCCGAAATCTATTAATAATTTTAATTATAATTATAATATGCTATTTAATTGATTTAGATTTTCTAGTAAATGGTGAGGTACGTTTAATCCTACACATAGCAATTCCCCAAATCCTTGAGAAATTATATAAAAAAAAAATAAGAAAGCGATTTTGATATTGTAATGTATTCAGTAAATTATCCTTGCCCCTTTTGAATGAAATTCGATTAAATCAATCAGGGGTACAAAAATAAAAATAAAAAAAGAGAAGGAGAGGACAATGAGAAACAAATAATTTAATATTAAAATTGTTTTTAAAATAATTCTTATTGTAGTTTTGTTCATATATCTAAAGTGCAGTGCCCTTTGACAAGCAACTATTTCATTTTCTTCAAGTTGATAATGATTTAGTGGTAACTGGTTAAAAATGGGTCAGTTAAACTGTCGACATCATGACTTATATGACTGCGACAGCATTTTAACCATTCTGGACACCTTACAAATAACATTCAAAATATACATAATTTATTAGGACAATTTTTTGACTTGCCACTTTATTGCCCAGGACTGATAGTTTTTTGTTTAAAATTTGCTATCTACACCCAGACGGAGCAATTTTACTTTCTAGTTATGATAGTTTTGTTTATTTTTTTCTTTTATATTTTTATTAATAAAAATTCAGTTTACATCGAACCACACTAAGATATTACTTTTCAACCAACATGCTTATCACATTGTAAAATTGGGAAATTATAATTAAATGACTATGAAATAAAAAAAAAATCTAAAAATCTTATTTGTTTTATTTCTGAGTATCTTTGAGCAACTTGCATCAAGAAATATCCATTTTTAATTCCTCATATTTTTAATATTGTTCTTTTATTAGAAAATGTTGAGCATTTTATTGTTTTTTCAGTTATTGGTAATAAAATTAATTAATTCATTTTGAAAGATCACTGAATTGAGGTAAAGCAAGAACATCAGAACTGGAGGCTTGTATTAGGATAATTACTTTAGTTATAATATAACCATTGAAGATAGGTAATTTTCCATGTTTGACATCTTTTTATCAATTCCAAGTAATATTTTTTTTAAAATTGTCATTCTTGTTTGTTTCTGCTGAATCTTTTTATTAGTAAAATCGTTGAAAGACCATTGCACATTTGGTATATTTTCATTCATAGTAATGTTACTTCATTTCTTCTTCTTTTTATTATTTTTTTTTCCAGCTGCTGCTTTCTGGCTTAATACTAATTATTAAACATATTTTATTTTATTTATTATGAAAAATGGTCTTTAGTAATACTATTTTATATTCATTGTTCTCATTGTATTAATTTATAAAAAAAAAAAAATAAAGTTTTTTATATGATTAAGTCTGTGCAATTTTATTATGAATTAAAACATTAATAATAGGTATTAATAAAGAATTAAAATTAATTTAGTATTTTCTTCTGTAGAATTTTTTTTATAGTAATAGCATACCACCACATTTTAATATTAAAACATTTTTTAAATAGAATGTGTGCATGATTTATTAAAAATAATCAATCTTAATGGGCCCTTAATTCATTTTCTTATAATTTATTATTAATACAAATAATTTGACATTTTAACTTTTTTGGATAATTTAATGGTCTTAACCATGTCATCAGCCTGTATTCGTTTCTACAACAATATATATATATATATATAAACTGTAAATTGGATATGACAATATGATTTAATTTGTTTAAGAAATATCTGTGCCTTATTTTTAGTTTTTGGTAGTTTCAGAAAGCTGAATTACCCTTGAGAATAATTAAAGTTGATATTGTTGTTATTTTTTATTATGATAATGATATGAATCCCTAATACTTATGTGATTGCTATTCTGCTTAATGAGTATACTCACACTTTTGAATATTTATACACAGATTATGACTGCCACCGTTGAAACTGTTGTAGAGCAACTCGATCTGGCTCCAATAATTATGTCAGAGCGAGTTATCCCTGCTGTTGCACGTGCTGTCACACTAACAGATACTGATGTAGGCAAGTATATTTTCCTTTTCTTTTTTTTTCTCTATTTCTTCAAACTTTTTCTCCTTATTTTTTTTTTTTTTTTTTTGTATATTCCATTTTAGCTACAGCCACGGCCCAAGTTGCTAGACCGACTCTAGTTGGGGAAAATGACGAAACAATTGAATCTGGTGGAGAAGAAATGGAGGATTTTTGGCAAACATCTGTAGGGAAATTTCGATTTACAATTGATGAGTTGCCACAGCAACTGCAGTATATTCATCAACTCTTAAAAGTAAATCAGAAAATATCAAATTTTAATTATTTGTCATTTAATTTTAATATTTATTTCTTAACTATCAGCAAAACTAGAACCTAATATTTTTAAAAGTTTATTCAATTAATTTAAAAAAAAAAATATTTTTTTGATCAAGGAGATATCCAAGACAGAGGATCCTGATGTTTTGTACTATATGCTTAATAGCTTATACCTGATGTGCTTGCATGGGGATGCTTTGTTTAAAGCTGTTAAACATCACAAAGGGTTCATCATCTGGTGCCAGGAAAATCTGCTTATTAAAAAGTAATAATGCACCAAATTCGAAATAGAAAATTCTGCAATATTATATAATGCATTATAAAGATTATGCTCTTTATTTTTTAGCTTGTGGGAGCTATGCAATGCCGAACACTCTCATATCTGTGAAGTGGCTGTACCTTTACTTCTTCATTGTATTACCATGCCATCTGGTTCAGACGCCTTTTGGAGAGTTTTACAGGAAGAATTCCATTCAAGTGATTGGAGGATTCGTTTTATTGCTGGTAAATAAAAATATTTAAATTTCAGTATGAAAATAACTTCCTACTCTAGTAGAGTTTAGTCTGATTGACTTTTACAGAATGAGAATATAAAAAATTAATGAAATTCTATCAATAAACACACATCTTTAGGTGATACCTATTATTGTTACATTGACACTCTCCATTTTTATTTATATTTTTTTTTTTGCTTATTTAGTTATGTACAATGAGCATGTAATGAATTTTATATACATATTTTTTCAGTTGAAAGGGTTACTGTGGTTGCTAGATTCATGGATTCTACACCTTTGCGTTCGAATACAATTTTACAAGCTTCCCTTACGAATGCATTTTGTTATTTAATTTCAAGTTTGGATGATTGTAATGTTCAGGTAGCTCAAAGGGCTACTTTATATTTAGGGACAATTCATGATACTGCATTAAAGGTGTGTATTGGAATTTCCATGTATTATACACGTCTTTTTCACTTCTTACATCTTTCATTGAAATCACTTTTACATTTTTTTTTTTTTTTCAGTCCTTAATAATGTGCCTTGAAACACAGTTTGATTCAGTGATTGTTGATCGTCCTATGGTTTTGCAGTCTCTGTACCAACTCCATAATTGTCTTAGTGATCGACATATATTGACATGGGATTTCTTTTTAAATCGATTTGATGCGCTTTTCTTGGAAGCTCAGATCAATCTCGAAAAATCGGGTGATATAACCTATCTTCGTGGTAAGACTTTTTTTATTGTTTTAAGTGTTCGTTTAGCACACCTTACTATCTTACTTAACTATTGCTTGCAACATTTACTGTCCTAGCCCTTTAGAGAATTTCATATTTATCATTTTCATTCATGTCATTCCCATATCACTCTCATTTTCCATGTGCTTGTGCTGTGAGAACCGAATTAAAATATTTATATGTCGATTAGACCTGCGTAACACTGATATGAACAGCGAAAGTTTCGTGCGAAAGCTACAAAGAGCGCAAGAAGCCTTGTCTCAGTCTCAGTCAGATTCTAGCTCAATTAAAACCCTGAGCGCAAGTTTTGGTCAAAAATGGCCTTACAAAAGAACTATGTCAGCTCCAGCTTCTATGGTGCCACGGCAGGACACAAAGCAAGGTATTAATCGTGAAAATAGTTTATTCGACTGTAAATAACAGCTTACCTTTCTTTTTATCTTAATTAAAATTGTTATACTTGAATTATAATTTTTAAAAATGCTCTATTTTGTACATATCAGGGTATATAAAATGAGCACAACATTATACAATCATACTTAACTTTCATTACTAAAGTTTTGTAGCCCCATCTAATTTGCACTGCTTCATATCCATGCAGTATATTTATTTATATCAATTATTAACATTCATCTTATCTTTCTGTTGCTTGTCATGTGCTTCTTGTTTCTTTGCTATTTTTTTCTCATAGAAACACACAGTCCACAATTTGTCTAATGTTCACTTTCGTAAATAATTCAACTATACATGTTCTTAGCAGGTACCATGAATGTAGTTTTATTCATCCTTTATTATTTATTAAAAGCAGAATATTCTTATGAAAATCTGACTTATATGTTTTCTTCAGAAAAGGAGAAGGTCTACAGCAGGCAATATTCAGCTCCAATATTGAAAAGGAAAACTTCTAGATTTGGATTGGGTCAGTTGCTAGGTTCTATGCCTTCAAATAACACTATCGTTCTGCCAGGTAGACATTATTTGAACGATGTCAAAGTAAATTGTGTGAACAATTTTAATTCAGCACAATTGAAAACGAAATCGTGCTTTCATTGTTCGAAGATGCATGTTAACTCAATGTTATAGTTACTATTCAATGTCATTGTTATTTCTAAATGTCTATCTGGTAATAGATTTTTTTATATCCAATAGTGGAATTAAATTATTTATTTATGCTTTCTTTGATTTAAATTTATTTTATTTTTTCGTTAACAATGTTATCTTAATAATAAAGCTGTACTAAAAAAAAAAAAACTGTTGTAATTACTTTAAATTCAGAAAAATATTATTTGAATATTTATAAAACTTTTGGGGACACACCATGAATTGTTGGTATTTGTTTAAACATTAACATGTGTGTTTCTTTTTTTGAAAATTGCCTAAGGCATGTTGGCTAAATGGTGAGTTAAATCTGGCGTTTCTAGCCTACTTACGCTTCCGTTCGGTTCATTTTGTTTTTATTTATTTCCATGAGAGGGCATGTCTTATCCTTTTCAGTCTATATTTTTTTTAACATGATGCTGCATTCATGTTATTAATTTGTTACCTCATATAATACCTCTGTTCCTTTGTATCTACCACAATTTCTGACATCCATTTAAACTGCAATAATTGTAAATGCTTTTGTGTGAATTAAATATCTTTCATAAATGTTAATTGTTCAAAAATGCCATGTGCTGTGTATTGTACCGATCAGCCATAATGTTAATGAATGTTTATCAATGTGCACTATAAATGTCTGTAACTGTTTGTGTAAAGTTTCTTCTTCAACTCCTTTATTCAATTTAATATTTTTTAATGCTCTGTTTGGATTATTTACTATTAATGTTTATCACTTCTTTGGATGTTTCTAATGCCCTATACATATTTGTGTTATTTTAAATGTTTAGTTAGGATTATTTCATTCTTCTAAGAAATTAATCTTAATGTAATTCTGAAGTTAAAGTATCCCTCTTTTCATTGCTCCAATATTTTTTCATTTATTTTTACATTTCTTCATTTATTTAAATATATACATATATCTATTTTTAAAGTAAACTTTGGTAGAAATTTAATTTTTCAAAATTTCGAAATGTTTTTTTCTTTTAATTTCTATAATTTTTTAATTATTTAATTCTTTTTTTTTATTCTATACACTACATGCATAAGTATGCCACCAGAAATCATTATTTTAATATTAACCACAAAGGAAAAAAAAAGTTTAATCTATTATAAATTTGGAGATATTATACCTGAAGTGTATTGAATCTATTGTCAATTTTCTATTCCTTAGACAGCAAAAGGCTGAGGAAGTATAATAATTTATTAAGACAGAAAGTCAAGATTTTTTACTAGTAACTTAGAATATCCTTAGTATTTTTTCAAAGTATTTATAATCTTTAACAAGAATTCATTCTTCTCATACCCTTCAAAGATAATGAATCTATTGAAATTGTTCTATAACCCAGTCATACATTTTTAAAACTTAGGTTTATAGACATTTTGTCTTATTTTATTTACAGTTTTCTGATGGTTTAGCTATTTATTTTATGATCTATGCATGTCTCATTGCATTATTTTAATTAGAATGAGTGGATTTCTTTTTAATTATTAATTGTGCATTTAATATTAATAATTTATTTTTAAATTCACCATATTTATAATTTATAATCCTTTTTTTTTTCTATACATTAATAATTTCTCTACTGTTTTATTTTTAATCCCCTATGCAATCGTTTGTTTCATGGCCTCAGAGTTGACTGTTATATGTTCAACTGTAATAAAAATTCTAAATAAATCACTAAACAAATAATTAAGTCTGATTTATTTTATTATTTTTTTTTTTTTTAAATACAACATTGAAAAGTGTAATTTCTATGGGGTGTTGATGAGGATAAGGGGTGTTGATAAGTTTTAAAAAAAATATTAATATAAATATTTCTTGATTTTTGGAGCATGACATTAGCCAGGGATTCTTAATTTGAAAAGAAGTATTAATTTAATGAAAGCTATTTATTTAGTTTTTTCTTTATTATTTAAATCAAGTACACACAGTAACACAAACCTGTTTTATCATTAAATCTTGAGTCAGATGTTATTTGGGTACTTTCCCTTCGGGTGCAATGCTCAGAACCCACTCTGTTATCCATGCCTTACCACTCTTATCAGCCAAGTTGTTTCGGGGACTTTATTACCTTTATTAGATCACAGATTCGACTTCTGCTCATTCAAAAAAGATGACAAACTTCCAACATGTCCAGATTAGATGGGGAGGCTTAAAATAGCTATTCCTGTTATCAGGGAGTGTGAGGTTACGTATAACAGTAGCTGCCGTGCGTAAAATAGGAAAGTACCTTAATTTGTAATATTTTCTGCTGGATTGATTATGGTAGCATTTCATGAGCTGTTTCAAGTTAAAGACAAGCACATTGTTCCAGAGAAATTGGATTTAATGATTCTATTTTTATTTTCATTTCAGTTGAAATGATGACATTTTTTGAAATGCTTGTCTCCTTACAGATTTTATAGACATGAATACCAGTAACTTATGAGGCATAATTTTGAATATAACATCTTCAAATTTAATTTTTATCAAGATTTATTTTAAAATTTAAATTAATTCCCTTTGAAAACTTTGTTTTTATATTTTTCCTTAAACAATCCATTAAGACTTGTAAAATAACCTATATTTAAGCGAATGTATACTTATATTTTCTTTCGTTTATAAATAGATGGACACATTCATTCGATTAATCAAGGTGAGGATGGAAATCTAGCTGGTCTCTTACACCGAGTGATTGATCTAGAAGAAGCTGATAAAGAAACTATGCATTTGCTGATTTTTCTTTTTTTACAATTCCTATCAAGACCTGAGCAGGTAAACATACTTTTTAATCTGCTATAATACGAACTTACAGCTGATGGTTTAAATCCTAGATTTTAAAATTCTTTATTTATGTTATAATTTAAATATCTTTGTTATAAAGGCTTTTCCGACTGACGAGAAGTACATGGCAAAAACGCAAACAATTGTTTTGAGGCATCTATATTTGCTTCTTGGATATAATCAAAATGAAAAAGGATTCCACATATCCCCTGGCAAGTTAAGGTAAATTATCATTCTGTAATTAATGTTATCATGGTTTACGAGTAATAACAGTCATTGTATGAATTTTATAATATTAATGAATGTATTTTGAATCTTATTACCACATCTTTTCTTAAAGAGATTGTTTGTTTATGTGACTAAAATATCTAAAAAATTTATTGTACGATCAATTGGAGGAAAAAAATATAAATTAAAAAAAATCAGTCACACCAATACAATGTTAGATATAACACTGATGCAGTACCACCCAGATTTAATATTGGTAATTAATTATAATTTTCATCATATTAGTGCCTGTAATAATTTTTTGTTTTCATTTACAGAACCTGCGGAGTATTCAATGTCTTTATTTGTAACCTTCCTCAAGTATTAGATCAAAATCACCTGATGGGTGAAGTACTAATGAATACTTGCCTGTTGCTATTACATTATTGCCCCTGTCCACCTCATCTGACTCCTGATAGCCAAGCCACCCCTGAATACAGCCTTTGGTATTTGGAACCTCATGTCAGGAGATCATGGCTTGTTTCAACATTAGTATTTCTATACAAGGTAGATAAATAAGTATTTATAAATTGTAAACCAATTATAATTCATTAGAACCCAGTTATTCTTTCTGTTCGCCGTATCAGTTTTATTTTATTTTTATTTTTTTATGCTATACTTTAATGAAAATTTATATTTTAAATTGACTAATTGAGAAATTATTCAAAAAAAAAAAAAAAAAAAAAAAAGGTTGGAACAGCTAGGAGAGCTCACCTTAGTTGAAAATATCTAAACAAATATAGACTCATTAAAACTGTCAGTCCCTTTGTTTAGAGAAGAATGTCTTACCCAAATTCATGTTTTAGTCTTTCGATCAAGAGCTGCTGTGGAATAGAAGATATTTTATTTGCTGCTGTAAAATGAAGACAGTAGAAATAAGATCACTTGCATATGTTGAACCTCAATGTAATCTAGTGGGTTTAAAAATAAACAAACATAAAACTAAAATGTACTGTAATTTTTTAGCGAAATATAAACAAGGTATTCTAAACTTTAGGTGGATCGAAAAACCGTAACATTTTAAATATCTTAAAGTGAGCGTGATATGTTATGATAGAAAATGAAATATTAAAATAAATACAATAATTGCCGCATTATACAAATAAAAGTTAATTAGAAATAAAGAGGAGCTTAGCAAACATAAAATTCATTTGCTGTGAAATTTGGCCATGTCCTGATAAAATGCTAGGGAACAGTCATGAAATCATTAGTGGGATTGATTCAGTATAGAGATAACTGAATCACTTTTTAGATATTAGAGCTGTCTTTGCCAGGAAATTCTGAATTGGAAGAAATTTATAAAAATACTAGAAACCATAAAGCAAAAGAAATTTCTACTGTTCTTCTAATGATGAATTGAATAATAATACTATTGTTGTTGTATCTTAATATTGTTGGTCCGTAAAGGATTATATGGTTTTCATTTTCATCAGTTTTTTTTCTCATTCAGTGTAGGGATTCATAGTTAAATTTGTAGATCTAGAGGATCATACTTGATTGCCCCCCACCCAAACTTAATTTAAAAACATTTAATCAATTATGAAATAAGTAGGGAACTTATTAGAAAGTTAGGCCTGTACTACTTTTTAACAATGATATGAACCATAACAAAACATTGATGCTATTCATGCTATCTTAACCCTTTAAGCGCTAAGCACTTGGAACGAGAGTTGCACTGTGACGCTGAGCGGGTCTGCAGGCATTTCACTCCCCACGCTAAGGCCTGCAGGCCTTTCTCTGCCTCTGACAGCTTCGACTTCTTCAACTCCTCATAACCTTCACCGACTATTTATTAATGTTTTATTTATTTTTTATGATTCTATAATACCTTTATCATTATTTCAATAAATTAAAATGCTAGGTTACCGATTGCAATAAGAGATTACTTGATATAAGAAGGTAATAATGAAAAATAATATAATAATGTTAATACTTTATATACATTTTTTTTTAATTGAATTAATTTTTAATAAGTAATATTTTTTTTTTAATTTAAAGTAATATTTTAATAATTTACCAATGTTTAGATGGATAAAAAACTTTCCATCGTCTTTTTAGATGCGGGCTTTGGACCGCCACTGGCAGAGTTAGGAAATTTTTTTTATTATTTTTTTTGTTTTTAATTGTTTTAAATATATTTTTTTTATTTTTTTTATTTTTAAATTTTTTTTTCGTCATTTTTTATTTTTGCAGTAATTTTTTTTGTTTGTTCTTTATACGTCAAATTTATTCTTTTTTACATAAAATTTTTTTGTGTGTGATATATTTCAAAACAAAGTGTTGCACAAAGGGCGACTCTACAGTTTCTACACCTGTATCTCGTCTCTCTCCTTATTTTCTTCTGGCTGTAGACTTTTAATTAATTTAAAAAAAAAAATAATTTTATATTTTTATTAAGGATTAAGTCTCCGTGGATCCGCTAGGATGTGCCTCAGTCACTACAACTTATCTCATGTGAAGCTGAGGACGGTAAATAAGTGAAAAACTATTTGCGAGATATCTCGTCATTAGCGTGTGGGGACCGACTATGTTTCGCGAGATATCTCGTCTGGAGCCATGAAAGGGTTAAAGTGAGGAACACAGGTCTATTTATTTTTATTCTTTTTTGGGGTATTATTATTTTATTCTTCATTCTGGTGCTTTTTTAATTCTTTTTATATTGTTTGAGAGTGAACTTTGATTATTGTCATCATTTTCTTATCTTTTAGTATCAATATTGCAGTCAGCCACAGTCGACCCAGGTTCAGTATTTAGTAAGAATTGTTTTGAACACATTAGATGCGCAGCATCATGTTTGCCGTCAGATTCCTAGGACTGTAGTGATGACTGCTCCTTCACGATCACGAGGTAAAATATTCACTAGATATGCTCTTTTTTTTTTTTTTTTTTTTTTTTTAAATATTGGCTCTTTTATAATCATTATTATATTAACAGATGTCAGTCAGCCATCGCTAGGAGTTGATGGTGATCACAATGATAGGTTTGAAACGCCACCACTATCACCTATGTTTTCCGGAGGTGATGGGAGCCATGCAAGCGCAAGTACCAAAAGTAAAACCTGCCCATCTTTCCAATCCAAGGGGCCTGGTATGGAAACACATTGGGAAGAGACATCCCATCGTGATGGGAAACTAAGCTCTAGGCGCCATCCAGAATACAGGTAAATATTGAAATAGTTATATAAATCTTAATAACCTTCATACTACAGCATACTAATGCTCATAGAATCCATTTAATCCAGTAATATATAGTTAAATGTTGATTACAGCATTTTCAGATCTTATTGATATCCATACAAAAAAAAATTTGAAGGAAAAATAATTTTTGTGAGAGAAATTATTATGAGTAATCAATCATGTGACATTTTTAGTTCATTTAACCTGTAATAATTTACTTATGATCTTGTCCAAACAATTCTTTAATTGGTTTTATAGAGTTAATTCTGTTTGGGTGAAATGCTACCCACGATGATGAAAAATTTGTTGATTCCTAAATAATTTATTGAATTCATCATTTTTTTTTATTTGATATTTCACTTATTTTGTTAATGAAAAAATCTGAATAGAAGTAAAAAATTATGTTAATCCGATTTCATTGTTATAGTTATTCAACTGAGGCAGATGAAACAGAATCTGAATTGGCTGCCATTCCTGAAAGTTACAAATCTGATAGTACAGTTCATGGCAGTTCTCAGGTAATAAAAAAAAAACATGTAAATAATAAATCACCTTAATTAATTATTTTTAAAATGAAATATCATTTAAGGGTTCGTTTGAAGAAGTTGAAGATGGTTCTGATGGCAAAAGACGTTTCTCTGACAAAGGCAGTCATCGCCCAGCTTGGCTTGGCTCTTCTGAGGGCCATGTAAGTGAAATTGATTGAAACATCAGTCTGATTCATTCAAATTTTATTTTAGTTGTTGAATTTCAACTAGATGGTTAAATTAAACTGTTTTCTTTTATTTATTTATTTTTTTTTTTTTACTTAGTTGAATTCTACTTAATTCTTCATTTTAATATTTAAATCAATTTTTAAGCATTAATGTCCTTAATAATTTTAAATCAACTGAATATTTTAATTTTTCAGAGAGATAATGGAATCATTGCAAAATTAGGATTAAAAGAAGGAATGAAGATGTTGGTCTCCACCTCGATCCTTCCTGTTAATGCTCAGCAATCTGAAGTACCATCACTCGCCACAGCTACGGTAATAAATCCTACGGTCTTACAAGATTCCAGTCCAGTGACAAAGTAAGTAAATCTACTTGACGAGTAATTAATAAAAGATAGAAACATAAAACACAGTGCAATAAAGAGTAATAATTACTGTTGTTGGATAATTATATGAAAGTTTAACGTAATTATAAATAAAAAGATGTGCATAATAGTTATTTTAATTTCATGATAAAGATATTCAGCCAATATTTTATCATAGGTTTTAATTTATATTAGCAATTATTTATGTTATAATGGTTAATATAAACAATTTTTAAATATTTTAACAGGAAATTCGAAATAATTTTTTTTTTTAATATTAAGAATTTTGTTTTAAGATCAAGTGATTCAAAAGGTGATACTTGGCCTGAAAATTCTGTGCACGGTTCACCAACTCCTAAAAGCTCACTCAGATCACGCCCTGAAGTAACTTTGCAGCATACCACTTCGACCTCAACATCTTCTTCAACACCAACTCCTACTCCTTCTGCATATCCTCCATGGCAGATGGATCATCCATTTAAACAACTAGCTGCCCTACATGGCCAAGAGAGACTTTTGCCAATTGGTACTAACAGAGGTATGTAGTAGACATTTATTATAAATGCATAATATCATGTAGTTACTTTCAAACCACTCCTTTTTTTTTTTTTTTTTTTTTTTTTTTTTTTTTTTGTGTATTAACACCGAAATACTCACACCACTTATCAGGAACATCCTCTTGATTTAGAATTTTAATAACCATATTTGGACTGTATAATTTCCAGATCTCCAGAAAATGTTTTGTAAAATTTGGGGGTTACATTACCAGAACCTGATGACTTACCCATCTTCAATTAGTTTAAGGAGCTTTCAAATTCATCTTGGTTAAGGAGTCTTATAAAGGATGAATTACCCCAAAATAGCAATTTATATACGTCTCTTTAGGACGGTAGAAATTTTTAAAGTGTGGTTTCCATTGTTACAATGAGCTTTAAACGGATTCTTATTTACTGTTTCCTAAAAATTCTTTGAATTAGTTGTATCAGTCAATTGTGCCATTAGATTTGTTTCAAATTTTCTCTTCTTATTTTAATTTAATTGCTGTTGATCCATTTGGACTTTACCTAAATATCTTTAAATTCTAAAGTATAATGTATTTTTTAAAACCTTCTAAAATAATGTTAATAGTTAATTAAAGCTTCTTCTGATTAAATTATCTAACACTTTATATGTGTAATGTCTTTTTTTTTATTAAGACTGCTCCAAAATTAATAAGTTATCCTGAGCTGCTATATGTTGAATAGAGTTGCTTCTATCAAATAAATAAACTTATGAAATTGTGATTAAAGAATATTTTAATGAAATTTCAAAGGATCAGAATTTCATTTAATAATAAAAAATAAACCACATAATATCTTAATCATTACTGCTGTGTATTTAGCATTAGTTTTATAAATATATAAGGATTTCACCTAGTATACGAGGTGTGGCTATTAAATAACGAGACTGACGCTGCTACAGAAGAAGTGCGCATGCGCCAAACGCCAGCAACCAACAGCTGTTATCGTGAAGCCTTCTCTTTCGAATGTAGTGCCTCTCGCTTCTGTAAACAAATCAGTACAGCCATAGCCTTCGTTCGCATTAGAGTTGTTTTTTTGTTTCGCCGGAAAAATGTTAAGTGTAACAGTAGAGCAACGAATTGTTGTGAAATTTCATGTGAAACTTGGAAAAACCGCTACTGAAACTTATAATTTATTGAAAGAAGTGTATGGCAAAGAATGTTTATCGCGTGCACGTGTTTTTGAGTGGTTTAAGCGTTTTCAAGATGGCCGAGAAGACGTTCAAGATGATTCATGCCCGGGTCGCCCTTCCACGTCAAAAACGGATGACAATATCGAAAAAATCGGTAATCTGATTTGATCTGACCGTCGGTTAAGTATTCGTGCGATTGCTGAAACTGTACGAATTAATAAAGAATCCGTACGGCAAATATTACATAACAATTTTAACAGGCAAAAATTGTGTGCCAAAATGGTGCCTAAAATTCTCACATTTGAACAACTAGAAGCTCGCAAAAATGTTTGTACTGACACTTTGAATGCCATTGAAAATGACCCAAACTTACTGGAAAGGATAATAACATGTGACGAATCGTGGTTTTTTATGTATGATCCTGAAACAAAGTGCCAATCCATGCACTGGAAGAGCCCTTCTTCACCGAGAGCCAAAAAAGCTCGAATGAGCAAATCAAAATTTAAAGCAATGTTGATTGTTTTTTTCGATATTCATGGGATTGTGTACCTTCACTGGGTTCCTGAAGGTCAAACGATTAATCAACATTACTACCTTCACGTTCTTGCTGAACTCCGCGAAAGAATAAGGAAAAAACGACCTGAATTGTGGAAGGACAAGTCATGGGTTCTCCATCAAGACAATGCGCCGGCTCATTCCGCATTGTCTGTTAAGAGGTTTCTAGCCAAATTCAGCATCCCAGTGTTAGACCATCCGCCTTATTCGCCGGATCTTGCGCCGTGCGACTTCTATCTGTTTCCTAAGGTGAAATCTGCATTAAAAGGAACAAGATTTGAGTCTGTTGAAGCTGTGAAAGAGAAAGCGGCACGCATCCTGAAGGAGCTGACAGAAAAAGACTTCCAGCACTGTTTCGAACAATGGAAGATTCGCATGGAGCGTTGTAGGGATAGAGGAGGGATGTATATTGAAGGTGATAATAAGTAAAAATGTATGAAATAAATATAAAATGTTTTGCAGCATCAGTCTCGTTATTTAATAGCCACACCTCATATGAAAGTTTATTTGGATGAATAACCATCAAGTCTCTCCTAACTATCGTACATTTATAAAGGACTTTCAGTCTGTAAAGCTGAGCATCTTAGAACAATATGAGCCAGAACAGGCTGTGAAGTAAGAATAAAGCATGGCTAACTTCACTGCCAACACAATATGGTTGCTTACACGGTACATATAGAATACTAATATAATACAATTTACAATATACTGGCTTACTACGATCAATAGTAATACCTACAGTTAACTGTTGAACTGATTGTATGATTAATTATAATCTGCTTAATTATATGATTTTATCTATATAATTGTATAATCGATAATAGAAAATAAAGAGATACTACCCAACAATATAAAATCTTCCCTAAAATTCATTTTAACATGAAATTGTATATTTTTTTTTTCCACTAGTTCCAAAACCACTTCCTAAATCGGCTAGAGATGGTGCATATGGTTCACCTGATTCTCCTCTCTCCAAGATGGACATAATTACTGTTGGTAAGTGATTATTTTTCCGTATTGGTTCAAAAATTTGTAGCAATATCTCAACTCATTCGTTCTTGGTAAAAAGATAAAATTGGTGGTTCTTGACCAGGCTGTTTCATCAGTTATCCTTGCTGGCAGCGCATCTAACGGATATTCTTTTTTTTTTCTTAAACTTCTTTTACATTATCGTTGTGTTCTCCTAGACCTAATTCTTCTAGCCCATCACTTAAGACATATCCTAATCATTTCATAAGTTGAACTCAAGGGAATTGGGAGATAGAGATTGCCATATTTATATTTTCCGAGACAGGGAACTCTTTCTCCCAATCTAGGGCCTAAAATTTATCTCAGGATTTTCATTTCAAAGTGATCTATTTGTTCTGCATATGTATTAACTGGCCATATAAGAGTGTTGTATAGCCTTAGTGATTTATCTCTTAAGAATACCTATAGTGAGTTACCAAAAAATAAATTAATCACAAGAGTAGGTCACTATAATCTAAATGTTGATTTGAAGCTTCTTTGTTATGCTCAGATACCCCAAAATATGAATGGCAAGTATTTGAATTTTCCAAGCTTGTTTGAACATTCTTTGTTTCAGATGTTTCCATTTCAATTTTTTTTTTTTTTTACTTGGAATATTCCTGTACTCGGTCGTGATTGTGTTGCTCTAACTATAACTTTTAACTTAGTGTTCCTATTAGAGATTCTATTATTTAATATCAAATTATCACTTTATTTTTAGGTTCTCCAATTGAATTAGAGTCGGAAGGAAATACTTCATCGCAGTACGATTCGGTTTCGCAACATAGTATGGCTCAATTAGAAATTCCACAGCAGGAAAGATTATTACCAATCGGAGCACCACATAGTATGGCTAATTTAGTTCAGCATGTAAGACAAGTTCTTGGAGTTCATGGTAAATTATTTTTATTTAAAACTTATTTAAATTACAAAATATCTGATTTATTATAAAATATAAAATATTTATGGATTTTTTTTTTTATTATTATTAGGATGTGCAAAGTTTATAGTAAGTGACGGCCGATAATTTATTTGATTATTTTTTTACTTTCACTTACCTATATATGAAATATATAGTAAGTGGAAGTATTGTGATCGTGAAAATTTTCGACTTCCGGTTTTCAACGGAAATACACGTTTTGGGACCCCCTGAGTCGAAATAACCAAGTCCCGCGAAATGGTCTGTGTGTGTGTGTGTCTGTGTGTGTGTGTGTGTGTATGTGAACAGACTAGCTCAAAAACTATAAACTGTGGGAACCTGAAATTGGGTATTTAGTGTAGGTATATGCCCGCGATGTGACAGCAAAAATTTCATCAAAATTGCTCTACGGGAGGGGGTACTTTATTTAATAACTTTTTACGTTTTTTTCGATTTTCTAAAAAACGGCTCTAACGATTTTGATTAAACTGAGTATTTGATCTATTTATATGCCCGAAATATGACTGTAAAAATTTCATCAAAATTGATTAACCGGAGGGGGGACTTTACTTAATAAATTGTGTATCATTTTCACGTGTTTTTTTTATTTACTCAAAAACGGTTTTAACGATTTTGATCAAACTTGGTATTTGATGTATTTATATGCCCGAGATATGACTGTAAAAATTTCATCAAAATTGATCTACGGGAGGGGGGACTTTACTTAATAAATTTTGTCTCATTTTCACGGATTTTTTTTTATTTACTCAATAACGGCTTTAACGATTAACATATCTTATTTATGAATGTAGAAAAATGTGTGACTTTAGGAAATGATAATTAGCAAAACACGTCAATTTCTAATCTAAGTAAGTTGGTAAGTGAAAGTTGTGTGTTGCGCGCACGCACCAGATTTTTTAAATATATGAATCAGAATCTGTTCGAATATTGAGGAATATTTTATGATCATTTTGGTACTCTGTAGTTAAATCTATCTTTTAATCTGAAAAATCTGGTGCGTGCGCGCAACACACAACTTTCACTTACCAACTTACTTAGATTAGAAATTGATATGTTTTGTTTATTCCACATTCATTTCTTATTTCTGTTTTTATTTTCTCTATAAAAACACTAATTTTTTTTATTATTAAATAAAAGTTTTTACTTGTGATACTTTGGTAATGCAAGCATAATACTCCAAGTGGTCTGATTTTGTAATTCTATATGTAGTTGTTGAAAACTTCATTTAGTTACCATGAAACAAATAACTTCCATTAAATGAACAGAACGGCTTTAATTTTGAACAATGATCTGTCATTAAAGGCGTACTCCGCATGCGTGGGCTCAACGTGTTTTATGAGTTGACGGAATATTTTCTTTTCTTTTCCTCTATATGTTTACTTGATTTTTTACTTTCACTTACCTATATATGAAATATATAGTAAGTGGAAGTATTGCGATCGTGAAAAAATTCGACTTCCGGTTTTCAACGGAAATACACGTTTTGTGACCCCCTGAGTCGAAATAACCAAGTCCCGCGAAATGGTCTGTGTGTGTGTGTGTGTGTGTGTGTGTGTGTGTGTGTGTGTGTGTGTGTGTCTGTGTGTGTGAACAGACTAGCTCAAAAACTATAAACCGTGCGAATCTGAAATTAGATATTCAGTTTAGGTATATGCCCGCGATGTGACAGCAAAAATTTCATCAAAATTGCTCAAAGGGAGGGGGTACTTTATTTAATAACTTTTTACGTTTTTTTCGATTTTCTCAAAAACGGCTCTAACGATTTCCATTAAACTGAGTATTTGACCTATTTATATGCCCGAGATATGACTGTAAAAATTGATTAACTGGAGGAGGGACTTTACTTAATAAATTTTGTAACATTTTCACGTGTTTTTTTATTTACTCAAAAACGGCTTTAACGATTATGATCAAACTGGGTATTTGATGTATGTATATGCCCGAGATATAACTGTTAAAATTTCATTAA
Source organism: Aelia acuminata (assembly GCA_911387785.2). NCBI lineage: Eukaryota > Metazoa > Arthropoda > Insecta > Hemiptera > Pentatomidae > Aelia > Aelia acuminata. The sequence goes on along the minus strand of OU426982.1, from coordinate 86,951,000 downwards.
AATTGATTAACCGGAGGGGGGACTTTACTTAATAAATTTTGTATCATTTTCGCGGGTTTTTTTATTTACTCAAAAACGGCTTTAACGATTAACAAAAATAAGATATGGATGTAGAAAAATGTGTGACTTTGGGAAATTATATTTAACAAAACACGTCAATTTCTTATCTAAGTAAGTTGGTAAGTGAAAGTTGTGTGTTGCGCGCACGAACCAGATTTTTTACTCAAAAACGGATTTAACGATTTTAATCAAAATTGGTATTTGATGTATGTATATGACCGTGATGCGACAGCCGCAATTTCATCAAAATTAGATAAACGGAGGGGGCACTTTACTTAATAACTGTTGTCTCATTATTACGTGTTTTTTTTGTTTACTCAAAAACGGCTTTAACGATTTTGACCAAACTCGGTATTTGGTTTATCTATATACCCGCGATGCGACATTAAAAATTTCATCAAAATTGATTAATTGGAGGGGGCACTTTACTTAATAACTGTTGTCTCATTATTACGTGTTTTTTTTGTTTACTCAAAAACGGCTTTAACGATTTTGACCAAACTCGGTATTTAGTGTATCTATATACCCGCGATGCGACATTAAAAATTTCATCAAAATTGATTAATTGGAGGGGGCACTTTACTTAATAAATGTTGTCCCATTTTCACGTGTTTTTTTTGTTTACTCAAAAACGGCTTTAACAATTTTGATCAAACTTGGTATTTAGTATATGTATGTGCCTGCGATGTGACAGTAAAAATTTCACTAAAATTGATCAATTGGAGGGGGCACTTTACTGAATAAATGTTGTCTCATTTTCAAGTGTGTTTTTTATTTACTCAAAAACGGGTTTAACGATTTTGATCAAACTTGGTATTTGGTGTATGTATGTGCCCGCGATGTGACAGTAAAAATTTCATCAACATTGATTAAATGGAGGGGGGACTTTACTTAATACATTTTGTATCATTTTCACGTGTGTTTTTTATTTACTCATAGACGGCAAGAATAAGAAATGAATGTGGAAAGATTTGTGACTTTGTGAAGTGGCAATTAACAAAACACGTCAATTTCTTATCTAAGTAAGTTGGTAAGTGATAGTTGTGTGTTGCGCGCACGCACCAGATTTTTTACTCAAAAACGGATTTAACGATTTTAATCAAAATTGGTATTTGATGTATGTATATGACCGTGATGCGACAGCCGCAATTTCATCAAAATTAGATAAACGGAGGGGGCACTTTACTTAATAACTGTTGTCTCATTATTACGTGTTTTTTTTGTTTACTCAAAAACGGCTTTAACGATTTTGACCAAACTCGGTATTTGGTTTATCTATATACCCGCGATGCGACATTAAAAATTTCATCAAAATTGATTAATTGGAGGGGGCACTTTACTTAATAACTGTTGTCTCATTTTTACGTGTTTTTTTTGTTTACTCAAAAACGGCTTTAACGATTTTGACCAAACTCGGTATTTGGTGTATCTATATACCCGCGATGCGACATTAAAAATTTCATCAAAATTGATTAATTGGAGGGGGCACTTTACTTAATAAATGTTGTCCCATTTTCACGTGTTTTTTTTATTTACTCAAAAACGGGTTTAACGATTTTGATCAAACTTGGTATTTGGTGTATGTATGTGCCCGCGATGTGACAGTAAAAATTTCATCAACATTGATTAAATGGAGGGGGGACTTTACTTAATACATTTTGTATCATTTTCACGTGTGTTTTTTATTTACTCATAGACGGCAAGAATAAGAAATGAATGTGGAAAGATTTGTGACTTTGTGAAGTGGCAATTAACAAAACACGTCAATTTCTTATCTAAGTAAGTTGGTAAGTGATAGTTGTGTGTTGCGCGCACGCACCAGATTTTTTACTCAAAAACGGATTTAACGATTTTAATCAAAATTGGTATTTGATGTATGTATATGACCGTGATGCGACAGCCGCAATTTCATCAAAATTAGATAAACGGAGGGGGCACTTTACTTAATAACTGTTGTCTCATTATTACGTGTTTTTTTTGTTTACTCAAAAACGGCTTTAACGATTTTTGTTTTTTTTGTTTACTCAAAAACGGCTTTAACGATTTTGACCAAACTCGGTATTTGGTTTATCGATATACCCGCGATGCGACATTAAAAATTTCATCAAAATTGATTAATTGGAGGGGGCACTTTACTTAATAACTGTTGTCTCATTATTACGTGTTTTTTTTGTTTACTCAAAAACGGCTTTAACGATTTTGACCAAACTCGGTATTTGGTGTATCTATATACCCGCGATGCGACATTAAAAATTTCATCAAAATTGATTAATTGGAGGGGGCACTTTACTTAATAAATGTTGTCCCATTTTCACGTGTTTTTTTTGTTTACTCAAAAACGGCTTTAACAATTTTGATCAAACTTGGTATTTAGTATATGTATGTGCCTGCGATGTGACAGTAAAAATTTCACTAAAATTGATCAATTGGAGGGGGCACTTTACTGAATAAATGTTGTCTCATTTTCAAGTGTGTTTTTTATTTACTCAAAAATGGGTTTAACGATTTTGATCAAACTTGGTATTTGGTGTATGTATGTGCCCGCGATGTGACAGTAAAAATTTCATCAACATTGATTAAATGGAGGGGGGACTTTACTTAATACATTTTGTATCATTTTCACGTGTGTTTTTTATTTACTCATAGACGGCAAGAATAAGAAATGAATGTGGAAAGATTTGTGACTTTGTGAAGTGGCAATTAACAAAACACGTCAATTTCTTATCTAAGTAAGTTGGTAAGTGATAGTTGTGTGTTGCGCGCACGCACCAGATTTTTTACTCAAAAACGGATTTAACGATTTTAATCAAAATTGGTATTTGATGTATGTATATGACCGTGATGCGACAGCCGCAATTTCATCAAAATTAGATAAACGGAGGGGGCACTTTACTTAATAACTGTTGTCTCATTATTACGTGTTTTTTTTGTTTACTCAAAAACGGCTTTAACGATTTTGACCAAACTCGGTATTTGGTTTATCTATATACCCGCGATGCGACATTAAAAATTTCATCAAAATTGATTAATTGGAGGGGGCACTTTACTTAATAACTGTTGTCTCATTATTACGTGTTTTTTTTGTTTACTCAAAAACGGCTTTAACGATTTTGACCAAACTCGGTATTTGGTGTATCTATATACCCGCGATGCGACATTAAAAATTTCATCAAAATTGATTAATTGGAGGGGGCACTTTACTTAATAAATGTTGTCCCATTTTCACGTGTTTTTTTGTTTACTCAAAAACGGCTTTAACAATTTTGATCAAACTTGGTATTTAGTATATGTATGTGCCTGCGATGTGACAGTAAAAATTTCACTAAAATTGATCAATTGGAGGGGGCACTTTACTGAATAAATGTTGTCTCATTTTCAAGTGTGTTTTTTATTTACTCAAAAACGGGTTTAACGATTTTGATCAAACTTGGTATTTGGTGTATGTATGTGCCCGCGATGTGACAGTAAAAATTTCATCAACATTGATTAAATGGAGGGGGGACTTTACTTAATACATTTTGTATCATTTTCACGTGTGTTTTTTATTTACTCATAGACGGCAAGAATAAGAAATGAATGTGGAAAGATTTGTGACTTTGTGAAGTGGCAATTAACAAAACACGTCAATTTCTTATCTAAGTAAGTTGGTAAGTGATAGTTGTGTGTTGCGCGCACGCACCAGATTTTTTACTCAAAAACGGATTTAACGATTTTAATCAAAATTGGTATTTGATGTATGTATATGACCGTGATGCGACAGCCGCAATTTCATCAAAATTAGATAAACGGAGGGGGCACTTTACTTAATAACTGTTGTCTCATTATTACGTGTTTTTTTTTGTTTACTCAAAAACGGCTTTAACGATTTTGACCAAACTCGGTATTTGGTGTATCTATATACCCGCGATGCGACATTAAAAATTTCATCAAAATTGATTAATTGGAGGGGGCACTTTACTTAATAACTGTTGTCTCATTATTACGTGTTTTTTTTGTTTACTCAAAAACGGCTTTAACGATTTTGACCAAACTCGGTATTTGGTGTATCTATATACCCGCGATGCGACATTAAAAATTTCATCAAAATTGATTAATTGGAGGGGGCACTTTACTTAATAAATGTTGTCCCATTTTCACGTGTTTTTTTGTTTACTCAAAAACGGCTTTAACAATTTTGATCAAACTTGGTATTTAGTATATGTATGTGCCTGCGATGTGACAGTAAAAATTTCACTAAAATTGATCAATTGGAGGGGGCACTTTACTGAATAAATGTTGTCTCATTTTCAAGTGTGTTTTTTATTTACTCAAAAACGGGTTTAACGATTTTGATCAAACTTGGTATTTGGTGTATGTATGTGCCCGCGATGTGACAGTAAAAATTTCATCAACATTGATTAAATGGAGGGGGGACTTTACTTAATACATTTTGTATCATTTTCACGTGTGTTTTTTATTTACTCATAGACGGCAAGAATAAGAAATGAATGTGGAAAGATTTGTGACTTTGTGAAGTGGCAATTAACAAAACACGTCAATTTCTTATCTAAGTAAGTTGGTAAGTGATAGTTGTGTGTTGCGCGCACGCACCAGATTTTTTACTCAAAAACGGATTTAACGATTTTAATCAAAATTGGTATTTGATGTATGTATATGACCGTGATGCGACAGCCGCAATTTCATCAAAATTAGATAAACGGAGGGGGCACTTTACTTAATAACTGTTGTCTCATTATTACGTGTTTTTTTTTGTTTACTCAAAAACGGCTTTAACGATTTTGACCAAACTCGGTATTTGGTGTATCTATATACCCGCGATGCGACATTAAAAATTTCATCAAAATTGATTAATTGGAGGGGGCACTTTACTTAATAAATGTTGTCCCATTTTCACGTGTTTTTTTTGTTTACTCAAAAACGGCTTTAACAATTTTGATCAAACTTGGTATTTAGTATATGTATGTGCCTGCGATGTGACAGTAAAAATTTCACTAAAATTGATCAATTGGAGGGGGCACTTTACTGAATAAATGTTGTCTCATTTTCAAGTGTGTTTTTTATTTACTCAAAAACGGGTTTAACGATTTTGATCAAACTTGGTATTTGGTGTATGTATGTGCCCGCGATGTGACAGTAAAAATTTCATCAACATTGATTAAATGGAGGGGGGACTTTACTTAATACATTTTGTATCATTTTCACGTGTGTTTTTTATTTACTCATAGACGGCAAGAATAAGAAATGAATGTGGAAAGATTTGTGACTTTGTGAAGTGGCAATTAACAAAACACGCCAATTTCTAATCTAAATAAGTTGGTAAGTGAAAGTTGTGTGTTGCGCGCACGCTCCAGATTTTTCATATTTCATATTAGCCATTTATAAGAGAGACAGTTAATTTCTCCACATAAACAAAAACAAAGGTACTTTATAAGAAAACAAAAAAGGCACCTTCCCCATTTAAGCCCCCTCAGAACATTTTAATAATGACAAAGCTTACCTGATATTAAAGAACACCTAATTTTCATTAGACATGACAAATTTGATCAAAATCATTAAAGCCGTTTTTGAGATAATAAAAAAAAAGGTAAAAATGGGAAAAAAAGTTATGAAATAAAGTGCCCCCTCCGTTTGACCAATTTTGATGAAATTTTTGCTGTCACATTTTGGGCATGTGGGCATACATACATCAAATACCCAGTGTGATCAAAATCGTTAAAGCCGTTTTTGAGTAAATAAAAAAAACACGTGAAAATGAGGCAAAATTTATTAAGTAAAGTGCCCCCTCCAGTTTATCAAATTTGATGAAATTTTCGTAGTCATATTAATACATCAAATACTCAGTTTAATCAAAATCGTTAGAGCCGTTTTTGAGTAAAACGTAAAAAGTTATTAAATAAAGTACCCTCTCCAAAAAAAAGGTAATATTTAAATTTTTTTGGTCACCAAAATTTGTAGATTAATGAATTTTTTTTAATAACAGTAAGCTATTTAAGCATAGTAAACCACTTTTCAATTTAAATCAAATTATGTTCCAGATAACAGGCATACTGATCAGTCCTCATTACGCACTCCTACTGAAATTGACTCTCTTTCTCTTTCACCAGTGTCAAAACAAGATAGTTTTGAGAGAAGTGATCATGCTCAGCATGTTAGTTAGAATTTTAAAAAATACATTTAATTTCACTTAGAAAATTTGATCTTCACTCCTTGTTTATGTATGTATTGTTATTTATTTAGACAAGTAGAAGTACAAGCCCAAGAAGATTGTGTAAACAAGTTGCCCTGGAGTCTCCTCCACCCCAATTGACATCTGATCCAGATCAAGCATTCTATAGAAGACCAAGTCATAATCCAAGTATTATTTACTGTAATTTTAAATAATTTCCTTTTTTATAACCAAATATATATTAAATGAATGATTTTCTTTGCTAGTTGATAACAAAGAGATCAACCGAAAACAGAAAGCAAGAAAAGGTCCATTTTCTTTTAGTCCTTACTCGATGTCTGATCATAGTCAACATATAGGTGCCTGGTAAATTAATATTCATTAATTGTAGATATATCTTCAAAATCTAAAAAATGCTATTAATGAAAGGCTAAGTACAAGACATCATTTTGAAATCACTTGTGATATTATAGGTACGGTGTGCATCCCCCCTTAGATGCTTCTGCACAGCAAGCTTGCCATGCTTCATTTGAACTTAAACAAAGTGACTTTAGGGTTGGAGAGTATTGCATTTATGAAAGGTAGTTCATACTGTTTTTTGCTTTTCCAGCTTTAATTTATTTTTAAATTAGTTTTGATGCTTTATAAGTAGCTAAAAGAAAATAAATAAAAAAAATCATGGAACTTATGCTTTCTCATCCTTTTCATGACTCATCATCAATTATTGCAGATAAATTACATCTTGATAAATTTAAATAGAGGAACAACGACTTTTTCTCCCTATTTTTTTATCCTAATGTTATGAATCAGAAATAACAAAAATTTCATTTCAGAATAAAGAAAAAGTTCATTAATATTGTTAGCAAAGTATATTTCCAGCCTATTCCGTTTCCGCATAAGCTGCTTTATAAATGTAGCTGTGTTGTTATAAAGCATTAAAAATTATGTTTATAGGTGTGGGGAATGTGGTGCATTAAAGGAAGAATACAGTGACGAAGAGCTCGGCCTCTGTATTGTTATTTTGGCAACATTCATTCACAGGGAACCAGCGCTAGCAGCTCCTCTTCTTCCAGAAATATTATCTATTGTTGCAAAGTAACTAATTTAACTGATTACGTACTAGTAACTAAGTATTATTCCTTAGTTAAAACAACTTAAACATATTTAGCATTAAACGATATATATTAACAGTTGCATTTAAGAGAAAAAGGAACTATTACTCCATTCCAGATTTATGTTGATCCACTTATAATTTACATAACCTTTCAGGCTGGCAGTTACCCCAACCTATTCTTGGCAGAATGAAAGCAACATGTATCTTCCAGGTGGTGCAATAAGTGTAGCTCATCAATTCTTAAGATGTGTTTTGCATCAATTAGCTCCTAATGGTGTTTTCACACAAATGTTTCAAACGAACATGAATGGTAATCATAATAAACACAATAATACTTTCAATAAAATATTTAATTAATTAATTTAAATACAGCTATTCCGTGGTCAATTAATCTATATCTGATTTGTCTGTAACTTCATTAAAATGTTATAGAGACCAACAGAATGCAGTTTTTCCGAAGTGTATCACAAGCTTTACTAGATTTTAATGAATTGAATCCTCTTGCTCCTTTACAGTTATTATTGGAGGTGAGTAATAAATGTTTTCATTGATTATTTTTTTTAGAAAATGTTTAAACAGTTGTATCTATATAATTCATCCTATATCTATGAATTATGAATGAAAAAACAAACTAAACTATTAACGTAGGCTTATAAATATAATTATAATAAGCGTAATATTTCAGATATTTCTCTATGTTCAGAATATCTGTAAAAGTATTATTAATATACTCACAACTGATCACTATTGTGCAACTATGCAATATTATTTCGATTTTCTTTGATAGGACGTTTATAAAAGTAAAATATCAGATGTGGTTCAGTTCAATTAAGAATAAAATGATACTAGTTTTATGAAGATACCTTATTATAATTGTGTCAAAGTAAAATTATTATTTTATACGAGTGTTTGTTATTTTTTAAAAATTAATATAAGCTAATCCGGCTATTTTTGTTTCATTTTAGAGTTTGAATTCTAAGAAGTCCTTACCAGACATCCTGCCTATAATTCTCCACAATATAGCCTGCTATCTCGACTGCCTCCCCCTAGAAGCAGGGCTCGGTCCTGGCTCTGGTCCATGGGCATCCTTACTAACACAGCTAGACATTCTGTTTCGTAGACTGTCTCTTCAAATTCAACTCGCTACTCCATTGCCTTTACTCAGAATAATGCTCTCAACATTACGAGTCCCAGGAATAGCTACTTGTAAGGTAACTCTACATCTGTTTCACTAATTGACACATATCATATCTCCAGGTTGATCCATAAAAATGAATGGATCTACTGTCAAAAGCATGGGTCTTCTTAACCTTTTAGCAGCTAAAGACTCTGGACGAAAGTTGCTCTGAGAAGCTAGGCAGGTCGGCCGGCCTTTACCCTCCCCAAGCTACACCTACCTTACCAGGCCACACTCCGCCGCTGACTGCCTCAACTTCTTCAACCTTTTCCGACTATTTCTTAATGTTTTATTTACTTTTTATGATTCTATAATACCTTTATCAGTATGTCAATAAATTAAAATGCTATTGATTGTAATGAAAGATTACGTGTTTTATGGAGGTAATAACAAAATTATAATAATTTCATTATTGCTCAGTGAACACCTTTCGTGACATGACAAAAGCAACACCAAAACTACTGAAATACTAACAAAATAAAACAGTGAATATCACCAAAAATAGAGGGATAAAAGCAGAAGAATATCGCTCAGAGCTCTAGAACTTAAAATGAATAATGGTTGAACCAATATTTCCCCAATAGAGACACCCCTGCAGCCTTATCGGACGCTAGATGTACTTATTATTCAGTCTCAGAGGATCCACTAGGATATGCCTCAGTCACGACAAGTTATCTCGTGTGATGCTGGGGATGTTGAATAAGTGAGAAACCGGTTGCGAGATATACCGTCTTCCGCTACTGGGGACCGGCGGCCCGCCACGAGTAATCTCGTCATCCGCTTGTGGAGACTATCTTTTTTTGTGAGATATTAAAGGATTAATATTCACTAATTTTCCCCCTAAATAACTAATCAATGTAGAAAATTTATATAAATATATTAGAATAAAAAATCCCTAAACAAATAAAAATATTTTTATTAATCTGTATAAATATTCTTTTTTATATCCACTTACAATAAATTAAATATAAATTAAAAATAAAATCTGGTGCGATGCGCGCAACACACAACTTTCACTTACGAACTTACTTAGATTAGGAATTGACGTCTTTAGATAATATGTAAACACCATTCCAGAGTATTTGTATTGCAAAAATTGAAAGTTCTCTGTACTTTTCGATTCATTATTGCTTGTTTTTTACTGCGAGTTGCTTTTTGTAAATATACCATGAAGATGAATCGATAGGTGTATTTACTTCTCATAGTAAATTTTGTTTATTATGGATTTCTGGAAACCGAGAACGACTACTGTTCCTCTAAAATCACTTTATATTGCACTCAGAAATCTGTTATGGAACCAAATTTTCTAAACTAAAATATAATTAATTAAAGATTAAAGTCATCTTTGAGGAAAAAAAAAGTGAAAACGAGACATTTATTGAATAAAGTGCCCCCTCCATTTGAACAATTTTGATGAAATTTTGGCTGTCACATCGTGGGCATATACATACTTGTACATCAAATACCCCATTTTTATCAAAGTCATTACAGTCGTTTTCGAGTACATAAAAAAAACAAACATGAAAATGAGACAAAATTTATTAAATAAAGTGCCCCTCTGGTTGATCAATTTTGATGAAATTGTTGCTGTCATATCGCGAGGCATGTACATACATCAAATACCTAGTTTGATCAAAATCGTAAGACCCGTTTTCGAGAAAAGAGTAAAAAACGTAAAAATGAAACAAAATTTATTAAATAAAGTACCCCCTCCATTTGACCACATTCGATTAAATTTTTGCTGTCACTTCGCGGGCATATAGATATACAATACACAATTTTAGGTTCGTATAGTTTATAGTTTTTGACCTAGTTCACACACACAGACCATTTCGCAGGACTTGGTTATTTGGACTCAGGAGACCCCAAAACATGTATTTTCTATGAAAACCAGAAGTCAAAAGTTTTCACTATCTATATTTGCGAATATTTTTATTTATCACGCTTGTTATTTGAAATATCCTATATTAATGACAGCTTTGAGTGGATTAATTATTCATTAATAATATTATTAATATAATTGAATTACATTAGAATAAATTTATTTATTATCACTTCTCTTAAAATTGTATTTATACAGAAAATAAATTAAAATTAAGTGTTTAATAATAATGAAATTATTAACATTTTAGAGCATCCTTGACCCATTTTCAAAAGTCTTAAGCTGCTGCATTCAAAACTACGTGCTAAAGTACCAGCAGCTTTCTGATTTATGCTATCTTTGTAACAGAGCATTCACCAGGGTGAGAAATAAAAAATCACTTGATTATACTCCAGTAAATATCCATTTTAGTTTAACATTTTATTCTTTTCCATTTCCAGGAACGTGAAAAACAAGCTTTGACAAGAACAGTTGTATTTGAGCTGGTTCAAGCATTAAAGTTCAAAACTAACATACCTGAGTCAAATTTTCTTCTTCTCATAAACTTTGTCCTTCAAGTAAAAACCTCTTTTAGTTATTTTTATGTAGTTATTATGGAATTGAAATCAAAAACCTATAAAGTTTAGACTAAGTTAGCTTTCAATAGTCTTGAATTATATAATTAATGAAACTGACATTATTTTGGCTTTTATTCTTAGAATTCTTATACTTTCTTGGTGTAAGAAATATTTAAATAAACTGATACTTAGGATGCTGGTGGGATGCTGCCTGCCCCAACTGCTAAATTAGAAGAGTCTGCATATCCAAATTTAGATTCTCAACAAGTTTATAATACATGTGCTGCAGAGGTCATGAGACAGCATTTGACCGATGCGCTGGATTTCTTAGCAGATATTCACACTATCACAAAAATAAAGGTGGCTGCTGACAAAATTAAGGTATTTTTATATCAATGTAATTTTTCATTGGGACAAAAAAGTATTCCTTAAATTGTTTCATTTATTCAATGCTTTTTTAGAATAAAGGTATGTCACTAGGATTGAGTGAGGACACTTTTGGTGGCACTTTGAAATCTGGCATTGCTCAATTTGTAGCATTAGAAATGACAAGAGGGTGTAGTCGAGATAACAGAACTGTCTCTAGATATTTACCATGGTTATATAATGCTCCCTCCTCGATTCAACAAGGGTATTTTCAAAGTTTTATTTATTATATCATTCTAGTTATTCCATTAACATTTTTGCACCTAATTTACATAACATTTCTTCCTAATATGTTATTAACTTCTTGTTTTTCTATCTATCTATTGAATTTGTCAATGTTTTCTGAAGAAATATTTATAAAATGCAAAATAAAGATATGTAGAGTCAAACGAAACTTTTTTATTCAATAAAATCATGCCGCCATGGGTCATTGAGGCTGTATATAAATAATAATAAAATAAGTCAATAAAATAGTAGTATTGAGTAAACAGTATTGAGCTGTTAATAGTAAAATGTTCAGTATTTTCTCTGATCTTCATCAAGATCTTCATAGCAATATTCTTTGAAGTCAATTTTAATTTTTTCCCATGTATTAGTTCTAGATTACTTGGATCACATTGAATGTATTACTACTGATTGCAAATTATTTTGCTGTAGATTATATTGTTGGACTTCTGCTATAACAGTTGCTGAGTTGGTATTAGTCATACGATGTCCAGGAGTGAAGCTCGTTCTGTATTTAAGATTTTTATAATAAAATTAGTATTGATTCCGAGAATTTAAATTCTTGTAGCAATTTATTTTAAATTTGTTGTCCTTTATAGGTTGTATTTACTATAATAGAATGTTCAGTATTTATTAGTACAATAAATACAGCTGTTTAATAATAGTAGAAACATTTAGACATATGAAAATGTAGCCACCAAGGGTTCGGGGTGGTGGAGAGAAAACTGTGTTATAGGTAAGATGTATAAGGGCGGTCATCCCCCAACACTCTCTCATTCAATCTTCAATTGAGTGCGGTGGTGCTCATATTTTTTGAGCTGTGGAGCGAGCTTGGTCTCGGAGTGTTCTAGTTATTCCATTAACATTTTTGCACCTAATTTACATAACATTTCTTCCTAATATGTTATTAACTTCTTGTTTTTCTATCTATCTATTGAATTTGTCAATGTTTTCTGAAGAAATATTTATAAAATGCAAAATAAAGATATGTAGAGTCAAACGAAACTTTTTTATTCAATAAAATCATGCCGCCATGGGTCATTGAGGCTGTATATAAATAATAATAAAATAAGTCAATAAAATAGTAGTATTGAGTAAACAGTATTGAGCTGTTAATAGTAAAATGTTCAGTATTTTCTCTGATCTTCATCAAGATCTTCATAGCAATATTCTTTGAAGTCAATTTTAATTTTTTCCCATGTATTAGTTCTAGATTACTTGGATCACATTGAATGTATTACTACTGATTGCAAATTATTTTGCTGTAGATTATATTGTTGGACTTCTGCTATAACAGTTGCTGAGTTGGTATTAGTCATACGATGTCCAGGAGTGAAGCTCGTTCTGTATTTAAGATTTTTATAATAAAATTAGTATTGATTCCGAGAATTTAAATTCTTGTAGCAATTTATTTTAAATTTGTTGTCCTTTATAGGTTGTATTTACTATAATAGAATGTTCAGTATTTATTAGTACAATAAATACAGCTGTTTAATAATAGTAGAAACATTTAGACATATGAAAATGTAGCCACCAAGGGTTCGGGGTGGTGGAGAGAAAACTGTGTTATAGGTAAGATGTATAAGGGCGGTCATCCCCCAACACTCTCTCATTCAATCTTCAATTGAGTGCGGTGGTGCTCATATTTTTTGAGCTGTGGAGCGAGCTTGGTCTCGGAGTGTGGCACTTAGGCGCTGATGCAGCCCTTAGGGAGAATCTGGTTATTTCAGTGTGCTCTCCGGTATTCGTTACGTGCAAAAGTATTTGGTTAAACACCATCTTCCTTTATTCTTAATCCCGTCTGACCAGGTATTTGAGACAGAAGTTTGAAGAAGAATATTAATAAGGGTGAGTGTTTGTTACTGCCATTGTTAAAGGTAATTAACAAATACCTCTGTCACTTTTTATTTTACACTTTACATTCCTTTACTACAAATCTGAGTGCGAACTAGAAAATATATTATTATATATTTGTCAATTATTATTAACTTCATGTTATTTATGTATCATTTATCATTACAAAATTTCATTTTGTGATACATTTAATGAAGTGATACATGAATTTTAGATTTTAAAAGTGCCTATGATAGTATTGATTGGAAGGAACTGTACATTGCCCTAGAGGAACTCGGAATACCCGGTAAGCTCTCGAGGATGTGCCAGGTAACGATGGAGGGTGTGGAGTGTCACATGAGGGTTCAAGCTGGAATAACCGAGCCATTTTCAACGAGTAAAGGTGTACGCCAAGGTGATGCGCTAGCCTGCCTCCTATTTAACATCAGCCTGGAGAGAATATCAGGAGTTCCGGGATTCAGGTCGGTGGTACAATATTTCACCGCACGGTACAGCTGCTGGGGTATGCTGATGATATTGATATCATGGGGAGATCACTTCAGGCAGTCTCTGATGCGTTCCTTGCCCTTGCCGAGGCCGCTGCAAGAATGGGTCTAGTTGTCAATGAGAAAAAAACAAAATATATGGTTTCTGGAGAACAAGCAGTACATGGCGAGCAAGTTAAAATCGGGGACTACAAATTCGAGAAGGTTAACAAATTTGTGTACCTCGGCTGTGAAGTTAATTCTGAAAACGATATCTCCAGGGAGGTTAGGTCCCGCATAGGCAAGTCCAATAGATGCTTCTATGGCCTACGTAACCATTTCCGCAGTAGCCTACTTCCGAGAGCTACAAAGATAATGTTATATAAGACCTTGATCCGTCCAGTCCTGAGCTACGGTTCTGAGACATGGACAATTACCAAATCGGATGAATCTGCTTTACTGATTCATGAAAGGAAAATCCTCCGAACCATCTACGGAGGAATCAAGGAGGGCAATGAATGGCGTCGGAGAACTAATATGGAACTGTATACCCTGTTTAATGAACCTGACATTGCAAATTTGGCAAGGATGGACGAAAATTCCATCCCAAAGAAGGTTTTTTTATGAAGAAATTCATGGCTCCAGGCGTAGAGGAAGACCTAAGCTGCGGTGGCGAGATGGAGTGACCCACGATGCCTGGGCACTGCTGGGAGCGCGCAATTGGGTACAAACGGCAAAGGATCGTGACACATGGCGCAGGCTGATCCAGGAGGCCTTGACTCAACAATGAGTTGTTGCGCCGCTGACTGATGACACATTTAATTGGATTTAATTTACTATATGTTGCATCATATTCAGTTTTATTTCAATTACTATATTCAACATACTGCCATTCATACAGAGGTGCGATTTTTAGTTCAATTAAATTTTTCCCAAAGAATATTAGATTAATTTCGCCTATCGATAGTATGGTCTCTTTATAAGTACTTCAGAACCATCTAGTTAATTTTTATTTGACTTGCTGTCTTTTTTTAGGCCTAGGGAATTTTCGGATTGTGTGGCGCACATGAGATTACTATCTTGGTTGCTCCTTGGTGCTTTAACTCATACTGCTCTTCATTCAAGTCCTTGTTCACCAGTTCCACAGGAAGCTGCCTGTCACATTGCCGATCATGTTCAAGTTATAATGGCTGGTTTTGCTGAACAGTCAAAATCTTCTGTTCTTCACATGTCCTCTCTTTTTCATGCTTTTGTTTTATGCCAGGTAAATACTAAAATATTGAATTAAATTTACTAGATGTTTTAGGTATTTTATTATATTTATCTTTATTATAAAATAGGCTAATATTTTTTTTTTTTTTTTTTAAAGTTATGGACTGTGTATTTAGAGCAAGGCGCTGCTAGCAATCTTCCAAGTAGTGATGCCCATTCTGTTACAATGAGCATTTTATTCGATTTTTGGGGCAAAGTCACTCCCAGCATTTTACAACTTGTATCACATTCAAAAGTGTGTATACTGTACATATAATAAAATGTTTGATTTGCCATATATATTATAACACTTATCAATCTTAAAATTATTTTATAAATTTTATTGTAAATTTATTAGCAAAGTTGGCTTTCTTCTTCCTTCTTTTAAAACATTAAGAATTATATTTTGATATGGCACTAAACATTATAAAAGTTAAAATTTCTATAGACAACTAAAATTATGAATTTATTTTTTGATAGGTTACGGAAGTTAATGCACATTTTTTGACATTATTAGAAGCATTGTTAGAATGTAAATCTGCCGTACTAAATAAACTGATGCCGGTTTGGAGTCCAGTTTTATATTCAGGACAGATTCCGGTAAATGTAGACATTCTAAGTTTATATATAATATATATGTATATATATAGTCTTTAAGTATATTAAACCTAATATTTTTTTTTCTTTTTTTTTTTACTAATTTTAGATTCCTGGTCAGATTCAAATGAGGCTTCAAACTTGCAATAATTTTGCTCCTACAACTCCTCTATCATCCACATTGAATACAGTTAACCAGGCTACACAAAACACTGTATTGTTACAGTGGTTAAAAAGACTTCAGTTTAAAATGGGACAAGTTGAACTGCAGTCATCAGCAGCTACTCAGATCTATTCAGTTTAAGGGAATAAATATTGATAATTTGTTCTTAGTTTTTAAACAGTAATGTCAGTCATACTAATGAATGGAATATATTTGGTTTTATTTTTTTATTTAGTGTATTATTCAACAGTTAAATGAAATTTTATGTGATATTTATTATTTATCTGTTAAAAATACCTAAATTATTAACTAATCTTATTTCATAAGTTTTATAATCTTATTTTAAAAGCCAAATATTCTGTTATTTCGAATGTATAGAAGCATTCGATAGAGATAGAAGCATTCACTCTAATTATAAAATAAAAAATCTAGACTCTGAATATAACCTATACTCATTAAATATAGAAATTCAGAATTCACGATAGTTGTTAGGAAAACTTAGAGAGATGACACAAATTTATATAATGTTAGAAATTATTTGTGATAATGAATGTATATTTTAAGAATAGATTCAATTTTAGAAGTTTAGTTTTAATAATCTTATGTGATGTATAAAAATACTTTAATATAAGTAATAATGATAAGTTTAATAATTTCTTTATATATTTTTTCTGCCTTGAATGGCTGGTTTGTGCTGTAGGTCTATTGAGACCTTTAGCCGTGTGTTTTGGTGTTCTTACAAACATGCATGTTGCTTGTAGAAGCTCAGACAGCCTGGAGGGGGTAGCACAAACATTACATTGCTGCAAGTCATGTTCTTCAAACCAATTCCATTTGGAGCACTTTTGCCAGAGTCCTTCCTTCTGATGTTGTCAGCTCCTTCGGCTCCATGATAGTGCCAAACTAGTCTAGATCCACGGATTATGCCTGCTCAGTCAGCAGGCTCTGAGTACCTATATTTCTTTTCCCAAATTAGACCGTCCATGGGCCTAACCTTTGGGTGGCTACTGACAACTACACCGTGATTCTCAATAGGATATCCGGGGCAGGGTTATTCGCCTTGTCGGTGTGAGTAGACTACATATAAATATATGTATACTTTCAATAAGTTTTTTATTTATTTTTAATTAATTGTATCCTAACCCTAATAAGGGTTTAAAGAATTTTATTTAAGTAAAATTTTTACACAAAAATGTCAAACAAACAATTAGAACTCAAATTAGTAACAGTGTTACAAAATAGTAACTAGCAGGGATGGAACAGTATCTCTAAAGTAACTAACTGTAAGCTTCACTGTTCAACTTTAGACTAAGACTCTATTCGATCACTTCTTATATACAGTCCGCTATGGACACAAGCAGAAAGGCCTAGAATAATCCAAACATAAGATCAGGTACTAATAAATGACTGTAATCGTTCCAGGCAATTCTAGAATCTGTTCAATGTAACAGAAATAAACATCTGTTTTGGTTTCGCATCACAATATGAATATTAAATAAAACAACTCATTAAAAGTATCAAATACAGTGTATTAATTAAGATTTTTTAACATTAATTTTATCCAATCCCTTTATGTTCCTGGTTATGGTACAAAAATGCCGAAGTCATTAATAATTATGTATAAGTTAATAAGATGAGTATTTTTGTACATAATAAGAATAAAAACAAAAATTCTAGATTTTTTAAATATTTTAATAAGTTAGTCCAAATTATAGAAGTTCTCACTAATTAAACAGAATAATTAATGAAAAAAAAAATTGAATGAATTTAACAGAATTGTTATAATGGAAACTGTTAAAAATCTTTCTACAAGTTTTGACCACCCCTGTTGAGGTGTGTAAATAAGTTAGCTAACGAATAACAAAGGCTGGCCTTTTGTTCTATATGAATAGTTTTTTAACTGTGTATGTTTTATACTTTATTAAAAACATTATAAGAGAAACTATATTAGAAGAAAGGTTTGAAACAGCTGAATTAAAACCACAAACAAGGGTTTGAAGCATATTTTCTACTTATTTGACTCTATACAAAATTTATATTATAATACATAAGACATATTCTTTTAAAATCATATTGAAGATGGAAGGAATTCATATTGTTACGAAGCTCAATTGCTTTGGACTCTTGTTTCCAGTTTTGAATCAATTATATTTGTTATTGCCAATGTTTTTTACGAATAGAGTATTTGATTTGTTATTGTTGTTATTGATATTTTATTCAAGAAATAAAAATTTATAAATGAACTTGATTATTTTCTATTACATGAATATTTTTAATGAGGGAAAAGATGAACGCATTATTGAGTTGAAAAGTCGGCTACAATAAAATAGTCTGCAACTATTTATGGTCTTCTATGGTCACGTAGTTGATAGCTAGGAAAGGTCATCTTATCCCTTGTTGAATATACAGTGAACTACCCAATATCTAATGAATATTTTTATACTTTATACTTGAAGATAAAAGGTTAACAAAACCGGAAAATCTACCAATAGATAGAAATTTCGAAAATCTTATGATATTCCTAATTTTAAAATGTAATCAATGAATTAGTGATCACTCCCACCTCTGGTTCAGTGAATATACTACAATTCTTGTATGAATAAAAGAGGGGAGAATCTTGGACATCTTTCTCTTATGAGCAGTTCATCCGATCCTGGTGATTGGCAAATTAATTACTAATCAAATGCGATGTGGCATTATTTGGATTACCTATTGCAGGCTTGGAAACCCCAAGCAACTTTAAAGCAAGGGATGACTAATGTGAAGATAATATGGCATTATATATATATTTAAATAAAATTTAAATATATAAACATTCAGAAAATTATAACCATTTATATATATATATATATATATATATATATATATATATATGGCTTTTGACCGGCGCTTTTGACAATGAATGGTGGCCTGCAATCTTGAATAATTTAAAATTATACAAATGCCCAAAATCATATACACCATTATCCAAAATTATTTTTCTGACCGAAAACTTGCTATATAGACAAACTCCTATTATGTTGACAAGAAACTATCTTTAGGAACTCCTCAAGGATCAGCACTTTCACCCTTATTATGGAATATTTTACTCGATACAGTTTTTGAAACCGACTTACAGAAACATACAACACTTCTAGCGTATGCGGAGGACTTGTTATTACTTATAAAAAGAAGAGATTTTGATGAATTACAGACCATAGCGAACATAACTCTATCAAGGCTTAGACTTTGGATAAAACGCAACAAACGAATTTAATGTAGGAAAGACTAAATATGTTATTTTTACCAAAAAAAGAACAGTACCAGAACTAGATATTCCACTAAATTCAACAAGACTTACAAAATGTGACACATTATCATATTTAGGCGTACTTTTCGATAGAAAACCAAATTTTAACAGACATTTACGCAATGTTTATAACGAAACTTTAGGCATCATAAATGGACTGTCAATAGCTGCTAGAGGAACATGGGGCCTCAAATCGGAAGTGTTGAGAGAAATCTATGAAGCCGCTGTACTTCCTAAGATTCTCCACACTGTACACGTTTGGCATACAGCTGTACAACGTAAGAAAAATTTGATGAAGTTACAGAGACTTCAAAGGTTGATTGCTATTAAGATATGTAACAGATGTAACACAATTTCGTTTGAGGCCGCAATTCTATTGACAGGACTATTAATAATACAAATGAAAATTGATGAACGCTCAACCTTATTCAAAATCAAAAAAGAAAACGTTGGATACAAAGACATGACAATGGACAAAATAGAAAGAAATACTGACTGTAAATTTTTGATACACCCAGCTACAAATTTGTGGACCAGGACACAAATCACCTTTAAAATACTGATGTTTTTACTGATGGCAGTAAGGACAGCGAGAATGTAGGATGTGCATGGTTATTCAGATCTCCAGAAGGTAGGGATATTGAAAAGCAATACAAATTAGAATCACATAGCTCGCATAACCAGGCGGAGAAATTTGCTGTGTTAAAGGTGACAGATTACATCATTAACTATCCGCTACAGACATACACACATGTGACCATAAATACAGACAACAAAGTTTTACTAGACTCTGTTAACAACTTAGATATTCACGATTACTTGACAGAACAAATTAGACATAACCTAATAAAATTAAAAACGATAAGGAAAACAGTAACAATAAAATGGGTAAAGGGACATTCTGGTATCGAGGGCAACGAACGAGCCGATTATCTTGCTAAAAGCGAAATGATGCCCTCGTAAGATAAAGCCCCTTTATCCTACATTAAGAGAGATCTCACAATTGATTTCGTCAAAAGGTGGGATCAATTGTGGGTGATCTCAACTAAATCACCAAGTTTACACAGGTACATACCACGCATTACACTTCAAAATTACAAACTTATACACAGTAATGATTACAAACTAACGCAATTATTAACAGCATGGTAACACGAAACAATATTTTAAGAGATTGATAGACGGAAGAAAGAGATAAGACGGACAAATCCAAAATTTCCTACATATACTTTATGACTGTAAATTATTTGACAAACAACGATTCGCACTAATAAAAAATGTAATTCTTAAAAATGGAAATTGGCCGGAGACGGAACATAACTTATTATTCAAATTTAAGACAGACTTCCTAAAATTTATTAGAAGTAGGTATTGACTTTGACTCACTGACAAACTAGCGACGGGCAGCGTAGGTAACTTCTTGTTGGGTTTATTTCATTTTTTATTTCTATTTTATTTTTATTTTTAGTTTGCTTTCTTTTTATATTTTTATTTTCTTTTGTTCAATGTTTTACAAATTTTCTTGTCTATTAATACCATACTTTTGTTAAAATATTTTGTTAAATTCTTATGTTTAATGTAATAATCTATATACTCTTGTAATGTATATAATGTAATGTATAGCATGTATTGTAATAATGTTTTGTAATGTATATAATGCAATGTAATAATGTAATGTCATGTAGTATGTCATTAAGTCATGGAGCGTGACATAATTTCAAATAAACGATTCTTACGTAGGGTTACTACGTAAGGAAAATAAGAAAAAAAAAACCATATATATATATATATATATATATACATGGCTATGACTTGCAAAGTAAAGAGCTGCATACTTTATAGTTAATTCCAAGAGATGATTTACAAATTTAAAGGAATGATACAAGAATGGTGATGACTGCTCACAGAGGATACAAAAAACTTCTTTTTTTTTATTAATGTATAGAAAAAACTTTTTTAGATTCTTGAATGGAATTATTTGTTAATATGAATTAAAAAAAATCTTAATTTAACCATCATTGTGGGTAACCACCTATTTTTTAAATTATTTTAAATAATTTATTTTTTAAGAGAAAAGATTTGGCTCCGCCGGGAATCGAACCCGAGTCTTCCACGTGACATGCGCGGTATGCTAACCATTACACCACGGAATCACTTCCAAACGGTGCCAAATCCTTCCTCTTCACTGACACCTCTCCCATGATCTCGCAAGTTTTGCGAGTAATTTTGGGCACCTCTTGACGTTCGTCAATTTTTTAAATTATTTTATATTAATTTAACCATCATTGTGGGTAACCACCTATTTTTTAAATAATTTATTTTTGAAGAGAAAAGATTACAAGATAATATAGATAATATAAAGATAATACTCGCAAAACTTCCAAATCCTTCTTCTTCACTGACACCTTTTCCACGATCTCGCAAGTTTTGCGAGTATTTACGGGAGATGGACAATTTTTGTCCAATTTTGGGCATCTCTTGGCGTTCGTCAATTTTTTAAATTATTTTATATTAATTTAACCATCATTGTGGGTAACCACCTATTTTTTATATTATTTTAAATAATTTATTTTTGAAGAGAAAAGATTATAAGATAATATAAAGATAATACTCGCAAAACTTGCGAGATCGTGGGAGAGGTGTCAGTGAAGAGGAAGGATTTGGCACCGTTTGGAAGCGACTCCATGGTGTAATGGTTAGCATACCGCGCATGTCACGCAGAAGACCCGGGTTCGATTCCCGGTGGAGCCAAATCTTTTCTCTTCAAAAATAAATTATTTAAAAAAAGTCTTTTTTTTTTTCATTTTAAAAGAGTAGCATCATTATTGGTTTGAAAGAGGTATGATAACTGATGGGAAAATTGTGTTTGAAAAGTTCTCTTTCTGATGAAACTGGCTAGTTAAACATTCAGTACTGATACAGAGCAGGACTTAAACACAAACAATTCCATTTAAGAACCGACAAAACTTTGGTTTTATCCTATACAGTATTTGAAGTCATGCATGTTACTTAAAATGTGTTAATGTTTTGAGGTATTTATCCCATCATCAGCCTATCTAGTTTTAATAACATGTTTAGAGCACCCACCCATATCTAACATATAAAAAAATAACAAACACATAGCCATATGCCTTCTTCTAAAAATTTTTTTTTTTTGAAAACTCAATTTTGTAAAATTACCGCTTAGAACTTTGAAGGGGTATATTAACTTAATGGTATATGGACCATTAAACTTATTTTTAAGTTAATAATTGTAATAGCTTTTATTGCGGTTAAGATCTTTCTGAAGAGATTGGTCATTATTTAAATGTTCTACGATGAATAAAAGAGGATATATTTGATTTGATGCAGAGCACTAAAATAGCTACAAATACATGTTCGGTCTACAATAAAATGGTTTCCAATTGCAAAATAAAAATTTAAAACATAAACTAATTGCATTCTTTAAATTTTAATGTATTCTACTTTCTATGGTCATAACATTAAAACAATCAAAACTGTTAAAGCAACCACCTCTGGACCACTTGATATGGATTGATCCAAAAGTTAAGGTAATAAAAACAATGCAAATAAAATTTTACTTTAAAAAATAATTAACTTAAAAGGATATAAAATAATATTTATATTTATATAAAAATAGTTAGGTGCATTGTTATCAAATGAAAGTTAGTTAAACTATTAAAAGAATATAACTTTTATAATACATTTAGGAAATTGAAAGAGTTTTTAATAAGAATATTATGATTCAATAACAGCGTAACAAATTAACTTAACACATCCTGAGGTACTCGCACAAATTTACATTAATGCATATTGTTATATTTATTTTAATTTAAGTTGTTGTTAAAGTCTTACATTTTATATTTGTGACCAAAAATTAAAAATTACAGTGTTAAATTCTTTCTACAGCAATAGCTATACCCATTCCTCCTCCAATACAAAGTGCTGCAATACCTTTTGATTTTCCAGTTCTTTGCAGGGCATATATTAATGTGACCAACACTCTAGCTCCTGAAATGATAAATGACCTATTTATTGATCTAGTTAATATTAATAAAATTTCATTCCACTTGCAATAAATAAAAACAAAAAATTAATTATGAACCTTCTTTTTATCTGACAAAGCTATCAGAATTATTTTAGCCACCCTAATTTAAGCATTAAAGAGGAAATTAATAACTTCATGTATTTTTTAAAGGAAAATCAATTTTTTTAAATTTGTGTTATTTAAACTCTATTAGAGATAATTATTACAAAAAAAAAAAACAAGTCCTTCAAAAATTTTCAGAACTCTCTGTTAGGCTCTAGTTCACTTGGTATTATCAAACTTTAGAGATGTTTATAATGGCTATGGTGAATTAAATTGATACCACAAAGCATGAAATTTCAATGAAAAAATACAAATTGAAATCCATCCATATTGCTCATAACAATGTTTTAGTGCATTTAAATAATAAATATATTTTTGGGAATAGCACTTTTATAAAAAACATAATAATATTTTTAGCATTTGATTAAAAAATGAAATAATATACCTGATGCAGCCATGGGATGACCTAATGCTATGGCTCCTCCATTAATGTTCACTTTCTCCTCCTCAATCCCTAATTCTCTCATCACTCCAATAATTTGGGCAGCAAATGCTTCATTTATTTCAAATAGATCCACATCTTCAATTGTCCAAGATATTTTCTTTAACTGAAAAGAATAACAAAAATCATGATGTTGTATCTAAATATTAAACTGTAAAAAAAAAAAAAATTAAAATCAAAATAATGATAGAATAAACTTATTATAGGAATAATACGTATTACTGCAATGAATAGAACGGATAATTTATTGAGAAAGAAGAAGGGTTGATTTACGTATTAACCCTTTAATATCAAAAAAAAAATTCATTTTTTTTCTCTCTTTACAGAAGAAGAGTATTTATAATATTAAATTATAATATTAAAGAGTATTAATATTTAGAAATATTAAATCACAACTTAATGTAAGTTTCATATGTGCAAGAAAAATAATGTCGCATCACATCATCCGATCATAATCTTCTCGCAATATTGATAGTCAATCTTGGCCACTTAGTCAATTCATAGCAATAGGCAAATACACTAAATCTTTTTTAGACAAATCCACAAACAGGAATCTTTTGAAAAAAAAAAAATGCGAACATTAATTTAATATTATGTTTTATAACTTTATAAGTATTGTATTGCCTATTTAATGATGTTATGCTAAAGCCTATTACTACGATTTTTCCTAATGGAAACCACTGGTGAACAGTAGTATAACCCCAATCAAGGGCTTTCACAGGATTTCGTAATGGGGGACAGGCTGGTAAAATTTTCATCTATGGGGGCAGGTAGGTAATCCAAACACGTTGATAGGGGATATAGTTAATATTGTTCTTTCACGAGAGTTAAAGAAAGTCAAAAAAATTAATTTATTAATTAATAGTATCAAAAAGTGTTTGTTTATTTATTCAATGCAATAAAAATCCAGCTTACCAAATTTTTAATTGCAGGAATTGGCCCTAAGCCCATAACCTTTGGATCAAGTCCAGCTTGATCAAAGCCAACAATTTTCACTTTTGGAGCTAAATTTTGTCTTTTCGCTTCATCCAATGTCATCAAAATTACGCCAGCAGCACCATCATTCCACCCACATGCATTTCCTGCGGTTACTGTACCATCCTGTTGTAATATATTTTTAAACATTAATAATACATTAAAGGTATGGAATTATAGTTTTAAAGTATACATTAATTTCTATATATAAAGAAACTTTATAAACATATTTCATCAGAAATAATAAAACCAAAGCATTATATTGAATTATGTTGGTAAGACTGAGCAGTTTGCAGTGGTTTATTCACAAACCCAATACTTAATGGTTTAATTATAAGCGATTATTTCAATAATTGGTAAGTTTCATAATTTATTATCTAACAGAAAATAAAATGCCATAAATACAAGTGAATTAATTCATTTTTTAAAAATATGCTACTCAATTTTATTATGCAATTTGCCATTAAATTATATGAGCAGTCAGATTTGTTTTGATTTAGAAATAAATAATCAAACAAATAATTCTGATAGCATTTCTAAATTAATTAAAAATTCATTATTTTAAAAATATATTTAAAAACGTTGAAATTGTATTGAAAATTATTAATAACAAGCTATTTATGTAATTATGATTAGATGATATATTTTTTTATTTAATTTAACTACAAAATTTTGTTTTTGACATACTTTGGAAAATGCAGGCCTGAGCCGCTCAAGAGCTTCATATTTAGTCCCATGACAAGGAAATTCATCCTTGCTAACTATAATATCTCCTTTCCTATCTGTAACTCTTATAGAGATGATTTCTTTATTAAAATAGCCTTGATTTTGAGCAATTTCAGTTCTGTTTTGAGATTTAACAGCTTGTAAATCTTGATCTTTCCTCGATATGTTAAATTCCTTGGCAACATTTTCAGCTGGAATTAAAGATATTATTTAAAATATTTCAATTTGTATTGTTAATGAAATACCAGCGCAATTTTATATTAAGATTCATATACCTGTGACTCCCATATGAATCGAATGAAATGCATCAGTTAATCCATCAGTAGTGATAGTGCACACGAGAGGTGTGTCTCCCATTTTTAATGGTTTACGCATGAGAACACAATGGGGAGCCATTGACATAGATTCTTGTCCCCCACATATGACAATTTTACTATCACCAGCTTTAATACTTTGATATCCTATCATAATAGCCCTAAAAAAATACTTCTATAAAAACATTTTAAGACAATTATATGTAAAGGAAATTCAATCCAGTGAATTTACTTTAAGCCAGATCCGCAAAGTTGATTAATAGTAAAGGCAGGAACTGTAAGAGGTATACCCGCATTTACAGCTGATTGCCTTGCCGGATTCTGACCCACTCCTGCAGTAAGCACCTTAAATTAAACAAAATATTAGGGAATTTTATTTTTGCAAAATGTCTCATTAAATAATATTCATGCTTAAAGTTGTTCTGCAACTGTCTAAATATACCACTCCCTCTTATTCTAAAGGTTATTTAATTTTTTGTTTAAGGTACAAAAATAATCTTTCAACTTCAACTATCTTTTGGATTGTTTTATTCATTTTCAATCTGCTACGACAAATTTTTTTTTACAATCATTGATTTTAATCATATTTTAGTTATGAATCGATAATTATTATGACCAGGGATAGGATCTTTATGTAATAAAAATTTCAAAAAATAGACGTATATTTGTAAATATATGTAATAAAGAAATGAAAATATGGACGGAAAAAAAAAAATGAAAATATCGACTGAAAATTAAAATAGGTACTTAAAGAGTTCATTATTCACATAAAAAATAAATATACATTTAAAATACCTATAAAACAACAAAATTTAAAAAAAAATTAGATTACAATTTTTTTGGAAATGTAAGAACATATTAAACTTCCTCACCTTCACAATAAAAAAAGATGCATTCTGAGATTTTCTTCGGAAAATCGACGATTCGGTCGAAGTAAAGCTTTGTATTTGCTTAACGATATTTCCACGTCGACTGACGCGTCATACGACTAATTTTATAATTGTTTCGCCGTTTTCAAATGCTGTAAAACCAGAAATCGTTGATCCGTTTAGATTTTGTTTTGCAGCACCTTCACTGTCGCATTTAAATGTTTCTTCTGCAAACCCCGCGACTTGCTTGGCGGCTAAGCTTTTTCTGTTTCTTTCCTTTTTGGCATTTCACACAATATGTATTGACTTATTACTAAATTTATAAAGCAACTGAGGCAATATAAGCATTGTCGAGAATGAGGCATCTATATAAGAAAAGAGGGGGATCAAAATTTCTGAGAATTGTGGATATTGCTTTGTGCCTTTTGATTTTCCAAGAAATTTGTTAATCCCTACGTCCAAGAAAATTATAAATCCGTACGTGCTTTACACTTTATTATTCTAGGTATTGATTGAATATACGTAAACAAGTAAATAACTAACAATAATTTTAAAGTAAATTCCCTAAAAGTTGTAAAATATGGACAAAAATGTGTATTTATCGAAATATATGTAAAATATTTAAAAACCACAAAATATGGATAATAAAAATGGTGTATATCATGGTTAAAACCATTTAGAATGCATATACATGCATTTCTAAGCCTTAGAAGAAAATATGTAAATACATGAAAATCCCATCCCTACTTATGACTAAATGTTTAATCAAATTTGATATTGGGTGTAATAAGTGGTTTTAAATATTAATCCATAGTAATATCATTTTAATTACTGGAAGCTAAACTAAACTTTGAACATGTGCTTTGCACTTGATCTTTTAAGGGGGAATTAGACATAGAAACCAATACTTTTCTACAAATAAATGTAAAAAAAAATTCACTGCACTGATCCTTACAATTACTGATAATGTTGTTCTAGTGGACAAACAATGAAAAGGATTACACACATGTTTCTGTAAGTTTTTATTTAAGCTTGTAAAATTCCAATTACCTGTCCCATTATCACTTCTGATATTTCACTCGGTGAGAGCTTAGTCCTCAAAAGAAGTTCCTTGATGACAGCAGTTCCTAACTCATGAGATTTCACAGTAGAAAGCGAACCACTAATGGAACCTAGTAAGTAGTTAAAGATTTATTATTATTTTTTAGACTGATTTTTTACTTTATTCTTTGACTAGATATAATATCATTTATACCAATGGGTGTTCTGACTGCTTCAACAATCACAACAGTCGTGTCCGACATCGTGTATGAAACTTGGAAGATTTCAAGACAGAAAATTGGGGGAAGAACCAACCTCTCTTGCCGAATACAAAAACTAAGAAGTTAATCGTACTCCTGAAAGTTTATAAGGCCTGAATTAATTAAATTCATCCTGGGGTAGGAGAAGGGGTCTTAGCAGCCTTCCCCCACTCACACATCGGTCTCCAAACTGTGCTTCTTGAGAAACCTATGAGACAATTTTGCCCATTTATTTGTACAGGCAACACTTTAAGTGGTAGGAACTTCGGCGATGTTTAAATTAGAAGCCAGGCTACTGGACGTCGCCTTCACATTCTTTATGCGATCTCAATTCATTTTCCAACATGCATTGTTTGCAAAGATCGATTCTTATTATAAAAGATTTATTTGTGAATGTGATATTTACCCTTGCTATTTATCCATTATGTAATGGATATTTAATTATTTTTTGTAATTAATAAAATATTACCTTTTTTTAAATATTACCTTTTTTTCTGTTTCTACGTTATGCCTGAACACAGGCGAGCAAACGCAGGTTAAAAGACCTTAAAATCTCTCACCAAAAAACAAAACAAAAAAAAAAACACAATATTATCATTGGCCTATTATCCAAAGGAAGGAAGATATTGTAGTTCAACCCCCCCCCCCCCTAGAAATGTCGAAAAAAAACACGAGTGAAATAAATTTACGCGTCTAATTTTTCCATAGTATAATCGTATTTATTACCTGAATTCAATATACTTTTAATTATTTTTATAAATATATGTGTGCCGTTTTTACACTTTATATACGTTTATTCTTTTTTTCAATCAACGAATTTTTCTCCCCTCCCCCCTGATCATTTTTTTCTGGTGACCTAGCTTAACTTAACATTTAGCCATATAAAGTTTTCATACTTCAAATATACTTTTAAATTATATTTTAATTTTAATTATGGATAGAAAACACGAATTATTTCTGTGCAATTCCTCACTAAACTAGATTTTCTTATTTGATGCGGAAATAAAAGAGAAAAGTTACTTTTTGTTCTTAATTTGAATTTTTAAAGAGCTTTTTTTGAATTGATTTATATTGCCTTACTTAATATATATTTACCTACAATTGTATTGAGTTATTTATATATTTGCAATTATAGTGATTTTAATTGACGTACCGGGTAATTTGTTCATATATGTATATATATATATATATATATATATATATATATATATATATATATATATACATATATATATGTTGTCTGGTTTATTCTTTTATATATATATATATATAGTAAAAAGCGATTCAGGGGTGAATATGTAGTTTCTATTTTTTTCATCTAACAAATTTAAAATAACTTTTGATCAAATTTGTACAACTTATTTACATAGCGATTCTTAACAGAGATGCGTTTAAAATCCGTCATTTCTGGTTAACCTTTTTTCTTAAATTTGCGTAGATTTATTAAATAACTACTTTTAAGTTTAATAGATGAATAGTTGTTTAGGTACTTCTACTGCAGACAATTCAAAATGTTTGTCTATTGAAAACAAAAAATAAAATAAAGGAAATAAATAAAAAACGTTCGCATAGGTACGCGAAGGCTAAATGAAATCCTGAACGGCATATTAACAGCATTCAATGTTGAACAGCCCACATGATTGGACAACAAAATCAGATGTGATTTACCTTGAAATCATCTTGAATGATTGAACAAAATATATGCTTAATAGATTTATAATAAAGGATTTATATTATTTTAGATATTATATAATTCATAATTTTTATAATAGATATTATAAATATTCGATAGATATTTACGAATTCACAATAATACAGAGTTGGATGAACTTGATAAATTTCATTCTTTATTACAATCAATGGTCTCTAATTCTAAAGCTCAACAATAGATTTCTCAACAATAGATCCTCCAACTGCTAGTGACTATAATAAAAATGTGAATTCATTAAAAGCGAGATTATACTAAAGGCCGCGGGTTCGCTTCCCGAGGTATCTCTAGGATATTTTAAGGGGAGTCAAAAATCCTTGGCTATGCCGTCCCTCGGATAGGAGGTAAAATAGAGGACCCGAGCCTGTAAGATGTCAGGTTATGTTGTTTTTTTTTTTTTTAACACCCTATATTTTTCTCGAATTTTCAAGGAGTGGTGGGTGGGAGGTCGATCCCAATACCCCCCCCCCCTCAGGTGGGTATGTACAAATATGTGTTTAACCCTTTAACAGCGGATGTAGCGGGGCATGAGGTGATCCGCCGTTACGGGTTAGTAGGCACGCTGTGCGGAGTACTTTTACGGCATTCAAGCGCTCTCATCTTATATCTTTTTTGAGCTTAATTAATCCTACACTAAGTCCTTTATCCTCACTTTTCGATCCGGACTGTGGACCTGCATTGGTGGAATTAAAAACTTTTTAAAATTTAAACAGCTTCCCCATCACTACCATCCGTTACGAGCTCCAAAAACTCTTCCTCACTATATATTTTTTTCGCCATCACAACTATTTCTCAACACAGGTTTATGCCACAGTTGTTGCAAATAAACTAAAATTAGACAAAAGATAAATAGGCAGGTACAGAAAGGTTTGATATCAGGCAAACCTGATATTAAATTTATTTACAGAATATTAACCTGTTATTTACAGAAAGCTGAAAAACAACCGTGTATCAAGGCAATAAAGTAAGGAAAAGAACAATCAAATGCCCTCTAGCGGTATAGGAAAATATTATAGATTCCAAAATACGTCAAAAGAAAGCGCTAGTTACCCGGCTCGTAAATAAACCTGGAGCAGTGAAGCGGAAAAACAAGGTGGTTCATATACGAGCCAACAGCACCCTGGGACCAGTGCGCGGCTGGCTCATATACAATTCCATCAATCAATTCCACGTCGATGTGGCAGTAGATCTCGTGCACTGTTGCCAAATCTCCAAATCTACCCGATTTTCACGCTAAAATTGGGAAAAACTTCATTTTTTTTTAACTTTCATAATGTGCAGAATTTGATTCTCTATCTGCCTATCCTAAAAATAAAACACAAAAGATAAATCTACAATCGCAATAAATTATTTTTGGTAATTTTTTACTTAAAGATTTTAATGGAAATTCTTGTTTCCCTCGTCCCTGTGTCATTATTTTTAGAGATATTGCTTTGAAATTTTTCATAAAGACACCAGACGTTCTCTGCACTCGTAAAAAAGAAAAAAAAAAGGTTTTAATGTTGTTCCTTTCCTATTTTTTAGCAAAATGAAAATAAAAAATGACATTTTGGATTTTTAAAAAGTAGCCTGCGAGGAATTTTCGTACTTTAGCAGTCTATGAAATTTTGGGATATTCCTTATAAAAAGGGCAATTTAAATTTAATTTTAAGCTATGTCCGACAAATGTGGAACGCATACAGCTGGATTAATTAATTTTTAAATGTGAGCGAACGGTACACCTCATAGGTGTACCACTGCAGGTCACTAAATAAAGATGTCATACTTAGGATATAATAAGATATATTCTTTCAACTACTTTCACACACGAGATGGGAGTTTTGTAATTGAATTATTAGTGTTTAGAATGTTTAAAAATATTTTATGAAATACGTGCTCGAGAACGAAGTACGTTAATTACGAATAGAATAGTTTTAATAATTCTCGTTTTAAGAGATACCACATTTTCTTATTACACCTATGTTATTAACTATACAAAATTATGATTCAATTGTGTGAAATGCTTTATACCTGTAGTCCCAGTAAGGGTTGATGCACTGTTCTGGCTTGGGAAAAGCCTATTTAAGGTACAATGGATTAGTGATCATCTTAAGGACCCAACATGGTGATTGCCAGGATAATGAAATTAATTTAAAAATAATAAAAGATGAAAAGATTTTGAAATAAATTTAATCATAATTTTTCATAGTGAAAATTTTTAATTAAAAAAATGACCAAAAATAATTTATTACGATTATGTAAATTTATCTCTTGTGTTTTATTTTTAAGATAGGCTGATAGGGATTCAGATTCTACACATTATAGAATTTTTACCGAAGAGATTGGACGAAGTTGAAATTAGTGGCAACGTCGCACGGAAGAATAAAGACAGAGCGATCTAGAGCGGCTCGTGTTAGAGCGTCGTAAGAGACAGAACTCCCTAGGCAAAACATACGAGTATACTGTCATCTCGGCGTGGAATGGACTATAGCAAGCTGTTAAAGGGTTAAACACTAAACCCGCACCACAGTCGTGTATTGCGCGTACTGTATGTACTGCTCCATGTATTATTAATTTCAGTCCACTGACTATGGACACTATAGTCCTTATTAAGGGTCTGGCCTCACATGTCCGCACCGTAGCAATAATACAGGTTATGTTCAGAATATTTTTAATTTAACTTACATATTACCTTTAGTTATGCCTAAAGTGGCCTGTGTCTGACATGTGTGGCTTGAACTTTAGGCATAACTAAAGGTAATATGTAAGTTAAATTAAAAATATTCTGAACATAACCTGTATTATTGCTACGGTGCGGACATGTGTGGCCAGACCTTAATAGGTATTATATAGATGATACATAAAATGACTGTAGTTGTTTATGGTAGGGTGAAGCCAATTCTTTAGACAATATTTTCGTAAAAGTGATGAAGTCTAATACTATCACACAACATGTTTATTCTTTCCATGAATTTGCCATGATATATAAAAATGCAAATTAATTAGTTAAATACATATTTTTTCTCAGTGATTAAAATTGCTCTCAGGTACTGATTTTTTTTTTTTTTTTTTTTTTTTTTTGGATTGGGACATCTATTAAATTAAATCTCAAGATGGATTTTAGGAATTAACAAAATTAAAATATTGGTCTGTAGTTTAAAAAAGATGCAAGGAAACAGAAGAAAATGACCACTTTAGTAAAATTGCATCTTTAAGGCTTTTTTATTTTGTAGTTTTTTTTTTTCACCTAATGGTTTTAAGCAGTTGAGGAATATAATCTGTAATAAATCAAAACTTTGTTAGTTATTGAGAAAAAAAAAAAACGATCCTTTAAAACCAAATCTAAAGTTAGAATGATAAAAAAACACACAAATTAAGTATATTTTAAAGTTTTTTTGACTTATCATGACCTGCATTATGATTTCCTTTTCTCTTTAATTCCATTTCACCATCAACTTTTTTTTTTTTTACTTCCTCCCCCTAAAATGTTCATAAAAATTATTGAAGTAGTTGAAAAACTAGTATTATAGTAATCGTGTTGAAATATCACAATAGTAGTTAAGTTGTCTTACTTAGACAACCAATAGATGCCTTCTTTTGAATATAAAATGTCCAAATAATCATAAGTAAAACAGGTAGCAATGCACAGTCAAGCTATCCAAACTTAATATTATATTTTATTACTTTATAACTACCGACATACATTTTATAAGTTACATATTTAATTCATTACTAATTATTTTATTAGAATTCCTCATTATTTACATATAATAGTATTTTGTTCATACTTAAATTGTTGCCACCATGTTTAAGTAAGGATGTGAAGTCATTTAAAATTCACAGTCAAATACCTTACATAATTCGTAACAAAGAAAGCTCCCAAGCTTGGTAATCATAGATACCCATCGATGGAGCATAGGTGTCCATTGAAATTTAGGGAACACTCTTTTACTTTTGACAATGAAGTATAAGGTGATTAGTGGGGTCTTACTCTACTCACTCAACAGATTTGACAATTGTGAAATGATATCAAATAATGCTCAACTGTGGGCCAATGCAAAAAGATAAGGTAGCTCATTCAAATTTTATTACTAACAAATATCAATTACTCCTTGGGAAAAAATATATACCACCAATTTTCCTATAGTACTACGATGTTATTTTCTATTAATATATATACAAATGCAGTCAAACAGGTATCAAAGCTGTCATAGACACCATGTGTGTTCAATAGTACTTTCTCATTTTTGATTGACAATAAAATTCTATAATCAGTTTAAATGTAATGTTTCTTTTCACTGGAGGGAGTTGCTAGTTAAAAAGAATTTAACCAGACCTAAGTTCCTAGACTATTGCTAACCATTGGAAAGGAGGTGAAAATACAATTCTAATCAGGTGTCATCAAACCAAAGAACTTAAAAACGAACAAGTTTATAATCCAAACATTGCAGCAGGTTGCATCTTGGTTACATCCATGATAAGCACGTGGTTACTGAGGGTTATCTTGGCTTAAGGGGGACGAAATGACAGTTTAAGTATTATGTAATCATATTGGAAGGTTTTAGTGTTGCTTTTGTTTATTAGTCTCATCATTATGGAAATTACCGGTGTAGTCAGGGAAAGTGCCAGGGAAGTGTTTAACTCTTATAATAGTTTGTTGTGTGTTGCTCAAGCTGTTACTGGCTGCTATACAACCATTGATTTAAGAAATGATTCATTTATATCTGGGAAAATTGAACAGGTTGATGGGTAAGTAATATTATTAAATCTGTTTTATTTTCATCTGTAAAGGAATAACAACACTGAATTTTCAGGTTTATGAATATTGTTATAAGTGATGCTTTATTCACTGATGTCTGTGGAAATGAATTTTATTATGATCTTTTTTTTGTTAAGGAGAGAAATATCAGATACATTCATTTACCAGATGAGGTAAGGACTTGTATTGTCTCCTTCCAATTGGAGGTTATTTGACCTACATTTTGTTTCTTTTTGTTGTGATAAAAAATAACCTAGTGATAAGTTTAGTTATGCAAAAAATGTTAACACTTTTGATAAGTGATATAATATATTCTTGTTTGTTCCCTAAGAGTGATTTATTTAGGGTTTTATATAAAAATAGAATTGTTTCCTATGTCTATTGTAATAGACCTAACCCTCATACAAGGTCATATACATAGTGTTTATTAATCTTTTTGTTACATAATTTCAGTAATGAAGGCCTATCTTCTTTTTAAAAATAATTTATTATTTTGTACTTTAAAGTCAAACTTACTTTCTTCTAATGGACTTCTAAAGTGTTCCCTTAGTAGAACCGTATTTAGCCAATTCAACAATTATCATAAGTGTGCTTTTAAAAAAATATCTTATGCTGAAAATAGTTTAAGAAATTTCAGTTTCAAGAAGGATGTTTTTAGTGAAAACTGCCAAAATTTTACCTTAAATGACTATGACTTTATTGGATTTGATTTAGACAATACATTATGTGAATACAAAATTGACTCAATAGCTCAAATGGAATATGAAGTTCTGTCAAAGTTCCTTGTTGAAAAAAAGGGTTATGATGAAAATTATTTATATGCTCCTTTAGATTCAGAAGCTGTGGACTTTCTTCAGAGGGGTTTGATTTTAGATTTAAAGAAAGGAAACATATTAAAATTAAATGAAAATGGTGTGATAATTAAAGCTAGTCATGGCACTAAGTTTCTTTCTGAAGATGCTATTCGGTCTGTGTATGGTTCATCTAAGACTTGTGAATTAAGTGAAAATGTATTTAACAATTTGACTCTAGCTTGGCAAGAACGATTTAAACAGAATTACAGATTATTATTGGATTATTTTGATTTACCAGCATCACTTGGATTTGCTAGAGCTATAGATTCAAGAGAATCAGCTGGAAATGATGATTATCCTGCTGTTGGTCGTGATCTAATTTCAGCTCTTGTTTACATGTATTCAAGGGATCATTTTAAAACAGAAGAAAGCGAGTTTTTTAAGCGATTAAAAACTAATCCAGAAAACTACATTAATAAGTGTTCAGATAAAGTAATTCATTGGTTAAGAGAATTAAGAAAGACAAAAAAGTTATTTCTAGTTACAGGCTCTAATATTGACAATGCTTCATTTACTGCTTCCAACTGTTTAGGCGATGATTGGAAGGATTTGTTTGATATCATCATCTGCTATGCATGTAAACCAGGTTTTTTTGAAAAGGATCGGCCATTTTTTTCTGTTGATGGTTTAAGTGAGGGAAATGAATTGAAGAAGCATAGTATAAAACTTGGCAATGTATACAGCCAAGGTAATTGGAAAGATTTATATGCTGTTCTTCGCAATAATTCAAACAAAAATTCTAGATGCTTATACATTGGTGATAATTTTGTAGAAGATATTTATGCTCCTCAAAAAAATTTGCTTTGTGATACTATAGCTGTGTCTGAAGAGTTGTCTGCTGAAGGATTTTGTGGTAACAACCATCCTTCTAGAAATTTTATTAGATCTAAAAAATGGGGTTCTTGCTTTATTGAATCAGGATTATTGACCCTTTGGGGTAGTGTTATCAATAATTATGCTCGAATCTGTGTTCCCTCTTTAAGTTATTTGGCGAATTTTGGAATTCATCAAAATATACACTCAGCTAGAAAAAAATATTTTGTTAGTTGATTCACCTGAATCTATTTTATCATTTTATTATTTAGTTTTGAGTGGTATAGATTTAAATAAACAAAAACCTTTTTTTGTTATGAAATATGTATTAATTTTTTTGTTGAATTCATTTAATAATAACATGAAGAATGATTAGCACCCACCAGTACCTTCTCCCTGGTTTAAAGTTACATTTTAATTGTAACAACTATAAAAAACTATTTTAATTGTACCATTTATAAAAACAAAATCTTAATATTGTGATATTTCTTTGTCAGTTAACAATCATGACTTCATTCTAAATTATTTCCTAAATTATGTAGAAGGTCCTTTTCACTAATTGTTAAATTATCTATATTAATAAAATTTAAATGCAATAAGGTTTGTGATAATGTTTAAGTTTGTTCTCTTAAATTTATGCCACTCTGCTGATTGAAAATGTTATTTTAATTTAAGAAAAAATTACTGGTAATATTTCTAAATGGGTGAAAAACTGTTATTAATTATATAAAATGTTTATTTTTGTAAAACTGTTATTTATGAATGTTTTGTTATAGTAGTGGACCCTCATAACAATATGGATCATTATACCACAGATTTGGGTACTACTTTGGAACAGGCTCCTGGGCGTGGCCTGTATTGAGAGCTTATCTGATTGTGATATTATCGAACTCCCATCCCGTCCTTTTTAGTTAAAAAGGGCCTTAATTAGCTTTCCTTAATCCTAGCTTTAGACTCCCACTTGTTTTGCTTGCTTTTAAGGCATAGACAAACCCGCAAGGGGACCTTTTCAGCTGAAATTGGGCCACATTAAACTGTGCCTAGGAGCCGCACTTCCAATGTTATATCCAGATTTGAATATAACACTGGCCTTCCCCTTGTACCCATCTTTATTTAGTCTTAAATATGATGGTAACATTTTAATTTTTTTTTTTTTACCAATGTTCTGGAACAGGAAAGTACCTGGGTGACAATACTTCTTTCATAATGTTTTTGCCTTGTCTTCACTGTTCACCCTCATTTCTCTTTTCATTTAGTACATACTGTGAAATTGCTTATAGTGAGGGTCTGCTGTTTTTTGTTATTATTACTAGATGTATTATTTAAGAGGACTTAGATTTTAATTTTATAATTTTAATATAGATATTTTAATTATGTTCATATTAAATAATATATTACTTTTATTGATATATAAGTTATGTTAATTGAATTTATCAAGTATGATTCTCTACCTCTAGGACAAAAAGAGCCAAATTTGAATAAGCTCTAAAAGAAATCAGGGTAGGATATCCATTACCTGTTCAAGGGGCTACTATTCTCCATTATTTTCCCTATAAATAGATGAATTGGGAAACATTAGCCAATTTAACAATTAATGTATGTCCTATGGTGATTTATTCGGTTTAATTCATTCAAGCTTTAGGTAATGATTAAATTGCTGGAGAAGTTAGTTATATTTTAGATATTAAGGAATTTTTGTCTTAATAACCTAACGGTCCAACCAACTGCTCCTACAATTTGCTCTAAAATATACCTCCATTAATTTAGAATTAAAGTTTGAATGATATAAATTTAAAAAAAAAATAGAGATAGAGAGAGAAATAGTGAGATGGGTGGGTGGGTCGACTTTTTTAATTTTTAGTGGAAAAGTCACTAAAGGAGTTCTTCGTTATTCACTAAGCATCTTTTGCATAGATATCTATTTATATGCACCAATTAACTGTATTTGTTTTATTTGTATATAATTTTTTCAATATATTTACGTGTAATCTGCAATAAGTCAAAAGCTCAAACGTGAAGGATCTAATATTTGTTAGTTATTTATTAGCTTTCCTATATTTATATCTAGTTTTTAAAATGAAATGAAAAGCATGTTCAGCAGGAAAATATTTATTTTTATAAGTTATTTAGGGAATAGTATCAGAAATTAATTTTTCTTAATCAACTTTAAATTGGTTTTAGTAACCTTGCACCATTTGTAATGGTTTTGTTCAGATTTATCTTGAGTATTTTTAAGCATTGAGCTCCCCCCCCCCTTTTGTTAGGAGTAAGTACAAAACTTATTTATTTGCACATATGTATAGTTCCTCTATATTAATTTGTGTATCACCTTGGTTTGTTGTTGTTATCACTTTCATCAAGGTCATATATATATTTTTGCCTAAAGGGGCAAGATTAATTTTGCCTCACTCCTTTCCTTCGCTATCCATAGAAGTAAAAATTTTATAAATATAGTTTTAAGTAATATATTTGGGGTCTAACACCACTATAACATCTATTAACTCATTTAAATTGACTGCATAAGGTCAAATCAATCAAAAATATTTTTTTTATTAGGTTTGGCACCCGCTAGAGTTTACCACATCGGCAAGTTGCCCCTTCATTTCTCCTGAGTTCCAATCTGACTTCCATTCTTTTTAAAAAAGATTTTTGCTATTAGTTTTAAAGAGATTATACTTTTTGAAATAATCTAAAATAGTATTCCTCTCTTTTTATATGACCTTATATACTCTTCAATTTGTTTTATTTACGATTTTCTCATCCTTAAAACTATTTCTTTTTACTGTGATATATTCTCCTTTTGGACATTATGATTCCATCAGGCTTTTTCATGATCATCTATGACATACTTAATTTCATATTACATTCAACCTCCCTTTAAGGGTAATAATCACTATGAACTTGTTAAATAGATATCTTTTTAAATGAACTCTGAATATTCCGATTATATTTTTTATATAAACTTTTTTAACAAAAACATATTTTAGTAAATTGTTGTTTTGTTTTTTGTTTAATATCTATATAAAATAATTTTACTATTATGAAGAAAAATATTAGGGGACTCATGATCACATATTGAAATGATCATTCATAAGATTTTTTGACATTCCGATCCTATGCCGGATCTTGATTTGTTGGTCAACTGTCCCTTTATGCTAGTAAGGCTGATCACATAATAATACAGTTTGAGTTCTAAATTTTGCCTACCAAGGTATAATTACCTTAGGGATCTTTAAAGAATACCTGATATTGCACAGGCTCGGGTCCTCCATTTTATGTTCCATCCAAAGGACGGCTCAACCAAGGATTTTTGCTCCGTTTAAAAAATCCTAAGGCCACCTGGCAGGATGCAAACCTACGATTGTTAGTGTTGTAAGTTGCTATGCTACCCACTGCACCACAGATATCCCCTCAATATTGATTTAATTGTTGTCTTTGATAATTTTTAAACAATGCTGATTACAGTCATGGTTTTTATTTAATCATTAAAAAGTGTAATGCTTACGAGTGTTTGTTGTGAAATTGTTGATAATTATAGTTCTTTGTCAGAAACTTAGTATTTTGCTGTTTGTAAGAAAGGATATATGAAATAAATTATTAGTGAAACAGTGACTTGTTTATTATTTTATATATACGCACGAGTGTATGTATAAATATATGTTTATACACATATATGTTTGTATTGTTTTTTCTTAGTCACCTAATTTCCAGAACAAAGTTTCGAATAAAAAAAATAAAAAATTTATGGTTTATACTTAATACTATAATAATAAATGTTACACAGGTTCAGTTGAGCCCATGGCGAACTATCTACAGTTGTGACATCGGGGGACCTTTAAAAAATCATGTTGCTTTATTTCTTTTGCTGTGTTAGAATAAGTCAAGAAAAAAGTTTCCGTGTTTTTTTTTTATTTCCCTTAATTAATGGAAAATGGCATGTCATCAAATAAAGATAATGGTAATGCTCACCACCTGCAGTTTGTATCACACTGATAAGGTGGCTTGATTATGGAATAGGTGGAGTAATAGTGTTTACTTGAAGGAAAATAGGGTTGAAGATAGAGGAATTGGGGAGGGTAAAGCATTGCAGGGAGAAGTAGCATGGATGACAATAGATTTCCTGAAGAATGTAGTTTATTACGGCTGCATATGTAAATCAATGTGCTGAGGTCTTTCATTTAAACTGTAGATAGCAGACCATAAAGTAAGGAGCTCAAAAATTTAAAGGTTATTTTAGCTGTAAGGACCTGCAAAAGTAAGTCGCATAATAGGTATAGTGTTGCCGGTGAGTAAGATAAAGCCAATTCAACTACTCACTGGACAATGGCATTCTTAGTATTACTATAGGAGTACAAAATCAATACTCAAGCCAATACAGATTCAATGGTTGATTTATACATTTTACGTTTCATTAGAAGGACACGGTACCCTTATTTGCATTTAAACTGTGTAGATCTTAACTATTAACAGATAGGTATAACAAATAATATATCCTGATGAGGCAAGGCCTGTGAGTTTAATGTAAAATTTTATAGAATTTAGTGATTAGCTATGTGGACAAATCAGGGAGCCAAAAAGGGTATGTTTTAGCATTATAAAGTACTAGATCCCTGTAATTGTATAATAATTGAATTGTTGAATTACTAAATATTTCTGGTCCATTTCAAGAACTCTCTCAATAATTACTTGGCTAAAAGTGTATTTATTCATAAATTAAAGAGAAAAAAAGTTCAAGGGAAGAGATTTTTTAAAATTTTCTTATAATTATTTGATGAATTGTGGACCAATTTTTCACAAACACCAAAAATAATGATAATAAATAACTCAAATTAATAATTATTGGTACGAAACTTGTTACTTTTACATATATTCTTATGTTAATTATAATTAATTTATTACGATCTACTGACATTAGTATTTTTGATGAAAATTTTATTATAATTGAGTACATAAAATTTACCAGCCATAAATTTTTTTTTATAATAAAAAAATGTGTGTTTGGTTTTTAGATTTCTATTGCAGAAGTTATTGAACGAAAGGTGAACCCTGTACGAATAAAACCAAAAAGGAAACTCCCAACTAGTTTTAAAGGGAAAAAGCTAATGTCTAGACAACTAGAGACATTAGCTCGGGTTAAACAAATCAAATTGGAGCGTGAAAACAAGAAAGCAGAATCCATGAAAGAAAAGCAATCTGAATCATGAGGGTATTAGAAGATATTAATATATGATATATTACTTATTTGGAAGACTGCCACAATAAGAAAGTTTTTGTTTTGCTGAAAAGACATCATACAATTTTTCTTTGATAAAAAGTCTTCCTTAGGGTTGAGAGATTGCGATAATGATCACAACATAAGCTTCTCCTGTAAAATTTCAGTTTTTTGGATTGTTGCAGTCTTCTTTCAAATGAGCAATACATATTTTTAGTCTCCGTCATCTTGAGGGAGAAATGAAAATAACTTCTATTATGTATGCTAGTAAACAAAAAAATTGTCTGGTATTCTTTTGTTTTTTAAAGCTTTCTGATGAATGATTTTCTTAATAAAAATAATTAAATTACATCCAATTAAAGATTTGCACTTCTATAAGTCAGTTTGCAGGTATTGTAAATGGAGTTATTTACAGCTTAAATTGGATTGAAATTTCGTTTTCAGTTCTTATTTCCAAGTCAATTTAAGTTTTAGCATGAAGCACAAAAATAGATTGTTTTGACATTTATTTTTTCATTTAGGATGTGGGAACAATATTTTGTTTCATTTATGGGTTGTGTTGCCAACATTGTGGGACTATTAAATCAGTTGAACAGATGTGTTCCAACAAGCACTTGAAAAACTTGGACAATTAAAAGACTGTGCATTTTCTTCACCTTCTCTTTTGATTCCTTATTTGATT
The DNA here is from genome assembly GCA_911387785.2 of Aelia acuminata. Lineage (NCBI taxonomy): Eukaryota > Metazoa > Arthropoda > Insecta > Hemiptera > Pentatomidae > Aelia > Aelia acuminata. Next base: position 86,908,991 of record OU426982.1, on the reverse strand, counting down.
CGTTGGTTTTCCCATTCGATTCATCAAGCATTGAAAGGGTATCGAAAATTGTTTCTAAAACCAACCAGTCAAATTTAGAATCTAAAGAAAGGGGAAGAACATGTGCAATCTGTTAATTAACAGAACAGGCACACAACTGTTGAGTGCCCAAGTTTCTGTTCACACTGAAACAAAATCATTCAGCATTCAAGGTTTCTATTCATTTCTATGAAGCTTCAAAAATTCGAAGCCAATTTGAAGTTCAAACCTTTCGAATTCAACAAAATTAAAAAAAAAAAATATTAAATTGCCTTTTTTACAATAATGAAACTGAATCATTTTCATACAAATGTTTTTCTTTGCAATAAATCGCCTCCAAATTGTAAAGGACATGGCAGGTTAAGAAAATAAATATGGAACAGATCAATTTAATTTTTCTTATATCAAATAAGATAAAGATGATCCATTTTTATCAAGCCATCAAAAAGTTTCGAAGTATTTTTTTTAAAGAAACACATTTTTTGAAGTTAGATTATTTTACAATCTATGCATCGTACAAAAAAATCTTAAAGGTAAAATGTTTGCTTTTACATGTAGAATAACATTATCCTAAAAAATGAAACATTGGCTATTATGAGAAAACGTTGGCCTTTCATTTTACCATGTATTTTTTTCTTGATAAATTAAATTTATTACAAGTATCAACTTAATAGCTGAAATAATTACTACTCAATTATTTAAGACCAAATTAAATAAACTTTATTTAAAAAAAAGTATTTAGTCCCTAAAATTTCTCACTTCCTAAAAATAATTGAGTAGTTATTACTGAAGCTAGTAATTTATGATTTTTGATAATTAAATTCATTAAAAAAAATGGACACTATAAAATGGATGAAATTTTATTCCTGAAATTACATTTTTTAAATTATTTGACTTTTTAGTAAATACTTATTCTGAATGCAAACATGTTTTGTTATAAGTTCTTTTGCACAATGATATAATTTAAGTTAAAAAAAAGTGTTTTTTAAAACAAAAATCTTAAAAAATTTTACAGTTCCATAAAATAGATCTTTATTTTAAAGAAGAATCAAAAATTTATCCGTTACATATTTTATTTTTTAAACCCATACAATCCTTTATAAATTGAAGGCGGTTTATTATACAGAAAAAAATACTGACATGAAAGTGCTGTTTTATTGTAAAAAAAAAAAAAAAAAATGCAATTTTCATTTTTTTTTAATCTGTTGGATTTGATAGGTATAGGTTCTAAATGGTTTTGTAATTTTGAAGATTCGTCAATCTTTCAAGGATATATGAAACTTTGAATATTGAGGGATTTCGGTTCAGGGCGGTCAAGGCTCTATTTACTATCTAGAATTGGTAAAACCAAATGAATTAAGTAATAAAAAACAGAATTTTCAAATTGAAAAATAATATCTCCCGGCATAATGTCTATCTCTTATGTTACTGGTTTAGAACTACTGGATCTTGGCCGGTAGTAATTCCACATCTTCTCCAGCTTAATTAACTTCTACCACATATTTCAATGATATTTTGAGATCATCTATATCTCATTATAGATTCTACAACATCAGCATTTATTCTCAATCTTATTCTTTGTGCTGCGTTTTAACTATATTTCGTGGTTGACTAATGTATTATAATATATTGTGGTTTGTGAATGATATTCAAATGATTTAGATTATTACAAAAGAGGATATAACGAAAAAATCATTTATCATACAGGTCTAATTTTATTTTTTTCTTTCATGAATAATAATGACTTTAAATTGTACTTGTTCAGTGATTTTTTCCTACAACACCTAATTTTCCATTTGCTCCTTAAAAATCAAGAAAGGTCAGTAAACAAAATTATTGATTAAATTAATGTTTATTTTCCATATACAAAAAAAAACAAAAAAAAAAAAAAAAGCAGTATATATATATATATTTAAATTTATAAAAAATGATTATATTTTTTGGATATATTAATATTTCTGTCACAAAAAAAACAACTAAATTTTGATGGACTTAATAACTTTATTTTTACAGTTGTTTCAATGGTTAAAATATTAGAATATAGTTTAGAACAAAATGAACATGATTCCTTCTTAATTAACCCATTTTGTCCCAAGGGTATAAATATTATGAATTTTTGGCATTTCTATTTCTTACAAAAGATTTTAAAAGTTGTTAAAATTATTTTTTTCATATTCTCAGAAGACCAACAATTTAGTGTGAATTTTCACTTTTCTGAAGTCTGCATATTTGAAGTTTTTAACTTCACAAATAACATCTTTTAAAAATATAAACCACCTTTTGACATTTTTAAAAATAATTTAGAACCTTGTGCATTAATTAAAAACAGAAATAAAAACTAGAACTCTTTATAATATACTCTTTCCATTTTTAATATTAATGTTGTATAAATACATCTCTGGGACAAAATGGGTTAATATTTAATTCATATTCTCTTGAATTTTATTCCATTTTATTTTTTAATATAAAGACAATGAATTTAGACTTGGCTTTATGTTCTCCTGGCCTGATGTTTGAAGAGTTTATCATGTTTTGGAATAAGGGCCTAATCATTAAAATTTCTATCATATGAAATCATCAATAACAGCTTTTCAAGCATGCTTCTTACATTTTGTATATGCATTATCAAAAACTCTTTGTCCAACAATCTTTTAACATTAAAAATTTGTTTTGTTGTTATTGTCATGATCATAATTTCTCTGAGAGTTAGATATAACATTCTAAATCTACTTTCAGTCTCTGATCAGTTAAAAAACAATTTACTGATTTATTATGTTTGTTTTGTTTCTATACTTATGTTGTAAAAAAAAGAGTCAACATCTTATATAATTTAAACATATTGTCCCATTGGTACATTACTTTTAGTTTTCTAATTTTTTTTTTCCTCCCATTCCTAGCCTTTGTGACTGTATGGGGTTGAATGTCGAACTGATGATAAATGCTTAGTTGTTTAGACCCCCAAGCTCCTAGACTCAAATATCAATACCAATATATAGTGACCAAAAATTCTAGTAATATCGCCCTAAAATCCCTATCCTATGTGGGACTTATATGTAATTTTGGTTTGATTTAGTAGTATCCCTCTTATTATTATAATTGAAATATCTTGTCAGTATTACAAAAAAAGGATCCTCTGCCTTCTAGCCAATTATATTAAATGAGAAGAGGAAATAGTTCTCAGTTGGAGGGAAACTTATAATAACTATAAACAACAGAGTGCATGAGTTTTATTTTATTTTTTAAAAACATTTTATATTTTGAGAAAGAAGGAATGGTATGGTAAATTATTAAATAAGCAGAAACGCATCACGTGTGATTTATTAGAAATACAGATATGAAGGTGCACATATTTCAGGGCCCGATAACAAATAAATAATAATTTAGCTTTTCATTCAATGTTTGGCCTTGGTGTTGTCCATTAAAAATATGGCCAAATAAAGGTAGGGTTCAATTGTTTATTTCAATAGGCTCGTTCCAGTTATCAAACAAGGTTTTCTCAAAATTTAATAAAGTTAATTTTTAATAACTTTATTAAGTTTATTTTAAAAAATCATAATGCTGCTTGCTAAATTGAAGCAGTCAATCACTGGAGATAAGAAATTATTTGTGGCATTTTCTACAAGTATATTATCATATTTAATAAGTATTTAATTTTCAGATCTCCATTTATCATTGGTTAAAACTGAAATGGTGATCTGAAAACGATAGCCATATAAAATGTGGATTGTTGGTGCTTATGGCGTGATGACCCAGAGGTCACCTACGCCTGCATTTTAATATGGAATAAATATAGTTTTATGGGTTAACACAATCTGTGGCCGAACCCTTAATTTGTCGTTAGATTAAAAACATAAACCAAGCAAAGTTGTGTTCAAATTATGTCTGGACAATTTTTTCTTGAAAAGGCGATATTTCAGTTTAACTTCTTCATATTGTGGGGAATAAATTAATAAAAGGTATAGCGAATCTGGTGATTATGTGATGATAGACCAATTGTGGCTTACCCACAAGTTCAGCCATAACAGTTTATAGAGGCTAAATGGTCAAGTTTATTTCATGGAAGTGGGACTTATATCCCATTGTCTTTTAAGAGATTATTACTTCTTTGATCCAAAAATGTTTATGAGGAGCTTAATCATCACTTGGATGCAGCTGTTTTCAAGGGAGAGATTATTCAAGTATTCAAATTCGGATTGATTTATTAAAAGATGCCATCATATAAAAAGAGCATGGTTCAATCTTGGTAAACATGAATTCATTGAAAAGTTTATAAGTAAAATGGACTAATTAAATCGAAATATTAAAAATTAAAAAAAGAAAAAATTAAAATCAAGCAGAATCACGGCTCTAAGGGTAGAAGCTAACAATCGGTGATGGAAATTGGATGAGGCCAAAAATAGAGGGGTAGGTGCGGGCATATTTTTAAAAATCGGTGTAACCGGCCCTCATCTGCTCTCTTAACCCTATCATAATAATTACATTAAGGGTAAAATGATGATGAATAAACTATTGGAACTGGACTTCGATAAGACTATTACATATTTACAATTAAAATAAGTTCATTAGTTAAATACCCAAAAAATTATCTCTTTTTTCCAACCTTGAAAATATTTACAACATTACAGACCTAAATATTTTTAGATGGTTACTGATCATAATTAGGACCTATTGAGTTAATAAATTCAATTATAAGTAATTTGTTCTCCTATTTATCACATGAATTCTTCTATGAGAGTGTGACATCATTTCTCATTTGCCTCTCACCTGCATACTATTGAAGGTCCAGACCATATTATATAAGCATGTAAATGTTATGGTTTAATTTAAATACATTAAACATTGAAGTTAAAGTGTAAGAATGCTAATTCATTCTGTTTTTCGATAAATATATCAGCCAAGGCCAAATTACTTCAATAAGCTATAGCAACATGGCCTTGGTTACAACAATACAAGCTATAACAGCATCGTTATATATACCGAAGCCCAATTACTTCAATAAGATGTAGCAACATATTGTTTTATTCATCTTTTAAATACAGATCTTAATAAATATTCGTAAAACACTATAAACATTTATTTACCAATATGTTAATATTTAACATAACTTTTTTATTGTCAACATTTCCTCTTTTTTATGCAGATTATTTGGATATATGCCCAGTAAAAATTGTATATATATTTATAAATAAAATAAAGGTATAAGAAATTAAGGGGCACACTATTTAAATACTTTTTCATTATTAAACACTTTCTTTGCCTAATGTTACAGGAATAAAAATTAAGTAGATGATATAAGATAAGTTACATCTTTGATTGAATATGACTAGGCAATGATAAACTTAACACGTTAACTGTGACGAGGGGTCATTTGACCCCTTGCGGTGACTTCCATTACTGCGAGCCATTAAACGTGTATTTGTCGTTAACTGCGAAGCTTGTCACGCATGCTGTTTTAATATTTTTCAGATTTTTTATTTTTTTTTTATAATGCACTAATTAATACTAATTATATATCGAAAAAAAATGTTAGGGGTCACTTGACCCCTCGTCGCATTATAGTTTAAATGTTTTCCTTAATGCGGCAAGGGGTCAAATGACCCCTAACATTTTTTTTTGATATATAATTAGTATGCTCATTAACTTGCTCTTTTAATGCTCATTAAACTTCATCTTACTATTGTTTTGGCATATTATATAAAATATTAATGAATATGTAAATAAAAAATATTTTTTCTATTGTAAAATATATTTTTCTAATGTTTGAAAGCTGTGAAAGCGGCAGTAATTTATTGTGAATCACATTTATCTAAGGGTGAATCACAGATTCCCCTTCTTTTCTTGTTCTTTGACTGATTCTACTTAGTATTGTTGACACCTGAGCTCTGGTTTATTTGTCTCGTCTCGATTCAGTAAATAATTTCGAAGAAGGTCCGGACCACTGTGACGACTGTGCCGACAAACCGTCTCTTTGTTTGCAATGCTTCAATGATAAACATTATAAAATGTAGTTTTCACATGTTATTTCTATTTAAATAATTTAATTAGTAATATTTAAGTTTATTTTTTTAAATATATAAAAGGTACACCTATGTTCATTTATTTATAATAAAAACATACTTTTTGTTTTATTTTTTATATCTGAATTCTTCCTTTCATGAATTATATATGCTGAAAATTAAGAAAATTAAAACCATATAGCAAACATTTTATGATTAAACGTAAAAGGAAAGAAAAAAATTACTGTTAGTATAACACAGATGTAGTGGAAAAAATAAGTAATAAAAAATATATTCAGAGGCAACAGAATTCAACCCTGCTTCTGTTACGAATTCTTGTATGTCAGGTATTTGTAAAAAAAATGGATTTCACTTTAAAACATTCATCAATGTTTACAGAGAGTTAATTTTAATGTCTAAGGGACAAGGGGTCAATCAGCCCCTTGACGCAGTTTAGCGGTGTGGTAGCAAGGGGTCATTTGACCCCTCGTCGCAGTTAACGAAAATCCCAGTTTATTTGTTTCGCAGCTAACGTGTTAAGCAACATTGCCTTTTGATGCTGCAGAGATTCATATAGAGCACTAATTAATCTATTTGTGCAATTTGTCTGTTATGAAATTTTATATGTATAAATAAATCAATAAATTACTAACTATAAAAACAAAGTGATGTTTTATATTATGTCTATAATTTGGTAAAAAGTTATGCCAACTGTATAATGAACATTGTCAAATAATTCTTTGAATTATATTGCCATACCCCTATTAAGGGGTATTATAGGGGCATATAGCATAAATATGCTAAATAATAAAATGTATGACCCAAATTTTAAATTCTATGGCATTCATTTAAATAATGTTTGGAAAATAAAAGTCCTTCTGTAAGTCCCCTGAATATTAAGATCTAAAATATGTATTAATAACATAGTTGGTTTGATTTATTATATAAAAAATTAAAATTATGTAAAAATTAACATACATAAAAATTTTCACAATTCATGTCACATACATATAACCATCCTCACATACCTTTTTTTTTTATATTAAACAATATATTTTAATAATTTAATTTTACAAACTTTTATTTAAATAAAATAATTAAATTAAAACATAACATACAATATATAAAATTTTACTTGTCAAACAAAGAAATCATACTTTCATAAATAAAATAACAAAAAGTCAAAATATATGCTTTGTGAACTTCTAGGAAGTTCACGACAATTGAAATAAAAATATAAAAATAGACAACAGTTTAACAAAATGCTAAAAAATTCCTGAGATGCTTGTGCTAAGCTAAGAATGTTAATATATTTAACAATATAAATACTGTGTTTCATACTTATTCATCTCTAGCAGTGATTCTGTACACAAAATGATTTTGTCTGCAACTAAACGTTAAAAACTTAATGTTAAATTCTTTCTACAGCTATAGCTATACCCATACCTCCTCCAATACAAAGTGCTGCAATTCCTTTTGATTTTCCAGTTCTTTGCAGGGCATATATTAAAGTGACCAACACTCTAGCTCCTGAAATGTTAAATGACCAACTTATTGTTTCAGTTAACTGTGATTATCAAACAAAATGTTTCAATTTAAATTTTAACAATTGTTTTATTTTAAGCTCCAAAATTATTGCTGCTCTAAATGTAAAGAAACTATTGAAAAAAAGATGCTCAGCTTTCAATCAATACTGGTTCATGTAATCATAAGTGGATTGTTGATAGTTTGCACTATTCAAATTTTTTATTCAATCCAAGCATCATTTATGAAGATTTTAACAAGAATGTAATAAATCAGAAAGAAATATTTAAAACAGAGGTAAAATAAGGATAAATCTTTTTTTCTTTTTTTTTTGAGAAAGAAAGAAAAGAAAAAAGGACTGTTCAAACAGAAATAACAAAGTCAGTTATTATCTAGAGCGATTTGTTACATGGTGAATAGTTGAATATGAGGATTAATTTCTGTTCTGAATGTTTTTCATTTTAAAATAAAACACTCTTGAAAAAACATGTGTTTCGAAAAATGGGAAGTTGTTGAAAAGAGTGAGCAAATATCTGATTAGTTAGTATGATTATATTCTTTCATTTGTTTTTTAGTTTCGGGTGATAAACATTCAACTGTATTTTCTTTATATCCTTTTTACATTATTTATTATATCTTATGACTTTTCGGACCCTCAGTGCATCATCAAGTACCTTTTCTATATCTAACACTGTATAAAATATTCCGTCTTCCCTTCCTATATAATGTTTCCAAAAAGAAACAATCATCCACTGGCTTCATCCAAAAGAACATTATTAGGAAAAAAAGTGACATTAATATATTTTTGTGCAGAAATTGAGCATTTTTTGTTCGAAAAACTAATATAACTATATTTTGATGGAACATTCTAATACATTTAATTTTTTTCTTTAGATACCTTACACAGAAAAAGGGTGGTTAGAGTTGGAGACTATCAATTTTCCACTAAAAAACAAATTTAGAAGTTTTCGACAGTTCAAATACTATTGATAGTCTCTTGATAGATTAGATATATTGGGTTGATGCAAAATTAATGCAGGTTTCCTCTATTGCGATATTTTTATTCCAATTGTGTAAACAAAGCAAATCCTAACATTGATCATTATTATACCAAAACAAACCTTATCTAATACCCTCTCTTTCACCATGAATTTGATCAGTAATATCGTTTTGTTCAGTGTGTTCAAAGGTCTTAAATCGAAAATGTCGAAGTACGATTTTCGTCAAATTTATTTTTACGAATTTAAATTAGGGCGCAACGCTGCACAAACGGCTCGTAATATTAACGAAGTGTGGGGTCAGGGGGCTTTTAACGAGTGCACGGTGCAGCGTTGGTTCCAGAAGTTTCGCAGTGGAGATTTCGACCTCGAAGACAAGGAAGGTCGGGGCCGTCATTTAGCTCTTGACAACGACCAGCTGAGGTCAATAGTGGAAGAAGACCCAACCAAAACCACCCGAGAAATAGTGGTAGAACTCGGCGTGAACCAATGCACAGTTGTACGCCACTTGGAAGCAATTGGTAAGGTAAAAAAGTTGGCCAAGTGGGTGCCACACCAATTAAACGACCACCAAAAAAATCGCCGCTTTGAAATCTGTTCCATGCTTGTGACACGCAATAAAAATGATCCATTTCTCGATCGCATTGTGACGTGCGATGAAAAATGGATCTTATACGACAACAGAAGGCATTGTAGCCAATGGCTGGGCAAAGATGAACAACCAAAACCTTTCCCGAAGCCCAACCTGTACCCAAAAAAAGTTATGGTCACAGTTTGGTGGTATACTGCTGGTGTTATCCACTACAGCTTTCTCAATCGAGGTGAGATTATAACTGCTGACAAGTACTGTCAAGAAATTGACAACATGAATCAAAAATTACGTCTTTGCCCAGCATTGATGAATCGGAAGGGACCTATCCTTCTCCATGATAACGCCAGACCACACGTCGCACAACCAATGCTACGACGACTGCACGAGTTGGGCTACAAAGTTCTCCCACACCCACCTTATTCACCTGACCTCTCTCCTACAGACTTCCACTTTTTCAGGCATCTGGATAACTTTTTGAGGGAGAAAAATTTTCAAAACCAGGATGAAATTGAAAATTCTTTTCGTGACTTAATTGAGTCCAGGGATTCAGATTTTTTTTCTGGTGGAATAAGAAAGCTTGTTGAACGTTGGCAAAAGTGAATTGATTCAGATGGAAATTATTTTGATTAAATATATATAGTTAAAGTAAAGATATGGCCTATTTTCAATGAATATAAAAAACCTGCATTAATTTTGCATCAACCCAATAGTTTTTTTTAAATGTGGACAATTTTTTATTGTTTCACCATTTTTTTTTCCGTACTTATACTACGTACTCACTATTTGATTGTGGGGTTTTGAATAACAATCTAACACATAGAACTATTTAGGACAAAAAAAACACGCAGCTTATATGCTCAAGTGGTAAGCAAGAAAAAAAAGTAATAAAAATGAATTATTATTTGAAGAGTAAGCAACAGGTCAGGCACTGTGAGGACCACAGTGTGAACACTTCCACATGCTTTGTACAACACAGTGGCATGCAACAAATCTATACCTCTTAATGGTTGCAATAATCGTTATTCAAATATAGCTACACAGAAAGTACATCAGGTCATATGTGTAGTTATAAGGAGGTTTGTTCAAAACCAAGTTGTGGGCTGTACTTTGCCCATGACTACATTCATTAAAACAATGCTAGATAATATTGATGTTTGACACACCATTCAATGATAAAGTAAACAAGAAATCTCATCTCAAAATATTCAAATACATACAATATATTAATGTAAGATTTTTCTTTTGTTGGAAAAACTTGTCCAGAATATGTGTTATGTCAACCATTAGGTCAAAATAAAGATAAAGACAAAACCAAAGCCATTCAATCTGCTTAACCAACTGATTTAATAAATTTTAAATAAATATTTATAAATAAATTCATTTTATATTAATTTAATCATTATTGTGGGTAACCACCTTGTTTTTAAATAATTTATTTTATAAGAGAAAAGATTTGGCTCCACCAGGAATCGAACCCGGGTCTTCTGCGTGACATGCGCGGTATGCTAACCATTGCACCACGGAGCTCGCTTACAAACGGTGCCAAATCCTTCCTCTTCATTGACACCTCTCCCACGATCTCGCAAGTTTTGCGAGTATTTATGGGAGATGCACAATTTTTGTCCAATTTTGGGCATCTCTTGATGTTCGTCAATTTTTAAATGATTTTATATTAAAGAATTTGGCACCGTTTCGAAGCGAGCTCCGTGGTGCAATGGTTAGCATACCACGCATGTCACACAGAAGACCCGGGTTCGATTCCCGACAGAGCCAAATCTTTTCTCTTCAAAAATAAATTATTTAACATTATTTAAAAACAAGGTAGTTACCCAGAATAATGATTAAATTAATATAAAATAATTTAAAAATTGACGAACGTGAAGAGATGCCCAAAACTGGACAAAAATTGTCCATCTCCCATAAATACTCGCAAAACTTGCGAGATCGTGGGAGAGGTGTCAGTGAAGAGGAAGGCGCATGCATGCATGCACTTCGATTCCCAGCGGAGCCAAATCTTTTCTCTTCAAAATAAATTATTTAAATTCATTTTACTTTATTCAAACAATAATTAGGATATTTATATTAAAATTTGCATTTTGTTTATACAAAATCTGCATAAAGTAATAAACTAATATTAGCAGTTTCTTCAATCATGAGAAAATATACCTGATGCTCCTACAGGATGGCCTAAAGCTATAGCTCCTCCACTGATGTTTACTTTTTCCTCATCGATTCCTAGTTCTCTCACCACTGCAATTGATTGGGCAGCAAAGGCTTCATTTAATTCAAAGAGATCCACATCTTTGATGGACCAAGATATCTTCTTTAACTAAACATTTAGTCAATTACTATATTAGTAAATCACCAAGGATTAAATACAGAGTTAACAAGACATGAACGATAACAGGGTGAACAGATTGGTAGTACTTTTTCTTTCTGCATGTGGTTTGCAACAATATCAAAACATCATTGTTCATCACATTATAATTGTTCTAGGAACCTTTGTAATGACTTTTCCCATAAGAGGATAAAATATGTAATATTTTTCTGCCACAAATTTTTCAACTCTCTAAAAGTGCATGCACTATTATTATTCACCACAAATATTTTTACTTTCAATTAACTATATATGAAATACAAAGTAAGGGAAATTATTAGGATCGTGACAAATTTCGAATTCTGGATTTGAATGAAAATACACTTTTTGGGGTCCTTTGAGTCCAAATAACGAAGTTCCGCAAATGTGTGTGAACATACTAGTTAAAAAACGATAAACGGCACGAAACTGAAATTAGATAATTGAGGTAGATTTATGCCCCTGATGTGAAAATTTCATCAAATTGGATACGTCAATTCATAAATTTTATTACATTTCTACTTTTTTTTTGTTTGTTTTTTGCGATTTTCTCTAAAACGACTCTGAAGATTTTGATTAAAACTTTAAATTAATAAGAATCATGTATTATTTAATACAAATTGCATTTATACAGTATGTATATAATTATAAAAAAATAAATACATACACGTAGGCTTTATCATCAAAGAAATGTTCTGATGGAGCTTAAATAGCAAACAAAAACTTTTCTTCCTACAAAGTACCATTGATTTTGTATGTATGGATAAATTAACTATCCCTCATTGTGCCTAGTAATAAGAAATGGTTAAATATGAAAGAATTTTGTAGACATATACCGGAGAAAAAAAGGGAAAATGTTTTGCCAAGATTGGAATTTAAATTCCCATAAATGAGAACAGCAAAATATACCTATAATATATTTATTTTCGTAAAATGTAAATAATTAACATAAGATGTGAATATGCATGAAAAATTCATAATTTATACATTTATATTAGGTACCTATATATACCTTATATTAGGTACCTATATACCATAAGGTTCCAACAAAACTTATGTTGACAACTCTTTTGCACGTGCAGTACTTTACTAACAGCCCATTGTTAACAAGTAAGGTGCACTGCGCATGTATACATGTTTCAAGTGGTTGTTGAAAAATACCTCTTGAATGGAAATTAATTGTTTCCATGATAACAAAATTTAGTTTCATAACAAAAAATAGAAACTTATAAAAGTCAGACATAATGGTGCATTATGTTTTGCATTGCCAAACTGTCAGAGATAAAAAACTAATAAATTATAAAAAAGTCCTTTCAGTTAGTTTCAATAAACTACAAACTGAAAATACCCCTATAATTGATTCCACCTTAAAATATATTCACAATGAACAGTAATAAAAAACAAAAAAAACTTGACTATTGATGAAATTAGGATTTTTTTTAATGCCCCTTAAAAAATAATAATAGTAAATACTGAAGACTTTCAAATTTTGGAATAATTAAAAAAATCTCATGAATCTTACATCTCATCTCTGAACCTTAAAATAAAAAAATAAAAAAGAAGTAAATAAATATGGATCAAGCTATTTATTTTCTGTGGATATCTAAACTGCGTTTACAAATTAATAAAAACACATCAATTTTTACTCCAATTAGATTGGTTAGGGAAAGTTGTGATTTGCGCGCACAACAGAATTTTCAAAGAATAAAATTAGAACATTTAATGACAATACATTTTCAGACATCAGTTAAAACGGAATTTATTTAAGTATCTATTATATACAATATGCAACACCATAAGCAATTTTCAGTTTGTGACATAACATTTTAAAATTTTTTTGAACACAAAAAAAAAAAAACACAAGTTTGAAAATAACCGTCAAATTATACAGATATGAAAAGAAAAAAAGGCTGAGGAAACAATGAGATGGACATGAAAATATTTCAAAATAATGATGCTAAAAAAAAATCTTTTCAGAATGTCCCACAACGAGATGATCTATTTCCTCCATGAATAATGTATGAAAGCTCTGTTATTGTCACCATTTAAAATTAATTTGTGAGAATTCCATGTTGAATATAATGTGCAGATAGCACCTTAATAAAGGTGCATATTGAATTTAACCATTCTTCTTTGATTTATTACCATTTATGGAAATGGCAGTCAGCCAATTACCATTTAGATTTTTTTGTTTAATATAAAATGCTTTTAAACATTAATTATGGCTAAGAAATGTGATGAGAAGAAATTCATTTACAATCACCTAAGTAATTGTAATATAGATACAATTTACAATCATCCATAGTATGTAAAAATTAAATTAATCAGCTTCACTTAATATCTGAGAATTATTTAATTTCATAAAAAGCAACACCAAGTCCTATCCAAACATCTTCAAAATCCAGTGAACGAAATTAAAATCATATTGTTAATTATTTTTCTAGATTACTGTCTAATTATTTTTTAGTTTTTATCATAAAAATGAAGCTTACCAAATTTTTTATAGCAGGAATTGGCCCTAAACCCATAACCTTTGGATCAAGCCCAGCTTGGCCAAAACCAATAATTTTCACTTTTGGAATTAAATTTTGTTTTTTTGCTTCATCCATTGTCATTAAAATCACTCCAGCAGCACCATCATTCAACCCAGATGCATTTCCTGCAGTAACTGTGCCATCCTGTAATATATACATTATGTAGTACTTACACTAACACCATACTTAGTCAAGCAAAAATATAATTTCTATATTTTTTAATCAAGAAAATATTAATATTATCAAATAGAGAAATATTAAGAATAGAAAATAATAATCTTATCTTATTAAAAATACAAAATAAACAAATCATCAATAATTTTAAAATCATATAGGGTTATTTTATGTTGGTGGGACTGAACATTTTACTAAAGAGCATCTAAAAGATTTAGTCAAGTCTTCTATTTTACATGATACCATTTGAAAACTGGGTAAGTCTAGTAATTAAAAGTAAAAAAAAAAAAAAAAATAAGATTAATGTATGACTATTGAATAATTTAAAAATAACCATTTTGTAACTATATAATTAATAATAAAGGAAGTGAAATTAAATTTAGATAGCTAGAACCTTTTTATTTCAAAAAGCATAATTCAAACATCTAAGTTCTCAAATCTACAAAAATATATATTTTCAAAAATTTTATGTTTGAATCAAAACAGTAATTCAATATTTTCAAATAATAATTATCAAAGTCAAACACCTTCAAGAATTGCAAAAAAATAACATAATATATTATACTAAAAATATAGTAAAATTCTATATGAGTTCTTTTTAATAATAATAATTGTATTGATTATGGCAGCTTTGCCTTAATTTTATTTGTGAATATAGATATTTTTTTCAATATTTCCGCAATACTCATTAAGACATACTTTTAAAAAAGCAGGCCTTAGGCGTTCAAGGGTTTCACATGTAGTTCCATGAGAGGGAAATTCATCCTTGCTAACTATTATGTCTCCTTTCCTATCCTTAACGGTTATTGAAACTATTTCTTTATCAAAATAGCCTTGCTTTTGAGCAATTTCGGTTTTGTTTTGAGATTTAGCAGCAAATGAATCTTGTTCTTTCCTTGATATGTTGAATTCTTTGGCAATATTTTCGGCTGAAATTTAAGATAGAACTAAATATTCTCTATTACTATTTAATATATATATTGTAATTTTAAATATTTAATAAATACCTGTTATTCCCATATGAATAGAATTAAATGCATCAGTCAATCCATCTGTAAGTAAAGTACACATTAATGGTGTATTTCCCATTTTTATAGGCTTACGCATAAGAACACAATGAGGAGCCATAGACATGGATTCTTGTCCCCCACATATTACAATATTTGCATCACCAGTCTTAATACTCTGATATCCTAGGAAAACAGACCTAAAGACTATCTATGTAAAAACACATTAAGACAAATATTTTAATAGAAACATTCAGTGTATTAATGAACTTACTTTAAACCAGATCCGCAAAGGTGATTAATAGTATAGGCAGGAACTGTATTAGGAATACCTGCATTTATGGCCGATTGCCTTGCTGGATTTTGCCCTACTCCTGCAGTAAGGACCTTAAATTGAAAAATAAAATACTGAATAAGAATATTCACATTCAAATATAAATAATAGTAATATTAGAAAGATTGACATCAGTAATTATATCAAAAGTTTCTCTGCATTTCGGAACTTAATAGTACCTAAAGTCCTGAAAAGTCACTTATCTGTGATTCCAAATCTGAATCTGGTGATATTTAACAGGTAAAATGCGAATTAGGTAGATCATCGACTGTTGATTTGGAATTTAGAATTGGCGATAAGGGCACGGTCACAGAAGAAATATAAAAAAGTCTATTATTTTAAATGTGATTATTATTATTTATGAAATATTACCTGTCCCATTATCACTTCTGATATTTCACTCGGTGACAGCTTAGTCCTCAAAAGAAGTTCCTTAATGACAGCAGTTCCTAACTCATGAGATTTCACAGTAGAAAGCGAACCACTGATGGAACCTATTTTCAAAGATTTCTCATTTTAAAAATTGCTTTTCAACTTCATTTTAAACTGAATATTAGAAACAATAACATAGAATCAAAAAGTTTTTATTGAAAATTACCAATAGGTGTTCTGACTGCTTCAACTATCACAACGGTTGAATCGGACATCGCGTATAAAACTTGTCAGGAGGATTCCTGTACTGAAAAAGGGGCCACCTCTCTCCAAACGAACTGCTCTCACCCAACAGGAGAAACTGAAAAGTTGATTGCATTCCTTGAAAGTTAATACCTGAGCCGGCTACCCACAATGCAATGTAGTCACTTGATTGCAATTTTCTGTTGAAAAGTTAATAAATCCTCTTGTAATAAATATTTTTGTCTACAAAAATCAATGTAACATGTATTTTTTTTAACTACAAATTTTGATTCAATTGTTAAAATTAAAAAAAAAAAAATATCATTAAGATTGGTATGGTTTCATTTCAGGTACCGTAACCTTTCCAGTCCAGTAGTATTACCCTGTTGTGTTGTGCAAAAATGGCTGATAGACTGGAGGCAAATTCGAGCTCTCCAAAATGTACAGGTAAATCGATGATACATTTTTCATTTCACTGGAGATGAAACATATTATCTTGTATATTGTGGGCCAGCTACGCTCAACGCTATTTGCCGAGGCATCGATGACTTTATAACCTTTCTGGTCCAGATGTCCATTGACTTGAAATTATAAATAAATAAATGAATTTATTGCCTTTGCATATTTTATTTAGTTATAAATGTGATATTCGCCTCTTCATTTACGTTTTGTCCAGTTTTATTGTGTCATATGTTAAGGTTATGTGTTTATTGAATTCTCATTTTGTAATTTTCTTCTAGCTAATTGTTATCTTCTTGATTTAACGTTTTAAATTTAGTTTAAACTAGGCATAGAGTGTTTTGTGCTTTCAACAGTTTTTTGTTTATTGCATTTAAGTAATCTTAAATTGTCCCAGTTGCAAAGTGATGTTATTTTTGAAAAAATGTTTTGACTGTGTATTTCATCTTATAATTTGAACTGTTAATTCCTTTGAAACTTTGTTGAGACATTATAATCAACTTTTCTTTTGATCAAAAATGGTGTTTCATTTCATATATTCAACCCGACTTGACATCTGACAATTGGACAGACTTGACATCAATTTTTTAAACCTTTTTATCTGTTGGAGTTTCTTCTGTGATCAATATTTACCCATTTTAATTTATTCCATTAGTTGTTCTCATGTAAGGATTTCTGTTTTGTATAATTTAAGTGGTTTATTTAAAATTGTTTCTTCTGCTCGAAATTGAATTGATAATTACATTTAGTTTTTAAGATCTTACAATCATACATTCTTAAAAACTCAAACTGCAACTATTATTGTATATTTCAATCATCAATTAGTGTAATGCTTTCCAGTGTAAAAATTGGAGTTATACCAAAGTATGTTTACTTGCTATTGGGTTCTCTCCTTTGTAATCAGGTTAAGAACAACCATGTTAATGTCTTGAATATTGTATATTCTGGACACTTAATGTTAGATTTTCTGTATTTATAAACTAATTAACTTCAAAATTGTCACCAGATCCTATTTTTTCAATATCCCTTTTCATGAGAATTCTATACATAATAAAAATAAATTGATATAATTATTAAATTTATGCACTAATTCAGATATAGAACACTAACTAATTATTCAGTTGTTCTCCTTTTAGAATTTTGTAGTTATTGCTTGTGAATAAATTTATGATCTGAATCTTTTTTTGGCAGGTGCTACAATACAGTTAATACACATTTATGTTACTTTAAAATTGGCATGTTAAGTTTGATTAGTCACGCTGATCCTAGAATTTGTCTGTATACATATTGATTACTGCTATTTATTTATTGGTGGCTGATGACATAGTGGGCATGCTGATATTATATGTGGTCTATCTAATCGATTAAAGCTTTAGCTACTTTTACTTTAGTAAAACTGAATTCCCAAAGCCCAAAAGTTTTCCCTTTTAGCTACACAATGTTTAAATAATCAAATAAAATTTTTTTCATGCTCGTGATTTTTATTAAAGTATCATAAATTTTTATGACTTATTGTTTATTAAAAATTCTATTATTAGTTTTATTATTCAGATAATTGTCTGATTAGTTATTTAATCAAATACTTACAGAGCAGCGGGACTGGTTTGCTTAGGTTTCCGCTTACTATGAGGCTTAAAGGGTTAACATGAGGGTATTTTTTTTATTCCATTTATTAATGAAGTTATGATTGATAACTTCCAGGAAAATAATTTTGGAATATTTTAAAACAAAAATAATACAAAATATTTTATTTTATATATTTTTTAGCTGTAATTGTCGCTTTTATTCCTATTTTTAAATTAATCTTATTTATCCTTTTACTCTGAAGGCTATAAAGTTATTAGCAAGTTTGAGCATGGCACATAAAGAAATTTATATGGGTTTTACTTGGCTTCTATGTTTTCTATAATCTCTCTTATCATAAACATATTCAGTTGACTAATTATTTTACTGAATATTGGAAACAACAATCGTGATGATTGAATCAATAACACTTGTTATAAAAATAATTTTTTAATTGGATATAATTGTTTATTTTTTTTTTTATAGATTTTTAAAATACACCCGACTCCTGCTCTTCAATAGGAGGAATATATATATTCTCTTTGGAAGTTTTAAAGAAATAATATAGGATAAGCCCAAAATGGTCCTTGTATCTTATTGAATTAGATGCCCTAGTTTGATGTTTTTGTTTAAAATATGTGTTTTTTAAAAAATTCTATTTTATTATTATTTATTTCCATAAAGTATTATTATCTAAGTCGTCAATATAATCTAATCTCGTAAATAATATGATCAATATAACTTATTGATATTACTGTTTTTGCTTATGTTAAGCATAATAAAAACTCATTGTTTAATAATGTTTTTCATATTATTTTATCTGATAGTTATTTTTGTTTAAAATTTGTACCATCCCAAGGATTTTATAAATGTTTTTTTTTAATTTCTTGATTTAAATTTAATGAAACATTATTTTATTTAATGCATGTTATTCACTTATGCAGTCGAATTTATTATTTTGAAATTTAAAAGTGTTCATTAATCCAATTACTTTGATCTCAATTACTCCACACTTTATGACAATATGCATTTCGCTGCTAGACTGTAAAATAATTTATTTTTCAAAATATATTTATTTTTTAATTACAGCTCCCCAGTTATATTAATATTATTTTAAAATATCTGAATTAATATTATATATCGTCGGTTAAACTGCCAAACCTAGTAACCCCCAAATACATAATTTTGCAGAAAATTAGTAATTTTCCCCCTTTGGAACGTAATTTCTGGTTTTGTTGTATCTTTAGTACTTAAAAACGGTCCTATTAAAAATAAAATAACAACTCAACGTTAGTGTATATGTTTATCTATACCTCGAAGAAAAGGAAAAATTGAAAAAAAAAATTTTGTGCATAAATTGTTGGTATTGTGTTTTGGTATACGGTATATTACCAAGGGAACGTGTTTAGAGGCTTTTTTAACCCTTTAGGGACATTTACCAATCATTTTTTGATTAACCGTAATCTTTGGTGTTTTATTTGTAATAGTATTTATATAGTTAGGGGAGGATTTCGATAGTGAAAAATTTTACTTCCGGTTTTCAACAGAAATACATGTTTTGAGGTCCCTTGAGTCCAAATCACCAATCCCCCGTTTTGTTTAATTTGGAATTTTAATGTATTATAATACTATAATTAGTGTTATGGAACTCTGGAAAGAATTAAGAAAAAAAAAAAAAACCTATTCGTTAACAACGGAATAAGTTCAAGATTGTATTTTTGACAAGTTACTTGTTCTGGAGTATAGTAGAGAGAGAACGCTTTCCTTACTTTGAGTAGAATCGTCTTCACATTGTCCAAATAACTTGTTAGGTGGGGTCACCTGTGGTATAGTGGTTAGCATGGTAACCTACAATACTGAAGGTTGCAGGTTCCCGCCTTGAGGTGGCCTTAGGATTTTTTAATGGGAGTAAAAAATCCTTTGTCATGCCGTCCCTCGGATAGGACGTAAAATGGAGGTCCCGAGCCTGTTCGATGTCAGGTACTCGTTAAAGATCCCTATCCTAATTATACCTGGATAGGCTAAATTTAGGACTCCCACTGTAGCATCGTCCGATTAGCCTTAGTGGCATAAAGTGACCTTAAACAAACGAACTTATTAGGTAATGGAATATACCTTACACCTTTGTAAATGAGCTGCCCTTACTGACAATAACATTGATCCTTTATAAAACGATGATCAGCCTAGCCAACATTTCTGTGTAGAGCACCCTTTTCTCCAAATACATTAACCAGTTTACGAAGCTTCCATAATGGAATATTTCGAAAACTTGTTTATAACTCGTCATTTCCTAAGGGAAAAACCTCGGAAATTCACAAAAAGTTTGATGTATAAATTTGAGTGAATTTAGTTAAATATACAAAGAAGTTGTTAGTCCCTACATAATGAAAATGATAAATTATAATTAGGTATACCAAGAAAATAGGTTACTAAAATCAAACTTTAGAAAAATATTAATTAATAACAAGCTAACCTTAGGTTGCGGGTTCGTAGTCCGGCAAGAGGCCTGGGATTTTTTTTTAAAGGGAGTGATAAATCCTTGGTCATGGCCTCCTTCGGATAGGACGTAAAATGGAGGTCCCTAGCCAATGCGTAGAGTTGTAAAACTATCGATAGCACTATCGAGACTATCTGATTAAAACTGTTTGTCGAGACTTTGATAGTTTAAAATTACTAAACCACTAGTAAAGTAAGAAAAATTTCGACTTCCGGTTTTCAACGGAAATACACGTTTTGGGGTCCCCTGAGTCCAAATAAACAAGTCCCGCAAAATGGTCTGTGTGTGTGTGTGTGTGTGTGTGTGTGTGTGTGTGTGTGTGTGTGTGTGTGTGTGTGTGTGTGCGTGCGTGCGTGCGTGCGTGCGTGCGTGCGTGTGTGTGTGAACAGACTAGCTCAAAAACTATAAACCGTGCGAACATGAAATTGGATATTTAGTGTATGTATATGCCCGCGATGTGACAGCAAAAATTTCATCAAAATTGCTCAAAGGGAGGAGGTACTTTATTTAATAACTTTTTAAGTTTTTTTCGATTTTCTCAAAAACGGCTCCAACGATTTTGATTTAACTGAGTATTTGATCTATTTATATACCCGAGATATGACTGTGAAAATTTCATCAAAATTGATCAACCGGAGGGGGGACTTTACTTAATAAATTGTGTATCCTTTTCATGTGTTTTTTTTATTTACTCAAAAACGGTTTTAACGATTTTGATCAAACTGGGTATTTGATCTATTTATATGCCTGAGATATGACTGTAAAAATTTCATCAAAATTGATCAACCGGAAGGGGGACTTTACTTAATAAATTTTGTATCATATTCACGTTTTTTTTTATTTATTTTTATTCGATGATCTCAAAAACTTTAACGATTTTTATCAAATTCACCATTTTAATGAAAATTAGGTGTTCTTTATCATTATTAAAATATTCCGAGGGGGCTTTTTTTAGGGGGGTAGGGGCCTATTGTTTGTTTTTTTGTTTCCTATAAAGTCCCTTTGTTTTTGTTTATATGGAGAAATTAACTGTCTCTCGTTACGCCTAAAAATAAGAAATGGCTAAATATGAGATATGATAAAAATGAAGAAATATAAATAGGAGAAAAAAAGAAAAATATTCAGTCAACTCATAAAACTTGTTGAGCCCACGCATGCGGAGTAGGGGAGACTGTTGTACCTTGACCATGGTGTACCTTGCGCCATGTTCTCTGCTTGGCTAGTGCTGTTAACTAGTGAGGAATCTCGAAACTATGTCAATTATGATTGCCTGTCCGAGCGCCAAAGTGAGTTGTAGGTTGTTATTCTGACTTACATGTGAACGGCGAATATTTTGTGATTTGCGCAAGCAAAAGTAAATATTTGCAGTGTTAGTTGATTGCAAGTGGACTTTTAAAGACTAATGTTACTCAACTGATTGGCGAGACATCTATTACCTCTCTTTCGGTGAGTGTATTAAACATCTAATCTTCACTTTTCACGTAGGTGTTAGGTTATGGTAGCCATTTTAGTATAAACATGCACCCTCGTGTACCTTGAAACCAAGCTGCATCTTGTACCTTGAACCACTGGATCAAGGTACAATAGGTTGCAGTTATTGGTGTTTTTTGTTTTAGGTTGGATTTCATCATGCCTCGAAGTAAAACTGGAATCAAGAGGGATCCAATAGATGCTGTTGCACTGCAAAATGCGATTGAAGCAATAAAAAGTGATGATCCTGATAAAAAAATGACTTTTAGAGAGGCCGAAAAAGTATTCAAAGTGAGCAGGTCAACAATCACTAGGCATTTGAGAAAATTTAATGTTAGTGGGTCCAACAAATTTGAATACAATGTAAGTTACGCAGTTAAGCAAGTATTTAATGTTCATGAAGAAAAGAGTTTGGTTACATACATCCAGAAGGTCGCCAAAATGCAATATGGACTAACTAAAAAGGGCGTAAGAATTCTAGCTAACAAATTTGCAAGAGCTAACAAAAAAAGCTACCCAGATACATGGAATAATGGCGGATTGGCTGGTAAAGAATGGATGAGAGCCTTTTTAAAGAGACATTCACATCAGATTTCCATTCGCAAGCCCGAGCCCACCAGCCTTAGTCGACTATATCTGCGACTTTTGTTCTTAACTATTTTGTACCTTAAACTCATGATATAAATTGTTTTAAAAGAATTTTCATGATTCTGTAACCATTGTTTCTTTTAAAAATAAAATGTTAAAATAATAGTCTATTTTTTCGTCCAATTTATTACTTCTTAAACGCTGTCTCAAGGTACACGAGCATCATGTACCTTGGACCAAATAACATCAAATTTGAAAAAAAAAATTAAAAATATAGAAATGTTTTTTTATAGCCTGAAATATTTTTTTACTTACACAAAAAGATTTAAAATTGAGTTTTAAGGCGTAAAATTTATAAAAATCCCATAGGCCTTTTTTTAAACAAAATAAGTTGTGAAAGTGGTTCAAGGTACAACAGTCTCCCCTACGCGTTTAGTGACAGACCATTGTTCATAATTAAAGCCTTTCTGTTCATTTGATAAGTGGCAATTAACAAAACGCAATAATTTCTAATCTAATTAAGTTGGTAAGTGAAAGTTGTGTGTGGCGCGCACGCACCAGATTTTTAATTTTTATGTTCCGCCTCCCCTTTGACATCTGCCGGCCCTATGAACAAGGTCAAAGTTAGGAATATTCCTAAATGCCGATTGCTTTTAACTTGGCAAAAAATAATGTTAAGTTTACTTTGTTGAAGACCTTCGGAAATTAGTATAGCAACTTGATGTTTCCTATCTAACGCTTTTATATTTTAGATAACATTTTCAAGTATATTAAGCTTTTAACGGCGGATTTAGTTTTATCAAATCCATAGGACTCATTGATATAATTATTTTTAAACTATGGTCACTGATTTATTTTTCAAATTGTTAGGGATGGATGATATTTTAGATACTGGTCTGCATTTGTCAGCGTATCCTTTATTACAACATACAAAACTAGGAGTATATATACCTCTCTTCTAAAGTATAGGAAAACTCCCAAAATATAATGACAAATTTAGCAAGCAGTTGGTACGTTTGACTAAATGATCTGTATTCATGAAACAGTTTGAGTTAAATGCTATCATTGTTCTTAGCGAATTTTTCAAATAGCAGATTGAATATATTAATTTTAGCCACTTATGCCTTGTCAATATTAATCGCATAGTCAGTCATATTAATTAATTGGAACAAAGCTGACATTCTCATGCTTAAACTCTACCGATGCCCTGGGCTCCATAGAGCCCCCTCCTTCCAAATAACACATTATCTTAAAAGCTACTCTTGCTTTTTTTTTAATTATTAAAAACTGCAAAGTTTGATTAATTTTCAATTAAAACGGGTCCACAATATCTTAAATAATTTATAAGAACCGTTTATATCATAATAACACGTTGACAATGTCGACTTAGGACATGAAGAAAAATTTCCCAGAATAAACTCTCGAAAAATCATGAAATCTAATCTAAATATGTAATTTTAAGTTTAGAATTAATTTTATATTAAACAGTAAGTAGTGGGCCGAGCCCGTTATTTTCCCCCGTTCAATTGTTCGTCGACTATCGATAGCACCACCGATAGTTTTACTTGCTATTATCCAGACTGTCGATAATCGCAACTATCGGTATTTTCCGAACCTTTACCATTACGAGTACTAGAGTATCCTAATTCTGCCTGGATAAGCAAAATTTAGGACTCCTACTGTCGCATCGTCCGATTAATCATTGTAGCATAAAGTTAGTTAAATAAAAAAAAAAAAAGAAATAAGTAAATAAATAGTCTTTGAATCCATTGAGTTTAATGCTGTATAAGAAATAATATTGGTAGTATTTAAGCAGAGCAAAACGTTTAGATTAGGATTTTGAAGAATTAGAAACCAACACATAGGATAAAAAAAATTGACGAAATCCACATTTTCTGTTCTAGGAGTGACAATATTTAGAATTATAGGAGATATTGCCAATGTTTTTGTGCGTATTGGGGCAGACCTCAGTACTTGTCGTTGCCCGCGCTTTCTTTTATAATTTAAGTGTTCTTTGTGTGGAGTATTATGAATTATAAGTGTACGAGTGACCTTGAGACGATATCTGAAAACCTGAACTGAAGCAGTAAATTACTGAGGTGGAAGAAATAATGTAAGTTCGGATTAAACGTCCGGAAGACGAAGACCTTCGGGCCTTAGTTCACC
The DNA here is from genome assembly GCA_911387785.2 of Aelia acuminata. NCBI lineage: Eukaryota > Metazoa > Arthropoda > Insecta > Hemiptera > Pentatomidae > Aelia > Aelia acuminata. The sequence goes on along the minus strand of OU426982.1, from coordinate 86,884,100 downwards.
AATTTGAATCGTCTCCATAACTATGCAGACCGTACAGCAATGAAACGGATAACTGCGGTGGACTGGCTACTCCCCTTTTTAGTGAGGATGAAGATAAAGAATTGAACATGTAGGGTATGGCGATATTGACGTTGGTCAAGGAGTGATTGGATTTGTCAATAATATTGAAATTACTAATTGTGTGCGTGGATAATTGAATACAGTGGACCCTCGCTATAAAACGTGTCCCTCAATGGTTGATTACATCTCTCGCGTAGTAGGCGTACTCAGAAAAATATAAATTATTTTGATATCCAAGCACACATACTTCACATTTTACCAATTTTGTTAATTCTTTAAATTATTGTTTAGCTAATTATCCTAGCAGAATTTTGTAATGTTGAATTGCATCGTATATTGACCTTCTGATCCAAGCTTGTGTTTCACCATTAGAGTTAAAATTAAAAAAGAAATATAAAAGATGAGTTTATCGCTCCCTTGGATTGTCCCTTGACAAAATTGTAATTAGAATTTTTTTTTTTTTTTTTTTTTTTTTTTTTTTTGCTTACGTGATATGATTCTAATTCTTCTTTCAGGTGAAATTGTTGTGTTTTTTTTTTTTTTTTTTTTTTTTTTTTTAACCGTTAATAACTTCTCTTAGACTATTCTACTTAGACTTTAGACTATAATCGATTTTAACTCACTTGTCAGTTTTTTTGACATATTTCATAGAATATCATTATGTAGTGTATATTTCTTTGTTTGGCTATCTTTAAGTGATTCATAAATTCCTAATGAATTAATTAGGACAAAATTGCTTTTTGTCTTTTTATTTTTATGTTATTTATTTATTTTTGTTAACAACGATTTTCTTAAAATTAATATTAGTGCAGTGCTCAAGGATTGAAATTGAATCCACGAAGAAAAATGTAAAGGTGTATAATATAAATAAATTACTGAGAAATCAAACTTAAATTCTAAAATATTGTTTTTATTCATCTCTTGTGCATTACCTTTATATCATTTATTATCTCATTGATACCGCCTTTACTGTTTAATTCATTTTTACTATCTATCACTCTTTTAATCTTTTTTTTTTTATTTGTTTCTGTTCACATACGTCGTATTTTTAACTTCTGTAAGCTTGATATCTCTGTTTGACAAGGAAATAAAAATTTGAAATTTAGCCCATATTTAGTCCTTGGGAAGAAGATTGAACTCAAAATTTCATTTTGTGGACTTAACTAATTGCAAGGATATAAAACATTGAAAAATACTAAAATACCTATTAAATCCAAAGCGCTTAACAGCACATATTATTTTCTTTCCGTTTTTTCTCCTTTATTATATTGAAATTAATCTAGTACAGATTATTAAAGCCGCTATACATAAATTTACCTTTATTTTTATGTCTGGTTAGCATTAAAAAGCTGTGAAATCTTATCACACAATGCTTGCCTAATGTAGTTGCGTCCCTGCTCCCCCACACTTTACTGTGCTTAGTTATTATGTTGTGGGCTATTTTTTTTAAGTGCTATACTTAATGGAACCTATGCTTCATCATTTCTGCTCTATTGATATGAATGTTTTGGTCAGTTTTATTTTTTTCTACTTTTTTGCTCTGCTTCAAATCGAATATATCCTCTTTAACTCATCCTAGAACATTTTTATAAAGAACAATCTATTTAGAAAGATCTGTAGTTTAATAAAGGTCATAACAAGTATGAACTTATAAGTAAGTATAACGGTCCATAAACCCCTACAAATTTCCAAGCGGTAATTCCAAAAAAGAAAAACGGGTTTTTAAAAACTTTTTTTATAAGAAGGCAGATGACTAAAGGTTTGCTATTTTTTTATTTGATAGATGAAGGTGGGTTCTCCAATTTCACGAGGTTACGAGCTGTGGACTTGCACGGTTTCTTATTTTTAAATTCTTGAAATTTCCAAAATGTCAAAAGTTTAAAGGCCTAATTTCTCTCTCTGACATGAAAATTTGAAATTTGGCCCAGATTTAGTCCTTGGGTAGTGGATTGAGCTGTCAAAATTTCATTTCGTGTAAACGGAATGAAAATAATGTATGCTGTTAAGGATTTAATACGTATTTTAGTATTTTTCAATGTTGTATATCCTTGCAATTAGTTGAGTCCACAAAATGAAATTTTGACAGTTCGATCCTCTACTCAGAGACCAAATCTGGGCTAAATTTCAAATTTTTATTTTCTTGCCAAACAGAGATATCAAGCTTTAAACTTCTGAAATTTTGGAAATTTCAAGATTTCAAAAATTTGTATTAAAAAAACCGTGCAAGTCCACAGCTTGAAACTTTGTGGATTTATAGTGCCTACCTTTAACATATCTAACAATTCTAACAAAATAACAAACACTTAGTCTTTACTTTCTTGTAAAAAATAATTTTTGAAAACCAGTTTTTTTAAAATTACTGCTTCAAACTTCGAAGGGGTGCATGGACCGTAATACCTTTGAAATTAAAACTATGGTTTTAAGTTCATAGTTGAAATAACCTTAATTAAAGGTCAGACCTTTCTAAAGAGATTGGTCTTTATTTGAATGTTCTAGGATGAGTAAAAGAGAAGATATTTGATTTGACGCTGAGCACTGAAATAGCTCAAAATACGCGGTTTTTCGAAAATAATATGGCCGCTATCGGAAAAATAAAAATTCAAAAAATAAAATAATTGAACTTTTGTAATTCTGATGCATTGTTCTTTCTATGGTAAAAATATTTTAATAAAACAAAAATGTTGAAGGAACTAGACTGGACCACTTCATATGGATTGACCCACGAACGAGGGAAAAACCAATGAGAGTCCATGGATAAACAAATATTTTGCAGCAGGTACATCAAAAAACTAATTTGAACATCTAATTATCTCGTTATCTCTGAATCAATTGATACTTTCTACTTGTTGCTGCTACATTCAAATCCCAATAAATACATTATAGAATAAATTAGTGATCGAACTCACGACCAGCAAAACAAGGCGTTGTCTCTTCACTTTTTTTGAATTTTGTCACCTTAATGTTACAAACTGGTTTAAGTGAAAGGGCAAATAGTAGCTCTAATTAATTATTTGTCATTTTCTCATGAAATTATTCATACACAAGTACTTGAAGAATTTCTAGGATAACACACACACACACAAAAAAAAAAAAAAAAGGATCATCTTATGAAGTGCTAATGTTAGCCCATTGCGATATGACAATACTAGACCTTGAACCCTAGCTTGTGGAATGGAAATTCTTCATTGGGGGGAGCATTGAACATTGTTTTTAATTTATTTTTTTAATATTGGTTTTAGAAAGTTCAAAATACCTAAAAATGTATACTCAAAATAGCTATGTGTAGTAAGTGTTAACTTTATTAATTAAATTAGCTTCACTCAATTCAAAATATTGTATGAATTTATATAAACCTCAAAATTTCATGTTTAAGTCTCAATTTTAGTTACTTACAGATCATTTTCCTCCCTTTTCTCGAAAACGGTTGATTTTTGTCGCTCTGAATTACAAAAATGGCACAGTTTCTATCAGACTTTCGCTGTATTTTCCCGAAATCTATTACTAAAAATTTATCCCGTTGCGGAACATCGACTTTACTTCGTACAAATTTTGAAACCTCGCAGTTTTCATTTCTTATTTTTTTATGCCGATTAAAGATGTAGTAAATTGGAATTACTTTTCGTGAATTTCTTTTTATTTTGATAACTCATTAATCAGAATTCACCGCTGCTGGACGCCAGAAAAGGTATCTACCGTATTATATATAGTATTAAAATTTTGTATGCTTTTACGAGTTTATGGTGTGACACTTTTTACTGTACAATTATTTATTTCAATTAAAATAATTATTTTATTTAATTTTCCTTCGCCGAAAAGCAGTGCTATCCATCGGGAAAACCTTGAAGTGGGGGATGAGGTTGGAGGGGAGTGGGTGGGGTCTCCAGTTGGTGCTGACGAGGGAACCTTGGCGAGATGGTCCTAGCCGCCGAAGCCCATGACGATTTAGGTACGCCCTCGAATTTATGGACCGTCTTTAATTAATATTATTATTATTTTTCTGTTTTTTTAAATATCAGTTCAACCTGAAACAAATAATTGTTTTTAAATATTACCATCAAAATTTTATTACTAATTATTTCTTAATGGCTAGGCTAATGCTAATTTTCTATATAAATAAATTGAAACTTTTATTTTAAATACATCATTTAAAAAGGAAATATTACGATTTTTTCCTCCACCTGCTAAGCTATGATAAATTTTCATTAAATTATGAATTTATTTTGTCTAACAATTTCATATATAACTAGCCTAATTGAAATTTATGCGATACGTTACTTTTTGTAACACATCCACCATATAACGTCTTCGTTTTATTGTGGTTCAGTATCATTTTTTTATTATGACTTTTTCGTCTGTTTTGTTTCAATACCACTTTAGGTAGTTTGTTTATGCACCCTAGGCTTTTTATAGTGTTATCTTAAAAGCTGAGTACTTGTGGAGTTGTTCAATTTTTGTATATATACAAAAAATAAACATGTATTCAAGTTATTTTTTAACAGTTTTCTTAAAATTTGTTTCGTTAGAATAATACCACGTGACGTTTTTTTTTTTTTTAATGCTCTCATATAATGTAGGACACTCATTTAATGTTGCCGTTTAATGTCGTTGCCATTATTTTAATTATTAGAAAAAAGTATTATTGAATTATTACCATTTATTTTTTAAAATGAAGGTTTGTTTGTACTCACATTTTGTGAAGTGTTAGGTTCGGCCTTCGTCCTGAGGTGAAGAGCACACTGCACATGCCTTTCCATACAGTTTTATTTTTAGCGGAACATTGGCAACATCTTATTGTCCACCGTTGGTATAGAGAAATGATGATCGTTTTGTTTAGCATAATTGCATTTTAGTAAAAAATGAAGTCTTTTCATTATAAGGTTTGATTTATTATAATTTTTTAATAGGAACCTATTGAGATTAGCCCGATGTTAATCACCGTTCCGAAGCGGTGGATCAGAAAATTGACTGAATTTATGCTGAGGAGTTTCATGAACCTCCTTTGGCCTTCATTTCGTAAATTAAACATATCAACATATTTTTCGAGGGCAACGTACCTCAAATATTTGTATTAATTATTAATGAATATTACCTCAATTTAGCATGAAGTTTACAATTACTCAATGAAGATAAACGTTACGTTTGTTGGTGCGTGACTTTTTTTTTTTTGTGTAAAATTTAGTGTTACGCTAGTGGAGTTTAAGTATACTTGATGACAGCTTTACCCTTTCCCTTAGTTTAAATCCATTCTGTAAATATATGTATTCCTTCCTGTCATAAGCTGAGATGTTCAGTTGTTGACGAAAGTTACTTCATTGCTCTTGTTTGCATAACTGCCCGCCAGTAACCTATCCCAAGGTCGAACAAGGTCGCTGTTCTTTTTTATTTATTTTTTCACTCATCTTGGTTTCATCATCCCATGGAAGTCTGGACTGATGCCTCGCATACCATTCTTCTTCCGTTTATTGTGCTCTTTAAATATTTAGCTTATATTTATCTTTAGTTTTCAATTTAATTTTTGAAGCATAGAACGTGCTTACTAATGAAAATAGTAGTTATACTTGAAAACATGACAGATTTAAAAAAAAAAAAAAAAAAACTGGAGGTTCAGCTTTTTTATTATAAAAGCATGAGACCAAAACGCATTTTTATTTACAAAATGCAATGCACATAACCAGGCTACTCATTTAAACTTTTTCGATCCCTTTATTAAAAAAAAAATAATATTCGAGTTTAAGCATTAATTTCTTTAGAACAAAAACTCAACATGACTTCGCTTGAGCTATATCTATCAGTATATATATACTGATTAATTTTGTGTGCGTGAGTTGATAAATATAATTGTTAAAAATAGGTAAAATAAGCGTATGTTAAAAAATCCAAGAAATAAACAATTTTTATTAAAAATACATCATTAATAATTATCCTGTCCCTTTTAATGAATCACCATTTTCTTATTTTGTCGGTTCCCTTGCGGCACATGAACATTTTATTAAAAAAAAAAAAAAAGAAATCCCTTTTTTCCAATTATGAAATATTTTTCATTATTCCCCCCCCCCCCCCCCCCTTTTTTTTTTTTTTTTTTTTTTTTTTTTTTTTTTTTTTTTTTTTTTTTTTTGTAAATTTCCTTTTCTTTTTTTTTTTGGAATCTCCGTGGATCCTTGTTATTTTTGACCTTGTTTAGCTTAATTGTTGATAAATTTGATGATTTTCACTTAGAGTCCGTGTCTTGGATATCATTTGCATTGTAAATTTGATCTGTATGAGACCATTTACATCCTCTCCGTCATGCGTCAGTTACAGAACACTGCTCACGACCTTAGATCAAAGCGACGTACAGTATGTGAGAGGCGTCTATATTAATATTTCTTCTGTAATCATCTTTCTCCAGTTGTGCATTCGTTCTTTTATTCTGCCAACATTTTCATTTTATCTACGTTTTCCTTCTTCATGAGTTATTGATGTTGAGGGACTCGAATGCCTTACTTCCAGTATCAGTCTTTTCCGCAGTTTTATCTTCTTACTCACCTGTTTTATTTCTGTTTATCGTATCTATTCTTTCTGGAAATAGTCTTCATGATTCTTTGACGGCGGAGTTCTTTAAACTGTTGGTCTGGCATCTCTATACTATTTCACTAGGATTTTCTGTCTCTTGTCCAATACAAAACAGAAATGTACGAATCATTTTTAAAATGCTCAATTCTTCTTCAAAGTAGTATTTTTAATTTTCACCTTTTCATACTGATATTCTTGCGCTTGACGTTTTAGCGTATGTTTATTGCAAGGAGTCGTCAACTAGGCTTGTGATGGAGCTAAACTTAAAAGTACAGATTTGCGAATTATGATCATGTCCGTTTGCGTAATAGCCCGTAAGAAGAGTATTGCTCTTTTTTTTCGAGTCTTTCACATATAATCAATAACTGTTGGAATCGATGCAGAGTATCTGAAATGCTTTTGTCAGTTTATTATTATTATATCTTCGGTTCAACAAGAAAGTATAATATATTATGTATATTAATAGCAATACTCTTCTTACGGCCCCCATATTATGGGGGGGAAATAATTGGAGTGTTTATGAAAGCTGTGCTAAGTGTGCGGAAATCTCTTGTAAGTTCGTCAACGGTATAAAAGTTTACACAACAATGAAATTTATTAATTGCGTGGTAAGTTTATGGATAGCTTTCTCGTTCTCAACTTCAACTTAGACCTGTTAAACTTAATGCTTATTTCTTAAAATCGCAATTATGAATTTTTAATCATCTGTTTGCTATTTTTTCCATAGTTTTAACCGTTATGGAATGTATGGATGTATTGAAAAAACGAATCCTGATTTATCCATGCTTCAAGTAATATGTATGGTTTCTTATCGCTTACCTTCTGTTATTTTTCCGAGTATCTTTCCACATTCCGATTTCTTTTGTTTATTTGGAGAATAATAGTTATTGTGACAAAAAGGTTTCAGTTTGTATCTATCTGTATGTTTTATCCAATAAGTATTTTATTTTTCATTTGATTTTAAATGGTGTTCTATTTTTAAGATACAAAAATATATACCTAACCTAAAGAAGAAGATATTTTTATCGATATTTTTGATATACTCGTAATTTGGACTTAATCGTGCTCAATATGGAAGCAATTGCGCCTGACTTCAACATCTTAAAAAAGTTTTATACTTTTTACTGTAAAATAAACCTTGAGGAAAGAATACGGAAGGAATTCGGTAACTTTGAACTCCGGGGAAAACGGAGATTTGTAAGTTCAGTAATTTCCTTTTGAAAAATCATTCATATCGTTGGGTGCTCGGTAAACTAACGAATCTGCAATAAATATTTTCCTTCAGTGCAAATCGGCCTTTGTGTGTTTTTCGATATAATTTTTTTGTGAGGAATACGTTGATAATAGTTGTAATAATTTCAGAGTTTTGAGTCGCCTGGAAGATAAAAAACAGTGTATACTTATTTTATTATACTTATTATTATCTTTTGTTTAATTTGACTAAGAAGGAATATATCGTTAAAATTGGACAGATTTTAAAACACATAAATAAAATGTAGCCTATGTGCCTAATGTCTTCATAAAAACCAATTTTTTTCCAGATTCGTTAGTTTACCGCAAACCCAACGATATGATATTTAATCAACTAAGGAGGGCTCAGAAAACTTATTTTTTAGCACGCATAACGTTACTGAAGGTAATAAATATTACTTAATCAGGTCAGCACAGAGGGGTCATTCACCCTTATGTTAAGCACGATAACTCATAAAGCAATTATCACAAATGGTTTGGATACTCAAGCTATTATATACAATTTCTTAATGATGTTTATTGCTGGTAATCCTTAACTTTTTTGGTAATTGATCATACTACATGATTGGTATCATTTTTAAGATTTCCTTTCCCTCCAGAAGGTAAAAATAGTCAGACATCCCAGAAAACTCCGGTAGAAGGAAAGAAAAATTGGTTTGCGCATAACTCAAAAACTATCGATTTTTTGTCGATATGCAAAAATGAAAGGCCTCCCTATTTCACCCCCCCCCCCCCAAACAAAAATCATAAAAATCTAGCTACAATTACGAAATTAATTAAGGAAGTTACATCTTTTTTTAATCCTGTTAATGGTATAGTTTACTAAGTGAAAAAAAAATGTTCAATAACTTTATACTAACGTGTGCTTACATACCTTCAAATTAAGTCTGTAAGGTCATTGATTAATAAAGTATGCGAATTAATCTCACGGACCTACGATATTAAACTATAATACTGTAACCCTAATTCGGTTTAGAACAATTTTTGTTTGTAAGTACAAAATTGTCAAACAAATAACGAGAACAAAAAATAATTCCAACGTGACGTAACAGTAAGAAACATGATTATAAAAATTACAGTAAAGTAACTATATTACTTAGCTGGTCGAGGTTAGATTGACACCCTCGGCAATATCTCCCTTTTATTTGTTCTGCAATCAGCATATGACCAAGTAGCAATAATTCTGTTTTTTTTTCCATTATACTAAAAATGAATATTATGCTCTAAGAAAGTCAATGTGTTAAGACGCCTTAAATAAATGAATCAGGTTCGGTACTTTGTACTGAAAGATTAATCAGATGATCAAATGTTCGTTGCATCTACTTTGTTGCAGGACTTCGCCAACTATTTGGAAAGGGTCTGAAGGGCTATAGAACGAAAATGTTTGAGAATAGCTTGAAGTTTTCCCATACTTCGACCCTTTTCGTCCCGTGGATTCAACATGCTCTTATCTTATCACGGTTTATGTTCACCTGCCGGGCAATATTGACCCGCATGTGTGGAAAATATGTCAGGTTAAAATTTCAACGCATGAATACACACTTAGTGATTCAAAGTAATTGAGCATGTTTAATTTATTTTTGCGCCTTCCTTATTGTTTATTTAAATGTTTCTTGTTATCTATTGAATCGTCATCCCTTTTTTGAAATAAGTTTATAATAAAGGGTTTTTTAATAGTTGTAATCAGACTATTGTATCAGGGTAATGCAATCTACGAATTTACGAACTGCAAACAGACTAATTTACGAAATGCAATCAAACTCTTCTCTTCGTTCCATTTAAACAGTTGGGGTCAGCCCCTCGCTAGACTAGTTTCTTTCACTATGCCTTGGAACCGGTAAAAACCAACGAAGGATTCTTTGTTTTGGTTTTTTCAAGTTTTTCTGCCTAAAAGCCGTTAATATGCATTGGATAGGGGTCAACGGAACTGCAAACCAATATATTCTGTCTAGCTGTTAAAATGCAAATTATATATTTCACATTTCATATACGCTATATTAAGTATTTTATTTTTGCCTTAAATAATATATTATTTTGTTTGTTTCTTTGTTATTATTCTTTTTGTTTCTTTGTTGTTATTTTTCGTTTCTTAATATCTGACTTTCATTTTTTACTTTATTCTATACGTTGTTAATATTCATCTAATTTTTAGCTGCAGATGTATTCAGAACAGGAATATTTATCCTTGGCGTGTCGTTTAGTTTTATTTATAAGGCTAAATGAGACCTTTTCGGGAGATTTTTTTCTTAAATTCAAATCTTAACTTTGGAATGAAATTGGAAGCAGTATAAAAATATTCATTTTTGACTGGGTTATCGTACGTCGAGGGCTACACCATTAAACGGGAATGAAATAGAATATATCTTACCTTGAGGGCTACTTCAATCGATGGGAAGGTAAAGATGCAACAAACAAGATGAAATGGAATTATTAGGTACGGTATACCAAATTCTGTGAAGTGCACTTAATCTCACCATGTAATCAAATCAATTAATGTTTAATGAAATCTTTATTTTTTCGGTTTTATGGAATATACTGAAGTATGCACACTAGTTTCGATCAAATCGGAAATATCCCTAGATACGGGATAAGGTGGGGTAAAGATACACACTAAGTGTGGAGAGTGAGATACCATATGCTTCCTATTTTATTCTTTCTAGAATAAGATAAGGAATGTTTACCTCTGCATCTATACCTGTACTGGGTTGTTCGGCAAATAGACCATTTTTGCCAACCCAAGAAATTATACTTACGATGGCTAACTACTCCGTTTCGAACCTTTTAGTTCTTCTAATAAAGGGTCGACCAATGGTGGAAGGAGCTATTGATTCAGGGGTGCTTTCAGAAAAGTAATGGAGCCATATTTATTCTAGATAATACGACCTCTACGGATAAATTTATTTAGATATTTTTTAATCTTACCGATTTTTCAAAATATAAAAGATCTTTGGTATTTATTCCAGGAGTTAAGTCTGACTATATTAGTCTTATGGGTTTGAAATGAGTGTAGCATAACCACTTGGATGTCCTCCAGGATGACATAGGTCGATCATATTATGTTTTCCTTTCAAGCTTAAATAGTAAAATTTTTACAAAAAATTTTTACTATTTAAGCATCGGGGGCACCTGTGATATAGTGGTTAGCATGGCAACCTACAATACTAAAGGCCGTATGTTCGCGTCCCGCGCTGGCCCAAGGATTTTTTAATGGGAGTAAATAATCCTTGGCTAAATAATCCCGTCACTTGGATAGGACGTAAAATTGAGGTCCCGAGCCTGTACGATGTCAGGTACTCGTTAAAGATCCCTATCCTATTTATACCGGGATAGGCAAAATTTAGGACTCCCACTGACCGCAAAATGTAGGACTGCCAGTGTTCGATTAGCCTCAGAGACATAAAATGACGTTAAAGAAACAAACAAACAAGAATTTTCTTATTAATGTGTTATTTCAATATTATCAATGACTTTGTAGTCCTAATCGATGAACGTATGATCGTGTGGTAGATGTGTGGAGTTGCGGTACCGTTCAAGTGCGGCAGACCAAGACAATGGATTGGATGCCGGCTGTTCTTCCGGTCCGCTCTTCCGTTCAGTCCAAGTTACATTTAAATATCACCCTGTTCAATATCCTTCTGTAATTGTTTATACATTTGATAAACAATTTTTGTTTTATTTTATTTAACTCTTTAATAATAAATCGGTTAAGTTATCAGTGTTTGACTTGTGTTGTTACTTCCTCACACCTAAATATCCAATCTTAGAAGTAGACAGGAACCTAAATGTCAATTAGATTTTATAAATAAGACAAGAAGTCTAAATATTATTTTTTAAAACATCGTGTTAGATGAAAGTATTCGGAATATGAGAGCAAAAATGCCTCCCCCTCTTTTGATTGGTAAAACAGTCGAAGTGGATTTATTGACAGTGATAATTTTAGATTAATCTGTTATAAACCAATGTATCAAAATTCATTTGAATCTGAAAATTCTGTAAAATGTTATTAATTCTCTCTTATGAACAAATGTCACTCAGACCCATTGCCTTCGAAGTTTCACATGTATATTTAATGTGTTTGATAATGTATGGTATGTTTATGTTACCTACATGTAACAGAGAAAATATGAAGTACATGCAATAAAGAAGAAATGAGATGATAACAAGATTAATTACAGACAGTGAAAATGCAACAAAAAACAAAAAGAAGTCTAACTACTGATATGTTTTCATGACATGAAAAATATTAAATCTAATAAATATTACAAAATAACGTTAAAAATATATCATTTATGAACATGAATAAGTAACTGATTGGTAGCTGATGAATATATTAAATAAAGGAAAAGTTTTTGACTGAAATACCTATATAATCACCATGAGATATATTTTTTTTTTTTTTGCAATACAATTAATTTTATCTTACACCTTATGTTCACCCAAATTGCTATTATATATATCAACCATTGGTCAGTCCAAAGTTCTATTCTATTTTCGATATTTATTTCAACTTGGTTTTAAATTAAATGTAGTTAACAGTCCTGCAAGTCTTTGCTAGCCATGTTTGTAACCTAGTTAAGATTAATGTTAAAAAAAAACTCCCTGATAATTTCAGTGTCTTGAAAATCAGTTCAAGGCAGTTGCATTTGTATGCTTGTATGCCTGCATTGTACAGAATAGCATTTCATTCCTAAATTCTAAAGATTATTATTTATGTGTGATTTTTTTTTTTACAAGGTATTGCAAATACATTTGAGGGATTAAAAATAGTTTATTATACAATGATATTTAAGTTTAAGGCTTGTCATTCATAGAATTAGTTTTATGTGTATACTTTTTACTCGGTTTCTTTTCCGAAATTCCGAAAAAATGTATGAGATGTAAAAAGGTTTTAAAATAATCTAGATTTATTAATATAGGTAATTATATTATAGTGTTTTTTTTTTTTTTTTTTACGACGAAACATTTTATTATGATCGCGTTTTGAAAACGCCCTCTCGTAATTAACGAGGGTTAGAATACTTGACCTTTTTTAATCGGCCATCCGATTTAATCAGAGCTAAAAACAGAAATTCTACTCTTGTTTATTCATTTTATAAGTACTATAAAATATGTTATACATTAAAATACATGTTGTACACTTCAACAGGAGACACTTGATGAATTGTACAAAAGGAAAATAAGTACACGTTAATGTTCAGTATTATATATTACTAGCTGTATATCCCGATTTTACCCGGGAATTTGATTTTTACTCAAAAAGGACTCATCGTTCAGCCTTAAAACGTGGACCCCGGTTTTGTTGGCCTCTTAAAAATCTATAAAATGAGACTTGTTTCGACTTAAACAGGCGATTTCGTATAAACCAATGTAAAGCAAGATCATAACGATTTTTATAACAATAAAAAATATACCCAGAGATTGGCAGAAGTTATGAAATTTAATATGGACAGGTGTTCGCACCTGGAATGAAAGAACCACTGAGCGAAATTTGGAGAATTTAGGACAGACGGTATCTATAAAGAACAAACAAACAGAATTTCATCTTTATTTTTTATATAGATTATTTTATAAATTACTGTTTTCACTAAATAGTGTTAAATAAATATATGAAAAAGTGCTATTTCCGTTTTTTTTTTTTTTTTTTTTTTTTTTTTTTTTTTTTTTTTTTTTTTTTTTTTTTTATATCAACTTACAATCTCTAAAAAATGGTGCTTGGTAGAATTTTTTTACTGTTGATTGGAATTCAACACATATGCAAATATAAAAGTCATAAAAAAAGTTCATAGGTGTGAAAAAATAAAATAAAAAATACGCTATTTGAGGTTTTTCAAAAACAATGCGACAACTCTCAAACCCCAATCCAGCACACATGGAAATATAAAAATCAGCTACTAATGTATCAAGGGAGTGAAACTGTTTTTTGTTGTTTGGAGAATGGTGCAATTGGTTTGATCATGAGGATTATTTTATAATTTGTAGTTTAATTGATTTGCCAATTTTAATTTTTATTAGGCTCGCCTCTATCACAGAGGGTCTTTTTTTTTTTTTTTTTTTTTTGTCGGTACCCCTACCTGGCCATGTGTGGCATACGGGGGGTTACTCTACAGGTGTAACCAACCTATCCTAACCATGGTGGGTAGGTTGAGATTTATTCCGTGGGGCCTCCACGAAATAAAAGTCAACCATCCCAGGGCGGATTCGAACCGCCACCGTTCGGCTCGAGCGTGTTAAAGCGGGCCGCGCTCGAACACGCTCGGCTATCCCCGGCCCATCCCCGGCGCAGAGGGTCGTTAACGTTTATAATTAATAGCAGGTTCTTAATGAACAGTATTATTTATGATAGGAACGGTTCCTCTGGTTTCCTTCCAGTGACCCAGGATACGATCAACCATACCCTACTCACCCTAAAACACGTGAGGGCATACCGAGTTGGTGTAGTGAGATGAAATTGAGGTCATGGCCCCAGCTTGCAGTGGGTTGCTGCACACCATCGTAAACGCTCCCTCCTCCGTTTCCTACCTTTTGTAAAACTGTAACTCTAGTTAAATTGTACTCCCATTGAATAAATTATAGATAGTAGAAAAAAAAAAAGAAGAAAATGCTCTATATGAAAAAAATGATATTTATGCATATTTATATTTAAAATTTAGTGACTAAATAGATCAGTAGTATACAATTCTGATTTATCTCGTCAAAAAGAAAATACACTACAATAATTAGAAAATACGATTACAATAAACCACCCTCTATTTCTTTTAACTTTTTTTTTTTTAATTCGTGTTGTTTTTGACTTAAAAATTCACATTGACGCTAATTTTTTATGTAGATTTTTAATTTTTCCTACTGTTCACTTACAAAAAATTGTTAATTATTTATTATTATTGTTCTAAAAATAAGTCATGTAAATTAGCATGTTGATTGAAAGGATGAATAATCCAAAATCATATACAAAATCATTACTTATTTTGTAAATCTTTAAATAATAAAAATATTCTCTCTCTCTTTCTCTCTCATTGACGCTATGAAACTATCAATATTATTAATTTATCATTCCTGATTAATTTTCTAGTTAATGTAGGTCCAGATATTAATGTTGATTTATGGTTTTAAAATTTTAAAAAAAATAAATAACATGTCTAAAACATTGTTATTTATCAAAATATTTTCTGTTACAATTTATAACCGTCGCGTTAGTAACTTTTCTTTTGCGTTGGCTTTAATTTACCTTAATGTACCTTTAAGTAGTTTTGATTTTTCGCCGCGTAACATTAGAGGAATATCTGGAATGTTAATTAGACCGTGTTAAAAAAGAAATAGTAAATAAAATAAAAAAATCTTAACTTCAAAATTAAATCGGAAATACCTGACATTAAACGTACGTTTCGTTAATGTAAATTGTTTTCTGATTCCATATTCAGTAATCTTTTGTATCCTCTTAATCTTATGTAAGTAAATTTTCATTGTAAATGGAGAAGTGGAGAGAGTTAGGAGCTTTGTATCCTAAATATTTGAGTTGGCTGAATCGAACCACCGTTCTTCGCGTAGTTTTGGACTTAAACGAGTTTGGACTTAAACGAGGATTCCGCCGGAGGTATGTTCAATATAGAACTAGAGGTCGAAAGTAAGTGTAAGCCTTAAGGCGTTAATTTTAACTTTGTTGGTTAGGAAAATATTTTTTTGGAGGCATAAAGTGATCAAAATAATTTTGGTCACGCATTTTAGACAATTTTTCGTTGTTGACATATCATTTTTTTATGTAAATAACTGAATATATTTTATATTTTTTCCTACTTAATAGTTTCCCATATGAGTCCTATCTATGTTGCCTAGGCCTGCTTATACGGTGAGTGAGGTTTTATTCTTGTGCCGAGGATGCAGGCATTGGCATTCCGTCCCGACTTCCTCCCCTTCTGCTACCGTTCATCTGACTATTTTAAAATAATTTTATCATGCTTAGGTAATTCCTTATTATTACCGCGCATATTTCCTTACGATTTATTGAATTATAGTAATAATAGCATACTAGTCGGTATTTACGCGGATATAATATTTACGCAAAACGAAAATAAATTTAGTTGTTAAGATACGATTTTGTTCTATTATATAGGCCATCCTTTAGTGAATTTAGGAAGCAAAAGGCTGTTTGTATTGTTAACAATAGTAATAATGGCTAACTTCCCTTTTTAGTAACCATACTTCTCGGATTATCATTAGGCAGCGAATAAGACAGTAGCGATTGTAATTAAAATTCTGTACATTATTACTTAAAGGGTTATTGTTTATAATATTTTTTTGATATATGTAAATAATTTTTTTGTTTCCAAAGACTGCATTCTCTAAACTTATAAATGGCCCGAAATGTGAAAACGCTTACGAAAGTTATTTGGCCTTAGCGTATAGAGAACACAAACAAAAAGCCTAATAAAAAAAGCGTGTGATGTCACTCTATGACGTAGAGTGCACAACTCTGGAGGACCCGTTACCTATTTATTTTATATTTTATTTATTTTTTTCATTACTCACTTCAGGGTTTACTATCTATGTGTCCCCACTTCCTCTATAAGCTTTGTTATTGTTTTCCTTTTATTTTTTATTCACAGTGATCTATATTTAACTTTTAGTAAATAGATAAAATTATGAGAAAAAATATTGACCTAGTCAAATGCAGAAATAAGGTAGGATGATATTGTTTCAGTTACTGTACAGTGTACCTACATTATACACTTGTCCACCTATTCAAACATTTTTTTATTTCTTTAGTTAAGATTTGTTAAATTATTTTAGATGAGAACAATCGGTAAAAGGTTTAGGTGCGATATAGAATTCAATTTTGAATCGGTCCCTGGATAAAGAAGGTATGGAAAGAATTTTGGGTTGCGGCCAGTGTTATACTATTCTTGCATTGTCTCAATTCCATCTGCCCAACGCCATCCATGTCTTGCCTTGCCTCACTGGAAACTAAAGAAATTTACTAGTTTCCAATATAACATTTTAATTATTAAAAAAAAAGGAGTATTTAGGGTTCTCAACCATACCTCGAAATTGTGGCCCTATCCAAAAAAAGAATTAAATGCAGTTAAATTAATTAATTAAACACTTATATGTGCATAAATAACACCAATAAACAAATATTAATAGCATCATATTATACAATAGTGTAAATGATAATAGACAGTAATATAAAGAAGTACGAAAATTTGACCACAATATACAATTTTAAATTTATAGAATTGTAAAATTTAATTTATTATATTTTTAGTTTTAGTTATAGGACCTCCATTTCACGTCCTATCCGAGGGACGGCATGGCTGAGGATTTTTTACTCCCATTAAAAAATCCTAGGGCCACCGCTGGGCTCGAACCTGCGGCCTTTTAGTATTGTAGGTTTCCATGCTAACCACTATACCACAGCTGACCCCAATTTTATTTGATATAATTTAAAGAAAATCAATAAAGTAAATGGTAATATGGATTATTGTTAATTATATGAATATCTTGGGATTAATATATCTATTGATAATTAAGATTAGGTGGGTTTAAAAATTTGAATGAAAAAGACTGAATATTTCTTGCCTTATAGTTGACGCAGGTCCGGGTACTGTGCCATTACCGGCTAAAAACTGAGAGGAAAGAAAAGATAATGTTAGTAGTATTAATCAAATCAGTATTTATATTTAAATGAACACATCCTGATAATTAATTATCAGATCGTAGAAGAATAATTTGTATAAGAATCGATCTCCTGATGTGCCTATGGTTTCCTGTATGTTCATTTCGGACGAACTTATCAGAAATTATCTGTTCTCTCCTTGACATGTGATTTGATCATGGCTTTGTGGTGGAATTAAAGATATCAACTGTTTATTGCAATGGCTAGCTCCAAACATTTATTTTCTTACGAATTAATATTTTAAAATTATCAAAGAAAATTTAAGATGATTGAGCGTTCACGATATTTGTATAATGCTTTATGGCATAAATACAATTTTCCTATAAGTTGGGTATTACTAGGTTAATGCTTTTACTTTTGCTTTATTTATTTCGATATACCCATGTTAATGTAATGAATAAGTTCCATGAAGTAGTCCATGGTTTGAAAGAATCTTCTCTTCTATGGTTTAAGTCTATTCCAAATTTTTAAAACTTTGTCCTTTTATTTTCATTGTTTTACATTTATGATGACTGCATTCGGTAACTATGTAAGAAAATATCCAGGCGTAATCGCGTTGCTAACGGGTTTCCAGCTTGATTGAAAGTTTGCGGTTTGTAGTGGGGTATTGTTAAGTATAAAGCCGCACCAAGAATCTTTGTAGTAGGTGTGCTTGTATTTGAAATTATCGATTTTAAGATCGATAATTATCGATGTTAAACACTTGAAACCGTAAATTTAATGTTCGTTTTAAGATGGTTTACGAGGGCCGCGGCGCACAGTGGTTGAAAATCGACTGTTTTCGGAAAAACCTTGTCAAACCCGATCTGTGAGCCGCAAAAAAATAAAGTTGATATTATCATAACCACGATTGAATTTCCTGTAAAATGTATAGGTTCGAGCCCCGCTTAACCGGCTATTCGGATTAACTGGCAGTGTAAGGAAAATAGAAAAAAAATTATACATCAATTTTCGACTCGAAATCGGCTAGTTTAAACACTTTTGCTGTTTTATGCTAGTAATATCATTGATAGTACTTGCATTATAATTTTATTTCATGAAAACACTCAAGTTAGGTAAAAAAAAAATCATACATATGAACTATCAATTATTTTAATGTTTTAAAAACTAATCAATGTTTAATAGATTTTAAAACTGCGCTCGGCTGCGCTTGAAAAATATGGATTACCAAAAAAATGTTTTGTCTTAATTTTATTGCATTTATTCGGGATTTTATTTCTGGGTTAAAACATGGACCAAATAGCATCATTTTTATGCTAGTGTAATATGTGAGATAGCTTTTCATGATTAAGAAGGAAAATCGCTCTAAGAAACAAAAATGCGAGTTGTAAAAATTATTATAGTGCCATAAATTTTCCGTTGAAAAATAAACCTTTTCAATGATCGATTTTCAAAGGATCCTAACAAGTTTAAAAACCAGAATATATCCGAATAAATTGATGGAATGTGTCAGGTAACTATTCTATTAATTAATATTGAAAAGAAAAAGAATATTCCAATACCTTCAAAAAATGGGTTTTTACCGCCTTTCAACCACTGTGCGGCGTGGCCGAGGGGATAGCGTCTCCGACTCCCACGCTAGCGGTGCGGGTTAGAATCCCGCCCAAGCCCCCTTGATTCTGTTCGGTGACGGCCTCACTGAACAGACTCAGCGGCTTGTCATGGATTAGAAGAGGTTGGTTACCCGTAGATAACCCGTCCCGATTAGCTCTCCTGGCATAAAGCGGACGTTTAAAAAAAGGAAAAATTGTTTACAACAGGTATTATCGATGTAGATATGCCATCAAGAAATCATTCAGTGGAGCTTAGGAAAACTAATTAAGAAAATTAAATCTAAACATTCTGGCGATGTAGCATTTTGTTAGACCCTGATGGAAAAAAATAAATAAATAAAAATAAACATTCCATATTAATTTCTGGGCATATTTCATAATAAATTTTTATTTTATTGTTTGCCAAATCATGCATGGAACTCTCATGCCACCATTTATTTCTCTGCTTTAGGAGATTACGTCTTTGTAGGCGTGGTGAACGAATGAAGAAGTAGGAATATAGTAATGGAAACTACCTGATCCAAGTTTAGGGTTGGCAAAGAAGTCCTTTCGGTTTTTCTGTTTATTTTTATCTCACTATTATACACTTCTTATCCCATCATACATCTTAAAATATTGTTGAAACTAGCTTAGTATTGTGATTGCTTTTGCATTGTGGATATGGAAGAACGTATCATTATCGCCATGTTTTGTTGTATTACTTTAAAAAAGGTAAGCGTGCAATGCATTATGCACCCAGTGGAAAGATTGGAAAAAGTCATATTACATAAGGTTCAATATATTGTAGATTAAAATAAATTTTATGTCAATAATACACAGAGTTTTATTTCACCCTGAAAAACCGAAAGCACTTATTTGCCTAACCCAATAATATCTACAAATCCTTTATGGGTTTCATTACATTACAAAACAACCAATTCTGTTAATTCTATGTGTTTAATACGTACTTGGTTAGGACACAAAGCTGGGTAATAGCTAATAACCATATCGGGATAGATAGCGTACATTTATTGTCTTGCTTGATGTTCATTGTATGGCGTCTATGACTTTTTACTTTCACTTACCTATATATGAAATATATAGTAAGTGGAAGTATTGCGATCGTGAAAATTTTCGACTTCCAGTTTTCAACGGAAATACACGTTTTGGGGTCCCCTGAGTCAAAATAACCAAGTCCCGCGAAATGGTCAGTGTGTGTGTCTGTGTGTCTGTGTGTCTGTGTGTGTGTCTGTGTGTCTGTGTGTGTGTGTGTGTGTGTGAACAGACTAGCTCAAAAACTATAAACCGTGCGAACCTGAAATTAGGTATTTAGAGTATGTATAAGCCGCGATGTGACAGCGAAAATTTCATGAAATTTTCTCAAAGGGAGGGGGTACTTTATTTAATAACTTTTTAAGTTTTTTTCGATTTTCTCAAAAACGGCTCTAACGATTTTTATTAAACTGAGTATTTGATCTATTTATATGCCTGAAATATGACTAAAAATTTCATCAAAATTGATCAACCGGAGGGGGGACTTTACTTAATAAATTTTGTATCATTTTCACATGTTGTTTTTATTTACTCAAAAACGGTTTTAACGATTTTGATCAAACTTGGTATTTGATGTATTCATATGCCCGAGATATGACTGTAAAAATTTCATCAAAATTGATCTTCGGGAGGGGGGACTTTACTTAATAAATTTTGTATCATTTTCACGGGGTTTTTTTTATTTACTCAAAAACGGCTTTAACGATTAACAAAAATAAGATATGAATGTAGAAAAATGTGTGACTTTGGGAAATGATATTTAGCAAAACACGTCAATTTCTAATCTAAGTAAGTTGGTAAGTGAAAGTTGTGTGTTGCGCGCACGCACCAGATTTTTTTGCTTGGTGTGGGATGAAGCTAGAGGCAATGAAGTCCAGACGTCCTACATTAGTGGCTATAAAAAAAAATATGATGCCGGAGTAATATAGTTTTGAATAACCTTAAGAAGGTAGGAAATGATGTTAGACGTGTAGCTGACAGAGACAATTGGGAAAGACAATTGAGCACCCCCAAGGACAACTTGAAGCGTCCATCGTGCCGTCGAAAGATAGATATATACCTGCTGTTCAGAATATGAAACCTTTGAAATAAAAAAAAATACTAGTTTATCTGCAATTAATAAATTTGCTTAGGTGATGAATATCTTATGGATTTACGAAAATAGTTATAGATTTATCAATTTATAGCATTTTCTCTCCAATAATTAAAAATCAGGCTGACTGTGTCGGCCTCTATTTTGTCCACGACCCAGACTTGTTAAAAGCTTGGTCAACATCACTGACGGGCCGAGTGCCGCGTATGCTATTACATTCCGTCCAGTTCTTTGAGCCAGTTAACATTTCAGTAAATATGTCTGAAAGTCTGTGATGTTAAGATTATTGTTATATATTTTTCAAATTTTGTGTAACATTGATAACATTGCATTTTGCAATCATTGCCTTCTTTAGATTTTTTTTTTTTTTTTTTTGGAACTATTCCCTGTTCCTAACTTCACATATTATATAAATGTTCATTTAACAGTTCTAACCCTCCAATTAATCATTTTTTGTATTACATTGTAATCTATATAAATAAAGATGAAATTCTGTTTGTTTATTTGTTTGGTCTTTGTAGAAATCCAAATTCTCCAAATTCCGGTCAGTGGTTCTTTGATACCAGGTGCGAACACCTGTCTATATTAAAATTGCATAACTTCAGCCGATCTTCAGCTGATATTCTTTATTGTTATAAAAATCATAATGATCTCACTTTACAATGTTTTTTTTTTTTTTTTTACGAAATCGACCGTTTCTTTAGAAAAATGAAATTCCCCGTGTGAAACCGGGATATACAGCTATAATCTATGTGTATAAAGATGAAATTCTGTTTGTTCTTTATAGAAATCCATACCGTTTGTCCTAAATTCTCCAAAATTCGCTCAGTGGTTCTTTCAGACCAGGTGCGAACACCTGTCCATATTAAAATTGCATAACTTCAGCCGATCTCTGGATATATTCTTTATTGTTATAATAACCGTTTTGATCTCGATTTACATTGTTTTTTACAAAATCGACCGTTTAAGTCGATAAAAGTCTCAGTTTATAGATTTAAAAAATGAAATTCTCCGGGTAAAACTGGTATATACAGCTAGTATTCAACAAAATAAAATCACACATGCTCTTTAAACTTTTTTGTATTATAGAGGGATAAAAAGGATTCATAAACTAAGTTTCTTCAAGTTTTTTCATTATTACATTTTTAATTGTTTTTGGTTTTTAGAAATCCAAAGACTGCCATTGTATATATTTTCCCGATGTACTTTCTTTGCCAAACATCCCTTTCGAAGTATTTGTTAGCATAACTCTGTTTAGTGACCAGCATTGTTTCTTGTTTCTTGTTCGTGACGCAAGGTATCGATGTCTTTTGGACTTTGCTGATCCAGCTGGTTTGCATGGTTGGTTTTGGTGTTGAATTTCTCTAGTGTTCTGAAAAGTTTTCATTTAATTACGGTAGAGCTCTGGCATTTATCAACTATAGTACCTTTTTATTATCCTCCTGATATCTGTTCTAACCACGTATATCTCATAATTAATTTATTTTCAATCTTTTAAATTTTTATGGAATTATTTTAAAGGCATTAATGACAGTGGTGAGCCTGTATGTTTGATATTACTCTGCTTTAATACATTTATTAAAAAAAAAAAAAAAAACAAAAAAAAAAAACAAAGAAACGCTCACATTTTAGTATAGATTATTTTTAGTATAGATTAGGTACTATCGACACTGATAAATATCGTGTAATTGTTTGTTAGTCTGCTTTATCAATAATATTTTTTTTTTTTTAGGCAATGTTTTTATTTATTATGTTATTCAGAATGAAAAGTAAAAATATAATCGTAAAACATGATAATCCGAATTTTATTTTCTACCAATTTAACTAATTCTTAGTTGAATTTGTGTGGTCCTTAGTTTAAATAGTTTTTACTGTTTAAAACAATTGTCGCCTGTTATATCACATAGTACTTATCCTCCAAGGTCATTAGTTCTCACCTATACTAGTATTTTATAAACGTTTTTTCTTCTCTAATTATTAATAAAGAATTTTTCTCAGTTCATCGTTAGCTATCTTTTTATCTGCTCAAGTGTGACGAAACGATAGCATTATAAAGAGCGTTATGCTTAATTATAATACGTGTCCTTTACGCCAGGCTGTCTACATGAAGAAACGCGTTCCTTTCCCTCTAATCCTCATTAAACAGAGTTTATTTAATTTTATTCCAAAATTAAAAAAAAAAATAAAAAAATGTGCGATGCGTGAACACAAAACTTTCTCTTATCATATATACTAAGAATAAAAAAGAACTCTTTGTATTATAATTAAAGATTATAACCAGTATTATAATTAATACGAAACCTGAGAGTCGTCAATACTTTTTTATTTAATTATTTATCTTTTTATTTTGTAAGGTGCCTCTTTAGCGTAATTTATCTTTTAAATAAATTTAAAAGGGGTATTTACGGCCCTTTGTAAGTTGAAACCTAATTTTCGTATTTTTGTCTATTTTGCTATTTCAGCAGTGGTTACTACTGTTCAAGTAAGCCTAATTAATATTTCATTATTAAAGTTTAATTTGGGGCTCAAGTCTTTATATTATTATTGTTTTAGTTAAGGAAGTGTGACAATTTAATTAGACGTCCTTGTGTCATCTTAAAATTTTCTAGTTATTATTCTATCTAGTATTTATGAAAATTTTATATAGATAACATGGAAATAAATATAAAACATAAAAGTAGGTAATAATAATTATTTTTTCTTCGAAATTAATTAACTTCTTACATTTTATAAACTTAATATTGTTCTCAATATTCAAATTCTACTATATGCCAACGATGAAATTCTACGCCATAATCGTTGAATGCAGAAATATCAGGGAGTATTACAGTCTGAATGTGGAACTCAATCGATTGGTCTAAAGGCAATGGCAAAATGGATTGAGTTCTAGTCGCTGATAACAACAGTCTGTTATCACACCTGAATTGCTTTTCTTTTTTGTTAAAAAAAAAAAATTAACTTGGTACCTTCCTAATTTTTTTGGAGGCCAAGGTTAAATAAAACAGATCTACAGACATCACTTTATTTCGTCGTATAGTAAATGGTATGGGAGATCGTGGAAAAAAAAAGACCCATTGTTATGTTTTTACATTTATTACAGTTCTTTTGTCTGCATTTATTTTTCTTTCAGCGTTTCAATTTAAATATTTTAAAATTCTGATGTTAGATATTGTCATCACCATGCTAAAGTAACGAATATGCATAGGTTTTTAGTTTCACATTCGTTACTTAAGCATGGTGACGACGATATATTTTATCATTTGTGGTTGGGTTCCCGGTAGTGTGTTTTAAATTTTTTGTCCAATAAATGCTCTTATCCCTTCTTGAGTGGATCATTTTGTTTTTAGTGAGACAGAATATAAATGGTATTTATCATGAAACACCATATCCATTCTGTGTGTATCTTTTCTATTACGTAATATTTTAATAAATATCTTGGTTGAATTATCATTTTCCAATTTATATGCTTTGCAAACCTTATTTTCAGGACTCATAGATCAATTTAAATAAATTTAAGGCCCATTACCACCAAGTGTTCTTTTTCGCCTTCTCATTTGATTACCGGATTTATTTTGAAGGTCATTCTTATTCTTATTGTTCTGTCATCGCTTCAGAATATCCTAGCTATTTAATAAGACTTATTTTTAAAAAGTTATAAAAGGCTACATGCTTGAATAGAAGTGTTAATTTTTTTTTTAAATATTGTAATTACGTTTTTTTTAGTTTAGTAAACCAAAAAAAATAGAGAATTTTGGGTTCTATTTTCATTATTTAGATCTGTGGATAATTTATGTGTTCCATCATGACTATTAATTCTACCTTTAATCTTTATTTTTACTATGAATGAGCTCTATTTCATTACTTTTTTAACATACTGGTCAAGTAGCTATATTTTTGAAAATGTTTTTTTTTTTCATAAATTCACATAAAATTATTGGTGTTTCAGGAATATCATAAAAAAAAAGAGAAAAAAATTGTTTAATAATAATTTTCAAATTGTATATCTAATTTGATTAAAGGAATTAAAAACAAAATAAGAAGAAAATGGAGCTGATTTACTTTTTTTTTTACTTTTGAAGCTTTATGACAAGAGGTGCGTTCCTGAAAAATACGGTTCCCGATGGGCAATACTTTAAAATTTAATTAATCGTATATTTTTGGCATGTATTAACAAAGAAATACAACGAAACTAAGCAAATTCATATTTTTTCTACCCTTGGGAAGAAATGTGTTAATATTTAATGTATGATCACCCATCTTGCTATCGCGTGTATGTTTTTTCCGTGATCATTTTTTTAAACTCAGGTATAAAGTTTCTATGAGGTTTTCTTCTCGCAACTTTCCATTGCCATCAAAATATGTATGCTACTCCACTGTTTTACTTGTCGTTATTTTAGGGCTCTTAAAGTTTAAAATAATTTAAAAACTAGTTTTTTTTTACTATTTCTTTTTTTACAAAAAATCTTGGCCTTGTTGAATTTTCGATTTAGTATATTCCTTCACACCTGTATAAAAATATTAAATCAGCGTCCTCAAAGGGATATTATATTTCAAAAAATATCATAATTTATTGTTTTTCCCTACAAACTTATTTGTATATGTTGTTATTAGAAACTATTTATTATAATGTTAATGACAATAGTGTAAAGATCTTATCTTCCAAGTTGAAATGGGACGTAAAGTTGTAGGTAGTATTTTCTAAATATGTATTAAAAGTGTTTTAAAATTGGATTTGATCTATAAGTATTAATTTTTTATAAAAGTGAAGCAGGGAGGTATAGTGACATATTATATAAACTTTTCTTTATCCATTCTTTTTGCTTTGAGCAATACTTAAATTTAATGAACGTATGTTAAAAAAGATCAAAGGATGAGTGCATGAATGAAAGACAATTTGCAGAATTGCTCGAACAACTGGAAGAATTACAATGCACATTCATTGAATGAACGCATAAAGTACAAAGAGATCTGAATGAATGCATTGAAAGATAAATGTAATGAGTTGGCCATTTCATATATAATAGCGATTTGAGCTCCATATCATATTATTGATATTATATATATTATTATATTTTATACCATAAAATATAGTAAGGAAGTTTTCATAAATATGAACAGTTGATTTAAATTTAAGTATTTTAAAGTTGATTTAAAGTTAAGTATTACAAAATATATGCCGAAGTGTAAGTTTATGAATATCTGTTTAGAGAAACCAAACGTTTAACTGTTTATTTACTAGTTTTATATACTAGGTGATCAATATTTCACCTGTGTATGAGGCACCAATAGAATGATATAGTAATTTGCTTTGAATACAGGTAATTAGTAAGTAAAATTGCCTTAATTTTATTTTACATTTTTCCTTGTGCAAAAATTGTTTTGATCCTAGTCTCATAAATGAACGTGTAAATTGTAAAATATTTCATCAATTCAGTAAAATATTGATGTTGCTATTATACCTTTCTTTAAATAGTTCAAGCCTTCTAGATTTTATTATTTAGTCTGGAATCAATCAGATTTTTCGAATATTTTATATATGTTAAAAGTGTCTTTGAAATTGAAGACATTTAAATTAAACTTTGGTTTTTCACATCTTTAGGTAGATAAAAATATCTGTTGTTATCAATGTTAAGAAAATTCACTATCTCACGCGTGTGCTATTCGACTATGCCATCATTAAATGCGTTATATCCGAAATTACTTCCAATAACGTCAACGGAATGTCTTCTGTCTCTGGTGGTTATTTGACTCTTATGTAAGCATACCCCCCCCCCCCCCCCCCCCCATCGTGTGTGTCCTTTTCAGTTAAAAAGGGGCTTGATTCACTTTAATACATTTCAGCGTTGGACTTCTGCTCGCTTTTGTGATATGAATTTACAAACAAACGGCTTCATAGTGGTCACGCCCAGAAGTAACATAGCAATACTAGTAGTACCATTTTATTTTATTATTGCTATGTTGAACTGAATTCACAGCGTCTGTGAGTCTTAAAATTTTGGAATGAAAAGTTCATATTTGTATCTCAGTACATTTTTAGGTTATATGACAAATATTTTTAATATCAGATTAAATTAGCTTTTAAGGTAATTAAAAAATAGGGAATTGTTTATCTGTTATACTAAAAATCTAGTTGCATTATTTTCTTTGCAATAAAAAAAATTTCTAATGCTCGATTTGTTGGAAGTACAAATCGTTAAAATAGCCATAATGTTAATTTAATTTAGACTGATGTTTAATTGGGCAGGACGAGGACATCGCCCTGTTCTTTCTAGGCCAGTGACCAACCATTACCTCTCCCACTCTATATTCTCGGCATTGTTGGTTCTTGGTAACTTATGGCACGGGAAATCAAGTTATTTATTTCATTTACCATCTTCTTGAGATCATTTCATCTACAGAAAACTTAGATAATGTTAGCTCTATGTTGTATAAGTTTCGCAAAATTTTTATGGTAAATTACTGGCATATGAATAATAAAACCATCATCCGAAATGAAATTGAGTAAAGATCCAGTTACTCTTAATCATAATAGAGTGAGTTTGCCTAAAAAATATAATAAAAATTAAAATTGACCATAAATAAAAATATTCCAAGAAACAGAAAAAAGCATCGCCAAATGGGAATTTCAATTTTGTAACTTGGTTTCATATTATAATCTTTTCATTATTATTATTGGTAAGACAGTGAAAACTCGTTTACCATCCGGATAAATACAAAACAAATCCTCAAAAACGCGAAACACATATTTGACGATTAAATTATTTCAAAATTACATGGAATTGTTTTAAAAGTATAGGTACTTAAAAAAAGAAAACAAAAAAGTTTTCCTATCATTTCATTAGTAGTCCCGTTTGGTTGGCATTTTATCCAACAATTTTCGATCATCATTGCTATGTTGTAAAATACCGGTAAAAGTTATTATATATCGTTTTTATTATAAAATAAAAATGTCAAAAAACCTGATCCTGAAAATCGAGGACCTTATTAACTAGTTGTTACTGTATCTTCTGATGTGTTCGATAGTGTAATTTGTAATGTAAAATGGGGGTTGGTCCACGTATAGGCGTACAGGAGGTAAGTTGAAAAATAAGAAGAAAAAATGCTGTATTATTTCAATATAAATAATTGTATAATGTATATATAGGTATAGTGTTAATTGAGTATGTATCTTAATTAATTTAGAAAAGTCTGTTTATTACAAAAAAAAAAAAAAAAACGAAAAAGTATACCAGCTATAGTGGAAACCATTTTCGACCAGTGACCCCAGGCTATTGCTACCATGATTAGGTATTTCGAGGATGTCCTGGCGTGAAATCCTTTTATGCACTACGCCTACCAGCTCTCTACGCCATTCCTGACATTTTACTCTTCCCTCTTTGAATAGTTAATTATTGAGTCGCCTGTTGCCTCAGTTGATTCATCCATCTTGTATACAGCCATCATTAGGCTTATGGTTTGATTAATGTCACTAATTTGTAATGGAGTCCTTTATAGAATTGTGTTTTGATTATGAGGTCACCCCACCTCTCCTTGGCCATAATATATTTTATTGTTACAAAATTGAATTGTCCAATATACCAATTGACATTGTAAATTACATCGATCTTATACCAAAAATTAATTTTTTTTTACATTACCCATTTCGTTTCCATGGTAGAAAAGATATGATTTTAAAGATTTTCTTTCTAAATCTATGTAAAAAATATATGAATGGAAAAATTTAATAATTATTGTTCTTGTGAATCCTATTTTTCGGAAACACACCTCTAGGACATTAAGGGGTCAAAAGTAAAAAAAAAAAAATCTGGTGCGTGCGCGCAACACACAATTTTCACTTACCAACTTACTTAGATAAGAAATTGACGTGTTTTGTTAGATATCATTTCCCAAAATCACACATTTTTCTACATTCATATCTTATTTTTATTAATCGTTAAAGCCGTTTTTGAGTAAATAAAAGAACCCGTCAAAATGATACAAAATTTATTAAGTAAAGTCCCCCCTTCGGTTGATCAATTTTGATGAAATGTTGGCTATCACATATTTGGCATATACATACATCAAATACCCAGTTTGGTCACAATCGTGAAAGCCGTTTTTGAGTAAATAAAAAAAACACGTAAAAATGATACAAAATTTATTAAGTAAAGTGCCCCCTGCGGTTGATCAATTTTGATGAAATTTTTACAGACATATCTCGGGCATATAAGTAAATCAAATACTAAGTTTAATCAAAATCGTTAGAGCCGTTTTTGAGAAAATCAAAAAAACACGTGAAAATGTTACAAAATTTAATAAGTAAAGTCCCCCCTCCGGTTAATCAATTTTGATGAAATTTTTAGTCATATCTCGGGCATATAAATACATCAAATACCCAGTTTGATCAAAATCGTTAAAGCCGATTTAGAGTAAATAAAAAAAACACGTGAAAATGTTACAAAATTTAATAAGTAAATTCCCCCTCCGGTTAATCAATTTTGATGAAATTTTTACAGTCATATCTCGGGCATATAAATACATCAAATACCCAGTTTGATCAAAATCGTTAAAGCCGATTTAGAGTAAATAAAAAAAACACGTGAAAATGTTACAAAATTTAATAAGTAAATTCCCCCTCCGGTTAATCAATTTTGATGAAATTTTTACAGTCATATCTCGGGCATATAAATACATCAAATACCCAGTTTGATCAAAATCGTTAAAGCCGATTTAGAGTAAATAAAAAAAACACGTGAAAATGTTACAAGATTTATTAAGTAAAGTCCCCCCTCCGGTAAATCAATTTTGATGAAATTTTTACAGTCATATCTCGGGCATATAAATAGATGAAATACTCAGTTTAATCAAAATCGTTAGAGCCGTTTTTGAGAAATCTAAAAAAACCTAAAAAGTTATTAAATAAAGTACCCCCTCCCTTTGAGCAATTTTGATGAAATTTTTGCTGTCACATCGCGGGCATATACCTACGGTTTATAGTTCTTGAGCTAGTCTGTTCACATACACACACACACACACACACACACACACACACACACACACAGACCATTTCGCGGGACTTGGTCATTTCGACTCAGGGGACCCCAAAACGTGTATTTCCGTTGAAAACCGGAAGTCGAAAATTTTCACGATTGCAATACTTCCACTTACTATATATTACATATATAGGTAAGTGAAAGTAATACTATATATTACATATATAGGTAAGTGAAAGTAAAAATTCATTATATTCTTGAAATACCAATAATTTTCACATTAAAAAAAACGTAAACCATCTTTGAATTTTTAAAAATAATTTATAATCCTATACATTAATCAAAAATGGAAATCTCATGATCATCACATATATTACTTCTCAAAGCCTTTTTTTTGTCGGTACGCCATAACTTCCTAAATACTTCATTAAATTTCATGCATGAGACATCATTTTAATGCTTCCCTTAACCGCTTCACCGGAAAAATATACAAATCACTCATTTCGCCTTCGATTGCGAGTTATAAGCGCAAAACCGCGGTTTTGGTAATAGAGGTTTGGTAGTAGAGGTTTCTGAATGATGTCAATCTTTACAAGGAGAATATTTTCGGTTACATCCATTTTTTAGATTAACCCCTTCGTTTACGAGTTGGGTCAGCGAAAATGGTCGCAGGGATTTTTCGAAAATGTCATTATTTTTAGTTTGTCGAGACAAACATGGTTGGTAATTTACACTTTTCCGATTGTCGCCGTCGATTGTGAGTTACAAACAAAAACATGCGATTTCAGTCAATAGAATACACTCGCTTTCCGCGAAACCGATACGTGTATTTAAGTGTGTGGCGTTTTAAAGGGTAGAGCTATGTCTGAGTAAAACGAACCCCTAACAAACAATCACAGATGACCATATCGTAACTTCAAACACAGTGTTCAAAGAGGCCCTGTAAACATGTAACTACTATGTAAATATGTAAACACCTTAAACTTATGTTTCAAAAAATAAATAATCTGCAATTTAAACACAACTTCAACCCTCACCTATGCCCATGATGCACTAAATACGCACTCTACGATACTAAATATTCGATGTGTACTTTAATTAAGTGGGATTTAAGTAGGTTAGATTGCGAATGGTTCGCACGGGTCAGCTGTTACTATAGTAATAAAGAATATTAATATTAATGATGCTTAAACCCATCTCTGGAACAGAATGGTTTAAGCATGTGCAAATATACTTTTCACCATACTACGATGTAATCACCTGTTTTACACACCTAATTTGCGGTCCGAAAGCTACACTTCGCCGCCCTAGGGCCGAAAATGAATATTTTGCCCTAGGGCCGCAAAATCAGCTGTTTATTATTTTAATTCATTCATTTCATTATATACATTACATAAGTTTGTTTTGCTCGTATTATTGTTTAGTTATTTAGTAATTATGGCTAATAATATATCAGAATCTATAAATAGAAGAGCAAAAGAAATCATAGCAGATTTGTTACCAGCAAAATCAAAAGATAGGTATGACGAAGAGTATACAAAGTTTTTGAACTGGTTAAAAATGGAAAATGGAAAACCTGTAGATGTGAATGATGAAGTTTTACTCGTATATCTCTCGGTCCTATCAAAGCAAAACAAACACATATGTTCATCTCTCTTTATTAACTTACATAATAACATAACGTAAAACAATCCATACATTAAACATTCATCATGTCCCCATAACCACAAGATAACCTTCTAACAAAGAGGTACACTTAACCAAAAGAAAATCTTGTTTTTGATTAATGTTATATCGTATTAATATTTATTGTAGTATGGTGAAAAATAGCGTTCGTGCCTCGGGCCAAAGTGCTTTTGCAGGCCCTCGAACTTTTCATGACCTCGACTACGTCTCGGTCAAAAAATATCTCGAGCCGGCGAACGCCCACTTTCGGCCCTTGGTACGAAATATACTATTCCTTGATAAGCTTAGGTATCAAGAACGCCGCCTAGTTCCACTGATTTCGTGCCCTACCCATTTTATAGATTTTTGAATTAATTATTGATCATTTAGTAAAGGTAGGTCTTTGCGATGTAGTAATAGCGAAGAAGCCTCGCTAACCACACCTGACAAAGGTGAACTTGAGAGGTAAAGATCTGTGTCTTTTATTTCACTTAGCTCAATTTTAGCTATAAATAAAAAATGCTTTGCGTGCTAAACGGCAATTTATAATTTATCTAAAGTTGATTCGTTTCACTATTTTTTCAATCAAATATATATACATACTATATTTTCCAGCTTTTATTGACCTGAATTGTTTGTTAATTTTTAACTTAGTTTTTAATTTGTTATTTGAAACTAGCGATTTATAAGAACTTACTTTGATGCATAGCAACGATGCATGTTTTACTTTCATTTAGGTATGTTTTAATCCTAGTTATGAGTATGTAAGATCCGGTCCGTGTGATAGTTTACAAATGCATATTAAAAAAAAAATGTTAGACTCTTTCTTGTTTTTGTTACTAAACGAATTCCTTCATTAGAATTGCTGCTAACCATCTAGAGTCTTCTTCAAAAGGTTCAAGAGCCATTAGAAAGCTATGCGACATTCTTCTGATGAACATAGGTGGTATCATCTGTTTAGCTACGGTGAAAGTTATTTTAAACAGGTTCTGAAAACAAAAGAGTGCTTGTGATGATAGGATGGATCTTTATGCCGGGAAAAATCGTATATTCATTTGTTGCTATTATTGACACAATATATGATTCTACGATATTATTTTTACCTCTAAAAAATAATGGTTGTTTTAAATATATGAAGAGTAATTGTAGATTATTCTAAAAATTATATCAGCATGTTTTTTGTTTTCTACTTTTTAACCCGGCGAATTTCGTTATTTCAAACAATCAATTAATGCTATGTTGCTGGTTCAATTGAATTCATTCTTTATTAAGACGAAATTTATTCTCAAAATGAATTAAGTTTAATAAATGTACAAAAGTAAAAATGAATAGCATTTTATTTGCATTGAACTGAATTTAATTCACGTGGCAGCATGCTCTTGCTTTATGAAATTCGAGTAGCATTGATGCACTACTTGCTCGAAAAAAATGCTGATTAATCGCGGCACACGTTTGCACAGCTAGCTCAATAATATGCAATCAAACCAGATATCATTGAAAAAGCCGTTATACACAAACTCTTTTAAAAATTAACTTTTAATTACATTTTTACTATATCCGATTTCATTCATCATCGGATCATATTCGTCAAATTGAGGCATCTTTTACGAGGTGCCAGTGGTTCACAGATAACTTTAACCTGCCCGCCCACACCAATTCCTCTATTTTTTGATTTTCCAGTTTTTTAACAACTTAAGGAGCGGCTTTACCTCGTTCACTCTTATTTTTGAGAATGGGACTAAAGCTGTTGCAGTTTTAAGCATGTATCGTTTTTATTTATTTATTTTTTTTCTTTTTTTATTTAGATCTTGAAAGTAGAACTCAAAAGGTTTTCGATTTCCAAAATGTTTTGAGAATCCGTGTTTATTTATAGTGGATTCTTGTGATTTAATCACCTTTACTTCATGTTTTGGTTTACTCAGTTTACTCAGTAGTAAGAATTAATTATGTTGATTGCACTAAAAATACAAAAGTATTATTGCTTCTATTAATCTGCTTTTCTATTAATTATTTGTGTACTGATCAACTTGCCAAGCTGAAGGGGTTATTTATCCAATACAAACATTATATTATGTTATATATAACATATTATATTATATTATACTAACATTATATTATATTATATTAACATACATTATAAACATTATATTATATTATGTTCCATATTGCCTCACAGGCAAGGGAGGATGTCTAATAATAAATAATAATTATATTATGTTATATTATAAACATTATGGTATATTATATTAAAAACATTTTTAATGTTTATTTGTGAAAAAAAGGTCAAATCAAGCTTATTTTAATTACCCTTATAATATACTATTATATCGCAATCTTAAAATTAAAACGGTTTGCTTATTAAGATTAATTAACCAGCCCCCCTTCCCGGTACACTACTGCTAACGGAATCATTTACGTTTTTTGCATCATAACTCTCCGGTAGACTTCGCTGCCTTGTAACTGTTTGGTAGACTTCGACATTGAATTGACAGGTAAACAAGTGTTAAAATGTATGACCCTGAATGATGAGATGAGAACAAAGATTATTGGTGTTACCGGATGCCGCTAAGGGGGTGAGCAGGGGTTAAAAATAGTAATAACGAGCTCTCGTGGTTGAGCCTAGGTGTCAGAGCTCTTCCCGGCTTACATCGACTCCTTTAGTCCAATATAGGGGTAGTTTTAGTGGTCCATTAAATCACTTTCTCAGCTTTCTCTTCGAGGCATATCGTTCAGTCCTCTCAAAAAAAGTCATATTTAAAAAAATATGTTAGAGTTGAAATGCCTCCGGAATCAGTTGTTTTAAATAAAGAAAAGGTCCTTGTTTCACTGATTACGGAACTTGAATGATTTTTGGTTTAGGTAACATATTATATTAAACGAAAAAATAAGAAAATTGAAACATCAAAAATCTGTACCTCTGTAACCAATGAATGGTTCCACTATTTTATGGTTATATCACGTTGTGGTTTCACTTCATTTTAAGGTAGTACTGCTTCTTTTTCAGCTTTTTTGCAAGTAGGCGATTTAAAAAAAATTACACTCAATAGCCTTGTTCAATCATTAACTAATCAAATTGCTGTATAGTCTACATCATGATGTTGATGGCTTAATACATTTTAGGATTTTAGGACAAGTCCCGTTTAATTTAATCCTATTATATTATTTAAACTCACCAACCCACAATAATGATCAAAATGCTTTACGAATGTCACTTTGGCTGCAATTGGCTGACACGGAAAAAAAAACTAAAAGACAAGTTAATTCGTAGTTGGCATTTAAGCAAGATTTCTAAGTTGTATGAGTTTTCGCATGACTGCTTAGTCCATGTGTTGATATGCTAATGCTTAAAAATGGACTTTGTGCTCGTCTATATATACCTCTACGGGAAAAATTAGTCAGTTCTTGCAGTTAAGGAAAATTTACCTCAGGAATATAAATTTAATTTCAGTAAAATTTATGCATGCTACAGAACGAAGTGACAACACAAGTAAGTAAAAGTAAGTACATATAATAAAGGGGCTTTGAATAAAAAATAAAAAAAATGACCTGGCTAAAAAATATATATAATTAAATTATTATATCATTAAATTTATACAAATAGTGGGAATAGTTCATCATAAGCGTAAATGTATTAAAGATTTTTTTTTTCCCATGACATTGAATGTTGTTTGAAATTAAATTCTTCCTTCTACTAAATTATGGAGAGCTGAAGGCTTAACATGCATGTGTTTCGTGACATTATACCGTTTAGAAGCTGAAATAAATATTCTTTTTCAATATAGCAACGGTTTTCATTCCTAATATAATTTTTTTTTTTTGATTGTCTATACCTCTTTCGGTTATACAAAATTGTTCTTTATTCGAAAAACTGAGGATGCACTCAATGTGCCTGGAGAATGCATATTGGTTTCTATTCGAAGAAGGGTACAGAAATAAATCGTCTAAAAGAGAATGGGGAGAGACCTTTCGAAGGGAGAGAACTTTTGGATTGGGTCCAAGTCTCCTTCGTAGTCGTAATGAAGAACAAAGAACTGTGTCAAGATCAACCTAAAACACATTTTAGATCGGTTGCTGACAATGATTCGTAACTCCCTCTGTGACATATTGTTTAAATCGTTATTATAGATTATAAATCAAAGAAGTTGACACAATTCAGGGATCCTAACAATGGTTTCATTCTTTGATTATCATATACAGTACAAGAAAAATACTAAATATACATTAAACTTTGTATTCTATAGGACTTGGGTGGCAAGTCTTGAAGCCAAAAAAAAAACTTCTAATCTAAGAAAAAAATAAACTTTGTATTCATGTATCCTTGATCATAA
The DNA here is from genome assembly GCA_911387785.2 of Aelia acuminata. Classification (NCBI taxonomy): domain Eukaryota; kingdom Metazoa; phylum Arthropoda; class Insecta; order Hemiptera; family Pentatomidae; genus Aelia; species Aelia acuminata. Next base: position 86,847,924 of record OU426982.1, on the reverse strand, counting down.
CGTTGTATCTGCAGAGTTCACCCATTCGAAGGGAGACAACCACCCTTTTAAGGATGCTCGAAGAAATAAAAATGGGTGAATATACCAACTTCGCAAGAAGTAGGTCGGTTGAGTGTTTCTCGACACCTGGCCAAGACCGAACAAAAAAAACTTTTATATTCTTGAATCAAAGTTTGAGGCTGAATATTAGGTAGGTATATGGGCCTTAAAGTCTACCGTATAAAGAAATAGTATCGTTTACATGATAAATTATTTATATTTTTCTATATTTATATTAATATTATTTTTAATTAATATATTTTTTATGATATTTCTTTTTAATTACGTGTATAAAAAATATGTACTTACTAATTTATATATTTTTTCATTCTAGGTATGTTTTTGGCGATATTGACATACATTTCATCCGCATAAGTGTCATCTTTAAAAGGTATGATTTTGTGTGCGTTATATTAAGTAATTTTATAAAATAATGAATAGGCGTGCATCTGTTGAAATGGTATGAGCATTTAAGAAATTAGGTTTGAAAGTGATCATTTTTCTTTAATTTACAACCAGGAGGCAGTGAATAAATTCTGTCGACTTGGCTATAATATGTTGAAGTATGTATCGAATCGATGGTTCGGTTCCGTTCGATTTTTGAATATATCAGTCCTGTTCTAAGCTAAATTTGGTTTTGGAATAAGCCATTGGAAATGTTTTACAGCTTCTGGTAAATTAACTATTCTTTACTATGCTAATGACTTTGCACTGTGGTGCTAATAAGTGGTGTATTTAGCGCGTCAGGCCGGATAAGTTAACACTAGCTGTTTCACTGCCTTTTTTGCATTATTATTATAAATTAACCATTTTAGTTTTAAACTTTATTCTACTGGTTAAAAATGTTGATATAATATTATAACTAAACAATTTTTTTTTGTTTTGTTTTTCAAGCCCCTTCATTCCTTTTTTTCTCTTAAGTTCCCATGGTTTTACTGCATTATCATTGGCCCCTCTTTCCTAAATTTTTTGATTTTTTGAAACTTCTATTAATTTCAGGCTGTGAATTATTCTCGGTGATAGTGCTCACCTCTGATTTGAGAGGAGTCCTCTAAACGGAAAACTAAAATTATAAATTAATCTGATTTTATTTCTGCCTACGTTTTGGGGCGTTTTACGGTGTCGGCTGTAAAAAGAATGGGTTCCCCAACTGATGGTTTTTGTTGTTTATTTAGAAAATCTCATGACATTTAAGAAATTTAGAGTTTCTTATATTTCCTTTTGCATTTTTTCCTTTGCATTGAAGATCCTTTAACTGTTGTAATTCAGTTGAAAAAAAAATCTAATTAAGTCTTGAATTTGAATAAACATTATACCAAAATCGATAATCAAGGGAGGATTTATGTTTTAAGAATAAAACTAGTTAATTTTTTTATTTAATTTCAGAAGTACTTCTCTGGGGTATTTTCTAAGTATCAAAAGTGACACAGAAGAATATAAAATTAAATAGAATAGAATATATTTTAAAGTAGTACAAATAAATACAAAGATCATGATAATACGGTACTATAAAGACGGTTTACGTAATAAAGTACCTACTTGTAACAAACTTATTAATACAATAAATAAAATTGAAGTGATGGAATTGACGACCTTTGCAATTTTACGTCAATATACATTAACGAACGTAGTATTACACTATAGAGCTTTATGTTATTTAGGTTGAGTGCGAAATTTGTCTTATTTTAAACAAATGTTATTCATCGCTTAACTATAGTATATGTGTCCGAGGCGTAGACGAGTGTTGCATCGCGTCCAATATTTGAGCAGATTATTGTTCAGTTATCTGGGAGGGCCTATTGATTGTTATTTGTATAATTTAAGGAGCTTCTTCGCCATTTTAAACCTAATCAATGCTCATAAAAAAGATTAGTTTTTGAAATTCTGTCCTCTCTTGAGCTACCAAAGACTTAACCATTTTTCCCTGTCCAAAATGAATTATAGCTCAATACCGTAGAGCGTTCCCTACTAAAGCTCCAGAATCCCAGACCGTAAAAGGTTTTATGTTTTCTCCCCAAGACAATAGTTTCTGGGCCTGTTCTTTCTTCTTTCACATTCTTCTTACCTGCACCGTTTCAAAAAATACTCATCTCTTGACTATGTATTACTATTTTATAACTTGGAAAAAAATATTCTTAATATTGCTTACTATAGTAAAAAAAATCAAAAACTACATTGGTTTAATTACATATTTTTAAACTTATCACTTTGAAAATCGTTGGCATAAGATTGGAAAGAAGAACCGGGCGGATTTGCTTTTAAATGATTTCCCCTTTATAAAGTTTTTATTTGATTCCGCCGAGTTCTAACAATTCTGACTAAACCGTTTATCTGATACACTAAACCATCCATAAATATACCAATTATCAGACGTACAACTGTTTGAAGATATAAAAACTATATTATCAACTTAAAACAATCTTCAAACGTACACAGGTGGGCAACGTACGTGCTTTAAGCCGACACCGTTCCAATCCAGGAGTTTAAATTAATTTTGATTTATGGTTCACCATTATTTTGTAAGCCACTTTCATAGTCATTATTGGCTGTTCTAAACGTATTTGAGGAATATGAAATTAATTGTTTTTAAATGTGAATAATTCAAAGTTAAGGGGCATAAGGCGAACCGAAGCTTATATTCGAATAAAATTTTCAATGAACTGAAATACAAATTCAGGCACAATTACTTACCAAATAGGTGGTACATTTTACGCAGTATCCCTCATTTAGTACAATATGTAAGTAGTGGTTGTTTGATTTAATGCTGTTTAATATTCAAACTACCCTCGGAAAATCTATATATTTCCGATTTGCCAATCTCTGTATTTTTCTTACTTTATAGCTAAAGTGAGGAGGCAAATTTGTATTCTAGTCTACCAAGAAATGTATCTTAAAATGGGTGCGGCTTGAGTGCTGTTTTTTTATAATTTTTCAAGAATCGCTTGGGTTTTTCTTTTTGTTTGTTTTACATTTAACTATTTTTAACAATACAATGTACACAAAGACGGTAGAATTTATCTATTTTACAATCGAGACAATTAAATGGAAAAGACTGAAAGTTCCCAACATAAAAAAATGAGAAAAAGTGATTTGAAAATGAAGTCAATGTAATGGAATCAATAGTAAGTACCGATCTTTAATATTTTAATATCAAGAGATGCCAAGAGATATCACAAATGCAGTATGTCTCACGCTTTTAACACGGAAAACGCTGTAAGTGCCATCAGTTAGGGACTTTACGATTCTACTTCGTATATCTAAGTATATATTTTTTAGTAAGATACCTTTTCTCTACTCGATATTAATGGATGTAATGTATCTATGCTTGTCAATACAGATACTTGAAATGAGATAATCAGCCAACACAGATGGCATTGGAGATTGGAAATATTAACATTGAAATAATTCAGCAGAAACATATACATCCGATGACTGGCCACGTCCCTACGACTTTTTCTTATTAAAACCAAATTTAAGCTCGTATACTATTTTTTTTTTCTTTCCGTTTATCTCTAAATCAGTAAGTTGCCACAGCAAATGTTTCAAGCCATTCGTTTCGTGGTACTAAATTTTTTTTTGGTACCAAATTTACCTCTTCAGTACCAACATTCCATTAATAAATATATTCATTTCGAATGAATGATCCTTTTTTGAGAGTTTGAGTTAATTACTTTTTTTTCTAGTTCCGTGATTTCCTTATATTGTAAACCATTAAATTTAATATTAGAAAATTAAGAAAATATTGCATCAAAAACATACACTATCATCATAAATATAATAAAAGATATAAACATTAAATAATAATCTTGACCGCTGCATAATCTCATAAAGTCAGGCAGATAAAAGCCTTGTGGAATAGCCAAGACTGTTGGAACATAGATGACTCCTTTAGCTGACTGATTACACCCAAACTGCGCCTTTGCGAACCAGAAATTACTGGTGTATCAGATTTCGAGAAGGTTTATTTAAGTTAATTTAAAAAGTAGCAAATCTGGTACCAAAGTTCCGGAAAAAAACACTGTTTGGAGCCCCGGGGCGCGTTTGCCGAGTGGGCTAACGTGTTAGCGAAGTACCCGTTACCTCTGACAACATTTGATTGATAACCCGAAGATAACCAGTCCTAAACCCGGGGCCAGGTGACATTTAATAATATTCGGCATGGATCCCCTACCCTCCCCCTAGCACGGGAAAACCCCGTATAGCCTTAAAAGCGAGGTAGGGAGAGGGCAAAAACCAAAACAAAAAACTACGCACTGGCTTTTCCACATACACGCCTCAATTATGGGAAAATGCTGGTTGTTTTTAATTGTTTTGTTATGTTTTTTAGTTTTTATAGTGTATTTTCTTAATTAATGAATTAGGTATTAGCTTTCTTCGAAAGTCTCAAACGTAAAAATAATTTTTTTTTTTAATTTTAAAAATCTTGTCATTTAGAACCCTACGTACTTTTTTTTTTTTTTTTTTGGAACTTTCCTTTTGTCATACTTCCTTCTTTAACATTAATGTTATTCTATTCCGCATAAAAAATAAAATAAAATAAAAATATAGATAAAAAAAAAATTCACTATTTTCATTTTGAAAAAAAAATTAAGCGTCGTATTAGGTAGCAACGTCTATTTGTGGTATTGTTCCCCTCTATTTGATATAAGTAGCGTGACCACGGAGCCTATTATTTCCCATTTTCTGACAGTGTTAGAGATTTTGGTTAAATTTTCTGCTTAAATTTCTTTGTCTTCCCATATCTTATATTTACCAAAATAATGCACCCCTTTGCTAGTATCGAATATTTATCGGATCGATGGAATTTCGATAATTGATAATATACGGTAGACGGACGACGGCGTGGGCAGTTACCATAGCAGCCTCGTCTTATCGACCCTCGGAGACCTCCGCCTGACAGTCTGCCATGTGGTGCTGCTCGAGGTTCAACACTGCTGACCAGACACCCATCACGACCATCCTTACAGGTTCATTCCCCTCCTTCTTACGTAATTTTCACTATTATTTATAAATCTACTCAGTTAGGTGTTAGCGGAAAAAGGGATACAAATTTATCCCATTATTTGGGTTTCTTGACCCTTTTCTATAGGTCCTTAGGTGCTTTCCACCAAACTTATTTTTTGTCTTTCAAAAACGATTTTCAAACTTGGGGTAGTTTATCCTCTGCGAACGGATATTCCCACTCCTTCCCGCAGCTGTTACCAAGGTCGGGCGTTGGAGTTGAATTAATATTTAATACTAACGTGAAGTGATTCATTCGGTGTACTTATAATAGTAATTAATATATAATTATTAAATTACATTTGTAAATTGAATCGTAATTTTTAATTAGTTACATCACCAAAAATTGAATTAATTAGTAACTTTAAGTCCGTTATCGTCGTGTTGCACTAAGTCTTACCAATCAATAGGATTAGGGTTATTAAATTCTTCTTATGCTTTGAAACGTTTTTATTATATCCATCTTTTAAGATGGATTAATAATATGAAAAAATAATTAAATAATTTTTATATGTAATTACTATTAATTATTCACATCTACGATGTATTAAAAGAAATTCATTGCAGTGCACCAAAGACGTTAAAAACAAACTTTTGAATCAACTTTGAGACTGGGGTTATGTTAATAACTTGATATGCAATTTATTCATTGTCTTGCATTTTTTTTTTTCTTCCAGTTTTTGCTGTTTTATTATTACTTTCATTTCTCATAAAATTACTAAAGTTCATTCCATTTTCTAATGATGAAATTTAGTTTAAATTTATGAAGATGAATGTATAATAATAAAATTTATTTATCGAAATATTTCTGTTCGTGGGACTTGAAAAGTTGGCCTAAGTTTAAGCTCCTTAGTCATGACATTGACCTCTGATTATCTCAAGCCTTGAACCGGTGTCATCTCGATGCGGCAAATTGCTCCATTTTTCCTAAATCAGTGATATAGAATATTTAAAAAAAAAATTAAAATAAAAGATATATACTTACTTAATTATATAAATATACTGCACTGAAGATAAATTTTAAATTTTAGAATAGTAAGCATTAAAAGTAAAATTTAATAAAAATGTATTAATTAAACATGATTGAGTGGTTAACTTTTTTATACGTAATAAGTCAGTAGATGTGATTATTATTTTCATGCTAATAATTTTATTTTACTAAAATAATACCCATCATCATTATTGAATTATTATTACTTACTAATATTTTTATATATTTACTACCACCCCACACTAGGATCCACTCTTATCAAACCATTGGTGTAAGATGACTCACGTTGTGGGAGGGAACGGAAGGTTAGAGCAATCGATGTAGTTTTCGTCTGGCCCTATCGTCTGGAACCGCTGTTTTTGCGGACGATAAAGTATATGTGTTATATAACAATAGCAATTTAATAGTCAACTAGAGGGATGTTAATTATTCTTTTTTTGCTTTATTTAAATTAAATTTTAGGAGTAATCAGATTATTTTCGTGATGATCCAAAAAAAAATTAAATAAAATAAAATAAAAAAATCACTCGTGGGGATGGTAAGTAGTGAGAGATGGGGTCACCTGTCGTGTAGTGGCAATTTCTTTTGAAGTTGGCAACCTAATTTGTGGCTTAGTGAAAGCATTTTCACTCGGTCATTTAAGAAAATACCGGCAAAGACTTATACGACCAATACACTTTTACTCGTAAGGTACGGACCAAGACTATTTTCTACGAAGTCGATTTTTTACTACTAGTGGTGGGGGGGCCATGCAACTTATTTATTAATTCCATATTATTTACTTTCAAAAACTGTATTTTAATCTGAAAATTTGAATTTGAGAGAAATGAAGAAATTTGTCTACAGTGCATTTATGCTATCCTGGAAAACTTGTCTCCAAATTTATCTGTATTAATCTTGTTGAAATTATTCTTTATTGTATTTATTTTTTATTTCTGTTAAAAATGGTTAATTTATAACCATAATTCAATAACAAATAATATTTAAATTGTTAAATATCATTTTAATCCACCATTAACCATCATATCCTCACTCCTTTGTCCTACTCGCGATGGCTCTGTTTCATTTCCTTCTGTATGATGGTTAATACCTGGTACCATTTGTCAGAACATTTAAGATATGGTCTAAATTTCATTGAGAAGATTTTTAAATCCCTCATAACCTCTTCTATCTCGCACTGCTTGTTACTTTTTTGTTTAACGTCCATTTATGCTATTAAGGCTAATCGGACGATGCTACAGTGGGAGTCCTAAATTTTGCCTATCCAGTTAAAATTAGGATAGGGATCTTTAACAAGTACCTGACATCGCACAGGCTCGGGACCTCCATTTTACGTCCTATCCGAGAGACTGTATAGGATTTTTTACTCACTTAAAAAAATCCTAGGGCTACGACGGGATGCGAACCAGCGCATTTTAGTATTGTAGGTTGCCACTACTTATCATCCCCACGTGATTTTTTTATTTTATTTAATTAAGTGAGAACGAAAAGCTGGTATGAACGAAATTAGGTATACTAGATAGGGAGCATGCTAAGAATATAACTTGGTGTATAAACTGTCGAGTAAAAAAAAAATACTAATTTCACTAAATGAAAACTAATAGCTATTTCTAATATGCATTAAGGAATGAAGCACTCTTTATTTTCTTACGCAGCCTTTCGTCTTGAATCATAAAAAGAATTATTTTATCTGAGAAGTTATTTCTTTAGTTAATTCATTCATCTTTCACGACGTATAGGTTTTAGAGGCAGCAGACGAGGAATTTAATAAGAGTTTTATAGCTTCGTGTTTATTTTTATCGCTTTTTCAATTTTATTTTATGAATAGGGGAGTAGGAGGAATCTTAAGGGAGGTTCTTCAAAATTTCTTGCTTACTTGAAACATTTTTTTTTTTTTTTTAATTCTTTTCTTTATAAATATAAAACCAAAAATTCTCCAAATCCAAATCATATTCAAAAATAATTTAATATATAATTAAATTAATTTACATAGCCATATTGTTATAAGCGTAATTGTTCCAATATTGGAAAACTGGGCATTAAGGGTAAACTAAAATTTTTGAATAAACGAAAGTCCTCTTTTAATTTCAACATAGGAAGTGATTACAACAAGTAAGCATCGAATCAAACCTGAAAATTATCACCATGTTAATGCACTCCTTCATGAGCGGTATTCCAAAAATAGAACATATTAAGTATTCTAATGTATCCATTTTTAACTGTTAAAATCACTTCATTTAAACTTTCTAGACATTTTTCAAATAATAACATTAAATAAAAGAAAAAAAACAGCAAAAAAAAACCCCGGACAAATCACTCCTTTGTACCATTTATTTCAATTAATTCAGTTTTATTACTGCTTCGACTTGAACCAACAAATAATCTAATTGACATGGTATCATTTCAGCACTTTAAATATTTTGAACCTCGTCCGATTAACCTTAGCGGCATCAAGTGACGTTAAAACAACCAAACAAATATTTTGAACCTGAACCGTTTAAGGTGGTTATGGTTAGGGATAAGGTTCGTTTCTTGAGAAATAAAATAAAAAAGAAATGTATTGTTAATAGATGCATCCGAGAGTAAACAACACTACTTATATCCATTTTTTAAAGAATTGAATTCTACAGTTTGGATTTAAATACCATAACAGTAGAATCCCGATAATTTGTATTGTCACGGAACCATAGGTAAAAAACGAGTTATCCAGATTTCAGTAAGTAGGGAATAAAAAATACGAAATAACGAATACAAAGATTCAGTAGGTACTATTCATGAACAAAAGATTAAGGTAGAACAATCAAATATTAAAATTTTACTTTAAAAAAAAGTAGCGTGTTTAAGGCAGGGAATATTTCTACCTCTACATTTTCACTTAAAAAATTCAAACGTAGTTAATGTATTTGCTAGCCATTTTTCGGAGTAATCGATTGCATAGTTTATTCTTTTTATCTTTCCCATTACCGTCCTCAGACGGAGCTAAATGTCCTCTTCAAATAACATCTTTGCTGCTGCTGGACTATCATCTAAATGATGTCTTTTCTTGAAACAACCGATGAAACCAAGCATCAATTGATGCCTATTTTTTCTACAATAAAACTTTGGCTATTTGCTTTAAAATGTTACCTCCAAATACGCAAGTTTGAAGTATATACTTAATACGTGCTTCTTTTTACCATATTTTGGATGATCTAATTCTGAGTATTCAGCCGCCTTGTGGCACTTTAATTTAATGCTCGTAGCCAGAGATGAGATTGTTCTTGTTTTTTAAAACTGTATGTATGTTATTTTTGACTGAGGAACATTAAAACGTTTCGACTCAACAATTTGTTTTTCTCGACCGTCCAGGACGAATCAAACTGAAAAATAACATGAAAAAGAATTCAGCAATAAGAAGATAGAAAAAAGAAAAAAAATTAATGTAAACTAAAAGAACTTCTTAGAAGTGGTAGGTAATCTCTCTTTCTAAAAGGTATAGGTCCAAACCAGATTTTTTTAAAAAACGAAACATTGGATAATAAAAATACTTCGAATACGAAATTATATACGAATTATCGAGGTGACCAAATTGCTTGTTTTCATACGAATTACAGGAAGATTATCAAAAGACCAGCGAATCCGTAAGAATTATCGGGTTATGCGAATTACTGGAATATGAACTATCAGGATTCTTCTGTATTTTTAACTCGTTATATTTGAATTAAAAAGTTGTTTCTTTTATTATTAATTAGTTAATGTCGCTTCCATACTATTAAAAAAATTATTTTATGTCGTCCACGAGGATTAGCTCTTCATGAGCCTGTTTCATCCTAGCTCTATGATCCTTTTCAGCAGTATTGAAAAGAGAAAGTTCGATGTTGGTCTATTGGGCGGATGGATAATTAAAATTCTTGTTGATCTTCTTGTTGGAATACTTACTTTTTATTGGGCCTATCAATAGGGGTCTTAAGTAATGAGATTTACTCTCCACGGTAGGTTTTATCATTACTGAAGACCATGTTTATGGCATCTAGGTATTAAGTTGGTATCTAATAACATATCAGTGTCATAAAAATCCGTGTTTACATACAATCGGTCGGACTCTTTCATTTCATCTTTTAATTATTGAATTATAAAATTCTCGATTTTAAAATGCTAGTAGTTTGTTTAAAAATTTATTTAAAAAGAACAAAAAAAAGAATAATATTTTATTAGTTTTTTTTTTTTTTTTTTTTTTTTTTTAAGCTGGTTCCTCTCTTTTATATCAATTTTTTTCAGCCTTCGTGGCTCATGGTAAAATAGAATCCGTTTACTCGATAAATCTTCCTTTCTTACTACCTAATTATATTTTTTAGGACAAGTGATTTGAATTTTTACTTGAAAATTCTTTGATTACTATATTTTTAATTTTCCACTCAACTTTTCAAATTTGAACTATTTATTTAAGCAGTAAACACGTTCGTTTGTACATTTTTTTTTTTGCTTAAAGACGTAAATAAATCGTTCGTTTTAAAATAAATAAAAAAATTGTGTGTAATAACTTACCTTAAAAGTAAAAAAAAAGTAATAAAAATATCAGCCGAGTAAGATTTGGGCATAATAATTTGATTAAGTTGTTTTTCTGGCTAGATATGTGGGGAGGGTATGCTCCTCGTAGGATCTAGATATCACACTTGGCTGACCCCTGGCGTATCATCTTGAAGTGGTCTGGGTGGTTGTGTGTATTCGTTTGTTCCGCGCCAGCTTCTTCGGTAATGGTCGTCCTCTAGCTCTGGATGTGTTCCTCCTGCTAACAAAATACTGCTGAGGATAAACTCTATCCTTCTAAATACGAGTTCTCATAAGTTGAAAATCAAGTTTAAGAAACCAAGATTCGCAGCCCCTCAGATCGCCCTAGGTTTTTTAAATGGAGTAAAAAAATCCTTAGCTCTGCCGTTCTCTCGGATGGGACGCAAGATGGAGGTCCTTTGCGACATCAGGTACTTGTTAGAGATCCCTTTCCTAATTATACCTGGACAGGAAAAATTTAGTGCTCCCACTTAGTGCTTCGTCCGATTAGCCATAGTAGCATAAAGTGACGCCAAACGAACATACAAATGCCTCAGGATAATAATGAAATATTTTTAAGGTGGCTTTATACACGTCGAACTCCGTCCACGAACAGCCTGTGTCGAGAAATGTTCGGCTAATCTAAATAAGACTTGACCTTGAAGAGGTTTTTTGTCTTCTCGTCCGCTTGTTTGGAGATAACGCTAGTGTTAAGATTAGTTTGTTAAGATTAGCTTCTAGACCATCTTTTAGCTTTTTTTTTTGATGCTGCTTATATATATATATATATATATATATATATATTTATAATAAATTTGAGGAAAAGCCTGAACAGGTGCTAGTTCCATGTCAACCGTGTTTTTAATGAAAATTGTTGTACCTATAATGATGGTCATGCATCATTTTCTAGCTCATCTTCACATTTTGATAGTACAAAATGGTTGTTCGCAGTACACCAGTATGGCAAGGTTCGGGTATCATTTTTTCGTCTCGTGGTTCAATGCGGTCTAAAGCCACCCTTACGAATTTCTACACCTGAATTTCCTTTTCCTCTTCGGTGTTACAATAATTCAACTGATACTATACTTATGGTTTCTTTAAAAAACATTTCAAAAGACTTAGATCCGTTTGCTTATTTTAAAATTATTTCCAGAAATGCATTTATTCCTAATGATGTTTTTAGTAAATTTACACAGCGTCGAACCATGTACTCTCCCGGGGACCTTCGGATGTTCGGGTACGTGTTTCGGCGCGATGTTCGGGCACATTCAGGACTAAAATAGTTAATAATATGATTATTTAAATGTTAAAAAAATAATCCAAGCTCCCCTTTTAAATGTATTGAGGAGTACCCATAAAATTAGTTATAAGTATCATCAATAACGACTTTATAGTAAATAATTCTTTCTTTCAAAGACTAAAGCACTAAAAACTCCCTCCTTTAGTCGACCTTGCAGTCCTTATAGCAGTTAGTAGCCCCAATGAAAACTTGAGTGTCTGACTATCTCATTTTTCACTGAATTTGAATTAAGGTAATTAGTTTAAATTGTTTCATCTGACATAATCCACAGTACCAAGCAGCTATGTATTGTGTATTATCTTTTTTTCTCAGATATAATCATTATATTTTATAGTATTTTCCACATACTATTTTTTACTTCGTTAAAACAAATACCATACTTTGGTAATGGTCTTGAACCTTATGAAGGTTTAAAAAGTAACTGATGTTGTTTCATGTTAGAGATAAGGTTATCGATCAAAGGCCGCAGTGATAAGACCGACTAGCTTTAGGGAAGACCGATGTGATTCAACACCGACCCCCTCCTGCTCAATTATTATGGAAAGTCCTTCTCGACCCATGTTTAGTCACTCAACCCGAAATAGCTTTGTTTACTGAGCCATGGATCTCATAGAATCTTTCTTACGCATTTTTTTCTCCCAACACGTTTCTAGTACACTTGAATTATCAATTTATAACGAATTGTCGTGTATTAGCATCTTTAATATGAAGTATAAATTACATATAACTTAGATTAAAAATGCTTATTTTGTTAATTATTAATGATCAATTAATCACCAATCGATGAAAAAGGTACAGCTGATGTTATGTTTTTATTTAATCTTATCGACGATTTCCGCAATTTTATAAAGTTTATTGCAATACCGATTGGAAACTTACGACGAGATAATTTTGAACATGATTCCCTTTGTTTTTCAACGCTCTTGGACCATTGCTGCACATTGTTTTTGATACCCTCAAAATTGTTTTTGGCTTAAAAACGTGCCTTGAATGCATTGTCTTTCTTTAATTCTTTGTTCGATGTAATTCGACATCCCTATTATTCATACTTGAGTGGACCAAACGAGTGACAAGCGGTGGTTTTGAGTCGTTTGGGCTAAACTATTCGGAAGTGGGATTTTCGCTCGGGAAGATCAAATTTGAAATAATGGCTCATTCTCCGTATTTGCATTTAGGTCCTGACCCTTGCGCCTACTGACAACCAATTGTTAAATCTACTGACGGGTGCCCTCGATTTATCTCGGACGAAGCATCAAAGAAAGAAGCACTATATTCGTTGCTTGTTTTTAAGTCAAAAACATTCTTTTATGAGTGAATCAGGAAATTTAAAGAAAAGTTTTGACCAAGCTGATGGTTGTTGAGTGTTTAATAATATTACTTCAGGCATTATTTAAAGTAAAGTTGAATACAATCTTAATATGTAACTAATTAAAGCAGTGGTGTAATACAGATAAATCCGTGAAGAGCAAAAAAATGGTAGAGGTCCCTTCTTTAAAAAAAAAAAAAAAACCTGAAGGAAGTTTAACATTCTAGGTCATCACTAGAGGTTAAGAAAAAACTGACAAAAAAGAAACATAAATATTTTTTTATCCTACTATAGTTTCGCAATCTTTGTACGCTTCTTTTCAGCCACCTGACGCAGGTGACGAAGAAGTACGTCAACTTTTTTTAGTTTCTGAATTGTTCCATAAAATCTTTTAAGTTTCATTGTAAAGTTAACTATGGAATAGAGCAAGTTTGTTAAGGTCAAGGTCCAGTCGTTCCTAGACTATTTATTATGTCGTAATACGTTCTTTTGACAAAAATCCTGATAGGTTTACTAATTGTGGTTGATGTTAAGATTACCTCTAAGTGTTTATTGCTATGTAGTTCTGTTAATTAGATTAGCACCTCATTAATGGCGCGTATTCACTTGTTGAGTTTTATGATTAGGGCAACAGTTCATCTAGAATTCTAAATGAATGAAATTAAAATCTATATCTGGAGGAGGAGGAAATTCGATTCCTGATCTGCAGTTGAAATTGTCAGTATTGATAGCATTGAAACAAAATATTTTTATTTCAAGGCATAATATAAATTGAAATAAGCCTATGTATATTGATATATTCATGTATAATTGAATTTGATTTATTTTCTTTACGTGTTATTTGTTTCTGTAACTTATTAATTTTCATCACATTACCTAGATGCAGAAATATTGGAATAGAAATTCATCTATTTTGGTTCTAAGCTGATTAAGCAGCACTAATTTCGATAGCGAACCAAACCGTCGCGTGATTGTTTCTCCCCTGCTAGAGCACAAATTATTAGCCGGTTAGTCATAAATCAATCCCTCAGCATTCCCTCCGGTTTGGAAGGTCGCTGGCCTAGAAAAATTCTTGATGGTTAGTTTATGCATGATTAACGTGAATTAAATAGTTTTTTTTTTTTTTGTTTTGGCATGACCATATTTTTTACTATAAGCACAAGCATAATTATCAACATACTCTCGTGGATTGGATTAATTGTTTGTAGTTTGGTTCAGATATGATACCTAATGCAGTGATCTAAAAGTAGACTAACTCACTAAATCTTTTAAAATTTTCTCCTTTTTTAAATTTTATTTTATGAATTAAGGTTCATTTTTTATATTACACTCTAATTTATTTTAGAACAATCCATCTGTAAGCCTGCTGCTGATGGTTGAGTTACAGCTTAAATGATTTAGTTTTTAAACTGATTGCTTTTAATTAATTTTAAAGTGATTGCTTTTAAAAGTAGTTGCTTGCAGAAAGATTATTTAGCAATCTTACTAGAAGTTGCGAATATAGTTAACAAATGCCTTCTAGAAATGCAGAGGGACAATAATTACGAATACTATTCACATTGAAGTATATTTTCCATTAGAATATGTCTGACCTTGAAATGGAACAGGCTGAAAAGAATAATGCCATTATTCAAAAGGAAAATTAAATATATGAACCAAATATAATTTCAATCATTAAAATCTGGGAATGCTTTGATTTTATAAGTTAAAGTCTGTTTTAAAATACTACAAACGATAATTGTGAAACTATATATAGATTCATTAAGAATGAATTCGATAATTATTGCAATACTGTGATCAAAGGAGTGTGATGGTAAAAAAATGGTCCTCCGGAGTCCTTAACATTCTTTGCGCTGAAGGCGAACTTTCGGATTCTCTCAATCTTATGTTATTATTATCGTTTTACTATGACGTATGTTAAGTTCATTCGCGATATAAAATCATTTGGTAATAAAAATAATAATTAATATTTTACCACTAATAGTAGGTAATTAATGATAACATATTTTTTTGAAACCATAGCTACTAATTAATAATAATAAGAATCTGAAATAGTAATTTGGCATTTTATTTTACATTCATGACTTTGCCAATCACAATCTATTTTTATTCATTTGATTTTTTTTGTGAATAAGTCCTTTTCACGTTTCATACCTAAGCAATTACTAGTTGTAGTCTTACGTATACTAATAAATTAGCTAAGATGATTTGACTAACGCATAGAAATTATTCCATTACCTTAGCGATGCGTTTGTTCATGATTTATGTTCTTAGCATTCACATCAATTTGCATCCTAATGGCTTCATGTGAAAGTTAATTAAGATGTGTATATGCAGTTTTGTTTCCTGCGTCATCGCTCAACGATTCCAATCTAATGCCCATGACCTAGAGTCATCATAACTACCCAAGTTTATGTTGGAAGTTCTTATTTATGATAATTGGCCAAAAATGTAATAATTAATAATTTTTTTCAATTTCCAAATTCATCATAGACTAAATACTGATGAAAAATTATTAATTTATTTGTTATTGATTTTTGCCTCTATTAATTTTTATCTAACTTATTTATATATTTTTTTAAACTTGTCATCCTGCCGTATTTTCTGAATTGCTTATCACGTCTTTATTGGTTCCACATTAAGTACATGTAGGGTGAGAAAGAGTGAAGATAGATATACATACATGTGAAAATTAAAATGACAGTTTCTGAGCGGAAATGTAAAAAAATTATTATATTTTTTATAAACAAAAAGATATCATTATTATGTAAACCATGAAACTACCACAGAGTATTACATTTCTAATTTATTAATTAAATTCTAACATCAAGAATTACAGCTAATTCTATAATTTGTAGACACTACTAATGTTAAACAAACATAATTTTTTTATTTTAACCGTTTTTTTTAATCTTCATCCTATTGTCAATTTTATGTTGCATAATGTTGTTTTTTCTGCTTTTACTTTATTAACATATATTTCGATTTTTTTCCCCTTATGATAAACGGTGAATAAAAAGTTTAAATATTTTATTTTGAAGTTTTATTACCGACGTTCGGAATATCTCCTTGATTAGTCATACTATCATCGATTTAGACATCAAATATACATTTTATACTATTTGTTAAATCGTAGATTTCATAAAATTAGGTATCATGAACTACGACTCGAGTACTTCTAGGTTGTTCATAGTATAAAATGTTTAATCTGTTTAGGGTCGGTTAAATTCCAGATTTCGTTGTTTTATATGGTTAAACATTTATTTTGAAGTTATTATAAAATATAATTTTAAACGAACCATGTTCCCTATAGTCCAATATTCATTTGACTATTGGAAATAAGCGCAGAAACCGTTTTAGTATCTCAACTCCAGGGTTGGCCCTTAGTACCCACAAGTTGCCAAGAGTTGACCCTTTCCAAGGGTCGGAACTATAATTAAAATCTATTGTTCCTTCGGTGAGCCCACCCTTTTGTCTACAGTCTCAGTTATGATGGGCAGCGTTTTAGTTTTATTATAAACATATATAATAGAAATGGCTTTTATTCTTAGCACTATTTTTTAATATGAATTTTTCTTTAGGAACAAGCAAACTGTACCAGAAATGACAATATGAGTAAAAAATATATGGCTAGCAAATAATTTTTTTTTGTTCTTAGATTTAAAATTAAAAATAATTTGGTTGGAACGCATTTATTATTTTAAAATAATTTTGACTGAAGAGGAAATTATTTTTAATATGTTTTCTAAGTTTTCAGTAATTTTTTTATCATTTTCCGTCTGTTTGCTTTAAATACTATATGCATATATAGTAGGACTCGAGAAGTCCATCGAGAAAGGGAAAGAGTTTTCTGTTTGCTTCGTGGACCTAGTAAAAGCTTTTGACAGGGTCAAAAAGTAGGATATAGAGCGAGCTCTGTCAGAAAGGCACGTTGATATCGGCACGATTCTGGCAGTTACAAGCCTTTACAAAAGAATAAAAATATTATAAGGACCGGCAACCACATCTCCAAGGAATTTGAGACGACGCAGGGAATACGCCAGGGGTGCACCCTAAGCCCTCTACTTTTCGTATTAGTGCTGGATCAGGCGTTAAGGAGAGCAAAACCCAGATTGCGACGTTTTCAACTAGGACATAGGAACCTACAGCCTACAGTCTACACCCACCTCGCTTTTGCTGATGACCTCGTCATATTTGCTGCGGACGACCGGGACCTACAATACAACTTGAACATCATGCAAGAAGAGCTGTCTAGCATTAACTTGGATATTAATCCAGATAAGACAAAATGCATGAGAATAGGAAGACGTCCCCGCCATGTTATGAGAGTACTGAGGCTGAAAGGACAGATCTTAGAGCGGGTGCATGATTTTAAGTATTTGGGTGCCTGGATAAACGGAAGTGGCTATATCGATGGGGAGATATCACAAAGACTGGGAGCAGCTGGAAGAATGTTCCACTCAATCCGGAAAGGCTTCCTCAACAAAAGAGAAGTGACGAAGAAGACAAAGATATCGGTCTACAAGTCAACGTTCCTGCCCATCCTATCTTACTCCTCCGAATCATGGACCCTCACCTCAAAACACAAAAGTCAGATCCAGACAATGGAGATGAGATACTTGAGGAAGGTTGAAGGAAAGACAAGGAGTGATAGGATCCGCAATACAACTATAAGATCGAACCTCGAGGTACAGCCGGTAGAAACCATTCTAGAAGAAAATAAACTGAGATGGTTGGGCACCTCCAAAGGATGAACATCGAAAGAACGGCAAGGATTACGTATGAGACGAGAGTTGACGGAAGAAGGCCAAGAGGAAGACCACGGATCACCTGGGAAGAAAGTGTACGGTAAGCGTTCAGGAAGCGAGGACTGGACTGGAACAAGAGGAGAGAACTGGTACAAGACAGGGATACCTGGGTCAAGCTCTATAGAGGGCATCCCCACACTGCACAGCGGTAGAAGGGGAAGGAATATGATGATGATACTATATGCATAAAGTAATATGATTTGTTTTTAAAATATTTTGGTTTATATCAGTGAGGTTTTTTCGCTGTTCTGTTCAGGATGTAAGTTTTCAATTAGGTATTCTCTTCTTTGACTATCACTATAATAGTTTAAATTTAATAGAGTTATAAGCAGGGCCTTATTTTTTTTTTGCATCCTATTTTTTTTAAATAGCAGGCCTAGTATATTTTGTGATTTTATGATCTATTTCGGCCTGTATTTGTTTATGTATTTATCTTTTGAGTAATCTTCATTCATTGTCCATGTAATTTATGTTAGACGCTTTTTTTGTAACCAGTTCTTAATGGGTTATTATTTTTGTAGTTTTAGTAGTGCTTGAGTACTGGTTTCGGATCTCTTTATAAAATGTTTTTTGACTTTGTCACATTACGAATATATTCTCATGTACCTTTATTTTAATATTTTACTTTAGTATTAAAAATAATAATAACTTCACATGTTTTTAAACTGAAAAGCATTCAGTTCCAGCAATTGAGAAAATTACTAAGAAGAAAAAAAGAAACTAAAATTTCTTTTGAAGTATATTATTTTCCCTTTAATCTTGAAATATAATTTAATCCTCTCAATGATACTTTTGAATGCACTGAAACGCCTTTTTGAAATTTTATCTTTATTCCTTTTTGACTTTGCGAAATGTTCTGGTTTGCTCTCGGAGCTTTGATGAAATGAATTATCCGGTTGGATGTTGGCTGAAGACTTATGATGTTGGATCTGGTGGCAGTTTGAAGTGGAGCATGGAATTCGGTCTAGTATAACCGGCGCCCCTTATTCAATCAATATGCCTCACTGACTAGTTTACATTTTCAACTTAAGTGTACATGTGTGAATATATTTTTATATAGTATTATTGATGAACGAATTATTATATATAATTAATTATTCAATTTTGATTATTTTAAAACATGACTGATATACGTGATGGGTTGGAATATATTTTATTTAATTGTTCATTTGATCCATAAATGCTGTTTGAGTTTCTTTTATTACCTTATTTATGATTTTATATGTATATATACATAAAATAGGTTATTTAATAGGGAAAATTAAAAATTCTTATTAAAGTAGTTTGGCGCTTAGTTCACTATGGTTTTATACAGACCATTTAATAATATATTTGTTTCTGATTTTGAATTTGTTAAAAGAAATAAATAAATGAGGTTTATGAACAATTTTCAGTGTGTTAAGCATAGTATAAATCTACAGAATATTCGCGTGTACTAAAAATAGTGCTATTTGCAATGTTTATTTAGTTTTTGCCATAATCAATTATTTATCTACCAAATTATTTAAAAAAGTGCTCCAATTATTATTTCTTATTTATATATTTTTTTCTTTAATAAATTTGACCAAGTGCATTCAAATCGAATTTTATTTAATATTTTTTGCTTGAGAAGGTTGAATAATATATCAAGCAGAATAAAATTTAAAATATTGACGTTTTGTTGATGTTTTTTAAATATTTATATACTTAGTTGGTTATTATTGTAAGTATCTGTATTTTATAGCAGGGCTGGACTTAGGTTGTTCCTAGAAGCGCCGATAGGTAGCAGCTCAAGTAGGGTCTCTACCTGCTGCTACCTAGCGGTGTAAGTTAGAAACTTTTGCTAGAACAATTCTTCATAAATTGTGGTATCTATTAGAAAAATGTTTTAACAGTTGGTGGAGATAAAAAAAAAAAAAAATCAGCCACTTTTATTTTTAAGTTTAATTGAATTTGATGTATTAGTTTGATTTTTTTAAATATAATAAATATAAACTCTTTTAAACGAGATGGTTTTTGTAAAAATTTATCTAAAATACAAAGATTTATTTATTTTTTTAGTGAAAAAAGACTATCACTATATTAAAACTCAAAATAAGTAAAGAAAATTTTTTCAGAAAAATGTTCATGGTTCTTTATTCTTCTTGTATTATTGAGCCTAAAATGAAAAAAAAACAATCGTCCTTCGTTGTAAGCAGAGGAGGGTGAATATAAGTACTCAAAACATTCATAAAAAATATGTGAAAGTTATAGCTGGTGAATATTGTAAAGTGTATTATTTTATGCATAGTAATGTGACGTGAAGGAAAAAAAATCTGGTGCGATGCGCGCAACACACAACTTTCACTTACGAACTTACTTAGATTAGAAATCGACATGTTTCGAAAATATGTAACATATATCTCTATACGTTATAATGTATATGTAGAGCAAAACTTGAAAGTTCTCAGTACTTTTCGATTCATTATTGCTTATTTCTTTTTTTAAGGGACCTAATTTCATTAACAGTCGAGTTTTTTTTTTTTTTTTTTTTTTACTGTTTGGTTCTTTTTTCACAGCGATTTGATATTTTTATATACCTATATCGTGAAGGTGAATCGATATGAGGTGCATTTACGGTTCATAGTAAAGTTTTTCTCTTTTGCCTTTTTGGAAATCGAGAACTTTCCTCTAAAATCACTTTATATTGCCTTCAGAAATTGATTATGGAAATAAAGTTTCTAAACTAAAATATAATTAATTAAAGATTATCTTGTACCATATTTTTTCACTACTTAACTACTTTAAATAATTTGAGCATCACGTATATACATACATATACATTTACATTTCATACACTATACATACACGTATATACATACTCTCTAAAGTAAAATACATTTTTTATTTTTAAATAGAAGTTTTTATTTTCATTAGTGAAAATACGGGATATGAAATTATTGCTGCCACATCGCGGCCCTATACACACTTCAAATAACCAGTTTGATAAAAAAAGTTACAGCCATTTTTGAGAAAAAAAAAACTTGAAAAGGAGACAAAATTTATTAAATAAAGGCCCCCTCCCTTTGACCAATTTTGACTGTCACATCGCGGGCATATAAATACATCAAATACCGAGTTTAATCAAAATCGTTAGAGCCGTTTTTGATGAAATCGAAAAAACGCAAAACTTAGAAAAAATTCTTTAAATAAAATACCCCCTCCATTTGATCAATTTTGATGAAATTTTTGCTGTCACAGCGCGGGCAAATACACATAACAAATACCGAATTTCAGGTTCGTACGGTTTATAGTTTTTGAGCTAGTCTGTTCACACATACACACAGACCATTTCGCGGGACTTGGTTATTTGAATGAATGAATGAATGAATGAATGAAAAATAATTTTATTATCCTGGGACTGATGTCCCTTTAGAATAAATTTTACATCCATAACATAGAGATCTAGCCAGTGTGGCCATATGTGAATGATATTAAATATTTACAAATATAGTTTACAAATAATATTTACAGAAAGAAAAAATAAATAAAATAAGACAGAAACAAAAAATAAATAAGATAAGACAGAAACAAAAACTAAATAAAATAAGACAGAAACAAAAAGTGCATTCCTTCATGAAAATAATCTTTAAGACAACAGAATATAATAAAACGGCCTGAGTACAACAATATGATATTTTCTAATAGAAATCATGCTAAAAAGAGTTGCTTCCAAAGCTCTATTATGTCCCTTCAGTGATCAGTAGTTGGTTTGGGAGTTGAATAGGAAATCGAAGAGGAGGGATTTGAAAGTGGATGCAGATGAAGCGTGTCGGATATTAGAGGGGATAGTGTTCCAGAGGGATACCGCTTGCATTATGAAGGATTTTTCATAAGTTTCAGTTCGATGAGGAGGAGGGTAAAGATCGGAGGTACGGGACCTGGTTGGGCGGGATTGAATGGAAGATTTGAATTGCAGATTCTGTAGGATGTAGGAGGGTTGTTGAGCTCTGATGGCCTGGTATAAGAAGGAAGCCAGTATGTACCGACGACGGTAGGAGGGGTAGAGCCACTTTAACTCGGCGTAGTACTGGGTTATATGCGTATCTCTTGGGATCCCAAAGACAAAACGTATTGTGCAATTCATTAGGCGTTTAAGTTTGGCTTCGAGTTCCCCGGACAGTCCGCCGTACACCATACAGCCGTAGTCAAAGTGGGGAAAGATGAGAGAAGAGACTAGGAGTTGGCGGGTTTTGAATGGAAGAAGATATTGTAGACGGTTGAACTGTTTTAGGGTAGAGACAGTACGACGGGAAATTTGTGAGATGTGGGGTTTCCATGAGAGGGATTGATCAAAGGTAACGCCTAGGTTTTTAACGGAATTGTGGAATGAGATAGAGGTGTTGTTCAGCACTAGGTTTGGAGCAAGAGGGGTTGATTTGAGGAGAGAGGGAGATCCAATCAGGATGGCTTTCGTCTTCTCGGCGTTTAAGGTGAGGTTGTTGAGGTTTGCCCAAGCGCAAATTCCGTCGATATCTTCCTGGAGTTTTTGGATGGCACCTGGGGAATCAGCGGGGTCAAAGGAGAGGTAAATCTGGACGTCGTCGGCATACATATGGTATTGACAGTGGTGGATGGAGGATGGGAGGTCATTAATATAGATAGAAAATAGGGTGGGGGATAAAGAGGAACCCTGAGGTACACCTTTAGACAATGGCAGAGGCTTTGACGGGGGTTTGTCAGGGACTGCCACAAATTGGGAGCGACTGGTGAGGAAAGATTGGAACCATAGGAGGGCATTATAAGACATGTGAAAGTTTTTAAGTTTGTTTAAAAGGATGTTGTGGTCCACTGAGTCAAAGGCTTTGCTGAAGTCGAGGAGAATAAGGATGGTGAGTTTCTTTTGGTCTATTGCAGTGTGGAGATCTTGGGAAATTTTAATGAGGGCGGATTGCGTGGAATGGTTAGGTCTGAAACCAGACTGAAGATGGTTCAGAAGGTTGTTTTGCTCTAGGTAACTGGATAACTGGGATTGAACTAAACGTTCCAAGGGTTTGGATAAGTTGGATAACAGAGAGATGGGACGGAAATCATTAAGGGTTTCTGGATTGGAGGTTTTTTTCAATGGGCGTACAAGAGCGGTTTTCCAGGTACTGGGAAAAGAGGCAGTTTGCAGGGAAAAGTTGTAGATATGGTAAAGGATGGGGAGAATAAAAGGTAATGAGGCTTTAATCAATTTAACTGGGATGTTATCTGGTCCAAAATCATTTGTTTGAGACTTACGGATGGATTTGAGCAAGTCGTCAGGGGTAATATGGGTGAAATAAAAGTTGTTGGGGTTAAATGAGGAAGGAATAAGAATCGGTGATGGTGTTTGGAGAGGATGGGAGGTGTTGGAGACAAAGTGGGAGTTGAGTGCATCGGCTGAGATAGGAATTGATTGGTTTTGCGTGGGTTTACCTAAGGATAGTTTACGGAGAATTGCCCATTTTGTTTTGGAGTCGGGGGCACTGGATAAGGATTGCTGGAAGTAGTCGGATTTGGCGCGGCGTATTAAGGATTGGGTGCTATTTCTGAGGAGCTTGAAGGTGGTATAGTCTTCGGGAAGTCTGGTACGTTTAAATCTTCGTCTGGCTGCGTCTCTTTGTTTCATGCAATTCCTTAGCATAGGTGTCAGCCAGGGTGCTGGAGGATGCTTATATGTCTTGGACTTGAGAGGAGCGTGACGGTCAAGGATAGTTTGAAGTTGAGTGCTAAGGATTTCTACCATGGAGTCAATTGAGTTTGAGGTGTATATAGGGTCCCAATGGATCATTTCAAAATCGGGTGCTAGGATTGCAGATGATAAGGAATCTAGGTTTCGAAAGGAGACAGTTCTGGGGGAAAACAGTGGTATAGGAAGATTATAGGATATTTGTATGAGGTCGTGGGAGGACAGGAAAGGAACCGGGTGCTGTGATGAGTTTTTTAGGTGAATCCAGAACATAAAGGTCAAGCCAAGTGCTGGAATACTGGGTGTGATGGGTCGGGCGGTAAGGGACTATAAAGAGATTAAGGGAGTAGAGGAGGTTTGATAGATAGACTTGGTCGGGAGAAGGTATCAGGAGATTGGTGTTAAGGTCTCCGGAGAGAATAATGTTGGAATATGAAGGGATCAGGTTGTAAAGGATGGACTCAAATGTTTCATCAAACGGTGCTTTCGGAGGCCGGTAGATGACACCGAAGAGTAACGGATGTGTGGAGGTGGATATTTCAGCGAACAGATATTCAATGTGAGAGGAAAGGGAAGTGGGGGAAAGAAGGAGAATTTTGGACTTAAGGCTATCGTGGACATAGAGACCTACTCCGCCTCCAGTCCTATCCACTCTATCGTGACGGAGCAGGGTGTAGTTAGGGAGGCTAACTTGAGGGGACAGGATGGTGGGTTTCAGCCATGTTTCGGAGATTGCAATTAAATGGTAAAAGTTGTGGAGGAAAAAATCTTGAAATTCATCAATATGGGCAAGAAGAGACTGGGCGTTAACATGACAGGTTAGGACATTGGTCATAAGGGTTGGAAGACTGAAATATAACAGAGGAAGGGGTTAAATGGCGGGGTATTATTGGATTGATCTGAGGCATACTGGATCACTGAAGATGGATATAACATCCCTGGATGTATAGAAAGATTATTTAGATAGAGAGCATAATAAGTAGCTGTAAAAAAATTACTAATAAATACAGTTAGAGCTGGGCAAGCTGAAACTACAGTGTACGCTTGAGTTCTGGAAAGAGTTAAATAAGTAATAGATAAAATAAAATGAATAGATAAATAAAAGTTATGATAACTAAAAGAAAAGATAAAAAGAAAAGAAAAAAGGAATGAACTGGATAGAGCTGCCTGGGTGTGAAGGGCCGAGATCAGAGAACCAACGCTGTGGAGTCAAACGAAAACGTATTTGGACTCAGGGAACCCCGAAACGTGCATTTCCTTTGAAAACCGGAAGCCGAAATTTTTTTTCACGATCACAATAATTTCCCTTACTATATATATATATATATATATATATATATATATATATATATATATATATATATATATATATATATATATATATATATAAGTGAAAGTAAAAATATGATTATTTCTGTTACATTGGAAAGAGTTCTAGACTTTTCTGAACCATTGCATTCATGTATTAGTACGTAATCACATCTTGGAATAATCTAGAACTTTCTGTATTGTTAGATTTCAGACTAAATGTAAGAAACGATGGGACAAGGGGCTTAGTCTTACCCGGAACATCGAAGCAAAAGTTAACTTATGAGAACCGCAGTGTCACTCGTAGTTATTGTTTGTAGCGTTCTTGTTAGGCACCACCAAAATGAGATGTTTTTAGTGTTAATTTTTCACTCAATGAAAGATCGAGTTAAAAAGCAATGTAGATTTAAACCAAAGCTTAATTTTTATTTATAATATCTGTTTTATAAAATTGTATCTCACATTTTTCTTGTTCTATTAAATTAATTTTACACCAAGTATTGGAGAACTATTACGCTAACTTTAAAGAAGGAAAAGTAAATGGAAGAGTAACTTATTCTTGATTAAAACTTTTTTTATGGAAAACAAAATTACCTCCGAACCCTCATGCTAACATTAACTTTATATGACGTCACATTAACACTAAGAAAAATTCATTGCTTTTTTGTGTAATGGACGGGATTTGCCAAATTTATATTTAAAATATATTATTTAATTATTAATATTTATTTTGGGAAAAAGGAATTTTTAGTACTAATTTTTTTTTTAATGTTATGAATGACATTTTCAGAATAGAAAAAAAAAAAAAAAAAGAAGGAATTTAATGGGAATAATTATACTGATTTAGGATTTAAAAAAATGTATTGATTAAAAAAGTGTTTTATTAAATAACTTTAAATTAGCTCTCCTTGGTTATAATTTAAACTTTCTCTGAAATATAATTTTGAACATATCAAATTGAATATATTTTATTAATTGAATATATAATCATATCAAATGTGCAGGGGACCTGGGTTCGATTCCCGGCCGTGGTCGAATCTTTTATCTTCTAATTATGTAGTTTAAAAATTGAATATATCTTTTTACAAGTCAATAAAAATTTGGTTAGTTGCGATTAAGATTAAATGTTTAAAGTACGTTTAAAATACTGGATTGCGGATCGTAATAAATTTTGACCACTTAAGCGGTACGATGTATGTCTACCTGTAAAAACATGTAGTTGGTCGTTACAAAGACTCATAAGGGTTTTAAGGCGAAGATAACTGGACTTTAAGTAGCTTCGGGGAACGTGGCCATTTAAACGTCAGGGATAAATGGTTGTTACATTTATGTGAGGCAGACGTGGTGCTCCACTTAATGGCCAAGGCGGACAAACGAGGTTAGATGCACAAGTCTTTCTGGGTTAAATATATATAAATTTTATCATTATGTTTTTCTATTTTGTTTGATTACCTAACTACTTACTTACTAGGGTACATGAATACTAATATTTTCTAATCACAGCTAAACAAGCGAGGCATACCGTTTTCCTGCTGATGATACGCGCTCCGCGCCGACCAGATGTCTTTATTTCTAAATATTTCTTTTCCAATCCTTTCGCTTTTAAACCTTTTCCTTTTACTCCTTTTGCAACAAATTCTTTGCTATTTGTTACCTTGTTGACGCTGCAATCATAAAATTAATATCGTCGAATCAAATATGCGAGACTGACAGCGACACCAGTACTTTTGATTGAAGGAGAGCCCATTTGACTTTTACGAAAAAAGGCCCTGTCGTATTATTGGCTCTTCCTGCAGCCTTCTCCTCGATTGTTTGTTTGTTTAACGTCCATTTTTATGCTACTGAGGCTAATCGGACGGATACTACAGTGGGAGTCCTAAATTTTGCCTATCCAGGTATAATTAGGATAGGGATCTTTAACGAGTACCTGACATCGTACAGGCTCGGGACCTCCATTTTACGTCCTATCCGAGGGACGGCATAGCTAAGGATTTTTTACTCCCATTAAAAAATCCTAGGGCCACCGCTGGAATTGAACCCGCGATCTTTAGTATTGTAGGTTGCCATGCTAAACACAACACCACAGGTGACCCCTTCTCCTCGATTATTGAGTTTTTATTGAAACTCTTTTTTTTTTTTTTTTCTGTTAACGTTAAGTTATTTTTTGCTTGCATTTATTTTCATTTTATTTATTATAATTAAATAATATTTTAATGTATTATTTATTTATTTGAAGTATCATGTATATTTTGGGTGTTCATTGATTGCTACCAGTAATGTTTTGTTAAGAGAATGCATACATACCTAAATATCCGCTGCATTGTACAACATGTCTTGTCAGGGTAAATCAATGGAAACGAATAATGTAAGCAATAACAATTGATTTTTTATGCGATAATCTCTCTTACATATCTGTTTTATTAAGCTTCAAGAAAAGATAAGTTCCGTAAAGAAGATGTACTCAATATATTTTAGAGGTGCGAGCATATTCGGCATAAGGATCCAGAAGTAGTACCCTCGGAGGGTATAAATTTACACTGTAATTTCCTAACTTTTCAATGAATGAATAAATTTCAACCTTTTACGAATAAATCTACTTATTAATTCAATAATTTTCATTGTTTGTCCATTTTTATTATTGTTATGAAGTAATGTAACCAACACGCTCGCACCTGTAATGTAGTGGTTAGCTAATAAGTAAACCCAAAGTCGCGGGTTTGTCGCTCGGCAGGTGAGAACAGGATTTTTAAAGCGAGTAAAAAATCCTTGGCTAAGCCTTCTTTGGGATGGGACGTAGAACAGGGGTTCTGATCTCATGCGATGTCAGGTACTCCTACGTCCAATTAGCCCTAGTAACATAAAGTGACGGTAAATGAAAAAAAAAATAACGTTACAGTTGCTATTAATTACAGCTTGATAATGAAGAATATATAACAAATCTTAAAGAGATTTACGATAATTAATAGATCAGTTACTTAATTACTGTTCTCAACAAAGTTCGCTGGTCTGTTAGGAGGATCTAACTACAGCTGAATACAAGTGACATGTATTATTATTGTATATTTATGTACATACAATGTATTGCAAATTTTTTTTTTTGTTATTATTTATAGACGCATAAATAATTTTATAGCAAGTAATACTGAAAAAAATATTTTATTATTCAAACACCGCTTTTTTGAATTCCTCTTTGCTTGCTCATTAATGCTTGACCTTCCCGAGATAGATTCTGACCCCACCTAACCTGCTGGAATCAATAACCCTTGCTAGGAGCACCTGTTGGTTCGAGGGTTCTTGATTCGCTGCATCATGCCCAAACAGAACATTCTTCACAGTTGCAGGCAGTTTGTTATTTGTTAGTATATATTCAATTTACCGTAATTATTCAGGGAATAAGTATTATAAAACATGTATTTTAAATAATGGTAGTAGTGGTTATTCACCAGTTTTCTTGTATTAGTCCAATTAGTTAGCTGTATTCAATATAACAATTGTTAAAAAATATATTGAGCATTTGAAGCTATATATCAATGAAATTGATATGCCTCGTTTAATAATGAAGTTAAAAGGTATCGAAGGATAAACTTTATTGATCTCAGTAGTAGGAGATTATCTAGCTCAGTTTTTAGTATGTATTACAATTCATATTAGGACCTTAGGAAATTAATTTGATAAAAGTAGGACTATCTCTTCATTGTTTACTCTTATTGTTAATTGCAACCCAAAATGGAAGATCTTAATCCCATTATCATTACCCAAATATTGTATAAGTGTCTTCCTCAGGCATTTATTTATATTAAATGATTTTAAAAATCAATTTATAATTGAATGAAAGAACAAAACAATAAATTAAAATAAACATTCTATTTCAAATATTCCAAAAAAATCATAATGTATTAGCAATATAAATTATACAGTGACTTGGAGAAAAAAAAAAAAGATTCTCTTTGTTCTTTGATTGCTCAAAGTAGATTTAAATTTTTTTTCAAACCTCATTTTTTTTTTTATTGTTCCACTGTTAAGTTATTGAAGGAATATTTTAAAATTCACATCACCATTGATTACAAAATTGTATGAAGGCTGCTTAGCTTGATGCCCCTTCTGTTGGATGGCCGATTGTCCCGCAGAGTTTGTCAGTTAACCAGTGTTGCATTCAAGGCGTTACTTTTTATTCCAGGTTTTTACTATTAATACATACTCGTACATACATACATATATATATATATATATATATATATTAATACGATTTCCTTTCCTCTCCCTAAAATATCCTACCTTATATATGGCAATCTTGTATGGTTTGGCTGCTTATCTAGTTGATAGTCCCTCTTGGAATACAATGATTTCCATTCTACATTAACATTATAAATTATGAGAGGTAAGGCTCGTATTAATAAGAATGTTAATATTAAATAAAATAATCTTTCAGTATCAGGAATGAATCATGGGGCAGAAATGAAAATTTAATGCAACATAAAATAATTTATTCATTAAAGTACCACAAAAAGAAAAACAAACTATATAACTTAATATTACAAATAACCTTGACCGATTCTAAGTGAATACATTTAATCATAAAATTAATAATAATAATAGTAATAATAATATTAATAAGCGCTTTTAAATTCTTAAAATATAAGTTACAATTTAATTAATTAATTGAGCTCAATAACGGTAATGAAGTTAATTATTCCCCATAGTAATCAATGTACTTGCGATTGATGGTAATGATGCAAATATGATGTCGTATTCTTCTTATCTGAAGATCATCATCGAACTATCGTGGACGTAGGATGGAGAGAATGTAGTCTTCACTAGTTGGCTGCATATGATCCCTCTCTTCTTCCTCCCACTCTAGACCTTTTTCCTTTTTCTTGTGGCGATATCTTGTGGCCGAACTTTGCAAATCTGTTCTTTTCTCTCTTTAATATATCTCTCTCTCTTTTTGACATATCCGCTGGCTTCCCGGACGTATACTTCCTTGCAGGTGTCCATACCGAATTCCTGTAAATTCCTTTGTTTGAATCTTGACTCATCAGATCCTTATTCATTAAAAATATCTCCTTGTTTAGCCATATTTGTTTCATGTATCAATATATATATATATATATATATATATATATATATATATATTTATATAGGAATATATAAATTCCTCTTTATTGTTTATTGTTGTAAACTTATCCATAAAATTGTCCAATAAACTTATCCATTCAATTGATAAGTTTATTTATTTTATTATTAGGAGCTATGTAGTATGCAATGTTCTCGTATCCTAAGAATTGGAGTAGGAAAATTTTTATCTTCATCATAGTTATGAAAGTTTATTTATTAGTTTACAATAACTTGCTTCTTTAAAACAAAAACTAATTAACTAACCAGTTTTGCCGATTTAGGCATCTTTAGGATAGACACGATCATGAATGTCTATTAAAAATTTGTAGTATTTCAGAGTTACTTGGACTTATTTCAGAGTTGATTGGACTCTTTTTTAAATAATCTTCCAATAATAGCAGCATTGATTTATGGTTTTACTACACTCATTATGACATAATATGATATCCCTTTACTAAACAAATTGTGATATCTTTGATGCACGGTCATAAGGGCTTAAGTCAAAATTTTGAATTTTTCAGGAGAGCAACAACAAAGTTCAAAACATTATGTAAAATCTAATTATTTATATTATTTTTAATTGTTATTTTCATTAAAAAAACAAAAAAAAAAACAGCTAAGGTTAATAAGTAAGTACACTACTTTTGAGAATTTCGATGGATTAATCTGTTTCAATTTTTATTTATTATATAAAACTGATCTACAAATAAAATCCATAATATTATTTACAAAATGAATTTTTCTCAGACATTTCTGAACCACTGAGTAAGCATATACGCAGTTATTGTTGTCTTAGTAAGCTTTCTCTTTTACTGTACTCGTTTCATGCAATTATAAAGAAGATTGGCCTATCACGCACGCATGCACACACGCGCGTTTCTGTTTAATGTTCAGGTTTACACTTAACATTATGAGGATTTTTATGTTTGTAAAGATAATTGATACTATTATTTCTCATTGATATCATCTATCTTGAGTACTTTTTATATTCTCGACACAATTTGATCAATATTTGTTCATTTATTGTTGTGTTTTTATAATAGCTGAAAGTTGTGCTATTCATTGCTGCTCTTTCAGCTTTCTTATTATTATTATTTTTTTCTTATAGTTCATGATGATATTCCCGTTCTACTTTCTTTCAATCCAAATATGTATTTCATTTTTTTTTTTTTTATGTATTGTACTCTTTGAGATGATTTTAATTAAATCTATTTAAAGGTATTATTTCACTCGGATTCTTATTCCATGAAGGCCTTATTTTAAGTTTTATAAAATGTCATTAATTATTTCAGTAAATAAAAAATATTTCTTTTTTTTACTTTTGTTCATATATTCCTACAATCAACGTTGTGGGGTACACTTCCCATTCTTAAACCAAGATTTCATATTAAAAACATCCTAAAATATGAAAAAATGTTATTTATTTATTCTTGTACGGTTAAAAAGGTTAGCTTACCATGCCTGAATAATATCATGTTCCTTTGCACCAATATTATAGAAAAAATATAAAAAAAAAGCTTCAGCCTCACGGTATAAGCAAATATTCTAATTTTTATCACTTTTAAAAAACTAACATTAAATGATAATAATTAACAATAGCGAAATAATATTTTCATATGTAGGTATATTAATATAAAAAGTTAAAAGAAATAAATCATTTATCATCACGTATCATTCTTTGTTTGTCTATCCTTTTATAAATTTAGTTTCAAACTCAGAATCAACCATTTATAATTTTTTGATAGGTTGATTCATGATAAGGATTTTCAGTTAACATTTTTATTTTAAAAGCCAACGTTTCTTGTGTCCAAGCTATTCATATAACTTGTGTCTAAATTAATAATTTGTTTAAAAATTTTGTTTTTTCTTCTTTTTATTTCGCATTTAGTAGAAAGTTATGGGGTTTAATTCCGTTTCCATTATGTAATTACTGTTGAAGTTAAAGGGATTAGAAAAAAATTAAAACGCTTGTACGAACTTTCGTGTTATTGTGGCATAAAAAACGGGAAAGTTCAGTAGCTAATTCTCACGTGGATGGATGGCTTAGTATTATTTATGATCCTTGATACTTACTTTGGGGTACGTTTTAGATTTGCATATAAAGGATTAGTGAGTAATGGCCTGAATGTAAAATTAATTAAGTTTCATTGGGATGTCGGTCACAAAATTTCATTAATTTAAGCATTGAGTTACATTTTGATTTCTTCTTTATCAACATCTTTTGGTTGAATAGATAATATCTTTTGATTCTTAATCATGCTAGTTTATCGCGATCTCTTTTTACTTGCTTTAGTTTCGATCTTCTTTATACTTTTGAAGTTTCTTTTGTTGATAATATCTATGGATCTGATCTTGGTCATCGGATTGAACTCATTCCAACTGTTATTTAAATAGATATGAGAGTAAACGTGTTTCACAAGTCTATAATTATCATGTCTTGTGCCTAATTATTTTAATTATTTGCCTAATCATATCATTGGGCGTTCCTATTTCAAGCAACTCATTAAAACTTATACTATTAATTAATGGTCTTATTTATGTAGTTTATCTATATTTATATTCCTCGAGAAACTTAATTATATTTATATGGCTCAGCTTCTAAATTTTTTAATCTTTTTTATTCTATCATCTCAAAATGATTAAACGATGATTTTTTTTTCTGCCTATCACTTCGTATACAAAAGTGAAAATGGAGATATCCAATTTTGATAGCCAGGCTCCTCAGTTTGTCAATTTTCTTCCTTGTTTTCTTTAATTATAGAACATCTCGGAACACTTGTCTTCTTTTTACTTTCTCTTAACTGTATGTGAAATATAAAGTAAGGTAAAGTATTGTGATCGTATTTAGACTACTGGTTTTTAACGAATATACACGTTTTGGGATCACCTGAGTTCAAATAACAAAGTCCCGCGAAAAACTACCCTTGGTTTTGTTTTTATGGATAAATTATCTGTCTCTCGTTTCGCCTAAAGATAAGAAATAGGGGGGGAAATAAGTAGACATATACAGGGGAAAAAATGAAAAATATGCCCTCAACTCAAAAAAATCTGGTGCGTGCGCGCAACACACAACTTTCACTTACCAACTTACTTAGATAAGAAATTGACGTGTTTTGTTAAATATCATTTCCCAAAGTCACACATTTTTCTACATTCATATCTTATTTTTATTAATCGTTAAAGCCGTTTTTGAGTAAATAAAAAAACCCGTGAAAATGATACAAAATTTATTAAGTAAAGTCCCCCCTTCGGTTGATCAATTTTGATGAAATGTTGGCTATCACATATTTGGCATATACATATATCAAATTCCCAGTTTGGTCACAATCGTTAAAGCCGTTTTTGAGTAAATAAAAAACCCCGTGAAAATGATACAAAATTTATTAAGTAAAGTCCCCCCTTCGGTTGATCAATTTTGATGAAATGTTGGCTATCACATATTTGGCATATACATATATCAAATTCCCAGTTTGGTCACAATCGTGAAAGCCGTTTTTGAGTAAATAAAAAAAACACGTAAAAATGATACAAAATTTATTAAGTAAAGTGCCCCCTGCGGTTGATCAATTTTGATGAAATTTTTACAGACATATCTCGGGCATATAAATAGATCAAATACTAAGTTTAATCAAAATCGTTAGAGCCGTTTTTGAGAAAATAAAAAAAACACGTGAAAATGTTACAAAATTTATTAAGTAAAGTACCCCCTCCGGTTAATCAATTTTGATGAAATTTTTACAGTCATTTCTGGGGCATATAAATACATCAAATACCCAGTTTGATCAAAATCGTTAAAGCCGATTTAGATTAAATAAAAAAAACACGTGAAAATGTTACAAAATTTATTAAGTAAAGTCCCCCCTCCGGTTAATCAATTTTGATGAAATTTTTACAGTCATATCTCGGGCATATAAATAGATGAAATACTCAGTTTAATCAAAATCGTTAGAGCCGTTTTTGAGAAAATCGAAAAAAACCTAAAAAGTTATTGAGTAAAGTACCCCCTCCCTTTAAGCAATTTTGATGAAATTTATGCTGTCACATCGCGGGCATATACCTACACTAAATACCCAATTTCAGGATCGCACGGTTTATAGTTTTTGAGCTAGTCTGTTCACACACACACACACAGACACACAGACACACAGACACACAGACACACAGACACACACACACACAGACCATTTCGCGGGACTTGGTCATTTCGACTCAGGGAACCCCAAAACGTGTATTTCCGTTGAAAACCGGAAGTCGAATTTTTTCACGATCGCAATACTTCCACTTACTATATATTTCATATATAGGTAAGTGAAAGTAAAATACGTTGAGCCCACGAATGCACTGTACGCCTTTAATGACAGACGATGTTTATAATTAAAAATGTTCTGTTCAGTTAATGGAAATTATTTGTTTCATGGTAACTAAAATATTCCGTTAACTCATAAAACACTTTGAGCCTCATGCGCAGTACGCCTTTAATGTCAGACGATTGTTTATGATTAAAGATGTTCTGTTCATTTAATGGAAATTATTTGTTTCATGGTAACTATATGAAGTTTTCAACAACTACATAGAGAATTATAAAATCATACGACTTGGAGTATTATGCTTGCATTGCCGAATTATCACTAGTAAAAACTATTATTTAATAATAAAAAAAAATAGTGTGCTTTAAAGAGCATATACAGACATGAATAAGTAAATGAATGTGGAAAAATGTGTGACTTTGTGAAATGGCATTTAACAAAACACGTCTATTTCTAATCAAAGTAAGTTGCTAAGTGAAAGTTGTGTTGCGCGCATTACACCAGATTTTTTTTTTAGCATTTCGTTTATTTGGTTTGATGGCATAATAGGTTGAACTAGAGCATTTTGGAATATTGATTTGCATCTTTTCGTAGACAACCAGCAAATATTAATAATAAAACGTCATATTGCAAAACATAAAATACCATTGAAATTTTGTAAATATTTAGTTTTTCATTTTTAAAATAGATTTTTAGATTAAAAACCATCAAAATTTAGCATTTAGTATCAGTTATTAATCAGTGGATTCTTTCCATTTAAAAATTGCATTTTTCATTTCCAATTATAGGTCTTGAGATGCCTGTTAATTATATTCCAGTTTTTAATAAATAATTTTATTATTTATATTCGTACTTTTGATTGTTCTGATTGGCAATAGAAGGAAATGTCACCTTGACATTAATAAAAATTAGTATGGCTATGAAAATTTTTGTAGCGATACTAAATAATTTTTACCCAATAATGTTCTGTATTCTGAACTCAATGCCGTGGTTTTGCATAATGATAGTTATGATATGGAACATTCGGACGATTTAGTGTAGGCGGAGGCCGGTGTTTGCTCAGAGATCTCATCGTCGATCCGGCACTTTCTCCCGAGAGGCGGGACAAATCGCTAACCGACAGCCCCTCCACGCTTTTACCCGCTTTCTTGGGCTCCCGTACCTACTTGCGTAACTCCAGAGGCGGAACTCTATTCGGAAAAATGTTTCATCGACGTAAGTGCTGGTATAGTTCTTCTTGTCTCATCGTTCACTTTAAATTGAGGTTAATGTTCACATCATCTTTCCTGCAAGATCTGGAATATTTCTTTGTAAACTTCCTCCCATTTTTACTTTCACTTACCTATATATGAAATATATAGTAAGTGGAAGTATTGCGATCGTGAAAAATTTTTACTTCCGGTTTTCAACGGAAATACACGTTTTGGGGTCCCCTGAGTCGAAATGACCAAGTCCCGCGAAATGGTCTGTGTGTGTGTGTGTGTGTGTGTGTGTGTGTGTGTGTGTGTGTGTGTGTGTGTGTGTGTGGGTGTGTGTGTGTGTGTGTGTGTGTGTGTCTGTGTGTCTGTGTGTCTGTGTATGTGAACAGACTAGCTCAAAAACTATAAACCGTGCGATCCTGAAATTGGGTATTTAGTGTAGGTATATGCCCGCGATGTGACAGCATAAAGTTCATCAAAATTACTTAAAGGGAGGGGGTACTTTACTTAATAACTTTTTAGGTTTTTTTCGATTTTCTCAAAAACGGCTCCAACGTTTTCGATTAAACTGAGTATTTGATGTATTAATATGCCCGAGATATGACTGACTGTAAAAATTTCATCAAAATTGATTAACCGGAGGGAGGACTTCACTTAATAAATTTTGTAACATTTTCACGTGTTTTTTTAATTTACTCTAAATCGGCTTTAACGATTTTGATCAAACTGGGTATTTGATGCATGTATATGCCCGAGATATGACTGTTAAAATTTGATCAAAATTGATTAACTGGAGGGGGGACTTTACTTAATAAATTATGTATCATTTTCACGTGTTTTTTTTTATTTACTCAAAAACGGCTTTAAAGATTTTGATCAAACTGGGTATTTGATGCATGTATATGCCAAATATGTGATAGCCAACATTTCATCAAAATTGATCAACCGAAGGGAGGACTTTACTTAATAAATTTTGTATCATTTTCACGTGTTTTTTTTTATTTACTCAACGGCTTTAACGATTAACAAAAATAAGATATGAATGTAGAAAAATTGTGACTTCGGGAAATGATATTTAGCAAAACACGTCAATTTCTAATCTAAGTAAGTTGGTAAGTGAAAGTTGTGTGTTGCGCGCACGCACCAGATTTTTAGGCTTCACTACGGAGGGCTTGATTCTATATTTCCTCCCTCTATCATTTTAGATTTAAAAATAATTTTATAGGGTTTTTATATAGGGGGTAAATATATAATGGATATTCCCTTTTCTTTCCTTTTTTTCTAATACAGGACGGTATCGATAATTCGATCACGTAGACTTCATGACCTGTCGGACTAACAAAATGTTCGGATAATCAAGGGATGAATTTAAATGATGGAAAAATGGTAGTAAGTAAAACTAAAAAATATCTATAATCAATTAAATACAAATACATTGCAAACAACGTAATTATTTCTGAAAATAATCTTGTGTTGTACGTTGTCCTCTGATTTGGTAGTTAAAAAAAAAAAAAAAAAAAAATTCCATAAATTACTAGACTTAGGTAGTTGACGTAGCATCCATTCGCTTTCATTAGATCTTATACTCTGTTGTCTTAGTTAAGGTAACAAGTTTCATTTGATGCTTACTGTATGCCAGGCATATACAAACTTTTGTTTCTGGAAATGAGTGAACCCGAAAAGAAAAACAAAACCGGACTCTAGAAGTTTAGCTTTTCCTGCTGACTTCCCGTCTCTCGTATGTGAAGAACAACTTTTTTTTAGAATCTTGTTCAAATCATCAAGGATTTCGGATCCCAATGGAGTTAGGATTATGGAAAACGTCCTGTATACAGAAGGTTTACTTACCATACTTATGCACGCAGCTTGTGTATTTTTTTCAATTCCTTTAATGACATTAGAATCACTGACGGGCACGGATTTGCGTGAGCATAAACGAAAGTGACTTAGGTAGTGCTTTAGTAATGAGAAAAAGTATTTTGGAGGCGTGAAATAATTAGCAGAGTTATCTTTCACGGTCGAAGTGATTCTTAAACACATTGATCCTATTCCTAATATTTTATTGCGGTTCAACTCATTTATGAAGCTGTTAATTGAGGTCCGTTGATTGAAACAGTTTGGAAGTGATAAATACAACTGGCTTAACAGAGCGTAAAATTTCACTTGGTTTCTCACATAAAGATAACTTGCTGACAGTCTCATATATTCTTGTATGAGACTGTAGAATTCTAGGGTTAAAATTATGTTAAATATTCAATCTGAAATATAGTGGGTATGCGCCTTAAAACCTTGAATGACCTCCCATCGCACACACCGAAAATTCGTCCCGCATAACAATATTTTAAATAGTAAAACTCTTGATCATTCCTAGTTTTCTAAGGAATAGTAAAAGACAATTCTAAAATTTTAAAATACTTTATATAGCTTAACTATTATTCATCCTGTGACTTGTATAAAGTTGTCTGGGTTAACTAAATATATCTAAAAAAAAGTATTTGTCGGTTTGGAAATAAAATTAATTAACATGATATTTCAGGAGAGGTGATGTCTTCTAGTTATCGATACAGTTTGTGTTGACAATATTGTAAATCACTTATAAACAAATAGGTTCTTAAAATTTGCTCAAATATAAAGTTTATATTTAGTTCAAGAAGAGTTATGAAAGAACAAAATAATCTTAGTTGATCTCATTCTCGTTGGAAGATGGATTCAGGATTTAGGTTGAGCTCTCTCGCCCGATTACATTTTTCAGGACCGTTAGTATATTAACTATGGTTCCACAATTAATAACAATGGAAGAAACTATAAATTATATTTTGTCTTCGAGGTTTATGATATGAAACTTTTTCACTGTTTTAGCTGAAGTGGGTGGACCAATGGGAGAGGTCTTTGGGTGGTCCCAGGTTGAAAATAACTCGAGGTTTATTGCTTCTTGGCCGAAACATTTCTCTTCCGAGATCTTGTAGAACTTATCGTCCTCTAATCTGGTGGAATCAGAAAAAGGTCCCAAGGGAACGAAAAACATCTATTATCAGACCAATATTTAAAAAGGGAGATAAACTCGAATGGTCATACCGTTGGTGGACGGTTATCTCCTTTGTGTTCCAGAATTAAAAGTGGGAAAAAATTGAGATACGTTGGACGACTGCAATTATTAGAGAGAAGAAAAAACCTAAAGTTAAAGAAGTAAAAAGTAAAAGAAGTTCTGGGATGAGTAAAGAACATACAGCGTTATTATTGCATTTGTATTTTTATTTATTTATTTATAATCTGTTTACAGGTTACCTATACAGATGGCTCATAGTTCCATATCATTCATTTAAAGTGCTCACTTTTGAAAATCGCTTCTTATTCTTAAGCTAATAACAAAAACGTCTTCTAGTTTTCCCAAGCTATTAATAATTAATACATCTTCCATATTGGGAGGATTGCAAACAATATATTTGCTTAATATTCAGTTTAAAAAACAAAAAAATTAAAATTAAAAATAACATGGTTAAAAAAAGGAAATGTACAATGAACTATAATTATCTATATTTATACGTAACTTGCCTTGCATTCGTTTTAACACCTTGCGGGAGGAAATATCATTGCATCCATGCGTTAGAATGTTTTCATGACAATGACAAGTAGTTGTGGATTTATTTGTTTTAGCTGTAATAAGATACCTTTTTTTCATGTATTTTTACTTTATTATTATTATATTATTTTGGGGGGCAAGGTGGATTTATTGGATTTTTAAATCTGAGTATATTCTAGAGTATATTCCAATAAGTAAATCTGGAAAGTAGAATAATAAAAAAAAAAAATATTTTTTTTTTCATTTTAGAACATGTTTTCCTTAAAAAAATTAACATTTTAAAAATGTTTCAAATTTTGCCATTAAAGGTTTAATTCAAAATAAAAAGGATTGTGGAAAGCATAATGATTATACTACTAAATATAGTCGTAGTTGAAGTACTAATATCCAGTGTTAATTTTTGCCTTGAAAATATAGTGCTTGCATGACTGTTTTTGCGATTTCTCATGGCTTCCTTATGTATGCGACTAAGCCTACATCAATAAGACTATCTATTGATGCTAAATTTAAATTTAAATTTTATAATCTTATGTAATTTCTTGATGTTACTAATCCTTTTTTTTTGTTTGTCTTGTTGCAGGTATTATTTGTTCCTTCTTACTGGTATCCTGAGCGGCTAGAGTCTTTATTTAAGGCCTGTATGTAACTTGAAATTACCTTTAACCCTTTATAGGATAGTGGGTGATATTTTTCCCACTTGTAAATCAAAAAGTTATTTTTCTCATGCTCAATATAAGCTGCTAGAACCGTTTCATTGAAAATATTTTTATAATTGGAGCATATCGTCGTCACCATGCTAAAGTAACGAATATGCAACTAAAAACCTGTGCATATTCGTCACTTTAGCATGGTGACGACGATATGTAGTGCGGTCCTATAAAGGGTTAAATTTATGATTTAACACGATGGTATAAAAAAATGATAAAATTCCTCAAAGAAATTATAAATGTAAATTATTAATGAATTTGCGTTCTTTACTAAATTAGAAAATTACGATATGAATTATCAGAGTTGATAGGTTTTTTCTTTTTTAGAATTCTAACATATATTTAGACATCTAAAGATTAAACAACAAAAATACTTAAGAAAAGTTGGATAGTATTTAAATATTCATTGACTCTATACAGAAACTTATAACGTGTTTTACAACTTCACAAGCAATGTATGTAGAATCATCGTACTTATTATGAGTAACATAAATAATATAAAAAATAAAAATGTTTATACGTTGTGTTTTTATTTTTATTCAAATGAAATTTGTAATGAAAAAAGGTTTTAAGTAAAAATCACCGTTTCTGATGTATTTTATCAGATTCGTTACCATCATTATTGTATTGTGATTTTGTTTATGATATATATATTTCTTATGAGCTTTATAGTTTTCCTATATAACCTTCAAAAGTAATTGTAGGTTTTGTTTTTGTATTTACTACTGACACATCAGCTGATCGATGTTAAATCTGAATTATAAGCTGATAAGGATAAGTTTGGCATGTAGATTATATCTTCCCGATTTAAAACTTTCCTTGACGTGGCTTCTCAAATGATCCTTATCATTGAGGTCAGCCAAACCTTAAAAGCCGATGCCCATTATTGAAAAAAAAATTAAAGATTAAAGTAAGCCGTAGCAATCGAAACAACGATAATCAGTAGGTTCACGAGACCGGCTTTGCTAATTCGGTTACTTGATTTAGGTGACAGATACGAATTAACTCAGATGAAAGTATTGACATTTCCGGCGTTACTAATTGGGATTATTTCTCATTTAATTTCATTTGTGGTGCCAAATTAAAGTCATTTTAAATGTCATATCTTAAAAAACACACTTTACTTCTTATCATGTATTATGTATTTATAATTTTCATACATTTATGCATTTGATGGTTTCGAACCATGAAAATTGAAAGACGAATGTAAAAGTGAAATTTCGTCAGAGTAATGTTGAAATATCTTGTCGATTCGTTCACAACCAGTCCATATATGACTTTTAATTTTAATATATCAAATTGGAAGTTCTTGGTGAATGTGTTTTTGAATAGATTTTTTTTTTAATGGAGTGGTTATTGTGTTGTGCATCTATTCCAGCCGTCATTTTTTCGTTTTATTAGTTTATCCGAAAGTACATATGAAAATTTTTCGTTATTGATTTTACTTTGAAAATATAATAAAAAATATTATCATTCTTTTCTTTATTGAAGTGGTATTTAATTTTTAAGGTGGAAATACATTACTAGTTATAAGTGTCAACTTCCTTAAATTCTACTCGCCGACTGAAATTAAATACATAAATGAAATCCTGAATTTTCCAAAATCTTTTGAACTTTTTAATTCTGATTTTTGGTTAATGAAATGGAATGACTATTTTTTTTATTATCTTCCTTTTTTATAAGTAATGCCCTTAGTCGTCAAAGA
The DNA here is from genome assembly GCA_911387785.2 of Aelia acuminata. Lineage (NCBI taxonomy): Eukaryota > Metazoa > Arthropoda > Insecta > Hemiptera > Pentatomidae > Aelia > Aelia acuminata. The sequence continues at coordinate 86,806,360 of OU426982.1, read as the reverse complement.
GATCGTTTTCGGACCGATCAAAATCACACTTTTTTTGGCTATAACTTCGGAATATAAGTCATTTGGACAAAATAATACAGACGTTTTATTAGTTAGAAATTGTTATAACGCATGTGAAAGTTAAAGAAATGGTCACTCGTCGAATTTGATTGATTCGTTTTCCTATCTATTAAGATAACTCTATACGATCTCGGTGATGGATAAAAAATTACATTGTAGCCATTATTGTTTGTCGAAACCTTAAATTAGTCGATCAGAGCAAAAATAGGATATCAACGAATGCTTAAGTTGATGGGAGGTTTCCTTTCTGGGATTGGTGCTGTTACAACCTGTTTCAGGCGGGTTATTCAATCGAGGTTGATTCTGAAGAACCGACCTATTAAAAATTTTAACTCCTTTGACCCAGTTCGACCACGTTCCAAACCGCGGTGTAATTTTAACATTCCCTCTCACTCTTATCCTCCGGATGGAATCATTTTACGTTCATAAGTTAGTATATAAAATAACAGTTCATAGGTAGTTAGTTATCTGATGAACGGGATTTTACATCTCGCTAAAACTTTCTACGAAGATTTTTTTGATACTTTAGGTACTAATATATTTTCCTTTCTACTGCAAGGTTCATATTTATGTATATATACACACATGTACATATATATGGAAATATTTTCTTGACTTTTATTTTATACTAGCTAGGGTGCCCGGCTTCGCTCCGGTAGTTGTGTGGTAGTTTTAATAACAGAAAAACTTTAAAATTAAAGGAAATATAAAACTAGCCTACAACTGGGGTGCTCGACTCCCCCCCCCCCCCAATGCTGCAGTTATAGTCTGTGATAACTTTCAATCTACAGACTGCAATTCCATGTGACTTTTCCATTCGATTACGTGATGTAAAAACTTCATATCACTGTACTTAACTGCATTATGCCTTTCATGACCATTTTTATTTTCGATTTATATTCACTCATCAACACTTTTTTTTTAATGTTTTTTTATACGCTCTACTAAGAATTGTCACACATATTGCATTAAATTTACTTATATATTATATATTGATTAAATGTAATGTGTTGATCAATTAGCCTTCTTATGTAAAAATTAATTTGTTAAGGAATCCAGTTGGTTTTCTAATTTATTGCAGAGATGTAAACTCATTATTTTATTTTGAAACGCAAAGGAGAAACTAATTATTTTCGATTAATCTTTTAGTAATTTAAAAAGTAACAGCTGAAAACAACCATTACAAACCGAATGAATGGACAATAACCATTGAGTGAAACGACATTGTACACTTTGCTTTCTAATATATATTGATTAAATGTTTTAACTCATTGTTGATTTGGTGATTTTAATTCTCAATTTTTTTCTAGGGCTTATGTAAAAGCACTAAAAAAACAACAAACAAAAAACTGATAAATTTGCTATATAAACCACATACATGTACCGAAACTAACAAATTATAAGTGTAGTATTATCCATCAGTAATATTAGCATGATTATGAGTATAATGTGATCTCTATATTGTCACTTTATTAACTGGAGCCCAATAACCCTATAGAAACTTATGTGTGTTTATAAAAATGAATTTATAGGTTTCTTGAGGTTCAGTCAATTTAGTTTTAAAATGGCAGTATAAATTTAAGCAATAGTTTTACACTTTTATCAGTATGATTATTATTTTTCTGATGCAATACGATACTGATAAAACCTCGGTGTAAATTGGTATTCAGTTTGCAGTTCAAATAGTTATTCTCTATATTTTTCTTATTACTCGACAAGGAGATTAAATTTTTCCATGTTTATCTAATTTGACATGACTTATATACTTTAGAGGCGGGTTCCTGATACTATTTATTCAATGTCAAGTTGTAATGATTAAATTTCTCGAATTGCTTCCTAACAGAAGCAAGTCTTGAAAATTGATTTTAAACAATTTAAATAATAATTTAAATCAAAGTAAAATGGGATTTTGATTCTCAAAGTTTTTCTAGTGTTTAAATAAAAGCACTAAAGAAAATTTGCTGATTTCAAACCTGTGACGCTATTGAAATATGCGGATTGTAATGGTGATATATTTCAGTAAGAAAGAAACACCATGCTGTGTTTTCATTATGATTCCATAAAAATTGACATTTATTGACGAAACTCTAAATATTCAGTGAGAAAACTGTTACTTTGTCATTAATGAGTAGTAATAATATTGATAGTAGTGTGATGATGTTGAAAGTAGTTTAATGTTTTATTAACGAAATGTGAAAAGATTAATATTACCGATTAATATTTTATCTTTGACATCTTTATAAACCACCTTGAGTTAACGGATAACAAGGTATAGACCTCTTTTATAAGGGTGCTATTGCCATAAATAACATTAAAAAAATAAGTAGAATATAAAGTGAACTGTTACTTCAACATTGTCGAAAGTTGTATACACATGTATATATACGTTGTACATCAGCATAATTTCATAAGTAGTAAATTAACAAATTGCAATGTAATGAATGGATACATATGATCACATTATTTACTTTATATTACACCAATTTGTCTCTAATATCGCTTAATCTTTTAAGGTATTGGGAAGAAAAACATAGGTTTCTGTTAGAGCAAAAGCTACAGAAGAACCATATAATGGTCTGTTATATCAGTGTGTATGTTATGTTCAAAATTTTTGATGAAAAATACGATTACAAATTTTAGATGAAAAATGCGATTAAAAACGTCGAGAATGGTTATAGACGTCTTTTTGTTTTGCTCTGTGTTTTAAAAGTTTTTAACGTTGTTGTAATGGTGTAAATTGTGTGCTAATACTTGTTTTCTTCCCCCTATTGGTATGTTGAACCAGTGTGAAAGAAAGGGGAGAGAAAATTTAAGGGCAGCGGGTTCGCCCGCTGAACAATGACGGACTCGTTAGAATCTAGTGATCAAGCAATCGAAATGGACAATTCTAATGAAAATCAGTCCGAATCTACTCCCTGGGAGCTTGTATCAGGTAGAAAGTGACAAATAGTATCCGATAGAGACCCACGCAAGCAAATGAAGGTTAGTAATTCTGTTACTACTAACAATAGATACGCTCCTTTATCAAGCTCAAATAGTGACCCACAGCCATCAAATAACCAATTAGTCAATGTTAAGCCACCGCCCATACATTTGAGTGACGTTCAAGACTATTCAGCTCTTGTAAACCACCTTTACAAAGAAGGGGGCCCTAACAGCTTCAGGCTAAAAACGTCTATAAGAGGGGTAAGCCTCTATCCCGAGAATGCCGAAGTATATCGTAGGCTAGTGGCCAGTCTTAGAAGAGGGGGTGCCGACTTCCACACCTACCAACTTAAAGAAGATAAATGCCCTCGGGTTGTTATAAAAAATTTACATCATGCTACTCCAGCTGAAACTATAAAACAAGAGCCTGCTAACCATGGTTACGAGGCAACAAATGTTGTAAATGTCATTTCTCAGTATAAAACACCGTTGCCTATGTTTTTCGTAGATGTTTCTAAGGCATCCTTCAACGAAAAAATTTTCGACATCGAGTTTTTATATTACACCCATGTGAAGCTCGAAGAACCCCGGAAGAAACGGATGATCCCTCAATGCCTCCGTTGTCAGCAGTATGGCCACACCAAAACATATTGTAATCATCCGCCCAAGTGCGTAAGGTGTGGTATGGGCCATGAAAGCACATCCTGCACCAAAACAAGAGACACCGCTGCAACTTGTGCCAACTGCCGAGGTCCACACCCAGCCAATTACAGAGGGTGCGAAATTCTGAAAGAGCTCCGGAAAATCCGCCGGGCTCAAGATATTCTTCAGAGACCACCAAAAGTGCAGGCCCCACCACTACCACCAACCATCAGTGAGTTTCCGCAGCTCCCTCAGCCGCATCAGCATCGTCCGCCTCAACAAATATCGGGACTGGAGCAACAGAGACATCAACCTGCATCAGGACAACGTCAAAGATGTACAGGTATGAGTAGGAATATTACCCCGTCGGCCCCTCCGGCTGAAAACTCCTCTGACCAAATTATAAATTTAATTAACGGGTTGAATAACCTCATCAATCCCCTCTTTGGCCTTTTACAACAACTATCTCATGTAACACTTGCCCTTAGCCAGCAATATGCCCCTTAATCAGATGCCTGTGGGCTCCATGTCAGTCATACTATGGAACGCAAACGACCTGACTCAGTACAGGACCGAACTAGACATACGTATACTTACACGAAAAATACATTTACATTGCACTAATAACAGAAACCCATCTAACACCACAATCAAAATTTTACATACAGGGCTACAAAATCTACAGAACTGATCATCCAGACGGAACAGCACACGGAGGCACTGCTATACTCGTCAAAATAACACTAAAACATAATCCTTTGCCAATTCCAATATTACCAGACATACAAGCTACAGCTATCACACTTTCCACACAACACCACCGGTTTACTGTCCTCCCAGGCTGACACCCACGATGTTTAGTAATTTCTTTAAATGTCTTGGTAGATGTTTTATTGCAGGAGGAGATTATAACGCCAAAGACCAGTCTTGGGGGTCAAGAATTTCAACCCCCCGAGGAAGAAGTCTAAAGTCAGTTCTCCACGAGCTTTCATTAGACACGATATCACCCCATACACCAAATTACTGGCCAACCTCTAGACGGAAAACACCAGACTTACTCGATTTTTTCATTACTAAAGGACTTCGAACCACCCCACACAGTGTAAGTACGAGCTCAGATCTTTGCTCTGATCATTCCCTTGTGCATTTGACGAGCCCTGCGCAGCATCGAAGAAACCATCTTCGGTAGAATAGATTGGGATGCGTACAGGAATTTCCTAAATACTGCACTAACAGTTCCTCTCTCCATTAAGAATGAAAAAGAACTTGAGGAGGCTGTAGAATGTTTTACGCAGAACTTACAAAAAGCAGCATGGACTTCGTCTGTACCCAAACTTAGAAAGTCTGAAAATCTACCGATTTATCCCCAGTACATAAGGGATTTGATCAGAGCCAAGAGAAGAGCTCGGAAAACATGGCAGACCGACAGACTTCCATCTGATAAACGATCATACAATAGAATAAATAACGAACTCAAACGACAGATTTCTAAATTCAAACAAACAACTTATGACAACTATATAACAAATCTTTCGACTGACGATGGGAGCTTGTGGAGACATACCAAAAATATTACGAAGCATCGTGAAGTGTCGGCACCTCTTCGAAAGGAGGATGACTCGTGACCGACCAAGTTTTCAAACCACACACAGAATTTATAAATCCCGAACACGATACTAACGAACTCACCATTTTAGAAACACCCTTACAATTGACACTACCTCCTCCTTCCTTCACACCTGCCCAAGTCGCTGAAAAAATCAAAAAGTTGCCTAAAAGGAAAGCCCCTGGACATGACTTGATTAACGCCGAAGTGCTCCAGCAAATGCCCAGGAAAGTTCTAGTGTTTCTGACTACAATATATAATGCGATACTGAGGACGACTAAATTCCCACTTCAATGGAAATACTCACATATAACAATGATACACAAGCCTAACAAAGACAAGAACTTAACCTCATCATACCGACCTATTAGCTTACTTCCTGTCTGTTCCAAAATTTTTGAAAGCTTATTATACCAAAGACTTATTGATGTACTAACAAACACGCAAACAATACCAGATCATCAATTTGGATTTAGGACACAGCACTCTACGACACATCAATTACATAGAGTGACGGACTACATATCCACTGCACTAGAGCATAAATTATATGCAACTGGCGTATTTCTGGATGTCGCTCAGGCGTTCGACAGAGTCTGGCACCAGGGTCTTTTCTTCAAACTCAAGACTATACTTCCACCTACCTACTATCTTATTCTACAATCCTTTCTTTCTGACAGATATTTCTCCGTCCGTTGCGGGTCAGAATTATCTTCTATTAAGCCTATCCTGGCAGGAGTACCCCAAGGTTCAGTGCTCGCACCACTACTCTACATCACTTACACTCACGACATTCCATGTAGCTCAGATATATTAACAGCAACATATGCGGACGACACAGCAATCCTAACAAGACACGTAAATTCATCACACGCATCACAGACTCTTAAACATTATTTAACAAAATTACATGACTGGTTTAAACTTTGGAAAATCCGACTAAATCACGACAAATCATTACACCTAACTTTTACTCTTCGACGTGAAACATGTCCTCCCGTTTTCCGTGACAATACACAGATACCACAGACAGACACAGTACACTACCTAGGACTAACATTTGACCGAAGAATGACATGGGGTCCACATATTAAAAAAAAAAAAGGAAAACCTTGAACCGAAGGCTAAAACTTCTATATTCACTCCTCTCAAAACATTTGAAACTAAAACTTAGACAGAAATTGAACACCTACGCCTACTTACTAAATCCAATCTGGACCTACGCATCACAGATATACGGCATCGCCAAAAAGACTCACAATAACAAACTTCAAATTTTTCAGGCAAAAACTTTTAGAACAATTATAAAAGCACCCTGGTATGTCAGCAACATAACATTACACAATGACCTTCACATGCCGACTGTCAACGAACACATACGAACGCACTACAAAAGTTTCCACAAAAAATTACAAGGACACACCAACTTACTCATTAATAACATGGCCACAAAACTCATGCCAGGTAACACCCGTAGAAGGCTAAAGAGGAGCTGGATGAGGGACCTCCTCGTCTAGTCGTCAATCCTAGCACCAATCAAGCCAGTAGGAGATGCCGCTGGGAGGCCATTGGCATGAGGCTCCCCCTCATGCCTCTCATGCAAATGTATTATTTCAATAATCAAATTCACTGATTGTTAATATTATTATTTACAGGTGTGAATAAGTGTTATCAGTTAGAAAAAAAACAAAAAAAAAAAACGTCGAGCCTTCATAAACTCAGTTTTTATAAAATTTATTAACATGGCAATGATCTATATGTTTTAATTTATTCAACAAGGTATTGTCTACAAATTATTAAAAGTCTTCAAAGTTATGAACAAACAACAAAAAACAAAAAAAATTTTTAGTTTGAGCATAACCCACATTAGGCAGCTGGCACAGATATGGTTGTGTATCCCTGTAAGTGGAGTTCTGACATATTTTATAAATTCTCTGGTACCCTTATCCAAAAATTTTATCTAGTAGAAAGAAACTTCGAAATTATATGGTTTGGTCAAATCAGAACGTTCGTGTGGTAGTACGCTTTTGCGAAGCTATTATTATCTTTAAGAACACGATAGTAAAATCGTTGAATGCACACGATAGTGTCTGGCCGAATGCTAATTTGCAGGTTTAAAATTTTGGGTTCAACGTACGCATACTTTTTCTTATTTTAATAGGGGGTGAACTTCGAGGCGATAGGAAAGTCCAATAAAATTTTATTTCGACTGGTAATGAATCAATTTGCATGCCGAAGTATTTAATGCAACTTAACTATAACTGGTGAGTACAGTAAAATTAGTTAAAAATTTAACTGTAACTCGACCATTCAAAAAATAAAACTGTAAGCTATCATAAATTTTTATCACCCTTCCTTTAATAACTGGTAATTTTTTTTTTTTTTAGAGGGGGCTTAGGAGAAGGGGAAGAATATTTATTTTGTTTATATCTCCAAAACTATTCATCGCACATTAATAGTATCATAATTGCACAATAAAAGAGTGTCGAATGTCTTCTATGAAGTTAAAATCGGTTTATTCGTTTCGACACAATGTATTATGTAAAATTGACATTTCTTAAGAAATATGAATTACGTTTGTGTTTTTACACAAAAACGCTTGCTCCAAATGAAAAAAGTTAGAGATAAAAATCATGCGTTAAACGAAGTCCATATTTTTAAAATTAGTTTATTGATCTATAGAGGTACAAATAAAAACATTAACTATTCCTAGAGCTTACTTACAGTTTTTTTTTTTTAAATAAAAAAACCTAGTTCTGTTCAATATTTTTTCACAATCTCTTATAGTACCGTTGAAATGTATGTAAAAAAGACATTAACTTTGTAAAGGTCGGGTATACAATTTTTCCCCCAACTATCACTAGGTCAATGGAATGGGAAAACCAAGTTTTAAAAAATTTTCTTTAGCCTAAAAACCGCGAAATGTCTCAACACGTTTTTAGTTTTTTCCTTATTACACGAATATGATGCTTCATCATTATACTGCCTTAAAAATAAACCGGCTAACCGCTTAGCCAAGTTGATAGTCACATATCGGCATATTTTACAGTTTCATCGGAAAAGTGAAATGGATGTTATTTTTTTTTTACTTTATGTATATGAAATACATGGTAAGGGAAAGTACTGCAATCGTGAAAAATTTCGACTTCCGGTTTTCATTGGAATTACACGTTTTGGGGTCCCCTGAGTCCAAACAACTAACTAAGTTCCACGAAATGTTCTGTGCGTGTGTTAACATTCTAGCTCAATATCTTTTATGATTTTGATTAAACTCTTCATTTTTAATGAAAATCAAGTATTCGTTAATATCATGTAACCTTTATTATTATTAAAATGGTCTGAGGGGGCTTAAATGGGAAAGGGACCTTTTTTGTTTTCCATTAACGTACCTTTGTTTTTTATTTATATGGAGAAATTACCTGTGTCTCGTTTTGCCTAAAAATAAGAAATGGCTAAATATGAAATATGAAAAAAATCAAGAAAATATATATAGGAAAAAAAAAGAAAAATATTCCGTCAACTCATAAAACACATTGAGCTTACGCAAACGCAGTACTCCTTTAATGACAGACCAATGCTGTATAATTAAAGATGTTCTTTTCATTTAATGGAAATTATTTATTTCATGGGGACTATATGAAGATTTCAACACCTACACAGAATTATAAAATTATCACGAGTAAAAACTTTTACTTAATAATAAAAAAAAAAAAATAGTGTACTGTAAAGAGCAAATACAAACTAAAATAAGTAAATTAATGTGGAAAATTGTGTGAAATGGCATTTAACAAAACACATCTTTTTCTAGTCAAAGTAAGTTGGTAAGTGAAAGTTGTGTGTCGCGCGCATCGCACCAGATTTTTTTGTTATTTATTCACATCGCACGTCGGTTTGAAGATAGTTACTACTCAAAATACATCAATTTTGAATTATGCAAACCGCTTAAATCAGAATGACAAAACCTACTATGTCAGTATGAAGTCAGAAAAGTAGTAATAGCTCCGTTCGCCTAAGGCGCAATCCACAATATTTTTACTTTCACTTACCTATATATGAAATATATAGTAAGTGGAAGTATTGCGATCGTGAAAAATTTCGACTTCCGGTTTTCAACGGAAATACACGTTTTGGGACCCCCTGAGTCGAAATAACCAAGTTCCGCGAAATGGTCTGTGTGTGTGTGTGTGTGTCTGTGTGTGTGTGTGTGTGTGTGTGTGTGTGAACAGACTAGCTCAAAAACTATAAACCGTGGGAACATGAAATTGGGTATTTAGTGTAGGTATGTGCCCGCGATGTGACAGCAAAAATTTTATCAAAATTGCTCAAAGGGAGGGGGTACTTTATTTAATAACTTTTTACGTTTTTTTCGATTTTCTCAAAAACGGCTCTAACGGTTTTGATTAAACTGAGTATTTGATCTATTTATATGCCCGAGATTAGACTGTAAAAATTTCATCAAAATTGATTTACCGGAGGGGGGACTTTACTTAATAAATTTTGTATCATTTTCACGTGTTTTTTTTATTTACTCAAAAACGGCTTTAAAGATTTTGATCAAACTCGGTATTTGATGTGTGTATATGCTCGAGATATGACTGTAAAAATTTCATCAAAATTGATCAACCGGAGGGGGGACCATCAAAATTGATCTATGGGACTGGGGGGACTTTACTTAATAAATTTTGTATCATTTTCACGGGTTTTTTTTATTTACTCAAAAACGGCTTTAACCATTAACAAAAATAAGATATGAATGTAGAAAAATGTGTGACTTTGGGAAATGATATTTAGCAAAACATGTCAATTTCTAATCTATGTAAGTTGGTAAGTGAAAGTTGTGTGTTGCGCGCACGCACCAGATTTTTTACTTTCACTTACCTATATATGAAATATATAGTAAGTGGAAGTATTGCGATCGTGAAAATTTTCGACTTCCGGTTTTCAACGGAAATACACGTTTTGGGGTCCCCTGAGTCAAAATAACCAAGTCCCGCGAAATGGTCTGTGTGTGTGTGTGTGTGTGTGTGTGTGTGAACAGACTAGCTCAAAAACTATAAACCGTGCGAACCGGAAATTGGGTATTTAGAGTATGTATAAGCCCGCGATGTGACAGCAAAAATTTCATCAAATTTGCTCAAAGGGAGGGGGTACTTTATTTAATAACTTTTTAAGTTTTTTTCGATTTTCTCAAAAACGGCTCTAACGATTTTGATTAAACTGAGTATTTGATCTATTTATATGCCTGAAATATGACTGTAAAAATTTCATCAAAATTGATCAACCGGAGGGGGGACTTTACTTATTAAATTTTGTATCATTTTCACGTGTTTTTTTTTTTATTTACTCAAAAACGGTTTTAACGATTTTGATCAAACTTGGTATTTGATGTATGTATATGCCACAGATGTGATAACCAACATTTCATCACAATTGATCAACCGGAGGGGGGACTTTACTTAATAAATTTTGTATCATTTTCACGTGTTTTTTTTATTTACTCAAAAACGGTTTTAACGATTTTGATCAAACTTGGAATTTGATGTATTTATATGCCCGAGATACGACTGTAAAAATTTCATCAAAATTGATCTACGGGAGGGGGGACTTTACTTAATAAATTTTGTATCATTTTCACGGGTTTTTTTAATTTACTCAAAAACGGCTTTAACGATTAACAAAAATAAGATATGAATGTAGAAAAATGTGTGACTTTGGGAAATGATATTTTGCAAAACACGTCAATTTCTAATCTAATGTAAGTTGGTAAGTGAAAGTTGTGTGTTGCGCGCACGCACCAGATTTTTTTATGGAGGTGATTGTGTTAACGCAGATAGAGGACTACTATTGAGTTACAGTTAGTACCAGTGGTACACCCCCAATGGTACACTATTTGTCATTAAAGAATATTTACCTTAGTCGCTGGTTATAGGTGCATAGTAAAAATGAGGATGCAGTAGCAACTTCACATGTGATTATCGAAAATAAACACAAAAAATATTTTTTGAGTTGTAACCATCATCATCTTTGGTGTTTCGCATTTGTGATTCGCGATATTTTTGTGTGTTTACATATGTTATGAATTTGATCTTTTTCTTGCAAACCCTAATTTTACTGCACTAACTCAAATACACGTTGTTAGTGAAAGTTACAATCATGCTTATGTCGTATGTTTGAAACGATTGTTCCTGACTTTAATCGGAACCATACGCACATTTTATGATACAAAGCCACCCAATTCTGAAGACTAACTGCATGGTCATAAGAGCTTCCGAAAGACCACTGTAGCGGTAAGTTACTGAGGTATAATGAAAATTCCTCAGCTATTAGACACGCGTTGGATTTTCGTAAGATCTCGTAACAGCCGCCTCACATGGAGGGTGTCGTTTCTTCACGAACAATCTCGAAAAAACACTCCGTTATGTAACTATCGGCGACAAAAGCTTAATAACAAGATTATTATATACAAGAGGCTTATATCAAGTACAATGCTCATGTTTCATGTTTTTCAAAGTGTCATCTTACTCACATTATCCTATTCACCGTAGTAATGTTTAAGAACAAAATAATTGTCCATAAGTGGTTAATAAGAACCAATGTTATCCTTCGTAATCAAAATGTTATTATTTATATAAATAAAAAATAAAAAAAAGTTTATTCTAACATCACATCTATGTAAATAAAGCAAAAACTTCTTTATTCCATAATTACAGACTGGAAGGTTACATTTCAAGATTATTCTTAATTATTATTCTCCTTGTTTGTACTGTCATATTTAAGCTCTCGTATCTATCTTTCTTCTCGTATATAATTTATTCAAATATAAGCAATACTAATGAAACATGTCTATTCCTGTTATAGACAATATATTTTAGAGAAACTCTATGCAACATGTGATGAAGCTAAACGAGTCCTCGACACCATATGGCATATAGTTTCGTAATATTACTTGCATTAAAATATTGCATCTTTTTTTTTTTAGTGGGGGGTTGGAGTCTTTTTTTAGATGCTCATTATTTTAATAAATTTAACATACTATCTTGGTATTTAATTTTTTGAATATCAATGTTCTTCCATCCTTCCAATTACATCAATGAATCCTTACATTTTATTAACAACCAAAATATGAAAACCAAGAATACAACAATTTGTGTTTTTTTTTCTGCACAGTCTCAGCTGGTGCTGGTTATGGTCTAAATTATTTCTCAGTTCTTTAATTAATTATTAAAGTTAATGTTGCCATTATTTATGATCCTAAAATAAGAAATCAACTTAACAGAAAAAATAACTTATATTTGTTAGTAGCTACCAAATGCTTAATCCACATGTTTCAACTTTTCTCAATGTTTTCGTTTTAAAGCCTTTAATTTCAGATAGAAGCCGCAGCAAATCAGATTACATCAGATTGAAACGGATCTAGATCTCTTGTCAAACAAGTCTGCTTTAAAGACCCGCTTATTTCTCTGGATATCCGTATAATCGAATTTGCAAATAAAAATAAAAATCACAAAATAGGAAGCAATAAATTTATGTTCCATATCGACATTAATATAGCATCTTTCAGTAAAAAATAAATAAAAGTAATCTGTATATGGAACATCGCTAGGACCGTATATTTTACTTTACTGTTATTTGTTACTTTACTGGAAAATTGTTGGATAATTATGTAATTTCTATACAACTTTGCATTTTAACAGAAGAATGTTTCTATGTACTTTTTTTTTAGTTACACTTCTAAATGAAAAAAAATGTTATTTATTATAGAGAATAATTTGTTTTTTTGTATTTGTTTGTTATGTATTTGTTAATTACTTTCATGCCTAATAGCCCAGTCAACTTAGTACCTCAGGGTCGCTGCTAATATAATTAAATAATAATAATTTTTTTTCCCTATGCCCTCGTCCCTTAGGAACAAAATTACACAGAAACATACAATAGGCTCTAGAGCCTTTGAGTAGTATAACAGAAACAAAACAAATTAAAATGAATGAAAAGAACTGAGAAAATAATCATTAATAATAAAGTAAACTTCTTGTGATGGAAAAATTAAAAATATATATTAAAATACTATTATTATTATTATTGTATGATAAGAAATATTCTTGTTGGCCCAGAATGAAAATAACTATTGAGTGTATATAAATATATGGGGCATTAGGGCACTGAAACTTTTCCCGAGTGTAATTTTGTTGGAAAACTTGGTTTTTGTACGGATACTTTAGTTATAAAAAAAATACTGGACCTTTTGCAAATCAACACGTTCTTCATGTTACTATATTTTTTATAGTAGTCGCAATATTATTAATACTTCCTTTTGAGAAAGAAGCAAAGTGTCATATTCTTTGATGAAGGGGATGGTCGTGTTATCAAAGGTTGAGTGTTAATTTTAAGTTAGATTTAGTACCAGTGGTACTGACTGTACTGGTAAACTATTTTTGATCTAATACTATTTTCCCTAGTCAGTGTTTGAGAGTACATGGTAAAATTGAGAATGCAGTTCAAACTTTAAATGTAATTACCGCCAAAAGCAAACAGTTTTTTGAGTTGTAACCATCTTCTCTACGACGTGCGTCATGTTCCCCCCCCCCCCCTCTAATTGTTATACCTATATTCTAGGGGTAAATGGCAATTCATTCTCTTTTTATTTAGTTAAATTTTCCGCGATGGATTTATATAGTATTATAAGTACTTCCAATTATTAGGATCATTGTTTAAAACGTTTCTTGTCTTATTTTGGAAAATCATTTTTTATTCGATGTCAGTTTCGAATATAGCGTTAATGTCATCTATATCGAATTTTTTGATCGATTCCCGATGACACTAAAGGACTAATGAGCCGTTGCTACTAGTACACTGATAGGAGAGGAAGGAGAGAGGGGCAGGGGTGGGGGGGCGTGGTGGCGGGCAGTCTGTGCCGGGCTGCGGTAATGTGAGTGCCATGCTGGCCGCCGCTGGACCTCAGGAAGGTCTCGACCACCTCATCCTTCTTCCAGAGTGTGTCCTCTCCATGGACAGTGCTCAGCTTCGTAGGGATCTTGCGGGCCTCCGCTTCAGGCTTCACCTCCTCAGTGGAGGGCCTAGGGGATCCGTCTGGCTATGTGAGTAGAGCCCTTCAAAAATAAAAGGCGAACTGACGTTTGTTCGGGGAAGTGTGTCTTGATATGTAGATGAAAACACGTTTATTAACATTATATCTGTATCCAGGAGGTATACAGCATGCCCATGTTTTATTTGATTGAATTTAAATACTATGATAATTCCAATTACTTACCAACGTCAATGCTATGTGAAAAACATTCATTATGCCACCTCTTAATTACGGAATAGCTAATTAACAAAGTATTTATCCTGATCTTTAAATCCTTAGCGTTAAACTGAATTAAAAAAAAAATGGATCTGTTGTTGTTTACCTCCGGTGTTCAGAGATGGAAACATATAAAACACCTAAATTAACTTAAGATATATAGAAAATGGAATTCTATCTCTTTCTTTTTTTTTATCTATTGCTTAAAGGTTTCCTGTTTATGTTTTTAAATAAAACTAAATAGTTCTCCTAGGCTATAGATTTTCCGATACACTTTTCTCTTAGATTGCTGTGTGTGTTACAGTCTCCCTAAGATGTAAATTATGTCTTCTGTTCCTCAACATGTTAATCAGTCATCGTTGAGTTTATATCAGTGCCCCAGAATCAAAGGGGCATCATGTTCATGTTTTTTTTAATAAAACACAATACCATAGTCTTTAATGCTATACTAAATACTCGATATTTTTTATCAACGCCAGTAATGTGAAGTACATCCATTAAGCTGTTCTATAAGTAACGAAGAAACAAATTTTAATAACTTTTAAGTTGTCGGAAATTGGCTCTCACGAAAAAAAAGAAGTGTATTTACATTCGAGGTACTTTTATGTAACCTTAAATTAACTCATTTCGAACTCAATGAGAAAATGTATAAATAAATAAACCTCACCATTTTTTTTTTTATTCTCTCAGATGCCAATACGCTATAATTCCATTTCTAGCAGATTTAAATTTTATTTTTATCTTAGAGTGAAGAATGTTAACTGTTAAATATTGACTGTGAAAAGGTTTTTGTAAACACGCTCAGTAACACACTATTACTACTATCGTTCTTGGCTGTCACTATCTCTGATTTCGGTGTTAGTTTTGATAACCTTAAACTGGTTTCTTACTCTCAATCGCGTTGTTCTGTAATTATTCTTTCAGCATTAGATATACAACCTGTTATCTAACTTTCTTTTAAAAAAGGAAAGATCATTCTTTAAAATGGTAGTATTCATTTAGCATTTCTTCTTTATAATATTAATAAGCCGACTAGTCGAGCTAATTATCTGAATTCCACGTTTAAACAAAATGATATAATTAAAAAAAAAAAAAAAGACTAAAAATAAGAATACTCTTTAATACCCAGTAAACATTGAAATCTACTGTGATTTCCTTGGCAAAAAAAAAATTGGCAGTTAAATAAACAGCAAGATAACTCGTTATCAAAAGTAAGAATACTAACTACGAGATATCTCCTAGGTGTGCAGTCTCTGTGTTTCACTTATGGTACTTAAATCGATATAGATTAAATTATTTCTGGCATTCAGTTATAAGTTTATTTCGTCCAGGATTAAATGTAACAGATTATTTTAACTATCAAAGAAAAGTTTATTTAAATATAGTAGTCATTGCTTTCAAATTTATTGTGCGTTTTATTCGGTCTGGACATCCTAAATCATTTTTAAATATAAAACGTTTGGAGTTTTTTTAATCAAGTTTAATTAATTGGTGAACGTCAATCGTCTACTTTATTGTTTGTATTACTTATAAAGTATAGTAGCATGATTTTAAACTTTTTTGTTTGATGGTTACATAATAATTTTTAATTTTTCTGTTGCTGATTCTGGTTTTCTTAGATTTAGAACTGGCAGTTAAATATGAATTATGATTTTTTTTTTTTTTTAATGCTATAAAACTGTCAACTTATGCTTGGTTTCTGTTTTAAAATGTCAGAATTATATTACATCGTTGTAACTCATTTTATTCATACCAATATAATATTATAAATATGTAGTAAATGCGTGGACAGAGTAGCGATGATAGTCTGCATTTCCAGTACCGTCAAAAACTTCAGTATTTCCACACAAAACGTTCGTTTCGTGATCATTATAATTAATTCATTTTTAATTTTATACTATGTGTTTATGATGCTTGTTTTTTTCAGTCGTTTAAGATGTATCGCGTGATGTGAAAATAGTTAATAATATACCATTATGCTATTATTATAGAGTTAATATTCGAATTATGTTTATCAGGATATGTTATTTATTTTTGAAAAGGACAAATATGTGTTTTCGAAACCTGCTGTTTCCAATAAAATCCTACTCGAAATTATATAAAATCTATCATACATTTACTTCATACCTAATTATATTTCCTGGATGATTTATTAACCATACTCTGTTAATATTCTGATATTCTGTTCGGTTGAATCGTTGTTTTGAAGTATCCATTCTTATAAGTCCTATCGCGTGTTGCTCAAAACGTATTGTTTACAGTCTTGCATCTTACAATTATCCCAGAAGAATATGCTTGACTGTATTTTTTTTTTTTTTAAATAGACGTTATTTATATTCAAAGAGTCGCCCTTGATGCACTAGACCCTTTTTGATGAACTTATGGCGATTAAAATGGAATATACTTAATTATTGATTTTTTTTTATTGTAATCACAATCGAGCGTAGCGTGTTTTATTTCAAGACTAAGCTGTTATTGTCTATTAGGAATTGATAGGTATACTACATTTAAAAAATATTTGATATGAAATGCATATTTTTTGTCCAGGAGAAATAAGATGCACTTCATGCCATATGTATTTTTTACTTTCATTCTTAATTAAAACCTTCACTGAAACAATAGAAAAAAAGGAAAATGAGTATGAAACACTAATAGTAAAAGTAATCCTTGACCAAGTATTCCATAAATATCCTGTTATTTTTTTTTTTAAATCATTATCGAATTAAAGAATACTTTTTGATAAGTCTTAAATATGATTTTTATCCTGTTTACCAAACAAATACAGAAATATACCGAGTATATCTATTTCTCAAACATCCGATCACTTGTCTTCTCCGCTAATATATATTGTGATGTTTTAATCTGAGCTCCAACCTCATGGATATTTATTTTTTAACATCAACATTTGTTTGTTTAACTGTGAAAATATTTACTACGTATGGTTAATATTGAGGTCAATTAATTTTCTCGGAGAGGATTATTTTAGTACTAAAGGGAATGTATTGGTTTTTGTCATTTTCTTTTTAAGCTATGAAGTTTTTTGTGGTGAAAAAAATAACAAAAGTATGTTAACATTATTTTTCATTTGTGCCTTGAGGATGCAGAACTATAAATTGCTACTTTTTTTCCCGACTCCTATAAGTGTGCAAAAAACGCTGGCTGGTCATTAGAAACATTCCAAAACCTGGCGCGTTTCCATTTCAAGGGAATTCAAAATTCTACATCAAAGTTGAAAACGTTAAGTATGGCAACCTCAGACATTCCTGAAGTTGCAAAGAATAAAAAAGTTGAAAAGAACTGAAAAAGATTCAATTAGGTGAAGGTCCAAGAAGTTGCACTATTGGATGCTATACCTTTTTAACAGTTGATTTGCTGAATGCTTTCATTCCTTTTTATGTTTATTTTTATTTAATCGAATTAATTATTTTATTTATTTACTTTTCTAATATTTTTATTTATTTATATTTTTTGTTAGTAGAGATCTAATGTTTTCTTTCCCCATTATTACCATTGTATCGTCTGAAACAAGTATTACCATTTAATAAAGAGTTTTTATTTTTGAACAAAAAATATTGAAGATGAAAAATGTTTAGATTAAAAACGACAAGTCCATGTTTTTGTTCACGTATTTATAAACATAATTATATTATAAATACTAAATATAAAGATGAATCATTTAATCTCCAAATGTATTTGATTTTACCCTATTAAACATTACATAAATTATACTTTTGGCCACCATTCAAAACATGGGTTTTAAGGAAGTAAGGATGTTCATATATCGATTAATATCATAATGAAAAGAACTAAACTCTTAAGACATCTAGCATTTTAAGGATTCATTTCCTTTTTTTTTTTTAACTAACAAATGCGATTCCTTCAAGTCCAATAAACTAACATAAAGAAACTCGATAAACCAATAAGAAAAGAAGATCATTTGATATAGGTTCAAGGTCATCATAGAACTTGCTAAAGTTCGGGACACTTGAAGTTGATTAGACAAGAGTTCATAATTTCTACAGCAATTTTCAATCTGCTTCAACTCGAAAATATCTCAAACAACAGAATCGTAGTATTTCTTAAGCGAACTAAATTATATAACCGAACTTAGCAAGCAACCAACTCTTGAGAACAAATTAAATCCTAGCATGCCTCTGTCTAAAAATAATCTGATTACAGGGACGAGGGAGCAGCTGTCACAACACAATTGTGGAGAGCACAATTTCCGTTCAGAAATTACAGTGGTGCATTCATTCGGCATTTGGCTGACGACTAGCGATTTTGAGCGTTAAAACCACGGAATGCGCTAAAATAAATTGAAAATCATTATCAGTGGCACAGCAACCCAATTAGTAAGTAAAGGCCTCTATCAGATCTCACCATCGCGCCCTATCCTGCACAGCCGCGATCCAATTCTGCGCACCTAGAAGATGTTTTGAATCACCTGCAACTCAGTCTGTTCACCGAAGTTTCAGTCTTCCGAAGCCTCTTGACCCTTAGATTTTCTCGGACATCGTTTTTGGAATGTTTTTTTTCTGGTATTCTGGGTAATGTGTCCAGCCCAGCCCAGCCTAAACCTCACAATGCGGACGGCTCTCATGATGTCAGGCTATCCATTAAGTATACTTTTACTGGACTGTAGATTTGTGGTAGAATTTTCCTCTCACAAACAAGGAGCATCTGCTTGCCATACCGCGAGATGGTCTGAGTCTCAGAGATCATATCAAGAGGTGGCGGATTTCATGTAACTTCACTTTTGTTATCTTCTTGAGATGGGGACTTCTGAAGCTGTGTCCCATTCCGAAGAAGCTTCTGTTCGCCAGAGCATTATCCTCCTTATCTCTGCTGACAGATCGTTACTCAGGTTAACCTGCGAACCGAGATAAACAAATTCCTCCACCTTTTCGAAGTGGTAGGTTCCTATTTTTTTTTTTTTTTGGAAGGTAACCTATTTATTCTGATTAAACCTCTGGCCTGATACTTAAATAGAAATATTATATAAAAACTATTTAGTTTTTGTAAAAAATATTTTACAACAGAAACAACTTGGAAATGATACGAAGTACAATCGAAGATAACTCCTTGATCAAAGATAAAACATAACGTCCTTGATTCTGCTGATTTTCTGGGGAATTGTGTTTGATTATCGAAATAATCATTAAAATTGTTATTATGTTCATTTGTAAAATGTTTTTTGTGTTACAGTTTAAATTCTCCTTATAGGCTGGTGTCACTCAGGATTAATGACATTCCAATATTTTTTTAATGTGCATGATTATTCTTTTTTATTTACTGGTGACATACTTCGTCTTTTAGGGCCATAGAGCTAATCGTTTTGATTAGAAATCCAATAAAATGGAAAAAAATTGACATAGGACCTTTTGCAGTATCAATGATGATTAATTTAAAATGGGTTTTAGAGATTATCATATGTTGTGAACCTTACCATAGTACCAATAATAAATTCAATGCATCAACATATTTTTATTTGAACTAAAACTACTGCGGTTTGAGTAAAAAAAAAAATATAGAATGTAAGTAAATGCGTTTAGAGACTACTTAAACTATAAAACGAGTATCTGATATTAATGAGTCAGGAGATTAATGAAGTGGTTGGAACACAGTGCTGACCAAGCTGTTTCGTGAGAACTACAGTAGTTTGTATTATTTAATGGAAATCCAATAGGAAAACAGAGTCATAAGGGGCCAAAGATTGTAAAAATATCTAATATGAGAAAGTTTATTTGGATTTTACATAATCAAATATGAAGGAACAATATTTAGTCACTGAAATATTCGTGAAGGGGGATCGTATGCAGATGAGTCAGTATATCTTTAATCACATGACCTCGGGGCAATTGATGCAGCTTTGCAAGGCCAAGAGTTCACCAATTTGATGACCGTGGCCAAGTCGATTCCACAATTTTTTTATGCACCATAAATATTAATATTTTTTAACTATTACAATAATTAATATACATAAAATAATAAAAAGTATGCAAATGTAAGTAATATAAATATAATAATTTTTATTATAATTAATTATTTTTGCCCAACTCCTCTTTTAACCCATTGAAAGAATAGAATCCATTAGATAATAAAAGTTTTCTTACTTTTAAATTTAAAAGTTTATCTTTGACCTTAAGATCTAATAATAGTCTTAAATATTAAATGTTTAAAACTTCATCCACCTACTCACATAATTGGTAGCAGCTAACGCAGTTTTTATTTATAGCTTATTGTTATTAACTTAATTTTCTGTATGTTTAATTTAGTCTTTTAATGTTTTGACTCAGTTGCTACTTAAAATAACTAATTGAATATGCCATTTATCTATATACCATTTTCATTTTGAATTAAATGTTATAAACACAGATAGCCCGAGCTTTTTTAACAGGAAAATTAGAAATAGTGCACACGTATCTGCTTGACTCACAAAAATAAATCATGTTACTCATTTGATACCATGCCAGAATATTTTTCTTGATACACCATGATCCATATTTATTCTCGTATCCCCATGAGTTTCCTTAACTAAATTAGTAACTCATTTCATTGTGTAATGATTGTTCTTTATTACTTCTTCAAGTTATTTGTGTAGCAATGCAGGGACCAGGGACCTTCGGTGGTATTCCTCAGAAGAAAGAAAAGAAAACATTTTTTTTCCATAGATGGTAACCGTTAGGACGACGGGCCTATAATAAAACCAGAAATAGTAAAATAAAATATAATATAATATTATATAGTATATATAATATGGTATAATAAAATAATTTTAAGATGTCCGAAAATAGGTAGCTAGCCAGTTTCAGTGCTATATTACCGACGTCCAGACTCAATAATTCTTGCTCGGATGCTTTGGGTGAAGGGTGTATTTTTAGGCTTCGGATAAAAGAGTCGTTGAACTTCTGTACATTACATTTTTTTTTCATTCTTTGTTTAAGAGTGATTTATCTTAAAATATGCCTGAATAACTAAATGAATTATTTTTTCTGTAATATTTAATTTATGTTTTTTAAGATAATTTCAGAATAATATAAATTTCATAAATAAGTATATATCTATTTTTTGTATATTTATTAAGTATCTTAAGTCTAAAAATGAACTTCATCATTAGACATTTATAGTCTTTTAAACTATTTCATAGAGAAAAGAGACCAAAAAAAATCTCGTGCTAAAATATATTGTTAATTTCAAAACAAATTCTCAAGGCCTTAATTTCTATTCAGAATCAATTAGTATGTCTATAATCTATTAGTACTTTCGATCAATTTTAGACCATTTAAGTTAATTCTCGATAAATTACAAGAGATTTGATTTATAATAAATTACAAAACAAAATTTGCTCAACGTAGTAAAAGCTTCTTGTGAGGAGATTTAAGCTGATTTTTAACGGTGCTTCGATGCTAAAAGATTCTATTTTTTTTCATTCTGTTAGAGGTTTTATCTGGTGCTCTTACTGGTATTAATTATTATTTAAATATGTCTTTATTGACTTTCCTGTAACTCTTCCAGATGCCTTGCCATAGTAAGTTTAAGTTGGAGTGTAGGAGATAGTGTGATGATGATTGAATTGGCGAATTATTGACTGATTCATAAAATATTTATTTGCCTGAGACTCTTTCGGCTTTTTTTCTCCTCTTTAAGAATTCTCTTTCATACACTCTTGAAGAAACATCTAAAAAATCCTTTTGATTTATTTATTGGCTAATGTGTAAATTAAGTTCCACTCATGAACGATAAAGACGGTCAGAATATTTTTAAGTGTTATTATATTCTAGTAATATTATTATGATAGTTTATTTTTGGCCTATAATTCTCGGAAATAATTGATGTTTGCTCAGTAGTAAGTAAAGGTCAGAGTTAGGGGAGTGGAGGCAATTTTATATCCGTTTTAAGACCCCTGGGTTTTTTCAAGAATGTCTGATACGCATTCCTTTAGATCCAAGTCCCCTTTGGATAAAATTTGATAAATTCGACTTGGGTGTTTTTGTAGGCAGAGCAATGTGCATTTTGTTGCACGCAAAAAAGAAATGTTTAAAAAATATTAATTAAGTCTTCTCGTAGTATCTACCTCCACTTCCTAATAAATTTATTGAATTTAGGGGACATACTTTTGTATACTAAAGTGGAATCTCGTTTAAAATGGCCTTTTGGGTATCTATTGCTCCCCCTAAACTTTTTTTTTTGTTTTCACGGGACATGTCAACATTTAAAGGAATTAATTGGAAGAGTCATAAGTGCGGCATTAAAATATATATTTTAAATCTAAAATTGATTGCTAGAATTTCGTTCAACTATTTATTAAAAGAAATTTCGTAAGTTTATTCATCCTACTTAGCTAGAGTCTGGTAACTTCATAGAAATTTACTTTCTACCACAAAGCAATAGATTTATGCACCTATTCTGAAAATGCCTTAAATAAGAATTCAGCAAGCCTTTCTAAAGTATTTAGGTGGAATTGCGAGAATCGGAACAATGCGGACTTTCCCGGTACTTACCTCCTGCTTTCTTTTGGTCATATAAGTAAGTACATACCCATTTTCACTTTAATAGGTATGAAATTGCCTATTGTTTATCCTTTAATTTGTCTATATAACTTACCAATTAATCTTCAATTTCTGTCAACAGTATTCAACATTATTAACGATTAACTTTATTAAATTAAATTTTATATTTTGAAATTTACTATTAACTTTTTGATGTCTGCTGCTTTGTAGTTAATCATTAGGGTCTTGATAGTTGGCAAGGTCATTGGTATTGACCTTCCTGAGTGCACTGACCTAACCTTTCTTCGAAATTCCCATCACCTCATTACACCTCCATGTGGAACAAAAAATCTGAAGTATGCATTGTTGCGTCATCATCTTGTTGTTCTATTCAGTTCTTACTGATACTGCTGTTCTTGTGTTTCGTTACCACTCATAATTAGCTAAGTGAACAATAGATAGAGTCGAAGAACTTTTGATATGTTATGATAAACTAAACCCCAACAGTTTTATTTTATTTTTTTACTACAAACTGTCCTAAAAAATATTATTAAAAATATTATGTAGTATGTTAAATATTTCAATTGTATGTCTTATTTAATTGTCACATTGGACCCTTTTAAAGCTATTATTAAAATCTTTTAGGTGAACTGAATACGTTATTATTTTTGTTACTTTTTGGTATTCATTTTGAAAGAATATTTGTACAATTAGAACGGCCTTCGGATACAAAGAAGAAATTGTGATAAGAGTATTTTGAGTTAGATATTGAGGAATTTTGTACAGAAGAAGGCAGGCAGATGTTTTATTCATTCTGATGTTCTGGCCAGACAAACGATTAATGTCAACATTTTTATATTCTACAATAGTTTTTCAAAGATAAAATGAAAGCAATTGACTAGGCGTACATACGTCCCCTACCTCTCTTACCATCCAAAAAACTTTATCTCTACTAAATAACAAAACAAAAATAACATCCAACAAAATAATTTTATTTTATTATTATTTAATAAAAAAAAAATTGAGGTGAATAATATCTATGTTTTAATTCACTTTAATTTGTAATCTGGTATTCTTAATTAAAAATGTAGTAAAATTTAACTTTACAATATTGACCGACAGCCTGGAATAATTCTTTCCTTATGGCATACGACCAGACCCCACCACGCGTTGCTGTGGTTTAGTAGCTATAATGCGTTGACTTAGTTACATCTTATTCTTTTCTATAATCGATCAAAATTCACTGATAAAGAAAAAAAAAACGTTTCAGCTAATGTAAAAACCAACGGGATTTAAAATAGAACTTTACGCCAAATTTAAAATTTTTTAGTAAAGAATTTAGATGGGTTTTTATTGTTTACAATTTAAATTTGACGATAATGTGTTAATGAGTGACATGTAAAAGGAACTAGTAAAGAATATAATTGGAACAGGGTTTAGTACAATCAAAATAGACAGTTAGTCCAAGCCGGAAAAAATAGATTGATGCTTACCCTCACATAATATCGAAAGAAAATGAAGTGTTGTGTGAATAAATCAACTTACACCGCCATCCGTTGGAAATTTATATAACTTACAAATAATCACACTCAATTGTATTATAATAAGCATTTAATTTTCAAAAAAAGAGATATTGAGGCCAGTAATCGAGATAAAAACTATCCTATCTTTTAAGTTGGACAAAACTACACACAATGAGCCAAATTTCATAAAAATCGGTTGAGTAGTATCTGATTTTACCTCCGCCAAACATCGGGAGAAGATGTTTTATATATATAAAGATATGTTATAACTTTGGGCTTGACGTTATTGGTTATTGACCTCTGCTACTGAATTAGCCCGTATATGTTGGTCACTTAAAGTTCTGCTTATTAAAGAGATAGATTGGTTCATAAAAGCACATGACGAACTTCATTTTTCCCGCTATATTAAAAACATTTTTATAAAAGATATTTTAGAGATTCTATATGTTAATAAGTTGATTACAATAGTTCTAATATATATATTCGAAAATCATTTTTTAAATGTAGTATTTTATTATTATTTTTTTTAAATTTATTTTATGAGATCAAAACCATCGTGCTTGGATTACATTTTTTTTTTTTTTTTTTTCACAATTCGAAAAGAAAAATAATTAAATTACTAATTATTGTTTATTTATTTTTTTTAAATTTGAAAAAAATTAGGATTATTCGATTTCGGATTTATGCTTTATATTTAATTTTATGAAATTAAATTAACCTCAGATTGTTTAGAAGTATTATATATAACAAAGATATCGTCATTTAATGGAATATTCATGAATATCAAATTATTCAAGTTAAAGGAAATTTACAAAACCACTTTTTAAAAAAAAATTAATGATTAAAAAATACTTTACTGATAAAAAATATAATCTTAAAGCTCTTCAAAAAGTTGTTTTGAAGATTTAAAAGTTATCGTTCATCGATTTCATTGTATCTTAGCATCCTGTTTGTTTTTATCTCACCTTATGCCTTTTTTGTCGCCCATTCATTATACCGATGTGCTATATTTTATCTGAAACACGAATCTGTGTGATATATGGATAGCGATTGGAAAACAAGGGAGATTTAAGGCGATCGGTTTCATTTTATCAGATTTGAATTGATGATACCCCATTGGAATTTGGTGTAGCCTTGCCATATTTTGATTTTTTCCTGTTAAAATTTAATAAATTATCCACTTTGTATTTAATTTCGTAGTTGCTGTGTTTGCGATTTCAAAGAACAAATTTGTAAAACCTGTAAAACCCCCTGTAAACCCTTTACAGCCGGACCTTCGGGACAAGTAATACAATTCTATGACACTTGCAGCATTTTAATGTTAAATTGGCGGATTAATTACTGGATTACTGGAAGGTATATTATAAGTATTTATTCAGTTGACTTTCATCGCTGTAACGGGACAATTAATAGTCATTTTTTAAGATCAAAGACAGTTGTACAATTTTTTCTTAAGTTTCTCAAAACGTCTTTTTTAGGATTAGCGCAATACTGCAGAAATATAGAGAACATTTTTGTGTAATGAATATGCGGGAAAACTCAATAAGTGGAGAAATAGAGATTTTCCATTCATTGAGCGTGCGATATGTATTAATTGGTTGACTGTTGAAGAGTAAAAATTTTGTACAAACCATCATCAAAAAAAGAGTTTACGATTGGATCATTTTATAATTACTGTAACTTTTTTCTACAATAAACATTTATTTAGGCGCGTGCCACCTAATACTAAAATATATAATAATTACCAAGAGAACGAGCTTAAGTGTAATTTCTAAAAGCATCACATTTATCACCTTTCAATAAAGTCTTCTTATCCACATATGATTGTTGATTCGTTAAAAAATATATTTATCACATATAATAATTGCAATAATCATCAATTTATTAATATTCTAACTTCATGAGAATTTAAAATTTTCATTTTTTTATAATTTCAGTTACCAACTTGTTTTAAGCATTGTGATTTCCTTCACACAATCATTTGATTTTCGTATCTTCTTTTCCGCTATTGTGTTTGTTTTTAACGTTTAAAATTCTTCGGCTTGGTTACGTAATGATTCATTGAATCCGTAGATTACTGAAGAATTCTATTGATGATAAGTTCCCATAATAGATTTTATATTTTTCTTAATTCAGCATTTCGTCAGTTATTGAAATGATATTTTTAATTATTATTTCATTTAATAACTGTTGATAATTTTTCTTTTCTTTTTGTTACTGTAATTTTAAAATATAGTATTTTATTAACGAATCTGTCACGGTTATCATGGTTTTTTTATTTTTATTAATGTTCTGTTATAAAAATCTACAAAGATGTAGTTAAAAAAATTAACAGGAAAGATCTGAAATGAAAACATTTTAATTGGGATACAACTTAAAACGTTTATATAAACCGATTGTATAATCAAAAGCAATATATACACCGAAGCCTTCCAAAATCGGTAACCGTGGCGCCGACAAACATGGCGTTAATACAGTTAGAAAGTTGGAGCTGCCGAAGGCAACGTATCTATAAGCTGAATTTATGGCGAACGGAATTCAGAAGTCATTGGGCACGTTTTGTAATCAAGTCTGTTCTTATGCATCTGGCCTACAAGTTTCGAAACAGAAGATATATTTAGGATATGTACCATATAAGAATTAATATTTTTATTGTATATATATATATATATATATATATATATATACACACACATATATATATATATATATATATATATATATATATATATATATAGTTATGTTTTTACATAATTGTTTTTGTTTGGAGACAATTCCCAATAACCAGTGAATAACGATAAGTTTATGCGTAATGGACAATGTACGCGTTTTTGACCGTGGAAAGTTATTATTTAACTTTCTTAGTAGGGCGTTAACGGAACATTTAATATATTTTTGGAGTACGAACCACTAATTTAAACGTTATCAGATCGTACCGAATCATAGCCTATGTAAACACGTTATTCTTATCTAGGTTTTTACTTATTAATGCCCCGAGTTTTGTGAGAGATGGGCTGGGAATGTGGAGTAGCTAACTGACCGATTAAATTGCCCGTGGTAACCCTGATCACGTACGCTCTAAATAACTACTGGACTACTAAATTTAATTTTAGGGTGGCGTTCCCTCATAGGTCAAACCTCTTATGTTTATTACTTGTTTTATTGTCGGAATTCTATTGAACTGGTTTCTTTATTGTAAGTTGTAGACATTCGTTTTTCATCCCAATCTATCTAAAGTTCTATTTTTTAGTTGATTAAGACTTTTTTATTATTAGTTATGTAACCGTATTCATAATTTTTTTTTTTTTTTTTAATATTTTTTATTTAAGTCTTTTTATCTAATATTGTGAAAGAGTATTTCTCTTTGATGGAAGATTCAGATATTTTTATTTTAGCCACGTCGCTCGAACTAAAGCTAAATATGATTAAGTAGGATTTGGCCCGGAGGACATGTACGCCGGACCTCAGGGAATTAATAAGAGTAATTATATTTAAAAAGATTAATATTATTTCATTATTTTTTATTATTGCAAATTTGTTGTATTAATCATTCTTAATGATAATTATTGAAATCTGTACTTTTAAATATTAAAAATTTGGTGATTTTTCTGCCGCTTTTGACAGCGTAGATAGTGAAGCCCTTATCTCTAAACTATACAAAATGGGATTATCAAGTAAAATCGTAAAAATAGTAACTTATACGATGGTGCTGAAGCCGGTGTTTGGTGTAAAGACGGGTTAACATCTTTTTTTGATACTTGCAGGGACCTAAAACAGGGATGTCTCCTGAGTCCATTTTCATTTTCCTGTTATATAAATGATGTTGAAAACGACTTTCACGGGGGAATACTTATTAATAATAGGAAAATAAAAACTAACGCGGATGACATTGCATTGATAGCAGAGGACCCCAACTCTTTACAATTAATGATCAATGATTTTGCTGAGTATAGTAAAAAATGGAACTTGGTAATAAACCTAGATAAATCTAAAATAGTAGTATTTAGAAACGGCAGCAGAAAAGCAAAAAATGAACAATGGTTTCTATCTAACGATATAATTTAAGTCGAAAACGAATATAAATATCTTGGTATATCACTAGGAAATAATCTATCATTGAAAAAACATTTTGATATAAAAACGGAAAAAGCAAAAATGGCAATAAATGTAGTATGGAAAGACTTCATGACAAATAATCAAATTCCCTACTGCCAGAAAGTAAAAATATTTAATACGGTTGTTAGATCAGTAATAACGTATGGCGTACAATGTTGGGGTGGTAAACAATATCAAGTAAATAGAATTGTGCATTACTTTATCAAAAAACTACTTTATTTACCACAACACACTCCAGGTTACATGATTTATTTGGAAACACAGATAAGACCACTGTTTTTATTTACACTGAAACTACACCACCACCATTAGAGTGTTAAATATGACTGATGACCTATTACCTAAATTCTTAGCAAAAGAAATAATAAAAAATAAAACGTATTGGTTTGCAGATATAAATAAAATGATTGAGGCCCATAATGCAGGCTTACACATCAACTTTGAAAATAGAGTAATACTGAAGAAACAATTACAACAACTTACATATATTGTGGAACAAAGTTTTCACCAAAATAACATTGAAAGGGCAAATAAAACAAATACGTACTTGCTATATAAACAATTATGTCACTATGAAAACAAAATAAATTATTGAATTGAAAATTCGTGACATTAGCTGGGTCTTTAAAGCTAGGTGCGAAATGCTAAATCTAAATTTTAAAATATATAACGAGGGTCAATTACAACTTTGCTCACTATGCAACCGAAAAGAAATTGAAAATAATTTCCATTTTATAGCAGTATGCCCCATTTTGTCCGAATTCCGACTTTATATATTATATAAATTATATTTTATATAATATATTTATTTTATATAATATAATATATTTTATATCTTATATTTTAGTCACTTCCTTAACCGTTTATTTGAGTAATGAGTATATAAATATATTGTTGATCAATATTTAAAAGTCATTAATAAAAAGATAATTTAGAACTTGATAATGAATGTTCACGGTTACTTCGCATAATGATTTTAAGATGAAAACCTTTGTGGTACATTTATTTAAGCAATTAATGGAGAATAGAATTTGATAGTTAAAAGGCAGACATTTATCACGCAGCGTCGAAGCGTGTCAACAATAATCGTGAGGTGCTTTCACTTTTACACCTTGTAAATGTACATTTCTCCTGGAGATGGATAGTTATTCGCTTACGTAGATTAAACTGTCACTAACTTCGTATCAACGTGATCATTAGTAACCAATTCCATCCGTTGTTAGTCGTTAGTCGTAAAAGATTGCCATACCCTTTCGCCAGGGTTTTTTGGTATTGTTTACTGCCTTTTAGGATTGTGCGTTTAAGTAACAGATACCTACCATTAGCCTTTAACTATCGGTTACATTGGGGTAAAAGTGTTATTGCGTCTGTTGTATAACGCTTTTGGTAATGTTATTACCAAACGCCTTCTAATTGTTCAATAAATCTGCTGATCTGTTATTAGATTAATGAGGATTCGGTTATTTATCTTTTAGTAGAGATTTTAACAAGTTAAGGTTAAAACTTTTATACGCTTTCTCGTTTTGATGGTTTACACAAATGGCCATAAAATTCATTTATAGGCAAACGTTATTAATGAGTCGTACCTTTAAGAGTTTTAAAAACTATAATAACATTTATCAAGTTGGAATTATAAGGTAATTGGATCAAATTTTTGAAACACCCGACGTGTCTAAACAGGCCAAAGTTCGTTCTAATTCTTTTATAGGCTTCTTTCATGCCAAAGACATTAAAAATTTTTATAACAACTAATTCAGTTACACCATGATCTTATTTAAAAGATTTCTCTAATTTAAAGATATGGTGTAGATATATTTGAATAAAAGCCTGATCAAGCAATGTATTTCAGATTAAACAAGCGTGGTTACACTCCCACTGACACCCCGCCCCCGTATTTCCTTTTTATTCCTTTTTTTTAGGTTTTATTGTAGGAATCATTCTTAGGTAATTTGTAATTATGAATGGTAGCTGTATTTGTTTATTTTGGTTGGTTAAAATAAAAATATCTAGCATTTAAGTTTAATAATTATTCACCATTTTGGATCTTGACAACGAATTGGATTTTGATACTCCGTACCCTTTTGCTTTCTCACAAGCATTATTTATGCGAATTAAGTTTGAGAAAGGAACGATGACACTTTACATGGTTCCTGTAGCTATTATTATGCATTAATCTTACATAAGTCTGGTTTATCTTATTCCTATTCATACGTTATGTCGGTTCTGTTCAAAAATTTAATAAAAAACATTTTATAAAAAAATATTAAACCGACTTCGAAACCTAGGAACCATTAAAATTAAATTCTCTGAAAAGTATGAAATAATTACCTTCTGATTTTTATGAATACACAGCGAAATTGAAAATGGTATAAAAAGTGGAAAAATGCAATAAGACGAATAATTTTATTTTGATGTGTACAAATACACACTAATTGTTAATAAAAATTATTAAATTTAAATATTAAATACTATGTTAAATACAATACACTCTTTTCGGAGGCGGCGCAAAATAGAAATGACATGTTACTGATACAATTCCATTAGTAGGCTTTGGAACCAATAGATGTGAAGAGCAGATCCATTTAAAAGATTTTCATAATGTCTAGTGTAAAAAATTTTAAATTTTGCGCCGCCTCCGAAAAGATTGTGTTGTATTGAACATAGTATTTAATATTGTAACGAGTTTTTTTTCGCTTCGATTACGTCCGTCTGGAGTCGCGAAGAGATCATTTGAGCCCTTTTGCGCAAGGCGGCTGTTTGCGCGGGTAGTTTAAATTTAAAATAGTTATGGTGTCGCTACCTATGGTACCCACCATATTGGCCATTCCCGTAAGAACTGTGGTACCGAGTGGATGTATCGTACCGTACCGTTCCTTCTTTTTTTTTAGTTAATTTTTATGTTTGGCGAAGAAGTGCCCATTATTTTATTATTTTTTATTTCGAGGATCTCAGCGGTAAGCCTCCTGAGTTAAATTATTATTGTATTATTTTAATTTTAATTTAAAACTAATTATTTCAAAATGATTTTTAGTTGGTGTCTGATATAAGTCTCGACTATGATTTTAAGTTGGTGTCTGAAATATGATATTACATTTGGAGTTTGAACTATGATATTAAGTAACATCTCAACTATTAAATTACATTGGAGTCTGAAATATTTATATTACATTGGTATCTGGATATTTTGGTGTTTTACTGTAAGAACCTCTGGACCAAAACCAATAAACCATGTCACACAAAATAATGGCGCCCGAACAGGGACTAAGGAAAACTCCAAGATAAGTGTCGTCTTGAAGATTTATTAATTAATAGCTTTATTAATATAAAATTAATATTAAGCAAATTTATTTAATACATAGTACGAGAGAGTACAAGTTATATTGTTTGAGCACTTTGTTTAAATTGAGAGTATTAGTTTATACTTACGTTTGAGCTAAATCAATAACAATAACAAGAACGAAGTTAAAGCTATGTTTAACTTACGATGCTTTTGTTATTCACTGATTTCCCTTTCAATATCGTAAGAATATTATTTTCAACGAAATAACATTTTCGAAGAAAGACAATTACTTAAATTTTCTTTAAAGATTTTATTGTATATTACGTAAGCCTTTTAACAAATATTTTTACATGGTTTTAATTTTTTTTTCCAATTACTTATATCTTTTTAACAAAATATATATTTTTTTTTTTCTTCATTGATTGAATGCTCAAAATATATTGTTCTAAGGAAAAATAATGTTTTCACAAACAGTATTGTAATTTAAATGTAGATTATTTTATTTGAATTGAATTTCAAAAGATAATTTCAAAACTTTCAAATTAAGATTTCATTTACCTTTATTAATTTACTTTAATTTGATAATTTGGATTCTATTATCTTTTAATAAGAATTGTCATTATAATAAGGAATTTAATTTTTGTTTTATAATTTTAAAAATAACTTTTGACAATAGAGATACTATTTTCTTTTATGTATGAAATAGTTTTAGTTTTCTTTTTTAAAGACTAACTTATGAATTAAGATTTATCTTAATTAGAATTTAGGAATAGTTAATGTTTGTTACATTAATTTATATCTTTTGTTTTAATTTAAAACTTTTGTTTTGGTAAGAAAAAAAAATTTCTGTTTAGGCACTAGTTTGATGCCTTTTGGGTTTGTAAAGGAAGCTTACCCGAGTTCAATTTAATTTTTATTATCTTTTCTATTTAATATTTTGCATTTTTATACATATTTTTATTTTAATTGCCTGTTTAATTTAAACAGTTTAAAATTTCTCTTGTTATCGTTTTTCAGAGTGCCAGTTTATATATTTATTTTAATTTTTTTTTTTAATAATTTTTTCTTGACATTTTGTTTCTTTTGCTATCATGGGTGTTCCCGACGTTTTAATATCAGAGCGGGAGGACATATTTGCCGCAGTCCAGAACATTTTCACCAAATCGAACTCTTTGACTGTCAATACCGTAGTAGATTTTAAACCAGTTTACGATAGGCTAGTCAATTATGAGTCGCGTTTTGAGAATATTCAGTCCAAAATACGGGAATATAATGCAACTGTGACGGATAAAAAGGACAAGATTGAAACCTCCTCAGTGCAAAACTCATTCAATGATTTAGTTGATACCACTAAAGCCAATTATTATAAATTGATAAAAGCGTGTATTCCTCCTGAAAAGAAACCTGAGATTTTGCCTACCCCTGTTTATCCTGTACCTCAGGAGCTACCGAAAATTGATTTACCGTTATTCTCGGGGAAATTGGAAGAATGGAGTGGATTTTATTCTCTTTTTGACTCTATGGTTCATAGAGAAAATTCTTTATCGACCATTAGGAAATTTCATTATTTACGAAGTAGCTTACGCGGGGAAGCTCTGTCCCTTATCTCAGGGTTCGCACTAGACGAAGCTAATTATTCCCTAGCTTATGATGCATTAGTCTCTAGATATCAAAATAAAAGGCGACTCGCCCGATTTTATATAAAGAGGGTGATGGATTTTACTCCCTTAAACAACTCTTCAGCTAGTAACTTGCAAAGATTTTTATCTGAGCATGAAAATAATTTTTCTGCGTTATCGGCTTTAGGTATTGAAGACATGGGGGATTTCATCAAACTTCATTTAGCCCTCACAAATTTAGACCCCGGTACTAGAAAAGCGTTTGAAGAACGAATAAAGTCAACTGAAATTCCTTCTTATAAGGACTTGATAAATTTTGTTACGGAACGTTCTAGAGTCTTCGAGATGATGGCTCAAGAAGGCCGATCCGAAAAGTCTAATGCAAAAGGGAAAACCCGATTTACAAATCCCAATACAACTAGACACGGCAATAACTCGAATTATGAGAAAGAACAAATATCGGGAATCTTTAGTGTTTCACCTTCGGGTTCCTCAATGTCAAAAGAAACAGACACTGCTGCCGACAAATCAAATGGCAATCGTGAATTAGAACAAATGAAAACGGAATCAGTTGGTTGTAGGGAACGGTTATTCCCATCGACTAAGGTACAATCTAGAAATAGTCCTGGACCTATTGTCAATAAAAACGCTCCAAAAGACCTACAGCCAGCTCCGAAATTAAATTGCTGGAATTGCGGTGGACCTCATGTATATTCTAGGTGTTCGCAGCCTCGTAAGTTGTTCTGTTATCGTTGCGGTAACCCAGGAGTTTCCATTCATGCCTGTCCTAAATGTACTCCGGGAAATGGGCAAGGGAATTGGAAGTAAGGGTCATTCCTATTCCCATGGTTTTAGCTGACCCACCAAACATTAATTCAACTATTACCGTTCCTTATCGAACACCTATGTGTACCTCTAAGTATGATCTCGTTTCTCCTTGTGTCGTCTCGAATTCTTTAGAAAATTCTACCGCACCTCTTTGTCCCTTATCGTTACCTAAACAGCTTTACATTGTTTTCCGAATAGGAAAACAATGCCAAAGAAGCTTGCCTTACTCGGCACTATTTGACCCTGGTTCCACGACCTCATTCGTTGGACCAGAAGGGATTAAAATTCTCTTTCAGCTTGGGTATGTCGTAGAGGAAATTCCTAAGTTTAATATTTGTGTCGCTGATGGAAGTACTAGTATTGTGGATAAAAGGTTCTCCATTCCAATTACCGTTGGAGATAGGTCGTATGACACAATACTATATGTTTTAACAACGCTTCCATTTATGTTCTTGTTTGGGTTAGATTTTATAGTTAACTCTAATATGTGCACGAACCTTCGTGAAGCAACATGGTGGTTTCAAGATGATCCTAACCATAAATTCTCGTTTCGTCAAGAGTTTCAATTTTCGGGAAATGAAACATCCAAACTTTGCGGTATTAATTCACTTAATTCCACAGAAAGATTGGATCTGGATAGGGTAGTTAGTGAAGGTTTGCTAACTCTTCAAGATTCTCCGGGATTAACAACGCGGATAAGCCATAAGATAGACGTTAATGGCGCTCAACCTATCAAACAACGCTCCTATCACTACTCGCCCAAAGTGCTTGAGGCAATGTACCGAGAGCTAGATCGGATGTTGGAAGAAGGCTTAGTGGAGCCTTGCCAATCCCCATGGTCATCTCCTGTAGTCATAGTTCGCAAGGGATCGGGCTACCGTTTTTGTATAGATTTTCGTAAAGTAAATGAAGTTACTCGAAAAGATTCCTATCCCATGCCAAATATGACTTCTCTTTTGGACGGACTTCGACAAGCCAGATATCTGTCCAAATTCGACCTCAAGCAGGCATTTTTGCAAGTTCCACTAGCGGACGAATCCAGTAAAGACATTACTGCATTTACAGTTCCCGGAAGTTGGTTATTTAGATTTAAAGTTATGCCGTTTGGACTAACTAATTCACCTGCAACCTTTCAGAGGTTAGCAGATTCAATATTTGGGCCCGAACTCTACCCATACGTAGTAGTATTCCTTGACGATATTTTGATTTGTACGCCAAATTTTGAATTGCATTTAGATATGCTTAAGGAAGTATTCCGTCGACTCAAAGCTTCAGGTTTGCGCATCAACCCCGAAAAATGTGAATTTGGATGTAATGAAATTAGGTACTTGGGATATCTAATTAATAGTGATGGCATGAGTGTTGATCCAGCCAAGGTTAGTTCCGTAACTTCGATTCCTCCTCCTACTAATGTTGGGCAACTTAGAAGGTTCCTTGGAATGGCAGGATGGTATCGTCGTTTTATAAAAGATTTCTCTTCAGTTGTCTCTCCACTTACATCCTTGCTTAAACGTAAAGCTAAATGGGTATGGAGAGAAGAGCAGGAAGCCTCTTTCAATGCTCTCAAGTCAGCTCTGACTGAAGCACCAATATTAGCCAGACCAGATTTTGAGCAGCCTTTTCAATTACAGACCGATGCCAGTGAGACAGGTCTGGGAGCGGTCTTAACTCAAATACAAGATGGTGAAGAAAGGGTCATCGCTTTTTGCTCCCGCACTCTCAGTCCAGCTGAAAGAAATTATACCGTGACCGAGAAGGAATGTCTCGCAGTTCTGTTTGGTATCGAAAAGAATCGGCATTACTTGGAGGGATATCCGTTTACCGTTATAACTGACCATGCAAGTCTTAAGTGGTTACTGAATTTGAAAAACCCTTCGGGCCGTTTGGCTAGATGGGCTCTTCGTTTACAACCATACAATTACAAAGTGGAATACCGTAAGGGCAAACTGAATACAGTGGCCGATGCTTTATCCAGAATTGCCGCAATAACCGTTTTATCTTCTAATCCCGATCATGGTTCTTCTTCCGGTGAGATTTCGTCTTCGGAATCCTCCATATCGTCCGACGAATGGTATAATCAGAAATTTTACCGAGTCAAAAGTCTCCAGAATTTCATCCTGGATGGTTGGTGAAGGACGGACAATTATTATATCATCGCAAGAACCCTTTGAAGGGAGAGCTTGAGGACCCCAGTGAGGAATGGAAAGTTGTTGTTCCTAGACATTTGCGTAGATCGATAATTTATGATAATCATGATCTTCC
The DNA here is from genome assembly GCA_911387785.2 of Aelia acuminata. Classification (NCBI taxonomy): domain Eukaryota; kingdom Metazoa; phylum Arthropoda; class Insecta; order Hemiptera; family Pentatomidae; genus Aelia; species Aelia acuminata. Next base: position 86,769,709 of record OU426982.1, on the reverse strand, counting down.
GCAGTCGGGCCACCTGGGTATAGATAAAACTGTTGCTAGGGTTAGCAGATTATATTACTGGCCTGGACTATATCGGGATATTAGCCAATATGTCAGACAATGCGAATTATGTCAGAAAGTCAAACCCTGTAATACACCACCTCGCGGATTAATGTATCCTCGCTATAACAAGCAGCCTTGGGAAATTGTGTCAGTCGACATTATGGGTCCCTACCCTCGAAGTTCAAAAGGCAATGTTTATCTTTTAGTTTTCGTTGATTTATTTAGCCGATGGGTGGAATTGTGTCCGATTAAAAAAGCTACCTCTTCAGTTATTGTATCGAAATTGAAATCCCGAATATTATATAGGTATGGGGCACCTCAGAAGTTAATTACCGATAATGCAAAGAACTTTGTTAGTAATCTCGTAAATGAAGTAGCTAAGGAGTTCGGTATTAAGAGAGAGACTACACCTTTATATCACTCACAGGCAAATCCCACTGAGCGAGCAAATCGTAATATAAAGCAGCTAATCGTCACGTATCTCGGGAAAAGACACCAACGCTGGGACGAGAAATTAGGGGAGATACAATTTGCAATCAATTCTTCCGTTCAAGACTCAACTAAGTTCAGCCCTGCCTTCTTGAATTTTGGTAGAGAGCTAAGGCCTTTACACCAAGCTCCACAAGGGGATATCCTGGTAGCTCGCGAAGAAGAACAGGCTTCTTGGGCTGCTAAATTAAGCAAATTACCTGAAGTACATCACGTTGCAGAGGAAAATTCTCTTAAAGCGAGTCTAACTCAGAGTAGGCGTTATAATTTGAGACGTAGGAGAGATCGTTTCAGTCCAGGAGATCAAGTGTTAAAGATGACTTTTCAGCTATCTTCGGCGGCTGATAAACTTGCAGCTAAACTTAACCCCAAATATGAAGGCCCTTATACGGTTGTTTCGGTTACTGCCGGCGGATCGTGTAAGTTAAGGGATCATAGTGGGAAGTTAGTAGGTTTATGGCATCCTTCAAAACTTAAATTATTTCGACAATCCTGACGGACTTACGCGCTGGAGGGGGGTGTGTAACGAGTTTTTTTTCGCTTCGATTACGTCCGTCTGGAGTCGCGAAGAGATCATTTGAGCCCTTTTGCGCAAGGCGGCTGTTTGCGCGGGTAGTTTAAATTTAAAATAGTTATGGTGTCGCTACCTATGGTACCCACCATATTGGCCATTCCCGTAAGAACTGTGGTACCGAGTGGATGTATCGTACCGTACCGTTCCTTCTTTTTTTTTAGTTAATTTTTATGTTTGGCGAAGAAGTGCCCATTATTTTATTATTTTTTATTTCGAGGATCTCAGCGGTAAGCCTCCTGAGTTAAATTATTATTGTATTATTTTAATTTTAATTTAAAACTAATTATTTCAAAATGATTTTTAGTTGGTGTCTGATATAAGTCTCGACTATGATTTTAAGTTGGTGTCTGAAATATGATATTACATTTGGAGTTTGAACTATGATATTAAGTAACATCTCAACTATTAAATTACATTGGAGTCTGAAATATTTATATTACATTGGTATCTGGATATTTTGGTGTTTTACTGTAAGAACCTCTGGACCAAAACCAATAAACCATGTCACAATATTTAAATTTAATCATTTTTATTAACAATTAGTGTGTATTTGTACACATCAAAATAAAATTATTCGTCTTATTGCATTTTTCCACTTTTTATACCATTTTCAATTTCGCTGTGTATTCTTAAAAATCAGAAGGTAATTATTTCATACTTTTCAGTGAATTTATTTTTAATGGCTCCTAGGTTTCGAAGTCGGTTTAATATTTTTTTTATAAAATGTTTTTTATTTCTCAATTTTTAGTTGGAGAAGATAACGAATGTAAAAAACCGTACGTTGGTTTAAAAGTTTAACAATTTCGTTGGTTTATACCAAATTTTTTACGCTCTACCACGTTTGTCTTTCCCAGGCCTTTTTATTATACAATAATTGTACAAACAGTCACCTTTTCAATTTTATGAATAAACACAGAAAAGTGGGAAAGTAAATAATAAATACATAAATACATAAATCCGGCCATTCCAAGATGAAGTAGATACGTCACTGAAAAGTCGAGATTTTGGCCGGTTTTAGACAAGATATCGTTAATGGAGAATTGATGAGGATGGTAATATGACCTATAGTAAATTTGAAAGTAATTTTTAAATTTTGATTGCTTGAATATCCTTCTGAAAACTTTGGCGATATTTTACACGACTCCCGTAGGGACCGTTAATATTGCTTTATTAAAATTGATCGTTGGAAAAGTAGATTAAACATCATTGGATAGATGTCCCAGCAAAAAAGGGGCAACCATAAAATTTATCGATATCAAATCAAGACTGCCCCGCTAGGATAGAAGCAACAGGGTTTGGGACTCACATATGGTTAATTTATTATTACGAAGGATATTATTATTCTCCATATTAGACTACTGACTTAATTCCAAAGGTGGAGTCAATTATGTTCGTAATTCCTTTCGATGAATTTTTGACTAAATTTATTACCGAAGTACTATGAATTATATCCTTCGTAATAAAGCATTATTCAAAAAATGAATTGCTAAACACTGTTGCTTCAATTCTAGTGGCGTAGCATTTATCATCATTTTTAACAATAATTTCCATGACTGCCAAATTTTTGCTGAGGGGACTTTCATACAATGAGGTTGTTTTCGAGTAGTTATCAAGTTTTATTTTGTAGTTTTTATTGATGGATGAATACCAGCAAAAGCCTCGATAGTTGTAGAAACAAATTTAAAAAACCGATAATAGTAATCCGGATAACATAACAGAAATGTCACCCCTAGACGATCGGCACAAGACTCCCGGCAAGATATTCAACAGTGACCAAGTGAATCCGGAGGAAGACAGAGGTATCTGAATCCTTTGTTAAGTCAACTGAAAATGAGCTTTTCCAGGAATTATTGTATTCTTTTTTAATGTGCATAGTCATTAAAAGATAAAAATCAAAATCTAATTTAAATCAATTGTAGCTACGATTTTTAAATTTAAACGATCCTTCGGGAACTTGAAGAAGTCTTAAATTCTGCTTTAAAACGATTACCAATACTCAGTCTTTCTTGGAATTCTACGAATTTTGTTGTCTTATAATTATGGTGTCCAACCGTCGATTAGATCTAAATTAAGATGATTTACTGTTATCGGTCAATATATATCTATCTAATATTTATGCTAATATTGCTACAGAGAACGACAGCGATTTTATATTCTGCTGATATTTATATCTTCATATAAATCTAATGTTGACAAATTAGTCAGTAGACAAATAATGATTCTGAATTTGATTGGTTGGTTTTCCCATTTGATTCATCCAGCAGTAATAAAATATTGGGTAAATAAATTAGGAACCCCAAAAAGGTTTAAATGGGACCACCTTGGGAAAATACTCTTCAAGATGCAAAAGGTTTCGTTCCAATTGGTCCACCCATCTCTGAGTGATCGGTGAACATACATAGAAAAAAAAAAGGCACAAAAAAAAAGTCACATACGTATTGAATTTGAGTAACCTCCTCTTTCGTTCGAAGTCGGTTAAAAATACATTTATCTCTAGAATTTCCTCGAACTTTACAGTTGGTAGTATTAGGGTTTTCCATCTTACTTTTTTTCCCATCCTTCATCTTTTCGGCGCCGTTTTAAGTTTTTGGTCTGTTATGGTTATACTTATTCCTTGCAACGGCAGTGTTATTGATTTCTAGCGCAAAGCTGCTAATTATTCTACAGTTATTCATGTATTTGTTTTTCATCTTTCTATTTTCCGCGTTGTTCTGACTTTTGAGCTCATTCCTTGGTTTTTGTCTGATTGTGATTTTCTGTCTTCCTTATCTTAATCTACAGCTAGTGTACTTGATTTCCTGTGCACAGCTGCTAATTCCCCTGCTGCACGCTTCCACCAGAGACGCCAACGAACCTTGAACTTGGGGCTGCAGAGTCAGAGTCGTGGGATGGATGAAGATGTAGGGTAGGTGTGGGGAGCCACCGAAGGACAAGCTATAGAACCGGTCTTCAGGAGGAAGCCCAGCCTGGTCTCTCCGATCCTCTCTCTACTTAAGACCGTCTTCTCTAATAGCAGCAATTATTCTATTTTCTTGTATCCTTTAGGCTTTTTTCGTTGGTTCCTATCCTTTATACCTCCATTTCTTACCATAAGACCGTGAAATGAAGATTGATTGATAGTTTTGTTATAATAATTATTTGTATTTATGTACTCTGGTATTATTTTTCAGAATGTATGTTTGTGTTTCAGCATTAGAGGTTAGGTTCAGTTCTATTACTTATGGACACTCAACTACTGCGGCCATTTCTGTCCTATTTATTAATTTATTTTAATATTTTTGTTAACATATTTTTTTTTTGTCTCGTGTTATAATTTATAAAATAGCTGGGTTTAAAAAATTTTCTTTCGGATCCGGTGTTTTCGGTTTTATAATTTTAAAAGGAGGACTTTTGGAGCAATCTTAACACAATATGAAAAAAAAAAAATTAAAGTCAAAAATTTACTTTTGTTTTATCCAACTATTGTATCTGTGTATATATCATGGACTATTATTGCTTAACTTATTTTTTTTTAATCAATGAAAGAGAGTTAATGTTGTTTTATCGTCAGTCTTTTATGTCTTGAATTAGTTTTTTTTTTACTTGTTAAAACTAGTAGAGAGTTATTGCTGTAGTAGAGAGTTATATACTGCTATTGCTAATCGGACAATAATGTGGGAGTCCTTAATTTTGCCTATTCAGGAATAATTAGAATAAGGATCTTAAACGAGTACCTGTAATCGCCCAGGCTTGGGAGTTCCATTTAACATCCCATCGGAAGGACGTAATAGCCAAGCAATTTTAACTCTCCTGGCGGACTACGAACCTGCGACCTTCTGTGTAGTATCTGGCTATGCTAACCACAGGTGACCCATGTCTTGAATATTATTAAAATACAGTTTCCTTGGAGTTTGATCCGTTTTGATCCGTCCGAAATTTGGTTTATTTTTGTCTTTTCAATGTAGAGGATGGGAAAATAGAAGACAAGGAAAAAATGTCTGCCGAGCACCGTTTGGTGACGAACACTTCTGTTGGTTACACACCTATATTTCAAGGTCTAAGATTTAGCAGGAAAAAAATAATCTATCTTATGCCTATTAAGGTGGATTTGATTGTTAAGTTTTTAAAAGATTAATTTAATCGTTAAGTTTTCTTATTTATAAAGTTAGGAACTTTGTATAGAAGCTACGAGTATGTGTTATCAATTTTTTTTTTCCGAGTGTGGCACCTATGGAATTTTTTTTTTCTTTTCTTTAAATATTATTCTTGAACTTTTGTATGCTTTTTATGTTATTAACTGGAGACTCATACTCTTTTTACACGCAATTACTGAATTAAAAATTTGATTCCTAAAAGATCGAGGTAGACGGGATTTGAAAAAAAATCAGTTTTAGATAATTTTCTTGTACAATCTCAGAAATTTTCATTAAATCGAATTATTGTTGATACAAAATGTTGAGCCGGTCGCCTCTTTTCAACTGCAGACGGACAAACACACATTTCTTTTGTTTTTTCATGATTGGGAATCGACCGTAAATTATTTGAAAGCTTTCAGTGCGTGGTCCTGCCCTGCTCTGTATTTTTTTTAAATCGAAATGAATGATAAATGTATGAATCGGCTATATTCAGTTTCGTTCTTCCCTAATAATATCCGTCTTACATATTTTACAAATGCTTGAAGGTATTGTTTTTTTTTTTTTTACAGAAATATTAAATTTTATTTAGTTGATCGCCAAATTAATATTTTGTTTAATTGTTATTATCAATGGGTTTCACTAAGAAGCTCTTAACTGACAGAATAGTAATTTACGCCTAATTGTATTTAAATAAATATAATTTACTTTTTTTGCTGATGATTTTTGTTATACAGTTTTAAATGAATATTGAAAGAAAAATATATTAAAAAATTCTGATTTTCAATTCAAACCTTTTGTGGATATATGGAAACAGTCTCATCGTTTACATACGACTGTATTTTCTTTATATAGATTTATTTTTCTAAATAATTACAGGAATCCAAGCGAAGCGGAAAAGATATCGGATGCTCTAAACGCAGATAGTATCTTGTTACTTTATTGGAAAATTATAATAACCACGATGGTTTTACACCTAAAAATATAGTAATAAAGCCTTGATATGTTTTATTAAGTGGTTATAGATGTTTTATTCCAATTAGTTGGTAAATAATTGTAATGTTTTTTCTTATAATTCTAAAATATATATACAACATTAATACCATACGGATACATTTAAATTTCGCATTTTTCATATTGATCGTTTAAGGAATTCAATGATAATATTTATTACTATTAATATGAAACCTGGGGAACCTTATTAATTATTTTTTTTTTTTTGGAGATTTTTATTGTTTTTAACCTTTCTCCTTGAATTTAGTTTTTTTTTTCGGATTCATCTTATCTCTGGCCCACTTAAAATATTTCCACCCATTAAAAAAACCTTGTTTTCGGGTTAGAATGTGAACACGTCGAGTTGAGGTATGTCAACCATCATGCCTTGGTGAACAGAATGGTTGAAACAGTTACACACGAAAAAATTGGCCTCTACTGTCATGGCTTGATAAACATGTAGCTCATAATGCCGCTTCGAAAGGAAAACATATTTCACTATAACCGTAATACCCTGGATGTGGGTCACACCTGAAAAATTTCAGGCAATTAGCAACTCAGACCTCACAGAAAACCAGAATACGTTGAGTAATGCAGTAGAGTGTAGTACCGTGCAGTGTAGAGTTGCAAACCAACGTTCTAAACGTAATTTTCTTCTTAACTACCTTTACATTAAAAGTTAAAAAATAAATGTTTCATATATATATTCATGTAATTATTTAAATATATTTGGTCGGTACAAAACAATAATGAACTAAGTTATGGTTTTTTAAATAAACTAATTTTTTACTTTCACTTACCTATATATGAAATATATAGTAAGTGAAAGTATTGCGATCGTGAAAAATTTCGGCTTCCGGTTTTCAACGGAAATACACGTTTTGGGGTCCCCTGAGTCCAATTAACCAAGTCCCGCGAAATGGTCTGTCTGTGTGTGTGTGTGTGTGTGTGTGTGTGTGTGTGTGTGTGGGTGCGTGCGCGCGTGCGTGTGTGTGAACTATATATGACGTGCGTGTGTGTGAACGATATATGACTGTTAAAAATTCATCAAAATTAACCAACCGGAGGGGGGACTTTACTTAATAAATTTTGTATCATTTTCACGTGTTTTTTTTATTTACTCAAAAACGGTTTTAACGATTTTGATCAAACTGGGTATTTGATGTATGTATATGCCAAAGATGTGATAGCCAACATTTCATCAAAATTGATCAACCGGAGAGGGCACTTTATTTCATAACTTGTTTTCCAATTTATAGCTTTCTTTCGACTATGTCAACAACAGCTTGATTTTGATCAAATTCGCTATGTTTAATGAAAATAAGATGTTCTTTAATATCAGATAAGCTTTATCGTTATTAAAATGTTCTGAGGGGGCTTAAATGGGGAAGGGGTCTTTTTTGTTTGCTTGTAAAGTACACTTGTTTTTGTCTATATGGAAAAATGAACTGTTTCTCATCGCCTAAAAATAAGAAATGGCTAAATATGAGATATGATAAAAATAAAGAAAACACAAAGAGGAGAAAAAAAGAAAAATATTCAGTCAACTCATAAAAATCGTTTAGCCCATGCATGCGGAGCACGCCTTTAATGACAGACTGTTGTTCATAGTTAAAGCCGTTCATTTGAGAAGTGACAATTAACAAAACGCATTAATGTCTAATCTAAGTAAGTTGGTAAGTGAAAGTTGTGTGTTGCGTGCACGCACCAGATTTTTTTTTTTTAAATTACTGTTTGTTGTATTTTTTTTAATCATGATTCTTTATATTTCAATAATATAAAAGACAAACAGAAGTATGTTGTACTTAAAAAAGCGAAAGAAGAAAACATAATAATATTTCACAAAATTCAACTTCATTTTTATCAAAATGTGGAGTTCCACTGACCATTTGTGGTCTTATACAAATTATATGTGGATCCCCGAAGAAGGGTACTAAAGTTAAAAGTATGAAAAAAGAAAATGTATGTGAATTTGTATGATTAATATTTTTTATTCTCAATTCTCATGCGGGTTTTGAACTCTAACATCAGTCATAATTTGTTTAGTACTTTTGTTTTAGGTATTTTATAAACTATCATCGATATATAAAACTAAGTCAGGTTAGTTACACCACATAGTCATACACCAAGAACGGCTGGACCGATTTTTATGATTCGGACCGTTTTGTTATTTTTTTCTCTGTCGCGAAACTTATCCATTATACTTATATAAGATAGTACTTATTAAAGTTGATTTATCATCGATGGTCGATCCTTAGATGAAATTAATATAAGATTAGAATATAATTAAGGAAATTCATATTAGTTTTTATAAGCATGCAAGAAATGCTGATAAATCAATTCGTATTTCTCTTTTTTTATTTTTATTCAAAGTAAGTAACTTCATAATTGAATTGAATATATTAATTTAATTACAATTTTTTGTTTATTTGTAATTATTATGATTATTTATTTAAGCTGTGTTATGCTAATGTATCATTTTTTTTCTGTTTCAGGTAGGTGATCTTGACATTTATGCTACCTCCTACTCCAATCGTTTGTAAGTAATAACCTCTACACACCTTCGGGCTCCGTGATTGCCCTTAATGACGTGACACAGAATGGGACGATCGTTGAAGCGGTTACTCGGAAACCTTTTTGATGCCGTTAGAGGATCGATATCAACTGCCTTTGTAGATTTGTAAGGCTGCATCAATCGGAGGTCATTGGACTCATATGATAACTCAAATATTAGTCAATGTCTCTATGCGATTACGAGTGTTGAAATTTAGATTCAGTTATCTCAACTATCTCCAGAAAGTGTTTTGTGTTTTATCGCAAGAAAAAATAACGTATAGGACAGAGTCCTTTTGTTAATTAATGAAACTTATTATAGTGATTACATAGATTATGCCTTTTCTTATTGTTTGTTACTGTCTAATCATGCTTCTAAGGCTAATCGGATGATGCTGCGCACTGTTGGAGTCACAGGAAGTAAATAGGATTTTTTACTTCCTTAGTTTATAAAGTTACTTATTTATCGTTCTTTATTTTGTTTTGTCTCGTTTACGTATCATCATGCTTATAATTGTTTTCAAAATCTTTTTTTTCCTGAAAAATAAGTAGGATATTAGGTTTACTCCCATTTCCATTTGTTTTATGAATCGCAAGGTTATGAGTTTATCTTTACGATTACTTAAAGGCTCTAAATATTAAGTATTACAACACTTACTCAAACGATTTCTATATCAATGTGTCGAACTTTGATGAATCGGAAGTCTCTTAGAAACTTACTTCATATAGGTAGGTACATCAGACAAGTCAAACATTGAGAAAAAAATATGAGAGTTAAGATAATTGTTATTTATTATGTTTTACATTTTTTCTGTGTGACGTACAGTGCTTATTCATCTATTAATTTCATTTTAGTTTGTCATTTTATTATTTTGTTAAATGTAAAAGTTTCATAATTTTAGTTGGTTTTTATATTTGTTCTTTTGTTACGTCTTCTATTCGGTGTAAACATTTTTGGCCTTTTCTATCGACTTCTCCACACTAGATTTCTCTTTTTATTGTTTATTTTCCTTTTTTTTTTACTCATTTTTTGTTGTACAGTTTTTTAGAATTCATGTTATCTCTAGTATCTTTAATTATATCCGATCTAATTCTATTTGTGGCTTTTTAAGTTACTTCACCCCAATAATCATACAGCTTTATCTATTTTAACTCAAAGTTTTGGCTAAATGTAAAGCTCAACCTTTTTTTTTTTTTTATACTTCATTTGAAGTCATGTTAACTGATAATGCTGAAAAGTTTATGCAATTTAACTGAAATAATAACAAAAGAATAAATTTACCGAGGTTTATGAATCACTCGGTAAGGTTTTATTCTTTCAATAAGAATTACCTTGATCCCATCTGATAATACGCTTTTAAAGGAAGTAAGCTCTGTAAATGTTCCATTCGGATATGCAATTAATGTGTCTTGCACCACCTGTGGTGCGTAGTGCAATCTCAAGGTCAGAAAGGGAAAAAAGAAAAAAAACAAAGCTTATGTTGACGGATTAAATTCCTCTATAACGTTGTTGACTTGGATTTATCTATACACAGTTCACGTTTATCTTAGAATTGATATTTCCTTACAAATAACAAATGGAATAAGAGACCTCCATTAAAATAACTACAACAGAGGAAACCTTAGAACTAGAAATAAATTTACTGTTATAAAGAACACTATAATGCATAATTTGTTTTATTTATTACAATTTTAAATAACAAAATTATTAGTATTCAAAATCATTAGTCATGCTTCTTGGGATTGTGGGTTACATTGAATCTTGTATAAATAATTACATAAAAATAAAATTTAAATGACTCTATATATGTATTTTTTTTTATATTAGTATGTTTATGGCAATCGTTTTCTCTAGCTTTCTTAATAACAGGCTTTACTTCTTAAAAAGAATTATAGGTACAAGCTATATCGTGTTATCAAGTAACTAATTTTTTTTCAAACTGGTAACTCGGGTAAGTCAAGGCCGATAGATTTTAAAATAACGTGGGAATAGAATCAGTAAAAAAAGTTATATTTTTAAAAGCTTTTAATATTGCTAAAATATATAAATAGTGACTGCAAATCATAAAGCTACCAAGAAGGGTGAATTAAGTACTTTTCAGAAATTTAGTTAATCAATGAGGAATCTTTTTACAAAGCGATGATTTATATGCAAAATCTTTGAGTTAGGATTTATCCCGTTTGGAAGAAGACGAGTCGAATGATAATTTTTAAATATTTTTTTAGGTTGTGGGATTTCTTCTCTATAATGTTTCCTTCAACAAAATTTGTTTTTAACATCTGCCACCTTACAAATCCCCTCCTTTCACTCATCATTGACTAATACGCCGTGCCTCCTTACATTATTTAGTTTTAAAATGTTTATGGTATAATTTTTTTATCATATAAATCGAATAAAGACTTTGATAAAGAATTAAAGGATACGATTGACGAGTATGATAGGGCGGGGATATCGGGATGTTTGAGTTTGATTCTCATATGGTTTAGTTAATATTTATTTCACAATAGCCTCGAAGAATGAATCTTCCCACTCACACTTTGTTTAATACCTGGCGCCAGTAGTGATTGACAAAAAGGACCATAAGAGCCACTCGCCTGACCAGTTCGCCTACGACTCACTCCATACGACTAACTTTCAATGGTTTATGATACCTTACTGAGTACAGCATTACTAATGAATACAAATTGGACATATTTTTTTCTCACTATTTAGCTGTTATTCCACCCACCCTCCACGTTAACCGTAATTCCCGTTCTATCTTTCTATCTATGGTTTCTAGATAAAATAGAGAAAGTTCCCTTAGTCAATCAATGCATACGGTGAACTATTGACTCCTTTTCTCCGTATGGCTATCCTCTATCCAGGAATGCTTTGTTTCATTGAAAATTCATGAAGTACGTTTGGAAAGTCGTAAAGGATGCCTCTGATGGGTTGTAAATCTTACTGCGGTTCTTCTTCCTGTAGCTATTTTGTCTCATCTACTTTCTTATTTGGAAAATGAGATTTATATTTTAACTAATTCAAAGAGCATCTTCTGTTTACGTACTTTTAACGTTTGTTGGATCAGTTGTAATATTTACTTTAATCCTTTATAAAAATAAAACGAAATCTTCATATCATATGTATATTTTTTTTTTCGGTTCAATTTTATTTTCTCCTTTAAAATTACAATCAGCAAATTTGCTAAATTAAGCTACATATGCTATAGTTAAGCAGGAGGGAGACAGTGCCCAGCGGTGCATTTTGGTGCCATTCATATAACTTGTATTTTCGGGATAGGAGGTCTCTCATTCAACTCCTTTTCAGCCCTGGCCGAGGTACGTCACGAATATCACTGCTTGTCTTATCTTTTACAACTTTGTATTTCCATGTAGTTTTTCGTGAAACCGATTGTAATATTTACATAATGTGTGGTTGATATTCCTTATTTCTTTGAGTAAAGGAGAAAAATTTAGAAAGTAAGCTTAATAAAAATTTAATTTATAAAAAAAAAAGTGTTCAATTTTTTTCATTTGGTCATATTCTTTAAGACTGAAGTTTGACAGTTTTGTGACTGAAAGTTATATTTATTTATCAATTTATCATCGATCGTCGATCATAATTATAATTTTTTCAAAGATTTTTGTCCTACAATTTTGATTATTAAATGTGATGCATATTTGTTGAATGGCATAGGAAAAAAAAAAATCTAAATACTAAAATATTGTTAATATTAAAAATTGCTGTAGTGTTTTCGGAATAGAAATATTGTCGTTTTCAAAAGAAATAGGTTACTGATAAACTAACTTAGGTAAAAAAAGAAATGTTAGTAAAATTTGTAATGCTTTTTATTTTATTTTTATTTCCTTCTTTATTATTTTAGCTCCAGATAAGGATTACCTGAGAGTCACGCTTGATCTAATGCCGGTTAGAAAGAGTTTTCCCTACTCCAAGTGTAATATAAGGTTACATGAGCACACAAGATGACTCTGATACCCGAAGCCCTAGTATTCATTATGTCGAGTATTAGGGGAGCTAAGTCGTGCGTGCTAGGATCGTTGTTAAGGCAATAAGCAACTTTCTCCAAATGGTTCATTACATCTGATTCAGCCATCCGAGATTGTGGTATGATGACAGCCAAGTCGAAACCTTTTCTAATCCGCTTTAAGTTTGCCCTCTACGATTTGGTAGTAGTAGTGTGTTCGGGAAGGAGAAATTCCGTTCTTCCATATAATCATTTTATCTGAGACTTTCAATTACAGTTGTGTAGGTGGGGGAAGTGACGCCATCTAAATTTCTGAGGGGGCAAATGTTACAGGTTCAGTAGTAAGTGGAAGAAACTTATGTCTATGTGGAATTTCAATTTCAACCAACTTTCTAATCGAGAAACAAGGAAAACTCCGAACAGATCACAGGAAGTTTAATTATAAATAACGAAAGAGAAGAGGTATGAGCTTTTTGAGAGCGAGTTGTGATCTGTCGGACTTGGAGCGGGGAAAATACCTTTTTATTAATTTTTTTTTTAGTGAAGAATAAGTCTTTATAGAATTTCTTTAGCATATTTCGTTAGTTTTTATTCTTTTTTATCTTAAAAATATCGACAGCACACCCTTAGTTCCTTCGAGGATATACACATTACAAAGTAAAACCTCAGGGGTAGGTACGTAAAATGGAGGACCCGAGACTGTGCGATGTTTCATTCGTTGAAGAAGATCGTGAAGATCTTTAAATATAACTTTTTAAACAATAGGGAATCCATAAAATTTTTGTTTTCTAAACTCACTGCTTCGGTAGAGTTTTTTTTTTTTTTTTTTTTTTTTCTAAACTTTCTCCACGCCGTCCTTATTATCCCTGGATAGGCAAAATTTAGGACTTCCACTAATCGTCCGATTAATAGCATCAGGCTGCGTTTAACTACATGAAGAAAGAAAGCAGAAAATTTATCGCTAAAGTAAAAGAGGAGAAATTCATCTTTGAATTTGATATAGCTGTATGCATTGCATTCACTAAAATTTAAAACATGGATTCTAAATGTTGACAAAACTCTTCCTTCATCTCTGCCGTTCTGATTTTTTTCCCTTTAGTTGGAAATCCCTCTATTTTTTTTTTTTTAAATGATTTTTCTTCTTCACATATTTCTTATATGTGCATTAAAAATAAAATGCGGCTACATACATACAATGACAAACCTGCCGTATTGAAATTTATCAGTGCAAGCATCAGATAATTCCTGTCGGTCTAAATAAAATGGCTTATAAGTGTAAAGAATTTTGCAATTACACTTATACCGATTTACAAACATATAGAAAATGCATTTTAGAGGCCTCTGAAAGATTATGAAATTTCACTGTCAAATTTTAATTTTTATAGTTGTATCATTATATTTCCGGCACAGCGAAATTTAAATAAGAAAGACTCGTCTTTTACCTCCATCCATAGATTGTCGTTTTAATGAAAAGCTCTTATATATTGCGTGGTATTCCTCTCTATTGCGTTTGGTGCGTTTTATAATTCTATTCTAAAAAGATCTTCCTAGTAAATAACTTTTTAAGCAGAAGGGAAGGAAAATATATTTTTGTTAAATCTTGTCTTCTTTAATTAAGAGAGCAGTTTCTTTGTTAAAAGGGGTCATGTCCAATGAGTTGAATGTTTGCTTTTTTAATGCTCTGAGTTGAACGGAGACAGAATCCATTAAATACTTTTTTTCTAACCTCACTGCTTGGGTGGAGTTGTTTTTTGGTTTTTTTTTTTTCCAAACTTTCTCCAGGCCATCTGGTATCATTAAGCAGCCGACATAAACATCTCACACTACAAACAATTAGGTATTCTGACTCCTACGCCCTTTTAGGTTTTCCCATGGAGCCTTAATTTGTTTCAATATATTTTTTGGAGGAATATAAATAAAAAATTTATAAAGTGATATTTATTGGTCAGAATTTTGTTTGCCTAGCACGCCAAAGGGAAAACCACTTCACAATGAATGAAACAAATAGGTTTTCCTCTGATTGTGTAAAAATTGTATGGTTTTACTATCAGCATTTCAAATCAATTCAATTTCGCCCTTAAAAATGATTAGATCCTCCAAAATGGATTAAACTACTTTTTAAAATTAACTACTCTATTTTTTGTGACTAAACGTGGTGTTTGCAAATTATAACTACTTTATAAAATCAAATGCACCCTTATTAATTTATTTATTCATTTAACATTCATTTACAGCAATATTATGTATTATATACAGTAATTGCTAACATTTTAAAATTCCACCTGTCACCAGTCCTCTGAGATGGTCAAGGATAACAGCTGTTTTGAAATTTTATTCATATCGCTTACAAAAAATAAAAAATTAAATAAAAATAAGACCTTACTACACACTTTTTACGTTACCATTATTATTAAAGAAAATAATCTATAAATAATATTTTATTCGTCAAATATTCGAAGCATTTTTTTTATGACCTAAAAGTTTTCAGTCCTTAAGCATCATTTAACTCTAAATCCGTATTACCACCATACTCAACTAAAAATATTCGAAGCATCTCATCCATATTTTAAGTTAAACTACATTTTAAACTACAACTTTTAAACTACATTTTAAGTTAAACATCATCATCAAATATGATTAGAGCACTGTAGCTATTAAATGACTTTAATAGAAATATTATTGATAATAAAGAGAATTAGCCTAGTCAGTTTAATTCACACTTCTTACGGCTTGTTTCAGAAATTTTATATTTTAAAATTATTCATTGCTGAAATATTTACGCCGTTGTTTCGGTTTTCAATTTTATTTATTAGGTGGATAATCATGAGCTTTTTTTTTTTTCAATCTCTAATTTGAATATTATGTAGATATTTCGAACAATACTAATGATGTCTAATTTTCATCTCTTTACAAACTAATACACTCCATTTTCGCCTCTTATTTTTCTATTGCAACCTTGAGTGCAGAAGCCATGAAGCGTCAAAATTGCTTGCTTAGGATTGTGGTGTAACTAGACGGTTCAGTTGCTGAAAGAGAAAGGTTAGTCATTAGTTAACTTTTGTCATTATTCAGGTCATTTTC
This sequence comes from Aelia acuminata, assembly GCA_911387785.2. NCBI lineage: Eukaryota > Metazoa > Arthropoda > Insecta > Hemiptera > Pentatomidae > Aelia > Aelia acuminata. The sequence goes on along the minus strand of OU426982.1, from coordinate 86,753,900 downwards.
AGGGTTGAAGTTCTGAATGAGTCTTCAAGGCTGTGAATGTTTATGCATAATTTGACTTCGCAATGTACCTACCCGTATTATGCAAGTCGTGTCTGCTGTATCATTGAGTATTTATTGTTTCTTAAAAAATTTTATATTAAAAAAAAATATCTATTTGGCATGTATATACCTAAGTATAGATGCTCATGATTTTTTTCCCCTCAATAAAATATTTCTTATCTTATTTTCATTGGCCCAATTTGACAAAGCTGTCGATTTAGATATCAAAGATCTATTTCTTACTTTACATTATGACTCTTATGATTATTTTGAAGAAGTAATACTCATTTTATACACTAAATATTCTTGAGCTTTTTTTTGCTATTAAAAAAATTGATAAATTTTTCTTTAAATGCTTGTCTATTTTCTGTTTTTTATTCGCACCCGGCTGCAAAACAGGCATTCAGCAAATATTATGTCTACCTCGTGTCAACATGACATTTTAGGCATGGTTAAAAAAAATCCCCTGCATCACCTTTCTCCTTCATTGATAATAGTCTTAATTTCAGGAGAGAATGTTGTCCCTGTGTCATTTGTCCATACGCTTAGTCCATAAATGTTTGTCTTAATTTAATTATTAAAGTTTGTTTAAAATACAAATATTTTTTTTCTTCGATTTTATATAAAAAATGTCGATGTCTAGTTATAAAATTGTCATAGACCAAATAAAAATAAATTAAATTAAAAAAAAAAAGTGTCAAAGAAAAATATCGTATTATTTTAAATACAAATTGTACAATTAGTAGTAAAGGATAAACAGAAGTACTCCTATAAACTATACATACATAGTCATATTTTAGTCAAAAATTTTGGTTACAACTAATATAACTTAAAAAATAAAAACTATAGAGTTATTTAAATCATATTAATCAGTCATTACCGTTCAATTGTTCTTGATTATTTTTTTGGAAATGATCAAGAAATTGGTCGGTTTTAATTTAGTTTTCTCTTTTCCAGCTAAACTTATGGTTTAGATTTGTAATATTTTGTCGTTTTTTTTTTTTTTAAATTATTAAGTTTATTTCATTACTAATTGTTTCCTAAATTAACTTATGTGTTAGTAAATATAAATATTTTTAAGGTGTGGTAACCTGCTTCGTTAAGTATTTGATATTTTATTTTCATGAAATTTACTTATACCTATTATTCACATTTTGTATTTTTATTGGTTAAATTTTGGTACTGTTAGTACATGGCCAGAATGACTCGACCTGTTGAATCCCTGTAATAATGCTTAATGAATAAACCTTTGTTGTTCTATTGTATTGAGTTCTTTAAAATATCAATGCCATTGAATGTGGCAGTTTGTATTGTTTCCTTCAATTAAAAAAATAAATTCTTTAAATAGTTCCCGGATTAGGTTTAATCCTTTGAATAATAGTTTAAAGAGTTTTCCTTTCTGAATCATCAGTTTACTATTATTATTATTTTTTTTTTAAATGATTAATTCATAGATACTTTAAAACTAAGACTAAAGGTTTTTCTGTACAAGAAATATAAATTTTAGTCATTTAGTTAATTGGAGAAAGTCACTGTATTAATACACGTTATTCACCGCCTACGCGCAACGAGACTATTTCTATGAATATAAATGTTCGCTGTTCCTGCTTTCTACTATATTACTGTAATGATCTAGATAAAATTATGCATATTTAATTTTTTTTCTAAAGAATATTTTTATTTTAAATGTTATGCTAACAGAATTACAATTACTTAAATATAAAGAATTACTTAAAAATACAGTCAAATTATTTAGCAACCTAACCTAAAGTGATATTAAATTATTTACATAAATATTTTTATTTATACAATTTATAACTTTAATTGGAATAGCCTTAAGAAGTAGAAATTCAAGTTAGTGGTGTATAAGGTTAGTTGTATAAGATTTTTAATAATCGTTAAAAATAATTGTTTTCATAATTTGTTGAAAGTAATAAATCATAAATTTTATTTATTTTATCAATATTTACTGATACAAATAACGATAGTTGCGTGCATTTTTTTTTCCACATGACTTCAACATTTAAAAAAACAAAACAATATTTTATGATTTTTATCTTAAATTTCAAAATTGGTTTCTAAATTTAGTATGAATTATTATTTTGTATTAATGTGTTAATGATAGTTAAAGTATTTCGTTTTGTATATAGCAGAAATTTCGAATGGAGGAATTTGGCAATCTCATCACGAAAATCTGATTTCCCCAGGCCTTTAAATCCACGAATTGTATATGTTTAATAGTTTATTTAAAATTAAATTTGCTATGGCATTTCCCATATTTCCCCGTTCTTCTATGGTCAATGGCTCCTCCAAATTATAATCTCAAAAAAAAAAAAAAAAAACTTGATGGGTTCTGAAAGATAAATTTAACGATATTTGTGTGTTTCTCACATGGCTTCTACATTCTAAAATATAAAGCAAAAATTACTTCAAAACCAATCCCTTAAAAACTTGCTCCTCCTTCCATCAATATTCTTTTCTCTATTTCAGTTTTTTTCTCTGTTTGAGATATCCTCCAAATCGATTCTTATCTTCCAAATCCAATTCTTTAAAACAAGTTTTCTTCTTGGAATTAATAACCTTGTAAAAATGTGCTGACTTAGGTGTAATATCATTCAGGACTAATTTATACTCTTGAAATATATTATTATTTCTTTTGCGTGTTTCCTTTTTAGCATATATGTGCCTGTTATAGTAAGAAATTCCTCTAAGAGATAAAAAACATTTTTTTATATTTCCTGGTCCTAATTACAACTAAACTGTTTTACCTTGGCTGGGTTCGAAATTGATTTTCCTTTTTTTTATTGTTTGATATTTATGTGGAAATAAATAATTCTTTGTCATGATGGATCATAAATCATAGCCTAGCTTTTAATTATACATATTTGAAATAGTTACTGTGTAAATCATTGACTCTCAAACCTTTTATTTCGAGTCCCCAATGAGATTCAATTGTACACTCTCATATTTATTATACATATATACATGTTTAATTAATTATGCACTTTAGGGTTCACCTGTGGTGTAGTGGTTAGCGTGGCAAACTATATTCTAAAGGTCACGTGTTCGCGTCCCGCGGTGGCCCTAAGATTTTTTAATAGAAGGAAAAAATCCTTGGCTATGCCGTCCCTTGGATAGAACGTAAAATGGAGGACCCGAGCCTGTACGATGTCAGGAACTCGTTAAAGATCCCTATCCTAATTACACCTGGGTAGGCAAAATTTAGGACTCCCACTGTAGCATCGTCCGATTAGCCTTAGTAGCATAAAGGGAGGTTAAACAATAAACTATGCACTTTAATTTATAAAACTAGTATTATTATTTTAAAAAATCCCAACCCTTTAACTGAACTTAAAATATGTGTACCAGAGATAAAACTATTTTATTCACTTCAATCGCAACACAGTGATAATATTTTATTATTATATCTTTAATTGTTTTTAAAAAATTGCTTAATTACTTTATTAGTCATCAAAGAAAGATATTAACCTCAATATGTGTTCCTGTCTCACTTTTGTTATTAACCCGTGATTATTACCTGCTGTTAAATTTTAATTGTTTTCTTTTGCTTCGTTTTAATCGATTATATTCTTTTACCTAATGGAATGACTTCATTGTTATTAATACTTTCTGAACTATCGATGTTTACAACGCTAAGTTTCTTTGTTCACATTTCGTTCAAGATGAATCATAGCCTCATTTGTTTATAATTTATCTTCATTTCCTTCTTGGCTCCGTATCATAAAGCATTGTAATGAATCATTTGTGATAACTGATTTGACTTCTTAACAAACGTGATGCTGTCTATGTGTTATAAATTATTGAAAATACTTAATTCAGAAAAATGTGGATTGGACATCATCAGTAGAATCTGTTGCTAATCGGACAATGCTACAGTGGGGACCCTAAAGTTTAGCTATATATTTTTTGATAGGATAGAAATCTTTAACGAGTAACTGACGTCCTACAGGCTCTGGACCGCGATTTCTTCCCCTCTGAAGGACACCATCTCCAAGAATTTTTAGCGGTTTTAAAAAAGCCTGAGCTCCGTCACCCGATCGCATTTTTAAGACTTTTAGTCAGTTTAAACTGAATAGAGCTATACCATGTTCATTTATTAAATGCTTATGGTTTCCGAAAATAATAAAAATAAAAAAAGGCTATAAGTATATTGTGTTGTTAGTTATTTATTCTAGTAATCTAAAAAGTTTCATATCTCGATGAATCAGTTCAAACTTTCCCATTCTATAAGCTGTGTGGGCTTTGGGTGGTCCTAGGTTGAAAATAACTCGAGGTTTATTGCTTCTTGACCGACACATTTCTCTTTCAATATCTTGTAGAACTTATCAATATATCTTATCTGATAGAATCAAGAGACGGCCCCAAGAGAACAGAAAATATCCTTTATCTGACCAATATTTAAAAAAGGAGAAAAACGCGTATGGTCAATCCGTTGATGGACAAATCTTGTGAAAAGTAGGTTATCATGATAACCACTACACCATAGGTGACCTGAATAAATTAACTGACGTTTCTTTTGGTGATCGCAATGTGCTTATTCTTATTCGAGATAAGCTGTCTCTTTTTTAAGAGTTAGTTTATTTTCCTTTCCAATGTTGGGGTGGAATTTAAAAATAAATATGATGTAAACTTAAAAACGTAAAAAGACCTAAGTTTGTCTTAATGTCGGAATAGTCAAAAATATTGGAACCAGGCCAGAAACCACACGTGAATGCTTCTAAAGTCGCATTTGTTAAAAATAGCTTCCGTATAAACATTTTTGAATGAAAAAATTCAAACATCTTTAAGATAAAAATGCATTGAAAAAGTTACTTCCTCTAACTACCGATGAAAAATGTCGTCGTTGGAATTTATTATTTGTAACCAATTGTTTTATAATGCCCTAAAACTTGTTTATGATTTTAAAAGTATATTTTAAACTTGGCACTCGGTCGGTGGAGAAGCTTGACACTCGGAAACATGAGCTGGTGGAATCAAATCGTATGCCTAAGTGTGGTTGTGATAGATTTATTTAAGATATTAGTCTCGTGCCATTCTAAAACATGCCCAGAAAAAACTAAAAAATTGATATCCTTTATATTATTTTTCCTCTTAAAATTCTGTTTTTACTACTAAATTGCTATTAAACCTCTATAAACGTATGCCTATGATCGTAGTGTTTGTTCTCGCAACATCCAAAGTCGATATTTAAAAATTTTAAACGAAGTTTTAAAAGAAGTATTAACGAATTGACAAATAAGGTTTTTGTATCTGATATTAATAATATAAGTTGTTTAATTGTGAAGATCTTATGAATCCTCATACATGTACTAGTAACTAATATAAGAATCTGTTTGTTTTAAATAAGTGTCCTGTAAATTTTAATATTTACTTTTTGATTTCTTTGAATATGGATGACCAGATTTAATTAAATTTCTGCTTATTGTAATATGGTACAAAAAATTAATTAAGAATCAAAAGTCGATACTTAAGTTGAATAATCAGTAGTAATATATTCCCTAAAATTATTTTTTTAAATGTATTCATAAATAAAGAGATGGAAGTACTTCGATATCATTGTGAATATAAATAATAAAAAGGAATGAAAAAAATATAATATGTTTATATAAGTTGTAAATTTCTATAAAAAAATAAATAATAGTTTTTATTGAAATTCACTACTGTCTTAGAAAAAAAAAATATAAGTAAATGTGACAAAAGAACAAGATTTTAGGCATGATCATGCTTCTATAGAAACTAAGCCATTCTAGTGCATAAGAATAACAAAAAAGGTTCCGATAGTTTATTTCTGGCCAGACGTCTATAAGTTTTATCGAAAAAAGAGGAGGAATCAACGTTGTAAACTAGTTAGTTCGGATAATTTATTTAAAAGAATAAAATAAAAAACGGAAAAAATCATCCGTTAAGATGAAATATAAAATCCTTCTGAGGATAGGCACTACACAACCATTTGTGTACACTTATTTATTAAATAATAATGTTTTAAGCTTGTGAGTGATTTTACAAAGAAATCAAGAATAGATATAATTTTGATCATTTTTACTGACTACAAAGATGGTATTGTGAATATATAAGGGAACCATTATCCTTGACTTATGGGTTATATAGTTTCTTTATTTCAGAAGGCTTCATGGTCAGTGGAGTCTTTCATGTTTCGTGGTACCCCTAACTGGTAATACTTGTTTCTGAAAAAAGTAATGCTATTATGTTTTCGTTTTTGTAAAGGTTATTCAGAATAAAATGACAAAAAAAAAAAAGAAAGAAAAGAAAATTATTCAGGAAGGTTCCAGGCTTTTTCTCTTGACCTCTCCATACCCAGCAACCTTATATCATCAATTGGTGAATTGGTCTGTGGTCGGTATGTGGTTGCTAACACCATATCGTACCTTCTCACACTGTATCTCTACAAGGTTAGCCTGTAAATAAGTTAGTAATAGTTAAATAGAGTAACCTTCATCTTTACGAATGTAATCGTAATAGTTCCTTGAACAGGTTATCTCAATCATCAAAGTATATTTTACTGCAATGATCTCATTTCCTAGAGACTGTTCCTGATGACGTTCTGTATGATACTATTCCTCCGAATAAAGAAACTTTTTTTTTAATGGATATCTGTTAAGAAATTAAATCGATTTCATGAAAATTTCTAAAAATTATTTTCTTACCAACTACCGCTAGAGCTGGGCAAATCAAAATGATAGTGGTTCCAAATGAGGTAGAAAAAAGTCGCATTAATTTTAAGTAAATTAAATACCATTCAATTTATTAATACTTCCTCACCTATATCTAGTTTAGCTGGAGCCTATTTTATTATTTTTTGAATTATTAATTTGTGTATATTACTATGAAGCAGAATGTTGTACTAAGCATAAGTTGTGCACCTTTTATAATTTTCTCTCATGTGTACACTTATGTGGAACAACCTGTGTAATGATGGCATTAGTTTCTTTCGGTTAAAAAAATACAGTTTTTCGGAGGAAGCAAAAACTTAAATTAATGTGAAATTACATTTCTCTGTCATGTTCTTACATTTTTTCTGCTAACCATAAAACACTGAAAGAACTTTCCCTTGGTATTAATCCGTGTTTTGGCTTTGAGGGACCTAATCGTTTTTACAATCACTTGGTTGTGGAATATGTTTTAAAGGGTTTTTATTTTCTCTAGGACCGCTAGACTGATATGTCGGTTTTCATTTATCGTGGCGGATGCATTACAGGATTGCATTATCTTTTTTATTGGGTTGCTTTTAAAATGCCTGACGATATATTCACTTTTAAATCCTTCATTTACTTTGTTTATTTCATCTACTTTTAATCTTTTTTAATTTATATTTATTCCTCTTGTCTGATAATTATATGTATGTAATTAGATTTTGCTCGCGGAGGCTGATAATAAAAATTTAAATTGATAAGGTACCTGAGGTAAAATCGATTCGACTCTATGAACGTTAGGTTCTATTTGAACATTGATCTTAGTTTTTAACTATTAAAGTAAGTCCGGATTTAATCATCATCTGCTCCTGATATATTTCAAAGAGCATTAAGATTACTTACTTCTAATAACACAAACTCACGAAATGTTTTAATGTGTAAAACGATAATCCCCAAAAATGTCACTAAGTGATATCCTATTTATTCATGATGTATATAAAATAAATAAAAAATATTTTTTGTTATAAATTTTTCCTCCTCTTTAGGGTGTGAACTTTTCACATACCTGTATCGCATATTGACATTTAAGAGCAATTATTTCTCTTTTCCATTCTACTGTAACCAGATTATTAGTAAATGCATTTTAATTTTTATGATATTATGGTTATTATACTAGGTCATACTCAAATTATTTATTTTATTTATGAATAGAAGCATAGAGATCTGAACCCCCACTAGTTAATGGTCGTCTTTTTCCTATTCTTTTTTTATATTAACATATAATTTACATATCTTTGAGTAAACTCTTCCTTATTGCGTTTCGTTTTTCATACTTTGTTCCATCTGTTGTATAATCTTTTTTACTTTTAATATTTCCTTCTATTTTTATTTTTTCTCTTTTATTTTTCTGATATAAGGCCTTTCAGAAATAATGATCACAAATCTGACCTTTTCCTTAAATAACCGAACGGAAACTGCAATGTTTGAAAGCTCTCAGGAACAGCTGACCAAGAAGTTATTTATATACAAGCCAATAGGAGCAGCATTCTCTACGTCAATATCCGTTTAGTTGACCCCGAGGTGAAAAACTTAATTCGCTAACAGAATATATATTAAAAATATTTATTTTATTTTATCTGATTCAAAATTAGAATTTGTATTATGTTCCTGATAAGTCAACGCAATAAATAATTGCACTTATTCACTTTTAGCAATTAAACTTGTAATTAAACATCGTAGTATTTAAAAACGACTATTTTTTTTCACGATTGGTCTATTTTACATAACACCTAGCCAGACGATTTAAAATAGTAAAATACTAACCTTTCGCCATTTCTTCATAGTAGTTATTAACCTGAATTCCAAGCATGAAGTTTGCTCTAGACAGTTTTGTTGCACGGAAGTACTTTTAAGCATTCCAGTAATTAAGATAAGAAAAAAGTTTATGCGAACTTTTAAAATCTCTTTCCACAGTTAAGACTCACTTACGGTAGTTGTGGTATTGGATGGCTTATAATGATACCATTCTCGATCTCAGATACCATTTTCTATACATTTAAGTACTTTCCATTATCTTTTGTTGTAACTGTTTCTAATATATAATATATTTAGCGTATCTCGGTCGTTTAGATGGAAACAAACACAAAAAAGAGCCGTTATGAATCGTATAATGGATTGCAATAGAAATATAAAAGCGTTGTTTACATCAATGTTGTCATTTTTTCCTTTCTATAAATGGAATCTACCTAATCATACAGTACACTACTGTTTTATATACAAACCTATTATAGCAATTAAAAGTAAATTAGATATTTCTTAGTCTTCTATTTTCACTTCAGTTCATTCAGAAATATAGGCGCAATAAAGGCTGTAATTACACAATAATTATAATATTATGTACTGTATTAATAATAACAGATTGTGCAAAGAAGTAAAAAAATGGCTTAACAGGGGCTCCACCAAAAAATGTATTGCTTGGGGTAGAGTTTACGTGACAGAAAACTTGGAGGGCTTCGGTTAAAACCTTTTTTTACCCTCATCCCTTAAAGGTAAGATTGGTCAACTTCTTTCCTTCTTTTCTTTACCCTTTAAGAAAAACAAGAGAAGTTTTTATATTTTTTAATCTTGATTATAAATGGATTTTTTAAAATTATTTTTCCAACCGTCATATCATAGTTATTAAATTAATACAATGTTTTATAAATCGATACCGATTTCTGGTATCGTTTTGGGAAAAAATCTTATTTTTTCACGAAGCTTACGAATATATACAGCGAGAGTGTCATTTCACTTTTTTTTTTTTTTTACAAGGTTCTTTCTGCTCTAACGTCAATTTTAAAAAGATCTAGATTATAATTTTTATACTTACGCACATGCCTTTCCTTTTCTTTTTTTTTGGGACTAATAACAATTTATCATATTTGCTTTCAATTATTTACATGTGGTGGGGTTCAACCTATTGAAACATTGAAGAAACGTTTGTTTGATAAAAAAATTGTCAAGCTATTATTGTCTGAAACAGACTTCATGAAATTCTTAATGATGCACAGCTAGTTATGTAAAAAAAATTGCCGATTTGTCTTCGTTGATTATAAATCCATTTAATTTAGATCGATATAATTAAAGAAGTGAATAGTTGAAACTTACATCCTAAACAGAGCAGGGAGCTGTGGCCGTAAAACAATCGTCAGTGTAATTTGTATTGTGATATTCTTAGATTGGAATTGGTTTGCAGTTCTGCGGACAGGGGGTACCCACCTAGTACTATAAAATAAAAACTATCGTAAATGTTATGAAATTAAAAACGTTATTCGAATGATTGGAAAGTTAAATGTGGCAGCTACGTTTAGATTTTTAAAGTACCGATGTAATTCATTATCAGTAAGTAACCTGCTCCCCTGGCTTATTTCACCTTCTCGAATGACTCTACAGAATACCTCTTTCTTTTGAAGAGGGATTGTCATTTAGCCAATGAGATGGTACAGAAAAAGAGGTGACGAATCACTTTCAAAGACTGGGCCGAAATGAAGGAGCTGACTGAATGGACTCGTTGCTAACTGATTTAGACGAGGAGCTCCCAGATTTCCCCAGTTTTTCACGACACCGGCATAGTTTTCCCAACACCTCCGAGTCAACACTTTCTCTTTCCGATTCCCCCAGGCCCGATGTTGTAGTCTCTTAGTCCTCCGATGTCACTATGCTGACGAACAGATTTTACATTTCATTTTCCCTTTTAGTGGCCTCAATCACCTGAATTGATATTTCGGGAGGCAAGTTTGTGCCTTTCCTAATTTAATTAAAGCCTAGACTTAGATGCTTTAAATTAGGATTTTGACTACTTAGAAAGCTGGTATAATTTATATTAGACCCTAATCGCCGGAAGGCAAGGAAGGGGAACATAAATAAATAAAAAATATTAGAAAAATCCTGTTGTTCGTTTTGCCAAATACTTATCCCAGTTCTTATTATAAACATTTGTAATTGACTGTGGAAAAAATAATTTCTTTTTATAATTTGAGTTCTAATCTTTAAGGTATGTAATAATAAAAAATAAAAATAATAATAAATAACAAATTTTGTAACGGAAAATTAAAACCATATGATCTAAAGGAGTTCTACACTTTTTTTTGGGAACAGTTACAAACTGTTACGGTACGTGTTTTTGATCGTTCAAGAATATTCGACGCTTTTTAGGAACTTTCTTTTTAGGACTGTTCGGATTCTGGCTAAACATAAGGGGCAATGGACTGGAATCTTGTACTTGCTCGGAAGATCGAATGATATGGTTACTTTTGTGCTACCCTATAGTAACAATAAGTTACTTTTTTGTAATATTGTTAGTAATTTATGTTTGTATTGTTTGTCTAACATTTTGAATTATTATTTTCGTCTAATTTAAAATTATTGAGGGGTCGGGATGGCCGAGTGGACAAGGGTGCTTGCAATAGATAATCAAAGTTAAGCAACGTCCATCATGGTCAGTACTTGGATGAGTGACCGCTCCATTCGGGTGACCGCCCTCCAATAAAAGCCACGCAGTCCAAGTCTACCCCCACCCCCGGGTATGTGAGACCCGTCAGCCTACTGGAGGCGACTCACACCGACCGGGCGTAGGAGTGATGAACCTTCCCTGTGTATCTCATCGAGAATCGTGGTGTGGTTTTCCAGGATGTCAGTAACCGCCCGGAGGTTTGGTTCAGGGACGGTATGCTTCAGGGAAAGAAATATAGGTCCTCGGGGCCTGCTGACTCTGAGCTACCATAATCCTTGGACCTAGACCAGTTTGTCACTGTCCTTGAACCCGAGAGAGCTGACGCCATCGGTGGGTAGGACACTGCCAAATTGGCCCCAATGGGATTGGTTATGGAGCTATGGGCAGTCTGCCGCTGTACCATGGTGACCATGGCTTGCAGCAACGTGAGGTTTGGGCTACCTCCTCCAGGCTGTCTGTACTCCCGCAAGCAAAACAAATGTCTGTAAGAAGACCACACTGCGCGGCCAAAGGTCTCATTAGGCCTAATGCGCCAACCGAAAAAAAAAAAAAAAAAAATTAAAATTATTGAAACCCACATAAGTATTAAAATACAATAAAATTTTGGGTGGTTTAATAGAGCTCCTAGGATTATCCCGTAATCTTGTACTTTTCGGGCGGAATACAAAAATGAAACCCTCCCTTTTTCTGCGGCTTCTCTTTGGGTATTTTTTTCTGGTTTTCGAATTATTGAATTACACATATATTAAATATGACATTTTTTTATCCCAGGTTATTTTTTGGAAATAATAAACATACATTCCCAATTTTTTCATTTGATAGCCCTGGAAATATCTAATTAACCGTAGTCATTTTAGCTCTCCTTCGTCACATTACCTTCGTGGCCGGGAAAGTGTTCTCGTAAAGCATATCACGTGACCGTTAATGTAATTTCGTTGTGACCTTCCTTTCCGTTGCTAATGCCTTCATGAAACATTATTCCGAAGAACGGCCTTGCGATTGTACAGATGTGATTTTACCTACCTTACTTTAGGATTTTTATAAATTAATTGCAAAATTGTACTTAAATAGCTTTAGTTATTAATATAGGAAAATTATTTGGTCGGTATAACTTTATAGTTTACCTTTGATGTAATTTTATAGATGTTGTAGTCCCATTTTCGTCCCTCCCTCCTATATAAAAAAAAATTTCACTCATGGAGCCTCAGTTAATAGCTTGGCCATATTTGTAGTATGATAGATAGTTTTTATTTCGATTTCAATTTTTTTTTCCTGTCGTATATTCACTTGATGTAGGGAAGAGTTGATATTAATCAGTTTTTTTTTTTAAAGAAGGAACGCCTTCCATTTTTTTTTTTTTTTTTTTATTAATTTCTTTTATGCAGCATTTGTATTTTTTTCGTTTATACGTTATTTTTTATAAATAATGAAAAACTTTTAAAATCGAAGATTATTTCAAATAAGAATAAGTTTGATAGCAAGTCCACTTGAACATTTTCAACTTTCGGTTTTGTTTTTTTCTTTTACATTTGAGCTTTCAATCTCGCTCACAGTACTTGACAGGCTTCACGTCGCTATAATCTGCTGTTTCATTCTCCAGCGAGCTTCTATAATCGTTCGGATATCGTATCGAATTTAAGTTCAATATATTTATAAGTATTTAGATATATTTTATGAAAGCTAGTTTTAAATAGATGGTGGTTACTTAAAAGTTTTTAGTTTTAAATGGTTTGGTTTCTTCTGCGATTCTCATTTATATATTACTATATACTTTCTTATAATCAATATTTCAAGAATTAAAAATATCAACATTATTAAGTTGTCTCTAATATAGAAGTTTTTTTTTACTTATCTGTTAAGACTTTTGCTCTTATACTTATAACAATAATTTAGTTAAGAACTGCTTGAATTATTACTGTAAAAAAAAGAAGAAAAGTTTTGTGTATTCTCTATCTGAAAATTCATCCCTTTTCTTTAATAAATCTTGTAAAGTCTGAGTTTTATTTACTATAGATTCATTATATGGTTACTGTATAAATATTATATAAAGAAAGCAACGATACTGAAATATAGAAATAAAAAAATAAATAATAGGCATTCCTAATCTGAAAAAATTGTATACTATGAAGAATCTCAATGACCAACAAACTCTACAAAGAAAAGAAAAAAGCTTAACTCTAAGGAATAAGGAAATAATTGGAGAAATTAAGGCGGAAAAAATGATAAGAACAAAGGAAAACATATATTAACTGAAATTACTTTATTTTCATTTTATATATCAAATATGCCTCTGCTTTTTATTAGTTTGTTTTTTTTTTATTCGGAAAAATTTATCTTTATTCTAAATGTTTGCGCTGGTGAATAAACTAAAAATGGTGAATAAACGGTTAAACTTCTAAATTTAACCGTTATCTAACATAATCAACAGTTTCGAATCTTTGATGCTTACTTCACTCCGCATTTGTTATATAACTTTGAAAATATTCCTTTATTATTTATATTTTCAAACCGTTCAATGGATTACCTTAATTTTTTTCAAACAAATGTTTAAAATAAACAGAATTAGTTTACTAGATAACGTCATCATGCTCCTTTGTTAATCGCTCTATACCGGTCTGCTGTTGACTTTTCTACTGCGATTAGATCTCCTGTTCAATAAACGGTTTAAAACGATAATAATCTTTATGATCTGTGTATGAGCCCCGATCCTGATAAGATTAAGACGAGAGAATGGGGATCTCGTTTCATGTAGGGCAGGTCAGTTTCTGTTCTTATCGCCGTAGTCCAAGTTTTTTTTTTTTTTTTTTTTTTTTTGTGGTTGTAGATGTTAGACTATTAAATATAATAGTAACTAGCTCGATAATAGAACTCGATGATTTTAATAACTCCATAATTTATATTTAAATAAATCAGATCTAACTATTTCGTTTTAACTAGATTAATTATATCTGCCATCCCAGTGAATAAGTAGTTCTGTTGAATGTCATTACTCTTTAGGGCACGGGTTTAAAAATTTGAACAGTATGGTGTAAAGTCAAAGGTTTTCATTATTCATTAAATTTTGATATTTTATCAAAAATCCCGCAACAGTTTCTAAAGATCACTGCCATCAAATCAACATAATAGTTCTTATCTGTAACAATATATCAGAGTGAACAATTGTTCAGCGATCGATATACTTAACAATTTTAAGTTATAACAAATAAGTTTCAATTAAACGCCTGACTTATATACTTATTTACTACTAAAACGAGTGACCGCATCAATGCTTCTTTTCATACATATACACTCACTCACACATACTTACTAATAAAAAATTTATAACGAAACTTCAGAAAGCATCATGCCTAGATATCTTTCGTGGCATTTTTTATTTCGCTTTAAGGAGGGAGCAGATCTTTATACCTTAACTTTTTGTACTCCAGGTCCAAGTCTGTGTTTGACTGAAAGTCTTTCTCCATGTATGTATAGCAGAAAATAAAGAGAATGGAGTTAAAAATAATTGTAATAATATTTGTGTAAATTGAGAATTATCAATCTTAGCTTATTAGTAGCTAACTAATAGGCTTATCATTAATTTTTTTTTAATATCAATATAGGAGTCAGCGAGTTCAAGTTCATTTGTTTCTTAAAAACATTCTTGCAGAAAACCATCCGATGTTTAAATCCCATCCAGCACCACTGGTATTTTATCTAGATAAGCGACCTTGTAACGTACGTGATCCGATTGGCAAATTATCTAGGAGATGACTGTTGCCAGGAAGGGACGAGCTCTCCTTGATACGTTCACGTTTCAGTTGCTCTCCAAGACGAAATCTGATATTGTTGCCTTTACGGTCAACTTATTTCAAGACCGGCTTACTGATCTCCATTCCACCATGGTTAGCCAAGCTCTCTCTTTCTCCCTCCTAACTGGAACATGTAATTGAAATTTTCAAGGGGTACTCATGCCTCCTGGTCATTCGGGTTTGCTTGAGGAAATGGGAAATCGGCTAATGCTTTACATTTCTTTTGCCTTTGCTTCCAGAATTAATGCTTATCTTAACTTTAACCTATGCATATGTAGCAGAAACAGAAGAACCCTTTCTTGTTTTTGCTTGTTAGTTTGGATACCGCTTGAACTTTTGTTTTTTTTACTTGGTTTATACTTAAATTTTAAAAATAGGTAAGAAACCGAAGATTAGTTATATTGTAGATAAGAGTTTAAAAAGGACTATGGGTCATTGGCTTAAATGGTTTTTTAATTTTTTAAAGATCAAATCGCGAACATTGTAAAACTCTTTTTACTGAAAAGTTTTAAGTGATACCATTTGTTCACTTCATTAACTATGATTTTTTTTTCACATCTAGTTTGTTTATTTAATCAGCACATTTTAAATGAATCTAATGGTAATATTTATTCACTGATTAGGAATGATCCTTTAGAATATGTGGGACAGCTCTAATCAGCAAAGCATGGTCCATTTCCTCTTGCGACTAAGTTAACATTTGTTCGGTTCTTATCTTCCTCAAATTTAAGAACTATGATTTGTATAACTGTAACTGATTGCACGAAGAAACAAAGATCGTATTTGAATATGTGAATATTGAAGGAATAGGTATTAAAAAAAAAATTCTCGACTAGTTATTTACCTCTTGGCTTGTAAATGCTCTGGTCTCATGAACATAACTTGAAACAAGTTAACAACAATATGTGTATTAAATCTTATAGCTACTAGCTACGTAATATGTCATCTATCACAAGTGAATTCAATAAATAAAAAAACGACCAAAAATAGACTAGCTTATAACGCCAACAGGTCTTTCTTTACTCAATGGTACTTAAATCCTGAAAAATCTCTAGAAGCTTCAAAATAATTGCGTGCAATGTTGTAACAAAGCCAAGGCTTTATGAGAGATCTGCTCATTAACTGACACCCGAGAAAGTATTTGTTAAAAAATCTCTCCGAATGATTACTCGAATATATGAGAAAGACCAATAAAGAACTGCTTAGAGACGCCACACAGTGTTTCGCTTAGTAGGAGCTAGGTGGACAAAAGTATTTTTCGTTATTTTTTCATCTCTTTCGACCATTTAAGTAATTTAATTATAAAATGATTATATTTAATTATAAAATGATTATATTTAATTATAAAGTTAAATATATTATGTTTAATATTATGTATATTTCATAAGTTAAATATATTATATTAAATTAAAAAAAAAATTCGTAATTTTTTCATTTATGGCGACCAATTAAGTGATTTCATTATAAAATAAAACATTTTTATTAATTAAAAATCGAATTTAAAACGATTGCCAGGAGATTAAGAAGAAAAAATTGAAACAAAAGCCTACCTATACAAAGTTCTGTACTCTTTATTTTATTTTTTCTAATCCTCTTTACGTGTATTTTCCTTCTATTCTTTCTTTTTAGAGGATCATTTTTTTTTTTTTTTTCCACCTTGAATAAATATTTGATATTTTCAATGTTGTTGCATGATGGTCTGATATCTATTTTTTATATTTGCTTATCTGTACAGGTATTTAGTCCCAGAATAAAGTTATTTTTTGAAAGCTTACCTTTGCAAAGATAAATTTTATGGAATATCATAGATTATGGCTGAGGATTCTGCAGAATGATAGAGCTGGTACTGCTAAGAAATCCAGTGGGAAAAAGGAAAATGCATTTTCTTAAATACCTGTTAGTATAAGATTTTCTTAGACGGTAATGGCAAGAAGTCAATACCTGCCTACATAGACTGCTTCCTAGTCTGCTTGTACGAATGCGATGTAGGCTTAGAGTCCATGTAATAGGCTAATGCTTCATTTCCACTTAATTACTTAGCATTCCCCAAAGGAATAAGTGATGTCTTACACTATTTTTCCTGGAATCATGGTTCCCTGAAAGTTGGCCTTGAGTCTAAAAACGCTGCTTTGATTTTTCTGCTGCAACCCATTTATGAGAAATTTTGGAGGCATAGTTAGGCAACCTCATTCTCTTTCCACTGTATGGTTTTAAAAATTATGTTTGGACGAAAGAAACTTTAAGAGAAAAAAGATTTTTCTCCCATAGAGTGGTTCAACGATTATTAAACAAATATCCGTTTTGGAAAGAAAGTACTAAAAAAAAAGAATGTTGTACTCGAGTGTGCAGGCTATAATACATATTATTATTAAGTTGAAAGGTGCCCCTCTTATATACAAAAAAATCAGCCCGGGTACAAATGGGTACAAGTCATTAACATCATTTGGAAGTTTCAAAACGATGAAAAAATCATGCATTCATCTCAAAAACATTTTTTTATTGTTGTTTTATTTACAGATAAATTTACTGAATTAGAGTCAATTAGCACTCACTAGTTCAAGTCATATTAATCCTTGACAATCAATCTATAAAAATTTACGAACACTGTAATTTTAATGATTGAAGTGAGGCCTGAAATTCAACTGATTTATTCTATTACACCACGATTTTACGCCTTTGGACCCTATTACTAACCAGGTGGGGTGTGTGAAACAAAAACAAATATTAGGATGCCACGTTTTGATGTATTGTTTACATTATTATAATACCAATTTTTAGAATTTCAATCATGACTTTTGTCCACCTAGGTTATACTAATCGAAACACTGTGCGCCGGTCAGTCCGTATCTCATGATACAGAAAATTAATATTATGACTACACTATATTGAGAACAAATCAATCTATTTATAAGGCAACTTGTGCATTCAAAACGTTTTAATTGTATGTTGATAGATATAATCAAATATCATGTTTTGTAGCTTCATGCCACAAGGTGGAATGAGGTAAAAATTTAGCTGAAATTGAATGGCTGGTTCTGCAAAACGATAAGAATGAATGAATAAGTAACCAAATCTTGTCTATTTGTTAGATTATAATTTGTAGTGGTACTACCAAATTTCTCTTAGATTGATTTTGGTTTTTTTTTTTTCACATTTTAGTACCACAATATGACCATATGAGACCAATCCCAAGATATAAGAGAAATTCTTCCAAGTGCGCTGATAGTTTTGTAAAGAAATGAAGGCAAGAAATGGACTACGAACATTGTATTTTTTGCGTTCTTGTTTATATTTAATTTTAAAAGAAAAACGCCTCCAACCCGAGCAGGTGTACTAATCGCGCAATAATTCCACCATTAGCGGAAGCGAATGGGATGTCATGGCCGTACTTTTCCCATGCTTAGACAATGACGTATTTACCTAATAAGCTGAGTTACTTCATTCGTCTCCGGTTGTAATTCCGATGTCCTTGTCGGCTCCATCAGTTGTTTCGGTCTTGACCTCTCAGGAATCTCGGCTTCTTTGTTTTTATTTGTTTAAATACTTATTTAAATGTTTCCATCTAATGATTGTATTCATCCTTGATCGAAAAACACTTCCATTTGTAGCTCATTTTATAATTTATCAGTGATAATCGAATCCTTTTTATAGCCTATTTTATAAGTAAAATTTATAGCCACTTAACTTTTGCTTGGTGAGTCATTAATGCATCCTTTGTTTTTCTTGTTATTCATCGATTATCTTTCATTAAGGTTAAGGTTTTATTGATCGTTAAGAAAACTAAGTATATTATAAAAAAGTGATTTAGTTCGTGTTCTAATCAAACATGAGGGAATTCCTTATTTAAATTTTAAATAAGATTAATGAAATATATATAATATATATGAAATATATTGGGATGATGCAAAATTAATGCAGGTTTTTAATATTCATTGAAAATAGGCCATATCTTTACTTTAAATATATATATTCAATCAAAATAATTTCCATCTAAATCAATGCACTTTTGCCAACGTTCAACAAGCTTTCTTATTCCACCAGAAAAAATCTGAATCCCTGGACTCAATGAAGTCACGAAAAGAATTTTCAATTTCATCCTGGTTTTGAAAATTTTTCTCCCTCAAAAAGTTATCCAGATGCCTGAAAAAGTGGAAGTCTGTAGGAGCGAGGTCAGGTGAATAAGGTGGGTGTTGGAGAACTTCGTAGCCCACCTCGTGCAGTCGTCGTAGCGTTGGTTGTGCGACGTGTGGTCTGGCGTTATCATGGAGAAGGATAGGTCCCTTCCGATTCATCAATGCTGGGCAAAGACGTTGTAATTTTTGATTCATGTTGTCAATTTCTTGGCAGTACTTGTCAGCAGTTATAAGGCTCACCTCGATTGAGAAAACTGTAGTGGATAACACCAGCAGTATACCACCAAACTGTGACCATAACTTTTTTTGGGTACAGGTTGGGCTTCGGGAAAGGTTTTGGTTGTTCATCTTTGCCCAGCCATTGGCTACAACGCCTTCTGTTGTCGTATAAGATCAAATTTTTATCGCACGTCACAATGCGATCGAGAAATGGACCATTTTTATTGCGTGTCACAAGCATGAAACAGATTTCAAAGCGGCGATTTTTTTGGTGGTCGTTTAATTGGTGTGGCACCCACTTGGCCAACTTTTTTACCTAACCAATTGCTTCCAAGTGGCGTACAACTGTGGATTGGTTCACGCCGAGTTCTACCGCTATTTCTCGGGTGGTTTTGGTTGGGTCTTCTTCCAATATTGACCTCAGCTCAGCTGGTCGTTGTCAAGAGCAAAATGACGGCCCCGACCTACCTTGTCTTCGAGGTCGAAATCTCCACTGCGAAACTTCTGGAACCAACGCTGCACCATGTACTCGTTAATAGCCCCCTGACCCCACTCTTTGTTAATATTACGAGCCGTTTGCGCAGCGCTGCGCCCTAATTTAAATTCGTAAAAATAAATTTGACGAAAATCGTACTTCGACATTTTCGATTTAAGACCTTTGAACACACTGAACAAAACGATTTTACTGATCAAAAAATGATCAATTTAGGATTTGCTTTGTTTACACAATTGGAATTAAGATATCACAATAGAGGAAACCTGCATTAATTTTGCATCAACCCAATATATATAAGATATATGTGCATGTATAAGATTAATGAAAAAATCGAGTATCTATTGAGCATCCGTGGTATTGATAAACTTAATAAAATTTATAACTTCAATGTGTTTATTATGTGTAACTTTAATGTGATTTTATGCAACAGATTAAGTACCCTGCGGATTGATAATTCTGAAATGTAGATGCTCTGAGTATGATTACCAGTATTTGTTATAGTAGAATTGCGTTTTTTTTTTTTTAATGTTTATGTATTTATTTATTCTATATTAAAATTTACTTATTATGTAGGTAATATTTCATATTTGGAATTACTTATTTGTACTTATTGTTGGAAGTACTTATTTGCTTTTATTGACTATGGGGGTTTCGCTAGGCCTGAACTGATGAGCCCGTCAATATTTGATTTTATAAAATTTAATTAGTTTCTGCTGTATTGTTGTTTTGATTTTAAATGAGTCCTTTTATAACCTCAAATCTCATGATAAAATTATTACTTTTTTGGGAGTGACTGTATGTCAATGAGGAGAAATCTAAATTCTTAATCTTTAATCTTTCTCCCATCAAAAATCTTTTAAAAGGTAACAAAATAAACAAATCATTCAAACCGATTGTGTATTTATTAAAATACAATGTTTTGCTGTGCGTTATTGGAGGAGCGCGCTGTCTTATTATGTTGTAAGGCTTTACTAAACGTAAGAAATACAAGATCACACTCGTGTTTCTCTAAATCTTATTATTTTCAATGTTTTAAATGAAGCAAGTGCCCACCTTCCTTTTTTCCCCCTTAAAACCCGAAAATCTTTGGGATCTTTGGGGCAACCCTCCATATATAACATTCAGACTTGTTGATATATAGATAACTGTTTTTATTTATTTTATTGATATTTAAGGAGAGTTTCAACTATATCTTCAATTAAAAAAAACAACATAAAATGATTAAGTAATAATTTGTTACGTTTTAATCTAGTGTAAGTGGGCTGGCTTAAAGTAAAACATTGTAACTACTAAACTTAAAATCATTGCAAAAGTATTCCATTTCTGCTATTAGTATGTTTTATTTACGAGTTAGGGTCTCAATTATCAACAGATTCCTTTACCTATATGTCAATTTTAAATGTCAAGGTTTTGTTTTTTAAGTATTTTGATTTTTCGTTTGAACCGTGTCGTGTTATGTAACCTAATTTAGCAGATTAACGGCTGATCCTTATAAAATTTATAAGTAATATAATTTTTGGTAATTTAAGTTTGAAATAAATTAGAGCCCTTAAATATTACATGTTACATTTTTTTATGCTAAAATTAGGTAAAAAAAAATCCTTGCGGCTTCCGTGACTAGTCACTCAATTTTTAAAATTAATAAAAAATTAAAATAAGGTGGTTACCCAAGAAAAATGATTAAATTAATAAAAAAAAAAATTATTTGCATCGCTTATAATTGTAGAGCAAAGTTATATGATCGCTTATTATCGAAACTTCCAGTCTATGGTTCTTACCTCTGCGTTATCTTCTGATTATTTTATGTTGTATGATAGTTACAATTTGTTATGTGTTTAAATTTATTTTTACTTTTTGTAAAATTTCAATCTACTCTTGAATATTTATCATCCATCATCATTAGGTATTGTTTTCGTTTAAACAATTATTATTTTTTTCATAGGCCTATTCCGCTCAATATTGTAAAGATGATCGCTACTTGAAGCTTGTCGGTCTAAAAAATGGATATCTATAAGGACCATGACAAAATAAGATAGAATGTTTTGAATAGGCCCTTTCCCACCGTGCCGAAAGGGGCTGGATAATTAACTTTTATTTACCCTGATACTATTCTACTCCTTTGAGTAGTTGTGTGAGAAAGTCCTATCAAGTTCGGAGGGTACTTAGGGGGACTTTTTTTCCCCGATCGTGACCTCATGTGTTATCGATCTTCAGAGATAAGTCCCTAATAGCATCGGGGCGCGACTCTCCCTAGCTCGTCACGGCTGAGGAATGTCCCACTGACACATATGAGCTTCTAGTATAGAGTTTTGTTATTTTATATGTCAAAACACATATGTTATCCTATTTTCGTCAATTTTGTGAATGGTTTATTTTGAATGAATATTAGAATCTGCTATTTTAATGTTTTAATTTGAAAAGGTGGGATGAAAGTTGCGCATACATTGCTGAAATGTACAACTGACTAAACAAAATAAAGTTAATACCCTCTTCATATTTTGAAATGAGTTATTATAAAATAATGTCCTTTTCTGTGAAATTAAATATTTATGTATAATTTCAAAAATCTATAATAATAGCCTGGGCTCTGTAAGACGGAGGAAAACAAAGTTAGGCTCTAACAAATTATAGTTAATCATTCATCAGCTGTCGAAAAAAGGGTATTATCATGCCACTCTGAATTGTTTGTTTTTTTATCATTAGATCGTCAAAAAATTATCAAACGTAAAATGTATTGTTAATTATGTAAAGTCTTTGTGCCAGACCTTTTTTCAATGCTACTTTTCAGATTTGATAGTTTTGGATTTTAAGAAATAAAAAAAAAAGAAAGGATTTGTTGAATACTTTAATGAGTTAAAGTTTTGAGATCAGTATAGGTATGTTGAATTCTTTGCTTTTGTATTTTAACTTGTACTTTTGTACTTTAAATTTCTTAAATATACGGTTCCTTTCAAACATTTATGCTTCAAATGTTTTTAGCTGAATAAGGGATATTTATTGTGCAGTTCGGTTAATAACTCATGAATATGAGAAATATAAATAAAAATTCATAACCTTAAACTCCCCCTACCACCACCATTCTCGTGGATTCAAAACCCTGTAAAAAATTGAAGGTCCAACTAGCCATGAATGAAACCCCGTCTACAAAACTTATCATTTATTGTTATATATTTTTTTCTACTATATACACAAGTATAACATTTACAATATTACTTCCTATGCACTTACAAGGTTTTGATGGCGTAACATCGATATGAAACTGTCGTTAACCTTGATTGAACCATTGTTCTATAACAATTGTTCCATTTTTCCTTTTAACTTATTTTCTCTCTTTTTCCCTTTACAGTTTCTGTTAAGTTAGATGAGTTATTAACGAGCTCTTTGAGATTTGATGAAAAGGCAGGGGTGTCCCGAAAAAATTTATTTATTCTCCGCCACGCCCTGCAATAGAGCTAATGATAGAGGCATGACCTCAGCCCACGCCACCTGACTTCTAGTTCACGAACATTCGTGCTACCTGCTCCTCGCCCTGGTCACTAGCGGTACTTTAAATAAACATAGCACCATTATGTTTAAGAATATTTGGCATCCAGAAGGTCCTACCTACGCTTTGAAGGTCACGACTGAGTAATCATTAATCGTTAGCAGGCACACTTAAACTTAAGTAGGATTAATAAAGTGTTGGTTGTTTAGTTAAATTTCAATTTTTTTTTGTAAAGGAAGAAAACAAATTTTAGTAACATAATTTTGGATAATTAGCGTTTATCTGATCTTAAAAGTCGATCGCGGTTGAAGTCATGGTAGAACTGACTTCAGTTCTATCTATTTTTCTTCAGATTCTTATCTTATTTCGAATAAATAAGATAAAACCACATATAATTGTTAAATTAAATTATCTTTTTTATAATTTAAAAGATTTTCTTATATCTTAACGTACGTATGATCCTTGTATATCTTAGGAAAGAGCAAAGAAAATGCTATGAAATGATACCCATTCCAAGCTTCTAGCTAAATTAGGAAAGCTCTTACAGCCAGTCCAAAATCAGATGTTACCTATTGTGGGCCCTTTATGGAAAGCATTATCAGTCCTACTGCGCAAATCGAAAAGACCTTAAGTGAAACATATAACCAAGTAAAAAAAAAAGTTTAAAGTTTACAGCCATGTAGTTATGTATCTCATTATTCAAATTATTTTTTTTTTTTTTTTCATATTTTCCAGGACCGTACTAACAGTACAGATATGTGGTAACCCCGGGGTCACCTGTGGTATAGTGGTTAGCATGGCAACCTACAATACTAACGGTCGCAATTTCGCGTCCTGCGGTGACCCTAGGATTTTTTAAAGCGAGTAAAAAATCCTTGGTTATGCCGTCCCTCTGAATGGACGTAAAAAGGAAGTCTCGAGCCTGTCACATGCTCATTAGAGATCCCTATCCTAATTATATCTGTATATGCAAAATTTAGGACTCCCACTTTAGCATCGTCAGATTAGCCTTAGTGGCATAAAGAGACGTTAAAGAAACAATGACTGGACAGATATGCCATATTTTAAGAAAATCTGAGGTGGTAAGGTTCATTCACATGTAATTTATTTTTTTATTTCTCATGGAAGAAATGTTTGAATTTTTTTTATGAATGATATGTCCCTTTTTAAAACAAAGACAAAAATATATAAAATCTTGAGACAGTTTAACGTGCTTTTTATCCATTCTAATACTTCTTTCATTGTATTGTATTTTAGAATGTTAAAATAACAGTCTTATTTTATTATCTATTAAGAAAAAAATGTAATTTTTTATCGAATTAGTAAACAGACATATGTTGGTGAATTTTAAGACATATTAAAATGAATTTTATGGGCTTAGAAGACTTATTTCTCATGTATTTACATAAATATTTTATGCATTCCCATGTATTTTACATACATACATATAGTTAAGAACCAAATAAAAAACCAGCTGGGACTTTAGCTGAAGTTTACAAGATCTTCAATATTAATTATTTTCTCGTTATATTCTTTACATGTTGTAGTACGAGGGTTGTCCGTAAAATAAGTTTCCCTGTTGTGGCACGGCCGTGCAAGTCGCGGCAGGTCCCTCAGACGGCACCAGCGTGTCGCTTGGACTCCCCCCTCCACATCCCAACCCCGGTCAACTCGCTGCCACCATCAGTTCGGCCTTGATAGCCTTGAAAGATGGAGCTCCCAATCGCTTCCCCCGCCAGATCCGTTTTTTGTGTGCTTAAGGAAATTCGGCGACCGAAATTCATTCCCAACTTAGGGAAGTGTATGGTGAAACATGCATGAGTGTCCAGATGGTGCGCAAATGGTGCAAAGAGTCCAAAGAAGGGCGTACAGATGTGCACGATGAACAGCGGGCTGGACGTCATCCATCCAACACCCACCCTACAGCCCCGATTTGGCCCCAAGTGATTACCATCTTGTCCCCAAGCCTGAAAAAACACCTAGGCGGAACGAATTTTGGGACAAGAGAGGAATTGGAAGAAGAGGTCATGAAGTTCTTCAACAGCGCGGCGGCGGACCTCTATGACCAGGGCATCAAAAAAATGGTGACACGGATGCAGAAGTGCATCGATGTCAACGGGGACTACGTAGAAAAATAGTTTAATGTTCAAGATTTCTAATGATGTAATATACAATGGTAATAAAACATTTTTTTCACTTTTAAAAAAATAGGGAAACTTATTTTACGGACACCCCTCGTAAATTGAGTTGATATGATGAAGCTAAGATCGTAAGAAGTTAAACTTTTTCGGATAGATTGAACAATGGATATTATTTTTGAATTTTTCTCATGAAAGAAATATTTCCTTTATAACAACTGTTTCATCTCATTGCTATAACGCTCATTTTTTTTTTATGATAATGGTTAAACTTAACATCATACTTAACGGTAGCAACTTACGCGTTTCGGTTGCTCCTTTGTTTATCTTTACGTGGTCGTAAAAAGCCTTTCGGAGTACGTGCCTTCCCACTGCTGCTTCTCTTTCACTTTTCATTTCGAAACCTTTTATTTCGTATGGATAGATAGCAACATGTTGGATGGAGAGAGAGTTCCATCAGTAGATTCCAACCCGATATCCTGTTGGAATCACATCACTGACCCTGATGATGACAGACGTATCTACTGTTGAAAGGTATTGCGAAATAAGTGGAAAATATTATATCGGCGGTGAGGAAGATTGTTAATACATCTCACCACCCTGTTACATCTTAGCAGGCAATGGTTAGAATGTAAATTGGTTTGGACTGGTCCGTGTTTGGATTGGATAGCAACAGTTATACATTTCATATAGATTTCTCTCCGAGTGGCTGGAATCATCTTTCACATAGTTCGAATTCCTTCCCTAGCACGCCCAGACTTTTACCAGTTTTTTTTTTTTTTTTTTCTTTCCTTCAAGCCAATTGTAAATTACTTCTTGGAACTATTAAGGATTCTAACTGATGATTTGATACCGTTATTCTATTTTTTTCTAGAATAATTTATCTGATACCACATTTTTATCGAAATCAATCATCCAGGAACACTTTGACTTACAAAACCCCGAAGACAGGAAATATTGCTCGTTTAGAAGAAGGCTGTCACAATACGAAACTTTCACTTTTTGCTTAAACGACTTCAAATCGCATTACCTTTCTTTGAGAAAAATTACGGATTTTTAAATCTAATGCTTAATTAATGTCTGGAAGGCAGTTTTCCATCGAGTTGAGATATAGCAAAATTTATCACTTAATATGCTTCTTTAAAATTACAAGGTTTTTTGGAATGCAGTTGTCTTCTTTCAATCGAGCGATATAAAATAAGTGTCGTACATGAAAATAATAGATAATATTGTAACACTTATATGGGTTAACAATTTTTATTCACAGAAAGATAACAATATTCAATGCCTCACTAATCATAAAAACCCAAATATTTGAACAGGTTACAAAAATTATCACTTCGTAACACACAAATAATCATATGGCTTGAGCTTCAGAACCAAGACTAACTGTTCAGTCAATCGCTCTTTATATAATATAGTCGAAAGAAGAATGGTCTGCTACCTCATGGAACGGCATGGATGGCACTCAAACAACGTAGTCACTAACACGTGCTATGAAAGTTTGTTCCAACTGTTAGTTCGTTCCAACAAAAGGTTTTGGACCTTCAAAGCATATGTTTTTTTCTTGTTTTTTTGTCTAACGTTGCACTATGTATTTTGTCTACTATTTATTTTTATAAACCATTAACGACTAAATTTTAAGCTTCGCCTTTTAACTGAACTCCAATATCCCTAACCTTAGATAGTCGTTATTTATCGGAAGTTGAAGGATCGATTTATTGTTTTCCTGATACATTTCACTTTTACTTCTAGAAAAAAAAATTCATTATCTAGAAAATGACAAAACAAAAATTTTTTTTAATTCAAATTATTGAATTACATTTTTCAAGAAAATTGAAGCATGGAAATGCATAAGGGTCACGTGTCAAAAAAATAAACTTAAGTTTTTAGTAATTCACAATGAGGTTAAACTTTTTTAATAAATATCAATACATAACTAACCTCTTGGATTAACCCTTCTTGAATGGTTAGTATCACAAATACTATTATATTTAGAGGAGCAATATTTTTTATCCCTATCTTTGTATTCAGCTAATTTCCACAAAAATTAGGCTTTCTGCTTGGATGTAAGTTAAAGCACTATGACGAATCCACTATTTAAATCCGGCTTTGAAAAGTTTCCAACATAAGTTTTGGTGAAGCTAAATTCCCTTAATCACTTCTCTCAAAATACTCTTCTTACTAACACAGATACTAATGACATGACTCATTCTAAATTTGATATATATTTTTGTTTTTTTGTTAAATTCAAATGCAATGTTTATTTCATTTTTAATCACATTTTTTAAGCCTTTAGTACTTTTTGAATTGTGCCACCCCTCTGAAACATCTATTATCAGTTTATTTTCTAAATAAGTAAAATTTGATTACTCATATCAGTAAATTAGATATATTTGTTTTAATTATATTTTTTCTAACTTTATTTTTTTTTTCAGGTAAGTTATGCTTGATCCTTGATTCTACCCTTTTCTTTTTATCTCGAATCAATGGTGTTTGGTAAGATTTTGAAGTGCTTTTACTTGTTTTTTTTACATAGTTCTATTCCTCTGCGGTTCAAAAATGTTCGTCAATATTAGCTCCTAGTTGTATTGATTTATTTTGGTGACGTTGTTTATATTTGTATTTTGAATGAAATATAGTACGGTCAAATATTTTATCATGTTTAATATTTTTATAAAATAAATTTTAATACCCGGTACTTTAATTTTTTTTCAAATAAGAGGGTGACCTTTTTTTCTTAATTAGTCAATTTTAAAATATTGAAATACTAAAAATCAGCTTAGTATTTAATAATTCCAAATTAAGGATTAGTTGGTTCCATGATTCATAAAATTTAAAAGACTTATAATAAATGAAGTCATTCCATTTACAACTAATTTTATTCCATTTTTAGTCTCTGTAAATTTAAATCTCAAATTGATGTATCGTTTTATTTTTTTTTAAATATCTCTTGTGTTTTCGATAACAATAATCATTTATCATCATATATTTAAACCTGTTCACTAGTACCATCGTGCCATTTTTTTCTCTTTTTCTGAACCCTGGTTTGCTTTTCTATTGCTTCTGATTTTCTGGTTCGAAATGCTTGTTCATTTGCATCCCACATAGATTTATTTGACAATTAAAAAAAAGGAATATTTTCCTTTTGATCCACATTTTTTTGGTGATATGAAAATAAGTAGATCCTTTATTCATACTTAATTTTTTCTTCCTACTTCAAAGTTTTGGTTTACCCTCCCAACCTCATTCTTAGGGATTCTTTTCTTTTAAACTGTTACATCTCATTCTTCCTCTTTTCAATTTCTGAAATTTATGCATTCAGTATATTGTCATGTCTGTTTAAAAAAACAAATAAAAAAACTTAGTGAGGCTCAGAATCGATTTTCAGTTGGTTGCCTTGAAATGTCTATCAAAATTACTGGTCTTTCTAAAACATTTACAATAGCAATGAAATTATCGTCTCTCGATATTTCAAGTCCTATATTTTGATGGTATCGATAGTTATAGACCAATATTTCTGACTATGAAACTAGGTACTGATATTGGGCATTGGATGATATCCCTTCTCTCTAGCTTAGCCTCCCCACCCACACCAGCTTTTCATAAATGACCACCTCCTATTAGAGTGTTATGAACTTAGCATTTAAATATACGTTAGTTATTAAGGTTAATGGTGGTGATTTCGACCAGATATCACTCTCGAAGTGAACTTCGGATAAACTTAGATTGATGTACTTCGTTTGTATGGGAACAAAAGGTAAGCCCTAGACATGCTCATGTGTAGAGACTCAATGAGCACCACACCTTGGCTCATTACCATACCCGTCTCCTCACATTAGTCACCCTGCCTTTCTTCCTCTCTCCTCCGGCTCTTTCCTTTTCTTTAATCTGCATCTCTTTTGTTTATTTTGCATATTTTATCTACAGAATTGTCGATCTTTTTCTTTTTTTTATTCATCTGCATAAGATTAATAGCGCTAACTACTTACTACTCTTACGGCCTCTATCGTGATATTAATTAGTGTGCACTATAATTATACAATAATTCTTCCTTCGATCGTCTAGATGATGACCTACTTAATTTCAAAAGTATCTTTACTTAATTAGATGAATTATGCTTGTTAGGAAGTAGTTATTCTAGCGAAGCACCTACTAAAACCCGTAAGCCATTCCAATGTTCAAGAAGGTAAACGATTAAGCTGGAATCATCTTAAATACATTCGACGTCTACGTATCAATAAAAAAATACCGTTTTTATTTTTTTTTATTTTTTTTTTTTTGTGGGCATGATGAAGTTATAAGCTGAAAATGAATGTGACTTGATTCTTCTATAACAAACATTTTCTCGGCCTATTTTTGTAACTATTAACATGTTTCAGTTTTGGTAATCCATCGTCAAAAATGTTAATGTCATGAACTATTATATTTTTAAAAAGCTAGGATGATAATAGATGAATACAAAAAAAAAACAATGGTGATCGTGTTAAACCTGTCAAGGTCTTGATCTTTACCAATTAGTCTCAATTTGAAATAAAATACTTTTTTTTTTTGCTATTACAAAAAAGGATATTATATAATAGAAAAGGACTGCTTCCGTTTAATGGTAAAGATTGTCGGATATGAACTGTTATTCGTCAGTAAGAAACCTCTATTGTATCCCTGACAACCATAAAATAGTCCATGTCTCCTTCCAACGCTGGAACTGGGGCTTGTCTTAATGAAAACACTCGATCCCCACTGGAGGGTTGTAATCACCATTTCCGCTAATTCCTATTTCCTTATGTTAATGTTGATAATGTTAAAAAAATTCTTATTGGTCTTGTTCCTCTTGTTACTGAATGAAGTATTTGTTTTCAGTTTTTAAATTCAACTTTCTTTTAGATTTTATTTTTGTTTTTAATACTTTTTCAATACTTTCCCATGAACATGTTTTGATTACAATATTTCTATTGAAATAGAGCAAACAAATAGTTATTATGTTTTATGGCTCTCGATAAACAGTTATTGGCCAGAGTTTCAGACTCAGAATTATAATTTAAAGTTTCTCCTTTCCTATTGTTATGCGCTTTCTGTTGACTTTCTTCTGAAGGTTATGGCCCCCTTCGATACCTGATTTTACTCCCACTCGGTTTCGAAGTTTATTTGTAATTTCATTTTATTTTTTTAGTCATGTTGGAAAACTTAATGCTATGCATACCCCCTGTGCCCACGCAACTTTCCTTCAAGATTTAGTTCCGGGAATAATTTTTACACCAATCATCCGACGCAATTATTCATTTTCTTTTACAGGTGATGCAATATGTCGTGTTTTTGTGGTCTGGCCTTTTATCCTGTTGTTCACTCCTTTCGAGACTTTAGGACATATATATCATTATAATTCTACTAAAAGTGCATAGATTAATTTCATATATACATAAATATAATATGTATACTTATTCCTAATATTTCACATTTGTGCTATTATTATATTTCAATCCCTGGAATACTCTTCCGGTTTTTTTTTTTTTTTTTTTCCTTCTATTATAGAATTTTCATGCCGTCTATCTTATTCAGACACATGTATAATTTTTTTTAGGCTAACATTAATTCCTCATTAATATGAGGTGGAGAAACCATTGAATTCGCCCTTAAAAAATGTTCTTTGCTGGAAGAACATAGAAAAAAAAATATTGTAATAATATAGTGTAGATGCATGAAAGTTGAAATGTAATTCTGATTTAATTAATATATGTGAGTATTGATCAGTATCATAACAACCTAATGTATTTGGGCAGCATTGTTTTATTTTGTTATAAAAAAAAAAATAAAGCATTTCTCTCTAAAGCTATCGCTATGTTACTTCTGATCATGGCCTGTTTTGGGTAAAGGCTATAACATAAGGGAACTTCGATTGCCTCATTTTTTGCTAAAAATGGGTTTGATCAGTCAGCTTTGGACTCCCGCTCGCTCTTCAGGGATAAATAAACCCAAATAAAAGGAACCTGTTTAGTTGACATAGCACTTACATAGCAACATAGCAATACTAGTGTCACCTCTTGTGGCAAGGGTTGTGAGGTAATTAAGCAACTACGTACAATTTACACTATTTATTATTTACAATAATCTCTTACAAGTCCCAACTACAAAGGGGGGTGTACCATGACTCATAAATTACTTGGGGCTACTTTACTACTTAGAATCCCACTATGCCCCAGGCTCACTCTGCCTGTCCCAGACTTCGACAGCCCATCTCAGACCCAGCCTCCGCTCCAGACTGCCCCTCTCAGATCGCCTGACTCCGACTCTCCCAGACTGCCTGACTGTGTCTTACTGTCCCTCTCAGACTACCCCTTCTACTCTCCAGGGCCAGCCTCTTCTAGGATTTCCCCCTATCTCTCAGGGTCTCTTAGGTTCAATGGACATCTTAGGTTTTCCACGTGACACTAGTACCAAACTATCTTATCAGCAATATGCAAATTTCTTTAGTCACATTCAAACAATTCTTAATACATACTGCCTAGTCTTCTTCCTTATTTAAATTCGGTTAGCCATTTTGTAAAAATAAAACCTGTTTGTAAATGAATTAACAGATAAACTTAAGCTTATTAAAACAAACTGTCGCTAATTTCCTTTTTTGTTGGTATAAACTTTTAAGTATATATTTGTGAATTTCTATTATATTTATTCATGTGCAAATGTGTTAAAATTACATCTTATTACACACAGTTATCAGTTTTAGTTTTTACTGTTAAAATTTTAAACTACTAAATTTAATTAAGTTACTTAGTAACCTTTCGCCGACAAGGCTTAAGGACCTTCTGCCTCCATATACAAAATCGACGATACCATATGATTATTGAAGTTCACATTCCCTTTACAATGATCTGTCAGTTTGTTTTCGATATGTTTAGTGCGACTTTTTAATATATTATAATTTAAAAAAAAAATCAATATGATTATGTTTTTTTACTATTTTCTACCTTCTACGATTTTATTAGTATAGGATGACTTTATAGCTAACATCCGTTATGTGATGTGTTGCTATCCTTGGACAGTGTTCTATATATAGAATTGTTCTATCTTTCATCGTATTACTGCTTATTTTTAATGTTTTATTTTGATGAATATAATATTCACAGAATTTTCACGACTTGCATCAAGTTGAATTATGCCTATTTGGATTAGTTTTATAGGCATATTTACTTTTTTTTTAATGTAAAAAGGTATCTTTTCTTTCTTCTTAAAAACCTTGTGTGATTTAATGATCCATTCGTTCTAGGCAACATAAAAAGATGTATCTTGACCTTGTATTTATTAATAATTTTTCTTGTATTTATGAATATTTATTTTGATGTATGTATTATTAAAAAAAATATTGCACTCTTTAAATGGCTTTATCCCATCATGAACCTGGACATCATGTTAGTAAATATCTCCCCAGGAGCGGGACGCATTTGGGTCAACCGTTTTGGGAGGGTATGAGCTCACTCCCAAACTTAGGCTAGGACAAGATCAGAGCGACCCACTTCCTCGATGTCTTCTTACCCCCATCGAATAGAAAGCTGCTGTGTATCATTTGCGGCTGCAGGCAATCAACAACTAACTGCTCTCGTCCAGGAATGATCTCGCGTGGGAGTTCTCCTCTTCCTCTACATATCCATATCCTCTCCTTTCATCTTTTTTTTACTAACTTCCTTCTCTTGTATGATCTCGTCTCTTAGCTGCACCTTTACCTTCAATGAATATGCTTATCGTTGCTTAATATATTCAAAGAGTATGAAAACACTTGTACCCTTCTAGGTTTAGAGGTTTTAATAATATTATACTGCTAATTCCTCATTTCTTATCCCTGGCAGGTATGTTTTTCTTCGTAATTTTTCTTTTTTACATTCTTAAAAACTTGTTCAGATATTGGTGACTTAATTCTCTGAAAGAGTCTAATGCTTGTTAAGCACGGAATATCAATTAGGATTAAACACCCTTCAGAAAAAAAGGTATAGAAGAACTGGTGTTAAAACCCGGAATAGAAGTTAATAAGCTATAAAGAAATGTTTTCTTTATTTTCACCATAATTTATGTTTTTTCATCCTCTAATTGCTTGGACTTATTGGTAGGGATGCAGGATGCATTTAAAACACTCTCTGAGGTGTTTTGGATCATTGTTTGTATCTTCGACAACAGCTTCCTTATTTATTTTTGTTATAATTGTTGGGTTCTTAATGTTATAAATTCGATTTTTTTTTTTCTTTATTGTATCTACCAGAATGGTAACATTGTAATCCGAAATACAATGTAACCTTTCGTCCTTGTAGAATACTCTGAGAGCAAAAAACTCAACATCAACCACTGGTCCATATGTGTGATCAAACTTTGCGCTTCACTATGCGTCACAAACATGTACCACATATCATCCTGTGTTCCCCTATTATTCATGGGGATTTAATCATCTTAGAAATAATATAATAGGATAAATGCCTTTTACTTTCACAAATTTTCTAATCTGGTGATTTAAAAGTGTAAAGTTTTAAGTCAGTAAGTTTTAAGTAAAGTCCTTATTAAAAAAGTATAAAGTCATGCAACTAGGTTTGACAGGCAAGTGGCTGATGACGTGCAATCGTCGAGTTTTCGTTAGGTTGAATAAAAAATATTAAAAAAAAAGATTTATAGAAAAAGAATTATATATATACTTTTTTAATTTTCATGATAAACCTCAGTTTTCTAGAACTTGCTTTAAAAAATATGTTTCTATATTTGAAAAAAACATAAATGTACTTATTTTTATGTTTATCAAAGATTGATTTAGTATGCTGTGTGTTTAGCCAGCATATGCAATAGGGCAGCATTACTCAATTCAGTATGTCTCTATATCTCTATTAGATAAGTTATATGCGGTTTTCTCAAGTACGTATCTGTATGAATTATCGTGTTCAATAGATGTTTTATCAAAGTTAAACGTTCGTAATTTTTTCATGTATAAAATTTAAATTTTCTAGTTTCAAGGGAATCCGTTTTCTCTCCCTGACGTCACGCTTTTCATGCACATTAAAAGATTTCTCTCGTTTGCCGTAGAAGATCACAAGGATGACCTTGTGTTTTCGTCAGGAAGGAGGCTACATGTACTATTATCCACAGATGGTTTAGTAAAGGTCCTTTTTTTTTGTGTCTATAATCTAGGGGTTCTTTTTTTCATACTGCATTCTTTTGAAAATGAAACCCTATCATGCCTAATCAAATTTTGCACTTAGTTTTCTTTTTTATCTTCTTCCTTTAGTTTTTATTTATCAGTCATAATAAAAATACATTGATTAGTTATAGTTAGAAAAATATATATCATCAATATTTTAAATAATTTATTTTTGAAGAGAAAAGATTTGGCACCGCCGGGAATCGAACCCGGGTCTTCCGCGTGACATGCGCGGTATGCTTATCCATTACACCACGGAGTCGCTTCCAAACGGTGCCAAATCCTTCCTCTTCACTGACACCTCTCCCACGATCTCGCAATTTTTGCGAGTATTTACGGGAGGTGGACAATTTTTCTCCAACTTTTGGGCATCTCTTGACTTTCGTCTATTTTTAAATTATTTTATATTAATTTAATCATTATCGTGGATGACCATTCTTGTTTTTTTGGAAGCGACTCCGTGGTGTAATGGATAAGCATACCGCGCATGTCACGCGGAAGACCCGGGTTCGATTCCCGGCGGTGCCAAATCTTATCTCTTCAAAAATAAATTATTTAAAAACAAGAGTGGTCATCCACGATAATGATTAAAATAATTTAAAAATAGACGAAAGTCAAGAGATGCCCAAAAGTTGGAGAAAAATTGTCCACCTCCCGTAAATACTCGCAAAAATTGCGAGATCGTGGGAGAGGTGTCAGTGAAGAGGAAGGATTTGGCACCGTTTGGAAGCGACTCCGTGGTGTAATGGATAAGCATACCGCGCATGTCACGCGGAAGACCCGGGTTCGATTCCCGGCGGTGCCAAATCTTTTCTCTTCAAAAATAAATTATTTAAAATAATTTAAAAACAAGAGTGGTCATCCACGATAATGATTAAATTAATATATCATCAATACTAAGAGAGAGAAGGCCCACTACCTATGTCCATTCACTAGATTAGACCGATTGGACTGTTTACATTTCACAATTAGCCTTATCATTTCTATTAGATAATCGAGTGTAGAGTCATTGATTTGGTTTCGTTCCATGGATTAATTTCTTTATTGCTATCAGCTGTTTATTTGAATACCTATTAGACGCCATTGAAGGTAACTATTCCACAATATTTTTTCGAAATCAGTCAAACTTAAGGTGCTAGGAAGTCTGAATCCTGAATTTCGGATACTGTTCAGAGGTTATTTTCTACTGAACCCATTCAAAGCTACATCTAAATATTACTTAACGTAGATTCACTGTATGATAATTTAAATTTAGTGTCAGGTAAAGTCCAATGAAATAATTATTCCTAACTCCAATAATTATTTTCTCGTCCTTAGCTTATACTGAACTGTAAAGCAATTAGGGAAATAGGTTGTTTATCATTAATTTAGTTTAGTTGTGTTAATAATGTAAAATATTGATGAAAACGCTCATTAACTGATTAAGAACATTACTATGTTACAAAATGCTCTTCCTTTGTGTTCGTTCCATGCTTACACATACACTAAAGATATGCAGACACATCGGACGGATGGTCCAGTGTGGAGAAGCACAACTGGCCTACTGACTGCTCTAGAAAGCCCTAAGCAACTATGAAAAGGGGCATTGTACTTGGATCACGTCTCCCATTCCCCCCGTTTCCAGCTATAATATGACCCGGAGTTTTTCTTTCATTTAGCACCCCTTTGGAAAGTTTTGGAAAGTCGGCTACGCTCTTATCTAACGGTCATTCATAAGCCTTATGATAGGAGAGCTTGCGGCAGCAGGCACTGCCGGGAGTGCATCAATACGCCGTTTAATATTGTCAATCTTACATCTGTTCCTTGTCAGGTAGCCTCGATAGGAGTAGGCCTATCTTTGTTTGATGCTCGTTGCGAAACGTCGAACAACAATCACACCTCTTCCTCTCTATAGGTGGTATTGCTCTGCCATTTTGTGACATTTTATAGCGTCTGATGTCGTATTGTGAACTTCCTCTTAGTACTTCAATATTGTGTAACTAGAAGCTTTGTGGAACTACCGAAATCAATCATCATCGTAAAAATAACGCAATCCTTTTCTTCCGCTCCGCAGTGTGATTCCATCTGTAGAGTTTAGTCCAAGCACAATTATTTATTTTTATAAATAAGAAAATTTTTAAAAACTCCTTATTAATAAACTCCTATTGATGTCAGTGAGTGTCATTATTTTCCGTTTTTTCCATCGTATAAATATGTCTTGTTAATATTTACTAAAAATAAATCAGACGGATGTTCTGAATTTCAACA
Organism: Aelia acuminata; assembly: GCA_911387785.2. Lineage (NCBI taxonomy): Eukaryota > Metazoa > Arthropoda > Insecta > Hemiptera > Pentatomidae > Aelia > Aelia acuminata. The sequence goes on along the minus strand of OU426982.1, from coordinate 86,717,027 downwards.
CTGATAAATAATAATAATAAAAGAATAAAAATACTTTTAGCTTGATAGTTATTTAGCGAAATTATATTTTAAGCTTCTTTCTCAGTTGGTTTACAAGGTTCTCGATATCAACTTGCATATCATATTTGTTGTTTTTGACAGCAATTACCTGAATAGTTTCACATTGTTAGGTGAAAATCTAACACAACCTTGCTGAAATTACAATTATATCCTTGCCTTAGTTTATACATTAAAAAATACCGTTGAATAGTTGTTGTAGTTTTTATCTTTTTATTGGTGCCCTTGTAATTGTTATAACCTTATTGTTATATATTTATTCAATGTAACCCGTTTTTTTTGCCAATAGGTACATAGCTTGCCGTGCCCTTTAAGCTTCTAAAACTATGCTTTAAGGTGGCATCGTAGCCCGTACGTGCCTATTATGGGGCCTAGCTACCATTAGGGGTAAATAAACCTAGGGTCAATAAACTTGCTATTGAATAACATCCCTAAAAAGTCCCCTATATGCCCCGCCTAAGTAAGAATTGTTAAATTCCATCCAAGATAAGCCTAATTTCGTAGAACTAGCTCATTTTCGGAAAATAATCTATCATTATTGTGAACGAGATGGGTATCGGACCACTCACAGAGTATTAACATCAGTTATCAACTTCCTAATGGCTTTTTACCGTGTCCAGCACTTCCTTAGATCTTCTTCATCGACAATAATTCACTATATTACTATACTCTTACTTGTTTATTTATTATTATTTATTTTTTTTATAGTCTACTTAATTTTCGATAGATATCTTAAATTTTATATAGACTGAAAGGGGGCCTAAAAATATCTTTTTGTTGTAGATCCTCTCTCTACTAAAAAAAAAAAACAAAAAAAAAAAAACATGGTTTAGTTTAACTGATGAGTATCCTTTTCGAACTAAAAAATGATATGATCATTGATTAACGTTGATTTTTTTTAAATGAATATTTTGACTTTTTCAACATTTTTTTGATAGAATTGAACGAATGTTTTGTAATGTATTATTTTTTTGGATAGTTTGGTATTTTTTATTTATTAATATTTCACCAGTACCAATGGGTCGTTGGCGCATTCTCTGGCCATCTTTAAATTCTGTTGTAGTAGCTACTCACTCGTTTTAAGAAAGTCAAAGAATACTCTAATTTTAGTTTATCTTTTAACGTTGTATTTTTTCGTTCTTAGTACAATTATTAAGTGATTATTTTTTTTTTTCTAACAATCCATTTTGTAATACTTTTATTAAACATGTAACACTCTTCAGCTGGAAAATATATATTCATCAATAATAAATCAATCCAAAGAGATATAATTAGAGAAACTTATTCAATTAATTGGTTTTGATTAATGATTTTCTTGTTTTACATTCAGCATATATTAGTAGGGACATGGTTTGTCCAGTTTGTAGCTGTTCGTCCCAAACCCGCCAACGGAAGCGGTCTCCAATGTGAATGCCATGCATACTAATTACACCGATAAGAGATAGACTAACGGCATTGCTAGCACTGCCTAATGAATAGTCGATTTTGTTGATGGACTACTTATTTATTTTTCCCTCTCTCTCTCTTTAATTGTTTTCTTTATGAAGCTAAATATAAATACTATATTAATATTTGTAAACTCAAAACTATTGAGATGATTTTGGTGGGAAGGAAGATATTCTGAATTCACATTGAGATTCAATTTACATTTTTTATATTCTAAATTTGCATGGTCAGATACAGGTGGTCTATCTCGTCACAAAAAAATAAAATCTTGAAAATCAGCTTGAAATTCTTATGGTTAAGGTTTACGAGGAGAGGACATATAAGGCACAGGAAGAAGTGGAAAAAGATATTTATGAGATATTGTCACTCTTAAGTAGAGTATCTTGTGTTCTTAAATTTGTTTTTAAAAATTTCCTCACATTTAGGTTTTCTTTAACCAAACATATTTCAGAATAACAAGGAATATCGCAAAGCAAATTAGATCTAATCTGTTTTTTCCATGCTCAAACATTTTAAGGATTTTGGAATGAAAATATAAAAATTACTAGATAGATAACCAGAATGTATTTAACAACCAATAAATTCATTATTAAAAACACTTCTATTAGTATTTTTTGTTAGAATTGCATTTAATTTTTTTTTTATCATGTAGAATGAAATTATAGCTGTGTTAAAAAAGAAGTCATTAAGCCTTACTGACGAACATTTATTCAGCTAAGATTTGCTAGGATTACTTTACCAAGGATTAAAGCCTATTTCGATGAAATAATTAAACCTTTGTTTAAAATTCTGTATCATTATACAAATTTTATATTTTATTATTATATTATTTATTTTAATTATTTTCTTAAATCAATTGTAGCTCGAATAGTGTGAAGTTAATCTTCGAGTTTAATGGTCAATAGAACTGGCCGGGAAAAGGAGTGGCATTGCGGAGGAAGCTGGCACTTAAAGAACAATCCAATGAATGCCTTTGGGCTCTTAAAGTTTGACATGCCTCGGTTGTCAAGGTGTAGCGGCTATTTACTGATCGCTTTTTCGTTTGTTTTTGTTTTTTTATTTATTTTGAAAGCGATGACTAAACTAAACTGTCAAGTATTACAGGAAATGCGAAGCTATCGTTAAATCAGCGATCCGTGTCGGATTAATCTTATCTTAATCTATTTCAAGTAATTACTATAAAATAGCAACATTTTTGCAAATCATATTTGTGTTTTATCAAAATAAATAAAGTGGCTGCATTGAAACCTCTTGAAATAAAGATTTTTTTCTAAAAAAGAATCAAAACACAAATTGCAACGAAGGCATTTGTGAGGTCTACTAATACTATGAATTACCTAGTATTTTTCTTTCGAATTTCCCAACTGTGAATAGATCAATCGTCTGTTGTTTGCCGTCACACTCCAATGATAGGTTTCTCTTGTTGAAAATATTAGAATTTCGGTATCGAAGATTGGTTGTTCTATCAAACATCTGTTTTGCAACTGACGTTACAGCTTTCTATTAAATTATATCCTGACTTATCTCGAAATAGATCCTAGAAACTGTACACTATGCTTAAATGTTTATTTTTATCTTTCTTGCAAAAGTATGTCATGCTGTAATTATCACGGATGTGTGGACAATGAAAATTCATACCTTTTTATTTTTCAATAGAATGAGAGAAATATTACATTATTAAGGTTTACTAAAATATGTATGCAAATTCGAAAGGTAAGAACTTTACAAGGAGAAATATTATATAAGTGTTTTATATTTTTTATTACTCCAACTCTGCAAACTTTTGAAATTAGAGTCATTCTGTCAACTGAAAGGCTCATATCTAAATCATGGCAGTACCTACTTAAACACTTGGTTTTAGACTTTGGTCAGGTTTTATGTAATTATTTAGCTATTCTATACTCTAATACTTGAACTTGTTTTTACTTTAAAAAATAAAAATAAATATTCAACACCAAATCAGTAGATTTTAGGAGTTTTCAATCACTTACCATCTAGCTATGAAAAAAGTAATACTTTTATTCATCTTAATGATTAATTATTGTTCTTCTTAATGTTATTTCATTATCATTTTTATTTTATTTTTTCCAAAACTATAATCCCATTGTTATTCTTAATACTAACTAAATAGAATACCATGAAATGTACCTGAATTTAAGACTACTTGTATTCTTAATGTTCTCCTAGTTAATATTTATTCGTAATATGTATTCAATGTATACTTCGATATTCTGGGTGATCCAGTTAAATAATAGTTTCAATAGTTACATTCATGCTTTCGAGACGCTTTCATTGTTTTTAACCTACTATTGTTCTAATAAATGTTGTAAACCTACGACTGTTCTATATAAATGTTAAAAAAGTGTGTAGGACGTGTTGAGAAGCGTTCTGAGAAATTTTTATTCAGCTTTGTTTATTCTGTTAAGAACATTAGGGTCACTAACTGAACCGAACGGCGAGTCATGTCAATCTATTCTTGTCGTTAGGTCTGCCCACTCCGTCTGTTTGTTTCACCCCGTTCTCAACTTGTTCGATCGCCGTCCTAGTTTTTCCTCTATTTCTACTATTTATGTATTCTATTATTCTATTTCTAGTTATATAAAAGAATTAGAAATGTTTATATAGATTTTTTTTTTAATTTTCCTAATCAAAAAATTTTTTTTAATAAATTTTCTTGTTTACTTTCTTTTAAAAGCCGGAATTATTTTAAACTGGAAATTCAGGGGTCTCAAAAAAAAAAAAAAAAATCACTTACATAGAATTTTTTTGAAAATCCAATTACATAGGTACTATAAATAAATTTGAAAATAGTTGTAAAATAGCACCCAACACAAAATTTAATGTCCTTTAATACATATCTAACAAAATAAATAAGCCTTTTTTTAAACCTACAATTGTTATTTACGTTATATTTGTTTTCTATGCATTGTCAAATAGTAATTCCTAAGTTCCAAGTTCCTTTAAGTTCTCCTGGACCGTTGAAGATGAATTATGTTTAATCTGAGATGGAAATAGAATATTTTAATGAAGATAAATCAATAAACTTTTCCTGATCATGCTTCTATACCTTTTGTTGCAGCTTATTTTATTTTATATTTTTTTGTAAGAGGCTCGGAAAAAAAAAATGCGAGGTGCTTCAACTCTATGACCAGTATGACTACCGAGTTGAATCGCTTCGCAATGCTCATTGAAATTTCCTTGTATCGTTGCATAAATCATTCTGTCGTAAGTTCACTCAATAGGTTCAACCTGGTGTTACAACATTGCCACCATTGTAAGTATTGAGATCATACAGGTTATTGTTTCTAATGGAATATCACTTTCAGTAATCTCAAACAAATATTTATCGGCAAAAATAAAAATCAATCAGTGATATAGTAATAATTAAGTAAAAAGTCAAATCTATCAATATATCAGTGATAAATTAAAATCACTAATTTGTATATTAATTCTTTGATTAATACCTAAAATGCCTACAAAATTAAAAAAATCTTATTTCCTACATTAATATTTATGCGATTATTTAATGCATTATTGTAGTATTTTCAAATTGGTGAAATCAATTAGTCGTCCTGCATAATGCTTTAATAATGGTTTTTATGTTATGTTTTTAAAAGTCCCCCTTGTTAAGGGATCTGCTCCTTTGTCAGTAATAATTTTTTTTGAAAGTGGATTCTGTGCTTAGTAGCACTCTTGAACACGGAGAACCCTTGTTTTTTGTTTTTTTTTTGTACTGATTGTAAAGGTGTGTCTATACTATGCCTAAGGTTATAGAACGATAACGAAGAACAAATGTGTGGGGGTAGTTCGGTTTTGTAGAACCATGTCGGGTCTTTCCGAAAGCAGCCCGAAAGCCAATTGGTATGGATCAGAGAAAGTTGAATCGACAACTACTGTGTGGACGCGTCTTAACATGCGGTTCGACTTTCCTATTGAAAACTTGAACAGATGTATTAAAAATATTTGATGAAGCCCACTTCATAAATTTGGTAAACTGTTTAATACAAAAAAAAAATACTATGCTGTTTATTAATTATTGTAATAAACAATTAGATATAGTAAAATATAGAATATTCCAGTATGGAATGAATTAGTAAATCTATACTGACTCACAGAGTATTAAAATGCTCGCGTTCATTGTTAGGCTACGTGCGTGACTTTTTCTTCAAATTAGCAAGTGAAAAGGATGACCGATGGATGGATTTTGGTTTGAATGATTGATTTTTGAATGAACGTATGATGAACTCTCTACACTAAATGCTCGGCAATTTTCGAAGGTAGTTATTCCCAATCATGGCGAATGATTTTTTCCTGTAAATTTCTCGCTGTCCAGGAATATCATTTGGGATAGGACTTTCCTTCATGAGTTGGCTAAATTAGCCATAGATGGCATAAGAAGCGGACTGCTGCGGTCTGGTCCTTCCGCCCTATTAAGCTTCCTCCGTACCGTTATTCAACCCACAGTGTACTACTACTAGAACAAATCATCACTCAGCTCCTTGTCAGATTTATAGCATAATTATGGTTTTAGCTAATAGATATTTACTATCTCAATTCTAACTTGAAAGGGTTATCCATGTCGCTCAGTATGGTGTATGACTGAAGTCATCGACCAATTTCTTATTGCAAAAAAAAAAAAAAAGGATTTCACTACTTCCTTCCGCAAAAATGGAAATTAAGTTACTTGTTTAAGGGACAAAGTTCTTTTAAGATTATCCTTGTATAAAAACAAAAAAATAAAATTTTAATAGTTTTTATATGAAAAATTTATATATCTTTATTATTGTCATATCCTGACTATTAAGTATGGCAAAAATATAACTTTACAGTGTTTCGGAGTCCTCCATCGTTGGGTGCACTCATCATTATAAGTTATTACTAGTAATAACAAAAAAACTAATATGTTAATTATATTTTTTTTAAATCAATTTATTAGTAGTTTCAGTTTAGTTTCCACAATATAAAATTAATCAATCATTAATATCTTATAAACATTAATCAATATCTGCTCCGACCTCACTTTTACTAATTAAAAAACTTATTATTATTATATTTGTTTTATTTTTATGACTGGCCATAATGTAAAATGGCAAGTGCACCTGATGATGGGGTGGCGGACCCCGAAAAGTTGTGAAATGTTATTTTTGCTATACTTGTCCATGATATGACAATAATATATAAATATATATATATATATATATATATATATATATATATATACTTCTGAACATAAATCAAATTAGAGATTAGGAATGTCAAAGATTAGGTATACCCAGAAATAATTATTTACATTGTTATTGAGAAGAAATTATAACATATTATGTATAACATATTATATAACATATTGGCGAGCAATACATTTTTTTTTTTTTAAAGAAAAATTAGAAAATATATCTGATACCCCAGTTTATTCTGTGTTTTTTTTAACAAGAAATCAATCTGAGCAAATAAAAAGAATGGAGAACTTTAGGTAAGTTATTCGACCAAGGTACAAATTAATTTTTATATTATGTATATATTCATTTTGCATATAGTGGATGAGTTATATAACATAATTGTTCGCGAGGGCTATGACTCAGTCTATTCTGTATTTAATTTTCATTTGTTCGTTAAGGATATTCACCTTCGTACTTACAGACGGCTGGCGTGGAACCAGCGGATCTTCTGGTTTTTGCTCTAACTTAGAAATAAGCAGCACAGAAAAACTAAAAGAAGATCTAAAACCTCATCTTGACTAACTCTAAAGAGAAGCACTATTCACGGATAGCGGCCGTATAACTAAGTACTTCTTTAAGTTCGAGTTTCATTTAGATTAGGTGAGCAAGGCTGTTCGTTGACTCGGTTCGACGCAGTGTAATGCTACCTTAAGTCTAAGAAGCTGTTAAGATGTAAGACTAAGTTATACTGCTATGTCTATTTTTTCAGAATTTAATTGTTGGTATGTTTTTAATGCGGAATATAGCAACTTATATAAATATTTCTAATTATTATAGGTCAGAATTTCTCTAACCTTTAATATGATATATTTATTTTCTAGATTGCTTCTCTTATATTACCTTTTTCACACTTTCTATTTCTTAGATGATTCCTTCAACCGTGTTAAGAAAAAAAATATTACAGCTGTGAGAAGAGGGAATTCAACACCTTTCGAAAATCAGACTCTCCAATTAACTTAAGGCTAAAGGTCAAAGGAAAAAAATATGGTTTGCTTTCTCCTCAAACTAATGGAAAATATGTACAAAAAAAAAAAAGAAAAGAAATATATTGTTTGTATTTACTTTCCACTTAACTGAATTATTTTTATTTTATGTTGTTATATATAATGCGAAATTAAAAAAATGGATTTTTATACTTAGGAACGCTATTTCAACTATTATGTATTATTTATTTTTGGATAAACATTGACGGTGTTAACTGGTGAGTTTCTGTTTAGTATTTTCCCTTCATATCATTCCTCGATACATTAAAAAGATAAATGAGATTCACTATTACGTTTATTATTTGTTGTTTGTTTATAGAATTTTTTTAACCTAAACTATTTTAGTTTATCCTGATATATACAGAAGTTGACAGTCTCTTTTTTTCAACATTCCTGTCAGAGATCATCGTGTAAATTTTTTTTAATCAGTTGAGTGGATACCATTAAGATAAACTCAAGATTTCTTACACGAAAAGGTCATAGGACCAGGAAGGAATGTATGACGTCATGAAGGGCTATGATTGCCTTAGGTCATTGACAGTTGGGCCCTAATAGTTCAGTGATCTTAATACTGAAACGATTAGCAAATTGCTGATAAATCAAAATTTGCCGAAAGAAAGTAAATATAATAAAAATTTTACACAACGTAATTTAAAACATTATTGGATTTTTATAAGTATATTTTCGATGTTTTATTACTTAAATTGTGATAAGTCTTAGAGGACATGCATTATTATTTATGATCCTGTTGGGGCAATTGTGATATAATATATCTCTTTACTTTTCTTTTAAAACAAAATTTATTTTTAAGGATATTTATTGCTATTGAAGTATAACGATCCCCCCCCCCTACAGCGTAACAATTTTTTACTCGCCGAAATTAATAATATACCAAGCCCTTTTATATTCAACCTACGAGCGAGTGTCGGGTTGCTCTTAATGTTTTTGCATAGTGTATTTACATTGGCCAGGGTGTGCCGGTATTAATATTAATAATGTTTCATACCGTTAAATGAACATGTCTTAAATGTCAGAGAAGTGCTAATGTCTTGTTAAATGTAGGTTAAACATGTGGGTGGTCATTAGACTATGTTTTAGGAGAGTCCATTTATGTAATTAATACATTCATCATGATTGACTTAATGAGGTGATGAGTAAAGCTTTTTATTTTTTTTTCTTAATTTAATCCGTATTAATTTATTTAAAAATTCACCGTTGTGTTCTAAATTATTTCTTCTACAATGAATGTAGAAGTGTAGAGCAATTTTTATTCCCATTTCTTCTTACTATTTCATTAACTAAGCTATTATATTTATAATTCAATATATTGTATTTAGTTTTAGATTTCTATTTAACATACATAAATAACTCCTTAATCCCCCTTATTTTTAATTATTTTATAATATTGAAAGTCAACTACATTTAAAAAATCTTACTTGTTTTATTTCCTTTATCAATTTTTTTTTCTGGCTGGGGATAGGAGTAATGCATACGTCATTAGTTTTCGAAGTTTCATTTTTAAGACGTAAAAAATTAGAGAACACGTATACATTCCTGAAGATTGATTTTTGGTGAATTTTTCCGCTTGTAATGTTGTGTTTCTTTCTTGTATTTATAAATATTTTTTATAATAATATTTCTATTTAACTTTTTCTTCTTCTTCTTTCTTCTTCTTATTTCTTTGGATGTTCTATATTTTTTCTATTATGTGTATTTTCCTGGAAAAATACACATAATTTCTATTTAAATTTAAAAACAAGTCATTTTCGTTACGTTATTTTAATTCCTGTTAAATCATGGATAAAAATGTTATCTGTTCCTTCTAAAGAAATAATAAATAATCATGAAAAAAAATAATGAAAGCCATAAGATTATTACAGAGAAAATTATTCTAATGAATAAAAAATAATAAAAATAGAAATCTATATAAAAAGTATAATATTTATGCGGCATTTTTATTAGTTAGTTTATTTTTTCACATAATATTTTATGAATTTTTGAGGAATCTGTTGCTCCTCGGGTCTCCTAGAGAGTTCGAGATATAAGATTAAATATTTAGATTTTCCTTACGTTTAAAATGTAATGACCCTCAATAGAGAATTTTTCCGTTCGAAAAACAGGAAATAGAGCTCCGAAATTACCTGTCCAATCCAGTCTAAACGTTAAGCCATTTCCTTAGTAAATTACCCTCGGATGATGGAGGTCAATGAAATTACACCTTTAGGCAGGAGCAGGTCTTGCATCTCCTACACTGTTCTCCTCTTATATCAATCCGTCTTCCTAGAACTGCCTATTAACTAGAGCAATGTCAGGTAAATAGATAAATTATAATATATTGAGATAACATTGGAGAAAAAAAGTCTAAGGTCTCTTAGTGGCTTGTTGTGCTTTATGAGCATACTTTTTTATTGTTTATTTATTTTTAATTGATTTGACACTAAGGTCTTTTACACCTTTAATTTCATGTTGAAACGGCTTCTAAATATTTTTATTTTTATTATAAGCGTATATTTGTTTAGAAATCGGTAAGATTTTCTATTGTGCCACTTTTCCCTTTATATATATCATTGAAATATGTTGTAGATCTATATGGCTCATGAGCTATACAATCAGGAAGTACATACAGTAATGTTGTCTGGCCCACAATAGAGACATATTAGCAGTTCTTATTTTACCATAAACACACCATTCACAACTGAATGGTGTATGCCCTATGTATATTTTATTTTCTATAAAAAAAACAACTAGGAACTGTGGTTTCGATTTCAAGTATGTCAATTCACTGTTGTAAAGGAACCCATTAAGAAAGGCGAAATCGTAGAAACGTTATCAGTTCCATGATTTTGCCAATGATGAGTGTAAATTATGTAAATCGACCCTTTTATCCTACCTTTCTTTTCTTTTAAAATGCCAATCAGAGTCAAATCTTGAAGAGAAAACAAAAGAGAATACTGCCTTGCCACTTTTAGATTTAACGCTTCAAGAACGGCACTTAAGGATTCGTTGAGTCCCCGTTCGGTTTGATAAACGATGGCGTATGTATAATTGTATGAGCAGTTAGAAAACATGAATTCTCAATCAGGGGTTCTAAGTTTTTCTCCGACCTCCTTTCGAATATGCTTACGCATCCCATGGCATTTTATGTCGTAATGTTAATAGGTATATTTTTAAAAATAAACTTTATATATGTATATAGATTTGTATTAGTCAATTAAAGGAGTTCGTAACAGAAACTCAAAAATTGAGGCATCCTCTAAAAGAAAAAGAAACAGATACAACCTGACAACTCTATGCGATGCGAATTTAATTTTTGCATTTGAATAAAACAAATTCTCATCATACTTTGGATCTTTTGATGTTTAACAATTATATTTATAGGAAGAAGATTATTAATATAATGTATGATAATTGTTTATTTATAATCCATTAAGAATTGCTATTATTACAAAATAAATTTAAACTTATACTAAAACTTTCTAAGCTTTCTAAGAAAAGCTCTTGGTATCGACTTGTTTATATAGATACAGTGCGTTTATAATTAACGCATCTAGTTTTTAAATCGTCGTATCTGTACTATTTACATGTTTAAAAAGGCAACAATGTTCTATATTTTTTTCCAGCCATAGTGAATGAAAAAAATAAATAAGTAGGTATTGGAAATAAAATAGTAATAAAAAAAAAAAACTGGTGCGTGCGCGCAACATACAACTTTCACTTACCAACTTACTTACATTAGAAATTAATGTGTTTTGTTAATTGCCACTTCTCAAAGTTACACATTTTTCCACATTCATTTCTTAATTAAATTCATTCATTAATTTGCTCTATAAAAAAACTAATTTATTTTATTATTAAATAAAAGTTTTTACTTGTGATAATTTGGCAATGCAAGCATAATACTCCAAGTCGTCTGATTTTATAATTCTCTATGTAGGTACTTGTTGAAAATTTCATTTAGTTACCATGAAACAAATAATTTCCATTAAATGAACTGAACGGCTTTAATTCTGTTAAAAAAATGGCTTGTCATTAAAGGCGTACTTCGCATGTGTGGGCTCAACGTTTTTTATGAGTTGACTGAATATTTTTCTTTTTTTCCCCTCTATATGTTTACTTGATTTTTATCATATCTCATATTTAGCCATTTCTTATTTTTAGGCGTACGAGAAACAGTAAATTTTTCCATATAAACAAAAAGAAAGGTACTTTATAGGAAAGAAAAAAACAAACAATCAAAAAAGCCCCCTTCCCCATTTAAGCCCCAACAGAACATTTTAATAATGATAAAGCTTACCTGATGTTATAAGATTTTCATTAAACATGACGAATTTGATGAAAATCGTTAAAGCCGTTTTTGAGATAATCGAAAAAAAGGTAAAAAGTTATGAAATAAAGTGCCCCCTCCGTTTGACCAATTTTAATTAAATGTAGGCTTAAATCACACCTTTGGCATATACATACATCAAATACCCAGTTTGAACAAAATCGTTAAAGCCGTTTATGAGTAAATAAAAAAAAACACGTGAAAATGATAAAAAATTTATTAAGTAAAGTCCCCCCTCCAGTAATTTGGATGAAATTTTTACAGTAATATCTCGGGCATTTACATACACTAAATACCCAATTTCAGGTTAGAACGGTTTATAGTTTTTGAGCTAGTCTGTTCACACACACAGACCATTTCGTGGGACTTGGTTAATTGGACTGAGGGGACCCCAAAACGTGTTTTTCCGTTGAAAACAGGAAGTCGAAATTTTTCACGATCGCAATACTTTTCCTTACTATATATTTCGTAAATAGATAACTGAAAGTAAAAAAATGATACGAACATTAAAGTTCGCGCATATATGATGCATACAAGTCAGTTTAATTTCAGTGTTCGTTTGAATTGTATAAATTTTTGAATCGTTTCGATTTGTACATTAGTTCAATTACCAGAAAAATAGAAATTTAGCTACAAAGAATTTTAAAAAATAGAAAGGGTTTTTCAATTTTAACTGAATGGATACTCGTATTCTTGAGATACATCACATCTGTTTCTACCGTACGGTAAACTCTAGGAATCCTATGTTAAGACTGTACATGGATGAGGTTGAAAGAAGTGGGTAGAGCAGAGGGGAAACCCCAAGACCACCAAGAATCGAAGATAAGTAAAAAACATATTCGCTGCGTATCTGACGGATAGGTGCGCCCGCCTGAAGTGCTTCAAGAAAATGGATTGATATCAATTACCCTCTTTAAAATGATTTCATCCCTCAGGAATAATCTGTGTTTAGTCTTAGACCAAAGTTTCACTTTGGACCTGAAGGCCAATTTTAAGAAAGTTTTCGATATAAAATATCAAATTCCGATTTTATTAAAATTTTGGAGGTAGAATTTATTGTAGGTATTTCAACTTCCTTCACAATGTTTGTTTGCATATAAAATATGATAAGTGATAATAGTATGATGAGTAATAATAAATTACCATCTTGCTTAATTCCCAATTATATATATATATATATATATATATATATATATATATATATATATATATTTATAACGAACCACAAATATTGCATCGTTACAATCGACTGCCAAATCTCTATGATCTCACTTTCGAAAGGCCACTTTATTAATTCATTACTGAGATTCCTTTGCTGTATCCTAGTGAAATAGTTTTCGATTCTGTTCTATGATACTATTCTCAAATTCTGAGAGTAATAAATTCAATTCTATTCCATAATGTAATATGCTTAGCATAGTTCATTAGTTTTAGTTTCTTCCTTCGTTTGGGCAGGACAAGATTTTGATAATATGATTTATAGTTATTCCAGTATTAGTTCTTGAAAAAGTGATATCAGAAACTTATAAATTAAATGATGGAAAAACTGTTATAAGACATCATATTAAAATAATCTTATATTCACATTTTATAAGACATTACTTAATAATAGTTACAGATAAGTTATCAATTGTTGGTCTTCAAACCCGTTAGGCCGTCTAATCCTATCTGGAAATATACGGCTTCTATTAGTCTCACTAGTCAGTGGTTGCACTATTATACATAGACAGTCTGAAAGCTAAATGCATTAATAAGTACAGCTAAATATTATTATAATCTTTAATTATATAGTTAATTTAGTATTTTTTTTTTTTAAACCGAACTTTGAAAAATTATTTCTGAAGCGGGCTTTCACGACACTACACGATCTTTGGGCATAAAGGAAGAACATCTTTGATAGTCAAAAAAGTAGTAAACTTTTTCAAAAATATATGTTTTTATTTTACTTATTTTGGATAAAATATTCAGTAAGATACGTATTTTTATCATTATGGACGGTATTTTTTTTATTGAATTAGGGTGCTGTCAATGATGAATAATATCCTAAAATTCTAATATTTTTTAGCCAAGTTTTGCATTCTACTTTCTCCCTGGTAAATTAATATTTTGGATAGCAGGTAAATACCTTACATGTTTTTAATGATATTACCCATTATATTAGATAAGTGACTAATATTGTAAAGTGATGTTTTTCTCAATTTTCATATTTCCCCTGACTCTATTTTTTATAATTCTTAATGAGTAATAAGAAGAGATTAGGGGTTAATACATCTCTAGGTTTTTCGGAAAATACGAACAAAATTCTATGAATAAGATATTATAACTTATATGTTCATTTTCTATTTATATCTTATGTTTGTATTCATACTGATACAGTGTCTCATCCTTGTTTTGACATTTAAATATTTAAAAAATATATATTCCTGTTTACTTTTCAATTTATTTGCGTAATCCGATATCATCATTAGTTATACCATTGTTTCTTATACATGTCTAATCTTTCCTTATATAAACAAACCCCTTTTGTTTGTTAAATTCACTGTGTCATGTTATTTTAATATTCTTCCTACCCCGCAGTAAGAAGCTTACTATTAATCTTAGTCCTTTGGGAAAATTCCTTCACTAGACTTATAATTAGATAATATCAGTTGAATATTTTATTCTATTTATTCTTTTAAGCATAAACTTCAATTCTTTGAACTGTCCATTATTGAGTGGGACTTCTTCTAAATAGACTATCAGAGTATGTTATTCCTCCCAAATCCGGTCATAACAGAGCATGAAATATAAACTTCTGCTTTATGTTTTGGTGGTGTCAAAAACACTCCGGTGTTTGGGTTGTCCTACAAAATTGTCAAAAAATAAAAAACATCTAAATATAATTTTTTCTGGGCTTATACATGGTAATTAATCTTAGGTTAAAAGTGATCCAATAATAAAATTTAGTTTATAAGTTCATAAATTATTATACGAGTAATAGAGCTTTTATTTTTATTAAGCGATAAAAGGATGGGTTAAGATAAAATAAAGCCCGTTTCGGAAGAAGTGACATCGGGGTCGCTTTTATGCTTCGCCGTGAATAATTACCATGAAAGGTTAAATAATGAATGCTTTGGTAATTTACTTAATGTACTTTTCTTACCTTTACCTTTCTTACTTTTTTTATTTTTTTTTTTATTTTCCCATTAAATTAAAGTAATGAAATGCCTCGAATCATGATAAACTGATGTTACGGCTATTAAACGTGTTTTCGATTTCGACTTAGTAATAATTTTTATTTACCCTTTTACTTTTAAAACAAAGGTTTATAACATAATACCTACCAGATCTTTATTTTTCACTACGCTTTTATATTATTCTTTTGTAATTTTCTAATTGTAAAGAATAATTATAAAAATTAATTGATTTAATGTTTGATCTCTCTCTCTCTCTCTCTCTCTCTCTCTCTCTCTCTCTCTCTCTCTCTCTCTCTCTCTCTCTCTCTCTCTCTCACTCTCATTCTCTCTCTCTCTCACTCTCATTCTCTCTCTCTCTCTCTCTCTCTCTCTCTCTCATTCTCTCTCTCTCTCTCTCACTCTGTCTCTCTCTCTCTCTCTCTCTCTCTCTCTCTCTCTCTCTCTCTCTCAGTATCTACCTAAGCAGAATTTCAATAGTGAGCAATAAATTAAAATAAAAATTTTACTAAAATAAAAACCACATATCCTACCTACAAAGTTGAGCTTTGGTAAACCTTAAATGTAAACATTAAATAACTCCCACATGTAGTACCCTTTTTTTTTCAAACCTAAAATCATTCATAAAAAACCTTGATTCTTCATATTTAACCTGTTTGGTCAAATCCAGACTCTCTCTTCTATTCCTAATAATTTTCTATAGTGTTTGAAAAGGAGATAGTTTTATTCTTTGTAGTGTTACCTACGTGTAATTTCGTTTACTAATTCTTGTTTTCTTTCACATCTATTAGTTTTTTTTTTTTTAATTATAACGCACTTTTAATCCCATTAAATATTTAAATATTATTTTATTCCACTAAAAAAAATGTTATTAATTTTAATCTAAATACTTATTAGTTTGTATTTAATATTTAATGATAAATATACTTATTTCGTTTTGTTTCCTTTTTTAAAACTTGCTTGCCCTTGTTGCTAAAGAGATATTGGGAAAGTTTGTTTCCCAAAAGCATTCTGTGGGCCAAGTTTATCCTCTGGAAACTGAAGCAATGGATAATCGCTTAATACCTGTGTTATGCCGGTTGCCGTTTTCATTTTGTAAGTCTTTCGTTGGTATTTCTTTTACTCAGATAGCGAAAAAATAAAAAAAAAATTATCGTACAAAAATTAATATGTTTAAAAACTGTGTAGTTTAGGTATATGTTTATTCGGAATACAATAATTATTTTGATTGTTCGTGTGTGATTCCAATATCACTTTATTTCAGGAAGCCCGTTTCGAAAAATTATATGTGCTTATAATATCTTTTATTGATCAAGGCTTCAGGCCTTATAACATCACGTTAAAATCGAAAGGAAGGGTGGAATATATACCTAAATAAATATGCAAAACTATGCGACTACGCTAATAAAACTTCCTATATGTATTTCCTGCTATATTTTGTGGTTTCAATAAATAGAACGCCAAGTCAAACCTTTAAGCTTATGGGGTGAAAACCATTATAAGCTTGTGATTTTTTTAAAGAATATTTTTTTAAATACCTACTGACTTTCATATCTTAGAATTTATTATTTTTATATGAAGACATATATGAGGAAGTCATAGGAGTGTGCTTTGCATGTAACCCTGTTTTTTTCCTTTAAAGATTCAAACTATTTTCTTTCTTTATTTTTTTCCACGATATTTTCCACGGCATTGAATGAATCATTTCGTAACAGGGGCTGGTTAAGACGTCGCGATTCACGCTTTCTAAAATCTTGCCTTGGCACTTCAATTACTTCACCCTATTTTGAAAAGTTTAGGCAAATACTTTTTTTCTCCATCTTTTAATAGCTCCACATAATCGATTCACCTCCATGCTACCGGTTTTATGAAAAATTTTTACATCCTAGGTTTTACTTGTGTGCGGATTTCCTGTGGTATCATTCATTCGTAGATTTCTTATATTAAATGCTAAAGCAACGGCCCCCTTCATTTGACCTTTTCATGTATGGTATTTAAACATTACCGGTCAAGCTGCAGATCCGATTATTCTTAGGTGTAATAAAGATAAATATCCTGTATTAATTTAAATTTATTACAATAGAGAAGAGGTAAAGTAAAAAATAAGAAATGTTGTAGTTTTCTTTCTTTGAACGCAATTTACTGGACCTATTATGATTATAACCATTAATAAAAAAATATTTAAATACAAAAATTGTGCGTCTGAGACGCCCACTTTCAAAATGGTGTGTTATAGGTCTTAAATTTTGCAATAAAATTTTATCAAAGCTCTGCTAAAAGTTTTTTATTGATGGCTATATTAAATTTCTGAAATTTCCTTTAGCTTTCTGTGCAGCTCGGTTTTGTAAAATGTGTTAATTTTTTACTAAAGAGTTATTTTAGGTGCAGTGTAATATTTTGAAAAAGACAATCAAAACCAAAAAAAATAATTTAAAAATATATTGAATAAAATGACTAAAAAGAAATTTAAAAAAATTCTTTTTTTTAAAACATAACCAAAATATAAATGGAGCTATCCCATTTTGAAAGCGGACGCCTATAGTGTCCTCCTTTTTTGAGATGAATAGAAGGTATGTATTACTTTTTCTCACTGTTTCCTATATTCTCCACGGGGTTTTGAAATGTGGGACTAAAACACTGTTGACAATTTTTTTTTTTTCTAAATCTTTTTATACCGTCATTATTTTTTTTTTTTTTTTTTTTTTATTACTTCCTCTTCCTCTGCGGTTAGGCTATACGAGGTTTCCTGGGCCAAGGGAAAGGGTTGGGGATGATAGCGGTTCATCAAATTTCCCGCTTTCTTAAACTTCTTTTAAAGTTTTTGAGCTTGCTATCTTCGGGTTCCCAAACATATGTCGGTTGTCGGTTGTCAGAGGCAACGCGTATTTCCTAACGCGTTTGCCCATTCGGCCGTCCCGCCACCTACCGTCATTGTGCTATAGAGCGTTATGAAAAATTACTTGATTAGAAATTCATGAATTCCCCGGTCGTACTAATGTTGTTACCACTGAGCTCATTTCTCTCCCCGATAATACGTAAATAAATTTCTCCTACCAGAGTTTTCACTCATCATTATTAAATTTGCAATTCATCTTCAGCTCATATTAAGTGTAATATTAATTCAGTAATAGTAATAATTAACAGTATATTGTATATTTTTTTTCATTAGATCCGGTCGTATGATTTGTCTTGATGTTAACTGTGGTAGTATAAGTCATGTTAATTATTCCTAATCATTAGTGAGGAGAAATCAGCAGTTTTAATTAACCTTCTTATTTGTGATAATGACTTGAAGAAATCAATATTTTAAATGCCCTCTTCCTATCCTACAGTCTGAACCAACAGTAATATATTATGATAGGTTGTGGCGAAAATTTCACTGTCACGAAAAAACCAAGAAAACGAAAACTAAGAATATATCCGTTTTATTTCATTGATTTATTAAAAATATGTGCTTTTTGTTAATATTTTCGATTATATTTATTAGGTTCAATATTTTGCGTAAACGTCCGGTAAAATGTTTGAAAATCATAAGAAATAGATCATACAGAGTTTTTTATCAAAAAGTTAAGGCCTTTTATAATCTCGTACAATCATTATATAAAATTGAAAATATTTATTAATTGAATAATTCAGATTATGAGTTTTTTTTTTAATCCGTCCTTTTTTCTGTTATGGTGTTGTTGTTTATTTTGAATGTAATATTTTAAATATTAATTTTACCCCACATTCTTTTTTATTTTAAAAAATATGCAGACCACTTAGTTTGTAATCTTTTAACTTTCGTAACATAATTGAATTATCATGACAAGTCAAAATCAAACACAAAATTGTGGCTATTGGTAGGTATATCACTAGAGATTTTATTTTCGTCCTTTACTTTAACTTTATTTTGACTTCCGAAAATGGTTTATCATTTTTTTGAAGTAACCTCCAAATCAACTTCTTGCATATGCGAAGGCCAAGAAACGATATTCCGAAAAAGCATTAAACAGAACCTCCTTGAGTTATCCTGGTTGTTGAATAAGTTTTTTGTGGTTGTTTTAATTTATTTACATTTAATTTGACAAAAAAGTAATCGCTACTTTAAACCGTCACAATAACTAACAGTTAATTTTGAAGGTTTCCTAAAACTTTCCCCGCTTAATTTTATTTTTTGACTGCGATATTAGTACGGATTAGCTGTTCATCTCAATAGATGTATCTAATTGTAGGTTTACCATCATGAATTTATAATAAATAACATAGCTTATTATTATTGCCACATCTACTCGTAATCAACTATTCTGATCCTTGTTTAGAAATGTCTTGTCGATATAATTATCTTAAAGTTTATTTTCACCGTCGATTTTTCGCTTATTTACTGCCCAAACGGTCTAAATATATAATATTATAAAAGATTACTCTCCAATTTTTGCCACTAAAACTTTCACCTTGTTAGGGGGACATTTGGCTGTCAGTGTCGTATCGTTAAACCAAAATTTTTAAATCCTAAATTTCCCCGAGGATATTTCTTTAAAACTTTCCTTTTAACGTTTAACGAGCACTGAAGATTTTCAACAATCTACTTACTGATCGGCTCGTCTAAGAGAGATCTGGGTATATCTCGAATTACTTTTTTATTTTTCTGTATATTTTTGCTTTGCCGGAAAATTGGTTTACCTATTAACGATTATTTTTTTAGCTACTCTATTTTTTTGGTTAATTGCAGAAGGAAAGAAGCTGATTGCGTTTTAATCTTGATGATAAAATATTTTATCGGAATGTCAAAGAGGGTATTAGAATTATTGAAAAAAATAAAATATTTGATACGATACTAAGAATAATGTTCATGTATACTCTCTGTCTTTTTATTACGATTTCTTCATTATTCATTTATGTTATTCGTTGCTAACGGTACCCATAAAAATAACATTATTTTTATACGATTTAATATTTTATAAGTACTACATAATCGACGGTTTAAGAGGTCCCCTTTATGGTGCGTTGCAATAAAATATTTTATTATTTTCTTAATTGGATTTGTTGATATTTAAACCTGTATGTAACAGAATTACATCTTGTATTTGTGAAGGAAAAGGAAAAAAAAATATGACGTGCTTAGACTTTTACAGAAACTAACCATCGATAGCTTTCTTATAATAATTCTTAATTAGAAGGTTCCGAGGACATCTTCTTTTCAGCCGCCTCGGGGGATTATCAGGGATATATGATGAAACCAGGGAATAGGATTAATAATGAGTTTATTGTGAAAAGATAGGTACCTGAACTTGCCCAAATCAGTAACATATCATGAGGTCTTAATGGATATTTTTATATGTGACTAAATAAGGAGCATTTGGTATTCTGTTAAGGATTTTGGATTGCAGGAATTAGATATGAGAGGAATTCGATGGTTTGGTATAGCTTCCGATCTCGATTCCATATGTCCAGCTTTATTATTGTCATGTAAATGAGCCTTTTGTGATTGATTGGGAATTGTGAACGTTTGTAATATAAGTGATGTAGTAGGCGGCTACGTCGAGCAGTTACTTGTTTCAATCTTGTATGAGGATTCCAAGTTGATCTTGATGAGCATTTCAATTCTAAATAGCGGATCTGTGTTTTTCATCTTCTACCTGCCTCGACAAAAATATATTTCTCAGAATGATTGTCAATGGGGATAATGAACGAAATATCTCGAGATGCAGCTAGTAAATATGATAGGCAAATAAATTTACAAGTTATATATATTTTTTTTGTTGAAGTAATTCGTTATTGGAAGACTGTATAACTATCATTTATTTTGCTTATATTGATTGAGTTGTTTTCTCTCTCTCTCTCTCTCTCTCTCTCTCTCTCTCTCTCTCTCTCTCTCTCTCTCTCTCTCTCTCTCTCTCTCTCTTTTTGTAATGGGAACCATTATTTTTAATAAATGATGGCTTCTGAACCTGGCATTAACCCTGTAGATATTTCTTTATTATTATGATGTTTATTCTTTATTTTATCCTTTAGCTTTTCTTTTTTATGGATTGTGAAGGAAGAAGGCGAAGATGCAGACATACTCGTCCTTGATCGGTATAGTTCATGGCTATGATGCCTTTGTTCGGGGGAGACTAGTTATGCAGGCCACTCTATCTGCGGTTCCACTTGAAAACTCTTCCTCTTCAGTTTTTTGTACTTTGTTGTCCATCCTTCAAGGATAATAAGATACGAAAATTGTTCATGATTCATCGATGTTCCTTTCCTGTCTCTGAAACATTTAAAATTGAGGCGGTATTATTTGTCTTTTTCGATGACTTTTATTGAGATCTCCGGAAAACCTCTTTTTCCTGCCCATTATCGATTCAGCAACTTTCTACAGGATGCAAGTTTATATTGCATAAGGTTTTCCGGTTTCCGGTCAGAAATTGTAGCTGCGTGATAATTTGATCATTTAACGCTCATCTCGGAGTAGGGAACACACTATTAATCGCTTTATGAAATTATCGAAAGTAATGGAGATATTCAGTGACTCACCTCTTTCATTTCCATGTCTAATTTTTTAAATAAAAATCATTTATTAACCAAATACATTCGTCGGTCAACTGTGGTGTAATGGTTAGCATAGCTACCTACAATACTAAAGGTGGCAGGTTCGCATCCCGCGGTGGCCATAGGAATGTTTAAAGGGAGTAAAAAATCCTTGGCTATGCTGTCCCTCGGGTAGAACGTAGAATGGAGGTACCGAGCCTTTACGATGTCAGGTATTCGTTAAAGATCCCTACCCTATAATATCCTGGATAGGCAAAATTAAGGACTCTCGCTGTAGCATTGTCCGATTAACCTTAATAGCATAAAGAGACGTTAAACAAACAATCAACCCAAATACATTCATTACGAAGTGTTATTTTAGCTTAGAAACAATGGATTAGCTTCCTCTGGTAGTGGGTTCAAAGAAGCAGTAAGTTAGATGGAACGTTCTCTAGAAGTGCTTTATCTAAGATCTTGATAGTTTAAGTTTAATTGTAGTGTGAACACGGCGTTTGTGTTGATTTTTGTTCTTCAGTTTAGGTTCTTTTCTGCTCCTGATTGTTTCCCTGAACTTTGAATTAGGTGTTTCCCCAGTTTAACTTCTTGTTCTTCATGACGAGATGTATTAACAGGGCAGTTGTTGTAAGCGGATTACTGTATAGTTTTTGTTTTTTATATATATAAATTCATATATATATTACAAAATATATAAGTCCATAACTTTATAAACTTGGCTTCTTAGTTGATATTAATTAGGAGGGCGGGTGCTTGAAGGAATCATAAGCCGATGGGCCATTTTTACTAAAATCATTTTCCAACACGTCGATCGACAAGTTGAATCTTTGAGAATCGACAGATAGTAACGTAACTTCTAGTTATGGTGCCTCATTCAATGAAATTAAAGGACTGGTGATGATTTTAGAGATTCCTGCGTCAGCATGTTAACACAGCGAAAAAGTTTTAAAAACAGTGCGAAAAGTTGTAGCAGGAATGTTCATACGGTGCGGAGTGTTCAAGGTTGTATAATAGTGCTACTTCGGATATGATTATCAAGTCTACCTTTGAAACCGACAATTTTATATTTGTTACATTATTATTTCTTATTAAATGACGCTATTGACTATATTTCAAGACGACATATTACGTCATACTGCTCTATTTCTGAGATACCGTTCCCATATGCCATCCAGTTCGTGGCAGGTAGTGACACTTGTCCATCGAAGACTAGCTTGAGGTCCGTTATCTAGGGCGGAAGCGTGATAGCTTCGTGAGCTCCTCATTACAATCTTCTTCTGGCGATGGCTTCTAACCTCTTTACTATTATTATTTCGGCACTATGGTGATTTGGAAGATTTTTTATAATATTATTTTACAAGAATATATTAGGTTATTATGTTGGTTTGGAACTTAAACCTTAAAATGCAAGGAAGCAATAATATCTTTGTCTAACCTATTTGACGTGGTCACTCAGTTAATATTTGGTCCGAGATCAGAAAACATAGAAATAATTTATAAAAGTTTATAAAAACATTCCTAAACTTAAGTAATTACTTAATTAAAAACTGAGAATTTCATAGCTGTTAGAATGGATTAACGATAAAACATTAAATGGATAATCAGAGCTAAACCAGTGGTAAACCGAAACTAAGGTGAAAGATTATTTGACCAGTCCCAGAAAGTTTGGATTTAATTAAGTTCTTCAAGTGAATTCATTCGTTAAGTTTGGTTAACGTGGATTCCTGATTTACTTAGTTGATAATAAAATGTTCGTTTTTTAAATTTTAGTATGTGTGCTGCCGAAGCGAGTAGATTTTACCAAGTTTTAAATTACAATTACATTTAGAAATATTTTTATAAAATATTATTTTAAATAATTAATTATACTATGGATATTAATAAAATATATAAACCTAAATAAATCTAACATCTATTGATATAACAAAAAATTCAATTTGTTTAAACTTAGACATAAAAAAAAAAAAAAAATGAAATATTGATGCTGTTATGACGCAGACACCCAATAACTCGTCAATCAAAGAAAAATTGCTTTTTATGAAGATGTTTAATAAAAATTAAACAAGTATGTATGTTATAAAATAACTTGACATTCCTATGGAGCGCCCGGAACGTATACAATTACGTAAATATTAATTTAAACATATAATAAAATACGACATATAGTAGATTGCGTCCCCTTTGATTTTTTATAATCTGTAAGCATCTTGTATCAAAACCTAAAAAAGCTTCCAACCATTATTAAAGCCGATGTTGGTGTGTAGTTTGTATTTATATTGTAGTTTGTATTTCCGCTGATGTATTGTGTAGTTTGGTGTGTAGTAATTTTATGGCACGCAAACTATAATAGATCACCACCTTCTTATAAGCAATTTTTTAAATTGTTTCTCTGAAGGATTTTATAACTTCATCTACACTTTTACACAATAAGTTAATTACTGATTGCACAGAAACCTTCGAAACGATAAAAAAAAATCATTAATTTTAATAGATGCAATAAATTCAGTAAATCGTGACGTTTGAGTAAAGGTGAAAATGGCAATCACTATAATGGGCCAAGTTTTGTGTAATCTTTTACCTCGACGTGTCCCATGAGGGAACATTTTATGTTGGAACAATGGACAAAGAAGTCGTTCGTCTTCCATTAGTTGTATATTTAGTTTTAGATTTATGTTTGTTTTAAAAGTGAGCCAAGATAATTGAGTTGCGAATGCATAAGATCAATTGTTATTTTGTATTTATATTTAAAAAACTAAAATAATACGAGGTAAATTATAATTTATGTAGCTACGTAAAGAAATTTTTCAATCGTATTCTCTGCTACATTGGAAAAACATAAAGGTTATATTTAATTACTATTTAGGTACTGTTGGTACTTACGTATTTGAAGGTCGCAGTATGACCCTCCCTGTTTCTTTGTTGTCACTTATATCTTATAGTAACTGATGGCGCAGTTTATTTTGAAATTTTTTAATTTGTAGTTTTGTTTTGTTTCTTACCATTCTATGTGATAAGTAAGTATAAATAAATAAATTTAAATAATCTGGTATAAGGTTATGTTAACAGTTAACGGCGACCGTCTTATACGTGCTTACCCTTCTTTTCCTCGGATTTAATTTTAAAGCAAATCATTTGTCTATAAACTTTTGCTAATTCGACGAATTGTTTTTTTTCTTTCTAGATTTATTTAGTTTTTTATATTTACATTAGCCATGGTATTTAACAAAAGCTTTATATACAATATATCCTGGAAGACAGATTAGCAGAATTAATATGATTCATCAGGAAGTAGGTGATCAGAATTGTCCTGATTTTACAGTTTAACATGGGGTCATGCCATATTTCACGCTATGTTTCAATTTATCTGACATTCTCAAGATTGAAAAATAAAATTCAGTATTATCTTTCCTTCGTAAAATTTCGATTTTAATATATCTCCTTTTTGTTAAATTTGACCGTCTAATTGATGAATTCGGTAAATTTTACAGCCAAATATAGGTAACTCTTAAATGCATTGAATTTTAGTTTACCATTTTATCAGTGCTGTCTATTAGCACCTCAATGTACTAAAATTGTACTCATAGTTGCACTTGATTAATTCCTGGTACAGGTGTAAAGAGATTCAGGTTTTGGCAAGTCGTTAGGCATGTCTGAATTTATAAATTTGCCTCATATACCAGCTTTGGATTTTTCCTAAATTACATCTTAACATTACATCTTACATTTATTACATCTAAATGGATACGAACTTTAAGGGTTATAAAATAAATGATTAATAAACCAAATTATGATATTTACCACTATTAATGCTTCGATTCGTGACAGAAATTGAGTCATTTTTATTATGTGTGGCGTCCCTCTCAAGGAATAATTTTTTTAAGAATTCAGACCACCAACATTAAACAACGAATTGTTTTGTTATACGTAGATGTATATGAAATTCTCTTAAGAATAACAATAAGTGTTCACGTAAAAGAAGGATTTATTGATGGGTTTCCTAAGAATTTTAAGGAACTTAAAACATTAAAAACTATAAGCCTGTTTGTTTCTATTCGTCTTGTCAAAATGAGAATGCCTTAGACAAGGTTTTTTGATAATTTCTCGACGTTTCAACTTTGGCAGTAAGGAGGTGAATCACACCTTGGATATGATACTCCCATAAAATCTTTACTTCGTAGTTTCCCTCTTCCTCATTCAGTTCTCGGAAGACGTTTCTTCCGTCACGGCCGAACCTCCTGCTACGTTTTACCTCATCCTGCTGGATGATGATGTGGTACAATTGTTTGCGGAATGAGCTCGCCTGGCTGCGGTTTTGGTTACTCTCTCCCCCTCGGTCATTACGACCGTTATGATTGAGAATGGGAACGACAAAGGCAGTATTAGGATCGGACGGTAGATAGCCGCAGAGCTATCGTACATATGGCACTAACGACCGATTGCCGTGTGGACTTCAAGGGTTGATCGTTAGTAATGGGCACCTCTCCCCAAACTATTTCTACCCCTCCCCTCCCCTCTTTATCTTAGCCTGAATTATTTTGTTTACCACTTCTTCTAGTCTTCCATGATCTGATGAATGCTATTCAGTGTTCCTGATGTATGATTGTGACATTATCTGTTCTCTGCATCTTTAATTCATGTTGTTCATTGTCTCTTCCTTTTTCAGCGTTTTCGAAACTGAGATTTGTTAAATAGTGAGTGTTTCCATGTTTTTATTTAAAGCTTTTACTCAATCGATAATGTTTAAAATAAATAGATGGTTGTTCGAAGAATTTTTCTGATTGTAACTACTTTTAATACTAATTTTGTAATTATACTTAGAACGTTTCTTTCAATACTATTATTTTTAGACCCTCAATCCTCAATTCCTTGGGTATATAATAGGACAGTTACGAAGTTTTACCAATCATCCATAGATATCTGGTAAAACGATCTTGAGCAAGACATACTCCTGCAGGAAGCACCCGACTCCAAACTATTTCCTTCTGCAAAATCCGATTCCAAGTTTCTCTATATCATCCGCGTCTTTACTGTTCTTGTGGATTCTTTTCTAGACTCTCCCAAGTCCGACATTGTTGTCCTTTCCGACCGTATGCCCTAACCATCTCCATTTCCGTCATTTAATGAGCTTATCAATGGGGGCTTGTTTAGTCCTGACCAGAAATCAACATGGGAGATAGTTTTAGCCTACCATACCATCATTATGTTTCGCAGACATCTATTGTCGAATGTCTGCATCTTCTTGGTCACCTGTGTTATGTTACTAGTATTATCTTGTTAGTAACTTTTTATAATGGCCATAAGAGATGTTCTCTCTAGAAAATACGCGATTTCGTATTTTATTGCCGATCAGTTTAGTATATTAATTTTTGGATAAAGATACCTTTAATATAAACATAAAGAATGTATAGAATACCATTCATTAATTGCTAGTCGTCTCGTGTTATGTATCATTTTATTTGTTAACATTTGTTAAAAGGTGTATTTTAGTTAGCATAGGTTTTGATTTTGGTTAATATAAGCTAAAGTAGTGAACGTAGAAATAAATAGCTACATTCAAAGCTGATACTTTTTTTCGGAAAGGAATATTAGGTTATCAATTAGTGACCTTTTAGGTTGTTTTTTTCTAACCTATTCACTGTGTAATGAATCAATAACCTAATTCATTCTGTTTAATTAAAACTTTTTCATGATAACTTATCTGAATTAAAGAAATTTGTGATAAGCCCTCTAATCATCAAACAAGAAGCCGTATGATCTTTCCAGATTAATAGAAATTATGCGATCAAGATTCTGAAATATGTATATTTAAAATTTGTTTAATTATTTTTTTCTGACTTTTTCAATAACTATATACATATCGATGTATCGATACCTGACCAATATTTATAACAATTTTAGATTATAATTCCCCAAAGTATAAATTCCTTAAGGAAACAAATTGTATTCCATTTCAACAAAGAAACATGTCTATATGTGGCCTATTTAATAAATAATATAAAGGATTTCATAGAACATTAAATTTTACACTGATACCGAAGGACTGTAGACACGTTGCCGTTATGAATTATAAAGAAGGGAGACAGATAATTATCGGCGGAAAATTGAAAAGTATGGATTTTTAAGTTGTTTCTGTGTTAATTGAGCCATAGATGAGTCTAAATAAAAATCCAAAATGAAAGATGAGACACTGTTGTCTAGTAGTCTTTCTTGTCCTTAAGTTAAATTAAAAACTTTACATGAAACTTAGTCAAAGTCTAAAACATATCTAATCGAAAAATTAATTTATGGGTGATATTTTTCATAGGATTCAAGTAATCTTATCTTTTTTAATATACATTTAGACATTAGGCTGTTTTAATAACCTACTCCACTACTTCAATCTTTTTTGGATTGTTTTTTTGTTTGCAATTACCTGATGCATTTTTTTTTTTTTGCAATTCTAAAGTTAGAAATAATTAATGGTTTGCCATGACTTTTAAACTTATTATTGGCTGTAACAAAAGAACTCAGTTCCTTGAACTTTCGTGAGACAATTCAAATTCTTTTCAAATTTTTGTATTTGATTATTTGAATTTTCTTTTATTATTCTTATGCAATGCGACTTAAGACATTTTTTTAAATTCAAGTTTTTTTTGTTTACCTTTGTTTCGATGATTTTTTAATTTGCTATATTTCTTGAAAGTTGAGGGATTATCCCTTCTGTGTATAAGCGAATATTTTTTTAGACTTATTGGAAGCGTAGAACAGTATCTTGCTAACGAAGATTAACAATAAATGACGTTGAATAAAAATGTATGTCTATTCTTTCTTCTCACTAAAACACTATTTCATTATATTTCTAAAAAGGCTATAATTATTAAATTTACATATTTAAAGCGTTATGATAAGTAGGTGAGAACAGCTTTCTGCTAGTTCACTATTTTTGGATTAAGCTGATTTTTTTAGTTATATTTTTGTACTTACTGTTATTATCCCGTTCGTTATATATTCTTGCGGTTTTACTTAGAAACAATGGACATGGGTGCATACCCTCACGTTTATAATTTACTGTTGTGTCGCATAGAACATTCGTAGCTGACGTGCATGATGATTGCATACTTTCCAAATGGTGGGATAAGAACGTAGTTTAAGAAAGTATTATCTTCCTGCTGTCATGCTAAGGTAAACAGGATATCTGGGTTTTCATCTTCCACATTAATGAACACTGTTCTTTCAACATAGTGAATGTTATCAATGAAGTAAACAAGCTTTTAGGAAGAGACTATTGAATTGTAGATATAGAATGCAAGGCCTCTAAGTCTCGTATAATTTCAATAATTCACTTAATCACGCAGGTTACATGCCAAATTTTCGCCTATCCAGGCATCTTAGATGATGCTTTAATAAGTTGGAGTTCATGGGCCATCTCCACAATAATTTAGTAAACAAGCTTTTAGGAAGAGACTATTTAATTATAGATATAGAATGCAAGGCCTCAAAGTCTCGTATAATTTCAATAATTCACTTAATCATGCAGGTTACATGCATGATTAAGTGAATTATTAAAATTACAGGAGACTTTGAGGCCTTGCATTCTATAGTTATCAATGAAAATAAAAAAGTCCAGCTGTTAATAGTTACTGTTCTTAAAGTTTATATAATAATTCGTAGTATTTATAATAATTGTGTTATACTATATGAAATGAACGAGAGGTGTGTGAACCTATAGGACTTTGATTTTGGTAATTTTTGGGATTATTTGTTCCATGCATCAATGTAAAACAAATGTTAATTGTAGATTTTTTGGACGATTTTTGAGATATAATTTTTTTAAATAAAGTGAATATTATTTATTATTTTATTTATTAATTCCATTTAATTGTTTTAATTAATAAAAAATATATATCTCAGAAACTATTTGAACTAGAAAGCGGAAACAGGTCAACTTTTCCAGCATTCTGTGATCTTGGTTTTGATATTCCACATGACTATATTGTAAAAATGCAATGTCTTAAAAAACAACAACATCGCTTTTGATTTAAAAATTAACATTTATATATGTAATAAACTTTAATTTTCTCAAAATTTGGGGTTTGGCACTTACTTCACTTTGGCTTTACAACGACCAAATGTAGTTGATTATCACTTAGCTTATTAGTTGAACCCTCACTATCATTTGTTTCCCGTTTTTCCTAATGAAAATGTAAATATTGCCTTAGTTTTTGTAATTATTTTGAATACTATGCTGGATTTATGGAATTTTACCACTAGTTTTCAATTTTTTTAGTAATAAAGCAATTTGTATCCCACTGTTATATTTTTTTTTTATAATTAGATATAATATCTATTTTTTTTTAATTTAAAAGATGACCTATTTGAGACAATTGAAATTAAAATTTTGAATTAAGTTTTAAGAAAATTTCTTTAGTACAAACCTATGCAGTGTTGTATATCATAAGAAATTGTATGGAATGTGCTGTGAATCGATACCAATCTCATTGTCCTAGCCAAATTTGGAAAACTTCTACACCTTTTTTTATCCATGATTTTTTTTCTGTTTCTGGACCTATTTTTGAGGGATTTAGAGGCCAATAATTCAAAAACGGGTAGACATATCTCAGTAATATTTCCCAATTGTTCCATAAAAGACCATGTGTACATATGGAACAAATTCCAAGAAAATCTGAGATGGTGAGATTCAAAATGATATATGTTTGTATTGGTTGGAAGTGGAATGACCCAGCTATACTAAGTATGCTATTATATTTTATATATGTTTTTTCGGTAAACATATGTTCGCCATAATACTTCTATTTACTTACCTAAATATTAATATTAGACTAAGTCACAGCAAAGTGTGGCCAGGTTCAGCTATTATTTCCTACAGGAAAATTTGAATGATTCTGAATATCCCGCTTAGTGACAACAGCTGATGCTTAGTTGCTGTTACCTCCGGTAGAGGGCAAGATTTAGTTCCAGCTTTAGCCGCTAGAAATCGTCATTGGTTAGGTCTGTTTTGTGCTGTAACCTAGCGGTTAAAGTTGTAACTATTACTGCTAGTTTGCTCTTGATGGTTGAAATTAATTTTAAAATGTCTAGTTATTTTAGTAACCCATTAAATATTTAAATTAATTCTCAAACATTACTGATTTAATTTGTGTTTAAGATTTGTTAATTTTTTTTTTTCCGTTATAGGTGAGTGTTCCTGATTTTTAACATTTTTTTTGTGATGCAACTGGATACTATGGATTATTATGTGAGTCATTTTTATTAAATTATAGCTATATTTATTCATTAAATTTAATTATACTTTAATTTAATTTGTAGGTGTCATTGGTTTTATATTGAATGTATTATCTGAGGTTAAACAGAGAAGAGATTTATTTTTATGTTTTATTCCTTAAGTTTCCATACAATTTATGATATTATTTCTATATTTGGTTATTTTATATACCAGCTCAAACTGGTGAATAACTTAGAAATTATAATTTCCTACTGAAAGAATTATTTAGCCTTTCATAGCAACTCATAATTATGTAACTTTTATCAGCATTTATTTTTTTGTTGTAGTGCGATCTTATTGGTCCTTATTAGTACTATATTATTCTTTTGTATCTGGTATTTTATCTGTGGCCTTTGATAGATTCAATTGGTTTCATATTAATTTCTTAGATCATTCATAATCATTTATGTAAATATTTTCCGACTCAATCCATACTTAATTATTTTTATTTGAGAAATAGACTAAAGTAAGAATTTCATTAATCAAATATAATTAGATATAGTATGGGAACTTTTTATTATATTTAAATCTAAATTGATTGATAGAATGTGAGCAGAAAGTATTTATTCTGATATGAGTTGCTATTTCAAATGATCCCTTTGATGAAAACCCATAACATCTGATTTCATTATATTTATATGTTTGATAATCATGTAAAATGCGAATGTTCATGTATTTCTGGAATCATGAAAGATGTTCTAAGCTGTAATAATACTTATATTTATATTTGTAAAGAATGAGACGACAATCTGCTTCGTAAAGATACATATCACTAACAATAAAATACTAAATATTATTTATTTGTTTATACTAAATGTTTAATAGAGAAATAAGGAAGTGCCTATAGTCCCACTCTTTGATGAATATAATGAGAACATGATAATAGTTGAGTGACCATTAATGTGAATATTCAATATATACTAACGTAGACCATGCTATTTTATCGAGCTATCCTATCCTGAATTCGGAAAACGAAGAACTGACAGATGTGTAATGGTACATATCCTTTACTATGGGATTTTTGCACAACATACAATAGTGTACTTCGGCTTCCAGCCAACATTACAGTTGTTCCATTATGCTTGAAGGAATGTTTATAAATTTTAATAGTATTTGTTCAATGATTATTTCATTCTGGTTAAAATAATGGGAATAAATTGTAAATTTATTCAATTTACCCCATATTGAAAATTATATTAATAAATACCATAAAAATAAATTTAGCATTTCTTGCATAAAACAATAAAATACTATGCATTATCCTAGTGAATATAAATTAATAATTCATATATTTTTTATCTTCATTAAATTATTATTAAATTTCTCTCCTGGTGACTACTTTTATTGATTTAGTGGAAATATATAAGCCTGATTGCCATAGTGCTTATAATCAACATGAGCAGTATTTACTACTAAATAGAACTCATGATTGGGATAGAAATTTAATAAGAAGTATATTTCTGAGTGAATACAAATAATTTATTTTAGTTAGTTTATTTTCTCTTATGATCATTTTATAGTAGTGAATATAACTATTTTTATGATTTTTTATTTATATTTTCCAACAATACAAATAATGTTGTATGAAATGTATTATGCCATTAATAGGAACCATTGTCTTTATCTTTAACTTGATTTAAGCTATAAAGGTGGAATACTTTAGCTGTAACGTTGATTATTCCTGCATAATTTAACTTGCCTTTCAGTGTTGACTTGTTGATTTTTTTATGTTTTATTCAAAGAAACATTACCATATTCATGGATCATTATTTCCATGTTAAAATTTGCTTCCAGTTTTTAATTGTACATGATTTCTGTAATAACAATCTCTTCTTAGCGACTGGTTGTTACTTAAGGTTGTGTTTAATAATATTAGTTTTACTCACTTTTAATAGTTGGTTATAAGTTATTAAATGGTTCCAAAATTTATATAGTTAGTCAATATAAATTGCTATGTTATGGCGATTGCTTTGAGCCTATAGCAGGCTAAGGATTGTAATCTTATAAATATTTAATAAAACTTTTGGTAATTTATTTTATTATTAAAAAGGTTGGTAACATTGAATATATAAGTTCATCAGAGGTTTGGGGGAAGGTATTAAATTTCATTTGAGCACAAGTGTATATTCATAATAAGAATTAAATATAAGTAATAAATTCCTCTATATCTATGCATGAATGGAATGATGTGGACTACATTTGTTTAAATAACTGTTCGTATTCCAAATTATTCACTTAATATTTTAGGTTCATCAATTCAATCCATAAATTTAGAATGAAATATATTTTTTTTTTATTATTTGTTTGTTTGTTTTGTAAGTTGGCCATAAATAACAGTCATAAAAAAAAAGTTTAAAATCCTCTAACAATACCTATTTATGTGTCTTTCATCTATTAAGTGGCATTTTTTAAATATTCCTCATAGGTTTCTAATGCTGATCAAACATTAGAATTTTATTATAACGTCAGGCAACAAACAGAATTTAATAGTTTTATTTTAAATTTTTCCCGAGAACTGTGAAAATAATAGATAAACATATTTTGTAGAGATATACAACAAATAAAACAATAAATATTTCTTCGCAAAGACATTGTTGGTCTTTTACTTGCTCTTCATAACAATTTTTTATGGAATCATAGAAACCTTAAAATGAACATTTTAATTCTTGATTTAAGTGCTAACTGACTAAGTTTTTAATTAATTATGTATCCATAATAAGTAACCAAACTTAGCTCTCTAAATGAATACAGATAATTGAGAAACTCCTTAGCATGTCAAATATTTATTGTTGTTTTATAAGAGATGGTATGAATATTGTTTTGTTGTTTGTATTGAAACCACAATTTTGGTTGCCCTTCTTTATTTATTGCTTTTACTTTTTTCTGATTAAGAAATAATGGCATTGAAATCTTGGTGTTTTGCATTTGTATATAAAACTAACAATATAAAAATTATAAGATTCTCTTCTCGAAAAGACCTAGTTTTGACCAAGATTTCCTCGTATGCTGGTTAAAGATTTAAACTTTACATACTGAAAAATATTGTTGGAAAGAATGTGCATGTCACTCATTTGTTTTTTCTTGGCTTCCTCCCTATCAATTAATTATTATTTTTATAAGTTTTTGAATAACTAATGTTACCAGTAGAATAATTGTAATAATAATAGGGCACTAAACAGAGTTTTAAACCTTAGTTAATCTTTCTATATATGAGCGTGATTTTGTTTAAATGATCTTGAAATCATTATTTAAAAATGACTGAACCCTTTCTTGACCCTTGATAAGTTGTTAAGTTTTTTAATTTCCCTCTCTAATCATAAGTTTTTGTTTGTTTTCCTACAATCTGGGATCCTGATGATTATTATTATTATTTTTCAACAGTTATGAGAACATTATTCATTTCAAGGATGGATGGGTGTTGGTTGTTGCATTCCAGTGTAAGTTGAGGTTGGACTGAAGTGATCAATAAGCAAGCTGAATGATGGCATTCGATTTCGTCAGATTCTAAATAAACCACTCTTACATCCTCCATTGCTGTGTCTTCATTTTTTAATTTCATCATACAACACGGAGAATCTGCAATGAATTCCAGAATTGGTGCTTCAATGTGAAACAATCAAATGTGAAACAAATATAATCATATTATTTTATATTAAAATATAATCATATTATTTTTGTCCTTTTAATAAAACTATAATTTTAAATATTGACTTATACATTAATTATTAAGGATTTTAGATGTTTTGTACTCGTATTACTGCTGAACATTTTACTAACTAAAATATCGCAATCGATACCTATCAAATTCTTGAATGTTTCATTGTATTCTATTTTTTATTACCTGCCCAATCGAATTCGGTACATTGACCTCTTAAAGGTATTTTAATGATTTTAGTGTTTTACAGCCCATATTATTAAAAATGTTAGCATGCTTTCTAGATAATAAAATTGTAGAATTGTGTCTAGTTAATCCTTTTGTCCACAGTATGCATCGGACGATTCGTTTACCTAAAATTACCTATAATATATATTTCAATATTTTCAATATGTTTTAATAGGTATTTTAAATCTGTATATTTAAGTACAATATAAATAAATGCATATCATTCATAGCTCTTCTTCTGGCAAACTATTCAGAGAATCTTTCGGAAGGTAGAGGTTTTGGCTACGTGGAAAGGATTTTTGCAAAGGTGTATTTTATGGGTGTTGTCTATTGAGCCACATCTGGTTTGCATTTTTTTTTTTTAATTTGTATGAGATGCAGAGGCTTTTCACTTTTTCATTTGAATAATCAACAGAAATCGATAATGTTTTAGTTATGCGCAAATAAAGTATTATTTTATTCATCGCTCTTATCCTGGCTTTTTTGGGGGATCTGACTGTATCATCCATCTGTAGGAGAAGGAAATCTTTAAAATCATACGTCAATTATCAAAAATGATTAAGTATCAAAAAAGTATTGCGTACCTACAAAAAACACCTTTTAGAAATAATATATAAAAGATTATTCTCCTACGTGGAAAGTATGTGAAGCAGTGTATTTCCGAAGTGATAGTTGGCTTAGAGACTGAAATTGAAAGCTTATGTTAGCAATGTGTTTAAGGATTCCAATCACGGCATTGGAAGGTTAGCGAATGAGGTGAAGGCTCTCCGCATTCCAAGTAGCACCTTTCAAGCCCCGCGCTTTATCTAGCTTTTGTCCAAACTTATTTAATTCAATTAAATATTTGTATTGCTTAATATAAATTTTTGTATAGCTTTGGATTGCCCTTTGGAGAATAAATTAATTGAAATTAACCAAGCTACAATACTCTTCGTTTCGTTTAATCAAGATTTATAATGGGGTCTTTTCAATTCTTTAAGGATTTCCATCGATCCAAACTTTTCGTTTTACTTCCTTACCCTTTAAAGTAGCGGAAATAATTATGAATATTTCAACAGAATTATGGATGAGAAAAAAGACTTACTAATTAACATTTAAATCGGTATTTTTTTATGCATAATATATCTCTTTGGCTACAGCGTGTAAAAAGTGCAAAATACAAATTAAAAAATAATTTTTTAGTTCGTTTGCTTATGAATGCAGATTTTTAAAAAAATTATTTATATGTCACAAATTAGCACCTTACACGGTAATAATCTCCCTAATATTTAAATTTGTTCATCTAGGTGTTATAGTGCCAAGTCTGATCAAAATCTGATGTAAAAAAAAAACTAGCATTTCTATAAAAGAAAAAAATTCCAGTAATAAAGGTTTTGTGATTTTTTTAACTTTCAGTTTTTTCATTATTAATAATATTTTATAGAGTTTAAATAAAAAGAGAGAAAATTTCTCTTTTTACCACTCAAAAGTGCAATAAATTGGTATTAAAATTTATTAAGGTTTTATTGTGGGATCCGAACTTGATTAAAATTACATGTTTATGTAAAATGATGATATTCCATGTTTAAGTTCCATAAAATCGATGGTACAAAACAGATGGTTTGTGTTTTTCACAGTTCAGATAAAAATGTGCATACTTAATATTTATTATAATTTTTTTAATTTCAGTTTTCTTTTCAAATATGATCTCTATTTTGTGTGAAATTATTATAAAAAGTATCGCAGTAGATTTTTATCTTATATCTTTATTATTTTACTTTATCTCGAAGATACGATTCGTCTTCTGAGTATTTCGTAAGAATAGCTTTCATATTCTCTGTTCAATCTCTTTGGAAGAAAATCGGATGATATGTGAGTCCTTACGTGTAGCTCTCAGCTTATTCCAGATTGATAGGCCGTAATGATATTCCTTGTCCCTGTATGATGGCATGTTTCGAAGAGAGCTCAGGAGGCTGAATCCATTTTAAAAATTGTGTTTACTTCTCCTTGCTTGTGCATTTTGTTTTTGCTTCTATGGTTTAAAAATAGTAAAAAGGGGTATGACCATTCATGTCAAACAAAGCATGTATATTGCTTGATGAAAAAAAAAAAAAAAATGTAGATACTATAGAGGTGAGAGATAGTCAACTGTATTTCTATACGATAGGTTAATTGATTGTTAGGATTTTCAGTTAAAACTTTTTTATTTTGAAAAGCCATCGTTTCGATCCCACTTGTGGATCTTCATCAGGGCTATCTGAGTCCAGAGTAATAGAAAGTCTCGGTACTTATTCTCGGTAGACAACTCAAGACTCGGTAATACAAAAAAAAAAGTTTTAACTGAAAATCCTGACAATCAATTAACCTGTAAATCTCATACATATTTTTCATCTTGCTGTTCTTATATATTAAACATATATTTGGAAATTTGGGGTAAATGTGACACATCTACGAATTTAAGGTACTTACGAGCTATAGAAATAAATAATAAGTGTATTTCTTATTTTAAAAAAATAATATACAAATGAGATTCTTCGAAGAGAAACAAAGTAGTAATTTACAATAAATCTCATAAAACAGAGTGCGAATTAGATTATTCCTTTAACAATAGCCAACAAAAGCTAAAATAGCCACATATCAAAATAAGAGCTGCATAATTAATGTGTTTGATAATGGTTCCTAAAAGTTATGTGAACTTTATGTTGCATTGAAAATTGTTAAATAGGGAATTTCTTGTACTGCTGTGTAATTTGATAAGACGTGAATTTCTAAGGTTTTATTTTTTAATTAAAGAAGAAGACGCGGAGAATGAAATTTAATGTCAACACAAAAAATAATCAGTAAGACTTTTTAAAACTGCCGAGATTTTTTTAGTTTAGGCAGGAAACTAGTTTTATTACTTCTTTATTTTTATTTTCTTCAATTTATGTCCCTTTTTTAATAATACCAGTTTTTACTTATGCCACGCTTTTCTTTTTCTTTTTTATTTTTATTCCTCTGTGTTTCTTATCTCTACACCTTGTTTATTTCCTATATTATTTTCACTTCTTTTCTTTTTGAAGTTTTTTTGCTCCGAAATAAGCTAAAAAATTAAGGTTACGAATGTTTCTTATTTAAATTTATAATGCTATTAAGTTGAAATAATTTCCGGTGATAGTTATTCTTCTTCAAGACATACTCCGTTAATGTTTTAAGTAGTCCTCTTGGGATTTCTGCAGTTTATTCGTTTAAAATAATAATAGATAAATATATTATTATCAACGATTTAATTACTACTCATATTTTGATGCATTTTATTGATTTTTTTTTTAAACTTACATGACGCGTTTTCGATTTCTTAAAACTTGTAATCATTAATCTATCATCCTTTTATTATTTATAAATAATAGAATCTTTTGAAGAGGTACAGTCTAACGTCTAATGCAAACAATAATGCTCTTAGCATAGTCAGTTTGTTTCATTTAATATTTCTCCGTTTTCCCCTCCAATAAAAATAAGTCTTCAGTAAAGAATCATTATCGCGGTTTGCTGAAGAAAAAAAGTAATAATATTTTAAGAACAATTTGTTCAGAAAATTTCTCACTTAGCGATTTGTAGGTAGTTCAGCTTTGACGTTTGTAGGTTGTGGAGTGGGCAGACGCCTACCAACATTGTCTCGTCTTGTTCCATTGTATCTCGGCGACAGCATATTCCATTGTGTTGACGAATTCTTTTTCCTATTTTTTAAAACTGCATAATTTCTTGTACAGGAGAAATTATATGTATATAACTGGGCAATTTTATAACAACTTTACTTTGATTATTTCACATTTGGAAATGTTCAATATTGAGTACTATGTATTGAGCATGTGAGCATGAGCATCAAAGCTTATCACTGTATTGGTAACATTGGTTCGGCATGAAAAACTTGATGGAATGTGAGGAAAACTACGTTATTTTTTTTGTTGCCCCTTCCCCGCCTTATTGAGAACCGCTGGTTTTGAGTAATAATAAAAAACATCTGACATGATTACGACTCTATAAATACGATAACATTTTCCTTAAATTTAAAATTTATTTTATTAATGCGATAACATTTACTTAATTTATATATTTATTTA
This sequence comes from Aelia acuminata, assembly GCA_911387785.2. Lineage (NCBI taxonomy): Eukaryota > Metazoa > Arthropoda > Insecta > Hemiptera > Pentatomidae > Aelia > Aelia acuminata. The sequence goes on along the minus strand of OU426982.1, from coordinate 86,678,097 downwards.
AAGGATCCAAATTTAAAAATTATTTTGTTATGAAGGAATGTAGTAGTGTAGTGATTTTTAAAAACCTACATTTGATATTTTTATTTTTCAAGCTTCAAATCAGGCTGTTCTATTTTTAAAAAATACATACATATTTGTCTTTTAATATATCTTTTAAGGTTATTTTTTATGTTGCTGTATTGAAATATGAATATTGTAACGTTAAAAAAAAAAAAATAAACATATGGTTTAAAGTCGCAGACAGTTTGTTGGAACGAACTAGTAGTCGAAACAAACCGTCATAGTACATGTTTGTGCTAAAATGTGCGAGTCCAATCCACGACATTCCACGAGGTTCTAGCCCATTTCCTTACGACTATATATAAGGAATGATTGACTGGACAGTCTTAGTAAAGCTCAAGCCATATGATTATTTGAGTAACCTGCTCTAATAATTGTGTTGTTATAATTCGTGTGGCATTGTTAATTGTATATTTTCGTTGAATAGATATTGTTAACCCACACAAGTTTTACAATATATTAATTATATTTGATATTATCTAGTTCTTTTGAAATAAATTATTAAAAAACAAGCAATTAGTTTTAAAAGCTGCCTCTAAGAAGATGTGGGTGTTAAAATTAGTTGGACATGGCTGGTTGTGGGTGTTAATATATGTACGCCTTTTCATAAGAAGCAGACCAGTTTTGTATTTTTTGAATATTTAGAAAACTGGTTCAAATTCACGTAATCGTCGTAGCGCAATAACAAAAAATAATGTGGTAAATTTTATGTTTGATCTTCGCCTTTTGAAATTTAAAAAAAAAAAAAAACTTTTTATTTTGACAATCGCAATCATATTACTTTAAATTCCCATAATTGAAGTATTCAATAAAAATTTGGAAATATAAAACCATTACTAAGGGTTTAAGTTTTAGATTACTGAAGCGTTACTAATTTTGAATAACATGGATTTTAGGCTTTTTGAATGTTGTTTTTTTTCTCGAAAAATAAAAGATATAAAAAAAATATTTTGATTGAAATGTGACAAGCAAATGTTTTATATAAGTCATATTATGTAATAGTATTAAAGTAATATTAAAAATATATAACTAATTAGACTTCGATTAGACAAATATATATTATGTATTAAGGGTGTATTAAATTGGGGTCACCTGTTGTGTAGTGGTTTAGCAAGGCAACCTACAAAACTAAAGGTTGTGGGTTCTCGGTTTAAAGGGAGTAAAAATCCTTGGGACGGCATCCTCGATAGGACGTAAAATGGAGGTGCCGAGTCTGTACGATGTTTAAAATCCCTATCCTAATTGTACAAGGATAGGCAAAATTTAGGACTTCCACTGTAGTAGCATCGTCCGATTAGCCTCAGCAGCATTAATGGACGTTAAACAAAGAAACAAACAAGAGTTAAATTTTTTTCGAAAGGTAGTAACACTTGTGTTCACATAAACTTTTTGCCACCTTCAATTTTCGCTCTATATATTTCTACTTCGTTCTCACACTTTACTTAGAAAAATATAGATGTATAAGTAATTAGTCTGTTACATATATACCTACCTCTTATTTTATAAACCCAGTCCATTTCAATCCTTATGCCCTGAAACATGGATACACTGATACATCGAAGATACCGATAAACAGAACATATTTTTTCTGCTTCAGTTAGACCTGGTGAAGACCTACAATCTGGGCTGAAACGTTTAAAAGAATAAATAATTAATCTAATTAATTTATTTAAACTTATTTCACCCTCTTTTACTGATCGTATTCGGCCTGAATAATCATGCGTTCAACCATCGGCACAATTAATATTTCCAATATTCCCGCTGTTGTATCATTGCCTTCCTTTATCGCACTGTAAATAGGTTCGGATCCGATTTCCAGAATGGATCTCAAACACTAATCACCATTGGAAGGTCCCGAGATCAACATTGTGCTAAGCCAAATCGTAATAACCGCATTCCTTTGTTTTGTTTGTTTTAATTTACATTATCGATCTCCTCTGTGCTATGGCGCAAAGCAGATTCACTTTCCAGCTAAATGCTGATTCTCTCCAATCACTGCTGCTTCTACTAAGGCCTAATGAATAGCTTTTATTAAATTTAATTTATTTATTGTTTTTAATATTTTATTTTGAAAAGACTTGGGGGGGGGGATGCCCCGCTTTGCCTTATGGCAGACCACCCCCCCCCCCCATTTAACATAATCAATTTTTTTTCTGGTCCCTCTAAAACAGAAAGTACAATGTATTATTAATGATAATGTTAATAGACAAAGGGTTCAGCTATTATCACATGAGATGTTTCACTGTCATTATATGGTTGTGATATTTTTCTGCGAGAGCTTCTTGTTCTGTTCAAGATGCAAGCTTTCAACTACTCAATTTAAATAGTTGAACAGGTTAGTTTATTTAGACAAGGTAGTTCTGCCTACATTTAATGAGTTTATAAGCAACGTTGGCAAATTGGGATATAGAAATGAGTACCATGGCTGTCCACCAGCTAGCAGCACGCTTGCGAGATGAATTATCCCAGTCTTATTAAAAACAATTTTATATAATAGAAACAAAAAATAGGGCATGACTTGACCCTAATCTAAAACTCTAACAGCGAAGGCATTTATAAGTGACAAATATAATATAATTCTTCTCTTGCAAGAGTATGAAAACCAGATTTGCAATTTTGAACCTTCTGTGGAGAGTTTTACATCAATGGATGTAACGTTAAGGGTTATTTGCTCTGAGATCATCGGTGGATATATAGAGGAAAACTAGAAGGGATAAAATATATTTATTCAGAATTTATTTATTATGATAATTATAATTATGAATCTCAAGTTTGATTTAGACCAGTATTATTTAACTTATAAAAGCCTTAAGTGCGGGTAGATACAAGTTGCTCCGAGCGGACTGATACATGTTGTTCCTGACAATCACTTGACGACCCGGTCATGTGTTAGATTTCGGGGGGGGCCTTATAAAAATTTAATATTCATCACTCTGCTCCGAGAAAATCCCTATATAGCCTTAAGACGATGAAGAGAAAGAAAAAACTTACAAAAGAGTTGACTTGATAACTATACAATGGTAAACAGTTGTATGCAGTATTTCAAAATGATTTTAAATTCTTCTGTTATGTTGCTTTAATATTTTACCTGTTCATTTGTATTTAAAAAAAAAATTAATAATATTTGTTGCTGCTGTTGGGTAAACAGAACTTAAATTGAAACGCTAACGACTTATCGGAATTTCGCAGAGATCCGATTGTGGATTTCTGGACTGGTTTGAGAGAAAAATGTGTCATTCGCCATCTTGATAGTGGTTGTAGCATTAATGATGACATTTAATGTTCTAGTTCGTGGTCTCTGAAAGGCTAGACTTTGATCGTATATGCATCTTCAAGTGTGTTTGATTATTTCATCAATGACCATCATTCTGCAGCATATTTTTTTTTTTTGGGTTGCATATTCGTAGTTGGCTGCTTTTATTTTTTCAGCAATTCTTGTTCGTATCAAAATAAATATTATGTTCCATTATTAATTTATTATTTTTGTCCTCGCTGGATTTTTAATATTTTTGGTTCCAACTTGCTGAAGTTAACATTTTTAGGTTTTTGATCGTTGAGATTAATCGAGCATACGTTACATATTTTTATGTTCAATATTCAATATATACTGCGGCTTTGAATTAAAAAAAAAAAAAAAAGAGCAACTTGTTATTTTTTAAAAATTATTTGTTTTTGAAAATAAATTTGTTTACTTCGAAGAGTGTTTTGTAACAACAAACAATAACCGTGTTCCTAGCTAATGTAGATACAGTTGTTTCAAGGGATATTGACTGCATCTGCTTTTATCTTTATTGTTGTTTGAATATATTATCTAATGTGGTTTAGAAAAACAAAAGTGTTAACTAAAGCCACCTTGAAACTTACTAGATAGATAAGCTATTAGCAAACAATTTATTATTTTTTGTTTTGTTTTAAGACTACTAAACAATAGAACAGAATTTTATTCTGAGAACAATAAATGTTTAGTTTGGTCCTATGCCAACATATGACGATTCTGAATATACATACAAATACTTATTTTTGTATTATTTTAATAAGCAACTAATTTCTTAATCGAAATCGATAATAGTAATATTTTATTTGGTATTAGGTATCAAATTCGATGACTACATACATCAAACTTTCGAATAAAAATATTGTCGTTTGATATTGATACTTAGGGCATGTCAAACTGATGTTAATGCCATCTGGAAAATGATGAATACTTATAAATTAAAAAATAAAAATATAAACTTGGAATATTTGGAAATTGACTGATTGATTTTCAGGTTCTTTTGCTATTTTCCTAAACAGCACAACTTAGCACATTTGATTATTTATCGGGCTGGATATTTATGATCTCACTTGAATCGATTCGAGAAAAAAAAGGAAAAAAAAAGTTGGTCCTTCTGATTCATTAAAAGAAATCATGAAAGACATTGAAGAGCGAGTCACCACTCTATTAGAATTTCTCAAATGCACGGACTACTTTAAATAGATATAACCTAACATTAGACGCCAATGACCCTTTGGGTTACAGGCGACAGCACAATTAAAATAATTCTGATACCCAGTCTTTCTGCTTAAACATGTTCCCTTTTTCTTTTCTTTTTAAAATTTTTCATTTATGTATATAGTTTACTATTTCTTAAGGAATGTGTCCGATGTTCTTAGCAGATTCCTCTTGTGAAAAAACTTTTTAATTGCCTTTCTTTAAACGTTTTCCGCAATTCATATCATTTGAGGAAGGACATTTCTTTAACTATCAAATTATATTTGGAATATGAAGGCAAGTATATCAATCTAATCATTCATTCATGCAGTACGTTTTCCTAATTCATATCGAAGATGTCTGGTGTAATAAACGATTTTACGACTAGCTCTACGAAGAGCATTCCAGCATAATAGAGGTCCTTGCGGTTTGTGAATGGGAGCGGCGTTGACCATTGACGAGGTAGTGGGAGAGGGCAGGTGGGAGAAGGCGCGGTGGGAGAGTTAGTAGTTAGTTGTGTGTCATGTGATGGGTCGCGAGGACTGTGCCCGTGGGGATATCCCCAGCGAAGATCTCTCCGTCCTTAGGGGGATACTTGTCAGCTCGCTGTCGAGGGAGAACTTGGGCCCCCTGGATCCTCCGGCACCGCCTCCGCGTCGGCGCCGCCCCTCGGCACTCCGCAAGGTCACCTTTCTCGAAGGTCAGTATAAGAAATGTTGGATCCTGGAGTATCATTAGTATAAGGATATGAATGTGAGTAATGAAGAACCATTGTCGTTTTGAAATAATTAGTGGAAGTCATAATATGTTAGGCCTCGAAAGACTATATTGGAACAGTTTATCTAATTCATCCATACTCTGGATGACCAGTAAAAACTTGGAGTCGGAATGTATGAAATTGAAGGTACCTCTTGTTTTCAATATAACATTTAACGCCTACTTTGCCTTCCTGAGATAATATGCATAGTAAGGTTCTAAACCCTGTTTAGTATTCTTCTGTCGCCAAAGGATGAGTCACACACCTATACCCTCAGTATTGTCCTGTCGGAGGAAATAGCTGGAAACCTAGGCGGATTACTAGAATAGCCCTCTACATCGCCAATCATCCATAAAGGAGGTCTATTCGATCTATAATCAGCGTTAAAGGGAGGCAACGAACCAAATGCAGATTGCTCACACACCCGTGCTAGGCGCAGCGCTTCAGCACTCCCAGACTCCACCGTTCCGGTTTTGACTCCTTGACCATATCGGGGTGCTTCGCCCATATCCCCGTGAATATAACTTGTATCATATATTATTGACATCTGAAATGTTTAATCACCAAATTCTTGGTTTCTTATATTGATCGACTACAAAAATAAATAAATAATTGCATGTATATCCTTATCAGAAACATGAGATAGAATTAAAAAAAAAATATTATGGTAGTCAAGGTTTTAGACCAGGAAATGATGGAACGTTAAGTTTACCCATTGATAACTAACTGACAAATTATATTTTTATCTATGGTTAATTCATCCCAATTGCAATATGTTTTAAAAGTTGAGGGATAAAATTTATAATTCTTTCAAATAAACCTATGCTCTAATCCATCTAGTGTAGTCCAATCAAAGGCAGATGTGGCCTTGGCTTCAGTCATTTCCATATTTTTTTTTTAGTTTTTAATCTTATAAAATGATTGTGGAATATTTCTTGTTTTTGAATAAAACAGTATATCTGAATCTTTATTTATTTAACGCTTATAATTTTCAAAAAGATTTTTTATTTTTCTTCTTATATGTTCATCGTGAATTGGTCCTTTTTATTGAATTAAAAGGTATTTTAGACTCTTTATGCTCAAGCCATTTAACCAAATGACTGTTTCATAAGATAGATTTTATTATTAACATTAATTTCTTAATTCAGATCATTAACTGTTTTGATTTTGTGACTATATTCTCAGAATTTACTGAAAGGGGATTTTTTTTTCTATTTAAATGCGTATATAATTTTTTTAGATTATTTTGCATTAAAAAAACGGTCATCATTGTTATGAACATTTTATATTATCATTGGTTTCTGAATGTTATCATGTCCGTCGAAAAGATTTTCTAACCCATCAACCTGACCAAAGATGATTATTAATTATTTATCATCTATTTAGTTATGTGGGTATTTTAAGAACTTGTCACAATACAGTTGAAAGAAACCATTTAGTTGCTAGAAATACTGTGGTTTCATAAAATTCCTTAACAGTTATTCTACAGTTACGGGCTAAAAAATTATAATTTAGCAACTGAATGAATAAATATTTTTTCAAAATTGGCTCAAATGTGTTTCCCGAATTTAGTTATTTCTTCTCGCTCGAGTAACTTTCGAAATATTTTTTTGGTTAGTTTTTATCAACTATTTTGAATATTATAGTTATCAAGATGATTTCATTTTACTTGTTTATGCAACTTATTTTAATCATGTTAGCAAGTCCTTCAGGAAAGCTGGGCTGTCATAGGAAAAAATATAGCAAAACATGGCCAACCGACTTTGATGTAGAGAAAAATCCATATCCTGATATTGATGTGATTTGCATTTCATGACGGGTAGTGATGGTCGCAATAAATAAATAACGTGTTTCATTTGTTCCACAATAAGCATTCCTTATTCTGATTTCGGAGTAGAAAACAGGGGGGGGGGGGAATATAAATATATATTTTTTCCTAAAGCAAATATTTATAATTCTGACATTTTGAATAAATTGTATATCAATTTGGGGTTAAATAATGCCCAGTACAATACTATTTCAACTTTTTTCATTAACAATTATTTATTTGCATAAAATTAAATGCACTCATTGTTGTAAAAGATATAGGTTTTTCAAATAGTCAATTACTTTCGTTTACGAATGGTTTTATTAATACGGATAAGGGAAGATTAAGGGTTTTAGAAAGAAAATATTTAAAATATTGATGTTATTAATATCTTTTTCTATATCCTCATTCGGATAGTGTATAATTTCGAAATGTTGAAATGACTAGTGCTCCCATCATAATAAATAAATCGATCCTTGTGTATAATTAGATGAATGGTTAGTGTTTGTGAATTGAATTAGGTGGATGAGGTATAATCAATATTATTTTCTAATTATTGTTAATTATTATTCGTTCTATTTTCGTTTTATTTAAAAACTATATATTTAAAAATAATTTTTATCCTATATCCCATTTATTATTGTCGTTATACATTTGCAAATATAACCTTTGATAGAAACATTATTTTATAATTTTATATATGATATGGCTATTTTCCTCGTGGTCTTTAGTAATAATTTATTCTTATCTATGAATTGTAGAGGTTGCATTAAGACAGCTTTGAGCAACCAAACCTGCATTGCGTATCGGCTCCTCTAATCTGGGTCAGGTACACGCAAAGGGTGCGTGCCAGAAAATTTAAGTTTTAAGTCCCGTTCTTAAAAATGTAGTAAATGCTTTATGAAATCTACGAGACACGAGGATTAGCCGAGTTGATTATAATGCTAGAGCATCGTTAGTTTCGGAAGAGTTGTTCAGTATAAGAGGGCTTTGTGAATAATTGTAGCCTGTTTCTGAACATCTTGTAGGGTATGACTGCATCCTGTCTACTTGAATGTAAGGGAGAAAAATTGAACAATATTCATGTACATAAGCAACATTTCTGTTCTAAATATTTGACTTACTGATATCCCATCCTAATGATTATAGCAATTTATTTACAATGTCTCTTAATTAACGCCTCGATTTATAATTTATAGACATTATACATGCAAATTTAAAATGCGCGCTATAAAAAATTATTGTAAAGTTAAATGCGTGCAGATTTAGATTAAGAAAAATCTGGTGCGTGCGCGCAACACACAACTTTCACTTACCAACTTACTTAGATTAGAAATTAATGCGTTTTCTTAACTGTCACTTCTCAAATGAACAGAACATCTTTAATTATAACGCATTGGTTTGTCATTAAAGGCATACGGCGCATGCGTGAGCACAAGGTGTTTCATGAGTTGACTGAATATTTTTCTTTTTTTCTCCTGTATATGTTTACTTGATTTTCTTCATATATCATATTTAGCCATTTCTTATTTTTAGGCCTGATGAGAGACAGTTAATTTCTCAATATAAACTAAAACAAAGGTACTTTATAAGAAAACAAAAAAGGCCCCTTCCCCATTTAAGCCCCCTCAGAATATTTTAATAATGATAAAACTTACCTGATATCAAATAACAACTAATTTTCATTAAACGTAACGAATTTGATAAAAATCGTTAAAGCCGTTTTTTAGATAATCGATCAAAAAGGTAAAAATTGGAAAAAAATTATGAAATAAAGTACCCCCTCCGTTTGACCAATTTTGATGAAATGTTGGCTATCACATCTTTGTCATATACATACATCAAATACCAAGTTTGATCAAAATCGTTAAAACCGTTTTTGAGTAAATAAAAAAAAACACGTGAAAATGATACAAAATTTACTAAGTAAAGTCCCCCCTCCTGTTGATCAATTTTGATGAACTTTTTACAGTCTTATCTCGGGAATATATATACATCAAATACCAAGTTTGATCAAAATCGTTAAAACCGTTTTTGAGTAAATAAAAAAAACAAGTGAAAATGATACAAAATTTTTTAAGTAAAGCCCCCCGTACGGTTGATCAATTTTGATGAAATTTTTACAGTCATATCTTGGGCATATAAATAGATCAAATACTTAGTTTAATCAAAATCGTTAGAGCCGTTTTTGAGAAAATCGATAAAAACCTAAAAAGTTATTAAATAAAGTACCCCCTCCCTTTGAGCAAATTTGATGAAATTTTTGCTGTCACATCGCAGGCATATACATACTCTAAATACCCAATTTCAGGTTCGCACGGTTTATAGTTTTTGGGCTAGTCTGTTCACATACACACACACACACACACACACACACACACACACACACACCATTTCGCGGGACTTGGTTATTTTGACTCAGGGGACCCCAAAACGTGTATTTCCGTTGAAAACCGGAAGTCGAAAATTTTCACGATCGCAATACTTCCACTTACTATATATTTCATATATAGGTAAGTGAAAGTAAAAATATTTATAAAATATATCTCTCCTCTCCTTTCTCATGTGTCAGTTATTGCTCGATTATTAAACTAAGATTATTTTGTTTTATATTCCTTTTTTATGTAAGTTGTTTTAAATAGATCTTAATTAATCTTAATAATCATATTTAATCTGATCATATAGTAGAAAAAAAAAGTGATCAAACTTCCTTTTGCCGTTTAATAAAACACACAAAATCCACTAATAATGATAAGTCATAACAGATACAATATAGAAAATGAAAATTAAATAAAGCAGAATCACGTCATAATCCGTTGTCATGTTCAAGTGCCATCCCTTTAAACTATTTAACTACAATTTCCAATTGAGATATTATCTTCATTCCTTCTCTTTATATCTTCTCTACATAAACATAATATGTATTTAACGAACATATTAATATAATATGTAATTAGAGAAACCCAAAGAAAATTAACTATAAGTTCATGTATACAGTATTTATTAAAAAATAAAAAATGCTAGAGCCTTAAATATTAATCGAACAAAACGTGATCCTCCCATGTTCCATGTTTTATTCGCAAATGCCAAATTTGGCCTAATCGAATTGAATGGCACACTCCCGCCTACGCTTCAGCCTACTACATATATTGTGTGGCGCCAAATTGCCGTTCCTGCTTGCATTTCCTTATTTGTGATTTGTTAATACTAATCCTTTTGACTTTCAATTCCGTATCATTATCCTTTATGCTGATGGAATCATTTCAGTAATTTTCTCGAGAAAACAACAAATTGACACTTTCTAAAAACGAAATATTTTTTAAGAATTTGCTATTCAATGTTTTGCCAATTCTAATTTTTTCAAAGCTCTCATATAAATGCATGATCTGAAACAATGCAAGATTTCTATCAACTGTAAAGGAATAAAATGATTGATCAACAGACGAACGAAGATACCTTAACACGTATCTCATTATTGTAATTATTTCGGCTAATTAAGCACAAGGGCCTTAACTAAAGTCAACATTATGAGCCCAGTCCAGAGACCTTTCTTTTAAACGGTTGTTCATCTTTCCGCCATTCGGTTTATGAGTTTTTAAGTTCATTAAAATCTATTTATGCAATCTTGGTAAATACCTATTCGTACATAAATTTTGGTAATTTCGTGACGGAGGTTTACTTAAGGTTACGATTAACACTAGCGATAAATATATTCCGTGGTGAGATAATGCTTTGGATATCTAACTTTAGTGATAACTTGTCCCACAATAACGATAAAAATAAATTGTGCACAGTGTAGCGTATCTTATTCATACATAATTTTTTTCTTCCAAGTGTATTCAGGATCGAATTTTGATTTCATTAGCTCCTCTGGGGTGTATGTGGAGGTTCAGATTGTGACATTAATAGAACCTCTTAAAACCCAAATTAATATTATAGTTTTTCACTTAATTCTATCTACGTTTTAGACGACACTTCGATCATTTTCAACGTCTTGGTATGACCGATTGCCGAATGTTGGTTACAATCAATGAACCATCCTGCATTTTTCTGATTTTTTAAAATGCTTCTTGAAGATGCAGCAAATTGGAACCCCATATTAAAATCGAATAGAAAATCTTGGTTTCTTTTAAAATTAAATATGTATAAGTAAGTATAGTAATTACAGGGCGTAAAATCATGGGATAGTAAATGAATTATATTGAAGAATGAAAAAAAAGCTTTAATGCTCATTAATAAATGAAAAAAAATATATTTATATAGAAGCTTTTAGAAAATATGCAGTTCTTAAATTTTAGTGCGAAAAGGATACTGCTTCAAAATAAGCTAACATTAGATGATATCTGAAACTTGAAATTACACAATAAGTACGATTTTAAAACTTTAAAAGACATATTAAAAAAGTATAAGTTATATACTTCTTCATATACGGGGGGGTTACTCTACAGGTGTAACCAACCTATCCTAACCATGGTGGGTAGGTCGAGATTTTATTCCGTGGGGCCTCCACGAAATAAAAGTCAACCATCCCATGGCGGATTCGAACCGCCACCGTTCGGCTCGAGCATGTTAAAGCGGGCCGCGCTCCAATATGCTCGGCTATCCCCGGCCCAACCTGCCTAGTTATTAAGAGTGGCTATAAAATTGAAGCGTCAATTGGATGAATGTGATAAATAATATTGAGTTGTGAGAATAATGGAAATAAATTACCCCTTTTCAATCAAAGGCACGCTTATTTCGTAATTAGGCACCTCTACCAATTCGCACATAACTATATATTGAATTTTATTCGAATGGAAGAAAAAAATAATAAAAAGATATCATCACCTAACTCCTTTACTCTTAGAAATAATTAAAGTGTTACCACAATGCCACTTCTAATCTCCATGCATTTGACCTTTGTATTCTGTGACTCTTAAATGTATAATTTTCCACTATAAAATTATCTTTATTAAAGCGTTTCAAATTTCATTTCCAAAGACTCTTGTGCAAGACTAGGAAAAAATATTAGCAAACTGATTGGGAGTCTTTATTTGTAAAATGGCTACTTGTGTATTGCTGGGAAAGGGGTTAGTTAGTGTAGGAAGGGAAAAGCTAGTTCGATTACCGCATTCCTGTATTATGTGCCCGCTTACGTCATGTTTGCTGACAAAAGTATTTTCTCCTGTCTTGTTTTATAAAAAGGTGTAGAATGTTTATTATCACTGGTTTTATTATAAATCTCGTTAAAGCTAGTCATCATTTATTGTTATGAAAATGGTAAGTAATTGAAATTTCTTTTAATTAATTTAATATTTAATTACTGTGCTCATTATTTTTTAATTATATTTCGACCTGTTTTTTATTTTTAATAATTTCTGCTATATAAATTTTCTTTTCAATGTACTATTTCTTATCCAATTCTTAAATTTTTTTTTTTTTTACTACCGTAATTTCAATAAATATCAATAAATGAATATTATATACTTTGTAGAAGATAATACGCCTCTATAATTATACAGTATTTAAGCAGTTGTTCATGGGAAGTGAAAAATGGAGGTTGGCTCTTTCTGGGTCAATACTCGCCTGCGGTAACCTTGTTATGTAATTCCTCGGTTGGGATTCGTCTTTTAAGGTGCTGACTCAAGGGTTCTTGCAAAACCTTGGCTCCTTGGGTACAACTAACCGTTTCGGGTCTCCAGTTTCGTTTGAGTCCTTTAATAGGCAAAAGTGAGAAATGTCGTTAGTGCCTTGTCAGTTCTTATGAAAATATTTAAACCTAGAGGAATAATTTTTATTTCTATTTTTTGCAAAAATACATGTGATAACACATTTTTATGAAGTGAAATTAACAATAGACTCTCGAGGATAGCATATGCTGTGTTGTATCAAAACTTTTCTGACTACTGATTTTTATGGAAGAATTAGGTAACTGATTTTACAATTGTTCAGTATGTTCAGAATTAAGCATTATTTATATTTTCATCAGAATATTGGCTAATATATGTAAATCTTGATATCATCCCTGCATTTAGTTAGCCATCTCTTCTGAGCATTAATTTAAACAGACCCGATTATTTTTTTATTTCGACAGTTCTGTTTAAAAAAAAATCATTATAACTGATCAAATAATTTTTTTTTGTCATGTTTGATTAATCGGACGACTCCAATTTTTTCCCGTATTAGAGAGTTTTACTGTTGGAACTTAATTAGTCTTATGTTACTTTAATATGACTATCTTAATTAATCATTGACATGTCTGTGATTACAGACTACATCATTCTCTTGTGTAATATTGATGCCTGCCTACCGTGTTCATGATTTCAAAACTGGGGCAGTTGGGAATTGAATAGGGGAGGGCTCTTTCAGACACCTGAAGATGACAGTCCGATACTGGTGAAATAAAGGCCATTGTGTATTGGCTCGCGTCCTATTCATTCATGTTACAACTTGATGGACACCAATACATATTGACTACCTTGCTGTTGGCGTAAGGCATGCCACTCTTTGTTATTACGCAGAATAACATTTATTACTTTTTCAAGCATTCCATTGTGAATTTTGATCCCGTTTATATTTCCCTAATTCAATCTGGTACAAAAATATAAAACGCGTACCTACAACTATTGTAAATAATCAACTATCTAGAACATTACCTTGATTATCTGAAAGACTTTTTCCAAGTCCCCTAGTTTTTTCCAATCTTCTAGTGAATTGGCTTTCCTCATCTGTCTATTCCTTTTACCTTTGTGGCGTCTCTCCATCTTATCAGTTGTCTTCCTATTCTTCTTTTTGGATGGAATGGACGCCAATCAGTTATTTTTTGTCAGAGTTCATCGTCATCCGCCCGACGTTCCTATCCCGTTGCAATTTTCTTGTTTAAGGTGAGTTCTTTAACATGTTTTATGCGATTTTCTTCGTTTGGGATCTGTAGTAGTGACTTGTAATGACAATCGTTTTATCAAATTTATTGTTTAGATGTTTTGGAAGATTCCATCGGTAACCCGGGATTTTTTTTAGGGTTAATACTTTTGCCTGACGATTGATATGACCAAATTCCTGCTATTTTTTTCGTGTCACGTTAAGCTGGCTGTAGGGGATTTGTCAGGAATCGATCCACTGTAAATCGTAAATTAATTGAAAAATATCTCAATGGAATCCTTCTGTCAACTGAGGCACAGCCATTGCTTTCAGACGATTTGTAACATCCCGATGACACCAAAACAATAGCCGAGGAATTAGTTCATTATCGCTTCTGAGGGTATAGGGTATTGTTCGAAACGAGTCGGACGGCGGATGCTCCAGACCGAGGAATGCCGAAGCGTCCTTTGTTTCGTAGCCATTGTGGCCTCGAGGACAGGGGCCGTTTGATTAAGCAAATGGACCGCATGCTTGAGGAAATATGTGAGTGTGTCCCGGCCCGCACCTCAGCATGATGAAAGAACCGGTCTCGGAGTTTTCGATTAATTATCCAGGCATCCTATCTCCAGCAACCGCTCATCTAAGCTTTGAAGCACTATATTTTTTTTCGTCTCTCGCTGTTCGCATACAACTTTAGATTTTGTTTACATAAAATTGATAGGTAAATATTAGTCATATGTGACCATATTTTTTCGCACAAAGGATAGATACTCCTGCATAAAGCTTATCCCTCTCTCTACTGATTTAATCGACAAAAATATTAATACGTTGTCCTTGCTGGGTTTTATCTTACTAACCTGAATTTATGGTCAATCTCAAAACTAACCATCAAACTCTGTGATTTCAGTTTTCAACTGTTAATTGAGACTTTACATCTAAGGGGATAAATCACAATACTTTTTCTTTTATTTTCATCTATCGATTTATCCTGGCTATGAGAATTCATAGCTTTTTGTTTATATTTTAGTATACTATTGCGTTATAATGTTTCTGATAAAAAGGTAAGAATTTTATGAATTGAGAAGAGAAATATTTATAAGTGCTTTCTCGAAAATTGTTGAAGTTTGTGTTAGCCATTCTGTCTACTGAAATGTTCAATTATTCTCTTGCGTGTATCTAGGCTGTTTTCATAAAGAAAATAACTCATTCATAAGACCCGACATTTTTTTTTAAGTCGATTGGGAAAAGCAGCCCTTATGATGACTTATTAGTTATGTCGAAACATCAGCTAAAAAGTATATCTTATGTAAAATATTGGGTGATATTTTTTCTCAGATTATTTATTATTATAAGACGAGATAAAGTATGGTTGTTACCCGAGTACGAAATCAATTTTCATTGAATTTTTTTCCTTTTGAATATTCTACCTGCGTCGAAATATTGAGATTAAATTTTTTTCGAGACACCTTAGAAACTTTTTCAGGAATAACGATATTATTTTTCCCAATTTCCTTTCAAACCTCTGCCCTTTGAGAGCCGATAAGAAAAACGAGTTAATATAATCATTGAGTGCAGCCCATGCTTTTCCATTTTCCGACTGAAAGTAATAATAGGGTTATTTCTAATCGGATGAAAGATGGTCTCGTTTACAAAGGGATTATTAAACCGACAGGGTAGGGGTATCTTTGATGCGGCCTCTAACCCGTTTAGTATATTTTAGAAACTTCGTTCCTTCCTTATCAGATTTGATTGTTTATATACCCATCTCTGTGTCGTGTATCCCACCTTGTCACGGGTAAATATAGATGCTCGTAAATAAACAAATGATTAATCATCTCTGTGACATATGGTTAAGAAAATATTTCTGTATCTGTAGCTTATGACATTGAAAAGTAGATCTTTTTATCAGTATATTTTTTGTTAGCGACCTGCTTATACCTACCGGCAAGGATTGGAATAGTCGTAAAACAATGTGTATGTTTTTATATTGTTATTTTTTATTTTATATTCTTTATGTCGCGTTTTGTTAACTTGGCTGTGTACGTTTCAGAAGTTATTACTGCATTTTTCCGTCGCCTGTCCTGATTTTTGTTTTATAAATTTCAATAACATTTAATCTCTTTTATTCTTTTTTTTTTTTAATATAGTACTCCCTAAACAAGTAAATTTATTTCTACGCGTACCTTAAGATACCTTAAGTTGTATCTTAAGATATAACGCGGTGGCCCCAGGATTTTTAAAGGGAGTAACAAATCCTGGCTATGCCGTCCGTCGGATAGGACGTGAAATGGAGTTCCCGAGCCTGTACGATTTCAGGTGCTCGCTAAAGATCCCTGTCCTAATTATACATGGACAGGCAAAATTTAGGATTGCCGATTATCCATACGATTAATCACGACATTAAACACACATACGACATACAGCGTATTACATTTAGTCTCATTCTACAAACTTAATAATTTACATTCCATTGGTTTAGTATTCATAGATGATCCTGGTAATTGCACAGGTTCGGGACCGCTATATTACTTACCCTCTGAAGGAGGGCATAATCAAGAATTTTTGACTCCCATAAGTCTATGAAGTATACTTGAGCTGAGTGATGTTTTAGTTTAATCAGGTTTTTTCAGAAATAAAATTAACTTTCAATGACATTCAAAATAATCACAATAACAGGATAATACGATAATATAAATAGGATTCAGGAGTAGTTTCCGCTTCTCATAGTATACTTCTATGTATTTATTAGCATTGACCTTACCATGCATAATTAAGAACTGGAAACAAGACTGATGTTGCGTAAAGCTTTGGTGTTGTTTTTCAAGTACATTTATGAAAAGAATAAGGTAATTGCCAGGTATAGAGGTTTTCATTTTTTAATTACCCCTTTGCCAATTATTCGAATAAAAGAGGTTTGTTATCAAAGGAATTGTTACGAATGCATAAATAAAAAGGTCCTCTTCTTATCATCCGAGTATCCTTCAATGTGCCTTGCCATTTCCGCTTCAAGTTCTTGCCTGATGATGTCATACGGAATTCTTTTCTTCCCTTTGTTTTAATTGCATGTTCTGTTCTTGTTGTTGCAAGGTCGCTTACTACTGGAATCTATCTTATGTTGAGCTTGGAGGGAGAATATTCAACGGCGGAGATTGCTTTGATTTATCTTTTAAGACTATATTATACAGAGAGATCTAGTTGGCTTCAGAGCGAGATGATTTAATGCCATGGATTATACAGTCAATTCCGAAATCCGATAGTTTTGGCATTAGTATGGGCGGACCTGGTTCCATGATCCGTTAGGAGTCCTTCGCGTTTTCCACCCTTCCCTTCCTCCTCATATCTAAATCACGACCCACTCCATTTTTAATGGACATGGTATCAGAATACCTGTTCACTCGAAAAACCATTCCCAAAGCTCTATTTAACTCATGATTTCTTAAATTTTCTTTTAACTAAATTATATCTTTTTCCTCTTCCAATCTTTATTTTTTCAAATGTGATCATTCATCATTTTTTTCGTGGGCTTCTGATATCTGTAATTTTATATATTATGCTAGAAGTACTTCCGATTGATTCTTATTGGACAATAGTTCTGGAAACCGATAATGGTAAAATGCACCTTCAGATTCTGTTAACTCTTTTTTATTCAAATCCATCTCTTGTCAGGTACGCTTGAAGAGCCTGAGAATGACAGGCTCTGCGCTGACGAAATTTCTTTCAGTCCTCACTATCATTTTTTTTTCTTTTGATTTTTCGAAAATTTCTCCTGTAATCTTATTAGCGGACTTATAAATTATAACTTACTATAACATATAACTTATAAATATTTTTAATTTTTATTAAACTAAAATTTTGAATACAGATTTTTTTTTCTTTTTACCTTTATTTTTACATAACGGCATTGAGCTGATAAAAAATTAGTAAATAATTCTTTGATTTAATGTAGGTATTTTTAATGGTTTTCTAAGAAAAAAAAATATTTTTAAATTATTTCCGGAAGTAGCATGAAACAATAATATTTATCTTTAATGGTTTCTAACCGTTTACGCTATTCTTAAATATTTATTTATTATAGTTATTTATTTTTTGTAAAATGTTCGACAATTCACTTAAAAGGTATATACTTTCACTTACCTATTATTTACATTGTTTTTTATTTTAGTATTTTCTTAAAATGTACTTAATATTAATTCTTTGTTTCATATTTGTTTCAGGTAAGTTTTTGTTACATTCACATAATGAATGCTGCATTGAGGTAACACACAGCTATTTTTAAGCCATGATTTTGTTCTTGTTTAGTTTCAAAGTTTTGTTCACGTTTAAACCGATGTTATATCTTCACTTATAGCTAAGTAGTTATATCATTTTTTTTTAGATGAAATATTTTCATTCTTCAGTCAATTGTTTAAAACAGTTATATTTTTTTCTAAAAATTACTTTCTAGTAGAAATTAGCTTAAGCATTAGCTAAGTTTTTAACTACATTGCATTTTTTTTGTAGAAATTAGCTTAAGCATTGTTTTTAATTTATAGCTTACCATTGAAGAATTTTGATTGATATAAATTTTAATAAATGATAATTAAAATGATGTGAACAAGCCTTTGATTGTCACGGAACCAATCTTAACCTTTTTATTTTTTTATGTTTGATAATTGAATGTACAATGTATAATTTAAGAAAAGATGACCTAGTTTTAGTCCGAAAAATCTACAAATAGTACATAACTCTTTCATTTTAGTCAACGTTTCGACCTAGGGAAGTAGGTCTTCATCTGTAGTAATTTATAATTCCATTGTTATTATACAGCCCGCACCCATTGAGATACACTGACTTGGTATTTATTGGTGGCAAAGCATTCAATATCATTGGATAAGTTGTTAACTACATTGCATTTTTCTAGTAGAAATTAGCTTAAGCATTTTTTTTAATTTTTAGCTTAATCATTGAAGAATTTTATATAAATATTTAGTTTGATTATAAGTTGTAGACTTCTTGCAGATATTGATACCTGAGTATAGGACTTTTTACTTTTGAATTCTAGACTTCCTTCAATTCTTTCTCCCAGCCATGTTTCCAGCATGGGAATGCAGTTGTTCCCATGGATTATAATACCATATGCTACTCACCTGTTGCCTCTCAATTTATACACTAGAACTCAGTCCCTATCTCGTTACATCGGAATCCTCCTTACCCTCCCAGAACTGCCTTGCGATTACCCCCAATTACCGCATAGCAGCCTCCTGACGGAAGAGGTTGAGCAAGCTCTGAGGGAAGGGATTGTCAAAGTATTCTGTTCGTCCTTGTGGTGCTGCCTGTCCCAAGCACGCCCACCAGGTCCCCGCCAGGTTTCATACAAACCAGTTCTTCCGCTATTTTTTTCTTTTTCCCTATCTTTAAAGAATCTTCTTCGCTGTCCTGTTTATTTATTTACATATGTTAAATCAGAATTCCTTGAAGAATCAGCATGCGTTTAGATTTGTATTAATCAATTTATAGTGTGTTTATTTCATATACACAACTATATACTATATACAATGAAGGAATCACTTAAGACAACAAGGGAGCATGATTTTCTTCTTTTCTTAAAGAAAAGAGTATGCGATGAGAATTAATTTTGTCGGAATTATAGATTGGGGTTCGCTAACCTTTTATCTATTTATTTATTGCATTATTTACGCTATATTTTAATCGAATGTATGCATGTATATGGAATAATTTTAGACTTCCTCTCTTTAAAACTGCATAGACATACGTTGTATATTGATTATGGAAATTTTAAACTAAAACCTTTTTACAAGACCTCGCTCATTAAAATTTTATATGGTCGTTAGTTTTTTGATAATTAGGCCTTTTGTTTTCTTCCTGTTGTTATTTCTTACTCTGATGTTCTTATGAGTCATCCATCCTCCGACAGCTTCACGGGTGTTACGTAATGGGTTTTTCACTAGCCTTGTGGTTAAGTCAGAAGAAGTATACTTCCTATCGAAAAAATACATTGCATCTATTCTTATTTGATGAGTACCGTAAAACCACTATGGCATTGTTTGGAAGAAATTAAGCCACATCACACTCGTTTGTATAGAGTAGTTCATGACAGGTATTATAGACATAAAGGTATACATACGTTTCCATGTATTATAATTGTGTACATTAAGTGTATTCATGCAAAATCATCAAATTTTTAAATCTATCCAAGCAACACCTATGTTTTTTTTTTACAAGAACGTCATTAATGAAAAGGATTTTAAGTTTTGTTCATTGTGCTTTATTAATTATTTTTTGAGAGGTTTATATCTCTGTTTTTTTTCCTAGTCAATTTCAACTTCCTTGGTTTGAATCTGACTGAGTACTTTTGATATCTGCAGCGGATTGCCCCCATTTTTCTTTCCTTTTTAGCCCTGCTAAAAAATTAATGGTAATGATCCAACGCATAAATTTTGCTATACCAACTAATTTAATTATGTTGGTAAGGATTTATAATCAGTAAGTAGTAGTAAGTATTTTTATTTTTTTATTAACACTCATTTATAGCTCTATGTAATACATTCCGGTACTTTCACAATAATTAATTATATTTAATAATTATTGTGAAGGGTTGGAGTATGGGGCTATAATGAAATGCTTTAATTAATGCTCATTGACGTAAAGAATCCTTATTTGTGGCAAGTGTTGTAAAAAAAGCTGGACGCACCTTATATGCGACGCAGCTTTGAAATATATTTTCTTTTCCTCAATAAAATTATTCACGTACTTAAAGAATATTGTCGAGATGAATCAAAGCACCAAAAAGCAAATTCGAAAAACGTTCCTGGTGTTCTGGAGTTTTTGAAAAAAATAAATCCGAAATTGTACAATAAATGATAATTAAAATGATGTGAACAAGTGAATTGTTACGGAACCAATCTTAACCTTTTTATTTATTTATGTTTGATAACTGAATGTACAATATATAATTTAAGAAAAGATGACATAGTTTTAGTCCGAAAAATCTACAAATAGTACATAACTCTTTCATTTTAGTCAACGTTTCGACCTAGGGAAGTAGGTCTTCATCTGTAGTAATTTATAATTCCATTTTTATTATACAGCCCGCACCCATTGAGATACACTGACTTGGTATTTATTGGTGGCAAAGCATTCAATATCATTGGATAAGTTGTTAACTACTATAATCAGCCGTTGCTTGTACCATTTGCTTTTGAAAACCAGCCTCTGCATTGAGGGCAATAACGGGCGTGTTATCTCCCTTTTCACGCCTCGGCTCACCGCTCTATCTATGCAGGAGCAAGTTAATCCATTACTCCTCTGTCCTTTCTCTCTCTTAATTGCTTCTCCTTTTTATCTTAGTCGCTAATTGCGTGGATCTAGATTTAACCAAGTCGCTTGAGATGTTTAATAACTTATTTTAATAACGATATTATTAAGAACTATTTCTACGGAACTAATTATGTAAAATATAATTATGTATTATATAATACAATCAGAAACAATAGATAGGTAATCATACTAAATGTTTCCAAAATTTGAATAATTTAAATCATAAATTTATGATTTATTTATGCTAATATTCCATTTATCATAAATGGAATATTAGCTACTTTAAAGTGGCATGTCTGATATTTAGCCAAAGAGAATTCCAAAACAAGGTGATCTCTTTATAATATTGTGTGGTTTTGTTCAAATTGCAATCAGAGCCTCAAACCGTTAAGCCTTCAGGTGTAGAATTTTTACTCAAACATTTCACATATTTAATGCACATATGTTTTAACTATGTATCTGCTAAATGGAATATAAAAAGTGATAACTGAAAAGGTTTTTTCTACAATTATGCGAGGAAAATCTTTATGCAATTGTTTCCGAATGCAGATAAAATATTCTAATTAGTGATTGACACAAGATTTAATAGAAAGATTAATTCATATTATATCAAAAGTAATTCTTATTAAATTGTGTTTAGGCTCAATTCAAACCATCGGTCTGCTCTCGGTTCGATCTTCGTCTGGCAAAATATTCTAAAGAGAAATAGAAAGAGATCATTCACACTATCTGTCCAGTCAATAGAGGCTCAAAAAGGGGGTTCACCTTACATCAAATGCGGGATCGTTTTTTATTTTTTGATGTTGTTTGGGACCATTAGTTAGTAATTAATCCAAGTTTCCGTCATCCCCCCCTCCTTGCTTCGTCCGCCATCTTGAAAAAAACTGTCAGAAATCGGCACTTTTTTCAGTTTTCGGCCTCTAGCTCATTCCCAGTTCATTTTTTTGAAGATATGTTTTAATAAGAAAATTTAGATTACTAAACTTCCAACAAATTTGATTCGGAAGTTTTTTTTGTAGGTCCAATCGTATCCGAGCTATGAGAAGGCGAAAAAGGTCGAAAATTGGAGATTCGGCAAATTTTTCACTTTCGCTCCACTTACCATCGCAAAAACAGGAGGAAAACTTGATCTCAGCAAAAAGTTAATAGAATGAAAGTTGTAGAGAATTTAATTTCCTTTAAAATCATGTATTGAAAAAAATTTGACGAGCAATGGGTAGGAGTGGCGGTAAATTTAAGAAAACTTGAAGAAATTTTGTGATTCAGCACTGGGGCGCCGTGTTGATGAAAGTTTTTCGTTTTTATTATATTACAACCATTTTTTGAGCTCAGTAGTGCATCTAAATAATATTTGAACCATTTTTTTGTATAAATGTAACCACATACACGCATATATAATATAATTAATATAATTTTTTTGAAACTTTATTGTAAATAACAAAATATATTTCATCAATAAATCGTTTATTGAATAAATATTTTTAATTTATTATGTTATATATCCGTTTCATGTATATCTCAGATATTTACAGATACACATTGGAATTCTTTAGGATAACTGCAGAAGTTGCTAACAGTGATAAAATAACTCCAAATAATTTTTAATCCAAATAATCTCTCAAATCACCTCACTGTCATCGACGGTGGGCATCTGCTCCTCAAAGTTGTGTGGAATCGAAATTCGACTTTTGGGACAATTTGTGCCGATTACATCAAGTACATCCACCAGCATTATGGGACAGAGGTGATGGTCATCTTCGATGGGTACCCGGAAAACCTTCTGATAAGTACAAAGAATGCTGAAAGAGCAAGGAGGCGCAAGCTGTACCCCTCAGCAGATGTAATATTTGATAAAGCCACAGTGAACACAACTCCTCAAGACAAATTTCTGTCCAATGAGAGCAATAAAAAACGATTTGTTGCCCTCCTCAGAACAACGCTTGAAGCGTCCAACGTCATGAACAAGCAAGCTGAGGAGGATGCTGACGTGCTCGTTGTGACCACTGCTAAATCGATGGCTTCTTCGTACGACGCTGTAATTATTGTGGGGGAAGACATCGATTTATTAGTCATCCTCACTGCAACAGCAAATATGATGAACAATATATATTTTAAAAAACCAGGAAGAGGCAATTCACCTGACGTCATGTACTCAACCTCATCATTTATATATGACTTCGCCGAGAACCTGCTGCTTATCCACGCCATGGTGTGACACAACGTCAAATATTTATGGGATTGGAAAACCAAAATTTTGTTCCCTGTTCCAGAGGAATCCATTATTGTTGGATATAGGTGATGTCTTCATGGACCCAGAAGCCACATTAGAGGACATCTCCAAAGCAGGAGAGCAAATATTGGTCGTCCTCTATGGTGGGGAAATAGACCAATCACTTTCTGACCTAAGACACACAAAATTTGTTGCCACTACGTCAAACTTAAACCTAGAAAATCTGCCCCCCAACCTCTGATGCAGCACGATACCACTCCTTGAGGGTATACCACCAAGTGATGGCCTGGATGAGCAGAAAGAAAGACCCGATCATCTTTGGCTGGACAAAAGGAAGCAGGGGCTTGATTCAAACTACAACCACCAGAGATGCTGCTCTTCATACACTGCTAAAGACGATATCATGCAGGTGTGTCACCGGCTGTTCCGCAGCATGTGGATGCAGGAAAGCCGGTCTGCATTGCTCCACTTTCTGCAAGTTCTGCTCCGGCGGAAAGTCCTACGAGAACCATCCCTTGATAGTCGCTGACGAGGAAGAAGAAAACACGGGTTCTACTACCTGTCCATACCATTCGACGAAGATCCTGCAGAAGAAGAGTCAGTCCTCCCGACCCCCCTTGCGAAACGTCCCCGGTTACTGTTACAACCCCCCCCCTTCTTTTTTAAATTTTTTATTTTAGTGCTTAGTGTGTTCATTATTTAATATGTAAATAATTAATATATAAAACGCATTGTATTGTAATCTATATTTTGTAAATTTACACCAAGTTTTTTAAATGAATGTGTTACGAATTTGATCTCTCCCATCTATTCATATTTATACAAAAAATGGTTCAAATATTATTTAGATGCACTGATGTGTTTAAAAAATAGTTGTAATATAATGAAAACGAAAACTTTCACCAACGCGGCGCTCCAAGGCTGAATCACAAAAAACGCATTTCTTCTAGTTTTCTTAAATTTACCCCCACTAACCTACCCATTGCTCGTCAAATTTTTTTCAATATATATGCTTTAAAGGGAATTTAATTCTCTACAACTTTCATTCTATAAACTTTTGGCTGAGATCAAGTCTTCCCCCTGTTTTTGCGACGGTAAGTGAAGCGAAAATGAAAAATTTGCCGAATCTCCAATTTTCGACCTTTTTCGCCTTCTCATAGCTCGAACACGCTTGGACCTACAAAAAAAAACTTCCACATCAAATTTGTTGGAAATTTAGTAATCTACATTTTCTTATTTAAACATATCTTCAAAAAAATGAACTGGGAATGAGCTAGAGGTTGTAAACTGAAAAAAGTGCCGATTTCTGACAGTTTTTTCAAGATGGCGGACGAAGCAAGGAGGGGGGGATGACGGAAACTTGGATTAATTACTTTCTAATGGTCCCAAACAACATCAAAAAATAAAAAACGATCCCGCATTTGATGTAAGGTGAAGTTTGTTTATTGACTGGACTAATCGGTACCGGTCCAGTCTCGCTCCGCTCCCGCTCCTATCTCCTTCCATCCCGATCGGTCTCATAGGAATTTTATGAGGGGGAATCGAAGTCCTTACAACATGTACCAATAGAGTGCTCTTTATGTCTAAAAATATTCGGAGTTAAAAAATAGTAATTAATAAATTAAGATAATTTATTTTAAAAAGAAAATTTATGTAACCAATTATTTTTTCATGTATTTTATTAATACTAATAATTTATATTTTATTAATTTCAAAATTATTAAAATTTATGTATCTAATTAATGGAATGAATAATATAAAGCGGACCTTACACGATCAATAATATTGATCGGGTAAGGTGAAAATTTGAGTATTGATGGCGATTGATGACGGAGGGCCCTCAACGCTAAACGACAGTATTGGCAATATATTGAAAATATTATTGATGTGTAAGGTCCGCTTAAGAATAGTTAAAGAATATTGAAAGACATAGAATTTTATTACAGCTGGAAATTATCTAAATTAGATACGTTACTGCTGTATCTAGGAATAAAAATTCTATTAGTTGTTATTTAAGGTTAATTGCTTATTGAGTACGTAAAAGTAAACTATGATTATAGGATTTTCAAACACAGCATGGTGATTAGTATATAAATAAAAATCTTATTTATTGTTTGGTTTTCTTTTTCGAAGTTTTTAACTGACAGTTACTTTAATAACAATAATGATGTAATTAATAGCAAATGGTAAATATATAATGAATAAATCAATAAAAGTTTTTCGCTGTAATTAATTGCCATAATTGCAGTGTTTACTTTAATTAAATGAAAGCGGACCGATTTATGGTACCTCTAATATGTAATAAATTTTTCTTGTGAAGAAACTGTTTCACGAAATCTTAATTTTTTTCCTTTTAGGTTCTATTCTTGAGCGATATTCTGTGAAATCATTTCGAATTTCGAACTTAACGGCTAATTCTTCAATTAGAAAGTTGAATGATATTTTTCGACCGCAAATATTTATATAAAATTGTAATAACTAGAGCTCGGATTCCCGTGCAATTGCATCTTTTTATTGGTAAGTCGGAATAAAGCCTACTCAAGTTACTTATCCGAATCAAGCCTAATGGGATGTTTTAATGAAGTTTTATACTGCACGAAATTGCACGTTTTGGGGGTTACTGCACGAAATTGCACGTTTTAGGGTTTACTGCACGAAATAGCATGTTTTAAAATTAATTTGAACAAAGTTGCATTATCTGTTAATTTGTAAAAAAAAAAAATTAAATTTAAATTTTCAATACAAATCACAACACAAATGTCATCGGAAAGGAAATATCGATTGATCATTGGAAAAAAATAAAAGGAACTTACGAGACGTAAACAAGCTCATCCGTCTAATTTCCAAGAACCCAACTCCGGATCAGTTGTTCCTGGATGATTACATTTTGTTCACAATTCTTTGGGTATAGATTTGTCAGTATCAGTTTAGCTTCTGTCGTGTAAGTTGTGAGAGAAATCGCCGAGAGCAGGAGGAAGAAAATCTTCAAAAATTGCTGGGTGGGTTGAAAAATATTCTGAACTTAAAAGTGACGGTAGCAGTGTGTTTTGCAAATCGTGTGACAAACCAATAGGATGTGAAAGGAAATCACAAATTGATGCCCACTGTAGCACAAGTAAGCACCTATTTATTATTATCGTTTTGTTTTTAATAAATATTGTCAATAGTCCTTGATTATTGATTATTTTCCTCAGGTTCTCATTTGGCGTTATCTAATGCAAAAAAACAGAAGAAAACCCCTGTTCAAAAATTATTTACAGAAAGCTGCTCTTCGTTAAATAAACGAAAGGAATTTTTAACTGATTTGTGCTACTCAATGGTGGCTTCCAACATACCGTTGAATAAAGTAAATTTAAAACCATTTAAAGATTTTTTACAAAAATATACAGAACAAGTTGTTCCAGACGAGAGCACTCTCAGAAAAACTTATTTAGAGGAGTGTTTTAACTTAACGGTCGAAAAAATAAAAGAGAAATTAGCAGATAATTTCATTTACATAATGGTAGATGAAACCACGGATGCTCGTGGCTTTTACATATGCTCCTTGTTAGTCGGCATCCTTGACCCCAACAAACAGCCTACACCTTACTTAATATCGTGCAAGGTTTTAGTAAGGACCAACTACGAAACCGTTTCTCGTTTTGTGAACAATGGACTAATTATTTCTCGGAAGCGACATTTCAGGACCGTATTTTACTTCTAGTGACAGACGCGGCCCCATATATGATAAAAACAGGGCAACATTTGAAAATATTTTACCCGAAAATGGTCCACGTGACTTGCGTAGCTCATGGATTAAACAGAGTAGCGGAAAAAATTCGAGACATTTTTCCTGATGTAAATAAATTGATCAATAATGGGAAAAAAGCTTTTCTTAAAGCTCCTCATCGCGTGTGCCAATATAAAAGCATAATGGATAGTCCTCTTCCACCTGAAGTTGTTATCACACGATGGGTAACTTGGCTTGAAGCGGCACTGTTCTATTCCGATAAATTTTTGAAGTTTAAAGAATTGATATTTCAAATGGATGAAAATGCACAATCGATTGTTAAATTAAAAACCATTTTGAATAGTTCAACTATTGTATCCGACTTGGCTTTCATTCGATCCCATTTAGAAGGTTTGCCGGTTGCTATTAAAAAACTGGAAGAGAAAAATCTTTCTCTATGTGGAAAAATAAAAATCGTCGAAGACGTTGGAAAATCGTTGGAAGCAGTAAAAAGCGAAAAAGGAATAGCCATTTACGAAAAATTTCAAAGAATCATTAAAAAAAATCCTGGGTACCAACGATTAAAGCATTTTAATGATTGCCTGAACGGTGATTCTGCTACAAACGAAGGAGACCCCCCAAGTCGCTGAGCTGTTACAAAAACTTCCCTCTGACGAGTGTAGAAGTAGAAAGATCATTTTCTAAATTAAAAAACATTTTGAGTGACAGGAGGCACTGTTTTACCGAAACAAATTTAGAAATGTACCTAATAATAAACTTTAATTCAAAAAATCAAGACTTTTAGTTTAATTTTTTACTTTTCATATGGTTGATTAATTTTGTTTTGCTTATAAAAAAAATTATTCTTTTACTAAAATTTATTACAAAAACCAGTATTGTGAACATAATTTATAAAAATAAAAGTTTTTTAACCCAATCAATTATGCGCTTCTTATTTTTTCCTTTATATTTTTCTAATTTTTTATTTTGTTAACAAAAATAATGCAACGCAGGTTTTTTAAGTATAATAAATTTTTATTGCTCGTTTGTAAATTTTTATTGCACGTTTTTGCACGTTTGTAAATTTTTATTGCACGTTTTCAAATTTTTACTGCATGAAATTCCTAGCTTTAGTAATAACATACCTTTATACCGGTAAATTAATTATTTCTCACGATCGAAATCCATGCGACTTCCATTATTGACGAATTTAATCATGGTCGTTGTCAGATTATAAACTGTAAATATGGTTAGACTTTAGGAGATCAAGATTGAACCAGGACGGGACCTATATTGTGTATGGACGAGATTGAGGTCGAACCGGGAGCGAACCTTTAGTCTGAATAGGGCCTAATTATAACCATCAATATAAAGTTATCTTAAAAAAAATTATAAACGTACAAATTTTATAATCATCAATATAAAGTTATCTTAAAAAAATTATAAACGTACAAATTTATCTAAAATATACAAATGTAATTTAAAAAAATACATATTAATATCATTACTAATAAACCATTATATTAGTATAATAGTGTAATATAAAATATTAAAAAATACTAATATATTATTATAATATTAAGATGAATACTAGGCTAAATAGAAACGTATTAAACCCCCCTTTTGGCTATAAAGGCGCCCCCCTCCAATGCTTTGCCAATATCGCTTAGGGAGAGAGATTGCCCCTTGCGGCCATGAAGAATATGGATACTGATTTAACTCAAAGGATAAGGAGAGTAATCGAGGTTAGGCTTGGAGATTTGGATATAAAATGACTTTGTTAGTCTTCAGGATGGCTTGTTAAATTTTTATGCCTTGTTTTCGGTTCAAAGACCCAACATCTGATCGATTTAAAAAAGTTATATGCATCAGGTTTTAGGAATAATAATAATACTTCAGGAGTACATATTTTATAATAGAGAAGTAATATTTTAGTTAATATTAGACCCGAAAATATACTGATATCTTGGTTAGTCTGAATTAAAAAAAATGTTAATAGTCTTATTGACAAGAATTTTCAATTCAAGGCCTACTACTTTCTAGGAATGGCAGAAACGTGTTAACTGTCAGACTTCGAAATAAAATTAAAACAAAGGTATTTAGCTTATATTTTTATTTTACATTGTTAAAAGAAATAAGAATCATTGATTGGTAAGGAAACGAAATTGCATTGAATTGAAATAAATGTCTCCATGTTTCACTTCACAAGGCTGTGAAGTTGATGTTTGCAAGTTACGGAAAAAAGTAATTCTTTGAAAAATTAAATATTTTATACTTGCACTTACCTATATTTGAAGTATATAGTAAATGAAAGTAATAAGGGTAAGGGAAAGTATAGTGACCGTGAAAAATTACGACTTCCGGTTTTCAACGGAATTACACGTTTTGGGGTCCCCTGAGTCCAAATAACGAAGTGCCGCAAAATGGTCTTTATGTGTGTGTGAACAGACTAACTCAAAAACTATAAACCGTATGAAGCTGAAATTGGGTATTTAGTGTATGTATATGCCCGCGATGTGACAGCAAACATTTTATAAACATTGGTCAAACGGAGCTAACTGTCTAACAATTTTGATAAAACTGGGTTTTTTATATATTTATTTGCCTGCCTAGCTATGACTGCAAAAATTTCATCAAAATTGATCAATTCGAAAACAAAGTAAAAATGGGAAAGAAAGTTATAAAATAAAGTACCCCCTTACTTTATTTGATAACTTTCTTTCCCATTTTTACTTTTTTTTCGATTTCCTCAAAAATAACTTCTAATCAAATATTCTTTAATATCAGGCAAGCGTTATCAATATTAAAATGTTCTGAGGAGGGCATAAATGGGGAAGGGGCCTTTTTTGTTTTCCTGTAAAGTACCTTTGTTTTTGTTTATATGGATTAGTTATCTGTCTGTCGTTTCACCTAGAAATAAGAAATTGCTAAATATGTAAAAATCAAGTAAACATATACACAAGAAAAAAAAAAAAATATTCCGTTAACTCATAAAACACGTTGAGCCTCATGCGCAGTACGCCTTTAATGACAGACGATTGTTTATGATTAAAGATGTTCTGTTCATTTAATGGAAATTATTTGTTTCATGGTAACTATATGAAGTTTTCAACATCTACATTGAGAATTATAAAATCAGACGACTTGGAGTATTATACTTGCATTGCATTAACTCAAGTAAAAACTTTTATTTAATAATAAAAACGTTAAGTGTACTTTAAAGAGCAAAATACAAACACAAATAAGTTGATGAATGTGGAAAATTTTGTGACTTTGAGAAAAGACATTTAACAAAATTCGTCAATTTCTTATCAAAGTAAGTTGGTAAGTGAAAGTTGTGTGTTGCGCGGCATCACACCAGATTTTTTTAGTAATATGATTATGATTTATCATCTTTAAAACCCTTTTTTTTTTGTTAGATTAGTGATCAATTAAAGATTATATATCTATAAAAAATAAAACAGACTACAATATTGTATTCTTAAAAAAAAAATATAATCCAATTTATTTTTTTAAATATAATTTTTAAACATTAGTTATTTCAGAAAGTAAAATACCTAAAATGGATGATGGGTGAGAGCAAATGCTCAATTGTATAAGACACTGTGGTAATTTAAAAAGGTTTAGTTAGCAGCTAGAACGTGACTGTATTACGTTCCTGGACAATTGTTTGAAAAAGTTTTTATACGCGCTTTAGACTTTCAGATTTACTATGTTCCGTAACAACTTCAAATTAAACTTTGTAAGTTAGTTTCCAAAACGAGGCAAGGAACGGCAAATGACCTAAATGTTCAGGATTTTAAAAGTTAGTACGGAGGTAGATGCCATTTTGAGTTCGGATAATTCAATGAACAACAGGACTGACAATTATTAATCTAATGACTCACTTTCTAAAGTAATATTTTGTTTTTATTAATACTTGTTACTACCATGCTCGGTAGGTGTTGTCTCAGCCTAAAGTAACAGCGTTTCGCAGCCAATAATATCCTTCTTCTGATCTCCGCTCCAAAGGCGTTTTCGCATGTGACCTGCGATCCTAGAGAAGTGAATTCCGAAACCCACTCGAAAAAACATGATCCGAATCCAACCTTCACAAATAATTATATAAACTGTATACCTACATTAAGGAAATGAAATCAATACAATAATAAAAATGAAATTAATACTGGAACAGGTAAATAGATTAAAAGTAAACAAAATCAATAATAATATTCAATGGAATTCAAACCAATAGTATTAATTTTAATTCAATACAAAGATGGTCTTAGTTTTATTTACCTACGTTGTACGCGATTAATTTTCCATGATTCATTTCATTACTATCAATTAATATTCAGCTTGTGTAGGTTTATTTTGAGTTAAAGGTTCTACTTACTTGTAGATGATTCAGTTTGATTTGTATTACAATTTTTCAATTATTCTTAAGTTCTATAATTATGTTATCAATCTTTTGCTTGTTGAAATTCGAAGTATTGTACTGTCTTGTGGGCAATATGTTTCATTACGTAAGAAAATAAAAGGTCATATCATGTTTAAGGAAATTTTTCGCTCGATTCCAATAAGGTGAGATAACCTTCGAGTTAATTATATCAGTTATTGTTAGGTATATAAGAGGTATTTTCCGCTAGTGATATGGGAAATATTTCTTATCATGATTCTGTTTCGTAATCATCTTCTTATTCCAGGAAATTTACGTATAGATGCGTGAGTTATTTATATTTCTCATATCTTGTTCTCCTTATATTTTTTAAAACCAGAAACCTTTACCGATATGTCAGCACAATTGAAACAATGCGGTGGCACTCCAATGATTATTGAGAACGATACGTTAATAGAAGTACAAAATTATTATCATTGAAAATAAAAAAATCTGGTGCGTGCACACAACACACAACTTTCACTTACCAACTTACTTAGATTAGAAATTAATGCGTTTTGTTAATTGTCACTTCTCAAATGAACAGAACGGCTTTAATTATGAACAATGGTCTGTCATTAAAGGCGTACTCCGTATGCGTTAATTTCTCCATATAAACAAAAACAAAGGTACTTAATAGGAAACAAACAAACAAAAAAGCCCCCCCCCACAAAAAAAAAGCCCCCTCAGAACATTTTAATAATTATAAAGCTTACCTGATATTAAAGAACACCTCATTTTCATTTAACATGACGAATTTGATCAAAATCGTTAAAGCCGTTTTTGAGATCATCGAAAAAAAGGTAAAAATTGGAAAAAAAGTTATGAAATAAAGTGCCCGCTCCGTTTGACCAATTTTGATGAAATGTTGTCTATCACATCTTTGGCATATACATAAATCAAATACACAGTTTGATCAAAATCGTTAAAGCCTTTTTGAGTAAATAAAAAAAACACGTGAAAATGATACAAAATTCATTAAATAATGTACCCCCTCCGTTTGACCAATTATGATGAAATTTTTGCTGTCACATCTTGGGCATATAAATACATCAAATACCCAGTTTGATTGAAATCGTTAAAGCTGTTTTTGAGTAAATAAAAAAAACACGTGAAAATGAGAAAACATTTATTAAGTAAAGTGCCCCCTCTGGTTAATCAATTTTGATGAAATTTTTACAGTCATATCTCGGGCATATAAATAGATCAAATACTCAGTTTAATCAAAATCGTTAGAGCCGTTTTTTGATAAAATCGAAAAGAACGTAAAAAGTTATTAAATAAAGTACCCCCACCCTTTGACCAATTTTGATGAAATTTTCGCTGTCACATCGCGGGCATATACATACATTAACTACCCAATTTCAGGTTCGCACGGTTAATAGTTTTTGAGCTAGTCTGTTCACACAAGACACACACACACACAAACACACACACACACACACACAGACCATTTCGCGTGACTTGGTTATTTCGACTCAGGGGACCCAAAACGTGTATTTCCTTTGAAAACCGGAAGTCGAAAATTTTCACGATCGCAATACTTCCACTTACTATATATTTTAGATATAGGTAAGTGAAAGTAAAAAAATGTTCATATAGCATCATGGACATATAATTATAAAACCAGTGTGTATTTTGGGGGTATTTTTATTTATTAATTTTTAGAATAATTATTTTATTTTCTTATAAAATAATACAAATGTTATTCAAACAAAAATACTGCTGTTAGTGAGCGATATTAATTTTGAATAAAACGTTTGGAATGAACAAATTCACCCCACAATTACCAAGAGGTATCTGACTTCTGAGTATTTCTAAATGGAGGGGGGCTATACGACCCCATAGCTTTCTTTAATTGTTATTTAATTCTAAATAAATAAATAAAACATGTTTCATGAGATTACATTATTTACATATTTATAAAACTGTGAATGTGAAAAAAAAATGTATCGAGCGAAATGATAGTCACTTTTCTAGATGATTAGCTATGTCATGTCCATGTTTTCTAAATGTTTTTATAATTTATAAGAACTTTTACTAATTCACACTGTCCAAACTTGCGTTTTCAGATACATTAAACAAAAAAAACAACATCAATTGTTTGAAATTTATTATCTAGACCTTTATAAAATTATAGTTTAATCATTTTTGATTCGGTTTTTTTTTCTTTTTTTCAATTAACTATTTCTTCTGGGTATAAAATACAGTACAGAAAGTTTTCACTACACGTTTACATGAATCTTGTATGTTTTTCTGACAAATATTAATTTAGTCAGATTTTTTATTTAATAATTTAGGTGCGAAACAGGGTTGAAGAATATTAATGGGTCCAAGAGCCCCCCTTGGTTATCCTAAGGTTAATCAAGTAACCAGTAATTAGCATTATTAAAAAGGAAGGGAGCAATTTGACTCAAGAAGGTAAATGGAGGAATCTTGAAAGAGAAGAGGCGTGATAAAAGAGTGAAGAATTTGGAAGAGATTAAAGTGGGGGGGGGGGAGGAGAAAATGAGGGGTGCCGAGGGGTTGCAGTGAGTTTAATATCGTTCTCAGTTTGCACAGCTCTTCATTTCCTAAAGCCAAGTCCTCCTAAGTCCGAGTGTGAAAATGGCTAAGATCAAAGCCTGACTTTCGCTGGCTCATCTTCGGGTTCCTTCGGGGGCGAGTAGTGTTCCTATTATCACCTTCTCGACGTAAACTGTTCGAAAATATAAACAATATTTATATTAAGACCTATTATTATTCAATATATTAATCAATATTCTAGTGATGCTTAAAACCTTGATTGAAATATGTAATTCATCTGCATGATTTATTATCTTTATAAGGGCAAATTGAAGCTCATTAGAACTATTTAAAAATTAGGGTATACAAGAACTTTATCAATATAATATGAAATAAATTTGTTTCTTTATTTTATTGAAATTAACAACTATACTTACATTTTATTTCTACTAATGTCGAAAAGTAGCCGATTGATTTATTTGAGACTGACAAATATTTTTTCTATGAATATATATTTGTAAAAAGTGATGGTTTTCTTTCTTCGCTACGGAATGAAAAAAAAAAAAATGCACAAAAATTGGACAATTATTAAGAGATATGTTTTTTTTTTTTTTTTTTTTTTAATTTTTCATCCATATATTCTACCGTTTATCTTATCCCTAAAAATGTAAGGGCCATATTATATCGTTACCTTAAAAGAATAAAAGTAGTCGATGTATTTACTTTTTATGTTAATATTTCCAATGGGAAAAATGCTATAATGCATAATGTTCCTTCATGTTCAGTAGAGGAGTGTAACTGTCTTTATATATACAAATTAAAAATGCCAGTGATCATTTTGTTATCCGTCCTATACACTGAAAGTTGGTTATGGTGTATAATGATGTTTTATGGGCAAATCTCGCCGCAATACATTTGTTATTTTCCCTTAAATTTAATATTTGCGTATGCCACAGCAAAGCGTGGCTGGGTTTAGTTATTCTTTCATAAAAATTATTTCATAAACTGGCTTGTTGAGAAATTACCTCTGTTAACTCAAATAATATTTGAAATAAAAGCTCCCGAAGCCATATTTCTATACGCTTCGATAGATGATATCAGTAATAAGAACAGCTTAAGGGAGCTCCGTTAATTTAGAAGAGACGAGAATATAAAAAAAAACAAAAACAAAAAAAAACCGGTATTTGATAAATTATAAAGTTTCATGTACTCATATCTATGATGTTAGAAGAGCCCTAGAGTGGAAAACAAAAATTAAAATGTTAGTAGTTTATTTAAAAAAATAAAATAAAATATGGGCTGACTAAGAAAAGCTATAAAATAAAATAATAAAATAACAAGTGTAAATAATAACTGTCTTCCTTTCCTTTTTGTTGATTCCCTTCGCCTGCTTTAATGGATTGTTAAAATCTTTCACGAAGCTATAAAATATCGGTCAATAAGCTGTCTTGCCCAGAGGTGATAGAAGAAA
The DNA here is from genome assembly GCA_911387785.2 of Aelia acuminata. Classification (NCBI taxonomy): domain Eukaryota; kingdom Metazoa; phylum Arthropoda; class Insecta; order Hemiptera; family Pentatomidae; genus Aelia; species Aelia acuminata. The sequence goes on along the minus strand of OU426982.1, from coordinate 86,642,513 downwards.
ATGGAAGATAATTCGTGAAAAAATAAGTTAAAAAAATGCAATTTTTTAAACTTTTTTGGGTTAGGCCAATCTTGCATTGAACGAGCGCTATGCATATATTAATACTTATACATCATTAAATTATTTTTTTAAGGTTAGAAACGTATATAATTTTGTTTTTCAATTGAAGTATTGTTCATTTCATTAAAAAAACCTTCAGTGGGATAGATTATTCTCCATACAACTGAAGGAAGCTTGATTTCATTTTTAGATCAACAGAATTGAGGATTAGAATATACATAAGGTTCCATCTCGGATATTATTACCATCATTATTAAATCTCATGTTAATCTCTCTAAATACTTCTCACCTGTGTACTGCGAGTCCACCAGAGTGGATGGTATCCGGGAGCTGGGAAGTGCTATTATTTTAGTTGCTAAATTACAAGTCGCTTACAAGACTTAATTACTGGCCTCTTGTAAACAAGGCCCCTGGGTGCAGAACCTTTGGAGCTACTGTATCCCATGAGTGGTCTAACTTTGAAGTAGTCTACTAGTTTACTTAAAGAGGTTTTAAAACTTGGGGGCAAATATATTATCTTTTCATGGGTATTCGGTACTGAAGAAAACTCCCTATTATCCAGTATCGATATTTTAGGAGATATTCTTTCTGATTTTTGTTGATTTTCTGAAGGTATTATACATCGTATAATCTATTATACATCATATCTATAAACCTAAAATAAAGAAAGGGATAAACAGAAACTTGTAATTTTAACTGCAGATTGTAATATTAAAATTTCAATTGGTGTCTACAAAATGCTCATTGGAAGAACTTTTTTGCTTGAAAGACTTTCAAAATCTTCTAAATTGCAGATTTTCAATTCTAGTATTTAATGCTGGAGAGCAGTTAAGACAGGCTTCCATAGAGTTGATAGATATCAATAATGATCACAACATAGGATGTTTCTCCTGTAATTTCAGTTTTTTTATGTCATGGCAGTCTTCTTCAAAATAAGCGAAGTACTGTACTGAGGGTCACACATTTTTGTGTCAATAAAGGCCCTCTTTCTTATTTTTTGCATAGATATCTACTTTCTCGTTTTATCTGTTCTCAATATTAGTATCTTATCATAGTATTCTTAATTATCAAATTTTATTAATTAGCATTAAGGTATTCCCAATATATTTTATTAGAATTCCTATTATTCATCTCATGTCTCTCATTCAATAGCTCAACCAGGATTACTATCTGGAGAGGGCTTAATTAATTTTATTCGATTTTAGAAACAATATCCCACTATATCTGTTTAGCACAAAATGTACAATTATTTTACAAATAAGTGAATGGAAAAGTGCTGCTTAAAATTTAAATTTAATTCAGTTTGTGATTTTAGCGAGAATAAAAAAGTTTCTTTCTCTCGTCTTGGAGGGCGGGGTTTCAGCCCCCAAGCCCCCCCCCCCCCAACTTGGTTGCGCCAGTGCTCATAGGCAATACGGTTATTGGCAGTTGTGGGATGATTGAGCAAGAACACATTACTGCTTGTAAAACATTTACTCATATCACTAGTTAGATCTGTTTCTGCTATGTTTTACTATGTGTTATTGTTATCATTAAATCTATATTAAAATATTTTTATTTTCAACAATTTGTTTTCCTTTCTGTTACCTATGTTTATTTATATTTTACTCTGTTTATTTACATACAGGTCTTTATTCTTTTCATAAACGTTAAATTTTAAAAAACATGTTAATCATGAATGAATGACTTTGGATACGCCTCTTTCCCTCCATATCCTTCACTCAACAGCATCCTGTTTCAGAAGGAACTAGAGATATTCATTTACACCTTTCTTTTATTCAGATACTTCTCACCTGAAGGAATTATTCGTAGCTGGTAACCGTCGACACACGAAACGGAGGCAGATCCCTTTATGGAAATTCAATCGATTTTCGGCGATTTCAGAGGTATTTGTCGTTGGTTCGCAAAGAATTTTATTCCTTCGAAATGTATTGTAGTTCAACTCCACATGCATCGATTTCAATTTTAATTTATTATTTTATTTAAACAAACATTACCCTGTTGATGTTTGAATTATTAATTGAATGTGTTGGCAAAAAAGGAAGTTCAGATTTATTTTTGATATTTAACTTATTAAGTATTGTTTGTTCTATAAGCAATCGTTAGTATTATATTTAATATTTATCCTGTGAATGAGATTATCAGCAATATATTAAATAGATCCGTTAAATGAAATTATTTGTTTTTTATAATTTACTATATTTCACAAGAGAGATGAAAATAGGTATATGACTTAAAAAAAAAATGTTAAATGGCTTACTGTTTAAAAATGGACGTATCAAGTCTTAACGCTTAAAAATCCTACAGTTTGGTCCCTTCATTAATTATTTTCATAAAAAAGTTTTTTGGAGGGTCGGAGTTCTGTTGTTTAGGATCTGTAGATCGTTCATCATTAGCAAAATAAATTCTTTGCCACCCCCCTCCTCCAAGTTTTTTCATAACTGAAAGCCGCGTTTCGACGGACCTACATAATAGAAAGTTCTCTAGATCAGTGTTTTGTTTATTAAGGCTAAGGTCTTATTTTTGTGTTTGTATCTTATTGTAGCAATACAACAATTAAATTAGAAGGTTGGTGATACGCTAAGAGTAATTAATAGTAAATATCTATTGTTATTTAATATTTATTAACAAATATGTTGAATACATTTTATTTTACTTTTAAACTTTGAATTCACTCACCTGAAAAATCACATTATGATAATATATGACGTCGTCGACATGTTTGGCCCATATACGTACATGTAAACACCGTTGTACCCATAATGATTTTTTCGATTAGGTTACGCTGATTAAAATTGTTGAGTATTCAAAAACAGTTTATAAATATATGTGGGTTTTTGTTTGTATATAATACAATAAATTTGAATTTTGATTTCAGTTGCTTGTTACTTTAACAGTAAAAATAAAACAGGCTAAAACCTAATACTGCCTTTTCTTTTTCTCTTTTTTTAATTAGATTTTTAATGGTGTCTCAAGCAAAGGGTTTAGGCGAAAAGAAGGGGAATCGGATGGAGGTCTCTTGTTGGAAATAAAAGTAATTCTCTTTTAAATTTATTTCGATTCCTACCGGGGAAGTATTGTTAGTATTCCATTCATCCTGTTGATTAATTTGTTTCTTTTATTACGTAAGGTTTATTTTTATTTTTTGATATTTTTTTCTTTTCTTCTTTTTTTGGATTTATAGAGATTAACCTAAATTAGAGCTTTGCGGGTTTTGTACTATGTTTATATTTCATCTTGTATCACTCAACTATTTTAATTTTTTTGCAGAATATTTAATATTCAGCAATAAAATTGTGCTTTACATAACACAAATCAATCAAAAAGCAGAATTTATTAAACTATCTAAGAATTTTTTAATTGGTCTGAAATTAATTTAATAATTTAAATACGGTCAGCTTTCACTGTATTTTTCAACTGTATGTTGTTTGTTTGCTTAACGTCACTATATGTCACTACGACTAATCGGACGATGCTACGGTGGGAGTCCTAAATTTTGCCTATTCTGGTATAGTTAGAAGAGTGATCCCTTTTACGTCCTATCCGAGGGATCAACTACCTATATTTTATTTTACTCTCCCCTTGCATTTTATTAGAGAGAAATACTATATTGAAAAGTATTGCTGCCTTGCTTAATAGGGTTGTTTGTTACACACCTTGCAACATCAATCCATTTTTATATTTTCATTACATCCATTTTTTCTTCCTTATAATTATTTATTTAAATGATTTTAAAGAGAAACTGCTTAGAATATAATTAAGGGTGTGAAATTTTTCGTGATTACTTCAAACTGTTGAAATATTAACAAGCAACCTATCACTGCTTATCTATGTTATATCAAATGCCTGTTGGTTTAGATTACGAAATCCCGTGATCTAATCTTACAAAATTTTCCTATAGGGGTAAGAGTGTATTTCCTGTACGGCTGCGAGTTGCTTGCAAATATAATTTTTTTTCATTAAACTAAACGTTTACGAGATTTTTAATAGTCTGACAAACTATCCGAAGTCCAGCATCCGATAAATTAATTTTATTGCAACCATCAATGAAAATTGACTTAGGGCAGTCTGTTAATGAGGTAATGAGGTTTTCCTTTATATCTACAAATTCTAAAAATTGGTATGTCAGAGTCAGACTATTCAGTCCGAATTATCAATTTCGTATAAATTTAAAACGCACATGAACACATCCAATCGGCAGCTGAGAGCCCGACTGTCATATATAAGTTCATTTTCACCGTTTTAAAAAAAAAAAAAAAATCACTTTATTCAACGCTGGGCTCTAGCTCTCAGGTACCGCCAACACTGGACTTTAAAAAATTTCTGAACCTTTAGGGAATGGATCATTTCAATAGTTTCAATTGAATCAGCTAGTTCGATTTTATAATGATCGTCTCATACCTAAATCGATAAAAATGGACTTGAAACAGTCTTGCTCAGAGGTTCCGACATAATTGTAAAGACAAATTACTGTTGTGGGACGCCTAACTATGGGAAATCTTTTTCTGTAGCACGCGTTAAGAAAATGTTGGATACTGCATTTTTCATAGTTTTATGTTCTTATGTTTTAGTTTTATTATTTGTTGTATTATTTTTGAAATGTTTTCGTTGAGGAGATTCGACGTTCCTTCGATGCTGTCCGACATCTAGGAATGAGACTGCCCAGGACACGTCATGCTATAGTTGGGCATTAACTGCATGTTTATGCAGATGAGCCTGTAGACCTTCGTCGAGAATCATTTAACATTAATTTGCCGAGCAGTTAACCTCCTAGCTATTGTCACATCATTTCTGCTTTACTTTTTTAGGAATCCTCGTGTTTTTTTACCATTTATTTCTTATACAAGTGAAACAAACAAATGATATAAGACTGATTTTATTTTCAGGTAACAGGAATTCTTTTTTTCTTGTATGGTAACTGTCCATTGGTAAAATTCAAATATTTATTTTTTTCAGACCTTCAGGTGGCTTTCCAGATATTTAATACAACCATTTAGATTTAATGAAGTTTTTGGGAAATAGTGGACAATTATATGTTACAGTGAACCCCTTTTACGGCGAGTCGTGATGTACGATTTTCAGAATATAACGATTTGAAATCCATATTTAGTTTGGTCTGCTGTTATAAAAATAACGTATTCTTTTCAGATCTTCAGCAGACTTTTCAAATAGTTGATAAGAAATTTAGAAACAGTGGAATTTTCAGGCAATAACGGATAATTATGTATTACAGTCGATTGATTCTAGATAAGATGCAACTTGCCTTGAAGAAAACGTGCATTGTTTTGCCAAAACGTAGGCCATAATAACATTATTTATTGCTATTAGTAGATTCTTTGACATCCATCCCGTATTAATTATTTCCTATTTAAATATATCATCGACCGTCAATTATCCAATACAAGGAAATCCTTTTATAACGATTCCTGAGATACGATATTTTTTTTTTAAACAGCTATGTGAAATCTGAAATTAGTTCGATCTGCTGTTTAAAAATGAAGAACCAAATCTGGATATAGCAATGCTGAGTATTACGATGCCCCTTATTAAACGCTATTCTAATTAGATTGCTAATCTAATATTAGCAAATAATTTTTTTTAAGTACGGTTATAACAACATATCCGTTTAGCGTCTATGCACTTAATTTGAACGGATTAAAAATACAAACATCCGAATTTTCGTGAGTTATTTTCTATGCCACCATTTTTCTCTCTCTGAATTTTTTGAAATTAAGAAATAAAAATATGTATAGAGACAAAACATTGATTTAATAAATTACCTTTCAAATGGGATTAAAGGCTATAATTACTTTTAGCAAACAATCCTCGAATATTTCTGTATCCAAACAAACGAATGAAGATTAAGAAGAAAAGAAAGAAGAAGGATGTAATTTACTGGAATTAGTGTTTATTGTATATGTATATAGTTGTTCATAAAGTTATTTTAGTTAATGTTATTTTCTTTATCTGGTTGATCATGACCCAATATTTTTTTTTTTTTTTTTTTTTTTTTTTTTTTTTTTTTTTTTTAGTAATATGTTCTTTGTAACCAGGAATTACGTTTCTTGGAGTTGTAATTATCTCTTTGATAGCTGTGATAGCATTAAAATCAAAGAACTGTCTGTGCACCAAGTTGTTAACCTATTTTAGGGACTGTTGCCCTTAGGTTTAGGCAACATTTATTGCAAATAAAATAAATCTTATTTTAATCTAGTGGTAAAGTAATAATATAGAAATCAAAGTAAACTTTTTACCAAGCGCCTGAGAGGAAAAAATATCTTATTTTTACATTTATATCTCTCAAGCACTGCTTAAATGAACTTTTATTTTAGTGTAATCAACCTACTTTTTTTTATTTCTCTAAAATTATAACAAGATAAAATTACCGGATTCGATTCCTTGCCTCTATGGAATGCGTATAATTAATCTAACTATATCAAATAAAGCTTATCGTCTTTTTTACAAAAAAATGAATATTTCTGTCTTTTATATGTTTTGAACGAAATTTCTGATTTTGGTGCATCTAAATAATATAAAATAAAAAAGTTTCGGAAAACATAAGAGATACGGGAAAAAATACAATAAAAGAGTTTTTGCACATTTTGGTAATTTAACCGATGATATCTATTTAATATGTTAACACAACTCCTGAAAAATTTGCTATTTTATGCTAGAAGAGATAATTATTAGTAGTTTCTATGTTTTAATGTGAATTCTAATATTAGTTTGAATCTAATTTTAGTATGTACTCAATTCAGATACGATATTGAACACAACCAAAAACCAGCCCGATTATCTTAAAAATTCTTATGGGGCATAATAACTTTCATGTTTATTTCTATTCTTAAATACTCGAACAGAACGAATATTTTTGTTCTTAACGATTGTCTTTTTTGGTTATTCTTCCTCTGTAGAGACATTATTCATAAGCCTATCTTATATACTCTCATATTTATTCTGTGATCTTCCCCAGCATTTGAATTAGAATAAAAAAAATTGCATGCATGTTCCGTGTACAAGCAGACCACCCATGTGCTTATTTATTTTAATGATGAATATTTCATTATGCGTTTCTCCTTTAGTGCATTATTTAAAATGTAAACCATCACTAAGTTTAGTATTATAGAATTTCTTGTTAATACTTTTTTGTCTAAATTAGGAGATGGTATGAGCATTGAAATCACCATGCATTGATGCATTACACTGAAAATTAATTTTTTTTTTTTTTTTTTTGTCTTAGATGGTGTGATAATTCAATACAGTTTTCTGTTTTTTTTCCTTTTTCTTTTTACCTAATCATAAATGAAGTCATCCGTTAGTTTTTGTCAACGAGAATCACGGATTACTTTCCAGAAAACATTTAGTCATTTTTAATTTTTTTTTTTTTTCCGAATCACTCCCAGTGTTGTGAATCATTCCGGCACAATATATTTATTTTGAAAACAATTGAAAAAATATTAACCATATAATCTGTGGATAGTTTCATTTATTCATTAGTAATAATCTATATTTTATAATTTATTTTAAATATGTGCGTTCTATTTTTATTTTTAATTATTTAAATTAAACTTATTATTTGTTGGCATATTTAATTTAATTGAATATAACATATTTCGGGCTCGTAATCAATGTTTTCATTTTATCATAAACCCTTCTAAATTATTGTATACATATATCTATTTATAATTATTTATTCGACCCTACCGTACCTCTAGGTTAATACGGGTTTTTTGCATGCCTGTATAACATCACTGCTGCAAGTACATCATTATACAGTTTAAACTGCAATATTTTCTTCTTTTCTTTCAATATTAATTTGCCTCATCCGTCCTCTTCTGTCCGGCGGTCTCCCTGGAGCTTCTTCTCTTCTACCCATAGTAAAGTGGGTTAGACCCACGGCTTTCTTCCACCCGCACACAAAATTTTTGAAGTGCGGGTAATTTTCTTTGGTCATGAGCTGAGAAACGTCGCTCTCAGACAGAATGTAGAGCCCACTAGCCCTCATTATATCTATTTATATATAATTATGGAAGATAGTTGACCAAATAAATATATACCTATTTCATTTATTCCCAATCATATAGGTGCCTATTTATCCGTATCCCAGCTGATGTAAAAACTGTCGAAATATTAAAACCTTGTCGCTAGCTTACGAGTTAAATTTACACTTAAAGAGATACAGGTCAAGTCACATAAACTATAAATTCCATCTTAAAGGAACAAAAAGCACCAGAAATCTTATTTTTTTCAAAAATATCAGTCAACAATCTTAACATGCAAATATCATTAAGAGTGTGTTGGGTTAACGAATTTATTACAACTTATAGTCGTTTATCTAGCTACTTCTTTTTCTCTTTCCATCCTGCTATCTTTTCGAAGACCATAGGGGGTAATGCCTTCCTCAACATACTAAAACCTTCTTTTTTTATTCTGGATATATAATATTATAACGCTGATATGGGTTTACATAATTTTATGACAATTCCAAAATAACAAGCAAACAATTATGAGTCAAAACACCAACAATGTTACAAAACAGAAAATAAACTATCAAAAATAAGTGTAACCTTCGCTGTTCAACGTGTAAGTGCCAGAAAATAGTCGATCGCTTCTTATAATTGGCCCGCTATTGACCTACCAGGAAATGTCTAGAATAATATCAATTTAGACATGTGTTGAGGTACTAACATGACTGTAACTGTCCTAAGCAACTCTAAACTATGTAACAGAAATTAATTTCTGTTTTCGTTTCAGGTCAGACTATTTAACATATTAGGTAAAGTGAAATGGAGTAAATGCGTCTTATGGAGTGCAAACTTCAACCGAGCACAAAAAATAAAGTAAAATAAATAAACTATCAATACTTCGTTCGCAAAACATTAACTATCTGTCCTAGGATAATGTTCTGAGCTGCATTCAAGTTCCATTTACGCACTTGCCACACGTAGGGGTGAAAGTGCATTAACCTCTTCTAAAAACCATTACAGAGGATTCTCTATTTTTTTTGGGATAAATGGAAAAGTAAAGAACTCCAACCAATTATTTTGATGATGAACTTGATAATATTTAACTCCTTTAAGTGTACGAAAAAACCTGAATCAACAAGTGTGACTATGAAGCGTCATAGTAAGATCACATCTTGCAATAGAGTGATAGAGTAAAGTTAGAAGGTATGAAGTAATAAAAGCAAATAATAACATACAAGTGACTAATGCAATTTTTTTATGTAAAAGTAATTCGCAATTTGTGGTCTGTAAACATTGATTCTTTTTTTTGCAATATTTTCAAGATGAAATTATTCATTTTAACTTTTACTCGTGCTATGGCAACCTTGTGGTCTGTGATAGATTATGCACTAGGAATGAGAACAGGTTGCAGACAAGAGCCTACCGTTAACAAGTAGAGATCTCCCTTTCTAAAGAGGAATGTAGATTGAAATTGCTGGTGGTAGATCACCTTGTCCCTACATGGGCTCGCGAATGTCTTTTACCTCTCCCACTCCGGAGGGAGTATGACGTCACATCGATGACGTCATCGAGTCATCATACCTTTTTATATCAGCCTTATCACGTTTTCGAGATCGTGTTTACAGTCCCCACTTTTTCATCATCGTACTTGTCACCGCACTCTTGATGATAGCGTTAGTCAACTTTGTGATGGAATTCGTTTCTCCTCATGTACCTTTTAGCTTTACCGTTTTAGGTTAGTTTTCATTTTTATTTTTTACCTTTTTTTTTTTTTTTTTTTTACAATGGTTATTCTCTCTATGTTTGATTTCCTTTGATTTTTGAGGTATTTTTGTTTTGTTTTTACGAGATTATTTGTTGTTTTTCGCGTTGTAGTTTTTTGAAGGTATGATTATGCTCTATAAATATCTTATAATTAAATTGAATTATATATTAGAAAAACAATGTTTGATTATAAAATTTTCAAATGCGACACCCTCCGAACAGAGACAAATTAAAATTTGAATAATTATTTGCAAAAAAAAAAAAAAAAAAAAAAAAAGAGCCGTTCTTAGTGTGGAGAAGGCCACAAGTGTATAACGAGAGAACTACTAATACAAAAACAACCTTTTAATTACTTAATCCCTTTATTTATTTTATTTTTTTCCTATGCGCTCGTTCCCTTGTATTTTAATTTTTTAGAAAAATATGACTTGATTTAAACAAAAAAATTATAAACATTTTTTATAACGAACAATAGTTCGCTCTCACTAGGCTGTTAATAGTCACGTTTTCATTTATATTTCCCCATATGGTATGTTCATACAATGCCATAGTTGTAAACCAATAGCAAAATGAAACGACCTATTAACATCAAGATGAATCATTTTTCTCCAGTCCAATATACAATGGATTGTGATAAAAAGTTTGAGAATTGACTTTCTCTTGGAATGGAAATTTATGTTGACATTTCAAAGGTTGTAATCGTTAAAATAAGCATACTTTCATAACAATATTTCCAGATTCTACTAAAACGTCAGTTCTGTATGAAGTTTTGTCAATACTTAAAAATGCTCCATTGTAAAATTTGAATAACTGTTTTAACACGTACCTATTTCCCCTATACTCTACATTTAATGTTACAAAAAAACAAACGGACTCTTTAGGTTTTGAGATAAAGTAGATAATTTTGTTAATTTCCACGCCGAGTGTTTCTGGTCGTTTTATTGTTATTATGTACAGAAATTATCATTCATTCATTACTAATGAAGAACGATTGTATCCCGATAAGACTGATAAGCTAATAGGGTAACTGCTTCGCCTTTCTTGTAGACAAATTTAAGTCCATCTTAATAGCCGGGTACTTAATCTATATTAGAGGACTTAGCCAATGCTTATTCATGAAGAATATTTACTGAAGCTTTGATTAAAGAATTCATTACCTCATTTATATTATTTTACTCCCTTCCATTCCCTGTCAGTACAGGAAAAGGATATCGAATCTGGAAATGTTGTAGTTTCAACTTGCAATAAATTTAATTAATATTTCGCAGCTGTTTTTAATGAACGATTTCTTTCTTGCTCAATAATTTAGATGTCATAATCGTAGTTTCATATCATGTTATTAGTTCCCTGCGACTCAATTTTCTTCCTACGTAGTTGTCATTCTGAGCTATGTAGGAGCTGAAGTTTTTATTATTTTTTAATACAAAATATAATTAAAACGAATAAATTAAAATATATATAAATCTCTCTTGCTCTTGCATTAATTTAAATAAATTACAGACACTTCTTGTCGTTATCTGTCTAAATCTTTTAACTAGGTAGTTTGTTGGAACATACGCTCATATGCAAGTGAAAACTATTAATATTTCACAATTTGTTTGATAGAAATATTTAAATGAGTTTTACGACTTCTGATATTTTAATTTTTTATAATAATTAATTTCAAAATTAATTTAAAATTAATCTCGTATAAAATTCATAGCAGACTTTCTTTTTTCAGCATTAAGTTCTTTTCAATCGAATATGATTTATATGCGGCGGTTTTAAAAGGGTTTGTGTATTGTCAATTAATTAAAAAAAGAACACACACAAATATTTGAGGGAGGTTTGAAAGGACTTTATTTTATCATGCACTTTACAATTCCTTGTAATTACACGGCTGCTGCGATGTACTGAATCCGATTAAAATAAATTGATCTAATAAGTCATAGTAATTTAAAATTAAAGAGTAATGTAGATACTTCCCTTTGAATGGGGGAAAATGTAATGCTATTCCTTAAACTATTTTAAAATAATATTTTATTCACCTATTTTTAGAACACTAGTCTTTACTGTAGTTATTTAGTTATTTATGCAACCTCGTTTTTTTTTGTTTTTTTTCGTATTAACAGACAAGCTATCACAGACCTTTGTATGTAATTTAAGTATATAACTTACTTCTTTCTCCAACTTATTTTTATTAAAGCCATTGACGAAAAATATACAACGTTGGTTGCGATAAAAAACAGTCCCGGTATGTGATGGCTGTAAAAAGTATACCTTGGTCTTGACGTCTCGTTTTTCGTTGAATTGCCACTGACTGCCTAGTTTTTCCAGTGCCTGAAGCTATGCAATCTTTCCATGTAGTTTTGGACCAACTCTTTCCTCCCGTATTGACGATTTCTCCTCAGACTTTTTATTATTATTTTTTTTATATATTAATAATTAGAACCTTTTTTATCGAAGTATTTACAGTATTTAATATAAAAAGCTGAAAATCTCACAAGATATACCATGATTATTAAAATCACCCCTTTAAAAAATCCAATTTTTTGTTGATCAATTGCAATGCGCTGGAATCTTTATTTACCCCATCGATAGGAGAAGAAACTGATTCATTTTAATTATTAATTGCATTTTGTATGTGTTGTATTTTACTGAGTGCTATCAACTAAGGCTATTGGTAATAATAATTTCAAAATAGTCATGCGAAACATACGTTTCATAATATCTTTATAATTAATTAAGGGTGTTAATTTAAACATCTAACTTTTTTTTTTTTTTTTTTTAATTGAGAATAATTCTTATTACTTGTTTAATTCGCATTTTTTTCACATTAGGACCCGAGTTGTGTATATATTTTAAATCTTGAATTTTTTTTTCATCTTTTATATACTGAATATTATACAACAATTATATGGTTATTTTTACATAAATCAAGGATAAAACGAAATTTTGTTCAGCGCTAGCTTAGAGTTAGATTGATACAAAATTAAATTTTATAAAAATCAAGTTGACTCTCCTACTTTTCTCAATAACGAGACAGTTATTGGATCACAGTTGCCATTTCCTAAAAGCTTTTACCATAAACCAACTCAATCAAATGTTTATTTTCTGAGTGTTTTATCCCCTGACACCACTCCTCCATCCCCTATTGTAAATTATTTTAAAAGCCTTGATGAGATTTTTCTTTTAGGGTGCTTCCGCCTACTTTTTTCTTCTATTTTCCATTTTCTTCGTTCGTATTTAAGTGATGCTCATATAATTTGAAATTTTCTAGTCAGTAGCTAAAACTTGAACTCTTAGGAATTGAGAGTACGAATATTTTTTTTGCATATTTGTATTTTTTTTCAATATTTTAATTCAGTTTTAATGAGGGTCAGAACATAAATTGATTTGTATTCAGGTTTTAGACTTCTTTCATTACCCTCGGAGGCCATTAACCCTAACTGCTGTGTGCTATTAGAATCTCCTTTCGCGTTAACTGCTAATTACCCTCGAAATTCTCGGGCGACGATAGAAGTGGGGGAGGGGAGCTGAAAGCTTATCTCCTGATGAATATACTATGCTTCGTAATGAAAGTTTAGATTTTTTCTCCACATTATCAGTATTAAAATTATTAATAACAACTTGTTAATTTTATCTATATTCGAATTAATACTAAACATTATGTAATATAGCAATATTTATATATTTATTTAATTATGGAACTAAAACATCGATGGCTTACTTAGCAGAAGATCTACGTAACATTTTGTGCGAAAACGAGTTATGCAAACCATGGTTTTCAGAGTTTAGTTTATACAACTGCGCAAAGGATTTAAGTGAAATCCAAATCCGTTTAGATAGTAGGTTATTAACAATAGGCGTATGTGATTTTTATTTTTTTATATTCTCCATAGATGTGCTATGTATACATAATTTACAAATACATATTTCGTAGCACCAATAGTACCTCTACAGCAACGTCTCACAGAAGTTAAAAATCGCGGGTAAATATCTCTTAAAGAGAGAACGTTAAATTTTATTTTTCTTAAAGTTAATTTCCATCTCCCTAGCGCGCGCTTCTGTGAAGTAAGCCATGGGCATATGGAGGTTTAAAAAATAAATCGTAAAATATATCTTTATGAATATAAAGGTATATTTTTTTAATATTTCCGTTTATTTTATGCCTTATGGTATTTAATGTTTTTAATTTTCTAAATAACTGTTGATTTTATTGTTTAATAATAACTTTTTTATTTTTTACAGGTAAGTTTCGGAAGTCTGGAGTATTACTTTCAATATTTTTTCCGTAATTCTGTAAGTACTATAATTTATTATTTTATTTATGGGTTTTCATTTAGTTATTTATTATTAAATAGTTATTCATTTACAGATTATATTATTCGTTCCTAAACTTAGTAAAGCTGTAATATTTTATTTGTATTTATTTCTCCTTAGGTTTGCTACTTTAGTGGTTTTAATAATATTAATTATTATCATTACACCCTCTTGTCTTCATTTAAACTAATGCGCCATCAGCAAAGTTTAGGATCTCTGGGCACTATCCCTCCTACCCCTTCCCCACAGAATTGCTGTAGATAGGACAGTTCAAAAACCTATTGGCCGTTGTTCAGAGGGCTATCGGAACTGGTAGGAAGGAACTTGACAGTTATCCCAAGCCTATAGATCATCCGTTCCCTTTTGGAACGATTCCCAACGCGATTACGAGCCAGAACGCTCGGTCATTAGAGAATGAGCAGTTAATGTTCTGTACGACAGATCAGTGTGAGCTCTCCTAGGTGTTGCACACACAAATATAATTTTAGACTTGATCCTTTTCTTTATTTCCTAATTTTTATTTTATTTCTTTTTTTAATGGTAGTATCATCGCTCTCTTTTTGATGAGGAAAATATTAAAAACAATAAATTGTCAGAACAATGATAAAGGAAGAGCACATTTTGCCCTTGAAACACGTTAGAAAAGGTCTGTAAGTAATGTATTTACCTTAAACTATGTAAGCCAAGCAACAAGCCTCTGTCAGGGTTCCGGGTTTCTTGTCCGGCAGGTGACCCTATGCTTTTTAGGAAGGCAGTGAAAAATTCTTGGATATACTTTCCTTCGGATTGCTCATAAAATAGAGATCTCGTGCCTGTACGATGTCAGGTACTCGTACAGGTTCCTATTCTAATTGTACCTGGATGGGAAAGATTTAGGACTCCCACTGCAGCATCTTCCGATTAGCCCTGGCAAAACTGCCCTATCAATTTATATGCAAAAGACTAATTATATTACGGTGATTAAACATCATATTGGGGAATCTTACTTACTTAATCCTTAAATCTTCCTCCAGGGTAACATTTGTGTTGGAACTACTTAAATTCTTAAAATAAATAGTTATTTTTTTTAATTTAAACGTTGCGTTATTTATTTCTATTTGCATAGTTTCGCATGTCCGTTCCCTTTGCAATTTTTTAACATCATTTTTGAGGTTTTTATGCGAGAAATATATATTTGATATACATTAGTTTGGGACTCTTGGGATAAAATATATTTGGAGACATTTTTGGGAATAGAACGAGAGGAAAAAAAAAAGAAAAAAGAAAAATGGGATGAAATATGTTGATTCCCTAGATAGCTCAAGACGAGCAGTAAAGGAATAAGAAGAGAAGAAGGCAGTCTGAATGGAGAAATATGTGAGAGTTTGTCTTGCCGGTGTCAGGAACAGGAAAGCTTTAAGTCGGTGCTGCTATTGAATGGAGTACTTCGCTCCTACCTTACATTACCTTTCGGATTTGGTTTATCCCTCCTTTTCGATTTCTTATTCCAGATTCAGCCAGTATTTCTTGAATAATCCTTCCCAAGAGATAATGCTTTTGAGATGCTCATTTAATTCCTTTTTCATTAAAAGATAACGCTTTCGTCAAAGAATTCCCATCGGACCCGACGCCCGATATCGTCTGCGGCTCATCCCAGCAGTCGGACCCCGGGGACCGATACCGTTCAATTAAGGATACCCCTAAAATACGCCGCCGCACCTAACGTGTTAAGTAATTGGTAATTAAGTAATGGTTATTCCCTGTATTCAGGAATGAATCGTCTATATAAAATAAATGTTTTAAAAAATAAAAAGTAATCCTTTTAATATTTCATTTTTTTAATATGAATTAATATATTTGTTTGCATTACAAAAAAAAATTTAATCTTGATAATTTAATAAAAATTAATTAATAAAACGTAATTTCAATGCTATTTTTTAGTCATCCGATCCATTTATTTATGAGGAATAGTAGAAACAATCGTCCCATTTTTATTGGATCAAAATTGCTTTCATGTATTTCTTATATGTAAACTATTCTTCGTATTTTTTATTTCATACGTTCTTTTAAAAAATCGTTTTTAAAGAATCATCATTATTTTTATCATTATCTGTATCCAAGTTATTTTTTGTATTAGATAACGGATGTAAAGAGATTCTCTTCCTCTCGGTTATGATTAACCACTCCTGTTAAAATATGATAAGCAGTTGTTACGATTGATAAAGCTCATTTTCGAACGTTAAGTATTTCATATTATTTATTTAATGTCACTTATCTACTATGGCTAATCAGATGTAGCTACAGGGTGGGTCCTAAATTTTACATATCTAGAAACATGCTTATCGTCGTTAGGGATCTTCAACGAGTACCTGACATCGCACAGGCTAAGGATTTATGATCAAGGTTTTTTTTTTTTCCTTTCAAATCCTAGGGCTATCTGCTGGACTACGAACCCGCAAAGGTTACTCAGTTGTAATGGTAACCTCTTCAGCATAGGGAAGCCTGCCTATATTACTTATTTTATTTTTGTTTTGAATTACATAATTTAATAGTTACTTGTCCAGTAGATCTTAAACAAACGAGGCCTGTTTATGGTTTTGTAGTGCTTTTCTTATGGACTTATTGCATTGGGACTAACTTAGCTTCGGTCAGTAAAGCATTGCTCCCGGAGGTGTACCTTTGAAGATTGATCTTACTGAACAGTATAAGGTCTTCGCATACATTATGTCGCATTCTTTATTTCTATGTCGCATACATAAATTATTTAGAGAGATTCCTCTGTGTTAGAATTTGTCTAATGCTTACAATACTCTTGAGATTTAACTCTGGCATTGACAAGTTTGTCAATGTGAAAGGTATCCAATGATAGCTTTTGAATCCATCCATAATATTAATAGATTAATAACTAGTTTTTTAGATTTGTAATCCAATACCAAGGTCTTGTATGTAATGTGTTACCTAAAAATGTCCGTAAATATATTGAACCAGTTCACTTACCACCCATAACAATGCGAACGTTTCTTACGCTTTGTTGAAGCAAACTTCTTTTAATGATTACTATAAAAAAATATAATTCCTTCTGTCATAAATATTTATCGCCTCCTCATTATGACGTTAGTCACGTTTTCCCTCCACGTTCCGTAGTTCTTGGAATGTCGGTCCCGACAAAAAGTCGGCGCACTCCTTTGCTTTTTTTTTTCTTTCTATTTTTCCCCATTTCGAGGTGACTAATTATCTGTCATCCGCAGCCCTTCTCTTATATGTTTCAATTCATTACAATTTTCCCAACGGGAGAACGAAATTTCCCCTGACTTTTTTTATCTTAGGATTTTTTTAATTTATATTTACATTTATATTCATTGAGCAAAATATAAGGTAATTTTGTTTCAATGTATCTAATGGCTTAGGCCTCATAAATACTTACTTACTTACTGACGGGCACTACAGCTCTTGAAGAACCTTGGCCTCCTCCACGATTTTTAGCCACTCCTGACGATCATTTGCCTTTATCCGCCATCTTCTCACTCTCATTTTTTTCAGGTCTTCTTCAACATTTTACAGCCACGTCAATCTTGGCCTCTCTCTTAGTCTTTGGCAACCAGGTTTGCCGTATAACATCCTCTTGGGTCTCTATACTCGGGCATCCTCTCCACATGGCCAAGCCACCTTAACATTGCCTTTTTGACGTACGTTACTATGTCAACTTCCTGGAAGAGTGCTCTTAATTTTGTATTTGGGCGGATTTCCCAAGTTCCCTGACCGGGCCAAAAATCTTTCTTAAAACTTTTCTCTCCCTTACCAGAAGAATTCTTTCCATGACCTTGGTGACCTTGACCTTGGTGAAAGTCCATGTTTCACAGGCGTCACAATCGGTCGGATTACTGTCTTATGTACTTTTATTTTTACCTTTCTAGACAGGTTCCGAAATTTTAGCAGCTTTTGTAACGAGAACATACATCTGCTTCCCGCTGCCATTCTTGTTTTAATTTTAGCCATCATTTCATTAGTGTTGGTAACAGTGGCACCCAGGTATTTGAAAGATTCTACCGTCTTAAATTCATGGGTCGAAAAGCGGATAGGCTGTTCTACCCGTCTTTTTTGCCTTGAAGTCATCATGTGCTTCGTTTTGTCCTCATTTATCTCAAATCCATTCTTGACGCAGTTTCCTCCAACTCCTGCAGAGCTCCTGACAAGGTAGCTTCTGTTCGGGCTGAAATTACTATATCATCAGCATACGCCATGTGCTGGGAAAGTCTGTTATATATTGTGCCACCGGGGTTAGTCTTAATGGCTCTTATAGCTACCTCGAGGCCAAGATTAAAGAGTGTTGGAGAGAAAGGGTCGCCCTGTCTTAAACCACTTCCCACTGGGGACCCCATCCGATAGGGTATTATGGATTTTCACTACTGACTTAGGCCTCATGAATATAAATCAAAATTTCCAACTTTTCAGGCGACCATGGATTCATATAATTGATTCATCTTCACTTATTTCATTAAACTTTCTATTTTGTCTAATCGTTTGTTTGTTTATTTAAAGCCCCTTTATTGTCTATTTGTAATTGGATTGTTATTCAAATTTTCCAGATGAGATTTTTTTGTTTGACTTTTATTTTATCAAAAGCGCTACTGTTTCTGAATTATTCTCAAAAGAAAAATTCTTTCGTTTCCAATTAGAATTAACTCATCATTTTAGAATTATTAGAAAAATATGAATTTAGGCTTTTGAAACACAAGATACCTTAGAAACCGTAGTTTTTTTACTTGTACATTTAAAACCAAACTCGTTAAATATAACACTTCCTAGTACTATGATTGTGTAGCAGGTAGCAGCAGACTAAAATAAAATATTTCACTTTAAATTATAAAAAGTAAAAGTAAAAATATATGCTGCTGCTACCTGCTACACAATCATGGTACTAGGAAGTGTTATATTTAAAGTGTTTGGTTTAAAATGTAGAAGTAAAAAAAATTACGGTTTCTAAGGTATCTTGTGTTTCAAAAGCTCGTTTTATGTTTTGTTTTTATTACTTTCACTTACCTATATATGAAATATATAGTAAGTGGAAGTATTGCGATCGTGAAAATTTTCGACTTCCGGTTTTCAACGGAAATACACGTTTTGGGACCCCCTGAGCCGAAATAACCAAGTCCCGCGAAATGGTCTGTGTGTGTGTCTGTGTGTGTGTGTGTGTGTGTGTGTGTGTATGTGAACAGACTAGCTCAAAAACTATAAACCGTGGGAACCTGAAATTGGGTATTTAGTGTAGGTATATGCCCGCGATGTGACAGCAAAAATTTCATCAAAATTGCTCAAAGGGAGGGGGTACTTTATTTAATAACTTTTTACGTTTTTTTCGATTTTCTCAAAAACGGCTCTAACGATTTTGATTAAACTGAGTATTTGATCGATTTATATGCCCGTAATATGACTGTAAAAATTTCATCAAAATTGATTAACCGGAGGGGGGACTTTACTTAATAAAGTATGTATCATTTTTACGTGTTTTTTTTATTTACTCAAAAACGGTTTTAACGATTTTGATCAAACTTGGTATTTGATGTATTTATATACCCGAGATGTGACTGTAAAAATTTCATCAAAATTGATCTACGGGAGGGGGGACTTTACTTAAAAAATTTTGTACCATTTTCACATGTTTTTTTTATTTACTCAAAAACGGTTTTAACGATTTTGATCAAACTTGGTATTTGATGTATTTATATGCCCAAGATATGACTGTAAAAATTTCATCAAAATTGATCTACGGGAGGGGGGACTTTACTTAATAAATTTTGTATCATTTTCACGGGTTTTTTTATTTACTCAAAAACGGCTTTAACGATTAACAAAAATAAGATATGAATGTAGAAAAATGTGTGACTTTGGGAAATGATAATTAGCAAAACACGTCAATTTCTAATCTAAGTAAGTTGGTTAGTGAAAGTTGTGTGTTGCGCGCACGCACCAGATTTTTTTTTATTTATTTTTGTAACTATTACTTTTTTTAATCCACACCTGTCGCTCAGCCTGCGACAATAAGCAGATGAGATAGATTTTATAATATCTAAATTCAGACTACTGAACACCAACCTATATTTATTTATTTTGATTAAAGGTTACTCCGTGGCAATTACATTGGCATTATATACATTCTTTAGTAACAAAATTTCCCATAATTCAAATAATAGAACCATTACAGGTACCAGGTACATAACATTTTGGTTACTTGTTTGAATCATAACCTCTAAATTATTGAAGATACAATAATTTTATTTGTTTTTTTTTCATACTGGAATGTATATATCTATATTTTTTTCTTGAACAATTTATTTATGTTGTGAACCTTAATTCCTTTTACCTTTCATTATTTCTTATGTTCAATATGTTCGAAACCTTTATTTTACATACAATGATTTCCTAGTATATGATCACAATGGAAATGAGGTTTAAGACATAGTTAACGCTCTATAATCGTTTGGAATCGGAGCCAAGATTATAATAAAATGAAAGCGATGATACATTCTATTGAACTTAATAGTATTATTAGCAGTTTTATAGTATTGATTCAGTATTTTGCAGTTAATTCAAACTGAAGGTAGCCCAGACCCGCAAAAGGAAGTAAAATGTAAGCCGGTGTTGTGGTTCCGATATCCAGACCAATTGGCCCTCGTTGCGTTCGTTCCACTTGGGTTAGCACTGGCTCTCAACGATAAGGTTCTGGTGTTGTCTTCAATCCCAGCTCCTATTGGATCTCCTTCTGGAAATGGGTGATCGGGAATTTTCGATATTTATGATATTGAAAGAGTTCTATAATTTTTAGGAACTGTTGGATTCAAGTATTATTCCTTAATCACACGTTTTGGAATGATATAGACCTTCCTGGGTTGTTCCATTTCCGATTAAATAAAAGATGCGATGGACGTGGTCTTGTCTTGAACGTCTAAGCATATGCTTACTTTTGAGTCAGTGTTATGTCATTGGTAGCTACTGTTTTGTAACGTTTTACTAATGAGAGTTCTAATTACTTGTTTAACATTTTATGTAATAATTGTAGGTTAATAAAATTATTTAATCACTCATTGGTGTTGCAGTATTAACTCTAATAATATAGAAAGTTGACTGTAATGTTTAACCTTACTCTGATCATTTTCTGTATAGAATTCCAAATTTCCACTTATATCCTAATATTTTTTAATATTTATATGCTTTGTTTTATGGCCTGTATGAATTATGTGGCTCTTATGTTATCCGGCAATACGTTAGCTTTACATTTATTTTTCAAAGTTTTTTTTTTTTTTTTTGTAACTCCAACGATGGATATTATATCCAGTAAGGTGTTATTTTCCCTAGAAAAAATAGGCTAAGTGGACAGGGGTGAACGATGAGGGGATGGTGGAGGGGTGGCTCGAGCTGAGTCGTGGATTCTCAAGAGCCCTAGAGGGTAAAATCCTCGGGGGTTGCGGCCAGTTCGAGGCTGTTGTTGCCCGGGTCTCCATCCTACAAATATTTGCCCTCGGCCTAATGGCCAATCCAAAACGGATTTATCAACCCTTCTTCTTCTTGCTCTTTCATCATCTTATAAGTTCCTTCTTCGTGTTTACAATCACTCCTCCTTGATCTTCCGATGTCTATATATTGATTTGTCAAATTTTTTGCTAATTTTTGAAGTTGGATGATTTTTAGTTAAAAATTGATTATTTATCAAAAGGTTTATTACAATCTATCAATTAAAAAGATATTTAGAATACTTTTTGAATAATCAGGCATCAGAAAAAGCTTAGAGTATTCTCAGTTTCAAAAACCTTTATTTCATCAAACTAAAAGAAGAAATTACAAATAGTTCTCTGAAATTTATTATATTATTTATTTTTTTACATTACATGGGGCATATAGGGCGTGTAATGGAATACCTAATAACCATTATACAAAAACTATTGATCCATTTTATTTTATAGCACACGAAATCCCCCGAAAAAGGGGAGGAAAGGCATACGAGCTGGACCATAAACGCAAAACATGCTACAGTAAAAACAAATCCAAGTGTTATCATCTAATTTTAAACTTTGGAAAGTTATAATGGGTAAGATAAAATCTAAAAAATACATTTAAATAATATATATGTATATAACTTAAAAGTAACCCAAAATATTAGCAATAATTTTAATAAACACAGGGAATTATTTAAATTACATATTTCTTATTTTACAAAAAAGGCAAAACAGGAAGTAAAACGCTAAGATTACTTCCACCTTTGTATCTTTAAAAAGCAATAAGCTAATTTTAAAAGTAAGGAGCTCATTTTGTAGAGAATTCGATGCTATCACACTTTTATCTGTAACATTTTTTATTTGCCGTATCTGTTTTTTTGCTGGAGGCTTTGGACCATAAGTGTTATTCTTTTTTCCACTGAATTGTATTTATAGCCGATTTTCGATGGTCACGTGTGTTTTGTGCTATACATCGTTTTATAAACACGAGAAAAACCTCAAAAGCCAATTTCGCTATTTCTAGGCTACAGATTTTTTATTTGTTTTTTTAATAATGGGTTATTTACAAGCTTAAAAAAATCAATTTTCTAAATTAGTTGACACGTTCTTCATATATTTTTATTATTATACTTAATGTTTTTTGCATCGGAAGATTTACATCTCCTTCCAATTTAACTTTAGGCAAAGGCCCAGATAGGTCGAAGGCTCGAACAACGCGCCACATTGGAATTAGACACCAGCTAGGTGAAACTCCTTCCTCCAATTAGTTTAAAGCGTCGCTGTGGAACTACGTGATTGGAGGAGCATAAGGATCCGTTAGCCAGGACAGTCTCATTATACTCCCTTGAAGTCTTGAGAACCCCAAGTTCTACCTGGTAGCACACCTACACCCTCCCCTAACATGGCACTTACCAACTCCAATATCGTCTTCGATCGATATCTCACCCTTCCAAGAGCTCCTGTCTTGGTCAGATGTACTCCATTCCTGTCTTAAGGTGGGTATGAAGTTTGAATGTTCTTGTAAACTCGTAACATGATACTAGAATATTTCGAGTTCCTGGTATTACTTTCAGTTTTCTAAGGGGATATGAAGATCTCCTTTCTTCTAAAATTGTTGTATACAACTTTCTTCTTACATCAAGAGTTCTCTGGAATATTATTGCTGGCTATCCTTTTTAGTCTATTTATTCTCAATACCATCACAAACATCACTTCAATAGAGACATCAAGAGATCTATTGAATTCCAGGCACTTCTCTTCCAATCGAAATCAGATCAAAAGTAGATATCAATGAGTTCCGGTTACCTGATGGCTACTGACACTTGGTCCTCTAAAGAATCTTCTAATAAAAGAGAAATGGAATATTTTCTTATCATTTCCCTTTACTTTGTCGTGGTTTTTATTTTTTTATTCGACTAGTTATATGTAGTTCTACATCCACTGTAAAATTACTCGAATATAAATTTACTTTATAAGGCCCTGAGAATTACGTTGGTTCTTATATCGCTTTCGTTAAAAGAAATTGCATTTTTCACCCAATATTGGAGCTTTAATTGCATTGTTACTTTTACGACCAAAATTCATGATCACCTTTTCATGATCGAGAATGGACCGTTTAACCCCGTCGAAAATAACATGGATCATACCTTTTTATATTCATGGACTTATATCGTTGGCATGGAATCGTTTTATGCATTTGACATGTCTCCCAAAGTACCAAAGATCACATGTAAATAAGAAAATATTGTGGTGCTCTATATTGTACATTATATTTAATGTTGCCTATATGAATTATTAATTATTATATAACGTTATAAAAGGGTTATATGTATGTGTATATATTATTTAATTCTATTTATTATTTGTTCTAATCGCTTCCACTGAATCCTTCTGTTTTTTTTCGTAAATTCCAACAAATATTCTTAAAAGATTCGCGGATATTTTATCTCTATTATAATATATTTTGAGTTACAATTTGATTAGATTTATCTGCCTTTTTAATTCAATCGTTAATATAATTATTCATTCAATTGCAATAAAATTGCGATAATAATTTTACATAATTTAATTATTCATAATCGCCCTAATAATTATTAAAAGTCATTTTTTTATTTAGGATTGGTTGCGCTCTTAGTTTGAGTTCGTTATATTTCCAGTATGACGGATGATAAATCAAAAGTAACAAATGCGCAAGTTTCGCTATCACAAATAAGAAGACATTTGATTCCTGCATTCCATGGATGGATATAGCAACATAAGTCAGCAACTGGATGGGTTTGTTAGTGATTAAATATGGAAATTGCAAGTTGTGTTCGATAGCGCAACTTCCTTCTGTTTCAGTTAAACTATTCTGAAACCTCATTCATCTTTTAGCATCTCCAGTTTCAGTCGAGTTTACTCCTTGCAAATAACCACAATAGTTAATGATGCAAATCTTACAATTTTTACTTCAGCGAGAAGTCTACAATATTCTTCCTATTGCAATTGTAAAGTAAAAATGTTACCTTATAAATTATAAACGATCAAGGGTAACATTTTAATTTTAATAAACTATAATATAAAAACAAGAAATAATTACTAAGTTGAAGTAACAGGTTGCTTAATATTTCAATTTATTAATAAAGAAAGTTTCTTTTGAATGCACTCTCTTGCAATTATTCTATTTCTTTTTATTTTTATTTTTTTGTCCTCTCCTTTCTCGTGGACTATACGGGTTCCTCCCCTAGCCGGGGGAGGGAGGGATCAATAGCGAGATGTTGAAAGATATAATAGTTTGAATATATTTTCATGACATGATTACTGCGATCTTTTACCTCTCTACATGTTTACAACTTTAGTGCTACTATTTTTTTAGTAATGAGTGTGTCGAATCCTACTCTCCCACAGAATTGACTCATCTTCCTACACTGCTATTGTGTGTTCACCTACAGCAAACAGGTAAGCTATCAGAACTGAACCAACTGGTTTAATAGAAGCGAGATGAGACAGCCATTGCAGCGAGCTGGGACTGACTGTATATACCTTCCTGGCATTCCAAGGAAAGAAAAAAAAAGACAGTGGTTGTTTCTTATTTCTTAGCTTCCTGGCTTATTTCTTATTCAGGAGATATCTCGTATTTTTTTATTTTTATATAAAAATAAATGTTGTTCTTTTTAATCTCTGTGACCTCTCTGTGTTAATATAATATTAAAAAAAAAAAAGAAAGAAAAACTTTTGACCCACAAGAAACTTTTATTGATTCAATCGTGCGCCTCATTCGTCGGAACAAGTGATTACCCATAAATATTTATTTTCTTTGTAAACTTTCATAAATAATGCTTCACGATTGCAGAAAGTAATTCATACTATTATATAAATATATGTATATATGCATTGTCACATACATTTTATAAAATATTATGATGTCGTCTTCCTAAATATACGAAAAGACCTGTGCTTAGTTTTTATTTTATACGCTTTTAAAGACAATAATTTTCTGTTTTAAATTATTGTGGTATATCTGAGAGTAGGTTTGGCTGGCGTGCGAAGCTGCCAACAATAAATCAAGCAGACGTATCGCGGGTCATTATTAAAATTGATCCGGTTAGCATTTTTCTGCTTCTATTGATTAATGCATTTTGCCAACGTCATCACCTACAGCTACGAATTAATCTCTCAGCCTTTAGGATTCAAAACGATTTTGATATATGGAAGTTGATTTACTTTCTGGTTTATTTAATACAAAATATTTATTAAAAAGTTTTAACTATAATATTGTTATCGTTTATCACTTTTTTTTATTATCTATCCTGCTTTTTTTAACGCCTTGTGTTATATTAACCAATTTTTTCAGTAGGTAAGGGGTGAAAAAAATGCGTTTGGTAAATTTTCTCTTTAATTCTATTTTAATCTCAACTCCAAATTTCCTTAGGACTTTCTATTTAAATAATTTTCAGTACTTTTAGTTCAGTTATTCTTTCTTCTTGAATTTGGTTGAAAATTAAAAAACAAAAATAGCTTGATTTGAAAAGTAAGCTTCCTTAATTTTTTTCTTTTGTCATAATTAAATCTGTATAGTATCTTTTCGAAAAATTGTTGTTTGTCTATATTTTTATTTAATGATTTCAACCTTCTGATCTTAATTTACTATGGAATTTTGAAATACATATGAAAGTTGATGTTTTCAAACATGTAATGTGGGTATCCATTATTTTTCAAGAAATCAGGAGGAATGCCTTATTCGTGATTCTATTACTCTAGTATTTTTTTTTTATGTCGTATTTTATACAAGACAATAACGTTTCTTTATTTTTAGTTATTTTTATTCACAAAAAAAATTATGCTGTTATCAAACGTCTTTTTAAGGCAATAACCAGGTAGAATAATTTTTTTTATGTATAGTTTTTCCTTTGTGCATTACATGAATCGGTTTTTTTAATGGATTTTTTATTTGTTTTTTAAGTGCCTGATGGAGGTTTTTTCATCTCATTTTTCTTGATTTTGTGATTATTGAATTTATAAGTGTCCATATCTATTGATAGGGCCTCTTTGCAGCCCTCTACACGTTAATTGTAGAAAGCAAGGCTATTATTTCAGTTGAAAAGGCCTATGAATTCAGGAATTTTTTTCTTAGTTTTCTAAAATTTTGCTTTGTAAAGAGAAGATTTAAAAATAAAAAAATAAAAACAATTGAATTTAATCAGCTGTTTCTTGAAATTATCATAATATTCATCTTCTGGTAAAGATTATATTTATTTGCCATTTTATTTATTGAAACTCTGGTTTTAGTAATTTTTTGGATACTGCAGTTCAATTATTTGTTCGATATTTTCACTTCTCTCATTTACGATTGTGCTATGAACTAGTTTTGTTGTTTCTAAATTTTCTGAAATACCCACCCATTTTGCCATTCTTGGTAAATTATCACTTTGTTAAAGGTTTCGGTTTATTAGCATACTTCTCCCATTTTCATGCCTTGCCGTTTCGAAGGTTGTTTGGCCTTACCTTGAAACTCTTGGAAATTCAGTTCAGTAGTTACTGCAAGCAAATTATCTTCACATTGACTACTTCTGTTTATATGAAACAGCTTGAAATCGAGTGAGGAAATTGTATTAATTTAAATAATTTAATTTAGTCCTGCCAATAATTGCTATGTTGTAATTATTGTTTAATCCTATCATTTTGGTACAATTTTTTTAATTTATCAGAAACTTCTATAATTACATATAAATATAATATATTATTCATAATTAAAATGTTTAATTTTTCTAATATTATTTATTGTTTAGCGCATCTCTGCGTTTTTTTGGAAAAGTTTAATTTTTTTTACTGTGTATTATATATTTTTGTTTCTTCTTCTTAACAGTATTCCTATCCCAAAAAAAGAAACGAGTTTTTTTTTATTGATTTTTTAAAATTTCTAGTATTTGTTATAACAATTAAGAATAAGTCTTTGCCATTTATTCTGAGTCAAATTATGTTCAATTATTATTTTTATTACATAAGATGTATTTTTTGTAACTTCCTCTAACAAAAAAATATAGTATTTTAAATTCTATTTTTTTCCCATAGATTAGTTGTTCAAGGAAAGAAAAAATGTTTTATGCTCAGTTTTTTGTTTTATACCTCAACGCCTGCGAAGTGTAGAATAGGCGATGTCTGATAGGAGAAATGCTATGCGGGGCTCAGTATTGGAAGAGCAGTAAGGCGCAGGTAAATTGCCTTTGGACCTACTTTATTACCAGTTGGCTATTTATTCTTGAAGAGTCCTACATTTGCCCGTTATTGGAATTGGTTTGGCTTCCAATTTCACTACCTGGAATCAAAAGGAAACGGGTTCAATCGAAGAACTCGTATAATTAAATATTTATTGTACTTTCTTCTATTGAATTACATTATAATTTAAAGAATTCATTTATATTTTAGGATCATATTTAGTAGCTGAAATTATTTTTGTGACGCTGTCGGAATGTTAAAAAAAAAAAAAAAAAAAAAAAAAAAAAAAAAAATACATACCATTTAATAATGTAGCATTATATTTGGTTTTTATTCCATCATAACAGAAAAGGCATAATTATTCTGAAACATAATCCTAAATAAATAATTCTTTACTTCAAAAAGAAAAAAAATATTACTTCTAGTCATTAGGCAACGATTATAGATTAATATAAATAACGGGTATAATAATAAGACTTGAATTAATATCAATTTTTAGTAAGAATTAATTAATAACTATTTCTAATTACTATTAATAAACATTTTTTATTGTAACGGAACTTTGTTTGTTAATTTGCTATATTTTTGCAGTATCGAAAACCTGTCTATACATTTTGTTATAATTTATTTTTTAAATATTCATACACGCCCCTTTTCATGCATTGAAATAATGGTATAATTTTTTTTCTGATCCGTTCCTAACGAACAAATTTTCGTATTGTTCAATTATTATTCCCCTTTGAAAACTTATAAAAGAAAATATTATAATAGCTTATACTTTATTGATGATTTCCGTCTCGCCTCATTCAATTAATTCGACTTGGTATTCTTTCCTTGAAGGAGTCCTTTTTTGTTAAAACTTTGAAAGTCTGGTTTTAATCGTACCTTCCTTTGTTTCAAGTTTCTTTTGTTTCCTCCTCATCTTTTGCCGGAGTTGCCTGAACATGAATGCATTGTAATTCGAGAACTTTATGGTTTATTTAATTGATAAACTTGATTGGAAAAAAAGAAAATAATTATTTTATTTGTATTGCTTTATTATAGTTTAATTGATCAGAGAATATTTTCAACATCTGAAAATATTTAATTATATTTATAAAGAATAAATACAGTTTCTGGAGCTCACTATTGTTCCGAGGGTTAGCTGAGAGCGGTGAATTTCGGGCCTATAGCACTCTCAGTCGATATAGCCCTTAGGGAACTGATTGGACGTGTCCTTTCCTTTTAAGTTTCATCACTTTTTATTGGAGCTTTTATCCTGATTGTAAGATTCAATATAGGTCTTTTCATTGATATGTTTCGTGCACATGTAAAAATAAAATATCTAAGTCTTATCTTATTATTTAACATTCATTTTTTTGAGTCTCTGATTACAAATTTTATAATAAAATAAGCTTTGGTATTGGTTTGGGGTATCCGATGTCTTTTATCCTAATAATTTCCATTTGTCCGTTAAACAAATCCGTCCGTTAAAACTTATAATCGTACATAAGATTATACAGTGCTCTTCAAAAATAACTTTTCTTTTTAATATAAACGAAAGATATATTTCTTTTTTATTGTGGTATAATTGCTGCATGCCATCATGGATATATTCGAAATTGAAATATTTATATAAATATAAATGAATGAGATGAATAGTTTCTGCTACACCCGAAGGGGTATGAAGGGCGAAAAGTATTAATGAAGGATTTGACAAAAACGGCTGTTATATGAGTTGAAAAAATATTAATAGTTTTTTTAGTGAAACTTATTGTCCTATAAAATTTAAGATTCTTGCTGGTGATTTATTCTTCGGGTTTACCGTACAAGCAAGAATTCTAAATTTTCTAGAAAAATAAAAGTTTAATAAAAAAAATCCTTTTTTTTATATTGTTTTCTTTTTATCCCCCATATTATTATTTTTTATTTATTTTATCTCAATTTATATAACAACCGCATTTCTAAGATCCTTCATTAGTTTCTGTTAAATGTCCACTTTTGTCTGGTGTGCCCGTAACCAATGATCCTGAAAATATAAAATCCGGTTTTGAGGTAATAGGCACATTCGCTTCATTTTAGATGTCTCATTTTCACGATTAAATCTTTTTTCCATTTTAGTTATTTAAAAAGAAATACATTCTTGCAAATATCGATCATTTATTTATTTGCGATCACTGCTGGGTCTGTTCAAAGACTCTTTTTTTAACTTTGCAACAAACAGATTGCAATATTTGTCAACAAATATATTTAATGCTAATTTTAAAAATATATATAACCGTATATTTCTTTCTCATTCAACTGAATGAGTTGCTAAAACTCATCTCTAGCATTATAAGCTTGTGAGTCGCCCTTTAAAACATGATTATCATTTTAAAATTGTAATTGTTCTAAAATATAATTATTTTACTGAAACCGTTTTTGTATTATTTAATGAATAAATAACCTAATATGGTCACACGATAATAATTAGTCCTAAATTTTAATGGTATTCAATGTTATTTTTATTGCATTTTTTTTTTCATTATTCTTACTCTCAGAGTGCCCTCCCCTGAGAAGCATCAGTAACGGTTTTTGTCAGCGTCACATGTGTTCCCTGTTGGCCCCCAACTTGGAGCTTGTTTCAACTTCTTTCCCTCCTTCTTTTTTTTCTGATTCTTTTTTTTTTTTTTTTTTTCTTTTTTCCCCACAACGTTGCTCACAGCCCACCAAACCGAAATTTTTCTTATATTTGTCGTATTTATTATTAGCCCCGCATCCCACAAAGGTTTCCCTCCCTATAGAAGTGATTCACTATTCATGTGGCGCTTAGTTCTTTCTAATTATCCGTTATATATGATGATTAATGTATGATGTATGATGATCTTGTAATGATGGCAGTCGAATTAATGCATAGAGTCGTTTCGACAAATTTTCTAGCCTTTTTGTTTATTTTAGAATGGAGCATTATTATGGCATAAAACATATACTTTGATCATATTTTCATTCTGGTAGCATGAAATTAAACTAAAGTTAAAAATCTTATATTTACTTGGGGTGAAATAAAGAATAATATATTCTACCATGATATGGCTATGGTGTGTGAAAACGGAATAAGGGTAGAGAATATACTAAATGCGGTAAGCCAGGGTTAAACCGCGCATTAGTCCAACCCCCGAATTAGTAAGGGCCTAGCTACTATCGTACCCCGAATATTGCATCAACCCACTTCAGGAGTTAAGCTACTATTTACAAAAAGTTTAAAAATAATACATCAACATTCATAAATATATTTTGACATAAGTATACTTACTATATTTTTACTTTAATAAAATGAAAACTAAACTCATTAATTCTAAACAAAATTAAATTAATTTAAAGTAAACCGACTCACATGTAAAAATAAAAGGTATAAATCTACTAAAATGAATCATTAGCTCTTTTAAATTGTATGTAAATTTTTATTTTTATTATTAAAAAAATAGAAATAAAATTAAAAAAATAGAAAGGAAATCTTCACTTTAATTCTTAAATCTTCATCTTAACACATCTAATTATTTTATCATTGCTTATTTTATTCATTTTATCCGTGTTTTTAGAATTTTACTTATCTTAATGCATGACATTAAGTTCTTAAAATATGAAAGGAGAGACAATAAAAACTTTGAAAGTTATGGACTGCTACTTTCTCAATGGAAATCCCGTTTCAATATTTATAAATATAGTTAATTTATGGCAGTCATGATCTATCAAAAACCATAAGTTGAACTGTTTTTATTTATGCACTACAGATCAGTAGGTATTATTCGTCGACAAACACAATCATAATAGTAGATTTCCTTTATTAAATCAAAGAAAGAAAGAACTATCGATTAAAAAATGAATTTTTTTAATATATCATTAATATTATTATTATATTGAAAAATAATCCTTTAAGATCATTATTAAAGAATGAAACAATCGATACTGGGAGGTATAAAAACAATCGGCCAGGATGTGGTCATCTTCATAATAGTATCAGTCCTAAGAAATGTTGTGGTAAACATTCTTTTTCCTTGAGCTACTCGTGGTTTAGACGAGTATTTTCAATACAGTCCGTCTTTGTGTCGCTTTTTCCGTGGTTTAGCTCAGTGTGTGTAAGCCTCCACCATCGTAGACTATTGCTTCTTATGTGTTTAAACTATTCTGTTTTTTTTTAATTAAAAGAAATGTCTTTCTGGATTGAGGATGTGTTTTAATGAGTGATGTGAACTTTTAGAGTTACATATTTAATTGCAATAATGTGGCTTTTAATAATTTTGCTAACGTAAAATTATAATATAGAAATAGTAGACAAACAATGAGAAGTCAATTTAGTAATCATGATACCATCTCCTATTGATTCTCGCATGGACTTTTGTTAATTATCTAACTTCATTATTTTAAAAATTAATACAAAATTAATGAATGGTTGAATCGCCGCTGTTTAAACCTTCGAATACGTTACCAAGTTTGTTCACTCTTCAATCACTGTCAGGAATTGAATTATATAACCAATCTTCCTCCCAGTAACGAGATTGATAATCAGTGACAGGCGTGCGATTGGTATCGATATTGAACCAATAAATCGACCTGCCATCCCTGGGATATTATCGATAATTCAGTCTAGCCTGATGATTAATACCCAAGTGTCATACGAGTGGTCTAAATAGTTCATTAGCGGATGTGTGGAGCTGGCGTTTTATTACTCTTTCTCATCTTTCCAGTTGATTGGCCCCTGATAACTGCTCGTATGATTTGTGATTAGGTTTCAGTCCTCAGCGACAACATCTCATCTAACTGCTATCGTTTATCCGATTTTATGGATGTCAATTCATCCTTTAGTACTATGTGGAAAAAAAAAAAAATTCTTTACATTCAAAATGATCTTGGAAGATGATAGGGCTCATAAAACGAGCATTGAATGATCCCAATTTAAAGAGGATACTTTTTTATTTTTCATTTCTTAGCGCATGTTAGCAAAATCGTGAAGTATGTCTGCTCAGCTTTCCTTATAGTTTTTTACAACCCATTTTTATTCGAATGTGGACTTAAAACTGATTCTACCTGGAAACTTTTCTATAAGTTGGCGATATCACTTTGACTTATCAATCAAAAGTTCAAACGAAACTGTTCAAAAGAAACAGTTAATCATTATAATCCATTCCTAACATAGAGCAAAATGAATTAAAATATATAGTAAAATTAAAGGGTTCAGGGGAAAAAAGTGGGGTATCGTACACTATTAAGAGGCTTAAAAAAGATCCATTTTTTATTTTATTTTTTTATAAGTTCTTGCATTGGAAGAAAATGATGCCTTGTTTACTGCTCTCATTGATAATTCCTCAATTAAAATTATTATTTTATAAACCCACACAGATTTCTATTTAGCAATAGTATGACACATTACCAAAGCACAAATAAATTTCTCTGTGGCCGGGAGGTCTCCTACAATGATATAAATTACGAAAAACTCAAAGAAGAGATTCAAATATCATTGCTTGATGCGATGATTTGCTGTTACAAATGTTATATACGATGAACAAGAGGAGGAAATCTCTCTGTTTGGAACTCGGACCAGGGTTTATGGTAAACTGTTAATTCTTTTGTGCTTATTTATTTGACGTCACTTTATGCTACCATGGCTTATTGGACGATGCTACAGCGAGAGTTCTAATTTTTGCCTATCCACGTGTACAGACGGATAGCAAAACCTCACCGGCATTTTTAACACTCTTTGGAAAATCCTAGGTTCACTTACCGCAATACGATTCCGCGACCTTTGTTGTAGGTTTTCATGCTAACCGCCTATAGAGAGCTGGAAGTTAACCATTTAAACAAGTATCTTTGAGATAGGTTTAACTTAATCTTTGTTCAAAGAGATACCCCATTAGCCTGTTTCTGGTATTTTTTCATATATTTTTTTTTTGCTTAGTAATGTATAACGCAATCATAGAGAGAAAAATACTGTGACAACAATCCGCTTGCTTTACCTACGAGAAGCAGAGTCCAAAGCGGAAAGTTCCGTCGGTATGTGGTAGTGGATGGATGGTAGCCTAACCCCAACGGACTGGAGGAAATTAGCTTTTGCTCCAGCCCTAAATGTACTTCTCTCTCCTATTCCCCCTCCCACCCCCTCCTCAGCTTAACTTAATTACACTTCTTTCTGTTTATTGCCCGGGGGCTAATCACCTTGGATATTACTGTATCGATTTTAGCATGGTATTTTCCACGCTTGAATTCGAGGATTAGCAACCGTGTCTGGTTCAGCGAACATCTTTCTTTTTTCCTACTTAAACTTGTTTGGTTTCTGTTTGAAGTATTTTCTCTCAGGTTATCTAACCTTAAAATGTTTCATTAGAAGGTGGACGTTTGTGGCGTTCGATTGATATTTGTGATATGTTACATTTTAAATATTGAAAAAAAATTCACGAATAATCCCCTAACTTACAATCATTTACTCTGTCATCAGTCGAAACATTGACTTCGATTTAGGTTTACAAGCATACTATTTTTACAATGCTAAAACATTATGCTTTTTGTTGTATATTAACAATTGCGTTCTTTGAACAATTATTCATCCGCTGTTTGGATATCTCGAATGTTCTTCTTTTAAGCAAGAAGGAAGAAAGTTCACTTAACCGATAAAGGATAGGAAATCGATAATTCTGGATAAAAGTTTCCTCGCCATTCCTTGCCTGAAAGATATAGGGAGGGTGTAAGGAACTTAGCCCGACATGGTCTGTAATTTTTATTGTCAAGTTAGTGTGAGTATTTTCAGATTTAACTGGGACTATTATTCGCTCAGAACGAAAACTTATGTGGCCAATTAAATTTTCAAAGCGTAATTTTAAAAATTTGAAGTGAAAATTCGTGAATATTAGTTTAACGATTTTTATAACAATAAAGAATATATCCAGAGATTGAAGTTGTGCAATTTAATATGGTCAGGTGTTCGCACCTGGTATGAAAGAACCACTGAGCGAAATTTGGAGAATTTAGGACAAACGGTATGGATTCCTATAAAGAACAAACGAACAGAATTTCATCGTTATTTATATAGATTAATGATTTCCCTATTTAAAAAATAAAAAATTTAAGCGCTGTTTAAGCTCTTTGTATTGTGGGATTGTATGGGTTAGATTCAGGAGGAACTTAATAGTTAGTGGAGCCTCAGAATTTAACACCGGATTCTACTACTTCTACGGTTAACTAAAAATTAAAAAAGAAAAAACTAGTAAGTACCTAAAAAATGAAAATTATATTTCCACCGGGCTGAACTCGGAATCATTATTTGTTAAAAAATGGAGGTCAGGTAAAATTAAAGTTGAAATATTTTAGAGGTATCATTAGAGGTGCTTTTATTATTAGTGGTTTTTTATGTGAATCATTTTAAAAAATACAAAACTGTTGTAATGCTCTTATTTTCATATAATAAATTTTATCTTTAAACACAGGAAAAGTTGCCTTGTTCCTGTTATCGCTGCAACTATAAAGGACTTAGGTAGCTGAAACATAATTTAATAGGCTAGATATCATGAGGTAATAAATTAGTATATTAGCCAAGCTCCGGATCGTAATTAAACTTTCTCAGGTGATAAATATCAGGCCCTTGTTCTTCACCAGAGCTTGGTGGCACCTCAAGGCTTCCCATTTCTTCCGCCACACATTTCATCCTTAATGCTCCCTGTCACCTGACACGTATTGATGGGCATTAGTCACATATTTCACACTCCCTGAACAGTTTCCTAGCAGCCATTAATTCATAGGGGGAGTTATGGTTATTCGTTAAAATTTGTTTTAATTCGTATTTTGATATATTTTATTGAGAACGGCTGCAAATGTGGAAATTTTTTATATTATTATAGTGAAAATGTATACAATCAAACTGTAAGACTAATACCAAGTAATATAGACCATAAAAGTTCATTTAACTTTTTTATCTATTGTTTGTTTTTTGCGTTTACACCCTTTTTTTTTATTATTGATTATCAAGATTTATAAAATGGGATCAATAAATTATGTTTATTAAATGTTATTTTTTGTTTAACTTTTAATTGAATAAAATATTGCCACATTCGATATTCAAGGGCATTGACTTAGCGTTCTAATATTTATACTACTTATAGAGACTATGATGAACCTAAAAAAAATTTTTTTTGGTCACAGGTCAGAATAATATACAAGTCAAATGCTCACCTTATATATTTCTCATTAAAATAAATAGATTGAAAGGACACTATAAATTTGAGTTATTTTTTATTGTAGATTTACTTTGAAAACTAGTTAACTTTGGAAACTAGTTAAAATATGTAATTATTATATCTATAACATTTATCATTATTAAATTATAACAATGATCATAATATTTAGTGAATAATGGTATATCACTTTATAATTATATTGGAATCACCTCCTTTTTTTTTTTTTAATACACCAATATGAAATTTTGGCTCTTCTTAAATTATTTTTACTCCACAAATTGGTTTATTTTTTATATTGTATCACACATGCATAATTGTTCACGAGAGCATTACTCTTATGTAAAATTATCTAAAATTATGCTTATTTTAGATTTAAATGGTCAATTAAAAGGATTAAATAAAGTAAAGAGTTACATTGTTATTTTTTTAACTTCCCTACCTTGGAGTGGGTCAGGAATGGTCGCGAAGGAAATTTTTAGGAGAGAGAAGAATCCACCATCCTAAACAACTAAAACCACAACTAAAAACCACATAAACAATTAAAAGGCAGTGTTTTCGCCAACTCTAATAAAAAAAATATTAGCCTGATAAATAAAATATAGCTGTCACCTTGAAATGAAGATAGTATCTTGAATATTAAAAGTGAAATTTTCTTTAAATTTCCTTTTTTTTATTATCTCAAGTTTATTGAGCTAACTTGTACACATTATTTTAAGCTAATAAAAATATTCTTAAACAAGACTTAAAAATGACTGGATTTTATTTAATTCCATTTTCGTACGTTTTTATTTAGCGGATTTCATGACTGTACTTCTCAAATATGACGAATCAATACAATTAAATTTAGATATTTTTTAATATCTAAAATTTTTTTTTTTTTTTTTAGTCTGATTCATTCTTATAGATATTTTCGACACTGGAATAGATGTTGCACAGTGTGCGTTGTCGCATGTTAGATTAGTTGGTCGATTAATACCCTTAATTTTTGGATGGTGATGATTTTAATTATTGCTGTTGTCAGTACCGTTAGCATGTGTGTAAGTGAGGTAGTGTGGGGAAGTAAGTGGATGCCGGGGGGCGCCTAGCGCACGCGCGAGCCACTTCGATCTCTGCAACGCCAACACCTACACCGGACCACTTCCTCTCTCTTGTCTTCCTAATTCTGCTTCTTTCATTGCCGCATCAACAAACATTTATTTCTTATACTAATTTATTAATAGTTATTCCTTCTTTTAGCTCCCCATCAACAAGTGAAAGTATTTTAATCGATCATGATACTAATATGAATGAAATAGGTTTGATTAGAACCGATTCACATATGGTCCGTGTAAAAAAATAAAAAAAGTGATCTAACGACGGAATTATTTCAGATGCCTGTTGAAAGATTTTTTCGAGATCATTCATAATTTTTGTGATCATAGAGAATATGAATGAACTCATTTTGTCCCGTAAATGCACATACGCGTTATCATTAATCTTAATATATTTTCAGTACATATATTATTATGAGATTTTTGTTTTTGTTCCTGTTTTAAATACTGTATAAAGGCTCTTAATTATTTCTTTTGTGAACTTGAAAATTTCAAATATTCTTACTTCAGTAATGTGAAATTTAAATACTCTCTTAAAATTATTGTTTTTCGAAGAATAATATGAATAATAAATTATAATCACTTTTAAAATATTTCGTATGTCTAATCGCGATTAAACGAATGTAATAATAAAAAAAAAAATTATTGAGATTCATTTATTTTTTTAAGTTTGACCTCTTAATGCCCTGAGGTGCGCTTCTGAAAAATAGGGTTCGAGAAGAGCAATAATTTTTAAAATTACCAATAGTTTATTTTGGAGATATTCTGTTAGAATGAATATTCATAGGGAAAAAAAAACGCCAAAAATTCATATTTGCTATACTAACCTTCAGACGAAATGGGTCAATAAAATGATATACAAAAGATTAAAAGTTTATCTAAACAATATAATGAATTATAAAGGCATAGACTGTTAAAAACATTAAAAAAAATTTTTGGTGATTCTTTACACCTTCAATTTAATGTAAAGTAGTGGAATTTGTTATTAAAAAGGGGTAACGGGCGTTTAAGTTGACAGATCGACTTACTCCATTCTCAAAATTTTTCAGGGAACCACCTTTGATAATATTTAATATTACTAATATTTATAGAATAGCGCATCCATATCTCCCTAAATACTTTTGATAGAATAAAAAATCAATATATTTACCTTTATAACAATCAATATATTTACCTCCACTAATATACTTAAAATATACGAAGCACTCTTTATAGAAAAGCATTAGAGCTCTTTATAGAATATTTGTAACTTTAGTAGTGGAGCAGAAATATTAAAATGTCGCAGTTTACTAAAGTATAAATAACCACTGAAAAAAGTAGGAACTCTTCAAAGAGAAATATTCTTTAAACTGCTTTCCCGAAAAATTTGAGTTAGTCATTTCATGTCTAATGAAAGAGTCAACAATTACCGTCAATGATCATTAAAATTTCCTTTATTTTCTGAGCTCACTACATCGGTTACATTTTCTATTATTTATTGTCTTTTCGCTAATCCTCATGATTATGTGTTAAAAAATTATAAACCTATAACATTGATTATCTAAACATTATTTATATACTCATAATTTATCTATTATACCATATTAACAATAATTTTCAATGTATTTTTACATTGAGATTTATCCGAAAGCAAACCTTTCTTTTTGCTTTACAACTGCATTCTCATTATTGAAATGGAGTTATGAATATTATTTTAAAATAAAAAGTCAAAATTTGAAATTAAGATACATTACTTAACCCATGCACTTGATCATATCACTGTCTATTTTAGTCTGATTCTTACTGTTTACTTGTTAAAGCCTTAAAAGTTTCTGTGCCTTTTGCTCCCTTCATACTATTTTATTTTTTTATAATCTTAATTTTTTATAATTTTATTTTATTAATTATAATTAATTAATTATTTCGTACTCTCCAAATCAGTTTTAAAATTCGACCGATAATTACAAGAAAAATGTAACATGGGTTGTTTATAAGCAAAAAAATTAATTAGGTATCCTGTTTTGAATATGATCTGAGGATCAGTGACTTTGTTGTTGATATGAGTTCCCTCTGAGGCTGCCTAAAAGGGCAGCTTCAGCTTCTATTATCTAATAAGTTATTTATTGGATTTCATCACATTTCCTTCCGCCTCTGATTTTCCTTCCTTTTCACGTCAGCTGTAATTTTAGTCCGCCTAGAACTCTCTCTCTACTTTGGCTTTTGTGAATACATTAAATAATTTAACAAAGAAAGCAAGGGTACGCCTTAAACTCTTAAATTTATACGTATATTAGCCTTGTTATTAATCTTAATTTTTTATTAATTATAATAATTAAAAAATGATAATTTATAATAAATAAAAAATGATAATTTATAATAAATAAAAAATATATTGATGTTACTTTTAGATTACCGACTTCAAAGCATCACAATTGTTAATCTGTGTTAGCTTCTTCGAGCTTTGTTCATAACACAATATGATAAAATCTGACTAATTTTAAATCCTCACCGGAAGTTACTCGTGTTTGTTCGGTACAAACCTTGTTATTTAAGTTTCATTTCGAGGATTGTAGTTAGTTAGTATTCCTAGAATGGAGAAATGTTTGCCAGATGATGTTAGCTTAGCATAAAACTAACATATAACTGTGAATTGCTTCCTCTGCCATGTTGTTTTTGTTTGAGCCTTCTATGTACAAGGTAAATATTTAAAAGTTTAACAAGTTTCATAACAATTATTTTAAAAAAATATTATTTATTCATCTATTCGAGGAGGTCTTTATTTTCCTTATTTATTTAATTTTAAAACATCCAGTTTGTTAGATTGATGCAGAATTTCAATATTTTTAATTAAATAAAAAATAAATAAACATATCAATATTCCTCTTTTTAGATTAAAGTATACAATTTTTTCTCCCCAAACCTTATGTGGAACTTAGTAAATAATTTCATCTTAAATAAGCGATATGAAAACACTAAAAAAAAAAATAAATAAATGAAATAATTAATAATTTTTCAAAACAATGTAGAACAGTTCTATAGGATATGAGAAATTTATTGTATAATTATGCATAGAATTATGTTTTGTAAGGTTTTATATATGAATTTTATATGGGTAACTGTTTGGTGCTTAACGATGGACAGAGGGTCTGAAACGTCTCACATGAGACACTAAAAAGATTTATAGTTGGAATAGGTGGATATAGTTAGAAGTTAATCTCCTGAAACAAAAGACAAATAAAAGAATATCAAGAACCATCCAAAGAAAAATTGTTAGGAAAAAAAAATTATTTTATTATTAATTTCTTTTATTTTGACAACGCTAGCGCTAAGACGTATGTAACGTCCTGTCCTGAAAACTACAATTAAGGTTGTGAGCAATTTCGTTTAGCTGCCCGCTATTAATCTCTTGATAATATTACGGACCAGCATGGCGGAAACTGATTAGGGGAGCTTTATTATTTTTTTATTTTTTTATTTAAGTAACAAATGTAAATTGTTTACTTTGAAATGGTGTCGTACTAATTTAGGTCTTTGATAGGCAGTACTGACCATATTTTCATATATATCTATATATTTTTTCTAATTTGTATCGTTAAAATGTGTAAAGTTTTTTAATATTGTATTTATGGAAGCTGCTCATGTAAAAAGTTTGTACTTTTTTTTTCTTCTTTTTTTTGTAAAGGTATTTATATCTTTTAATGAGCAATTTAAATGATAAAATCCTAAACCTTAAAAAAAGCAATGTGGTCTATCAAATAAACTGTAAAAACTATCATAAAATATACACAGCTGAAAATTCCAAAAAATCATCACACTAGCATTAAAAACTATACCTCATCACTTACACAACGTACTCGCTCTCAATAACATAAATTTAACTTTCTTGACACTAAAATATTAAACACAAAACAAAAACCCAATGATAGAAAACTAAATGAAGCTGTACGTCACTTTATGCGATTAAGTGCTACGGTGGGAGTCCTAAATTTTGCCCATTCAGCGCTATAATAGTTAGAATAGGGATATTTAACGATTACTTGACATAAATCGTACAGGCTCGGGACCTCCATTTTACGTCCCATCCGAAAGACGGTATAGCCAAGGTACGTGGGTAAACCACAGTTGACCTCATCTCGAAACTTGGCTTAAAAATATTTAAATGTTACATTTAATATTGTTCTATTTTTTCTCATTCTTCCTAGGAATTATTAAAAAAAATCTGGTGCGTGCGCGCAACACACAACTTTCACTTACCAACTTACTTAGATTAGAAATTGACGTGTTTTGCTAATAATCATTTCCCAAAGTCACACATTTTTCTACATTCATATCTTATTTTTGTTAATGGTTAAAGCCGTTTTTGAGTAAATAAAAAAACCTGTGAAAATGATACAAAATTTATTAAGTAAAGTCCCCCCTCCCGTAGATCAATTTTGATGAAATTTTTACAGTCATATCTCGGGCATATAAATACATCAAATACCAAGTTTGATCAAAATCTTTAAAACCGTTTTTGAGTAAATAAAAAAAACATGTGAAAATGGTACAAAATTTATTAAGTAAAGTCCCCCCTCCCGTAGATCAATTTTGATGAAATTTTTACAGTCACATCTCGGGCATATAAATACATCAAATACCAAGTTTGATCAAAATCGTTCGAAAGTAAAAATCATCACTAGCCGTCAACAGGTTTTTTGTATTTATTATTATTATTATTTTTTTTTTTTTTTTATTCATCATCTACCCTAGCAGATTGTTGGCGATGTCATTATAATTATAATAAGATTTATGTACAATTTTATTATTACTTAATGTGAACATTGGTTAAATTAAATGAAAAATTTTTGTGTCTCTGAGGTATTTGAATGCATTGTTAATTTATTTTTCGTCATCTGACAGCTTTTCAGCCATAGTAGGTGGCATATTGTGTTTTGTTCTGGTGTCCGAGTACAGACTAATGTTGTTACAATATGTTTTAGTGTTAGTGTTATTTTACATGTTTCACAAAATGGCGTTTCCAAGCCTCGCATTAGTTATCCGTATGTGAGAGCTGCATGTCCTGTTCTCTCTCTTGTCCATATCACTTCTTGGTTACTTGAATTTCTTTAAGAGGATTGAAAGAATGTCCTTTTTGATATCCTTTAATTTTGTTTGTACACTGAAACCTTCCTTTTCCACTGTTCCCCTAAGGCCTTTTTACACCATAGTTTTCAGTTGGCAACGGTGATTATATCTAGCCGTTTCTCGTATATCTAGCTAGGTTAGTAGCCCTGTCGGCTGCTTCATTACCAGGTAT
Organism: Aelia acuminata; assembly: GCA_911387785.2. Lineage (NCBI taxonomy): Eukaryota > Metazoa > Arthropoda > Insecta > Hemiptera > Pentatomidae > Aelia > Aelia acuminata. Next base: position 86,600,210 of record OU426982.1, on the reverse strand, counting down.
ACCAAAATGTGAGGCACCCTAACCAGCACAATTTCTTTATCTCAATTTCTTTATCCTTTATGAGAGATCCCCGTGAGCGATGGTCATTATGAACCTATCAAGAATCTATTATTATTTTTTATAGTACCCTTTTCCGGTTCTCATAGAAATAATAGAAAAAAAATGAAAAATATAATAAAAATAAGCTCCTAGATTTGAGTTCAGCAAGGTTGAGCCATCATGGAAATATTAGAAATCCGGAAATTAAAGGAAGCTGCTTTTGCGGTAAGTTTTATTGTCGTAGCTCTTGCCCGGCTTGATAAAAGTAATAAAACTCAAGTTGAGTGTGGCTTTGATTTTTGAATAGTTGTTATTCACCTCTCAATTAAAGCGCTCACCAGGTGAACATTAAAGTTTATTCATGAAACCCTCTTCTGGGAAAATGAACTCGCTCTGATGATTCTTTCTGGAAATCTCTCATCTTTTAATTAAATAACGGGGAACAGGATTCTAAAAAGTCTCCGACCTGAATAATTATGGTTCTTGCGAACTTCTGCTGTTGAGATACTGCTTATTTGACTTCCAACCATGTCCCCTCTACTATTTATGTATTAAGCCTTCCTCTGCAATTATGATATTTTAGTGGGATTTCTCCTTTTCGAATAATTTAAAAATTTTTAAAGTAAGAAAAGTTGTCTTATTCTTAACTACTTCACAATTCTTAAAAATATTGAAGTAGTTGGGGACATAGGAGCAACATATTGACAATGAGCAGATTTGATGGCCTTCTATTAGTCATACAATGGCATGTCAGAAGGAGAAGATTTAGTTTTGAGGATTTAGAAAAAAAAAAGTGAGTTAAAGTAGGTTTTTATTATTAAACTTATTTTTAAACGTGATATAATTTGAAGAATCATTTAAAAAAAAATGTACCACCTCCATGGAAGGTAACGTAACGGATGTTTTTTTTTTTTTTGTTTTTCACACTATTATTGCTGTAAACTTAGCAAACATTTTTTATTATTTCTTTTTTATTTAAAACTTTGTTGCTTTTTTTTTAACTTCAATTAATTATTAACTGTTATTCGAAGTACCGTTACATCCGCCATTTTCAGGCATGAGGGAGGAAGAACCCTGTAGCATATCATCCCTGTCTTGAGGCTCTTCATCCAACTCCTTTTCAGTCGCCTTTCATAGGTCATGTCTACCATGGCCATGCTGTTCATAACGAACTATTGTTGTTAATGTGCATTTTCATCTGAAAGCGTAATAAAATAAAGAGTTCCTATATGTTGGTCGATGTGTGATTTTCACACGTCTGTATGCAGAGTTATGTTACGAATGAAAATGTCTGTTATTGGTCCTCAAATTTTGAATTTAAAATTTTGTTATATTATATATATTAGGTTTTATGTAGGTATTAGGTATTGTGAGTAAGTATTTAGTTTCTGTCTGATTTTCAGTTTTGATCTCTTGGAAAAAAAGCGGGTACAGTATTTTCAGTCTCTTTTTAATGTTCTATTTTTTTTTTCTTTCACAAGACATCCTTTTGTTAAGTATTAGAACAAGGTATTAAAAACTGTTAAATGTTACCGAACACACCAATTGGGTTACTAATACTCGGTGATTCGTTTTTGTTTTTTTTTATTTGGTCTTAAGTTGAGGCTTAAGATGAATGAGAAGCTAGAGATTAGAAGATAGATTAAAATCTAGACGAACGCAAAAAAAAAAAATTTCTGTAAACTTGAGTAAATATGTTCCGGAAATATTTTATTGCAGATTTTAGCGTTTGAATTTACATCATGTAGTTAAAAGGTCTTTCCGAAGTGAAAAAGAAAATATACCTCCCTTATAAGATGAAGAAATGATCATTGCACGTGGGGCTATTATATTTTCTTCCACCCCATTTGCCGTTTGATCCCAAGTATGATATTCATTCTACCTAATGGGGCTGTAGATATTATTCCGTTGACACACAAAATAATTTAATGTCCATATAATTCCTTGTTAGTGAGGGCTCGAATCAGTGTTGTGTAACTAATTGTTAATTATGGTAAAGAACGGAGCTCCTGGATAATGAGGCTGCGACTAATGATATTCGGCCTAAAATAAAACTTCCAATTTTACCCGTTCCTCTCCTTTAGGCTTAGGGACCTCATTAAGTCCTCTATGGAGATTGACTTGGAGATTTTCACGAAGCTCAGATGAGCCGTAAACGAATTTATCTGCTGACAGTGTTGCAGATAATTTGTTTCCCAGAAACTCCTTAATTCTTTTAAATTGATTGGTAATTTCATGATTAAAAAACTTTTTAATTTTTTTTGATACTAGAGTTGTTCATTAAGTCACAATAATGCTTTGTCAATTATCTTTCCGAACAAGTGGGATACTGAATTTAGTATATTTTATTTTATTATTAGTATAATGCTTAGTAGTAGTTTAAGCTCAAAAATTATTGTTGTAAGTCCCTTGAGGTGGGAAAGCCTATAAGAGGTGTTTGTCCTCGAGCATCCAACGCTTCTCAGATTTCATCCACCAACCTTATGTAAAATGTACATATTGCAACACCAATATGGTTTTGAATAATTTTTTGACGTAAAATTATTACAGAAAAATTTAAAAAAAAAAATAACTTTAGAACTTGAATTAGTAAAAGCGTTACAAAACAGTAATTAGCTGTGACAGAACAATGACTCAAAAAAAAATTGTATGCTTAGTTGCTCCATGTAACCTTAACACCCCAGTCGATCGCTTCATATATACCCAGAAGGACCTAAAACAATCCAAACATTCAATCACGTGACTGTAACCGTTCCGGGAAATTCTAGAACTTTTAATTGTACAATGAATTTAAAAAGTTTTTAAAAAAAGTTGTGATTTAATAGTATTGTAAAACTTCTGTAGGTTAACAACATTTATTCTACGTATATATAACAATAGTCAATGTCCATACGAATTATAAAAACACAAAAATTATCACTTATGCAGCTTTCAAAAATTATCTCTTTGTAACACATGTTATGGCATAAGCATTAGCAAACACATATGTTATGGCTTAAGCTTCACAATCAAGACAAGGACTCAGACTGACTAAGGGCCTATTCACACTATCGGTTTCGCGCCCGCTCCACTCTCGCTCCGCTCCCGGTCCACTCTCGCTCTACCCCATTCACACTAGCGCTCCGCTCCCGCTCCACTCCCGGTCCGCTCTCCTAATGTCATACCATATTCACATTATGTAATTTTACACCGTTCACTTTTGAAATGTTTAAGCTATTAAAGCCATTAATAATCGAAGTTGTCTGTATTGGGATTTTAATTAATGATTAACTTTCACTTATTAAAGTATTTATTTATTCATAAATTTTCAGCCAAAAATAAAATTAAAGCCAAAAAAAAAGTTCAATTATTCGTATGTAGAAATAGCTGTTAAGTGTACTTTTCTTGATGAAGAAGATAATATTATCAAAACATATAATAAGAAGAATATATTGCAACACAATGATAATTATTAATAATAATTATAAATTAAGTTAATTAATGGTTAAGAAATAATTTAAATTTTTTTCGGAATGTATTCGAATACGCTTGAAAATTTCAAGTTGAAATCGGTAAATGCTACAAAGTTACCGATTGTGTTCTCTTCTTTTCCTGATTAATATTTTAATTATTTTTTGCTTTAATATATTTTTTTGTTAATGATCTGACATTTTTATAATAGCAATGAAAATGTAGTAAATAAAGAAATCGGTGACCATTTTTTACGAGTACATTAATTCATTGCAAAATATATCTCAAACATAACATGAATTTTTCACGTCGAAAAACCGCGAGTATTGTTGGTTATTTTTTTTAATTTTTTTTTTATCATTTCAAGCGTATTCGAATACATTCGGGAAAAAAAATTAAATTATTCTTCACCATTAATTAAATTAATTTATAATTATATATATATATATATATATATATATATATATATATATTTTTTTTTTTTTTAAGTTGAACTTTTTTGGCCGTAAAATTGATGAATAAATAAATACTTTAATAACTGAAAGTTAATTATTAATTAAAATCCAAATACAGGCGGCTTCGATTATTAATGGCTTCAATCTTGAACGGTGTAAAATTATATAATGTGAATATGAAAAGACTTTAGGAGAGTTTAGCGGGAATGGAGCGAGAGTGTAGCGGGAGCGGAGCGAGGCCGGACCTGTGCCAATATTGTGATTAACCTCTCTCTATTCCACTTTAGAATATTTCGCCAGTGAGACCGGACCGGGAGCGGAGCGCTAGTGTGAATGGGGTAGAGTGAGAGCGGACCGGGAGTGGAGCGAGACCGGAGCGGTACCGATAGTGGAATTCTCTATCTATTTCTCTTTAGAATATTTGAGCGGACCGGGAGTGGAGCGGGAGCGGAGCGATAGTCTGAATCCGCCCTAACTGGTCCACTCACTCGCTCCTTATATATAGTCGTAAAAGGATTGGTCTGGAAGGTTCCAGACCTCCGTAGAATCATCTAGTCCTTGAACTCGGACAATCTAGTCCCAAACACTTGCTCTGACGGTTCGCTCCAATCTCCAAGCGCTAGTTCATTCCAACAAAAGTTTGAGATTTTAAACCGCATGTTTATTTTTTATTTATTTAACGATTTAGGCCCGGTGCACACGGACGACACTTTTCTGCGATGCGGACTATAAGCCAGGTCTGGGGTACCTGGAGTACAATGGACCGACCGGATTTACCATTATACTCCAGGTACCCCAGACCTGGCTTATCGTCCGGATCGCAGAAAAGTGTCGTCCGTGTGCATCGGGCCTTAACGTTACAATATATTACCCGAAGCATACTAAAGCACAATAAATAATGTTCTCCTGGTCCGGCTGTCACCCAACTTAAATTATTATTTGTTTATATAACTTCACTTTATGCTACTAAGGCTAATCAGACACAGATACACAGTGGGAGTCATAAAATGTGCCTATCTAAGGATAATTAGCATAGTGATCTTAAACGAGTACCTAACATAGCAGTCTCGGGACTTCCATTTTACGTCTCATCCAAAGGACAGCATTAATGGTTATAATTTATTCTCTTCGAAAATTGGAAAACAAAAAAAATTCTATCTCTTCATTAGAAAGCAATCTATTATTTTTATTGTTACAATGTGTTTTAATAATATCATTACAAGTTGTTTTAGTATACAGATTCATTTTATTTATTTTTTTTTGTTACAGGTAAGTTACAATGTTTGAGGAACTGAATTTTTACCCAAGCTTTATGAACGTTAAGTATTGCAGTTATTATTTTCATTAGTATTGGGTATCACCATAATATGTAAAACTCATGGTTCTGAACTTTTGTTCTTAAGTTTAAGAAGTTATCCTTAAGTTTTTGGGAAGAAAGAATATAACTAACTTTTAACAAAAAACAATTCATCCCCTTCTTAATTAAAAAAAAAATTAATCCTTGTCGGTCATTTGCTTATTTTTAATATTTAATCAAGTAGGAGAGGGGGGGCGTATTCATTTTTTTGATAACATAATTTTACGTATTTGAAATCTTTGTAAATAAAAACAAGCATTTTCTATAACATTAAGATTTATATACCTAAAAGAAACTCCATATTACTCTTGTTTTTTTTTTTTAATTATTTTTCATAAGTGGGTGTTTTGATTTATCTATATTTGGATAAAAAAAATTTAACAATGGACAATATTAGCTTAACTTTTCTATGCTGTAGTTTTGTCTACTTTCAGGCGTGAAAACTCTTCATGTTTATTTTTTCATTCTTAAAACTTTATAGAAATATATTTAATGTGGTTCAAGTTTAGAATGGCTTTGTTTTAGTTTAAATGAGTTATAAACTGAATAACTTAGTAATCTACAAGGAGGAAAACCGGAAATTATCATGCCAATCACTACCATAAATTTGGCGTTGTCTATTTCAAGATATGATAAAGTTTACAATATCAATATCTTCCTCACAAGCATATCTTGCTCCAGTTGTTTTATTGCAAGACTGTTGATGTACAAATTATTGCTAGCCGAGTTAGGGGACCCTTTATTGAGGTGTAATTCCTAGTTAGGAAGATAAGGCCGGAATAGACTGTAACGGTTCTCTAAGGGAATTATATCGAGTATTAGGATTTTAATACACTATACTTAATATTATGTCACATTTACTGATAATAATTCGTGGGGGGAAAAGGGGATTTTTTTTTTTTTTTTAAGAATGTAATTCTTTTTTTTTTTCTTTTCTTTTTTTGTATAATAGAGAAGGAACTTATTTTTCGGACGATGTGCCTTTTGGTTAAAAATGCATATTCATTATAAAAACATTAATAGGTACGTAAAAGTGTATACGTATAAAACAATTGATACTAACATCCTTAAAACGGTTTAACATGGACCTACATAGTGTTAAACCCACCCCCAATCTGAAAGTTCCCTTATGGAAGAAAGAGAAACATTTGATAGATTTATCGATGGCGAAATTTTCGAAGGAAAGCCTATTAGAAATACAAAAATATTTTTTAGTCTTGCTAGAAAAATACAGTAACTTTGAGGTTATATACACAGACGCTTCCAAACTGGAGGACAGCGTGGGCTGTGCTGTGTACACTCAGAAAGATCAGCTTTTATTCAAGTTACCAGGAGAGAGTTCTACATTCACTGGAGAAGCAGTAGCTGTCGTGAAGGCTCTTCATTGGATCAAAGAGTCCAGAAAGTCAAACTGGGTGGTTGCAACAGATTCAAGCGTACTGTCAGCTATCAACAACCCAGCCCCCACTAACTCAATAATAGCGGAAATTGTAAATACGCTGTGGGTACTTAGAAATAGTTAAAAAATCCCATCTCACTCTGGGATAACAGGGAACGAAAGAGCAGATCAAGCAGCGAGTTTGGCAAGGAAAGGAGAAAACCCCAACATAATTCAAATAAACAGTATCACCCAAGAGGATTGGATCCACCAGTTAAAAAGAATATGAAAAAAAATTGGGAAGTAAATTGGATGAGTAAACTATCGAAACTAGCGCAAATAAAACAAAATTGCAGCAAATAGGTCACAACCAATAAAAAAATCGAGAAAAGAAGTAGTATTGTGCAGAAAGCGGATAGGGCACTGCGCATTCACACATACATACCTACTCAAAGGTCTCGAAGCACTCACCTGCCAAATGTGCAAAAACACAACTCACAGTATAAAACACTTGTTGCTAGATTGTGTACAACATAATGATGTACGAAAAAAGGTAAAGCTACCGAAAACTGTGAAAGAAATACTGGGGGATGAAGAGTTTTCGGCCCTTAAGTTATTCCAATTCTTAAAAGAAACAAATTACTATAATACAATATAAACAGGAAAAATTAAAGCCTTACGGGTAGAGGCTAAAATGTAAATAAATAAGTAAATAATATAATAAATTATACAAGCAATTCATTTAAAAGAAATACTTGTAGAATACAATAATGAAAATTTTTAAAGTGTTTAAATTTAAATAAAAAGTGAAAACAGAGCTTCATGTCATCATTAGCTGGCAACTGATTTTTTTTTCTAGTACATTATTGGAAATGGAGGATGTTAAATGTTCATGGGGGAAGGTTGGTCAGATATTAAGAAGGGAGGGAATACAGACTTATTGCAGCGAAGAAAATAAAATAGGGCTATAATAATAAAGAAACTAATAAGCAAATAAGTTTTTATCGTTCAATATCAGAGACGTTTATTGTGGCGTTCTGGATTTACGCTATTTATAAAATATGGTCTTTAGGCACACATTGCACAAATTCCTTAGAGCGGTGCTATAAAAATATTTAGTTCAGTATACTCGTATCACAGTATGTAAAATAAAATTGTAGTCTAAAAGTTTGTATGCATTTAATCTTTTAATTTAATATCATTACGATACTATAGTATTCCCCTGCAAATAAATAACTTGCATTAGGATACCAGTCAGTTGGCATATGGTAATTTAATGTGAAATCGAGTGAACATTTTTATTGAATTTTTTAAATCAATTTAATTTCAATTTATAATTTACTTATTGTGTAAAAAATTCTACAACTGTAATATTTCTAATAATGACCTAATGTACATTTATATTTACTTTTTTGGGGGGGGAGTTAAGGAGCTGTGCAATTTATCATAATTACGTTATCTACCATCTAATGCATTTTTTTGGCATTGCTCACATCATTGGATTCCATGTTTTGAAAGACGCGGTGTACCCACAAAAAACACAATTAAGGTGCAATATCGCACCCTCAGTGCTAGACCACCATAACTAAAAAAAATTGATTTTTTATTTTATATCTTATCCTAAGACCACTGTAACTGGTCTAAAGAACGGGGAAAGGCCATATTTTATAATATAAACTAAATTTAAAATATTTATTAATATTTAGTTTGGTTGATTTGCCATTTGTTATACAATTTAAATGCTAAAGTAATACATTTGAAAATATTTTTTTATAAAACTAATACTAGAAGTGCAATACATAGAGTATTGGTGGATTTTAATGATTAAATAAAACGCTAGAAATATCATTTTCTTTAAATTAGGTTATTTTAAGTTGCATTGAAGGTACTATTTGTAACGATCATTACGAATAATTTATCCTTTATGCGTATTTTATGCCTTGTTAAAAATAACCGTTTTCTAAATACTTCTAAAATTAACCGATATCTCACACGGCACACGGGGCTACTGCATGAATAGGGAAAGTGTTTACACGCAAATGAGAAATAAAACTGCGAAATTTACCGGTGGAGGGGATGAAAGGGGGGGAGCGAAACATTCACCCCCACCCTAGGGGGCGGAGCGGGGGTAGAGGCCAGTGTGTGCGGGACCGGCCATGGGCCCATGTTCTCTGAGCTCTGCCGGGAGACGTTGCGGCGGGCGGTGGCACACGGCTACCTCGGCTATATCATTTCCCTCAGGGACCAGCTACAGCTCGAGGAGGAAGAGGAAGATTCCTCTGACGAGGATTGTGGTAAGTATCTTTCTCACCCGGTAAAGAAGTTGAGGACTTTGAATGTTACTGCTTATATGCAAAAACAACCTATCATCTTTAGTGATAAGATTTCTTTTTCAATTCAAATAACCCTTGTCCACCTCTACAAGGCTAATTTTTCTTTCCTTTCTGGCTATATTATTATACAATGCTTAAACGCAGTTGCTGATATACATTATATTTCATGTTATTTACCTGATTAAAAATATATTTCAACTTTAAAAAGAAGAAGATTCTCTTAACCACTGAAGACTTTTTCTATTTACCTAATGAACAAAATTTCATGTATTGCAACACCAACTCACGTGTCATGGCAGCATTGTTGAAGGGTGCTTTAATGCTCCATTTTAAATAAAACAAAATTAATACATTGTTCAAGATGTTTAATTTTATATTGGATATTTTATCTCAGCTTATTTGTTGAAGAACATTGCTCATTGGAATTGGAATTCTGAAATAATCATAAAGAAATTCTAATTCTGTTAAAACCAAGTCCTATATTTTATTTTTAATATATGCATGTCCCTTTTGCAACATCATATATTTGTTTACTACTGAATAATTAAATTATCCATAAACTGCTAAAAGATGTTGGGAAACTTTTCCGGTTTAATGTCATTTAGGCATAGTCATTCTGCTTTAGGCACTTGCTAATTAGACATGAAGGGGCTGTATTGTAACTTATATTATTTATTAAAGTCATGTGATGAATACGTTAGTTTCAAGCAGTCGCTTCAGTGGACTAAGAGAAAGAACTACTGCAAGAATTAATGGTGCATTAGGTCAAGACCAAAAATAAAATTAGCAATTGAGTACATATTTATTTGGAATTAATGTCGATATACTTACTGGATAACACATAATATTTTATAACAAGATTACGCAATACGGATAACCGTTGAAACCACAGGATAAAAAAAAATTATAAATATTACGAGACGCCTAATGCGCCATTAAGTCTTGCAGTAGTTCTTCCTCTTAGTTGCTCTAAATGCGACTGCTTGAAACTTACGTGTTCATCACTTGTCCTTTTATTGAATAACTTATGTTATATAAAGTTTATTACTAATTACTATGCTGAAATTACATTGAGCCGAAATAGTTACGCCATAGCTTTTAGGTAATTTATGATCTAAATTATAGGTAATTTTAGTTTCAATTAGAAAATAAATATCTGAACTAATATTATGTCACAAAAGGGACATACATATCCAAAAATAAAATATAAAGCTTGGTTTTAACATGAATTAAGTTTCCTTAAGTAACACCATTAAACAATGTGCTTCAACACATAAGGAGAGATTAAATAATAATTTCAAGTCTTTTTTTTTTTTTTCAGAATTTTATTTATAATCCTGATGGCAACTTTTCTTCAAATTTCAATAATGTTTTTAACAAGTTATGTTTTTTTAAAGTTCTTTTTCACGTGTATTTTAAATATGATAAAATAAATATTTCTCGTTAAAATTTATCAAGAAAATCTTTGCAGTCATCGATTATCAAATCTGGTAATACAATGATGTATGATGTTTTTGATCTTCATTTTTTTCTTATATCTCTGAATGAATAAATAAGTTTAAAAAAAAAAAAAAGTAAAAAAAAAACAACATACAAGTTTCCTGATTATTTTAGACCATATTCACCACAGTTTTGTCCAGTTGACTGCGTGCTCACTTACCTATGAAACCAATGATTCAAATAACAATCGGGATTACTTTTCAATTCCCTATTATTTGACTTCAGTTGACGCATATTGGGCGGGGATACGGCAACTGTTCAAATATTTGCCGCAGGTTATTTCAGGGCCGGTAGTGATATTAAAATTACACATGCATGCGGTTTGTGTTCCTCCAGTATTTGCACGAGCCAAGTCCCTCTCCCGGAGATTCCTGAATATTCAAGATAGTTCATTGCTTTATTCATAGCTCGGGAAATAAGTAAACAATATGTTTGACCATATAAGATCGTCTATTTCCAAGTTGAAGTGTTCCGAGGTCGGGAGTTAATCCCCTTCGAGTTTGTAACTAATTCAGCAATTAGTATTATATTATTCAGAGAAGTTACAAAGCGCATTGCAAACAAGGTTAAACCGGGATTTTGTTTTCGCACTGTCGGCACTGCAGTAAAATGCATAATGGATGAGCTGTATTTTATGTTTGATAATGGTTGCCTTACGCTTTTCCGCCATCTCAACGCTGGAAAATAGGAAGAATCGATGTAAACAGAGAAATGCTTGCCAAGCGGGCCTTCCCCCTTCAAGAGTTACTCTTATTATTCCTGGAAGTATTCATCGTGAAATTATGATGAACTTTGATATTAATATTTCCTTCTATATTTTTGTATAACAATTTTATACTATTAAAGCATTAAAAAGAGAGAATAAATCTACATTGACATATTTTCATGTTGTTGCGGTTTAGATTATTGTTTTAGTTATTATAGAAAAAATCTGGTGCGTGCGCGCAACACACAACTTTCACTTACCAACTTACTTAGATTAGAAATTAATTGCCACTTCTCAAATGAACAGAACGGCTTTAATTATGAACAATGGTCTGTCATTAAAGGCGTACTCCGCATGCGTGGGCTCAACGAGTTTTATGAGTTGACTGAATATTTTTATTTTTTTCTCCTCTTTATGTTTTCTTTATTTTTATCATATCTCATATTTAGCCATTTCTTATTTTTAGGCTTAACGAGAGACAGTTCATTTCTCCAAATAAACACAAAGGTACTTTATAGGAAACAAACAAACAAAAAAGCCCCCCCCCAAAAAAAAAAGCCCCCTCAGAACATTTTAATAATGATAAAGCTTACCTGATATTAAAGAACACCTAATTTTCATTTAACATGACGAATTTGATAAAAATCGTTAAAGCCGTTTTTGAGATCATCGAAAAAAAAGGTAAAAATTGCAAAAAAAATTATGAAATAATGTGCCCGCTCCGTTTGACCAATTTTGATGAAATGTTGGCTATCATATCTTTGGCATATACATACATCAAATACCCAGTTTGATCAAAATCGTTAATGCCTTTTATCAGTAAATAAAAAAAACACGTGAAAATGATACAAAATTTATTAAGTAAAGTCCCCCCTCCGGTTGATCAATTTTGATGAAATTTTTACAGTCGTATCTCGGGCATATAAATAGATCAAATACTCAGTTTAATCAAAATCGTTAGAGCCGTTTTTGAGAAAATCGAAAAAAACTTGAAAAGTTATTAAATAAAAGTACCCCCTCCCTTTGAGCAATTATGATGAAATTTTCGCTGTCACATCGCGGGCATATTCATACACCAAAAACCCAATTTCAGTTTTGTACGGCCTATAGTTTTTGAGCTAGTCTGTTCACACACACACACACACACACACACACACACACACACACATACACACACACACACACACACACACACACACACACACACACACACACAATCACACAATTTTGCGGGACTTGGTTAATTGGACTCAGGGGACCCTAAAACGTGTATTTCCGTTGAAAACCGGAAGTCGAAATTTTTCACGATCGCAATACTTCCACTTACTATATATTTCATATATAGGTAAGTGAAAGTAAAAAACAAACGAACAACGCCCACCCTCACAAACACACTCTGGCATTACCACATAACAACCTGAAACTTTATGGATGATTCAGCTCCTTATAGTTACCATAACTTACCTATCAATATTCTTCATAGTTAAACCAGTAACGTTAAACAAAAACATATGGTTTGGAATGGTTTTATACTTATTGTTGGAACAAACCAGTAGTTAGACCAAACTGTCATAGCACGTGTTAGGGACTACGATGTTCGAGTACCATCCACGCCCTTCTAAGAGGTTCTAGACCATTCCCCTTTTGACTATATATAAAGAGCTATTGACTGAACAGTTAGTTTCGGTTGTGAAGCTCAAGCCATATGATTATTTTGTATTATTTTTATATAAAAAAATAATTTTTGTAACCTGTGCCAAAATTTTTGTATTTATAATACGTGTGGCATTGAAAATTATTATTTTCCTTCAAATAAAAGTTGTTAACCCACAGAAGTGATACAATATCATTCTAAAATCTAATATCAATGACATAGAAAAGGTTTTATGAAATTCTATATAAATTAAGAGTATACTTTCTACTTTCACTTGCTTTAATAATATGTAGATTGGCCATGCCAGAGACTCGCACCCGGGTGTCAGGGTGCGCAAAACCTACTACACTACCAAAGCCGTTGTACCAGCCTTGTCAATCTATTCTCTTCACTGATCCTTTATTCAAGAATAATAGATTTTTCATTTTTATACATATATTTATTTTTATTTTATACTTATCCATCTTATATATATATTTTATATGAATGGAAGTCAATTTTATTATGACATTTTAGTACCAGAAACTCGCTACCACTGTGAACACAAAAATTAAAACTAAGCGTTGCTTACAACAAATATTATGTTCGTTTGAATATTTTTTATTTGAAACGTATAAATTAAACATGGACAAAATTAAAACGAATTGTTATTCTATAATTTTACTGGCATTTTTCTTATTTCTTAATAAGGATTCTTAATATTTGATTTTATAAAATAATAAAACCTTATATAAATAAAAATAATTTTAATCAAAATAACACACTCCAAAACAGTCCATATTATTTTTAGATCTTACATGTCTCAACATTGAAGCTTTCAGCGTCTTTGCGCCATATTCATCTATAATACCTACTGCTGAGATACCATTTAGACATCCGTCACTATATATTCATTCCTGTTAAGTTCAATCTTGTAATTCTTCCTGTGTTCCTCCTATGTGTTATCTATCTCCTATGTGTTAGCTAATTCCCTTCTGAGAAGAGAAGCAATCCAAAGTTGTTCATATTCTGAAATAATTTTAAAAATACTAGCATAAATTGTGCTTAAAATAATTTTAAGAGTTCAGATTAGACTATTATTATAGACTTGAGTTCTAAAATTAACACTGTTCAAAATTATATTTATACAAAATCAAATATTTCAATAATCAGATAAAAATAATTATTTTGAATACAGTTCGCATACACTTCACTGATTTCTGCGCATAAATCAGAACGTTTGGACTGACTGTTTAGTAATGGTGCACTAAAACGTAGAACATTGAACACATTATTTTCGTTGTTCCCTTATGCCTAATAAAATAATCAATTTTGCGTAGACCTTTAAATTTTGTTGCGATCACATGATGAACTATTTGATTTTTTATATACTATTAAACAGTGTCAATTTCACGCAGCCTAGTTTTGCTAGTTAATTAGGCTGCATACATAATTAAATAGTAATCTTAAGATTATAAGTCTCACGCACATTCCATTGGATTTAGAGCCTTAAACATCTTGAACCTTTGTTGTTTATGCCTAGGTACGAATTGTCCCATTTCTATTGCCCTAATATAATTATTCGTATTATCCTTATATAATTATACTATTTCATCCTGTCTGTTCTGAACTATTATATCCAGCCTCTTGTTTATAACCGATCAATAATCATATCCGTATCTAGTTGGCTTATAATTATTTCCGTGGAAATCCCTTCGACCCAGTAATGAATGAAGAGCCCACATTATGGTGTTGCAATTAACATAATGTTGTTTGTACATTCGGTGTAAGCTGATCCCCTCTCTAGCTACTACACTGTACAGCAATAATATTGCCGGAGGAATTACTAATGTTTGATAATGGGTTCGTTAATATACTAGAGCTAAACATTATGGATTAATTACCGCTTTACGTTTTAATTACCTTAAATATAGTAATCGGATCTTTTTGCGTTCGTTATATATTTAGTATTTGAATTTCAAGCCCCTTAACTCAAATGATCATTTTCCTAATAATTATGCTATTCTATATATCATAACAAAATAACTAGTAAACGAATGTTACCGAACAAAATATTTTTTTTATTAAATAATTTTATTTCAGGTGCTAATTTATATTCTTCTTTTTTTTCTCCGAAAAATACTCTCATTGCTTAGACTAAATTAGTTGTATCGAAATGGTAATAAATAATGTTCAATATTTCCATTAAAATATTCTGATAGCTATAAAATGGCCTTTTATATTTAACACTTTTTTATTGAAAAATTAACCTTCACTTTTTTTTTTGTGGCAACAAAAAAATTTATAAATTATTTTTTTATTTTTGTTTCTCCTCGTCCCCAAAGAGTCATTGGCGTTTACTGATAATTGTATAATAATAATAATGGCTTTATAAAAATTATTATTAAGAGAACATTATAAATCAAGATTTACCAATCTAAGCCAAAGAATATTATTTTTTATTTTATATAATGAAATCTAAATTTTATTTCTTAATGATGTTTTAGTTACATAATGAAATCTTAAATGCATTTTGTTCCTCTGGATGATCACCTACACTTTGTATACCTCAGTGCTTCACCTTAGTGCACTAAAATTCTTTCTCGGATAGTACATGAAGTCTTGGTGTAGGTGAAGAGATCCAGGTTTTAGCAGGTCATTTCATGTCAGAAATTTTAATACAATAATAATTAAAACCATATGCTGTTGCTTCTAGTCCCTTCATTAACATTAATTATTTGATAGGTTTTCTAAAAAAATGTTTGGATGTCACATTACCTTTTTTTTTTGCACGGATACCTAAAAATATAGTCGAGTTGGATTTTTTTTTTTTATTTCATGTAACGGTATTCTTTTTGATTTGTCGGAAATACTATACTCTATTGCCTTACTCTCGGTACTCGTAAAACTAATGGGTTCCCTCAGTGGAGTAGCTCTTAGGTAAGACTTTTACGATGTCATAGCTATATAAAAGTGACCTTATCAGAGAAGAATCGGAGGAGCACAGCCTTATTTTATTACCTTGAGTAGGTATATAGGTATATACTGGTTATTTACTGGCCTCATTTGGTTTATTGTCACATTTTATTTTTTCCTTATAGCATATTTTTTCGTTAGTAGTTCCTTGAATGGTTGCCTATCGTATAATTTTGAAAATGTATCATTGCATCAACAAATAAGTAATAAGTAAAGCTTAAAAATTAATTTATTATAAAATAGTATTTAATCAATAAGATATATAATTCTAGCTGACCATTGAAAACGGTTTTCTATACTAAATAATTTTTTAACATAATTTGATAATAATAAGCCAACTGGCTTAAGTTTAATGTACGGCTGAACTGAACTAATCTCCAGCCTGATATAGATTAAGTGCCAATATCTGATTTCATAATAAGGATATTTCAAGCTAGTTATTCCCTTATGACGTTCACTATTACAGAAATTAGAGATCTCATCACAAGATAACTACTGTACTAAATCCGAAACAATTTTACGGTCTGGTATAAACCTATATAATTATAAGGGGAATAAGGAAATAATTAGCCAATATTGTCTTCCGGAAGATATTGGCTATTTATTTATACAATTTTATTTACGCACTTTATTTTATTTTAATTTATTTTTTTAGTTTTATAAATACTTTTTTCACTGTTTATCTTCTAATTTTCCTCTGACATCTCTGTGGAATACGGCTCTGGATTACAGTATATATTTGTGAAACAATTTTTCTTTCGTATGAAGCAGACGGCGGGTAGCAAAGAAATGGAAAAGAAGAACCGTTTATTTAGTTCTTCAGAGACAATTTTTTTTATTTATATATTTTTTATTTTGACCAGTTTGGCATTGAACGAGGAATAAATTTATGTGTGCATTGTATATTATAAAAGTTACGTTTGAACCCCTTTGGTGATTTATTATATTTATATATGTATATACATTAAATAATTTCGTGAGGGTTGAGGTCTTGAAAATTAAACAAGCTTTATTTTTTACTTGCCAACGTTTCGTTAGAGACATTCTCAGGGCTACAATGGAAAAAAAACATTACAGATTAAAAAAATTACATAATGGAAAGTAGCAATTAGAATTAATGTACGGTATGTAATGTAATTAAAAAACAACATATAAAAAGCAGTTTTACAGCAGATTTATGAAATAATTGAATTATCTTAACAATAAGCTAACTTACACACCAAAGATCTATAATCCAAATGCATATTCGGCATTAATTCCCTTGATTGTAACACTATACAGATGTCTTCTCTGTGATATATTAAGGGAAACGGATTAAGTTTATAGATCTATAGTGTATAAGACAGCTTTTGGTTAAGATATAACTAACTATTTCATATGTCAACTACTACTTTTCATGTTTTGCTTCTTAATTATTTACGATTGGTTACATACCTTACATTAATTTAAATTGCTTGGTTCTATGATGATATTTTTTTTTTATCTGTTTTCTTCCATAGTAGCCCTGAGGATGTCTATAAAATGGACGAAACATTGGCAAGTAAAAAATAAACCTTGTTTAATTTACAAGTCCTCAGCCCTCACGAAATTATTTCATACAATCTTACTTGGTCTCGGACATTATGAATAGAACATAATATAAACTATATAATATAACTATCTCTCTCCAATCTTTTCACAATCACAATCACAATCTTTTCGGAGGCGGCGCAAAATTTAAAATTGTTAACCCTAAATATTATGAAAAATCTATCGATTTTCTATTTTGCGCCGCCTCCGAAAATATTGTGATGTATTAAACATGGTATTTAATATTTCAACTTAATACTTTTTATTAAGAGTTAGTGTGTAATCGTACAAATCAAAATAATTTTTTTTCGTTTTATTGCATTTTCCCACTTTTTATACCATTACCGATTTTGTCGTGTATTCATAAAAATCAGAAGGTAATTATTTCATACTTTTTAGTGCATTAATTTTTACTGTTTCCTAGTTTTCGAAGTAGGTTTAATTTTTTTTTTATAAAATCTTTTTTATTTCAATGCATACAAATATAAGTTTTGATAATAGCGTACTCAATAGACTAGAGATTAAATATTGAAGACATGATCAAGCCGAGAGAGATATTAAAATTATTTTTTACTACGTTTATAGCTCTTGAATCTATCGAGGGCGTTGTTAAAAAATTTTATGAGGCATACTTCCCTGGGATAAATATGTTATTTTGCTTCGTATTGTTCGATTTACCGATTTAGCTTTTTTACGGTATAACTTTACCTTAAAGGTTTTTAGGGGATTGTATATTGTCGAATATACAATAGTCGGATAGATTGTATATTGTCGAATATACTATTCTCAACTTGAGCGACTGCTACCCTCACTCGACATACCGAGCAAGAGTATGGATTCTTCCAGTGGTATGCCATTTTCTATTCTGTATGAACAGTTATGGATCCTCCCTCAATCGAATGCGTTCCGTCTCAATAAGCGGAAAATTAAGGGGAAAAAGGAACCGAAAAAGTATATTTTTTATGTGAAAGATCTATTGGCGCGCCTGGAAAGAAGATTGTATTAACCCCCCCTATTTCTTCTTTTTGTACCTGCGCCGGTTTCATTCCTTAGTACTGATCCAAGTCGAGTTTTATGTTCAGTAGTTTATTTCTTTCTTTTTTTTACTTTGATCAGTCATTATTTATATTATACCTTTTTGGATTTTATTAATTGTAGTAATTAAGTAATTAAGTAAAAGTAAGTAATTAAGTAATTGTGGTATAATACTAGGTTGTTACAAAAGTCCTTGCATATCAAGTTGTTTACATTGAGGTCTCTAATTTAATCCTTATTTAATCTCTGACGAATACAATGTTTTATGTCAATGTTTAAATTAACTAATCCCCTAATTATCTATGTACGCCAACTGTCCCTGCCTTTCATTCAGTTTATTAAATTTCACTAGAAATGTCGGAAGAAAAATTTGTCATCCGCGGCCTTCTTAGGCATTATTGGAAAAAAGGTTTTAGTGCAAAGGCCTCAGCCGAGGAAATTTGTGCAGTGGAAGGGGAAAGTGTGGTGCATCGAAACACGGCCGCATTTTGGTTCAGGCGGTATAATTCTGGGAATACAAGCCTTGAAGATGAACCTAGATCAGGTCGTCCTTCAGTCGTGGTATCAACATCAAATACAACTTTTGGCTGATCTATTTAGTTGGTTTAATTACCGTAATCATTAACCACTATTTTGATATATACTTGACATTTAAACTCTTAGTAATGAAAACCTTATTTTATACCAATAATTCTTAAATTATTGTTATTATTATTAAACTTCAGAAGTCGTGCCCTGTAAAGTAAGGACATTCTACTTCAACTACTTATCCACTGGGATGACAAATGTTAAAAAAAATAGAAAAAGAAATTAAACAATTCTATTTGTTTAATATCGTATAACCTTTAAATGTATTCGTATGTAATGTAAGAGCCCTGGTATTAAGTGTGTGTGCAGTGTAATAACTACCTCTTAGCGTGAAATCTCGGGAGCAGTATGATGGTACTACTGTATGAAACGATTAAGGGTCTGGCCACACATGTCCGCACCGGATCCGCACCGCAGCATTAATATAGGTTATGTTCAGAATATTTTTAATTTAACTCCCATATTACCTTTAGTTATGCCTAAAGTGGCCTGTGTCTGACATGTGTGGCCTGAACTTTAGGCATAACTAAAGGTAATATGTAAGTTAATTTAAAAATATTCTGAACATAACCTATATTATTGCTGCGGTGCGGACATGTGTGGCCAGACCTTAATTCTTACAACAGTAAGGTTGCAACATAGAAATTAAAGGGAGAACAGACTTTTCTCTTTAATTTTATTCATTCAGGAGATAAGATAAGAATAAATAAAAGGCATAAAATATTCTTAGGTAACTGAAAGTTTTATTCCCTTAAGATTGTCGTCAGTTTTACCGATTCGTCATTGAGTGAAATTCGCTGTTTTTCCTCCTTCTTTTTTGTCTTGGGGTAGCCAGCCAAAAAGACTTTATTCAGCTCAGATATTTTAGTGCTCAAAGACTCGACGCGGGGTGGGCCCCTTTTGACCTTTCGTAATTTCCGCGACCTTTAGTTCAAAGGTTTTAATTAATAGTTTCATGAGTCGTTCCTAGTGCCTATATGTTTTAATGTTATCACTAATTATGGTAATGATATTACTTAAGCAATGTGGCTAATACCTACATATTAATAGGACTATTCTCTTTACCCCATTGATATTTAGGAACTGCAATTGATTTTTTATTCTAAAACTTTATCATTTACAGTTTTTATTTATTTATTTATTTATTTATTATTGCCTCTACCCGGTAGGGTCATTGGCAAAAACGCTTTCGATTCAAACTTGATTGTACAGTTTTATCTTCTTTAAAAAATACATCACTACCTTCACCGAGTCCTCCATGTCTCCCAACAACTCCTTGAGATTATTTCCCATTTTCAATTCCCGTCGAATCCTGGTAAATCTTGGACATTCCAGGAGGATGTGCTTTACTGTAAGGATTATGGGATGGCAGTGTTTACAGGTTAGGGCCTCAAGTCCTCTCAGCAGGTAACCGTGTGAAAATTCACAGTGCCCAATGCGGAGTCTGCACAAAATCGTTTCCTCTCTTCTGGAAATCCGTGAGCTCGTTTTCCATTTGGTTGGTCCGTCTTTGATCTCTGACAATTTCGAATGTTATATTCTCCAACTGCCTTGCCATTTGCATCGTATTTTGCACATCATGGATTTGCACCAATCTTCGTTTGTGATATTGATGAACGTTTGGAAAATTGGTGCACTGTTAGTACGGGCCATGTGTGCAGCATGATCGGCATTTTCATTACCTGGTATTCCGCAGTGCGAAGGGACCCAGGCGAAAACAATGCTCCTGCCTTCTTGACATAGCCTCCACCACGGGTTTCTAATTTCTCGAATAAAAACATGTTTCGGCTGGTGGCTTTCTATTGCATTAATTACTGACATCGAATCTGTTATTATGACTGTGTCAAGTTTGGTAATGTTTTCACACAGGTTCAGGGCCTCTCTAACGGTTGTTGCTTCGGCTGAGAATATTGAATATTCTCCTGGCAACTTGTACAGATACCTTCCTGAATCAGTTACCACCGAACATCCAACTGCGTCCGCTGTCTTCGATGCATCGGTGTATATTAACATATGATTTGCATACTGTTGGATCAGTTCCATGAAGTAGCCTTTGATTTGGGATGGGCATATGCATTCTTTGTAGACATTTGCCAATGACTTGTTTATTTTTGGCTGCCTATTTAACCACTCAGGAACTGTAATGTTAATGTTTGGGTGAATTGAGTTTAAATTCAAACAGAGTTCTGTTAGCGATTTATGAATCCTTTGGTTGAAGGCTTTTGTTCTCACATCCTTAAGTCCACGTCCGTCTGGATCTTCGCCGAACAGAACTGAGTTCAATGGGTGGTCTAAGCATGCCTTCAGTTTGGAGACATATTTCAATGACAGATATGTTCGTCGCATGTCTAAAGAAGGCTCTCCTGACTCAATGTATAAGCTTTCTATTGGAGACGTCCGGTGTGCTCCCGTACAAATTCTGAGAGCTGTGTTATGGACTGTGTCTAAGAGCTTGCAAGTTGTTTTGGTAGTAATGCTGTAAACTTGCGAGCCGTAGTCAATTTTACTGCGGATCAGTGCCTTATAAAGTGTTAAAAGCATAGTTCTGTCTGCACCCCATTGAGAACTTGCGAGAGATTTGAGGAGACCAAGGCGTTTTGTACACTCATCTTTTATATTTTTAATGTGGTTCGACCAACATAAGCGCTTGCCCAATATCAGGCCTAGATATCTTAAGGTCTCGACGAAGGATATGGGTGTTCCGTCCAAGAATAGTTCGGGGTTTTCGGAGCATCTTCGTCTTCGACAAATGTGCATGCATTTTGTTTTTGTAGTGGATACTTTAAATCCGCTGTTTTTTGCCCAAGTATTTATATTGTTTAAGGCATTCTGCATTCTCTGTTTAATGATGCTAACAGACTTATTGCGGGAAATGATGACGATATCATCAGCAAATAATAATCCTTTCACTGGTTCCTGAAAGTGATGTTCAATAAAACAAAAACAACAGTTTTTGTTTTATTATCTATAATTGAATTATTAATCAATATCCGTATTACTGCTTTAAAAAATAATCGTTTGTGATAAATCCAGGTTTGTGTTTATAGACATAATAGATTGATTATATGTTTATCAAGGTTCTGAAAGTGTCAAGTGAGTTCCAAAAGTGTTAACGAAGATAAACTTAAAGTTTTCCTCTATTCAATATGTTGAGCATCAAAATTATTCAACAAGATTAATAATAATTTATCAACTAAAATAAATCAATGGCAAATCGTCGACGCTGATAAAGTCGAGAATCTGATTTTTTTTGCGAAAATTGGTTTTTATGTCATTTCTTACATTTAGAGCCTGTGGTGTACTGTGGTATACTTGCGAGTCTTATGACTCGCAGTCATAGTCTTATCACTCGAGGTCATGAGTCTCATGACCTGTTAATGTTTAAATCGTAATGTAAACTTGCGTAACCGGTTGTTTTATTTAAAATATTTAATATTTAGAGTTATTGTTTGCTCTCCAGAAAAAAATTATTTTCACAGATTCGCAAATTTACCCGTTATGTACGTTTTTTAATGAAACCGATAAAGCTACTGCGGAATTCGGATAAAGTTTGTCATAACATTTATTGGGTTCTATTTGTGTATGTT
Source organism: Aelia acuminata (assembly GCA_911387785.2). Classification (NCBI taxonomy): domain Eukaryota; kingdom Metazoa; phylum Arthropoda; class Insecta; order Hemiptera; family Pentatomidae; genus Aelia; species Aelia acuminata. Next base: position 86,577,604 of record OU426982.1, on the reverse strand, counting down.
ATGTTAAAATTGGTATATATACTTAAGCGTAGTGTAATGACTATTTGATATTTTCATCTTATGTTTAGAATGTTATAAATTAATTATAGGTTGGTGTATTTAATGTTAGTTGTTTTATATAACAAATGATAATGTTTTGGTTCTCTTACTTATTGTTTGTTCTCTTATTTATTTGTTGTTGTTATTTATTGTAATTTTGATATCAACCAGTACTCACCTCTGATGGTCATTGACCAAGAGTATGTGCCATGTATGTATATGTATTGTAAAGTTTGAAAATAAAAGCACTTTAAATAAATAAAATAATACTGCGGAATTCGAATAATAAATTTACAATAATATTTATGAGTTCATATTTGCATATATACGGACATCAAATGTATATTCAATCCACGAACTGTATTCGACGCAGCTCTTCTAAGGCAGTTTGACGGAAAACCGTTGGTAGAAGGAACATGGGATAAAGTTAAGTTGTTAACTAAACTTTAAATTATTCCTTTCATTTTGTTTGAAAATAAGTATATCGTTATTTTGAAAACTGGTGAATCTATTTTTTAATGTTAGATTGGGTAAAACTGTTACTAGACTAATACCGGTTATTATGACATTTAGTCGAAAAACAAACAAGATCCGAAATTCTCATGGTTTTCATGAATATTACTTAATATGTTCGGACACTAAACTCCTTAATTATCATTTTAGGTGTGGAAATTTGCTGCTTGGACACGGGCAGTTGCCCGGGCTATTCTATTAAATACAAATACTTTTTATAGAATTACTTTACTTTATATATTTTACTTGATTTAGTGCTTTTAACATTTATAATGTAGTAAATCAAAGTAATGAGCCTAGTTAAAGGAGAGTTGAGTACATCATCCTAGGTTGAATAACTACTTGTTTATGATACGGGCCTCGGTTCTCATTAGCTAGCTTCAAACAGAAGAGAGGTGACGGAGTAGTTATGAATATTTTAGTAGTATTCCTTTTGTCCCGGTAAGTAAAACAGACTCTTTGAGGGTGTTCGTTAGTTAGCGGAAGAACAGAACAGTTCGTAGCGAGTGACCGTGGGCGTCGGTTCTAACTGACTGGGCCTTTGAATTAGCTGGCAATTTCAGATATCTTCTTCCTACTGCCCTTAAAAGGAAAATTGCTCCTCTGCTATTGTTGAAAATTTCTCTGACGTCAAGTGTAGTAATAGTATTATAATTTTCCTTTTGTGGTGAATGTGAAAATTAAGCTGTCAACCAATTGACTTGTCAATGTTATTTATAGAATATTTTGGAATAGAAAAAAAAATGTATCGTTAAGTTTTCTTGTTCTTAATTGAAATTATAAGCACCAAGAAGTATGTTTAGTGGATATCTTTTTTATCCGATATCCTTTTTTTGTTTCACAGTACTATCGATTCTAATTAGACGATGTATATATCTGTCATTCCAGTAAATAAGTGAATAAGTCATTTTATCGCAAATTTTATCCTTTAAAATATATTTTCCAATAAAACTGTTATAAATTACCGTCGACAGTCGACTTTCCAATGTAGTTTTGTTTAAGGATTGAAATGCGAATTAAGATTATGACTAAATTGTGCCATAATAGACTAGCCGCTTACCGTTAATTAGGAATAGCTATCAATAGCCAAAAGATCGGAAGGAAAAATTCATGGGTTGAAAAATAAGATTGTATTTTGGGTTTTATCTTTTATCATCTTGATTCTTAAGTATATCTTTTTTTTCCCCGGGGGAGGGAGGATGCGGAAATTATAAGGGACTTAAGGAGTAAGGCAGTTCTGCTATACGACCTATACTGACTTTATCATCTCATGTTTGTATCATTCTCAGGAAATCATGTCCCGAGTTTTACAATAAATTGTAAGCATTCTTACCGCGTTGAAGTTCCAGAATTATGTCATATTTTTTTCTCATTGATATTAACGATTCAGCTAAGAATAAATCATTAATGTTTTTTGATTTTAGACGATTAGCATCTTTTTACTTTGTAAAGGATTATTGAATGAACAAAGATTTTTTGTGTGTTGTGAGAAAACTATTAATCAACTATTAAACTTTTGATGTATGGGACTTGTCAAACGTCTCCCAGGTGAAATATATCTCTCGATTTATTCATAAAGTATCGAATGCCTTGGCCATGTCTCTGTTTATTTATATTTTAACTGAAGGAGCCTTCGAGGATTCAGTGTGCGTCTCACCCTCCTTAGGCGGTATTGAAGATATTCGGTAGCCTGGACACGTAGCTAAGAGGGGTCGGATCATGTTTGTACTCCTTATAATATAGTCTCTTCAAGAAATGCTATACTCACTCCCTGTGTGTGACAGGCACTTCATGAGGAAAGAGATTTAACAAGAATTCTGAATCAGGTACTAAGTAACGTACTGTTTAATAAATACATATAAATGATGTTTAACAAAGCTTTAGGTGTAATATTGAAATTTTAAGCTATATTCATTATTTCTATTTTAATCCATTTAATGTGGTATTTTGTGTTTCAATGATTAATTATAACTAGTGAAAGATAATATCAATGATAGTTTATTAATTTAAAACAACTAGTGTCCGATTTATAGATTACGCTTAGTTAAAAAAAATTGTACCACAATAAAAAAATGAATGAAAATCGGGTAAGTTTTATAGTTTAAAATAAACTCGATAAAATTTTATGCCAATTAAGAATAATTACTATCCCATATCGATCTAAGTAACTTATGGTAACTACGTAAGGAAAATAATAATGTATATATATTTATAATTTTGTTTCATTGTGCCCCATGCCCAGGGTACAACGAAAAGCTGAAAAAAAAAATACCATAATTTTTTAAGCTTCCAGTCGGTTTTTCGTTCTTTTGCTTTAGGATAGCCACGAAATTCTTCAGAAAAGAGGAATGTTTGACTTGGTTGTCAGTTGTCATAAATTATTACAGTTTTTTTTTGGTGTACCGCTCTCAATTTCTCACCAATATGTATGAAAAAAAAACGACTGCTTATTGCACAATGAAAAACACCAGTACACCGCCTGTTTCACTATGCCCCGTGTTTCATTGTGCCCCCCCCTATATGTATATATATATATATATATATATATATATATATATATATATATATATATAGGGCCGGGATGGCCGAGTGGACAAGGGCGCTTGCAATAGATAATCAAAGTTAAGCAACGTCCATCGTGGTCAGTACTTGGATGGGTGACCGCTCCATTCGGGTGACCGCCCACCAATAAAAGCCACGCAGTCCAAGTCTACCCCCACCCCCGGGTATGTGAGGCCCGTCAGCCTACTGGAGGCGACTCACACCGACCGGGCGTAGGAGTGATGAACCTTCCCCGTGTATCTCATCGAGAATCGTGGTGTGGTTTTCCAGGATGTCAGTAACCGCCCGGAGGTTTGGTTCAGGGACGGTATGCTTCAGGGAAAGAAATATAGGTCCTCGGGGCCTGCTGACTCTGAGCTACCATAATCCTTGGACCTAGACCAGTTTGTCACTGTCCTTGAACCCGAGAGAGCTGACGCCATCGGTGGGAAGGACACTGCCAAATTGGCCCCAATGGGATTGGTTATGGAGCTATGGGCAGTCTGCCGCTGTGCCATGGTGACCATGGCTTGCAGGAACGTGAGGTTTGGGCTACCCCCTCCAGCCTGTCTGTACTCCCGCAAGCAAAACAAATGTCTGTAAGAAGACCACACTGCGCGGCCAAAGGTCTCATTAGGCCTAATGTGCCAACCGAAAAAAAAAAAAAAAAAAAAAAAAAAAAAAAAAAAAAAAAAAAAATATATATATATATATATATATATATATATATATATATAGGTGATCACATATAATTTTTTAATTAAATTTGACTTTCTGACCTAATTGTTATAATTTTCTGTTCCAGGTAAGTTCAATATGATGGACTGATGTAAATTCTTATCCCAAAGTATGTACTATATTTTAAATTTTAACTTCTTAAAAATATTTTTTCATTTAATTAATCATGCTAGTTATTACTTGAGTAAAAATTAATTAAACAATTTTAAAAGATAGACTGTTTTATTTTTATATTATTATATTGTGTGATAGTTAATGCCTGGACTGGGTCTTTTTAATCCTAACATTAATCTCTGTAAGCCTCAGATCATGATTTCAATTAAATACTGTTTTATTAAAAAAATAATCAAAACGTTTTTCGTTTTTGTTACATTCTTGATGAAACAAGTTTGTATTTAATTAACAATCGCCCGGCCCTATCCCAATCCAATGCTGAAGTTTGTGAAGGAAACTCCCTTGGATTCCCCTCTTTGTGGAAATTGAGCGATTCCCTTCGCAATCACAAAGTATATTAAGTTGCATTAATTATTCATTTTGAAAGGTCCGTTTAGGATACTGGGTAATTGAATCCTTTTAGATACTACAATTAACTTGGAAAACTTCGATCAAATCCAATTTTTCTCGGGATTGATTGAGACATCTCCGATTACATCAGTTATTTTAATAAAGAAATTATTTGTATTCTAATAAAATTTAATAACGATAGTAAATGTTATATATTTATATTACAACATTCATTCGTTCATGAGAATTAATATCTCTATGCCTTTAAAATACTTTAAAAAAAATTGTTTTCGATTATCATAAATAAATCCATTTATTCCTATGTTTGCTTTTACCTTTTATTTTATGTAATGTTCATTACTTCCCAAATTTATGAAATAATCAACATTTGAAATTATTAATGCTTCTGTTATATTTGTTTAATTAACTAACGGCAATTTTTTAATCATTCTTTTTAAAACGGCACGAACTTATTTAAAAATAAATTTAGTTTTTCAATAGAATATTTTGAATAACGTGAATATAAAAATTAATCTGTTCTTTGATTGTATCAAATTAAATAAAAATATTTTTTGAGTAAATATATCAGTTATATTTTAAAATAAATAAGTGTACATTTTTTTGAAGGCACGAACTCATCTAAAATAAATTTAGTTTATCAATAGCTATGATCGTATGGATTTTTTGAATAACTTGATTATAATATGTAACCTGTTTTCGTAATTGTATCCAAATATTGAAATTTTCTTTCTTTTGGAAAAAATGTCCATTTTTAAAACTGTACATTTACTGTTAAGGCTTGATAATCAATCATTTAATTTCGAGGCTTGTATCGAACTCTCTTAAAATCGTTTCTATGTTATAATTAAAACATAAAGTACTATAACTTAGTCAATAAGAATTCGACCGTAAAGTTTTAATATTTGGTAATAGATAGTATTTATTTACAAGTTTCTTTTTTAAATTTTTAATAAGTAATTTGATTCATTTGTCTATATTTCTATAATTAAAAACGATTTAGAAAGTAGTTCTAAAGATCTATTGTATAATCGTCATGAAATAATGAGTAATCATCATATTAAAAATTATGATGCTTGCATTGTATTGATTTAAAAAATATATAAATCCAACTAGAAATGTCGAAGAAATGACTAATGCATACGAATATAAGAGTAACGGATACGAATATAAGAGACTAATGAATATGAAATACTATATCGTATTCTGATTTCGTGGTTAATAAACTAGCAGTACATTAAGTAGTCAGAATAAAACAATTTTTTTTTTTAAGGAGTTTGTTTATATGAATTGATATATTGGTTTAATTAAATTCAGAACTTTATGGAGAGCATTAACGTTTAAAAAAATGCGAATTATTAATAAAGTTATTGTTGAATTGATTATATTTTCTCAAACCTTTTACATATTTATTTTTTCACTTTTTATGAAATATTCTAATGTTGTAATTCACTCTCTACTGGCTTCTCTGCCAGATGCGAAGGTAGCGGAATCCCCTGTGGCCATGCTTAACCTACTTTGTTTTGGGAGCATGTCCCGGCAGAGTGTTAATATTGAAAATATTTATTATACATATATAAGTTTCTTTATATATATTTGTTTAAATTATAGTTGATATTATTTTCATAATTTAATTACATACTTTATGAATGAATGTATGTAATGGAATAATAACATATAATGTAATACAATAATTACATTTTATAGTACACTGCTTATCTGGATACGTCGTATTTAGGATTATTAGGAAACTAAATTTCAGTTCATATATTTTATTTTTCTATAGAATAGACTGACTTGAAATAATATTACGTTATGTTAACATAAATTCATAATTTTGATTGATTGTTTTATTTGTGATTCATTTATAAAACTTTTGAATTTATCTATCATTTTATTTATAATACGTATTTAATAAAATTATATTTGATTTTAATATCCTCAATTATAGCATCACTTATTTTATTTATATCCGACGTCTCGTCATTCATGCCATTTCAGGCTTAGATTTCCTGTGACCATAAACCTGTTACAATTAAATTGCCGTAGTGCCCTTTTCAAATAAAAAAAAAAAAAAAAATTATTATGGTTAAAACACACCCTATCTTCAAATATTAAATCAAGTCTAATGCTTCGCAAATTTTCAGAGGATTTGTGTTTTTAACCATTTTAATTTTTAAATTATAGGAGTCAAAAATGGATCTGTTTGAAATGGACATTTAGTCTATTTAATTTTACCAGTTTCATAATAATCTGAAATCTAACCTTTAAGAAATCTATGCTGACGTCAGACATAAATAACTTTCTGAGGCTATAATTGACAACCAATTTATGAATATTTAATTACAATCTGTGGTCTCAAATAAAAGAAAAATTGTCGTTATATTTGATCTTTTAGAATTTTTTGCTGCTTCAGAATGAGTCTTTATTTGAAAGGCGAGCACTCGAATGATACTTAAAATCCCTGTTATCAGTCCCTTTGATATCTCTTAATTATTAAAAAAACTATACAATAATATGTATTCGTCTATCGTATTTAGAATCTTTTGGTAATATAATAAAATCCTTTTTCTGACTCTTTCAGAACCTTTGATATAGAATAACATGTGTTTTCCGCATGCAACTTCCGGTTTTTTACTGGATTCCTTGACTTATAACAGATAGTGTACCGTTTTTATAATAGAGAAATATTTGATAGGACATGGTTCCCGTTATTAAGTTTTATCAAAATCTAAGAAACGCATCCACTACTCGCAAGATATGCAGTGATTCCATTTGAATAATATGTTCCAATGCTATTCAGCCCTTGATGTTTATAGTAGTATGCGTAGGAGGGGAGTCTTCTTTATTGTGAACATTACTCTTGTGGAGCTGTCTGCTTCCTTCATCTTGTAAATATCGATTATGGTTCGTGGCCCGCTCCTCCACTTATCGAACAACCTTAGTACGGGGAGTGAATCCGCTTCATACCATTTACATCTTCCCGCATTCCCTCCCATCTTGGTGCCTCCTTACCTTTTTTCATCGGGTAAGGAGGCACCAAGATGTCATTACCGTGATTATTTGATGCTGACACTCATAATGATAAGGGTTCAGGATTCCATAGCTAAGAGAAGAACATAGGTACAAAATGGGATGTATCTTTTAGTTGCATTAATAATAAATATCGTTGGTGTTAAAAATAAGGGACCTTAGGATCTCAGGATTTTACTGTCATAAGTCCTTACCTTTCTTGCCACAAGAAGAGGATTATGTAGATCACAGAAGTAGCCTAATCACAGCTCCATTGTTATTACGAAATGAGAAATGACGTCGTTTCTGTCAGTTGATTTCATCTTGAAGGCTTTCATCTTCAGATGTTTTGATCTATTTAAAAAATATACTTCTAGACAAAAAAAAAACGGCATATTTCACGTACGCTTAGATTCTTAGAATACACTACTTACCAATATGTACTATGACCTAATGGTTTAGGTAATCTCCTTCCAGTATCATTAGGGGGTACCGGATATAAATGTGACAATATATTAAACAACGGCACAAAACCAACAAACTGATTCTGTGTAATTTAACAACCAATATTGACGTTTTACGGATATATGTTTTAAGTTGCTAGTGGTTCGAGTCGATGTAATTTGTGGACATAAACACTCTACCTCTGCTACAGAACAATCGTTCACGTAACAAATGTTACATCACCAAGACAACTTTTCTGAAAAATAAACTTTTATCCCACCCTCATATGAATAAATATAACGTTCTGCCTTATTGAAGGACATTGGTAATATTGATGACAGAGCACATGAAGAATAAACATTTTTTTTTTTTTTTAGTGTTATTGACTGTAATATATATCTTTAATAATTAAAGGGGTTGGGGCAAAAGCCAAGCAACATTTTTAACAAAAACTAAATGTAGCTGCAGTCTGCTGTACATTACGAAGGACTATATGTCTATGTTGGAAATGCCACCTAAATATGACTAGAGAGGCTCTATTTTAAATGTTGCTTGGCACTATTTTGCCCCGACCGCTTCAATTATTCCGGGATCTATTGAATAATAGAACATAAATATGTTAAGTTCTCTAAAATAGTAGATAGTTTTTTCAATATGATGAAAGAATACTCTTAGGAAGAAGTTTGTTGAATTTTGAATCTGGATCACTGTCACATTTTTTTTTCATTTTTATATTTGCTTTTTAATTTTCAACTATTCCAACATTTTCATGGCATTATCCATATATTAGAACTTATTTCAGATAAGTACTAACAAAAAATAAGCATAGATGAAAATTGTAACTGCGGAGTCCGAAACCTTTGCTTTAGTTATAACATCTCTTCGGGTCATTTTTATTTTTATTTTTGCCACTAATGATATTTATTATTAATACAACTAAAAGATAAATCCCATTTTGTACCTATGTTCTTCTCTTAGCTATGGAATCCTGAACCCATATCATTATGAGTGTCAGCATCAAATAATTACGGTAATGACATCGGTCTTGGTAATATTTCACAAGGTGGAATTCGCTTATAACAATTACTTGGGCGCCTCCCTCCACCCCTCTCCTCTGTCCTGCGTAAAGAGTGTGGCATTCTGTTGTGAAATTAATTACTCACGTCTCTGTTTGGGTTTTAGCATCCTCTGCTGTTATTTCATGGCAGTTTCCCGAATTTCAACCCCCTCGTTGTCATCTAACAATCCCTTAATCTTTGATTAGGCTGTTTTATTTTACTGAATTCATTTTTTTTTTTCATTTAGAGAAGTAAGAGGGAGGTACATAGTGTTTTTTTTGTGAGAAGTAATCCATAAATACGATAGGAAAATAAAACCTCATTGATCTTCTGAGAGACACTGTTTTATCATCATTCATAATGTAATTTATGAATGAATCCATAAAACTATATATAAGGGCTCGACATTTTATTTAGGTATTTATTTTGTATTTTATTTTTATTTTTTAGTATGCAGATATAAAATATTTATTGGATATAAACCTTCAATTATCATAAAAGTGCTCTTGTTTTATTTTTATCCGAATCAATCTAAAATTAAGGTGACTAGTAGCAGGTTAAAATAGATCCAATTTGCATGATTAAAGAGATCCAATGCTATTTTATTTTATTCGTCCATTCTAAAAGACCTGCACTTTTTTATAAGTATCATTTACTTCTTAAAGCCATTTAGTAGCAATTCAAGAAGAAATGGCAGTATATGTTTTATTTTTTTTCTAGTTATCTATATTGTAGACAAATTTTCGAAAACTGCGGTACCTTCATTTTTCTTTTTTTTTTTAGTTTTAAATCAGACATCGTTCTCAGCTGTAAATTTTCTGCACCAAAATTTACAATGTTCTTTACTTAAATTTTTAATTCCTCCGCAATCTGAACATGAATTAGTGTGCAGCGCCGTTAAGTCTAGGTCACTTACTTTCAGTGAACACGCTTTCCACTTTCACAGCCCTTTTGGAGTTTTTACATATTAATGAAATCATTGAGACGAAATAATCAATAAATTAATTATAAATCGTGTTAAAAAAAGGTGAATAATTTTCTTAAAAGTTAAAGAAAATTACTCTGGAAAGAGAAAATCCCTCCGGTCAGTGATTGTGAAGTGCTTCATTGCATTCAAGTTGTTACTTCTACTCAATGTTTTACATTTAAGTCATAGTATCCGACTTCATAGTATCGTTTACAAAAATCTTCATTTTTCTTACATGTTATATGGATTTTAAAGTTTATTTTACTTTTTTTGTACTATTTTATTAAAAAATTAGTTCACTTGTTCACGCCAAGATACATATATTGAGTTTAATTCTGCTTTGAAAAACCATATATTTTAACTTTAGCCCTTTGCTGTAAAATTTATTAATAATAACATGCGTCTCAAACTTTAATTCGTTATCCAAAATTTCATTTTCCTTATGTCGGGTCTAAATACTACATTTTAGCTACATTTAGGTATTGAATTTTCAATAAGAATTTTCTCTATTGGATAAATATTGATGATGATAACATGTAAGTTATTAAAACATAGTATAAGTATTATAAGTAAGTAATTATAACATGATAACATGTGAAGTATTTAAAAATATGGTTCTTTACCTTCAAATATACATTTAAAAATATCTTCGAAGGCTCAACGAGGCTTATAAAAGAATATTTGATGTAATCCGGGCCCTTGTCATAAGCAGTACTTATATAAAACTAGCAGACCCGGCCACGCGTTGCTGCGGCTCAGTAGCTATATAAGTGCACAGCGTTTTAGGAAAACCTGTCTTGGATAACACAAATAGATTCGATGGTTTCGTCATAACGCAATTCACTGTTATTATGCATTAAGTATTAAGCAAAGCAATTATAAACAAATATGTCAAGCAATCGAAAGACGATGCCATCTAACAGCATGCTTACTCCCCCTACGAACGAAAATTAAGTGATCTTCGATAAATCGTGTTTTACCGCCATCTTTTAAAAACAAGGTTTGAAATCGATAATTATTTTTTCCATCTCATCATCTCATAATTATTATTTCTGATTTTTAATTTAAAAATCAATCTTAATTTATAAATAAAAATTTAAATCGATCTTTGATTTTTATTAATTGGATTATTAATAATGATCACTCACCGAGTCATATAGTATTGATAATAATGATTAAATTGTGATAAAAAAAAATATCGATTAGAAAATAAAAATCACCCTTAAAAAGCATGATGAGATTCGACCTTTGTGCAAAATTGTATTTAAATTGGCAAAGTAGTTTTGAATCGGCGTACAAAGGACCGACGATTTTTTTATTCAATTTTCGGATTCTACGCATCTTGAAATGTAATGTCAAATTTTGGAGGGATGGGGGGGGGGGAGGTGTAATAAAACGTATTCTTCGGAACATCACAATAATAAACCAAAAATTTATATTTCTGATTTATAAAAGTATTAGTCGATAATTATTATTATTATTAATCGAAAAAAAATAATTCAAAAATAATGATCAGGTTATGATTTTTTTCACTTTTGATCAAAAATAAGAATCACTCTCAATAAAAATCATCAAATGATTTTTAAAAATTCCAGATAAAAATTTTAATCAACTTACAGAACTTACAAATAATTTTTATTAGAAGAAAATAATAATTCAAAGCAACAAACGAACTATAAAAACTCAAATTATTAACAAAGTTACTTCTTGTAAGGATAGAGTAACACGAAGGTGATCGATCATATGCTTCAGTGTAACGAGCAAGACCTAGACTCTTGCTCGTCTATTGCTTCTTATATTTAGTCTGAAATCGAACATTCTAGAATGTTCCCGAAAATCACAGAAGATTCTTGTACAATATAGAACATGTACTAGTTTGTTAACTGTTCCAAACCAAAGTCTAAAATTGTTTTCAATATAAGGGACAAAATTATATGATTTTGTTTTACATTACAATACATTTGATTTTCAATGAAAAATATTGAAGTCAATAATTGAGATAAAAACTGTGGTATCTTTTAAGTTGGACAAAACAACCCACAATGAGCCCAATTTTATCAGAATCGGTTGAGTAGTTTTGGATTTTATCCCGGACAAACATCGTAAAACGAGATTTATACAGATTGTTTTCACTCACTGTTGATAATAAGGTATTAGTATGCAGTAGAATATGTATCTTTTTCTAAAGTTAATTTCTAAACGTATTTTCCTCTATAGCTTCAACAATATTGTCTTGTTTTTATCCAATATCTGTATATATACTTTTTTTTTACCACCATCTATATTATGTATGTACTACAGTGAGGATGGGGTTACTAACGAAGGGCTAAAGGGACGATAAGCCCGCTGCCGTGAGCCATTGGAGCCGAAGGTATAAGGTCAGAAGTCAGGGCCGTAGGGATGGCTGGGGAGGTATCGGTTAGTTAGCTGGGCTATTTGGTCAAAAACGGATGCTCCCTTTGGGCCCTTCCATCCATCCCTGATCGTCCCTCTCCGTGGCTCATCAATAAAGTAGAAGTTTGGTCCCAACTCTTAAAAATTCATTGCTGTGAAGTTCTAATAGAAGAAAATAAGACTCCTATTCTCATTCTACAAGCCGTTATTGAATCCCGATGAGATTTTTCATCATCCATTCGTTACTCGCTCTAAATTTCCATTCTAGTGATAAAAAGGAGGGCTCATCTTCAAAATCAAACGGTTGAATAGACTATATTAAACCAAAGTCAATAAATCTATCACATTTTTGCTGTCAAAGCTAAATATTAAAATTACCTCAATTCACGATTTCAGTATTTCGAAAGTATCCTCTTACATTTTACAACACAAATTTTAAAGTTATAGGAGTTGCGTTATTCATAAGTGAAAAACTGTAACGGTCAAAAAATTCAAAGAAAACCTCCATTTTAAACTATCACTAACTGCATAGGAAATGGGGGGGGTGTCGACCCCCCCCCTAAAAACGTAATTACCATGTCAAAAAAGGAAAAAGTATATTCTGTATGGGAAGTGCTGCATTGCGAGTGTTCCATATATGTGGAATGTGGTAATCCCCGCCTGCTGGAAGTCCATAGAACCCTAATACGTTAATGTAAATATTTCAAATCCGAATGACTATTACAATTTACTGCTTTTCTTGTTATACTCGTATCTGCACAGATCACCTGAAATAATTTCTTCGTCTAACTCTGTCAACATAGCATCTTATTTTTTTTTTCGCACTCCATTATATACTCTCACCACAGGTGAGCCCCACATAAAATCCCTTATCAGTATTCTATCACGCTATCAAAGTAGATCCATTGCAGAAGGAAGTGGATTGTGTGTGTCGGAAGTGAAGCTTGAAAAGTTAAAGAAACTATTAGAAGCAGGTGGTGTTGGAACCTTCTGAGCTGTTGTTTAGCTTATAGCTAGGTTGAATAAAATTATGTCTCCAAGAAATTGAAGGGGTACAATGGGATAAAGAAATAAATAGAGAGAAAAATATAATGCATGCACTATACTACCTTAGACAAGCTGAATATATACCTTGGTAATAAAATAAAGGTATGGAAACGATAAAATATAGCAAATATAAATAAAATGCTTACTAAATTCGGTGTTGGCTATTAAAAGAAGCAGAAGAGTTTGATGCATGGCGTGTGGAAGAATTCAAAAAAATAATTGAGAATAGTAGTCTTAATAGTTTTCGAGATATAATATATTCAATAACTTAACGTCGCAAAAATACTTTAGTGAATGTGTTCAGTTAGAATATCTGAACCTACCTGAGAGGTAAATTGTTGTAACTACAAAATTCTCGAGTTTCCGATTATTGATGTAACTGAATTGTAAAGGTGTATATTTCTAGCGAAAGGTATTCTTAATTATACTCCTGATGAATGGTGTTTTATATAACCTATTATTATTATTTTTTTTTTTTTTTTTTTTTTTTACGACAAGAAATATGAACATTTAAAATTCAAAGTGCTCTCCTTTAAAAATTTAATCATGTCAGTTACAACAGTTTACCTCAGAGGTACAGATATTACTGCACTTCAATATAAGAGATTGTAATACAGATCAATACAGTTTGGAAAAAATGTCGCTAATTGTTTAACATTTTCCCAATTTTAATCTAGATATATATATTATAAATCTCTTTGGTATATAAAGTAATCTCTTTCTTCATATTAATCCATTCTACTATGAATCGGTATACTTGCGCTTCAGAGATCAAAGGTATCGAATATTCCATTATCCATAAGCAACCTAGCTTGATTCTTTTGATCGAAAATAATGGACAACAAAGGGACTTTAACGAAGGATGGAAAAAACATGAAAAACGTATATTCCACGTTAACTGATGGTATATCGTAGATCAATACAACCAATTTTTTATTTAAATCAAACATTTTGCTCTACACTGTTTATCATGTTTTTTTATAACTTAATCTTGTAGTGTGGTTATCATCAAGAGAATGGATCTATTTTTTATTTCATTTTTTTAAATTGGATTTAAATTGGAAAGGAAGTGCCACTACACACTCCATGAGGATCAACATGACATTCTCATGGAGTGTGTAGTTTTTAAGGTTTTTATTTCCGGTTACTGTCTTTTTTGGGCTACTGATAAATAACCTTTTGATTTTAGAATTTTGATCATATTTTAACAATTATATGGGTTAAACAATTTTTATTTAACGAAAAAAACAATTTTCAATGCTACAGAAATTATGAGAACAAAACTTTTAGACAGGTTACATAAATTATCACTTCATAACACAGAAATAATCATATGACTTGAGCTTCAGAACAACTCTAACTCTCCAATCCAACGCTCCTTTATCGTAAGGAGAACAGCCTAGAACCTTCTGGTCCAGCGTAGATGGTACTCGAACATCGTACTCACAAACATTTGCCAGAATAGTTCGTTCCAAATGTTAGTTATTTCCAACAAAAGGTCTAGAACTATTCTAAACTACTTATATGTTTTTATTGCATTTGTTTATTACACTTTTACACCTTTTTATGGCTTGGTCAAGGTCCTACTTTCCTGAAATGGAATTGGTACTTCGATTCCCTCTGGATTTGTCGAGGTTCTCTAAGAGTCATGACTCTTCATCGTGGATGAGATATACGACCCTGTTGTCATCCATCCTGGCCACTGGATCTCCCACGTACCACTCCCTCCAAGTCCTCTGCAGAAAGAGCGCTGCCCCCGTCCCCCAAATATTGATTTTATTATAGGGCAGCTAGCCAAAGCTCTTCCAACCATCTCTTTTGTCCCCAGACCAAAACACCTACCGCCACTAATCCCTACACTTAGTATTAATACTTAATAATTTAATTTCTTGCTTAATCGGTATATTTCTCTAATACCACGTCTACACCCTTTCTACTAGTTAGAGGCAGGTATAGAGATTGTTATAATAAATGCTTTAACTGATCCTATTAACAAAGCAAACACCACGGGAAATCAGGAACTCTTAATTTTCTTCTTTTTGTTTTGGTTATTTTAGCAGATTATTTAGTATTAGTAGTATCCTTTTGTTAAGAAATAAAATAAACTAGTTGATACGTAAATTTCAAAAATATTTAATAAATTAAATACTTATGAAACTATTTTAATTATTTATCTAAGGTCATATTTATAACGGGTCAAGCCTCTTTGATTATTTTCTAGTAAACCTTAATCTAAATTTTAGTTGGGGGAAAAATCGATTTCGTTAATGATTCAAGTTTTTCTTTCATCTTTTGGTTTTACTTAATTATAAACTCTTTTTTTTTCATTAAATTAATTAAAGTTTTTAATTTTTTTCTTCTTAATTTTAGGGTATAACAAAACTTTTGTCAATTCATTTATTTAACGATGTACATATTTTTTTTTTTTATTCTCTTTATGTTACTAATTTTAACTATGCATAACAAGTAACGAGAGAAGGGAGTGAGTGAGCTTTTATTGCTATAAAAAAAAAGTTTTGGAGAGGGTTTTTCTAATTAGTGTTGCGTTGTTGGGGGTAAAACCGGTTCGATCTAACCAAAATGTTATTAAATTTTCTTTGTGTAATATCATCAGCCTCATAATTATATATAGGGGGGCTGGTTAAAACCCTAGTAAAATCTATAGAACAAATATAATAAAGGATAACATATATATGCGCAAGGATATCATACTATAATTGCATAATATAGTTTTCGAAACTCCATGGAAACAAAATTAAAAATTCTCTCGTTTTTGCTAAACCAGAAAATCGTGACGTGTATGTCTTAGTATTTATTTATTTCTGTTTATTTTCAATTTAGTCGGAAAACAGCAAATAAAATATTTTCAATTTTTTTTCCGTGCTCTGTCTTTTCATTTTGACACGAGACCTTTTGAAAGACACCCATGCAACAACTAAAACATTTTAATTCAAACTTTTAAGTCTTATAACCACTCAGTGCTTATAACCGACGCATCTGTGTAGAGTTGTAAATAAGTAGTCGTTGTAACCGATGAGTCAGTTGTAGAGTAACATATCTCAACACACCGGCTTGAAACAAACTATCGGCCAACAAATGTCAATTCTTTATTCCGGCTTTAAATATCACGGGCATAACAGCATGCAACGGACTCATTATTGACAAATATACAACTGGCATGCCTTATATGAGCCGACTGAAAAGGAGTTGGATGAAAGACCTCTCCTGAATCATGGATCGGGTAGATGTGCTGCTACCCATATAGAAAAATACATGACTGAAAATGCCAGATGTGACATTATACTCCATGTCAATTGCTAGTTGTCCAATTCACAATTCACCTTCAATTCACACCTGTCACCCAGCGTGACAATCAGCGAATGTGTTGGTTGCAATGAATTAAGCCCTTCCTTTCATCATGCCCAAAATGCCCTAAGTCTTAATTCATTGAATATGAAAATTAATCTTTAGTAAAAAATTTCAAGCTATTTCATTTCATCAATTTTTGTTTACATCTAAAAATGTTTTAGTTTTAAATTGTCTAGTGTTATACGTTTAACCTATTATTAAAGGGTTGGTGTCGTGTTCAACATGGGTTGGCCATGTCACACTCTACATGTCGGTTGTCTGTACTGAGTAATTTACAGTGTTCGTCAGCGGGGTGGGTTGAAGGATGAAATAGAACGTCAGCAATTACTCGCTTTTTTGTTTTAAAGTTTCGATCATTCAATTTTTTTTTTAATGGAAAAAGTTGAATTTAACTTCCATTTAACCTACGTTTTTAGTGGCAAAATTTTTTTTTAAACTAATGAGGTATTAAGTGACAAATATTCAATATCTCTTAGTAAAATAAAATGGTACAGTCTAGTTTAATATGCTAGGTTATAAAGTGGTTTTTGATAAGCTAGTTTATGAAGTTTATTAAATGGTGATTATCTAAGTGAGAAAGCTAAGCTCTCTTTTCTTGTCTCGCGGACAAGTGGATCAACTCTGTACAATACATTGACGACCACACTTTACGTTGCTAACCCAGCCTTTTACATTTGTTAACTTCAGTTTATAATAAAAATCAGGCGGTTGAGTGTTATCATAGACCTTATTTTTATTCTCATTAATTATTCTTTTTTATGTCATAGTCCATACTAATCATTTGTCTGCAATTATCATTCTTAAAGTCATATAGATTGCCTGCTACAGCTATCATCCTAGTCGTAACTCGATTTTTTAATGTTCGAACCGTAAGAGAGTTTTAAAGATTTTTTTTTTTAACTTTTAATCTTTATTCACACATGTAAATTAATATCATAGTAACAACCAGTGAATTTGCTGACAATAAATCTATAACAATGGCATGAGAGGCATGAGGGGGAGCATTACCCAGCGGCATCTCCTCGGGTTTTAAAGTAAAAACTAAAATCTCAGTGAACATCTTTCTAATCCTTGCATTAAATGCGATTTGTGAACACTCCTCTCTCTCATGTATATTTCTTTAGGTTTTCACTTCTCTTTCTTTTATGAACTTAGCTCTTACTTCACGCATTGTTGAGAACGAATCACCTTTTCTAAGTAACCATGTTTACCCAATTACGTCAAATAGATTATCAAAAATATTAATTTTCCGATAAAGATCCAATCCTCAAGAGAAAGCTAATGAGGTTTCCTACAGGGGAAAGTATGCTGTTAAGCTCCTTGATGGCTCCAGAAGCAACGAGGGTGGGGGAGGCGTATCTTGTTAGTGTTAATATAATTACACGAGATGGGTTCCTATTTTCAGTTCCTACGTCTTATCCCCGCTTATCTCTTTGGCGGTAAGATGATGGGTTTCTATGGGATAATTAGTGTTTTCTGCTAATTAAGTGTTTCAAAATTGACAACGTATATAACTTGATTCAACATTGAGATATATTATGATTAGCGTGTTAGTATATTAGTGTTAATATATAAGCAATCTCATATACTAGTGCCATAATCATGTGCTAGTGTTTGTCTTTGATGCTTGTATCAACCTATTGATGTGCGTTTTAGTTGTTTATTTTAATAATTTGTTGGGAAGAATCTAGAGTAGCTACGAATTTTAAAATTGACTCTTATACTTTTTAAAAATAACTCTGTAGTCCTGGAAAAGAACCTAGAAAGGCTAAACGATCAAAGCGAAAGGTCCGGCAGTTCTGATTACCCACGCATCGCCTGATTACCCGTTATTTTTTTAGATGTAGGTTATACACAATGTTCAATATTTCAGATTTGACCATGAGTTTCATCAAGAGAAATCTTAGTCATGATTTCATATATTTTTTTTTTTTTTTAAGATTATTCCATGTAACTTTTTACTTATCAGAACAGTTATTGAGATAACATTTCTGTTTGGTCCTCGTGATCAAACTTATACAGTTTTCTTTTTCGCTGAGGTTATCCCTAAAGATTGTAGTTGAGGGACGATTTCACGATGATATTATGACTATAACATATTATAGACTATAGACATATGACTATAGATATCATAAGATATTATAACCAGCAGAACCCGACCAGGCTTCGCTTCGGCTATTCTAATAATAAATTTTTGGGAGTAAGTAAAAATATTCTGACGAGATTCAACCTGAAAACATCATTACACAAAAGAGAAGGATTATAAAATGTTCATTGGCATTTTTTAATTTCTATAACTTGTATGGAGATAGTTACTCTCCTCTAATATAAAAGAAGAAACTTGGTGTATTCCTTATATCATTTTTTCCTTCGGGGATATTAACATAAAAAGCAAATATGACCGCTAATGGCTAAACAGAAACGTTGTTTATAAGCTTCTGGTAAATCTATTAGCTACTTTTTGACTTTTAAGGTAATAAAAACACGGTACTTGCATTCTTATAAATAGAATTATTGGGCTTTGAGCTTCTTGCTGTGATAGTTATCCAATTTTGAAGAAATTTGAGGCTCCTTGATTCTCTATTCTTATAAAGCGTCAAGGAGTTGCTTAAGGGCAGAACGACATTCTGTTGGTTGAGGATGTTGTTCAATTATTGGCATGCAATGGAAATACATTTATCATCTTGTTTTTATATAACATAGTAAAATCAAGTGTTCTAGTATATACCCTTCCTGTCCACCCAACAAATTCTAACTACTTGATACGAAAATTCAGATATGTTGAGTACTTCTAAAAACACAGGCAAATTTTATAATTACCCAGATTGACTTATACGCAATTGAAAGAATTATATTTATACTTTATTAGAATTATATTAGAATTGCGTTTGACCCGAATCAAATGCGAGTTCTTGAGGTCCTAATTTATCTTTTCAGTTAGACGAATTCTGGTGGCTTATTATACCTCTCTCTCTTTGACCTCTTTACCTATCTCCTTTTTATCCTTTCCCTTTAATCCCTTCGAACGAAAATATATCTTTGTAATTTTAATCTGTTTATCTGGCGACCCTCTGCCCACTCTTTTCATTTATGATTCCAAATCCCTCACAAAGTTTTTTTGTAGTGATTTTTTCCCCTCCTACTTTAGAAATCCCTCAACCATATCTGTCAAAATGTCATTTTTAATTAGTTTAAACTTTAAACTCAATAATTATTTATCTTTTAAGTTACATAAAAAAAAATGAAATATATACCGATAGGTAAGGCGTTTATTTCACCATGATCAGGCCAATCGCCAAGTTATTCCTCCTATATTATTACTTAATTAAAAGTACTAATTTTTTGAGTACGGTGGTCTTTTCATCCCATGAATGATCCGCGGGAGAATAGAAAGGTTCTCTCTCATAGACAGATATAAACCCGGGGTTCGAAGCGTAGCAGTTCAGTGCTTTACCACTGGCAGATGCCCCACTCCTACAAACTTTTCATAGCTTTATGTAGTTATAAAATATTTACTTATAATAATGAAAACTCTTGGGGTTAATATATATCATCTTTAATATTATTTAAAAACGTCTAACAAAATTTAATAAAAAATAATAATAATAAAACGTTTTGTTTTTTAAATTAATACCCTTTTTAAAATTTAATAAGTATATATTATATATATGTATATAATTATAAATTTTTTATTTTTAATTTTATATAATTCTGATGCCTTCAGTGCATTGCACCATATTCATCCGTAAAAAAAAAAAAAAATATTCGGGTTTTGATTTGGATTTCCTTAATTGTTGTAATCTGTAATATTAGGATTTTGTCCATATCATTGAATGTTTTATATAGACACCAAATTGGTGTGGTCTCATTCTTACTTTAATATTCTTTAAACCTTTGCAGACCTAAAAACAAGGACTCCAAACCATATATATAAAAATACAAAAAATAATTAAATCTAATTAATTGAAAAAATCGTGGGGGTGACCAGTTAAATATTAGCATGATAGCACTATATACTTCGGCTAATCTTACGAATCTTCTCCCCCCCCCCACACAAGTACCAGTCAACCACCCCTTAACTTAATTTTTATTTCTGTAAAATATAGAAATTTCCAACAGTTTTTTTTTTTCTTCTAAATTTCTTTAATTTCCCACTGTATTACACCATGAGATGGCTTATTAGAAATTTGAAAACCAATATTTTATTTTTTTGGTTTCTCATCAATGAAATTTTAACGTAAATAGAATTTATACTTTTATGTCGTCCGTTTTTGTAGCATTCAGTGTTTGATTGGACCAATCTTGGGATCTAATAAACCTATCTCGTTGGTTCATGTTAGTAACAAACAAATAGCGTTAATTGGAACAATCAGCGGTGTGTGCGTTGATTGAATGTTTGTCCACAACTGTTCGCAGTGTCACCTTCGATCCCTGGCACATTCCCGATAACATTGACGACGCAAATGGTTCATGGACATCCCTCCCCCCTCCTCTCTAAAAAGAAGACTGATGGATCTCTTATTATTTCGTTTCTTTCTTCCCTATCTTCCTCTTCCTCCTAAAAATTTATGTTCGCCGCTTTCTCCATTATTTATCGGTTCGTCTGTTTGGACCCCCTCTTTGGTATCTTGATCATATTTTCATTCCATTTACCTTGTGATTTACTGTCCTCGCTGCCTGCGAATGGCCTGTCCCTCCCTCCTTCCCCCGCTGGTAATATTTTAAGATACCCTCAGTTGTATTGATCTTATTCTCAAGACCGCATTATAAGTGTAGCTTATGGTGAGACATTTATATAATACATATAGCGAAGGCGATTATGTCATCTAACCTTACAGACAATTTCTTTCTTTATTAAGCACCTTCACCTATCTGACTTCAATTAAATAGGATAATTAAACATCTGTTCATTTCCCGACTTCAGTCTTATGAACATTCAATAATTCACCCATTATTGTGAACATCAGCCTGCCAAGTAATCATCATGTCTAGAACTGTTGCTATTTCCACTTATAATTATGATCAACTATAATTGGTGTCCAACTCTCTCGTCTTGAGTCTCGTTGATCTCGTTTGTAATGAAGAATCTTCCCCTATAGTATTATCAGTTTTTATCTTTAATTGGTTGGTCATTCACGGAAGTTATCGAAGAGGTATTAAAGGTACTTTAATATATCAGATATGATTACCTTCTACATAGATATTATTGTTGAGGTACATTTTTTCTGTTTATCATACTGGTATTTCATAAATATTTTTTCTTCAACATTGTCTACAGTATTATTTTTTAACGGCTTATTTCTAACCACACAAACTTACCATTGTTTTAAAGATGATGTGCCACTTTACTCATATAACACTCTAAATAGAATGTGTAAGAAGTTGTGGATTACCAAAAATCGTTGAAGTCATTCTTGGGCAAATGGAGCAGACACTCTTGCCGCTCTTTAAAAAATTATTTCCGATTGTGAAATATTTAATTTTTATTCTATGATCTTGACCGAAGAGTTCAACTTAGTATTACTTAAATATATATTTTTTATATCAATTTATTAAAAAAGAAAAAAATAACTACAAGAACAGCAGTATTATAATAACCATAACTCAAATTTTCAAGTTTGACAATATTTATAATTTTATTTTCATGCTAGAAATAGATTTCTAACGTTGATAGCATATATATATATATATATATATATATATATAAACCACTAACGAATTTGAGGAAATTGAGTTGAAATGTTTATGACGATGTGTACAAATTATTCTATTTCCCGTCAGTTAAATTTCTGAGGTGTATAGGCAGACAGAATAGTTGAGGATTACGTTAAGCTTGATTGTGCGGAGAAGTTTTTGACAGACGGGTGTTTGAGAGGAGATTTTACATCCTTTCTTTCTTTTCCTTTTCTTTTCAGTCCCTTTTCTTATTTATTTTTAATTTGATTCGATTTACTTATTTTGATCCTTACACCTTACTTCCTCACCTATTTCTTTACTCACTTATCGAGATTTCAGTAAAGATACAACCTTACCTATATCATTGAGATATTTCATCATATTTTCATTTAGTTATTATTTCTGAATATAATCCAATTCTTCAACTTAAATATAGCTTATGGCCTAGGCGAAGAGAGGTTGGTGCTTGTAAAATTTTCCTAGTTGCTGACGAATTAACTTTAACCACGCTAGCCTGCAGGGAAAGCGTCCAGTGCAAACTCTTTGAGCGAAGTTTTTCCTTTTACTTTGAAACTTTACTCATTATAGGGCGAAACCTATAATCCTACAATATATATATATATATATATATATATATATATATATATATATATATATATATATATATATATTTATATATATCTATTTTGGAATAGGATTCTAAATCATTTTTACTTCAGCATTATCTGTAACGAGCTTCTTTAGGCTCTGCCCAATTTATTTGTATAACTTCTCTAAAGGAAAATATCTACTTCTTTACATAACTCGCCCTTAACTTCGAGCTGCTCCGAAGCTTTGAAAAAATATGTTATTCAAGTAATGAATATTTTGGAGTCCCTGCCGGTGAACGTCACAGGCATTTAATGATGATCAGGTTTAACAGTTTACTTACATAGTTTTCATTTGAAATTATACTTTTGATGCAGATGATTCTAATTATTTCAACTCCATATAACATACATTTATTTTCAATTCTTTCGTTTATATTACATACATCAACACATTTCTTTAGTTGGCAATTTAATTTTGTGTTTATCAAATCACAGTATACAATTCCTGGCTGGTTTTTTAATCACTCTTGAAAGTGGGTTTAAATAAAAAATTGTGAACGGAGTGTTAAGTGTTGCGTGCTATACTTTTTACCATAGCTCACATATGTTTGGGGAACCAAACAAGTATGAAAATAGCTCTCCTATAGCTATAGCTCTCCTATAATCACCATTGCGATGATTCGGATGTGGCTAATGTAGTTACTTGGCCTACGATGTTGGCTTAGTTGTTCTCTAATCAACGCCAAGCGGTTTCGAACTGGTTTAATGGAAGGTTGAAGGCTGCAAAGCCAACTCTGCCGGTGGGAGGCTCCAGCCAAGCGGGGGTTCGGTTCGGCATTATCAGATAATCCGGATAAATCAATTCCGGCCAGTTATTAAGTTTTGCTCAGATCCAATGGAAATTAATTTGCCCCCTCCCCCTGCTATTCTCCCACTCCCTCCTCTCCCCCAATCCCTCATTTTACTTGATGATGAGGGCACCCATTACTCCTGCCAGGTGTTATCTGATTATTCCTTATTCAATGTAAGCTTCCGTCAGTATACCTAATAGACCATTTTTAAATATGGATGGGTGATTTTGATGCGGGTTTTTTTTTTTTAATATGGTTTGAAATTTCATTATTTTTTATTTAATACCTATTTGAACGGATTTTCTTGATCTCAGTGAATGTTGAAGAACAAAGAATTCGTTTATAACATGAATTAAACATTTAATATTGTTTCGGATAAATGATAGTTGACCGGATTTTGAATATTGGATGGATTTTGGATATATTGAATATATCAGGATAGTCCGGGGTGGCGGTCAATAAAATACAAAATGGTATTAAACTATTTTATTTTAGCCAAATTGTAAACATACATTATATGTTTACAGAAATTTATATTTTATCTAATGAGTTTACATGCTTTGCCCTATGTTTTATAATTTTTTATCTGTGTCTTGTTCAATTAGCCCTGACGAAGACCTGCATTGTTGGGTCGAAACGTTGGCTAAAATAAAACAGTTTAATATTATTTTGTAGTTTGTTGACCGCCACCCCAGACTATTCTCATCAATATTTAATATTGATAACAGACATAATCGAGACATATGATCATTATTTAAGAAAGATAATTCTATATTTATTTAATATATAGTGTTTTTGAAGCAGATGTAATTTAAATAATTTCTTTTTTAATAGAATACTTTGGGTCTAAGATTTGTGCACTGATCTACCATAAAAGCGTCCAGTATTCAAATTTAAATACTTTTTTTTATTTTCATTCTCTTGTAATTATAAATCATTCTTATTTCGTATCTTAGAGCTACGCTATCTATTGATTTCTGATTGATTCAATAAAACACACTGTTACATCAGTGCTGTTAAAATACACTCTTTGCAGCAGAACTAGAGCTTGATTTTTTAAGTTTAAACATTAACAACACTCCTTAAAGGGTTAACAAAAGTACAAAAACAAATGTTGTGAACATTACTATTTAATTTCATGTTATTTCTTGTATATAATTCTATTGGTTGTAATATTTTTAATTTTTTTTATTTATACCAAGGGGATTACCCTATGTCTACCTAACTGAGGGCCACCTCCCTTCTAACATTATTACAGTATAAATTCGATTGACAATTGTTCTTCTGCTAGAGCTTCCTGTACCGTTTGGGATGTAATTTTTTTAAAACAGACGAAGGTAGCGTTAACCTAATCATTATAAAATATAAAATCATCTATCACTATAAAATAAAGTATACAAGATAATGATGAATATCTCCACTCTTTTTTTTTTTTTTTTTTCATTTCGATAAAGATCATTAAAAAAGACAGAAAAATGATAATAATATAACTTTTAAGCTAAGATGGGAATTTTAATTGTTCCGACATTGTAAAAAAAAAAAAAGTATCGTGCGCATAGTTTTCCTCGAACGCTCTTCATAACGGAAGAACTCTGAGCATGTACGTCCGAGATGGGTATATTGGTATCCGTGGTATTCAGGACTTTTAATGGTCGTTAAAAAACCTGAATCCCCATTCCTCTTCTAGTAAAGTGATACTTAAAATACCTGTTATTATGTTGCTAAGATAATTTCGTTATAAAAGTTATAAGTTTTTATAGATATGTATACTATAAATTTATGGGAAAATTCATGGATTAAGTTCCTCTAATTTCTAGTTATTTTTGAGAGGCGAAACCCTAGTGATAGAATTCTTCGTAAATTGCCTGTACGAGATTGCTTTAAAAATATCTTTAGGTAAGGAATGTAAATACTTAATGTATAACCAGAATGTATTATATAACATTTTTCTAAATATTTAAATCAATTTGTGAGGAAAAAAGTTTATTTAAGCTCTTTAAGTATCTATCATATATTTAGGTCATTATCACATTCAGGTAACCATCCCTTTTTTCAGTATCACTCCAGACAGTGTTGATTATAGACCATTGAGATCCAAACTATTAATTTATTTATAGCATCTTTATCTCCAATCCAGGATCCCATGTCTGGAAACCCATTGCCTTACCCAATCCAAAAAAAAAAAATAAATAATGAATCAAAAAAAAAAGATTTTTATTGTATATATAGTATAATTAATTATTATTAAATAATTTTACTGTTTGACCAAGAGATCTAATTATTTCTCTTTTGTTTTGTTACAGGTTAGTACTGAACACTTCTCAATGATTAACTTTTATAAATTATGATTGGTTAACCAGTAAAGAGGTAGTATTGATCCTAATATCGCATCAATTATATTATAACAATTATTATGACCATTCCATATTAGAGTTGAAAAAGAAACTTTCAATGAACTGCATAAAATAAACAATTGAAACAAAGCCATGATTTTTTTTTATTAATTTAAATTGATAAATAATACTTTTAATTAAAAATCTGGTGCGTGCGCGCAACACATCAAATACTCAGTTTGATCAAAATCGTGAAAATGAGACTACATGTATTCAATAAAGTGCCCCTCCAATTGATCAATTTTGATGAAATTTTTACTGTCACATCGCGGGCACATGCATATACTAAATAGCAAGTTTGATCGAAATCAAAAAAGCCGTTTTTGGGTAAATGAAAAAAAAACACATAAAAGTGGGACACAATTTATTAAATAAAGTACCCCCTCCAGTTGATCAATTTTGATGAAATTTTTACAGTCGTATCTCGGGCATATAAATGGATCAAATACTCAGTTTAATCAAAATCGTTAGAGCCGTTTTTGATAAAATCGAAAAATACTTAAAAAGTTATTAAATAAAGTACCCCCTCCCTTTGAGCAATTTTGATGAAATTTTTGCTGTCACATCGCGGGCATATAAATACACTAAATACCCAATTTCAGGTTCGCACGGTTTATAGTTTTTGAGCTAGTCTGTTCACACACACACACACACACACACACACACACACACACACACACACACACACACACACACACACACACACACACACACACACACACACACACACACACACACACACACACACACACACACACACACAGAGACCATTTCGCGGGACTTGGTTAATTGGACTCAGGGGACCCCAAAACGTGTATTTTCGTTGAAAACAGGAAGTCGAAATTTTTCACGATTGCAATACTTCCACTTACTATATATTTCATATATAGGTAAGTGAAAGTAATAAATGGCTTGTTTGGGCAAGGAATTATAAAAATTATAATGTTTGAACGTGCAATAAACAATAGACTTGAAATCTTGTTATTTTAACATACATAATTTTCGTCGAGCCAACCAACTGTAACCAATATATAAAATAATTTATTAAGAAATATATATTTGTTATCTTTAAACTGCTCTCTCAGAATTTCTTTGAAACCCCCTAAGTCTGGCTTAGCATCAGGTGAGGTGAGGTGCCACAAAGCTGTTGGGGCTTGGATTATAATGGATGCGGAAAGCCCTTGCCTTAGTGTCAACTCCTCAAGTTTAGTTACGTCATCTGTCATCTTCATCCTTAGCCTGAGCCCTTTATAACAATTTACCTAACTTGCGAAAGGTTTCAGGTATCTTTGACGTGTTTTTGTTTATTGACAAATTTTAAATGAACCCTAAATTTAACCCTCCTTTCGACTGGTTATCCGAACATTAGGCGGCCACCTCTCTTCGCTTGAGATAGCCGGAAACGAGATAGCATCTTGTCCTGTATTTCTGCGAAAATAGATGTTATCTGTACGGTCCCGCATTGCCCTTTCTTGCTGGTCTGTTAGAGCATCTGGTCCGGGTGTAGGTTTGTACTTTCCAGTTTATCTTTATTACCTATTATGAAATCATAGGATTGTCTTGGAAACTTTTTTACTTTCACTTACTTATATATGAAATATATAGTAAGGAAAGTATTGCGATCGTGAAAAATTTCGACTTCCGGTTTTCAACGGAAATACGCGTTTTGGGGTCCTCTGAGTCTAATTAACCAAGTCCCGCGAAATGGTCTGTGTGTGTGTGTGTGTATGTGAACAGACTAGCTCAAAAACTATTAACCGCACGAACCTGAAATTGGGTATTTGGTGTATGGATATACTCGCGATGTGAAAGCAAAAATTTCATCAAAATTGGTGAATCGGAGGGGGTACTTTACTTAAAGAATTTTATCTAATTTTTACGTTTTTTTCGATTTTCTCAAAAACCGCTCTAACGATTTTGATTAAACTTGATATTTGATGCATGTATGTGCCTGCGATATGACAGTCAAAATTTCACCAAAATTGATTAATTTGAGGGGGTACTTTACTTAATAAATTTTGTCTTATGTTCACATGTTTTTTTTTATTTACTCAAAAACGGCTGTAATGATTTTGATAAGACTAGATATTTGGTGTATGTATATGCTCACAATGTCACAGACAAAATTTTATCGAAATTGGTCAAATGCAGGGGGCTCTTTATTTCATAACCTTTTTTCCAATTTTTACATTTTTTGGAATATCTCAAAAACGGCTTTAATGATTTCGATTAAGTTAATCATTTTTAATCAAAATCAAGTCATTTTTTTATATTATTTATAGAAATGGCAATTAAAAAAACATGTCAATTTCTAATGTAAGTTGGTAAGTGAAAGTTGTATGTTGCGCGCATCGCACCAGATTTTATTACTCAAAAACGGCTTTAACGATTTTCTTCAAACTGGGTATTTGATGTATGTATATGCCAAAGATGTAATAGACAACATTTCATCAAAATTGGTCAAACGGAGGGGGCACTTTATTTCATAACTTTTTTTTCAATGTTTACCTTTTTTCGATTATCTCAGAAACGGCTTTAATGATTTCCATCAAATTCGTCATGTTCAATGAAAATTAGATGTTCTTTAATATCAGGTAAGCTTTATCATTCTTGAAATGTTCTGAGGGGGCTTAAATGGTTTTGGGGCCTTTCTTGTTTGTTTATTTCCTAGATAGTACCTTCGGTTTTGTTTATATGGAGAAATTAACTGTCTCTCGTTACGCCTAAAAATAAGAAATGGCTAAATATGAGATATGATAAAAATAAAGAAAACATAAAGAGGAGATAAAAGAAAAATATTCAGTCAACTCTTAAACCTCGTTGAGCCCACGCATGCGGAGTACGCCTTTAATGGCCATTGTTTATAATTAAAGCCGTTCTGTTCATTTGAGAAGTAGCAATTAACAAAACGCATTAATTTCAAATCTAAGTAAGTTGGTAAGTGAAAGTTGTGTGTTGCGCGCACGCACCAGATTTTTCTTATCCAATATGATTCTATATGAAAATATAAAAACTGATTACAACACATCACTTCAAAATATGCGTAAAAAATCTTATCATTTTAAGATGGTTGAAAAGTTTACCAGTTTTCATCAAATCCTACTAAATATCTCTTAATTCTAGGTCTAAATACTAAGAAAAATGCTATCATCTGCTTCGGCATTTAGCAATTGGTAACGAATTAAATTGCTCATATTTTGGTGTTGGGAAATCTGGAACGCATAAAAAAAAGGCATTGCCTTATTTGTCTTGAACCAAATTTTATTCTACTGTTTATCCAAACCACGATAAAGCTGTATCAGATAGTTGTATGAGAAATTAATTTTATTGTTTTTAGAATTTTTATCGTTTAAAAGTCAGGATTCCCTTAAATGCAATCTAACTAATTTTTACATTATCTGGTGGACTGGTTTTCTTTATCAGTTAAATGATTTCGTATCGAATATAGAAACATCATTTGAATTTAAGATGTCCCAATTCTTTTCTGATACTTTAAAAAAATATCGTAAAGAATAATATAGAATCGCATATTGAGAAACACTATACAATGATATAAAAAAGTTTAAGTTCAAAAAAGTTTTGAATTTTAATCAAATTCATTCTTTTAATAATAATTTTTTCGTGTTGATAATTGGAATGTAGGATTAACAATAGCTTTAGTTTTGTCTGTGCTTAGCTTGTGGCAATTACTTAAAAGTGGGACTTTTATGGTTTTATTTTATCATGAGCGAAGAATCATGAATTTGAATGAGTTTGCAGTACCACGGACAACTAAAACATATGTGCCTATTTTTTGCCCTTTCCAATATTGGAAAAAAACTCAGCAATACCTGCTAGATTTTGGGCAGCTCCAAAGACCTGTTGTCAGTGAAGGAAAAATAAAAGATCTTAAATCCTTAATGGAATACTTGACATCACAAGAAAAGAACTGGTACGAAGAAAATATTTTTCAAAGTGTCGAAGTTGTCCAAGATGTTGAAGATTTAATAATATCGGATGGAGAGGAAGAAGAGGATCTACTTTAATATTAATTTTTTTCCTATAATGTGAATTAATTTCTGGACTTTCTTTGTTTATAAATATTGTTTTGAAAATTTATGTTCCTATGTATTATATGTTTTCATGAATAATTATATAATTTGACTAATAATATATGTTAAATATGGTATATTAAGTTTTCTGCTTCACCTAAATGAAGTTTTATTTAAGAAGGGCACTTTCTAACTACTAGAAGTATTAATTTTTAGTATATTAGCATGTTATTTTCAAACTTAATTATTATTAGACAATCCAGGTGAGACTTTGTATTTTAATTTCCAAAAGGAATTAAATTTTTATCAATAAGCATTAAAAAGTTGTGATCAATTCAATTTTTCAACTGCAATTTTCTGGAAACTTCATTTTCAGAGAAGTGCCCTTCTTGCACCCAACTCCTCAATTGGAGAATTTAGGATTTTTTTTGTTTTAAACCTTTGCCGAGGATTCATCATTTATTTTTATATATCCCCCTCTTATTTTCTTCTTTTTAGGATGAAGCACTGTTACAAAAAAAAAAAAAAGTGGAAGTGTGTTGAATACATGGAGTTGGGTTTTGTATAAGTCAGTCTGCGGTACTTGAGACAAATGAGAACCATTTGTCTTCGGTCTGAGTTATAGATCTTACTTTGCAGTTCATTTGTACAAATAAAGTGCCTACTGCTTTCCCATTAATGTTAAAACTCCTCCATTTGTTTCTTTTCAAGTTGGTTTAGTGCAGCTGAGGTCTTCTGTAGAAGTTAAAAATTTTATAAAAGGCTTTGTTGATTCCAAGTGTGCTGGTAACGAAAGAACTAATTATTGTTTCCTTGCCTTGTAACTATAAGAATTACTAATTTCTTTTTTTTTTTTTTGAAGTTTTTATATATAACCTTTAGTAATAACTATTTGTTTTCCCTTCTTCCTAACTTTTCTTTGTTTCATATCATTTTTTTTTTTTTTGAATAATAATATTATTTGTGCTGAACAATTGTTATTTCGATATTAGTTGTTTTGTTTGAGATGTAATATTATGACTTGCAGAATGAAAGTTTTTTTTTAATGCGTTTCTGCCTAAACTGTAAACCATCATCAGGAATTTAAAAAAAAATTAGCTACATATAAAAAAAAAAAAAAAAAATATCGTTATTTCACATACCTTACATCATGTATCTCTACTATGGAACTACTTTTTATTTACGAAAAATTAATAATTCTCAACACCAAACAAACAATAAAAGCTCAAATTATTATCAATATTACAGAAAATTACTACTAGTGCTAATACAGCGACACAAAAGTAACCAGATCCTTCTATTTTCAGAGCAAGACTAATGCCCTGGTCTTTACTTCTTATATTTATACCAAAATTGAACATTCCGGAATGACCTAGTACCTTCTCGCCACATCCAGAACATGTGATTTCGTACTAAAACAGTTATACATATAACTGTTCCAACAAAAGTCTGTACGCTTAGTTGTGACAGAAATAATCATCCCTTTTTGTTTTACGTCACAATTTAAACAATTAACTTATGGATATAAAATTAAGTTACCATTCATGGGATTAGTCATTTATGTAATATAGCAATTATCATTTATAAGTTACCAATTATGCTGTGTTATGTAGTGAATAACAATTCACAACGATCGGCTTTGGAATATCAGAATAATGGAGTATCGAACTTAGTCAATACCTAATTATAAGAATATAGCAATTACTGTTGCATACACCTCTATTCCCCTGAAGGATATTACTGTAGCCAATTAAGTCACTTCATCCCTTAGACCGTTGAATTAGCCCCGTACCCTTAAGAGGAGATAATTTATAGCGAGGCTACCCCTTCCAGACCTGGCTGCTGGCTTATCATTATTCAGCGAGCTACCTCTCTCCCTTACCCACAGTTGGCTGGCGTTGGCCTCAGTTTTCTGAGGAAATATACAGAATTCCTCTTGCCCCACAGACTCCATTTACTTCTTGTCAATATTTATTCAAGTTTAAATGTGATACACGGCAGAATCCGGCGAGTTTCCTGTTTGACGGAATTATTTGTCACTCTTTTAAAATTTTATTTATTTATTTAATTAACTACTTGACATGTATTATGGGCCATTTCAAAATTATGCGTAATTTTGATCTCCATTAAAAAAAAAAAAAATCACCGTTTTCCATCTTTTTTTTTCCAATCAAGTGCTTCAACATGGGTTCCTTAACGAGATCTAAAAGCATGCTCACATTTTAATGGATATTATGGGAAATATAGTTTTAGAAATTTATCGTTTTTTATCAGTGAGAAAGAACAAGTAAAATCTAACTTCAAACTTTTATTTAACTACAAGAAGAAATATGTTTTAAAAGATCTATTTAAGAAAGGACTCAATTAAATTAAATATAACGTACTACGAAAATATTTAAGAGTCAACAATCATTGGCTATGTAAACAAAATAGCGATAATCGTCACGAAGCTGGTATTGACCTTCCTTACATTGCTCTTCAAAACTTTCACACAGTGCATACCGACCCTCACAACTAGACTTCTAAAATTCCATTTTACTCTCTAGAAAATTGATTTTTTCTCCATTATTTTTAGGGAGTGAGGTTTTGAATGATTACACGGAGGGGCTACAAATTTTCTCACATTACCAAGCTCTTACACAATTCTCACGTTTATCTTATCATGAACTGATTATCATTAATGGATTAAAGACTTACCTTTACTAACCAAACATTTTAAGGGATAAGAAAATAAAAAAGCTCTTAAGAAATTCTGTAAAGAAAGTATGGTCTCTGTTGGCAACAATACTAGATTAATCTGGCAGCTATGTTTTAGCAAATGTTTCAAAACGCGTAAAAATATTTTCCTAGTTTTGGAAGGCTATTTAAGAACATTTGTAGGAGTTGAGAAAAACTGTGTGGCAAAAATAAACCTGACAGATGTATGGTTTAAGGATTTTATTTCCATGTTATACTCAGATATTAAGTTAAAAATCATAAGGGGGAGTACCATAGAGGCAATAATAATTTTCCAATTCTAAATACATTCAGTTAGTGCAACTTAAAAATTCGAGATGTTAGAAACCAAGACCATAAGAGTTTTTTTTTAACAATTTTGAATTATGAATCTTATCAAATCTTTGCCTTTAGATTAGTGGGTTCATAAAGTCGCCAGGTGGTTTTATCTTTCAAAACTTTCTATGCCAAACAGTTTAGGCTTGGAGACTGTTGATTATACAAAATAACCTATGCTTTCTTAATTACCCATATACTCGATCACAAAATCGTGTTAGTTTCCATATGCTTCAAGTTGCTGATTAGGGAACTGTCAACGAGCACATTCAATCCGATTGATTCTACAATTCAAGTGATTTTTGTTGCTTTTGATTAGTAGTAAACCTTTATTGCTTGCTCAGAATAACCCTAATTCAGAACAAATGGTCATTCATTTGAAATTCATCATGCGCTTACCTCACATTCTCTTCCCACGGATTTAAACCTCAGACTAGAGCAATCTTCTGGTGTGGTTTTACTCTGTATCACAGGTAGTACCCACAACATATCTCTTCACTAATTCTGCTCCGTCCGTTCTTCGTCTTCCAGTTCCTAGCGTTAGGGAGAATTGTGCTCTCCTGTAGCTGATCATTCTTTGGTCCTGATTTAAGGTTTGGGGACTTTCGGAAATCGGTAATAAAATAAAAATATCTAGTTGATCTTATTACGTGTAATTTTTGTATGAGCCAACATATATGCTGTTTAACACCATATTATTTTATGAGATGCCTCAACAGTTTCAAGAGTATTGGCTAGATTTTATAACAACCTATGGTTTCATAAAACAATAATTAATTACGGGAATAATAATGATAATAAATAATCTTTTGTCTATAACTTTAATTCAGACACATCTAATTTTTGTTTGTATTAATTAAACATTGAAACACTTCAAATACCAGAAGGAAATATATCGATACATTTTCTGATGGCCACTTTATTAGGACTTATGAAAAAAAAGTTATACAAAAAAAGTTTTCATTTTTTCATACCTGGCGCCTATCTGTTATAAATCTACTTGAATGGATAGAATGGAATATAAGAAGGAAAAATACTTGTGTATATTTTAATAAACTTTTGAATTTGAATATTTCTACCTAACTTTTACAAAACAAATAAGTACTGTTTTTCTATAGAGGAATATTTTTAAAAGTGTTTTCCCAAAAAATATTGAAATTGGAGCTAGTCACTCTCTCAACTGAAGGTCTTATTTTTGGACACGCGGCTTAAGTTATTTTGTAATAATGATTTAACGAAATTATTTTCATAAAATTGGTTTTAGTACATTTTACGAAACTTTTTTTATTTTATTTTTTTTTAAACATATAAAAACATGGACATTGAAAATTATTACTGATTTAAATACTGTCTTTGAAAAATGACTTCTGATTATTTTTTTATAAAACGTTTTTTCAAGGATTTTACTGTGCAATATTAGTAAAGGTATGCAACTTACGATATTTTTTAAAACTTGTAACAGAGTCAAGTTTCCTGTAAAGTTAAGAAATTGCGAACACCAGACAAGCTAAAATTTAAAATTAATGGGATGGAATAGTGTTGAGATAAGAGAGACGAAGTTGAGTAATATATCAGAAAAATTAGACGAAGTTTGAATTCATAAATTCCCGCTTCCCAAGCTAGCTAACAAACTTCGCTCTAAGTGTTCTCAGGAGTTAATCGTCCGTTTAACTAATAACAGCCGAAGCCAAAGTTCAACGGAGCCTCTTCTTGAGGCCATCGGTCTCGGGACTCAGAAGTGAGATGTTTACTCGATGAGCTGTGGAAAGTTGGGAAAAGTAGTATGTGAATAGTAAAAAAGTAGTAGTTTTTAAAAAAATCGATAATAACTTGAATAAAGCCGTTGTAAGTTAGGCCAACTTAAATCTCTAACAGCTTTAGCATTAAATAGCATTGGAATTGAATGCGGTCAATATATCCGGGACCGCAGTTAATAGCCATGGGGAATTATCAAAGAAAGAAAATTAATGACTAAATCCTATTTGAACATTTTTCAAGAAAGCACTTTTTATAAAATTTATCTTTGAAAAATTCTTATCTTTTTATTTTAATTTTAGTAAAATGGTGTTATTTAAATACTCCTATCGTACTTTTACAAAATAAAACAGAAAGAATTTTCCGAAGAGAAACATTTTAAAAGTTCTTTCTTGAAAAATGTTGAAATTATTCATATATTTTATAAAAAAGGAGTTATTCATTTTTTGAACTGAAAGGC
Organism: Aelia acuminata; assembly: GCA_911387785.2. Classification (NCBI taxonomy): domain Eukaryota; kingdom Metazoa; phylum Arthropoda; class Insecta; order Hemiptera; family Pentatomidae; genus Aelia; species Aelia acuminata. Next base: position 86,542,153 of record OU426982.1, on the reverse strand, counting down.
GCCAATATAAAAAATAAAAAAGAAGCTATCTTATTTATTGAATAAATTAATAAAATAAATTGAGCTAACTAGATATCTTTTGTACTGTGACCGACACTTACCGGATGAATTAATGCTTAATTAACTGAGGAATATCAAGCAAATTATTCAAACACTTTCAAATGAGTTTGCATTGATGAGCTTTTCCCCATACTATTCGTTTTTAATCTCTCAACTCCTTTGATATAAGCCTGTGTATGCATGATTACTCCACACGTGCCACCGAATCCTAATAATTCTTATAATTTGAATGAAATGGGGACCTTTATTTAATTACTCTATGCTCTCGCTTATCCCAGACATCCTCGGTTAAGCCGGTTTATTTGAAGAGTATAATACAATTAAAAAAACTCAAATATTTTTCAAAAAAAGAGTTCCCATCGCTTCAAGGATATTAATTTTTTTTTATTCTAGTAGTTCACTGTAGTTAAGTAATTCATCTGTAAAATATCTGAAATGTTTTTGCTCAAACGTTTCTCAATTCAGACTTCATTAAAAAATATGATGTAGAGTAAAAGCAGTATTTGCTTGTTGGTGTTCGTTTAGACCATGGTTTTGATTCGTAATTGGAATATTTGCATTGTTAATTTCGAAACGCGTGGTTAGGCATCACCAAATGCAAACATTAATTCATCCTATGATTTAAACATGGTTGAATCACATTATAAATGTATTTCGACATACAATTTTCATCAACATAGATGTTTAATTCAATCCTAATAAGAGTTTATTGCCCTTTTCCTGACTTGGATGTTCTATTATCACCCATAATATAGCAAAAATAGAATCGATTTGATTTTCTGCTTGAAAGCAACTACTAATAAATCTTAATTTTAACGGATGTCATGGGACATCCTACATTCAAAACCAAGCAATTTTGGCCATTTATAGTTTCACTAACTCATGAATAAGAAAGACTAATAAAGAACTATTGTCAATCAATCTATATATACATCATGGTATGAAGGGAAGGGGTTTGTGAAAGGCTTATTTAATGATTAATTAGCAAGACCTTGTAAGAAGCCTCAAAGTATGTGGATATATGCTATGATGTTGGAAGGCTTTTGCTCAAGATAGACTCTTATCAAATATTTGCAAGAATGTTAACAGGGAAAAAAAAAAAAAAAGAAATTTACGGACTTAGTGCATCTGCCCCATAATACTAAAATTATTGGTTCATTATAATTGACGAGCTCATTGGAATTTAACAAAAAGTAATGTCGAGGTATTTTATTTAATTTAAAAAAATGAGAAAATAACGTTTTCATGCATACAGAAATATTAATTTTTTCAACAATGTCCCTTAGCATGTTCATCCTCTTAAGCTTTTCAATCAGTGTAAGTATTTTCTTACACTGAGCTTTCCATTCCCCTATATTTATTTACCTTTGATTTATTGTAATATTTTCTTCAATCATTCCTTTGGTGAAGGCTAACGATGTTCTTTTTCTCTCTTTCAATGACAAACTATAAATTGGCTCAGTGGAATACTGTCAGTTTGAAAGAAGGGGGATCGATCTGGGGTCCCAGGAGCCTCCTTTCATTTCCATTCATAAAGAGACTTTTCTCCAGTTCCAGCTCCAGGCCACCCTCATTACAGGCTTAGCACCTCTCGTCCAATTCCTAGATCAAGGCTTTCCTATCAAAAGAGATCTAAGCGGCTCACGCTTCAATATCACATAGATCAATTAATCTCTTAGGGTTTGTCTTCAGATTTTTTTTTTTTTTTTTTCAAGAACTACTTGTGCGTTAGTTTTTGCTGAAAAGTTTGCATTTATTATTTATTCCGTACTTGTTTCTGAAACCTAAATTAATAACAACTAACTTATTTTTCTTTTTTAAATTAAAAATACTTTTGGATGCTAAATCGCTTTCTATCCATTATAAATTAATATATGCTTTGAAATTTCTTTATTATAACATTTTATAAGTTTTGCCTTTTCACAACTCCTTTAATATATGAGCATCTTACATGCGCATAATGATCATTTTATTAACAAAATGAGTACATCGTTTCTAACAATGATTGAACAAGTTTTCAATGCGATTTATTCAATTAAATCAACTGAAATTCTTTAAAGAAGCTCGTCCAAAACACCCTCTTGAAATTGATTCTAAGAAAATAGTGTAATGTCAAATTTAGAGATAGTAGTATGTCTAGTGGTTTACGGACACAATTTTTTACTATAGACGAATATTTTTTATGACGATGACGTTCGACAAATATTAATAAAAAAATCTTTTTGATCTCTTGACTCCAAGTAGTGTACAAAAAAAATAGAATGATTTTCTTGAAAAGAATCGGAATTCATTTAACATTTCAAGCAAAATCATTCAAATTGTTTGCCACCCAGCATCTATTTTTTATGCAATATTTGAAGTGTGCAAAACATGCTGTTTTTGTTACTCAACTATTCTTATTTATTAATCAAGCTTTTAGCTATGATTGTTTCTTACTAAACTTTAAAGATGATTCTTCAACATCTCAACGTAGGATGGCTAAGTCTAAAGAACGATAATAAGATACATTACACTTTGAACAATTGGCTTTTAAAAATCATCAGTAATTCAAATTCGAATTCCTACCGACAGAGGGATAATCTTATCAGTATCTTTTTGTCAGCTGTATCCTAGGAGAGGGTGAAGAGAAAGGAGTACTTTTGAATTTTTTATATGATTATATTAAAATAGCCACACCCATAATCGTACTGTTTCAAATCAGGTTATATTCGGAGTATATGAACTGGTCGGTTTAAAACCGTAGTGAATTATGCGTCAAACCAATTTAATAAAGTTTCAAATTTTTTTTATTAAATTACCTATTGTTATTTTTTTAATCATGCTTCCTTATATTAAATATAAAGAAATTATTTAAATTTTGAATAATTTGAAATTATTCAAAATTGAATAATTTTGTAACGTGAAACAAAAAACAAAACAAAGAAAAACATATGATTGAAAAGAGTTCTAGACTTGTTGGAGCAAACTGCTCTTGTAAGTGTCCATGACTGTTCGTGAATAATTACGCTTGCCTAGAACCTTCCATACTTGTCTATTTCAGACTAAATATAAGGATGTGATTACTTGATTATTGAGTTCATATTGTTTATATGGCATTGTAAATTGTTATTTTCCTTTAATACAATTATTTATACCCTCATAAGTGTTACAATATAAAATACAAAGCAAAATTAGTTTTTTAGAAGCTTTAGACAACCCTCTTTCACAAAATTGAACTTTAACTTCACTTTTCTCAAAACATGGTGTTAGGCGCTTATGGCATTAAACCGACCAAAAGGTAGGTACGTAGAATTTGGTCACATTTTGATATTTCTTTGTTCCCATAAAACAATATCTCTCCACCATCCTTCGTCACATCTTCGGAGAAAAATATATTTGATTCCGTTCTCTTTGCTTTATAAACAATTCGTCCTCTACAAATATATTTTTTTAAGGACGCCTGCCCATAGCAAATAACGATGTTTACTTATCCTTGCGAATATGGCAGTAGTCAATTATTTAGTATAGAAGAGCTTAGCATTTGGAGCTATGGATTATTTAATGATTTTACAAATAGTTAAAATTCATTAAATATCCTATTGATAATTGTATATTGGCCTTACTCTTACATGACCATTCCCACAGCTCAAAGGACTGTATATCTCTGATAACTTCTAATAACTTCTTCTGATATCTCTGATAACTTCTAATCTTAAAACCTTACCACAAAACACCACAGTCACAGAGGAACAATGCACAAATTTCAGCTAAAGGACCTTTCTCACAGAATCGATATTAACTTTATCAATTCTTAGCAATATCCTTTTTTCACTCCTCCGCTGACTTCCTCCCGCCCCTGAACCCTTTCTTGGTATATTTACTTCCAAATCTCTTTTTTTTTTTTTTGGGTACCCCTACTTGGCTATGTGTAGCATACGGGGGGTTACTCTATAGGTGTACCAACTAAAATAAAATAAAAGTAAACCCCCAGGGTAGATACGAACCGCCGCCATTCGGCTGGATCATGCTAAAGTGTGCCGCGCTCCAACACGCTCGGCTTTCCCGGCCCAGTCACATCCCTAGTCACCCTCTTGTTAAAAGACCTAATTGTCGTTTTCTTGAAAGAGACTGTATTATATATAGCACTATATAGCTTTTTAAATTTTTATCATCGTATTAAATTAAAGTTAATTGATCATATGTCTTCTCCAAGCCCAAGATATCATAACTAAATATTGACCCCCGCTTATGCGTAACATTTGCTGCATTCGGTTCCGCTAACTGAGCGTTTAATGAGCAGCTTTTAACTTGGATTACACTTTCGTTTTCGACACCGGTTTGTTGTATCATGAAACATGTAACATGAAACAACACAAAACATATGATTTAAAAGAGCTCTAGACTTGTTGGAACGAACTAGCAGTTGGGACAAACTGCCCGAGTACCATCTACGCTTGCCTATAACCTTCCAGACAGTTCTTCTTCAGACTAAATATAAGGAGCGACGGACAGCAGTGTTAGTCGCTCTGAAGATCGATCACGTTAAGTTTGTGTTAAGTTAGTGTCGTGACAAGTTGAGAATTTTTGTAACCTTTTTAATTATTTGAGTTTATATTTCGTTCATTGTAAATTGTTATTTTCATATGATAAAATTATTTAAACCCACATAATTGTCACAGTATAAATAGATTGCATTTTAAAATATTTTATGGAATAACTCGTTTATGCCGGCGTGTATCACCGGTGGCTCATACTAGTCTGCCGCATCGGACACTTTACATATTATTGTTATTATACATTAACACATTGTTTATTTTATTAATGTTAGATTAACAATACTGCATAATGCCCTTGAATAACTCCCATCCGATTGAGCGAAAATCATTAGGGTGTTAAAAATACTTTGTGGGATGCATTGAGGAAATATACATGGATGTTGATACTGAAGCACTGACCCTTACATTGTTTTCCTTGCCTTTTTTTTCTGAATGTTCTATGGTTGGAACTAAATCGTCGTTCCTCCTTCTAAATGTTGCCTGATAAGAAATACAATAGAACGGAAGAAAAAGACTGCGTCCCTGGCTTAACAGCGTTGCGGCGTCAATTTATTTTTCCCCTACCCCATGAAGGACGGGTAAAGGATTAATTGAGCGGAATGGCAGAGAAGGCTAATTAACATGAAGAAAGAACTTGATGAAGAGGTGGAGGGAAAAAAAGGAGGCTACAAGAGAGAAAGATAAGGAGGGTCCCCGGCGCTGTTCCCCAGAACCGCTAGATCCTGATAGTGCCTCTACTCCAACCCCAGCATTTTGACCTATTTTTTATCCTGTTTTTGTTATTTTTCATTATATATCCTACATTTCCCAACCGTATGTTTAAAAATTCTACGTTTCTTATGGCTCTTTTTAGTTGTATTTTACATCATTTTTGTTTTAAAAAATTAAAAACTGATGAAATATTTTTACTTTCACTTACCTATATATGAAATATATAGTAAGTGGAAGTATTGCGATCGTGAAAATTTTCGACTTCCGGTTTTCAACGGAAATACACGTTTTGGGGTCCCCTGAGTCAAAATAACCAAGTCCCGCGAAATGGTCTGTGTGTGTGTGTGTGTGTGTGTGTGTGTGTGTGTGTGTGTGTCTGTGTGTGTGTGTGTGTGTGTGTGTGTGTGTGTGTGTGTCTGTGTGTGTGTGTGTGTGTGTGTGTGAACAGACTAGCTCAAAAACTATAAACCGTGCGAACCTGAAATTGGGTATTTAGAGTAAGTATAAGCCCGCGATGTGACAGCAAAAATTTCATCAAATTTGCTCAAAGGGAGGGGGTACTTTATTTAATAACTTTTTACGTTTTTTTCGATTTTCTCAAAAACGGCTCTAACGATTTTGATTAAACTGAGTATTTGATCTATTTATATGCCTGAAATATGACTGTAAAAATTTCATCAAAATTGATCAACCGTAGGGGGGACTTTACTTAATAAATTTTATATCATTTTCACATGTTTTTTTTATTTACTCAAAAACGGTTTTAACGATTTTGATCAAACTTGGTATTTGATGTATTTATATGCCAAAGATGTGATAACCAACATTTCATCACAATTGATCAACCGGAGGTGGGACTTTACTTAATAAATTTTGTATCATTTTCACGTGTTTTTTTTATTTACTCAAAAAGGCTTTAACGATTTTGATCAAACTTGGTATTTGCTGTATATATATGCCCGAGATATGACTGTAAAAATTTCATCAAAATTGATCTAGGGGAGGGGGGACTTTACTTAATAAATTTTGTATCATTTTCACGGGTTTTTTTTTATTTACTAAAAAACGGCTTTAACGATTAACGAAAATAAGATATGAATGTAGAAAAATGTGTGACTTTGGGAAATGATATTTAGCAAAACACGTCAATTTCTAATCTAAGTAAGTTGGTAAGTGAAAGTTGTGTGTTGCGCGCACGCACCAGATTTTTTTTTCTGTATTTCTTTCTGTTACTGATCATATTGAAATTTTTTTCCGGATTTAATATGTTATTGTGGCGCTAAAGTCTACTTTTTAGGGAAAATTGGATCATATTTTTTCAGGATCGTTACCTGCTTTAACATAAAGGTGTAAACCTTTCAGCCATCAACGCCTTTTTACTTTCACTTACCTATATATGAAATATATAGTAAGTGGAAGTATTGCGATCGTGAAAATTTTCGACTTCCGGTTTTCAACGGAAATACACGTTTTGGGGTCCCCTGAGTCAAAATAACCAAGTCCCGCGAAATGGTCTGTGTGTGTGTCTGTGTGTGAACAGACTAGCTCAAAAACTATAAACCGTGCGAACCTGAAATTGGGTATTTAAAGTATGTATAAGCCCGCCATGTGACAGCAAAAATTTCATCAAATTTGCTCAAAGGGAGGGGGTACTTTATTTAATAACTTTTTACGTTTTTTTCGATTTTCTCAAAAACGGCTCTAACGATTTTCATTAAACTGAGTATTTGATCTGTATATATGCCTGAAATATGACTGTAAAAATTTCATCAAAATTGATCAACCGGAGGGGGGACTTTACTTAATAAATTTTGTATCATTTTCACATGTTTTTTTTTATTTACTCAAAAACGGTTTTAACGATTTTGATCAAACTTGGTATTTGATGTATTTATATGCCAAAGATGTGATAACCAACATTTCATCAAAATTGATCTACGGGAGGAGGGACTTTACTTAATAAATTTTGTATTATTTTCACGGTTTTTTTTTATTTACTCAAAAACGGCTTACCCGATTAACAAAAATAAGATATGAAAGTAGAAAAATATGTGACTTTGGGAAATGATATTTAGCAAAACACGTCAATTTCTAATCTAAGTAAGTTGGTAAGTGAAAGTTGTGTGTTGCGCACACGCACCAGATTTTTTTATTTGTATACCTACTTTTTGATTCAATGTATTGCTTTCACGGTATAATTCTTCTGTTTTTTTTTTATTATAATCAGATTTGTTTTTTAATGTTTACCTGTATTTTAATGTTGATTGCGTTGCAATATTGTGCATTGTTTCGTTGAAACCTGCTTGTTTCCAATATGATCAAATCTTTGTACAAATAACCCCATGAAGATAATAATAAATGCACGTTGATATAATAAATTAACGAAGGCATGATCTTTGAAGAAATATTACCTTTTGCTCGAGAACTGTATCCAACTCATGATCCAACTGAATACAGGAGGATGAAGCTAAGAGGAGGATACGTGAAGCTCCGAAAGCTGACATTATTTGGAGGATTTAGGAAGAGCATCAGGGGATTGGAGGGGATCACAACCACTCTTGTTTGATCCAGGTCAGGCCACAGGTTCCATTCTATCTTGCGAACACACTTACTTAAGAAGTAATGATGTTTCCTTAGTCCCCGCTTCGTTGTCATAAACTTTTAGTCTGAACAACATGTAGTCATCTTTTCGAATTTAAGGCTGTATATTATGTGGCTATAAATGATATATGAGGCATTTATAATCAATATCATCGTTTTATCCTACCCTAAAAAAAAATATTGTTATGGCCTATCGAAGACATAGCAGCCGACATCTTAGGACAGAGGGGACAATAGAAGCCGTAAAGCTTTTAATTTTAAAAAAAGGGCAATTTTTCTAGGAAGGGTGCGATATATTTTGTCCCTGTTATCTTCGTTGTTACGTTTAATTAAAAATTGTATTTTTACAGATGCATGAATTATCTTTGGCTTAGTAAATTATCTGCAATAAAGTAATTTAAAAATTAATTCTTCTGAATATCGCGGGTTTAAACACTAATTAAAAAAAAAAAACAAGAAGAAAGCTTTTTTAATTTGGAGCTCCTTTCTTTAGACTATGATATAAATATTAAGGGATCAGAAACATGGACCGAAACTCCCTTCCCTCCGGCTAAAGAGGAAGATTTCCGTGTCTGTTCTTTGTCAGGGGGTTGAGGGGGTAGCTCGTTACGAGAGGATCCGGACAGGGGACACGGAAGGCCCTAACTGGTTTTTGCCTGAGGGAACATTAAGAAAATGAGTAGAGCTTCTCTGAAGGAAGAGAGGATAAGAAGAAGTGCCGTAATTTATTTCGAGGACCGCGCCCGACAGGAATTATTATAGCCAACTTGAGAAGAGTGCTAAATTAATTGTAGAGTTGGTGGTGTGTTGGCTTCTTCTCAGCTATATATCATCCCTTGTCTCCTCCACATCCTAGCTTTTGTCATCCGAGTTTCCCCCATTCGGTTTTATTAGTAGAGGTATTTCGAACGATAATCTTCTGAAAGGGAAAAGTACTAAGAGGAATATGTTTGGGAGTAGCTAATAATATTTGGAAAAGGAGCAATGAGGAAGTGATTGAACTCCATGTAACACCAGTGAACGTAGCCTGAATAAGATGCATATGACACATGGAACAAAAAATTCTTAAATAGGTTGCTCTATGGGAATCGGGCGGAAAAAGAAAAAGAAGGCACCCTCAATGGTTGGATCATATGGAGGAGGATTCGAAGAAGTCAGGGTGTTCGAAGATACAGGGAGAGTGCTTCAACATCGTGGAGCCATTGATATTATTCAAAAGATAGTTTATTGTTTCTAATAAACAAGCAACTATATGCTCTTTAAATAAAAGACCAAGAAAGCATCCTTAACCACCTGCCCAAAGTTGTGAAAATGGTAGGTCGGATTCATTAATATGTTTTATTTCTATGATTTTTTCTTTATTTTATTTTTCCGTGGTATTGAATAACTTTTGAACAATTTAGAAGGTTAGAAAAGCATTGTCAATGAAATGTATATAATTTTTTTTTTTCGGTTGGTGCATTAGGCTAATGACACCTTTGGCCGCGCAGTGTGGTCTTCTTACAGTCATTTGTGTTGCTTGCGGGAGCACATACAGTCTGGAGGGGGTAGCCCAAGCCTTACGTTTCTGCAAGCCATGGTTACCATAGTGTCCTTCCCACCGATGGCGTCAGCTCTCTCGGGTTCAAGGACAGTGACAACCTGGTCTAGGTCTAAGGATTACGGTAGCTCTGAGTCAGCTGGCCCTGAGGACCTATATTTCTTTCCCTGAAGCATACCGTTCTTGCACCGAACCTCCGGGCGGCTACTCACATCCTGGAAAACCACACCGCGATTCTCCATAAGATACACTCCCATGCCCGGTCGGTGTGAGTCGCCTCCTGTAGGCTGACTGGCCTCACATACCCGGGGATGGGGGTAGGTTTGGACTGCGTAGTGTCCATTGACTGGTGGTCACCTGAATGGAGCGGTCAACCATCCAAGTACTCACGTTCGACGTTAATTAAGTTTGAATAAAGTATCATTTAGTCATAGTTTTCTCCTAATTTCGTCTGGGGTGTTTAACTATTATATTCTCACCTGAGGGGGAAAAAATCTTTCAAAATGATACCTCAATCATCGAACATTATATATAATTAAAAAAGTTATGGCGTACGGACAAAAAATACCTTTTAGAAATAATATATAGAATATGGTACAGATTATTATCTATATATGTTAAAATATATTATTTCTAATTTAATTGTACAAGGTGTTTTTTCATAATATCGTAACTGACTTCATAATTTTTTGCCATTTAGATATTTCGAAACGTACTTTTTTTTTTCTAAAATAGTTCATTTTCCTCCCATTCTGTATCGTTTTCTTGAACCACAAAAACATTTTCGCTGACCGATTCTATTGTATTTGACTGATGTTGATAGGAAGGCTAAAGAAAGGAGCTGGAGAGGTGCGTTGGTCAAAAGTGACGTTTTGGGCCTTTTCCACTTTACAGATTGACAGCGGCGATGAAAGAGACCTTCCGAAATAGGAAACAATGACAGGAGATAGCCAAAAACAATAGGGCTGTCAGTTCCCTGATACCTTTCGTAGCCTATATTTGATCCCTTGTTTTTGTCTCTTCGGTACTCATTGATACCAATTTTGGCTATGTTTTTAAATAATTATGAAGAATAATCAGAAAAATTTAGTATTTTGTTTTAGCAAGTTGAGTAAAAAGAATACTTGCTGACTACTACATTGCTAATACCAAATCTGCAATATCATTTATGTTTATATGGTGTTTTCATATGAAGGCGTAAAGACAAAGCCTTTGCTCCTGTTTATGCAAAATATTTAAAAATGTAGGATCTTCTTAATTATGATGCCTTCGTTATTAAGATCGGTAACTAGTTTCTATTCTTATTTTTAATAACAAGATTTTATATATTAGTCATTCAGTTGACATGATGACTAACCTCCAGTGTCAGGAAACTTTATAACTTATTTCCTTAAGGAAAATTCGTATCTTTCTATTTTTTATGTACATTTTAGTAAACTGTTATGTGTTAATATTGCTGTTATACGATTAAAATATAAAAATGTACGAACTTTAGGAAGAGAAATATTCTTATAATAGCCTTTTTGAAAAATGTTGAAATCAGAGTTAGCCATTCTGACAACTGAAAGACTTTTACATCACCATCATTAAGAAAAATGACCTAGGTATTACCATTGGTTATTGGAAATTTTTACTTTAAAATTTTAATGGAAAAGAACACAATTTGAATATATGCAAAATTAATATAACTCAAGCGTACATGTGTCTCATGAATTATAACGTCTTCCGTATATCATCTATATATCCGATCTCCCCTCTTCGATTCTACCTCCTAAGTCTTCTTATAATAGTTCATTAAGCAAGCTTGTCGCATAAGCCTCTGGAACATCTGTGTATAATGAACCTTCCTTCTATCTGTTTCTTCTCGATTTCAAAATTAATTTCTAGAACTGGCTGATTATCCTTTTAAATCTTTAAATCAGATTTGTTCCTTTCTATCCTTGATAAGACCAATTCATCTGCCTTTAGTCGTATTCTTTCAGTTGGAACCGTCATCTGTCGAAGTAATTCTCATTTGTAATAATTTTGGAATTTTTCATTTATTTATGTCCATTTAATGTTGTTCTTTGGTGTCACAGAATGTAATTAATAAACGAAAAAGTGTAATTCAAATAAACAGTAGTATCGAATAAAAAAAAAAAATACTTATGTAAATTCTGACTCATTATCTCCTTTCTCACCTCCTGGATTGTTTTGAGAAACATTTTCAACATTATAAATCACCTTTTGACTTCATCATTTTTTTAAATTCCTTTACATTTATTTTCTGTTTGAAGAATTATTGAATATACTTTATCAAGGTTTTGGGCTAAGATTTCCCCTCTATTTTTTTGTGTCATATATTCATTTAATACAGGATTTATCGTTAAGGGTAACATTGTCCCTATTGAACCTTTCTTTTACTTGAACCGTTCATTTCTTGTCAATTTTTAAAAAAAAAATTTTATTTCTCCTGCATGCTTCATCTAATTATTAGCTAGATTAACTTGAAATAAAACTATTTCAATATTGTTACATGAAAGTTACAATTGCTGAAATGTTGTTGTATGTAATGAAATATATAACAAGTATTTAGGCTTTTATGATATTTCTGATGTCAGAAATAACATATTATTAGGTGCCTGGTATCTGCTTTTATGATTCATTGTTGTTTAATTATTTTTTGTTATGTTTATGGCTTCGAGTAGTTTTCTGTTGTTGTTTTTTGGTTCTTCATTTAGTATTTTTGTGTCTTTAAAATTGAATCTGTGTTGTTTTTAATGAAATTGAGTTATATGTGTTGAGATTCAACACACATACACTTACTAACAAAAGTCTCTGCACACCCTCAAGCTTTTTTTTTATTTTACCTAAAGATACCTTATGAGCCAGATATGGGCAACGAAACTCACATATTTTTTACATAATTTAATCTATTTTAATGACGAACAATTACATTTAATATAATTTATTTAACTTATAAATTATGAGGAAAATTACATAAAATGTCAAAATATTGATGCGCCAAAAGTCTCTGCACGCCTTGAAATTAGCCAAGATACTGATATGTATACAGTTTGCACATTATGCCATTCATCCTCCGGCTAATCCTAATAACTTGCCAGTGTTAATTTGGGCACAAACAGTTAAGACTGTGATAAAAAATGGAGGTTCCAACACCGATTCCCGACCAAATTGTAAATTTGAGGAAACCCATACAACTCATGCAGGTAAATAGGACAAATCGTCAACAGGGGCTATAATATGATAAGGTATGTCCTAAAACGGTATGAAAAACTGGGTACAATGGAAAGTAGATACCGCTCTGGCCGCCTACCGTACTCCAAGCTCACCACAAGAGGGCTATCTTAAGGACTTTGGACGAAGAGCCCCACACAAGTGCTCTAAATTTAGCAGGTTTGGTGTAAGAAAATTACAAGTTTGGTGTATCTGCACAAACGATTAGAAGGACCCTAAAGAAAGCTGGCTCTAATGTGCGTAAGCATAGGTATAAGCCATTCATTAGTAAACGAACCGGATATTGAAACTGCAGTTCGAAAAGGAACATGTAAACAAGCCCTTATAGTTCTGGGAACGTGTTTTATTTATTGACGAAAGTAAATTTAACATTCAAGGATCAGATGGAAAGAGGAAAGTTTTGAGAAAACCTAACAAAGAGCCCCTGGAAAAAAACATAGTTGGTACTGCGAAACATGGTGGAGGGAGTGTTTTGGTTTGGGGGTGTATGTGTGCTGCTGGAGTTGGTAATTTGAAATTTATCGACGGAGTAATGAACCAACACGTTTATATAAATATTTTGAGGAGTAATTTACTGGAAAGTTTAATGAAGTTTGATCTCCAGGAAAAATTCATTTTTCAACAAAATAACGACAGCGCGGAAAGTTCAAGAATAGTTGCTCTACAATGCTCCACAGCAACTTAAAACACCTCCCTGATCTCCTAATCTTAATCCAATACAACATCTGTGGGATCAACTAGGCCGTCAGAAAGTAAAAATTAAAATAAAGAACAAAGACCACTTAAAAAGAGTACTAAAGGAATTGTGGGATAAAATCACTCCAGAAACTACAATAAACTAGTTCACACCATGCCATAGATTCTTAGAAGTGATAAGAAATAAGGTAGGAACGACTACCTATTAAAGTTGATTTGGCATCAATAATTAGGCTTCAAGTTGAAGAAAAATGATGTGTGCAGGGACTTTTGGCGCATCAATATTCTGACATTTTATGTAATTTTTCTCATAAATTATAAGTTAAATAAATTTTACTAAATTTGATTATTGTTAATTAAAATAGATTAAATTATGTAAAAAATGTGTGAGTTTCATTGCCAATAACTGGCTCATATCTTTAGGTAAAACAAAAAAAAAGCTGGAGCGTGTGCAGAGACTTTTGTTAGTAAGTGTATATTGTTTCGCAGTCTTTACAATTTAATTGATAGATTATGTTGGTTTTTTTTTTTTTTTTTTTTTTTTTTTTTCTTTTGAATCGCTTAAATGCTCTTAAATAGTCCCTCAAAAACCCTTTTAAATTTTATTTAATTTATTGCGGTAACCGAAAATGAAAAAATTGTTATTATGTTTTTAAAATATATGTAGAAAAAATAAGCATTGAACAACAAATTCACTTCATTATTTAAAAAATTAAGTAGAAAATATAGAATACACAGTTAGTATTAGCTTTTATCTAGGCCAATCCTCTATTCTGGTTAAGGGGCATAATGCCGACCCTCTATACACAAGTGTTTTGCTGGCTAGCTTACTCCGCCATTCTCCCGGCGCAACCCCTAGCAGCTATTTCTTTTTCCTCCCTACCCAACCCAGCTGTAAATAAGGTTTTGAACAAAGGGTTTTATCCCTGTTGACACTGGGATTGGAAGGAAAACCCTTTGAACAATAGGTACCTAGAACAGGTTACGCTTTTTAAAAGGCCGGAGGTGATTTAGAAACGGTTTAGCGGTTTTTCATCTTCTTTTTTTTTTTTTTTTTTGTGAATGCTGTATGGGATTATATTTCGGAATTTTTTTAATTTCCTGGGTACTCTCCCATTGAATGAATTTTCAATCTTTTTTGTCCCGGTTCAAAAGAGGATAACGAAATTTTAATAACTCTGGCCTCTTTAGAAAAGCTGCCACCTTTTTCTCAAAAGCTTTAATCGTTTAAAAGGTTTAATGATGAAAGACTATCATATAATTTAACTGGATTCGCGAAACACCTCTATTCATTTCTGTTAAATATTACAGATAAATAATTACTATCTGATTACTACTACTTCTTCCTTACTAGCTCAATAGATGATAAGTCACTTTGCCATATTTGTCATACCACATTTGTCATCAAACCCTTCATGTCTTCATCTATCAACTGTTGCTTCCAGTCTCTGATTTATTGTGCAATATGAACTCCTTTTTCATGTATTTGTTTCTTTTGTTTTGTTTTTTAATTATTGGTTTTAAATAAATAATGGCTAAATGCCCATTAGAAGGTAAATAAAAGAGACCTCTTCTATAAATATATATATAAGAGATATATTGCCAGCAATATGTAACTATATAAATCAATTAAATATATCGTTTAACGTAAGGTAGAAAGTAGAGAACATTTGGACAAGGCTCTATCATCAGATATCTTAAACGTTTCAGTTATCGAAAAAATTTCTAAACCTTCAATTTAATAATATTAATTTAATTAGTTCTCTTTCAACCTGTGACGAAACTCGATTACTCAATTATTTCCTCGGCAACTTCTTCAAATTTCCACTTTATTATAAAAAAAAGCCTGGATAATGCTTCAAAATTAAAAAAAAATAAAAAAAAATTTGCTGATTATGAGGCCTATTGTCTGGTTTTTCATTGATCTTAAAAACATTTTTCGCGATGTACTTGTGGGGAAGAACCAACACATCTTAATATTTGTCAGCCTTAAATGCTTGCAGAAAAGTAACTAACCAGACTGCTCCATCTCTCCATTAACGCTGAAAATAAAGAATGGAGCTATTGTACCGAACAAAAGTTTTTTTTTTAGTTCAATTCCAACTTCGATATGATGGAGCTAACTCATTTTTGTAGCAAACCCTTCAATTTTAAACTTAGGAAATACAAATTCTTCAAAATTGCCCGTATGGATAATATTTCATATTTTAAATGTTAATCCTTGAGAGGTTCAACTTAGAGGACATCTGAAAAACACATAAAGAAGTATTCAGTTTTCTTTCAATTAATTTAAATCAAATGTCTGTTTATTTGTTATAATGTTAAATGAAACAAAAAATCGGTAAATTTACTTTAAATAGATTAAATGACTTTTCCAAGTCACTCCTAAAGAATGGAGAAACAAAATTATACTTTTTTTTTTTTTTCCAGAACTCTTATTTTATCAAGGGAAACTTTTAAAGTAACGTCTGAACAGTGGCATTCTCTACCCATCCTAAAAAAAAAAAAAGTGCTGATTTACAAGTCCCTCATCTACGCCCGGTCCAGACCTGTGGTTTAGAAACTTAGTCCATTTCCAAGTCTGATGAGCTCGGGCTTCTGAGTCGTGAAGGGGAAGTTTTATGGGCTAGCGGCAGTTAAAGAATGAGTAAATACATGCATTGTCTGCTGATTGTTGGGCTTAGATTTAGCTATTCATGCCATAAACTAGTTTATATTTTTATATAGGACATGGATGAGACCAACAAATCAAAAGAAAGGATATAAAAGCTTAGGAAGCGTAGAAGGATCTTAGGTTCTGTTTCGTAGGCAATGGGTATGCAAGGAGGTGGTTTGACAGAAATTAACCGTCTGTTTTTTTGGTTTTTTATTCTCATTTACTGAATCAATGTTCTACTTGGTATGGGATAGGTATGCCGCAGAACTCGTTTCAATATTAGGACTTAATGCACAGGAGAACAATCTAGTGCTTAATCATGATTAAAGCACTCTGCTAGTAAATTGAGTGCTTCCTCATTTAATTTTATCACCATCCTAATGAATTTGTTTCTTCAACGTGCTGAATCTTTTATTAGATTTAATCAAAGCGAACTCTCTTCAATATTGACTCAGTCAACTATCACCTTGACGCCCATTGGCAATATCCTAGCTTACTCGGTTAGTGCACATCTAGAAAGTAAATTATGGATTAGTGCCGGAAAATGGGGAGGGGGAAAGTTAAGGGGCCTGAATAAAGTATAAGCTAATAGGTGGCATTTAGGGAGGGTATGGGGGGCGAGATGCATACTGAATGGCCCATACCCGTTTATAAGCCAGATTTTAACAACACCTGTTCCAAAATTAAAGGCTAACACTTGTGGCGCTTTGTTAAGTACTTAAAAGATTTATTGGTTCATCGCATTTTAAATCGACCTTATAAAGGTATCAAGTGAAATGTAATGTTATCTATATATGTATGTATCTAAAGCAATTGATCTAGTTGCCTAATATATGTTGTTATTTATTAATGATTTTAACATGCATTCATTATTTTTCGGATTACTAATTCCTCATATTTTAAAAAAATAATTTTTCTCCTGAATCTAAAATTCAATTGATTAGATTATTTGTTAATCTGCATAATCTTTGTATAGTATTTTATTTTAAACTATTAACTTGGAATAGACAATATTAAATTGTAAGACTTATAGAAACAATTATTTTAGGTATTAAATTTTAGATGCGAAAGGGGACAAAGAAATAAACTAATGATCTCGGAAACGGTAGAAATAAAATTACATAATACATAATTGTTGTAATTATTATTTTGTTATTTGACCTGAGGCAAAAATGTGTAAAATAACGAATTTGTAATCTTCAGTAAACTTGAATAAGATTCTCAACTTAGATCATTGCTTTTTATGATCAAGATTTCTTGTAAAATCTCTCATTAAAAAAGCTTTGAGGGGAAAAATGGCGAGATACATTTTATGATTCTTTTCTCGAGGCTCAATTTTATTATTATTATTCTGAAATTTTCTATTATTTTACAAATATAAGCACACATTATAATTATATTTTATTGATCATGATTTTAAGGTTATTATTTTCATATCATATAATAAGTTAGAAATTATATGAAACGTCTAATTTTTGATTACTTATATCTATAATAATAAATTATGCATTTCTTATACTGATTCTTCCATGGCAATCCATTTTACTGGTCATTCCGATCCATTCATAAATTAATTTTTGCTCCATCTTCTTTGTATCCTCAGTCATCTTATCTTCTTTCTCCTCCCGGATTCTTCTTCTTTGTGGTTTTCTGTTCACCAATAGTTTAAGGGCGGTTGTGGAAATGAATGGGCTGATTTTACTCATCCGGAGTCAGGGACCTTTTCTGTTAAGTGAAAGTGACTGTTGAAGAGATGAGACGCACCACTTACTTAAATTTTTATTGGATATTGATGAACTGAATTTTTTTTCCTTTCTAAAATTTCTTTCCCTTTTTTTATAAATAATTAAGGTTTTGTTTTCTTTTTACGTCCTATTAATCCGGGTAGCTGGTCAAGAGGTTTTAGTGCAATAGATATTATTAATAATATTATTTCTTCGGAGATAACATATGCTATATTGATGTCATGAGTAACCTCGAAGTTATTTAAGCTGGAGTCATTGAAGGATTTGGAAGTCCCCCAAGGATTTCAAGTGATGAGAACTGCTCTGGCTTGATCCCCCATAGATGACAGGTTCAGCTCCTTCTGTCAACTTAGGAAGTATTAGATATTTATCACTAGGAAATTTCCGAAGTAATACCACTATTTTTTTTTAGTATTAAAATAAAAATTATATCTATGACTTATTATTGCAAAACAACATTTCTTAAAATCGTGTTCGGTATTTTATATCCAAAATAAAATTTCAGTTGGCTTGGAATAATTTTATAGTTTTTTTATTTATTTCATCTTCGACATTAATAAATTTAATTCATAACGGTCTGTTATAACGAACATTCTGCTGCCTTTGCCTTTGCATAAGTTGTCAGCTAACAATTACTATATAACATTTTTATCATTAACTTTATCGTATTTTTTCTGACGAACAAACTTTGGATTCTTTTCTCGCAGAATTAGTTTCCAAGAAACTTATTATTGTAGCGAGAAAAAAAAAATACACCTGCGTAGTATATTAAATGTTTTGAGATCATTTTTTGATTTAAGATAAATAAGTTAAAATAATCTCAGAATAAATGTATAGTAGAAATATTTGAGAGTGCGATAAGAAAAAATAACGCTTGTTAATATTACATCATACATGTTAATATTGCAACTGAAAACCTGCATTTGTTTATTTACGACATTGGGCCTTTGAATATTTTTTAATTATATTCGCTTTATATATATAATGATAATAATCCAAATCTTATCCTTATCATGGTGACAAAAATTTTAATATAATTATTAAATATTTTTTAAAAGTAAGGCGCTCTTGCTATTTGAGACCCAAAAACATATCCCGGTGGTCATTATAGGATTAACTTCCCTTCTCTTCATTGACTACTTTCCCATCTATCTCGCAATTTTTGCGAATTATGTGGAGGAGTGGACACTTCGTCCATTATGTGAGGTCTCTTGAACATTTTTAATTTATTCAAATAAGTATTCAATTATTTTTCTTGTCATGGTGACATTTAAATTAAAAATATTATTTTTAAATATAAACTTAGGAAGTTTGGTTAAGGAAACCTTTAAGCTTAAGATGCTATTCTAAAAACTTCGATATCTTAATAAAGTAGTTAGTATTTTTATTGTTAAAGATTTTTTTCATACATATTATGCAATCATTAGTACAACCTTCTTTGTAAAAGGGAGATACCGTACCTGCCATTCTATTTTACTGCTTCTTTTTCTTTGTTCTGTTTGGAAACTAAAAGGTACGTGTTAAGAATTCTGTCCCACCTAGGTAGTTCTAGGGACTTATCTTCTACATTATCGACGTCTTTTGTTTCCTCCGTGAGTCGCATTCTTCTTGTTTCACTTTTACGTGGTTTTATATACTTACACCCTTTTGATTGGCATTTTGATGATATGGGCTTTAACAAATGTATATTGCTAAGACTAAATAAGCTTATTATTTTAATATCCATTAACAAATAACTTTCAAAACTATACCAATTAAAAAAATTGGTATAGTTTTGGTCACCTGTGGAGTAGTGGCTACCATAGCAGCTTACAAGGCTAAAGGTCGCATGTTTCCATCATGTCTTAAAAAGACCTATCTTTTTTTAAAGGGAGTGAAAAAACCTTGACCATCTAGGCTGGCTTTCTGATGGGCCCGAAATGGAGGTCCTTGCTCGTGCGATCTCAGGTACTCGTTAAAGATCCCTTTCCTAATTATACCTGGATAGGCAAAATTTAGGAGTCCCACTATAGCATCGTTCGATTGGCATAGTAGCAATTTATCAGTCAATCTAAATCAAAACCAAAGAAAGAAAAGTACCGTCTTTATCTATATAATAAAGAAGCTATTTATGAAACCTTCAAAAGGCTCTTATATACACCCTCTAGAATTTCTCGAAATTTAAATACTCCCAGTAACCTCATGAAAGTATTGTTTCGTTCTGAAATCTATTATCTGATTCATTTCCTCTATTTACATAAGCGTGTTTAAGGGATTTTAAATGGGTTACATAATGCGTCTATACCCTCTGGTGACGAATGAAGTGAGTCAAAATTCGATTTCATTTATTTGAGTTGTTATCTACAATACATTATCAATTAGGAAAAAAGCAAATTGAAATTAAAATAACTGCATATCGCTCAATCCTTTCAACGACGTCATATCTCAAAAAAAAATTATTTTTTTTTGAAACAGAAAAAAAGTCCTTTATTATCTTGAACGATCTATTACTTAGTAAGAAGTTAGTAAATATCTATATTACGGAGGCTTAATATCTATGCTACTTAATACATTTTATTCTAATTTTAAACTTAAAATTTACTCTCCTCAAAAAATATTGATTGTTTTTTTGAGATATTACGTTCTTTCTTCGATATTTTCTGATTGTGTATATCGACCTCAGATAAGATCAACCCTTAATGAACGTCCCATGTGTTTTGTTCTATCTAAATCGATATCAACTATGCCAATGATTATTCTTAATCTATACTATATTGGTGAGAGGAACGTTTAATTTCTAAGATTACTGGAATTGCTTCTCACGTGGTCTTCCTTTAGTTGTTAATGGTGTGTGTGTGGTATGGGAGGATTATTGAGGTTCCAACACAATGGGAGGCAATTCTGAAGATTGGAACCTCCATTGGAGCCAAATATATAGCATTCCCTTTGTGGAGCAGTTTCTCTTCTCTTGTGGGGCTGTTTAGGTAATTCTCCCGGCTTTATAGTTGTTAATTATCTACTTACACAGTGAACAGGGGTATTCGTGTTATGATGTTACGAAGAAGGACCTCCAACTTCGTTAGCCGTAGTTGTTTTGAAGTTAGTGAGCCAATAGGACTTGCAATGTTTCCTGCAATGTCTTTGTTTCGTTGAGGCGATTCCATTTGGCTTTAATTAAGTTTGTTATAAACTTGTATTCTTCAAGCTCTGTTTTTTCTTTATTTTACAAATATTGATGTATTTATGTAATTAAAAAATAAATAATGGTATGATAAGTTAATTTTTCAAAATAGGTGGTATTGAGTTTTTTTATGAGCTCCAGTATATCCAATTTCAATTGCAGTGCATACAACTATGTCACAAAAGAAGAAAGAGAAAAATTGATCGCATGATATTTATGTGATTCGGCTGAATGAAGATATTTGGTTTCTATTTGCAAATGGGTCAACATTAAATTCATTACAACTATATTAGTACTACTATAGTATTTATTTTTTGTAATTTCCATTATTTTAAATTAATGCTTAAGTGACTCATTCTTTTCTTAAACTGAACCCAGAATCTAATACTATCATTAATTAACATGAACAGGAATGGTCTCTATGGTTTCGAGGAAGTGTTTCAAGCTCTTGATTTTTTTTTTTTTTTTTTTTTTTTTACATATCTGTTCGAAAGAAGGATGACTTGGGGGAAAAAAAGACCTTGAACATACGCTTAAAAATTCTTTACTCCCTTTTTGCCAAATCTTCTAAATTGAATATTAGACAAAAACTGAATACATAAACCTACTTACTTAAAAGCCATTTGGACATACGCCTCACAGATTTTCGGCCCAGCTAAAAAGACAATTACAAACTTTTCAATCCAAAATTTTAAGACTAATTACAGACGCTCCCAGGTACGTAAGTAACCAAACTCTACATACAGATTTACAACAACCGACTATCCAACAACATATACGAACGCCTTACTCACGTTTTTTTTTTAAATTGGAAGGACATAACAACAGATTAATTCACGACATGGCCATTTTTTTCTAGTATTTTTTGGCTTTATCGATGACTGTTTGGATGTTCAGGTTATTGTGCAATAAGTCTTTTGTCACATATTGTGGTGCGTCTATTATTTTCATAGATATTAATACTAATAAATATTAGAAATTAATTTTCAATAAACATCCATCATTCAGGAAGTCCAATTCGTGAGATTAATTCGATACGTATTTTTCTCAATTAGGACATAATATCCATTTTCATTCCTCTTAGGGTCTTGTCGATTTTATTTTTTTTATAGCTGTTCCTTTTAATAACATTCTTCATATTCTGTTTTGGAATGATGGTAATCAAGAACAGCGAGCGTCTGACGGTTGGTACGTATACTAGTTTTCTATAGTTAATTTTTCGAATTCAGTAATAATTTATAAGCCGCAAATAAATGTATATGTATCATAAAAATCTTAATTTATTTTTACATACGGTCCCGGCACATTGAGTTGATATAATCATTGCAATTGTAATGAAAGATAGATAATAAACAAATTGAAAAAATCTTACTTATTTTTGCTAATAATGTACTAATAGAGCGTTTAAATTTTTTCGAATTATTCTTTTTATTGTGTTGACTGATTTTTGTTAATTTGTAACTATTTTGCTGAACATCAAATTTCTGCTCCGAGGGCTTCAATTATGCTTTTTCATGAATATTGAAGTTTTTAAATATATTGATAATAAAATGAATTTTTTGCTTTATATTTGTCTAAATTATAAAGTTTTAGACATTTGACCCTCATTTTAAGAAAATTTATTTATTTCGATCATAATTTTCATAATAAACAACGGTTACGGTATTTAAATGTTGGTTATCCATATAGAATATGGAATTCGGGCAGATTATTATTAATTATTCCTTTTTGAAGTTTTCTCTGTTATACCTTGCCATTATGGACGATTCAGGCACCTGATGGGCGGAGTAGTAGTGTATTGTATTAGTGATAGAAAGTGATCAAAGACTATCTGTGCCATTGACCCCCTCTATGAACCACTCCCTTGTTGACCGCTGTCATCATATTGATTTTGCTAAATCATTCAGCTTAGAGCAGTACCAAGAAATTGATCGCGGGGTACTCATAACTCAAGATAGTCTTGTGAATATCTCGTATAATATACTTATATCATATAAATTTTTCCTGGCTATAATTTTTTTTTTTTATGTATGTGAATGGTTTAAAAATTCTGTATATAAAACGTGATCTCTAATTGGAGTAAAAAATAAAAATAAAGAGTTGTAAATGTTCACCAATTATGAAAAAAATGAATGAAATTAGAATAATCGTAGGTGTTCTAGAAAAAAAGAATACAGCTCAATTTCCCCTTTAAAAAATGTCGATCTCAAGAATATGGAGTGTTTAAACCGGATGAATTTAATAAGCGATTTCCTAAGATTTAGTTCTATGTAATAATTTTTCATTTTTGATTGGAATTCGGTCAAATACTCTGGTTCCCAAAGTTCGAAAAATTCAATTTTTGAGAAAGTGAAATTTTCATTTTTCTGTTTAAAACATAAATAAAAAGAAAATTTTCATTTTTTTTTTAAACAATACTTTGAAAACTAAAATCAGACCTATTAGATTTGTTACTGTCCATGTATTTTTGTATTCTGTGCAATTTGATCCATAGTAGTGAAATAGAGTAAAAGAGATGGATTTTGTTCTAGGAGAAATGGATACTGCTGCTGAATGGACAGCTAAATACTGAAATATGGTCACCATGAATTGTTTTTGAGGTTTAAATTTGCTTTGCTACCGTCCCGACGCATTATTTCCGGAACACAATGTTCGTATTTCTTTCTGCCCGGTCTGCCAAATGTTAAAAAGTTTATGTTCATGAAAGCGGGACAGGAGTTCTTCCACGTTTTCGATTAATGGTATTTCTAAAATAAACTGGAGTTATATTCGATTGAGAGAGAAATCATACAAAAATTGTATTAGAATCTTTCTTACTGACTTCTTTATAATCTTATCGAACGTTTTGATATTTAAAGATACGTTTATAAATGCTATATAATTTCATTACTTTTTATTTTACTATATTCTATTCATTAGAACAAAACAAATGATGAATCCTATATTTAAAAAATTCAATGGCCGTATGTTTTGTTACCATAAAAGTAGAAAAGTAGTCGATAAATTTACTTGAAACTTTTCTAAATGTTACTGTAAATCAAAATAAAGGTCATATCTACCTCTTATATTAATATACCAATACAATAGAAACAAATTTCTTACAAACAAGTTTCCTACCATTATTTTTTGCAAAATGATAGTTTCTTTCTTCGCTACAAAATTTAAAAACATCACGGAAATGGGATATATATACATTTATTTAAATGAATAATTTTTCCAAATAAATCCACATTTATTGAGGCATTTTTGTCTACAGCTACTATCTAAGGTGTACAGTTGATGGATTTTACATTGTTTACATACATTTACATACTTACATTACATACAGTTACATACATGTTTACATACATACATAATAAAAAAATATTTCCTATTATTTAATGTATTTTTACATATTTTTTGATATATTACGAATGTGGAGAAATCGACTCTTCCATTCAGGAATCAGCCATTGATTTTTTGGGGAAGAGAATCAACTCCCCCATTCCCTCCCTCACCGTTATCAGTTGGGTGTGAGGAAGGGAGACCTCGGGGGTATTATTGGGAACTTTTAATCACCTCTGGGTTCGAGTATTATTATAAGTCGGGGTGAATTAGCCCCGGCCTGCCGAGAAGAGATATAAAAATATTGATGGAGAGAGGGTGGGATTTATCAGAAGAGACTTGGGGGTGTGTGGTGATAGCTGGTCCGTGAATAAATAGCTCTGTGGAAGTAATTATCGAAGGCTCAAAGCTCACGGATTGTGTGTGTGTCTGCCCATTGTCTCTGTTTCAAACAACTTTCGGTCGGGATTATTTTACACTTGGCCCAGTTGTCTGACGAGAAACCGAACATTAGTTATTTCTATGTTTTCAGATTAACTTTCTAGTCTTCATCAGGCTTCTGTTCCATATGGGAGGGAAAAAAATTATATTGCTCTAAATCCGATACTTATAAATACCAATAATTTCAGGAATATGAGAATTATGCAAGGATATAAAATATAATTATTGATATTGATAAGTCTCTTATATTTTATGGCATATTTTACAATTTTAAAACATTATAGTAAAAGTAAAACTCGAAAGGCATTCCAGGTCAGAATAGCCATGTAAATCATATATGTCTCACTCTTTTCAACATCTACTTATCTAGATAGACGTGATTTTTTAGGAGAGTGAATTTTAAGTTTCAAATTGCCCTACCCGAAGGGGTCAGGATTTTTTTTTTTTAATTCTATTGTAAAATCTGTTAAGCTTCAGGAAATTCATGAGTAATAATATATGGGAGACCGTGATCAGGGCATCATATTTGACGCAGGTAGGGTGTGCGAGGTTGTGAAGCAGGTATACATGGGAGAATTTGCATTGACCGATTTTAAGCCGGCACAGGATTATTTCCTCTCTCCTAGATTTTCTGTTGCCGGTTGTCCATTTTTACAATCTGCTTCATTCCATTGTGTCACTAATTTGGATTTAACGTGTCTCACCCAGTCCTCTCAGTGGATAGTGTTGTAGTTTGTATCACACTTCTTCTCGCCCCGTTAGAGTTCGCGCTACCATTTTGTGAACCACAAATTTGAGTCATTATTGTTTTTAAAAAGTATCTATAAATTAACTAACTGTCAAAAAATAAATAAAATAATTCACTTGATTTGATGTGACATAGCGGTTACCAGCGAACATCATATCATTTTTAGACTAAAGATATAGGGAAAGTGTGAACAGAAAAGAAAACAAAAGACTGTAACGTAGTTCATATTCGTTTCATTCATCGATTGTTAATTCATCGATATTCGTCTCATTCTTCATATCATATATATTAATGGTCCGATATCCGTGATTTTTTTTTCTTTTTGTAGGGCATCGAATAATATTTAAAATTTACATTTTCCTAATTGCCATAAAATTAATAGTTTTCGAGGCATGCAGTTACCAACGATAGCGTATATATATACTTACACCGATATTTGAGGCCATATCCGATATTTGAGGACAATTTGTCAAAGTGGTCTCACATATAAAGTAATGATATTCTAATTGTATCAATAGTGCTTGTGCTGTCAAGGGATTAAATGATTATTATGTAAAAATTGTAATAATTTAATATGCGGACACAAATGTTTTTCGTTGTTAATAAAGGTCTGTAGTTAGCCCAAACATTAGATAAAATAAAGCAACACAAATAAAAATATCTGTTGGTAAACATTTCATTAAGATTTATTTAAATAACAAACAAATAAATAATTGGAGTTACACGTTAATTGAATTATCATCTTCATTAAGGTTACACGTGTTTCTTTGACGATATCCATTAGAATTAACGCCAGAAGTATTCTGCTCCCATCTCCCAATTGGCGAGGATGAAATTGAAATAGCCGTTAATCCAGACAGTTATGATAACAGGCACTGCTGAGGCCATTATAATCCTTAGTATAATGAGGATGGGGGTGGGAGAGATGGGTGAAAGAGAGAAAGAGATGCTGCTGCAACGGAGACATTAAAAATATCGAAAAGGAAATTTCATCATCCCGAGGTGAAGAATTAATCTTTCAAATGTTTCCTCTTCCCTTTCCACTGTTTTTTTATTCTTTTTATCCCCTTCTTTCTTTTGTCTTTTTTATCTTATCCTCTTTTTCTTGTTGGATATTATTTAAGTAACTGACTACATTAGGGACTAGCCGCCTTGGTTGGCCTGTTTTGAACTTCTCTCTTTCTTACAAAACTTTTGTCGATTTTTTTTTTCTTTCTGCTGTTATTTATTTTATTTTTACAATTGTGTATAACTGTTTATTAATACGTAGCTTTCCAGATTGTTAAAGGGAGAAAGGATTGTGCGTTTTATCTTTGTTTTAACGTAGGTGGACTGTAAACTGTTAAGAAGGCATTACGGCTGTTGAGGGGGCTCGTTATATGGAGCCAATGATCCGGAGGTAATCCTTAGAGCCCCCTGGAGAGAGCCCCCATACAATCATGGACCCCTCAAAATTAATAAAGTTTAAGGGTCCCTAGTGGTAGCTGTTATAAATAATGTATTTCTTCCCCTGGCCGTTCTAGATTTATTTCCCACCTTCTTTTTCTCCTTCCCTCTCTTCTATTAAATAGATTTTATTTGATGCTGGTCCGCTGTATATCCTGTTTCGCTTTGTTCTTTTTGTTCACCAAAATAAAGTTTACCGACACTTAATTTGTGACAATGAATTTCGCAATGTTTTTTAAATATTAATAATATATAAAGAAATTTAAGTTTGTTGTTGTTTGTTTGTTTATTTGTTTAACGTCCCTTTATGGTACTAAAGCTAATCGGATGATGCTACAGCGGGAGTCCTAAATTTTGCCTATCCAGATATAATTAGGATAGGGATCATTAACGAGTACCTGACATCGCACAGGCTCGGGATCTTCCTTTTACGTCCTATCCGAGGGACGGCATAGCTAAGGAATTTTTACTCCCTTTAAAAAATCCTAGGGCCACCATGGGGCGCGAACCCGCGATCTTTATTACTGTAGGTTGCCATGCTAACCACTACACCACAGGTGACCCCGAAATTTAAGTTTTCGTTAGTGACTTTCAACTTCTCTTATTAGATAATTTATATAATTATTTTTTGTTGTATTTTAATTGTTTTAAAATCATTGTTATTCTTTTTTCCTCCATAAAACGTTAAAAAATTATATAATCATATTTCATCAATATAAAGCTGATTGACTTTTAATTTTATTATTTATTTTTTTAAGTTATAAAAACTAGTAATTTAATTCAATAAATTGTTTGCCAACTGTAAGTTTGTAACGCCCAAAATAAATGAACACATAATATATCTGTTTTTTTTAATATGGCCAATCATAGTACGTAAAAATTTTAATGCTCTTTTGAGCTTTAAAAAGTAAAAAAAAACTAATAGTTGAAAAATCAATAAAACCACTTTTAATCAAAAAGAGAAGGAAATGGATCATGCATTTACAAGAACTTTTTGGTAGGAAATTTGATACGACATAGCTGGCCTTTTTTGTCTTCTGGAAAACCCGCTATATAGAACATATGATCAAAATGGCATTATTTGGAGGTAACTCACGTTTGAATACAATTGAACGGGTCGGGGCAAAATAGTGCCAAGCAACATTTTTAACAAAAGTCAACTGTAGCTGCATTTGGCTGTATATTACGTAGGACTATATGTCTATTATGGAAATGCCACCTAAATATGACTTTAGAGGCTCAATATAGTCATATTTAGGTGGGCCCGACCCCTTCAATTGCGTCATGAAATATTATTTTAATGTTTTATTACAGAAATTTTATTTTTTTCAAGCGTATTAAAACAATCGGAATGTTTTGAAATTATAAAGCAGGTCTCTACATCACCATATAGGAATTTTTCATGATAAAAATAAATTTCAATTATAACATATCTTATTCGAACGTGTTGAAAACATTTTTTTTTTTTTTAAATTCCAAATATTTATTTAATTTTATCTTTCATTTTAATCCTGCCTCAATTTACATTTTTATGAAAGACAGAGACCCACTGAAAATGGTCCTGTGTGGAGTTTGTGGGGAATACTAATGAGTTCTTTTTTTTAAGTTTATTTATTTGTTTTGTTTTTTTGTTTCAGCGGGTGCCACTCCTGTCGACCCAAAACAAAACGGGCGGCCGACAACAGCTAAACAAGGTAAAAAAGATTCTCTCTTTTATACCACTAATCATATTCCATAACATTTCGGCTAATCGAAAATGGCGACTCTCGACTGAAATGCCAAATAAAATAAGATATAATTTAATCTGAATGTGAATTAATTTTCTTTTATATTCCACGTGGCGTAGTAAAAATAAATTTCGTTATGTTTGAAGGAAATTAAAAATAATAATAGTTTGATTTGTATTTTTTTTATAGGTTTATCATTAATTGAATGCTATAACTTCTGATAAATAAAGCATAACTGCGTTGAAAGATATTACATTAAAATAATGAATATACTTAGTTATTTATTTATTCACTGAAATATATATTTACATAATTACTTAGATTATAATTTTTATACACCGCGTGTTACCTATTTTTTTATTCCTTAGTAAAAATTTCTCAACGTTTTGAGATGACTTCAGAATAATTTTGTCTTAACTAGAATGTCATATTCAAGACATGAGGGGGACGCATTTTGATGCCTTGGGAAGTAAGGCTATTTATCTTTATTTTAACTTCAATCATGTACTTTTATAAAATTACTATGAGCTTTGTGAGGGAAGGCCCTTATGTAATACCTTCTTATTTTATATTAACACGTTCTCGCCGGGACTGTTTAATGCTTTTCGCTTTATCGGCGGGAGCTGTTCCAGAGCATTATGCAGTACCTATTGGCAACCCAACGATAATAAAATAAGAAATAAAAATATTATCCTACTAGTATGTTTATAATACGGTATTGATTATAGTTGTTATTAAAAAAATAAGTGTTTATACGTTTATAAGTATATGAATATAAATATAAATAAATACAAATAAATGAATTTACGTTAAATTTTCATTACATTAATTTATTATTACTATGAATTTACATTAATTTTCAGCTATGCAGAAATTATTTCTACTTTCTTAACACTTTGGCTGCCATGTCACCTGAAATCGAGTAACTGTTATCTTTTCAGAGAATTAAATATTAAAATTGTGTCGAAACGAGAGCGTCAATCTCAGGTATTCTTTTTCGGCAGTCGAAGTGTAAAAAATCTAATTATTTGGCAGAGGCGGCATTCTAGTGTGTGCCACCTAACCGTTGGTACACGCCGCCCGATGAGGCAGTCAAGTGTGAGCCACCGTTGGCACACACCGGCGTGAACGTGTTAATCCTGATTTATGCTATTGATATTAGTTCCGGCTATGGCCAATCTTTTCTTGCCAAAATAATATATTTTATTTTATTTAAGAATTGAAAAGCTAATTGTGCTCTTAAATGAAAAGCTTAATAATTTTATTCTTCGAAACCTTTCGGAACAAATGATGTCTAATAAAAACTTTGCTTGAACAACTAACATCAAAGACAATACGATTATTTTTCCCAAACTAATAATTTCCTTCCTATACTTTCATATTAAGGTAATCAATATATATATTTTCTATGTCATTTTCATTTCTATTTATTATTTTCCATCATTCTCAAAGCAGTTTCGGACTGTTTTTTTTTTTTTTTATTTTTTTTTTTTTTTTTTTTTTATTATCTTTGTATTTTTGGTAATAATATTTGATACAGGACTGCACTGGTTTGCGGAGTGCGGTGTGCCTCCGGACGAACGAGATTCCCCAAGGAAGACTTACCACGGTAATAGTTTGCTGTGAGGACTAACGAACCCATGTCGCGACATTTAACAGCCCATATCCCTGTTCGATCCCAGTCTTTCCTTTTTCACGTTTTGTTTGTTATTTTGTGGCATTTGATTGTCTTTTTGTTTTGTTCCAATGGTTGTCATAAAACTGCCTTTAGCATTATAACATCCAACACCATTTCTGAAATACTATATTCTCCGGTGGGAAATGTACAAAACATTAAAACTTAAAATGAACTGCATGAAGAAAAGAAAATAGATTAGGATTGACAGTTCAATCCTTCCTAATATTTGTTTGTTCAGTTCAATCTAATTTTAAAGGTTTGAGCATTGTCTTTTTTAATTCCCTGATTTATTGACTGATATACTAGCATGTTTTGTGTTATTACAAAAATATTATTCAGTTTTAGTCTTGGGACAGTTGAATTTACTATAACGTTGTATAATGCTAGCAAAGCAAACTGTACTATAATGTTTTCAAAAAGATAATATTTTTTTTTTCGTAATGAACGTTTCCCTCAAAATAAAAAATACGGTATTTTAAATTTAATGTATAATATTTGTATTATTTACTTTGATTAAACCACTCGTGTTATTGTTTTTTATTAATATAATCTCGAATTTCGTGTAAATTTACAAATCTGAACTATAAGTTAATTTGCTGATTGGCAAAAATTTAAGGAAAAAGGGTATCCAAAAAAATGAATGAAAAGATCAATTTATTTCAAGGTTTCCCTCAAAAGGAAATATTAAATATGGTTTTCTAAATGTAATGTATGATATTTTAATTATTTACGTGAACTAAATAACTACTCATGTTTTATTGTTATTGTTAACATTATCTGGAATTGTGTGAAAATTTGAAAAACATTGGCTATTGGCAAATATTTAAAGAAAGAGGCATTCAGATCAAGTTATTCATTCTTTTGTTGGAGTATCCTTTTCAACTTAAATTTTCCTTACTATTTTTAGAAGTTATTAATATTCTAGCTATGCGAGAACCAAATCTTCTGAGATTCAAATATATTTTACAGGGTTTTCACTTCGTGATTCTATTAATTAAAAGTTAGATAAATCCTGATATTTCCGTTATAAATTAAAAATATAAAATTTTGTAGATCTATATAATTTGAATTATTCAAAAATATTTTAAAAATTCAGTAACGATTAAAAAAAAGTATTTGTTACGGTTGTTTGCTCATAGTAATTAAAAGGGCTCTAATTTCTGTATCCTATGGATAACATCGAGCTGAGAGAACCCTAGATAATAGCATAAACTTTTTTTGTATTAAATTTTTTTTCCATTGTGTAAATTTTTTATGTATTTTGTTAGTGATTTTTGTTTGTATTTTTTATTTTTTTTATTTTCAGATAATATATATATATATATATATATATATATATATATATATATATATATATACAAACATTGAAATTTATTTTCTTAATTTTTTTCATATATTATTATGCAGAATATTTATTTTAAATATATCAAAAAATAATTTCGTTTTTACTTACTTTCAGAATAGTCCAAAACTGATTAATTTTACACTAAGCTCATCACCAATTTAATTGACTCTTTCCTCAACTCTTCTCTTGTTTGCTATTGAAAGAAAGTTCTATGTCTTATTGTGAGAAGGGAAGAAAGAAAATAAAGTTAAAGGAAAAGAGACCACTCTTTCTTTCACTATTCCCGCTAAAACTTTCTAATGCACCCTTAACCTTTCTTAGGAAACAAGAGTTGGATAATGTCTAGCCGAGTTTCTCAAGTTGGATTCAATTAATGAAATTGTGAAGTTCACTGTTGTGTGCTTCTGATTAAATTCTCTCGTATCAAGAAAGCTGCCTTCTAAGATTTTACAATCGGCTTTAGTTAACTGGGTGGCAATATTAAGAGGCATCAGTCACTTCTTGGGAAAAACTTCTACTGACAATCCTGTTTCCAAGTTTTTCAAGGAACGGTTGTAAAGGATTCGTATTAATTAACATCTATAAAATCCCGCTTTGGATTCATATTATTCTCCTCAAGACTTCACATGTATTATTTACATATTATACATAACACCGTTTACCATAAAAGATAAGTTTTTTCAATGAACTTCAGTAAATTATTTTATTTTTATTTGAGATAGGCACGTTTTTCCTCTACATCATTCCAAATCATATTGAATGTGGTCTTTTTTTTCGGTCACATATAGTTTAATTTTTGGTTGGATTAAACTTAGAATGTTTTTAATGATTCCAAAGCTCCCGATGCTTTTGAATTTTACACAAAACATGAGCGATGCAATGAATGCAGGTACCAGAAAAAAAAATTCGGGGGGTCTTGGTGGGTTAAAAAAAAAATAAAATATCAAGCGATATATATATATATAATATATTTCACTCTTTTTTTTTCACCACCCGTGGTGCGATTTGTATTAGTTACCTTACACAAAATATCGTCCAAATGTTTCTGAATTTTACCTTTCTCATTCAGAAAAAAGTGGCAAGAAAAAACAAATTTTTTCACAAAGTTTCTCCTATATCAAGAAAATCTCAAAAAAAATTAGTATACATAATTTATATTTATACAATGTATAATATGTGTTGAATAATTTTTATTCGTTTATTGAATAATTTTTATTTAATAATTTAATTTAATAATTTGTTCGTCGTTTATTGAATAATTTTTATTCGTTTAAATTGATCCCCAAAATTTATATGGAAAAAAAAGTATGGTTAAATTTTTTTTTAACTCGCCTTTTTCTATTTTTTTTTCAAGTATTACTTTTTTAAAAGATAAAATGGTTGGTAAATCGGTTATAAATGAATCAAACAGCAGAAAGTCCATTGTACATTGAAGAGAGATATAAAAGCGTAATATAGTATAAGTACAGAAAATAATGTATCTTCCAGTAAGTGATGAAATAGTTTTTTTTTAATGTTGTATACCCAAGTATTTTATTATTATTAAAATTTAAAAATATAATATTAGCATTATTAAAAATATAATTACATTGAGGTTGGTGGTATTAGTTGGATTAACTCTACAGATTTTTTTTTTTTTTTTTTCCAAAGGCTTTAAACATAAAGAAATCATTATAAGCTCTTAAACCGTTCGCCACTTTATGAATCTTGTCTAGAAAGACAGTCCCAATTTTAATAAGTTATAATTTTCAGCGGGATTTCCCAACAGCCTCTGAGATTTGTATGCAAATGGTGTGAGCACCCCTCCCTCATCTTCATTCTCCTGCCAGTTGAAAATTTCATGCTAATTTATGGCGCCCGGAGCCTAATGTCTTTTTAACCCCTTCAGAAAGCATCTACCAAGGGTGGTTAGATGTATTAAAGATTCCACTATTTTACTCAAATTTATTTTTAAAGCAGCCAATTATCATTTGCTATTATCACATTTGGAGAGTTTTTTTTTATTTATGTAATTTGAAAGGTAAGAAAAAAGGGTGGCAGCTGTTTATTTTGGATAGTCATTAATTTTGTGGGTTAATAATGAAATATCTCCAAGATAAACCACCTGAACAGTGTCCATTTTTACAGAAAAAATTGTGTTGAAACCTCAAAACCCTTCATCGCCACCACCCTTGAGTATGATTTATGAATTATCCCAATGTTGCACCTTACCGTCTCAGCTCTCTACAATAATCTTCTTTCTCTTTTCTTCGCCAAGAAACATTTATGGTGAAAAGTATTTGATTTCCATCCTGGCTTCTGCTTCTGTAATTCACAGCCCCTCCTGAGTGCCTTCAGTTAATTAGTGTGTTTCATTATGCTTTTGCTGGTCTATGATTTAAAAAAAATTATTTATTCTTGTCACACCATTTTGATCACATCGTATACCTCCTTGATTCGTCTTATTGTGTATTTTCTCTGCATCATCCTTCTCAGTGTTTTTCTTTCAGCCTTTTCAGGTTCATTGAATTTGCCATTTCCTTAACTTTAATTTGACTTACTTGAGCACATTATTATGTAAGTTTGAAATAGTCCCCCTAAAGGCAGTTAATAAGTAACCTAAACAATACATCCTCCTTCTATTCATGATGGTTAAGAATATTTAGAGAGTTTATGTATTACAATGTAATTAAATCAATAAACATATAATTCCTTGAAATTCAGAAGATAAGTGATATGTATTATATATTACTGATTTAACTGACTGTTCTTAAGCATCATGTTTTGATCTTTCTTTCTTTTTTTTTGTTATTAATAATATTTGAGTGTTGTATTTATGGAAAATTGCGATTAGAGCATCTCAATAATTTTATCCTTTATGGATATTTGCTAAACAAACTATTATTAATATATAATACCTTTCGTTGTTATCTCTGACAATATTTGGTCAGTTTGCAAGTTTTTTTTTTCCTTCTTCCTTTGCAATGTAAGGGATGGAGTTGCCACTGTCCATTTCTTGTATGCATTTATATTTATTTATAATCTAAGTCATGTTATTTTCTATTAATGTTTTTGTTGTTTCACATCCTACTAACATGATATCTACATATTCTCTTGATAAGGTTTTTCTTATTTCTGCTGATTCAAAGCTTATTTTTATTCTGCCCGTTTCTGGAGAAATATTTTTCATGAAATTTGATAGTAATTTACATTTACGATAAGTTGTGTGTATTAGATAAAATCTATAACGAACATAATGTAACATTCCATAGAATGGATAGCATATTCATCTGATTTTATTATTCTTAACCGTGTATTACTAATGAAATTTCATTATTCAATAATCGAATGGCTCACCTCAACAAAGGTGTAACCCACAAAAGCAAAATTTTTCAGCAGAGATAAAATATGCTTATAATTCGGGGCAATTCCTTTTTTAAGTTAAATATCGTTTTGTTGTGCTGTTTGCACCTATTATAAGCTACCATGTAAATTTTCAGCACATTATCGGCTCTGCTGAGAAATTTTGCTTTTGTGGGTTACACCGTTTTTGATGTGAGCCATTCAGTTGATTTATACTTATCAATTGATATATATTGTATTTGATAGAAATTTTATAGTTGATCTAGTTTCCTTATGATGGACCATTGTGTAAGATGACTGAAAATGTCTAATTCTATTACAATATAAAAATTAGTGATGTAAAAGTAATAAATATAATAAATGTTATTATTCACTACAAACTGAAAAAGGACAGAAATTAAAAGTTTCACAAATGTTTCA
Source organism: Aelia acuminata (assembly GCA_911387785.2). Lineage (NCBI taxonomy): Eukaryota > Metazoa > Arthropoda > Insecta > Hemiptera > Pentatomidae > Aelia > Aelia acuminata. Next base: position 86,506,741 of record OU426982.1, on the reverse strand, counting down.
TTTACCAGGCCCCCGTTGGCTCTCTGAAGATCTTAATGCAGAGCTGAGCCCAGATGAAGGTACTTAAAAAAAAAGAGAATTACCCAACTGTAGAGCCGAACACGCCACTTTATAGTTTTAGATATGTAGTGCTTCATTTATAAGTAAAGAGCTAATTAACTAAAACAAATTTCTCTCATAATGATATGAATATCATTATCAATAGAAGAGTTCAGTCAGCCTTGTCCTTGAAAATTATGTTTTATTTTGCATATTTGTAATTTTTAATGGTTAAAAAAATCAAGAACTGCATGGCTTGTAAAAGTATATATATAAATAAAGATAAATTCAATGTATGTAATGCATCACCAAATTTTTAGCTATTGCAACAACTACTAAGATTTTTATTTCACTGATTTTGAAGGTGTAGTTAAATCAATTAGTCACTTAAAATTTTCCACCAACTTAATTAATTGAACTCTACAGTTGGGGCTGCATGTGCTATCTGCAAAATTTAATAATTGTTGGATGTTTAACTAAAGTTTTTACAGTGTATTTGTGCTGAATAAAAGAAAAATGATATTAACGTTAAAAAAAATATATGGTTTTATCTTTTTTTTTTTTTGTTTGTTTACTGTTTATTTGTAACACTAAAGAGCCAAGCAATCTTAAATCAGGATTTTCTTATAATCAAAGATTTTATAACCTACTTTATTAATATTAATATTTTTAGGTGTAGGTAGATGTAGCTGCAATTTACATTTTTTTTTTTTTGTGTTCTTTTTTTCTATAATCAAGCCTTCCAGCTGCCAAGAGAGCTATTTTTATGTTTTATTTTAATACGTTAACGCATTGTCATTAAGTAACATGCATTGTGATGTGTTAATTGTGAATATGTATGTTTAAAATTTACCTTCTTGTGAATATTTGTTGATGAAAACGGTTTTATTTTCTAGGAAAAGAAGGACAGTCACAGGTTGACAGAGAAGAGAGACTTAGAATTCTTCGGGAAAAACAAAATGAAGAAAGGCAAAGAAAACTTGATGAACTCAAACAACAGGTAATGAATGCATGTTGTTTTACATTTTTTAAATGCAGCTAAAACCACCTTTTTAAAAATTATTTTCATAAAATGCCCAAAATATTGCTATAATTGCTTATATAGCCCTCAGAAACTATAAACCATTATTAGTGTGATTAATTTCAGTTCCATGTTTATATAAAAGGAATTTTATATGCAACATTCTTTAGAAGAGTCAAAAATTACAAAAAGACATGGAGTTATATCATTAAACATGAAGATTTTATTTAAATACCTAAAAACACAAATTTTATTTTGCTATCTTGATAAAATACTAAACCCGTCATTAAAAGAAATGACTTAAATATGTTTTAAATATATTTTGAAATGACATATTCAAATGCAGGATCAATCTTATGCATTATGAGTTTCTCCTTTATTATTTTGTTTTCTTTACTATATTTTCCCTTTTTTTTAATAAGTTTTATACTTTTAGGCACTTGCTGCTCAGAAATTTCGTGAACAAAAGGAAGAGGAAAGAAGGAGACGATTGGAAGAATTACGAGTACGAGACACAGATAGAAGACATCAGGTGGAAGAAAGAAAAAGACAGATCTGGGAGGCTGAAAGGGACCGTAGGGAAGCAATTCTTCGTAAAAATCAGGTTAATATTTGACATCGTCTCGTTGCTGTAATCTTAAATTATACCTAAGATTGTAAAAATGTTAAATGAATTCTGTAATTGAGCTACCTTTTGTTTATCATGCAAACAGGAAAGAGAAGCGAGAATCGAGTCGAAAAGGAAAAATGAACGGAGTTCGATAGTTTTTGCCTTCGGTAGTTCAACGCCTCGGATGTTGGAGCCTGGAGATACTGGTTCCACATATTGGGCTACTAGAAGGTAATGGCCCATTTTTTTATTATTTATTACTAACCATTGAAGTTGCTTCTGTTAATTTATTGATTGAGAATATTGTTTGATTCACGATCATACCAAGATGTGATGTAGTGTATCGTTAACCATTTGATTTTAAATTCGAATTATAAATTTTAACCCAAAATTTACATCTGAGTGAAATAATTATGATTATTTTTATAATTATGATTATTCATAATTATGAATTATGAATTAAATTAATTTATGTAATTGAATTCTGACTATATTATTCAGAATTCAACCTTAAATTTTTGATATTTATTTATTTTATTAATGGATATTGTTATCTATTTAATTTTTTATTGTTTTTATATACCACATTAAATTTTAAATATTGCAGTTTTTTTGATCTGTGATTCAGTTTATTTTTCAATTTCTTTTAGTTCAATAAAAACTGTAAACATTTAAAACATGATTGTTTTCAGAGCGACTTCCACTTCTAATGTAATGACACTCTCACTGTCAGCAACACAACCTGGTCCACTGACTCGAAGGTCATCCGAAAGAGAATTAGATGGTAGTAAAAAGCGAGCTACTTCTGCCGGTGGCATAGAGCGAAAAACACAAGGTTGGCATTTGCTTTTTTGCGAAATTACTTGCTTTTATTTTAGAATACACACCTGGCTATTTTATTCACTGATGATATTGTGCATCCGTGTGGTGAATTAGATGCAAGTTAAAGCTTAGAGCTCAATCAGTTATGATCAATTTTTCAGATCGCCTGCGGATGAGCTCCTCGATTTATGAAGTGTTCCAGTGGGGTGTATCCCCTCCTGACTCCCCTAATTCCCAAAAACCCTTAAACCCTTTCTTTAAGCCTGGTGAGTCAATGATTTTTATAAAAAAGAAGATTCAAAAACTGCTTTCCACTAACAGTCTTGTCCCCTGCTCAACTTTTTTTTGTGTTGTGAGTTAGTGTTTACTGTTTTGTTTTTTAATTATACCACAGGTTGTGTCTTACATAATAATTGTTTGGTTTTGTTTGATATTTTAGATCTTCTTTTAATGGTTTACGCTAACAAGAAATAGGTTCAATGTTTAGTAGTCGGCTTTCCAACATCGATCTTAACTTTCAAAATAATATTTAGTTTGACCATAAGCCAACATTGGCGGATCCAGGTGGGGGCTGCAGCCCCTCCCTTTGGAAAAAATTTTGTCATTTAAAGATAGAATTTGAATTTCCTTATTGTAAGGAAGCAAGTTAAAGAACAAATAATGTGCAGAACAAGTAGGTTTTTAGTTGTGAGAAAGGAACATAATGGTAAAAAAGCTGATTAGAAGATCGAAATGAAGGGCTGTGTGGCTGCAGCCCCCTCCTTTAGGACTGCAGCCCCCCCTTTACGATCGGCTGGATCCGCCCATGTAAGCCAATCACATTCTTTGTTTCTTTTGCTATGTGTCTTCACATTTCCATCATCCAAACTTGCTGAGGTATTTTTTTATGCATTGTTACTATTCCACTAAAGACCTAAATTAATAATAAAATTAAAGCTTACACAAATTCATCATAATTTCATTTCATGCTATTTGTTGTTGTTCATTCTTTATTTTTGCTATTATCATTATTAATTTAATGATACAGTGGATGCTAATTTTATTCTCGACAAGGTTTCCTTTTTTTAAATTTAGTTTTTCTATATCTTTAAAATATTTGGTCAGATCAATCATGAGGGTAAAATTTCTGTTAGAGGATATGAATCGATAAATTGTCTAATTTCTATCTTTCTCATTACTTTCATTTATTTAATTTTTTTTTTATTGAATAAGAAAATAGGATATCATAACATAATGCTTTCGGAAAATGTCTTTAAAATTTGAAGTTAGTGAAGCACATGTTGTGATTTTGTTTATACCTTTTAAATCTTCTGCTTGCATTTATTTTGAAACAAGATTTTTAATTATTATTTCATTAGATATCAATCATTCACTTGTTAGTATGAAGTTTAACTTTAGCATTTTAACAAGCAAGTTTAACATTTAAATATTTACTTAACTTTTCTTTTCTTTCTTATTAGTCAAAAAAAATATTTATTTATTTATTTTAGAGTCAGGTCAGTTAAAAGGGCACCTACTGTATTATGATTTTAAACTTTAATATTTTTCTACATAAGTAAGATATAATTTTTCAACGTTTACTATATTTACACCCGACATAATTGTTTGTTTCATTTTTGAGTTATTATGTATGATTGTTAGCTTTATTTGGTTGAATCACAAAATCAAATGAATATCAGAATATGTTTTATATGACAGAAATCAGTAATTTCTTATGAAGTGTATTTTTTTTAATTTAAGACAAAATTTTTTTTTTTTTTGTTAACAAAAAAGTGTGAACAACATGCCTTACTAGTGAAATCGTTTGATTGTATTGAAAATCTTAATCATAAATCTTATAAATAACTCATAAGTTCCCTAATAGTGATTCATTAAATATTTTAATTTTCACTTATTCTTGCATTGTGAAATTTTAGGAATCCTTATTGCTATTTATGCTCTCCAAATTTAGTACTTATCCATTGTCAATATAATATATTTATTCAATATTTCTTTTTAAGTTATTTCAGTTATAAGTCTTTTCTCATATTGTAGTTGTCACTCATCGTTAATGTATTTTCATTGGGTGTGTTTGTGTACAGGGTAAAGATTCATAACTCTGTGTTTGTGGCATAGCTTTTGGCATATTAATTATATATTATTTGGCTTATTAATTATAAATTAGTGTCTTATTTTATGACCTTTTGTTATAGTGTATTGATTGATTATTATTTTTGTAGCTTCTTAGTTGCAGAAAATAAAATTTATTATTAAATTGTTCAATCCTTAGTTTTAGTGTTCTGGGTCAGTATTATTAATCAAATTGGAAAAAAATCTTTTTTTTATTTTCTGATTACGATAATGACTTTCATTGTAGGTAAATAATAATTTTTTTTTTTTGCTATAATATTTCGCCTGAATTTTTTTAGTTAGAATTATTTGTTTTCTTCACTTGTATCCTTAAAGTAGTTCGTACATCTACTTACTTTTTGAGCTCTTTATCTACCTTTTTTTTTTAATAGAACATAAATTAATTTTAATCTATTTTCATTTTATTGAATTTGCTGGTTTTGCATTATTAAATAAATTGCTAATAAATTTTGATTTAATTTATTTACCTAATTTAACCATGGTTGCAATAAAAAAATCCTATTTTAGAGTGTAATTGACCTACTTTTGCATGTTAAAGTATTAAATGCTGAGTAGTAAAAGTTTCAGAAATTTTATTTCTATATCTTAATTTTTTTTTTTTTTTATGTAATGTATGCCTATTACTGTTTTTTTTTCTGTATTTATCAACTTACAATCCACAGTTACATTTTCATTTTATGAGTTAGTAGATTAAAAGCATTACTATTATTATTTCAAATGTATCTCATTAATTGTGTTCAATGGGTTTAAACCATTGAATTTAATATTGCATACATGATATCAGGTTTATTTTATGTTCTGAAATATAAACTAAATAGCAAAAAAACCGGCGCACCACGATTTTCGTCGTTTTTTTCTTCCTAGTGTAAAAAATTTAATTATTTCTGTATGTGCCAAGTAAAGTATACTTTGTATGAGATAACAGAATGAAACAGATTGAAAAGCAAGAAATATCTGAAAAAAAAACAATTTTATTTTTAAAAAACCCAAACTCGTCTCGTATAAATGAATAAAATATTCTTCGGCAATTTTTCTTCATTAAATTTTTTTTTATCTCTTATTATTATTTTCTGACTAATGGGCAATGCCTCCCCTTGCTTGTATCAGAGCCGGGAATCTCCTACGCATGATGCTGATTAAGCTGGCAACTCTATCCTGTTGGATGCCGTCCCATTCTTCCACTAGCTCGAATCCGAGGCGTTGAAGGTCCATAGTAAGATCAAGTCGCCTTCGGATGGGCCTCTCTACCTCATCCCAGAGGTGTTCTATGGAAATAGGGTCGGGGCCTCAGGCTGGCCATTGTAGGGTGCATATACCGACTTCATTAAGATAGTCGGTAACCACATTTGCAGCATCTGGCCGTGCTTTGTCATGCTTTAACGTGAAATCATCACCTATGAAAGGGGGGAATTGCACTACATACTCTTCCAGAAGCTCAGATATGTACCTGTGTGCAGTTAGATTCCCTCTCTCGAACACATAGGGATCAGTCTTTGCCACTAACGTGATCCCACCTCACACCATTACAGACCCACCACCGTAAGGCACCCTTTCGAAGATATTGCATGGTGCAAATCGCTATCCTGGCCTTCTCCACACTCTAACCTGATGACTTGTAGCAAATAGTGAAAATCTTGATTCGTTTGAAAACAGTGCATGAGCCCAGTCGTTTACTGCCCATGCGGAGTGTTCCCGAGCAAACATAAAACGAGATGCCTGATGTGCTGGGGTGAGCTTAACCCCCGTTGCTGTGGCCCTTCATTGAAGGGAACTTTATGAAGCTGCCTTTGTACCGTATCCACACTGATATTGACATTTCGGGCAATACGATGCCTTTGATTGGTCTCCACGGCTGTCTGAAAGTGATTTCTTAGCGTCTGCATCACAATAAATCTATCGTCAGCGGGAACTGTCGTTCTGGGCCGAACTGAACCTGGCCTCTTGGTTATGTTACCAGTCTCCCTGTACTTCTGGACTACCCTGCGAACGTTGGTTTCTGGTAGCCCTAAGGCCTAGCCACATAACACTGGCTTCTCCCATCCTCTACCAACGCGATGATCTTAGCGACCGTTTCGGTGGGTAAAACCATTCTGAACACCTGACAGGATAAAAAGAAGGAAAAAAATGGCTTTCAAAAAAAATAAAGTGAAATTTAATTGAATTTAAAAATGAAACTTAACTACACAATAATTGCAGATGAAATAATGGGGAAATCATTATTATTCCTAGGACATTAAAGGGCTTTGTTCGGGATTATTGATATGAAAGTTTTTCTAGCTGTTGTCTTACCAGAGCAAAACAAAAAATACGCTCAGATCGTACTTTAAATACATATTTATCGAAAAATGTAGGGTGCGCCGATTTTTTTGCTGTTTAGTTTAATTCATTATTTATTTTTATACAGTGGACTCAGGATAATTTTTTACTGATGAAACTTTGATATTCAAGTATTTTTTAATTTTACATAATAAAACATTCACAAGGAGAAAACCAACTGGAGAGAGAGCAATAACCTATCTAGTCCGTTTAATATAAAAAATATTTTTTGTCATTATTCTATTTTTTAATTAAATCATGGGAGTATAATGAAAGAAATTTGGATTTCAAAATGTATGCATCTGATCTTAATGTCTTAATTTTAATCTTTCTACCGAAAGATGTGATCAAACAAGACATACATGAAAGAATTATCAAATCATTTTTATAATACAAGGATGACAAATAAAAATTTTTTTCTGTCACTCTCTGCTTATTTCTCCTTAGGTCTTTAATTCTTACCCAGCCATGTTTATCAGAAAGAAAATCTTTCAAACAACATGGATTCACTCAATTATTGTATCTTTAACAGAGATACCTGTGCTACTGTTGTAATAGGAATATACCATTTGTACCATTACAGTGGAACCCCGTTATAATGACCCCCGATAAACAGACTCCTCGCAAAACCGACCCTTTTTTTCGATAGAATCCCTCTCAATAGTCCGACTTTTTGAAACATCGCTCCTCGCATAAACCGACTATTTCTGAGAAGAAACACCTCTTGTTTACATACGACGTTTCCTCTGTACTTTGTAACTATTTTTCTGGAAAGATGATTCACTTCTCTCTCCTTGTTGTTTTAAAAATCAGTTCAATCTTATCTTCCACAGTGTTAGCATCAAAGCGTTACGATGTCTAAAAAAAGGAAGTCTTGTACTATCGCGGAAAAACTTGAGGCCCTTGAAAAAATTGAAAAGGGTGAGCGACTTATCAAAGTAGCTAGTGATTTAGGAGTTGGCGTTACTACTGTGAAGGACTGGAAAAAAAATCAAGGGCCTATTAATTTCATTTAGTGCGTTGTCAGATGACCCAACAAATAAAAAAAGACTTAGAAAACCTGCATCGGAGGTATTGGATGAAGCGGTTTGGTTATGGTTTTGCCAAGAAAGAGAGAAAGGAACTCCCCTTTCCGGGCCTCTCATCAAAGCCAAAGCTACATCGTTACATTCATCACTTAATGCAGAAGGAGATTTTCACGCGAGTGAGGGCTGGTTGCATTGGTGGAAAAAAAGGCATGACATTCAACAGTTTACTATCAGCGGTGAAAAATTATCTGCCGACCAGGAAGCTGCGACAGCATTCATCGATTTATTCAGGAACATCTTAGTAAACGAAGAATTGTCAACAGAGCAGGTATATAATTTAGATGAGACAGGCTTAAATTTTAAAATGTTGCCCAATAAAACTCTAGCTGCAAAAAACAATAAAAACATTGTCGGTTATAAACTAGCAAAAGAAAGGCGGACCCTCTAGCTTTATGTAGCAATGGTTCAGGAACTCATAAATTGCCCCTTTTTGTCATTGGCAAATCTCGCAAGCCACGAGCTTTCAAAAACATCAGCAATTTATCTGCTCTACCTGTCCACTATCGAGCTCAAAAGTCAGCATGGATGGATCGTGAATTATTTTCCGAGTGGTTGAATAATATCTTTGTGCGAGAAGTTGCAAACTACTTAAAAAATAAAAATCTACCCCAAAAAGCAATTCTTCTTCTGGATAATGCCCCTTCGCATCCCACAGACCTCAAGAAAAATGAGGTAAAAACCATTTTTTTACCTCCGAATGTAACTCCCTTGATCCAACCAATGGACCAAGGAGTGATCGAATCACTCAAAAGACGGTACCGATCAAAATTCATGAGCTCCTTGATTGAGAAAACAGCAACAGGTTTTAGTCTCATGGAAGCCGCAAAATCCATTAACATTAAAGATGTAATTTATATGTTAGCTGCAGCTTGGGAAGAGCTTCCGCCATCAACATTGGAAAAAACTGGAGGGATTATTCTTCTTCTTCTTCTATCGGCACGACAGGTGCACGAGGCTGCCCTTGGCCTGCTCAACGGCTGCCAGCCATCTCTCTCTATCTTCTGCAAGGATGATAGGAATCCCCAGTTTGCGAAAATCCTGTTCTACGGCATCCTTCCATCGATCTTTTGGCCTACCATGTGGACGCACACCATCCGGAATGTTCTTATACAACCTCTCGACCACTCTTTCATTATTCATCCTTATCACATGTCCAAGCCATTTCAGCCTTTGTATCTTGATGTAGGATGTTATGCTTGCTTCTTTATAGAGCCGGAACTATTCATTGTTTTTTCTTCTTCTCCACCGGCCATTATCGCATACAGCCCCTAAGATTCTCCTCAGAATTACCCTTTCAAACCTATCTAGCAGGTTGGTGCTTTTCTTGTTGAGGGTCCATGTTTCTCCACCGTATGTTACCACTGGTCTTACAAGTGTCTTGTAGAGCATACCCTTGGTAGTACGGCTTATAAGTTTGCTTTTCATAAGCTTAGAGATGGAGAAATAAGCTCTATTTCCTGCAGCTATTCTCTTTCCTATCTCTTCCTTCTCATTCAGGCTATCATTGATTACAGAGCCCAGATACGAAACACTTTTGACCACCTCGAAACTGTATGTGCCTAGATGGAGGGATTATGCCTCCATGAAAAGGTGCTCTTGTGTTAAATAAACAAAAATCGATAGTTTTTGGTAATTTTAAAATCTATCTACGCATTATGTATGTATTAGTCATCGTAAATGTGTTTTTTTTTTCATTGTGTATATTTTGTTTACATACGTACCTATGTATGTATTTAAATGTTTAATTTTTCTGTTTCATTTATACTAAATAAATTGATGTTTTGTATTCTAATTTTTATGTATTTTTCATTCACCCTTGAACATACGTAAGTCTAATTCCCCAGTGTCACAGACTCCGCTTAATCCGACCTTTTCATGGGACCGACCTCACCCCAAGTCCCAAAAAGGTCCTTATAATGGGGTTCCACTGTATTAGAAATAAAGATTTACTGTAGCGGCTAATAATTATTCCCTAATATGTGAAGTGGAGGGTTAGGGTGTTGGGAATGAAAGTACCACACAACATATGTTTGGGCATTTCAACGGCAGAACAATGTTCGTTCTGGTCATCCATCTGAGTGTAACATTAATGCTACAAAAAAGAACCGAAATCTGTCAACGAGTATTGGCAATGAACTGTCAACTGTTGTTTGGTTTTCTAAGAAAACACTACCCCCTCCAACAGGTCTGATAACAATTGTGATCAGAACTGACAAAACTTTTGTGTTATCCTAGTAATAATATAAATTTAGGTTAGTTTTTTCTTGATCTACAAGTTGTAATCTGCTCATTAACTGTACTACGCGAATTATCCAGAGCCTGCTGTTGTTTAATGTGATTTTAAAGTAAATATTTTTTAATTATTATTATTTAACCTCTCCAAACCCTTTTTTTTAAGAATAGTTACATTAATCAAACAGTAACAAAAATGGGGATGTTTTTTTCTAAACAGATTGTTACAGCTTCAGTTTATATGCATTTGTTAATTTTTTATTATCTATAGATATATGTTGGAACTTATTCTTCACCTGCCAATGATATATTTTTAAATAATTTTTTTATTTATCACATCACTTTCATTTGTAATTTTGTTAACATGAAGTCATCAACTGCTACAAACCTCAATTTTTTTATTTGTGAACCTCATTTTGCTCATTATGTTATTGATGTGATATTTTAATATTATTGGTCGGAAGTGGGGGGGGGGGATGTGCAGATATTACAGCATATTTTTATTTTATAATTTAAAAAAAAAAATAAGTCACTTTGCTGTTTGTTATTAGCGCACTATTAAAATTATTATAGAATCTTCTTTTAATATTTTTTTATTGAAGAAATATTAAAAAAAGATAATAAATCAAATTTCCTTTTCAAATTGTTTTGTTATTTATTTAGTGTTCATTGTTTTTGGTACCAGAACTTGTTCTAATAACTTCATAAAAAAATGATAAAATATTACAATATAAATCAGTTTTAATTCAAGAACACAAAATGATATCTTTGAAAAGTTTTGCAATTTGAATTTATTACATTTCATTATGGAGTCGGACAAATGTATTGATTTATTAATTTTGGGTTTACATTTGTTCTTTAGGAAAAGATTTTAGGTCTAATTATTTTTAACTAGAATGATATTTTGGTTGTTTTTAATTCTTTATTATTTTATTCTTATTACAATATAGCCAATCCTTATTCATTCCATTATCTCATTGCTGATAGTGCAAAGGAAGTTGTAAGCACTTCTTATTTTTTTTTTTTTTTTTTAAAAAGCTGCATTGATTTAACATTTCTTATTCACACATTATTCTTTTTATGTGTTTATACACACACACACACACACATATATATATATATATATATATATATATATATATATATACATATATATATATATATATATATATATATATATATTATATTTGATTTGTTGTTTTTTATTGTTGGCCAATGAATCATTTAAATGAGAATTACTTACATTGCTATTGGACTAGGATTAATATGACAGCAGATCATTGTTGGAGGTATTTGAATTGATGAATAAATGTCCTTAGGCGTTCATAATACTTAACCCCTTCTTTGTGATTTATTTTTATTGTTAGATTTTTCCATATCATTGAGTCCCTCCTTTTTATAATTGTGTTTCTTCACATTGTTTCTTCTTCTTTTTCCGAATTCGTAACTCCAAAAGATTTATTAATCATTTTTTCTTGAAATTTTTATTTTATTGATCGAATGTCAGCTTGGATTGTGGTTGTTTTTTCATCCATCATTGGCTTTCATTGATTAGTCATTGATTATTGATTCATCAGTGATTAATCTGCCATTATTTGCTGTTATGATTTCGGCTATTGTTTATTAAAAATGAAGTAGTTTTTATTGTCATGTACTTTGCATAACATTACTTGAAGAAATACTCAAATATTCAGGTAACCAATTTACTATTAATGAAATGTTTTTTATTCTCATGTATTTCATATGAAAGGTAGTTATGTTTTCAGTGTTATGTATTTTTCTATAATTGTTGTGAGATTAGCACAGTTATTAGCTGATATATGTGTGACTGCACAGAGACTGAGGTGAGGAGAAGGAAGACAGACCTGACTCCGACAGTTCCTGAGCGAGATTCGACTCCACCTCCAAGAAAGGGAAAGCCAGGTAGGGCCTACTCCATGTCCCGTCTGGACATCCTTTCCCAGCCACGCGCGGCCCCCAAGCCCTTGCTCCCCGCAGAGCCCCTCCGCAGGGGCACAGCTCGCAGCATGGTCAGCTTAGGTCCACCACGGCCCACAAGAGCCGAGAGGCTCCGCAGGAAGGCGAGGGAGCAACAAGCCAGGAGCCAATCCCTCGACCAGCCGACCTCACCAGGTACATGTGTGGTCCACTCATATAGATCGATCTTAATGAAATTAATGTTACAAACCGATTCAAAGGGATTTAGCAGTCCTATGTTAATTTTTTTTTAAAGTTTCCAACATTAAATTTGTAATTAAATGATTTTATCACGGAATGGTCTATTTATGGTAGACTATAATAATTCAAAATAAGACTCAAATCATATCGTACTTTTAGTTAACATACCTTATAATATCAACTAATTAGTTAATTATTAAACTTTAGAGTTTACATTTAAGAATGGTAACGAATTCTAAACTGACACTTTGAACCCTGGTAGACATTGATGAATTTTGAAAAAATAAATACATAATTAGAGAGAATTACATTTCTAATTCTAAGCTAACTATGAATACGTGTAAGAAAAAATAATGTAAGTTTAGGATAATTCTTATTGTATAAGTAAAAACCTTTTTTTCGCTTTTTCATAAATTTTAATCTATGGACTTGTAGGATTTCTCAAATGACTGATTAACATTTAGATAATTTGAAGTTTCATTATTATTTAATATTTCTCTTTTATTATTTTAGAAATTAAAGTGCATTACCAACAAATAAAAGTAAAAAAATATTCTTTATGTTCTAGGTATTGAATAATAAGATAAAAAGTCTTTCTATCTTTCATTCTTTTTCTATCTGTTCTTAACGCTCAATGTAAATAATTAACTATATAAAGAATTGATAAAATTTACATGGCACAACATCACTGGATTAAATAATCATAAATAAGACAAAATAATATAGGATTATTAAATAAAAAATAAAATAAAATAATTAAATTTAGATGTAATACATTTTCGAATTCCATTATTATGTCTCCTTGAGGCTTAGTCAGATTAAAAAATTAATACATACTTTTGTATTGTAAATATTTTGATTTCCTATAAAAAAAAAAATTTAGGTCTCAATATTTTTTGTGAAAATTTTGATCGTATTGATAATAATAATTCAAAGCCAGTAAGCATATTTGTTGTTATTTTTATGTAACAACAATGATATTGTCCTGTTTCTGAAAATATAAACTTTATTTGTAGTAAAATTATTTTATTCATATATTTTTTGTTTTACATGAGTGGACCATATTGTATTTTTTAAATTATTTTAGATGTATGTATGCTGTTATGTGTAGTGACAATTACGTTTTGCCTTTTGATGGAATGTCATTAGTCCAAGTTTGAGTATTGTGAATATTTTCAATTAGAATTAAATTCTCAATTATAACTATAATTTAATTCTGCTTTATTCGTGTGTTATTTTGTGCATTGTCCATTCTTTATTCACTTTTTAACTTTTTCTTTTTAACTAAACAATGCAATCAGTTTTTAACTTAAACCGCTATAAAATTTTGTATATATAATTAAATCTTTATACTAATAATCTGTTGCACTTATTTTATGTCAAACATAAATTGCGAGGGAGACTAACAATGCATGCATTCTAAATGGAATATGAATTGTATTGCAATGATTTAGTTAATAATAATTACTCAGCAATTTTAATTATGAAAATATTTTATTCCTTCAGTTTTAATTAGTATAAATTCAATACCTTATAAATACATATACCTTTAGTTTACAGTTTCCTTGTACATGCAGTCAAAAGTCTCATAGACCTCTAGAATCTTACATGAATTATTTTTAATGAGTAATGAGTTTATTAAGCTTCATTAAGGCTTTCTTATTTTATGCTTTTTTATATGTTATTTGTGATTCTAAAAATGTTGAACTCCGGTGTCAGCATACTTACTAAAATCAATGTTCTCTGAAGTAATTCTTCTATTTTCTAATTTCTAAATTTTTGTATAATATGACTTATATGTTAAATGTAGTTTCTAATGCAGATTATGGAGTTATCATCCCCCATTGCAATGACTAGCAATGGAATTTTGGGTAATCATAAATGTTACCAATGTGTTCTTGTCGAAGTAAAATGTTGAAATTTGTTCATTGATGTTGATGATCGCTTAATACGTCTTCAATGCTCAATCTAAATTTTGCTAATGTTCTTTTCCCCCCATAATCCAACTCAGAAATTCATGTTGATTGGAAATCAACCTTTTTCATCGTTAAAGTATTTTTTTAATGCATGTTCAAGTGTTTGTTTATGAGACTAGTTCAGTTTTTATTTATATATAAAGTAGTGGTGATGGTAAGAAAAGTACAAATTTGCATACATTTGCTTTTCAGAAACAATGCTTTGCTTTTGCATGATTTGTCTTTTCTCAGCTTATCTTTCTGCTTGATAATTTTTTTACCTTTCTGATCAGTCTTGGCCACCTGAATGAATAAAAAGCTGTAAGTAATTTTGAATCTCCTTAACATTTTAAGAAAAATAATATAAGTAATGAATTGTCTTGGTGAAGGAACATCATAACTTTGGTAAGGTTTCTTATCTTTTTTTTTTCTGCTTATCCCTAAAGCTTTGTTACATTACACAGTGAAACGGTTTTGGGTAAGAACACCAGCTTGACAATGGTTGGTACACAGGAACAAAGCAGCCACAATTTTTGATTTTGAATATATTTGATTCCTATTTAATGTGGTTCCAAAAATATTTGCTTATTCAGCTATTATTGAATATTACTATACATAAAATTTCTCATACTTAAATAGTCACATATTTTGATTTGACGAATAACTAGGTATAGTGTCTACAATACATTTCTTATGACTGGTTTTTTAATTTCAGAATTATTAATTCTTATCTTATTCAAATACCTTTCGAGTTTTTTTCATTAATTTATTTTGATAACGAATTGAAAAATTCCTGAAAACAACAGTTTTTAATTTTAGGGACCAGTTGCAGTTATATATTATCAATGTCGAAAATCTTTATATTTAAAAAAAAATTAACTGAATATACATTAATGGCTAACCTACTATTGGCTGAAATTATATTATTAAAGTTCAAGTATTATGTAAATTATCTGATTGGATTAGAGTTTTTTTAAAAATTGATGCTTAATTACATTTACCTGTATTTTTTTTTTTTTTTTTTTTTTTTTTTTTTTGGAACCACATGACATTATTAATTATAACGAATACAGAGAACTATACAGCTGAGCAATATAAGTGAAAATCTTCAAATTAAACTTAATGGCCACCTAGAAATGTTCATAAATTAAATTAAAATTACTTTACATTATTATATTGTTGGTTAAACAACCAAACCTCGTAACTACTAAATACAAAATTTTACAAAAAAAGTAGTAATGCTCCCCTTTATATGAATATTTCTGATTTTTTGTATCAAGAAAGGTCCTCGTAAAAACAAATTAACAATTCAATGTTACTTTATTTACTTTGTTAAACATACAAGAAAAGGAAAAAACAAAACAGTTTTTGCATTAATTGGAGTTGCGTGGTTTGTTAGTTTAACGGACGATTTATTTCATTAATTATTCACATTACACTTATACTTTTTTGAAAAGTTATTTTTCAGATCTTTTAATATGAAAGTACATAGCTTATTTTATTAGTTCCAATTATTATACATAAATCCATCCCCTAAATTTTGCTGTATATTTCTTTACTAGACTTAATTAATATAAATTGGATGTTTGAATGCTACATCACACTGCATAATTCTAATCACAAAGTGACAACATAATTTAATTCATTTTTTATAAGAAAAAAAAGGAAAAGTTCTTATTCTTTTCTTTAACATTTAGAGGCATAATTTTTAACTGTAGTGTGATGTAAATTATTTCCCCTGTTTCCATATTATGGCTATATTTACACTTCATTGTATTTATCTTTAAGCTTTCTGGTTTTTTTTAAATTAGAACTAAAGAATTATAAATCTGGTTCTTATGTCGTTAACATCCAAAGAAATTTCAAAATGAAACAATTTGTTGCAGTTTCAGTCTATTTTTTGCCCCTCTGCCTTGATTCTAAAACTTGTTTTATTTTCATTTAATATAAATTGTGCCCTCTTATTTTATATGATAATTTAATTGTATTACATTTTAAAAAATTATAGGTTTAATTACATTTAATTTTATCATCGGTTACCAAATCAAAATGAAAGTACTTATGACAAACCAAAAAATTTTTTTAAATTTTTCACATATTAGAGTACCATTGGGTTTCTGATATTTTATTATTTTTAAATTGATTTAATAAATGTTATTTAATCTATCACAGTGAAGGTAACAAATATTCTTTCCATTTAACTTATAATATCCATCTTAAAATTTAAAAATGAAGTGTATATGCCATCAAAATCTGCAAGTTAATTCTTAAAGTGTATAAATTGCTTTTAACAATTATGCTTCAAAAATATCAGCTAACGCTAAATGAGCATGGGGGTATAACAGCACATATCGCTTTGGATTTAGGGGCCAGGAGCGGTGATATCACCCCGTCGCGGCCGCAGAGCTCCCTCTCCCAGCACAGCGTCAGTAGCCAGCTATCGGCAGCCAGCCTCAGGGCTAGGACCCCCCGTCGCCCCCGCCCCGTCAGCATTGCAGTTACCGGCGTATCTTCTCCTGGTGAGTACTTAACCTGGAGCTTAAGACAGATAACGATGGCTTGTTTGGTTGGTTTGTAAGCTTCTTAATTATTTCTTCAAGTGATAATACCTGCATCAGTGGTGTCAGTATTTATTTTTTTGCAAAATATGCTTTATAAATGTTTACATTTTTTTATGGAAAATTTTATTTATAATATCTACTAGATATTTAAAATTTATAAAATACTAGATGTTTATAATCTTTATAAATGAATAATTAAATTTTTTAATTCCATTATCTTGAGTAGAATTTTAATCACTTGTATTTTAATGACCACATTTTATTTATTTTCAACCTTTAGTAACCTGGCTGAGAAGTTAATCTATTATATAATTCTTTCTACCTTTTTATAAAATTTTGTCCCATTTTTACTTTTTTTTTTTTTCTAATAAGTGGTTTTAACTATTTGTATTAAACTCGTCATGTTTAATGAGAATTAAGTATTCTTTGATATCAGTTAGGTTTTATCATCATAGAAGTTGTCAAGGTGTTTTGGAACATATATATTTAATGAATTTGTCCATGGTGACTTGATTATAACATCAGACATGATGGAGTATTATGCTCTCATTCCTATTTTATCACAAATAAAAACTTTTATTTGACAATAACAATTTTTAGTGTACTTTAGAGAGTAAATACATGATGCTCAAAGTATTTAAAGCTTAAGGTGTGTAAAAAATATTTTAATCTTTAATTAATTATTTTATAGTTTACAAACTTTAATTCCATAATAGATTTCTGAATACAATATAAAGTGGTTTTAGAGGAACAGTAATCGTTCTTTACCGATTACTATACCTCTATCTTCTCTCAATGCACCTTCACGATACATTTACAATAAGTAACTTGTAATAAAAAACAAGCAACCAGTAAAAAAACTCAACTCTAGATGAGATTAGGATTTTTTAGGCCCTTAAAAAAAAAAAAAAAAAGAAATAAGCAATTATGAATTAAAAATTACTGAGAACTTTTAAGTTTTTGCATTAAAAATTATAATACTATATTACTTATGCAGACATCCAAAAATAAGTAAATAAATGTGGAAAAATGTGTGAAATTGCTTAATGGCGTTTAGATATTTATCAAAACTCATCGATTTCTAATCTAAGTAAGTTTATAAGTGAAAGTTGAGTGTTACGCGCATCCCACCAGATTTTTCATTATAATGGATTGTCATGGCTATCAAACTTTTTTGTTTTGGCTGTTTTTTTGCTTTTAGGATCGAGTTTTAGTTACTGAAACCCTATTACCCTGTAATAAAGCAGTTTATTTTTTAAATTTTATCAGTCTTATTCAAACTATTAAATTACTATAAAGAATAAGTAAGTAGTTATTCATGCTTATATTAGGAATAAGTGGTTTGCGGATGATATGGAACTAAATTGAATCGTTATTTGCCTGTTTGAAGTTTATTATAGGAGTCTTAAGTTCAGTACATAAATCCTACTTTAACCTTTTTTATTATATTTATTTTTATATATTTCATATATTTTATGTAATTTTCTAGGTTCAGATCGTAGTGTGAAATCTCCTAATGTTTCTGCAACTGAGAAGCCACCTATTCCTAAAGTCCATGCCACAAAGAAACCAATCACTAATAAAACAGAGACTACACCGAAAAAACCAACTGAAAAACCTAAATCTTCTAAGGTAACTGTCGTTTTAAATATCTTAAAAGATTCTGTGTCTTGTTAATTTGTTAATTTAGAGTTCTTGAATAGTACTTGTTAGATTTCCTGCATTTAAAATTTAAATTTACAGTCATGGATTTAATATGATATGGATATATGGATTTAACAGTGTTACAAAAAGTTAAAATATTCATAAGACTATTTTTATGAATTTATTGACCCTTGATTAATGCTTTAATAAACTTTTTGTTTATTTACATTCATGAAAATGAGATTAGTCTACCTTGGCTTTTATCTTGACGTCTTTGAAAAAACAGAAGAAAGTGAAAAAAATGAATGATTGTTTTGAACATAAATTTATTATTATTATTATCAGTAAAGCAAAAATTGTGATATGTTCATAAAGGAGTTAAAACTGGGAAGTATCCATACAATTAATAATAATTTCTGTTCTGTTATTTGTAAATATATTTTTTTTTCTTTCTTACCAATTCAGAGTTCAGCTTCAACTACACCAAAGGCCACTCCATTGCAGTCACCTCTGGTGGAATCGGCTGAAATGAGTTTGGATCCTTCCGATAACACCACAGTGGATAAAGGTGAAGGAGCATCCTCTCTTGACGCTGCTCAGGAGTTGGAACTCGATCCACCTTCTCAAGTACTATTAGCAGATGTTCCTGAAGCAGCCCATGAGAAATCTGATCCTGTCCGTGACTCCAGTCCACTTGCCACCGAGCTACCATCACAACAAGAAGAACAGCCACAGCAACAATTACCACAACAGCAAGCACAGCCACAACCAGCACAACCACAAGTGCAGCCGCAAGCTCAATCTGAAGTTACTGAAAATGGAAATGAATTAGCTGAAGCAGACATGACCGGTAATTCAAAACTTTTTTGTTTTAAAAATATTTTAGTTATGAAACCCACTTTACTTAAAATATTTAAATTTTTTTATAGCATCAATGATTGCCAAAATTAGAATAACTACAGAAGAAGAAGCCAAAGCAGCTCTTGCTGAAAGGAGGAGGCTTGCTAGGGAACAAGCTGAAAGGGAAGCAGAGCTAGAAAGGCAAAGGATTGTAAGTTCTCCTTTAGATAATATTTTGTTTTAAAAAAGAGGAGAATTATATTTTGACATTTTGAAAATAATGTTTTAAATTGCAATGTCATGGAGGGTATAGCTCTCTTATGATGTGATTATAATTTCATTATCAATCTTTAAATTATCCATTTCCTCTTCAGGAGGCTGAAAGATTGGCCGAAGAAGAACGTCTAAGAAAAGAAGAAGAAGAACATCGACGTATGGAGGAAGAGCAACTTCGACTTCTAGAAGAAGCTAGAAGAGCCGAAGAGCTCAGACTCCAACAAGCCATTGAAGTAAGTATTATGTATTTATTTATTTATTAGGACTTGATGCCATTATTTTGGGCAAACCTAATAAACTGACAGTGTATTTTAATTATTGACTCTGTAAGACTCTTTAGTTTATCTGTCAACTCGAAGAATTTTCTTAAGGTTTTAGGTAGGACAGTTTCTATCCTGTTAAATGGGTGACTTTAATATAATTTCACTTCTCTAACTACTCAAGAAAAAATGAATAATTATGTTCTGTATTTTCTAATTTGAAATTATTACAATATAATTGCTTTTGTCTCATGTAGGAAGCTAAAAAGAGAGAGGAAGAAGAAAAACGCCGTAAAGAAGAAGAATTGAAGCAAAAACTAGAAAAGGAAGAAGCTGAAAGGAAAGCTAAAGAAGAAGCAGAAAAGTAAGTCCATAGCTTAATATTTTTACTTGACAATAATTAATTGTTTGTATAGAGAAAAAAAAATTAAATCATGCCTCCTTTAATTCTCAATTTCAAACATGATATTCCCTTTTTAATTTAATTTACTGTTGGAAAGTTTTATTACATAGTTAAACATAAAATTTAAATTGAGGAATTGACACTTTCGAAACTTATATTTTCAGCATTCTATGGAACAACTTTATATTTAATTTGTTTGGATCAATGAATGTACAACTCTTTTCATTTTTTCTATATCCAATTACATTTATTTTTTTTTTTTATCATTTTAAATCGTAAAGTTGTTTACCTCAATCATCTTATTGTGTTTTTGTTGTCTTTGGGACTAGAAAATCTCTTAAGACTACAGAACATATAGAATAAAAAAATTCCCTGTAATCATTTACCAACACTCTGTATAGCTGAAACCGATCTGAAGAAATCGCTTGATTAAATGCTTTATCTTGGTAGTGAGCTACTCTTTTTGAAATCAGCTCCGCTAGCTGGTCACACCATGCAGGCAATTCATTCAAACGCCCATTAAAATCTTCATTATAAATTATATATTTAACGCCATACAAAAATTTAATACTTGCTTGGAGTGGGCCATTAGGTGCAAAGTTGACAACCGAAGCATGGTACCTTAATTAATTTGTGAGACCATGCATTAAAATCAGGGACACAATTTCAACTACATGATTATTTTTGGAAATAATTATTTTGTTTTCAATGCATTTATATTTAACTAATAATACATATATTTTTGTTACTCGGTGCTAATCGAAACGTTTTGATAGTCCAAACAGGTCATCTATTTATGCGTTCAGATTATCAAGATCATCATGTATTTCAGAATTTTTTTTTATTTTATTTTTTTTTTAAGTTTAAGAAGACAGAAAGATTAGGTGTGGAATTTAATTAATGCTTTATCTTTGTACACATTTTATCTGAAAAAGTACCTGAGTAATTAATAAATATAGGATGATTTTAAATCTTATATAATTATTATATATTATTAGTAGTACCATATTTTTAATTAAAAGTTTATTTATTTTTTATGTTTTATTTATTTGTTTATTTTTATTTTTTTATAGAATGAGGATCGAAATGGAAATAAGGTTAAAGAAGGAAGAGGAAGATAGACAAGCTCGAAGAAAGAGGGTTGAAGCTATTATGTTAAGAACTAGAGGGAAAGGCAGCACTACCTCAGCTACAACTCCATCTAAGGTTAATAATATTTTTAGTGAATTTTCTTCATGAATAAAAAAATATCTTTTTCAAATTTTCCATTCTTTGGTTTATTTTTTACTAGTGTTATTGTTTTCATCTTTTATATCAGAGGTTGCTCTTACAGGATGGTGAAGAATCCGAAGAAAATTCTCCTCCAGATGAAGCAAAGAAAGTGAGCGAGGAAGAAAAGTTCCTGAATTCGGAGCGAAGTCACAGCGATGCCAACACAATAGCTCCATTAGTAGAAAATAATAAACACAATGGACATCATAATGGCTCAATCGACACTGTGTAAGTCTAAACTGTACTGTTTTATCTTGGCTCCTTTCTTGAAATTATGTGGTTGTGCGTCATCTTGTCTTCCTCCCTACTTTAATCAGCAAAAAGATACTATAACTTTGTGACTGTGGATCATGTTGTAGTTTTTGTTTAACACTATTTTTTATTTCTATTATAATGGTTAAATTCTTAGGAGTTACATTTTGATGTATTATAATCCTTTTTTTTTTTTTAAATCTCTTTCATATGTAGCTTTTTAATAATTGAGGTGTTGGTTGGAAAAAAAAAGTATTCAATGCCTCTTTTTAGAAATGAACTTATTGAAATTTTATGAAAGAAATGTTCATTGTTTTTTGTTTGATACACATTTTAATCCTAACCTTCCTGTAATAAGTTTCTAGAATCGTTTTTAAAGCTTATTTCCTTTATCCCAGAAAGTATTCTTACAAACAAACAGCGAATATTGAAGGTTATTAGGAAAGCCTGTTATGATACTTTGGAACATCTAATTTTATAGGGGATTTGAGTTATTATACGAAACAATGTATTATGCTTTTCAAAGAATATTGATAGAAACAATGAACATTTTATTTGCCTTTTTTCGAGCCACAGCCTCAATTAGTTTGTATTTAATTTCTTTATGAAAAAAAAAGTTTAAAAATAAAAAAAAAGATTAAAATATACCTACTATCTGTTTAAGACGTAGATGGTTCATGAAAAATGAAATGAGCTGAGGATTAGAGGTCCCTTACAAAGCTCAAATACTCTTGTGATTCTAATAGTCTGTAGATATATTCAAATGTTTAATGAAGTAGAATTAATTAGTTTTGATGTATATTTTTAATTATATTTAATATTTATTATGTTGATTCCTATATTTAAAAGCTTTAATAATGTTGTTATATATGTCTTTATAAGATATTTGCTTCAATATCAATGCTATTCCTGGAATGATAACAGTTAGTAGAACAGAATTTTATGATTTATTAATTGCCTCTTATTTATTTTATGTTAATAATCCAGATAAAATAAAATATTCACAAAGCAAAAGAGCTATGGCAATAAATTTTCTTGATCAACCTAATTATTGAATATTTATATGAACCACTTCCTTAATGTGGGTCGCCTCTGGAAGTATAATAATGATAAGTAAATAAGTAAGCCACATATTTTATAATATTAGACACCCTTTGCGGCGCTTCTTAAGTAACCTCCAACAATCTTTGATCATTGAATCGGTTTTTTTAAAGGGCATCAGTGCACAAAATCAAACTTTCAGTAAACTTAAAAAAAAAAATACCTTCCAGAATTCATACCCTTTAAACTGGAATGATGCATTTTGCTTTCAATATTTAACATTACGAGAAGGCAGAAAACAAATACTTTCACTTGATATGGATATGTCTATAATCAACTATCAGTTAAAGCAAAAATTGCAGAAAACCTCCCCCCAACAAAAAATGATAATATATCAATCACGTCCTTTCAACTAAACCGATTCGATTATATTTGACACTAGATTGTCTTCCTTGGACATGTTAATGATTAATATGCACGACGTAGTAGCAACACAGTTATGCTTCCAGTAGCCAACAAACCGTTGTATTCTAATTAATTTAATGCTTTGAGCAAATGTTGGTTGTACGAAATAAACTGTAGCTGTTTTACACTGTTAGCATTCCAAAATTATTATTAAAATAACCAATTCTGTGTCTGTAATCTGAATTGAATTAAAATAACCTTTTATAAATAATAATAACTTCATCTTGAGCATGCTTTAAGATTAATTATTATTGATGTATGATAGAATTTTTCTCAATGTTACCAAAGCCTTTAGTTATTCCAGAAATATAATATTGCCGTTACTAAGTTCTACAGATAATTATTCATTGACTGTTAAAAAATCTTAAAACATGGATCGGCCATTGCTATTTTGTCCATTTCTCCCGGTGCAACTTGACAGGGCTTATGTATTATATATTGTTTATCTAGCCACCATATAATAAATGATTGTTGCTAAATTGGAATTAAGTCAAAAGTTGTTCTCTTAAATTGAAGATTCTGCTTCAAATTTATTGATGAATATGTGCTTTCATTTATTTTTATTTTTATTCTCTTCTCCATGTTTGAAGACTTTCCTTCAAACTTGTGGATGAATGGATAAATATTTTGTACTGAGGGTTATAAAAGTACATTCCTCTTTTTCTTTTGTTAAATTAATATTTGGGGAGGGGGATAAAGTTGGATATAAATATTGAATGCATTATTACTTAAATTTATCATTTTTTAACTTGGCAACATTGCGATATCAGACTTTTGCACTGTTAACATCCTGTACTTTCTTCTTAGTTACTAATTCATAAAATAAAACTGATATTGTTATAATTAATAAATAAATCTTATTTATAATTTTTATTAATAGGAAGTGTGTACTTTTTTTATATGCCTGTGCTATTTAAATGTTAATGAATATGTGATAAGAATTTAATTAGTAACTGAAATGATTCTGTTTTCTTGCTTTAAGACGAAAATATAATTGTTTAGTTGAAATGTAATTGTATTTTTACTATAAGTTTAAAAAACATCCATTTCTTTTATGATTTGGTTTGAGGGGTAGAAAACAGTTCGAGACATGTAAGTGAAACTGATATTACATTAAATGTTACTGCATGCTGGCCGCGTTTGTCGACTATTTACTGTTGGATTTTTTTTTTTTTTTTTTTTTTTTTTGCATGAGTTCTTTTTTTTCCACCCTCATTTTTATATATATATTTTTATCTTTGTTAGTTAGGTGTTAGAGATTAAATAGTTTTATGCATCAGAAATTCTTTAACTTTTCTTATTTATTCTTTAACATTAGTAAATTAGGATTCACAAGTATAACTTTCAGAAAATGGTTAACAATTAGGAATGAATTTATTATTATTCATTACTTCGTTAAAAAATAAGACATTAATTCAATGCCTCGTTCACTTCTCGTAATGTACTCGTTCAGTGTTTATATCTGATAGTTAAACAGAAATTTTAGGGAAAATTCATAGTTTTCAGAAAACTAAACCTTACTTATTATCCATTTCGATGCATTTTAAAGAAAAAAAGGAGTTAGCATATTTGTATTTCTTTTAATTAATGTTATCTTGTGATCATTGACTTTTGGTACAGCTGGAAGTCATGTATCACATTTTCAATGATATATGTATGGTGATTGTGGAAGGACTTTTAAGTTTTACAGTTTTCGGTTGACTAATATAGAAACTGAAAGACTTGAACTGTTCTTACCATAATAATGAATAAAGTTTTTTTTTTATGAATAAATTTTGTTTAAGTAAAGTGAAATGTTATTTCTAAGTCGGGGGGGAAAAAATGTTTACCAAATATGAAACACAAATTTGTCCATTGTAGGCTCTATTTGTTGTGGTATTTACTGTTCCATTACAGTTCGCTATTAAATTACTGTTACTATTCAATTACAATCGGTTGTTCTAATATAGTTACTGTTCTAGTACTATTTGCTGTCTACATCAGTTTTCTATTACCATCTAAAGAATGCTAATGCTGCAAATCATATTGAATAATTGTTGAAGGTCATAAGTGAGGGTGCTCTTGATAAATTACAATGCTTTGGGCTGTTCAAAAAATTGAAAAGTGGTGATTTTGGCATTAGAAATAAGATTGTAGAAGATCTCCAATAAAGTTTTGAATACAGCAAATTGCCAGCATTGCTCAAACCTTATAACAGCTTGTGGATCAATTGAATGTAATATTATAAGCGGTCTCCATTATTTAAAAGCCATAGGAAAGAGCTACAAGATCGGAAATGAGTTGCGCTTGAACTGAATAAAAAACATCTACAAAACTGGAACCACTCACCAAATGCAAAAGAAACTAATTTCCCCAATGAATTTTGGCTATATTTTCAGAATTCTAATTGTCAAATCCATAGGAAACTCCAGGCTAACCACCGCCATTAACTGCTGGGCCAAATCACTGTAGAAAGCAGACAATGTTCTGTATAGTATATTGAAGACAGTCTATTACACAAAATGATTTTGTATCAAAATAATTCACCAATACCCTCAGCAAAACTATTTAGGATACGATGAGAGTGCTCTATCGGTTAAGATGCTTAGCAGTGCTTCACTCATATACAAAATATACAAAAATGCCTCGATGACTGTTTTTGCACCAAAATGTATAAACTTTTGTGATATGGCATTCATAAACTTTTTTCATAGTTTATAAACTAAACTACGAAAAAGATGGGGAAGCACTGGACAATATCTGTAATAAAATATTAAAAATTTGATGCAATAAACATGTATTTTTTAAACAAATATTCAAGTTTCATACTTACATACCAGGGATTTAGACTTTTTTTATTTATTATTGTTTTTCTTTTCTTTTTTTTTGTTCACCCCTAATATTGACTGACTGTATGTGATTATATCACATTCTAAATTTTATTCTACATTAGGTAAGATTAATGAAAACATTCGTTTGTTCTAATCATATAATTTAGTGAGATTTATAGATGATATTTTCAAATAGATGTAGTCAATGTTCTTATTAGGAATCAAAATATTGTAATAAGTTAGCTGAGAAAGCTTTTATATAAACTTTTAACTTTTTTTGCGATACTCTTAGTCTAATAACCATCAGCTTGTAGCATTTTCTTTTCCATTAGTTTTAATGTTAGTTTTGTAAAATAACAATTCATTTTCCTAATACTTGATAAATATGGCATTTTTGCATTTGGTGAATTTTATGAATAAGTGTTTTAAAAGGATAAAAGATAAAAAAATTAAAATTGTTTGACAAAATGAGCTTCATGATAAATTATTTTGATAAAGGGTAGAGAAAATCAGTTATATCTCATATTATTTTTAGTAACAAATATTAATTAATTATAATTTTCCTCACCCTTAGTGATATATGAGCATATTTGTACTTTACATATTTTTTATTTTTTATAAAGTTATATTTTATCAATAAAGTTGTTTTTAAAAACTATTTAATTTCAATTATATATATATTTTTCTATGTTGTAGTATATGTTTAATAAATTTCTAAAAACTACTTTATTCCGATTATAGTTTTTCTCAAATAATAATTTTATTTATCATTATTTTGCAGCTCTGAAATTAATGTGACAAACAGCCTGTTGGATTTGGGTCCTAGTGGGGATATCCTTGAGCTTCCAACTGGAAACGGCAAGCTTCCTGAGACTCCCCCTTTCATTGAAAACAGTCAGTCCCATGTTAATGGTAACTTCACTTTTATATAATTTTGTGATATTTAGCTGTAATGTAATTTCAAAAATTAATTTAGTTGGTCTAGGGGTTATCCCTTGTCCACCCTACAGCGGACCAACCCCCTTAATTATAACATAAATATATACTTTATATTTATTTAGATATGGAGGACCAATGCTCTGTCCACCTATCGGTTGATCAACCTCTGTTTTATAACTATTCATTTAATTTGAAAATAAATTTTAAGACTTTTTCACATAATGCAAAAATGTAAAATTAAGTTTTACTCTGAAAACTTCTGTTTATAATAGAAGATAAGTATTTATTTAAGTAATTATTTAACTACTGCTATAAAATGTTGAGTTATACTAATATTCAGAGGATTTTGATTTGAATGCTTAAAAATATGTTTATTAATTAATTTATTTATCTTATATTTATATGTATTATTTTAAAACTGTTTTAGCTTATCAACGTAATTATTTAGTCACATTTTGCTGAAGGTTTGAATGATTTTTTTTTGTTATATAGTTTACCAAAGAAGAGTTAGAATAACCTGAGGGTACAACATATAACAACATATCCGTTCTTTATATCTATCAGAAAATTAAATTTTCAATAATTAAAATAAGAAATGTAATTCCTATAGCCTTAAAAAAAAAAACAGTCCACCAGTGTTTGGAACTCCTATCTCCATTTAACCAGTATTTTCTTTTAATAGAGAAAATTTTTATCCTGAAATCATTAAAAAATAAATGGCGCTCATACCTTTCTAAGGTACTATTTGTATCATAACTAAATCAGTAGAAGAAACATCTTGATAAAAATTATTTTAAAAACCAGCAGATCATGGCAGGATGAAAAACTGTCAATATGAGATTCCTCTAAAACAGGAGATGCATTCAGCTGTAATTGGCCGTAGGCCATTATAACAGCAGTAGTCGTGAGTGGCCTGCTGATTTGGATTGAGGCCAAATCACTTGAATGGCTTTAAGCCAAATTAATTGCTCTGCTGGGTGAATATAAGAATTAACTCTTGTTTTTTTTCTGTTTAATTCGCTATTTGATACCAATAACATATTTTGATTTAATTATTGAAATCACTTAATAATAAACTTTAAATGAACTCTCCAAATACTTCCCGACTTAAAATTTTATTAAAGGGATGTAACTAATGCTGCATGAATATATATGTATCAAAGGACTTAAATATAATCAAATGAAAAACCAAGAGTTCTTGTTACGACAATCCTATGGGAGAGTCATAGGAGTTAACTCCTTAAGGGTACTCGACGAATTTAGGAACTCCAGATCATACTGCGATATATTATGCTAAGTTAACCTTCTCTACATCATAATTTTGTACTTTACTCTAATAAAATGTGTGTTATGTTTCAGATTTGCTGTCTTAAATGTGTTTTTGTGAACATAAATGACAGAAAAAAATTGTTAGTTGCAAGTGAATTTTTAATTGTATGTTTTTATTAAGAGAGTGCTTCTATAGAACTTTAGCCGGAAGTGGATTGTACATACACAATGGAGATGGGAGTGGTTTTATGGCATATCCTAATGCATTTGCTGTGGTATAGAAGACTGAGTGAATAAATATCTTGATTATATGTAGTCAGAATGATAAATGCTTAATAATATGTTACTCTTAGTCATATAAATGTTATTCAATGTTACATTACATTACAACTCAATATGTTTTTTCAAAGTATATTGTCATTGATTAAACTATCTATTACGCCTAACATGTTACTTACGTTTATCTCAAAACTGACTATTATTAAAAAATTGGCTAAATTGTTACTTCACTTGCTTTGCCTGAAGCGTTTCCAATTATATAATAGCATCCCGATTCGTACTTCTCAAACTAAATAGCAGATTGTATTGTAGAAATGTAATTTCAATCTGTATATAATTGATTTCATAAAAAATAAAATACCATTTGTTGGAAGGAGTATTAATATTTTTAAATTATGATTTATTCTCATTTATTTTAGACAAATTCGCTTAATCGCTAGTAGGTGTATATAACTAAATTCACGAGTTGAGCTTGTGTAACATTTAATGTAAACTTGAAGGTTATGGCCTTTTTGAATGAGGGTACTATGTATATTAATCACAAAACAACCATTGTATTTATTAATTGTAAACGATACTATGAATTTCTTTGAATGTATATAGCGTTATGATTGTCCATTATTTTTTCAACTTTTGTTAGTTATAAATTTATCTAGTTGAAGAGAGTTTGTGTTAATATTTTGCTGATTATAAGGAGCAGTGGTAGTTTTTTCACATGAGCCTGCCTTTCCATATGATGAGCAAAATACCGAGTCAGTTGTCGATCGGAAATGTTGTCATTAGAGTTATCATATTATTATCTTATTGTAAAAGCATTTCGTCTTATGGATTACTTTAAATATTTAAGTGCCTTTTTACATGAAGGTTATGTGTAATATTTCCCAAACATTCATATATATTATTTATTCATAGACTCACAGTTTACTTGGTGATTCATGAAGTTATTCTGTTCATCTGTCGAAAATTGTTTTGGGAGATAGCTGGGAGGTGTTATTTAATTATTAATTATAAATTATGTAATTAGATATATATGTTTTAATATAATACAGTTCTCGTTGTCTGTTTTTTATTAAAAAGCCTTGTTAACTGTTTTTATCTATATTTTTCTTTGAATTTTACACATTTTATCATTTATATTAATTTAACAAAATTATGTAAATCAAAGGGTATAACATTTTTAACAAATTATGTTTTATTTATGAAATTGTGTAAATTAAAAACTACAAATGGGATCCTAATCCACTGGTGTCTTGTCTATCCTACCTTATTTTTGTTTTATTTTTAATGATTATTATATTTAATTTGCTTATTTCATAGACGCAGACTAAGGTAAATTTTATTTTGATGAAAGAAAAAAATATAATGAAAAAAAATATATGAACAGGCGAAAATTTGATATGTATTAAGAAACTATTATGCAAGATTAATGAGACTATTACTGGCCTTCCTCTTTTAAAAAGTAAATTCTCATTTAAAATTAAATAAAACATGAGGAGGTTTGTAAGATAGTGAAAAAGTTTTCTTTATCTAAAAAGAAATCATGTTTTATATATCAATATCTTCCATCTAGGTAGATGTATTCTGTAAAATCCAAGATAACTGTTTGATTTTCAAAATATATATTTATTAATTAAACAGAAAAAAGCAAGCCAATCTTAGGTGCTACGGCCTCCTGTCAATTCCAACTATACAGAAGGTCTGTGTTTGAACAAAAATACAGTTGTCTAACCAGATGACTTGAAGATAGTTCATCTAGGCAGAATGTATATAAACTTGTGGCCACTAGAGTATCGGAATACGTTGGTATTTGAAATAGAGAACACTCATAATACACCCGATCAATAATGCAAGAATCACATCTTTATTCCATTAAACATAATAAACAATATGTTATGTAATATTGTGATACTAATTTGGTTGGGAATTTGAATCGAGTGTTTGCCTGCTCAGTGTTTATTATTATATCAGTGTACATTTTTCTGGTAAGCAAACTTACCAGTCGGTTGTGGACTGTACAGCCGTAACTGGTAAATTTATAGCTTTATTTGACAAAAACCATAAGTATTACAGTAAATTTAGAGTAAATTAAATATAATTTTTTTTAATTTCTAATGAAAGTCTTATTTTGCTAAATATAATAATAAATAATTTAAAAAATATAGCTCAATTCAGAAAAATAAATAGGTTTAGAGTGGAGTAGTTTGATAAATTAGAACTATAATTATCTATAAATAAAAGGTTTTGTGATTGTTAAGTAATGGAAAATATTCTTTAACTTGTATTTTTTTGCTGCTATTGGTGTAATTAAAAAATTATAGATATAATCACTATAAGAAGTAGTGATTGGGAAATTTGCTTTATTATTTGATGAAATAAATGCAGATATAAAAACAACACTTTTGATTGTTTTTGACGGAACTTAATACTATATTAAAAAACGAACATGAAGAAATTGAACTTATTTTATATAAAATTATTATTGCGATCATTACACTTAATTTAATTTACACTGAGAGGAGGGGGTAGTGCTGATATGTGAAGGAATAGGGTAGGGATTTGATACATATATGATATATACATATATATATATATATATATATATATATATATATATATATATATTGGTAATAATAATGTTGCAGGCTACAGTAAAATCAGTAAAATCAACAATTAACACTGAAACTATAATATGTTAGTCTAATACTTACAATAGTGACTACTACCTTATTATTAGATTCAGAATAGGATGTGTATGTAGACTCTAAACACTTACGACAAACCAAAACCGTTAAAAATTAGAGTCTTTTCTAAGACATACACTCTTATCACAATAATTTATCTCAATAAGGCTTATCACAATAGAACTTATCACTTTGGAGTGCACTCGACGGGTGTTATACAACTCCGCAGAGGCTTGTCGAAGCCGCTACTTATAAGTCTGGGAAGAACATTTAGAAGATCCGAGGGAAGTCCTTCCCCCTATCTTAGCCAGTCCCGTGCCAAACAATATGGATTGTTCTCAATGGGCACGTTGTCTTCCCCCTCTGGCCACAACAGTAACATAAGGCAGAGAATCTAAGCAGATTAGATAAAGAGAAGGATGTTTTTAGGTAATATAAGTTTTTCTTTTTGACAATATTAGATGAAATAATAAGATTTAAATAGATAAAGCATATAATAGTATAAATAAAGCTGAAAAAGATTTAGGTAAATAAAATAATTAAAAGAAAGTGCAAAACAGGAAAATTACACCACTGTGTTAAAAGTGAATAACTTACCTAAGTATGCAATAATAAGATAAAAATTATAAAAAAATATTTGGCTTTTCTCATTTAGTAAAATATTGATATACAAATGATTATAAATTAAGATGAAGAATATGTAAAATGGGGTAAACCGAACAGTTATTGACACCCTGAAGACTACATTTCTGTGTTGAAATTAAAAAAAAAAACTTTTTATGAAGGGATCAAATTGAAACTTCCTATAGCTCCTCTTTATCTATCCTTATAAAAACTCAAGAGGTTTTTTTGGGTCAAAAGTTCTTTAGTTTTACCGTATGGCAATATTTATTGTAAAAAGGGCAAAAACTAGTTATTGACAACCTGTGGATTTAATTGTGAAATCTTCCCTATGGTTAGTTTGCTAAACACTTACTTCATAGATGACTTAGAGGACCCTTCAAACATTAGATTCATGTATATCTTGAAATAAAATTAGGAGTTATTTACTTATTTCTTTAAGTTAAAGTTGGGGTGTCAAGAACTGTACTGAGTGTCAATAACTGTCTGGTTTACCCTATAATGTCTATAAGGGTCTTGAAAATGGACAAGAAAGCCCGAAAAGTGAATGATATAGACTAAAGACATAAAATATAAAAAAATGGTGAAATTTCTTCAACCAACAAAAAACACAATAATAATAGTAAAAGGTCCTTTTTAAATTGAAAATGGTGCAATTTAAGTACAATGATAGTCTAGTCACTTGACCTGCCTATACATATAGGCCATGTTTCAAAAAAGTCATATTAAAAATAATTACAAACAATTAAAGGAATAATATCACAGATTATTTAGTTATCACTATTAGTAAAAATCTGATAGCCACGATAATAGAGTTAGTAATTTATTTGAAACTCTTATTAAATTTTTTTAAATAAAATAAAATTTTTAAACTTAATATACTACTTTGATTTTTTAGTAAAAAATCTTAATTATTACAACTAATTAAATTTATTTATTTTAATGAAGGAGCATTTTAAGATTCATAAAATATTGCACATCAGCAAGAAGGTTACAACTCAACAAACTGTTTTTTTGGATAATCACATGTGAAGTTTCAACTCCATTATCAATTTTACTGCAACAGTGAATTTGGAAAATTGTCTTTGATCACAAATATTTGGTAGAATAGTCTTTGACCCAATGTGATTGGGGTAGTTAGTACCACTGCTACTAACTGTAACTTAAAAGTTTTTTCTTTAACTGCGTTAACAAATCATCCTTTATATTAATTAATTACGCATAATATGTTAATTACACAAACAGAAATATTATTATTTTGACTTTATTCTAGCATTTGCAGGATTTGTCATCCTGATTCCAACCGTATGCATAACTCAAAATTGATATTGATTGATTGATATACTAACCATCTTCTTGCCTAAGTGTGATATAACTACTGTCTTCAATCCCATTTAAAATGCACTACAATTCTATTTAATTACATTCTATGCACTAAATTCTCTTCAACTGATTTCTTAGTTACCAAGCTCCAAAACATGTTCAGTTCCATGTAAATGCCTGATCATCATTTTGATGAATCCTTACATTTAATTTTCTGCTTTCTCAGGATTTTTTTAAAACAAATTTTACTGTTTAATTTTTTCTTATAATGCTAATTAACTGTTCAAGTTCCAAGTAAGTGCTTACTCAACATTCTGATAAAATCATACATGTATTTAATTTTCTCTTTTTTCACGCAGGATTTACTTTGTTTTTTAAATTAAATTTTCTGTCTACTTTATTCTTATAATGCTTATTAATTACAAAATATACCTGGAAAGAAAATTAATCTCTGTTCTCTCCACTGAAGTTGGATAAGGGATAATAGGCATGGCACATTGGGTAAACTAATGTGAAAAATATAGTAGAGTGTGAGGAAGGCTGGTTAGTATTATTTTTATTAGTATCGGTTGGTCATGGTAATGGAACATTTTATTTTTACCCCTTTTAATGGGGATGAAAGGAAATTTAGGTTGTGAAACTGGAAGAATCTTCTATTGCTGGGTATTTTCATTTTATTTTTCCTCCCTGTCCTACCAATGTTTTCTAATTTTTACCCTCTTTTTATTCAATTATTGAATATTAAACTTTAATTATTAAATTAAAGCTTAAATTAGTAATTGTAACCAGATTCATCAATACTCTACAGACCAATCTGTTGATTAAAATCTACCAGTCATGGCAATATAAAGTGGAGCCAAGAAGTTCCAGAAGATCCCAATAGACAGCAGCATCCTCCCATTGAAAGTTTTCTTTCTTTGTAAAACCACTCCAAGTATGCTCCCTGAATTCACTTAGTAATATTAAATGGAATTTGTGTAGAATATTGGAGTGGTCCACTAATTTTGATGGAAAAATATAAATTTTTAAACTAATCATTATTTGGTTTCGATTTTTTGAGCCTTCATTAGAGATAATTTTGTTTTTATAAATGATCAAAACGAGAAAAAAAAAATAAATAACAGCTTTAAATTAAGTTGTGTATGATATCAATTTATCATTTACTTCTAAATAAATCATAAGATTTTGATTCATAAATAGGAAATTACTTTAAAAAAAAATAAAGAAAATAAATAGATGACAAATTAAAAGAAGAAAAATTAAATGGGACGTTAATACTAACATTTTTGATCTCCAATATTGAGTAAAGTATTATATGTAGGTTGGGCTTCTTGGAAATCCCTGGGTCGTTATTTGCGTTGGAGTCAACTTGAAACTTCGTTACCCAGATATTGAACAATTCTTCCCACAGTTTCCACTGAATTCCCGCTGCGCTAGAATATAGGCGTTACGAGGAAAAAAGGCTAATATTCATTCACCAGCGATAGTAAATGGATTCCCGATCACTCTTTGCGTGACGGCGCTGAACGATATCTGTCCCGCAACACGCACATATGTTGCAAAATAGTATAAACCATCAATGAAGGCGTACAAGGAGATATCCCAGATGTTTTTTATCTGTCTCTCATTTATTATTAATTTATTATTTACTGTTTAATTCAAATCCACAAGTGATTGACTTTACTGAGCTACAGGCTTCGTCTAATTTTTAACTGACGAACTTAAAAACAGAATCGGCATATTTGTGCCAGAAAATAAATTCAAGGTAAATTATTACTTCTTCAATAAAATTATACATATGTAAAAATAAATAAAAAAATGTTTACATTAAAATTATTTAAGTTACACAAGTTAACAAATAATTCTTTTTTTTCAGTATCAGTAAGTGTGAGGTGTGCTAATTTGAATAAGGGCATGTTAGGCATGGGGAAGGATAGCACCCAGCGGTACCTCTTCCCTGGCTTGTTTCAGGTAACCTGGATTTTTAACGAAGGAGATCTCTCATCCAGCGCCTTTTTAATCTCCTAGGTATGGGCATATCAGCTGTTGCCATGCCTCTAATCAGTTGATTGAAATGACCGTGTAAGTGTGTATGGAAACGTTTGTAGAGTGTCTTTATATGTTGGTCTACTGTTTGCATTTGTAAGTCAGTATGTATTGTAATGTTGTTCACGTACCATGGTGCTTTAACTATGAGTCTTAATATTTTTGATTGAAAGGTCTGAATTCTTCGTAAGTGGGTCTTTTTGGCTGTACCGTATATCTGTGAAGAGTAAGTCCATATTGGTTTCAGTAAGTATAAATATGTATTTAATTTTTGTCATAGTCCTAGTTTTGAGGTTTTAGAAAAAAGGGAGTAAAGTAGGGCGAGTCGTTTGTTAAGTGTTTTTCGTTTCATCTTAACATGCGGGCCCCAGGTCATCCTTCTGTCAAGAGTAAGACCAAGGTAATGTACGGTGTTAGTTTGAGAAATTTGGACATTGTCGATATAAATTGGAGGGCAGGTATTTTTTCGAAGATTGAACGTTATGTGTTTAGATTTTTCATGATTTAGCCGAATTTTCCATAATTTACACCAGTCGTTTACTTTATGTAGATGTTGTTGTAAAGTTAGTGAGGCATGAATAGGATCTTGATGTTTAGTGAGAATTGTAGTATCGTCAGCATAAGTAGCGGTCAGTGTATCATTGCTTACGGGTATGTCGTGTGTGTATATAATGTAGAGAAGAGGAGCCAGTATTGAACCCTGAGGTACTCCCGCTAGGACTGGACGAATTGATGAAGCTCCTGACCCCTGCCGAACGGAGAAAAATCTGTCGAAAAGATAGGATTGAAGAATGAGGTAGTAAGTGTGCGGTAATATGGTCTTGAGTTTAAAGAGAAGACCCTGGTGCCACACTTTGTCGAATGCCTGAGCTACATCCAAAAATACACCAGATGCATATAGTTTTTGCTCTAGTGCTTCAGCAATGAAGTCAGTAACTCTGTGTAATTGATGTGTTGTTGAATGGAATGTGCGAAAACCGAATTGATGATCAGGTATTAAGTTTTGGTCTGTCAAAATGTCAACAAGTCTTCTGTACATCAATTTTTCAAATAGTTTTGAGCATATAGGAAGAAGGCTGATTGGTCTGTAGGACGATGGATTGTATATGTCTTTATTTGGTTTGTGGATCATTTTAATGATTGAGTATTTCCATTGTAACGGGAATTTCGATGTTCTCAGTATGCAGTTGTAAATTGTTGTTAGAAACACTAGAGCTTTTCTGGGCATTTGCTGGAGAGCCTGGGCTGTAATTAAGTCATAGCCAGGGGCTTTTCTTTTAGGTAATTGTTTTATTTGTAGTGCAACCTGAGAAGGTGTGAATGAAGGTGGTGGAAGTGTTAGTTGGACTGGAATGTCTAGGGTGTTAAGTACTAGTTTCTCATGATCTGTGTTTGTGAAGTCAGTAAATGGTTGAAATACAGAAGAAAGATGATTGGCGAAGAGTTCGGATTTTTCCTCGTCCGACACGGCCCAAGAACCATCATCTCTTCGAAGGGGTGCTGACACCTCTCGATGCTTTAACAATTTTTTGGTATGCTTCCACAAGCTTCCATCGTCTGTCGAGAGGCCAGTAATGTACGAGTCATAGTTTGTTCTGTTGAATTTTCTGATTTCTCTTTTGAGTTGATTGTTCAGTCTGTTAAAAATCTGTCTGTCTGAGGGGCGTCTGTCAGTCTGCCATATTTTACGCGCTCTTCTCTTTGCCCTGATTAAATCCCTTATGTATTGAGGATATTTTGGGAGATGCTCAGATCCTGCTTGGTAAGGCTTTGGTACTGATGAGGACCATGCAGCCTCTTGTACACTTTCTGTGAAGATGTTCACTGCCTCTTCTAATTCAGTTTCGTCCTTGATTGAGACGGGGATCTTTAAAGATGAGTCCAGATGCTCCTTATATGCATCCCAATCGATTGATCCTGTAAAAAGTGTTGGCTTTCTTTGAACATTTACTGTCTCTTCAAACATAATTAAGTGTATCGCGGAATGATCAGAGCAAAGATCAGAGGTTGCATTTATGGTGTGAGTTACAGTTTTAAGTCCTTTCGTAATAAAAAAGTCCAAAAGGTCCGGGGATTTTCGTCTCGAAACAGGCCAGTAAGTCGGTGTGTGGGGAGAGATAGTGTCTAATGAGAGCTCGTGGATAGCAGCCTTCAAATTTCTCCCTCTGGGTGTGCTTAGTCGTGACCCCCAACTTTGATGCTTCGCGTTTAAGTCACCTCCAGTTATAAAGCATCGACCCAAGCTTTGGAAAAGGTTGGAAAACATCGAAGATGTCAGCACGTATCTTGGGCAGTACACAGAGGCCAGTGTCATTTTATGGTGTTTCAAGTATAATGTTATGCCTGTGCACTGTATTTCAGGTGTACTAGGTAAGTGTAAATAACTGTGTGATAGTTTTGATCTAATAAGAATTGCTGTACCTCCGTGTGCTGTGTTGTCAGGTTGATCAGTCCTGTAAGTCATGTAACCAGAAATAACAAATTTAGATCGTGGAGTAAGGTGTGTTTCCGTTATTAGTGCGACGTCAACTCGTTTATCGTGAAGGTATAAGTCTAATTCAGTCTTGTGCTGTGTCAGTCCGTTTGCGTTCCATAGAAGGATGGACAAAGAGCCCGCAGTCAGCCGATTAGGGGCCATTGGATGGGCACATGACTTGAGTCACCTGTGCGAGCTGTTGGAGGAGGCTAAAAAGGGGCTGGATGAGGGAATTGAGACCATTGATTAGCTGAAACAAGTGGTGGGGGCTGTAAGTATCAGCTGAAGGTGGCAGCTGTGTGCTTTTCTGCCTCATGCCTGAACATGAAGATCTGATTTCAGAAGGGTTGCGCATTCTCCTCTGTTGCGGTGGCTGTCCCTGCTGCTGTGCTGGCACCGGTATTGGATTCATCTCTGATGGTCTTTGAGTCTTCGATGGCTGCGGGAGAGTGGGGAAATGTTCGGGACCCGGCGGTGGAGGAGGAGGAGATTGCTCAAGGCGGGTGGATTGCCTTTTGTTTCTTTGAGCCCTCAGGAGCTTCAGAACTTGGCAGCCACGGTAGTTGGCTGGGTGGCTACCCCTACAGTTGGCGCAGATCGCAGCTGTTTCTCTTGTCTTCCCGCAGGTTGCACTCTCGTGGCCTTGGCCACATCTTACGCAACGAGGGGGGTGGTTACAATAAGACTTTGTGTGGCCATATTGTTGGCACCTTATACACTGAGGTATCAGTCTTTTTTTCCGAGGCTCTTCTATAATGACATGAGTGTAGTAAATTGACTGTAAATGGTAAATTTTCTCGTTGAAAGTTGATTTGGAAATGTCAATAAAAAACATGGGCAATGGTGTCTTATATCTTGATAGTGCATTTGAAATATTTACTACTTCATAGCCATATCGTAATAACTCATTTTTTATTTCACTAAGAGGGGTGGAATGGTGCAGTTTTTTTACCACTATTCGTCTATTTTTATCTTCGGGGAGTTGGTAGGTGTGGAAATCAGCACCTGCATTTCGAAGGTCGCTAACCAGTTTTCGGTACACTTCGGATGAGCTGGGGTATACGGTTACTCCTTTAATTGTAGTCTTTAAAGAAAATGAGTTTGGTGGTGAGTGATGCTCCAAGAATGAGACTAATGCCTGATAGTTTTGAATGTCATTTATATGGATAGGAGGTGGCTTATCATGAATTGGGGTTGATTTATTAGTATTATCTTGATTCGTATCATTTACATTTCTAAGTGTTTCAAACGAATTACTTACAGGTATAGCGGTTATCTCATTCCCTGTTCTTTTAACCTTTCTTGGATCCCTTGATTCCGCAGGACCGTTTCTTTTCCTCCCTGTTACCAAGGACCAAGTGCCGGTTAATTCTTCAGTGTTATTTGCTTCTTTAAAGTCCATAACACTTTCCCCACTTCCCTCTCCACTCGGCGGAGCTGGAGCGGGTTCCATCTCTCCGGTTGGTTTCACTTCCTACAGCTTCTCACAGCTTTAGCACCCAAAATATTAAAGTTTTAGGTACCAAGTTGTGCTAGTTCACTCAAAAAACTCGATTTAATTTTTTGATACAAAATATTACGTTTTATAGCAATATAGCACCCTATCAATTCTTAAGTTTAATAATTATTTTTGTAGATCAATGGCAGATTTGTTAAATGTTATATTATTGCTAATTTCCACGCCCTAACCATCCCTAAGGTACAGTTCCCACGTCTGCTTCCATTAAGTTATGTCACCCACATAGTTGACAACACAGGATGCTGACCATTGGCGTCTTCCGCTAGTGGTCAAGCCCAACTTGCTCTAGCTGCATCATGCTCTTTGATACTTCCTTCAGCATCCTGTGTTCTCAGATAGTCCTCATTAATCCATTAATCTTGATATCCTCAACGGCCGCCCCCAGCCGTTGAGGCACTGTAAAATTATATTGTTATATTAAGGCACTGTAAAATTAGAGATAAGCATTCTTTATTATGGATAATTAGCAGACTCTAAATTTGATGTTAAATTTGTAATTCTGTACGAATAAAAGTATTTTTATTAAGTCTTCACTGTTGTCAGATATGTAATTCACAGATAAAATTTTAAGAATAGAGTTAAAAATAATTTAAATATATAAAATATAAGTTTGCAATATATAACAGTATATAATTCAAAATATTGGAGGTTTATAAATCTAGTTGTATATATTTAAATTGTTCTTAACTTTATTCTTAAAATGTTACATACGTAACAGTTGTTACTTTAATGCCTCAATCTCAAGATCCTTATTAAAACAATAATTGTGGTCTCTTACTTGCTCGTGTTAGTAAGAGTAATTGTTGGATAGAATTTTATTTGTATCCTGTGAAATTTCTATTAAATATAAGATTTTATTATTTTAGGTTAGGTTCATTGATAGCCACAAGTAAATGTTTATCATGTAATTATTACTTGTAGATAGCAACAATTATGAGTAACAGAATTATGGAATAAATTTGTCATCTTCTAGCATAGATACTTATACATTTGTTTTATTTTAGCCCTGATGAAGATCCCCACATGTAGGAATCGAAACGTTGGCTTTCCATAATAAAAAAAAAGATAAATAAAATAAAAATATCAATCAATCTATCGTAAAGAAAAACAGCTGACTATTACTCATCTCTATTTTTTTTTCAACAATGTTTTCCTATTTCAACTTATAACATTTATTTATATTTCAGGACGAATTGGTGTATCCACAATATAATAATAAGTGTTCTGAAGATCGGGACAAAGCTACCCCGAAACGTAAAAAACTTATACAACAAAAAATGACACGGAAAATGGTGGTTCTCTGTCCGAAAACAGAATAAAAAGAAATTCAACAGCCCCAAAAAAAAAATCTTTTGAATCCACTTACAAATATTTTTTCAAACTTTAAATTTGATTTATTAAAATGGAAAAAATGCCACTTGGACCACTTGACTTTAAGTCACATCATATATACACATAGATGAACGAAAGTTGCGAAACGCGTGCTATTTATAATTATTCTTATAAACGAAGTATTAATTTTCCATAAAAGTTTCTGAATTTCGATGATAATTTTAGTCTTGTTATTTCTTAATGTTTTCTTTATTAAAAGGGATGTACAAAATTTGACTGGAGGGAAGAGTGGGGGTAAGGAGTAGAGGGGGGAGGGAGGGAGGCGGTAGAACCTGGAGCGGGCAGTAGATGGATACCAGCTGGGCGGAGCAGGTGCGGCGCTGCGGGAGCTGGCGGACCGAGCCACCGAGCAGGAGGCGGGAGGAGGCGGCCACCATCGGGAGGCTACACCGCCGCGTCGGCCCCGCGCTCCTCAAGCTCCCGCCCCCACAGCCCCAACCACAACCACAACCCAAGGTCGTCATCTCCAGGCCGTCCATACTACACAAGGTAACCTATCCCTTCTGGAAGAGTACAGCTAAGTGGTCAGAAACCCATAAATGATCCGAGTCCAACGTTCGTAACCCTTTGAAAAAAACAAAAGGGGGTCCCTTAAGTGATAGGAATAACTTCGGTATCTAATGTAAAATTTTATTCAGAGCAAAAAGGATTCTGTGAACTCTGACAATACGTCGCTAAGGAGTTAGAGAGAAAAAGAA
The DNA here is from genome assembly GCA_911387785.2 of Aelia acuminata. Taxonomy (NCBI): domain Eukaryota; kingdom Metazoa; phylum Arthropoda; class Insecta; order Hemiptera; family Pentatomidae; genus Aelia; species Aelia acuminata. Next base: position 86,465,283 of record OU426982.1, on the reverse strand, counting down.
AAAAATCATTTATTTTTTTCAACCTGAAAAATCATATTTATTAGTAGAAACCATGCATACAAAAATAAGGATAAACAATAATTCATGAACAAATATTAGTAGAGGTAGGAATTATTGTAGTAGAAGTAGAAAAATAAAAATAAAACATGAATCAGATGAATAATTACATTAATGCGTTCTTCTGTTTTATTCTAGCAACCACATATCCACGTTTAACTGAGGATAACCACGTGGATACGTGGTTGCTAGAATAAAACAGAAGAATATTACTAAATTTTTAAAAAACACAATGGTAATAGAAAACCACTCTCAGAAACCTCGAGCAACTCATCTAAAGCCATTAACCACATCATACTTTTATTTGTAATTCTGTTTTACTCGGTCAAAGAAAAAAAAATATATACATATATCTATAGAACGAATTAAGCCAAGTTTAATTCCTGGGTGCCATTTTTTTCTAAATCGAATGCCGTAAAACATTTTTTTTAATGTTTAAAAAAGACGATTCCTTGTTAGTCCATTCCATAGTTTTTAATTAAAAAAAACAACATAATTTTTGGGCTCTAACTCTTAAGCGGCGCGTTTTCGCGCGAACACAAGTTCATAGGAACTTTTATTTTATTACTTAAGGGATACCATGTAAATACAGGGAGGTCTACCTATCTAAACCTATTAAAAAATAAATAACCATTATTTGTTTCATAATAAAAATTAAAAAGATATAGTGTATTATAGAATAATAATAATAATAGACATTATAACGTACTGGATTAGGTATAAACTATAACCTCTTAAATTAAATAAATAGTATACTAAATAGTAAATATAACGATGATTATAAACAAACATTAAAGATATGCCAATATAATATTAAGTAGAAGTAGGAGTTGTAGTTGAAGTAAAATTTAAAAAAATAATAATAAATAATTAAAATTTGATGAATAATTAAATTAATGAAGTGAGGATAAATTTGAATAGTTGATGGCTATCCTGGGAATAATAAGTCAGAATAAGAAATCTGGGCTTCATAGCCACATGTAGATGTAATACAAATAAAATTAAACTAACATAAAATAATTCTCAAGTATGTTTAAACATTTAAAAGCAAGTAGCTAGTACATTTTATAAAAATGACTTACATCACTTTTGCATATGTCGGATCAACATGAGCAGATTTTTACTTCCATGACAAAGACATATTATAATCCTTAACAAACATACTATTAATATTCAGGGAACGTGAATAATTTGGATGGAGCCAAAAATAATTTGAAGTTTGCCCAAGGTTAATGTAGCCATGCTGGGTGCAATGCGTACGTCCTTTCAGCCTCTCAATGAAACTAAAGCAACTTCACGGTCTACAGCACTGTGCCATTGCACGAATCCATTTTATATTGATTCCTTAATTAATATAGTTGGACTCCTTAATTAATTAATCCATTTTTAGCTTTATTAATTACTAATAATTAATGATACGTCTAACCAAGGAATGATGAAAATAAAAATCTTGAATTATGGAGTTATAAATAGAATCATGGATTGACGTTTCGAGTTCTGAATTATCTACTTATGTTTTTATTTTGTTTTTTTCATTTCTTGAACATTAAATACAACGCTTCTTTTTTTTCACAGACGTAACATTGTTTCCAATATTTTTTAGTAAGTGCCTACCTAAAAAGATGGCTAAGATTTAAATATTAATATAAAGTTTAGAAAATTAAAAAGTTACAAGTTAATAAAAACATGGACATAAGTAAGGTATAATTCACCAGAATTATATAAACGTTCCTAAATCAGTGAAATTGATATCATAGCAAATAAATTCTTATTCACACATTTAAAATAATTTTATTATACTCTTCAGATAGCTGCTATGAAATATATCAAGATTAACATTAGAAGCATCTTGATATGAAACTAAAGTATACATATTGAATAAAGATCCGCATTACAAATATCTGGTCCATCAAGTTATAAAATTTAATTTACTTCGATGGTAATGAAAGATAGCTTCAAGTAAGGTGGCCAATAATAAAGAGAATAAAAAAAGAGTTGGATGAGAGTTCTTCTTCAGAAAAAAAATACAATAAAACAAATCACGGTACGGAAGAAAGAGGTGCTTAGGAGTAATCTTCTTTATTGTCTTTATATCCTTCAGTAATCAAATAGGTTCCAGTTCCTAAACAATATTGACAGGTGGAAAATAATATTATTCAGTTGCCTAATCTCAATCTGAAACAATACTAATTAATAATAAAAGAAATAATAATATATGATAATAACAATAAATATTGAAACGTGTTTTTTCTCTTATTTGTTTTTCTAATTCAATCTCTTGTTTTTCAAAAGTTGGATCTTATAGCATCTTCAGACTATGTAGATTATAAAAGAAATGCTGAAACTTGTTATTCATACATTTTTTCTTTAAAGAGCATTTGTAAGCAAAGTAAGAGCGTTGACCTCATTTCCGTATAAGCATATACGAGCATGGAATATAAAATAATTCAGCACCTCTGAATAGGATAAGAAAGAAGACACTCAGGAGAGAAAAAAGAGTTAATAAAAAAATAAAATAAAAAAGAGACAAACAGCCTTACGTAGGAGAAATACGTTTTTTAGAATAAAGAACACCATTAATTATTGTTTAGAGGAAAAAATGAAAAATAAATTAATGAATGTGTTTAGCTCTTATTAATATGCGAAACAAAATTTCTTAAACTAAATAAATAATACACCGACCTAAAGTTTAAGTTTTTCATCGGAGCTGTTCGAATGGAAGATATTACAATCTTGCCTTACTAATACTCTAGTAATATTTATATTCAAACTTCAAATTTGATTTAGGTTATTCAACCCACTAAACAAGTTGGAGATTTGAGCTGATAGATGTTTTATAGTAAGAGGTGTTGGCTGCATCCTCGTTTCTAAAGAATCTCTTCAAGGTGCTGGTATAGTTTTAGGGGCTGGTTTTTGAGGCTGATGCTGAAGTTTCATCGGTTAACTCTTGCATATCAGGAGAATTAATTTCCACTTTCCGATGTCTTCTTCGATTTATAGCTGCTTTCAATTTTTTTAAATGTTGGGCATCCTCTGTAGCTAACTCCAAAATTGGCACACTTTACTGGTGCTATCTCGACTTTAGTCAGAACTTAAATGGCCTCCACCGCATCTCACGCATTAACACTGCGAAAATATTTTCTTTTTTCGGGGTTCTACAATTTTTATTACAGTGCGATATAAAAACTTAACATCAAAAATTTTATCATTAAATGGTTCTTTTAAGATGTCTGCGAAGAACTTGTGCAACGGTAATTTAAAAGAGATATAATGTTGACCTCGAGCTTTTGTTTTGATCAGTTTATTCAGAAAAACAAGTTTTCCTATCTAAAATTTATAAAATGCTTTTTTCTTTTAAGACAGGTGGGAATGTAAAAATGAAGTTAAAAAAAAAAAAAAGGCTTGAAATTTATGTAAAGTTAATAATAAAATATTTGTTTATTGAAGATTAACGATGCTCCTAGTTTAATACGAGTACAATAGAAATATTAGTGTTTTTAATAATTCTATGAATTTGTAAACTAATGACTCGACCACTGTCCTTTTGTTTTATATATGTTTTTTAATTATTAGGAAAATTATTGGAACCATAAATTACGACAGACATAAGTAATTATGATTAATGTGATATGATCAGTTGATGCTTTTTTTTGGTCCACTCAACGGCGCTTGATGATACTTTACCCGCAAAACCTAAACGTATTTCCTGATAGTATACCACGTTTTAATGTATGAAAGAAGATTTTTGTTTTAAAGGAATATTTAATTAAAATAATTGATTTTATTTTTTAACATTTTAATCCGTTTTTACTCTCGTTTAATTGATACATGTTACAAAGCATTAAGAAAAAATGTTATACCTGTGAAAAACCTTCTAACTATTATTAAAATTATTATTTTGTTTCCATATTTTTATTCGCCCCTGCCAACACACTGTTTAATTATTAAAACATATATATAAATTATTTATAACCCGTCCTGATTAGCCCTCGTGGCATAAAGCGGACGTTAAAAAAAAAAAAAATTATTTGAGACATTAAGAAAAAATTTACGATTAATTTCATTATTTTTAAAATATTCTCATTAGTAACGTAAATGTTCTTGATTTTGTGGATATTAGTCGCAAAAGATAGTGCTATCCTTCCATATGCCTAACATGCCCTTATTCAAATTAGCACATCTCACATTTGTTGATTGCCGATGTTTATTGACAGGCGCAAATTAAAATTATGAAGCCAAAAAAAAAAAAAAAACACAATCGATATGGTTTTATTTTATTTTATATTCAATTACCCACATAAAAGATTATATTCAGGGATCTATACAAAATAAAAATGGCAATTTAGTGATATACATATGTACAATAAAAAACATATTTCACATTCTTTTTCAAGAATAATGAGAAATGGTTTTTTTTTTTTTTTTTTTTTTTTTTTTTTTTTTTTTTTTTTTTCTTTTTTTTTTTTATAAGGCATCAACCACGAGGGTCATTATTACCTTCTATTACAGCATAGGAATTATAAAACGGCGACGTGATAGCTTAATTATAATTTATCGTGCAGATTGATGTTTTTTATGAAATCTAGGACATTATTGACTGTAATTGTGTTATTTTGTAAAATGGTATGAAGATGTTCTGGAAGGTTGAACAGTAGTCTTGAAGAATCATAGGTATGGCATTCAGTTAGTATGTGTTTGACTGTAAGGGGAGTTCCGCAGGCCCGGCATTCAGGCGGTGAATCTTGAGACATTAGATATCCGTGGGTAAGTCTGGTATGTCCAATACGGAGCCGTGTAACGATCACCTCATCTCTTCTTCTATCACGAAACGACGAGACCCAGGGAGAAACGTCGTGTTTTACTTCTCTTAATTTATTGTCCCTAACTTTCAGCCACTTTTCATTCCAATTTAATTTTATTTTATTCCGAATTAAGGAAATATAATCATCCACGGGAACCTTCCGATATGGTATGCCATCGTTGATCGCTCTTTTCGCAGCCTGATCCGCTACCTCATTCCCTCCTATCCCACAGTGTCCGGGGACCCATACAAAAATCACAGTGATATCGTTTCTATTCAGGGACTTTATTGTCATCAATATATTTTGATTTAAGATATTACGTGTGAAGATATCTCTTAAGGATAGGAGAGCTGCTAAGGAGTCCGTACAGATAGCTAGTGTTTTACTGTTCGTCGGGAAAATCACATTTAAACATTTTTCTATAGCAACCATCTCCGCAGTAAAGTTACTACATAATGTGGATAAGGAAAATAAGTACTGTCGCTCATTGCAGACTACCGATGCCCCTACACCTAAAGAATTCTTCGACCCATCAGTGAATACGAAGTCGGCTTCTCCTATTTCCTGTTTTAATTTAATAAATTTTTGTTTATATTCATGTGGGTAGGTATCTTTTTTGAGTAGCGCAGTGAGAGAGAGGTACAATTTAGGGGTGGGAAGTTCCCAAGGGCAAGTAGGTGAAATTGCTGCTCCCTGTAAAGCCGGTATATCAATGCGCAAGCCGTGAATCAAAGCAGACACCCTTATCGCAAAAGATTGTCTCCTAACCGTAATTTGTTCTTGAGGAATGGGTCGTCTATTTGGGAACAGAACAGTCAAAGGGTGGTTGTCCGTCGCAATGATTTTGGCAAAGTAAATGAGATCGAGTTGTTGCCTTCGTATGTAAAGAGGAGGCTCACCTGCATCTACAGATATACTATTGGTGGGACTGGAACGGAAGGCACCAGTGGCAATTCTCAGACCGGCATTTTGCACAGGATCTAACATTTTTAAAACGTTACTCGACGCTGAGTTGTAGGCGTTGCACCCATAATCAAGCTTCGATCTTATTAACGATTTGTACAAATTAAGGAGGCTTTTACGATCTGCACCCCAGCTGGTGTGAGAAATGTTTATCTAAATGTTGTATCCATCTCGAATTTACATCGTTTTAAAGAGAATTGCGTGTATGTGAAGGCGACATGCTTAACCACCACATAACTTCATGTAATTAGCTCTCACGTGTTTGTATTTATCTAAATTCGAAGGTTATCAGAGATCGTGACCTCATTCCGTATTAATTTTATCAGCAGGATTAAAATGTTATTAAAAGAAATGAGCTTTTATCTATAGAATTAAGTTATACAAAACATGGAACGATACGCTTATAAAATATTTATATAACAATGCCCCCGCGTATACCATTTATAAATGAGTAAATCTTATTAATTCAACGCTATATGGCAAACCCATCGGTTTCAGAACAATATGTATTACAGTATGTATAGTTTATAATTTGTATATCGTTATAAATTTATACATTGCCTTATTCCTAAATACAATGTAATCTGGACGTATCTAGATAAATTATTGATATTAGATAAAAATTTGTTCTTAATACACTAAAAACTATAATGTACGTATTAGTTGCTTGAAATTAAACATCAGCGAACTCTTCACGTATCAATTAGAAATTAACCTAGATGTTTCTTAAAACTTGCAGACTATTAATTTGAACGGACATACGAACAGCTTACATACTATGAGATTTCCCAGGACATCAGGAAGAGACCAAATAGGAGATGGATGAGAGATCTCCTCACTTAAAAAACCTTACTCTCACCTCCTCAAGCCTGAAATTTCACTTCCTCTATGGTTGTCTCATTAGTTGACTATCAGCATCTTGCTGTCTGGTACGATTTGATAATGAAAGACTTAAAAAAAAAAGTTGCTTGGTTAATAATTGTAAAAACCATTGTTTGTAAAATTTTGTTTTAAAATATTTTTTTTTAATTGTGAAATTGATACAAAACATCCAGATGCAATAAAAAAATTTAAGTTTTTGCCATGATGCAATGTAATCGTTTGTTCTAAAACCTCAGTTGACAGCAAGAAAATTTTACAAAGCCCTTATTATATAAATTTCTTACAAATATACACAGAGACAAAATTATACTGACTCACAAAATATCTGACTACATCCCTGAAGTAAAATATAACAGTAACGACAAAACTAAATGAGGTCAGTATTTTATACAACTGTGTTGCATACCTTCCTTGCTATTTGCCAATTTTCAGTTTCGTTAAGAATTTGTTCAGTTAATTTGGTACGACGGTAGCTGATACTCATATAAAATTATTTTTTAGCTGATAATAATATTTTCGCAATGTGAGGAAAATAAAAAATTACAAATTATTTTAGAAGTGTAATAAAAGGGTAAGTAAGAAAAATATTTTCTTAAAAGTAATGCTGCCCTAATTTGTAGGATTTCTAGTTACACTGCATGTTGTGTCATTCATTAAGGACTTTAAATTGGTTGATGCTTGGTTTTATTGTTTCCCCTTTTTTTTCTTTTTTTTTTCATTTTCTTTTCTCATTTCATCTCTTTTTTTATTTCCTTAAGCACTGCTTCTACTTACTGTAAGAACGGCCATAAAAAAAAAAAAAAACTATAATATAAATTCAATTATACCATTGTGTATATGGCAATACACGCTAAACGTAACAATAAATGAGTTACATAACTTGAGGTAAGATTCGCTCTGATAAAATCTTTTTTTTTTTTCTTTCATTCTGCCGGTAGAATACTTTTGCTCCTTCTTAGCATGCATTACCGGAACCACTTTCCTCGCCTAGCTCATGAAAATTTAATAATGGGATTTAGCATAAACCTGGGATCCAATAACCCCATGGGGGGAGGGGCTAGGGGGCGCCACCAGCTTTAGAAAATGAATCCAACCCCTTCTCCTTGGCTACTGTTTATTCTAAATAAAATACTACCCCTTGAAGTACTAGAATAGGGTACCTTCTAAACTTTCCATGCTTGAAGCTGCTAAGCTATTAAGCAGACAACAGTCAGAATAAAGAAGAATTATCCTGAGCAAGTAAACTGGTATTCTGAACTCTAGAGCAGGAATGTGGTTGGGACAGTTTCAACGAGTCCATTATTTATTCTAAATAGTTTTGAAGAAAAAAAAAAAGCTATTCATTTATATTTTACGTTGTTGACACCCGCGCTGGAAAGCATCTAGCAATTCTATTGAAAATACAAACTTAAGTGCCTACGATTTTCTCGTGTAAATGTACTTCATATTCGTCATGGCTGAAGTAGATCTCGCGGCCATTGCCTTTTTAACGAAGGTTATACGTGTAATTGGAAGGAAGGAAGAGGAGAAACAAGTGGGTTTGATTAGTTCTGAATAGAGAAATGAAATGTGGTGTATTTTACGTGAATTTATGATTTTACTGTCGGAATGTCCATGTCCTACTGTATGTTATAATACATTAGGTCATCCCATGAGTAATGTCGGTTTTTAATATTCTGTTTGTTTATGTTTACATTACTGATCCCTCCTTTTCAATTTATTTTTGTTTACATTTTATGTTTATTATAACATTTATGATGTTTTGGTTGGAGAAACTTTCTGTGCTGAAATTTCATTTGAAATGGATCTCCCAAGAACGTGCAGAAATATCTCTGTCGGAATGATAGACGGTCGCGGCCGTGGTTAGGACCTGGAGAAACACCTAGGACAGAAGCCAGAGAAGAACTTCATCCGAAAAAATGGTGATGTCTGTATGATGGGATATGGAAGGAATCCTTCATCATGAATGCCTTGAACTTAACCAAACTATCACTAAAGATCTATGCTGTGATCACCTGGACCGATTGAAGCGAGCAATTGAGGAGAAACGTCCATCACTTATCAGTAGACGTGGAATTTCATTCCATCGTGACAATGCGAGGCCACATGTTGCAAAACAAACATGGCAAAAATTAAAGGTCTTTTGATGGGAAATTACTCCTCACCCACCGTATTCTCCAGACTTGGCGCCTTCGGATTATCACCTTTTCCGCAGTCTCCAAAAATCATTAAGCGGCAAGAACATGAATTCAGTCGATGAGGTGAAAAACGAGGTGTTAGCTTTCTTTAATTCAAAACCAAAGGATTTTTTCAGAACAGGCGTTCAATTGGTTTCAAGATGGCAAACTGTTATACAACAAGATGGTAAATACATTTTAGATTGAACGTGTTTCATTAATTTTATCCTATACCTTAACCGACATTACTTATCGGATGACCTGTTATATACCATGGATATAGATTTATAATTATCCTAAGAATTTTCGTTTGGATTTTGTTTATGTGTATTGTTTTTTTTTTTTGTTTTTTTACGAAACCACGAATTCAGCTCCGTAAGTAGTACTTAATAGGTTTTAGTACAGTGTTATATTGAACGTGCGAAGTTTGATTTTATTGTCTGGTCAGTTCTTCTTTTTTTGTTTTTTTTTTAAGTATAAAGTGATCCAATTTAAGAAAAAGTAGCTTCTGGTTCCCATTTTTTTTCTTTCTGATATCCTCTATTCATATGTCGGGGTCTTATCGTCGTTCAATCTTAGGTCAGTAAATCGGAATTCGACGGTGCCATCCCATTTCATCTAGTATTATAACATGTCTGAACATCGCTAATCATATATCACTGGAAGCTTTTAAAAGGGTCTTACATGAGCACCATTGATTTAAGCAGTTATCTTAAATATTGGGAGTAATTACGTGATCCAGAAACAGGAACTCACAAAAATACTATAAAAGACATGTGACCACTTGCTAAAAGCAACAAAACAGAATGTGTGACCAGGAGGAGACTTCTTTACTTCTGTTTATGTTAATTCGTGTGGCTGCAGAAATATAATAATAACAAAGATCTTTTTGAGAGGATCTGGAAAGACATAATATATTCCTAACCTTCAAGTAAATATTGTGAATATATATTTTCTCCCTTATTTTTGAAATGGACAGTTTAGCAAAATATTTTTTAAAATCCCCAATTTTTTTTTTAAATTTAGTCCAAATCTTCAATAATTAAATTCAAACCTATTTTCAAAAAATATTCTTTATATTTAGTTTGGGCAACTAGAGAAAAAATATTTTCTTTGTGTTTGGGGGTGTCATAGAACATATATTTTTAAAAATATGCCCTAACCCTATAAAGAATAAATCGAACTAAAGCTAGATACTGTGGGTCTAAAAGACAAGCCGGCAGCCGTAACACGTACACAGGGCCATAAATTATTCCGAATCCCTTTTCCTATTCTCTTCGGGGACCTTACATCGCCCGGAAGACTTGGCCTAGCCCAACAATATCTCTAAGTACTTCCCTTCTACATCACTGTTTCAATATTCACTTTCCTCATGGGCAGTTTAGGAGTTTAGCACCTGTCTCGATAGAATCAGTAGAAAAGGAATTTTTTTCGAATTTTTATTATAAGAACGTACTTATATGAAGGGAGCAAGTGACCTTATATGGAATTCCTGCCAAGATTGTCGAGTTGCAGACGTCTCTGAGCCTTTCTTGAAAAATAGCATTGAAGTATGAGATAGACGGTTTCAGCTAGAATAGTCTTGAGTTTGGAGAATTCAAAACTTCATCAAAAGCCTTGTGCACACACATGCCGTATTGCATTTTTTTTTTTGCTCTAGTGTTACAGCAATGCAATCAGCAACTCTGTGTGATTGCTTTATGTATATGTTTACCATATTCTCGCATATTATTATATTTTGAAATGTTCAAAACATATCGGAAGGATAATGATTGGTCAGTAAAAAGAAATATTGTAAACATCTTTCCATTTTTTTTTTTTTTTGTATCATTTTCGTCGTAGGAAAAAATAGAGCTTTTCTAGGTAACTGTTGAACTGCCTCAGAATTTATTAATATTTTTTTTTTTGGGGGGGGTGACCATGACTAACTTCGCCTAACAAACGATAATCTTATGATTACTAGTTCGTGTCAGGTGCTGTAGATATTTAGCTAAGGCGGCTATAAAGCACTAATCCCACAATATTTCCCTTGCCCGGGAAATAAACGAAAAAGTTATTTAATTAAGTTTTACTGTAATAATTTCTAGTTTACTTATTAATAAATGATAATTATGTACAATCATTATTATATCTCAATAATCATGCTTTTATGTCGTACGTGCTTCAGTCTATACGAGAATAACTTTTAATTACAGAAGGGGAACGGTGGTGTCAGATATTGAGAAAGATGGAACGGAAAGAGCCCGAGGAGCCGAAATTGGTTGCCCTCGGGCAAAATGGTGGGGCTCCATCTAGAGTGGGAACATAATTGGCCTCCCTCCGTCCTCGCTACTTCCACCTAACAGCCCTATCAGGCCCTTATGTCCTCCCCAGTATATTATTATTAAGCACCAATATTTTATGATTATTATTTTGGCCTCTTTTCAAAGTGAAATTGTAGCTAGAGTAAAATTGTAACTTGGGAAAAACTGTGTTTAAGTAGATTTGTGGACCTTAGACGACAGGGGATCTGAGTGTCATTTTTCCAATTGCGAGGAAATAAAAAAAAAAAAAATTCAAAGTTAAATTTTGTTTACGATAGGATGATAAATATCGTAATGAAATCGATAAATAATTAAAAAGTCAGGATTTTCAGTATAACATTTTTTATTTTGAAAAGTCAACGTTTCGATCCCTATATCTGGATCTTTCTACATATATCAGGGGGCTATTGAGTGATGAGTTATACAGAGACTGAAAATTGTTTTATTTTTTATATTTTTTCTAGGACCATCTGGTAAATCGGGAACCTGCGAATTTTAGCATTGTAAGCTGCTATACTAGCCACCACACCACAGATGACCTCCTTTTAAGTTTAAATTTGAAAAAATAATTATTTACATTTGAAAGATTAATTTTTCCTTCAAATTTCAATATCAGATCTAACTTTTTCAGTATTTTTAGTTTTGGGCATTTTATATAATCCATTGTAGACATATAAAACAAAGTCGGACAAGTCAAACCTTTTATAAATCAAAAAAGGCCGGATCGATTTTTATGATTTTTGATTTGATGGATTTATTTCCGCCCGAATAGCAAAATAAGTAATAAAACGTTGGGGTTAATAGGGGAAGGGGGTAGGTAGATAAATATTAACTTTTTTACCAGTTTATTTGATTTTGAAGAAATTCAAAAACCATTTCGTTCTCGGGTAATATACAGTAGTATCGTACAAGAATGTCAATTCCACATAAATGTTATCATCGATAAGGTTATGGGTGGCGTAGGAAGTGAGAATTATTAGTTTTCTAACTGTTTATCCGATTTTAACGATTTTTTTATCCCTCTTTAACACACTTAATGCGTCATTGCGATCTTTTTAGCAATCGAAAGAGCGTCATTTTGACTTCAATATGCCGTATATAACTTGATTTTTTCAAAGTCATTCGGCCCCTTGTCTTCTTGGGTCTAAATTTAAAATAAAACAGAAACCCAACTTTTATTTATTACTTCCATTTTTCTCGTTGTTTCAATGGCACAGTAATAAGTGCATTTATCTCCATGCCCACTATCTTTTGACATACTGCATATTATGAACTATGTTCCCCTATAAAATCCATCTCCGAAGGCGCTCATTTGTCTCCTCTCAAGAGTACTGCAGGGAACTGTATGTATCTGTCTCTACACGTCCTATACTCTTTTCCATCAAAACGCATTGTGTATTATGTAATGTAATTCATTTTTAAAAAAATGACCGATTTCCTCTCTTACGAAATTGTGTTATAGATTCGACACGATTATATATTACAAATTATAAATTATATAATAAAAAATACTTTTTGGAAGTGTTGACAACTATTGAGCGAAATTGAAACATGTGTAAATTTAAAAGCACTAAAAAACCTGTTAACTGTGGTGATGATATATTGTTGTCAACGTGTTGGTCGGCTTCGCGGAGTCGTGATTACCTTCAAACGACCTTCTCGTAACTCTCTGAGTCCGTCAAGAAAGTTGAGAGCTCCGACCAAGTTAGTTGAGGACCCCGCAGAGTTGGGGAAAACTCTAATATGACAGTAATTAGTTCCATATATTCATTTCATCTACTGACCTTCGCCTCCACATTTTCTGGAAATTAAATTAGCAGTTGCCATAGTACTAAGCTAGCAATATCCTTGCCATTAGTAAGTAATACCAGAGAGAACCAAGAGCTGGATTAAATATATGCAATTAATAATATGGAACGATTTTCAGTTCTCTAGTGATATGGAAAGGGTTAAATATTTTACTTGAAGATATTCCACCCATATTGCTCATCTTCAAGAATCTACAATTATATTCTACAATGTCGTTATCATAATTTATACTCATTTATTTATTACATTTCTAACCATATAATTATTTTAATAACTGAGATAAGCCGAATATATATCACCATATTTTTACTTTACTTTTTATCTTATTATTGCTATTTCAAACTTACATAATTTATTATCTACTCACACTCTATTGCGTGATTGCCATACTTCCAATTTATCATTTTTTATTTTATTTTACCACAACATTTTTTTATAATATAATGACATTGTAGAACATAATGTGATGCTTTATGTATACAATTGCAGAGTCTTGAAGATTGGGAAAATGAGACCCAAATGTCGACGAGCTAATAGAATGGCAGATAGTTTAAAAAGAGTGGAATATATTCAAGCAAAAAATAAAACAGAAATAAATAATATTAGAACCCAAAATAAAGTATTTTTTTAAAAAATGGTACTATGGAGCATGAAATTCTTGAAAATGGCGAACCGTTCATATAAAGGCTTTTTAATAAATAGGACCTACGGCTTGTAAATATCTTTAAGTAATTGATTATGGCACCTAATTTAAAAAAATGGGACTACGAAATATTTATGTTTAGAGTTTTAATAATTTTTCTTTATTGATTTATGCAATTATGGAACCCTAATGAACTTTTGAAACGGTTTAAAGGATTAAATATGTATTTCACAATGTCACTTTATCGATGCCATCGACTTAATAGATTATATGTACGTGCTTCAATTTTAATCAGAAGTAATTTGTTGGGAATTCCTGATGTTTGGCTATAATATTGCCAGTATACTCGTTGTTGAAGCTCCCGTAGTATAAGTCTTAACTATAAAGCTCCAACACAATCTCATCATGACCAAACATAGCTAGTACTTACCCCCGCGAGGGCCCCGCAGTTTGGGCATATCAATAAAGACTGATTTACATTTTGGTGGTTATTTGATGCAAATTCCTTCCTCAAGGCCGGGGTGTTATTGTTGGCCCTCATCAATAAAACATTCCTCGTGTTAATTTGGTTAATTTATAATATCTTGTAACAATGCTACTAGTCCGAAATTGTTGGAAATAATGGGATCTCATTTGCGCCAATTAATAGATATTGGTAATGACCAAATAATCTTTCCATTTATAATTTTGAAATAAAATAGTATCTATAATTTTAATTTTTTTTTTTCTCGCATACTCTCAAATGAAAATATAGTTCACGAAAGTAAAGTTAACTATAGATCATTATAATAAGAATGGATCTCCTGCTCAACAAATAAATAGGATAGATTTGTTGTTCTTTTTCGTTGTAGGGAAAAAAATATATTCCAGAGAAATTTACCCAAAAACGCCATCATTAGTTATAATAGCTTAACTTATATTGCTGTGGAATTGTAAACTTTTGGATTGTAAGCTTTCACTGAATTTTTTTAAATTTTTTATACAAAGGAAACAAAAATATACAAAATATATATAAAATAGACAAACACAGTCCTCTACTGACAGGTAGGAACCTTGGGTATTCCTTATAACATTCCATTTTTCCATACATAGGAATATTATGGTAGAAAAACATGTGATCAAAAATATAATAGCTGCACTTCCTTTTAAAATTGTCCGATTACTAACAAACAAGTAGATATCAACACTATTTGATTAAACAGCAACGTTCTGTAAAAGTTTCCGATTTATCAATCGGCTGCTTAGCAAATTTTGAGGTGACAACCCTACGGCTTTTGGATTTTTATATATAAGATATTTCGCTATTTTATTTCATAGATAATGTATATTCTTAAAGATTATTAATTGACACTATTGTTAAAAAACTTGAGAGTTTAATATTTTTTTTCTAAATATAGCCCACCAAAATCTGTTTTACTGATTCTTTTAAATTTGATATTGAAGGACGTTCTGCTTAATTTACACTAAAAAAAAAAAAAAATCAATTAAAGCAGAGAGTTGGCACATAGCTGTGTCAATCTGTCGCAATCCTACCTCAGTAGGAACAGGTCGGACACTTATTTGTTCCAGCAAAACTAAGTTTCGTCGTGGAAATGTATAGAATCATTTTACATGTATAGAATCAATATAGATTGATTCATGTATAGAATCGATATTACGGACTGTTACAGACCTGTCGTACATGTACATATGTAGGACCTTGACCGATTTTGAAGGTGATAATTTATGTTCCGTATGTAAATTATTAGATTTATGTAACCGATCAACGAAATTAATCATGGACATTTAAGTCTACTTCATAATAAAAAATGCTGTTTAAAAAGTATTATATATAAAGTTGTCCAGAGACAATAAATTGACTACTCTATTACGACAATGGTATAATTTTAATAAATAATATTTTTAGGGTCTTGGAGCACATATTATTGAGTTATCAATGTACAATTATTTACACATAATGGAAATGTCAGATTACCAATTGAGACTTAATTTAAATTTTCTGATATTTTATGAAAGATATGGGAGACAAAATATATTCAAGTTGCAAAAACAATTTATTCAGAAAAATAAAAAGGGAAAGAGGTCTGGGCAGATGAATGTCTTCCAATAAAAATAAAGAGATGTCAGGGAGGGGGGAAGAATGGATCTTAAAGGTTATATTATAGGTCGTTATATTTTTCTGATCCTACTTCTGTCAATATCAGTCAAGTGCATGTGACACATTTGATAACTGATAATAATAATTGTTCACTTTCATAAAAGATGGATTATTTTACTCTGTAGTTTGATTTAGCTCCTTCATAAGGTATCAAAACTATGTTCACACATAAAAAAAAAAAAAAAACATTTCAAAGACAAAAATGTAAATGCATAAAAAAAAATTAACGTCTTTATTCTTCGTTTTCCTCTAATTTTCTAGCGTGGGAAGGTTTCTCAATAATCTGTATAACCCCCTATTGCTAAAATCCTCAAAAATGTATACTTAAAATTGAGGAAAAATAAGTCGGAGAAGGAAGTCTCCAGACAAATGGACTTATCACATGATTGATCCTGAAAAGATTATTGGTATATAGTCATGTTAATAATATGTGTATGGAATGTGTATATAATATAAAATGTGAATATGATTCACATTACACATAATCAACTTTTAAAATACAAACATTAAAATCAGTTGTTTTATTGTTGTTGTTTTGAACGAATTTCAATTAATATTAGAGAAATATATCATTCCTTTCTAATGCTCTAGAAATTTCTCCTAATGATAGTAGGCTAAGGGAAAAGAATTCAGGAGAACAAAGAGATAACTACAACTAATTGCCCCGACAAGATAAGATATGCCCCTGCTACAAGAACAATACTAAACGAGATGTTGGGGCTATATCTCTTTCTGTCGGAACGGTCCCAATTACTCCAGGACATCGAGAAGACAACATATCTTCGCAGCTATCTGGGTTAGGGCAGCTGTCGCAGATTGGCTCTATATATAATAGAGATAGACCTTCGTCGTATCTTCCTTTTTTTTTGTATTACAAGTCCGTGAAGACCATGGGAACTAAACACATCATGAGGCAATAATGTTTCTTATTGTGGCTTCCATGTATTTGTGATGTGGCTTCGTAATTATTTAATTAAAAAATTGATTTAGCGTAAAACAACGCTACATAATACAAAAATCAACAAATGTATAAAGTCTACTCGTCATCTTGTTGAAGACCTACTATGTGATTCGAAACGTTGAGTTGTTAAAGATAGTTATGATAACCTAATCAATATATATTATAAAGCAAAGTGTACAATGTGCGTGCCGAAAAGGCTCAAAAACGACTCCACGTACGATTAAGAAATCTATGTCTTCGTGTACCCCAATGGCCCCTAACGGTGAAGAAGGTTTCAATTTTTATATTTAGGTGGTAAAATTGAAGAGAAAAGGGCGAGAATTTTAAGCCTCTCGCACTATGTAAATAGCCTACCTTTACGGGTTAGTGAATGAACAATTTAGTTCTAGCTCCATACTACCAGGAAGCGCTAGGTTGCGTTTCACTGTATGTTTATTGTCCATTCATTCAGTTTGTAAGGGTTATAAATTTTTTCACAGTTCTTTTAAAATTTCTAAAAAATTAAGCGTTAGTAAGTAGTTTCTCCTTTGCGTTAAAAAAAAATAAAAATGATTTTACACTTCTGCAATCAGTTAGAAAACCGACTGGATTCCTTAACAAAATTAATTTTCACATAAAAATACTAATTGTTCAACACATTGCATTTAATCATATGTAATATATATCGAAAACAAACAGTTTGAAGTGTTCTTATTGTAGTTATGAAAAAGAAGTTGCTTTGATTACTATGTATGATGAGCCTTCCAGTTGACAAAATGACTAACTCCTATTTCAGCATTTTTTCAATAAGATTTTATCACCCCTTATAGTTCAGAATATAAAGAAATATGGTTACATTGTGCCTTCCTTTGATTAAAATTAATTTTTCTTTTACCATTTTCAATTGTATATGTTCAATTCAAGTATATAGGGTTCCTTATTTGGGTGGACTCTGCAGATCTCGAATCTAAATATTAATACCAAGTTAAAACCGAAGATACAAGAAGGTGCTATTTTTTTCTGTTATTATAACAACCGCAAAACTACCGGAGCGAAGCCGGTCACCCTAGCTAGTATATATATAAAAATACTATTAAAAGTACCTATCAAACATTTTACATAGTACCCATCACTCATTATATGCCGTATATATTGTATTTAGGTTTAACAAATTTTTCATATTTTAAAACTTAGTTTTGGCTAATTACTATTTGGCCTCATAATCCTGCCTTTGATTCATTGTTGAATGTATTCCCTGTGGAATTATTGTTATCTGATACTTTTATTTATTTATTTTCATCTTTAGGTTTTGCAACCAATTTTATGTGCACTCTTTTGCATTCATTTTTTTTTACCCCTGATTATTTGCAGTGTAGGTCAGATACTGACAGTGAACAAATATTTTAGATTTATTTCTAAGTTCTTTGACTGAGTCCTGGACCGTCTTTCCTTAGTGAATAGAGATACAACCAACCGCCTAAAGCTTTAAAATAAAGCAGCAAGATGGTTACGATAGCCACACAAAGCCTAGAAACCAACAAGCCCTTGATCCCCTGGACCTACAAGAACTAGGCCTTGTTAGGGTCAAGCAGGGCATCCCTCGTCCCTTTAATTGGGAACAGCGCTCGATAACCGCCCAAGCCCTCATTAATCAAGGGAAGGGCCCACAATAGCCTCTAATTACATGAGAGAGCAGCTTCCAGCCTAAGGTAACAATGCCTCGCTAAGGGCTCTCCTATGTTTCCTACAATATATAATGTTTGTGGAA
This sequence comes from Aelia acuminata, assembly GCA_911387785.2. Lineage (NCBI taxonomy): Eukaryota > Metazoa > Arthropoda > Insecta > Hemiptera > Pentatomidae > Aelia > Aelia acuminata. Next base: position 86,446,781 of record OU426982.1, on the reverse strand, counting down.
GGTGGACCTCGTTGAGTGTTCATGAGGAAGGGCATTATTAATGGGGCGGCGATGAGCCTAGGGTGGGATTAAAGTGTGCTATTTATTCTACTCCATGTAAGTCTATAGAGTCGTTAGAACAATACTAATGAGTAACCTAGTTTCATACGCTAGGATAAATTCCATTACAATAATTTTTATTATAAAAGGAGTCCATCATGTATTCCGTAGGATGGTTCGAGTACCTGCGCAATGCTAAAGATTAGCTAAAGGTTAGCAACTGATTCGAATCATGGCCGGATCTATAAACCCCGAAACCTCGCGATGCAGGCGGGCACATATAGTAAATATTTGTACTAATTTTTACTTTCACTTAACTACATATGAAATATCTTTGATGCGCGGTCATAAGGGTCTAAGTCAAAATTTTTAATTTTTCAGGAGAGCAACAGCAAAGTTTAAAACATTATGTAAAATCTAATTAGGGTCTGGCCACACATGTCCGCACCGGATCCGCACCGTAGCAATAATACAGGTTATGTTCAGAATATTTTTAATTTAACTTACATATTACCTTTAGTTATGCCTAAAGTGGCCTGTGTCTGACATGTGTGGCTTGAACTTTAGGCATAACTTAAGGTAACATGTAAGTTAAATTAAAAATATTCTGAACATAACCTGTATTATTGCTACGGTGCGGATCCGGTGCGGACATGTGTGGCCAGACCTTTATTGATATTATTTGTAATTTTCATTTTTATAAAAAAATATAATAGTAATTCTATCTGAAGCATACATTTATTTCCTGACTGATCGTTCCTGATTAGGTATTTTGGACTTATTTTGACTTAAGCTCTTTTGACCGCAAACCTCTTCACTTTGATGCGTGGTGATTAGGGCTAAAATCAAAAATTTGAATTTTTCAGGAGAGCAACAGCAAAGCTCATAACATGTAAAATACAATTATTGATATTATTTGTTATTTTTATAAAACAATATAGTAGTAAGTCTATATGACATATACTATTACTATCTGACGTATACATTTATTTCTTGTCTGATCATTGACTGACTGCACAACTCCCTCTTTATTGCACACCCTTTTGACTGCACACTTCATGAAGTACTTTAACTTTAGTTGTGCCTTATGTTACACAATCTCAATGATAATAAATTTATTCTAAGAAAAAAATGAAGTAGCACTTATAAAAATGATAGCAACTCATCTCTTTTTTAATTTTGGAAAAAATAAATCAGAATACAACATTAGCATATAGTATTAAAGTTGTTTATTAACGAAGTCAAAATTACAATTTGGGAAGTAACAAGGATTTAATTTGTTTAACATTTTACCCTTTATAATCGCTTAAGCATGTTAGGACATACATAAACCATAGTTGTGGAATAGAATAATTTTACATTACAAAACATACTAATGGCATAAATGAAGAAATACAAAATTAAAAAATTCCATTCTCAAAATTCAATTCCTTTTATTTGGGACTACTCCAGCTCAACTTCCAGAAGGTCAGGATCCTCCGCTTGGATAGCAGAATCTGTTGGGAGTTGTCTATAAAAATTTTGAAATACTGGTGGTATCAGAGGAAGCAAATAGGGTAAGCTTTATCATTATTAAAATGTTATAAGGGGGCTTAAATTGGTGAATGTGCCTTTTTTGTTTTCCTATTGTAACGTTAAATGAAATAAAAAAAAATATATGGTTTGAAATCCCGGACCTTTTGTTGGAACGAACTACCGGTAGGAGCGGACCTTCAATGTACCTGGGCAAGGCTATGTATCCGAGCTCCAGAAGAGAATAGAATACACGCATGAGCTAGTTCGCAAGAACATTCGCCTCGCCAGCGACCGGATGAAGAGAAACTGCGATAGTAGAAGGGATCAAGGCGGGTACGAAGAAGGAGACCTCGATTGGCTCAACAACCCGAGAACAAAGCGAGGATTCTGCTCAAAGTTGCAGGAGAACTGGGAGGGACCCTACGTGATAAAGAAGCGCATCAACGATGTGATCTACAGGGTCTCCAAGTATCCCAAAGGAAGGCCTATGATCGTCCATTACAATCGCTTAGCACCATTTGCAGGGAACCACGATGGACAACAGGCGCAACGGATTACGGAAGAGACCGTTTGTTCGACCTAAGGAACCGGCCCGGATGGAAAAGAAGACATCCAGGAGGAATGTCTCTAACGAGGGTGGAGTGTAACGTTAAATAGATAAATAAATAAATAAAAACATATGGTTTGATATCCCGGATCGGTTGTTGGAACGAACTACCGGTTGGAGCGGACCGTCAAAGGACTACTTCAGGGCCTGGATGATTCCACGGGGTTCTAGACCATTCGAGGCCATTCCTTTTACGACGAAGGAGAGAGTGACTGGACCAATTAGTCTTAGTCTGCGTCTTGACTGTGAAGCTCAGGCCATATGATTCGTGAACTATAAATTTATAATTTTTGTAACCTGCTCTTCGTGTGGCATTTGATAATTGTATCTTTTTGTTGAATAAATATTTCTTAACCCACAGAAGTGTTACACTATAAAGTACCTTTTTATTTGTTTATATGGAGAAATTAGCTGTCTCTCGTTACGCCTAAAAATATGGTACGGCAAATATCTAAAAAATAGGTAGGTACGGCTAAATATGAAATATGAAAAAAATCAAGTAAACATATAAAGGAGAAAAAAAGAAAAATAGTCCGCCGAAAAAAATGTAGTGTACTTTAAAGAGCAAATACAAACAAAAATAAGTAAGTGAATGTGGAAAAATGTGTGACATTGAGAAATGGCATTTAACACAACACGTCAATTTCTAATTTAAGTAAGTTGGTTAGTGAAAGTTGTTTGTTGCGCGCATCGCACCAGATTTGTTAATAAGCCTTCGAAAAATTTATTCGTTAAACTTTATCGAAAACATTCGTATAGGGGGCTCACAATTTGTAGATTGATGACTGGTTCAAATAAGTAACTTCTACACGAAAACCAACAAACTCGATATGGTTTCTACAATATAGAGCAGATAGACTCTAAAATAGGAAAAAGCACAGAAGACGTTCTTGGTAATACGAAACTAACAAAAAAATGTTTTAGACAAAGAAATAAATCTGGAAATGGTTATAATTAGTGACAAACAGTCACTCAAAAGTAACTGTATGCTTCACTAAGACTAAAGGGGGTTACAACGATCCAAACATGTTGTTCCGTAATAAAGATTGTAACTGTTTCAGGCAATTATAGAATTTTGAACAAAGTAACAGAAATATCTGTTTTGGTTTCTTTGACCATGGGGAGTACAACTTTATGTAGATTCAAAATAAAATTCAGGTTTCAAACTAAATTTTAATAATATTTAACTAAATTTGCATATCCTAGATAGTTCATGATAAGAACCAATAAAGTCAATTTTTCTTAAAATAAGCCGATATTTATTTTTCTTATGCACTAGACAGAAATTAATCTATCTATTAAAGAATAAATTCGAAACTAACGTAGGTAGGGACAAACGAGCCGATTATGTCGGATCCCCTCTTAGAGATTTAATCCACCCCTAGTAACAATGGATGAGGATTATGGATGTGGCTGGGAGTGGGCTAATTGATGAAGCCAGGACCAAGTTGGCACAGTTCTGCCCCCCTCTGACGCGCCACATCAATCACACTTAACCTACAGTCACCTCCGACAGTCAAGGTTACAGCGATCTTCCTGTAAGGTAATTCTTCGTCCCTAAATAACTGTTTAAATTAAGGACAATAAATTAAATAACACCTATTTTGATCAATTTTTCAAGGATATGTGCGTGCTTTCACCTTGATGAGGCACATTGAAATTATCAATTGGAGCTATTCAATTGTATTTTTTTTTATTCATAGAAAAATAGTAGTGAGCCTATCCTTACTCTAAAAAATCTTCTAACAGACAATCAGAGCTGGAAATAATAACAACGTGGCAAAACAGTAACTAGCAATGAAAGAACAGTGACTGAAAAGTAACAATATTCTTCGATGCTCAGATCGATCGCTTGCCTACATATGGTCTGCTATGGAACCAACCAGAAGGGCCTAGAAAGATACAAACATGCGACGTACTTATGATAAGTAACCGTTCCAGGCAATTCTAGAACTTTGTTTCAAAGTAACAGAATGAACATCCGTTTGTTTGGTTTCCACAGTCACAATATTTATTTGATTGCTTGAATAGGCAAGATAGTCACAATATTTTCCATGTCACAATATTCCAATCTTCCCTTCCCCTTCTCCCCCCCTCAAGAACCTCCTCTCCATTTAATATTTCCTAAAACTTCTCTCCTCATTGTATTCCTAGCCTTTCTATTTCTTCTTTCATCTCTATAGGGAATTCTCTGATATTCTTAAGTTTCAAAAAGATCCGCTTGTTCAATCTGTACTAACCATCCTCTTTATGCGATAGCCGAACTTCGCCCTTCTTGGCCTCATTTAAATCTCTAGGTCATCAAGTTCTTCAAATTGCTCCTTGTTCTTTTTTGGTGAGGTACTCTTCTTCCATTTTCCTTGTTCCATGAATACCCTCAGTATCTTCCTCTCTATTTTCAGCATCATCTCAGTTCTCATAAAACCCTTTGTTTTTAAGTAGGAGATATCAATCCCAATTTCATCTTTTGTCCATTTCGTATAGTTGGGCGAGAGTTAACCAGGACAGTGAAAAATATAGTTACTACTTATGTGTGTTCCTTTTTTGCTAAATTGCATTGATCCGTTTCAAGTGACATTATTTGAGCTCTCTTGTTTGTTTGATATTTTCTGCTCTTCAAACCGGCATCAAGGATATACCATAACTTACATAAATTATTTAAAATTCACCTGAAGATGGGGAAATGGATTCCGAAAATGTAATGATAATTTAAACGAATTGATAAACTAATCATCCAATAATTAACTATTGTAGAATTGAACAAATAATCAAATACCGTCGGATTGATTCACCTTGTATAATAGCGAGAAGACGCTACTATAAATCTTGCAACTATAAATAGCTGGTGGGATTGAATTGGAACTAGTGGGGAAGGAGATGGTCTAGGTAATTGGACTTGCGCTAACTGTAATTGATCAAGATTAAGGAAAACGATCCAGAACAGGTAAGCGATCACTCGCAAGCTAAGTTAAGTGAAGCCTTCGTGACGACCTGTCGCCGCTGGGGTAACTTGTATACTAAGCCAGCCACAATTTCCGCCCATTGATTATTACGGCCGGGGTTATACCTTGGGCTGAAGGGATGTATAGGAAAATCTTGACTACATCTCCGCCAGCCCTCATCGATATGAGAAAGTGATCCACAATAATTTGTATATCATGCAAATCCAATAACAGTTATCCCATCCTTACTAACTGAATTTTATTTTTCAATTTTAGTTCTTTTAAAAATCCAAACTGTCAAAATAATGGCTAATGTAAAGTAGATTATTTTTACTGAACCATAGAAATTTAATAATGAGTGAAAAAGTAAGAACGACTACTTTTTTTAAAACTATATTAATTAAGAAAAAAGCTGACAAGAAGACGCAGTTAGCGGTCGAAACCTCTTCACCTAAAGATCACCAGTTAGTTAACTTGCAAAAAAGGCTAATGTAGAGCAGAACTTTGTGATTTAAAAAAGAAAAACTAAATATAAAATATAAATATAAAATAAATAGAAGATTGGAAGACCTCGATTTTGCCGACGACGTCTGTCTCCTTGCACACCGCTACACAGACATAAAGGCCAAGTTGGAGAACCTGGAAGCAGTAGGAAAGCAGGCAGGGCTCAAAATAAACGCCGAGAAGACCAAAGAAATGAGACTTAATGCGCTGTCCCAAGAGGTCCTTCATATGGGTGGTCTCATTGTAGAACAGGTTAAATCGTACCCTTACCTTGGGAGCATTGTTGAAAAAGAAGGTGGCGTGGAAGAAGAAGTGAAAATTCGATTAAGGAAAGCAAATGCGGCCTTCGTTCAACTGTACGCCGTTTGGAAAAGCAAAAACATTACTAGGTCCACAAAGATGAAAATCTTCAAATAAAATATAAAGGCTGTCTTACTCTACGGCTTTAAAACATGGAAAAACACTGTGGAAATCAAGAAGCAGCTCCAAGTTTTCATCAATCGATGCATAAGACTTATCCTTCGAGTTAGATGGCAGGATAGGGTTGGAAACAAGGAACTATGGAGCATTGCCAGACAGTAGCCTATAGAGGAAGAAATAAGAAAAAGAAAATGGTTCGGTCACACGCTCCGAAAAGAAGATGGGGCCGTAGAGAAGACGGCGCTGGATTGGAATCCCCAAGGATCAAGGAAACGGGGGCGACCGAGCCTGACCTGGCGGAAGAATGTGGAAGAGGAAAGCAGAGCGGCTGGCAAATCTTGGCATGCTCTCAGCCGGGATCGGGATGGATGGCGAAAATTTACTTCGGCTCTATGCCCCCGCAATGGTGGCAACAGGAAATAAGTCAAGTCAAATATAAAAAACAATGAAAATGCTTAAAAAAATTATCAACGCATGATACAAAATATATCTCAAAGTTCATCCTTCAACTCAAAATTCTTTAAATGCTCAAATACACTTGTCTTCTCCATTTCCCTGTCACCCAGTCAACGCAGGCAGAAAAACATAAAATTCCCCTTCTGTAATGATATACATTACAAGCAACTCTAAGAAAATATTTAAAAACCGAATTTGCTAGATGCGTTGTTCCTCAATTGACAAAAAATAAATAAATATTCATAAAAAAAAAAGAAGTGAGTTTGTAGGTTTTAAACATTGAGAAAAATTAAACTTCTATCTACTATAATATAGTCTGATTGTTTAGATTAATATAGATTGTTTGTCTACAGCTTATAATCATCTTTAGTATAGTATGTTTCTAATCAACTACAATTTATTTTAAATAATGTAATATTTTAATGAAGATTTCAAAATGTAAACTGACACATCAACAATCGAACTATTTCATATTTATAAGTTTATTTCATTAATGGAGGGGAAATTTAAAGAAGTGAAATTAAAGGAAGTATGTGCAGTAACTAAACAGCCATCTTTTTTTACCTCTTAAAATATTTTTTCGTTTCCAATTAAGAAAACAATAATTTCGAATTTCAAAATCATTAGCATTGTTATACTGAGACGCAGTGATCAATTAGCAATGTAGTTTTTGATATATTTTTTCAATGAATAAATACATATTTTCAAATAACTTACGTTTTGAAAGTGGGAAAATAACTTTGGATGGATCATTTCTTCGTTTATTGTTATAAAGCTATAAAATATCCTCTGGTTTGTACATATTGCGATTGAATCCATTCAGCATCAGCATAATGCTTCAAATTCATTACTTTAAAACCAACGCCGCATTGATAGCATTTAATATTTACAGTTTGGTTATGAAATGACTGGCCAAAACAAATTTAGTTAAGCGTCTCATATATTAATTATAAGTGTCAGTTAAAATTAATTATTAAAGCAATGATAAAATACATAATAAAATAGTATTTTGAATTACTTCCCTCACTATAACTCGCAAGGCAATAATAGTAAAAACTAATGCTAGTTTATTGCAAGCTATCAGAACGATACAGACAATAAAATGTAATAAATATAAATAACAATAAAATAATATATGAGTGATAATATATAAATAACATAATCATATAAATAACAATATAATAATTTTAAGATGATAAAATTAGCCGTAAAACCTATATTACGAGGGGTGAAGAGTATAAACGACCCTTAGCTGATAAAACCAGAAGGAAAGGATCCAATAAGACAAGATTGCTCTAAGACTTTGCGTTACTCTTAACAAATCCCTCCTCGGCCAGGAGTCACTGACCTCATCCTTTTTCCTTAATCCTTTGATCCTGGCCGAGAAAGAGGCGAGCTGTAAGTTAACTTTACCAACCTCGTCCGTTCCGCCTGCCACCTCCACCTGCATTACTTCGGGAGTTCGATCCAAGACCTTAACTTTGACTGAAAGGTTATACAATCAATCCATTTATTCTGATAGCAGTGTCACTATTTGATTTGATCAGTTTTTGTTTGCATATCATGACCATCATGAAGTCTTCATATTGCGTTCTTGCTTCAAATTCTTAAATAAAAATGCACTCACACTGCCTATTTGATTACTGGAATCCTTTTCCCATTTCTGTGGGACCAGGTGGTGGATTTAATGTTAATGGACTGTAATTTGAATGATGAACGGTAAATGAGTACAATTTGTATTTTATGAACTTATAATAATTAAATAAGCCTACACATTTTGCTTGCCAAAGTATGCATTTATGTTAATTTTTTAATGAAATTAGGTATTCTATTTGGTAAATATTAATATACTGAATTTTGGGCTGTGAATGGCCTGCCTGATTAAGGCCATGAATTCATCCACCAATTTTGCTGGCATTTCCTGTGTTGTCCCTGCTCCCTCTGCTTCTTGCGGCTGATGTTCTACTCATAGCATTGCAGCGCACAATTAACACGGAAAAAAGGTCCCAGGTGCTTATACTAAGAGTCCTCTATTCATTTCTGGTCTCCTGGCCCTTTTTCTCTAGGGAGTCATTCTCAGGGCTGCTCACAGAGGGCAACACTTCAGTTTCTTTGAATTTGAATTTAATTTATGAGTGTTGAGCTATCCGAGTTGTTCAAGGTACTTTCCACATGTGATTACGAGTACCTTATAAGGAAATTACTTAATAAAGTTGCAATTGCAATTTTTTAAAAGAGAATAAACATTAAATTATTTAAGTTTAATTTCATACATTCATCCGATGCATGCCTATTGCGCCTTAATATAATCCCGCGACTTTTCCAGAAAGAACCAAATGTAACCTATAAAAAAAATCCGTTTCATTAAATTATATGATTTACAAGTGACATCTCAAATAAGCATTAGATTCTATACTGACCTCTTGAATCTTTTTTCGTAGCAATGAATTTTTCTCGGTTAACGAAGGGTTTCGATAGTGAGGAATAATGCGTCCGTTTTTTTCAGGAACATGCAATATTGCGGAAAGTCTAGGAAGACCTATTGCTCATCATATACCCACCAATATTGACCTAAAAATAGGTAAGTTTCTGAGGAGAAAGACACATGGAAATGGCGATCAATTTTTTTTTTTTTTTTTAGAAGACATCAGGTTGTTATTGTAAGAACCTGATGTCTTCTAAAAAAAAAAAAAAAAATTGATCGCCATTTCCATGTGTCTTTCTCCTCAGAAACTTACCTATTTTTAGGTCAATATTGGTGGGTATATGATGAGCAATAGGTCTTCCTAGACTTTCCGCAATATTGCATGTTCCTGAAAAAAACGGACGCATTATTCCTCACTATCGAAACCCTTCGTTAACCGAGAAAAATTCATTGCTACGAAAAAAGATTCAAGAGGTCAGTATAGAATCTAATGCTTATTTGAGATGTCACTTGTAAATCATATAATTTAATGAAACGGATTTTTTTTATAGGTTACATTTGGTTCTTTCTGGAAAAGTCGCGGGATTATATTAAGGCGCAATAGGCATGCATCGGATGAATGTATGAAATTAAACTTAAATAATTTAAGGTTGTTATTGTAAGGGTGGATTTTGAAAACGGCTAAGAAATTAAACGAAGAGATTCCATGTTCACATAATTCTTAAGTAATTAACTGTAGAAGATTAGAACTAGACCTAACTGGATGAAACACTTGAGTTGAGCAACGGTTGCACTGCATAGGACCATGCCAAGAACCTGAATCACCAACGCTAATCCTGTAATCTAGACAGAAGTTCCTGACAGAGCCGCCTATCTAGGACCATCGCCCCGCTAGCGTGCGCCTTGGGCCGGGCGATTGATTGATAGCCTCCCCATCCAGCTCCGGAGAGATAGCACCTCGTGACGTCGGCCTGACCCCGATCACGAAGCAAGATACATTAGAGAACCAGATCGTAAGCTCTCACCTCGCATTTCCATTATAAAGACCTGCCATGATTCAATCCCCCTTCGCATTTCATATTCAGGTTGTTGTTGCAGGAATCCATAAGATTGCTTCTTGCAGGGGTCATGCTAACTAATTTCATTCCTCAATTTTAATCGATGCGGGCAATCTCAAAAAGGAAAATATTAATATATTCAGTGATATTCCCATACGCCAATGATTGCAATTATATATCAAGCATTTATTTTCCCACCGTTTGTTTGACCGTATTAAGTGGTTTTTGACATCTAAGCTTGTAGAAATTTTCTATTTTATTCAATTTCCATGCCTTTTCGTGAAAAATCGTTACAATATATTAAATCTAAGGTATTAAAAGCTAACAGACTAACATCTGACCAGAGTAGTTAACTAACATCGGGCAGTAGTTAACTACATTTGTAATTAACTACACAGACAACTACATGTAGTTTGTAGTTGGAAGCGCGCAACTACTATTTTTCAACTACCAGTTAAGTAGTTGTAATTTAAAACTACAACTACAGTAGTTGGGAATGGCAAATACAACAAGTAGTTGTAAATGTAGTTTAGAGCGGCAACTACATTTGCTAAGCAACGTCTAATTAAATCACATGTTTTTGCTATTTTTATTTTGTGTTTAGATAAATACTCCATAGATAAATGGGCTCCATTATGGTTGATAATCTGTTTTAAAAATAGTACAATACATATACGTAATACAAATTTCTTTCCATGATTTCCGGCAGTCAATTATTTTTTTTAACCTTAGGTTCTCGATCAATCCCATGTTTTATATATTAGCTGAATTGCATTTGATATACTCCTTATCGATAATACTAGATATCGATAATTAATCGTTATCAATAAAAGTAGTTGTAGTTTCAGGCCCATAATTACAGTTGCAACTACTAGTTGTAGTTGTAAAAATGCAACTACTTTTTTGAAACTACAGTAGTTGTAGTTGTGGTCCATCAACTACAAATTATAAAAGTAGTTGTAGTTTCAACAACTTCCCAACTACTGTGTCAGTAGTTTTGTAATTTGTAGTTCAACTTCTTTTTGCCCAACTCTGCATCTGACAGACGAATATTTAACAGAATTAACTCTGAATGACAAATCCAAAAATTCAATAGAATAAACCATGATGCTTAACTGGACAGTTTGTCGATTGATGATGGAAGCTTGTATAGGCATACTAAGAAGCAGTTAAAACATCAGAGATGTCATCACCCTTGCAAGAGGTAATGGCTAAAGTGTCATGTCGGAAACGGAATAAATTTGATCATTTTGTATCGTGAAACAATTACACAAAAATACAACAAAAACAAATATAATTTAAAAGAGTTCTAGACTTGTTGCTGGAACAAATTGTTCTAGTACATGTTCGTGAATGTTCGAGTATAATCTAAGCCTGTCTAGAACCTTACAGACAGTTCTATTTCAGACTAAATATAAGGGGCGATGGAATGAAGAGTTAGTCTTGCTCTGAAGATCGATCATATAGTTAGGTTTGTGTCAATGTTTCGTTAAAAGTTGATACTTTTTGTAACCTTTCGTTTATTTAAGTTTAGATTGTTTGTGTGGCATTCTAAATTATTATTTTCGTTTAAAAAAAATTATTTTAGCCCGCATAAGTGTTTCAATATCATAAATATAAATTCAAGATTGTAAATTTTAAAATATTTATTTTTTTAAGTCTAATCAATATATATTATAAAGCAAAGTGTACAATGTGCGTGCCGAAAAGGCTCAAAAACGACTCCAGGTAGGATTAAGAAAGTTATGTCGTCGTTTAGCAATATAACCCCTAACGGAGAAGAAGGTTTCCGTTCTTCTCTTAAGAGTGTAAAAATGGAGAGAAAAGGACTGGAATTTTAAGCCTCTCGCACCATTTAATTAGCCTCTCTGAGATTGAGATACAAGTTTATGAATGAAAAATTTAGTTCAAGCTCCAGACTACCAGGAAGCGCTAGTGTGCGTTTCACCCAATGTTTATTGGTCATTCATTCAGTTTAGTTTGTAAAGGTTATATATTTGTTCAGCTGTTCTTTTTAAATCACTAAAATATTAAGCGAAAATAATTAGTTTCTCCTCTGCTTTCAAAATAAAATAATGATTTTACATCCTTGCAATCAATTAAAAAACCAACTGGATTCCTTAAAAAAATAGTTTTCTCATAAGAAGACTAATATATGATCAGCACATTACATAAAATCTATATATAATAAATACTTAAGTAAATTTAATGCAATATGAGTGAACATTTCTTAGTAGTACAGTGAGCGAATAAAATCAGACATAAAAAAAGAGATGAATTGACTGAATATTAATCGAAAATAAAAAGTTTGAAGTGTTCTTATTGTATTTATGAAAAAGAAGTTGGTTTGGTTACTAAGTATGATGAGCATTCCAGTTGACAAAACGACTAACTCCAATAACAGCATTCAAGATTTTATCATCCCTCATAGTTCAAGATAAAAAGAAATATGATGAAAAAATTGTGCCTTCAAGAAATTTTGGTTTTCACTTTGTAATAGTAGTAAGATTCGAGATATGCAGAAACCGTTCAAATTATGGGGGATATCTTCAGGGAGGTAGAAATGGAAGAAAGGTCTTAAAAAAAAGTTTCTATGAATCTTCGGTAGTTTCTATACTCCTAGATCAAATAGGACCATCATAGTAGTCGGCGCTTAAGTTTCACTCGAAATATAATTTTTTCAACTGAGATACCATATTTTTCAACTATAATCTAATAACTTATTATCTGCTGACTGCTTGGAATGGGCTTATTGGATTCAAAATCACAGAAACCATCAAAAACGATGCATAACTCGACAATGTTGCAGCAAAATTAATTGTTCATTTACCATTTTCAACCCCCTGTAAATTATACAAGGTTCCTTATTTGGGCGGACTCTGTAGATCTCAAGTCTGCAGAATATTGATACCAAGTTAAAACCGAATTTTCAAGAAGGTGCTAATTTTGTTCCCTATTTCCTTTAATTTTAAAGTTTTTCTGGTATTAAAACTACCACACAACTACCGGAGCGAAGCCGGGCACCCTAGCTAGTAAATTAATAAAAATGATGGGTGGAACTGTTGAATATGACCCGCTCGCTGCCTAAGACCCTGGGGGATAAAAATACTCGGATACTGACCCTGGATGCCCTAAAGGAGGGGGGTCAGCAATTGATAGCTCTGGGTACACAGTAAATATTATCTCGATCCCTCCAAGGCCTGTTGATAGAGGACTATACCTCAAGTTCTTTCCAGCATGTATATAAAAACACACACAAACAAAAAAAAGACAGAAGGATTTTGATCGGTTAAAAAATAAAATTATACAATATATAAAAATACAGCTGGTTTGACTTCCGGCCAATTGTTTTCTCTTCCAAAATAAAACATTTAGAATTATAAAAAAATTATAAACTGTGGGTAATCAAAATAAGACAATAATTAAATTAATATATAAATATTACCTATATTATTAAAATATTTAATAGGCTTATTAAAGGATGTATGTGAACCTCTATTACTCTATCAGGACGGAATAGCGATAAAAATCAAAAATGATTGGAGAAAAAAACGTAATCCGTGGGAATCCACTTTAAGGAAAGAGCTGATAAATATAAAATGAAAAGAAAAAAAAAAGAAGATACTATCGATTAGGAAACTGGAAGGTGCTTCTAGAATCCATGGAACAGATGCCGGTGTAGGATCACGAAATATTTCATAGCTTATTATGAGGCCCTCTACTTCCCGATGAGCACTCACCTCACTCTTTTAAAACCTTTGAGAAATTATTCATCATTCCTTTCTTAGGGTCCATAGCTGCGGATTAAATATTTCATCCTACCTATTTGCCTCATTAGACGCAACAGCTTCTGTAGGGTTTATGCTCTAAAGCAAGAATGAAAGAATTCAAAAGAGCTTGTAAAGCGTTAATACTTAAAATAATATCTGAATGGAAATTTCCTTTTTCGATTATTTTAAAATATCAAATAAATTCTTCTTGAAAAAATACCCCTTTAAAATGTTTCTTTCCATCTTGCCATACAATATTAAATTGAAAAAACATTAAAAATATAGGTACTTATGAAAGACCCTACGTAAGAAATATTTTAAGGAATGTCTTAATTCTAACTATGTTATGTTTTGTTATTTATATTCTTAGTTTAATTTAGTAAAATAATTTCCATTTTAATCGATGAATTTGTATGGAGGTTGCACAAACTTCTTATACTGTTGATGCTATCAGTGTACTATATTTATTTCAATCGACCTAACGCAATAGATATTAAAGAATTAATATTGGCCAAATAGTTTTTTTACTTAATCACAACTAAATTTCTTTCATTTTTTTTTTTTTTTTTTGTGTATTCGGCCAGATGCGGTAACAATATATCCATTGAAGATATTATACATGGTAACATACCCAGATCACATTAAATATTTCTTTTTGAGGAATGAAAGTTTATTTGAATTTTTCGTGCTAAATAACCTTCAAAAAAGAAATGTTTAAAGAGATCAATTTTTTTTTTAAATCAAATTTTCAATCACTAATTTGAAGGTAATATATGAGATCAAGATGTTTTTTTTTAATGCGTACAATATAAATATGTATTAGTCTTGTTTTCGGATAGAACATGAATAGAATTTGGGCAACCAAATATAATTTTACACAAGATACTAAGCTGGTTAGCAGAAAAAAAAAATATTTGGATATCTCACACGAATTAAAAGCCGCATTATAACAGTTTCTTTTTCTGGTAGCTACCAATTGTTTTTTTTTTTTTTGTTTTTTTTAATATTACAAAGTACTTACTTATTGTAGTTGATTTTTAATCATTGTTTATTCATATTACACACACTAAGATATATATATATATATATATATATATATATATATATATATATATATATATATATATATATATATATACAGATAAGCGATGAGATTGGGTGAAAAGATCCCCACTTGGGTGGGGAGGAGGGGGCTAAGTAACTGTCGCGACAGCTACGTGATTGATCACATTCTGCTTCTGGGCTCCAACCCAGAACATGATGGATAGTAACTGCCATGATTGAATCCGATGTCTACTTACACGTCCTGGAGCTACATCTATATACATGTACAGCTGACATCAACCCAACATTCGATACAATTCCATGATATTATCTAGCTAGTTCGATTTTCTACACATGATGCATTGTCAACCCACCTAGTAAGCATTACTTTCAAAAATGCACCCCCCCCCCTGCAATAGCAGGTGTGGGTTGAATTAGTCTTGTCACAACCTTACCGCTAATCTCATCAACTGAAATAATTTTTAACGTTCTAGAGAAGACCAGTTTCTCTAACCGATATAACTGGGTAACTTACTAGACTCTCAACTTCTGGACGATTTCCATTTCGCAATTTTAGTCCTGATTTTATTCAGAAAAACATATCTCGTGCCTCCTGTTAGTTAATACTCTTCTACTAGGCATACCTTAATCTTTTTTAGGATGAGGGGACTAAACCTAAATGTTAAAAGAATAATGTTTTGTTAGGATTGCCGTACTTAACATTTTCTCTAATTCATTACACTCATCCTTCTCACTACACGATTTTCTGTATATAAATAATCTTCCACCTTTTCCAGTATTAAGGTATCCAAGATTGTCAAGCCACAGTCCACCTGACAAGCAGTATGTTCAGTTACCTTGGCCTCAAAGTGAATTTAACAATAAATTTTAATGTTGGGCAAACATAAATATACAAAACATTACACGTTATTTTTTAAATCGAAAGCTTTGAAAGGAAAAGCTTAATGTGAGAAATTAAAAGAATAGTGCATTCCAAACCTTCCAGAGAAAACTTTATTTGGAATAAGTATTATCTTTGGATGTAATAATTATAATATATTAATATAATAACAGTTCGAAGATCTTTCTTTCAAAAGGAAGAGCAGAGTTTACCCGCTACCCGAATGGGGCCATTAAGCCGCTAAACTTCGGCGGTCAACAAGAGGCGAGCCAAGTCTGCAAAACCGATCTATAAGGAGTATTCGTATTTACGATGACACAAGATAAAATAATGGTTATCATATAAAATAAAATAAAGTACACTTGGTAACTAATAAATTAAGATTTCTCGATAAGGGTTTACTTTAGATATTAGTTTCTATTCTTGTATTTAAACGGGATTATATTTGTATGTAGATCTATAATTGATGCGTTGACAAAGAATTGGAGATAAGTACCAAAACTGAAATTTTCCAAGAAACGCAAAAACGTATTTGAGGCATGAAAAAATCCAAAACAAACCTTTTTGAGTAGAAAATTTATTATATCATACTGTCACATGTAATTATTGTTCGACTATAATATAAAAAAATAGTCTAAGATTATTTACAAATATGTCAACAAAATATTTGGTACGTTGTATCCATGAAATCCAACAAATGAAGAAGATCACTTTTTTCCTTTCTTCGTTAATTTCCATACCTTTTTTATCAACCCCAAACAAATCCATATTCATTAAATTGTTACACTTTCGTTCTTAGAACTATCTTGTCCCATGTTTTCATTTCTTTGAAGGTCAGTTTTGTTTTAATATTTGGTACATACATCTGTGAAATTCGTAACCAGGTTTTGTTAATGAATTAAAATTGATAAATGGATATAAATAAACGCCCTGAAAGCGAGAGGCGAAGGTAATGGGAGTTAACCTAAAGGGGTAAAATGTATGAACTATTAACCCAGGCTGCGGCACCTGTCTGCTTTCCAAACCAAACTGTCATTCTGTTACCACCAACGGACTTCGCTGTGACACTGCTTAAAACGTCCCAAGACGTAGTAAGTTGCCTTGATTTCAGCACTTGTTTTGGAACATAAAATAAATATTTAAGTTGAACAAAATATTTTTCGGCAATTAGGGCAATTATATCATTTCCCTTACATTCTTAATTATGTAGTTTACGCTGATCGGATTTCTTTTTTCTCTTCTTAATTCATAAGCTTTTATAGGATCAATATTCAAGTCTTGGAATAGTTTAATCTTGACTAAATCGTAAAGTAAGCCACTGACTGCAATGTTCAAAACTTCAAAAAAGGTTTGATTATTTTTTAATGAATATATGAATAGTTCAAGCCGGGATAACTCATTTATGTCATTCCAGCATTTATATAAATGTATAATTAAACAGATATTATTATTATACTGTAGGAGTTGAAAGTTGAGATCTTAAGAAATCTTGAGCAATGGCAAATAGAGAAATAATTGCATACTTAATGTTGTGACTTACATTCACAGCATCCATTTATTATGTAAATACAATGATATAACTTATTCAAGTATTAATTGAAAACAAAACAAAAGGAATTCTCTAAATAGCCATTTTATATTGGAGTTATAGCAAAAATACTTGCTTGTCTTCTCAGTCATTAGTGATAAAACATCTGATTTTCTTAACACTTGTTTAACCTAGCGGTAAACATTGTCTAATTAATGAACATGAATAATTAAATATAATCCTTTTTTCTAATATAAATGAGAAATACTTTATATGCATTTTTTTTTTTTTATCTAATGAATATTTGAATTGGTATAAAAAAAATAAAAAAAAAAGTTTGCGACCTTTCTGATGCTCAAAAATTATAAAATATTGTAACACTTTTGTGAGTAAAACAATATTGATTCTAAGAAGATTAACAATTTTCTATGCCACCCGAATTATAACAACACAAATATTTATCATGACTTGCACAAAATATGAGGCTCAGCATAGTGTGTGGTCCGATCCTCAAGAATCCTGGAACGATTCCTTTGTAAAAACCACTGAACCCTTCGCTCTTCCACATTTTTGAGACACAGTCGAAGTAACTGTTGTAAATGAGAACTCTGCCTTGAGCATCGACTCCTGCACAAATGTTGATTCAAATTTCAAATTATCAAATTCAGTAGGATCATTTCTGTTATTTCCTGCAGTAATTTAGAGCAGTATTTTATTTAATATTTAAAACTGCATATTTTAAAACTTAATAACCGAGCCTGTACGATGTCAGGTACTCGTTAAAGATCCCTATCCTAATTATACCTATATAGGCAAAATTTAGGACTCCCACTGTAGCATTGTCCGATTAGCCTTAGTGGCATAAAATGACGTTAAAACAAACAAACAAACAAAACTTAATAATTGAACTAATACAAGACTAACTGTACAGTCAATCGCTCCTTATATATAGTCGAAAGGAGAACTGTCTAGACCCTCGTGGAACGGCGTGGATGGTAATCGAACATCGTAGTCACAAACACGTGCTATGAGTTTGTTCCAGCTGTTGGTTCGTTCCAACAAAAGGTCTGGGACTTTTGAACCGTTTGTTTACGATTTAACGTTACAATATATTGTCATCCAATCTTCCATAATGGCAGGCCCAGCTCCCCTCACCACACCCCCCCCCCCCACCGTAGAAGGCACTGCTAAGGAGTGCCCCATTAGCAGCGGGACCTCCCAGGAGGGGTGCTAATGTGCCCCAACGGCTCCTCCCCGCAATGACAGCCCAGATTCCAGCTATGAATTATTGATCAGACCTCGCTGTGATATATTGTCCTGTTCGGAGAAGCCCGCCTATCAGTCCTCTACCCACCGAAACCCCATCTTTATTATTTCATTGCACCGACCAGTTGCCACAAACATTTTTCATCTCGAACGGATCCTTTCTTTGATGTATGAGTACGTTTTTATAAAAAAAAAATTTACAATCCTACGCTTTCAGCATTTCATAACAATTAAACTGTTTTTTTATTTTTTTTTTTTTTTTTTTTTAATGAGAGATGTGCGTCAACTTCTTCATTCAAGGCGTCTCTTATCCTAGATCAAGAATTAATGTTGTAAAACTAGAGTCGATCGGGAAAAACATTTGTGTATCATGTACATGAATAGTGGTGAGATTTTACAGAATCAATAGTGAAGTTTTGGACTAAGTCAGCCTTGATTATAAAAAAACACTTTATACTCTGTGTAAGCAAGTGGCAAAAATTAAAATAATGGTCGAATTTTTTGTAAAAATACAAAATTATGTCCAGTAAAAGTCCATCTATTTTATACCGACTATTATTATTGCCTTTGTGAAATCTTTATGAGTCTATGACCCTTGAATTAGTCATGAACTTATAATTTATAGGACCATTACAGTTATTTTATCACTGATGATAATAGTTGTAATAACAAGTCGAGTTATTGCAGTAATAACAAAACAAAAAGCCGTTTAAGATCGTTCAGCAGATGCCTGAGTTAATGAGACAATTAATGATATACAGCCATTTAGTAGTTAGTATGCTTGAACCACTACAATTTTATAGCATTGTATTAAGACTTTACTGATAGTTAAATGTATTAAATACAATTTCTTTTTCCATACTTCTCGCATTTTCAACAGATTATTCTCATACCTCCTCGTTACTAGAGGACCTAAAACTGTATTTCATGTCTAGGAATATAATTCTGATAGTGTCCCGGAATAAATAATTGGAGTTTCTATTATTATTTTAAATTCAATATATCCGTCGGCACAGGGAATAATTTAGTAATCTGGAAAATAGACCACATGAGACATGCGCTTTAAGAACGCGATGACCTCGTAGTAATCAGGAAGACCATCGACATATTTATTTCTGTGAGTTAGCGAGTTATTCATTGTCTGTAAAAAAGATTCCAAAAAATATAACTCATTTGGGCTATTCCTTAGTCATTCCCTGTAAGCGTAGAGATAACCGGAAAAAAGATTAAAAAACATATCTTTATTTATGATAGAGTTCACGTTATTCATAGTATCTATCTTGCGAACTACCGTATAAAACTATACATCAATTCATGTGATAAGGATTTGAAAGTTCATTAACTGTTTCTAATGTAAACAGAACTCGACTGTATTAAGAAGTGGTGTAGTCTCGAATACCCTGATAAAAATTACTTGCTTTGTTGGAGAAAAAATCCCTATAAGTTATCAATTGTATTATATTATAAAGAGGATCTGAAATCGATAGAGCTATCACCACTGCCTGGGTAAAGCTGGATTGAAAACAGATTAGGGCGGATCAGCGTGGAGAGGATCGGATTGGATATACATGAGCTTATTCCTGAATACTGTATTATATGCGTCGGATACAGGAGCGCCTAGCCTGTCTCTCTAGAATAGTAATTAAGAGCCTAATGCGTGAATAATTTATTTATTCAAATAAGGTTATATAAATATTTTTATTCATTTCTGATATTCGAATCTAGCTGTAGAGCACCAAACAAATCTGCTAATACCTTTCCATTTCTTCGACTTTCTAGATGACATATTTAAATTATATTAAAGATATATCTGCGTATATAAAAATGGTTGTAAGTCTGTTTGTTCTTTGAGGATTATCACACTATTCATCATGGAACTTTGTTTTGAATTGAAGCCATGAAAATAGTTTGAAAGTTCTTGAGTACACTGCTGCGAAGGTTTTGAGTTCATTTAAAAAACAAACAACAAAAAGAAAAACGAATTATTATATGGTTTTACTTAAAAATGGATATTTACTTATATTATCCCTCATATTTGGTCTTCAGCCTGCGTTGACCGCTGAAGACGGAAAACCGACCATGTTTGATATTTAACGAGTAATAATGAATTAAACAGTGAAATATTATAATGTTGAAATACTTATGCCGTTAAATGGATAGTTTTATCAAGGTAAATGGAGAAGGAGTTGTAGGGTGTCAAGTAGCTATTTCCGAGGTGTTAAGTAAATAAAGGAATTTGACGATGGAGGAAATTGAAGACTGACGTAGTTAAATTTATTTTTGTGGAGAGTTCAGTTCTGAGATTCGGCTCTGCTTGAAGTAATTGAATTCACTTTTTTCATGAAGCGATCAAATTAAATTCTATTACGGGACGATCTAACTAAATCCTCATCATTAATCTCTCATGACACCGGCTCTGCCTTAAATATCTAATATAAGAGAATGTCAGTTTGAATAGTTAAAATATGAGAGAGATGGCAGCATTAGCACGGATTAGGGGAACTTAGCTCTAAGCCTTTTCAGCAAAACATTTTTAACAAGAATTACCATTCTGATTTCTTTTACTGTCAGGTTTATTCCTTGAAACGTTATTATACAGTCAAACAGGAGGAAGGCATATTGTGCAATTTCTAGAAAATCATTATTTTTTTTATTTACAAAGAAAAGAACTTTTACTTAGGTTAGTAATAGTAAATCCAATACGCAGAACAACATTATTCTGTAATACATTACAACATTTCAATCAACACACACTGAAAAATCAATAATTTTTTTTTCTCTTTTCATTTAACAACACATCAATAGTCAATACCCCATCGTATTTATTAAAGCTCTAGCCCGGAGGGCCAGTAATTATATGGGATATCCCAACATAATTCAATTTGGAAGTAATATCACTCTTCAAACTGTATTTTATTATAGTTGCAAAAATAAACTTTCTGTTATTGATCGTAAGGAGCTGAAACTTTCTGCGGGAAATGTGTTTTTTTTTTCTGTTGCCTTCCTTCACCGACCTTGTGGCGTCTGCACAGCGTTCTCCAACTCTGCCAAGAAAGAGAACAATTATAATTGGCTGATTTAAAAGCTCCGAACTCGTAGCATTCAGTTTGTCAGGTTACCAGACAACACTTTTGCCAGCTCACATCCTGCCTTCCCCTCCCTTCAGAACCTACCTATCCGTCTTCTCTTTTGTCTCCCACTTTGAAAATGGCCTACTCTTGAGACATGATAACGTAAAGGTTTCCTTCGAAATGAAATGTCTTGCCAATCTTAAATTCCTTTCTTTAATGAAGGAAATCTTTTCCATGGGTTATCTTGTATTTAATTAGCTCCATCGCCATTTGTCTTTACATAAAATTGTCATATATCTGTCTTTTCTTTATTGTACATGATCAACTTATTATTAACACTTATTATGGCTCTGGACTATTTCATTAATATCAGTGAAAATGAACTATTTCATTAATATCAGTGAAAATGAAATAGTCTACAGCAATATAAAATAAAGAAAAGACAGATATATTTCATATATGACAATTTTATGTAAAGAAAAATGGCGAGCTAAAAAATAATGGATTATACAATATACAATAAATGTAAAATAGATAAATCTAGAAGATGGGTCAAAAGCCCGAAACGATGGAATAATTGAATACTAGATAACCCTTGAAAGAGCTTTCATCCCTTCATCAAAGAAAATCCATAAGCAAACCATTCTTCCCCACTGAAGTGAAATATACAATAAATTAATTCAAGTAGAAATTAAATTCCTTTCTATCATATCATGAAGTACATGGCAAGTTTTCTTAAACAGTTCCTCTTTATCATTAGATAAGTTTTGAATATAGTGCTATAAACAAGATTGTTAAACTATATGGACCAATGGTACATCAATCTATATTAATATGCTAGGATTTATAAAAAATAGAGAATGGATGATTTAACCCCAAAAAATACAATAACAATCATATGCAACATAAAAATAATTAAATAATAAAAAATGAGTATTTTTTACCATTATTATCGATAGAAAGGAAAGCTATTAAGCATTCGATCTATATAATCTGAAGTTTTTGGAATAATAGTATCTTTGTAATTATGAAATTGTATATTTCATCAATGTCAGCCATTGACCGGTGACCGAGTTACATCTCTCCATGCCCCTCGTTTGTTTGAATGGTTAAAAGTTATCGTATGAGTTTGAAACTGTGCATGGTGATAGTTGTAGTATAATAGACGAATTATACGAAGTTTTGAGAAATTTGGGCGGCAGGACGCTGCATAAACGAAATTGCAAATATTGAAGTCTTGGCGATCTGCAGGCCCTTATCTCCGGACTGGACAGTACCTGTGGCCCCCCACCTTACTCTCGGCAAGGTGAGTGCCACCTATCAATCGGATATCTTCTTATCTCCGATACAGCTGTAGTTATCTACTTGTAGTTAACATTTAACTTCTTAATGACATTCCAAAATAATTACATAATATTCTGATCAAATTAGTTCTAAACAATAGAGTTATGCTGTTTCCAGTAAATAAAGATGTTCAATCAGAACTAATTATCTGAATAAGCTATTGTTATACTATAATAACGTTAGAGTACTAGAATGGAAACAAAGGCTTACTATTATTTATTACCATACTGTTAATATTGTTAATTCATCGTTGTTGTTATTTATACTTAACTTATTGTATTTCGCATTTATCGTAGTGTATTTTGGTTGCTCATTGCTTCATTTAAACGTAAAAACTAATTTTAACCATAGGTTAATAATTTATTTGATTTCTATTTTATCTTGACCATATATATGATTTTTCTGTCTTATAACTTAACGACTAACTGTGATATACATAGCTTTTTTTTTTTTTTTTTTTTTTTTTTTTTTTTTTTTTTATAATAATAATTTTTGATATAATAATTTTTTTATAATTTTATAAGTCGGTATATATTGCACTTATATAATGCAAATATATGTGTGGGTATTTATTGTGAATTTTTGATGATAATGCAAGCGTAAATAATTTTAGCTGAGAAAGACTAGTTATTAAGATTTATAATGGTTTTATTAATAATATTCATGGATCCATTCAATTTATAGTGAGATTTAGATTAACGTATTTATTGAATCTCGTAACGGATTTAATATATTTTAACTTATGTATTGTTCTTATATGGTTATTAAACTCTCTCCTCAATTATTTATTTGATTTTAACTTATGTATTATATTTTAGCTTATATATTCGTTTTAATCTATTGATTTTTAAACTCATTTCTTGTCTTCGCAATTATTGTGGTTTCTGTTTTTCTCTTCAAACGCTGTTATGTAATGCTTGCGTTTAAGGGATATTACTGAAAATGTTTTAACTTTGATTCAATGATATGATTCAATAATAATGTCAAAGAAAAGCAATAAACCTATAGAAATTGGCCAAGAAGTATGGGTTCTAAGGACCAGCGGACCAGTTCAAAGAGCTATCGTCACTTCAATTTTACATTCTTCTGATGGTAAGAGAGAAGAAAAACAAGTTAAAGTTGAATGGGCTGAAGGAAATGGAATATCGAAAGGAAAGATAGTATCCATCGATGATGTTTTCTCGATAGAGACGAATAGCCAAAAATCTGTGAACAATGTTGACTCCCAGGTTGTCGAGGACAGCTGTAAAGGACAACCAAGTTGTTCTAACAAAGTTGAGCCGCAAGCCTCTCATTCTGTAGTAAAAGGTAAACAAAACTCAGCTGCTGCGGAATCTGGCGTAATATGTGAAATCTGCAATCTGAAATTTAAATCAATACAAGGGCTTCGCATACATATCTCAAAAAAGCATCCCGGCGAGGCAAATAGGTTAACTTTAATCAAAATATTTAACCATCCGCCACCCAGCGACATCGAACCAAAAAATGGCTTCAATATGCAGAAGGAGGTTGAAAATTGGGCCGCCAAATTTAAGAATACAATAAATAAAATACATAATTTCAATCGCGAGGAATATGATGCCATGGTATCAGAATTCCTTAAATTTCTACGAAATGCTAATAGTACACTCCCGGGCCCGAAACATCCTGCCACGAAGTATTATCAGATGCGACAGAAGAAGGGGAAAAAGTCTGAGAAGGAAGTTCGAAAAGGAGCAGGTCAGGTGTCAAACCCACAGAGGGCAAACAAAGCTGATAGGGAGAAACGAAGAGAGCAATACAATTATGAGGAAGCTCAATATAACTATTACAACAGGCGTAGAAAAGTAGTTAATAAAATTATGAATACTGACGCTCCCAAACAGTGCTCTATCAATATCAACAAAATTGAAGAGCATTTTAAATCGATATTTCAAGAAAACAACAATATTCAGAGAGAAAAATATGATTGTTCTCCAATCAAACCCGACGTGGGTAACATCGAGATTAAGTTAGTCCACAGAGCTATCAAATCTACCCCAATAGATGCCTCTCCAGGAAAAGATGGAGTTCTAATTAGAACTGTTAAGTATCTGAATATCGCCCATATTATAAAATACATGACGGAAATCCTGCTCAAGACTTCATACGTTGCGAAACCTCTTCGTCAAGGACGGACAATCCTAATTTACAAAGGTAAAGGACCCTCTTCCGAAATTTCGTCATGGCGTCCAATAACCATTTACCCTATTATCAGACGGCTCATGGAAAAGGTCCTCGATCATCATTTAAGACTACAAATAGATTTTCACGCTAGCCAGAGAGGCTTCGTCAAAGGGATGCCTGGCTGCCATGTGAATGCTAGATTAATTGAAGCTGTTATTAAAAGCGCTAAAGCAGATAACAAGAATGGTGTCATAGCGTTTCTTGATCTTTCAAGCGCCTTCGATAATGTCGGACATGCACATATCGCCAAAACCTTAGAAGCAAGAGGGGTCTCAGAAGATCTTAAGAAAGCTGTAATTTCCCTTCTTACTAATAATATCGTTAACATTCACCTTGGAATTTCCAAAACCCAAGAAATAAGTATTAATAGAGGTGTTCCCCAAGGTGGACCACTTTCCCCGACCTTATTTAATATTGCTATAGACCACTTATATAGAGAAATATGTGATCCACATTTGGCGAATAGTTTGGGCTACCCTCTAAATGAAAATCGAGATCGGATTATTGTGACGGGATTTGCAGATGATCAAGCAATAACTGCTTGCGATATTCCAGCAGCTGAAAGAACTATTAATATGGTATCTCGAATCTTCAGGGAGATTGGTCTTTCTATTAACCCAAGCAAAAGCTCTGCCATTAACATAAATAAGGGAGTTCTTGTGGGTGGTACTCTTTCTCTAGAAGACGGGAGTAAAATAAAATGCATTGAGGAAGGGGAAGTCATTAAATATTTGGGAGTCAAATTCTCAGGGGAGATTATTTTTAACGAAGAGGCAATCAAAAAAATTAACGAAAATATGGAAAAGCTTACTGCATCAAATCTTTTGAGACCAGATCAAAAACTAAACATTCTGAATCAATATATTTTCCCGATGGTGACGTACCCCCTTCAGACAGCACCATTGACTAAACTTAGCCCAACAACTCTGGAAGGAATTGACATTATGCTAAGGAGGAATGTAAAGGCTATGATAGGATTACCAGCCAATACATCTTCGGCCATGCTTTATGCGCCGCGTAGATTTCGAGGTCTGGGCATTCTGAAATGTGAATGGGAGGCTCCTCTACAGCAGTGGTCAATAGCCAAGAAACTGTCAAGAGTTAAAGATGAGCAGTTCCAGCCGATATTCAACTATGAGGAAGAGGCAAAACTGTGTGCCAAAAGACTTGGTTTTGTTATAAAAGGCACAGAAGAGTCTCTTGGCACTAAAAAGATTCGGCAATTTCTTCGGGATAAGTCGTTCACCGAATGGAGTAAATGCAAATGGCAAGGATTAGGGGTCTGTCATTTTCGGGAGAATCACAAAGCTAATAAATTTATTTACGATAAGAAGATTCTCTCGGCCTCCGAATGGACCAATGCTATTAAACTAAACACGAATTATGCCCCTCTACGTGCAGTTCCTGGAGCTGGCGGACAAACCGTAGGAGAGGTTGGACTCCTCTGCCGTAAATGTGGCAGAGAGAACGAGACCCCATCACATGTGTTGGGTAGCTGTCCACATAACCATCTTCTGATTAATCGTCGCCATCACAGGGTTAAGCACGCCATAATGGAGATGCTGGCTGAAAAGGGGTATAAGTGTCTGGAAGAAGTGTATGGCATAGACACTGACGGCTCCACCCGATATGCCGATATAATAGCATACAAGCCAAATGGTAAGGAGGTTTATATATTAGACCCGACCGTGCGCTACGAAACAAACGACAGCGAACAGGCCGAAAAAGTAGATAGGGATAAGAAGAAGATCTACGAAAAATGTTTACCCTTCTACAAAGATAAATTTTATGAAGAATTAGGTGATAGGGAGTTTAAAGTCACAGGATTGTGGTTCGGTTCGCGAGGAACAATTGGTAAAGTAGCAAGGAAATTCTTCGACGTGGTGGGAATTGACCAAGAAAAATTGACCATCCTAGCTGAATCAATTCTGATTGATTCATTAGGTATTATAAATAATCATATTTATAATTGACAACTGCTTGGCAGGCTGCATTATTTATATAAAAAATGTAAATAGGTGATATTTAGTATATTTTATATTTTATTATATTGTGTTTCTTATTATATTTATTATATTTTAGTCTATTATAATTGCTTTGTATTCAGCAACTAATTAGTTTTGACTTAATTTTGGTTTACGCTTGCGTTACTAAAATATGTATATTTTTTACTGATAAGAAAGCTGTGTTTTAAGCAACTCAATGTAATTGAGCAGCCCCACTTCTGTTATGTATTTTGATAATAAAGTGTTTCTCTCTTAAATTTATTGACTTTCTGTGGTGCAATACATGAATGACGATTTAGCAAGCATCAACATCATTGGAAATCCAAAATGGCATGATATTTAGAATTCTTAGAGGCTAATTGGTGTAGTGAACTTTCTGAAGGTGTAAATGTCAGGGGATATAGACTAACTATTTGACATTTGTCAAAGAATAGACCAACTCTTGGCTAATATGCGACATTCAGGCAAGACATTAACATGTCTGATTTATCTAGAAATGTATGCACAGTTTAAAACGTTTCGATGCTAGTTGTTAGTAATAAATTAATTAATAAACAAAACTGTTCATCCAAGTCTTTACATAATCAATTTTATGTAAGTAAGGACCCATTTTATAACTAGTAAACAACAAAAAACAGCATCTGAATATCTGTTATTTATTAATTAGAGAAATATATTCTCAATCATATATAATTGCTCTCATTTGTTTCTGACCATGCTAAACCAAAATAACATAGTATTCGATGTTTTCTATCTCCTTCAAAAATTCGTGAACTTTAAAAATTCCAAATCTGATATTAAAATACAAACCAATTACTTCCATTATATTTGAAAATTGTGTTTTTTTTACTTTCACTCACCTATATATGAAATATATAGTAAGTGGAAGTATTGCGATCGTGAAAAATTTTGACTTCCGTTTTTCAATGGAAATACACGTTTTGGGGTCCCCTGAGTCCAAATAACCAAGTCCCGCGAAATGGTCTGTGTGTGGGTGTGTGTGTATGTGTGTGTGTGTGTGTGTGTGTGTGTGTGTGTGTGTGTGTGTGTGTGTGTGTGTGTGTGTGTGTGTGTGTGAGAACAGACTAGTTCAAAAACTATAAACCGTGCGAACCTGAAATTGGGTATTTAGTGTATGTATATGCCCGTGATATGACTGTAAAAATTTCATCAAAATTGATCAACCGGAGGGGGAACTTTACTGAATAAATTTTGTATCATTTTTACGTGTTTTTTTTTTTTTTATTTCCTCAAAAACGGTTTTAACGATTTTGATCAAACTGGGTATTTGATGTATGTATATGCTAAAGATGTGATACCCAACATTTCATCAAAATTGATCAACCGGAGGGGGGACTTTACTGAATAAATTTTGTATCATTTTCACGAGTTTTTTTTATTTACTCAAAAACGGTTTTAAGGATTTTGATCAAACTGGGTATTTGATGTATGTATATGCCAAAGATGTGACACCCAACATTTCATCAAAATTGGTCAAACGGAGGGGGCACTTTATTTCATAATTTCTTTCCCAATTTTTACCTTTTTTTCGATGATCTCAAAAACGGCTCTAATGATTTTTATAAAATTCGTCGAGTTTAATGAAAATTAGGTGTTCTTTAATATCAGGTAAGCTTTATCATTATTAAAATGTTCTGAGGGGGCTTAAATGGGGTAGGGGCCTTTTTTGTTTCCTACAATGTACCTTTGTTTTTGTTTATATGGAGAAATTAACTGTCTGTCGTTACGCCTAAAAATGAGAAATGGCTAAATATGAGCTATGATAAAAAAAAAGAAAACATATAGAGGAGAAAAAAAGAAAAATATTAATAATATAAAGTCAACTCATAAAACTTTTTGAGCCCACGCATGCGGAGAACGCCTTTAATGACAGACCATTGTTCATGATTAAAGCCGTTCTGTTCATTTTAGAAGTGGCAACTAACAAAACGCATTAATTTCTAATCTAAGTAAGTTGGTAAGTGAAAGTTGTGTGTTGCGCGCACACACCAGATTGTTTTTACTATAAAGGAACTAAAAAATGTTTATGTCAATTTTTTCCAAATTCGCAAATATCTTTTCTATTTTGTAAATAGAAATATCTATAAATAAATATCTATCCTTTTTCTGACTAATATCTACAACTCTGTTATAAAAAGCACATACTTCCCGGCAGCGTGGAAATATTCTGAAGTTGTTATGGTATTAAAAACCAATAAACCTTCCGATTGCCTGAATTTTTATCGTCCTATTAGTCTTCTTCCTTCTTTTTCCTAATTGTTTGAAAAACTTCTTCTATATCGTCTCAATTCCCTTGAAATATTGAAAGCTTATCCAAATCATCAATTCGGTTTTAGAAAAATCATTCTGCTATACAACAATGTCACGATTGGTGGATTATATTTCAAATGCTTTAGAATCAAAAAATTACTGTCCTGGTGTTTTTCTTGATATCAGTTAGGCTTTTGATAAGGTTTGGCATGAAGGATTGCTTTCCAAGCTCAAAATTTTGCTTCCTCCGACTTACTACTTAATACTACTCTCTTACCTGACAGACAGACACTTTACTGTTAAAGTAGACAACGAACTATCGAGTATAAAAAATGTTAAAGCTGGAGTTCCACAGGGCAGTGTACTTGGTCCACTACTCTTCAATATTTTCACAGCTGACTTACCCGAACACGAACACACCCTATTGGCTACATTCGC
This sequence comes from Aelia acuminata, assembly GCA_911387785.2. Classification (NCBI taxonomy): domain Eukaryota; kingdom Metazoa; phylum Arthropoda; class Insecta; order Hemiptera; family Pentatomidae; genus Aelia; species Aelia acuminata. The sequence goes on along the minus strand of OU426982.1, from coordinate 86,416,971 downwards.
TGACGATAACTCAGTACTAACATAGCACAGAAAGCCCGATATAGCCTCTTCCAGTCTTCAAAACCACTTGGATGATATATTTAGTTGTTCTACCAGGTAGAAGGTAAAAATCAATGGTATAAAAAGTGAATTTATTACCTTCACCCTCAACCATGGCTCATGCCCACAAGTATATTTCAATGATACTGCGATCCCTGAATCCCAAGCTGTAAGATATTTGGGGCTCCACCTCAACAAGAGACTGACATGGAGAACCCAGATCGGACTGTAAAGGAAACAACTTAACAAAAGATTTGGAACATTATCTAGTTTACTCGACAGACGTTCAAAATTATCAATAACAAACAAACTTACTATTTACAAAGTACTAATACGAACAGTATGGACATACGGGATAGAACTTTGAGGTTCTGCAAAACCCTCAAACATCCAAAGAATTCAGTCATCCCAGTCCAAGGTATTGAGAAAAATAGCAGACGTACCATACTATGTGACAAATGACTTACTGCACAAGGACCTGAATATCCCAACAGTTATCGATACAGCCACAAAATACTACAAAAACTTCCACCAAAGACTAACTTTTAAAACGAACCCCTTAGCACAGACACTAACATCAAACATAAACCCTTACATTCCACCCCGACGACTTTTGAGGCGGTGGCCGAGAGATATGCTATGTATAAAGTTAGCAATTCATCGAATAGAAATTCAACCAATTTGCTTATTGCTAATTTGCAGATTGCAAATCACACAAAATGACACATTTTTGGATTAGTAAATATATAATCTTTTCTATTAAGATATTTTCTGTACGATTCGTAGATTCTGAAATAATCTACTTGAAAAAAGAGTATCGTTTATCAAAAATGTTATTACTTCTAAAAAAAAAAAAAAAAAAAAAAAAAAGCAAAGACGAATCGATTAAATCTTTTATTTTTAAAATTCATTTATCCCTTTACAAATTGGAGGCTTTTTATTGAGGAACGAAATGTTGTCATAAAAATATTTTAGTTTTGTAAGATAAAAATACCCTTCTAGATTTATTTTTTCGGTGGAGAATTTGTGGGTTTAAAAGTTACTTGTCGTACTTCAATAAGGCTTTGGAATTTTTAAGATTGATCCAATAATACGATTGAATGAGATAGATAATTAGAAATTCTTAGAAATTTTAGTTTATGGTGGCTTATGCGACTGTATATATATACCAAGATGAAAATAAAATATTTATGAAACAAAAAACTAGTAGAGGAAAGAGAGGCTTTGTTGCACTGATAATGACCCTGCAATTACATAGAATTGCCATCATCATAAAAGGCCTTCGTCAGCTGATCGCATGACTGTATATTTAACACCTTCCAGTCCCTTCTCACGGAACACTTTCGCCGAAATAAACCTAAAAAACACACTCTTCCTAACAGTTACCTAAACGATAGTATTTTTTATATATTTATAATTTTTAATAATAAGCATGCGATTATATTACCTATGTGTGGCAAGTCGTTTCGCCTGCTTTATTAAATTCGGTTTATGATTGGTTTAAGTAGATCGTTAAAATAAAATTGGTGTGTGGAAATTTGCAGGAGCTATCACCGATAAGGAATAACGGCAGAAATAGGTTACTTTTTCAATAAAACCGTTTTATGGTGTAATACCGAGAGAGTTTTTTATCACTCGGTATTTTTCAATATTAGACCGAAATTGTATTGCTTTAAATGACACATCCGAAGTCCACGCAATATATCGAAAGAGCTTAAACCGCAACACGAAAAAAGGAAAAAAAAACGCAGGCCTTTATTTTAGATTGAAAGGGACCAACGGCAGACTAATACAGCATCGGGTCCAAATGTTCAGCCATTCCCCACACCCTGGTCGCCTGATTCATGGCATCGTTTCGTTTCATCTCTCTGTAATTGCGGGCTCTTTTAGTTTTATTCCTGTTTTTTAAGTATCAATCATTAATTTTAGATAATGAACTGAAGGTTATGGAGATAATATGATTTTGTAAAAAATCTCGTAAAAAAATATTTCTTCTTAATCGAGACCTCTTTTACCGCTGAGCAGTGAGAGGCGCTAAAAAAAAAATGTTTAAAAAATGAAAGATAAACACTAGGTCTTACTTCAGCATCCAAGTAAATAAGATTCTCAATGATCAAACCGTAATAAAAGTTCAAAGGATAATCCGAAACGTCGATTGTAAATGTATCTGGAGACGATAGTTTTATTATTATATTTTATAATGTATGTCATAGTAAGGAAGTTTAGGCTTACAGAGGAACATAGGAAGTTCACAAAACATAAAACTGGTAGATTTTTTTTTATTTATCCCTTTGTTACATCTCATTGAATATGTCTATGATATTTAAAATTCAAGTTTTATTTTTTTTTTAATGTACAATGAGTAGACCCCGGAATTATATGCATTAAAACCTCCTCAAATATGCCATATAATATGCAAGAAAAAAGTGGGAAATATGCAATTAAATTTCTTATAATTTCAAGTATAATTGATAAGAATAAGTTTTTCTGTACATTACAACAACGAAGAAAGGTAATTCATAAAATAGAAAAGCAATTTTGTTGTAAAAATTTATTAGAATTAAAAAAATCTTTGGTCATTTATGGTGCTGCGGCAGTCACTAGAAGTAGCACTCTCATCTCAAACCCAGCACCTGACCATAGCAGTTTCATACTGTCATTAACGAAACGACTACTTGTTTCAGCGTTAGTTTTTTCTAGGTACTTTGGTGCCAGTAAAAATAGCGGTCCTGGACCGCCTGTACGTAATACACCCACTAATAAATTTGCAATATAAATGCTTCTTACATCAGTGGTTTCAACTACAAGATATATGTAATTTTGCTGAACAGTATTCTTTATGTTTTCCATGGTCTTATTGTAGCATTCTGACAGATAATTTTTACGCAATGTACTCTCATCGGGAATTTGACGTGAAGTGTATTTTTCCAAAAAGCGTTTAAAAGGCAGGTGATTTAATTTATTAAAAGGTATGTCAGACGAGACCATTGCGAAACACAAATCTTCAAAAAAACTATCTTTTGTGGGTTTAGAAGTAGCCGCCATAAAATTTGTGTAGAAAATTTTGACTTAACAGGATTTACGTGGGAACCTGAAACCCCATTCAGATTAATTCATATTTTTTAGAATAACGAATTAAATTTAAAAAAGAAATAAATACCTTTATTAGCATGCTGAACTATTTGAATTTTTTGTTCACACATAATTTGCTTTCCACACGCATTACAAAACACAATTTTTTCGCCTGACGTGAACACTTGCTTTTCGGAGTTAAATGGTGCGATTCATTCAATTAATTTTTGCTTCAAAGAAGATGAAACTTTTGGCATGGTAATAACGACGTTTCCCCTAGGATAAACGGAACTGTACTGACTTGGTTTTCAATGTAGAAGGATAATCAAATTTATACTGTAGGAAGAGGTTTCCCAGAACTCCCAAGTCTTCCATCAAAAGACCAGCAACTCACCAGATACTAAGAAAACCAAATCCCTTGCTTTCTTGTTTTGACAAATTTCAATGCAATATTAAAGTTTTTGAAAACGTAATTTATAAAATAAGAAAAATTTCCCAAATTACGATTTTTATACAAATATATGCATTTACCTCCCAAATATGCAAAATAAAATTTGGAATATACGTCACATTTGACATGGTTCGTGTAGATCTGCGATCAAACATTGAAAAACTTCAAGCAGAAAAAACCTGCAATTGCATACAAATCCGGGGTCTAATAATGAGGACTTGTACAATGACGTAGATAAAGATTTTTTGCATAATCAAATGCTTTTATAACTTCTTTCTCGAATTCTTTTAATGTACGAATATCAGCGTGGCGCTGAGGGTGAAAGCACCAACAAAAGAAATCAGCTCCTCAAATAAGCTGTAGTAAATCATTAATCATATTATATACAATAATATGACGGTCATTCCACTTTATTTAAATTTATCTTTCCTAGTACATTAGAATTCTGTCTAGCTTTATCCTGATTTGATATGCAGCTTTGATAATGCATGTCTTACATTAAAGCAGTCAGTATATGCAGCTACATACTATGTATTTTCTTTCAGACTGCACGCCAACCATATTTATCTATCCATCTAAGTTTAAATGTATCTGCATAATGATAAATGCATGTGGTTTTATCAGCTGTTTAAGAACTCCACATAATTTGAGATATGCCACTGAATATTTACCTTCTACTTAATCACCGCCGTGCGTCGGGCAGCTCCGAACCAAGCAATTAGTGCTGGAGTGGAGTGGATCTAAGATAAGCTCACGAAGGCTATTAGGATCGGGATTTAGATTTAGCTCTGAATTTCGTGACCAAAGAGATATAAAAGGGGGGTTCGGAAGGGGGCGAACACCTCCTCGATGGTCACTCGCCCCCCCCCCCTAACCTCCCTAGGCAGAGCTCAAAGGTCAAGGGCTGTTCTGAGGGTTTGAGGGGTCCTGTTTGGCAGCGCTCGTTAGTGTTCCTCACTGCTCTAGCCAACCTCTACCCTTTGGTAAGTCCTCTTCAAATCCGAAGTATGTTACCTCAATAACTACAATGTTATGTGTTGAAAACTTCATTTTATAATTTGATTCTATAACTTTAATTACAACACAGAAGTAATTTTTAATAGGATACACAAATTGGAATAATTATCTCTGAACTTAATCTTCAATAATTTTTTATTTACACTTACCTAAATATGAAATTAGTGATTAAATTAATAGTGAACAAAATTATTAGTGAAATTAAATATGAAATTAGGGAAAGTATTGAGATCGAAAAAATTTTGACTTCCGGTTTTCAACAGAAATGGTCTGTGAGTGAATGTGTGTCTTAACAGACTAGCTCAAAAATATAAACCGTACGAACGTGCGATTGGTTATTTGATGTAGATATATGCCAGCGACGTGACAGCAAAAACTTGGTCAAATGGAGGAAGACTTTATTTAAAGAATTTTGTCTATTTTTTTTTTTTTCAATTACAATGAAAAATGTTTTCACCAACCTTACGATATAATTATTTTCAAAAGTGATAAAAAAAGAATATCTCCTGTTGATGAAACAAAGAATTTTTTTGGCCCCTTAAGAAAAGAAGTAAATGAATGAATGAATAATATTTATTTACACATTAATATATAATATAATTTAAAATTGAAAAAATATTAATGACAATGGCAAAAGCCGTCTGTCAGAGTTAACTGCCATGTTTTACAGTGTAAAGAAATAATATTTTACAGACATATGAAGTAATATTTTACAATTTAAGGAAATCATATTTTACAGAGTTCAGGAAGTAAAGTAAAAAATACAATTAAATAAAATAAAAAATAAAAATAAATACAAAGAAAATGAAAACAGTTTATATATCAGACAACCAGTTGTACCTTGATTTCCATTACTTCTTGATTAATGAGAAAATAATTAAATAATCATTAATCAAAAAGTGCTGGGGATTTTCAAGTTTTGCAATATTTATTATACTCAACCCTAATGAGAATAACAAATAAAAATGATTAAATAAATGTGGAAAAAGGTATTTTCGGGAAAGTTGCGCAATTATTTGCTTTAACACATTATTAAAAAAAAACGTCGATTTTTAGTCTCTGTGAAAGTTGCGCGCATCACACCAGAATTTTTCTACTAATTTCTCCATTTAAATTTCTGGATATTTAAAAAAAAAAAAAGTTTTATATTTTGTGAATATTAACTGGATTGTTGGAATCTAAAATAAAGTTTATGGACTTGAGCAAGACGAAAGCAACAATCAATTACAAACTTTTGCGTAGCCATGACCTTTTAAACAAGAAACAACTAAACAAATCGTTAAGCAGGCCTCATTGTAATTCCGACTGTGACCACTAATGACCAATTCGTCGCCGAGTCCATTTGAATAGCAATACGCGTGTCTCACCGCAACCAACGAAATTATTTGCATACTTAACTTGGTTATTTAAAATTAGTTCCTGCGAACTTATCTATTCAATTATTTAAAGGTAAATTAAATTTACAAATCCTAGGGAAACAAAGTGAATTAAAAATGTTTAACATAACTTAATACCAAAGCTAATAAAACACTGCAAGACTATTTTATGTATAACTAACAGTATAGATAGTAAAATCTATGTAAAGTATGGCAATGTGTTCCCCATCTGATTAATTAATAGTTAGTTTAAAATAATTAACTATTGTAAAGTAATTAAGGTAACATTTAATGGCATATTCACCAATTATCACATTCATTAAAGTGATATTAGAGAAGAATGAAGATTTCGACAACATTTTATTTTTAATTAAATCATAGACAATTCAATGAAAAAATATGATGGGCCTCGACCAATATGAAAGATCAGGGTTTGTACTATATCAATCGATGCGTTTTGCTAATTATTCTAATAATAATAATAATAATAATAATGATTGTATATAATAATGATTTGACCCAAGAACTAAAAGTGATTCAAATTTACTCGGAATCGAATAAAAAGTTATAAAGTATCACAATGAGCGATTAAAAAGAGTCTTGTCGTGTTTAAGTTAACGTCGTCGTTTAAGTTACAAGTTAACAATCTTAAAATGATCCTCCCTCTTACCTACCCTCATATCGTCATTACCTCCCTCATAATGAAATTATAAGAAATTAATATTATACTTCTATAATACCCGAGAACGAAAATCTTTTAAAATAAAGGCAGTAAACACTGTCAGACCACCCACAAATGTTTTAGAAAGGAAAACTTGCATTTCTCAGGCGTCTGACTGTTTGTTCATTCTAATGATACTGTTTGTACAGTTCTACAGAAGAGGACTCCCATGGTAGCACAGTCCGATTAGCCTTAGCATAAAGAGTCGTTAATAAAAAAAAAAAAAACATAATAATAAAAAAAAAACACTGTTAAGGTTTATCATAAGATATATGAGGGGGAAGAAATATTCGGATATAGTATAAGTTAGACTGTCTAACAAAAAATAAAGATAAATATGTTGCATTAAATATTGAAACAAGGCAGGAAATTTTTGCGACATTTTAAATTTATAAAAAAATATACCATATCTTAATAACAGTAGAACTCAAGTTTAGAAACCTTCCAATGTTCTTATTACGTTGGCTGTATAAATATTAGTAAACTTAATCGGTCAATATTATATATACATAGTTGAAACTATTTACCCAATTATATCCGGATAACACGATTATCTTCATATTAAAACACCGCAAATGTATTTTAGAACTATGTTTGAAGGTTTTCATGTGGAGATATGATCTATTCCGTAAATCAATCAATAATGACACGGCCACAACCAGGACAGGTGATAAATGGAAGGGAAGAACAAGGAGCGAGAACCCTCGAGGCAAGAAATAGGAGTCGATTCCCTAGCCCTTGTCGTGGAGGGTAGATTTGTCTTCCACGACTCCTGCTCTTCGTCACCGAGCCAATTACCGTCCTCTGGTATCAGGGGAGGATTATTTATATCCCAGCCTGTGATTGATCACCGTTATTGTCTTTTATATTCCTGACATTTCACTCAAGCAAGTGTATTGTAACATAATTAAACAATTGAGGAGGTGAGGTGCAAAATTCGTTATTTCCATTTTTTGAAAAATTGAGATGGCAGTGGATTAAAAGATATTTTAATACGCTTTCAACATATCTTATCAGATTGGAGCAAAACTGGTTAATTCATATTGATTTTTGCTGTACAAAATTGTGATTTGTTGCAGAACTGATTCGTTCCATAGCCCATTGTGTTTCAAAACTGGTTCGTTACCCGTTGTGAAGCAAAACTCTTTGGTTCCTATAATAATTGCTCACTTTGCCCCCATCCCGTTCGTTCACTTCACCAGTTTCTGTTACTCTTTCTGAACAAAATATCGAAAGCTCCTTAAACTCGCGTGTTTTATGTCAGTTCATACTCGATTCTTCTTACCCAGCTATATTAATAAATAATTTTCCAATGGCTCTAACAAGTTGAAAGACGTTGGCAATCTGCTGACAAAGCATTTTGGTGAGACTAGGGGAGGGCCAATGATTCAGTGAAGTATTACACTCGAGTTCTCAATATATCTGCCACAGACGAGGGAAACAACGAACAACAGGATGATGAAGTCGCTATTATTGAAGAAGACGATGGCCTCACGATCTAGTCTTTTTGTAACTATTTTGTAGTCAGATGACGCCGATATTTTTGAAGATTTAAAAAAAAAAAATGTTTAGTCGAATGTTTTAAGTCAATGGGTGGTATTACGAGTATTTTGTAAAATGTAACCGAATTTATAATTAAAATGGTTGTGACCCTAACTAAATATCACTTATTAAAAAAAGAAAAACTTGGCTTTTGTTTTATTTTCCTCGTATTATTATCCTTATTTGAAGATCAACTTACGATGTGTGAATTAAAACTCGTTCGTCTCAATGTGTGTGCAGCAAAAGTCTTTCCTTTAAACATTTTATTGCAAAACTTTCTCATTTCATACTTGGTTACTTTTTTTTTGTTACCTTTAAATCAGTAATTTTTTTCATTCCAAACTCACTTCCAGACGGTAGCTGTACGTTTCGAAGGCTAAAAAAAAATTTCATCTGGCCAATCTACAAGATTTGGTAAGTTTTTTAGTTTCCTGAAAAACGTGATTAAGTGGAACGAACGAGTTTTGCACCTCACTACCTTGCAAGCACTATGTTGCTAATTGTTCATGCGTTGATTTTTTACTCTAACAACTGCATTAGGAAACTATATTATAAAAAAATAAACCTTACCAACACCCCTAAAATGTTACTTAATGTATTAGGTACTTACTGAAATATCGTAGATACTTTCAACGAAAAATTATGAAGAAAACGATAACATGTTTTCTATATCGAGCCTAGCCAAAAAAAATAAATAAATAATTTACAACCATCAGAGTTATATAAAATTAAGAATAAAATAAAAGTTGCGATTCGCCATGACATTCACACCAAGATTCAATAAGAGCAGAGGCATATTTGGCACTAATACCCACACCCACAGGCCTCCCGGATTGTGTTTGGAATCCAGCCGACCTTTGAGTTAAGACTCTGTCAGTTATGATAGTTCAGTCATCATTAACAGGCAAGCCTGTATGTGTTTAGACACCATAGTAACACATAATACTATAATAATTAATACTGCATGCAGAGATGAATTAGAAATGATTTTAAACATTTACTGTTTACTCTAGTTTCGTCATCCATTTTACATGGGTAATACTATCAAATTTAGCAATCTTACAAAATTTTAAAATATATATACCCGTGATACTTATCTCCGAAGAAGTATTGCTGAAGAAATAAATCTATTCTAAAATAAATGAATAAACCAAACGAAATATCAAGCCTGCACGAGCTCAGACAACGCAGTGCAAATAAATAACGCCGATTCGAGGATTTCAAAATAAAATTAATAACTTAACAATTCCATTTTTTTTTTGGGGGGGAAAGTTTTATATGTTGATTTGATTTAAAATCAGTATATGTTATACTTTTAAAAGAAGATTAACATTAAATGCCAAAACCATATCAATCCCTGAATTCTTATGCTAGCCAAGACATACGTTGTACATGTATTTATTGTACAACTTCGCGTGTAAATAATTCTGAAATGCTAGCCCATTGTAATATTGACAAACATCATAACACTAGAGGAACAAATATAAATGATAGGATAACGAAAGTGTATGGTGTCATATAGATTTTATCTTGACATACGCCCATCCTCGCCTTAATTTGACAACTTTTGATAGCCTTAAAATAAGGATAATACGAGATAACGTGGCATTGCGCCAAAATGAAGTTTGAAAACCGGAATAATGGAGTTATGATGGAGTGGCTGTTGACGCTTTATCGGACCGCCCACTTGGTCCGGCACTAACACCCCTTTGATCTTCATTCAACGGGGGTTGTCCTTTTCGGGCTGGATTATTAGCTCTTAGCAGCTCCTCTCTTGAATGGCATGGATGCGGAAAAGCAAATTATATTTTTATGCTACTTCTAACAAATAATAAAAATAAAAAATTTATAAACGAGAGAGAGAAAAAATTATGTTAACGGTTCCTCGACATAACATTGGGCAGCTCAAATGGCAGTAAAAAATTGATTAATAATCTTTTATATGTTCGTAAATTTAGCTATCATCAAGTCTGGAAAATGAATGATGACGAAACAGCATATTTTAAAAATACCAATTGTATTACCAAAACTTCTAAAAGATTGATCAAATAAGTCCAGATAGTGGAGTTTTGACATATGTACCAATTCAGAGAGCATTAAGAAAAGGAAGATACAGAAAAATAATATGACTTATTTGCCAAATATGAAGTTAATTTACTCAATAATTATTATCTTATATGAAAATGACACACCAAAGCGCTTTCAACAGTTGTTGGAAAAGGAATGATTGTATTTTTAACAAAACGTAGAAAAATGATGTTCCAACAGCTGATAATTAACATAAGGGACTTTAAAATTTACTCCAGTTTACCCTCTTGCTGCATAAGTGATCATTAGAGGGTAACGTTTTTGATTCGGTACCCTAAAGCCATACTATCCTAACTAAACTTTATAGACTGATTTTCCCTAATTCAACACTGGATGTAAGACAGTCTGACTGTAAGGTGTTTGGCTTTCGAAATCTCGTACACCTTTACAAAATCGATCATTTTAATAATTTCAATGAATTCTGCGTGTTCAATTAATTGAAGATCTACCCTTGCCTCGAAAAAGATAAAAATGGACCTAAGATCCATCAGTTCTATAACTATATGAATTGATATTGAACAATTATGAATTGTATTGTAACAGTTACACCCATGCAAAAGTTCAAAAAACATTAGAGGTGAGGATTACTTACCGTGTCTCTATGACCAATACTTAAACCGTTATTGTATCATATTGTAGCATTCAACATCGAAGATAGACTATTCGGACTAATCAGTTGCGGGTCCAACGCGGCAGAATTGTGATGATGGGAACTCGCTGAGGCTACATATATCTGTGACGGACGTCACGCCGCAGATTGGATTTCTAATCTGCCTAAGGATATCTGCACAGCCAATCCATGGCCTGTCGATATATCAACACACCGTCCTCTCCTCCACATCTCTCGTTCCATCCCAAGGCTACGAACCCGGAATAAATTACAGCTTAGGATGATGATCCTTCTTACTTCTATCCTCCAGCAAAGGTAGAATTGAAGATCTGATATGATGTAAATATCTGACAGTACGGCTTACATATAAAAATAGTACACCAGAAAGTATGGGAGACCTTTCTACTAACCTGTCTTTTGGGAAGAAACGCTTTATTTTTTCAAGTTTTTTTGTAGCAGATCTGTAATATTTAAGATAAAGAATTTTAAATTGCAAAGTAAAATAAGTTTTTCGTATTTTCTTTTTAAGACTGAAAGTAATAGAATCAATTATTACAAACCCCCTTCATACCTGGCATCACCACTATCATCAGTATTTAACAACTGCTTATTGTCGTAGGCTGAGCTACAAGTGCAGATTAAAAATATATAGAAAACACAAAAATGCATTATTTTTTGAGTTACAAGATAAGAAATAGTTGTCTTCCATATTATAATTTTTTAGATAATGTTAAAACTTACCACTGTATTACAACTAAAAATATAGTAAGTGAATGCGAGAAAAAAATGACACAATCGACCTGTTCAGAACTTTTCGGACGTTGTCAAGGAGTAAATTAAACTTTGGTGTAACAATTCAAGAAATATAAAAGGATGTTGGGACTAGTGTTGAAAAATTGATGAGTTTCCTAAAAATCATTAAATTCTACAAAAGATTTTAAAATCTTATTTTAAAACTTTTTGTCCGGATCTACTTTGTTATTTAACAAGGACTTATTGACATCGCACCGTTTCGAATCTATAGAAATTTACACTGACCATAAATAGATTTTAGATAAGTATAATCAAAATGGATGGGGAAGCAATCAGGAAAATAACATTATCTATGCAGTAATTACAAATAATATATAATTGTTCCGACTTTTTGAACCGAATTTCAGGTCTTCGTTAGGGCTTGTTCGGAAAAGATCCTTTTCCGAAGTTTAGATTTATCGTGATCCAAACTTACTAATGAAACATACATTATATGAAAGTTAATTTTTTAATTAATTTTAAGTTTTAACAATTTTACATTAATATATATATGTGTGTGTGTGTGTGTGTAAATACAAATATTATATATAAATACTGAGGTTTGAAAATAAACTAAGGAGTGAAACCGCATTCCAACATGCGAAGGCCATTACTCTATCATAAACAATTCGTCCCGAGTCCCCTAGCGAATCAATGTCTGTTTTTTTTTTTTTTTTTTTTTTTAAGGATAGTCACAATATCAAATACCACTTTATCATTTTTTATTTTTTTAAAGATTTTTTCTTTAAAAGAGCGATGTTTCACTTTTATATTTTCGTTAAACACTATATCACCAGATACGCCTATAGACTGCCATACTTCAGCATGGAAAACCCCAGTCTATTGGACCATTTTTTTACTAAAGGACTACGAACCATATCGTATATTAAGTAAAAGGTACACTTAAAAAAACTAAAACTTTATCATCAAAATTGTAAGACTGATAACAGAAGCACTTTGGTAAGTTAAAAAACTCTACACATCTTACTAAACTTAGACAACCAACTATCGACCAATAGATACGAACTCTTTGACCCGGCCTTCATATTAAATTGCTGGACATAATAAGACTTTTTAAAGACATGACCATAACTCTCTCATATAAGGCGATTATATAGGTGTTGGGTGAGAGAGTTCTTTTCCAAAATCAAGACCGGGAAGATGTACTGCAGTTAATTAAACGAAATAAATTATCTGCTAGGTTCTTTTTCTTCACTTAGTAAGGAAGAGTGGTGTAATTTAAGGGTTTTTAAACAGGGAGCTCTTCCGTGTTTGCAGTTCTTTATTATTTTTTTTTCCGACGTTTCGAGCTATTGGCTCATCCTTTGGGGTTATCTACACTTATCTTTAGTTTCTTCATTTTCACATTAGCCATTTGTCAACTTTTTTATTTTTTAACAGTATATGAATACTTTTGTCTAATTACATTTTATGGCCTATTTCACTGTCTTTTGATTTCATTGTGAAAATGAAGAAACTAAAGATAAGTTTTGATAACCCCAGAGGATGAGCCAATAGCTCGAAACGGCGGGAAAAAAATAATAAACAACTGGAAACACGGAAGAGCTCACTTATTAAAAAACCCTTGAAATAAATTATATGCATGGAATTATACATTTTATATGTAATATGCAATAGTCTGAAATGATCGAATCCATATTTGTATACTATTGCAGCATATTATTCTAACATTTCACCGAATATAGATGCTTAATTCTAAATTTTAACAATAGTTGAGCAGCACAGAAAAAAATTGCTATCCGCATTTTCTGCATATTTTCGAATTAATTCTCATATCCTGTTACTTTTACTTTTCTTTCGCTCGGCCTATGTATTAAAGTTCCTTATATAAAAAAAACTATACTTCAAGTTTTTTATGATGGATGATACAAGCAATATCAGTATAAAGTTTAATTCCTTGCTGGGCCTGCTGAAAGTGGGGGGGCACTAACATGGGATTATGGGTTCAGCAACCCCAGGCTCAATGCCTTAGGCCATTGTTTCCTGTTGACCTAATCTGCACTGCTGTCCTCTCTCCAGGGGTTCATTGACTTTCCGTAATACGTATGTACCATGTACTAGATATTTTTGCTTTTCACATAGTTACATTTATCTATTGTACACTTTTGTATATTTGTCTACTATACACTTATATATTTTAAAAGGCACTTTCCAACTTGTGAGGGACATGGAAAAAGAAATTAACCAATTAACTATTACCTATTTAAAACATCCCCCATTCAATAATTATTTTAGGTTTAAAACTAAAAAAAAAAAGTAAGTATTTAGAGAATCGTGAAAGAAAAAAAAGAAAATTTATATATATGCTTATACTTATCCAGTCAGTTGCTTTTATTTGGTCCCGTATCGAAAAACATTAAACACCTTTTTGCTCCCTGAAGGTTCATATGTTCCAAATTGTGTCTCAACTCCCATGCTTGGATACTGAACAATTTTTGGTGCGCTAACAAATCGCTCTTCCAATGCAAGACCGGTCTAACTCGAAAAAAAAACGTTTTTTTTTTTTTCAGGAATTATGTTCCAATATTCCTCTACTGTTGCTGTGCAAAACCGCTTATAGACCGCTATAGTTTATATTCGTGAAATATTTTAACAATCGCATAAAGCAGGCGACGGATATCAAACGAAAGGAAAATAAGAAACTACAATTGGCTCTTCTGAAAAATCACTTTTTTTGAGTTAGATCAGACATGCATTGGACAAGTGAAATGCAGAAGTGTGGGTAACAATTATAGAGTGTAGAAGATACCCCTTTGTCAAGAAAAAGTGATTAATACCCACGAATTTCGTATGACAGCCTAGGGTTGTATGCATTCGATCTATTTAATTTATATATTTAATTTATTATTGGTAAGTTAATTAATAATGTAATACTAAGAGGAACATGTGATGTGTTACGGTTTTGGTTCATTAGCCCCTTTAAGTCCATTTTTTCCACTAGTTTTCTCCATTCTGTTGTAAATGCCTTCCCGTAAAAGTATTAGCTTTGTGCAACCTATTTCTAAGTCAGATACATTTTAAGTTTTCTTTAAAATATAGTCGAATTTATACCTTCTTTGTTACAATATCACAATCTACCTTTGGTTAACTCATCCAACATGATATCTTCACTAGAAAAACTAACAGAATGATGACTGCAACAATGTCATTTCCTAAGAGGGGATATTATGATTGTCGTTATTATTCGCTGCTAAGCAACAAACTATATCACTCCATGGGATATGAAAGAAAATGGAGGAGTTCAGGATTTTTTCCAGCATTAATTTCAGAGGATACTCACGTTTAAATTCCTAATACATTTTATGTTTTGACTGTTGAAAAAAGTGTTTTCAACATTCTCCTAAAGGAGAATTTCCTTTTTAATATTTTACATTTAATTAGATTACATTCATTATTCTCTAGGTACGTCGACGCATCTACAAGTTTTTTATTATTAATATTACAAAAAACGAATACATTAAACAAGGATAATATTTCCCAGAGAGAGAGAGTGAGAGAGAGAGAGAGTGACAGAGTGAAAGAGAGAGAGAGAGAGAGAGAGAGAGAGAGAGAGAGAGAGAGAGAGAGAGAGAGAGAGAGAGTGAGAGAGTGAGAGAGTGAGAGAGTGTGAGAGAGAGAGATAGAGAGAGAGATAGATAGATAGATAGATAGATAGAGAGAGAGAGAGAGAGAGAGAGAGAGAGAGAGTAATGTGAAGGAGACTAGCTGTAATCTTTCCGGAATAAGCTATTACGATTGGGGCTGTTTGCTGAGGATATGTACAAACTTCCCCCACCCTCCACCCCTCTGTTGTTATCAATGATGGAGAGAAATGTTTACAAAGGAAGAGATATGAATGAAGAGATTGTTAGTCAGCTGTTGCTGGTCGCTTGGCAACGCAACATCTACCCGATCAATAGATCCAGGTGGTCTTCTAGTCCTTCCCGGGCACACCATTTCCTCTAGCCCCAATTTCGGAAACTACAATTTTTCTAAAAACGAAAAATTAACCTAATACACACTAAAATAAACTTATTTTTATTTATTACTTGTTCTCATTGAGGATGGCAGTGGTGCATAAAGCAAATGTGGTCACATTTGTTTTTGGCTTTGACTTTCTTGAAACCTTTTAGAAGTATGAGTCTATTTCTATAGCTATCTTGGCCACTCTCGTGTTAACTGATCTGGAGACTGACCAGGAACAGGGAGGACAATAGAGAATGGATGAATGGGTTAGGTTGATGTAGGGTTGAACCGTGAAAATTTTTCAAATGAGTGTTATGAGGAGGGCTTAAAACACTACCTTTTGATAGCCCCGCAAGCTGAGGAAAGAAGGAGGAATCAACAGAAGTACAGAAAAATCTGTTAAGAGAAAAATATTGAAGAATTAGAAAGTAAGTGGAAGGAATGCGCGGTTTTATTTTCCAAAGCAAGTCCTTGTACAATACACTGTCAAAAGCTTTCTCAATGCCCAAAGATAAACTGTTGGACAGTTGAGTGATAAGAGCAGAAGCCATATTGATGGTTCGGAATCACTTCTCGACTTTCGAGGATCGGCTTTAATCTATTCAAAAAATTTTCAAAATAAACTTATAATCAGTAATAATCAATATAAATAAAGATGAAATTCTGTTTGTTTGTTCTTAATAGAAATCTACACCGTATGTCCTAAATACTCCAAATTTCGCTCAGTGGTTCTTTCATACCAGGTGGGAAAACCTGTCCATATTACAATTGCATAACTTAGGGTGGCGGGATGGCCGAGTGGGCAAACGCGTCAGAAAACACGCGTTGCCCATGGCAACGTATGATGGAGAACCGAAAGATAGCAAGTTCGAAAAACCCGGAGCCAGGGGAAATTTAATAATACTCGGCATCAATCCCCCACCCTCTCCCCTGGCCCGGGAAACCCCGTATAGCCTAACAGGCGAGGAAGGGAAGGACAAATTAAAAAGAATTAAAAAAAAAAAAAAATTGCATAACTTCAGCCAATCTCTGGGTATATTCTTTATTGTTATAAAAATCGTTAAGATCTTGCTTTACATTGGATTTTTACGAAATCGACATAATGAAATTCCCCGGGTGAAACCGTGATATACAGCTACTTATGCATAAATCCGAGTATTTTATTCCAAAAATTAAAATATATCACCCATAATATCAAAAATATCCTTCACTAATGCTTACTCATAAAGTTGATGCTAAATACAAATGTATTAATACATAAATGCTAAATAAAAAACGTACGTAACAATCAACATTATTGTTACCATTTTCATTATACTACTGATGATTGGATGGATTTTGACAAATATTTTGAGAAAGTTGTTTCTTATTTATTTATCTTTTAAATACATATTTGATATGTATGAAATATGAAGCAGAAATTACCTCATAGGTGGCCCTAGCCGTAAATTTAGTTACACTAAACCAAATTAGTAGAGCCATGTTGTTTTGTTTTTTCTTAGCTGAAATGTATTTTCAATTCAAAACAGTATTATCTTGATACAACACTGCAGCTTTTTAATTAAAAAGAGCATTGATTTTCTATTATTTATTTTTATTATTAGCAAAGTTCAAAAGAAGTGACAGGTGACAAAAAGTTGAGATATTTGGAGACCTCTAAGTATCATGGGGTAAATCAAGGTCCGACATCGACTTTTAGGCCAAATCGATGTGCAAAGAAGACTGCTCTGTGATTGGTTGGATTGGAGGGTTGTGATATATTATGAGTTACTAAAGTCTTGTCTTGAAATGTTAATGCTGAACAATACCGACAAGAAATGATCGATTTGAATTAAGCATATTTTGAAAAAAGACCAAACTATAAAAACGGCAACACAAAATAAATTTGATTCAATGAAATGCATATCTTCACACACGAAAAACCAGTCGAAGACACGATCGAGGGTTTTCTTTGGGAAATCCTAACGCATGCGGCTTTCCATTGGCGGCTCGCCAGACTTGGCTCCCTCCGACTACATTTGGTTATTACATCGATGGGACACCCACTCGTAGAGCACCACTTCCCTTCTTACGAAATGTGAAAAAATGGCTTGAAGACTTGTTTGCCACAAAAAAGCCAAATTTTTTTTGGCTAAGCATTCAAAAAATGCCAGAAATAATTAGCAATGGAAGAACAATGTTTTAAATAAACTTCTTTTGTACTATAAAAATTATTCTTGCCTTTTGAAAATCCGGTTTTATAATTACATACCTAGTTCACTAAACTCTAAGAGGAAATTAAATTGTTTTCAATATCATATTTAATTAAGAAAGCCCTGATTGAACTCATATACGGATATTTGGAGACAGCGGGGCTGATTGGGGTACACATACTTGATAGGCCTTTTGTTGCAAACAAGGTCTTCGCAGTAGTTATCGCCTTCACACTACGGATGTACAGTACTAGTTTTATCAACCAGGACGCCCATGCAAGAGAGTCGTACGAAGACATAAAGTTTAACTCATAATGTTTCCTTCGTTTCATTTTAAGTTAGGTGAAGCATCTCTTCCATTCGATGTCAATTAAAATCCTGATTTCCCTTTTAATTAATAGAAATTTTCTTATGGAGATGATCTTGTTGTGGCAGGTAGAGGTCTGCTTTTGAGTTACAGTGAGAACCAGTTGAACTAACTGCCCTAAGGTAGATTATTTATCAAAGACTATTTATCCTAAGGTAAAAAAAAAACACTAACGAGAAATGTTTTAAAAAAATATTTTTTTTTTTTGTTTTTTTTTTTTAGTTGCAAAAGTCTTGTTGATCTGTTATTACTTGCGGTGTAACTACTTCAAGAAGCTGTCTGATCACAAGTTCTTTTCCTTACAGCACAAAAATTATTCGGTAACTGCATTTTCAGATTATAAAGCAGTTACCTGTTACCTGTTAAGGAAGCTTTGGATCAGGCGTAAGCGCTTTGCCAGAATATGAAAAACACTTCTCAAAAATCTAAATATAGGGGTATATCCTAAAAAATACGACAAGGATTATGAAATTAAACACATACAATAAACCAATTGCAGAAGACGCGAGTTCCCTGCGCGGAGGTGGCTTAGTATTTTCAAAGGTGTAAAAACTCATATATTATCCCATTTTGTCGGGTATTTGGTAAAGAGCCTAATCCTATTTATACTTGGATAAGACAGACAGACAAATGTGTTTATTTATATACAGAAACAGAAAAAAAATTAAAATACAATGAAAATCTCACCAAAACACCACTGCAGTGGGAAACACCCGTTCGCAGGAGTTCTGATTTAATAGTAACTTAAAGTAAAATATTAATAATCGCCTCTTAATAAAAACAAATAAAATAAGTAAATAAATATAATGGTGGTACAGAAAAAAATAAATAAAAAAAATAATAATAACCTCCAATTGCCATAAATAACAAAAGAATTAGCAATTTCAGAAAGAACTTCATTGTTCAAGACTGCAAATAATAGATACATAATAAACTATATTTCCAACAGAACATATTTGATTATCTTCATTGTTAACTTTAGTATATGGAGAACGTATGGTTGTTACTGAAAGGGATATTTAAAGGTAAACAGTGGAATATTATTATTATAGGTAGTCGTGGTATGAGGATTCGGTATATAATATTTATTATATTATGTGGGATTTTAGTTAATAATTTACGAAAATCGTTTGCGGTATCTTATGGGAAGTTGAACTGCTCTGTTAAAAAAAGCCGATAGGAAAATGCCTCTCTAACATATCCGCTGAGCAAAGCCCAATCTTTACCATTCAAATACGAGATTACCTCCTTGTCCGTTAGAGTGTAAGCATTAAACCACTTAGCCCTATAGTCCCTTAAGATAGTGCAACTCCCAATAAAATGGCTAATTGTTTCTAACTGGTTGGCATTGCATAGGCTGCAGTTATGATTACGCTTGCTGTCCCATGGCGCATAGTTAAGCTTCAGTAACTCCCCCCTGGCTTTGATTATATTGATAATGATGGAAAGTTTGTACTCATCTTTCATATACGGGTTGTTCAGTAAATCAATGTCTAGCTCTTTGTAAGAAAGATGAAATTTAGAGTTACAGCGGGCTTCCAGAAATTGACCTCTAAACAGCTCTTTTTCTTTTTCAATGAATACTTTCAAATACTTATACTTGGATAAGGCAAATCTTAGAATTCCTACTTTAGCCTCATCCGTTTAGCCATAGTAGCATGATGTAAAGTTGAATACTTATCGAAACAATCAATTGCATAAGAAAACTCCATAGAAGAAAAATAAAAGCTTGCTAAATATCCTAAACCTTGATCGAAACTGGCTAAGTTGCCAGGTTAAACTGAAAGATTTACCTTATCCACATGACCCTCGTAACATTTTAAAGAGATGTTCAGAAGTAGGTAAGAGTTATGGGGAGGAATGATAAAGTTGAGTAGGGTTGTTTATGATATCAGCCCTCACCAAAGGTTTACGGCGCAGTCGTGAATATGTGATGTGATCTACGAGGCCGTGGCGATAACTTCGCAAGGGTTGTTTTATTATAAGGTGTGTGGGGGAGTTGATGTTTGGCCGAAAGGGGGGGCGTGTATTAATGATGACCGTTGGAGGGGGGGCAGTTCTTCATCCACTCTGGACAGCCCCCCTTTCCACACCTTCCTTCAAAGGGCCACGCTCATTCAGCTCGATGAAAGGGGAGTTTACCTTCCCCATTCATCTTGAAAGCATTTATTTTCTGTACACAGTAAACAATTACTCCAATGTCCTGACAATGAGACAATGCATTCTATCTTTCAAAGGGAATAATGTCCATCTCATTTATAATACTGATTTTTATCACGACCATTTATTTATTTTCCTATTCAAAATTATTTGTTTAGGAGTTAATATCATTATATCTTTCTATATATTCCACCAAAGGGGTATAAGTATAGTTCAAGAAAATGTGCATATTAATAATTTAATTTAATTTTTATTTGTTGCATCATAAGAGCCCATAATTGAATCGTTTAGTTTTGAAAGATATGACAGCGAAAATTTCATCAAAATTGATCAAACGAAGGGGGCACTTTATTCCATAACTTTTTTTCCCATTTTTACGTTTTTATCGATTTTCTCAAAAACGGCTTAAACGATCTTGATCAAACTCGTCATGTTTAATGAGAATCAAGTATTCTTTAATATCAGGTAAGCTTTGTAATTATTAAAATGTTCTGAGGAGGGCTTAAATGGGGAAGGTTTTTTTTTTTTTTTGTTTTCCTATGTATCATGTAAGTAACTTTGACTTTGTTTATATGCAGAGATTAACTATCTCTCGATACGCCTAAAAATAAGCAATCGCTAAATATGAAATTTGAAAAAATCATTTAAACATATACAGGAGAAAAGAAGAAAAATATTCCGTCATTGTTGAGCCCACGCATGCGCAATACGCCTTTAATGACAGAACATTGTTTATAATTAGACGTTCTGTTCTTTTAATGGAAATTATTTGTTTCATGGTAACTAAAATCAGACGCGATGGAGTAATAAGCCTATTACTACATTGCAGAATTATCACAAGTAAACACTTTTATTTTGTAATAAAAAAATTTAGTGTACTTTAGAAAGAAAATAGAAACAAAAATAAGTTAATGAATGTGGAAAAATGTGGGTCTTCGAGGAATAGTATTTAACAAATGTGGCACAGTTTTGCTCTCCTATAAAACGAAGAAAAGTTGAATTGTGCCCTTTCAAAACCAAACGATTCAATTATAAAAAAACTTTTTATTAGTTATTTTACACCACATTATTTTAAACTAAATTAATTCAATTTTTAAGATATTGCCTAAAACGAACCCCTAGATAGTGGTTGTAATTTCAACATTATATGGAATTCATTAAGCTTAAACTAATATGGTATGAAATAACCTATAAACACATATATTTTTTTCTATTTAGGCAGACCACTTTCATAATGGAAGCGTGGAAATGCATAAGTGCCAAAAAAATAAAACAAAGGTTTTTTTTGCCAAATTGTTATATGTGCCAAAGCCATTCTTCAGAAATGTTTTGTAGCAATAATAAGTAATGTTTTGTTGTTAGAAAAGAGTTCATTGAATATGTGTAAGCATTAAACGTAGTTCGCCCTAGAGGGTATAAGTCATATCATTTCTGTAAAAAAAATTCCTAAGGCACTTATACCCTATTGCATTTCCACACTTCAATTATGAGCATTGGCGGATCCAGGGGAGGGGGCTGTGGGGGCTGCAGCCCCTCCCTTTGGAAAATTTTTCGTCATTTAAAGATCGAATTTGACTTTCCTTAATGTAAAGAAGCAAGTTAAAGAGCAAATAATGTGCAGAACAAGTAGAATTTCAGTTGTGGGAAAGGAACATAAAGGTAAAAAATCTGGTGCGTGCGCGCAACACACAACTTTCACTTACCCACTTACTTATATTAGAAATTAATGCGTTGTGTTAATGCCACTTCTCAAAGTAACACATTTTTCCACATTCATTTCTTACCTGATATTAAAGAACACCTAATTTTCATTAAACATGACGAATTTGATGAAAATCGTTAAAGTCGTTTTTGAGATAATCGAAAAAAAGGTAAAAATTGGAAAAAAAGTTATGATATAAAGTGCCCCCTCCGTTTGAACAATTTTGATGAAGTGTTGGCTATAACATCTTTGGCATATACATACATCAAATACACAGTTTGATCAAATTCGTGAAAGCCGTTTTTGAGTAAATAAAAAAAACACGTGAAATTGATACAAAATTTATTAAGTAAAGTCCCCCCTCCGGTTGATCAATTTTGATGAAATGTTGGCTATCACATCTTTGGCATATACATACATCAAATACCCAGTTTGATAAAAATCGTGTAAACTGTTTTTGAGTAAATAAAAAAAACACGTGAAAATGATACAAAATTTATTAAGTAAAGTCCCCCCTCCGGTTGATCAATTTTGATGAAATGTTGGCTATCACACCTTTGGCATATACATACATCAAATATCCAGTTTGATCAAAATCGTAAAAGCCGTTTTTGAGTAAATAAAAAAAACACGTGAAAATGATACAAAATTTATTAAGTAATGTCCCCCCTCCGGTTGATCAATTTTGATGAAATGTTGGCTATCACATCTTTGGCATATACATACATCAAATATCCAGTTTGATCAAAATCGTGAAAGGCGTTTTTGAGTAAATAAAAAAAAACACGTGAAAATGATACAAAATTTATTAAGTAAAGTCCCCCCTCCGGTTGATCAATTTTGATGAAATTTTTACAGTCATATCTCGGGCATATAAATAGATCAAATACTCAGTTTAATCAAAATCGTTATAGCCGTTTTTGAGAAAATCGAAATAAACTTAAAAAGTTATTAAATAAAGTACCCCCTCCCTTTGAGCAATTTTGATGAAATTTTTGCTGTCACATCGCGGGCATATACATACACTAAATACCCAATCTCAGACTCGCACGGTTTATAGTTTTTGAGCTAGTCTGTTCACACACACACACACACACACAGACACACAGACACACACACACACACACAGACCATTTCGCGGGACTTGGTTAATTGGACTCAGGGGACCCCAAAACGTGTATTTCCGTTGAAAACCGGAAGTCGAAATTTTTCACGATCGCAATACTTCCACTTACTATATATTTCATATATAGGTAAGTGAAAGTAAAAAGCTGATTAGCAGATCCAAATAAAGGGCTGTAGGGCTGCAGCCCCCCCTTTTAGGACTGCAGCCCCCCCCTTTAGGATAGGCTGGATCCGCCCATGATTATGAGCTCATATATAATTCCGTCTAATTTTATTATCAAAGAGGATCAATAAACTTCTGCCATAATGTGCGTTTTTGAATAGTTATATAATAATAGTAAGATGTTCCTGACCAGATTAGATAGTATGGAGTAATTACGTGTGGATTGAGTTCTTAAAAATGAAACAAGGTTTATTTTTTACTCCCCAACGTTTCTTCTATTTTATAGACATACTCAGGGCTAAAATGGAAGAAAACGAACAGATGAAAGAAAAACATAGATAATGGAATGTAGAAATTTAAAATAAAGTAAGGTATGTAACCAATCATAAACAATTGAAAAACAACATTTGAAAAGTAGTTGGTTAACATATTAAGAATTTGTAATCTTAAACATAGGCTGGCTTTTACACTATAAATCTATTAACTACAAACATATTTGGCATTTTTTCTTTTTTCTATTTTAGGATATCACAAAGAAAATTAATAAAATGGACATTTTGTATTCTTCCGTTTAGACCTGAGGATGTCGAAACATTGGCTAGTAAAAAATAAACCTTAATTTAAAAAAAAATATAAAATTTTTAAAAGTTTAATTTAAATCGAAGTTACAATATACATAATATCTAGTGCGCTGAGTATGGAAAAACTATTGAAAAAAATCTGCCATGTCTGGTTCTAAAAAAGTTGAATAAATTTAATACTTTAAAACAGATAACAGCAAAAAATATTAAAAGAAAAGAATTACATTCATTGAGAAACACAAACTAAAGTAACGAAATGTGTTCATTTTTTTTGTTATGCTTTTATTCCTCTACTTCACTACATGCTTTGTCGGTTTTTTTGTTTTATTGTCTCTAATTATATTTATTCTGTGTAGACTATACATGTACAGTTTATATCAATGTTTTAAATGTATAACGCGTTGAAGAATATTTATTCAATAGAAATAACTTTATTCAGATAAAAAAATTTATTTTTCATTATATGTATCGCATAGCTAATAGAATATTTTGTAAATTCTTTTTTCTTTTTTTTTTTTTATGATATGCAGAGAAATCACATACACCTATGTAGGTATTTACCCATTTGTTTCAATTTCCGTTTTTTTTTTTTTAAATATTTATTTCTGATATCATATTATTTCACGTAATTCATTCCAAAATGATTATTAGTTAATCCAATAAACTATTAATAATGATAAGTAAATCGGGATGAGACGGAGAGATAATGTTGACTACGGGATGAGAAGAATTAAGCTCAATCAACATACTGCAGAGCTCCGCAACCCCCACTCCAATGCGGTGACGATTTGGTAATTTTTTTTTTTCTTTTCAAATCTCGTATTAATGATATTTTTTCGTATTTAATAACTGATGATTTACTTAAATATCCGCAGATAGGTTAAATCCAAAATAAAATCATGAACAATAAATATATTTAAATTGTATAATATAATAAACACTTTTAAATGTTAGAGGATATTAAAAAACAAATGTCTAGAAAATTCGAGCCTTTTTCATAAGAGATAAACATCTGGTAAGGTTTCTTCTGGTACAATTTTATATTATAAATAAAGATATTAAACAAATTTTGATTGATATCTTCATTGAAACTTTATTATGAGAAAATGGGTGGAGCATATTTTTGTAAAATGCAATATGCTGACGTTTCTATAAATGTTATATTTATATAATAACGTATATATTTTATATACTTAATATAAAAGAAATTAAAAAAAATAAAAATAAAATTTTATTAGCTCGATCTATTGTACAGTTGGTATCTGTATTGTTATATGAATTTGAAATTGTTGCCGGATTATAATTTTATTTATTTGATCTTCAGTTGCTTCTAACCGGCAGGGTCATTGGCAACATATACATTTTATATTCTGTATTAATACTAGAATAGTAAAAACACAAAAACATATGATTTAAAAAAAAAAAGTTCTATATTTGTTGAAACAAAATGTTCGAGTACCATCTACGCTGGCTTAGAACCTTCTAAACACTTCTTTTTAAGACTAAATGTAAGGAGCGATGGACAGCAGTGCTAGTCTGGTTCTGAAACTCAAGTCATATGGTTTTTGTGTTGCTGTGTGGTACTTGGTGTAACCTGTTTAATTATTGTTTTTCATAGTTTGTGGTGCATCGTAAAATCTTAGAATAGTTTTTGCTCAGTACAAATTATCTCAACCCAAAAATTGTTAAAATATTTTAATCTTAAAGATTGTTTCGTAATATCGTTTACAAGTCTAAATTTCTCCTCAGGTTGTCAAAGACTTTGTGTGTTCCTCTCTTCGCTAGCTTCTGTCCAAGGTGGTCCATTTGGTAGGATTCTCCTTTACGGCCTTCAGTTTGGATTCGTGTTAATCCAATTTGTCCCGTCATATTTTATGGATTTCAAATATTATTCAAATATACTAAGTCATCGAATGGAGTTTTATTTATTATTTTCACCTCTTGCTAAACGTTGCCGCTTGATCTGCTAGTTAATTTCCAGTGATCCCATAGAATGAGGGTGTCCATATACATTATTTTATAATGTGCCTATCTCATTTTTTAAAGATAAAGTAAATATTTATAGAGGAAAAATTCTATAATGTTCATATCTATAATACCTTTCATCCCATTCAGCCGAGGGATACATTCAGAGGGGAAATGATGGGTGGTATCCCTGCATGTACGTGTTACATTCTTAAATAATAAATCGTAATATGTACATATCGTTTAGTTACATCTTAACCATAAGGAAAATTTAATTACTCCGATATCATTATCACCCTCATGTAGAAGCTATTAATGGTTTTGAAAAAATCGGTGACATATATCGAGTTCTGATGTTGGCAAAAGCAGGAGGATGTTGGGAATTCCGCCAACAAAACAAGAAGAAGGGGAAGAAATAAATGAAACGTTGATTACTCCAGGGCAGCGAAGAAAAGGCAAGCTTAAGGAATCCAGAAAGAGTTATCTAGTAGAGCCTGAACGGGAGGTCTAAAGAGATTGGATAAGTTTCAGCTGTAACATAGAGGCTAAAACAAGTCGCAATTTATTTCTGCCTCTGCCCACTCCCTCCTACCACTTCACCTCCACCGAACAAAATATATTAGATCGGATAATCGGTTTCATCTCCCCTCCGATTGTTCCAGTTCCAATACTACCACCCCCACACGGGCAGTGCTCTCAATCCAGTTGCTTTTTCTATCACTTAGTTCACCGGTCCTTGACTAATCCGATCCCCGATAGCAATACATGTTTTCTTCGAGGGGATAACATCGACCATTCCCCGAACAGAGTATTGCAAGAAACACCCCGTTTTTGTCTAACAAGATTTCAAAATTTCCGAATCGATATTAAAACGTTAGAAAACTTACTAATGTAATTGTTAAATTAAAATGCAGAGGTACTTTTAGCAAATCATTTTTGAACTTTCCTATTTCTCTTTGGAAACTTCTTAACATTTATTTCGTAAAAATATGGCAGAGATATTAAAATATAACTGTTTTCTAAAGTATTCTTAGAAATTAAAAAGGTCCGAAACTTCCAAAGAGAAATATTCTAAGAAGTACTGGAAGGATCATATATGGTAAAGTTATACTTTTAAAAATCACATGGAAGTGAACTACATCATGTCTAAATGGAAATAAAGTATCTTAAGAAAATAATAAAATAGTCTTTTTTTTTTTGCAAATCATCAAAATCAAAAACTGGACAAAAACTATGTATGTGCAAATACCTATTCAAGCTTCATATGTTCACGGTACTATAAAAACAACACACTTACAAAAACTAAAAACGTTTCGATCGAAATTTTTTAGACTAAATACTCCTTGGTAGGAGGGTTAGACTAAAGTTCCTTGGGAAACAAAAAACGAAATTCTACATAATGAACATGTATTTTGAACAACACGTAGGTGTCTAATATTATTACATGGCCTAAGCTGATATGACCATTAGAATTTGATATTAATTAACTTTTAACATTTAACGTTAGAAAACTTACTAATCTAATTGTTAAAATAAAATGCAGAGGTACTTTTAGCAATTCATTTGTGAACTTTCCTATTATAGGTTGATCACGTAATTTAACAAAGAAATCTTATTAAAAATATTATTCACTTAGAAAAAATGTCCTTCTCTCAAAAAATTTCACGGTTTGTTATTTCGTAACCTTGCATCCATTCCATTGGTTATGAGAGTTTAATTATTTTATCCATACTATGAGGTACATTATAACATTAAAATAAGATAACATAGTTCATAGTAAAGTAATAATTACTAAGGATCATCTTATTATTTATTTATCCTATTTAGTCCCATTAGCAAAAATAAATAAAGGATTCGAAATTAGACTCTACTGAAAGAAAAAACCATTAAGCTCCACAGAGCATAATTTATCAATGAATAGTACACCGATGCCAAATTTCAAGAATACCCGATAAGGTTAGAAATAGTAATTTTTTTTTTTTTTTTTTAGATTACATGGAATCATCCATCAGTGAAACTGAATAATATAATTCTAATCCGCAGTTCATTAAGTTTCAACTCTTCAATAAATAGCTTAATTAAAACTAGAAAGTAAGCGGGGAAAAAAGGAACTGGTCATTGTATAACAATTATTTCAAAATAAATAAAAACAAATAAACATAAAATAAATAATTAATCTACTACTTAATACTACTATTTTCTCCATAACAGCTAAGTAAAAGATGTAGATATATAGAAATAATCTGGGGTCCAATATTTATTCACAGGGATTTAATATCGAAGGATCTGCAACTCCATATCTTCAGCGATCCACAAGGGTAAACCTCTTGAGCAGAAAGTGGGTAAATATCAATCCCAGAGCCCCGACATAAATCACGTCTTCCGGCTTCAGAAAATATTCGCAGCATCGATGAGCAACCATGCCATCCTACCATTTCTTTCTCAAAAGTTCGAATATTAATAAATAATTAATTATTATTTATTAATCTTACCGATGGTAAGATGCAGACATATGATTTACAAGAAAATTTAGATGAAAAACCAATCTGAATAAAAACATTTGAATTTTTCCCAGTTCTAAAACGATTAAAATGATGCTAGGATGATTAAAAACGAATTAAGCGGTATCTGATTTTTAATTTTTGTTGGACAAGAATAAAAACAGTTATCTTTCTATTTAACAACATTAACAAACATATATCATGTATAATGATACAATGGGTAAACTATGTGAAATAAAACTAATTCTGGACTTGACTCGTCTGTCAATGAATTCGAAAAACGTTGTTCTCGAACATTTATTATAATTCCAATATCAATTATATCACTATTTCCTTTGTACAGTTAACGGTTCTTTTTTAAACATTCCATAGTAACCATGTAACAAATGATTTTCGTTAAATAATATGCAGAATTGTTATGTTTTCTTCTATATTCTTTTCTGAATATTATTCTTGCGAAAATTCTTAGATTTCAAACGATATAGATTTATATTACTTACTTTATCCCCGGACATTATAATTTTTAACCTGGAAAAAAATATTTCTTTATTTTGTTGTAAAATTCTTTTATATTTAGTCATCGCTTATTATTGCGCATAAAGAGAGGCAGTTAATTTCTCCATGTAAACGAAATCAAAGGTACTTTACAGGAAGAAAATTTTCCATCGCCATTTAAGCCCAGATAAGTTCTTTGATGATAAAAGTTACTTAATATTAAATATTACTCAATTTTTCATTGAAATAACGCGCAAAATCGTTAGGGCGTTTTGAAAAAATCATGTAATAAAGTGCCTTAAGGTAACTCGGTTTTGATGAAACCTTAACCAGACCATCGTGGGCATATATCTATATCAAATAACTAATTTCAGTTTCGTTGAATGATCGTTTCATTTGAATAATTGTGCTAGTTAGTCTATACACAAACACACACATAGGCATGCTCCAATTTGGTTATTGGGACTCATGGAATCCTAAAACTTCTGCGTTTGCTGAAAACTCATATTCGATTTATTTCATGGTCGGAATAATCCCCCTCACTATATTTTTTATAATCTGGTAAGTGAAAGTAAAAGAAAAGAATTAACTAATTTTGTTACCTCTTTTCCACTTCAGCTGGATAAAGTTTAAAGGTATTCCGTCATAATTTGTCATCGAGGAGCCTTGAAAAACTTTCAAACTCCTATTCCGTTCTTTATTCCGAGTTAAGATATTCCAAGGTTGTCGAATCCCTGGAAAGTTCATTGCCAACAAATTCTTGGAGTTACATCCTCTCTGGCACCGGTGGGAAATCACGTCGGTCTCCATAATGCAATGCCGGGCGGCTCAATCACAGCTGGAGAAGGGCAGTGGAGGATGTTGACGACTCCGCAGGGATTTGTTACCAATACTTCAAGCTGACCTCCAGTTTGCTCTCCCTTGGGCTCATTGTAAGTGTATTTGGTAAGGGAAAAGGAACTGAGTGATGGAGTTGGAGATGTGTATTTACATTCTCATTTACTTTATTTTACAATACTTACAAATTTAAACATATTATGTAAAAGAAACGAAATTTAAAAATAATTTAAAATAAGCCAATAAATCACGGTGTTTTTCTTTTGTTCACTATCTCTCCAGAGACCTGAAAGATACATTTTAAAAGGCAATCATGCTTTTAGCTGTTTATAATCATTAATCCAAGTCGGGGCTGAAGTCAAGGAAAGAACATCTTCTAAACAGTTTTATTAAAAACAAAGTGGATCATGTCACAATGTCTGATCCGACGGAGGATAATAGATTCGACAATGCAGGCAAATTAATATCCAGTATGAAAACGTTTTTCTGTTGTTATCTTGTTCCTCCTCTTCCTCGCATTTTAGGGTATACGTGGTTTTCCCGGGCCAGTTTTGGGGGTGGGGGATGAATGCTGAATATTATTGTCCCTTGGCTGCGGGGTTTTGAATTGGCTATCTTCGGGTTATCAACCATCTTTTATTCATGGCAACGCCTATTTCCTAACTCGTTAGCCCGCTAGTCCATCCCGCCACTCTCCAGTAAAGATAACTATTATACAATGGATTGCGAGACTATTTGTACTATTTGCAACAGCATGAAAGAGGAAAGCCTAAGGCGCTTTCTCCTGAGATGCCCTATCTACATCAGAAGGCGAAACTTGAAACAGCGCTCCAATGTCAAATGAAGACAGCAGCTCTTCTTCACATCGGCACTATCCACAAAGTATAATAGTTACGTTTCAAAGTATTAGCGATTTTTTGAATAGGTGAATCGGAAATGGACAAATAGGCTTTGATAGATTTTGGGAATACTTCGTATAGTTTCAAGGCAACAAAATTGCAATGAGAAAAAATTGTAAACATGTTAAACTATTTTATTTTGCACTAAGTGAACTATTAATTGTGTTTAGTCTTTATTAAGTTTGTCTGTTACATCTTTAAGCAATTGGATGGACCAAAAGGACTTTCTTGATATATTATGTTATACAGCTTAAGTATATAAATATGTTTTCCTTAACATGGAATTTTCTCTGAATGCATAAGATGAAAAAACAATATGTATCTAATAATAAGAGTTTCTCGTATTTAATATCCGAAGTCTGATTACGGTATTCGATAAAACTTTGATTGCTAGCTTTAAAACGACAGTTTTATCACTAAATCGTATGCTATACAAACGATAGATTATCGTTTGCTGTGACAATGAATTAGTGGCAATAAATTTGAAACGTCACCCTCAACGCTTGATTAAGTCTACTCCGTCGTTTAATTAAGTTAGGCTCAACCGATAAGGTAAATATTTATCAGACCATGATAGCATTACACTTGGCATTATTTATTTTTTTGTAAAGGCTTTAAAACTTAATTAATATATAACTAATGTTTTTATGAGTAGAAGTTATAACAATTATGATACCCATAAATTTAAAAAAAAGTAAAATTATGTGATTATGAAAGTGAGAGTTTTATACAATTTTAAAACTGTAAATATCATTTTTCTAATCAGATCTAATTAAAATCAGTTAATCAATCTTATGGATTGCGTTTCGATACCCGGCCTCGGCCAATATTTTCTCTTCTGATAAAATCATATAAAACTATATTAAAATAATATTATTAATAAAAAAAAACTAATATTCAACGAATTAGTCGATATAAAATTACAATAGTGATTAATGAGTCCTTATAGTATTAGGCAAGTAGTTGAGAGAGAAACTGAGATCGGACTAAGAATCAAACAAAGGCCAAATATGAATTCCACTTATCAATTATTGTTTTTAATATTTAACTTCATCATTTATATAGTTTTGTTTAAAATGAATAAAATATTAGCTTATCTGGCTCTTATTAATTACTTCCCAAAAAAAATTGAAGGCTTGTTGAAATTATCAATAAAAAATTAATTTTAAAATTATTAACTCGTTAAAATATATTTATACCTCGTTCACATCAAAATTATACCGGTAGTGTCCTAAAGGATAAATTAACTTCTAAGAAAGTATTGATCAAATCTTAGTAAAATAAAAGAATCTTAGTTTTTTTTTTTCTGTTCCCAAACAAAGTCATTATTCACCATCATCATCATTAATCACCAACAATATCATCATTAGTCATGCTAGGATTTAAGCAAGGAACATTGAAGGGCAATGAATTACAAACAATAATAATCTGGTTGTTAATATGTGATTACTTACTTACTTACTAACTGGCTCTACAGTCCGGGGTGGACCTGGGCCTCCTTCACGATCCTTCGCCAGACTTCTCTGTCCTGCGCTTTGCCTCTCCAATTCTCTACTCTCATTCTCTTCAGGTCTTCCTCCACGCCACTTCGCTAAGATTTTCTTGGTCTTCCTCTTTTCCTTTTTCCAGGGAATTCCTCTCTCAGTACCCTCTTTGTGTTGGCGACATCAGGCAGTCTCTCTACGTGTCCCATCCAGCTAATTCTTCTGGCCTTTACAAAGCGCACGATATCTTCCCGTTTTAGTAGCTCATCCAGATTCTGATTCGTCCTTATCCTCCATTCTCCCCGAACACACAGGGGACCGAATATTCGTCTAATTATTTTTCTTTCAAATATCCTCAGAGCCTGCTGGTCAGCCACTTTCAGGGTCCATGTTTCAGCTCCATAGCACACAATCGGTCGGATCAAGGATTTGTACAGCTTTAGTTTTGTATACCTGGACAAGAGCTTCGATTTAAAAAGTTGCAACATGCCAAAGTACGCTCTATTGCCTGCCATTATTCTTCCTCTTATCTCTGGACAGATCAGGTTTTCGATATTGATTTGTACACCAAGATATGTGAAACTATCCACCGCTTCAAAAACATGTTCCTCAAAGTTAAAATTATCCGATTTTCTTCTGGAATCTGAGGCCGATACCACCATGTACTTGGTCTTCGCGTCGTTCACTACCAGGCCAATCTTCTTACATTCCATACTCAAAGTTGACATAACTTCAACTAGAACGGCTTTACTTCTACCTAGGATTGCAATGTCATCAGCATATCCCAAAATCTGTCTTGTACGGTACGCTAAGCTACCACTTGGCGTAATCTTCTTAACTGCATTATGTAACGCGAAGTTAAAGAGAATAGCAGATAGGGCATCGCCCTGTCTTACTCCAAAATTAAATTGAAAAACATTGCTAACCTGTTTGCCAAGAAGAACTTTAGCTTGTGTGTTCGCCATGGTCATTTTTATTAAATTAATTAGTTTGTATGGAATGTTGTATTGTTGCAAAGCACTAAAAAGCTGTTTTCTGTTAATTCGGTCAAAGGCTTGTTTAAAATCTATGAAAAGTATGTGTACATCAATGTTGTGTTCGTAACACTTTTCGAGTACTTGTCTTATGATAAAAATCTGGTCGGTAGTACCTCTGTTGGGTCGAAAACCACATTGGTAATCAGTTATAATTCTTTCTGAATAGATTTTGAGTCTCTGAACCAAAAGGTTGGATAATATTTTGTACACAACATTTAAAAGGGTAATTCCTCGATAGTTATCACATAACGTTTTGTCACCTTTTTTAAATATGGGGAAATTTAAACCTGAACTCCATTCCTTAGGCATTTCCTCATCAAGCCATACCTTCAGCAATAAATTGTACAGTCTTTGGCGAAAATGTACACCACCAGACTTCAGAACTTCAGCCGATATGCCGTCCTCTCCGGGAGCTCTATTATTTTGTAAAGCTTCCAATGCGTCTTCAAAATCCTCAAAGGAAGGCGGTTCGATGTCAGGATCAATGTTAATACGTGATTATATATTCTAAAATATGTACGAATATACTTATGTAAAGTCTATTTGAATGTTTTTATGTTGGAATATAAACACAGTTGTCTTTATTGAGGTTCGATAACTTTAATTTCATTATAACTATGCATTGTTTTATTATAACTATCCATTCGCTAATTCGTGGTTAAAACCATTTTCAATTTTGTGCATTTGTAGGGATCTTAAACTCTGAATATATTGCTTTCTTCAGAAAATTCCTCATTAAAAACTATCACAATAAATATAATTTTAAGTTGATCAAATGACAAAGTCCAATTTCAACATTTTCCATAATATTTCTCTTTGGAAACTTCTTAACATTTATTTCTTCAAAATATGACAGAGATATTAAAATATAACTGTTTTCTAAAATATACTTAAAAATTAAAAAGGTTCAAAACTTCCAAAGATAAATATTCTAAAAAGTACTAAAGGCTCATATATGGTAAACTTGAACTTTTAAAAATCACATGGTAGTGAACTACATCATGTGTAAATGGAAATAAAGTATCTTAAGAAAATAATCTTTATTTTTTTTTTGCAAATCATCAAAATTAAAAACTGGACAAAAACTAAGTATGTGCAAATACCTATTCAAGCTTTACATGTTCACGGTACTGCAAAAACAACGCACTTACAAAAACTAAAAACATTTCGATCGAGATTTTTTAGACTAAATACTCCTTGGTAGGAGGGTAAGACTAAAGTTCCTTGGGAAACAAAAAACTAAATTCTACATAACGAACAGTTATTTTGAACAACACGTAGGTGTCTAATATTATTAGGTACATGGCCTAAGCTGAGATGACCAGTAGAATTTGATATTAATTAACCTTTAACATTTGTATGATGTTTTTTTTTTTTTTTTTTTTTTTTATTGGTCCTCCCCTTCCTCGCCTTTTAGGCTATACGGGGTTTCCCGGGCCAGGGGAGAGGGTGGGGTATTGTAGCGAGTATTATTAAATGTCCCCTGGCTCCGGGTTTTGAACTGGCTATCTTTCGGTTCTCAATCATATGTTGCGTATTTTCTAACGCGTTTGCCCGCTCGGCCATCCCGCCACCCCATTTGTATGATGTGTCTTATTTTTCGAAAAATCCTTTAATAACCGATCATCTAAGTTTCCTTAGCAAAATACCTTCTTAATACTAATTCCGACCGTTCCTGAAATAGAAAAAAAAAATTGGGGTATCTAATACTTCATTTTATCTTATCATATCTCTGACACTTACATAATTTCATAATATTACAGCTCTATATAAAGAATATATAGATATATAGTATCTGTAACCTAACACAGAAACAAAAATGATTTTTTTTTTTTTTTTCAAATTTAGAAATTCATCATAAGGATATGTAATACTGTCAAAAAAACTAACATCAAACAAATAATTTATTTTTATTTAAAAATACTATAAAAATATTTATATCTTCTTAAATTAATGACCATAATATTGTCTGAAAAATAAAATAATTTATTATAAGTCAATAATAATCTCATAATAATAACTCTACCTAAATCGTTCTAGTATTATCCTATCCACCTTCCAATATTAATCTAAATTGTATCTATCTATCCAGTATTAATTTAAATTGTCAAAAAACTAGTATTAATTTAAATTTTTAACCAGTACCAATCTAAATTGTTAACCAGTATTAATCTAAATTGTCAAAGAACTACCTTGGGAGTTGGACGATAATGACCTTAATGGTCGACTTGTCCTTAAACAAAAAAAAAAAAAAAAAAAAAAAAAAAAAAAAAAAAAAAAAAAAAAAAAAAAAAAAAATATAAATGATTATAAATGCCGTTTAAGTGTCTGTCCACACATACTTAGACATTCCGTCTATAAAAGGACACCTATGGACCCGCTACCATCGATTTCACGACAAATTATTAAACGAACAAACTCTTGCATAGTCACAACAAACACCTAAGCCCGAAAAAATGAATGATAAACGTTACATGAAAGATATTTGGAAATCTACATTTATCAGCACCAAGTGGGCCTTAGTGTCTCGAGCTTGTCTATTTCGATACCTTGAGCAGCCCCCTAGATTTAATGATAAGAGAAATTCAAGTGTACCAAATATTTCAATTACCTATTTCAAATAAAGCGCAGCCCAACTCTTCCTTTGTGTACTAATAATTATTTGAATATTTAAAGGTTTTATAAAAGAAAGAGAGAGATGTCAAAGAGGGAGAGAGTGGGAAAGAGTATCCAAAAAAAAAAGAAAAGGTCGCCTCCGTATACTTTCGGACATTCTCGGCAAGTTTCGACTTTACACGGCCAAGTAAAGTGATCGTATTCGCCACTTCAAAACTCCACTTAGCTCCCAATCAACGACTTCAGTAACCTCCATTTTAGTTGAAGTCGGGACATTATTAATTAGCCAGAATTATACCGCGGCTTTGAACATCCGCTCACCAAGCTCCCTCAAAAGGGATAAACCAAATACCACTCACTGGTTACTTTGGTACTAGTTTCCTAGCTTCTGGTCGTAGCCAATATGGCGCCCTTTAGTTGTGACTCCTATCTCGACTGAAAAGGACCCGAGCTTAGCGAGCGGGAGAAGAAAGCTATTGTACGGTCTAATCAAGCTGATTAAGGAACTTTTTAACTGAAAAGGACCGGATGGGAGAAGCTTTACAAATATTCTATATTTTTTATGTAAACTATAAAATAAAGGCTTTAAATTAAAAAAATTGCTTGAAAAATCACAAAACCCGCTATTAATCGAAAAGAGAGGGAAAGGCAGTGATTTCACAAGATATCTACCACAAATATTATCGGCACTTACATTACCAATAATAATTGAATAATATATAATAACAATAATAATTTAACAAACGTAAGTTTTATACGTAAGGTGCACAATGAAATACTTTTTTTGTTGTTTTATTTTTCATTGATTATTTACCAAATATATTATACGATAAAAGATATATACTTGAATACATGTCAGGACTATATTGCATTTATTTCCACTCAGTTGTTCATCGCAAAGTCATTACAAAAATTTAAAACAATTGCCAGAATTTGGCTCCATCTTATAGCCTTTAAAAAAATATTCAAAACCAAAAAATAACCTATCAGGATTGTCTCGTGTTAGAAAACGAATGGTAATGACAGCCCTACTAGACAAAGCCATAATCATTTGTCTCTTATCAACTGACAGGATGTCACGCCACCATCATAAACATCCTGTTATGAAAACATCTCACCAATGAGTAGCGATAATATCAAGGGATAAAATACAATATATCAAAATGGGTATATCAAAAAGGATAAATTGTTGTAACACGCAGGGTCTCATTGCAATTTAAAAATCTCGTTTAACGAAATATATATATATATTTAATTTTATTCTTTGCATTTAATGGGTTTCAATTCAAGAGACGATTCCAAAAAAATATTTAAAATTTTCAAGGTTCAGCCTTACAAATCTTATGTAAAATCTTATTTATTAACATATATACATTATGTTAATTAACCAAATTTCAAACTATTCATGCATATTGTTAAATCAATCTTCTGGCATTATACATCAAAATTTTTAGGAATGTGATGGCTCACATTGTCATTGCAACTTGTTAGTAATCACATAACAGCAAGTTGTCATTTTTATAGCACATTGCTGTAATAATTGCAAATTTCAGTTATAAAATAACTGAAATAACGTTCATCATACGATAAAGCGCCTTTACCGTGCTAAACAAAGCAAGATTATTAAACCTTAAAAATGTTATCTTAGATATTTGCCAAGGTCCCCAAAACAACGACCATTTTGTTAAACTGTTTTGAAAAAAAATCATTTATTTTTACTAAACGTTAAAAAAAAATAAGTAAATAGCGCAGAACCTCACTAGGAAGATAAGACGTTGTGCTGCTATTTATGCAAGGAAAAAAATACCCGGGCCGGATAAATAAAGGAACGATTTTCGCGTTTATCTCAGAAGAAATATACAATATTTTTTTCCTGGAACACGCTTTATCCCTTTTCCCCTGAAAAGTTCTTATTTTTCCTTTCATGCCGCTTTTCCTTTAAAGGGAGATGGCGAGTGGTAAATGCTGGTCGATCAACCTCAGAAGGTCGACAAAGGATTGATTTGATTTTCTTCTCGAAAATAAAAAAGTTTATAACTGATATAATATATATTTTTTTATTTTAGCTCTGAGAGGCTAACTATTTTTTTTTTTTTTTTTTTTTTTTTGAGGGATTGTGGGAGGGATTGTGAATTGTGCTACATTCCCTTAAGAATATTTTTGGCGTTACTTCATGGGATGGTAACGATGCATCGTTTAGCGTTTAAGACTAGTTGTAGCTTGCTTAGATTTGCGCCTTAGGCTGTTGGGGTCCAAACTTATCACTTGGAGCCAACCTCGACAGCTAAACGGGCAGCGTCGCTCTGGCAAGACACGCTTTGTGATTTGTGAGAAGAATGAACGTAGACATAGAAGCACCCAGTTTAGCGTTTTTTAAAAGCCCAAGAAAGTATGCCGTTCGGCGGACGCGCCTGTCAGCTTCACGGTGTACGACAAATGTTTTCTCCCCTCTAAATAAAAACAGTGGTGTTGAAAAAGACAGTGAAACTATTAGTGAAACTACCAGTGAAACTATTAATGAAACTAATGTAGAAAACTCAGAAAGAAAAAATGCGTCCCCCATCGTAGTCAGTGGTGTTACTAGCACCATGAGGGCAGTGGGTGATTTGAATGTCGCAGGCTGTAAGGACTTCGTGATTCAAAAAATTCGAGATGGTATCCGCATATATCCAAAAATAATGAAGGAACACGAAGGTATAATTGCTTATCTTCGGGCATCGAAGTGCCCTTTCCATACGTATTCTACGTCGATCGGACCGAAGTACAATAAATTCATCATCTACGATCTGGATATAGATCACGATCCTGAAGATGTCCGTCATGACTTAGAGGCTAAACTGAAAGGAGTTGTGGATGTTCGCCGCCTTCAGAAAAGCGATAAAGATGGTAAGAAACACGATCTGCCTCTTATTTTAGTCACCACACAGCTGAAAGTGAAGCTGGAGAATTTTCAAAAACTTGACAGTATTAATAGGGTACGATTCACTGTGAAACCGTACAACGGAAGACGTGGAGTCGTTCAGTGCTTCCGCTGCCAACAATTCGGACACACCAAAAACCACTGTGGCAGGGAAGTGGTTTGTGCCAGGTGTGCTGGGCCTCACCCAGTTGCAGAATGTCCACGCGCCACAACTCCAGTTAAGTGTGCTAATTGCAATGAAATGCACGTAGCATCGTTCACCGGCTGTGAGGCGAGAAGAAGAATACAAGAAAAAATTCAGCCTAAGGTCGAAGCCTACCCCGGCACAACCTCCGTCTGCACGGTCCAAGGT
The DNA here is from genome assembly GCA_911387785.2 of Aelia acuminata. Lineage (NCBI taxonomy): Eukaryota > Metazoa > Arthropoda > Insecta > Hemiptera > Pentatomidae > Aelia > Aelia acuminata. The sequence continues at coordinate 86,377,901 of OU426982.1, read as the reverse complement.
TTCTCCAGGTAAGGCCAAAAATTCTCAAGAAAAGAAGAATCCACCGGCTGATCGGTTTGGCCCTCCACCTACCGAAGAACAGACAAACATCCATTCATACCCATACAGGGCTCGCCATGATGGTACACCACCGTGGGTGGAAAACATTATGAAGAGTATATAGGCACTTACTGACTCAACCCACAAACTTATCACAATGTTTACCGACTTCATTACAAAATGAACCCGCCAATTACATTACTAAATTTTAACACTGCCTAAAAGCTCGGACCCAGCCCACCGTAGTGATCCTCACTGACACCAGAACCAACATCCAGCGCATACGCTTGCCGGGTTACGATCTGAGAGGAGATCAATCGGCAGAACGTGCAGGAGGGGTTTTGATAGCTATACGTCATGGGACCAGATGGAGAGAACACTCACCACCGGTATTAATTAGGGACCCAAAAATATATCACAAAACTATTCAGGTCCTTTTGGATAATAAGCCCACCATCATTACAGGGCTATACGGGAGGCCTAGTTCTTCTCTCGAGGACTTCTCCAAGCTCCTCAATGAGTGTGCCAAGAAAAGGAATCACTGGATAGTGGGAGACCTTAACGCCTGTCACACCATTTGGAATAATAACCAGTCTAATAAAGCTGGTAAACTATTAATTAAAACTCCCTACACGGTTGTCCACCCGAATACCCACACCTTCAGCCATAGGGCGAATGCGACGCTTAGGTCAACTGTCGATCTGTTACTAGACAACACCGAATCGTTGACTGCATTGCGCTGGACTTCATAACGTTGGATCACAGGCCTGTCATATACCAGGTAGACGGCGAAGCACCAACCCCACCCCCTACAAAATACAAATGTGCAGCTGCTGATTGGAAGGCCTACAAATCAAAGGTCCATCACGAACTCTCAACAGTCCCGGCTCTTCGTACGTATAATGATATAGACAACTACGTTGAGTTCCTCACCGTGACCATCAGAAGAGCAGCCGATGCGACAATTCCGAAGTACAGGCCACTTCTGCCGGCTCTACGTCCTCTTCCAGAACACATTCAGAAACTTATCACCCTACGTAATAAGTGGAAGAATAAATGGTATAGGACCAGGGATCGTGAGGTGAAATCAGTGGTTAATTCTCTTACCACTCAGATCCGTAACCTAATGAAACAATGGCGAACTGCACTGTGGCATGAAAAACTCCGAGAAACTCACGGTGATCGCAAAAAGTTCTGGAAGCTGGTGAGAACGAGCATTAGGAAGAGAAGCTCTACGGTACTACATGAAGGAAATATAATTCTAACGCCAGAGGAACAAGCTAAAAAATTTGAGGATCACTACGGTGGAATCATAACTAGATGGACAGGTACACCATATGAGCTTCTTGTGGAAGAAATTGGCCAAAATTATATGTTTGTTACCCCGAAACAGCTAAAGGCTATTCTCCGCCGTTCGCGAGGGAATAAGGCCCCAGGCGTGGACGGAATACAAACAATATTCTACTAAAACAAATGCCTAGGAGAGGTATTGCTCACCTAACAAACCTCTACAACTCCTGCCTCAGGTTAAGATACGTCCCTGTTGCCTGGAAGCAAGCTATACTGTCCCACTTTTGAAACCTGCAAAAAATGGATCCCAGCCAGCCGACTACAGACCTATCAGCTTGCTTTCCCACCTAGGCAAGGTATTTGAGAAAATTATTCTTAATTACCTCAAAACCTATTGCTCAGAAATAGCTCTAATCCCTCCGGAGCAGACTGGCTTTCAGGCCGGTCTCTGCTCGGATCACCATTTAGCTAAGCTACAGGCGGAAGTGAGTCAGAACTCACTTAAGAACGAGGCAACAACTATACTCTCAATCGACTGCACGGAAGCGTTTGACTCAGTATCTCATGGGCTCTTATGCAAGACACTGCTGGACAACGAGTTTCCTGAGCAACTATTTACGATTTTGAGATCCTTTCTGCAGCACCGTTCTAAAAGTGTGAGAGTCGGCGAAGCTGTATCCAATGCCGTTGCACTCACCTGCGGAGTCCCTCAAGGATCTGTGCTATCCCCAATACTGTTCTCGGTCTACACGTCTGAAACTGTTGGCGCAAAGAACAAGAAAGCAACTGTAGCGGCGTACGCCGATGATATAGCTATATATAGTAGCTCAATAAACGCTGAGAGAGCTCTACGGCAGGCGGAGGAGGCCTGTGAGGAAATCACTAGGAAACTGGAAAGGTTAAATATTTCAGTTAATCCCAAGAAGACCGACTGTATTACTTTCTCTTTTCAAAAGAACAAGCGCCCACTCCCCGGGGCGGTAGCGGGTAGCGAGAACAGGCCAGCGCACAGCATAGTGTACTTAGGTGTCACACTGGACAGGCACCTAACACTATCTCGCCACTGCGAAAAAAAGATTAGGTCGGTTAGGACTAAGTCCTACAGGATAAACCACCAGCTAACTTCGCCAAACCTTTCCCTCCGCCTCAAATTGTTGATATACAAAGGCGTCTTAAGACCGGCCCTTCTTCATGGAGCTCCGATGCTTGCAAACATATCAAGTTCCACAGCAAAAAAGCTTCAACAGTTTCAGAACGGCATACTGAGACGTATTGTGAAACACAGGACATTACAAAGATCGAAAATTGACTTACTGCATACAACCCTTGACGTTCCGAAAGTCACTGAATTTATTAGACGGAGGCACATCAAATTCTTTGACAGCCTCAAGCACTGCACCAATCCACTGTTTCAAACACTCACACCAACCGGACGGCCACAGCGGTGGCAAACTCATGTCGACAACCTCAGATAAGACTAACTTAATCAGAAACTGATACTTAGCCCAACTGGCATAACAAAACTGGTGAGCCTCATCACCAAAAACAGATTCGTGACTGACTGACACAGATCTATCACACCAAACTGACACAAAACAGTCTTAAAATGCACCATGTGCAGTAAAAGAGTTTTTCTATAGGAATATAGAAGTCCTCATGTTCCGGCCATTCAACGAACAACGACTCTTAAAATGCACCATGTGCAGTAAAAGAGTTTTTCTATAGGAATATAGAAGTCCTCATGTTCCTGCCATTCAACGAACAACGAAAACGAAGTAGGGGCTAAGAAGAAAAAAGAAAAAAAATAGTTCTGAGATATATTATACTGTGTCATTCAACGGTAAATTATAAAAGCAATAAAGAAATAAAAATAAAGAGTCTTGGTACTCAGTATTTGATTAGGTATAAACGTTGTATATAATTATGCATTGCGCCTATACAATTATAAATTTATACATTAAAATTATGCTTGTATAATAGATAATTATTTGATAATTTCTTTAGTAAGGGGGGAAAAACACAAAAGTTTCATGATTTCATATTTCAAAGGTTTCATGTCACAAGTCTAATATAAAATCATGTTTATTAAGTTACTTATCTAATCTTATTTATTCACTTATATACCTTACCAAATTTCGGACTATTTAGGCATCTTCGAGGCTTTCTTCATACATATTATTTAATCAATCTTAGACTATAATAATTAAAAATGTCTTACAGCGTGACAACCCACCTTTTTCACAGCAATGTAATATGGCAATGACAACTTGCTGTAAGGTAATTGCTTGAAGTTGCAATGGCAAGGTGATCCATGACATTCTTAAAAATTTTGATGTAAAATGCCAGAAGATTGATTTAACAATATAGATTAAATTACAATGGTTGATTAAGGAGATCTCTCGTCCAGCGCCTTCTTAGCCTCCAGATTTTAGTATCGTTGGGCGTGTAGACCTTATCTCTAATTAACCTGTATAGCGGTACAAATCAAAAAGAAAAACTTCGAGAAACTTACAACTTGTTTTAATCCTACAAATTAAAGTATTGAAGCTTTGAGGATAAATAAATTAATGTAAAAAAATATTTTCGATTCAAGAGATAGGGAAGATAATAAGGTTGAACAGTGTATTATTTTCCAACCGCTATTTGACATAAGTGGTAACTTAAAGTTATTTCAAATTAAAAAGACGTGTTCAGGTTATTTTAGGAATGTAGGAAGTTATTTTACATGATTGGTTCAGCAAGCTAATGGGAAAGTTAGCAAAGTCGACTCTTATACTAAGTCATAATTATAACCTGTACTGTTGGTTCGGACTTCAATATGAGTAGATCTCTAAATTTTCTTTAAAATTCTGAGTGTTTTCATATTTACTATATCTATCACAATTATTTTTCTACGAATTGTTTTTATTTTACATATGATAATTTATTTGAAAGCTATACGTGTCTTGTTCGCTGATCACCTGGAAAAATCTTGAGTACTGGCTGTTTGGAAACCAAAGTAAAAACATTAAACCTGCTTTCTTCCCACCTATACTCAGCCGAAAAAAGGATACTCTGCAAAGACTCTATACGAAGGTTTTCAGCATGGTGGTATGAAGCTAATTGTATGTGGAGGGACTATTAACAAACAGGAGTGAGGAGGGTCAGCTCAGGAAGGATATATTGCTGGACCAAATGCCGAGTTAGTTACTGCCTCATAAAATCAAAGAACATAGTGTAGCTCCTTTCTCGAATGTATAGCCCCATTATACAGTCACTAAGGGTACTTCAACTGTCGGGATGCGACCTAGGATATGCCGATATTTACTTAATTTTTTTAGATATATCTTATTATATTATAAAATATTATTTATTACAAAATAAAATAATAATGGTATTAAACTCTACTATGGTATAGTATGTAGATCATTGAATACAAATAAGAGTGACTTCCACTAAATTCAAAAATTAATCACACTAGAAAGTTATGTAATCTTATCATTTTTCAAACAAAAGCAGCTTAATTTTTTGTTAAATGTTTATAAAAAATATACTGAGTGCATGGTTTTAATATTTTTTTTTTATACTATGATTCCCGAGCCTTGAATAAAGATGTATTCAATAAGGACTAGTTCATTTTTTGGCAAAATATAAAAACATTCACCTTTTCAAGGGGATAAAAGGCCCTTTTATTCTAGATTCCTTTTGAAGGAGCCTGACAAGGAATTTATCTCTTCTCCAAGATACATCCCAAAATCGATGACGCCTTACTTCTAGGCAAAGATCCAAAGAAGGTCCCCTTTTTTCATATAATCCTTTTGTATGAAAGGAATTTTTCTTATCTGTTTGTTTGTTTTTTTAACGTCCATTTCTATGCTACTAAGGCTAACCGGACCATGCTACAGTGGGAGTCCTAAATTTTGCCTACCCAGGTATAATTAGTATAGGGATCTTTAAAGAGTACCTGACATCGCTAAGGCTCGGGACCTCCATTTTACGTCCTATCCGAGGGACGGCATAGCCAAGGATTTTTTACTCCCCTTAAAAAACTGACTGAATGGATAATTTATTTTTTGGGCGTTAATGCTAGGATTTCATGAATCTTACATGATATGTTAATGATAATCAAATTCTCATAACAACCAACTCACATAAAAGTAATGAAATGACATTATTATGCGACCACTTACACTGATAACGCCTTGGAAAGCGGCCAAATTTATTCTCTCCCGGTATTCAAAACTTATAATACGGGTCCTTATTAATATACATTTAATCATAATCACTCAACTATGTTTTGTGGTGACCCACACATATAATTATTAGGCCATTTATTATATAAATATGATGTATATTAATTGTTATTATATTGTATTATATGAGGGCTATTATAGAAATATTCTATATGTGGATATAAATGAGAATGATTATAATTAGTTTAATTAGGTGCCCAAATAGATAATTAAATATATTTGAGTTTGTATAAATATCCTAAGTAATAACATAGGGCCAAACTTTGTACCTTAAAGCCTCCTTATCACCCTAGCTCTGAGAAGGCCCCACTCACAGAGGAGAGTCTCTAGCAGAAGTTCCTTCAAGTTAGACGTATTGCTGTCGGCCCCCCACTCCTTGCCCAGGCTTGTATTTTAATAGTAATTAGATATATTTGTCTATATGTATATATGTATATATTATTCACCAATTATAATATTCTTCCACTGCGTAATTCTGTCTATTTTTTGCATGTCCCAATTATTAAAGATTATTAAGATCCACGGACCTAAACAGACCTAAACGGACCTCTTTAATAACCCATATTATAATTTAATTAAATCAGGGACACAGCAGTTTTTAGAACTCAATAAGACAATGACAAATAATAAAAAAAATGAAAGGGTATTAAAATGGCGAAAGAAACTATCAAGAATCTTAAAAATATGCAAGGAATCAATCTTAACAATTATTTTTAAAACTGAAATATTGAAGGTCGTATAGTCCTAAATTTTTAACACGATGATTATTAAACGAACGCTTGAAAAACAATTAAATAGACCAAAAATTATCATTGATGCGTTTAAGCCAAGTCCTAAAGCAAAAGCGTCCGCAATATCAGCCAGGTAGGTATTAAAACTGCAGACACGATAAGATAAATCTACTGCAAGATAACGCTCAATCTCATGTTACAAACCCGGTTCAAACTTATTTGGAAACGCTGATACTTGGTCTCATCCACTCTTATCGCAAAAAGAAAAAATGGTTTGCTGACTGGATCGCTTGAAAAATGTTTCTTTACTTTTCAAAACGAAATCCTATGTTAAATGAAAGATGGGAGAAAGTAGTGACTGGTAATGGACAATACTTTGAAGGACCTGTGTCTGGCCATTTTATATAAATTTATTTAAAGAATTTATAATTAAAATAAATATATATAATAAAACTAATTAAAAAAGAAGTGGGAACTAATTTACAATCCTGATAATGAAACGGGAGAAACACACTAAAAAAGAAAAAATCCCTTAATAATTGGTTCAGAGCGGACCTTATTTTCAGCCTCTCAAATTGAATTTAGAATTATCGCAGGTTAATTTTATAAATGAGAATATTTAGGCTCCCTTTATTTTAAGTGAGATAATGTGTATCGATAATGGTGAGTTTTAAATTTCATCAAACGATGATATGTTTCAAAAATCTAAATAGGATCATGCGATATATCTGTACCTCAGAGGTAAACTGTCGTAACTGACATCATTAAATTTTTAAAGGAGAGCACTTTGAATTTTAAATGTTCATATTTCTTGTCGTATAAAAAAAAATAATAATAATAATAATAATAGATAATATAAAATATCATTTATCAGAAGTATAAATAGGAATACCTTTCGCTAGAAATATACACCTTTACAATTCAGTTCATCAATAATTGGAAACTCGAGAATTTTGTAGTTACAACAGTTTACCTCTCAGGTACAGATATAATGCAATTTTTCGGAGCCGTAAAAGCGCTTAAAGTAATATTTATGGAATATACGTGTTGATATAATTTATTTTTTTATGTATGATAAATCAAATGTACCTTTGCTTTATTTTGACATATAAGCCTTCCATTAATCTTGATACGAAATGGTCGACTCTACTACTCGACCACTGTTTGATTCAATAATATTATCAATTAGGGGAGAGCGGGGTTGGTTGGCATAGGGGGTAGGTTGGCCATTGGCTTATAGTTTCCGTCACACCTGTTGTAAAGGCCCCACCATTGTACCATCTGACACTCTCGACCTCGGGAGTCTTGTCCTGAGTTTTCAATGCGATGCTAACAGTGTAGAGAAGAGTGTGCTTCATTGATTGATTTTACAACATGTAAGTAAATGTTTTTATTTTCATTAAAGTTGGTTTAAAGGCATGGCAAAACATTTGACTCCGATTCTGTTTACATAGCCCCAAACTCCTTTGAAAAACCTAACCTTTCGGCTAACCAGTTTTTTGTTTGATTGTTCTCCCCTGTCCTGGCAGCCATCTATCATATGATCTCTCCTGTGGGGTTAGTTGGCTCACTTTAACTGGGGATTGTTGATGCAGTAGCAATTCACAAAAGCAAGGTAAACATAAAAAAAGGTGAAACTACCAATTGTCTTTAGATCCTGCAAGGAGGATGAGAGCAATTTTTCTTATGCAGAAAGTGACGACAGTCTAAACTTCTATGTTTTTCTATTGTCATTCTATTTTCCATTAAAAGCTGTTAAAAACCTATTCAAAATGATTATTCCATTATAGTGCAGCTATTAATAACAATAATATGTATCAGGCAGTACTTGAATGAGATAGCTAAACAACCCCACCTTCTAGGCCAACCTGCCCCACCTAGGGGGTTAATAGGCATACTATGGATCGACGAAATCTTCAATTTTTTATGATCTTAGTATTAAATATTATGTTGTGAAAAAAATACTTGAAGTACTCTAATACTTGGATTTTACAGTGGTATCAGCCTTATTGGGATTATATTAACAGGAACGACTCAATAATCAAAAAAGTGAAAACTGTTGCCAACCTACCCCGCTCTCCCCTACTGTTTTATTCATTAAAAACTCGGATAATCATTACGGGTTCTTCTTTAAATAGTTACATTTTTAAATATTATCGAAAACTAGAGTATGTTAGAGAAACTAGTAATGATACACACGAGTAATATCTTTTTGTATAAATCCTTGATTCTGAGCTTAAAAACTCTCTTTTAACTTTATACATAAGTTAGACCAATTTTCATTTCTTAGTAATGACCAGGTCTGCAAATGACCCTTTTTAATTCTGAGTTCGCCTCATCTTATATCCATCATTACCTCCTAAGCCCAATCATTTTCTTCAGAACTCTTTCTTTCCATATTTCCAAAAGCATCAGTCATAATTAAGAGTTTCACAAAGCCCCTAGTATGTTAGTGTTGGTCTATTTATAGGTTTACAGATCAGGAGCTTAACACTTGTGAGAAAGTACGGAATCGAAGTGGTACTCATACCTCCAAGGTACATAATGGTCCTGCATTGAATGAAGTTGAGGCTGCATATCTTAACCTATATTATTCCTCAAATCTATATACTTTTAAATAGGAATAGGTTTTTGCAAAACATGAAAAACAAATTTAAAGCAAGGTAAAATCAGACCATACAGATTCGTATTCTGCATTAAATATTTCTTTGGCGATTCACCTATTAATATTTAGTTGCTTATGAGGCAAATATTCAACATAAGCCTCCTGAATGTGAGTCAATCGGTAATTTCCATAAGAACTTCAGACCACATCTAGGTCACGTTTGGCATTAATCAATTCCCAATTCTCCATTATTTATGCGGTCCCGACACTCCCGGACTCAGAGCCCTCAAAGCGGCTTATGAAAGTTTGAAAGGAGGGACAACCCTAAAGAGCTAGATTTCCCAAGGGAGCGGAAACGTATGGCATAGTTCCCAGCGGCTCTTCGTCCGCTGCCAGGCCCCGGCCAGCCCACTTCTGGCCAATACCTCCTTACCCCAACCTAAACTCAAGGTTCCTTTTTTAATTTAAACGACAATTAAACTATCCATTAGGAATTTCCAATCAAACAGATCTTCTTATAGCTCTGAATAACATGAATTTCAAGCTGTTAAAAAGACCAAACACTATTTGACCGAATATCATATATTATACTCTACTACATAAAAATAAGAATAAGTAATAGGTCTAACATTACATGCACGAAGTTGCAAATCCGATTAACACCCTTTCCAATAGCAGATAGAAAGGGGAACATTGTTCAAGATACATTCTTCAGGATTTGAATTCTGTTGGAATATTCTGGGAGATAGGTCCACTTTCCTAGGCAAAAGAAAAATCATTTTTCATAAAAGAACCCCAGGGTACAAGGTTGAAAAGTGTTCATCAAGGTTTTGTTATGGTTTCATTTTCACTTACCCATAAATGAAATATATAGAAAGTGTAAGTATTCCGATCGTTAAAAATTTTGACTTCCGGTTTTCAAAGGAAATAAATGCACGTTTTGGGGTTCCCTGAGTCCAAATAACCAAGTCCCGCAAAATGTGGGTGTCAACAGACTAGCTCAAAAACGATAAACGTACGAGCTGAAATTTCGAATGTGATTTATGGATATTCCCGTGATGAGACAGGAAAGATTTCATCAAAATTGATTAAACGGAGAGGGCACTCTTTCTCTCATTTTAAAGTGAAACTTTCATTGGGACGGTTATCATGCGTTATCTATGATAACTATACTTATACAGAGGCGCTTTGAACTTGAGTGAAACGGTCTACGGTTCAAGCCATAGCTGATTCAAATTATAAAAGCATTATTATAATGATGTTTCTTATTGGAAATATAATACAAATATGTTATTATACATTTTCTTGAAATTTACGTAATTATGATTTTAATTCTAATAATAAATATGTGCTACAGTGTGTTTCACTTGAGACGGTTAACTGAATATGTTTTTGCACACCACTTCATAACCAAGCTGGATTTTGGAGGTTAAATGCTATCAATGTGTCATTGGATTTTAAAGTGAAGTTTTTCAAGTATAATATTGATGTTGAATATTCCAAGTGCTGGATTCAATTAAAATGGGAGGACCAGAGGATATTTCATCTATTGATAGCAATAAACAAAGAAATGAACCATTACTTGATATCTAAACCATTACTTGATATTTGAAAAAGAAATCAAATCTAATCATGAGTAATCCTCTTCTTGAATTGAGCAAGAAGATATATATTTTAATTCTAATCTTTGCCGCAATGTCAGTAGAAGTTCCACTTCATCAGTGTGTAAAACCTACTCGCACTTACGCAAGCGCAGTACGCCTTTAAAAACAGCCAATTGTTGAAGAGTTATGTAAAAGAGAGTTTGTTTCAAGTTTGTTGTAACATATCTAATGTTTCCAATTAACAATGAGATTGTTTGTAATTAAATGAAGTTTCCATAAAAACTAAATAGAGACTTTAAAATCAGACGCCATGTAATATAATGTTTGCATTGCCGTATTATCACAAATAAAAATAAAAACTTTCATTTAACAATAAAAAATGTAATTGTTCTTTAGAGAGTAATTGCGTTAGAAAATACGTGATGCTCAATTGAAGGGGTCGGGGCAAAATAGTGCCAAGCAACATTTTTAACAAAAATAAACTGTAGCTGCAGTCTGCTGTATATTACGTAGGACTATGTGTCTACGATGGAAATGCCACCTAAATATGACTATTTAGAGCCTCTACAGTCATATTTAGGAGGCATTTGCTTCATAGACACATAGTCCTACATAATATACAGCAGACTGCAGCTACAGTTCATTTTTGTTGAAAATGTTGCTTGGCACTATTTTGACCCGACCCCTTCAATTTAAAGCAGTTTTTTGGTGTACAAAACAGATAAATTTTAACACTTATATTTTGGTTTAAGGACTTTATTTTCATAATAGATTTATGAATGAAATATAAGATGGTTTTATCGTTGTTGTCTGCATGACATAACAGACTAAAATTTACAAAATTAAGATGTAATTTACTACGAGCTGTAAATACCCCTTATATCCATTCCCCTTCACGGTACATTTACATAAAGCAGTAAAAAAAAAAAAAACTCGACTATTAATGAAATCACTATTTTTTCAGACCCCTTAAAAAAATTAATAAATAATATTGAATCGAAAAGTACTGAGGACTTTGAATCTTGCAATAATTATAATACTCCATACCTTAAGGAGACAAAGAAAAAGAAGTAAATAAATGAGAAAAAAAGGCATTTTCTGTTAATTTTATTCTTTTTATGTTACGATGATTGTAAATGTGAAAGTAGTATATATAAAATAAAAATACTCTCAATTTCCTATGACAATCAATTGTAGCACATATCAATATGAATTTCAACATCTGTTTAGATACTCAGCAACAAACCAGGAATTATGACAGAAGAGGAAGAGATGACAACGGACTGGCTCGATTCCGAGTTCATAGCGGAGTGCCTTTGCTGGCACAACGTCTACAGGCAGAGGCATGCTGTACCTGTACTCTCGCTTTGTTCACAGGTAATGATTGAATTTTCTACTTATTTTACACTGCTAAGACCGAACATTTTTTCTCTATAGTACCAAATTAACAACCATTTTAATGAAACGTTTTTGGCTTTTTCAATTTCGTAATAATTCAAAATGATCAACTTTTTTTTTGTTGATTTTCTTCAGAGCCCTTGTAGCAACTGACAAACAGGCCAATTGAAGTACTTTCCCATGACCTAATTAAAGTCCTGTACGCAAGAACAAGGCTAGGAGTTTTTTATCTGCGAGCATCCGGACAAAAAGACTGTTAATTATTTATCAGAAGAAAAGTTTTTTTTTATTTATTGAATATAAATAAATGGGAAGTTACAGATTTTTGATTTGTTTAATTTTTTATCACTACTCCATCACACCCTCCTTTCAGAACAGCACTACATCATGAAATGGTTAGTTTGTCGCTTTTGAGCGAGCGAAAGTCGAAAGCGGTGATCTAAAGAAGCTGATTGAGGCTCTATTTTTAACTGAAAAGATGCGACGGAAGTCCGCTGAAGTCGTGAATATTGAACCAAAACCAAAGAGAGGTTACGTTAATAAAAAACGTTGTCAATGCTCTGCCAATGTTGTAATTTCGTCTATACTAGGAGGTGATTTTGACCCATCCACGAAAGAGAAGCCGCACTTTGATAGTTGCCCTACTTTAATTTTCCAATAGATACCCTACCTCAATGCAGTAGCGGATCCAGGGGAGGGGCGCCCCCCCCTGAGAGGTTAGAACACATGAAGTATAATTATTTCTATATAAAATGGGCTATATTTAGTCATTTTTGAAGTCCACTAATTGAAAATGAATTGTATTTAAACATTTACAACGTTATTATGTACTAATATGCATTTTAAATTAGGGCCTTCATTGCTAATGAAATGTAAAAAAAAAAGTGCGCCCCCCCCCCTCAGAAAATTTCTGGATCCGCCACTGCCTCAATATACCAATATTTAAAATCTTTATTTCACGTGTATTTATATACCATCTGCAGTCAGGAAGAAAAGTTTACATACAGTTCAAATATTGATTACTCTTATGCTGAGTAAATTTTTTCAATAGACAAAATTATGCGATTCTAAAATACTTTGAAGTGGAGTAAATATTACATATAAAAATGTTTTGATAACTTGAAAGGAAGGAATTAGGACCTTGTTAAAATGAATTTAGTCTCATTCAGTTGAGAGCTACCCATTGGTAGTTCTCTTCATGTTTGTTCAAGACATATTTTCTTAGTATTATCACATTTACTAAATGTATTTCTTTAAATACAGTTGTAAATTTCATTAAATAAAAATAAAAATAACAAAAAAGTCTCATTCATATTGTTATTAGAAGAAGAGTTTAGATAATTTGATTAAATTAACATTTATTTCTTAATTGAAGTAAATTTTTTAAGATAACTATAAGAAGAGAAGAAATTACCCTCGCCCAACGCAGAAATCATTACTAAATTTCGCGAGGAAGGGCTTAATGTGAGTGTGGAAAAGGGAAAAAACATAAGCCCAGCTAGTGCCCAGACAGTAATAAAAATGGGAAACAAATGATTTAAGATCTAGGTATCTAGTGCATTGGTAGCTACTTTTTATTACATCTAGAACTTTCACCCCAAGGCTGTCTTCAGTTAGGACTTACTAATATTCCTACTTATTATATTAGATTAACAAATTACAAATTAGATAGATTACAACAAATTAGATATAATAGATTAAGAAATAAAATACATCAAAATACTTGAGTACAGTAAGTTCGTTCAAAACATTATATATAACTTTTTTGGATAAATTAGTAACAAAAATGTTTAATTTTTAAAAGAAAATCATGAAGTGGTAGAACTCAAAACCTTTCAGAACATGATAAGCGGAATTTATTTGTATTACAAATTAATTGCAATCCAAAAAACAATATTGCTTCTGTTTGGGAAACTAGTGTAAATCCACTTAAAGTAAGAAAAATTTGGGAACAAATCTACCAACATGCTTAATGATGAAATATGAAACCTATGAAATCTGTCAAAAACTTTTTGTTCAGGTGTTATTTATTTTAGAATAAATTAGTAATAAATATGTTTAATTTTAACAAGTAAATCATGAAGTGGTTTAAGTTATTTATTATTTATGAATAAAGGATAACACAGTGTTCTTTATTCAGCACATAAAATAGCAGATTATTTTATTTGAAAATTGTTATCTATTGTATTAGATGAATTTCACTCAACTTTGGAATGAGATAAAATTCAATTGCTGTAGCTCAATTTGTCAACTTTTCATAAAAATTATTAATACACATAACTCAAACCACAGAACTTCTCACAATTCTTACTTCTTATTTAGTTTGAACAGATTAAAAGATTTAAAATTCAAGCTAATCAATTATATTAGTATTTCCTCATAACTATTTCACCAACATACAGGGTATATAGGGTCTGCAATTTGAGATTCCTTATCAGTAGCCTTAAAACTAAAATATCCATGAACCTTGTTGAGTCTTCTGCATTCATGCTTTAAGTCACCTTCCTGGAAACAACTATAGTTCTAACCACTCTTAAACTCCATAAGTTCAGCTAATCACTTCATATTTTTTTTTAAATTTAATAATAAATTTTTATTACTTTACTATATGATGAACATCGCTGTGTGTTAAACACTAATTTTATTTTTTAGCTCTGTGAGAGGGCACAGTCCTGGGCCAACAATCTTGCGCACACAAATTCATTTTTCTACAAAAGTGATAAAGATGTTGGTCAAAACTTATTCTGTCGCCTGACTAACACTCTTCAAACTGATGTCACTGGTAAAATAAATCCTCTCAATTATGATCAATAATTTAAATTAGCTTCCTTATTTTATATACATATTGCCTGTTTTGAAGTAAAATTGAAAAGTTCATAACATTAAAATTCTTAAGAAAAAGATAACAAATATCCAAAATATTTATAGTTGCTATCCAAAGATTCATCATTGGGCATAAGTTTTATTTTTTAAACATTGACAATAAATTCTGTACTAAAATAGCCAAAAGAAAAAACAATACTAAGGTGGGCATCCTGATCATATGCAAAATCCCGAAAAATGGACTATGATCATTTTATTTTAATGTAAACAAAAAACATACAAGGGACTTCACATAGAAATAAAATTATTCTTCCTTATTTGTAACATTTAAAAAGTAATAATAATTTGTCTTTTCCCAATAGGACAAGAAGTAGCATCTTATTGGTACAGTGCTGTGCGGCAATACAATTACTTCAAGGAACCTGATGTGCTACATGCTAATGTGAATGCAGGTGATGTTTTGATCTATTTTTTTTCCTTCTAGCTTACATCTTTATTATCATTAAGGTAATAATTAAAAGTTTCCAAAACAATATTAAAACCTTCTTTCGTTATATCTTCCAGGGCATTTCACCCAAATGGTATGGGCTAGCACGCAAAGATTTGGAGTTGGTAAGGCATGTTCTCGATCTGGAAAAATTCTGGTGGTTGCATACTACTGGCCTGCAGGAAATATTTCAGGACAATTTCAAGAAAATGTTCTTCCACCAATTCCAGAATATGAAACAGACTCAGTATCTGGAAGTGACTCGAGCACGTCTCGAAGTGCTGATGTAAGCTAGGAAAAATAAGTTGATTTGTAAACTAGGGCTGCATTGGGTAAATATCATGATTTATACAAAGTATGAGGTATAAAGGATACAATCAAATAAATATTGATTTAGATTGAGAGCAAATCTAGTTACTTGTGACTACGTCATTTTTTTAGAAATTTTCAAAATGATGGAGAATATAATGAAATAATTGCAAGTTATTTGAAAGATTCCCAATCATCCAATAATCAAAAAAAAAAAAAAAAAAAAAAAAAAAAGCTTTTAGAGACTTCCAAATCTGTTTTTTATTTTTATGTGTTTATTATTATATATTAGACAAATTACAAAAATTAAAATCTGCTCCATATTCGACAATCAAATGATTAATGTTTCAAACAAATCATAAAATTTTCTTATTATGGATAGTTTCTGACAATCATTGATACTTGTATGCAATCATTTGTAATGGTCAGAAAAAATTTAAAAAATCTAATCCCTAGCAGCTCTAGAGTGCATTCAATTTATTTAGTGTATAGTGCCTCATAAAAAGTGATAAAATGGAAAACTGAAAGAGTTTTTACTTGAGTAGCTTTAGTTATATAATTTTATATTCATGCCAAAAACATTTTTTATATTAGAAATGTTATAAAATTAGACAAATTAATATAACGAGTTCATATGCTCCAAATAGGCCAGTAAGGAAGGGATAAATAAAAATGTGTAATGAACTAAATAAAACCTTTAAGAAATAAATTTTTTAATGGTGATGCAAAGGTATTTCTTCCATCTCTGTTAAGAATTTCACCTAAAGAATAATACCTATTTGATAAAAAAATTTTCACGATCGCAATACTTCCACTTACTATATATTTCATTTATAGGTAAGTGAAAGTAAAAAGGTATTGTAGAAAGACAGTTGTAGTTGAATATTTGTTACCGAGAAGCTTAATGAAAGTTATTAAAATTTATTATTATATTAAACATAAAATTAAATTTATAATTTATTAAAACTTAAACAGAAACATAAATTTAGTTTCATATTACCATAACTTATCACAATTCAAATTTAGAAGATTGCATTACATTAAAAAAGCTAGGATCCGGATCAGAAGAAAAATCCACTTAATTTAATATACAATTGGTTAGAAAATGTTATTTAAAAAACTTTCAGGTAAAGAATAACTTGATTTTAATTTTTGCAGTATTAGGTTAAATTATCTACATGACAATAATAAGACCTATAGTCGAACTTTGGGGTTCCACCAAACCATCGAATTCCTCTCGCATCCAATCCCTACATTCCAAAATCCTCCGTAAATTCCTTAATGCTCCTTATTTCATCCAAAATAAAATTATCCATGAAGTCATTAATGTTCTTTATGTCAACGATTTGGCTGGATCCAGATACCAGACCTTTCACTGTAAACTTCCTACTCATCCTAACCCTCTTGTCTCCAACCTTGCTTCCTCCTCTATCCCAGACAACCCTTAGGCGCGTCTGAAAAGGAGATGGTCTAGAGATCAACTAAATTAAAACAATATTCGAGTGTTACCAATGGGTAGTTTCTCCATACACCTTTTCATGTCATTAATTTACTTATAATATATTTACTTATTATATAGATTAACAGTTGCAAATTTCAATAAAAAAATTTAGACTATTGGTAGTAGGACAAAAAACACTAAAATTGTTTTCATAAGCAAATGAAAAACAGTATGAGCATTACTACAAAGATTCTGCTTCACTGATCTGCTTGCAAATAAAGCAAAATAAAATTATTATTGTCTTTTAGAGGCAATTATTAATTACAGGTGGGGATTGAAAAATAAAAGGGAAAAATACTATTAAATATTGCCTATAAAATTTATGGAGATTGCCAAAAATACATAATAAAAAATTACATCCCAGAATCAGATATTTTTTAGATTTATGACATTATTCTATTCAATTAATTATTTTCCAGTAAAATCCTCCCAATTAAAGATCCCTTTTTACTTAAAATTTTCAATTAAAATATTTTGAACTAGTTATCTGAATCAGTTGTTTTAAAAAACAGAATTTTAAGAGATTATTTGACTGTGATATTATTTAACTACCATCGCATCCTTTTCATTTTAAAAAGCCCTTCATTAGCTTTATCTAATAACTTCCTCTTTCTAAAGGGATAAATAAAAATTGTTAACCAACAATAAAAATATTTTGTTTGTACTCAGATTAGTGACGTTATATAATGATTGAAAAACAGTTCCATGGTTGAGTCTATAAAAAAAAATATTTCTTTCTTTTTCCTTTTCTCACTAACTTTTCTTTGGGTGTTTGCTATTTATTCTGTTATGTGTCTTTTATTTCGGGTTGTTATACATCCCACTTTATTATTATATTCTTTTATTATTCAGTGGTACAACGTTTTAGACGATTATCCATTATCAAGTACCTAAAAATTTTTATCCATTATAAATTAATACAAAGGTACATAGAAAATACTATTCTCTATATATTCATACAAATAAATCTATAAGCATAAAAACAAAACCACAGAAAACCAGTGAACAGTACATCATAATATTAAAAAATGACATAACATTTTCAAAAAAATGTTCAATAAAAAAAAAATATATAAGGTATATATCACATTAATTGTATGATATTGCTTATTTTTTAAAATTATATATAATAGTTCCATTAGATACAAGAAAGGTTACATATGTTATTTTTTTTTATTTTTATATGCTTTTAGATTTATTTGTATGAATATATAGAGAATACTATTTTATATGTTTCTGTATTAATTTATAATGGATAAAAATGGACAATTTTTTGGTACCTGATAATGGACAATCGTCCAAAACATTGTATTAATGAATAATGAAAGAATATAAAGTTGGATTTAGAACAACGCGAAATAAAAGACACATAACAGTATAAAAAAAAATATTTTGTGCATTAAGTAAAAAAATGCCCATAAAATATTTCAAACGTTTATTAAAATATATTCAATTCTAGAACTGTACACAATAAAGATGTTTATTAAAAAAGGTATAACCATTAATTCTTTGAAAAATTGAAAATATTTCATACCATGGTGCTATTGCATGTTGAATCCACTCTAAAAATTAAAAATCACTAAAAACCAGTCACCAATTGTATGGCCTTTATCAATGCACAAAATGTAAGACATTAAATAATTTCTTATAAATTGCTTCAGTAGAAGATAATAAAAAACTGTAATGCTTAAATTGCGTGCACCTCAATTATAAATTAATTTTTACATAAGTAGTTTTTTTCAATTCCTCTATATAAAAAAAAAGTATACTCGTTAAGTTACACACAGTGCTCGACTGTATGTTTTTAGTTAGGTAGATCAGAATGGTTATTTTTATATCATTGTGTAGTCATTTAACATTAATAGTATTCCCAAATATACCTTAATTCATTATGTTATTTTATAATAAGTTCAGCATTGTGAAATTGAAATTGATTTATCAAAATATTATCTTTTTTTCAACAAAATAAATAATATCCACATATGTGAGCATTCTCGCATTTTTCATAAATGCATTAATTTTCCATATACAAATATTGAAATCATTAAGGACTGGCCTTAGAACAACACATAATTCCTGTTTTTGTTAAGTGAAAGTAGAGTATTTGTAGAGATGCGTTAATAATAAAATAAACTCTGATCTACATTCAGCAGTTTTAGTTTAAAAAGGAAAGAAAAAAAAATCCCTTCTTTCCCAGTTTAAATTATACATGTATAAGGGATGTGAAACTCAAAAGTGCTTACCTTAATTATTTATAATCTTTAATAATGCATTTGCTAATTGGTTTAATTTGACTATAAATTTCAATCTTTTGTTCAATCTTCAATCCTCAATGGATTCGATGGCACATGAAAATATGAATTTAACTATCTACATGAAATTTATAAATTATTAAAAAATATAGTTGTTTTTTTTTTTTTATTATTAAAGCAATTCTTAATCAAGAAGTTTCCCTCTAATAAATATTTATAAACAAAACCAACTTTTTGTTTGTAGGACTTAATTGCATTTACAATGAGTGTCCTATAGTTAAACCTCAAATAACTTAACAGTTTCCTAATGATGCCTTTGTTTCTAAATAATACAAATTTCATTATAGGGTAAACCGTACAGTTATTGACACCCTTAAGACTAAATTTCAGTGGTTACATTAAAAAAAATACTTCTTATAAAGGGATCTAATTGAAACTTCCTATAGCTCCTCTTTATCTATCCTCACAAAGACTCAAGAGGTTTTTGTGGGTCAAAAGTTCAATAATTTTACTATATGACAATATTTATTGTTAAAAGTGCAAAAACTAGTTATTGACACCCTGTGGATTCAATTGTGAAATCTTCCCTATGGTTAGTTTGTTAAAGTCTTACTTCATAGATGACTTAGAGGACCCTTCAAACATCAGATTCATGTATATCTTGAAATAAAATTAGGACTTGTTTACTTATTTCTTTAAGTTAAAGTTGGGGTGTCAATAACTGTACTGAGTGTCAATAATTGTAAGGTTTACCCTATGTTTTTGTTTGTTATAAGATGCTTTTGTTTCTTAAAAATATAAATTTTATTATTGATTTTAGTAAACAAGTGCGTAGGAAGAGACTATTAGAATTATAGATATAGAAGGTTAGGCCTCAAAGTCTCGTATTATTTCCAAAACTCACCTAATCATGCAGATACAGATGCAGAGGATAAAGCCCTAATCAGTTCAGATTGGAACAAATTCTGTTTTGTCAATTTTTTTTTCCCTTTCCTGCAATGCCTTTCACCTCCAATGAAGCTCCTTCCGTAACTAAATAAGATACTTATATCAATCCATACTTGCCTCGTTACTCTTTCCATTGCAACTAAAATATTTTGTTTGTTCCCATAGTTGCATAATTGTTTTTTAAAGATAGTAAATGTAGTATAAGATGTTTTTTCAACTGCAGAATAATTACCTTTATTGAATTATAATAAAATGCTTGGCAATGTCATGGAGGTAGAAACTTTAACCGAAAAAAGGGATTTTTTTATTAATGATTCAACAGAAGTAAAATTGTCAGGGTATGAATAACGGCGATTCTAAATATATAATATTATATTAATTATATTTCAAAGCCGAGAAAATAATTTGGTTTCTCAGGAAAGTAGAGGTTCTGTGATATCATATCATATTTTAAATATTTCAGTATAATTTTCTTTTACCTTTCTAAATTACAAACACCTAATATATAAACTATTTAATTACAAAATTGTTTAAATAAGAACCGCAATTTAAGATTTTATGATTAGTATTTTTATTTCTTGATGCAATGTTGAAACTATCGACTTTGCCATTTTTAGGCTTGCCTTAATGAATTGCATATCATTGCTTTGAATTTATCACTAATTATTTTTATTTAAATGATATATATATCTAGACTATTAATGAATGCATTCTGAGAGTATTGAGTGTATGTGGTAAAGGTAGTGAGGAAGGAATAAAATAATTGTTATAAAGATAATTGTTGTAATTTTTGTAATATAGATATAAATAATATCAAAGATGCAATTAGAAATTTATTTTTTGTAATTTGAGGTAAATTTTCATAGCCTGCCAAACCAACACCACTAAAATGTTTGCTGTAAGCATAACAAAAGAAATTTTCTATTTTTTGTAAGCAAATTTAAAGAAAAAAAGTATTATTTTATTTATATTTAGATTTCGATTATATTAACTGCAAACTTTGGAAATACAAATACTTTATGCTGTACTCTTCTCTCTTCTTTTCATTTTCTGTGTATTTCAAAGTTATACAATATTTTTTTAATTATCATTAATATTTTTTATTAGTTTGCTACGTATTTTAAATAATTCCTGAGTAAAAACTCTCAAATGTATTTAAATATAAAATCCTATAAGACTAGAAATATGGAAAAGTTGCTACAATTGATATTATTTAATTTAGAGCCCCTTACCTCAAGGGCAATGGCTTACTTGTAAATTATAGAAATTGCTCATGTTAGTATTAATTAAAATGAAAAATGAAACCTCATCCAATTTAATACTTAAAAATTGTTGATAGCTAACTAAACATTTTGTAAATGTAAACAAAAATAAATGTTAGCTTAGTTACTTTCTTTTTAATAGTGAATATTATTGCTTCCAAATATTCTATGTGCTAGTAATCTTAAGAAAAGTACTGATAAGATGGTTAATACCTCATTGAATTTGTTTGTTTTTTAAAATGTTAAAAACTAAAGAATTGTTTCCCGAACAGTCTTATACAGCTACAAGTTCAGATTATAAGGCATATCCAAAACAATGATAAGTTTTTTTTTATAATTCTGTTACTTGTACTTTGCTATATTCCATAAGTTATTTGTTGTGTTGTTACATTTATATTTTGTACGACTGAGTCTTTAATATTGAAGATGTTATCTACATATATATGTAATTATATTTTTTTTAAGAATTATAAGGTTGAAATAAAAAGTGATTAGATTGAGATTTACTCTTACTACCAGATATTTTTTCAAATTCAATTTATTTATTTTATAAAGTTATTTATTTATTAAAAAAAAAACATTTATTTTCCATAGGTATGACTATGTAATTTATGTTGATCAGTGTAATGAAAAATCATTTTTTATTCTTTTTACCAACCAATAGAAAAATAACAAGGAATCAAAACCAATAATGAATTAATAATGTTAAGTTCTCACAAAACAAACTTCTTCAGTATCCAGCCATAACCCATCCAAGAGTATTTATACTATTTCTTGCAGATTTCTTCCAGTTCTATTCTATTCAAAGTCTTAATACATGGCTGATTTTCAGCTTTTATCTTTCTTCAAACCTCTTTTATACTATTCAATACAATACTACATCAAGCATTTTAAAAAATACTCAATCTAGATACTTCTCTTGTCATTTCATTCAGTAATAATCTTTTTCAGTCATCTGGTTTTCTAAAATTTTAAATGTTCTTTCTACCTTTGTTATAATTTTTATTAGCCAAGCCGTCTTTTATTCTTCCTTACCTCAATTCCAACATAAACAAATTTATAAAAGGTTATAACACCTCAATTTTTTTCTTGTTTTTCTAAGAAGACCAACAACATCCAATCCTTCTATGATTGAGTTATCATGTGCGACTATATTATGTAGTGATGTGGTAGGAGCTCACTATCAATGTACTATGTTTACATCCTGACCCAATGAAAGGCCAGGTATCCATCCCCTTGATAGAGGTCAGATATAGCATGAACATTTCTTCTGATCCTAC
Source organism: Aelia acuminata (assembly GCA_911387785.2). Taxonomy (NCBI): domain Eukaryota; kingdom Metazoa; phylum Arthropoda; class Insecta; order Hemiptera; family Pentatomidae; genus Aelia; species Aelia acuminata. Next base: position 86,355,140 of record OU426982.1, on the reverse strand, counting down.
AGCTGACTTAAGACTATTTAATTACAAGAAATTAATTTTCTAACGCAGGGTCAAATTCAGTTTCTTGACTCCTAATGAGCAAAAAATGTAGACCCATCACACATAATGATCCTGAAACAAACATTTCTACCAAATGAGAAAATAACTTAATTAGTAAACCAAAACTGATAAACTGAAAAATTAAAAATCATTTTATTTTTCACAAACTAAGAAAATTATAGATTAAGTAATTCAGGTTTTTATTGAAATAAAGAAAAAGGTTTATTCACCCTTCATGAACAACTAATAATTGAAATAATGAAAAGTAATGACAGTAAATCAGGGAAAATAATTTGTGGTAACCATATCTGTTTTGGATTTGAAATTTTGATTTAACTTTGGGCAAATGTTAACACTAATCAATAATTTGCTATTCTATAAAAAGACAGTATTGTATAAACATAATCTCGATTTCTTAACATAAAATGTATAGGTGTTTGTTTGAAATTAAAAGAGTTTTACTAAAATCTCTATGTGTAAAATGTTTAGCAACAACAATCACATCTTAAATAACATCCCTGGATACATATTAGCATGTAAAATGTAAATTCTGTATCAATATGAAAAAGCGAAAAAAAAAAAATAAAAATAAATAAATAAATGTTGACATAATTGAAAAATTCCAAAACATAAATTCTAGTCTTTGAACAAACTAGCCCTTAAATGTAGAGCCAATACAGTCATCATCAAGCAGACAACAACCAAAATCACATATGAGGAAGTAAAAAAGAAATTTGCTCTCATTTTAGCAACAATCAAACCAGACACATTAACAAGATGACAGAGAATAAATTCCTATCATTTAAATACATCCATATATCTGAATCAAAAAAATATTTAAAGGATAGGTTTATTTGCATATTAGAAACTCTAGGCTTTATGATTTGGAATGTTCTAATTGTATTATAATAACAAATTTATTAGTATATTGTAGTGTGGAAAAAGAATTAGCACTTAAATTGGTTAGCAATAGCCATAATGTTTCAAAAATGACCTTAATGTTTAAGGCTTATCATAAAAAACTAAATACATGGACATTGAAGGAAGTACTTGCTCTTTAAAGAGCACCAAATTAAATAAAGTAAAATACACTTTCTACTCTTTTTTTACCTTAATTCAGTCAATAGAATGAATTAATACTAGATGATGTTTTCGGAAACGTTAAAAAACATTAATATAAAGTTTAAAACAATTAATAAAACATTAATTTTGTAATATACAACATAGTTTTTTATACGAGGAGGTGGTGGAATTGAATTAAAGCTGAACCACGCCTGCCTCTTCTGGCAAAAATCCTAGCTCCAACCATTTAGGTGATGGTCATAAGTGAGCCAAAAATTGCTGACTATTGACAGCTAGTTATATTAATAATGTCAGAGAGCATCAGTGAAGGAGTGTCCAAATATTATAATGTGTAGTTAGTGGAATGGAACAGTGAAAAACAAAGTAATGTTACTGGGTAATGGATTGTTGATTAGTTTATTAATTGTATATTATTGCAATTTCAATGATCTAACTTTTCACTTCTAATTTTAAGATTATTTATTGGTCAAGAGTCAAATGAGGGTCGAATAAAACAACTAAAATGGAGTGTAAAGGAATAAATAAATTATTCACAGAGCCCAAATATATGCAACTATTGGTTTATGGATACGAATCCCATGTCAGTAATTAGCTTTCATACAAATATTATAATTATGTTTTCTAGGACTATAGGTAAGTAGTAGAGTCAAGAAACTTTCATTTAATAAATGGATTCACGAGATGCTAAAATATTTTCATTTAGTCCTTCACTGGCTTGTTTAAGGGATTGTTTATTTAGGTTAACAAAAAATGTATACAGACCTGGTCTAACAAATAAAACTAATGGATTGTGATACAAACAAAAAGTCAGCTCTTGTTATTGTTCTTTAGACTTTTTGTTATTTACTCCTGATAGTAAACAAAAATACATGACGAAAGGTAGGAATTATTTACAAGAAATAATTTAAATTATAATTTTTTATCAATGGCTTATGAATATTTTAAGGAGTAGTAACTACAAACAAACCTTAACATAAGTTAGAATCACGTTAATTTATGCAAAATGTTTTATAACATGCCATACTGAATAATAGGATTTTTTTTCACCATTTCTGAATAATTGAGCATTAATATTTCATACATATCAGACTTTTGGTGCAAGGTAAAAATTAAGGTTTATGTAGTAGACTTTATGCTACTCTGTATTAATTATTACTTAATATTTTTGTTTTCGGCATTGTTGAACAACAAGTCAGGTTGGCCAAGCGGTCTAGGGCACTTAAGCAAATTGAAAATAAATATAAAAAATATAAATGTGTATACAATGTAACGTAAAATCATTGAAATTCCATTGCTATTTATGATTAGTATAAATACAAATATTTAATAATAAAAAACACCCTTACGATATTCAAAAAAGCTCATAGTTATTTTTAAATCCATGAAAAGTACAAATTATTTTTATAACTGTATTTTATAAATCGATAAGAATATAACTCAATATTAAAAAAAAAATAGAAATTTATAGCAATAAATAAAAAGAGATTCTGTCAGGTGTGGGGTTCGAACCCACGCTCCCATCGGGAACCAGAGCTTAAATCTGGCGCCTTAGACCGCTCGGCCAACCTGACTTGTTGGACATCGATGCCGAAAATGAAATTATACAGTAATAATTTATATAGAGAAGCGTATAGTCAACGACATAAACATCTGAAATATTGTTTCCCTATAACTCAGAAATAGTAAAAAAAATCCTCGTATTTAGTGAGCCAGTTATAAAAGCAAAAAGACAAAAGTACGTTATTATACCTAATATTCAGACTTGTTTTTAATTAATACTTAAAATGTTCATAGGCCATTGATAAAATATAATTTAAATAAGTTCTTGTACATAATACCTACCTACCGTCAAAGATGTCCACAGGATTTCGTCAAGGGGACAACTTAAGGCGAGCAGGTCAAATTCTTATACCTGGGGGAAGGGTTTGAGATATTCTGACCTTGTAAGGATCAATTAATCATTCAAATAAAACCTATTAATATTTGAAACTTAATATATTTGTTTATTATAAATGAATAGGAAGTTATTCATTTGTAGTATTTGTTTCTTAAAATTTCTAGGGGGGGGGGGAGGAAGCTGCCCATGGCTTCCGTCCTATTGTCAGGAGTAAATTACCAAGAGCCGACTTTTTCGGCCATTTCTTTCCTAGTTTGTTGTATAGTCTTATTTACGTACATGAATTTATTAAAGTTGTATTTATTTTTTTTGTTTTTGGCTTAGTGTTTATCCATTTCTGCTATTTATTAAAGTTCCTATTCTTTTTGTAAATAAATAAGTGTACAGTGTGTCACTTCATGTATTTTTGTTTCCTTATTTTTTGTTGATAATGAACAACTCTGCAGAAAGTCTAAAACTTAAAAAGAAACGTTGCCGCACAAACTATATGTTTTACACATCATTCCGTGTAAACTTCCGGGACAGCACCTCCGTTATTTTGCCTATAGGCGGGCGCAAGCGACGGTGCTGCTTCTGCGACGGCGCTGCAGGAACTAGAGAAACGGGGATAAAAGCGGGGCCATTACCTGGGATTCATAGGGTTTTTTGGCGTTTTTAATTTATTTTTCCATAATTAAAACCCGATTGAGCAAAAAATCATTTGAAAAATATCTAATAGGTATTGCTCGGTCCCTCAGTGTTCAATTAGAAAATCAAAAGACGTGTCATTCCCTTTTATTTCCAAAAAATAAAAAGCTTCTTAAAGAGTGGATTGTAAAATTAAGAATAGATAAGCCTGTTTCGAAGCATATGACGATATGTAGTCTTTATTTTAAAGAAAGAGACTATATTTATCCAGGTAAATATTAGTATTTGACATTTTATTATTCCAAAATGCTAGTTTTATGCAAATAACATTGAGACCATAGGGTCATAGATTTGTTTTTCTTTTTTAATTTTCCCCATTTTTCTATTACATCCGTTGTGCTTAATTGTTCCATGTTTTCAATGCGAAGCCTGAAAGTTTTGACAAATAAATAAATAATATGACAAAGAATCTAAGCTGTCATAACAATGATTGTATGAATAGGTAATTAATGCTATTACTAACCAAAAAACGTCGAGTAAAGTTACAATGATGTGTTTGCATTTACCAGTACTACCAGCTTTACACGTACAATGACAAGAAAATTGCTTATTATTATTAATATAATATAAATAAATAATATGACAAAGAAACTAAGCTGTCATGAAAATGACAGCTGCCATAAAAATGTTTGTATGAATAGGTAATTAATGTTATTACTAACCGAAAAACAAAGAGTAAAGTTACAATGATGTGTTTGCATTTACCAGAACTACCAGCTTTACACGAAAGTTGCTTATTATTATTAATAAATTTGATTTCCACTTTTATTTGATGGGGAAGTCCTTTAAGATCGCTTGTTTGAAGACACAAAGCTTGATAAATAACTGTTTTTTTTACTTCTAGATATTATTCCACATGTAATTATGTGGTTTGCATCAAGGATAGCCTGCCCTTCAATTAATGGTCTTTAAAATTACCAATTATCTCTATCACATCAACTATGTCTATCCCCGTTCTTTCCGACATTTTGCAAAACTACTAGCGCACCCTATAGTCGATTGCGCCCGCCTATTTCCATTTCTGTTCTTTTTTAGTTTTTCTGCTCATAGGAGTAAACAATTCCAAAAAATATTCACCTAACGCTAGCCTATCTGTATAGGAGGGAGTCGATAGATACGGATCAGCTTTGACTTTGATATTAAACTAAAAAAAAAAACAAAAAACAGAAATACTTAATAAACAGGACAAAGGAGCTGTAGCTCAAAACGTTTCGTGATGACTTCTCAAAAGAGCTTTGATAAAGATTTCAGTGTCAGGTGCTGAGGACATGACATTTCCTCTAAATAATGGAAAACACTGACGACATGCGTCAATAAGTCGGCAACAGGGAAAATAAGCAGTCTAGTGCAAGATGGAACACAGAATAATTTTGTTTTTTCTGTGCTACCTGGGGACTTGGTCGGCCTCTTTCTGCAATGTTCCCGATGGTATTCACGACGTTATCGAGTACTATTTCCGGGGGCTAATGGGGGCGCACTTGTATTTTTGCAAGCTGGAAGGTTTGAACACAGATATAGCAACTTAAGAACATAATCAATAATTAATCAGGCACCTGAAAATAAACATAAATAAATACATAAGTACCATATTGAATTATACAAACATTTCAATAAGCCATTCCGTGAAATATATCAGTATGAAACAGGCAAACCAGGCAATTTTTAAAAATAAAAGTTCACTTTGCAGAGAATACTCCATAAGTATTATGGAACAAAAAAAAAGTAGTGCATACATTATTTTAATTATAATTACTGAAATCATCAATAAGGTGCATATACAGGATCTTCACTATGATAGAAACAGTAGAAAATATATGAAGGGTCCAGGGGAAAAAGGGTACTTGTCCATTTTTCCATAATTTTCAGGGTTTAAAAAACAAAGTTCACTAACTTATAAATTCATAAATGAAGGATTTAGGGTAAAAAAATGTACATTGATATCAAAATTTGGTTTGTATATTTTAGGTTTAAACAATAATATTTAATGATTATTTCAATTTATTATTGATAAAAAAATGTAATGCAAAAAGTTATTGGACATAAATCTTTCTTCCCCGTTATTCATTATTCTTCTTCTTCTAAGGGAACATCATCAATATATTCCTCATCACTTCCGTCTTGTATATCAGTTGGTTTTAACTTATCATAAAATTCTCTTGCTTGTGGGGACTCCAAATACTGTTTTAAATGCTGCAGATCCTTATATTTTGCTGCTTTGATGGGCAGCTTCCCTTCATAAAGCTTCTTTAGCGGAACCTTCTTTGGTGTACTTGCCTTTTTCTTCTTTGGAGGGTTTGGGGTCACTTTTGTACTGTGATATGGTCCATCGAAAGAACCAAGAAGAACTGTCGACGACGATAAATGGAGCCGGTTTGACTCTGCTAGATTGCAAAACTTCTCTCCAGTCCTCTGGGGTCTCTATGCGGGCTTTAGTGTTAACAAGACTCATATTTCGATCACACTCCAAGTAAGAGTGGCCCCTGATTGGGAAAACCATTTTCACAGAGTCAAATCTTTTTTATAAGTTATTAGGTAGTGGAAAAACCTTAGAACAGTAAAATTCTTATTTTGCCCGGAGCATGAGTTACAAAACACAATTAACTCACGGACCGTTGTGGGTAATATGTTGAAAATGAAATGGTTCATCATCGAACAAACGTCATCTGCCCCTTTCTTAGAAACTGATTCGTCATATGTATAGAAGACTGATTGGGAGTTTGAAAGCACATGGACATTAAAGGAGATAAAGTTCGGTTGACGTTTGTAATACACATCATTTGTAGTAATGTTAGGAGTGGGGAGATTTTTCTGGTAATCAATAGTAATCGCTTCTACGGTTTCGTTTTTCATAGCTGCCTTCCGGAATCTTCTTTTCAGTTCATAAAACTTCTCAGCTTTTTTCAGGTGTGCTTCCCTTTCAGTGTTTTTTTCTTTTAATTCTCCTGCAATAACATTTTTTGATGATTCATCACATTGTTCCAGTTTAGCGGTAAGTTCAAATATTTCAGCTTTTGTCTTATCAAAAAAACTGCAGGTATCCTTCCGAGGGTATCCAAAGTGAATATTGAACTTGGTTTCAAAAATTGTTCGAAATGATTCGTAAGACAGTTTGTTTGTAGGATTTTTTTCTTCATACATGGAATGAAGCTTCTTTATATTTAACTCTTCTGGCAAATAAATTCTTGTTAAATCCTTCAGGGAATAATGTGACTTGCGGCCCCTCAGTGATTTTATGAAATCATAAACTTTATTTGATGTCTCTACTGAAAGTTTTCGGGGCCTATTAGAATGTTTTCCCCTACTATCCCGAGGGGCATCACCAGTCTTTGCCAACGACTCCCGAATATTTTTCACACGTTTTAAAGATATTCCTTGGAAGGCTGCAAATGCATTTTTACAAACTTTTATATCCTCCACTTTTCCATCATGGAAAACACGGACACGGTAGGCATAAGAGGCCATGTGGGAGCAGGAAGCTTCATCATTGTCACACCGGGAACGCCTCCTCATCACAGGTAAGACTGTGATAAGTCCAGCTAGGTACCTACTCTGGGCGTCCCAGCTACCAATTTCATTGAATTGTTTTAATATGCGAGTTCTTTTACTTACATTCACAGTTTCAAAGCAACGGAGGCGCCGGCACTTGCAGTCTTCACCTAACTCGTGTGTCGTAGCTCTCATCTTCTTCATTACATCCCGAATTCTGCCGGTTTTCACTTTCTTTTTACTTGGTCTTTTCATTGCACAATCACTACCACTTTCGCACGTGCCACTACCTGGATCACTGTTCATTGTGCCGGAAAAATTCTTAATAAAGAAGTAGTAACTACTATTTGGTAAACAACCTGTTGAGTGAACAGAAAATAACCAGCTACTAGTTTTTTCCTGCAAAGATGTGCACGCATATTGTTTACCTTTACTTCTGGACTTAAACCCTTCTTCCCCACAGCCGCTTGGACAAAGATCCTTTTTCCCCAGAACTCCGAAACTTTTGGGGCTCATAACTTTGAACAGGAATTGTTTTTCCCCTGGAGGTATAAAGGTTTTAAAACTGACAACAAGTAGCAACAAGATCTTGATGTTATCTCATTTTCGAGAAAAAATGGACAAGTACCCTTTTTCCCCTGGACCCTTCATATAATTAAAATATGCTGATTGAACATATTGATCACTGCTGCTTGTAAAGAATATTAAAAAAATATTGACTATTTCCTCAAAATGTCATTTTTTTTTTAAACTTGTATATGTAGAAATTGTAGACTTTTCAGTCCAAGCATTTAATATTCTGATGAGGAAGCAGTTAACAAACAGATAATCTGAGAAACCCTGTTTCAAACTTAAAGATTATTCACTTATAAAACATTCAGTTCTTGAGACTATATTGTTCAACAGGAGACCAAGAAGGGGACCAAATTAGTCGCAACAATATTGTTGAGACTAATTTGGTCCTCTTCTTGGTATCCTGTTTAGAATTATTGTTTTGAAAACTAGAGAATTGTTATTCTTGAATCATAAACAATGGTTAAAGATTGTCTCAAAAAATTCTATACAAACATTAGATACTAAAATAAAAAAAATTAAAAAATCATTTACAGAAGGGTTTTTCAGAATTAGGGACGAAGGTAGAAAATGTTTCTAGATTCCACTAAAATAATTCCTTAATTAATAATAATAATGCTCTTAGTCATTAAAAAATAAATAAAAAAAACAGATAAGTACTTAGTATGTCTTTAATTCTTTGCCAAACATTTATCGATGTAAGTAGATAAATTGTTTGATTACCCACAAAAATAATTATAAATTAAACAGGCACGTCCTCGTCTGAGAAAAAGTAAATATGCTCGTTATTCTTTTGCAACTAGATTATTGTTAAAATAAAGAGGAAAAAAAGGGATCCTACGGAAGCCTTTAAGTATGTGGACTATCCAACCTCTACCACATATATATAAAATTATAAAATAATAATTTTTCTCGTTCAACAATTCTAAGCGCCTTGCCAGTTTTATAATCAGAGCGAGAAGAAAATAAGAAGTTTACACAACATAAAACATTTCATTCAATGAAATGTAATATAATGAAATGTTTAATTTTTTGGCAAAAACTAATACAGATGCAGTGAAGGCGTTCAAAATGTTCACCCCAGGAGGCCCCAAGTACAATGTGAGGCACAACCACGAGTACCGAGAGCCTAGTGAGCTGCTTATGTCGTATTGGCAACCTTCCAGGTTGGGAATTTTCATAGACACATCTTGCGACGAGGGAATTTTCTTTTTTAATCATGTAAGGGTACAAAATTGTATTGCGCATAATTCTAAAAAACTTTAATGATAAAATCATATACCATACAAACCCACTTGTTTCCGACCTTAATTCCTCCTGTATTCCTAACAATCCTCTGATTATAGCCTTAGGAAGTTAAGCTAAAAATGTCAGTTGAGTGCTACTACTGGGTAGTTTCTTTCTCCATCACGTTTATTTGATTAATACAGTTGTAAATGTCAATCAGTTTTTTTTTTTTTTTTAGTTTTAGGCAAAAAAACTGATACTGAAGTAAATATTTCAAAGGCTCTTTTACAAGGCAATGCCATGATAATCGAAAAGCACATTTACTTGTTACTTACAGATGATACTGGAATAAATATTTGCTTTTATTGGTTTTAAGAATTGTTTTTAGAACCATTAACATTTTCAACTTTCCCTATAATGCCAGTTTCATACTAAGAAATTATGGAACTACAGTGTTCATAGTAAACTATGGTTTTACTCTTTCAGACCAAAGGCTTGTTTAACTCCAGCTATTCTTGGATCGTATGGTCCGAGGAAGATAACTTCACCATGTTCGATGACACGAGACTGTCAGCCGACAGCGACGTGAAGGTGGTGAAGCCCGGAATGGAGATCTACGACATTTACCGTATCCACCTATCCACTGATCTGAGGATCAAGATGGTAGCTGCCTGGAACTCTACAAATGGGCTGGTCCAGGTAAATCCTGCCATGGATAGAAGGGACTTCGGAGGCTTCACATTCACAGCTTCTCTCATGGTAATTGTTGCATCTAATCTTACCTTGTTTCAATGACGACCGTTCGTTTTCGTTTTTTTTTTTGTTTTTTTTTTTGCATTAAAAATGTAAGGGATGAAAAAAGGGACCATATCATCTATCACAACCCTTTGCCGGTCTGGCGATTGAGCCAGATTCTCTCTGCCTACTACTTCCTGTTTTCCTGGGTTCTCAAAAGTGTTTCCTATTTTAAATTAGCCTGAGAAAATATTATATAAACCAGTAGGTTTTTTCAACAGTATCACCTAAAAATAATGGGTAAAGTTATAGATAATAGGATAGCGTTAGGTGGGATATCTAGTGAATTCGGATCTACGAAAACCTCTGATAATGAATTAACTCTATTCTCTGTATTAGAATATATAAAATAGGCAAATGTATGTGTTTAGAATCGATATCCTCTCAGAAAAGACAGAAAATTGTACTCCTTTTAGATCACAACCGTTTTACTAATCCATTTAATGTCCTTAAATTTCTTTTTTTTTTAATCCATAGATGATCGATATCAAGTTTAATGAAAGCAACCTTCTTGAACCACTGTTAGACAAGACATATGAGCCGGGCAAAGACATGGTACGTAGATACGGTCTTGCAGTATTCTTGCACGTCGCAGAATTATATAATTTCACGTGAGTAAACGTAATTATCACTATATTTTTTAGTAATCTGAATAAATATATTTAATTATTACTTGATCTTCAGGTATAATTATATCCTTACAAATGCTTGGGGAGACCAACAACCCGACGGCACGTGGACAGGGATGGTGGGTCAAGTAGCGAGGGGAGAAGCAGAGTTCGGACTAGCTCCGGCCAAGTACGTGGTGCAGAGGTTCGATGTAATCGATTTCATAAACTCCATGCACATCGTAAAGTAAGTGTCATTGAAGGTTCACCTTAATATGTAATAAAATAATACATAATGTAATATTTATTTATTAACTAGCAGACCCGGCCACGCGTTGCTGTGGCTCAGTAGTTATATCCTAATATTTTTAAACAAATACAGTAATACCAATATTCATTGATAAAGATGAAAACCTTTCAGCTAATCAAAATCCAACGTGATTGAGAATAGAGCATTACACCATTTAAAAGTATTTGGTAAAGAATATAGGAAAGTTAAAGTTTTTATTTTTTAAATCTCATACTTCAATGTAGATTGATTAAAAAGGAGCTGGTTGTGTTTACGACTCTCGGAGCTGCCAACACTATCGCCCTTTTTTTATGGATCGGTATAAACTAACTCGAAATGGCTATATTTTTCTACTAATTTTCAAAAAAGGATGACTGAAGTAAGTTTTGATAACCTCAGCCATTGATCTATTGATTATTGGCCTAACACTACTTCAACTTGGTATTGTTAGTTTAATAACGGGTTTAATTTTGCTCAGGGTCATGCCAATCTTGGTTAACGCGTCATATATGTCCTTTTGATAGGCGTTTTTCTCAATTTCTTTGAGACCTCGATTTCCCAACCCTTCGGCTAATAAGTGTTCGGTAGGAGGGTGGTGTGTTGAAGCTTTTAATTTAGCAATATATTTGAGTGATAATAAATCTCTTCTTAAAGAGGTTTTTACATAATACAATTAAGAATTTTTATTTATTCAAGTACTAATTTGTTTAAAATGTTTTGGGTTAACCTGTTTTTGTTTTTTTTTAACACAAACCAAAGATTTGATGGTTTCCACACACGTGAGCAGGCGATACCCATTTCCCACGTGAGTTATGCCATTGCCCAAGGGAAAAACACGGATTTTCAAAGTCCAAGTGGACATTGTTTGCCCTTGGAATTTGTTTATGCTCATGGCAAAAGCCAAACGAATAGGATATTGAAGCCTTTTAAATTTTATTGAAAATTCTGTCGGTTCCAAGGGAATAGGTGGCAACAGGGCGATATCTCCTGTAAACCTTCCAGGTAACATTTTTCCTTCAATAACATTTCCTGTGATCCTTCTAATGACCAAACGTGTACCGTTGCACAATTGAGGTGGATTTAAGTTACGAAGAAGAATGATCGGTGAGCCAATATTCAACTGGAGATTGTTTGGGTGTATATCCAGGGAATTAAAAAATTCAGATGGGAAATTTACGGCTTCGTTTACATCTAGAACATTGTCAATTGATTTTGGAAGTTTATTTCATCAAAATCAACATTTTTTGCTGCCAAAATAGCACGACCACCCAGCCACTTATAGTCCAAATAATTGTTCAAAATATCAGGAAAGACACTTTATATTTCGTAGACAGTTCATTTTTCGTCTCTACAACAGTTCAGAAATTTTCTGGTAATTTGATAAATTTTGAATCTCGATACAGCTAGCTCTATTTACCGTTTCCAATATAGAGCAATTGTTTAAAAAATATATCTGCCGATGGATTATTTTGCAGTAGTACTCTCATATTTATGGCGGATAAATCTGAAACTTGAGGTTACCCAAATAACAATTATTCCTGTTCAGTAGAGGTGTAATAATCATTAAATGTAAAATTTTAAAAATGCCGCGATTTGTAATCCTTTCTTAATCAACAATCATTTAAAGATAAGTAAATATCATTTCCAATAATAGCCTACTTTAAATTAAAGAAAGGATTAAAATCTTCGCTAACATTTCTTAAATTTTACATTTAAAGATAATTACAACTTAGGAAGTAACAGCCTCTATTCGATTGGGATTAAATTTTCTCAACTTTAAATTATTGTTGATAAAGGAGGAATTACAAATCTTCACTGACATTTTTTAAATTTTACATTTTAGATCTCGGGATAAAAATGATAAAAAGGTTTGGTAAAATAAAAAAACACTGTATTTAAATAATAATAAAAAAACGAATAATGAAAATAAAGAAACTTCTGTTAAATAAATTAACTGAAAATATAATATTAAAGTCTTAATTATGCAGTTCTTTAGCAAATCACAAAGTATCCCACAACACCTAATCAAAACACACCCTTTTTGTGAGGGAGTTTTTACGACTGGTTACCCGCAGTGTAGCCAATTGACTAATTTTCACTAATTTTTGGCAACACTGACTCCCCAAGTCAGGCTTCTATTAGGTTACCCCTATGACAGTAGGTGCTGTTACAACATTTATAGAGTATTATTTCAAATAATAGCCTAATTTAAATTATTAAAATGCATTTACTATACTAATAGTTGATATCAGGGTGGGCCCAGCAAAGCGTTTCAGCGCTTAGCTAGTAATTTAATTTAAATACAAATAAAAAAGGAAAAGAAAGAAAAAGTACCAACACAGTTGAGTATTTATTGTAACCTTTTCTTGATTTATTTATTCTTTAATGAAAATTAACAATAAATACAAATTTGTATTACTATTTGTCTGTGGAAAATAATAATATAGGAAAAATAACTGCACTCACATAACGCAATACAAAATTATAATAATGATAACCTGTATTACAATTTTCTTGATTTATTTATTCTTTAATGAAAATTAACAATAAATACAAATTTGTATTACTATTTGTCTGTGGAAAATAATAATATAGGAAAAATAACTGCACTCACATAACGCAATACAAAATTATAATAATGATAACCTGTATTACAATAGCATGCTTATAAACAAAAACATTATGAAATCGACATATGACGCCATGTTAATAAATCGAAACACGACCTACTGCATTTGCAATAATTCGCTATATAAGAATTATTTTGATCACTAATCAAGTTAAAAACTATCCGGTCCGGTAAGTTGGCCAAAACTATATAAATTGAGCCAAATTTCATTAAAATCGGTTGAGTAGTTTCTGAGAAATAGAGAGACAAACATCGGGACACGAGATTTTTATATATATAAGGATAATGTGATACACATTAGTGTTATTTATTTTGACTGCAACCCCTTCTAATCATTTCCTCTTAATTATATCTATGGTCAACCTACTTCCAGCATCATTCTAATTCAAGAACATTTCAGATGCTGCTTTACATTCTTGCAGCCTAAACTCTTCGGCTCTACAAAAGCTCTGGTATTACCGCTGGATGAAATAGTGTGGATGTGCCTCGCGGTGCTGGGAATACTGTCTGTCATCGCGTTCAGAATATTGGCCAAGTACGACAACACTGGCCTCAGCAACGACAGTTGGGGAGGAAGCGCCCTTCTGGTCGTGGGCGCTATAACTCAACAAGGTAAGCACGATAAAATAGTGGGTGTTGAATCGGACTGGCCATCGGTAAAACTAAACTCCCTTCCCCTGGACCCGCTTATGGTAGAAATCAGAGAATTTCTTTTTATTCAGATGTTCCCATCTCTTTACCGGAGAATATTTGTTTACTAATTATTTTCACTCTCGTTAATAACAATAACTTTCCAATAACATTGACAGTTGAACTGAATTCCGTTGGACGTATTCATACTTACTCCTTCATTTTAATTCATGATTATTATTAAATACACTCAAATACCTATATAAAAACCTATATAACATTTACTCTCATTCGTTTTGAATTATTGTAATAACATAACATTTTGAGGTTATTTTTGTTAGTCCAAAATCCACTGTTTATTCATTACAATATTGGTAATCATTAATGTGTTTTATGAAAGGTGTAAAAATTGTATTCATTCACTTATTAAGATTTAGTGGATCAAATAGTTTATGGGTGATAAAAAAAGCAACGCCTTTTGGAAAAACATGTATATTCTTGAGAAATCAAGATTAAGTTAATTGAGGTTATTTTTGTTTGTAAAATCCACTGATTATTCATTACAATATTGGTAATCATTAATGTGTTTTATGAACGGTTTAAAAATTCTATTCATTCACTTATCAAGATTTGGTGGATTAGATGGTTTATGGGTGATAAAAGTCTTCTGGAAAAACATGTATATTCTTGATAATTCAAGATTAAATATTAAAATTATGGCAGTAAAATTGACAATTATTTACAAACTATAGTTGCAATACCCTTTACTGATAAAATTCGGCATTTGCATTTAAATATAAAATCTGGTTTACTTTCTCGTCACTAAGAAACGGATAATTAAATTTTCGTTCGGCCCAAGATTTCATAGGGTCGCCTTTTTCTATTTTTTTCTGGTTCCTCCAGATATCTTTGGACTTCCATGATTGCACGGGAGCTGTTTGTCCCTTTTGATTGCCTGGAAGAAACCTTATGATCAAAAGAAGCCCATAATGAAAATTCATGCGACTCGGAACTGGATTGGGTGGAATCTTCGGCTCTAGTTTCTTCTTCAGAAACTTTATTGTCTCTCTTTATATCTCCGACAGCTGCAATTATTTTTTTTTTTTTTTTCACTTTTTCGGAAGCATTCGAAGACGATCAATATAAATCTAAGATCCAGAAATTTACTTATAGAAAGTGTGTTACTATATTCGACGTTTCCCAAACGATCGGCAATACCCGCTAATAGTTTTTTTACGATCATAAGAGTTGGTGTGTAAGTTTGAAGCGGCCAAGTGGAATTCCACCTTGTGGGGACATCTTGGATTAGTTTTTAGATTTTCCCCATTCCAGCTTACGCTTGGTATATTTTTAAATGTGTTGTTGGCACTCTTGCTTCTCCTGAAGAATGTAATACTCGCACTAACTTTATTGACTATGTTTTCCACTGATTTCAGCGCTTCTCTAAAAACTAAATTCAAGGTATGAGCATAACATCCACAAGTTTAAATTTAATTTATTTGATAGCGCGCCTTGTTTTTATTAGCTGCGTTGTCTCACACCGAGAACATTATTTTATTGAATGGAATATGGAATATCACACGTATGACTCACCTCTGTTGGGGCACAGCTAAGAAGCATCGACTGCAATTTTAATTCATCATTGACAAAGTGTACACTAACAGCCATAAACCCTTCATTGTTTATTGACGTCCAACAGTCCGTGGTCAAACAAAACTGAGAAGTGTTATTGATAACTTCTTTGAACTTCGTTAAACAAGTGTCGTAGAGTGATGGTATAAAACTTTTAGAAATTGTTTGACGATTAAGTAATACGTAGTACGGGTTTTAAGCTTTGACAAAATTTTTAAAACTCTGTCCTCAAAAATGCGAAAAGGCTGAGAGTCGTACATGAACAAACAACAAAAAAGTGAAAGTAAGAAGTATTCTTCAATTATCGGCTAAATGAGTTGATTAAACTTCTAATTCCTTTTCATTCTTTCAATGAAAACAATAATAATACACGTAATCAGTCTAGTTCGGGCATGTGCTTAAAATGGATGAGCACACAACTATTCGTGAACGAGAAATAGTGATTAACAATTTTCAAATGGGCAAAACAAAACGAAAAATCACCTCTACTATCAATAGGAGTTATGCCACCGTTCAAGATATTATTGAAAGTTTTAAAAACGAAAATAGAATAATAATAAAAGCTAGTGTGAGTGCAAAACATTTATTTACTGGTAATGATGAACTTTGGATTTTGCGCCAAATAACAAATAATCCTAAATTAGGTGCTCAAAATTAACCACATTAGTTAAAAAACATTTAAATAAAATGGTATGTGCTGAAACCATTCGAAGGGTCTTAAGAAAAAAACCAATACAACGGTAAAGTTGCATGGCAAAAACCTTATATCAGTGGCAAAAATAAAAAGCTTCGAATCAATTTTGCTGAGGATTGTTTAACAAACGACATGGACTTCTGGAATAGTATTCTGTATTCAGATGGGTCAAAATTTAATTTGTTTGGCTCTGATGGAAGAGGTTTAGTCTGGAGAAAGTCAAATGAAGAGCGCCATGAAAAAAATCTTCGCCCGTCCATCAAACTTGGAGTGGTCATGTCATGGTTTGGGGGTGTCTTGCTGCCTCAGGGGTAGGAAATCTTCATTTTATTGAAGGAACTATGAATAGACATTTATCTAAAATTATGTCACATCCAGAAAGAAAATTTTTAAAGCAAGTGCAACCGAATAATAAATAATTTTGCTTTCTATAGTGATAACGATCCCAAGCATTCTTCGTATCTTGCAAGAGAATGATGTTTATATAAATGCCCCAAAACTATAAAAACACCTCCCCAATCACGAGACTTAAAGGTCATAGAGAATTCATGGAGTAAGTTAGGAACAGCATTGAGGAAACATGAGATATCAAATAGAGAAGATCTCAAAAAGGTGCTTCAAGAAGAATGGGACAAGATAAGCCTAACTTAAACAGAAAAGCTTCTCCAATCCAAGCCCAATTGTTTGAATGAGGTAATAACAAATAAAGGTTTATCTACAAAGTACTCAAATTCAAAATATTTTTTATTTTTTGAATGTTTTTAATTTTGCATCCTTTTCACTGTGACCTTAGAAGTGTATATTTTTTCATAAAGTTTTAGTTTAATTTTAGGATTTGATCTCAAATAAACTTCTAAGTATTGTCAATACTAGCCTAACGTTTGTACTTTATATTTTTAAACAAAAATTGTTGAAAATAAATTTTGGCTTGGTATAAATTTTTTTTTTCTCAAAGTAAATTCCTTGCCTCATTTAGGCATATTTTGACTGTGAGCCATTGTATATCATACAAATGAAATAATGGTCCTTGGTTTTTTTTTGCAACATTCTGATATTGAATGTTAAGAGTCATCAAATTATATAAAAGCACTAGCTGAACCGGCAAACGTTGTTTTGCCATATAAATTATTTCTAGGGAATTTCTAGTGTAGAAAAAAAATCAATAAACTTAGTATATGAGTGAAAGAGGCATGGAGCGCTTTGAACGATGAGGGAATATAAAAATAACAAAACATCAAACATTAATTTTTTTAAATTTATTATAATTTATTCCTTAAAATTATATACATATAGCATTAATTAATTACGACAGTAACACTAACAAACAATATCAATCTCTTAATGCTATTACGGGAGCAATATTATTTTTTACCCTATCTTTAGCTAACCCATACAAACTGAATGTTTTACCTACTCGTATGTATAACCTATGTATAACTATGTACCTATGTATAACTGCCCCTGTAAAAAACATGGTGTGCTCAAATCTAAGCCACAGACATCGTTTTGCCTTGGGACTTATTGATAATCATTTTTTTGTTTAAGCCCATGAGAAATAGCGTGGTACTTTTGAATAGAGTAATGTTCTTGCAAGGGCACCAAAATTATCCGCACGATTACATAATTCAAAAAATTCAGTGAGTGTATTTTTTTGTTGGTTTATAGCACGATCAATCTCTGTCTCGTTCGCGAAAAATACACGCTGACCGTTTTCAAGATGAACGGCTAAATGAAATCCCGTTCGTGAATAGGAAAACCAAAGACACTCCAAGCAGCTTCATTGGAGCTGATGTACCGACCAATTTGGTAGAGCGGTATTTCATCGTTTTTATTCACTGGTGGTGCAATCACATTGGTATTTTCCACTTTAAACACAGCCTTATCACTGCCTTTATGGACATACTTGCAAATGTATTTGAGGCTCTTCACAGAACTGCATTGTATGTCTTGCTCAGCAGAGACCCAATATGGCACCACCCAACGATTGTCAATGTCAATATCTATGTTGCTGATGTTTTTTAAATCTTTAGGGAATTATATACATTTTCCATATAAATTTTGGCCATTTAAATTAATGGTAAATTTAATTTTGGCCATTGACAATAATTTAATAAATTAAGAGTACAGCATGGATCATGTTTGCTGTAACAATATCAAACAACGATCGGTCAATAGAGAGATCTGGAATTTCCGTAGAAATTATTTTATCGATTTCTTCATGAGGATTTTGTCGATTGACCAAACCAAAATGTGTGTATGAGGTAATCCTCGCTTTTGCCACTAAACCGAATGCAGCCAGCATCGTGTGGGACCGAATACATGTAATTTAGTAATGAAACTCATTAAAGACTTCAACTATGATTGAACACACGACTTACAGCACTGAACACACGTGCTGTAATGTCATGAAGATGTATTTGTATCTAAACTCTTCTGGGAAACTAACCTATAAAGCTCGTTATCGCAAGTAAACATTGCTGTTTTTGTCTAAGAGATCTTGCTGCTCCTTTTGTTTTTCTTCAAACTTACTAAATAATTAATAATGGTAAATTCCGCACACCACTTTTTATAGCTGTATTAATTTTAAATGATTAACTCCGTTATAAGCGTATAGGAATTGTTTACAATTCGTTATGACGGGTGACAAAATGACATTGATAGAATGTTACCATTTAAAAAGTTTCAATTAAAGGTCAACTGGCGGGGATAACTTACCAAGTGATAAATGATCAGTTATCGAGCAGGATGAAAAATGATTAACACGTTGAGCGTCATGGAAAAGACGATGTATTTTTGCATGGGGCCGAAGCATTTTTCCTAGAATGATACATAAATTGCAAAATAAATAAATAAAAAATTTAATTTTGGCCATTGACAATAATTTAGAGAGCGGTAGATACGTACCGCCGACAGCCCACTACCTGAAGGAGTAGGGGGATGTCGTGTTATGACCGCCACGTCAATCCATTCATACCTCTCCTGTCCCTTGCATCTCCAGCCCTCAGTTTTGCTCTTGGCTACTTGGCGTTCAGACCTCTTCTTCTTCTCCAAGCACCCCCCAAATTAAAAAATAAAATAAAAAATACTGCCAATTGCATTGGTGAATTGGTTGGGACCGGAGGGTCCCCCCCATACGCCTTGAAATCTCACCCTCGGCGGGCGGGCCCCTCGCCCAGAACAACCTTTTAGCTAGCGGGAGCGGGCGATACCTGGAGACCTCCTTGGCCCCAGCCAACAGTCCAACCGCGGTACGATCGTACCGCTTGGCGCTCAACTTATTACTAAAATGACTATTAAAAAATATGGGTTGATGATAGAAGGATGAACATGTCGGTTGTATGTATTTTTTAATGCCACATTATAAAAGAATTTAAAAAAAATTTTGTCCACAAAAAAAAAATATTAGGGATGGACAACCCTCATCACTTAGGGGTGTGAAAAATAGATAGTAGCCGATTCTCAGACCTACTGAATATGCATAAAATTTCATGAAAATCGGTCAAGCCGTTTCGGAGGAGTAAGGTAACTAACATTGTGACACGAGAATTTTATATATAAGATTACTTTCTTATTCTTAATTGGATATTTTTACTTAATTTAATAATGAAGGTAAATTAAATAATATAAATAAAATAATGACAATGTACTCGTTCTCATAGTTTAGGGGGCACCGTTACTGGGGGACCTAGACGCTTGGGAGTCAATAGGGAGAGGGCAGGGTTGGGCGACTTCCTCCCCCCAACTAGAAATTTTAAGAACAAAAATCCACAAATTAAATAAATTCGTATTCATTTAATATATTTTTAAGCATTATGGACACAAATCTTTAAACTTTTAAATATCAATAAGCTTTATTTGAAAAATTAATAAAGCCTTAAAAGGTAAAAATACCTTGAACCCTTCTCTCAGACATAAGAATTTTATCTGCCTGTTTTTGACACAGAACAAATTGTCCCAATATAAATGTTCTTTGAATATGTAACTTAAATAAGAATTAAAAACTGTAAAATTTAAAAAACAAAATGTAAGGGGGCTTGAATTGCAGGAAGTAAAAAATTTGAGAAACTCTGACTTAAAAAATTCCACTAATTTCATAATTTCAAAATCAACTGTTATTAAATACAATGGTTACTTAGATATACGTTTTACTTATGTATATATTCTTCAACTGATTTACACACAATTTTTCTTAATGACAGATATGACAACGTCTATATTAACTCTACCCTTTAAAGATTATATATATTCTATATATTTTTTTCCGAACGATGGACATTTAGAGCATCTCGTTCTTAGGCTTCTAACAACAATGCTCACGTCTTCTCTATGAATAAAAATCCCAATTAGACGAAATCTTTGCTGTGACGAAATCACGGGCATATTCCTAATTTCAGTTCAGTACGATTTATCGATATAGCTAGTTATATCACGAGACTTGGTTATTTGGACTCAGAGGACTCCTATACTTGCATTTCCGTTTAAAACTGGAAGTAGAGATTTATTGCGATCGCATTGATTTCCGCTACTGTATATGTTTATTTTAAATGTTATTTTTATTCTTGCTTTGGATGTTATTTTTATTCTCAGATTTTACGGTGAATATTCACATTTTTTGTGAACATTTAAATTTTTTCTTGAGAATATATTTTTGTTTATAGGAAAATTTGTGACTAAAATTGTACTCAGGGTGGGGGTCACGACCCCCTCAAATATTTTGGCTTTTTAAATTTTTTTATATTTTTAAACGAATAATGCTATTGGGTTGTCACTATAGCCTAAACTTCTTACGGTTGTTTAGGTCGCAGTCCTTCTTAATACAATGTAATAATCTCATACAAAAATGTTTTTTTTTTTAATCTTTATTTATTCCAGCTCGGCTTCTTAAAGCCATACATGGGAAAAATGGTTTTGTCAGCCACGTGATTATAAGACCGGAGGGTGAAGACTAGGGATGGGGAGTGACTGGCGTACCTGTGACTTACCGGTCGCCAGTAGTCACTGTGACCAAAATTTACAAGTAACAGTCTCTGGAAGATTTGTCACTCCAAGAATTCACAGGGACTCTACTTGTCCCTGTGACTTCACTGTGACCGACGCCGCAGATCTCCCACTACACCTCCCTTCCTGCCACTGTTCTCAGCAATTCGGGAAACTTCCCGGTCACATAAAAAACAAATCCACTTTAATAAAAAAAACTTTAGTCTTTCTAAAATTCACCACTTACTTTTACTTAGGCATAATCAACTCTCTTATCTTCGATTAAAAAATCAAAACAAATTATTTTATTGCTAAGTTTAAAATTCGACCGCTTACTTTTTAGTTAATTATAACTGAATCTTTATTTATTTTTACCATCAAATGAATAAAATATTTTTTTAAGGGCAAAGATTATTTAAGATTAACTTATATTTTTTACATTAAAAAAATATACATTTACAACTACCATACACAAAGTAAAATTGTGCCTTTTTCAATATAAAATAAAAAAAATATTCGATGTAAAGTAAATAATTGTAATATTTATACAAAATGTAATCTATGTAGTATCAATTGTTTTACGATAACGGAACATTATGGGGTTAATGTCACAAATTTTCGGATAGAGCAAATAGCCCCTAGAAGCGCAGGTAGCACATGAATTCACGTGATATAAATAGACGTGCACGCCGCCGCGCCGCGCCGCCGCCGCCGGATGATTTTAACTGCGCCGAGCCGCCGCCGATGAAGGTGGCGCGCCGCATGTGCAACACTAGCAGAGCAGGGTGTTTTTGTGCTTGGCGTTGATATTATTGGCAACAGAGTTTTTCTTTAAGGCCTATTTGCAGACCTTCATAAAGCTACGAGAAAAGTGATCAGCGGATATGAAATGTTTTTAGGACATGTCACGTCATACCTCAACCGCCGCATCGCAACAGCAAGAATTGGTTGCAACATGTTGTTTCTAATTTTCTGCGGTGTAATTACCCTAATCGGATTATTATCTGTTCTCGTTATTGTTTAAATGACTGATAAGGAATTCCATAAGTTCTTTTATTTACACTCATTTTCCCCCTCAAAAAAAAGTAAAACATTAATTTTATTTATTATTAATTTTTTAACGACTACTACCACTTATGCTTTTTACTTAAACAATCATCAGTGCTATATATATCTATTTCATCAGTGCTGTTGTATTCCATCTCAGTGATCCAGTATGTTTCAGATGAATCCTATAATACTCCACCATTTAACCCCTCCCTCCGTCATATCTCCATCTCCTTTCCCATATGACTAATGTTCTTCTAACCTGTCATGTTAACGCCCAGTCCCTTCTAACCCATATTGATGCATTCCAAGATTTTTTTCTCCACAACTTTTACCGTATAATTGCAATCTCCGAAACTTGGTTGAAACACACCATCCTACCCAAGTTAGCCTCCCTAACTACACCCTGCTCCGCCATGATAGAGTGTATAAGACTAGTGGTGGAGTAGGTCTCTTTGTCCACGATAGCCTTAAATAAAAAATTCTCCTTCTTTTCCCCACTTCTTTTTCCCCGCATAATGAATATCTGTTTGCTGAAATATCCACCTCCCCACCTCCGTACTCTTTGGTTTCATCTACCTGCCTCCGAAAGTTACCTTTGATGAAACATTCGAGGCCATCCTTTACAACATGATCTCTTGATATTCCAAAATTTTTCTCTCCGGAGACCTCAACACCAATCTCCAGATACCTTCTCCTAACCAAGCCTATATTTCAAATATCTTCTATTCCCTTATTTATAGTCCCTTACGACCCGACTCTTAACACCCAGCACTCCATCACTTGGCTTGTCGTTTATGCTCTCGATTCCCTAAAAAACTCCTCGCCTTAACACATTCGGTTCCTTTACAGTCTTCCCACGACCTCATACAATTATCCTATAACCTTCCCATCCTGCTGTTTTCCTCCACAACTAAATCCTTTCGAAACCTTGATTTCCTATCACCTGCAATCCTAGCGCCTGATCTTGAGATGATCCAATAGGACCCCATTTACACCTAAAACGCCATTGACTCCAGGGCGGAAACCCTTACCACTTAAATTCATACCATCCTAGAAGAGACGCAGCTAGAAGAAGATTTTAGGGCACCTGACTTTCTGAAGATTATACTACCATCAAGCTCCTCCGAAATAGCACTCAATCCTTAATATACCGCGCCAAATCTTTCAGCAATCCTTATCCAGTACCCCCGACTCCAAAGCAAAATGGGTAATTCTCCGCACCTGTCCTTAGGTAAACCCACTCAAAACCAATCAATTCCATTTTCAGCCGATGCACTCAATTCTCACTTTGTCTCCAACACCCCCCACCTAAAGGTGTACCTCAGAGTTCCTCTTTGTCCCCCACGCTTTTTTCTATCTGTATCAATGAACTTCCATCCTCCACCCATCGCTGTCAATACCATCTATATGCCGATGATGCCCAGCTTTATCTCTCCTTTGCCCCGCTGATTCCTAGGACGATATCCTAAAAATACAGGAAAATAGCGACAGAATATGTGCTTGGGCAAACCTCAACGAATTCACTCTGAACGCGAAGCAGACGAAAGCCACCATGATTGGATCATCCCTTTCTCCTCAAATCAACTTCTGTCGCTCCAAATCTAGTCCTGAACAATTCATCTATCTCATTCCACAATTCTGTCAAAAACCTTGGCGTTACCTTCGATCAATCCCTCTCTTGGAAACCACATATCTCACAAATTTCCCGTCGCACTATCTCTACCCGGAAACAGTTCAACCGTCCTCTCTCATCTTTCCCCACTTTGACTACGGCTGTATGGTGTACAGCGGACTGTCTGGGGCACTCGAAGCCAATCTTAAACACCTAATGAATTATGCAATACGTTTTGTTCCTATACCAGGCCATCAGAACTTAATGACCCTACTATATCCTACAGAGCCTCTAATTTAAATCCTTCAACCAATCCCGCCAAACTAGATCCCGTACGTCCGATATATATCCTCCATCCCATCGAACTTATACATACAAATCCTTCATAATGCAAGCAACATCCCTCTGGAACTCGATCCCCTCCGTTATCCGACACGCTCCATTAACTTCCAGTTTCAAATCGCTCCTCTTCGTGATCCTATTCAACTTCCAATTCAACTGATCACTGAAGGAACACGATGGATCTTTAGAAGTAGGAGGGGGGTAAAGAAAGTTCTAAGCCTGATATACATACATATACAAATATATTTTCATCTTACATATTTTTATTTTTCAATATAGTCCCCTACAACAGAAACACACTTTTTCCACCGCTTCTCTAACATCTGTAACCCTGGCAAAATTTTTTTTTAGAAACCTTCCAAAACGACTTTGAGAGCTGAGATCACCTCATCGTCTGACGAAAACACTCTCCCAAACAAATGTTTTTTCATATTAGGGAAGAGGTAGAAGTCTGAGGGGGCCTGGTCTGGCGAGTAGGGTGGGTGCGGGAGCAGCTTGGCCGTCTCCGTGGTAACTCTTGATTTGTGGACGGGAGTTTTGTTCTGCAGTAGCAGCACACCTTCGGTGATCTTTCCTCGGCGTTTCTCTTTGATGGTCTCTCGCAGTTTCACGAGAAGGTCTGCATAGTATTGCCCTGTTTATTATCATGCCATGCTGCAGAAAATGCCAGCAAAACTCCTTCCGAGATTAACGTCGCCCAGATCGGTCATCATCTTCGAGGTTTCCTCGGCCAGCTTTGAAGAGTGTGGCCCACTTTTTGACAGTGGCATACGATGGGGCAGAGTTCCTCAATTTTGCATATGTCTTCAAAATTTTCCCTCGGCCCCATCCCATTTTTTACAAAATATTTTATTACTGCACGATGCTCAAAATTAGACATTTTTAAAGCGACCTGTAACTCACAACAGTCTGAAAGAAACTGACCTGAATTGATAGGTGGAATTAGAGAGATAAGAACTTATTATAAGCAAACAATGACCTTTAACCCCATTCAGCTAATCTGTTTTCATTTCATTTCAAAAACTAGTTATTTATGTCACAAGACTGTAAAGTATGTTTTTTACAAGTGAAACTCCTTAAATGTACGGCCTTAGCATTAAAAATTCAATTCAACAAATAAAATAATAAATGAGTACTCCCAGATGCGTCCGCAGGATTTCCTCTAGGGGGGGCAGGCTGATAAAATTTTAGAAAAGGTCGAGTACTTATTCTGACCGTAAGGCTCAATTAATTATCAAAATAAAACTTACTGATATTTAAATGTTATAATAAGTGTTTATATAATGCTTTATAAATATAGTAAATGAATAGGAATTTATTTATTGGTAGTTTTTGTTTCTCAAAATTTGTAGAGGGGGGCAGCTGCCTTCGCCTGCGTACGCCCATGATACAAAAATCTCGCGAGCATCGGCGCGCCGGTATGCGCTGCCGCCGCCGGTAAAAAATCATCAGCGGCCCGCCGCCGAAGATTTTTCTGTGGCGCGCATGTCTAGATATAAACCATATTTAGATTTGTTTTTCTTCGTATTACATTAGACCTTGCATTTTGGAAACTGTTTTATCAGTGCAGTTTAATTAAATTAATAAATTACTAAGTTAATATTTTCTAATAAGTTAATGAGAATTTGAGAATCTTATTGATTAATGCCAAAACTCTCCAATTATAACCTTAGAGCGAGGTTACTATTCACTGTTGACGTCATTCCCTCAACAGTGACTAAGTCACTGGTATTTGTCACTGTGACTTTTAGGCCCGGTGCACACGGACGACACTTTTCTGCGATCCGGACTATAAGCCAGGTCAGGGGTACCTGGAGTACAATGGACCGACCGGATTTACCATTATACTCCAGGTACCCCTGACCTGGCTTATAGTCCGGATCGCAGAAAAGTGTCGTCCGTGTGCATCGGGCCTTAAGAAGCAGTCACTAGTCACTGCAGTGACAGAAAATGACTGTCACACCCCACCACTAGTGAAGACCCCCTACCCAAATTTCCTGATATATTCGTCCCTGATTATTATATCACTGGTGTGAGAAAGACCGACTCGGTCCCATCCGTATGGGAACCTTAAGGAGAGGTCATAAGGGATCAGTACTAATTATTATGCAACAGATAGTTCTCTAGAACTAGATTCTTTAAACCTGTTACTAGGAATGGGTCGGTGGAACTGGATCGGGAACGAGAACCTAATCTCGCTGTGGAACTTCCAGTTGGAAGTTCCACTGTCTGCTCCACGAGCGTTCCAGTGACGGTTCCACGGACTGCTCCTACTCCGGTTCCACTGTCTGCTCCACGAGCGTTCCAGTGACGGTTCCACTGTCTGCTCCACGAGCGTTCCAGTGACGGTTCCACGGACTGCTCCAACTCCGGTTCCACTGTCTGCTCCACGAGCGTTCCAGTGACGGTTCCACTGTCTGCTCCACCTCCGGTTCCACTTACTGCTCCACTATCTGCTCCAACGCCGGTTCCATTACCTGCTCCAGGACTGTTCCATTAGCATTCCACTCACGATACTCCCCGATCTTTAGGGAAGATGAGCCCTTTTTTTAGCAAAAGAAATTGTAAAATAAAACATATTATTTTGGGATTTAATTAAAATTATTAAAGATCATAATATTGGCTTAGGCATTAATGTTGAAAATACCGCAGTATTGTAAAATAATTGGGTAATATAGTAAAACATGTATTAGAGGAAAGTAAAATTATGCAAAATACATACATAAAATAAATTATTTTGAATACATGACAATACATGGTATAAGATTGATTTTAAAGCTAGATAAGAATCATTTAGACTAAACAATAAAATATACAGAGGAGGGTCAAAAACAACTTTATTTGCTGTGCAGTTGCTAAGAATTAAAAAATAATTTTCATTTAATAGGGGCCTGTCGCATTTTATTGAAATTAAAAAAAAAAAAATCATGAAGAAATTTTATACATTGAGAATGTAATAGAGAGGAAGTAAAACTTCCCTGCCTTAGTGAAATAATGTAAATTAGCCTGGCATTATAGAAGTAGATTGGTGGAGTTTAATACGAAATTCATATAATAGATTTGTAATATTTGTTAATTTATTTACCATCACTTTATGCTACTAAGATTGATCAGGCGATGCTACAAAGCTAAATTTTGCCTTTCCAGGTATAATTATGATAGAGATCTTTAAAAAGTGCCTGACATCGCACAGGCTTGGAGCTTTCATTTTACTTTACCTTCTAAGGACAACATGACCAAGGATTTTTTACTCCCTTTAAAAAATCCTAGGGCAACATGGTGGGATGAGATCCTGTGACTTGCTATACTAATGAGATCCTGGGATTTGCTATACTAACTACTACACCACCAGTGACAGATGTATTATATATATATATATATATATATATATATATATATATATATATATATATAT
The DNA here is from genome assembly GCA_911387785.2 of Aelia acuminata. Classification (NCBI taxonomy): domain Eukaryota; kingdom Metazoa; phylum Arthropoda; class Insecta; order Hemiptera; family Pentatomidae; genus Aelia; species Aelia acuminata. The sequence goes on along the minus strand of OU426982.1, from coordinate 86,327,475 downwards.
ATATATAAAATTCATTGATCTCAAAAATCTGTGTTGTGGTGAGATTAATTTATATTCTAATGATTATTAGAAAATGTGGGATTATTTTTATCTTCATATTACCATTTTTGGCACTTTGTACATGGAAGTACAATGTTATGATAAGGATATACATCTACATATATATCTTTTTCAGGAAATTGTAAACAGTATCTCAAAATTAATAAGGGCAACTGACAGTCCTAATGACCTACGTCTCAGCAATGTTGTTTGATTATATTTGAATGAGAAGAGTATAAAATATTACAATTATTATTAAAGCATCATTTTAGAAAGAAGTTTCAACTAAATGATAATTGGATGCTATTAGACAACTAATCTCACCTATATTTTGAAACAAAATTTGCCTAATTCTAATTACAACTCTTCTTTCCCAGTCCTTACCAACATTATTCAAAACAATTTCCAAACAAAACACCAATATTGGTCAATAATGCATATATTCCAAAGTAATGAATGTATAAAAAGGAGAAAGGCTTGATGGAAATAAAATATAACATTTTGAAAAAATTGTACAAAAATAAAATATTCTATTTATACAATTTTAAGTAATTTAAGTATACGTATTAATACTTCAATACATACAAACAAGTTTAAAAGATATATTAATTCATATAGAATTATTATTTACACATTATAAAATTACTATTTATTTATTAAATATAATAATCTTCATTGTTGTTGATGAACAGCAACATCCTGGCATTTTGTGGAGACAATTGGCTTGGTCTCTTTGAAAGAAACATGCCTGCTTTTGAAAAGAGCTGTTGGCATGGAACAGATTTAGCTGTTATGCAAAGGTGTTCCTCTGCTACTAGTGAGAGCCATGGAAAGTCTTGCCGATTTGTATACCACCATCTTATTGGGTCTTCATGCAGTAGAATTGAAGGGATGGGAGGAAATTAAGTTTTTGGTAATTTAAAAATTCGAACCACTGCTTACTGTTAATGTTGAGAAAACAATAAAGTACTAAACAAATATTAAAAGTCTATATAAAATTTGCATTTTAAAGTTTTGACCTTGCCGATTTGGAAGTTTTTAACCAGTTCTATGTAGAGTATATATTATATTATTGAAAAAATTGTTCCTAACAAATTTAAATTGTTAAAAGGCCTCCCAATAATTAGCTCTATACCTAAATTTATGTATGTAGATATATAGCTCATAATAATTACACACAAAAATTTGTAAGCCAAATGAGCTGCTTGAATGTTGTAAACTGTGGCAAAGGTACATTACAAAAATCACCAAGCACACCAAACATTATAAGAAAAGTATTCCTAAGTATAAAAATAAGGCAGCATTAGTGTAACACTGTAAACAGAAAAAAAATTTATAGATGATAATAATCAGAATCAATAGCTAATGAAAAAATAAAATTAGCTTTCAATTTTAAATTATACAAAAAGGTTTAACTAATCAACCTGGTCCCCCTGATCAACTAGTGCTAAATCCCCCCCCCCCGGTCATCATTTTTGGGTTTTTCTATTTCCATGTGTAAAGCAATGGAACAGTGGAACTGTATCGGTAATTTGGAACTGTTCCATTCGTGGAACGGTACGGGTTGGAACAGCTCCATTAAGTATCGGGAACGACCCATCCCTAGCTACATTCACATCCGTTCCTTGTGTTCACTACGAGTTTAGAGATATATGTGAGTGATTATTAATATAATGGGCCGTTCCCGGAGGTACTGCAATACCGGGTCAACCCGCGACAGAGGTGGAGCAAGCCCCTAGCACTCCGTCATTTTCCAAAAATCAGTTTAATCTTCTGGACTTCCGATGGAAGTCGTACCAGAGATTAAGCTGATAAGAACAGATACTACACTTTGATCTTAGCCAATAGGCCGAGAAGCGATAACTGCCGACCCATTTCAACACTAATTTAATTCCCTAATGAATCCCCATAGCGGTGGGAGCAAGCGGCGCACCGATAAATAACTTCCAACTCACGATATTCAACATTATCGCCTCTGTTACCACTATATTGACTGCATCTTCATCCGGCCATCCATTAAATACACCTAGGATACTAAGAATAACAAATACTTCCAAAGGAAAACGAGTGCGTACGTATTTTACTTCGCGCAGTCACGCTTGTGGTGCACCCTCGGAGCGAATAATGAAACTAATCCGATGAGACGAGAGGTGGATAGGAACAGCAACTTTTACTATTTTAGAAAAGGTACATATAGTACAAAAATATAATTAAAATTTATAATAATATAATTACTAGTAGGTTTTCTATTAAAAACTAATATACCTTTAAAAAAAAAAAAAAAATCAGTATATTTAAAAATTTATTTCTCAGACCGATTTTAGTTAACGGAAAATGTTTTTGAGATTGATGCCCACAAGGTTTACTTAATTTCTACTGCAAGGCAACAAGGAATTAAAATAAACGAAATCTATACCAATAAACGAAAGGTATCTATAACATTGAACGAAAATTTCTTGAAGGAAATCATTAACACCAGATAAAATCAGAACAAAGCTTAAGCAAATCAAACATTTATAATTATATATATCTGAGTGTGTGTGTATTTAGATTACTTTAAATTACTTATGTAATAGCCACCAAACTACCACCATAATATACATAAAAAATTATAATTATAATATATTCTAAATTTTTTAATATATTATACCTATATATTACTACTAATATTACTGGAAAACTGAAATTTTTGTTTTGAGAAATGATTTATTTTTTTTCCCTTTTATTTGATTATTAAATCAATTCATATTTTATATTTAGCCATTTCTTGTAACTAAGGATAATAATAGAAGTTATTTACTTCAAATAAACAAAATAAAAAGTACTTCATAGGAAAATTTCTTCCTTAGCCATTTAAGCATAGTAATAAAATTTAAAAAATGAGTCCACCAATAAAATAAATATTACATTTAAAATTAACTGAATTAATATTACAGATTCAATGTGTAATATTTTTATTTATAACATTATCACCACACCCATTACAAAAAAAAACTTGTTTGAATCCAGATGTGATAAAAAACGAAATCACAAAAAAAAAAAAAATTATTCTTTTTATTAATAAAAAACTTTAGTATCAAATGAAGTATACTATATTCCTAAAATTTAAATTATTATTACTTATCCTTAAAAAATATTTCTAAAGAACATTATATCCAAAATTGAAGAAGAAAAGCTATTTTACATGCAAACTATAATTACAATGCTTGTACTTTTACATTATAGTATTTATAATAATATTTGAATTTTACTGACAGCTATATAGTTACATAATAATAAATAAAAACTGAAGAGAAATCACTCCAATTCCGACTCAATTTAGCAGTTGACAACTTTTCAACTTATTTAAATTTTTCTTCACTGCACATTGAATGACTAAGGTGTATGTTTAACCACTTCTTGTAAGGGACAAATAGTATTCAGAGTAATTGTATATAACAGGTCAATGGAAATTTCCTTTTCCAAATAAAAACAAAAATACCAGGATGCCATGCCATAGTGCACTGCCTGGCAAAGGGTTAAAGAACCAATGCTATCCATGCCCATAAGAAAAAAGGTGTTAGCCTGAGATGAAGATATAATTCTTTATTTTTAAGAATTTTAGCCTTATATTCATATAAATAATTTTTGCATTGCTATGTATAATCTTCTTTTTTTCAGGAATTCCGGATAATACAGAAAAGGTTTCAACGAGAATAGTTTATGTATTTCTGCTTATTGTATCTTTCTTCGTAGCCGTGTACTATAACACAGCGATATTGAATGGTCTCTTGCTACCAGCCCCAAATGCTATACAAGATATAGAACAGTTGCTAAAGAGTGATATAAAATTGGGCATGTTGGACATACCTTACCTTCGAAATGAATTGGTACGTTTATTCATCTAACTTTCCAATATAACCTGATGTAAAAATATAACTTCCACAAAAAGATACAATGTAGAAGTGGAAAATAGTTGATTTTTTTTAGTTCAACTGGGATGATTAGTTGTCAGGAGTTTCTGATTAATTGTCAGTCATATAATTTCTTTCATATATTACAATATATTTTATTAAGTCATATGATTTCTCTGTTAGGTAGGAAAAAAAAAAAAGACACTGAACTGCTGTAGTCAAGGTTCCTAGATCAAGTCTGGTTATGGCAGGATATCATTTCTATTCTGTCGCACATTGTCTCTAGGGCCTAAAGACCCTTCTAAGGCAACCCCAGCTTCTAAAAAGTTGGTACTCTTAATGGAAAAATAAAGGGGGGGGGGGGTCTGGTGTTGAGCATGATTAAAGTAAATCACCTTCATGCAGGCCTGCTAACCAAGAAACATAACTCCATTACACAGCACTGAACTCAAGACCCTTCATGGGCTCTGGAGGTAGTTTTTTTTGCTTACATTTCGAAACCTCTGACAATTAGTAGTCTCAACAGAAATAAATATTTATATTATCATACAACTATATTTATGAAAAATTTACAGATTCAAAACGATACCATGACAATAAGAGTACGAGAAAAAATAGCAAAAGCAAAGCCAAAACAAATCTTCTACAGTGTTCCAGATGGTGTCAGGATGATAAAAAAAGGGAAATTCGCTTTATTCACTGAAGATGAGGCAATTTATACAGAAATATTGCATCAGATGACTGATGCAGAGGTTTGTTCGGTATCTGAAGTGCTAAAATACAACCCTTTTCATGTCGGTGCAGTAGCAAAGAAAAATTCTCCATACAAAGAGTTGTTCAACAGAGCGTGAGTATTAAAATTTTATACCACCTCCTTGAGCAAATCACTAGTTCAAAATACATAATTGCAGAGTTATGCTTAAACAGCTATAATAGGTACTACAATAAAATAAAATGGACAGAGAAAAAAATATTTTTTCAAATATTTTAGCAACTAAACAAAGTTCAATTTAAGAAGTAGATAAGAGGAACTCATAGATAAAAAATGATGTTTTCACCCTTAGACAGTAACATCCATCTGACGCAAGCTCAGGATAACATCCTATCTCTGGGACTAAGTTACTTTTTGTACTTATATCTTTAATAATTCTTGGAATTGTAGCTTTCTGTTTAGGTTACTATATTAGGTACTATAGTTAACTATATACTATAGGTTACTAAGTATGAAACCAACACACATACATATTTATATTTTTTTCTCATGTTATTAAGATTCATGTCAATGATAATGAATAAAATCTACAAAATAAGGTATATTTATAGGCATAGTCCAAAAAAATAATAAAAGAAAAAAAATTGACTAATGGCAAATAGTTACATGGTTGAAAGTTAAAATTTGACCCATTTATAAATGTCTACAATTTTTTTTTATTTTATTAGGAACAGTCAAACAAATCGATGTTTCGCACTTCATGCACTTTTAATTAGTCATCCTATTTTTTGTGAAGGCAACATCTCGTCAATTTTTTCTTTTCTCCAACATGTCTCTTTTCAATAATTAACTATGCGTCATCTAAGAGATCCTACAGCATTCTGTGTTAGTTACATTTAGAGGAACATAGTTTTATTTTTCACTAATTAATTGGTCACTTTTAACTAATTAATTACTATAAGAACTTTGTTACTTATATGCCATCTAAGAGAGCCTTACTGTAATGTAGGCTAGTCACATTTAGTGGAATATTGGTTCAATTTTTCTGACATTTTTACATCTGAAGGAAGTTAAAATCGTTAAGATTGAACAAAAAATATACATATACATTTAATAGAACACAAAGAATCCATGTGCATGTATTAAAAAAAATACTATTAGAGTAACATCTGTCTGACAGGCGGATATAAATAAATAATTTTTAAGATAACATCCACCTCTCAGACGGCATTGTTTTTTTTAATGGTGAAAATTTAGAGTCTCCCAGAAAAAGGAACATAACAGAGGCAACTAACTGAATGAAGCATAATTAGAAGATGGTGGTCCCAAAAAAGAAATTATGCACCATAGTGTGACATTTGGGCGAATATTATCCTTAAAGGGTTTATATTTTGATACTACCTTAATTTATATTAAAATTATTGATAACAACAATTCAAGATGGAATGATTCATGTTAACTTATATTATTGACGATTATTATTATTTCTATGTTTTTCTTTTAGTTTTGCTGTAATGAGAGAAAGAGGAATTCTTAAACGACAACTGGAACATTGGTTGGTGAAAAAACCTGAGTGTAACTGGAAGCAAGATGCCTTAAGTCTTAGTATGGAACCACTAGCATTAGCATACGCACTTTTCAGCTTTGGTGCCATTTTTTCATTTTTTATTCTTGGATTTGAAATTATTCATTGTAAAAAAAAAGAAAAAAAAACTGCTGAATAAGTCATTTGATTATAATAGTGAATGATAGAAAACACAAGTGTTAATCATTACATCTTAAAAAATACTTATTTAATTACCTCTAATCTTGCTTTACTACAACACATACTTCTCGGTTTTAACTAATGTTTAGAAAAAAATAAGCTACTCTAGAGAAATAAATTCACTGTCTGCTCAAATGCTGTAGAACCTTCTCAATTCTTATTCAGAAAAAAAAGAGAAACTGTTAGCAAATGTTTAGGCTACCAAAAATAACAGTTGCTCAAAGACAGGAAGAGATGGAGTGGGAGTAGGAAGTTAATCAAGCAATGAATGAACATACTTAATAACAACTATGCTGAAATAAGAGTTAACTTGGCACAATAATATAAAATAGTACAGTTTTCTCAAAGTGTTTATGAACATACATAAATAAAATGTTAGCCTGTAATTAAATTATTTTAGAATTTTTGAACTAGTACTGACTTATATATGCAATACATAACTGAACATAGTAAGAGTTGACATAATTAATAATTAGCTTAACTTATTTGAAAATAATGCATAAACTTAAACACTCTCATCAATTGTATCTATAACAACATTAAAACTTTATTCCCCCACCATTTTTTTTAAAACAGTTGATTTTAGGGGCTTAAAAATAGTACTCATTGGAATAATGCCATCTATCAACATCTATACAGAATAATTTGACTCGCTGCGATCCATCAATTTTACTTATCAGCGCTTTTAGTTAGGAATTTAGGGACCGTAACAATAAATCTTATCCAATAATTTGTAAAAGTCAAATTATTTATGATTAAACTGGATTGCTACACAACTTGCTCACTACAAAACGTTTGCAGATTGCAATTCAAAAAACCTGTAAGAACATATTTATATGTATTATTTAATGAAATTAAAAATTTTCAATTCAGTATTTTTTTTCCCCCCATCTTTTCAGGTCTCTTAGCAAATGTTTAATTTCGAAGACGACGTGGTCAAATTCCATTTTTCAAACAACTTATTTTTAAGATCTTTCACTGGACATACATATGCCTGGTGCAGCTGCAATTTTGTTATAAGATATTCATCAACAATACTTAGACTAGTAAATCATTCCAATAAAAACCAAAATCCAACCAAATAAAGAACCCATCAGTGGCGAAAAAAATTTTGGAGGAGGATTCGTAGGTAAAAAAAACAAAGTGGTTTAAAAAAAAAAAAAATAATAAAAATCTTATTAATTTTAAAATAAATAATAAGGACTTTATCAAATACTTATAAATTTATGGGTGTGTACCCAAGTTTCAGCTAAGTTTAAATTTAAATTTCATTAAAGCTTTCTTACTCCAAGGAAGTCCAACTTTATTTACAGCAGCCCACGTCGCCAAGATGTATAAATTAGATAGTTTCCATTTCTGATAGTTCCAGGTCCGTTTCCATTCCAGATAGGTTCTGGCAATAAAGTAAAATTGACTTTAGTTGGCAACTCAAATGCTTCAGGAAGGCTTCTTTCCACCATCAATAACATAGTCTCTATCAGAAACATATTTCAGGAATAAAGATATTACTGAACAGGTTTTTTTCAGCAGATCGAATAAAAAGTCAAATCTATTCACTTTTTTTTTTTTTCCTTTTTGTATCCTCAAAAATTTAAAATTTTATAAGCTATAACTACAAAGTTATTCATATTTGACACCTACAAATAATACAAAAGTAGTGAGTACAAATAATAACATAAGTTTTGAGAGAACATGGTTCATTAATAGTACTATATAACATATGATAAGTACAGAGAAAGCTATCATTGGCTGGTATTTATATAATAATAATGTTTTATTGAATAATAATAATTACAAATTATACACAAAAGAGACAAACATTGTACGGCATGGAAATCCGTCTGCCGGAAAACTTATACAAAAATTTAAACAAAAATTACTGGTACAGTGAATAAATAATAATAAATTTAAAAAAAAACAGATATAAGTAAAGAAAAAAAATAAATAAATAAAAAATAAAAATAAACAATAAGAACTAGATCCTTCTGATTAAAGTACAAATATAAAACAAGGAAATTACTACAAATTCTGATTATGGGTTAAAAAAGAAAATTCAAGTTAAGTAAGGGTTGCAAAAACAAAAGATATAAAAGCATTAAGAAATGAAAATAAAGTAAATATTACTATATAATAAAATAAAAAATTATATAAAAATAAAGAGTGAAAAGAAACGAAAGATGAATTCTGTCTATGTTGGATGGATTAAGTGGTAGCGATGGGACCATGCATGTCGAGTATAATTTACAATTTTACGGCAATCTTTTTCAGTGGGGGCATTAAGGAGAGAAATTAAAGAAGTAGTATGGACAGTACTAGAACCTAGAAACTGTATTCGGATGTTACTGAGGGCTGAACACTCTGCCAGGAAATGAAAAAGGTCCTCTTTTACGGGTAGGTTACAAAGTTGGCAATTCGTATTTTCCCTATCAAGCCATGGGGTGTAATTTAAATAAAGGAGTTCGCATCTAAGTTTAAACATCCAACATAAATCGTTCCTAGTAAGATCCCAAGAACAGCCATCTTTGAACCTAAAAATTGTGATATCATGATTTAATTCTTTATACAAAAGAAATCTATTCGAATTCCTCGCGGCCAGTTCACACTGTTCCCTATGATGGCACTTGATAGCGGTCAATAATACATCTAACTGGTCTTTCCATAACGAAACACTATCCAGAGTGCTTTCAAACCTACATGAGTATCTTTCAGCCAAATCACACCATGCTTTAAACCAAAAGATATTGCGCTTAATCACTTCTAACGCTATAATTTTAGAAAGACGGTCGTCAGCTGCATTCACCACTTTAAGACAATACTTAAAATGTAACTTTAAGGTAAACACCTCAAGCAAGTCGGTAGCTGTTTCTAAATAAACCATGTTGTTTGGCGTAGCAGGTGGCAAAGAGAACAATTTTTTAATAAAAAAGCGCTGAAATTTTTCCAACTCTTCATACCTTTGATAACCCCAAACTTGAGCTGCATAGCATACTATAGATCGGATTACAGCATCAAAAATATGTTTTTTAGCAGAGAGAGTGATTAGATCATGAGACATAAAACTTGACCAATTTCTGTTTAGCCCCATTTTAGCAGCCGATATGCGCTCTTTCAAATGGTACCTGAGAGAAAGGCGGGAGCTTAATGTAACGCCCAAATATCTGTAAGTATTCACCACTTCTATTGGCAGCCCCTTATATTTCCATTTTTCTGCAGCGGCCAGTCTACCACCATTTCTAAATACCATAATTTTGGATTTTGAGAGATTAACTGTCAGATTCCAGTTATCACAATAAGATGCCAAAAGGTGTATATTTCTCTGCAATGTAACCCTATCTTCAGCAAGCAACACGATATCATCAGCATACATCAAAATGCTGATACATGTACCTCCTATACGAACTCCTCCTTCAAGCGCAAGAGGAAGATCATCCAAATACAAAGAAAATAGAAGTGGACTGAGTAAACAACCCTGGCGTACACCACTATTCACAGAAAAAAACTCAGAAATTCCCTCAGTACCCCTGACAGCCGATTCAGATTTCGAATAAATATTTTTTAAAATATTGATAAATTTAGTGGAAACTCCTAAATTATATAATTTCAAAAATAAAGAATTTCTAGAAATGCTATCAAACGCGGCTTTGAAGTCCACAAAAAATACAAAGATTTTTTGTCCTCTCTTGAGCAGTTTAAGTTTGATAATGTTTAACAGGACAAATAAATTATCGATAGTGGAGTATCCACGTCTGAAACCTGTTTGGAATTGACTGAGGATATCATTTTCTATTACAAAAGTTTCTAATCGTTGTAGAAGAAGACCTGTAAAAATTTTTGCAGATGCATCAAGACAGGATATACCCCTATAATTTTGCACATCATTGATGTCGCCGCGTTTAAATAGAGGAAATAGAATAGATCTGCTAAAGGAGTCTGGAGTGTTGCCTGTTTCGTAAATTTGATTAAAAAGAGACAAAAGTTTAACCAAGAATATATCGGGAGCATGCTTATAGAATTCGTATGGTACTCTATCCATACCTGGGGCCTTATTGTTTTGTAGGTTACTTATTACCGACTGCAGTTCACTTAGAATTGGCTGGTATTTTCTACTGTCAAGAGCAGCAAACCATGAGACTTTACTTCTACTAAAATAATATGCCATTATTTTTATTATCAAATTCACTTGCATCTCTGGTTATACAGTCCTGATTGATTTCCAATATTTAAAGAAATAAACCGTAAAAAAATCAGCTTAAAAAAAATAATTCAAACCAAAGAAATTAGTTCTTTAAGGGAAAAAATCTTAAACCAAAGACATTAGTTCTTTAACCCTCCGTTAGTCACGTGGACCTGACAGGTGCATGATTTTTAATTTTTTGGCGCCAATTTCTAATAAAGCGCCACCGTGTAGTCTCCTCATAGATATGCTCCCCTCTTTAGTATTCCGACCAGTCAGTACCACGATGATCACCGAAGATTGCACTTCCTGTCATTAGCGGCAACATTCACCTCTGAGGTGCTTCGCAACTATCAGTGTAAGTTTTTTATTTGTTATCTTTTCTGGTTTTATGTAGTTATTTTAAAATAAAATAATAAAATAAAAACTGTTTATTGAATAAATAAGCCTTTTGCTACGTATTGTGGATGCTGCCATGATAGGAAAAGTAAATTGAAATTATAATTTAATATCAAAATATGTGAAGTACTGTATATGCTCAACCAGGTGGTCAGTTTTACCTGAAGGCAGCAAGGTCCTGGAAATACCGCCTTGTAAGTTATTGGGGCCATAAACCTGCTGTGAGAAATTCAAAATAAGTAAAACCGAAGACCGACAAACACCCAGGGAAATACCAGGGGAAGATCTGCTGGAGAAATTTTGGGCCTTAAACCCCGGTTTTTCCCGGCAAAGATATCGCTGAAGAAATATAGTGAGGGATGGGAATTTTAGGATGGCCAACCAATGAAAAGAAGTCTGGAGCCAGCCAATCAGAAGAAGTCTGAAGAGAGTGGGGGGAAAGACGACTTATAAATATAAATATAAAGTTCATTGTTAATGTAAAATTTGTTGTTTCTGCTCATATCCTTTTATTCTAAATAAATATCATTGGGTATCAATCATTTTTAGAGGTGAATAATGGATTTCACCTCACAGGTGCATAGCGACTATTGGAGTCAGGGAAAGGGGCGCGACTGATGCAGGGTTAAGGGAAAAAATGTTACTGTACTGTATGTACTGATATACTTAAAATTTTACAATACCTAAGGTTCTTATAACAGTTATTACATAAAGAAGGTTGTTCCTAAGCACTTAAAGGTGATTCTCAAACTACAGGCAAGTTTCAACTGACAAAATGTTTGATTATCATGTGTCATTTCCAAATCAATCACTATGTTTATTATCCATAAAAGAAAGTTTTAAATATTGGCTAAACGCTGATCATAGCTTTTAATTTCTTAATTTAATTAGGTAATTACACATAATTTTATTACCAATATCTTTACCACTATAAACCACCAAAATCAAAATTCACTGATAAAGATAAAAACCAACAGAGGCAAGATTAAATATAAATAACACAAATATAAAAGGGCTAATAAAGAATATAATTGGAATCGGGTTTAGTATAATCACAGTAGATAGTTATAAAAAATGTACAAAATTAATCTTTTGCCATAATACATAATAATTCAATTCAGACTATAACACATGATGATATGAGATATCGCATCAGTAGGTTCTACCTGAAACAGGTTATCAAAATTGAGCACCTCAAACCATGCTGCATGTTCTTAAAGTGCTACTTATCAAAATATAAAAATTTTATTTTATGAATGAGATAGATAATGTTAATTACTTTTTATAATACTAATGTTATATTATCTTTTTATAATTTACATTTATTTTATTATTAGAATTCACGATTTGTATTCTATGCACAATGATTTTGCTTATCCTGTCTTTAGCTAAAACAAATAGATTCGATGTTTCCCCACACATGAAGTTGATTGTTCAACGACTCATAATTGCCCAAGGGAAAAACACGGATTTTCCTAGTCCAAGCCGGAAAAAATAGATTTGGCAAACACACCTACACACCCTACAGACACCTGGTTTGATAAGGAATGTGAGGAGGTAGTAGCAGAACGGAATGCTAAGAGGTTAGTTTTCTTGAACCGAGATACTAGACATAGTAGGAAACAGTACAAAGAAGCAAAGTCAGTACTGAAGAAAAAGAAGAAACGAGCGCTAATAGAAAAGGTGAAAGCTATTGAGGCTTCGAGGAGGAATAATGAGAGGAAACAATTTTTTGAAGAAGCCAAGGCCCTAACAACAACATACAGTTACAACTCAATAATTATGAATGCCGAAGATGAGCTGCTATCTCTGGACCAGGACATACTTGAAAGATGGAGGGATCACTTCAAGAAACTCCTTAATCCCATAACTGAGGATCAGATTATGGATGACCTACCTAAGATAAAAATGATAGTGAATTGGTTCCAACGGATAGTACTGTTATACAATTAATTTTGGATCAGCTCAAAAACAATAAAGTACCTTTATCAGATAGCATCCCAGCACAATTTCTGAAAGCAGGAGGTCCGATAAAGCTGAAGAAATAATGAGAATTATAGAACAAATTTGGAACTCAGAGGAAATGTCACAAGAATGGTATAAGTCTATCATTGTGCCAATTTTTAAGAAAAAAAATGATTCAACCCAGTGCAAAAATTATAGAGGAATCAGCTAACTAAACACAGGGTATAAGGTGTTCTCAATTTTTTTATATCAAGGTGGATTTAGGGCAATTTTTCAACCATTGACCAGATATTCTCGCTTAGGCAGTTTATGGAAAAAATGAGGGAATGTAACAATAGCATGTGGCTTCATAGATTATAAAGCTGCATATGATTCTGTCATTGGGAAGGAACTGTACCAGGCTATGAGAGAAATGGAAATACCTGCTAAGCTGATCAGACTTACGATATGTCCGATGGACATAGTTGGTAAGGTCAAGATGGATGGGAAAAGAATGCGTATCCAAATCAACGAGGATAAGACCAAGATACTTATAATGAGGAAGAAGAAACCACCTCATCTGCTGAGTCATTACATACGGGAACTACAGATTTGAGAGGGTTAGAAGCTGTTTTAAGTACTAGGAATCAGCAGTTAATGACAATTTGGACGAGGGAGAAGAAGTAAACTACAGAATAATGGCCGCTAACCGAGCTTATTTCAGTCTATCTAAATTTTTTGGTAGTAGACTGCTCAATCGCACAACTAATCTCAGGATCTACAAAACACTCATCCACCCCTACTTGACATACACATCTGAAACCTGGGTAATGAGTAAAATATCAGCTGGTAATATTGATAGGTTTGAAAGGATACTAAGAAGAATTTATGGACCTATCCAGAAGAATGGTTTGTTTCAATTTTTTTGTACTTAATTTTCGACTCTGAAAAAACAAACAGCTTTACACACTGTAGGATGACCTTAGTGTCTCACAATTTGTAAGGGTACAATGGATCAGGGGCACATAATCTGGATGGGTGAAGAGAGGACAATCAAGACTATACTATGGAAAAACCGATAGATTAAGACCTCATGGAAGACCAAAGGGAAGATGGAGGGATGATGTCGCCGAGAATTTGAAGAGAATAGGTATATCCATCAGACACCCTAACGACAGGGAAGACTGGGGAAGTACAGTTGAGCAGGCCAAGGACCACTTCAAATGTCTAGTGCGTCATGAATGAATAAATTAGTTCAATATTAAGTATTAACTATGAAATTCTGGAAATTATTTCATAAGTGACCTAAAAACACAAAATAATACTGATTCTGTATTTTATTTATCAATATTTAAGAGAAGAATAAGAAACAGTCACAAATGATACTATTTGAAATATATGCTAGGATTCCCTATCCTATATAGACAGTATAAATATTAATATCAGTATGGATTTTAAAACCAGTAAAAATATTATAAAGTTAAATGATTAATAAAACATATGACCACCATAATCACTAACCATAACACTTTAGGCATATGATTTCAGGAATAAACTCAATTATGTCAATACACTGCACATTTCACATTTAGATTTGGTTTTAAAATTCTAAATTTTTAATGTTTACATTATGTTTGATTCTCATTATATTTATTATCACACTGTTAATGAAAGTAAGTACAAAAACACTTTTATGTTTTAAAAGAAATATAAATATAGTGAATAGATATTTAGCTGTGATTAAATATTTAATGTTAAAACGATAAGGGTTTGAAAGTGTTTTTTACCATCAGACTAAAGTTCTTAAAATCAATTTTGCATGTCCACAAGTTTCAATCAATAGAAAACAAAACTATAATAAAAAAATCTGGTGCGTGCGCGCAACACACAACTTTCACTTACCAACTTACTTAGATTAGAAATTGACGTGTTTTGCTAATTATCATTTCCTAAAGTCACACATTTTTCTACATTCATATCTTATTTTTGTTAATCGTTAAAGCCGTTTTTGAGTAAATAAAAAAAAAACCATGAAAATGATACAAAATTTATTAAGTAAAGTCCCCCCTCCCGTAGATCAATTTTGATGAAATTTTTACAGTCATATCTCGGGCATATAAATACATCAAATACTAAGTTTGATCAAAATCGTTAAAACCGTTTTTGAGTAAATAAAAAAAACACGTGAAAATGATACAAAATTTATTAAGTAAAGTCCCCCCTCCCGTAGATCAATTTTGATGAAATTTTTACAGTCATATCTCGGGCATATAAATACATCAAATACTAAGTTTGATCAAAATCGTTAAAACCGTTTTTGAGTAAATAAAAAAAACACGTGAAAATGATACAAAATTTATTAAGTAAAGTCCCCCCTCCCGTAGATCAATTTTGATGAAATTTTTACAGTCATATCTCGGGCATATAAATACATCAAATACCAAGTTTGATCAAAATCGTTAAAACCGTTTTTGAGTAAATAAAAAAAACACGTGAAAATGATACAAAATTTATTAAGTAAAGTCCCCCCTCCGGTTAATCAATTTTGATGAAATTTTTACAGTCATATTTGGGGCATATAAATAGATCAAATACTCAGTTTAATCAAAATCGTTAGAGCCGTTTTTGAGAAAATCGAAAAAAAACGTAAAAAGTTATTAAATAAAGTACCCCCTCCCTTTGAGCAATTTTGATGAAATTTTTGCTGTCACATCGCGGGCATATACCTACACTAAATACCCAATTTCAGGTTCCCACGGTTTATAGTTTTTGAGCTAGTCTGTTCACATACACATACACACACACACACACACACACACACACACAGACACACACACAGCGGGACTTGGTTATTTCGACTCAGGGGGTCCCAAAACGTGTATTTCCGTTGAAAACCGGAAGTCGAAAATTTTCAAGATCGCAATACTTCCGCTTACTATATATTTCATATATAGGTAAGTGAAAGTAATAACTAACAGAATCATGTAAATCATTCTTCAGAAACATTGTTGAAATACCATAAAATTAAACAAAATAAAACATAAACCAACAGAAGATAAAATAATCTAATTTATATTAAGCATTATAGGAATGCTTTAAGAAAGCAGTTATGGTTTCTAACTGTTCTACATTCAAAAGTTCCTCAATATGAGCATGTAAAAAACTCTTTGATTCACATATCTTAAATTTCTATTAATTTCAATTCAAAACTTGTAATGTAATTGATGTATGTAATTAAATTGATCATGATAGTCAGAATTCCATTTGCCATAAGGTGAACAACCCCAACCCCCAATGGGTCCTCAGCAGCACCTTAGGGGTTTACTAAGCAGGGAAGGACCCAGTCCATAGACATAGACCCTCTTGCAGAGAATCTACTTTGCAAATCTTATTCCAATATTTCAATTTCAATTATCTGAAAAAGATCAATTGCATGATATGAACTTTTCTGAGAACTGATTCACGTAAATCAATCTTTACCAAATCATAATGCAATGTATACAGATGGTTCAAAGTGTGAAAACTCATGAGGATCTTCCTTCATAACACCTAATTCAAGCCATAAGGAAAAAAATACACCATTTCGACCATAGCAGCCGCGCTATATTTTTCCATGAGAAATATACAAACAGACAATATATTAATAATTTCCAACTCAAGTGCCCTCAAGGAATTAAATAATACATTCACACCGCCCCGTCATCCAATGCATTCAAGAATAATTCTTGATGTTACCTTAAATAAACCAAACAATACACTTCGTTCAGGCCCTAAGACATGTGGGCATTAGAGGGGACAAGGGAAATAGCCGATGCTACAGCAACCTTAAGCCTCCAAGGAAGAGGCACAGCTATCCTAACAGCTCGCCCATTAAGGAATGTATGGATGGCAAAGCAATGTGGGAGGAAAGCCCAGCAATTAAATTAAAATATTTTAAGATACAAAACTTGGGCTACATCTAACCGCAGTTAACGCCATGAAGAGGGCCACTGCCTGCTATAGCAGAGGACACACGTGAATAACACATTTGACCTCATTAGAAGGGATACATGCCCCAATATCCCCAAAATGTAGTAACAGTCTAATCATTAGACCTTTAACTTTTCAAAGAATGCCATACCAAAAAATTCTGAATCAACTCCAAACAGTACTAAGAGGTGACGAATCCCTCATATATAAAGTAATCAAATTAATTATAAACAATCAATTTATGAGAAGCACTAAATCATCTATTACTTCAACTCTTCTAAACATGTATATATTGTTATTTTCTTATTATTTTATTGTATTATGTTTATTTTATTTTTTGCTGTATACCTACTTTTAGTTTACCCATTCACATTTCCCCATTTTTTCTGTCACATCCCACTGTAAATGAATATGTTATACGATAACCAACCCCAACCTCCTACTGATTATTTCTGTCTCATTCAAATATATTAAAATTAAAAATATTAATTGTTTCCCCTCTATTTTTCTTTTATATATTTTTACTTTCACTTACTTATACATGAAATATATAGTAAGGGAAAGTATTGCGATCGTGGAAAATTTCAACTTCTAGTTTTAAATAGAAATACACATTTTAGGGTCCCCTGAGTCCAAATAACCGTTTTAGGGTCCCCAGAGTCCAAATAACCGTTTTAGGGTCCCCTGAGCCCAAATGACCAACTCTCGCGAAACGGTCTGTTTATTATACTAGGGTAGGTGCAAATCTTCATAAGAGGCGGATAGGCCTGTACCTATCCGTGTGTGGGATTTTTACCCACTAAAACCACCTCCTTACACCTGTTTCCCACCCTCTACTGGACCACCGTTAGGCATTACTTCATGGAGGGGGAGTGGCTGTGTACCGCCTCATTCCATTAGGCTACGTCCTGGCTCGCCTTTCCTTCTCTTCCTTCCTAAGTTGCTTGATAGTCTGCGCTGCTAGGTGTTGTCCGGCCATCCAGTTCTCCCTGCTGATTAGCATCAGAACGACAACATTATCGTGTATGTATGTGTATGAACCGACTACCAAAGTAGGTATATGCCTTGTTTGAATTTGAAATGTTGAAAAATTTGAAGTATGTGTATGCCCCAGACGTGAAAACAAAAATTTCATAATAATTGAGTAAATAGAGCTAGTTTATTTCATAAATGTTTGAACTTTTTGAAGTTTTTTGGATTTCCTCAAAAAGGGATGTAACAATTTTGATTACACTTGTCATGTTTAATGATAATCAAGTACTCTTTAATATCTGATAGGTTTTATCAACATTTAAAAGTTCAGAAGAAGCTTAAATGGCGTAGGAAAATTGTCTTCCTACCAGTAAGGACCCTTGATTATGTTTATATGGAGAAATTAACTGTCTCTCTTTATGCCTAGTAATGAGAAATGGCTAAATATGAAATCTGAAGGAATTTGATAAACTTATACAGGATAAATTAAGAGAGGTGTTTCCACAAAATGAAAATTTCAATTACTTTTATTGAGTGCAGTAATATATAAGATATAATACGTCGTTGGAAAGCTGAGGATCTCAGAAAGAATAATATTTATTTTATAGAGTCTTACAATCAATATTTGTCTGGAAAAAAAACAGCATAAATACATTTTATATTTTAAATAATATTACGTTTATTCCAACTAGCACTTGGTAACTGTTTCGCATGTGCAGTAATTTACCAACAGCAGATTGTTATTAATAGGAATGGGATTTATATGTATTCTTCTGTACATGTATATGTATTCTGTACTTCTACCAGTTTTGAATTTGATCATATCTCCCTTACTCCCAGGTATTCCTTCCACCTTTTCGATGACCTTTTTAATTTTAGCCACGTTTTCTGTCAGTGGGACATTTTGGGACTCAAGTTGGGTAATTGCTTGAGTGAGAAATACGCAATTGTTTAATGACTGACATTTTTTTATGTTTTGAAAACTGATGGCTATATTCTTTGAACTTGTAATGAAATCCAAATTATAAATAATGTGGTTTTAAAAATCATTTTTAGTCAAATCCAAGAAACAGAGATTTATCAAAATGTGAACCAGTAGTACTGTTATATGATGGTGATAGTTATAACTCCTACTCAACATCAAATACTATAACAGTTGAACCTGGCATTTGAAAAATGTCATTTCGAAAACTTTGAAAAAAAAAAAAAGAAAAGGTAAATATTTTCATTTCTCTATTTATAAGTTACTTGATGATCTGACATGGCTTATGATATCTTTATTATTCGCCACAGTTCGTCTCGTGGGCCGAGAGACCCTCCTGGGGCAAACCCAGCCTCTATAAAGTGGGTACCCTTAATTGAAAAATTAAGGGGAAAGAACCTGGTGGTTGAGCGTGATCACGGTCAAATCACCTCCTTGCACGACCGCTGACCAAGAAACAGTACTCTTCCTTACATAGTACTGCACCCAAGACCCTTTATGGGTTGTAGTGGTACAGGTTTTTTTTTTTTTTTTTTTTTTTATTAATAAGTTACTGAAAACAGTTTCAGTTTTCTTGCTAGGAAATAACCTTGTGGTGTGGTGAGGAAATGAATAATAAAATAGAGCAGAGAGTTTCTATTCTATTGCATGTCATTATTGCTTATGTATCACTTTAGAATTAAATAAAATTATAACTTGTAAAACCAATTGGTCCACCCATCTCGTAGTAATCGGTGGACATACATAGAAAAAAAAAAACATTACAACTTAATTTAATTTTAATTATCAATTAAACATGAGTTACTCTAAAATTTAGCTTTGATCACCTTTGAATAATATGATGACTTCTAAATATTTATCTATTTTATCTGATGACCTCCACAAGATTTCTTTTTTTTAAAGATATTAAAGTTAACTTTGTTTATTACCATAAGAATTTCTTTATTGAACTGTCTACTTTGTTATGAGCTTAATATGATTCATGATTAAAATTATTGTTATTGTTTAAAATACTAATGATTAAAATCAGAACTAGTTCCCAATTGCTACTCTAAGGTGGAAGCTGATTTTAAGATTATTTAGAGTACACATTAAACGGAAACCAGATCAATACCAAAAAAGAGCAAACACTACAAAACATGATGTTTTAATTACTGAATCAATAGGTATGAAATTTCCTAAGAGAAATATTATTAAAGCGGCTTTACTATAGTAAGCAATGCTGAACTTGTAGTTAGTCATTCTGTCACCTAAAAGGTTCATATCAATCCAGATGCTCATTCATAAATACACATTTACGGATTTTATCATAAATTATGAATAAATCATAAATTATTTTATCTTTTTGTTTTTACTGCACTATTTAAAAATTTACCTTTTAATTTCCATTGAATTTAAATTTATATTATATATTGATTAAAGGTAATTGTAATGTGTTGATCAATTAGCCTTCTTATGAGTACCCATTTTGTTTAAGAATTTGTTTATTTTTATTTTTTGGCAGAGATGTAAAATAATGACTATATTTTCAAATTCAATCGAAAAAATAATTATTTGAACATAATTATATGCAAAAGAACAGCTGAAAAAAATAACCACAACAAACCGGATGAATAAATGATAAACTTTCAATAAACCATAGCCTAGCGCTTTCTGGTAGTCTGGAGCTTGAACTAAATTTTTTATTAATGTTATTTAATCATTGATTGTACTTAGCCTCGTTTTTGAGCTTCATCGGCAGGGACATTGTATACTTTGCTTTATAATATATATTGATTACTGATTAGTCATGACGCATTTTTTTTAAATACAATAAAACGACTTAATAAGGAAAACATTTTCTATATAAATGCAAATAATTCCCAAATAAAAATAATATATAAAATTATTATATATAAATAATATATGAATTCGAATATGGAAAAATGCATTAGAAATATAATTTAAAATTTGATTCCAGCAGTCTATCTACTTTAATTACTGTTAATTCCTAATGCCACAATCTACTGATATCAGTAATACAAAAGAATAGTTGGCTGTTGATACAACAGATCAGAAAAAAATATGTGAATATTGAAATTTTATTTCCTAAAAATGAGTTTGTTCATGTTTTATTGATTGATAAATAGATTATATTTATAAGTGGGAGTAAACATGATAGGGACTACTGAGGTCGATTCAGGTTCGATTTAGAGTAAGTATTCTCAAGGTGTATTGAAGCCTGCCTCCAAAATCTTTAAGAACCAATTTGGAACTAACAACATTAAATACTACATGTATAATAAAATCTACCAAAATAATAAATATGATTAATCTGTTAGTTTTAGAAACCAATAAGACAGTTCAGCGAAATATTTGAGAATTGGAATGGACAACGAAAGAAGTTATCCTGATAGTTATTATAACTATGGGGAATATAATGAATACCAGAACTACAGGTTATTATTTTATTTTATAGTATCTAATAAAGCAACTGCATATAAATATTATACACCCACTTAGTAACAATACTTTTTTTACCTCATTTTTTTTACCAATAGACATACATCATCAAGGAATGAAAATTTGCTGCAAAAGGAATCTTTTCTAAAAGCGCCTGATGAAAACAAACCCTATTATAGAGGCCAAGAAAATTTTCAAGATAGCTATTCTGATGATCAACTCTGGAATATGCAAGCAAGGAGGTAGGAGCAAATGGGTATAAATCTTGAGTATGAAATTGATTGCCAAAAGCATGTAGTTCACATAAATATAAAAATGTTTTATGTGATACATATTAAGGAGCATATACCAGGTGTGTAAATATGACAACGGAATTTTTCAAATAGCAAATAAGAGTTTATTATGATATATACTATTTTAATCGAAGTACTGCCTTTCGCTATCTATGCATTTTTCCCATCTCTCAGTCAATTTGTGGATTCCCCTCCAAAAGAATTCTTCCTCTTATGAGTCAAACTAATCACTTAGCCAATTTCGGATATCTTCATTAGAAGTGAAGTGCTGTTCAGCTAGTGCGTGTCCCATCGATGCAAATAGGTAGTAATCGGATGGGGCCAAATCTGGTGAATAAGCCGCATGCAGAAGAATTTCGCAACCAAACGATTGGATCGTTTCCTAGGTCCGTTTAGCCGAATGTGATGGGGTATTGTCATGGAGCAAGATCTCTTTTTGCATCCTTTCTTGATATTTGGGACATTTTTGGTGCAAAGCTTGATTCAAATTGATTATCTGTTGTACATAGCATTCCATATTAACAATTTCCACAGGTTTCAGCTGCTCAATGTTGATAACATCCATCTGATCACACCAAACACAGAGCATTGTCTTCCGAAGCGATTTGGCCTTGCAGTCAATGCCGATGGTTAACCTGGAGTCACCCAGGATTTTTTATTACTTTATATATATTTATTATTACTTATTCTCGAAGTAAATCCACTTTTATCACTAGTCAAAATTCATTATGTTCACCTGTCATTCAGTTGGTGAGGTACCCATTTTCCGACTTTCTGGATCTTTCCCATGACTTTCACTGTCACATGTAATTGGTCAAAAAAGTTTTTGTAGCTATTGAGAATCATCTTCATCCAACAAAGCTTCCAAATCAGTGTCTTCAAGCTTTTTTTGTGGTTTTCATGATCTTTGTTTCTGACATCGAAATCCCCATCTTGAAATTTTTTGAACCAATCTAAACATTGAGATTTGCTTAGGGCATGCTCCCTGTAAGCTTCAACAAGCATCCTATGCGATTCTGTGGCGGTTTTTTTTCAAATAGAAACAGAAAATCAATGTTTTTCGCAAATCATAATTTGTTGGCACAAAATTTGACATGTTCAAGCCACAAAACAGGGTTTTAGAATGAAACTGATATTTTTATCAATTGGAACTCTTGTAAACATGTAAAAAACAGCAGATAACACCACTGACGGATTAGTTAGAAGATTATATGGACAGCTACTTCCTATCATTGGCATATTCCGGTTTCATATTTACACACCTGGTATAGATGTATCAAACTAATGAAATGTTTAAATACATATCTAACTTATATTTCAATTATTTGTTTTTCTAAGGGTACCGAACTCTTCATATTCCATGTTTCCATTGACACAAAAGCAAAACTTAAGCCATTCCGTAGCAGATTCACAAATGCGGAATAACTTGCCTCAAAAACATGAATTGCCGCTCAAAGGGATTCTAGTAGGTGGACATAATGGAAATAATTTGGAAGGGTAATAAATACTGAGCCATTTAATTATACATATATGTTTTTTCATAAGTGTTTTATTAGAAGAAAATAGACAACACTTATTAAACTTCAGTCATCAAATTGCTGAAATAAGTTATTAAACTTCACATCAATTGATTATTACTTCATTTCATCCTTTTTTTATTTACCCAATTAATTAATATTTCAGGATGCATAGAAATAATAATCCAGAACAAGTAATGACACAAGAAAGAAAAGATACAAATCAACACAGACCTAAATCTCCACAATCAAATTACAGATTATCTTCGTACAGGAGCAATGAAAATTTTATGGCAACATTATGTGGAGGGTTTGTATATTAGATATACATTTTTGAACATCTAAAATGCAAATAATTTTGTTTAGTTTTTTATATTTTAGCAAACAATAGAAATGGTCTCTTTTAGAAATGGCTTAAATTCAATTTGAGGTCTTAACTACCATTTTATATAATTTCAGTATATGGACGCTTATCTCCATAAAGACTCATTGATCTCATTTATTTTAGATAAATAATTTAATGTAATAATTAAATGATAAAATTATTTTCAAAATAGGATAAATCCATTCCATTTAATTTTTAAGTTGATGTTTTAAAAACACTTATTATACGATCAACTAAAATAAATCATCAAAAATAAATATTTATTAACTCACTCAGCAAAACAAAAAGTTATAAAGAAGGCCTAATAACATGTCTGTAATGAAAAACTTTTAAAAGTTTAGAATTTTTTTTTTCTTCAAAGTTTTCAAATTAGATTCGCTATCAATTCTAAAGTGCTATCTTTCATTCCAGTGAACCAGTATTCGATATGGATGATAGCCAATATTATTTAATCAATGACAGAAAACAAGGACAAGAAAATGAAAAAAACTTATATGATGAATACAATGAGCAGACAGATGATGAGATATCATATAAAGACGAGAATATGTACGGTTATAATTCTGTGGATAATGACATGTACGAGACTTCACTACGTGATTTGCCTACATTCAATCCAAGAGAGAGAGCAAACGTGCAATTCCAAAAACAAATGCATGGTAATAACCACTGTGAAAAATCTGAGGGTTCAGCCTACGGCAATAATGATAATGATTATTACTTGCATCAACAACGGAATGCTCCGAGTTCATCACAAGGATACAATCAAAGCAGGTTACAAAATTTGAACAGGAGTAGAAACTTAGTGCACCCTCCTGTCAATAGACAAGAAATGTATAAGTAAGTATTGATTCAGAGAACATTATTCAAATCACTATACAGAACTGTTATCACCATATTATTAAAAGATTCATGAAGAAATTTAGATAAGTGAATTAGTATGGAGGGGGGGAGTAACTCTATTTTAGGCTGTTTTGAGTTGACCCCCACAAAAATAGCTTTCATATGGTGCTATATGTTATGTTAGGATAGATTGGTAGCACATCTATAATAAAAACACAGTATGCCTTACATGGCCACGTAAGGGTACTGAAAAAAAAAAAAAAATCAGTAAATTAAGGTACTACTTTCATTGGATTCTCACTAAATAGCAAAAGTTTCTACAAATTAATTGGTACACAAAGGAAGCTACCTCTTCCTTCAACCGTTGTAGAGCAGCAAGAGGAACTTGATAGTAAATGTTAAGACTGTAAAAGTATCTGCCACCTAACAACAATAGATTGTTACTAATTACATTATTTCTGTTTTAAATTGTATTTTATATTCATTTCCCACTTGTTTTTACCAATATTTTTATAAAACAAAATTGCGTACTCCTGTTTAAAAAAAACCAATTCTTTTTCTATGAAACACAATAAGGAGGTAGCAACGGCTTCAATTGTTCCCTCACTCCACTGAAAACATTAGAGGCTTCTTTAGACTAGAGGTTTTATACCAATCATATCTTCTATAATTTTTTAACCAATCTAAATGTTATTAAATACGAATTACCATGTATAAATTACCTTTGATTTTGTTTATATGGATAAATTAACTGTCCCTCATTATGCCTAAAAATAATAAATAGCTAAATATGAAATAAATCGATAACAATATAAAGGAGAAAAAAGAAAAATGTTCCAACAGCACTTAAAACATGTTGAACACACACATCCGCAGTAGGCTTTAATGAGAGACCATTGTTTATAAGATAAAGGCTTCCTACTCAAACGAAAGAGTTGTCAACGTGTTTTGAAACATACATATTTAATGGAAATAGTTTGTTTCCATGGTAACTAAATGAAGTTTTCAACAACTAAATATAAAATTATAAAATCAGACGCAATGGAGTATTTTTCTTGCATTCCCATATCATCACAAATATAAATAACTTTTATTTAACAATAAAAAAACTTATTGAACTTTAGAGAGTACATACATGTCAAAAAGTTTTTAAACCAGGTTATGGTATGAATGCTACAAGATAATCTTTAATAATTATATTCTAGTTTAAAAACTTTAATATGTTATTTATTCATGATTGTTTGTTAAACAATTAATTTATAATTTGAAACTAATTGATAAGAAGATAAAAGATTCGACCACGGCCGGTAATCGAACCCTGGTCTACTGCATCTATGTTGCAGTGCTCTTACCACTCAGCTAGGTAGGGAGCGGCCCCACGGTTAGCTCAGTGGTATGAGCTGTGGATGCACCACAGATAAAGAGGACCTGGGTTCGATTCCCACCCGTGGTCGAATCTTTTATCTTCTAATTAATTAGTTTAAAAACTTTTGTTTCATAATAGATTTCTGAATTAAATATAAGGTGGTTATAGAGGAATATTAATCATAAATTTGTAGACAAACAATTTAAAATTAAGAGATGGAAATGGTTGGGGTTGCGGTCAAATGAAAACACTATATGTGAAATAACATATATATTGTGCCGACGTTTCGACCCGATATTCAGGTCTTCTTCAGGGCTAAATATAAAACAAGATAGCAACCAATAAATATGAAGAAAAGAAAAATAACAAATAAATAAAATAATGAGTAATATATGTATCTATATACATATATATGCATGAAAAAATGAAAATGAGTAAATAATTGCATAATAGAATAATATAATTTTTTTTTCCCCTCTTTTTTTTTTTTTTTTTTTTTTTTTTAAATATAATTTTTGTGTGTGGAATTAGATATTTAACAAAAGAATATGAATAAAATTTTTGGATTTTAAGTAATACAATTGTCAAATATGGAAAAGTATCCCCGACCCCACCAGGGACCACCACCGTCGCGAGTTAGCTCTCGCACACCTAAATTGTCATTAACTAATTACTATGGTTTTTTTTTTTCCTAGCTAATTACCTCTCGCAAAGGTAAATATTCAAAAAGTCCTTATTATGAGGTGTAGCGGTGGGGGTGGGGCTCCGCCCCACTTCCCCGACTACCGCGACCAGCTTTCTCAATGCGATCTATTGTTAGTTCTCGCGAACTAAAATTAAAAAAAAACCGAAATTGATACGGCTTTTTTTTCGGCTTTTCTTCATATTTATTGGTTGCTATCTTGTTTTATATTTAGCCCTGAAGAAGACCTGAATATCGGGTCGAAACGTCGGCACAATATATATGTTATTTCACATATAGTGTTTTCATTTGACCGCACCCCCAACCATTTCCATCTCATAATCTTCTACGGTCAACAAATTTCCTTCATTATGAATTTAAAATTAAGTTTTAATTTACTAAAAACCGTAAATAAACCTTCTTTCGATGTACCTTCACGATATAGCACAATCACAGTATAAAACAAGCAAGCAGTACAAAAACTCGACTAATGATGAAATTGACATTTCTTTAAGGCCCCTTAAAAAAAGAAATAAACAATAATGAATCGAAAAGTACTGAGAACTTTTAAGTTTTATTGCAAAATATAACGTTTTATCACAAAATTAAAATATTCTATAACTTATGGAGACAAACAAATAACTAAATAAACATGTGAAGTTACTTATTGGCAAAATTCAAAGACATTGAAAATCAAAATTTATCAAAAGACATTGATTTCTAATCTAAGTAGGTTGGTAACTGGAAGTTGTGAGTTACGCTCATCTCACAAAATATTCAAACTTTTTTTTTTTAACCCTCCCGAAAATTAGAAAAAAGGAGATACCTCCTTGTTTTATCACACTTCTCAAAATGCAATTAAAAAAAAAAATTATCTACAGTAAAAAATGAACATAATCTATCAAATCTTTGTAAGCAGCAATATATGTAACAATCAATCTTAGATAATTTTAGGCCAAATATGTAAATGGGATTTATATGATTAATTTGTAGAAAATATTTATTTATTCATTCTTTTTTATGGAGAAAGTGGTTGGGGATGTGATTACAAAAGAAATTAAACTAATATGTAAGAAATATTATATTATTATTACTGTCAAACAAATATTAGTGGGACTGATTTGTTGACTCATCCCAACTCAACCATTTTCTCTACAATTACTACACAGTCAACCCATCTTCCACTATTTATTTTTATTTATTTATTATTTTTCAGACAATTAGTTTCTGAAAAACTAAGTGAAACATTTAATGAATTAAAAAATGCAGGTTTAAATGACAAAAATGAAGACTACAAACCTCAAAGACAAGAAAGTTTTGCTGGAATTGATAGGTATTTCACTCTAATTACAATATAAATATTGCTGGCTCCTGGAGCATAATCGCACAAGTGGGAAAATTGAATTGTGACTGTAAAATTTAGTGGAATTAATTTTCTTATGCTGATGAGCTCAAAAATGTATTTACTAGATGTTTTTAAATCATTTGTGCTGAAGTAGAAGCTGAAGTGTACTTACGAAATTAGCGGCTGAATCTATGGTCCATTCTATTAAGACAATTGGAATTATTCTTTCTTTTGCTTGTAATGCCAAATTTCAATATTTGCAGTTGTCATTATACTTTTGGACCAGCCATAAATACCTTGGTTCATATTAAATACAAAGGAGTTTACATGCATAATCATTTTGGTATAAAATTTATGTGAAAAGTTTTTTATATTTTTTATGAGTTTTTATTTATTTTTTTATTCCAACTAGATATTATTTTAGGTATAAATATCAAGACTTGATAAATGAGAACAGTAAAAGATGTGCAATGATGTCTCATTTAAATAAGTACAAAATAAATAACAATAAGGAACATATTAATAGGAGATTGCATCATTCTTTGTAAGTAAAATTATAGGATACAGTATTGGAATGGCTGATGATAAATTTAATTTAATATTTTGATATACATATTTTTATGAACAAAAAGTGCATTTAAATAATTAATTTTTAACTAATACCTCCAAGGTAACTGAAAAATAGACAAATAAATAAAAATAAATATTTATGAAGTAGACATGGTAGGTATGCTGCCAGAAAAAAATAGCAAGTATATGAAGGTGTAGAATATATATCAGTGCCATTTCGACCCAAATTTCTGGTATTTATCAGGGTTAAATAAAATACAAACTAACCTCCTAACTGAAGGTTCGATTCGGGAACACTTTTCAAATACTTGGCCATTATTGGTATTACATTTTGATCATTAAATCTTAGCTCATCCAACAAAGAGAGCTGACAATTAATTGAAAGTTGGTTACTAATATACTTATGAAAGTGACTAGCATGTATAAAATCACAAGGTTTTTATTTTAACTTATTTTTAACATTAGAAAAAAAAATTCGACGTCTAATGGTCTCAATGTCTGACATGTTCAGACTTAAAAAATAACGTAATAGTATCGCTATACTACTTCTAGGCATGGTCAATATGGCACCATTTAGTGAGGCCCCAATCTGAACTCATAAAGTACCCTTATGGGGAGCGAGTGGGAGTCGAAAGCTAGGATCTCAAAAGCTGAATAAACTCCTTTTTAACTCAGAACGCGATGGGAGTAAGTTTATATTATGAGCCGTGAAGTAGAATAGCGATGGCTTTACCAACAATAATAATAAACAAATAAATTAGTTTGACTAAGATTATTAAAATTTAACTAAATTGATCGATATATTAAAGCAAATATCTGAACAAAACATACGATTGTTAAATTCCGATCAGATACTCTATACAGAACATGTTTAATGTAGTTTAATCAATGTTTAATTTAGTAACAGTATTGTAATAATTAAAGGAGCAAAACTCAAGATGCAAGCTGTAACACTAATAGGAAAATCAAAATGTGCCCAGATGAACAGAAGTTCAAAAACAGCTCACCGGGAGAACCAGGATCATTTGTCCATATGCAGTAAGTGGAAAGAAATTAGAAAGTGAAACTCGCAATTACTCATTTTCCTCAAGTTTTTAGATGCGGGATGGCTTCCTAATAAGCTGCATTACCTTATAATAAGTTCCTTAATCAATTTTTTAACTAAACCAATTTTGTAATTTGTTTCAGTAAAGAATATCATAATTGTCCATCTGTCCCAGATTGTTGTGTTGATGTTTATAAAAATTATAGAAAGGAAAAGGTTCCAGACAGCATGCTGAGAATCGAATAAACTTGTCTAATGATAGTAAATATTTCGCCTAATTTAGTTAAATAAACCTTTTGCATTGTTTTCATTTCATAAGGATGGGACTTTTGGCTATGTTTAAATTTATACATATACTATAAGTAAAAGAGCAATGGTACCGTTTTCTAAAATAATTTCAACAGGAAAAATTCAGATTTGTATTGAAGTTCATGAATTTAAAGGTATTACACAAAAGTATAGAACTCGTACATACCTCTTCCTTACTTCGAAACAGGCTTGAAGTATTGGTTCCGATGGAAAGAAAGCTAGATTAAGCAAAGGTAAGCGAGTAAATAATAGTTTGAGGATCGAACAAAACTACTGAATTGTTAAATAAAAATAATTCCTGGTATGAGTAACGCAAGGAGATTTCCCAATAAATCCAGGCTAGAGAAGGATATTGTTGCTACTGAGTGCTATAAGTATCAACTTCCCGCTGCAAAACCATCGATTTAAAATAAAATTTGATTTTTTTTTTTTTTTTAAATCGATAGATTTTCAGATTTTTCTTCATAATAATTTTTTATTCAGTCTTCAAACTTTATTTATGTAAATAAAAAAATTTAGTAACCATAATCCGATCAGTTAATAACAGTAGTGTAGCTTTACCACTCGGGTGGGGGAAGAATATATTTTTGAGGCCCTCCAACAGCGCGATGCGGTTCCACAAGAGTTGTAAGTGGTTCAGTTAAGGCGGGACCACCAAACTTTATAGAGTTAAAATGGGGGGGGCCTTTATTACTTTCACTGTAATATATATGAAATATATAAGTAAGGAATTGCGATCGTCAAAAATATCGACTTCCGGTTTTCAACGGAAATACACGCTTTGTGGTCCCCTGAGTCCAAATAACCAAGCCCGCGTAATGGTCTGTGTATGTGTGTGAGAGTGTGTGCAAGTGTCCGAGCGTGCTTGCGTGCGTGTGTGTGATCAAAGTAGCTCAAAAACTATAATCCGTACGAACCTGAAATTGGGTATTTAGTGTATATATATATATGACAGCAAATATATATGACCGCGATGTGACAGCAAAAATTTCATCAAAATTGGTCAAATGGAGGCACCTTTATTTAATAAATTTTGTCTCATTTTTACGTGTTTTTTTCGATTTTCTCAAAAATCGTTTTGACCAAACTCGTCGTGTTTCATGGGAATCAAGTATTCTTTAATATCAGGTAAGTTTTATCATCATTAAAATGTTCTGATGGGGCTTAAATGGGGAAGGGGACTTTTTTGTTTTCTATAAACTACCTTTATTTTTGTAAATATGGAAAAATTAACTGTCTTACGTTATGCCTAAAAATAAATGGCTAAATATGAAATAAGAAAAAATCTAATATACATATACAGAAGAAAACAGAAAAATATATCAACAACTCATAAAACACGTTGAACACCCGCTTGCACAGTACGCCTTTAATGACACCATTGTTTAAGGAAAGGCGTTTTGTTCACTCGTAAGTATTCAAGGAGTCAGTG
The DNA here is from genome assembly GCA_911387785.2 of Aelia acuminata. Classification (NCBI taxonomy): domain Eukaryota; kingdom Metazoa; phylum Arthropoda; class Insecta; order Hemiptera; family Pentatomidae; genus Aelia; species Aelia acuminata. Next base: position 86,296,397 of record OU426982.1, on the reverse strand, counting down.
CAAATCCTATTTTTGACCCATGACGATATAGTGTCATGTCTAAAGCTGTATTACATTATATGGTTGATTCTAAAATTATGGTGGTATTCAAGGGCGTACCCAGGATCGAAACTAGGGTGCCCCCCTAGCTAGCCCAGCTATGGTCGTTCAGGTTACCGCGGAAAAGTGAATGAAAAGTGAAAAGGAAAAATTTAAGAAAATTATGTATAATTATAGCAGTGCTTTATCAACTAAGTTATTACAATTATTTGCTTGAAAAAAAATTATTCTAGTATTGCTTCCAGCCTTAAAAGCCTAAACAATTATTGCTTCCAGGAGGGGGCAGGTGCCCTCCTCTGCCCCTCACTGGGTTAGCCCATGGTGGTATTTGTGTCACAATATGATAAATCGAGAGCGGCCTGAAGGATTATCACCCAATATTTCGAAAAAGGAAGATCCAGCGGAAGGGCTGTGGGCTTCAACTCCCTCCTTATGAGACTGCAGCCCCATTTACCATCGCCTCACAGTGTTTCGCTTAGTAGAGGCTAGGTGGACAAAAGTATTTTTCGTCATTTTTTCATCTCTTTCGACCATTTAAGTAATTTAATTATAAAATTATTATATTTAATTATAAAATTATTATATTTAATTATAAAATTATTATATTTAATAATAAAATTTAATACATTATATTTAATATTATCTATATGTCAAATTAAATATATTATATTGTATTATAATAACAATTTTCGTCATTTTTTCATTAATTGCGACCAATTAAGTAATTTCATTATAAAATAAAATATTTTTATTAATTAAAAATGGAATTTAAAACGATTGACAGGAGATTAAGAAGAAAAAATAAAAACAAAAGCCTATCTATACAAAATTGTGAACTCTTTTTTTTTTTTTTTTCTAATCCTCTTTACATGTATTTTTCTTTTTTCCTTCTTTTCTTTCTTTTTGAGGATACTTTTTTTTTCCACCTTAAATAAATTTATTTGGGAGCGGGGTAGCCACTGGTAAGGCAGTGGATTGCTGTACTCAAGGTCCTGAGTTCGAATCTGACATGGCTTATGATATCTTTATTATTCGCCACAGATCGTCTCGTGGGCCGAGAGACCCACCTGTGGCGAACCCAGCCTCTATAACGTGGGTACCCTTAATTGAAAAGTTAAGGGGAAAAACCTGGCGGTTGAGCGTGATCACGGTCAAATCACCTCCTTGCACGGCCGCTGACCAAGAAACAGTGCTCTTCCTTACATAGTACTGAACCCAAGACCCTTCATGGGTTGTAGTGGTACAGGTTTTTTTTTTTTTTTAAATAAATATTTGATATTTTCACAAGTGTAGCATGATGATCAGATATCTATTTTTATATGTGCATATCTGTACAGGGATTATAGCCCCAGAATAATATTCTTTTTTTAGAGCTTACCTGTGCAAAGATATATTTTGTAGGATATCATAGATTATGGCCGAGGATGCCGCCGAATGATAGAGCTGGTACTGCTAAGAAATCCAGTGGGAAAAAAGAAAAATGTATTTTCTTAAATACTTGTTAGTAAAATATTTTCTTAGACGGTAATGGCAAGAAGAATAGAAGGAAGTGACGCCGTCAAAGATCGCATCCTAGTCTGCTTGTACGAATGCGCTGTAATCTTAGAGGCCATGTAATAGGCTAATGCTTCATTTCCATTTAATTACTTAGCATTCCCCAAAAGAATAAGTCCTGTGTTAACACAATTTCCCGGGGATCATAGGTTTGGTTCCTTGAAATGTGGAAGTTGGCGTTGAGCCTAAAAATGCTGCTTTGATTTTCCCGCAGCAACTCATTTATGAGAAATTTTGGAGACATAGTTAGGCAACCTCATCCTCTGTCCTCAGTATGGTTTTAAAAAAGGGAAAGAAAGTACCAAAAAAAAAGAATGTTGTACTCGAGTGTGCAGGCTATAATACATATTATTATTAAGTTGAAAGGTGCCCCTATCATATACAGAAAAATCAGCACGGGTACAAATGGGTACAAGTCATTAACATCACTTAGAAGTTTCAAAACGATGAAAAAATCCTGCAATCATCTCAAAAACATTTTTTTATCGTTGATTGATTAGCAGATAAATTTACTGAATTAGAGTAAATTAGCACTCACTAGTCCAAGTAATATTAATCCTTAACAATGAATCTATAAAAATTTAGGAACACTGTAATTTTTATGATTGAAGTGATGCCTGGAATTCAACTGATTTATTCTATTACACCACGATTTTAAACCTTTGGACCCTATCACTAATGAGGTGGAGTGTGTGAGACATAAACAAATATTATAATGCCACGTTTTGATGTATTGTTTACATTATTATAATACCAATTTTTAGAATTTCAATCATGACCTTTGTCTACCTAGCTTATACTAATCGAAACACTGTGCGACTGGTGGAAATCCGCCCCTGGTTGAAATCGAATTTTTATGTATAATTTTAAAACATTGTAAATTTGAGGAATACTTTACATAATAATAGTCACAAACCTTAAATGAAAATTAATAAGCATAATGAATTTATTGAGGGGCATTAGCACAGTTGTAAAATGACTTCAAAGCTGCTTATATAGATGTGTTGATAAATTAATATGAATGATAGATCCCTCTACATTCAGAAAAAACTTTTCATTTGCTAAATCAGATTTTTCATCTAAAATCAGTGATCACTTTCAAGAACTGATTGCATCGCTAAGAGGTATAGCCTTATTCGATTCTGGGACGGAAAAGCATTCCAAAAATGGTTGGTCTGTAAACTGCGTATTGTACCTAAGGGTCGCTTATTTTAGGTTAAAAACCACATTGGGGTGTGAAGACTACTAAGTAGAGCACAAACAATCCTAGAAATTTGTTTCATATTTATTATTTTTTCTTTATTCGTATTTAATCATTGATCATGTATATACATCATTTCTACCTGAAAAATTTAAAAATAAAATAATTATTATTGCATCTATATTGATATACTAATGAAATTTTTTTTTTTTTTTTTTTTAAAGTTGAGTTGGGGTGTATTTAATCTATTTAGCAATTGTTCATTAGTTGCGGATCCATGTGGGTCCAAAGGGGAGGGCAGCTGCCCTCTAGAAATTTTGAAAAACAAAAACTATCAATTAAATAAATTCGTATTCATTTACTATATCTATTAAGCATTATATAAAAACTTATTTTAACTTTTAAATATCAATAAGTTTAATTTTAACAATTAATTGAATGCCTCGACCCCTTCGAGTATTTTACCAACCCACTGAAGAAATCCTGCGGACGCGCTTGCGTCTAATCCGATAATCCCGAATAGATTATCACATTTTTTTTCGCTCATGCAAAATTCGATTTAGGGGCGTCCGAAGGGGGGGGGGGGCAGGTGTTTATATTTTAGTTTTAAAAAATTAATAGGTTTTATTTGAAACATTAATTGTGCCCTCATAATCAACAGTCAGAATACCTCGACTTCCTCCCCTCGATCAAAAGAATTTTACCAGAATGCCCCCTAGACGGGAAATTTACAAGCCTGCCTCCCTCCCCCCTGGACAAAATCCTGCGGACGCTTTTGATTCGATTTACTGTTACTTTTGAAGTTTTCTTCTTATTTGGGATCCTTTTTAAAGTTTTTAGGGACGCTGATTCTCGATTGAACATCAAATTTGTAACAACGCATGCTTAATTCGATTTACTGTTACTTTTGAAGTTTTCTTCGTATTTGGGATCCTTTTTAAAGTTTTTAGGGACGCTGATTCTCGATTGAACATCAAATTTATAACAACGCATGCGTAATTCGATTTACTGTTACTTTTGAAGTTTTCAGTGTAATTAGGATAGTTCATAAGTTTTGTAGTGACGTTGATTCCGAATTGAATATAAGATTTTCGATTGTGCTTTTGAATTATACTGACAACAATTATCGAAATAAATTATACTTATCGGATATCATTGATATGAGGGAATATTATAATGTTAGTGGGGGTCTATTTTGTGAAAATAGAAGCCCGAGGTAAGGGTGGTATTATGAGCCCATTTCATTTTTTTGGTATAGAAGTTTTAATAACTCTTCAATAAATAATCTAATCAATAAATAATCTTAATCTAAATCTTTATATAAAACATATGTACAAAGCGGTGTGTTAATTTTATCTTTCATATGATATTATATTATATGAAATATAAAATTATATACCTACCATTGCAAGCCTTCCATGAAAGATGAGATTATCTGTGAAAGTTTTCTTTTGGAAGGACCAAATTTTTGGAGTTTATTGCTATTGCAGACCTCAGCTTCAGAAGGAGGAATGTTAAAAAATTACCAAATATCCATCTTTTATACAGAAATAGTAATATTTGATCGGTGTCCTCACCTCTCGGAAGGAGAGAGCGTGCCCCTCCCATGAATCCTCCACTGACCGGCAATAAATATATTGAACTGATGGTTATTTTTGAAACTGACCATTCTTCAGCTTTTTGGGTGATAGATCTGTAGAGGAACAAAAAGAGGTGTTTGAGGGTTTTATGCTTACATTTTATTCACTTATAAATCTGATCTTACAGAGATGGATGATGGAAAAATTCATATAATTTTTAATAATTTAACCTTAATGTTATGAACACATTATACTTGGCGATAAGACTATACTAAATTTTACGATTATGTTTCTATTGTGAAACCTCTCTATAATGGACAGCTGTGGGTTAGATGATTTTGTCAACTATTCTGAGGTATATGTTGAATTATATCTGAGGTATATTATCAGAATGATATCAAAGTAGAACAAAAAACTTGCCCATTGTCAATTATCACTTCCACCTTTTCTTTCAAAATAAGCAACTTATAAAAGAAGTATTACTATTTTGACAGAAATTGGTTAAATATAATAAATGAAAATGAAAAAGGGGAGAACCTATAGATTGAAAAGGGGAGAATTTCTGTTAAAAGAGACAAAAGCCAGTCACTTAAAAGGTTCATGGAAATGGGGGCCGAAAATCTAATAATTGACCATTGCCACTGAGGCACAGTAGGGCTAAAAATAAATAAATAAAATTTACATTTTAAAAAATAATAAGAATAAAGGAAATTTTTAATTTGCAATTTCAATATATATTTTTAAATTAGGTTTCAATAAAGTATGTTACATTAAAATATAAATATAAATTAATTTAGCCTTTAATTTCCAAAGTTACTGTTCAAATTATAAATCAAATTACATAAGAGTTGAACATATTTAAGTCTAAAAAGAGTCTACTAAAATTAATAATTAAAAAAATTAATAAGTTTAATAGAATTTATTTATATGATAGTTAATATACTTTTTAAGTTATTTTGAAGATAGAATTATAATTTTTAACTTTATAAATATAGATATATATATGTATATATATATTTTTTTTTTTCTTTTTCAAAATTGATAATGATCAATAAAATTATAATTCTATCTTCAAATAACTTAAAAAGTACAACTTATAAAGTTTTCTTTCAATCATGTCTCTATAAATTTCATGTAAGTTCCATCCACTTATTTTTTTCTAGCATTCATTTTAGTAGAATCTTTTTAGACTTACATAGGTTTAACTCTTATGTAAAATGATTTATAATTTGAACAGTAACTTAGGAGTAATATATATATATATATATATATATATATATATATATATATATATATATATATATATATATATATATATATATATATATATATATATATCAATCAGTAGCGGATCCAGGGGAGGGGCGTGAGGGGCGCGCATCCCCTCCTGAGAGGTGAGGACACTGATTCAGTATAACTATATCTATATAAAATGAGCTATATTTAGTCATTTTTCAAGTCCACTAATTGAAAATGAATTGTATATTTAAACATTTACAGTAATTTACAACATCATTATGTACTAATATTTATTAAGTGCACCCCCACCCCCCCCCAGAAAATTTCTGGATCCGCCACTGTAATATATATATATATATAATGAATATGAAGTATTTCAAATCAGCAGTTAATGATGTAATAACTCCTTTTAAAACAAAATTTGACTGGGTGACCTTTGAAAAGACCTTGGGATTCATTAGCAAGACCTATGCATTCTTTCATCCTCAATATCTCAACACCTTAGAGAACACATTCATAGTAAAAATAGAAATATTTATTCTTTTGTTTAAGTATTTCTCATAAAATAGGATCGTTATCAAACATATATTATGAAGTATGATTGAAAAATAAATGCTACAATTATTATAGGTGGCTCATTAATAGATTACAGAATAAATAGTTAGGCTTAAAAGATAAAAATAAATCAAAATCTTAAAAATAAAGGAATAAATAAAAGGAGAGGGCAAGTAAATAAAATAAAAAATTAAGGCAATGATTACATGACATCAGTTATAAATATCTAATCTCATTTCTTGATTGATGATTTTAAATTGAGAAGACAGTATCATGGAGAAAATTATATATCAATTTGGAATGAATAACAATGGCTATCAGTCAAATATTTTACTTTATTAAATTATCTTATATGAACACATCTGAACAGTATCTATCAAAATTATGAAAGGTATATAAAATTTATATAAAGTGTCTACAAGATAGATATAAAAGACATAAAAATGCTATAACATCATAATGGTCAAATATAAGATCAAAATTTGATTAATAGTAAATAGCTACTTTCATTCACTAGCCAGCTAAGAATGATTAGGGCAATAGAGGATATATCAAAACAGATTTCATCGTAGATATAGGCAGTAAACTCAGATATTGGATCTAATGCTTTCTATTCTTTTACTTATAACAGCTGGTCTTTATTCTGTTCAGTTAGAAATACCTGCCTATAACTTTGCATGTTCTGAGCAAAGATCCTTCGCAAGGCCCCAGTAAGTAGATTGCTTTTTGGATTTGTTAATAAGAGTAAAACATATGTAATAATTAACTAAAGTTCCTCGTGTACTCTTGAATATTTTTTTATGACTGCCACATATAAGTTGTGAAAGGCATAAAAACTAACTGCTACAATAAGAATAAATACAACTGCAAAAACGGCACTTAAAAAAGTCCCATCAATAATACTTTCTCTCCGAGCAGTATATTGAACATTACTAGATTGTCTTTTATTATGTAAAGCTTGTTTTAACTGTTCTTCAGCAAGAAGATCTTTCATAGCATCCAACTTCGCCTTTAGTTCTTCAACAGTTTCATTTAAATTCTCTCCAATACCTATAAAAGATATTTATATACATATGTTGATATTCATATAAGAATAAAATTATTCATTTTTTCAAATTTTTTCTCATAATCATTATGGGCTATTACCTACTATGATTAAATTTATTTTCTTTGAGTAGTAACTTAACCATGAAAAATAAATACAAAGTTTTAAGCATTTAAAAATAGAAAGAAACTGGTATCCTGGGCATTAACAACTAGCTGGGTTGAAATTATAGGCTTTAAAATTAATTATTTTTTTATAAAGCTAGTTAAAATTAATGATGGGAGAGTTAAGATTAAAAAAAAGGAGAGTTAAGATCAATTTATAACCAGTTTGAAAAAAAATGTATTTATTGAAGAATGCTTTACTATTGTACCAAGTATAAAATTTAACATTCCACAGACTACTTTATAATATACTATGTTACATACAAAATTATGCATTACAATAAGCAAGTATCTCAACTAAAACAGGACAATAAAACTACTGAGCATGTACAATAACTATATGAAATAGTTTAAGGATGTTTAAAGTTTGGGGAACAATCTTCAATAAAATTGCCTAAAAAAAAAATTGGGAAGGTTAACGTATGCCAGTAAAATTGGAAGGGTGATCAATAAAAAACTAAGACTTTAAATTAAAATCTAGCTGATATTTAAACAAAATAATCATCAATTGGATGGCTATACCTTCATTATTTTTAACTTCACTATAAGGGTGATATTCCCGCCTCATTTTATTTTATGGATAATAATTTAAATTTAATAAAACAAAACTAATGAAGGGAAAGCCTATTTTAAGTAAATTTCTGGTTGGGGATGCTGTGGATGCTGATCTAACAATGTTAAGGTATTGATTGTGCTCTGAGAAAAGCGCATGCTTGATATTTTATGTTAAGGAATATAAAATAATGCGTAGTGAAGGAAAATTAGTTGATTTCGTTGTACAGATTTGAAAAACAATTTTTGTAGAAAATTTAATAAAAATTGTTATTAGAAACATTCATACACACTGCCCTCTAGGAATTGTAAAAGAAAGTAGTCAGTGTTGCCATCATGCTTTGCCATGTTGGCTCTGTAACAGCTGTTAAATGTTTTTAACCTTCCACATCAAAGATTTGTTTCAGTGAAACAGATTTATTTTAATAAGTTCGGTTTTTAAACAATACAAAAATGGTGTTAGCAGATTTAGGAAGAAAAATTACGGACGCATTGCGTTCATTAAGTAATGCTACAATTATAAACGAAGAAGTAAGTTTTAATTCTGCAAGATGTTGTAATATCTATTCTATTATATCTATAAGCATGCCTAGTCCTGATTATTATACTATCGAAGTAAATTATTCTGTCTTTTTTTCTGCCAAAATGTTTGTTCTTTGGCTAATTAGTTCCTTGAACTATCACAAGGTTAATTTGGATGACATATCACTTTTTGATTGGAATTAATTTGGTTCTGATTTCATGAGTTACCATTGTTTTTAGCTCCTTTCCTTTTAATTTGTATTATTGATTAGTAACCCTCTAAAATTGAATTAAATCAGTGGGATAGTCATGGATGCTCTTGTTGTTTTGTCTATCACAATATTATTTATGGGCAATCTGCTGATTATAAATTTGATTTTCAACCAGTGCTGATGCGCTTATATTAAGAAACAACATTTTTGCATTAAATTCTCAATTTTATGTTCTTGTGGAATTTTGATTGATAGTTTTTATGAGATATTTGTATTAAATTCTGAACCTTGATTTTATTTAGGAATAACTGTATAACCTGGCTCATCGTTCATCAATGACATCTTGGCTTAGTTCCATTTGAAACAGACACTCAGATTTCCTTAGGTTCTGATCTATTACTGACTTAATGCCCATTTAACTAGGGACTGTGCAGTGCTCAAATTTATTATCTATGTATAGCTACCTAAATAATGCTCTTGGCTATCATGCATTTCTAAAGTTATGTTAAACCCTCTCATTGCGGATTTTTTCTTGTTTCCATCTCCACTAACGGGATCGTAAATGATAAAAACATAATAATTAAAGTTTTTTCTTTGTGAACATTTCCAAAAGGCTTGCACATGTTGAAAGCTTAATTTTCACCGAAGTAGAGAGCAACTGTCAGAGGGTCTGCAAGGGGACTACCCTATGGGCCATTCATTTAAGATAAGAGAGCCCCTTCTATGGGATGAGGTAGGGAGGCCCATCCGAAGGCGACTCGATCTTCTAATGGATCTTCAACAACTCAGAACCACACTATAGTTAAAGAATAGGACCGCATCGAACAGGAAAGAGTTGCTAGCTTAATCAGCAACATGCCGAGCAGAATCCAGGCTTTGAAACAAGCAAGGGGAGGAATCGCCCGTTATTAGAAAAAAAAATAATAACAATAACAAAAAATCTAATGAAGAAAAATTGCTGAAGAATATTTTATTCATTTATAGGAGTTTAGAGTTTTTTTAAATAAAATTGTTTTTCTTTCCAGATATTTCTTGTTTTTCAATCTGTTTCCATCTGTTATTGTTAAGTATTATAATATTAAGGTAGCTCTGGTTTTTCTTGTTTTACAGTAGTCTTATTTGTTGCAGTGTAATGGATATATCACTCTCTCTGATATACTTGTTTAAGCCCAACATTGTTTTACTTTATTAGCCTATGGAACTTATAATTATAACAGATTATGGGCCCAGAGTACTAAAGTCTTCACGAAGAAATTCATCGGTAGTTAGTGATATTGGTTAGCTTCATTTATGGCATCGGTTGGATTCTCTGTTCCTGTACCCGTTGGAACAAATTTCAATAATTGGTTCTTCATATTGGAGGAAGATCCCCCACGGATGACGCAGGGAAGAAAAAATTCTTCGTTACAGATTCGAAAGCAAAGGCTATCATAATTCAAGGCATCTCTGACAAACATTTGGATTTGATTATGGATTGTCCTATGGCTAAATCAATGATTAAAGCACTTAAAGAAGTTTTTGTTAGTTCAACGACTTTCTCTAAGCTTACCTTGTGGAGAAAGCTTATTAACCTGAAGTACTCTCTTAAGGACAGCATGGAAGATCACTTTTTAGTTTTCGATTCTATTATGTGAGATCTACAAGAACAAGATTCTGGTTTGAGAGAAACAGACAAAGTATGTCATCTTCTGTTATCGCTACCAGAGGAATTTAGTGCAGTTGTAACGGTGTTGGAGATTTTGTTCATGCCCAACTATTAGATGAAGAGTTAAAATTAAAGATGGTGTCACCAAGCTGTGGATCACAGGATAAAGTTTCGTTCAAGGCTCAAAGTCACCATCCATACAGCCAATGGGGATAAGATGATATTACGAAAAATGGGTAACCGGAGAGTATTATATCAAGGGCAGATTGTGAACATTACAGGTCTGATAGTAAATGGTCTCAAACACAATTTATTGTCACTAAGTGCAGTGATATCGTAGGACTTAAAAGTGATCACGCACTCGACGGGGATGAAAATCTGCAGAAAAGTTTCAAGCTATGCTGTTCTTAAGATAATGGCCTCTAATTTCTAAGCTTTGATGACCCTAGTTCAGTAAGTAGCACTTTATCAGTTAGTATTAGCGAAAATTTATGGCATAGGCGTTTAGGTGATCTGAACAGGCATGGACATAAAATAATGGGATTGCCATCAAGTGATTCCACGACTCAAGTTCCTTTGATAATATCAATGGAGAAAAAGAAGAAGGAAAGGAAGTTGACAGTGAAGGAAATCGAGTAACGTTGGAAGATTCATTAAGTTAAGACCTCAGAGAATCAGATCTGCGCCAAAATATTTGATTGAATTTGAACTGTATAATACGTATTGTATGCTATCAACATCAGAAGATATTCCATCAACTTATGAAGCTGCCATTCAAATTCCAGAATGGCAGGAAGCCGTTAATAATGAAATCGAGGCCCAGTGGGTTTTACAATAATTTTAATTTACAATATACAATTGAAATGATAAATGAAAACATATTATACACACCGACAGTTTGTATGCCTTTCAGACACTTGAACAAATAATGTTATAAAAACGTTTATGCAATAATTTACAATTAATATCTAGGTAAATATAAATATGAATCATAACTAAAATTATGTAATATAACAATGTTTTTATTTGCATTAATAAGGCCCCAATCAAACAAAACATTATTTGAACCGCTTCCACCTTCATAATACCAACACTTGTGACTGTGGCAGACAAACTCCACAAACTTTTAAACTTCTCCTATACAACGATCACTTGCAAGAAAATAACAGAGGAGATTTAATCAAAACTATTCTGTTGAAGGGGGACACATGGCCAACTCCAGAAAAGAAATTATTTGAAAAATATAAATTGGAATTATTAAAATTTTCAAAATTAATTAATCTTCGAAATTGACCCCCACAGAAAACAGAAGACCTGGCAGAACTGCAACAACTAGACCTCAACTCCCACCACACCTAGTGGTGTTTTGGACTTTCTTTTTTGTTTTATTTATTTTTCTTCTCTTCTTTGTTTTTGTATTCTAAATAATAGTGTAACCTACAGATTGTATCCTATTATTGTGAGGAAAAAAACTTGTTAACATCTATACAGGTATGCCATAGGGCATGAAATATGTAAAATTTAGAAATAGACGACCCTCCCATAAGGTTACTATGGAAGGGAAAAAAGAAAAAAAAAGGCAATAATCAGAGCTGGAGCCACATGCTTGGAATAATTGTGTGGTTAGTTTAAAATGAGTAAACTTTATTACTATGTATATATAAAGGTTAAAGGAATGTTTATACCATTGAAAAATATAGTAGTTACATCCATATTTGGCCCATGGATTAGTAGAAATGTGATCAGTCCTCAACTCAGACGCTATCTTTTAGAATGTTTTTGTTTAACTGTTAACATAATGTAATGGAAGTATTCTATGTAAATTGTCATGTAATTGAAAACATTAATATTTCTGTTATATTTGTTTTAATAATCAATTTTTAAAGCTCTTTAAATGTTAATATTAGAAGTTTTTAAATTTTATTTTATTCAGTCTTAATCTTTTTGTTTTTTTGCTCTCAGGTTTTGGCTTCTATGCTGAAAGAAGTATGTGCAGCATTATTAGAAGCTGATGTAAATATTCGTCTTGTAAAAAAATTACGTGAAAATGTCAGAGCCGTTATTGATTTTGATGAGATGGCTGGAGGACTTAATAAACGGCGAATGATACAGAGTGCCGTTTTTAAAGAATTAGTAAAAGTAAGTGTTACATTCAAACTTTTTTATATGAAAATTTCAATTTCTGTATTTTGATTCTTGAATATATCTTTTGTATTAGTTGGTCGATCCTGGTGTGAAGGCATTTCAACCTACTAAAGGAAAGCCAAATGTTATTATGTTTGTCGGTCTTCAAGGTTCAGGAAAAACAACTACTTGTACTAAACTAGCTTATCATTACTTAAAAAAAAATTGGAAAGCCTGTCTTGTATGTGCTGATACATTCCGTGCTGGTGCCTATGATCAATTAAAGCAAAATGCTACTAAAGCGAGGATTCCATTTTATGGAAGGTGATAATTTTCAAATTAAAAATTTAACTGCTTTTTTTTTCTTTAGTTTTGTTTATCAAATTTTTTATTTACTTTTATTTCAGTTATACAGAAATTGATCCAGTTGTTATTGCTCAAGATGGTGTGGATATGTTTAAAAAGGAAGGGTTTGAAATAATTATTGTTGATACTAGTGGTCGACATAAGCAGGAAGAATCTCTCTTTGAAGAGATGTTACAAGTTTCTAATGCTATCGTAAGTTTATTAGTGATTCATGTATTGTTAATAATGTTAAAGTTTTAGGTGTACATTAGAGATTAATTGGTATTCAAATTATAAACAATTATCGCTTCTAATTACCATTATAAATAAACTCTGCCTGTCAGCTCCTTCAGTTTCCTAGATCCAGAGTGAGCTGTTAAAAATTGTTTACTGAAATTGACTTGACTTTATTTGTTACTAATTATTATTATTATTAAGAGATAAATTTAAGCGACCTACAATTTAGCCCACTCCTCAAACGATTTTTATCGTGGCGACTGTCGTATGGTTTCCCTGTTAAACGCCCAATCTCTTAAGCACAATTAGCTATCTCGCCCGAGTAATCAAAAGTCGATTGGAACAGGGAATCATGTAAAACAGCTACTGATCAATGGACCAGTGTTGTAAAGGAGCTTCCCATTGGCAGCAGATCAGTCTGATCCTCTGTATCTCCTGAGAGCATAAAACATTGCTGTTGTATTGGAGTTCTTCACCGGTTGTCAAATGATGGCCTTGACACTCCTGCAGATCATGGTATTGATGCCGTCCAGTATTTCAGGGGGCAGCATTCTAAAGGCTGCAGGTTGGAGAGGATAAGTAAGACCCATGAACAAATATTGATTGACAATGTTGAGCTTCTGCTCTGGCTTAGGTAAGCAAGATGTAACAAGCTTATTTAGATTATAATTCATTCATTTGTCACCGAATCCTTATGAAAGAATAGCTCTCCCAATAATGTACATCTTAAATACTTGATTGCTTCTCCATTCTCAAGGGACAGCGTTGTTGTTCTTCCAGTTCTCCTTTATTTAGAATTATGCCTTCCTATTCTGCGGGTTTATTGCCAAAGCAACCTCTGCAAGGGTCCTCTGAATGCTGCCAATAAGAACTTTCTACAACTTCCTTGTCACATATCACTACAGCCTGATAATCACCAAACCCTTTTAAGACTACAAAATCGTGACTTTTTAGTTCATAGCTGAACCTTTTGAAATGCTTGGCAGAGGTCATGGTATATCGATAGCTGGGTCGAAGAGCGACGATGACAAGTGGCTGCCTTGGGGCACTTCACACTTTAATTTGGTTAGTCGTGTGGGTAGCGATGTTAATTTTTACTTTGTTCCTGCTTAGGAGAGCTGATATTAGGTTCTTGAGATATGGTGATACACCTATCGCATCTAATGTGGTCATTATATGTGAGAGTCCATCGTCAAATGCACTGACATCGCAAGGAAGATTACTGCGCAATCGGTTTTCTTATTCTTTGCATTTCTGTAATTCTAGTGTTCTATAATTCCCGGGAGTCCCTTTATAAAACCCCTTTGATTCCAATGGAAGTTGACCTGCTTCCTTAGTTCATGGTCCAGAACCTGTTCTATAATTCAGCACATGGTTGTGATGGGCCTCCATGACGAAATATTGTTAGTTAACTTCTCCTTCTCTTTTATAGATTAGAATTGTGTGCCCTTGCCCAAGGGCGTAAATTATCAATATAATGTACACTTTATTTTTATCTATTATTATCATTTTGATATGTTGTTATGCTTGGGATTTATATTTGTTTGTACATTTTTTCGTATTGGTTGTTATTTCTTTTTATATCTAGTCCAGATGGTGACCTAATTTACAAGTTAAAACATCTATCACAATTATGCATGCAATATCTACACTTGTTATTTTTTCTTACTGCATCCTCAATCATTTCTGATTTTAAAATGATTTCCTACAGTCAACGATCCTCCATCATTACTACATTTTTTTACTGTTTTAGAAACCTGATAATATCATATTCGTGATGGATGCCACTATAGGTCAGGCTTGTGAAGCACAAGCAAAAGCCTTCAAGGAAAAGGTTGATGTAGGAGCTGTAATCATTACCAAGCTGGATGGCCATGCAAAGGGTGGTGGTGCCCTTAGTGCGTAAGTTGATTGAAGCATACATTAACTGAAATATCAATTTAAAACATGTTTTCCTGACCACATATCTTTGCATTGTACATCAATCCTTTTGGCATAAAATTTGGAAAAAGGGTATTTCACAAAGTTTGCTTTAGCTGCTTTATAGAAACATTTTTTAAAATACATTATGTTCACGCTTATCCATATTAAGTATTTACGCTTGATCTGTTATTGCTATAGGGTCGCAGCCACAAACAGTCCAATAATATTTATTGGTACTGGAGAACATATTGATGACCTTGAACCATTTAAAACAAAACCATTTATTAGTAAACTTTTGGGAATGGGTGATATAGAAGGCCTTATTGATAAAGTTAATGAACTCAAGCTTGATGATAACGAAGAGCTCATTGAAAAAATCAAACACGGTCAGTTTACTATGAGGGATATGTACGAACAGTTCCAGAACATCATGAAAATGGGACCATTCTCACAAATTATGGTACATATTAGTAGCTAAATGATTTGATTAACAATTAAAAATAGTGTATCATAGTTACACTACTCAAATTATTAATGTGAATTGCAGGGAATGATTCCTGGTTTTAGTCAGGATTTTTTATCTAAAGGCAGTGAGCAAGAATCAATGGCCCGTCTTAAGAAACTCATGACAATTATGGATAGTATGAATGATGGAGGTGAGAGCCTATTGTGTATTCTTTTACTATCTACTGAATTACTTATGCATTTGAATGTCATTGAACTGCTCTTTTTTTTTAATTATATTTGTATGATTATTAATTCATAACATATTTTAAATAGAACTCGATAATAAAGATGGAGCTAAGTTGTTTTCTAAGCAACCTGGGAGAGTTATTAGAGTGGCACAAGGTTCTGGAGTCACAGAAAAAGAAGTTAAAGATCTTATCACCCAGTATACAAGATTCGCTGCTGTTGTCAAAAAAATGGGTGGTATCAAGGGTTTGTTTAAGAATGGTGATATGGCTAAAAATGTTAATCAGGTCCAAATGGCAAAACTTAATCAACAAATGGCAAAAATGATGGATCCCAAAGTTCTCCACCAAATGGGTGTGTATTTTTTTTTTTTAGTTGTGTTCTTTTTACTCTTAACAATTTATATCACTTGACTGTTGAATGAAGTTGAAATTTCATATTTTTTACACTTCTACCTAACATAAAAATATTTATCTTTTATAACTAAAAGATTACTAGTTTGGTTTGATCAGTGTCTAACTGCTCCTGTCTTAATTGTTAGAAAGGAAAGTTAAAATTTCATGTGCTGGTACTTTTTTGTTATTAACAAAATATATCCATTTTGCACTGATTTCTTTAGATGGTATTAACTTAGCATTGGTTGATGGCATAATAAAAGGAATCTTGGATTTTATACAAAATATTTCAAAATACAGATTATGACAAAGATTGTAATTAACCAACTTTTTTTTATATTTTTATTCTATATAAATATGGTAATATAGATCCCTTTTATGGCTCCAAGGAACGATTGATTTTGGTGAATGAGGTATCAAATAAAGTGGATTTCACAGATTGGTGACAAATCCTGAATTCTTACTAGAACTTACTCATAAGTACCGAAAAACACTTAATCTAATCTAATCTAACGGCGCTATGGTCCTTGCAGGACCCTGGCCTCCTCAGCAATCCTCTTCCACTCCAACCTGTCCGCAGCTGCCCTTCTCCATCCAGAAACACCCAATGACCGAAGATCTTCCTCTAGATCCTGCAGCCAACGTAGTCTTGGTCTACCTCTACTCCGTTTACCACCAGGGTGTCCCTCCATCATCATTTTCGGGAGCCTACCACCTTCCATTCTTTGTATGTGCCCCAACCATCTTATCCTGGTACTCTTGATGGTGGAAACAAGATCTGGAGTTCCATACAAATCTCTTAACTCCGCATTTGTTCTCATCCTCCAGCGATCTCGTTCTTTGGTAGGGCCAAAAATTCTTCTGAGGATTTTCCTCTCCCATGTGCTTAGCAGCCTTTCATCATTGTGTGTAAGCATCCAGGACTCGCTCCCATATGTTACTATTGGCTGTAGGACTGTACGGTACACTCTTATTTTGAGGGTTCTGGATATCTCCCGATTTTGAAAGATTTTCCTTAGGGACCAATAGCATCTATTGCCAGCTATTATCCTAGCCTTAATTTCTTCCCTAACATTATTATCCTCCGTGATAACAGTACCCAGATATTTAAACTTTGGTACTCTCTCAAAGCGGTATCCAGCCCTCTCAATATGTCTGTTTCCTGTTTCTTTCTTGCTGGTTACCATATATTTGGTTTTTCCTGTATTGATTGCCAGTCTCATCCTTCTAGCGGCTACTTCACACTCCTCAAAAGCTCCAAGTAGTGCACTGGCTGTTCTTCCTGTAATCACAATATCATCTGCAAACACTAGATGTTGTGTCAATCTGTTGTAAATACATCCTCCTGGCCTTGTGCGGATCGACCTCATGACTACTTCAAGCACCATACTAAATAACACTGGGGAAAGAGGATCGCCCCGCTTAACACCTTTCTGGATGTTAAACTCTTTTGACAGTTCTCCTTGAATTTTTACAACTCCTTTGCTGTCTTGAAGGGTCATCCCGATAAGTCTGATTAGCTTTTGAGGACATCCTAGATACTTTAAATTTGAGTACATTGCATCTCTGTCTATGCTGTCATAGGCTTGTTTATAGTCTATAAACAAGTGGTGAAGTTCAACATTCCATTCCCAGCATTTTTCAAGCATCATTCTCATACTGAAGATGTGGTCACTTGTAGATCTACTAGGTCGGAATCCACATTGATAATCACCAAGAACCTCTTCCGCTCTCTTGACGACGCGCTTCATTAGTAACATTGAGAGAACCTTGTAGACCGTGCACAGTAATGCAATTCCCCTATAATTTCGACAATCTAATTCGTCCCCTTTTTTATGGATTGGCAATATAACAGCCACACTCCAATCCTTTGGCATTTCCTCCTTCATCCATATCTGTAATATTAGCTCATATATTTCTCTATGAAGTGTCTCCCCTCCAAATTTTAGTGCTTCTGCTGGTATACCATCCATTCCTGGTGCTTTATTATTTTTTAGTGTCATAATAGCTTCTTCTACTTCCTCAGGATCTGGAGGCTCCAGCTCTGTATCTTCCTCTGCCATGACGAGTTCGCAATTTATCTCCTTAGGGTTTTCCTCTGGGTTTAGCAACTCTTCGAAGTAGTCCTTCCACCTGTCTATCACATAATTTTTGTCTCCCACGAGTCGACCTTCCTTGTCCTTGCAAAAAGATATACGGGGTTGAAATCCTTTTTTGATTTTTTTTACTCTTCCATAAAAATGTCTGCTATTTTTGTTTTCAAAATCCCTAATTTTGTTTCCAGATCTTCCTTTTCATTTTTTCTCTTTTTATTTCTGCACAGCTGCTTTACATTTTCTCTTTTCTGTCTGTATTCTTCCATGGCTTGCCTGGTATATCTTTGTAGCATCCTTTTATATGCTATTGCCTTCTGCTGTACCATTATTTTACATTCCTGGTCAAACCAACAGTTCTCCCTTTTCCTTTTTTTCTTCGCCTAATACCTCTTCTGCGGCCTTCCTAACAGCTTCACTTATTTTGATCCATTTGTTTTGGACATCTTCCTCTTCCGTGTGTAGTGTATTGTTTCGGAGATTCTCTTCCACTTTCCGTATGTATAGTCCTTGCTTCTCCGGATTTTTCAGGTCCTCTTCTTTATACTTGTTCCTTGCTTTCTTTGTTGTTCTCCTAAATTTAATGGCCAGTCTTTGTTTGTATTTTATCCTTACCAGATAATGATCTGTTGAGCAATCTGCGCCCCTATAACTCCTCACATTTTCTATATCACTCTGGTGTCTGCTATCAATCATAACATGATCAATCTGATTTTTGGTTTTGCCATCTGGTGAGACCCAAGTTTCCAAGTGGATATTTTTATGTTGAAAGAATGTACTTGAGATTTTCATGCTCTTACTAGAGGCGAAGTCTGCTATTCTGTATCCATTATCATTGCTGTTTTCATGAAGGCTAAATTTTCCCACTCCTCTTCCCAGGGTTTCTTCCTTCCCAATTTTGCTATTGGAATCTCCAAGAATAATTTTTACATCATATTTTGGAAGTTCATTATGGGCTATTTCTAGTTGATCGTAGAAAGCTTCCTTTTCTTCATCTGTCTTCTCTTCCGTCGGTGCATGCACGCTTATCATAGAGATATTAAAGAATTTTCCTTTCAGTCTTAGGGTGCATATTCTTTCGTTGATTGCCTTATAATCTAACATAGGGTGTTTTATTTCTTTTCTTACCATGAAGCCAGTTCCATACAGATTTTCTTCGTGTCCACTATTGATGAGAATATATTTTTTTAGATCTATCATAGTTAGTTCTTTTTTCCACCTGATTTCCTGGAGCGCCACAACGTCAATCTTATATTTTCTCAGACACTCTTCTAGCGTCTGACTCTTTCCTATTTGTAGAAGGCTACGTACATTCCATGTTGCTATTGTTAAACGCTTTGTCCTTTCCGTTCCATGTCGTTTGCCATTTATCAATCCGAATCCGAGGCTTTTTTGAGGTTTTTTAGCAAGTTGTATACACAGGTGGGGGTTCTGGCCCCACCCTGTGCTCCTTTTTGTCGCCTTTTACGACTGGCAGGAGATACCCCAGGCCTATTCTGTCCCGAGCCTGGACACATTTGTTTTATAGATTTTGGACAGATAAGATATAGTTCCATTGGAACTTGAGCATTTTTAAACCACAAAGCTCAACCTTTTTGAGAAAATGTTGGCCAAGGTTTGATATTGCTATGGATATTTACAAACAATTGATTTCATGCAAGTGATCTAAGACAATTTATATATTATTTACAAGTTAAACTTTAATATTCTGACACAGATAATTCTGGTGGCTGAGGCAAACCCAGACTCTAAAATGGGGTTCCCATTAATTGAAAAAATTAAGGGGAAAAACCTGACATTTGAGCGTGACAAATCACCTCCTTGCACGACCCCTGACCAAGAAACAGTGTTTCTTTACACATTATTGCACCAAGACTTCATGTGTTGTCGTGGTATAGATTTTTTTTAGTATGATCAATCAATTATTCTAGATTATGGTCATTGTGGTTTCATTGTCCCTCTTCAACATAGTCCTTATAATGTATGCACACTGTTTCATTAACTGATTGTAAGTGATTAATAGGCTTTTATGACATATGACTATATTAGATGGTTACACAAATGTTTCCCTTATTACTTTGAATGTAATACTTACATATTATAATATTTTGAATGTATTAGAAACAGAAAAGATTTGTGAAGAAAAATCCTTGATATCTTATTTGATAGTTCTCGCTAGGGTCTGCCAGTTAATAAATAAATTTTATAAATTAAATTTAAATAAATAAATAAATTTCATTTTTAAGGAGATTAAGAAGCACCATAATGATAATAAACTTAAAATTAATTATTAACACAAATTTGCTTGGACAACTTGATCCTACAAGGCTAAATTAAAAACAGTTTATAGCAATTTTAAAAGAAAACATTGAAATCAAATAAGATTCCATTGATCCACTTTTTGAATAGATTAACTTGAGTGCAGCATTCTTTATTTTGTGTTCTGGTTAACCCTTTTGTTTTTAGAACTTAAGATGTTATTACGATTATTCTATTACAGTTACTATTTTGTAATCATCAGTTTACATTTTTGACTACTATTTTTAGGTGGAATGCCTGGATTACAAAATATGATGCGCCAACTTCAGCAAGGAGCCAGTGGTGCCACCGGAGGTCTGAGTAACCTGTTAGGAGGGAAATAGAAAAGAATACACTAATACATAAAATCTTCCCTTCTCCGATGAGTCTTCAAACATGACTATATTATTTTAGTGAAAGGAGAATTTAATTGTTACTAAAGTGTGCAAAGTGTATATAACAATTATTCTGAATATTTTCTAGTTTAATTTTATTCTTTCCGTTTACCCTCTCTAGAAGATGTTGAAAATTTACCTATACGTAGTGGTTGGGTACGTTTGCAGAAGAGTAATAATAATATTTTTTTACATTTTTATGGATTTTTATTTTTTAAATCATGCAGAATAGCATTATTGCTGGTACCATGTGTTTTCTGCCAATCGTATTATTAATACCTTTTGATCCCTTCTTTTTTATGCTCAATTTGAAATAAAACTATGATTTGGGAGGTATGTTGTAGTAATCTTGTGATAATAATGTTTATATTATGAAAAATATTTGTTAAAACAGCTAATATTCATCAATCAAGTTAGATAAAAGTGCCTGCCCCCACCTCTCAACAAGATTTAATGTATAGTTCTGCTCAAAAAAGTAATTTAAAAAAAGGGTTTTTATTTAATTTTAGTTTTTCTGTTTAATTAATAATCAAACACAAAAAATATGCCCTATGTCCTGTAATAATAATATTAATTAGATATTTAATTTTCTAAGAAAGCGTGAAATTACTATTATATTCATTAAAACTGATGTGTGTACTATCAAGAACTTGTTCCAGATAGAAAAACAAACAATAAAATTAATAAGGGTATTTTTAATAATAATAATAAATATTAATTACAATTTTATTATCTGGAATTATTATAATAATTTAGAGATATTATTTTTTGATTTGTTAGTTGTTTTTTTTTTTTTTTTTTTTTCATTTTTAATACATATAATAGAATGATTAATTTTCCTTTTTTTTTCATCTGTAAGTTTAATTTTTGGAGTATTAGTGCATCACATGTTTTGTGGCATTTATCTTGAATTGTTAATCATTTTTTATAAAATTGTCACTTAGACGTGATTAATGTATATATGTTAAAAAATATTTGTTTAAGGTGTATGAAAAACTAAATAATTGTATATAATTCTTAATAAAGATTTATTGTATATATTACTTTTAATCATTTGTTTTGTTTTGAAATTCATTGTTTATAAAAATATAGTTTGGACCAAATGATCATATCGATGGGAAAAAGGAGAACCATTTTATTTCCCAGCAGAAAATACTGCTGGAAGTTGAACTCTTTCTGTACCAACATTCTATATCTTTAATGTAACATGAGTGTTCCTTTATATTTCAAAACTGTGAATAATGGGCAAAAGACAGAAAAACAAAGCTAATTTTAGAATTACTATAAATTCTATTTATTAATAATCAAGTTAGTGATTTTAAATAATTAGATTTGCCACATTTTAATTTCTGCAAGAACTTACAACTTCTAAATTTGGTTTATATAATGGAAATGGTTGGGATTGTGGTCTAATAATACAAAACTTTATGTGCAATTACATATATGTTATTTCTCATATAATGTTTGTATTTGACCGCTCCCCTAACCATTTCCCTTACTTAAACTTCTACGGTCAGTCATATTCCTTCATGGAAGATGTGAATTAATTTCATTAAATGTGGTTTTAGTTTTAACTGAAAGCAACAATGATTTTGCTCATATTTCATAGTGCTTGATATATGCTAATGCTGCTATACAATACTTTCTTCTGATTCAATAGAAAATTTAAGTATAGTTATTCTTAAAAATTTATTGTCCTTTTTGTATTTCAATTTAACGTTCCTTCGATTATTGAAACTAGAGATTGATTGCATGAAACTTGACTGATTGTCTTTTAAGAATAAATTTTAACAGTACTCATAAACATCTTTATTTAAAATGCATTATTAAAACAATGTAAAAATCTTAAATTTCCCTTGAATTAAGGTTTAGGCTTCACTAGTCTCAACAATAAAAAATCAGTTGGGGCACATCACACAACTTTCACTTACCACTCTTCTTTTTTTGACTAAAAGTAGACAATTAAAAATGGCATACTTCAGTGTTACCAGAGAGGGAACACTAAACTTTCTTTCGCGATGAAAATTATTTTTTTTATTGGAAAATGGGGTCAGTATTCCATACCCAGGTACCAGGAATAAAGTTGGTCCCATTTACTCTAGAATAAGAGTACCCCATTCATATGATTTTTTTTTATGTACAAGGGTCTTCCAGAAAATAAGTTCCGTTTTTTTTTTTAAATCAAGTTTTTATTGAAAAAATTTGAAACTTACAGGTATTGTACTTGAAAATATGTATTATTTTTCCACGTAATCCCCGGCTACGTCAATACGTTTGGTATATTGCGAAATGAGCTTCGAAATTCCTTCCTCGTAGAAGCTTTCCGCCACCTCCTTGGTCCACTTTGTGACAGCTTCTTTCACTTCCTCATCACTTGTGAAACGTTCTCCCGCCATCCGCTTCTCCGTCTTCCCGCCTTTCATCCTCGCCTTCCGCCTTCATTTTGGTAAACAGGTGATAGTCTGAAGGGGCCAAGTCGGGACTGTAAGGTGGATGGGTCAGAACATCCCAACCAAACTCATCCAAAAGTTGCGCTGAGGAACGAGCAACGTGAGGCCAAGAGTTGTCGTGGAGAAGGCAAACACCGGAGGTCAACATTCCTCTTCTCTTGTTCTGTATGGCCCGACAAAGCTTCTTCAGGGTCTCACAATAGCGGTTGGCGTTAATTGTTTCATCTTGAGGCAAAAAATCAATCAGGAGAATTCCTTTTTGATTCCAGAAAACAGAAGCCATGATTTTCCTGGTTGACTTGAATTTTTTGGCACTTGGGGAGGTGTGGTGTATCCATTGCATGGACTGTCTTTTGTTTTCTGGAGTGTAGTGTGACACCCAGGTTTCGTCTCCAGTGACGATAGACTTCAGGAATGCGTCCCCATCAGTTCTGTAGCGGTCCAAAAATTCTCGAGCTGCAGCCATTCGTTGTTCCTTGTGTTGGGGCGTCAGCTCTCTATGGACCCACCGGGCGCAAACTTTCCGAAAGTCAAGTTTTTTCGAGACGATCTCATGGATGAGGGATCGTGAGATGTCTGGGAAACTCAGGCGCATTTTAATTGTTATGCATTTTAAATAAAGATGTTTATGAGTACTGTTAAAATTTATTCTTAAAAAACAATCAGTCAAGTTTCATGCAATGAATCTCTAGTTTCAATAATCGAAAGAACGTTAAATTGAAATACAAAAAGGACAATAAATTTTTAAGAATAACTATACTTAAATTTTCTATTGAATCAGAAGAAAGTATTGTATAGCAGCATTAACATATATCAAGCACTATGAAATATGAGCAAAATCATTGTTGCTTTCAGTTAAAACTAAAACCAAATTTAATGAAATTAATTCACATCTTCCATGAAGGAATATGACTGACCGTAAAAGTTTAAGTAAGGGAAATGGTTAGGGGAGCGGTAAGTTCAGGTATGTTCCAACAAGCTCTTAAAACATGTGGACTCTTCACATGGCTTACTGCCTTTCCTTGTTAACCATGAGCAGTTAGTAAAGGTGTAAATGGCAAAGGCATGTGAAATTTGCCATCTTCGCTTCTCTTGTCTTCAAGGATTATAGAGATGAACACAATGATTCAAAAAATATACAAAAAAAAAAAAAAATTAAACAGCATTATGTGCAAAGGCCAAAAAGATGCCTAAATGGTGGTGAAAATTAGGTTATATTTTAAATTATATTGTTATATTTTAAATGAACTTGTTGAACGACTTAAATAATTATATCAGCTATAATCTTTGTGCTTCATCACAGTCACATTGTTATTCATGTTTCTTATTGAAAAATGAGATGTAATTGAGGGCTGTAATTGTTTTAACATATTGATATAAAAAAAAAAAATTTTGAAGGCTAAGATGAGTTATGCACACTTGGTTGCTAAATATTAATGTTCAAGTAGTATGAGCTTCATTATCATATTTATGGAAAAGCTTCATTAATTTGATCATCAAGAAATCAATTTTTTCTAAAAAATCATTACATAAGTGCAATGAAGCCTGTTAGCTTAGGAATTCTAATAAAAATACTTCTATTTAATTTTTAATTTTATTTAAACAGTTTCCTAATCATGGTTTCGAAGGCCAAATCAGTAGTCCAGATAAGTATTATATAGTGATCATATCGGCCTAATACAGTTTTCAATTTTTTTTATTCTCAATAAAACTATTTACTCTTTAAACACTTGACCCAACAATTTTCCATTTTTTATTTTTTATTTTTCAAAAATGAATAAAGGCGTTTCATAATGTTATAGCTTACTATTTAAAATTATAACATATAATATGATTTTGATAACTTTTTATTTATTTGAAGTTGCCAAACTTTGCTAAGCTTATATATGATCCTTAATCCAAGCTATACTTATATTACATAATTGCTTTGACCTTTCGGCAATCACGCCATTATCAAGGTAGCAATTCGTGTGACCATAAAATTCTATGCAATCGAATAGGCTAAATGCTCTTGTAAAATAGAAATTAAAAGTTTATTATGCAAATTATATTAAAAGTTATGTATAATTATAATTATTGATTTTGACTATAAGCGAGGCTTGAATAAAGGATTATATAAAAGCTTAACTGATATGCTGTATGATATTATTTATTGAAAATTACGTTTAGGAATTAGTTACTCTGAAAATTTGTCTTTTCCTGAAAATAAAACTGAAATAGAATCAGTTTTTTATGAAACCTGACATGTCCAAAAAGTCCATTTCTGTTTTAATTTATATTTGAGCTCCTTCCATTCTGAGACATATAATTCAAGAGCATTATATTTCAAATTTTAAGTTTAATTATTGGTTTGTGTGTCAGAGAAAAAAGAATTGAAATTAAGAGACTCTCTTAGCGCGAAAGCTGAACCTTTTTTTTTTTTTCCTTTAATTTGAATTTTGGGGTGTTTGAAACAACTGATTCTCAATTACCATTGCTAATGATGAGAAATGGATACAGGCTCTTTGAGTATGTTTTAATTATTTATTTTTTAAATTCTAAGAACTGATAGTCTTCAGTGTTGTTTTTTTTAAATTCAAATTTTTGTTTTCTCCATATCCTTCATTTTATATTGGCCATAAGCTATAAAAATGAGCAATTGAGTGTGTTGATTCTGGTATTAGGAAAGAAGGTAGAATCCCTTTGTGGCATTAATCTTAAATTAATTCAGGAAAGGTGATCTCTCATTCAGCTCCTTTTTATCGGTCTCATAATATGCATATTAGCTAAAGCCATTTATTTTATAATTTATTAGTGTGTTATGAAGAGGAAATGGTTAGGTGCTGATGTAAAAATAAATAATATCAATATGTAAGTATCACATATTCAATTGTGCCAACGTTTCAATCCGAATTTCAGGTCCTAATCAGAGCTCTTTGTCTTGTAGTGTCAAAGTGCAAAAAAAGGCATATTAGTGTTATTTATTTTGAACAACCCCCCCCCCCACCCCAACCTTTTCCCATTTATTATACCTACAGTTAACTATCTTCCAACATCATTATTAGTGTGTTATGTTCGTTAAGTTTATTAAATAAGGTTATTTATTTTTTTGCCGATGGTTATTAGTAAATTAGAAAAATTATAGCATTCAATTGTTTATTTTCATGTCTCATTACGTCATCATCATTTCATTCATTTTCAAATCATTATATTATAATGTTCATTACCATTTCACATCCTTTCATGTTTATTTTTATGATACAGTAATGGAGATTTATTTAGATTATTTATTTATTTATTTGTTAAATACAATTCATTTGTCTAGATTTAAAATTTGCAATCTGCAAAATTGCTTTGCAATGAGCAAAGTTTGTGAGCTGCTTCGACAGCGTTCCTGTGCAGGAGTAGTTATTAATTTAAATGGTCTCTTGGCCACCGCCTTCGAAGTCGTCGGGGTGGGGTGTAATGGTGGTTTAAGTTTTTTAAATTGTCTGTCAGTGGGTTATTGTTGTAGACCAGTCTTTGGTGAAAGTTAATGTAGTTGTTTTTGGCTGTTGCGAAAACTGTTGGAATGTTTAAGTCCGTATGTATAATATCGTTGCTGACATAATATGGCGCGTCTACTATTTTTCTTAACACTTTCGACTGAAAGGACTGAATTTTTTGGATGTTCGATTTCTTGGCAGAACCCCACAGCTCTACACCATAAGTCCATATCGGTTTTAAAAGAACTTTATACAAGGTTAGTTTGTTAGCTAGGGATAATTTTGAGCGTCTGTCAAGCAATCTAGATAAGAGTCCAAAGCGTCTATTTAATTCTTTTCGTTTGAGTCTGACGTGAATTTTCCAAGTAAGTCGTTTGTCCAGATAAAGCCCTAAATATTTAATTTCATTTGATTCCGAAATCGGAATTTTATTGAAGAATATTTGGGGGCAAAGACCATGATTAAGTGTGAAGACTACATGCACACTCTTTTTCTCATTCATTTTAATTTTCCACCTAGCGGCCCAGTCAGCAATATCGTCTAGGTGGTTCTGGAGAGTTTGAAAAGCAATCAAGGGATTTTTATCTGAACAAAGAATTGCTGTATCGTCAGCAAAAGTGGCCAAAAGTGTATTTGGGTGTTCTGGTAGGTCTGACATATATATATTAAATAATATAGGACCCAGGACACTGCCCTGAGGCACTCCTGCTTTAATAGGTTTTATTTCAGAAATTTCAGTCCCTACTTTTACCGAAAAATGTCTATCTGTTAAATAAGAAAGTAAAGTTAAATAGTAGGTCGGGGGGAGTAATATTTTAAGTTTGGAAAGCAACCCTTCATGCCAAACTTTATCAAACCCTTGGCTAATGTCTAGAAAAACACTGGGGCAATATTTTTTGGAATCCAAAGAGTTAGATATAAAATCTAACTTCGACCCCTAACCTTATTTAATAAAAACAGAAAAATTATGATTAAGTAATCAAATGTGGGCATTGTCATTTCGTTGAATGATTGAAATTAATATGCGTTTGCAATACAATTATGAATTCATCGTGAATAAAAACAAAGTAAATAAAACTAGACCTCTCTTGTGGGGCCGCTCAAGAAATTTTGACTGAGCTTTGTTTTCAGTCCTGAGAAACTAAGCTTTCAAAATTTGTACTAAATTATCCTGATAGATACAAGCTATCAAGGAAATTTTCATATTGAACTTTAATATAGGTATTTTTCTATTTTTATTATCTACAGTTCTACATTAATATTTCCCCTTTTTTTGTGTACGAGTATATAAGTCCCTTTACGATTTTTCATACTGTATTAGTTTGTAATGATTCTAATATTTTAAATGTAGATTATGGTAAAGGCTTAAAAACAAATCTGGACGATATAGTATTGCTAACCTAATTATATATTTTTAAATAAAAATTTCTAATCAAAGTGATGGAATCTAGAAAAAATATATGGCTGAGACTGATTGATTTAGCTCGGACAGATATTAATTTTTTTAATAAAATGGATTGAAAAAGTTGTGTGTCGATCCATTGTTATACAATTAAGTATATACAGATTTCAAAATACTAAACTGTTTGTGGCATCAAAAAATAAAAAATGCAGCAAAACAGAAGAAAGAGAATAATATTTAAATTTAAGCTATAACTTTGTCATCTGATTAAAATTATCATGCTTTTGTAAGCAAAACTTAAAAAAATTTAAATAATATTTTTATTAATAAAAATAAATAAATTTTTTAATAAATTATTGAAGAAACAATAAACTCCCCCATGCCCAGGGTTACTAGAATGAGGAAACCATAAAAAAGAAAAAAAAAATTTGGAATCCACTATATTATAAGTTCAATGATGCAAATAATTGACCTATTAATGGAATATCTCACTGATAAATATGTAAACTGCAAAATTCAGGTTTTACATTATTTTAAATTTTACTGATATTATGGTATCTGATGTTGATATAAGATTGTTATATTATAATTATCTTTTAACAAGATTAACAGTCTTAAATTATAATAATAA
Source organism: Aelia acuminata (assembly GCA_911387785.2). Classification (NCBI taxonomy): domain Eukaryota; kingdom Metazoa; phylum Arthropoda; class Insecta; order Hemiptera; family Pentatomidae; genus Aelia; species Aelia acuminata. Next base: position 86,267,639 of record OU426982.1, on the reverse strand, counting down.
ATGGTTGATTTATTAAGAATGAATAAACATAAAGAGAGAAAGAATATTTGCTTATTTTAAATTTTATTCTCATAGACACTTGTTAATATTAAAGTTGCCACTAGTTCCGCTAGGTAGCGTTAGTATCTGAGGGTTATGCGGTAAACACAAGAACTATTCAGTTGAGAGTTGTCCGTGTTGTTTGCAAGTGCATGTTTCTTATCTGTTTGCTTGTGTAGAGGTGTAAAGTGATACAAAGTGATAATTATTGCACCTCAAGCCTTGCAGGAGCAACTTCATTCAATAGGAAATATTCTGGTAAATATTCATTCGCTTGTCAATTCATGTAAGAGTCAGTTCAAAGAAGAGTAACTGGGGGAAGGGTATGGTTATGTTACTACAACAGTCTTTGCATCATTTGCAATGAACTTCTGCCTCAACCTTCTTAGTTTTACAGATAAGTTTTGTCTGTACTGTTATATCCTTGCTATTATTTTTAATAGTTTTTGGTAATTGAGTTTGTAAGACTGTTGTCACCTATGTAATATCTCTTTATCAGACAAATTTTCTATATTTAGTGTTAACATTTACCTTTCATTGACATTTTCTTAGGCTCCTTAACTTACATTTTTATTATATGATTATTTTGGAGGCTACCTCATATCTGAAATTTTTTTGGTATTTTATCACCATCATTTCAATAAATATATAAATATTTTTTTTGTTGATCTTGACATTTTCTGTTTAATTTTTATAAAAATAAAAATGTTTAAATGATAAAAATTAGGAACTACCGATTCTTGCTAAATTCTCACAATTTTCTATAGTTAAAAGTTATGTTATTCTGGTATTTTATCTTCTTCCTTAATTTTTTTTTAATTAATAAATACTAATAAATTTATTACTTTTAATATAAAATCATTTGACTTTCTCCTCTCTCCAGTTTATTTTAGTAACTCAAAGCACAGTATTGTCTTATGGTTGTTTTTTTTATTTTTGTTAAAATTCTAGTATTACATATATTTTTACATCACCTTTAAAGGTTTTTGAAATACGTGAGATTCAATCTGTAATCTTCAGTCCAGCGACAGGTGGCTTTTGAGCATGTTCCTTTCATGTATTACATAAAGTTCATTGATAGCAAAAATGACTTTGCCAGCTGTTTTCCTTCTGCTACCTGTTACCAGGATTTTGATCATTTATTCGATTTTCAATGCCTTATGCACTACTAGGATTCATTCAAAGGAAATTAAATGCTGATATCTGTTTGAAGATGTCAGTTACTTTCGCGGAATTATAACCTCCCTGGTGTTTTTCCTTAACTGATATACATTCAAATTATTTAGAAAAATGTTAACGTTTCTTACTACAACTGATGATCTCTAATGGCATAATTGTATTTAAGAAAATAATATGTTTGAAGTACTAAATATTAAAAAATAATCTTATAATCAGGATCACATACGCAAAAAGTAAACATAGTGAGTATTTAAGTAATTTTACTAACTATTAAAACTGTTTTTATTTAATATAATTAAATGTTATTAAAAATTAAGCATGAGATTCCTTTCTTTCTAATATTCCAAAGAGAAATTAAATTTTTGTTGAAAATCTTATTGTATTATCAATTTTCTGTATATTATTCTTAAGACCGTTTTAATTATTTCGAAATAGTGTATTCTCCATTATTTAATGCAGATCTCATAAAAATGTTCAGGCTTTTGTCTTCAGATTTTAGTTATCAACCGCACTGTCGAATAAAATAAACTTATAATTACTTGAAATTAAATAATCAATCTTGTATTATAGTTATGCTAACTAATTGTGGAAAAAAGTCGACATAAAAAAAGCGACTTAGTTTTTTTAAGTTATATGATTTGATGCCAACTTGAATTTGTACTGTTAGACCTTCAGGATCTATCAAGAATTGCCGAATTAATATTTTAACTACGTATCGAAATATTCGTTATTTAAGAAAGAAAAAAAAATAGGGAATTCCCAAAACAACTGATTAATATTGGTTCGTTCCTATTGATAATTTAATTTCTGAAGCAAATATTTATAATTTTCATTTAAAAGCGCTGATTATCATACTTCTTACATTTAAATTGAACTTGAAGATGCCAGAGATAGATATATAAGGAATTTCTAAATGGCGTGCCAAAAAATAAGGTTAAAGTATCAGTAATATAATATTGCGGTCGAAAAGCCCAATGATTATATAAATAAATAAAAATAAGAGTTTTCTTATTGTTATTATATCTTCTACACCTACCGTTCAAATTGAATTAAAAGAGGAAGTGACCTTTTCGACCTTCAACACGCCCTGCGGCGACCTGCCTTCCTCAGGCTGTGTCCGAAAGTCATCTATCCAAGGATAATTTAAAAAAACTGTCTATAATAATAATATATATTTTTTAAATTTATTTCAAATGATATCCAACAGTTTGCTAAGGTGTTAACAGTTTCTAATGATACTCCTGATTATCGAAATTTATTTTATATGGGGTCTCCTTCGAGATTATGGAAAATCCATATTAAAATTTACACGTCAAGGATTAATGAAAATCCATATAGTGAATAGTCATCCCGTTTTTTCCCGGCCGTATTCTGAATTGTTTGTGTTGAGAATTGCATAATTTATGTTGAAAATTCTTAACTTACAAACAAAAAATACACTTACGAAAGTGCAAAAGCAAAAAAAAAAAAAAAAAAAAAAAATAGAAAAAACGATTATAGTATTTCTGCTTTACATTTAGATATTTTAAAAAGTAATAGGGCCACCTTAATATTTTTTTAATTCACTTTTTTTTTTATTAATTTATCCTTATTTAATTTATTTTTTTTGCAATTCTCTTAGATTTTAAGGAGGTTGTGTATATTTATTAAATGGAATATTATAATTACAAGTGATGTGGTTCACTAATTCTAATTGAATAGATTTTAGAAAGTAATAATTAACCTATTATAGTATTATTTATTTTATTCCAATTAATGGGATGTTACCATCTCTGGGTGAGATTTCCAGCATTTTCCTGACATCATTTCCTGATAGTTACAGGCTATCAGGGAAATTTTCATATTGAACTTAAATATATTTTTAAATTTTTATTACCTACAGTTCTGCGATTTCCCCTCCGTTTATTTTCTTCTGTTGAGAAGTCCCTCTTACTATTTTTGGAACTATTCTATTTTGTAATGGTTCTAATATTTTTTAAGTTGATTGTGCGGCGATGAATGTTTTCATTCGAAGCGGTAGAATCTAGAAAACAACAAATGGCTGAGTCTGATTGTTTTAGTTCGGACTGATTTTAATTTTTTATTAAAATGGATTGAAGAATTTATGTGTCGATCTAGTGTTATACCAGATTATATTAAGGATTTCGAAATTCTATTTAAGCATCTATTTAGATGAAATATTCCTTTTTTTTTATTTTTATTTTTTTGCCCTATTGAAATAAAAGAATAATGATTCTTTTTTGATCTCTATAAAATTCCATCGTAAAAAACAGATCAATGTTCCGTGGTAGAAACAAAGAGAACTGAACACTTTTGTGAGTACAAATTTTGTAATGTATTTCGTGATGTGATATGAATATTTTATTTTAGCGTGTATAAATTAACGTAATAATTAAAAAATATTGCACTGTAAAATCAACTATCGATATTAGTACACAACGTCCAGAAATATGCTTGCAGCTTTTGACAGAAAGTGCATTTTCGTTTATTGTATATTTTCCTTAAAGTTTGAAATTATAAAAACCTGTCGTTATGCATATTTTCTACTTATAATGGATTTGGTTATTACATACACACCTCATAGGTGTAATCAGAGTGGGGCAAGAGTATACTATTTCGCAACTAGTCAGAAATGCGAATATGATGAGCTATGAATTAATTTTTTAAAAACAAAAGCAATTTAGTAAAAAAAAAATTGTTTAATAGCGATAGGTGGCTAGTGTTTCAAAATTTTGAAAAAAAAAAACTAATTAAGAAATTTAACCAATGGATTAATTTTCTTTTCTTTTAAATTATATTCTACTCTTGTTTACGATTTTTTGAAAGAAGTTCTAGATGCAGAGAAATATTTTTGGCGGGTCTGTAGTTGAAGCGCTCACGTCACAAGTTACACAAGTATAGTGCTACACTTTCCCTCCGGTCCAATATTCTTTTCTGTTTGACTTGGAATTATTACATTCGTCGGCATTATTGTCTAGATTTAAAGATCTTTATTGTATTTGCCACAATTTATGGGTATTTTACAGAGGATTATTAAAAGAGAAATAATAGAAAAACGATGATACTATAAATTATTACATGCCTACAGTGGCTCACAGTTATAATGGTACAGCTGTATATTCATAGAAGTCTTCTAACAAACAAAATGTTCAACTTGAATTATATGAAAAAATATATTTTTTTATTATTCATTAACATATACAATGATGTGAATGGATAACAATGAATTATAATTCAAGTTGAACAATTTATTTAATAAAGGACCCCTATGAATATGCAGGTGTCTCATTTTGACTCTTGAACCACTATGTATGTATGTATATACCTAGAAAGAAAGCTCTATGTGTACTAAAAAATTTATTTTATTGCGAAACACTTTCGGAATTTTTCTGGGCTATAAAAAGATGAGAATTCTGGGCTCAAACAATAAAGATGAGAATTTTCGAAACATTTTGATTAAGGTATCTATAAATGTTGGAATAAATGAAAAACGAGCATTACTCCAAATTATTTAATATTGCTTAACTATCATATAAAAATATTGACCAGTTTTCACGTTCAGATATTAATACATGAATTCCAGCATTATTTATATTTGATATCAATTTCATATTTTTTTTTTGTTTTTTGTCATCGTAATGTTTTTATTAATCCTTTTATAAAGTTTATGATCTTTTTAAGAGTGCATCTATTATAGCATTGACGCTTCCGTGTCCATTAAATTTTCTATTCCTCCAGAGTGCCATATTACTTAGCACAAAATTACGTATGTATACTTCGATTTCCTTCTGTACATTTTCTACTTAATGTCATTATATTCGATAACAATCGGAACATGGCATTAGTCTTTATGCCAAGCATTAGCTTTTATTGCACTATTAGGTCTTGTAATGATTTACAGACGAGGTATCCTTCCGTTCTAATGCCAGGTAAATAATAAGTAAGACGCATGTAAAAATTATTGCAGTAACATTTTTTTTTAAATTTTTCTGAAGTTGATTCGATTTCCTTCAAAAGCTTCAAATTTACTTTCGTGTTAATTTCTTCCAAATCGACGTAAAAAATCTATTACAAAATAAAATAAATGGCAGATTCTCATAATTTCAGTTTAAATTATATAAATTTTAATAATTAACTTATCCATTGTAATTGTGATTCTTATAATTGTTATTGTGAGTTAAAACTAATAGTTAATTAAGGTAAAAATTATTTCCTTCGTGTGAAAAAGATTGCTTTTATAAATTCTTATAAAAATGTGAAGATATTGTAAAAATTAATACCAAAAGAATATTTTTAAAAAAACACGAGAGACAAAGGAGGGATCATAAAAGAAAATTAGTCCTACAAAAGAATGTGTAAAGGAGAATTAAATTTAAATTAAATCTATGATTCTAGAGGTTTAATTGTTATATGTTTTAGATCTATAAAGTGGAAAAAGAAAAAACAAAACAAATAATGCAAATATTCTAAAAGATGGCTTTGAAGTTCCGTTAATATTTGACAGTGGATGGGGAAGTAGGTTAACCACTCACCAATCACAGTTGCGATAGTTATTTTACGAAAATGCTTGACCTCAATTTTACAAGGTTTGCATTCGGACACCGAACGATGCGATTGAATGGACCGTTCATTTCGTCCAAAAACAAAATGGGCATCTAGTTTTTTGGGGATCATTATTAATATACAGGCTGTTTACTATTGAATTACTACTGTTAACTGCATTATATTTGTGCCTCGAATAAATAATTAATCCTAAATGGATGGAATCGAATAAAATTGATTGGGACCAATTTTCAGTACCTCCCGACAATTTTTTGAATTTTCGCAACAATGCAAAATGTCTGTTGAATCGCTCTAATGTGACCTTAATGAATTTTAAATATCAAATTTTTCCTTGGCCTACTTGAACTTAAAAGGGTTGAACCTCAAACCGAAGGTATGATTTCATACGAATTTGTTTCCCATTACGTTCGAAGCCAATATAAGATAAAAATGAGATATTGGAAAGCTTGCGCAGACAACAGATGTATCACGTTGAGAGGATCCTTGAGCTGTTTAGCATAGCAGCACTTGAGGGGCATGCGTAAACATGCTGGGGTCTTAATTTATCCTTCTACTTAAAGATGGCATTTCCAGATGGAGTTTTATCAAGGTTAATTTCATCAATTCCTTATCGCATTATTAATAAATACCTAATTATTTTAGTCTGACATTTTGATTTTTCTTATGAAATTTTGCTTTTTATAATAATTCTATATCCGAGAATAAAAATATGAGTCGTCTTGCATAAAGCGACGATATAGAATTTTTTGCCGGTACCGATTTAGGAATCCGTTATTAAGGTTTATCTGTCTTACGTTTCTTGCTTCCGTGACTTTATCGTTGAATATTATATGTAATAGAATAGTTAATACAAATTTATTCAAGATGGAGATGATTACACATTTTTCTTAAATGTGTGTTTCTAATACGGTAAATAGACCGAAGTCAGCCAACAACGGCTATATAACTGATTTATTAATATTTGCAATTCATCACATCTAATATTTATTTTTGAAAAGCAAATGGTATTTATTTATTTTTTGCCGTCAGGTAAAAATACACCGGCCTATCGATTGAATCTTAAAAACACTAATGATGCTGATATTAATATAATATATAAGGCACCTGCCGGTCTCAAGTTATTATAATTTCTAAAATGCTATGTACACACATACATACGTACATACTATACTTACACAAGTTCGTATACACTCTTAGATTGAGGTTTCTTGTGGATATCCCGGTGAGTCAGGTTGTGACTCTGCAGCTTGCCGCTCTATGATTTACGACTACTTCCTTCTGTAATTTCTTATCATCGTTATGTTCATGGCTTGATCTTTCCTATTCTTGGAGTGTGTCGGCCAAAAATATTCTCATCAAAAGCTTTTTATAGAGTTCTAATGGTTCTTTTTCAGATGACCTAAAGAAAGTAATGAACATGCTAGTACACTTCTCATTTATTTTTTCGCATAGTAATTATATAGTATTTTTTTATATTGTTTTTGATCAATCATGGGGTAATTATAATTAAAGCAATTGTATTTATTCGCAGATTAAAAAAAAATCTATGCATGTATGAGTTCGCTTTTTTAACCTGAAAATCAATAGGCTTTAGCATAAAAAACAAGAAAAAGTGATTTTTGGATGTATCCGCGGTCAAACTAACATACTGTGGATTTCAAAACCTTCCAACAATTCGGTAGCTTGGTTTAAAAAGGTTTTAACTGACATTTTTGTTAAAATGCTTTTTGATAAGGAAAAATAGAAGGAGAGCGTTTCTGTGGGAAAATAAATCAAACTTTTACTTTACTAGTTAAGACGCTATTGTTCTGCTACGGACGGGATGATATGGTTTTTCTATTTTAGGTAATAGTTATAAAAATGAAGATTTTTAACTATTAAGTAATAAAATGTTGTATTAGTGTTCTCTTCATTATAAATACAATCCACAATAAACATACGTGTGTAAAAGCTTCGTGATATACTGGAGATTCGTGCTCGTATTGTTAAGTTGCATTTTTTCGATAATGTAATAATTGAGTTTTAATTTTGCTTTAAAAAATTTTATAAGACATATGTATTATTTACATGTAAAAAATTATTTTTTTTGTATACATTTAAAAAAAAAATGTATAAAATGAATCTTCTATACGAGTGCCGGATAAGGGAGCGCGTTCCGGTTAAGAGTATGCCGGATAAGGGAGAGTATAATGTATAATAAAAAAACTAAATAGAATGTTTTCCACCAGTTTCTTCTTAAATTCATTCATTCAGTAATCCACACAATCGAAAACTTTTCGTATCCTTATTCATGTGAAAAATATATCCGTTGAAAGAGAGTTAGCAAGTTTCCTGGCGAGCTAGTGGCGAGAAATTTCCAGGAGGTTGAGGATGGAGCGTGTCTAATGGGAAGGGAGGGGAGTGAGTTCTATTAGGTGGAAAGTGGAATTGTAGTGTACCAACGGAAGGGGTTATGGGCAGCTTTCGGTATAGGGTAGGGGTGTGAGGCGTATAGAGAAAATTATATATAGGCTATATATATATGGGTTTAGATCGTCTTCTAACTTACAGTGATAGGACTAAAAATGAACTGAATTTGGATTTATCGAAATTCCAATTGAGATATTTTTAACAACTCCAAATTCATGTTAACAGCTTTTTAATAGTATTGATTAATCCCTTGCTCATTTTCTTGATAAAGTAGGTGAGTTCTTGATTGTGTGCGTAACAGAATCTCGGCTATTCCGCCTTATTCGCAGGTGGGAACTTCTACGTCACGCCGAATATTAGGAATCCATGTGAACATTTCGTAATGGCTTATGCTTATACATAATCTTCATAAAACTTTCCCACCCTTTTCAATTAATCTTAGTTTTGTTATTTTTAAACTACTTCTTTTTTTTTAATCTCATAAAGTGCAAATAAAAAGAAATAGAATGTTTGACCTTTTACTATTGAAAAGAGCACTCAATTTTTATTAATACTGGGTATCTAGTTTTTAGGCGATGTTATATTGTTAGTACCTAATAGTCAGTTCAACACAGGCTTGAGCCTCACCATATCAGATTTTCTTGAAATTCGGTACATGTGTACTACTTGTATCGACTAGGGAAATTGTGAAATATTACAAAGATATGTCCCCATTTTTTTAATTTTGGACCTGCAAAGCCCTCAAAATTAGGCCAGAAATAGAAAAAATTATGAATAAAAATAGCTGTAGATGTTTTCCAAATTTGACTAGGACTATGAGATTGGTGTCGCTTAACAGCGCATTCCATGCCATTTTATATGATGTACAGCAATTTGTATAGGTTGGTACTAAAGAAATGTCCTTAAAACCAAATTTTAAATTTTAATTTCAATATTCTCAAAAAGGGCAGTCTTGAAAATTTTTATATATTTTTAAAAATGGGCAGTATTATATCTAATCATCCAACAAAATATGAAAGTGGACGAAAATTGTTTAATTACTAAAAAAAATTAAAAATAATTACTAAAACTATGGCAATATTTGCATTTTTATGAAGGTAAATCATGAAACAAATGATAACAAGGGCTCAACTAATAAGCCTAGAGATAACTAACTACATTTGGTCGTTGCATGAAGTAAGCGCCAAACTCCAAACTTCACTAACATAGAGTTTAAAATTCAGCTCAAGATTATTTTAAATCAGAACGTTTTTTGAGAATTCCCTTTGTCCAAGCATTCTCTATTACAGGAACGCAACAATACCACGCCTTGATTCCCAAAAATATTAGTAGATAAGTTTTCTATGGATTCAGAAGCCCTTGAAAAGAAGTGTCAAACTCTCCGAATTTACCTACGGACATATAAACGCTTCATTATGCCTATCCATCAAGATAATTGATTCTATAAAAAACGGTCGCTATTATGCCATAGTGAACTAACTGTTTCCTTAATTACTTAATAAAATTTTATTTAATTTATTTAAATGGTGAGGTACTATCGTCTCTCCTCAATTTGGAAACTACCAAGTTAGCTACAAGTATTCGGCCCAGTGCTTAAAATGAAGCTGTCCCCCTTTATTTGTCAATTACCCTTGGACATTGATAAATTATATTTCTTTTATTTTTTATTTATATCTATTTTGTCTCTATACAAGTTTAACTCTTTTCCAAGCCCCATTAAAACGATTTTTTCTGGTGGATTAAAATTTTTTTTAAATAAAATATAATGCTTTTTTATATTTTCTGCCCTTGTAAGTTATGAAAAATAAATCATAACATGACATACTTATATAATTTCCATTTACACATTTTTATTTTGTTTCTTTATGGTTTTCTTAAAGTAGAAATATACTTGTGTAATAACAAAAATCATCGATTTTCGAAACTTACTAATTGCATTATTTTCCAAGTTTGTGCTAATAATAGCGTTATGATTTATTCTGGTGAGTTCTGATGTCTTAAATTAAGTTGTAAACAATTACATTTCCTTTGGAAAGGTTTACAACTCATTTGGAAAGGGTTATATTTGACCTTAAAATTTGTGATAGGTTACAATTTACTGTTGATTTGGAAAATGTTCAAATAGGCTTGGAACTGTTATATAATAATTTGTTAATTGGAATACAGAAAGTGTATAATCACGAGCTCAATAATTATTTTATCAAATATTGCTCTACTCAAGTCCTTGGCTGTACTTGAGACGTTAAATGCAGGACTGACAAAAGGTAACGTTACAGACCGATGAGTCAGCAGGGGAACAGCGACCAGACCTGAGAAATCCCATCGCTTTAATGGGCCTTCTATTGAATTATCATTTTCCACTGCTTATATTTTCCTTCTTCCTCATAGTTTTCCTCTTTTTTAAATGGCAAAATTTCATGCTACTCAAATACACATGTCCAATTTGTAAAATTTATTAATTTTAAGTGTCTATTAGCTAGTTCAAACTCTTCGCGAAATACCTTTAAAAATAATTGATAAATTAGAAATAGAGTCATCTTGAAATCAGTTTTTTTTAATAAAAAAACAAAACAAGGAATACTAGCATATAATTATTTAAATAGTGATTCTATTTTTTTTATTCCACTATACCCATTTAAATGCAAAATAATTTTGATTCGCTATAAAGGTATTTTTAATATAAGATTGATAATAAGATCCACGATCGAATGATTGGAGTCTTGTATTTATAATGTCCTTGTTTGTCTAAGCTTAGTCACGATTAAAATTTTTTAAATACTATTCTTATGTTTTGAATTGAAACATTTTTTAATAAACATTCAATGGCTAGGTTTTTTTTTTTTTTTTTTTTTTTTTTTTTTAAAGACTTGACTACCTAATTTAAGAAAATTAATTTCTCTTCCATAGTACTAATGTATTTAATTTAATACCCAGCACTAAATAAGAAAAGATACAATTTTATTTATCACAACGAACTATTTTAATAGCAGTTATTCAATATATAATTTGTCTTATCCTGTTATTAAGCCAAGGTTATGAGAATTTCATTACACGTGGTTCTATCTATTTAGCATACAAAGATTCATATCTCTAAATTTCAACCCCCCCCCACCAAAAAAAAAAAAATTGAGAAGAAAAATCTAACGTTCTTATTTCGAGTTTTAAATAACGTTTTTGAAAACTTCGAAACTATATTTAGCTCAAGTACATTTAGTTTATATTTCTTATAGTAATTATATAAAAAAAGTATTTACGAAAATATTTGTAAATTGGTTGACTTGTACTATACAACATACTATCAGTGATTCAATTATCTTGCTTCTTTTTAATTATTTATTGAAATTTACAACTGTATATTAACAATACAATAAGTAAATATGATGTAAGAAAAGTAGTAATGACACGTTCTTAATGTTTAATCCGATAAAATGTGTATGTCCGATATTTTATTTTATTTTTTAATGACTCAAGAAGAAGAAGGCAGAATTATTGTGAGAAGAACGAAACTAATTTTTTTTTTCCATCTACACTTTTTTTTTTTTAAACTTCTCTTGAAGGGGGTGTAAGTCCTGGCGGTGTAAGGGAAGTATTTGATCGATATCGAATGAATTATGCCTTCCAAGACCGTTAGATTTATTCTTATACCGGTCGAATCTGTTTAATAAGTTGTTAGAATAGCTGATAAATTAATAATGAATGATATTAGAGCTATCTTCTCCCTAAAAAGTTGGAGGAATGTTCGGTGGGGGGGGGGGGATGGTGGATAGAAAGCCCTGAAGGATGGTTGAACACCAATCAGGGCATGTCGGCAAGTTCTTTCAAGTTGAACTTAGTTTCTTCCCAAGCATCTATTTATAGTTTCTTTAATTAATGTTCTATTGCTATTGTCGCTCTCCCATAATTAGATAGCACTATGCGCAAATCACAACTGAAATTATATGCGTAGCTGAGTACAAACGCGGTCAAGTACATTTCGATCACAAAATGTTTTTAGTAAAAAAATTCATATAAAAATGGCAAGGAACTTGTTGAATGCGCATTCTAGTCAGTTGCCTTCTTTATTAAATAGGTCAGATCTCGATGCGCTTATTTCATAAGAAATCACTTTAAGGCCAAATGGATGGAACGTAAAGGATCAAAAATACTTTATGGATTTAACAGATGAAAGCTTTGTATTAAAGTATGACGCACGTGACTCGATTATGTGTCGTATGAAGCCACCATTCAGTGTAACGAAATAGACTCGTTAAGTTAAGGAATGGCACCAAGATTATGTATCATAATTTTACAGGAAAGCTCAACTGTTTCACATCTCTGTTTCTCTTTAAGGTATACACTTCCTGTTTTTTGTATGCCATATTACCAAGAGACTGCAAAACAAAACGATCCAATTTCGCTATACTCATCTTTAATCATATCAAAAGTAACTTTCTGAAACAAGCTGGAATGGCAATCCACCGAGGGAACAATTTAGTTAACGTTTATTAAAAAAGATACAAGAGCCTTAAAAAGCTCTTATCAGGAATAAGGAAGTGAAGAGGTTGTCATTACAAGAATTAGAATTGGCGATAGGTGACCTTATTGACAAAATAATATGCAGTGCCGAAATGTAATATGTGCCCCACTCAGTTGACAGTTGTACATGTTTTGGAATATTGTCCACTGTACGAAAGCTTTTTCTGGAATTTTGGAATCGAAAGTAAAATACTAGAGATACTGGGTAATAGCAGAAAAACAATGATTGAATTTCCTCAGAGAATATTTTGTTAGCTGTTTCACATAATCTCTATATACGAGTATATATATAAGAGGCTTTGTCCTGACTGACAGAATCAACGCAGAGCAAAAACTACTAATGATAGAAACTTGAAGTTCGGAATTTAGATTTTAAACGCGATGTAGGTAACCACTAAGAAAGGAATTTCAAAAATGTAACCCCTAAGGGGTTTAAAAGGCGAAATTGTCGTTTAACTCTAACGGACACCTATTTTTGTACTTCGAGAAAAAATATCTAATTTGGACTTATTTCAAAGATCTTGATACGACGAGTCTAACTCGAACGCCCCCACGGGGCGTCGAAAGCTATGTTTTAACGCCGAAAAGTAAAGCGTTCACGACGAGAAAGCAAATTTTTGTTTTGGCGGTTTTAGTTGTTTGTTTGATGTCCCTTTATGCTACTAAGGCTAATCGGACGATGTGGGAGTCCTAACTTTTGCCTATCCAGGTATAATTAGGATAGGGATCTTTAACGAGTACCTGACATCGTTCAGGCTCGGGACCTCCATTTTACGTCTTATCCGAGGGACGGCTTGGCTAAGGATTTTTTACTCCCATTAAAAAATCCTAGGGCCACCGCAGGGCGCGAGCCTGCGACCTTTAGTATAGTAGGTTGCCATGCTAACTACTATACTAAAGATGACCCCCGGCGGTTTTAGTGAAATCTCTCCATTGCGCGACTCCCTCTCTTCTACCGAGCCGACAGCTTCCCCCTCTAACATTCCACCTACCGGGAGCTCCGATCCAGTAGCGGATCCAGAGGAGGGGAGCGGGGGGGGCGCCCCCCCCCCTGAGAGGTGAAGACACTCATAAAGTATTACCATGTCTATATAAAATGGGCTATATTTAGTCATTCTTCAAGTCCACTAATTGAAAATGAATTGTATTTAAATATTTACAGTAATTTACAAGGTCATTATGTACTGAGGTGTATTTTAAATTAGGGCCTTCATTACTCATGATATGTAAAAAAAAAAGTGCGCCCCCCCCTCAGAAAATTTCTGGATTCGCCACTGCTATGTTGTTAATATGTAACAATTTTTTTATTTTTTTTTTTCCGGTTGGCGCGCGTATTAGGCCTAATGAGACCTTTGGCCGCGCAGTGTGGTCTTCTTACAGACATATGTTTTTCTTACGGGAGTACAGACAGCCTGGAGGGGGTAGCCCAAACCTCACGTTGCTGCTAGCCATGGTCACCATGGTACAGCGGGAGACTGCCCATAGCTCCATAACCAATCCCATTGGGGCCAATTTGGCAGTGTCCTTCCCACCGATGGCGTCAGCTCTCTCGGGTCCAAGGACAGTGACAAACTGGTTTAGGTCCAAGGATTATGGCAGCTCAGAGTCAGCAGGCCCCGAGGACCTATATTTCTTTCCCTGAACCAAACCTCCGGGCGGTTACTGACATCCTGGAAAACCACACCACGATTCTCGATGAGATACACGGGGAAGGTTCATCACTCCTACGCCCGGTCGGTGTGAGCCGCCTCCAGTATGCTGACGGGCCTCACATACCCGGGGGTGGGGGTAGACTTGGACTGCCTGGCGTTCATTGGAGGGCGGTCACCCGAATGGAGCGGTCACCCATCCAAGTACTGACCACGATGGACGTTGCTTAACTTTGATTATCTATTGCAAGCGCCCTTGTCCACTCGGCCGAGGGAACCTCGTTAATCCGTTCATGCGCGTTCAAGGTGATCGTACCTAGCCTGTGGCCTACACCGACCACCCCCGCACATGAAGGTACGATCACCTTGAACGCGCATGAACGGATTAACGAGGTTCCCTCTGTCCACTCGGCCATCCCGGCCCCAATAATATGTAACAATTATTAAATATAATTAATATATATATATTTAATATAATATAAATCAATACCAAGATAATGATCACAGAATTGATTTTAAAGGCTCGCGGGCAAAGCCGCGACGGGGAATGCTAGTGCAATATATATAAGAAAAGTTCAGTAGGTTTTAGAAAAGAACACTCAAGTCCTAGTTGTTGGAAAAAAAAAAAGCTGTAAGTAAAAAAGGAAATTTATTTTCAAATTTCATTGATTAAACACAATTTTTACTTTATTTAACTTAAACTTGGTTCGGAGGAAACTGCCATGTTGAAATTTTACTAGGTTTAGCTAAAAGTAAATAGTTTGAAAATAACATAAGGCTTATTCGATAGGCCGTTTGATCATTACTCCATTAAACCTTTTTTTGTTTCTACATATGTTTTTAAGGTCCTATTTTGGTTTTAATGAAGTATTTTCATGCTTACTGTTATATAATTTAGATGTTCATATTATCTTGGCAGACTGCTTTATTTACTTGAAATTATTAAGTTGATTGCACCCTTTTGTAGCTCAGAATATATTTATTTATATTTTTACATTGCGGTGGACGTTTCGGACAAATGTGTCCTAATTCGTCACCTAAATGTACAGTGCATAATTAATTATAGTAATTTATACAAACAATTATAAACAATAAATATAGATAACAAACATTATAAAAACAAATATTAACCCTAAATAAATATAAAAATTGACATTTAAGCATGTTAGGTTATTCAATTTTAAACACAAGAGTTACATAAATAAAAAATCAAAAAAAGATGTCACAGGCAAGCAACAAGATATTAAATACACGATTAATTGACAAATGCTATAACTGGAATGCCTAAGAATTCATTTAATATTTTCATGAAAAATGGGTTAGTGAGTGATCTTGCCATTTTATAGATTTTTATTTATGTAAATCTTGTGTTTTAAATTGAATAACTTAACATGCTTATATGTCAATTTTTATATTTATTTAGGATTAATATCTGTTTGTTATATATATTTATTGTTTTTAATTGTTTGTATAAATTGAATGGATCCGCCGAAAAACGTTCTAAGTGACAAATATGCTATGTTGGGTAATCAGTGAAATAAAATCATAGTCTGAAGTTATTGTTAGTTCTGTAGGTGAATTTTTTTTCTCATGTGATCTGTTATGTATACATGTAAAATTACATAATGGAGTACTAGATCATACTATGACGTACTATTATATATTTTAATACATTCACCCAAAAGTGCCACTTCGGCAATTTTGTCGCATAGAACGTTTTTCGGCGGATCCATTCAATTATTATAATTAATTATGCACTGTACATTTAGGTGATGAATATGGACACATATGTCCTAAACCTCCACCGCAATGTACAAATATAAATAAATATATTCCAAGACTGCAACTGGATGCAATCAATTTAATAATTTAGATTTTTTGTATGAAGTTTTATAGTTGTCAGAGTTTAATTCTGTTAATTGATTTTTATAGGCCATATCAACAATTTTATATTATAAGGGAAGTTGTAGTACGCTTATGCAATCAATCGCAATATAAATTTGCTATTACATATTTAAATTTGAGAAAAATGTTTTAGCGGTATTCTTTTGAAAAATCAGTTTCTAATTCTTTTTTGTAATATTTGGGATTTTTTAAAATGAAAATGAAAAATGATCATCTTTAAAATTTTGTAAATTATGTCGAAAGGATATGTGAAAAACGCGATATGTTCTTATTTCGTTATATAAGTGCTATTAATTTGTAATTTAACAGTTCAGGAAGGAAACCGTGACAGTATGTCTGTGCCTCTGTGATATAACTAGTTATCTACGGCTACTTGATCTTTGTGGTCATTGTATTTCTGATTAACTTTCTAACGATGCTTCAACAAATGGCTGGGGTGGAATCTGTTTAATTCAATTATTACATGAGCTTATGTTATCTCACCCTCAGTAATAATAATAGTCATTATATATATAAATAAGTTGAGTAATGTTTAATTGTGTCTTGTTAACTGTTTTTGTATTGAACAGTTACTATCCTGAAGTAGCTGAAAGTTTAATTGTAATGTAGCTGATTCATCAATAAAACAGGATGGAGCAATTGCTGTCGAGCTCTTCTACATCTGTAGTCCCTGCCACGGCTACAATAATAGTAGTTGTAGTACTGTGTCTTCAAGCATTTTGTTGGTGATAGTTCTATTGTTGTATAAAGTGCATTAATCATAATTTTTTTAACATAATATTGTCTATCTAACTTATTTTCATTATTTAAAATTTTGATTCTAATGAATTATTTAAAGGTGTGATTCGCATCCTTAGCTTTTAGCACACTGACTTTCATTTGGTGAGTATCTATTTTCTGCTATGAACATGTCTCTTTTTTGTTTTACATTGCTTTGCTTTTACCTAATTTGTTCTTCTATGTTCTTGATGTTTGCGAATGTACTTTTTGCTGTTCTTCACAAATGTTTTACCGTTTGTATTATTTTACTTTCTCTTCACAAGAATCCTTTATTCCATTAGCTGCTTTTATAATTTATTTATTTTAATTATTTAAGATTACTCGCTGATTCTTGAATTATGGTCTCCATTTTTAAGTAGTAGCCTAGTGCATACTATTTCGAGCAAGTGTTGCAAAGTTTATTCATGAATTCATTTACCATTATATTTTTCATTTTCTCCAGTTAACCTATTGAAGTTTTTTCTTGCAATTTTTGAAATTCAAAATACTGTTCATACATAAATTATAAAGCGATTTTTCGTCGTTTTCAACATTGTTATTTATATTCTAAGTATTACTTTTATTAAAATACTTTGCTTTCCAACGGTATAATTTAGCCGTCTTAGGCCTAAGTGAACTAAATCCATAATTAAGTTCAGAATAATTCATAATTTAGACATTTATGTTAAAACTGAATTAAGAGAAAACGAGTTCATCTTTCACAATCGTGGAATGTGCTTAAACAAATTTAACTTATCATAATGAAGTTCATTAATATTTGGCTCGGTGCTCCCTGCAGAGAAAATAATTGTGTTAAATATTTATTAATGGAATACCTTTCTCTGTTAATGTTTCCGTTTCAGACTACTTAGAAGTGCATAGTTTTATGATCACTAGGTAATTTTATTAATATTCTGATGAATAACAATCAGATTGTTGAACTAAAGCTATGTATAAAATTTTCCATTCTATTCAAAAAGGCTACGAATACTTGTAATGATTTTTATTTAGCGCGCAGTTAAAGGAATAATTGACTTCTAAATTCTCTCGAAAAAAACTTAATATCTTCTATCGCTTAAGTAGATTAGATGTTTATTATAAGCTATAACTCTTTAATTTGTCCAGTAGGAATAAATAAGCGATCATCTGGATGAAAAATTTTTATAGTAGGTATGAGGTGAGCCACTTTAAAAATCCTGGCTTCAACAGATACAGAAGTAAAAGACCAGATTGGTTCACCTGCGACCATAAAAACTTGATGTTTATTAGTGTAGCCCTAGAGTCGAATCGAAGTTATATTCTGAGCCAACTGCTGTGTAAACCATTGTGAAGTCAGGAACATCTCAACTGCTAGAACACGTGTACATAATAGTTTCGGATTTTATCGTCAAAGGATTTCGGATGGTTGATGCTTTTCTTATTTTATGACTCATTTATTTTAGGAACCCATTTTCTTTTTTGGTCTAGGATACACATTCCTACGATTTTATGTTAGAACATTGTTTAGACTGATAGTGCCTTTGATTGTTCCATGTTTCGCGTATAAGATTAAAAAAAAATATAAGTATGGTTATAATATACACTCCTCGTCAAAAAAAACGCAACACCCTAAAATTTATTAATTACAGGTTTTTAATTGAAATAAAAAATATTATGTTGATGTTTCTAATCAGACAAATATGTATGAGGAGAACAACAACAATTTTAGTTGAATTCCAGCATTTTTTCTTATCTCTGATCCCTTTGTTTATAAATAGCTCTAATACCATAGTCATTCTTTTCGACTTAGTGATGCCAAAAAAATAACTAGGGCTCAGTATCAGTGTCAGTTTCATCAAGGAAGCATTATTTTAGAATTTCTTAGTAATTATGACACGTTTAGATAGAGATGACACAATTAGGGCAGTCACGATGCGCCAAGAAGGCCGAAGCACGCGTTGCATTGCTAATCGACTAAGGGTCCACTTTTCAACTGTCGCACGGGCCTTAAAACGATTCAGAGAGACAGGAGGATACTCAAGAAGACCTGGATCGGGCCGACCACGGGTCACAACAGCGGAAGATGACCGCGTTTTCCAGCTCCAGACCCTCGACAACGACCTTGGTCGCTGGTGTCCGAAACTTACATGTTTCGGTTTAAACAGGTACTAGACGAGTGAGGGCTAGTGGACTGAGAGCACGAAGGCCTATGGTTGGACCACCTCCCTCCAGAGAGCACCGAAGAGCCCGCCTTAGGTTTGCCCAGGAGCACCGAGATTGGACTGTCGATGACTGGAGACGAGTTCTATTCACCCATGAGTCCAGAGTGGCGCTAAACTCTCCCGACGGACGTAGAAGAGTGTGGAGGAGCGCAGGAGAGCGATACAGCCAATGTGGTATAGTCGGAAGGGAGCCTTTTGGTGGAGGCTCCGTGATGTTCTGGGGTGGCATCTCATGGGAAGCTCGCACGGAGTTAGTTTCAATTCGTGGGGGCCCTTTGAATGCACAAATATACGTGGCAGACATTTTGGAAGACCATGCCATGCCATACATTGGTGAAAATGCATTGCTAATGCATGATAATGCAAGACCACATGCTGCCCATATTGTTATGGACTACCTAAACGAAGCCAATATCGACACATCGCCCTGGCCATCGACGAGTCCCGACCTTAATTGCATCCAACATTTATGGGACAGACTCAAAAGAAGTGTTCGAGCCAGGGAACCAGCACCATCCAACCTCAGGGAGCTTGAGGCTGCCGTTTTGGAAGAGTGGGAAAGACTACCTCAGGAGGCCGTCCAGGACTTAATTAGGAGCATGCCCAGGCGTATGGAGGCTGTCATTCCAGCAAGAGGTGGCAACATTTGTTTTTAGAGTAATTTAAGTTAAAATTTTCTTTTTTCTTTTTAGAAGTAATTTTTTTTTGTAATTAAAGGAATTAAATTATTTATTTATTTATTTTTTCTGAAATACACTTTGTATTACTCCTATGTACTTGTCTTATAAGACACAATAAGGTATGATTCTTTAATTCAGTAAAAACCCAGTGAAATAAATATATTTTAGGGTGTTGCGTTTTTTTTGACGAGGAGTTTATGTATCGTAAACCTGAAGATGAGGCAATAAGCCTCGAAACGTTGTGAAGTTTTAATGTATTGAAAAATATATATATATCATAAAGGAAGATGGGATTTTTCACTCTTGTATAAAATTGGAATAATAAAGACCAAAAAGAAATTTAAAAAGTCTTCCAGTAAAATATATCAAAACCTTTTTAGTATTTTTTTTAGCTTAGTATTTATGGCTATTTATATTTGGCTGTATTTGTGACTATTGTGATGTCCTCGTGTAGTTGTATTTATGCCCTTCATAGTTTGTTAAGATACTCCATTTCCGTATGTTTGTAATAGTCTGATAATTTGATAATGATAATGATAAAAAAAAAAAAAAAAAAAAAAAATCGATCGTTTATGTATAACTTTGTACGATAAAGTGTATTCTTAATTATTGTTTAATTTGCTATTATTATCAACCCATTAAAGTTAGTATTTGGTTTCCCCTTGGAAAGCTCTCACTAATCCATTATATGACTACGTCAAATAATTGTTGGTAATGTTTCATTCACATAGTTACCATAATAAAATTACCGTGATACATCAGCTGAAGATAAGTACTCAATTAAATTGAATAATGGAACAGTTTAAGTATGATTAATCGTTTCCTCTCGTCTAAAAGTTATATGGGAGATTTCCCGTTTCCTGAAGCAATGAACCTACCTCTCTAAGTTCCTTGCACTTTTGAGGGAACTTATATTTCCCCTCATGTATTTTTTCTCATGTATTTAAACGTTTAGAGGTATTCAAGTATCATTTGATAAAGAACTTGAAGTAGATCAATATTTCTTTTTTTTTATTTTTTTATTTTTTACTGGAAATTGTGACAAGCATACCTACGATTGGAAAAAAAAACAGGATGGATAAAATAGTAAGATTTTCGTTTATTGTTTTAATAATAATTGGAATATCCTTTAATTAATACATTTTTACACAGTTATAGCTACACTTATACCTATAGTACAAATTAAATGTATTGCTTATTTGTTATATTTTTTCTTTGAGCTTCCCAAAACTATGGTTATTAATGCGGACTGTGAGCTCCTGAATTCGGGAAGTGGCAAATTTCGAGTGAAGTATTTTTTATTTTAAGTAAATAAATTAATTCATATTATTTATAATCAATTGATGTTATTGGTTCTTAAACATATTATTTTAAATATTTTGAAAAAATGTCGTCTTTTATGTTGGTCGACGAGCATCGGTCGAAGGGGTGGCAAATTTCAAGCCCGTCTCTCCTGATAAAGTGTTAGTTCCGACCTCGGTGAATATTGACGCATAAAATAATATATTATAATTAGCCAGGAATCATTTATTAGTGAAAATTATAAAATTATTTATTGAAAGCGAATCCGTTTAGCCAGCAATACAGTTTAGGTTGTCGTAATAAGAACTTTCTCAGTTATGAAAAATAAAACTATTTCTGTCTATCTTTTAATAAGTTCTTTAGAATATATTACTTTTACCTGATCATAAAAAAAAAAAACTTAGGTCCTTGTAAAAAAAAAAAAAAAAAAAGGAATTTTACATGCTGATTTATAAAAATAAGGAACTTATTAAATAAGGAACCAGCCAGAGTCCAGCGGCGGATTTAGCAACCAAGGTTGTAGGGGGTGATCACGACTCGCCGGTATCACACTTGCCTGAGAACTTTTGTTTTAAAATTTATTTATTATATTATTTCTTGCATCAGTAGTCTACTATCTAAACAACCATGTTAAGTTTAGGATTTCTTAACTAGGTAATCACAATATTCCTGTAAAAATACAAAAAAATATAACAGCCAAAATATTTAGGGGGTCGTTATCCTTTGACACCCCTGAAGCTATCACTGAAGTGTCCTCGTAAAACGATTAATGGCTGCTTAATCTTCAGTTGTTGTCCAATCTATCATCTGTAAATGAAATGTTTTCTTTATTAAATACTGGTTAAATACTCTAATTATTACTTTCGATAGAGTCAATTAAATGTTCATTTAACTAAATGGACTGGTGTACTCTTTTGGAAAGTAGAGCTTCCCCTTTCGGTCTCTGTATGCTAGACCTCGCCGCATTGATTCCCTAAAAGGAATTATAGCCGACATTCGAAGGGCAGCCGCTCCGGGTCTGAGTGAAAACGTGAATCACGTGTCTTTGAGGCAGGTCAAGGGCTCTTGTACGCTATTGGCCAATATTTACTATTAACTTGGCAATGTATACCTAGGGTTTCTTTGTCATATGTTTATCGGGCGCCTCCCCTAGCTTATTCATAAAGAGCTGTGTCGGATACTGTAGGTTTGGACTTCTCGGTAGTTTCTGCCATATATTGAAGGGCTATATAGTCTCCATTCTTTTCCATTTCTTTTATGACTTAAAATATAGCAAAATGTAAGTTTTTGGTTTATAGGCCTACCCCCCCCCCCCCCCATACAAAAAACAAAAGTCGAAAAAAATACCAAATATTCAATGGTACAATTTTTAATAATTTATGGTAACAAATACTATGATTCATTTTATTATTATTATTTTTTTTTTTTTTTTTTTTTTTTTTTATTAATGGAGCTCATTTATTTTTTAGCTATCGATAGTACTATTGAAGACATTGTTTTTAAAGGATAAAGTGATATATTATAGTGGATAAAGGATAGAGCCTCTGCCTCTAAAGCACCCGTGTGCTATATAATTCATGGAAATGAAAAAAAAATTCATCAGTGTAATTTATTTATGTTTCTAAAATTTTTATTTCTTGCAGTTACGACTAAGCTTGAAACTGATCCTTTATTCACAGAAATGTTCATCTTATTCCATAATAAACATGGAAAGAAAAAAGTGCAAATGGAGACGTGCATTATAGCTCCAATCATTCCAAATGAAAAATTCTACTATTCTACCTCTCCGCCGGTCATCACCTCAGACTATCGATAATATCGATAGTTTTATATCCGATACTATTGAAACTATCGATAGTTTTCATCACTAATCTGTACCCAGTAGATAAATAACACGATGCTATTTTTTTATTTTTTTTTTTAATTTTCCTCTTTGGATTTAAGTACCATCATAAAGCTTCAAATTTAATATTTATATGTTATTTATCTACATCAATAACAATGTGGAAAATGTTCAATAAGCTATCTCCATAAGTAACTCAAAACAAATTATATGTTGTCTACCTCCGAAGTACAGAATATTAAAGAGAGGCATCTAATAAATAATTAAGCTCAATAGCTTTTGTAACTATTTAGTAAAAGACGTTTTTTCTATTTTTATTTTAATAATATTTCCCATTTCTAATCAATAGAGGGTAAAAAATAAAGCTTCATCAAGCTGTCTCTGTACCTAAAGAAAATATAAATTAAATAAAGTATTTATCATAGCATTTCAATGGACATGGATTGTTTACCTCCGGGATACAGAAATAATTTAAATTATTGCAAATTTCTTTTGTTCCTTTGTTGCATGAATCTAAGTTGTAATACAACTTCGTATTAAGGTTTCAAAGAATGGTTTAATATAATCGTACGCTCTAACCTACCATTTAAGATTGATAGCATATAATTTAATTGATAAACAATACATCCCATGTCACACGAATTCTATTAATTTATTATGCATTTTTTAACATTTATTAAGTTTCATGAGCACCACTTTCCAATTTAGTGTGAATGAAATATAGCTGTTTTACTACACCTAATAAAATGGGGACACCTTACAAATAGCAGCTTGTTATATCAGGTGTAAATATGGTCGCCTAAAATTTGTTTAAGGAAATATTTGTGTTCCACTTTCGCCGTTTTATTGCGTGATTTTCCTTTAGTAACAATATTTCTTCATCTTTAAAATTTATTTATGATTTCCTAATTTTTTAAACAATTTGTTTATGCTCATCAAATTGAGTAAAAAAGGAAGTAATTGTATCTTACTTATGATGTATTATGCTCCTCTAAATGTTAATCGCATTAAATAATTCAATTTTGATAATGCTTTGTCTTTTTTTAATTGTGGCTTTGAAATCCACCATTTTGATCCAGAATTTAAAATAAAACTAGAGAATTTAAAAAAAAAGGCATATTTTAATGGATAGGTTATCTCAAGTTATTTCTTTCTTAGCTTCACTTCCTAGACTTAGCTCTGTCCTTCCTGAACTTATTTCCCTATGCATTTTAACCCCTGTTAGTGTAAACAATTCATTGCTTAACTGTTAAATATATAATGCCCAATTTTCTTAGTCAAAATTGATGCCATAGAAATATGAGGTGGTTTTACTTTTTTTTTATACCATTGTTTGTTTTAAGTTATTTCATTTGTTGAAAATATTTGCACCTCACAGAGCACAATGTTCTGGTTTCGCTGAAGAAAACTTCATTAAATCATTTTGTGGCAAGGAATGAAACAAACATGCGCTATGTTCATTTCATTTTTAGAAATATTTTTTATAAAATTCAATTTTTTGTTGTGATAAAGTTAAATTACTGACAATGCACTGGGGTGTATGAAGTATAAGTATAATATATAAGTATAATATAATATATTCTACATATATACTATAATACTATATATATTATATAATATATAATATATAATTATATTATATAATATATAATATAAGTATAATATAAAGAATACTACCTATGTGATTATAATGTAAAAGGGCGACTATAATGTAATATCACGAATAAAGAAAATAAAAATCAATTCGTAAATCATTATCACTCAAATAAATTAAAACACACCTAGAAAGAAGAATTCCATAATTAGCAACCAAAAAGTAGATAGTATTTAAGTTTATCTGAGGGCATTAAAATTGTCTAAAATGATGATTTGTCTGGACTTCCACGTTTTTTTTCCCGAGAAGTTAGGCTGTTGACCTGTTGCGTAGAATCCATTGCAGATAAAGAGAAATTCTTATCTGTGGCGGAGGCTGTCATCCGAGCATTGTTCACCTGCTAGGTCCCAACCTCTTCTGTTTCGTGAACAGTCTCAACTCTATTTTTAGTCCGACTCACGTTTACATATTACGTAGCTTCTTGTCGTTTACAATGGCTAAAGTATTTTTTTTTTAATTCTAGTTTTAATCTTTACTTTCTCGATTACACGAAGAAAGAGTACGAATACTTGAAGAAAATTTACAGATTTAGCATCTTGATGTTCTTTAATACAGCCTTGAAATCGAAAAGCAACCTCATTAATTCATGCGTGCTCAATATTTTTATTTATTGCTATAAGATTTTTTTTTTTATAATGGGCCTTATTCTTTTACTGGTAAGAAAAAAGTTTCCTGAAGCTCTGTTAATTTATACAGTCATAATTTTTTTCTTCTCCTATTTATCTTATTGCAGTCCTCTATTTTATCCCAGAGATCATCACACACCATTCATAATAATGATATTTATTAAGGATTGATGCTGTTTTTTAAAACTATTGATGTTTTAGGAATACCTTGAAAAAGAAATTTTTAAAAATGTTTTTTTATGTCTAATGTTAAATTTTTTTTAAATTTACATCGGCTAGGAATAATATTTTTTACTGAAATTACTTTTCTTATATGTCGAAGCATGTAATTATTACGAAGTGAAAAAAAAAAAAAAAAAAAAAAAAAAAACCTACCTCATGTTTGTAACCGAGCCTTCACACTAAGTTTTCACATTAAAAATATATTTAATCTCGTTCAGTTTTAATTATTTATTGGTTGCAACTCTCTTCAAAACTTACTTTAGATATTATGATTACCGTTTGGCGTTTTTCAAATCAAAAATTAAATTTCAAACTTTGCATATCGTACCTAGCCCTCTTGATGGAGAGTTGTAGGCAAGGTCTGTGACTGTGGGCCCGAGAAGTAGAGCGTATTCTTCGTCGTACATAGCTTTGTCTTTCTGATGAAAGATACCTTAATGACGCTGGTGATAAACTTATACTTAATAGTTACTCTTGAGGTAGGTTTCGTATAACTTTCTTTTGATAATAGTTTTATTTTTGTTTTTATTATTTCAGTTTCATTGATTAACGATGGAAATATATTTAACTAAACTTAGCATGCATTTTACTTGAGTTACAAAAGCTCTTGTGCTTAATAACATCAATGAGTCAATAATCTATTAGATTCCACAAAATTATACTATTAAATGCTTCTCTTAAATATTCTGTATCTCGGATGGAATATTTATAAAAGTCTGTAGCGAATATTTTGTTAATTTTTTACTTTCATTTTGTACTTGTAGAAATATCTTATTGAATATTTTTCTCATTGAAATGAATGTTGATAAGTACAAAGTTAGAAGTATTTATAATAGTGTTTAAATCTTTGTTGTTTACCTCGGTGTACAAAAATACATCGGCGAAAATTCAATTTTTCGGGAGAGGCAAAACCAGAGATTCGGCGTCTACCTTTGTGAGTTTTAGATATTATTTTATATGATTTTTTTATGAAGAATCCATTGGTAATAATCGTAATAATGTGAGGAGTTTGAAGATCAAAACTATATAAAGTGTATAATTATTCTCAAATATTTTTAAAAATTTTAACAAGATTGTCGTGAAAATGTTACTGGTTGTAAATACATAAAATGTAGCCTGTGTGTCAAATATCTCCAGAGCCGGATTTTTCTTACGGTTAGTTTACATTACACCCGACGATATTTCTTGATATTCCTTATTATTATGATAATAACAATCCAAACATATTAGTTATAATTTATTCTTTCGACCTTAAAAAATGTTCTCATCCTTGTTTTAAATTTTTTTTTCTTTATTTAAAGAAAGGGACGCCATCCATGTATAGAGTAGAGGAGATTCAAAGAGCTGATTAGATTTTATGAGTGCCATCCAGTTACAATGTTTGTTTTATTTTTTAATTTATTTAGCAACTTTTTGTGAAACAGTCATGACCACTGAAGCATTTTAACCGAAGTGCTGGTGCATTACAATGTCACGTCCATTCACTAGTAATTCTTTGCTTCTTTATTCTCTCTCTAGAACAGTTCTGAGTAGAATTAAATCCTATCTCGAAGAATGTTAATAGTTATATTATCTTACCTTTAAATTATTGAGTCCTGTTAATGAATATCTAAAAAAGAATGACAATCTAAGTGATCAGCTAATTTTGGTCCATGGTTTCAATTTTATTTAGAAATCTAATAAATCGCTTTTATGAAGTTAAATTGATAAATGAGTGAGTATACTTAGCATTTTTTTTTAAGGACGGGTTAGTATATAGATAGATAGTTAGTATATCTAATTCTGTTGCTTCTTTATATTCGATAAAACAAATGATAGATAATATTTTTTTAACTAACATTGTTGTTGTGACATGGTTGTAGATATTGACCGAATCAGTGCTTCTCTTATTCCATCCCGTTTTGACTTGATTGGAGATAGATA
This sequence comes from Aelia acuminata, assembly GCA_911387785.2. Lineage (NCBI taxonomy): Eukaryota > Metazoa > Arthropoda > Insecta > Hemiptera > Pentatomidae > Aelia > Aelia acuminata. The sequence goes on along the minus strand of OU426982.1, from coordinate 86,240,170 downwards.
CCTGTTTCTTGTACTATTAATTCTATTGCATCCTTGTAATAAGCTTGATTTCAAATGTTTGATTAATAGCTAATATGCATAGTCAGTCTGCTCTCTGCTTCTGTGTGGTCATTATTTATTCCTATTTCCAAACCTCTTAAGAAACCCAGGTGTATAACAAACCCCTTAGATTTAGATATCCTAATTATATATCTAGAGCATAGATATTATTCAGTCAGTAAGAAGTGTCTTTAGGTATGAATGACTCTAATATTGTGAGTTCGTTAATTTAGGTACGGTGTTCGATGAGTGACTAATAATCCTTGAAAAATGTATTTTGAAAGGTTTATTAATGAATTGTTTTTCCGAGACTCCAGACTTTGTATTCCTTCAATTTGACTTTGGTATCATGAAGAATGGTTTCATTTCCTGCTCTAATTGTTGTAGGGTCATTGAGGCACCTCAGAGATACCTGCTCCCGTACCCTTCCGCCTGCAGGTACCTTTCTCTGACTTCACGAAAGTGGTCCACGCACCCAGACACGGGTCGCCAGTGCATCGATATCATTCATTAAGTTTCACCTTTTATTCTAATGGCAGTGCTCGCTCCTGATTCCGGAGGTATTATTGCCGCCGCTGATTACACGGTAAGGATCGGTATATATAGGCTCTGCAGCTGATCGTGGGCCTGCGGTTTGTTCCTGTTAGTGCAGCCTACTGCACCTCTCACCGTGTGTCCTCTTCCCAGCCGGATCCCCGTTTTCGTCACCCCATCCGGAGAAAGTCGAAAGATTCCTCAAGGCTTATGTTTTTGGTACCGGGCGAAAGATGTCTTGCCAAAAAGTATTTAGCCAGTCTCCGCTATATATAATAATTCCTTCTATAGTAGGCCATTGTGTCTGGCTATACAATACTCAGGTACAGCAGACGTGGTGTGATGATGCATTGAAGGGAAAGCTAGTGCCGACTTTCCCGCCGTCGGACATGTCTGTAGCATTGCTATATTAGTTGTGATAAGTACTATCAGGAATCTAGTTTGTTTTAGAATAATTATGATATACCTCAGATACTGATTCAAGTTATTCAAATCACTCTCTATTTATAGAGAGTTTATATTGAAATTATAGCATTTGTATAAACAAATAGTCATGTACCTTTGTCCAACTTAAAGGATAGGATAGCATATATCTCCATTATTGCCCTTAATATTTCTTTTATTGCAAATAAAATGCTTATTATACTACGATTGAGTGTGATTGTTTGTAATTTATATAAATTTCCAACAGATGGCGGTGTAAGTTGATTTTTTTCGATATTTAGGGTGGGAAGCATTTTTGATTGGTACATACCTGTTAGAATATATCATACAATTAATGCTTATCGTCGATTAAACTACTAAACCATCTAAGTCCAATTTATTCTCAAAACGGTTTTATTTTCCTTTTTCCTTTTTTCGTCTGTTTAGCTGAATGTATAATCTATAAACGTTTGTTGAATTATTACTTTATTTCTACCAGATCCCTTGTGCTTTTGTTAGATAAATATAAAAAACCAGAAATTTCGTTTCTCATAAATATCGTCTTCACCATGCTAAACTTACGAATGTGCAACTAAAAACATATGCACATTCGTTACTTTAGAATGGTGACGACGATATGAAAGGGAGAATTATTAATTTTCTTTAAATTTAGCTTTTGTTAGTTAAGGGATTTGATTGTTCAACCGAAAATATGTATATTGTAAAGAAAAATTCTAAATTCATTTTTCTTAGTTTTTTGTTTGTTTAACGTCCCTTTATGCTACTAAGGCTAATTGGACGATACTACATTAGGAGTCCTAAATTTTGCTAATCCAGGTGTAATTAGGATAGGATTTTTTAACAGGTACCTTACATCGTACAGGCTCGGGACCTCCATTTTACGTCCTATCCGAGGGACGGCATAGCCAAGGATTTTTTACTCCCATTAAAAATCCTAGGGCCACCTGGGGACACGAACCCGCGTCTTTAGTATTGTACATTTCTCTTAATACACCACCTTCACTTAACATTGTATCATAAACAGGTTTTATTTAATCTACTTCCAATTTAAAATATTTATTAAATTTATTATTGATATCCTTTCATGCTATAACTTACAATTGAATAATGGAGCATGGCGCTTCTCTCAAACTGTAAATATTCATTTTAATTATTATAACAATGATATGATATTTCTCTAATATTATCCATTCATTACATTTTATTTTTAATTATACGCATGTATAATTTAATTATCCTTTGATTCCATATATTCTTTGTAGTATGAGTATAGATTTTATTGAACGGCTATTAGCTATGTCCCTGGATGTCAATGGCATCGATCACTCTTGACCTAGAAAGGACATAACTATCAATGTCATAAATTCCGTTTTGTATAAGTCGTGAATGATATAGTTATGTTTTTTTCATTTTTATTTATTTTTACTTTCACTTACCTATATATGAAATATATAGTAAGTGGAAGTATTGCGATCGTGAAAATTTTCGACTTCCGGTTTTCAACGGAAATACACGTTTTGGGGTCCCCTGAGTCAAAATAACCAAGTCCCGCTAAATGGTCTGTGTGTGTGTGTGTGTCTGTGTGTGTGTCTGTGTGTGTGTGTGTGTGTGTGTGTGAACAGACTAGCTCAAAAACTATAATACTTGCGAACCTGAAATTGGGTATTTGGTGTAGGTATATGCCCGCGATGTGACAGCAAAAATTTCATCAAAATTGCTCAACGGGAGGGGGTACTTTATTTAATAACTTTTTACGTTTTTTTCGATTTTCTCAAAAACGGCTCTAACGATTTTGATTAAACTGAGTATTTGATCTATTTATATGCCCGAAATATGACTGTAAAAATTTCATCAAAATTGATTAACCGGAAGGGGGACTTTACTTAATAAATTTTGTATCATTTTCACGTGTTTTTTTTTATTTACTCAAAAACGGATTTAACAATTTTGATCAAACTGGGTATTTGATGTACCTGTATGCCCGAGATATGACTGTAAAAATTTCATCAAAATTAATCAACCGGAGGGGGGACTTTACTTGATAAATCTTATATCATTTTCACGTGTTTTTTGTATTTACTCAAAAACGGTTTTAACGATTTTGATCAAACTGGGTATTTGATGTACCTGTATGCCCGAGATATGACTGTAAAAATTTCATCAAAATTGATCAACCGGAGGGGGGACTTTACTTGATAAATCTTATATCATTTTCACGTGTTTTTTTTATTTACTCAAAAACGGTTTTAACGATTTTGAACAAACTGGGTATTTGATGTATGTATATGTCAAAGATGTGATAGCCAACATTTCATCAAAATCGATCAACCGGAGGGGGCACTTTATTTCATAACTTGTTTTCCAATTTATACCTTTCTTTCGTCTATCTCAAAAACGGCTTTTATGATTTTGATCAAATTCGCCATGTTTAATAAAAATAAGGTGTTCTTTAATATCAGGTAAGCTTTATTGTTATTAAAATGTTCTGAGGGTGCTTAAATGGGGAATGGGTCTTTTTTGTTTTCCTGTAAAGTACACTTGTTTTTGTTTATATGGAAAAATTGACTGTCTCTTATTACGCCTAATAATAAGAAATGGCTTAATATGAGATATGATAAAAATAAAGAAAATATAAAGAGGAGAAAAAAAGAAAAATATTCGGTCAACTCATAAAACTCGTGGAGCCCACGCATGCGGAGTACCCCTTTAATGACATTGTTCATAATTAAAGCTGTTCTGTTCATTTGAGAAGTGGCAATTAAAAAACGCATTAATTTCTAATCTAAGTAAGTTGGTAAGTGAAAGTTGTGTGTTGCGCGCACGCACCAGATTTTTTATTATACGCTTGTTTCATTCATACGAAACAACGGAGAACTATGCGAATATTTACAACTATATATATTTTATGTTTAATATAATTACTATGTGTAGGTTTATATTAATTTTAAGACCGTATTTAAACAAAATTCATCCATTAAATTCGAATATGACCAATAAAAATGGCGGGCATAGAATTTTAGAGAAATATCCATTTAATGACCTCAGTAAGGGGGGAGGGGGAGAGCAGGGCAGTGCAGCTGCCGGTCCCTAAAAGATATGCAGCATTTTTTACTGAACTGAATTTTAGAATAACTATAGATTTTCATGGAAGTTTTAGAAATCAATTTATTTTTCAAATATAATATTTTATAAAATGCAAAAAAAAAAAAAATAGTAAGAAATATTTTTTGCTATTTTTTAATATGAATTCCTTTTTGTCTAAATTTTTACCAATATTGCAAATATTTCTCCATTGATTTCTAATAAAATTGCAGGTTTATTGAATTCAACCTACTTCCAATAAACCGAGGTTAGTCAAGTTTTGAATATTTTGGTGAATAATTAGATTGCTGCCATTAGGTTCATAAATGCAAGCTTTTGCACATTTTGGGGCTTCTTATTACACGTTTTTGATTTTTTATTGCACGATTAAATCTGTCTCTACACATAATAAACAAGATTTAAGCGCTGGAGATAATTATGCACTAGAATATATAATATCTATTACAAGCGATTAATGGAAATGTTAAGATTGTTAGTATTCTTCGTTCTTACATCTCACAAGCCAGCATCGGAGAACATGAACAATGTAAAGTGATAATCAGTTATCAGTTATGTTCTCAATGGATTTATTTTTGGGACTTATATTTTAATTCCCATTTTTCTTGAATCATTCTCCATTGTTCTGTCGGATTCATAACTCCCAGCGTTGGCTTTTACAGGACTGCTGACAGGAAAGAAATATTGACCTAGGTTTATCGCCCGCTGTGGTGGCCAAGTCTCAAGTAAATAGTGATACCTCGCTTTCTCAGAACTCATAAAAAGTCTTTTCTTTCCTCACTGGTATTTACTCTATTCATGTACAACAGCTAGGAAGCATCATATTTTTTTCTGATAGTGAGATTTTTTAAATGTCAGGATTATAATCGATGAGATCAACTTGAAAATATAGAAACTTTACTTACTGTCTCATTTTAACTTTATCGGATCTGTTGTGTTTTTATTCTTTATATTATTAAAAAAAAATGTCAACATTCTTCCGACTCATTCTGATCTTACCTTTTAAAGCGTATACTGGTTGGCTTTGGATTTATCTTAATTTAAATCTATGTTTAGTAAAAAAAAAAAATATAACTATTAAATCATCGTAAATGTTTTTTTAAACATACTTATTAAAATTGATTTATGCGCAATGATAAAACCTCTTGGAGGAAGAATAAAATATCCCTGGGGAACACTTGCTCTAGATACCGCATTCGATAAGGTTTGTCAGTCCACATTAGTGGTTCTGAACCGGTGTATGGCTTCTTTCGGTGGAACTCCTCAAAATATTCAGTTGTTATTCTACTTTTTTTTGTCTGTTATTATTAATTAATTAATTTTAAAAATGCCGTATGTTGAACTTACTAGCATTCCCCGTCGCGGCTTTGCCCGCGAGCCTTTAAAATTAATTCTGTGATCATTATCTTGATATTGATTTAATAACAACTTACTCGTCGTGAACGCTTCATTTTTCGGCTTTAAAACATCGTTTTCGACGCCCCGTAGATCAAGATCTTTAAAATGAGTCCAATTTAGATATTTTTTCTCGAAGTGCAAAAATAGGTGTCCGTTATAGTTAAACGACGATATCGCCATTTAAACCCCTTAGGGGTTACATTTTTGAAATTCCTTTTTTAGTGGTTACCTACATCGCGTTTAAAACCTAAATTCCGAACTTCAAGTTTCTATCATTAGTAGTTTTTGCTCTACATTGATTCTATCATTCAGGACAAAGCCTCATATATTTGGAGAAGAGATCGAAATAAACACGCACCATCCCCAATCATCACAGTGGGCATTATTTGATTACCACTAATATTTAAATAATCAGTAGCCATATTTCATGTGAATGTCTATTTTAATAATACTGTAATGTTAAATCGATATTCAAATAAAAAACATGGTTTAAAATCACAACAATAGATTGCCGTTAGAGTTAAACGACAATTTCGCCATTTAAGCCCCTTAGGGGTTACATTTTTGAAATTCCTTTCTTAGTGGTTACCTACATCGCGTTTAAAATCCAAATTCAGAACTTCAAGTTTCTATCATTAGTAGTTTTTGTTCTGCGTTGATTCTGTCAGTCAGGACAAAGCCTCTTATATATATAGAGATTGGATTCTTGCATTTATTTATTTAGAATAGTGCCAATGTAATAGATTTTTATTTCTTAGTTATTTCTCTGACAAAACCTCAATCAGTTTTAGAGTTACAATTTATTTTTCTTTCAAATATTGATAATTTGATTTGGGCTTGTCATCGTTTAGGAGAAATTTGATATAATTTTCCTTTTCATTGGACATTGAGCCCTTCTTTATGGTCCTAATTATGTTTGACAATACCACGAAATTTTTATATTTTTCAATTTTAATTAAAGGAATTTCATTTAATTATTAATAATGGCAGGGTGGCCGAAACGTTTTCACTTCATTATGAATGAAAATTTACTTACTTTCTTTGAATGAGATATAATATAAAAATCAACAATTCATCTCCGCATGGTTATAAAATATATAAGTGGTTATAAGGAAGTACGGTAGGACAGGTTGCTGTAGTGCTGGGAGTCAAGTACCCGGGGGATCCGAGAAGTTCAGGTGAGAATCCCGTTAGCGAAGATGCTGGGATCTTTTGCGTTCTTCGCTCTTCTTAGCGTTTATCTCTTCATGTTTTCTTCGTTGTTTCTTAACATTTACCTTAAACTCAAATATTTTTAGTTATTACTGTTGTTTTTTTGCCCTCAAATTTCTCATGGATAAAAATGTGGGGATTTCTACTTTTCCCTAGACAATTATTATGCTCCCTGGGTAAATTTATCACTCCTTCATCCGAATTAAAATTTATTTAATTATTTTATTTTAAATATTGAAATTTCATCCTCAAAAAATATTTAAGTAAATAAAAAAATATAATATTTTTTTCACCATGGTTCTTAAAAATAGTTACTAATTGTTTCAATCATTCCTCCTCCCATTTATTTATTTTTATACGATGCACAAACTGCTTTAAAACCTTGATTATCAATTTATAAAGAAATTTGTAGCAGTAAAAAATAATTTTGTTGAAACCCATTAAAAAAAATAATAAATAAAAAATAATAATAATAAAAAAAAGCACCCAAATGAGCAGATTTACGATGATCAATAATTAAAAAAAAATCGCTTGAAAAATATTGATTTGATCTAATCATGTATACTCAGATTTGTAAAACCGCTCGGTTTAAAACAAGATATAATAAATAAAAAATGAAAGAATAAGCGATTCATGTTATACTTGACAAGAGTTTGAGATGCAGTCTGCAATAAAACCAGCTTATCTCGGAATATTTCGGAACAGAATAAAATTCTCTGGAAGGTCAGTTTTTTTTTGGTTCGTTTAAGTGGAGAGGGGGTTTGTAACGTTAGATTTCTTGTTCCTTATCTCGATTTAGAAAAAAAATCGATTAGGGGATTGTATCGACGATATATATAATTTTTATGACTTGAGAGGGTGTAAGACCTGTTAAGGACTGCTCAGGGTCCATTATTCGTTTAGCGGAATTGTCTTTAATAGTGTTCTATGTGCGGTTACAGCCTGGCTGGTTAATACACTTCCATCCTCAGTTATTAACTGTATTAGGATCGTTGTCTTTTACTACCACATGATAACGGTTGTTGTTCCACCGGACCCTTACGGATAACATTTCTAACTGTAAGGTTCTAGTATTTCTCACGCTCGAAGCACGCATTCCAAATTTTTCCTTTTCTTAGTGTTCATCACTTTACGATATCACTTTGACGATCAAGGAACAGGTCTTGCAGTTAGGAAATATACTTAGGATATACCGGAACATATAGGGGTTAACCAATCTTCTAAGTATTGATATTCGTAACATCCACTCGGCCAATTATTTGTACTTAATTTAATCTTCTTTTTATATATATCAACGTAAAATGTTTCGCCGTGACCATCCTTGACGAGTCATGACAGTACTATCTGCCATATTTTTTTTTAAAGTCCATTACTAGATTTTTGCGCCGATACCGCCGGCATATTTCTGTTAATAAAGGAAAAATATAAAGCGTTTTCTTGCAATAAAGAGTACCAATGTTTAAGTAAAGAAAAATGCGTCATTCTATATGCTTAGCTATAATTTAATTTTGCTTTATTATTACTTGCTAATAAAAAATTTAGTTCCCCAAAATTCTTAAAAAGGCTCGGTATAAAAATTTGAAATACCTATATTGTTAGGCAATAATGAGAACCACTATTTGGCCACAATTTTTCTTGTTTATACAGCACATTTAAATGACCTCATATTAAATTAACCTTTTATACACATTTAAGTTAAAATATACATGTAAAAAACCCAAAAACTTCATGTCAATTTTTGATTAAAGACACATAACTTTTAATTTAAATAGCATAACATTTTTATACCTATTCTTTTATGATTTGTAAAGGATAAAATCAGTTAGCAAAATGGATGGACAGGAAAAAATGCCTACTTATTTTTGTAATAAAAAAAAAATGATTTTGTACACCATCCTCTCCCCGATAGGAGTACGTCCTATTTGGAAAAAACCTGTTATCGGCGAAGGAGAGTGAGCACAAAATCTACTACACGCCTGTTAATACCCATTTCCTTCTCCTTTGTGGTTCTTAAAGGTCACTCGGTGATCTTTAGGGGCCTTTGCTAAAAAAATCAAATCCTTCTAGCTGTGAGATGTACCTTGTGTCACTGTCACCACACTCCGCTATTTTTCAGGTACCCTTGGATGTAGCTCTTCCGGTTCCTTCCTATATCAATCGCTTTAAATCATGTTTTTCTGAAATATATTCCAATCGCTTTAAATAATAATTTTTAAATAATTAATTTTTGAAATACAGATCATCCTTTGAATTTTTTTTCCGTGTTAAAATTGCTGTGAAATTATTGAACTACTTCATAACTTAAATTATATAAGATATCAATTAAAACAGAAAATATACAAGATATCAGGATGACCTTCTAAAGATTCTGCGTAACTTTAATGTATCAGATACAAGACACATGGCTCGGAACCGTAATGCTAATTTTTGCTGATATCTGTTAGAAAAAGTATCAGTTATATGAATTAAATACTGGTGAGGAAATGGTATAACTTGTTACTTTCTTAGTATAGTATGTTAGTATCTTTTCTTCTTAATAATATATTTTTATCTTTTACGGCATATATTCTTAAGATTATTGAAATATCAATAGTAACAGGAAATAATTGAATCATGTTTCATTTTTTTTTTTTTTTTGCAGGTGAGCGATTTGATTACTTTTAAGAAGTTTTCTGTTGAGGTATGCCTTGATAATCATTATATCTAAAAAAAATACAAAGTTCTAAATTTATGTATTTGGACTAACTTTAAATGTAGTAACTAACTATATAGGAATTATTTCAATCATAAAAAAAAAAAATTGAATTTATGTTAATAAGAACCCTTATTATAGTTTATGTTATTTCTATTTTGGTATTTTTTAATAATACATATTGTAGTATCTATTAATAAACAATACACACTTATTTTGGCTGTTCCATAGGTATATCGGAGTATAACAATAATTTTTGACACCGAAAAGAAATTCTACCTTATTATGTAATATGATATAGTGCGTGTTTGACAATCCTATAATTTAATTTAAGTAATTGTTTCTTTTTACTCATAAGAACCCTTTTTAAGAATTCTTATTTTAATATAAGTATTCGAAATTTCTTTCCACTTGTCTATAATCACCGTTTCTGATTTTGATTAATTTTGAAGTTCTCCAATTTCGATATTGAAGTTTCTCAGTAAACGGTATATTGTCTCATGAAATATTTCTGAACTGATTATTTAAAGAAAAAAAAAATGGTGTGTTTTCTTTGAGCAGAGGACGAACCTCGTGGGAAGCTGATGCCGTGAGAAATCGATTCCCACCATTTTGTCTCATCTTACTTCTTTCGTGAGGAATACTGTTTGGTTTTGATGTCACGGAGGTCATTCCGATTTCGGAGTCATCCCCAATACTTAGCATGATTATAGTTAATGATTTTTCTTTATCTCAACGCACATCAAGAAAAAAATTGTCTGGTTATCGTAAAATGAGTTTGTAAATCTATGTGAATATAGATAGTTGAAAAGTGTTATTCGTCATATTTGGTATCTTGCTTGTTTTTTAATTGTAATCAAAAGTAAGTTTCGAAACGTTTTTTGCTTGTGTAATCCGTTTTATCCGAATTGGTGATATTATTCGAAATTGTGGGTATTTTAATATTTGTTCTATTTTCTCTGATGCTATGTTTTGTTAATGTCTTTGTTTTGAATGCCTAATTTTAAATGCATCATGTCTATGTCGATTTGAAGGAATAATATATGAATAGTCCTGTTTTAATTTTATCGAATTATCACTTTCATTGTACATGCCGAAATGTATTTTTCTAGCCCAACCTATGTATTCATTTTTATTTAGATTACCAAATCTTCAATAATCTAATTATTATCAATAAAAATAATTATTATTTCTCGGAATTAAAGATCACATAATTAATCTCTTTGATATTCTGTTGAAGTTTATTTGTCATGGGAGAAAAGTACTGTATTGAATAAAAAAGCAGTGCTGCCCTACATCGCAGGGTTGTTAAATTCACAGCATATAGGATCAATCCTTAACAGACATACAAATAGGTACATTTTCCCTTTATATACATAAAAATTAATCCATTTATGGTACAAATTACTGTACTGTATTATTAATGATAAAAAAAAATACCGCACAAAAAGTTAAATCAAACATATAAATTAAATAAATAATATGAAATATATAAATTAAATTAAATAAATAAATAAAAAATTCAGTTTAATTTTGTTGGCTCAGTTCTTGGACAATGTGGTCTATACTACCCCAACATGCAATGCGCAGCCATGCATACTCAAATAGCGTATGCCACGCAACATCCCTTGCCAAGTGCGTTACCCCAAGGCGCATGCATTTCTAATTGGCACCTGCTCCGCCACGCTATCGCTGTTATCGATAACCATCGCAATATTCCGATTCCCTCTGTTTCATGGTTCAGGGTTAAGGCCATTTTACGTTTTCCTCATGGAATGTTGAAAATCGTTTTTTTAGAATGCCTTTTAAAATTTTCTATAAACCATGCTTTCGGTTTAAGTTTTCATTATTTTATTTACTAATTAAAAGATAGGTCAATGAAACCCTGACAGTATGATTTATCATTCGCTTCTGAAGTGTGTTTAAAATTATTCAATTTTTTTTTTTAAATTATGTCTCTCTTTTTCGGCTTCCACCATAAGAGTCATGGCAGCCCAATAACAATCAAAATCGGAATGGAATTTTTTTTAATCATACGTCCATTAAACTCAGGCATTTGTTCAAATGCGTTGCTTAAATAAAATTACTTAATTAATTATGGAGAATACGATCATTATTCTTTATAAGACTTTTGACTCAAAATTAGCATGTTCCTCAATGAAATAAAGTTTATGTAACACTCAAACATTTATGTAAGCATTTATTGCAAAATTAAAACCTAATTCTCACAAAAATTAAATATTATCCATCTCTGAATTTAGGAAATAGTCCTGAAATTCGAAAAATCATACTTATTTAAAAAATGTCTTATATAAGAAAGGAATGAGATTCTTGTTTTTTAGATGCGAGAAAAATGTATTTATTTTCAAAATATTGTTATTTCTAAGCTAAACAGTTTTTTTACTATCGTTTTGTAGATAAAACATGTTTAGTTACCAAATGTGTTTTGAAAAAAAAAATGTATTATTTATAAAAATTAATATGAAGCGTTCATTACATGAAGGTCGGTATGGTTTGTCTAAATTGTTTCTTTGTTCATAAATTTTCCTTTTTGTTTATTTATGCAAATACTTCTAACGTCATTCTATTTCATTAATATGTATTAACAAGGTTCGTCGTGGCAACACGCTCAGCAAAATATTTTGAGATATTCAATACGTGATTTATGATAATCTAGTTCCTTCTCATTGGTCACTTTGTTATTGGTTGTTATTTATTGTAATTTAAATAATTTATGTTATTATTAGGTGTTATTTGTAGTAAGTAGATAACTGAAGGGCTCGGTTTTATGGGATAATCACTCTGATTAAAAATAAGTAAATCAAAAACAGGATAGCGAGCATTTGCTTAGAAAAATTAGACTGCTCTTTAAAAAAAAAAAAAACATATTTAAATGTATTTATTTCATCTAATTGAGTACGGCTCTACTTGGGCTAGGACATTAAATTTTTGATACTTTAATATAATTTTATAAGTTTATTAATTTCAATGAATAAATATTAATTATGATCCAAATGTTTTGTTGTTTCGTTTTTCAATATTTTGTCTCAGTTTTTTCTCTTTTGTGTTTACTTTTATCTTAATTCTTAATATTTTTGCCTTTCTTTCTCTGGATCTGACCATGTTCTGTTATTCTTAGGGCCTAGATGTCCCTGAATAAAGATTATTTCTTTCTTTCAAAAATTATTATTTACTGTGATTTACTCTTGATTTTTGCTTGGGTTAAGTAATAATTAATGTTTTTGAATGAAATATGCTTAAAATTTCTTTTCATCGTTTCATTCATTTCCTTTTCATCGTTTACAAAAATTATTTTTTATTAAATAATGATTACTGTTTGTATCTTATCTTGTTGTTTTGTTAATTGGTGTTGTTCTAAAAAAGTGAACACAGAACACAGCTGTTCTGGTTGAAGAATCGTGCTAACTAGATCCTGTGGAAAACGTTTCGACAGCGATTACCATTTAGTGAATAAATTGGTATGAGGTAGGTTGTTAGATCGAATACTTTAGATATAATTCGTTTAATTATTCATTATTATTCAACTGCTAATTTTATTTTGAGTTTTTACATGACCCATTTGGGAATAACGAAGTATGCACTGAAATTATATTCGGAACTATTTTCTAATTTAAATTTGGGTATTGATTCACAACTTACGGATTTTTTCTTTATTGTAAATATTTATGCCTTGTGCATTTCCTTCTGAAAAAAGATATTTTTAAAATTTAAGATTTATTTCACTCAATATTTGTGACCAAACCTTATTTACTTTATTTAACTCTGCATATCACCAAGAGATTAATAATTTCATACACGATAAAATATATAATAAATCACAATTATACTAAAGGACATATTCCAATTATACAACAAAACACTGAAAATTAAATATTACAATAAATTAGTTTTTCATTTTTTTACTTCAAGACATTCTACATTGGCTACTAGTAACATTTCTATTATAAACTAGCTAAGGTGCCCGGCTTCGCTCCGGTATTTGTGTGGTTGTTTTAGTAACAGAAAAACTTTAAAATTAATGGAAATATTGAACAAAATTAGCAATTTCTCGTAACTTCAGTTTTAACTTGGTATCAATATTAAAATTCAAGATCTGCAGAGTCCGCCCAAATAAGGAACCCAATATATATACTTACTTACTTAGAGAGAGATTGAAAATAGTGAATGAACAATCAATTTTGCTGCAACTTAGTCGAGTTATGCATTGTTTTTATGGTTTCTGTGATTCTGAATCCTATAAGCCCATTCCAAGCAGTCAGTAGATAATAAGTTCTTAAATAATAGTTGAAAAATTATATTTCCAGTACAACCTATGCGCCGACTACAGTGATGGTCCTATTATATCCAGAAGTATAGAAACTATCGAAGATTCATAGAAACTTTTTTTTAAATACCTTTCTTCCATTTCAACCTCCCTTAAGTTATCCCCCCGTAATTTGGGCGGACTCTGCAGATCTCAAATCTTGCTGCTATCACAAAGTGAAAACCAAAATTTCATGAAGTCACAATTTTTTTACCATATTTCTTTTTATCCTGAACTATGAGGGGTGATAAAATCTTATTGAAAAAAATGGTGTAATTGGAGTTAGTCATCTTGTCAACTGGAATCCTCATCATACATAGTAATATAACCAACTTCTTTTTCATAATTACATACAATGAGAACACTTAAAACTTTTTATTTTCGATTTATATTTAGTCAATTTATCTCTTTCTTTTTTTTATGTCTGTTTTTATTCGCTCACTGATCAACTAAAACATGTTCACTCATATTGCATTAAATTTACTTAAGTATCTGTTATATATCGATTAAATGTAATGTGTTAATCAATAACCTTCTTATGAGAAAATTAGTTTTTTAAGGTATCCAGGCGGTTTTCTAATTGATTGCAGAGATCATCATTATTTTATTTTGAAAGCAAAGGTGAAATTAATTATTTTCGTTTGATGTTTTAGTAATTTAAAAAGAACAGCTGTGAAATATATAACCTTTACAATCTGAACGGAATGAATGAACAATACACATTGAGTGAAACGCACCCTAGCGCTTCCTGGTAGTCTGCAGTTCGAACTAAATTTTTCATTCATAAACTCCTATGTCATTCTTAGCTAGCCTAATTACGTGGTGCGAGAGGCTTAAAATTCCATTCCTTATCTCTTCAATTTTAATTAATTAAAATTTTCTTAATTTTCCTTATCCCTTAAAGAGAAAAACGGAAACCTTCTTCTCCGTTAGGGGTTGTATAGCAACACGCTGACATAACTTTATTAAACATACTTTGGGTGGTTTTTGAGCCTTATCGGCGCGCACATTGTACACTTTGCTTTATAATATATATTGATTAAAATTATTAGTTTAAAAAAAATATTAGTTTGTGACTACTATTCTATGATTATATAAAAATATTAAGAATAAACATTGTAAGCCTGAGCTGAACTCTTCAGTTTGCAAAAGTGTGGAATTTTTAATGAACAGTTTTTGAATAAATTTAAAACCTAGTTATAAAGTTTAAAGTGTGGACCCATTTATTCATTCATCTTGATTCCGGCCTGCTTCTCTGAAAAGTGTGATTAAGAATTTACTTGGTTTTATATTTTTACTACAAAGTAGTCAAGCTTAAATAGGGAGACTTTTTTATATCAAAATTCAAAGTAATATAAAAATAGCACCAAGAAAAACGTTTCAAATCGGCATTAGTCTGTCCTTGATATTTATGTTTCCGTTAAGTTGTTTCTGCATTTCATGGAGAACTTAATTTAGTTAATTTAGGAGTGCTAAACGGGTTATAAGCAGGGAAGGAGGTTGAGTATGAGGGTAAGGTGGTTGAGATGGAAGATTGTATTAAGTTCGATCTTGTAGATGTATATTCTGATAAGGTAAGGCGTTTCCTCCGGCAATATTCACTTCTATGATTTTACAAATTACAGCTATGCCATCTACTCCCTCATTTTGAAGTAATAAATTATTCAATTAATTAAAGAATTATTCAATTTATGAAACTTCCTTGAGCCAATTTTTTTTTATTACCTCAGGCAGGGAAAAATTTAGAAATAATCTTGATGGAATTTTATCTGGTTAAAGTTTTATAAGGTTACGGTGATACATGACTACCTCACTAGATGAATAATTCTCATTTTGGTTTTGAAGAGGTGGAAATATGCTTATATAATATGAAATTATGAGGAAATATGCCTTCTAAATAACAAGGTTCATTATTTAGAATGCTTCAGAAGGAGATTAAAAAAAAGATAAGGAAATGCAACTGATGGCTGGTTGATCCAGTTTCCTTAATCTGAAAGAGAGAATCTTTTCCTCATGGAAGGAATTGCGCTAAGCAAATAAAAAATAAATAAAAGAAAACTTAACGGTTTGACATTTCTGATAAAACCGTAGTTGGAGTTTTATCTGTTAGATCTTTCAGGAACATTTAACTATTTCAACTTTTTAGCTATTTCTTGTACTTGAAGTCTTTTTTCTACCTATTAAGTTAGTCTTTCTGTTATATATTTATTTACTCATGAAGAAGCAAATGAAAAAAAAACATTTACACAGTTAAGCTATTAATTATGGACTTCCTAGTTGTGCATATTAAGTATCATTTCTCACAGAATATAAAAAAAAAACCTAATAGTCGTATTAAGATAATAAGGAAACGCAAGATATTTTGCAGAAAAGATATACATTTTTTTCTTCATTATTATAAATCGCTATAGTAACTAAAACGTGTACGAAATTCAAAAGGCTGTAACTTTATTTCATATTGTCTGGAAAAAATAAAAATTAAATTGTTAGTAGCAACAATTCTACCAATAACTAAAAATAATGACGCATCTTTGGCGTTGCAAACTGAATTCAATGTAAATTATTCATGTATTAATATTTTATTTTTTTTCATTTTTTATTTCAGGTTACCTTATTATAAAAATAGCCAAAACTGTTTAAGAACTTTGACATAATGCCATTCCTTTCCCATTATCACTTTCTTGCTACTGATTAGCTAAATAATTTTTTACATTGCTTTGGTTTCAACTTCATTGCATCTTTTTCATTATGAATAAAAAAGATACCTGTACTGTGAAACGAATGTTGATCTCCAAAATAAATTAGTTGAATTAATTTTATTTTTTTCAGTCAACCGGAACTTCTTTATTATTCAATATTGAATCACTCAATTTACAATGAATTACCATTTCACCCGAAAGAGGAATTCATTTTATAAACAATCGGTATGCTAACATAGTATAGGTTCCTTTGAAATTATTTGGAAGTTATCAAAGCAGTTTGTTTATTTACTTGACGTCGCTTGGAACTATTATGGCTAATCGGACCAAACTCCATTAGGAGTCCTGAACTGCCACTAAACAGGCATAATTAGTAAATGGATCTTAAACGAGTCCCTGACATTGCACAGGCTCTGGTCCTAAACTATTCTTTGAAGGCTGGTGTAACCAATGATTTTTTTACTCCCTTTAAAAAATTGTAGTGCCTTCTGCCGGGTTACGAACCCGCAGCCTTGGGTTTAGTAGGTTGTCACGCTAACTATGCTGCCTACACAGGTGACCCTAAAGAATGTATAGAAATACAAAGAAGCTTCTTGTGGTTAGTATGATCATCAAAACGAGATATTTCGTTTATAAATGATTCATGGTGAATATTACGTTTTTATCCTGATTCTTGTTTAAATATAGATAGAAACACCGAGCATAATACATTCATATTATGAACATAATAAACATAATAAGATACGTTCATTGAAGAAAAAATTAATGTTCAATAATACACTCGCGGCCAAAAAAACCGGCGCACCTTCCTTTTTAGCACTAAATGTATCTTAACGTAGGTATAACACGTCCTAGCATCTATTTTTCATTTCTTATCCAAAATAAGCACATGCCCCTTTAATATTATGTCAATAATCCTCTATAGTAAGCAATCAACAGATAAGAATTCGTAAACAATACTGCATCGTGTATGCGACTTTACTGTTATAAGTTTTCCTTCTAAAAGTGCTCTTTCTGTTAATAACTTGGTTTTTTTTTTGTGTGAGGTTGTTAATTAATCTTTTTCGTTCAATACAATGGTTTTGGAAGCTACGACAGTTGCCCGAATAATTGCGTTGTTGGAAGATGGCAGAAGCCAACGTTACGTGGCCAGGACGTTAGGCCTACTGGAAACAACGGTTCGAAGGGCGGTTCAGAGATACCAGGAGACGGGACTCTATACGAGGAGGCCAGGATCAGGGCGTTCCAGAACGACTGAGCCAGCAGATGACCGTTTCATCATTATGCAAACTTTAAGAAACCGCACACAGACAGCAGTAGAAACAGCTTGCCGGCTGAGAATTGCTCGGGAGGTGGACGTGAGTGCACGAACAATAAGGAGAAGGCTCGCCGAAGTGAACTTGCACTCCAGGGCCCCAGCAACCGGTCCTCAGTTGACGGCAGCTCACCGAAATGCACGTCTTCAATTTCGCCGAGACCACGCTAACTGGACTGAGCCTGATTTGGCCTCCGTTATGTTCAGCGACGGGTCGAGGTTTAACCTGTATACTCAGGATGGCCGAGTAAGAGTATGGAGAAGAAGGGGGGAGAGGTACAGCCAGTGCAACATCGCTGAAACGGTGGATTTCGAACGTAGGTCTGTTATGGTGTGGGGAGGCATCACATCACAAGCGAGGACCGACCTCCACGTGTTCAGCAGACCGTCCCTCAATGCAACCTCGTATATCACGGAGATTCTAGGAGAATACGTGATGCCTTTTACGCCTTTCATTAGGAATAATTTTCGCCTAATGCAGGATAATGCCCGGCCACACACAGCACATGTCGTGCAAGAGTATCTGGATGAGGTCGGCATTCGTACCCTGCCGTGGCCAGCTCGAAGCCCAGACCTGAACCCTATAGAACAACTATGGGACCAGTTAGGGAGGTGTGTCCGACGGCGGCCAAAAGCTTCAGTTACTCTACAGAACCTCAGAACAGCGCTAGTGGAAGAGTGGGAGACTATACCCCAGGAACGGGTAGCAATCCTCATCCAAAGTATGCCGAGGAGGATTGAAGCTGTCATCAGAGCCAGAGGAGGGAATACCCGGTACTGAGGACGCTTTTTTTTTTTTTGTTTAATTAAAGTTAAAAATGCAAATTTTAGAAGTAAATTTTTATTTTTATTTGATATTTCTTCTTTTTTTTTTATAATAAATTTTATACTTTATTTATATGTCGTTTTTTCTTAATTTTCCTTGTGCCTCTTAGAAGCATATAGTATATACTTTGCTAAATTAAAAAGTGGGAAGTTTATTTTGTTCTAATAAAAAGATATTTGCAAAAATCTAGGTGCGCCGGTATTTTTGGCCGCGAGTGTATAAAAAGGAGCTAAATGTTCTGGCTAATTGAATGTTGTACAAAGTAAATGTTAGCTAGTTTATCTTTTATTTAAAAGCTTTAGAACAATACAACGCTGGTTCCGACATTGATTCCCCCCCCCCTCTAGATGTCTAGGCCTAATTTATTACCCAGCAGGAAATTAAATATTTTAACGATAATTATCCGGGCCCTACAGTCGAGAAAGCCCTTGATGGCTATCACTCACGCTAGCCGCGGACGGACATGCGATCTACCGGGCCAGTGATGCCAAGGGCTCTTGCTCTTTAATATTGCATACACCCCTTCCTTCGTGCTCCTGTATAAATGAACGAAGCTCCATCTGGCATTCCTAAGTATACGCTTTGCCGTCGTTTATATCAGCACACCTAGTAAAATTTTGCGGTTTGTCTGTTGAACGATTTATGAGGCTTTGAGAGTCATACAACCTTCAAAATTAACTTTTTTTGTGGGGAAGGAAAAAGAAATGCTGATCACTTTACCCCTGTTGTCTATTTCCCGTTTAAAAGTTTTTTCTCTATCTATGGGTATTAGCACTTGTGTCTCTGTGGAGACCTATTTGTCATAAATAAAAGAGACTGTGGGTGCTCTTTTACAATACCACGGTCTATTGAGTTCGAAATTATAAATAAATAACAAACTTACTATTTACGAAGTACTAATACGGCTATTATGGACATTAGGGATAGAACTATGGGTTTCTGCAAAATCCCCAAACATCCAAAGAATTCAGTAATTCCAGTCCAAGGTATTGAGGAAAATAGTAGACGCTCCATACTATGTAATAAATGACTTACTGCACAAGGACCTGAATATCCCAACAGTTAGCGACACCGCCACACAATACTACAAATACAAGACTAACTTTTAACACGAACCCCTTTTAACGCAGATACTAACATCAAACATAAATCCATACATTCCACCCCGGCGACTTTTGAGGCGGTGGCCGAGAGATATGCTAACATAGTATAAAGGTAGCAATTCGTCCAATAGGAATTCAACCGATTTGCTTATTGCTAATTAGCAGATTGCAAATCACACAAACTGCATTGTATTAAATATAATAAAAAGTTTACTTAATCAACTACCATTCTCTCCGAGCTAAGTATGTCTTCATCAGAGATTTTGTAATTGTATTACCTAGACATAATTATTCGTAACATAACAGAGAGTCTATGGATTATTGATTTTTCACCAAAAGCCCTAATCGTTGACCTCTTATTGTTGAGGGTATAATCACCGTTACAGTTATTTATTTTCTAGCTAACCGTTATATTTAGCTTTACAGCGTTATTACCAAAGAATGATAATTATCTGTTCGAATCGCTTTAGTTAAGTATTGCTAACCGTGGAGTTGTAGAATTGAAACACAAGAGAGCTCTGCGCTGCGACCTTCGTCAGAAACCCCTTAACTTTAGCTAACCACAGCGATGTTTTTGAAACACGAACAAAACCAGCTGTTACATATACATTGTAGTAACCCTCTGATTTGACTGTCTTACATTTGCGTTGAACGTATCCATTGTAAACTTCACGGTAGAATTTTGTTTTGAAAAATCTTTCTTTTTCTTTCTAATTTACATTTATGGTCTGGATTAACTTCGCTTATTGTTCTACAACTGTAATTATAAAAGCTGTAGTCATTAAGTCGGTGTTACGATTCATACAATTAATATATTAATTAATTATACATATGCTCTACTTTCTCTAAAAAAAAAAAAAAAAACATAATAACGAGAAACTTAAGTCATCCTTATCGGTTTAAATCAAGTCTTGCATGGTTTTGCGATTATGCAAATAATCTGGAAGTAATTGATTTGTTAGATATTTTTACTGATGAATTTATTATATTTTATGTAACGTCATCAGAGGAATCACCTTTGTTTTAATAATTTTTTATTAACACGTTAGGTGCGTCACCGGTCCCCGGAGTCCGATGTTTTACATTCTCCTCATAAAAGCCGATTTTCACATGAAAATGTCCGGAAGTCCGAACATTTTAAACACTCAATTTAGTCGATTTTTAATGAGATTATCGCATTTTAGTGCAGAAAATGTTACTAACAGCTGAAATTCTGTTGGTTTTTAGAATTGGACACCGAGGTCCGATTTTCGATAAAGTAAGGCGTAAATCCAGTATCAGACCCCAGGGGCCTGTCCTGCGCCTATCATGTCTAGTTCCAATCCTTACCAAGAGATAATGCCCTTGAGACGTTCATTTAATTCACTTTTTAGTCAAAAGATAACGCTTTCGTCAGAGCATTCTTATCGGATCTCGACGCCCGATATCGTCTGTGGCTCATCCCAGCAGTCGGACCCCTGGGACCGATACCGTTCAATTTAGGATGCCCCTGAAATTCGCCGCCGCACCTAACCTGTTAATTGTACTTTTAATCTTTTATAACTTTTGCACTTTAATTTTTATTAGAACTATAGTGTGTTATTTGTATCTGTACAATAATTGTATTTTCTTATTTAGTTAGTGTCTACTTAAATACTCTCGTATTGTATATAGATAAATAAAAAAAAAATTAATTTTTTGTCGGACTAAATCCCTTAAGAATAGCACGTAAACACATATAAAAAGTACAAAAATAGATATCTGACCAGAAAAATATCAGGCTAGAAAAATATAAAATATTTACATTTAGGGGGAATAAAAATTGTAAAAAAAAAAATAAAAAAGGGTCTTCTTACATGTACAGAGGATAAGAAAAAATAAGGGGTATTGACTTTTGTTTAGATAGGATTTTGATTTCATTTTTCTTCTTAATCTATTAAATTCTCTTTTTCAATTAATAACTATTTTTATTTTATAAATAAATCATTTAATTATATACATGAAAAAATGACGAAAAATATTTTTGTCCACCTAGCTTGTACTAATCGAAACACTGTGTGAGGCGTGACAAATCGTAAATGTTTATTTGGGCTTACATAACTGATAGATTTCAATATTTTGGCGAAGGCGTTCAGTGTTAATTGAGTGAGTGAGTGTAAGTTATATTTTGTTAGCTACTTTTGTTTTTTTACTTGAAATTTAATTTTTTTAAAATATTTAACTAAACTTTGTTCCTTTTGAACCGGTGTAATGGAAACTTCGGGTACCGCTGATCTATATAAATATTTAGAAAAATAAAATGAATTTCGCTAATGAATGTCAAATAATTAAAGCTGTTGTAATTAAAGTTGATTGAAGGTGACATGTGGTGGTATGGTGGTGACTGCCCTGGATCCCGTTAATAATTGATTCAGCTCGTGGGAAGTCTGAGGTCCTTAGAGAGTGTAGCAAATCGCATTGTAAACAAACATGGCTTCCACAATTCTTCGCAGAATTTTACAGTAATTCGGTCGCGGTGATATATATAAAATAAAGCTGTTGCTCTTTGCTCCTTCTAAACTCTCATATCAAATAAAACCCTCTGTATTATATATATTGTAATGTATGCGTATTAAAATTAAAGTATGATATGGATAACAAAAATTGAGATACCTCGCATTCTCAACTATAAATCTTAAGATACACAAAATCAGCGAGCACTTCAGAATTTATTTATAATTCTTAGTTTTTGTTTTATAGAAAAGTACCCTTTGTTGGAAGGGAGGTTATTTTGTACTCGGGATGTTTGATATTTATTTTATTATTATTTATATTTTTAGATTCGGAAATGTATTTTACCTTGCATCTAGTAAATTGGATGTTTTTTCCTTTTGAGTAACATGTATCATTATTTTGTTGGTGGGCATCTCCTCAGAATTGACACAGAAAGAATCGCAAGGGTTGTTTCGAGACAAGACCGCGGGAAGAATACCGCGAGGAAGTCCTCGCATCACCAGGGAGTGCGGGAGGCTTCAGGAAGCGAAGGCGGAGAGCTGGTACGGGAGAGGGACTCTTGGCCCAAACTCTATACATGGAATTCTCACGCTGTACGGCGATAGAGAGGAATTGAATATCGTGGTAATGGTTATTATTGTTTGAGGTGTCATTGAAGTGAGTTCCTCGGCCATCTTCTTTTCAGCCTGCGTCGATGGGGTAACGAGTGAAGAGATGAGTGGATTCGGGTGTTTTTGAATTGTAGTGTGACAAAGAGTGTATATTTGTGGTTTATGTATGATTTTATTATTGCTAAGTCTAAGTCTTGGTCTATAGTATAGTTTAAGATGTGCACTGACAATTTTTTGAAGTATTTTTGACTTTATTTTTTGTATTTCATTGACGTTTAAATAATTTGTTTAAGCCAAAAATCTGCTCCATATGTCTAAATAGGTTTGAATATAGCATTTTAAATTAGTTTTTGTCGTGTTAGTGGTAGTCTTAAGTCGAGACGGTGTGATCATTGACTGTATCCTCTTGTCAATTCTTACATTTTTGTTGTTAATGAAAATTTAATGTTCCTAGACTTTTTTCTATTGACACTGCCTTGCTTCGATGCCACTAAACCATTAGAAGGTGAGGTCTACTACCCAAACCGGAAGATGAAAGGACTTTTTGTGTTGAATAAATGAATATCATTATCGTGCTTAGTGCCTGTTCTCAGTTCCCATAGCTCCTCCCACTAAACACACCTGCGTAAACACTTGCATCGCCTCATAGCGTTTGAAAAATTTACCTCAGCCGATTGGCGTATGAATAATTCGACATTTTCCCGTCATTAATTTTTGTTAATGATCCTTTGAGGCTATTTAAAGTTTCCGTATTTTGTACGGTTTGAAAATTTATGAATATAGAATGTTTCGGTCTCCTTAACTTCCATAAATACAAATTTAAACGACAATCCATCTACTATTTTCTATTTTTCAATGATTTAAACTAAAGTATATTTAAAGTAGGATTGTATGGATAGGTATTGAAGAGAATGCGTTCCAATAAAAAAAAAAAAAAAAAATACAAGACTAACCATGGTTAGTCATGAGTGAAACCAACTGCCTTAGGTAGATCGTATCCATTAGATTTGTATCTCGTGTTGGTTTTGTTGATCCTATCTTGCTTGGTTTGGATTTACACGAGTTCTAATGGTGCACACATATCTCCATGGAGTCTCAAGCTTCCTCATCAGTACAATGTCATAATTTCATAGAGAAATATATAAATTTTTAGTTTCAATTTATCTTCTTTTTTTTTTATGTCTTGCCCATGTGAATGCCCATCTTAGTTGCATCCGAGGACATATTAATTACCTCCATTTCCTTAGCTGTTATTTTACTATTTTTATCAAAGTTTTTTTATCCATATAAGTAAATGGGTAATTTCAAAATTTCGGTCACATTTAGGCATCAAATTAAACAAAAAAAAAAAAAAAGAATAATATGTGTGTTTTTTTGCTCCTTATCAATCTTTAAGGTTGTCTGAGCATGTCACTGATGTGAGCATACATAATTACCAATCAAACCATACATACGCCATATTGAAAAAAATATAATTCCAGGGAGTGAGGTAGGTGCCTAGGAAGTGAGAAAAGTTTTTTATTTTAACATTTTTATTTTAAGAAAATAAGAAGCAGTTAGAAAATATCAAAATATAAAATATTACACAAACTTTTAAGCGCTAGGACCCAGAAAGGTTTTAATTTTGTGAATGTGGTATAGCTTATATTGTAATCTACCTGCTTACTGAAGAGAGCATTAAGTTTTTTTTGGGACCCTGATAAAATCCTTTTTTGTTTCTTAATTTCTTGTGATACATCCCTTTTGTCCTGGACACAATTTTGAATGTTCGTCATCCTCAAGAAAATTTATAACATCTTGACGGACCTGAGCATTTACCTTTTTCATTCTGTGCAATAGCTCCTCGCTGCACTTCTTTTGTAAAGTAATAATGGAGCAAGGAAGGTAATAATGCAAGGAAAGTAATAATGCACAGTGGTAGACTTTTTGAATTATAAATTTATTGTAAAAACTTGAAAACACTCAAACATTAGATGTTAACCTCACTCCCTAGATCCCTAGATTTTAAGATTTTCTAGGGAGTGAGAGACTAGGGAGTGAGGTTTCCGCCATTAAATGGCACAGGCGGTTAGTAGAGTAAGTAAGTAAGCTATTCAAAAATGTTTTCCACAAATTACCATCAAACTACAATCAATGTGAAAAGGATGATTAAAATGCACTTACCTTTATTGGAAAACTTATTCACTAGGAAGTGAAGTTGAATAAAAATACCCTATGAGTTTCACAACTTGAACACAAATTAACCTTCCTAGTCTCGGGATTGTTCTTAGCGGGAAAAATCATGTGTACTCCATGTTGAAGCAGTGTTATCGCATAGGTTGGAAAAACAAAATTTCCCTGTTCCTCCAGTTTAGCGGAACTTATAAAAAATTTCTAGGGAGTGAGGATCAACACCAGTGACACTCATGAAATGAACTAATTAGGTGAATTGAATTAATTAATTTTTATTCATCAGTTGAATATTGGACTTAGACATAATAACCTTTCTAAAAAACCCTAGATTTATGGACTTACACCCAGAAGTTTCACAATATTCAGCTAACTTGTGGAGTACCTCTGGGTTGTGACATCACTAGGGAGTGAGAAATCAATATTTTGCATTTTTTTTTCCTGGGCCGTAAATTACAAATCACAATTAATGTTTAATGATAAGTAAGCTTTCAAACAGATAGATTTCAGGAAAAAATTATCAAAATGGATTCAACTGTTATTTGGCCCAATTATTGTTCTTTGACATAAATGTGACCAAAATTTTGAAATGACCCAAATATACTTATATGCATATACTTATATCCATATAGTAAATATACTTATATCTTTAACCTAAGTTTTTCGATATTATTTTAACTCCCCGCATGATTTATCTTTATCCTTCGTTTCAAAAAGTAATTAATGAAAATTTACTAAACTTTAATGTTTATTTGATGAATTGGGTGGTGCCTAGGCCTTAGTCATCGGATGTGTTTGACGGCCCGTGTAATTTGTCAGTGTTGGGACAAACAGGTGTGACTTACGCGTCATTTAGAATCGTTTGTTTCTTCCTTATGCATTCCCGAACCTGACAATTTAAAACCAATCCACTGCTTATCATTTGGGGCAAGAGTGGCTAAGTGTTTTCCTTTGAAATCTATAACTACTTATTTTAACATTTAAAATTGATATTGAAATATTTCTGCCGGAACAACACTGTTTTTTTTCTTAATCCGATTTAAAGAATACTTTTTTATACCTGCCTCGGTTGTTAGTGACCTAGGTACACAAACAGATGTTGAGGTTCAAAGGACAAGAGGAGATTTATCATCATGAATCAAGTCGAAGGTTCAACGAACTCCAAGCACGACTCATATACATGATTGCGACACATTCTATACCTTCGTGTTCCGAATGGGCTAGATAGATAAGTCATGGTCTTATGCCATTTCTTTGTTTATTTTGGCACTGCGCTTTTATAAGTATTTCTTTCCAGTGTTACCCCCACAATGCTTCCATTTTTGTTCTATTCCGGGTCCACCGATGTTCTTCAATTTGGTGAGAACCCCAAGAATGATGATGCCACTGAAGAGTATTTGCTCAAGAGCATAACTTCTCATTTGATTGCCCAACCAAAATTGATCTAATCTAACCTGCAAACTAGGAATCTAACTTCATTATATTTTAATATAAGATCGGACTTTTATCGTTACATTACCACCTCTGTTTTTAGTACAGTTCTTCTCTGCCTTTTTGTCACATTCTTTTACATTAGTGACACATTCTTTTTCGAAAATAAGTTTGCATGAATGCTCCCTGAAAATCCAATAAGATGATTTTAAATATAAATTATTACAAAAATAATGAGGTTTGGAAATAATTTAGGATTCATTAAAGCCTCATAGAACACCCTTTACCAGATGAGGAACCAAGTAGGTCTATATTTTAGTCTCTGCAGTCGCCGCTTGTTAGTTCGTGTGATGTGGTCTTTCCCGGTCTCTCATTAACTTCCAACCTTGAAGCTAACTTAATGAACAAAGCAGGTTGCTCTGTTTAACTTTTTTTTTCATTCCTAATTACGCAATTTGTAATTATTTTTATTTCATATATGTATTATCTGCAGTATTTTTATTTTTTTATATATTAGTTTTTTACTTAAGTTTGCTATAATATGTATGTACGGATTAAATGAGTGCTTAAACTGGAGGGTTTTGAGCGTTGCAGCATGTATTTTTACTTTCACTTACCTATATATGAAATATATAGTAAGTGGAAGTATTGCGATCGTGAAAATTTTCGACTTCCGGTTTTCAACGGAAATACACGTTTTGGGGTCCCCTGAGTCAAAATAACCAAGTCCCGCGAAATGGTCTGTGTGTGTGTGTGTGCGCGTGTGTGTGTGTGTGTGTGTGTGTGTGTGTGTGTGTGTGTGTGTCTGTCTGTCTGTGTGTGTGTGTGTGTGTGTGTGTGTGTGTGTGTGTGTGTGTGTGTGTGTGTGTGTGTGTGTGTGTGTGTGTGTGTGTGTGTGTGTGTGTGTGTGGGTACGTGCGTGCGTGCGTGCGTGCGTGCGTGCGTGCGTGCGTGCGTGCGTGTGTGTGTGAACAGACTAGCTCAAAAACTATAAACCGTGCGAACCTGAAATTGGGTATTTAATGTATGTATATGCCCGCGATGTGACAGCAAAAATTTCATCAAAATTACTTTTTTAACCTCAAAACATTTTTAACAATAATGATTTTAAAAAACGCGGAAAATGGTCAAGTAAATAATTTTTTCACGTTTATTTTAATAAATCCCTTATAAAAAATAAATATTGTACGATAAATAAGTATATAGTATAAATATTCCTACGAATTTAGCAATGGACATTATTACTATTTAAATTCTTGACTCCATGAGAGAAAGAAATACTTTATTGTATAACAAAACAATACTGCCCTACTGTATAGGGTTACTAAATACACTGAATTAATTCTTGACAGACATAAAAATTGGTAAACTATGTAAAAAGCTTATAAAGTATAATAATTTGCTCTTAAATGTGATAATGTTACATTTTATTGTTGACTGTTAAAAATATAAAATTTATGAAGGGATGGTAATTGTAATGATTAAATACATTTGACTTAATACTAACCATATGAGACTGACTCTTTTTCTTTAGCAAATATAAATACAATATTGTCAATATTATTACAATATATAATATAATCTACATGTTTATTTTAGAAAACTTGAATATAATAATTTCGGGTTTCTAAAAAAAAATCAGGGTGGGTATTCTAATTTCTCTCATTGTGGCTGAAACATTTTCGGTTAGTGATTATTCACGCATTACAAAAAAATCCAAATTATTTTACTGAATATATATGTTTAAATCTTTGCTACGTTATCTTTTACTTTTTATCGTCCCATATGGCATAGTAAACTTGAATATTAGTTTTTATTTATGTAACATCTTTAGCCCGAAGTTAAGCAATACCATGTTCATTTTTTTATTTAACAGTTTAAGGCACATGACAATAGATGTAAGCTACAGGCTAATGATATCCGTGCACCCGCTATATTTTTATAAAATAAACATAAGGCCTCGTGTTTAGAACTATTTTATATTTCATTTTTAGTAAATAGTTCTTAAAACCTTAATGTTCCCAATACAAAATATTCTATAAGCGTCTTTTGTCTTAACTAGAATTCCAAGTTACGTATTATTGAGAAATTTCGACATCCAATATTATTATTAAGATTGTATTGAGGTATATATCTATACATTATTATATTAGTTATATAATTTTTTTTTTCTTAATTAAAATGTCAACGCTTGAGCTCTTACAGAGTTCGGCGGAATAGGTTTAATTTTAACTATCATTCTTATTTATATTATAGATAAAATAAAATTGTATAATAGTTTTTATTTAAGTAACTCTGTTAACACCATGGATTTTAATACCATTACAAAAACTTTGTTAAATTTGTTTATATGTTACTTATAGCGAGAACTCAATGAACGTTTTTCGCATTGTTATTAATGTCGATAAGTAAGTAGAAGAATTTATCATAGAATTTAAATTCATAGTTGAAAATTTAATTCTTTAAAAAAGAAAGGAAAAATAATATGTGGTTGT
Source organism: Aelia acuminata (assembly GCA_911387785.2). Taxonomy (NCBI): domain Eukaryota; kingdom Metazoa; phylum Arthropoda; class Insecta; order Hemiptera; family Pentatomidae; genus Aelia; species Aelia acuminata. The sequence goes on along the minus strand of OU426982.1, from coordinate 86,211,307 downwards.
TTACCTTCGGAATACAAAGAGAAACTAAATGAAAGAGGAAGAAAGGGATCAACCATGTTAACTTTTCATGTATGCTAGTAATAACTTTGTAAATATTTTCTCGTCATATTTGGACATGAAAAAGTTATATCATGTGTCAAATTGATAACGTCCATTACGAGAGAGACAAAGGGGGAGGTGCCCAACCCAGTAGGTAAATAGGCCACGCCTTCTACAAATAATCCCAGCTAAAGCAGATAAGAAAAATACTTTTGCCTTATTCATGTTATTTTTCTAATTTGAAAACAATGCCTGATTTCTCATTGTAAATATATGCATGTGCTACAAAGGAGTTTCCATATTGTTGGAATATCACGTCAGTACTCATTTTGTTGATTCTTTACTGGTGAATTAGTATTTACTAGTGAATTGATTATTTAAAACCAAGGATTATATATTTTTAATTTAATATTCTTCTAATATTATATGCTAAAAAAGATTTTTCATATATTAAATTTAAAAGGTCTTACTTTCTTTTAATTTTGTATGAGACTGATGGAAAGTATTTTAATTATTTGATTGAGGTTTTCCCAAAGGAAATAGAAATTTAGTTAACTCATGATTTGGTAAAAGTTTTCTTATTTTATCGATTAGACCAGATATCACTCTCCATTACTTTTTGTTCGACCCATACGCTGCTCCTGAGATATCAACACCTTTAGTGCTGTTGAGTCTTTCCCCTAAAATTATTCTATCTAAAAATTGTCGAATAGATCACTAAATGTAAATAGTAAATTATTTTGTGATTTTTTGACTCATTAGTACTATTAAAGTCACATTGCTTATTGCGGTACAATAATTCAAGTGGTTGACTTTCTCTTTCTTTTTTCAAGTTTTCTTCCTTAAGATTTTCCTAGCAAGTTTTTTGACTCTTACGTTGCCTGTTTTGTAATACTTAACTATGCGTTTTTAAATTACCCTTTATATGGTAAGTTTAAAGTACTTATTAATGGTATAATAGTTTAAAAAAAAACATTCGTTCTGTATATTACTGCTACAATTTTTTTAATTTAATTAAACATAGTCTACAATGAATGGTATTACATAAAAATAGATTAAGAAGGTAATGTTAATAACTGATTATTAATAAGTACTTTTAGGTTAACAGGAGTCAAAAGGCTCGACTCCTATAACTAGAAAACAGACACCTGTGATGTGCGCGTGAGTTCTGGAGGCTTAAGTAATCCTAAACGACCACCTGGAATGGAAGAATAGGCGGCGCACAGTGGTCCCGATTCAAGCAAGCATTACGGTGCAAAAAATCCCAAAAACCAATTTCTTGGGTTTTATATGAATGCTTGACCTTGAAAATATAGTTGAAAACAAAATAGAATAAACTTTATGGAATATACAACATTTCAAAGTTGTATGTTTCTGGAATCTCCATCCGCGCCCTTTTTGCTGCCCGGTAACCAATGGTTGTATCATTCGCTAGTTAATTTCTATCAATTTTTACTTATGTCACCTTTAATGTGCATTCCATATACAATGTACAGCCATCCAAATGATTTCAGTATCCATTGATTTAAGCGAATGAACTATTTTTTAAAGTAAACAATTTTGGTCACCTATTCTTCTTATTGGGGAATTTCTGAATAATTTTGTCCGCGATGTTTTTGCCACTACACGTTACAGAAACTATCTGAGTTTCAATTTGTATAAGTTTGACGTCCCACACGACAACATTAGGATAAGGGTAGTTTTTAGAGATAAGGCATGAGTCACGGCCGGCTCGAAGGGTGCGCTACCTTAATTTGATATTTGTGGTCCTTATTTCTGTTGAGTTAGTTTATAAATCACTAATTACAGGGAAATGAAATGTTATGTGTTTAATTTTTATTTATAATATTAAAATTCTAAACTCAATTTCAATTATATAAATTCAATATGTGCATTTTAAAACGTTTTCTTTTTATTCCACTGTTGAATACACTTCAAATTATTCCCACTGAACATTCTTATTATATTCTTATGTAAATGTGCACATATGTTTTCTTTTCGTGTTTTAAAATGTCGTGTTTATTAAGTTATATAAATATAATGTACCTAATACAAATACTCTAGTGATGACCTATTGAATGATTACTTAGTATGAGTCATTCTGAAGATCATTAAAAGAGTTCTTTTTGTTATAAATTAAACATTTTACATGATAAGTTAATATAAAATGAAGTATGAACCTATATAAAACAACTGTACAATCTACTAATATACACAAATTCTCCCACCCCTCCCTCTTACCCCCACCCCCACCCTTATCTATTTTCATGAAACTGATATAAAACAACCTTATAATCCACTAATAAACATTATACAAAGTTTGAACAAGTTTTGTCGACTAAAAGTTATAATATTAGTAAGAAATTCTCCCACCCCACCCTCTTACCCCCACCCCTACCCTTACCTATTCTCATGAAACCGATATAAAACAACTCTACAATAGTGGATTAAAAATAATACAAAGTTTGAACAAGATTGGTCAACTGTAAGTATTTTTTTCACCATGATGGGCAGATCGGGTTCCTTCATTAGGCTCCCGTTCCTAGACTTTGTATTTACCTATTTAAAAAATATATATTTATTGTTATACAGAATCAACCCTGAGCATATAAAATCAGTAATATTCGAATCAGAAGTTCTTTGTAGAGGAGATAAAGAAAGGATCGATAGGGGATAAAGAAGAACGTTGACAAGAAAGAGTGTGAAATAAACGAAAGCCAATAATTTATACAGGCTGTACTTCTCAGCTGGATTATCTATGTTACAACAAATAAATGAATGGACAGTTAGGGGAAAACGAGAGATTCCAGCTAGTCAAATTTTGAAAAAAAAAACAAAAACAAAAACTAAATCATTAGTTCACTCTTAGTGGCCTTTAATATCCAATTCAAACATAAGTTGAATGAAAATATCATAATGAAGTCATAATCATTTAAAAAAATTATATAAAGGCTTTATGAATATTTTAAAATTAGGTATACTTACTATCTAAAAATTCAGATTAATAATAAACAACTAAAATGAGTATGAATGCATTATAATTACTGTTTGAAACTGGTTGTGAAAATTCCCCATCTTCCTCTTCATCAAAGTAATTTTCTTCATGTAATGAGTGTATGGTATTTTAGTCAGTTGGATTCTTGGTCAGATATTAAGTCATTGTTCTTCACAAGTATAGTTAGTATATTTCATCATTCTCCCGCTGTGCAACATATTTTGAAAATAGATTTTAGCGAAAACTAAAGTTTGTTTTTTCAGTTGAAGTTTAGTGTGTTTTTAGATGCCTCTGAAACTAATCTTCGACGAAATGTGGACTCATATTGTTTTTTTCACCGAAACTTTTAATTAGAGTCAGCATAATGTAAATAGGGAACCATGATTGTATGTTATATTTACTTATATAATACTATGTTAAAAGGATCGACTCAATAGGAAAAAAAAAATTATCCTTGTAATATGCATGCAAGCATTATAGAGCATACTGGTGGCTTAACAATCCTAATCCTAGGTCCTCGCGCGATTGAAAACCACTTGAAGTTGAGTGTCGCAAACTTGGGAGCTTTATTGGAATGAATTTCTATTTTAAATTATAGAAACAGAATCATATGAAATAAGCTGTTGACATGCGCTGGTCATAGGTGCTCTTCGTTGACTTATCAGCGTTCTTTGTTTTGTTGGAACAGATGTGCTGAATATTTATATTCTTAATGGCACGTCAAATCAGAATTATCTTTCCTAGCAATCACTGACTTGCTTTTTAAATCTGGGACATGTGAGCGCGGATGATAAACTGTCATAGAAATTGAACTGATAAGAATGTCATCGATTGTATTGGTGTGTCAGATATGTGTTGTATTGTATAAAATATTGTACTGTTTTATGAAGAAATTAAAAATATAACATCTATAGCTTGTTCGGGACCTCGGAATCCCTTTAGCTGTCTAAGATCGCCATCACGTAATTTATTGAGTGACCTATATTTCGAAAAGTGTATGCTTTGCGACTCTTTACACGTTATCACAGTGGCAATGGACCATTTCATGACTTCGTTGGCATTAAACGTGGCTTGCTCATCGCTAAGGTTCTTGCAATCCCTAAGGCTTTCCGGCGAAGGTTCGTTATCTTATCCTGCTCAATGGGCCATTGCATGGGGAGAAGAGATATGCCATGACGAGAAGTCGTTAAAACTTAGTTTGGGTTCTATTTTTTTAACCTTCCTTTAAGGTAGTTTAAAAGTGTGATCGGTCATAATGATAGCATGTATAATATTCATCAACACTAAACTGTTTATAGTTATTTTTAAATTATTGACATGTATGTAATTTTAATTTTGTTTTTACTTATTTTTTATTTAAAGTCATTTTACTAGTATAATTATAGTATATTAATTACCAATAACATATGACGTATTATTTAATTATTTCCTATTTTTAATCCTATCTAACTTGTCATCCCTGGGATTATATTTTTTATTGGATTTAGTGTAATTAACCAACGTGGGTTAAAGCATATTCCAGGACAACATTAAATTTCCATTTGTTCAATAATTTTCAACGTTTCGGGCACCCGGCCATTATCTATGGTTATAATGGAGTATATTCATCAACACAAAAATCTTTTATCTTTTTTAATGAATTATTTACACAAAATTCCTAAAAAATGTTTACTTTTTAGTGAATATGTTAGGATAATTAAATTTTTGAAAAAGTATCTAATTTCAATCATGTGAATAATCCTTTTGTTTAACATTACCTTAGCCAGTCAGTGTAGCGCGAAAAAAAAAGAAATTAATTTTGTAGGTATACATCATGTAAATGTATTAATTTTAAAGTCGGCCACATTGGATCGATTCCATAGAACAATGGAGTTGAGTAACTCTAATTATTTGTTGGGGAATGTTTTTCGAGTCCAAAGAGGCCACTAAACGTTTTCTAATAAAAATGGAGATATCCCAGTCTACTTCAAGTTTATTGTTTTCATGTTATGTCTCATTTTAAGGAAAGGGTCGAATTTCTGATCAGTGCATTTGATTTAAGAAGGGCTGATATAATACCAGCTTCACACCCAAAATGCATGTAGGATTTTACTCTCACGTTCGTTCCATGTTAAATTTGGCTTCATTGATGTGGATTGATCCGTCATTATAATATCACACTCACTTATCTTTGTTTTCGTTAAATATCTTACTAACAATGTAAACGCTTTGCTTTCCTGATTTTCTCAATTCACTCGTGTCATTTAAAAGATCATTACTTTTGTTCATTAAGTAATTTTTATAATAAGTACCTGGTTTGAAAATCATTGCATAGTTGTCATGGTAACCTTGAGAATCACATCTTCTCATTCATCTCAAATGGAGACAAAACTTATGACGAAAGCTTGCACTTTTTGTAATTATTAAATCTTTCCATTGTTATTATTGTTCGTTGTAACAATCTGACATATTGCTAGGGCATATAAATTAGTAAAATATTCAAAGACCGCATTAATATGATCCTCAATAAATAAAACAAATAGTTCGAATTTTGTTTAGAACTTGATGTTATTGTTGAATAGTTTGAATGAGGAAAAAAAAAAACACAGTGATAATTGTTAGTATTAGTAGGGTATCTCCTATTTTCAATAATTCCCTTGGTAAGTCGTCAAAGACTTGGTAAGGCCAATAATATTTTTCCTGAATCCTAAAATAATTTCATATTTTTTTTCTTTTTTTTTTTTCTTCTTTTTAGCCTCTACCCTTTAGGGTCATTGGCGTTATGTTCAGTTAAACTATACTGTAATACTTTGCTTCTTTTAGGTACTGCAATAGGGTGGCTATTTTCGTTTCGTTGAAATATGAAATTAATAACATATTTATGTTAATAATTTCATTTTATTTTTATTTTTTTATTTATCACTTAAACCTAATATTTTTGAATTTTATCTCACAAAAGTTCACTTGGAATTTACTTTATTTTTTTTGTTAAATTTTTAAAAAAAAAAGGTAAAGTATCTGTTAAAATTATTGTTAAAGCTTAAATAGTCGCTGATTTTTTTACTCTCATTATCTCTACCGTGAAATCAACAACATTTTTTAACTCCTTACCATTTATATTAATATTTATATTTTCAGATTGAGACTGCTATAATCCAAATCGTTATAAACTGTACGTCATTATTTTAAGTCAAATAATAACATGCTAGTATTTCATGATTCACATTAAATTAATAGACAATACAATCAACTAAAAACAATAAGGACATCTAAACAAGCTGTTTAATGCTTTGGTTTGGTTGACAAGAGCTAGAAAAATTATTTTATGACGTACTTAGTATATATATATATATATATATATATATATAGATGCTAGAGAGGTTAGGAAAGCTTCTATATCGATCGTCTCTAGACAGCTGCGGCAGCTGCTGTTTTTGTTATTGGAACACCTTTTATGTCTAAATAGCAATAAAAAATAAATAAAAAACTAACGAAATTTTAAATTATTATACCTCCTGTTTCCTTAATTCAAAAACTATTTAGCTAATTATTACATATGTATTTTAAGTTGTTTTTTTTGGAAGATCAACAATATTAAATTTAAAAAAAATTAAGTGGTGAAGCATTAATCAAGTATTAAGTGTGAGTAAGTATTAAGTGAAGTATTAATTAATAAAATTGAGTGGTGAAGTATTAAATCCTCCTTTTTATCATGTTTATTTATCAAGTCAAATCTTTACATCTTTTAACCTACGTTTCGGAATTTCTTCCATCTTCAGAGTTTTTTATTTATTTATTTTATTTCTTATTTTTGTCTACTATCTTTCAATCATTTTTTTTGTAGTCTGTTTTATATTTTCCATTATTAATTACAATAGGTCATTTTTTATTTTTATTATAACCATACTTATATTGCAACTTTTTTAGGGGAAAAGTAAAAAAAAAGCTGTTTGCTTAAACTTACATTATAACTGCTCTGAAATATGTTTATATTCCCAACTATATTTTTGATAATCTCAATAAACAAATCGTTCGAAAAAAACTATCAAATTAGCTTTAATAGAACTGATTTCTTCAATTCGGTATGGTATGGTCGGTATGCTATTTTTTTTAGACTGGATTAAATTCAGGTCAAATTTAGTAATTTTGATCACGAATTTCGCGTATTCTTTAAATTTTATGATTAGATATTTTATCGTCTGTCACAGTAACAATTAAAGTTTGATATCAATTAATACTCATTAATCATATTGAGCTTTGTGTACAGTGGAACAAGGTTCGAATGAAGAAATGTATAATAATTCTTGTTTTGTTATTCTTGTCCAATCAAGAAGGATTGCCCTGTTAAATAGCTAAAGGACAAGTAGATGGTGGTCGGATGATTGTATGATAGACCCTAAGGGCCTCCCAAATCATCGGGATTGATATTGATGGCCCTATATCGTAGCCCTAAGGGTAACAAATGGTCCCTTTCAATGAAGCGGAAACTATCGATGCTGTAAGAAGCGTGCGTTGTAAGAAACGCACCTTTTCCATTTCCTCTTCTTGGCTGGATACACGTGATCTTGTTGGATGGGGAGATTTTTTTATGTAATATTATTTTTCGGTAGAAGATAATTGGTACGTTATGGGTTTATTTATACCATATTTAGTGGTGCTACAGAATATCTCCTATCTTGGTTTGTTAAGGTTCTAAATCAGGGATTCCCTAACTATTTTCCACCTCGCCACCTTTTGTTGAAATGAAATCATCTAACTCTTTATATTTTAACTCCCCCTTATACAATTATTTCTATGGGCATATGATTAAAAACTAAACTACCATTACTGTTGGTAAGCTTAATCTGAAGAATAAAGACTTAAAAAATTGGATGTTTTAATATCTTTTCTAAAAATTACGTTGAAAATAGGTGCCGAATTTATATAACAAATGAATCAAATCGTAAAATAAAAGGTTCGATGAAAATTTTTTTTAAACTTTTCATTTTATCCAAAGATTTATTTATAAAAGAAAAACATGTACCTTAAAAATTCTAGTAATGGTCCACTTAACATGACTATACCCAATAAAATATAACTAAAATAATTGAAGTTTTTGAGCATAAAGTGTAATAAGAGAATTTCTTAACTAACATAGGAGTTAAGGAGACATACTTCAATTGCCATATAACTAAAACATCATTATCATTATATATATTATTTCTCAATGCCTTTTTTTTGTCGGTACGCCATAACTTCCTTAATAACTTATCAAATTTCAAGAATGAGGCATCATTTTAAAGATACGCCGGAAAAATAGACAAATCACTCATTTCGGCTTCGATTGCGAGTTATCAATAAATAAAGCTCAAAATTGCGGTTTTTACAAGAAAATGGTGGTATAGATTTCTAAATGGTGTCAATCCTTTCTGGTTTTCAAGGAGAACATTTTCGGTCTTATACATTTTTTCGATTGACTCCTACGTTTGGGAGTTGTAAGCGAAAAACTGCAACTCTCAGCGAAAACTCCAAAGTGGTCGCAGGGCTTTGTTGAAGGTGCCATTTTTTTCAGTTTATTTGGAGACGAACATGTTTGGTTATATAAAATTTTCCGATTTTCACCGTCGTTTGCGAATTACATCAAAAACAGGCGATTAAATATACGGTATGTACCTACCTACTCTAATTAAGTGGGATTTGAGTAGGTTAGATTGCGAATGCTTCGCACTATTCATACTTCTTGTAAATATGAATATAATTTCATGCTTTTCCGAAATTGGGCTTGCTTTTGCATTAAGTGATAGAAAGATATGGTTATATTAAAAAAACTTAATATTTTTTATATTTTTTTCATTCTTTTCTTTCCAGCCTTTACGCTTTATACGGTGGTTTTCCCGGAAGTGGAGGGAGGCTGGGGATTACTGGGGATTTGTTCAAAGACCCTCGTTGACCATGGGTTGTACGGCTACATAGGTTGTAGATCATCTGCATCATCAATTCTATATTATCGTGATCTTCACCTCGACGGTAATCTTCGGGTAACTCAAAAAATAAATATAAGTAGATATGACGTATTTTGTGGTTTCCTGCACCTTGTGGTTAGTTTCGTATTTCACTGAAATTGTTTTGGGAATCGCCCATGAAAGTTGACCATAATGTCGCTTATTACTTGACATTATGCATTTATAGAGATATTTTTCCAATATTAAAATTTGTTCATCGCCTTTCAGGATTTATCGAAGTGTGTATTTTTTCATATATTTATGATGACGTTTTATGGCTTTAGCAAACTGTAAGGAAGTACTTGTGTTTGGTCAGAGGTTTTGCAAAGAGGTGATTTGACCTAGAACATCCTGCAAATTTTCTCCATTATTACTTATTTAATTAAGATAACCAACTTAATAGAGGCTCGGTGTGTCACTAGAAGATCTCCCGGCCTACGATCTTTGTCCTTTATTTATTAATACATAATCAAATGAATAAAAGGTCTTACCTGTTTTATAAAGTGTATCTTTAATTTGTATTTTCTGCATTTATGTAAAGTAATAATTTAAAATATTAAAGTTTAGTTAATAAATAAATTATGTATTTACTTAGTTATTAAAATAAAACGAATAATAAAAACCGGACTCGAAAATCGGATGTATTGCAATGCTTGTTATTTCGTCACTGAACAGATGTTTGATTTCATGAAGGTCATGCAATTGCCGATCCGATCCGTTCACTATTAATTCACTACATGTGCCGGATATACTAACGTCCATTTGTAATCTAAAAATTACTTGCTAGATTATTGCAGTTGACCATGAAAAAAAATTACAGAATTATATTGCTGTTTGTTATTCATTATTATTTAGCAAGTTGCTTTGATTTTTAATTAATGTGCATTGCAATGAAAATTTATATTTTTCCAATCCCTTTTAATAATTCCCATGCCATAACATTTTTTATAAAGCAATAATTTCATTGTTCATCGATAATTTAATGCATTATTAAATTATTACTATTACTCATATAGGCCATATTTCTTTTATTCATTATGGCTGTATCCAGCCATTTTAAGTACACAACAGGCATCACAATCCTATTTAAATTAATTCTTTACGTTTATTTTTCGTTTAATTCTTATTTTATTGGTTCTTTATCAGATACGACGAGATATTCTGCGAGTTATATAATGAAAAATTATCTAATGTGGCCGAAAAAAAAAAAATAAATAAATAGGAACATGTTATATGCTATGACTATCAATATTTCAGGAATGTGAATTTAAGTAAAGCAAATTCACTTATTGTCTTTCAGTAGAATAAAATGTATTCAGAATATATTAAGCCCTCAGTTTATCTTAATACCATGCAGCAGATAATTTCAGATAATTGCCTTTTTTTTCACTGTTTGAATTACAAAATACAGAAGGCTTATTCAAAGTTTAATCAGTCCCTCTGATTTTTGTCGTTCTCCTTAAAAATTCATTGACGTTGCTTGGATTAAGTTAAAAATGTGATGATCATGCAACTACTCTTTCAACGCATTCAGAACACAGTCATTATACAATTTTAGAGATAAGACATCGTTTAAAGAAGTTAGCGATATGGCCAAAATAAATATTTAAATTATATGAAAATACAATATGTAGCGTACATACACACTTACGTAATCGAACATGATTTTTCGTCCAGTAATCATTCTCTTTCTGATTAAGTAAAAAAAAGTCTTTATTTTGGTTTAATACTTTGTAATATAATAATACTTTTTCTCCCTTGGGGACCTAACACTAACCACAACTCGTTCCCCTCGCGCCCTAGTCATCTCTCGCACACGTAAATTTTCAATAACTCATTATTTTTTTTATTGTTTAGAGTTTTCTTAATTTTATTTGTAGTTTAAAAAATGGTTCAACCCAGCTCAGCCTCGAATAAATTGCAATTCTCCTTTCATCCAATATGTACCTGTCCCTGAAATGTACTTTGGCGGTTGACAGTTTTATTCCAAAAATGTTTGTTTATTTAATTTTTCATCACAGCTTGGGGAAAGTGAGAGGAATACCCTCCCTCTGGGACAATTTGATTTTTCATTGCTGTCTCCCAATCTATATAGCGACTTTATTCAGGAAAACTGAAACGCAATTGATGAAAGTTGAGCTCTTATGCTTCTTAACGTTACTCACCCTATACTTCGCTAGGAATCGCTTTTTGGAAACCTATTCGCTGATGATACCTTTTTCGTCCGAAGTAGAAGTCCTAATATCGACGGTTGACAAAAGTAGTAACTCAAGTGACATGTTAGAAATTTTTTTACACGCTTACACAAATGAAAGTAATTTTATAATAAGGAAAGTGCTTCGTTGTGACGGTAAAAATTTGAATCTTTGTTATGATAAATTTTAATATGGACAATTTCGACTTCTATCACCATTCTTGCCGACAGGCGAAATTTCTTTTTTTCTTTCAACATACTTTGTGTTTACCTATACAGGTAAAAAGACTAATGTGCGTATTCTTTGTTAATGTTAAATCATTAACTTAAAATCATATTATGGAGATTGAAGGTCTTAAATAGTGCCAGGATAAAGTTGTGTAACTGGATGCTAATACAGCAGATGTACAAGATTTATTTAACATCCCCGCGTTTGCCATGACATCTGCATATAATAGACCATTGTCTACCACCGAAACACGCCCCACCCATGAAGCTACCCAACCGCCTATCTGTCATTCCGCAGGTGTCTCTATTTATTTATTTTTTTTTTGTACCTACGTTGGCAGCTTACTGTCCTCGCATCTTGATCTATCTTAATGGTGGATCTCAGGAACTGGTTTCACAGCTAACATAACTCGTCTCTCCTTTTCTAACCTGTTATCATTTTTGGGCAAATCGCAGAAATGGTTAAATTAACTAAACCTTATTATTTTTTTGTGTTGTTATATTATGTTGGTTTGTTTGAAGACATATTTGAATACAATTGAGTAGGTTTAGTTTGATCTGTTCTGTTAATATTGTAATTTTAACAGAATTCATCTTCTTACGCTAAATACTTACTTATATAAAAAAGGGAACTAAATAATAATCATATTAGTACCTATAATTTTTCAGAAATCTAAATTTCGAATTGTTTTAATTATGTTGATGTGTAACTTGGAAGGATTATTTCGGTTGACAAGCATTTTTAGGGTATTATTATTTTTTTAAATTTAAATTTAATCTAAGATTAAGCCCATTACTCGCCGTATATCGCCTTGCATTTTTAGGAGAAAGTTTTATGTTTCGAATTCATAATTGAATTATTTAATGGTCAAAATTGGCCTCTTTTAATTGAATTGAATTTTTATTATTAATAAATTTTAAATCGTTTTTATTCCAGATATTTATTAACTGAAGTTATGGTTATTTTCTATTTATTTTTAACAATAAATTAGCTGAATGCTGAGGTCTAATATAGGTAGCTAAAAGGTTAAAAGTTAAATTATAATTTTGATAAGGCTTCAAGGGATGAGAGGACGGGTGTCTTTGGAGACGAGCCAATATAGTAAAAAAAATCTTTAATTGCCTATCCTCTGCCACTCTTCCTCACGTAACGCCCCCTCAGTTAGTTTCATCTCAGTAATTTTAATATTATTTGAAGTTATTATTTAGATCTCGTAAATTTAATTATATTTTAACGTTAAATCGATAAGTAAATAAAAGAAACATATGGTGTAAACTCCCAAACCGTTTGTTGGAACAAAATAAGCGGTTGGAACGAACTATTTGGGTCCAGATCATTCGAGCCTGGTCCACGAAGACGTAGAACTGTCCACAATGTTCTGGGACATTCCAGACCTGACCATTTACGATTATATATAAGGAGCGAGTGACTGAACGAGTTAGTGTAAGTCTGTGTCTTGACTGTGTAGCTCAAGTCATATGATAGTGTGTTATAACGTTATCATTTTTGTAACCTGCTCAAGTATTTAAGTTTTATTAATTTGTTGGCATTGATAGCTGTATATTTTTGTTGAATAAATGTTTTTTACCCACATAAGTATTACAAAATATTATAAATATATAAATGTAATGTATTAGTAAGAAAAATATATAATGTTATATATTTTTAATATAGATTCATCCATATTTAAAATTCTGGAATTCCTTGCTATGGTACTCGGATCAGTCTTGCTCTATACACTGAAGACTCTAGTGATCTTCGGCCTAAAAATTAACATTAAATATGGCACCAAAGTTCATCAATGGGACTATGAAACATCTTTTTATATTATTTTCAACTCTAATAAATCTTATTGTTTTGTTCTCTTCTTGTTTTTATCTATTTTTTGCGGAATGTTGGGTTATTTTTGTATCAATTGTGGCTGTAAAAAAGAAGTAGGAAGTAAGTCTGCAAACAAATCTATATGAACAGGACTTTACCATTAATCTATCTTATTTAATATCCTTCTGATCCGTTGTCTATATTTTAGTTGTTCTACTTTCTTCACTTGAATATTCATGTGCAATTATATTGTTGTGGATTTATCAATATTTCAAAAACCACTTAGGCCCGAGTACACAGGAAAGTTAACTACTGAACTACAAATGAAAATGGTCTACGGAACTACAAATGGAAATGGTCTACGGAACTACAAATGTAGTAGGTATCAATCAATATTATCATTTTAATCGCGTTTCGTCGTATTTTATTGCGTTTTTCCTCAGTATATATTTTTCATTAGTCATTTTCAAACAGCTATCATTGTCTGTGAACATTCTCAATGGCTACTTTACTCATTACTTCGATTTTTATATACATTGCGCTCAAAGCCTTCTTGAAATCAGTTTCATCTGGGTTTTTCTATTCTGAATAATGTTTTTATTTTTTAAATATAATACAATACCATTATCTTATGTAAGGCTCCATTTTTTGATAGCTAGATTTTAGAATTTATATTAAGATATTGATTTATACAGCTAGGCCATGCTACACCATAATATCTACTATTTTCATCTGACAGCCCTAGCTCATGCTTATAGTATACATGGTTGAACATAAATTGTCTCCTGCCACTTTTACTTTTTACAGCAGACTTGTGGCCTTGTGATTTACCTGGGACATTCTTAACGAAAGAGTCTTACAGGTCCGACTTAAACTGCTTTCACTATACTTAAAAAATTCTATTGAACAGAAGGTGTTTAATTACATTGAAAATAAATTTTGCATTTTTCTATATCATCGAATGCTTTTGTGGAACTTCAATTGGTAATAGAATTCTTAGTTATAACTGTTATTTAATTTAGAAGCTGTCAATGGTTGTTCCGTTAGAAAAATAAGTTCTTTACCCAGTGTATACACACTACGGTAACTTTAAACCCGATAATCTGCGATGCAATTAATTTTGTGAGGTAGTTTATATCCTTCTTCAAAGCCTAAGCAAACATAGTTTACATGAAGCTATTTAATTTGGTAAATTATGGTTATAAATCCTAAAGCTGCTCTGGCTGATTTTTTGATAGTCTTAATTTTTCACACGACTATTTTATAAAAAAGCTTTCAAAACCATTACTGCTAGAAAAGAAAAAAAAAAAATGTTTAATAATAAAGATCGTTCTTCTCTTTTCATTTTTACTCTGATATTTATGAATTAAAGACTCCATGCCGTGATTTAAATTTGCCAAATAATACCAGACCTTTTATCTGTATTGAAACACATTAAGCTTATATTTTACCTTCTTTCATGAAATTAACAGTCTTTTTAATGTTATATCGACTATCTTTTACGTTCTAGTATCCTGCTTAGTTGCAAATTGTTTAACATTTGTTTTTAACTCATTATCCTCATTATCTTGGTGATGAATTAATAGTTTATTAAGGAATGAGCTGTAAATTGGAGAAACGAATCGGTTCTTTTTGGATTCTGATGGTGTAGAAAGTAGCTTGCTGTATCGAGTCCCTCAGGGTGTGCCTTGATATCTGCCTAGAGGTTAATTATGTGAAAGGTTCTTGGAAAGTTATTAATTAAACTTATGGATTTATTGTGTTAGGTTAATCAGCATTTTTAGGATATCGGATTATACTGCATTCCTCACTCATTAGTTTGTATTAGAAATGGCATTTTGAAAAATAAACAACAAAGGTTAACAATGGAATTCCCTGGTACAGTTGAAAGAAAACAAAATTATATTGTTTATGATACTCAGATGTTACAAGCACCTTCCTTAACATCCAATGCGATTGACGTTTTGGGGCTGTGCCCCATTCTCAAAATATCTTTGAAATAGATAACTAATCAACTAAACATTTCATTAGATATCATTTTTTTCAAACATTAAGCTACTTATAATGGTCAACTTTTTATTCTTAGATAAATTTTAATGAATTGCCTTATAATTCCCTATTATCTCATGATCGTACGTCATTTAGTGAATATAATAATTATCATATAATATATTATTTATCAAAGCCTTTTTTTTTGTTGGTACGCCATAACTTCCTAAATAAATTTCATGAATGAGGCATCATATTAAAGCTTTCCTTAACCGCTACACCTGGAAAATATACAAATCACTCATTTCGCCTTCGATTGCGAATTATAAGCGCTAAACCGTGGTTTCTGTGATACAGGTTTGGTAGTAGAAGTTTCTAAATGGTGTCCATCTTTTCAGGTTTTCGGTCTTATGCATTTTTACGATTAACCCCTTCGTTTGCTATTTGTAAGCGATAAACTGCAATTATCAGCGGAAATTTATAAATGGTCGGAGGACTTTGTCGAAGGTGCCATTTTTTTTCAGTTTGTCGAGACGAACATTATTGGTTACATAGGTATTTCCGATTTTCTACGTCAACCATAAACATGGGATTAACTATAATAATAAAAATAAACACTTTATTGATTGTCCCGGGAACTAGTCCCTTAGGAACAAATTATACAGGTACATTATAGGCTTCAGTGCACTTTACTATACGGCGTGTTCTTTATTTAAGTGGGATTTTAGTAGAGTGCGATTGCTTATTTTTTTAATATTTTAGCTATTTTTTTAATATTTTTACGATCATTTTTTTTTTTTTTTAAATCTTTTTGAACTTATTATACTTGTCCTCGAAATATTGTCCCCTTCCTTAAAGTCTATGTGCAACTTTGTCCCTAGGGGTTATCTAATATTAACTCATTAACTGATTTATATTATTTTCATTTTGTTAAGATGCTTTTCTCTTTCATTTAATTAATATTGTTGTACTTCCTTATTTCCAAAATTCTTAGTGTCCTTTTTATTGTCTACTATTATTTCATTGGTTTTGGTAATGTGCATCTCATTCAATAATTTTTTATTTTTAGTTCTCTTTGCATTATTTAATATTTTTTGTTTAATTAAAAAATAATTTGTTGAGTGCTACTAATGGGTGGTCTGCATTCCTTTTAATTTCATTATTTTCCCTTATTTCATTACTTTACTGGGTGTATTTTAATTTAAAGTTGTAAAATTCAACAAAAAATATGTTATACATAATTGAATGCGATAGAATGCTAGTTTTTTTTTTTAAGTTTATACAAAAAAAAAATATTGGATTTGGTGTAGATTAACGTTATTCTTATTTTTTTCAGGTAAGCTGACGCTTAAACTAACTTAGTAAAGACCACAGTATGTAAGTAAACATCTGTTTTATATTTAGGTTTTTTTATTCATTATCCCTTCTGAGTGACTTAAAAATTGTAAGAGAATTATATCGTTGGAGTCGTTGTAAAATTTTCCATTACATGTTCCACAGAAAAGCATTGAAAAGTTTGAATATATAGCCTAAACTAAAATAATCTGTTTAAACCCTATAAGAAAAAACGAAAAATCATTAAGATTTACGACTATGTACATATATTTTGTGTGGATATCCATTTTCAGCTCACCATTTTGCTGAAATTACGATTGAAATGATGATCTGATTATGAAATCCTTTTTTAATATTGTCCGTTCTATACATATATACATTGTAAGTATTAAGAATACTTTTTTGGGTTAGCGTTATATGCGGCCATACCCTTAAATTCTTCAGAAATAATGTATTTTTTTAAGTTCGAAATACTACTTACAATCGATGGAATTAATAAATTATCTTTCTTAAATGAATTCATGTACTAGATAATATAAAAAAATATTAGTTTATTTAGCTTCACAAGAATAACTTGTGTGTTTAGTAAATCCCACTGGGCTTCCCACGTTCCATTCCATCTAAGTATTGTACAAACATTATTTTTGCATAATGAGATATAGTTTTTCGAAGAAATATTGATAAGAATAAACAGCGTGGAGGGGTGGAGGACTATATATTACGATTTTCATATGACATCTGGTACTTTTCTTCATATAGACTAAAGTTATTGAAGCACCGAATTCCATCTGGCGTCAAAGGAGTTCCAAGGTTGCCATACCATTTTAAGTATTTGTACCATCGGAATGAGTACAAGGATTCACAGCCCGATAAGGTACAGTCATTTCCTGACCGGCTGTCATCTCCTTGCATGTAATGAATTCTACTTCTAAATTGTTACTTCAGTTGTTTTACGTTCTTTAAATGAGCATCCAACTTTCTTTAAAATCTATTTTCCTTTATTTATCCATTATTTATGCTGCGCCGTTTAAGATCTTATTGACATTGTCTATAACTAACATCTAACATGCTAATATTGTTTAATATAACTATAACTATTTATCCTACCATGTAAATCATATATATTCTACATACCTTATATTAAGGTGTTATGTTAAATAAATCCAATCATGATCTAATTAAAATATGTCACCATATATCCCCAAAAATCTCTGTCTATTGCATTTATATTATTTGTTAAAAAACCATCCATCATATTATATATATCATCCACTGGCTTGCTGTGTCATTTTCTTCCCTCTGCCTCGAACCAAGAAACAGAAAAGCAAAAAAGACTGAGAAGACAGCGTGTAGCGAATTTCGCATATTAAAGTTGAACTATTGCTTATAAATATTAATAACTCTCTGATATTTTTACTGAACTTAGTAAACTATAAGTATTATGTTTTACTTGTTTTATTATGATCAACTTCAATTTGTCAAAAGAATCCTTTTTTTATATTATAATTGGAAGAATGTTCCAAGGAATTTTCTGATATAATTTTTATTTATGAGCTGGGTTAGTATGGATGCCACATTGTAAATAATGAATAGACGCCATGTTTTTTGTTTTGTTTTTTATAATAAGAAAAACAAAGACGCACTTAATAAATAATACATTAACCTGATTATTACACGGTCCCTGCCTGCATAAGATGTTCAGCTTAACCTTAGAGGAAGACTAACATCGATAATTAGATAGGCACAATACAATTAATAAGATAAAACATGACCCAGACACGAAGGAGACCTAAGCCGACTCACCCCTCGCCAAAGGAGACCATTGAAGGCTAAGCTGTGAGTCATCGATGAATGTGCTAGGGGAGGGCTTCCCTGGTGGTAGGGGGGGGGAGTAGGGCTTCATCAATGAATTTGTGGAATAGTGGTTATTTATCGACTCAAATAGATAACTTGTGATCAGAGGAAACTTATTAATACGGATATAGTTATGCCTAACATGGCCGTAATATAGTTGTATATTATCGACTGAACATCAAGAAACCTCTTTAACATTTTAATATTTTCACTATTTAAATTAGTGATCGACCAAAGTTTTGGTTTCTTCCAGTTATGACCAAGCCGAACGTGCCCCCTCAAGGATACGCGACTACAGGACTTCGGCTAGTAAGCTGGATAGATCCTGATCATTGCCTTCTGCTGCTTTAAATTTTGTCGTGTGTAGTGTATTTGTGTGTATATGGATTTCTGTAATACTTAATTGATCAAAAACTTTGAGTTAAGTGTGATGGCAAAAATATGATAGTGACTTGTAAATTACATAAAGTCTGAACAACTAAAGAAAGCATCTTTTCATGTATAAATCTTTACAAGTGCAAAAACTTGTGTTCTTATAGCTAATTATATTAAATGTTAATAGCTAATCAATGACAAAGGGAAAAAGAGTTGTGTCCAGATACCTAGCTATGAAATGGGATTTCATTAAAATTAAAGCTGGCTATCTAATTTTCAAAATAAATTATATTGAGTGTCTGATAATATTGGGTGTGGTGCATTGTTCTTGTTTTTTTAAATAAAAACAATCAATCTTTCATGTGGATCATTCATATTCACCAACTTGTAATGGATAATAAATAATATTAAATATATAATCATATAATATATTATTTCTCAAAGCCTTTTTTTTTGTCGGTACGCCATAGCTTCCTTAATACTTCATCAAATTTCACGAACGAGGCATGGGCGATCATCTGAGGCACAGATATAATCTTAGACCGTTCATTATTATTGTAGTTAACAGTTGTCATTGCGACTTATTATGATACATTATTAACTCTATGATTTGATTTGTGTTCTTTTTTTGGAGGGTTAAGATTGTACAAGTTTTTACTTTCATTTACCTTTATATGAAATATATAGTAAGGGAAAATATTGCGATCGTGAAAAATTTCGACATCAGGTTTTCAACGGAATTACACGTTGGGGTCCCCTGAGCTCAAATAACCAAGTCCCGCGAAAAGTTCTGTGTGTAAACAGACTAGCTCAAAAACTATAAACTGTACGAACTTGAAATTTGGTGTTTAGTGGATGTATTTTCTAAAAACGGCTCTAACAATTTTTAATCAAATGTTACATGATGTATGTAAATGCCCGCGATGTGACAGCCAAAATTTCATCAAAATTCGACAAATGGAGGGCAAATTTTATTTAATAACTGTTGTCTTATCTAAGGTTATAACGACTTTAATCAAACAGGGTATTATAAAAATTGTCTATTTTTTGTAAAAAAAAAAAAAAAAAAGAAGAGAAGGGTGGTAAGTGAAAGTTGTGGGGTTCGCGCACTGCACCAGATTTTTTTATTTCCTCTTTTCATTGGTTTTAGAAATTTCTTCCCTGAATGATTGATGATTGTTCTAATGGTTTTCCAAAGCAACCTAGGTTACAGATCATTGGGCCGAAGGCACGAACGACGGTCCTAGTTTGTAGGTCATCCAACCCTCTCGGGTCTTGCCTGTTTTTTCAATGGTCTCCGATTCCCCCTGCAATTAGGTGACTGAGGGTCAACCTTGTATTCTCTCTTTCCTAAAGCTCGCCTAACCACAGAATCCAAAGATTGACTCGCTTAGCTGATTCCCGTTGCAACTGTTCTTTGTAATTTCAAGGCAATTGAAAGGATATTTCCTCGTTTAAAAAATAGTAGCATTTCCCTGGATTTCAGTTCGCCTTTCTTTGTTCTTCTTAAAGATAAACGATAGTGTAAGAATTTTTTTTTTTTTTTTTTTTTTTTTTTTTAATAAAATATGTTATGGACGTATGATTAGCTATTAAGAAAACTTTATAGTTTATAGTTTTAACATAATAGTTAATGATTTTGTTACCATAAAAAGATTCGGCCTCTGTTTTTGATTATTTATTATTAGAATTTCTATTTTTTCTATCTAAAAGCATTCAAAAACTTTGTCACCCTATCTCATGAATCCGGAAGGCAATGTCTAACTGTCAATGTTGTCTCGCCCTATTCTGATGTTGGTCGTAATTCTTAGCCTAAACATATTATTTTAGTTTACTATATATTTATTATTTATTATATTATCGTACATCTAATATTTTTATATAAATACTTAACCTCTTATATTAAATATTTAATACCAATTATCATTGCCTGTTTTGGATATGTTTAAAAATTGAAACCAAATATTTATTTACACTCATCTATAGTATAGTGGTTTGTTGGCGCAATTAAAAAAAAAAAAAAATTCTTAATATTTTTTTCCTTTCTATTTTATCTCCTTTTATTCCTATTGAACATCTTTTATATATATATATATATATATATATATATATATAATCGTTATATATATATAACGAAACATATATCACATCTAGTATGTAAATTAAATGTTTTTCTTAATTTGTTAAAATTATTATAATTATCGTGGTAATACTATTATTTTTAGGAGAACAAACTTTAATAATACCTGCCAATCACATCAGATTTCGGAAAAATTATTCAAAATTCCAATAATATTTGGTTTACACTCGGTAGTAGAAAAAAATAATTATTATTTTAAAATCATAGAAGTCCTTCAGATAACCTTTTACTTTTTTTTTTTTACTTCTTGAATTTCGGATCCTCTTTCCACTCTTACGTCCTTGTACCCTTCCTAGCATTCCCAATTATCAATTCGATTCCGATCTCATCATCCGGAGTGACTCACACTCCATCAGGCCATCTTCAAGACTATTTCCATTTCATTATAAATTTTAGGATTTTTGTTAACGATACAAATTTTTATCTATAAATATTAGTAATTCGGAAGGCTGGTATCTCCCTATATTTAAAAATAACACATAGAAACCAGTTTGATACCGTTTTTTTTTAATTAAATGTAGAAATTTTATACATTTATTTTATACTAATTTAAGCCTTTAGCAAAATAATAATTTTTAAAAATGGGAAAACATTTTCTATTATTTGGAAATATTGAATTTTATCGTTTCGTTATGCATTTTTTTGGTGGGTGGAATCACATCCGCTCCTCATATTTTAAAAAATCTGCATTCCATTTTCACTTTTCTTTAAGTGAATTTTCTTTCCTTTAAGGGTGGAGTGGTTGGAGAAGTGTTCGGCAGTTACCGACTGGTAAGAAAGAATCTTAAATAATAAATAAATAAGCAGTTCATTACTTTAGTTTTATACTTACTTTTTCTATAAAAATATTCTTTCTCATGTTTAATAAAATGAAATTATTTTGATTTCCGAATAAGGACGTTTTAGTAAATGGTTTTTAAATGCTGTTGGAATAAAACTATAAAAGGAGAAGAATTATTTTCGGATATGGAATAATGACTTCCTGCTAGTTGTTAAATCGCGATTCAATGGCAATTACTCGTTTTGCGCTGAGCTAAGGTTCTGAGGCCATGTTGGATTATGGTTGCAGTTATGTATCAGCCTTTTGCTACCCACGCTTTCTTTTTCTTTAATTATTTTGATATTTTATTTTATGTTTTTTATCTCATCCTTAGCTTAATGGAGTTTATTTGACTAGGAAATTTTGCTGTGTAAGATACTTTATTTTTATATCATTATCCAGCGAAACGAACTTGTGCTACATATTTTTGCTCGAATCACCACATAATATTTTTGGACCAATTCAAAAATGGTATAACTAAAAAAAAAAAGGAAGATTTTTCAGGAGAGTCAAATACTTTTTTTCCCTTCCTTTTATATCCGTTGCTTTATTCGATTGTAAATATGTCTCAGTTATCATTACTATCTCGGTCTAAGAGGTTTTGCACATAGATGGTAAAGGAAAATTGACCAATATATCCGACGAAGACTTAACGAACTATTTTTTAATGATTATTATCTTCAGTTACTTTTTTACTTAAAGTTTCTTTAAAAAAATAAAAAATAAACCTGTCAATCACTTTGTTTACTTAAATCAAGACGAATATTTATTAATAACGTTAATATTAACATTAGGTTTGGAAGATAGTTGCAAAAATCGATCTAATGTACTTAAACGGTGACCTTTGGTATCAGGTGATCATTCTCAATATTGATATATATTTTTTTAATATCATTAAACAACTTTTATTATTATTCCTCAAATAATGCTATGCAGATTTAAAATAGTTATATGATGATTTAAAATATTTTCATGCATAAAACCTTTTTGAATCTTGGTATATTGTAAGACTAATCTCAAAGTAATCAATATGCACCGCTAATTAAACGAGGGCCTTTTCTATTAGTGGGGAATATGTGGTTCAGTTGGCCATCGTTGAAAAAAAAAAAAAAAAAATAGAATACAGAGAAATAATCGTATACCATGTCAAACAAATGTCAGGTATTTATCTAAGTGGAATGGATGATTCATTCCAGCACTCACTTAGTTTTTAATTAACACTCTATTCCATTAAAGTTTATGTCTTATTTAAAAGCTAGTCCTACTTTTATTTTCGAATTTATTATTATGATTACATTCCTTGATGGCTCAATAGCAATTATGTTTTCTCGTGTAATGGTTTTCCTTCTTCGCGCACTTTCTTAACTTCAAATTTCCCTCACTTTCTTATGACATCGATTTATTACCTTACCCATTGCGTTAGCTATTCACCTACTTAATGTCTACATCTTTTAAGATTTGGCAAGCGCCCGATAAATTTCTCGTTTAACATCTTAAAATTTTTATTGAGTCATATACTAAGACATCTGTAGTAAAATCAAGTAATTGCCTTTATGGAGAAAGTTTTTATGTTACACTTTCTTAATAAATTTTTATTTTACATATTTCAAAGGAATATCCCTAAAAAAATAGTAATAAACAATAGGCGATTAGTGTGAAAACTAAAGATAAATTATAGGAGATAAAAGTGTGTTTAATTTACATTCTATGTTTGTATGTATTTCTATTTCTGGTCAACTTATCTCTTATCTGTAATCAATGCTGTCTGATTATTGTGGTAAAGGGTGAATAATTTTTTGCGATTCCACTTTGCTTGGAAAGGTATTGGTAATCTAATACCTACTATTGTCTAATTGTGGTATTTGCGAGGTTTTTTCCGAAAGTTTTCAATATTTCGAACTGCTACCTCCACTGATCGATTTCCAGAACCGGTTTTTCTTACTGGCCTTTCATTACTTAAGGTGACCGTAGCCTGTTCGATATGCGTAGAGTCAGTCATTAGTACCCATTTAGTAATTACTACCTCCATTATCCGGCCCGAACATTGAAGGCGTTGGGGTGAGCTTCTACGAGCCAATGGAAACCACGTGTGTAATTGATGATTGCCCAACGAGAGCGGATTACAAGCATTTGGTTCCGTCTGATCAACGAACCTCGGCACTTGTGAGAGAGCTTCATTTTAATGAAGGTTTATTAACTGTGATTAAATGGAAATATCATTGGAGTCGCATCAATCAAATACTCTCAGTTTATCGTTATGCTGTGTTAATCTGGCTGGTTAGTAAATGAACCTATATATATATATATATATATATATATATATATATAATATATATATATATATATATATATATATATATATATATATACATACACATATATATATATATACTCTCTTTAAATATAGAGCCCTAAATAACAATCTGAATAGGGTACTTCAAAGAATGTAATTACCTCGCGCCAAAAATATATTTTTACCTAAGAATCCGACAATTCAAAATGGTTTGTAGTTACATCCAATAGTTTTTTACTGGGTCTCAACTCAGATTTAAGCATTCCGCAAAACACAAAAGAACATTTTTTATTGACAATACCGGAATAACCCGGGTGATGGTCCCTAGGGAGGCGTTAATCATATTTGTTGTTTAAAAATAATCTCGAATAAAATACATTTTACAAAAATTATATATGATTCTTTTATTACTTTCACTTACCTATATATGAAATATATAGTAAGTGGAAGTATTGCGATCGTGAAAAGTCCCGCGAAATGGTGTGTGTGTGTGTGTGTGTGTGTGTGTGTGTGTGTGTGTGTGTGTGTGTGTGTGTGTGTGTGTGTGTGTCTGTCTGTCTGTCTGTGTGTGTGTGTGTGTGTGTGTGTGTGTGTGTGTGTGTGTGTGTGTGTGTGTGTGTGTGTGTGTGTGTGTGTGTGTGTGTGTGTGTGTGTGTGTGTGTGTGTGTGTGTGTGTGTGTCTGTGTCTGTGTGTGAACAGACTAGCTCAAAAACTATAAACCGTGAGAACCTGAAATTGGGTATTTAGTGTACGTATATGCCCGCGATGTGACAGCAAAAATTTCATCAAAATCGCTCAAAGGGAGGGGATACTTTATTTAATAACTTTTTAAGTTTTTTCGATTTTCTCAAAAACGGCTCTAACGATTTTGATACTGTAAAAATTTCATCAAAATTGATTAACCGGAGGGGGGACTTAACTTAATAAATTTTGTATCATTTTCATGTGTTTTTTTTTTATTTACTCAAAAACGGTTTTAACAATTTTGATCAAACTGGGTATTTGATGTATGTATATGCCAAAGATGCGATAGCCAACATTACATCAAAATTGATCAACCGGAGGGGGGACTTTACTTAATAAATTTTGTATCATTTTCACGTGTTTTTTTTATTTACTCTAAAAAGGCTTCAACGATTTTTATCAAACTGGGTATTTGATGTATGTATATGCGAAAGATGTGATAGCCAACATTTCATCAAAATTGGTCAAACGGCTGTGGGACCTTATTTCACAACTTTTTTTCCAATGTTCACCTTTTTTTCGTCACGACACCTTTACCGTCCCCACTTTTCTTATTTGAGGACACTGAAATCGCAGATACCCTCTCAGTAATTTTAAAGATAAAAAAAGAATACTGAGAGATAAAAGTGAGTAGGACCGCCCACAGGGTATGCTGGTCAACAAAAGAACGTTGAAGAAATCGCAGCGCCACGACAAGAGATATGTGCCACTGAGAGAGAAACTTAGAGAAGATAATACACGGACGGCCATGTTGTGTCCTGAAAGGTTAACGTGTCCTTTTGACTTTTCACCGTGGTATGACGGCTCATAACATCATGGATTCTTTTTTATATTTGTGTGTTCAAAAAATGTGTTTTAACAGCCATCAACGGTGTAGCCATTCAACACATAATTTGTGCCATAAGAGGGGGAGGAGATTTTTGCGTGTTTGCATTTGAGCGTATATGTGCTAGGTAGTATAGATCCCTTTTTTCGGCTCTCAGTGGTGGATGTTGATGAATGAGGTATCAAAATTATCAAGGAGAGATGATAAATCGAAATTTCGATTCATAAATTCTTTTTAGATTTTCAAATTTTGAAGATGGTTAATGTCTTGTTTATCAAACCGGGAAATATTTTATTTTATAGATTTTGGGAAGATGTGGTTTAGTTCCGCAATCCCGCAGGAATTGCGCGAAATTTATATTTATCAGCTCAAAAATCGAACTTTTATTCGGATAGGATATGTACTTATTGGCGGGGCTAGAAGGTGCAATAATAGTGACTTAATAAATATTTCCTTATGACCGACAAGTAAAGAAAGTATGCATAATTGTAAATCGAGCCAATTATCAATCATTTCAATTTTTATATGTTTGACTAGGTTAATCGTAGTTTAAAGTTTTAAACACGAATCAAAAGAGTTACATTCCAGACTGTTTTATTCTCTTTCATTTTTTAACTAGCCTTTATTTTATTAGCTGGTTTTGATTTTGATCAGGAAATTATTGTAGATTGAGTTTATGGCTATTTAAATATAAATACTAGATTTAAAAATCGATTTAACAAAAAATGTATATTAAGTAAACGGTTACTTCTCTGTAGACATTATAAAGTATATGCATTGCTTAAATAACCTATTTTATATAATAAATAGACTAATTTGGTTAATGTACAGTTTTTAAAAATAATCTTTTTTCCTTATATTTTGAATGTAATTAGACAGAAAAGTCTAGATTTCGAATGTCGGAAGAGTCTTCTAGTTATTTAATAAATGTTTATTAGTTTCTTAAAGTTGTGTTATTCATTATTTTTATAATTGAGCATTACATACAAAATCTTTATTTCTATAAAGATATAAAAATTCTACTTCAGCATGTTGATATTTTTTTTGTTGTTTTATGATTAAATATGTTTCATTACTAAGATTGATCGTCTGATTTTTAACAGATGGGAACTAGTACGACATAATATATAGTTCCTCTAAAAAACATTTACTGTTTTTTACAACATCGGAAGATGTTGTAAAAAGAATTTTTTTTTTAAAATTGAACTTTTTTTTCGTGGTATATAGATTTTAGTGACCATTAAACACGTTTATTCATTTTCATGATAGTTTTACGTAGCTTGTTATTCCTTAACTTTCTTTTTTTTTTTTTTTTATCACTTCTTGTGTTTTTGATAAAGTGGCCTGGCTTTCACTTTGAGTGGTTCTAGTGTGTATATACGGTCTTATTAGCCCTATCAAAGATCCAGCATTTCGTGTACCTATTTTAAACGTGATCGTAAGCTCGAATCATCCTTGTTGTTTTTTGGTAAATCGGTGGTTATCGTAATGTAGGTCGCCCACTCTAGCAATACCTTACATGGATAGACTACCTGATACAATGGGACGAACATCCGGTTGTGTCTTATAATATCTTAAGTAGTAAGTCATGCAGCGCCCACTTCTTCGATTTTATGACGTCAGCTGCCCATACTTTCAGATTTTCCTAGGACAATCTTCGGCAATTTGTCTGTCCCCCAAAAAAGAGAAATAACTAAATAGAGACCGGTATTGGAACGAAACGCTTCAAAAACTAGCAATTTATTTTAGTACTTAGCATTTAGTAGACCTCGAGATTGTTTTAGTTACCTCCTCCAATTAAATATATATAGAATTACATTCTGAAGTTGAATGTGTCAATTTCAACCTATTTATATATTTAAAATAACTTTACTCGTGTCTATTGTAACAATAAAACAAAATCATAGGATTTTGTTTCTTTGCATTGAAAAGAGTTCTACTCTTTTTGTTGGAATAGTTACCACACTGTTCTTGTAGATGTTCTAGATTGTAAGAGAATCTTCTACACTTTTCAAGAACCTTCTGGAATGTTCGATTTCAGACTAAATATAAGTATAAGCAATGGCCTAAGTGGCCTGTGTGTCTCTGTATTATTAGAAGTAGTTACTTTTTTAACGTTGTTAATAATTTGAGTTTTTTGTTTGTTTGGAGACGCAAATTATTATTTTCTTCTAATATTTTTTTTTAAAGCTACGTTAGTGTTACATCATATATTACTTTCACATACCTATATATGAAATACATAGTAAGGGAAAGTATCGCCAAGTATTGCCAAAAATAACCAAGTCCCGCGAAATTGTCTGTGCGTAGGTCTGTGTATTTGTGTGTGTGTGTCTGTGTTTGAACTGACTAGCTCAAAAACTATAAACCTTATGAACCTGAAATTGGGTATTTGGTGTATGTATGTACCCGCGACGAGACAGCAAAAATTTCATCAAAATTGGTCAAACGGAGGGGGCACTTTACTTCATAACTTTTTTTCTAATGTTTACGTTTTTTTTTCTTTTCGATTTTCTCAAAAACGGGTGTAACAATTTTGATCAAATTCGTCATGTTCAATGAAAATTAAGTCTTCTTTAATATCAGGTGAGCTTTATCATTATTAAGGGGGACTTAATTGGGGAAGGGGCCTTTGGCTTTGTTTATATGGAGAAATTATCTGTCTCTCGTTTCGTCTAAAAATAAGAAATGTCTAAGTATGAAATATGAAAAAATCAAGTAGCATTTACAGGAGAAAAAAAGAATAATATTCCGTCAAATCATAAAACACGTTGAGTCAACGCATGCGAAGTGCGCCTTTAATGACAGACCATTGATTATAATTAAAGCCGTTCTGTTCATTTAATGGAAATTATTTTTCTCATGGGAACTAAATGAAGTTTTCAACAATTACATGGTGAATTATAAAATCAGACGACTTGGAGTATTATGCATTGCCGAATATGGTAAGTAAAAACTTTTATTTAATGATAAAAAAAAAATAGTGTACTTTAGATAGCAAATAAATACAAAAAATAAGTAAATGAATTTAGAAAAATGTGTGACTTCGAGAAATGTTATTTAACATAATACGTCAATTTCTAATCAAAGTAAGTTGGTAAGTGAAAGTTGTATGTTGCGTGAATCGCACAAGATTTTTTTTTTAATTTTGTAGCTTTTGAGCTGTAAAAAATATAATGTTCTTTATAAAATCTTCGGACGGAGCTATAAATTTGACTTTGACACCAAGAAACATTAATAAATAAATACAAAATTTGGCATATGTGTGTGTGTGTTTATTTATTTTATTTCATTTTTTTTATGTTAAAATTATGCGCGTGGTTTACGTTTCATAATCCTGCTATTGTTACACAATCCGATTTTTTTCATTTTGATGAAAAAATGTTTTTTCATTTCCGATTAGCCGATGGTGACCGAGATAGGCTGCACAGGTACGTGGTTAGATTCTGTTTAAGGCCGCCATTAGGAATTCGACGTATTTAGCAAATATCCTTGATACTTTCCCCTGCCCCACCTAAAGAACTAATCGCATAACGTTTCATATATCAGAGGTTCATTTATTAGGATTTTTTTTGCAATTTACTTTCTTCTTCTTTTATTAATATAGCCATTTCCAATTTACCTCTACAGACTAATGTTAGTTTTGCCCTGTTGATGGAAGAAATTTCTATATTTCTATACTTGTTGGTATTTAAATTTAAAATCGATTTTGATTAAACTATTTACTCAGTTGATTTTATTTCTAATGTTTGTGTTATTTATTATTTTTTCTTTACAGTACCTACTATAAAAATAGTATGTATGTACTTACTATGATATTATATGAAATTTTCACCTCAGTTCTATAAGTATCTTTAGATTAGATATCAGAAACAAAAATCTTTCTATATTTATATTATATGTTAGATATATAGAATATATATATGTTTATATATATATATATAATTATATATATATATATATATATATATGTTATATATGTTTATATGTTAGTTTTAGAAACATAAAATAATCTCATTTGTATTTTTTATTAAAAATATGTCGTTATTTCTTAAAAAGGATAAAATTCAGTACAACTGTCACAACCTTTTTCACAATGTTGATAGGGAAATATTGAGTAGATAAAATAGGTTTTATCGTTTCATTGTTAAATATGAGACAATAGATATTTTCATTCTTTACATAAAACGTGTTTCCAAGGCAAACTGTAAATTCGTTACGATCTATGATTGTTCTAGATCCTTTTCCAATTGTTTTTACTGTCTCGTATTGTTAGATTAAGGTCATCTAGGTACCAACTGAGACTTTGAACGGAGTTTTTTTTTGTCATTTCTCGTTTGTCTACGTTAATTTTTTTTTTAAATCTTCTTTAATATATATTTACGACCTTAAAAACTCTGAAGATTATTTAAAACTTTATGCGATTTTTGTAGGATTTTAAGTATTTTATTTATTATTTCTTCTAATTTTATTTATTATTTCTATTATTTTCAAGGATTTAGTGCATTTTAGTCACTATATCTAACAAGGGACCTTTGTAATTGAACAATAAAAAATATTTCAACGGCCCTCCTCAAAATTTTATGTTATCCCTTTCTAGAGAAGTATCAATCATTGAGTTTTATTCGAAGTTATTTTATTATATGCATCATACAAGCTCAGAAATTATTCTTGTTTCCTTAAACATTTTTTTTTTCAAGTAGTTTGAACATCCCTAAGTGCTTCTAAACCAGTTTAGAAAGTCACAGCGATGAGTATGTTAGCTGTTTGTTGGTTATTAGTCAAGGGCACCCAGCCTGTTGACGCATGCCAAATTCTTCCTATTCATTCATATGAAGGCGTGCTTCTACTTCGCTTTGAAAATTATTATTGTTGTTATAGTTAGAGCGGGTAATTCGCATAGTATATTCAGTGAACAAACATTAATATGTATAATATGACTATGTGTAAAAAATATATTTATGAGAACAGTTATGCAGATCTTTAAAGAATTATCCTCATTTTTATAGATAAAAACTTAATATGTGATAGCGAATTAATATGTTACATCGCGAATAATAGTTTGATTTTCATGAATTATTTTCATAGGGAGGGGTTTAAGGGGGCTAGGGTACGGCTGCACTATGTTAGTTCAATCCAATTCCAATACTCTATAAAATACTGAAAAGTAGCCTTCAAGCTCATCTGAAACCATCACATATCCAAATCCAATGATTCGAAAATCAATCTCAGTCCTCAATCAACATCTAAGATTCCTAGACTCCTTTTCTCGATGTACCCATAGCCTTTTAGTTTTTTCTCTCATTTTTATTTAGATATTTTTACATTTTACATTTTTGATTTTGAACCGCTAAAATTAGGTTTATTCACAAAAAGCATGTTCCGGTTTTGATAGCAACTAAACCACTGACTTATTACTCTTCCTGTTGGCATGACTTCATACTACTTTTTCCTACGAAAGTCTCAAAATCGGTTTTTTTTACTTATAACCTTTTCCATGTCAGTGCCTCAATTATTGAGAATAAGTTCGTTTTTAGTTTATAATTCCCATAATTCTAGTTATGTTCATGGGCGGATCCAGCCGTAAAGGGGGGGCTGCGTCCCCACAGCCCTTCATTTGGATCTGCTAATCAGCTTTTTTACCTTTATGTTCCTTTCCCACAACTAAAATTCTACTTGTTCTGCACATTATTTGTTCTTAAACTTGCTTCCTTGTATTAAGGAAAATCAAATTCTATCTTTAAATGACGAAAAATTTTCCAAAAGGAGGGGCTGCAGCTCCCACAGCCCTCCCCCCTCCTGGATCCGCCAATGGTTATGTTATGCAGCTAGACACATGCTGTCCTAATTGTCATTGTTTATTAACTTTATTTTATGCTGCTATCGCTAATTGGACGATGCTACAGTGGGAGTCCTAAATTTTGCCTATCCAGTTCCAAATAATAATATGTTGATCTTTAAAAAGTACCTGACATCGTACAGGCTCGGGACCTCAATTTTACGAAGAATGGCAAAGCCAAGGATTTTTCAGTCCCTTAAAACGTCCTAGGGCCATTTGGTGGTATGTTAACCCCTGATCTTTAGCATTTTAACTGATATGCTTCCCACTACGCCACAGGTGACCACTTGTCATTTATTTTATTAGAATAAAAGGATAATGGGGAAAAAAATCATTTCATAGTATAGGCTCTTGCTTTTCTATATTTATATCTCATTTAAATTGTAAATTATATTATGTATAATATAATTAATACAATAATATGTAAGTACAAGCCTAGTTATTTATATCAAACCATCCTGGCATGGAATACCCTTTCATTGTAGAAAGAGATTTTTTTTTTAAATAGAAATATTAAATTCAGGCCAGTTCCCAAGCTCCAGCGTTCCAAACATTTAAATTTGAGCCAGTCCTGCTTCTGCGTTTCCCGCATTGTGGCTCTTGTTATTTGGATTTGGTATTTGGGTAGGTACTCCTGTTTCATTTTTAGGATTGGGACGAGTTCACTCGAAATAAGTAAAAAGTCCTGATGCTTTTGTTTTGTATTGAGCGATTACCTAGGTATTAAATGATTTTATTTGAATCGAAGTTGATTAATCCC
The DNA here is from genome assembly GCA_911387785.2 of Aelia acuminata. Classification (NCBI taxonomy): domain Eukaryota; kingdom Metazoa; phylum Arthropoda; class Insecta; order Hemiptera; family Pentatomidae; genus Aelia; species Aelia acuminata. Next base: position 86,179,093 of record OU426982.1, on the reverse strand, counting down.
TTACAAACGTTATCTTCAGCCTACTTTCTGTGGAATAGCGACTGAGGCAGAGAGGCTGGTGACCGAGGAGGAGAAGCACAAAAGGTTCGCTAAAGTCTGTGGTAAGAGACTAGCGTGACCGACTGGAGGAATCCGGGTCTTGCCAGCATTCTCTCACTCTGTCACCAGCTCTTCGCTGATAACAATTGTCCTATAGGCAAATATGATCACGCTTTTTAAGATGTTTGAAGGAACTGAAGTGCCTAACTTTTGTACACAATTTGAAGTCCTTGCTAGTAGAATATCCAAAATATGCCTCACCGATTTTTATTAACCATTTTTTTTTTTCGGTGGGTTGAGATGTATACCAGGAATCAACGTCTTGGATGGAAAAATGAGTTTATTATTTTTTTATTATTTTATAAATTGATTTCTGTTTTCCAAAATAAACTGACAATATTCGCGTTTCGGAATCCTCGTGTGGGGTACTCGGTTACGTTGTTAAGTTCTTGGAATCATATTTCCAGCCATTGTTTAATGATCAACTTCTTTTATAGTTTACAATTATATCTAGTAAACATTGTGAAAGCAAGTTTGAGATAAAATTCCAGTATCAAATTTTTACGTGTTTTGCACTACAGAGACTCCAGAAGGAAAGAAATGCGGTAATATCGGGTATGTTACGGTAAATTTGTACCTAAAATGTAAGAATTTCATCCAACTATTTTCTTAAAATATTTTTAAATGAAATTTATAAACATTACTTCAAACGATCGATCCCGTTTTATAACCTCCTTTAAGGATTAGAATACAAGTACTAATGTGATAATATGATGTAATTGCGATTCCAGAGACGATTCCAAATTTTGGAATTCCCCACCATCCACCGCTCTTAGTTTACTTTCCCGTTTCTCCCTACCACCTGCTATCTTCTCCTAGTAGTTGCTTATTTTATGTTAGGATGGGTATCGATAGCCAAAAAATCGATGTTTTGAAACATTTTAATCCTCTTTCTGATGGGACAGAAATAATAAAACTTAAAACTAATTCAGAGCTGAGGGGAGGGACTGACATTAAATATTTTGGTTTTTCTTACTGAAAAGTAACACTTTATCGTAGATATGTGCAATTCTTACTTGCTGAAGTTTGTTTTTTTAGTGAATTGTGTCAATTCGTTAATGCCTATAGTTTGAAAATTATAAGTAATGGAAATGACCAAAACAGCAATGTTATAAAAACATCGATAACTGCCAAACATCGAAAACATTAATTTTTTTTTTTAATATTCGCTCTTCTTTTTTTTTCTATTTTGAGTGGGGATGCGGAAAATTGTTGGCCATTACTTTTACCTTGTAATACCTTTATTTAACATGTATTATTCGTGTATATATAGAAGGATATAGGATCAGTAGCATTATCAGATAAGGAGGTAATGGCAGATCGACTCACTCAGTAGCGGTTCTCAGATTATTATTTTTAAAAAATGCATTTAAGGTTATCCTTCAGTTACTGTTTCTATTTAAGTCGATATTAATAGATAGTGGCCATTGATACAGCTCAACTCGAGGGGTTCAATTGGCCCATTTGCAGCGGTAAATCGCTGGCTAGCGGTGCACTCGAGAAATTCTTGCCCGTGGGAACAGCCCTTATACGAGCCAATATTCAACACTTTCCAGCTTCAGATTATTCATTTGACTTGGATTTTTTTTTTTTAATTTGTAAATAAGTTATATAACAGTAATTCATTTAGTTTAATGTTATGTAATTTCCCATTTATTAGCATTATCATCCAATTCATTTAATTTATTCTTTTACTTGTCTTACTACACCCCATTGAACAACGTCGTCTCCCATACCTCTAGCTCCTTTCAAAAATCATTGTACCTATTGATTAGATTATCATTAATACCGTTGCAATGCACATTTTATTATGTCAAGAAAGTGTGAGAGAAGGATTATCGCTGTTATTTCACGGAAAATAGCATGTTGTAAGTCTAACAATCGAAACATGTTGCAAAATAAACAGCCTCTTATTTCATTAAAAAAAATTTTGACTCCGCAGTTCGCTGTAAAAAATAAATAACTCGTTTTGATTTTATTAATTAATTTTGTGAGTCGTTCTATGTCAGTGAACTCGACAGCTCTGATGAAGACCTGAATCTTTTTTCGTAACTTCGGCTATATATTTACTTAGATATTTAATATATTTTAATACATATGTAGTGTATACACAAATGGTCGCAATTTTTTATTATTGTAATTAATTTTTTCCTGAACTCGAAATTTTTCCACTGGAATATTTTGATTACGTACCTGTAACCCGGAGGTAAACAACGCCATGTCACCATTTTAGAAGAAACAATTTTTCAAAACTTTGAACTGTTAAGTATTTTCGTTACTTACATAAAAAGCTTAATAATTTTTTCGCATTGTTATTGGTATTTTTATGTAATGGTTTTACATAATGGTTTTATGTTATAAAAGTGGACATGTTTTCTTTTACCTCCAGGAGACATGTATGTGTTAGTATTTTAGATTTTTTATTTTCTGAAAATGGGAAAATATAGGATTTTTTAGAATATATTTATCTTAAGAAAAATAAATGATGAGAATGTGGTCTCAGAAGAAGCCTTTAATAATGAAATACATAATTATGTTAATTTGTTCAACATGCTTAAATAACGGAACGGTATTCTTGTTAGCTTTCCATGTTTCTCGTGACGTAAATTATCGTAACGAGCCAGATGTCCCCTATCCAATTTAACGAAGGCTTCATTGAAATCCTTCATCTTCAAACCTTTTCACTGTTGTTACGTACTAATTACTAATTAACTTTAATATATCATCAAAATATATTAATTTTAAGAATGTTCACTTTAAGGATGAAATAAGAAGAAAAAATAATAATAATATCGTAAGTCTTAAAAAATAAATAAATATATAATTCTTGTAATTTATATCATCACTCAGACAAACATCCTCGACAAGCTGACTTTGTTTCCTTCAAGTTGCTGATATTCGGATTTTAGTTAAGGTATTGGTAATAACTTGTCAAGTGTGATGTTGATCATAGTATTTAAAAGTACGATATCATTCTTTTTTTTTTTTTTTTTTTGTTCCTCCCCTGCTCGCCCCTTAGGCTATACGGGCCTGGGGAGTGGGTGGGGGATTGATGACGAGTATTATTAAATGATATCATTCATACTATACTATACTATACCATTCATACGCTATGATTCATATTATTGTAACTCTCTCTTTCAGTTCCGCTCCTATTGTGTTAGTTTTTTTTTCTAATTTTAAAGAGGCCATCCATTACTTACCCCATCTCTAAATACTACAACATAAAGATTACTGTAGTAATACTCCGATACCTACTATACTCTACTACTGGAAGCTCCATTAGCTGATGCTGAGGACAATTCCGATCCACTAGCCTCATTTCACTAACGATCCTGTTAGGTAACCGCGGCCTCTGAGGTCCTTGGCCGCCATCACAGGCAACAACACTTTCTACCTGGCCATCCTCGTAGCCATTTACCTGTGTTAATTGATTGCAATCAGGAGGAGTAGCTGTACTCCAATAAGTAGCTCACCTGGGGTACTCCGACCCTCTCTCAGTCCCAATATATCTCCTTCCACTCGCCCACTTCCTTATATTGGGAGCTCTCTAATCCCAAGGTATTAGCAAGGGTGAAGTCTCTCCAATAGCTTTCCTTTTAGTACTTCGCTTACTTCTTGCAATTTCTTGCTCCCTATAGAATTTTACGTATCATCTTTTTTTTTTGTCTATACTTATGTTATTTTCTTCAATAGTTTTATATTTCATTTTGTTAACAACTGCTTGTTGAGCAGTCCCATTTTCGTAAAGATGTTACTTGGTTGAATGATTTTTCAACATTTTTCTAGCCGTTGCATTAGTGAAATGACTTTAGATTTGCATAAAGGATAAAACAAACTAACATGATTAAAACGGATTTTATATAAATAAAAATAAATAATAATAATCGTTTGTAAAGGTCTGCTTACGAATATCTCCGAAGGATATGAATATTTTATATAAATTTATAATCTCTTTATGTAACAAATCGCTTTACAGTAATGGTAAAAACCTTCATCCCAAACAGGCACATGATTGCTTAAGATCGTACCGGGTTGTAGGCATAACGACAAGTTAAGAAAAATTCACACAAGTTATGAAATTATGATATTTAACGCCTTTAAATTGAGTATTTTATTAATAGTAGGCTAGTGTTTTAGCCTATTAAGTATTTATGTATATACCAGTTTGGTAAAAACTGCCTGTTTCTGCGTTACGTGCATTCACAATGCTATAATATTGAGTGAAAAATTACCATATCCCAATTAGACGCATAAGTATTTTAGATTGCAAGGGTAGCTGTCAAATGGAAAAGTTGAAAAAAAAACTATTATTCCCCTTTAACTAAGTTATTTTATTTAATAGCCCAATAATTTTATTTACACTTATAAAATTACTAGAACCAAACGTGCATTGATAAGGCACCCACCGGGGCATCCTTCTGGCATTCATTAGAATTACATTGTCAGACTAGGAAGTCTCTCATCCAACTCACCTTCAGCCTTCGCTGAGGCACGTCAGGAATGTCTGATCTAGTCACATGTTATCCATATTTTCTTATTTAACCTTTTAGTTTGTCGTGAAACCGTTTGTAATATTAAATTGGAATATGATTTTTTACATTTGTAGGTACGTGTAAGTCATCCACAATGTCTCGTTTGAAAGGCAGTTGAGTGAGGTCGTTATTAGTCTTAAAAAGAGGGTTAAAACTTTAGTTTGTTTCGAATATGTGGTCTCCTTCACCGCTAAGACGTATGTATTATGATTTGCCAGTCCCCCAAAATAACGTAAAATGAGCTTCTCGTTCAGAAAAAGTTGTGATGTTGAGATAGTATACAGATGATATAAGTAAGATCTACGAGTATACCCTGTTGGGAGTACAGCGGTCGTTTTTCACTGGCCGGAGGAAGCTACCTGACTCAGGATAAAACGACAGGGATTCATAATTCAACTAAAAGAGAGTAGTCATTGCTACTTTGAATCAGTTTATGAGCGGACGATGACTCGTAATTTACGAGAATACAAACAATTATAAAATTAGTAAATAAATAAAAAAGTATAGAATTCTTTGAAAATTTTTATCTCGGAAAGTAGTATGCAGGGATTTGAGGCCTAATTGGCTAGTGATTTTTTTTAGTTGATTTTGTTTATTGAATATCACTAACTCATAAAATATATACTTATCCTTAAGTATTAACTCTTACTCCAGTTTGTTAAACAATCGGATGAGTGAACTTTTCTATCATTGGGTAAATGTAGGTACTAGTCATTACGTGCATATTAAGTTTTGTTGCTTTGATACATTTTTAAAGTTTATATTTCTTGTGTTTAATATTTTTAATTTACTCGTTTCTTTATATACATTTCTCTAGTTGGTGGACGTTTTTCTTTAATGATATTTTCACTTCTTCTATTGGGAAAATTATTTTTTGCTCTCCTGTAAATCCACGGAAGCGAAACCCGTGTTTCCATGTTCCGTAGGCAGAGCACCAAACCACGAAACCACTGAGACGTTTTAGATTTTTAAAAGCATTTGTTTTAAAGGAAGTTTGAAAGAAATTCTAGCTTCATACGGCTAAAAAGGTAAGTTTTATTTTAAAAAGCATAATAAAAAAAATTAAAAGTGAATAATTCTTTTTTCATTCATCTTATCCTTCCAGTTGGAATTGCAGATTTTTTTAAGGTATTTAGTGCAAAAGCTATATATTTGTATTTGAAGAATGGTTCACTATTGAAACAAAATATATATAATTTCTTGTACAATATTTATTTTATTCCAAATGTATACACTGTTTCAATGTTTGTATGTATAACTATTGTAATAGTTTATTGTGAAACTATTGTAATAGTTACACATATAAACATTGAAACAGTTGATAATTGCATTATAATTGATATAATTAAAGTTGGATTATAACCATCCAGGGTTATAATCATTGTAATTATAATTGATATTTGATAATTATCAAATGAATATTATTTTATATATTTTAATGTAAATCATATTTTATATTCATATATATTAGTAATAAAAATCTAAAAGACCTTCAATGAAACTCAAAGAGTTGAGTGCCTTGATGGGAACATTTCTCGAATTACTTGCTTGCTCAGTTTTACATAGAAAGGCACTTCAGCAAAACCCTACCGTTCTGATTATTAGCATTTCTATTGAGGGAATATGAAGTAATAAAAAATAAATTGTATTAGTATTTTATTGTACTAATAATTTTTACAAATCTTTGATTTTACGTTTTCTATTAATTGTTCAATAACCGCAAAAAAATTAATATTTAGTAATAAGCTTTTTAAAAATTAATAATCGTAGTTTGATTTTTTTATCAGATACTTAAATTCTATACTTCTTGGACCATGTAAATGATTCCCAAAAGACATTAGCTAATCACAATAATAGGTAAATTATATTAATTGATTTTCTGATTCTCTAGGCTAGAAATATTTGATTTATGATTTTTAACTGCAAGGATTCATAAACCAAAACATTTGTATAAAATTCATTCGGGTGTAGTGTTGCTATTAATAGTTCACATTTTTTGTGGTTTTTTCTTCACAATTGATTTTCCGGCTTCCTTTGGGATATAAATAAATTATCATTAAATTTGATGTTATAACTTAAAAATCAAAAATATTTATTCATTTTGAAGCATTCTTATTAAATATGAGTTAAATCTTTCATACAGACAGCCGAGTTGAAATCTATTAAAATAAACACTTTTTTTTTTTTTTGATCATAACGCAAAAAAACAACACTCAAACATTATAATATGCAGCAGGCCGTTTGAGATTTTAACATTCTTTTTTTTTTTTATTTGAAGAAGAGCAGCATGTAAAATCTTAAAATTTTAATGAGCCCCTTTTGATTTAAGGCGTTCTTGTTGAAAAGTACATGGTTTTTGCTCGGATTGAGTTAAAAAAATTGACTATATTTCAAGGATTGAGTAGTACTTAGAGTAGTTACTTTTAGCTCATTCAGAAACCAGCCGCAACTAGAACAAGCCGATATTTAATATAAGACGTTGTCTAAAGGAGGGAGCTATGTTTGAATATTGTTACGTGTATCCAACTGATTATATATATTGTATGAATATTGTATTGTATTGTATTGTATGAATACGACTAGGTAAGTTGAAATATGGTCTACATGTGTTATAAATATTGGGATCATTTCAGACGATTCCTGAAATGATCTTTACAGTATGACGTATTTGATAACTCAGAAGTAATTATGAAGACCAATTAAAAATCCATAGCTCTAAGTTATCGACTAACTCTATCGACTAGCGAGCATAATGTTTCTGAAGTGATCCCCATATACATAACTCATGTGGACTTACCTAGATATTCCCTTTGACCATAAAACTAATTCAATTAGATCACTAAGTACTCTTCTCTATCCATCATTTGACTTCGTTTCATTTAATGAGAACTATAAACTAAATTTCTGCACTTTTTTTACAATAAAACAATTTTCAATTATCACTTATTGAACTTGGTTCTTCAAAGCCCATTGTTTCCCTAAATAGCAGCAAACCGTTGTTGGAGTCCAGTTACAGCAATATCCCCGAAACGTGATCTGGGGTCTTTCGATTATACCCGTAGGTCTTGGAGTAAGGTTTTCACGCCAGAATTACTTATAGCTGTACACAGCGGTTGACGATTTTCTGGCCAGATACGCGGGTTGTTAATACTACTTTTTGGTGGTACTTGTTTAATTGAAGTATTGCCTGATCAAAATTTAATTTAAAAAATTAGTATGAATGCTAAAATATAAAAGAAGAAAAGGGAAAGACGTTTTTTTCGAGTTTTTAGAAACATGCACCTCTTTACTGATGAGCCTATTGTGCCTACTACCTGCTTGTTATGGATTCGAGTCACGGCTATGAATCCAGAAAGAAAGGGACGAATTTTGAAAGTCTAATTGTTTCCAAAAAAATCAGTTTGAAAAAGGTGTAACATACAAGGACTTTACCTCTTTCTTGTCTTTTCTAATTGTCTTGAATGAACTAGGAAATTACATTTGGGATATTCTTGCATTTAGTGCTATTTGTTAGACGAGATAGATTTGTGTGCCAAGCTGAATATGCCTTTAGATCGCTCAATTGTCACCATACCAAATATCCCCGAGAGGGATTATTGTAAATATAATAAAAACGTGTTATAATTACAATTTCGTCTCATTCCTCTTAATTGTATTGGTGGGCTTAAACATTTTTTAACTTGTGTATGTAAATCGTCGTCAGTGTACTTCCCAAATTTCATTGAATTTACAGTCCACTCTATTAAGGAAAATCGGAATTAATTTCATTGTGCTTTTACTATCAAATTTCAATAATTACAGCTCTTTGTACGTTTTTGTGGACTATATTTACTAGCCAACAATTAATGACTAACATATTCTCATTAAAGTTAGTGCTATCATTTTCCTGCCACGATTAATAGCTAAAATAATAAATATTATCTTTTATATAGGTGTACCTAAATAATAATATATATTTCATTGGCTGAATAAGTCATGGCAATGGTCACAAGATGGTTACAACTCAAAATATATTAATTTTGAGTTATGCATACTGTTTGTATCAGAATGGCAAAACCTGCAACAATAATTCACAGTAGTATTGTTATTGTTAATAGTTCCTTTCGCATAAGGAGCAAATCGCCATATTCTGTTATGGAGGGTATGGCAGCGTTAACACAGGTAGAAGTCTACTTTTTAGTTACAGTTTGTACCAGTGGTATCAATTGCCCCAATGGTAGATTAATGGTGTAAAGACTATTTTACCTAGTCGCTGTTTTTAGTTACATAGTAAAATTGAGAATAGATTAAAAACTTCACATGTGATTATTCAAAAAAAACAGTTTTTTAAGTTGTAACAATCTTATTGCCGACGTGCGATATGTAGTGTATATTTCGTAGAGGTGTATATAGGTGGAGATATTTTCCATATCATGATAAAACATCTCAACCTACAAACTCAATGTGTTAATTTTAATTTCCATTAATAAGCATAGTTATTTGTGAAAAAAGGGGATCCAGATACACCTGAATGGTGTAGAAAGTTGCATACTTTTTATTTTTATAAATTTTTGTTTGATTTCTAAGGGAACCAAAAAATCTGTAAAGTTGTTAGAGAAGTTTGATATATTTTTTTAAATGATAGATTCAATTTGCGAAACAATAAAAAATGATAAAAGTACTTATTTACTGCCCATAATCAATAAAGTTGGCTGCAGGTAAATGGTTCATTTTTATTCTTACGATTATTGACCCGAACCCTTGACCATCTCAGTCTTGATAAATATTTAGGTCAACCACGATTATTTTTATAATTTAATTTTTACTGGCACAGTTTATAACAATAAGGAAACAAGAACATTCAGTAGGAGTGCATACAAATGTGTTTTTTTTTTTTTTTTTTTTTCGGTACCCCTACCTGACCATGTTTGTCATCTGAGAACAAATAAGAAAATCTGTTAACAATTTTTTCTGGCCATAAGAACATTTTTAAATACATGTAAAGACTATAAACCTCATAAGATGGGAGCATAAAGGCTTAGTGAAGCATAAAATGCTGATAAGGCAAAGGGTGGTAATGCGTATGGGTTTATTATCATTTTGTAGACTTTTATGGAGAAAACGTGAAAAGCAACTTCAGTCTCATGTGATAACATCTATAGCTGCTAGAAAATTACATTTTTTATGGCTTTAATTTCATTAAAACGTACTAAGCATATTTAGTAAGTAACAATTTATTCTTCTGGTTTCCGTTATCTTCTGCGTCATCATGACACTTAAAATTTTAACTCTTGTTACTTAAGTCTTAATTTCGGTATGTCCATGTGTATTACCATAATTGGTAGCCATTGGCCTAAATGCTGAGACTAATTTGTGAAAATATTAAATTTTATATCCACCCATACCTTATTATTTTTCTTAACTTTTGAAACCAAACTAGTGTTGGCTCTAATTGGACAATCCCCCCCCCCCAAAAGCTAACTAAGTCCCTTTCTAAATATAAGTTGATTTTATACTTAATGATGTGAAATCTTCAGACATGTGCGAAATGAATTATTATTAAAAACCAAATGATGTCCCGAGGAAGACTAAACGAAAGAAAATAAAATAAAGTGGAAATAGTTGGGGAGTGCTGTCAAAATAAATTATTTTTAAGTATCGAATACTTACATATTAGTGTTATTTATTTTGACCGCAGCCCAATTTGGAAATGTTTACAGAAATGATGTGATTTATACCCTCTGTAGGCTGAACTACATTCAGTGCTTATACCCATGCCATATTTCATACGTTCAATGTACTCTTTTCAAACAACAAAACATTACTTATATCCATTTCTGAAGAATGTCTTTGGCACATATAATTTGGCAAAAAAAAACTTTGTTTTATTTTTTTGGAAGTTAGACCCTTATGCATTTCCACGCTTCAACTATCTTCCACCATCTTGAGTGAAAATGTAAATAATGACAGCTATCGTAATTTGATAGTATTTCAACAGTAACTTGTTTTGTTTTTTTTGTCAAATGCAGTAGAACTGTTAGAAAATTATTTACTTTAGAGGATTTATCAGTGAAAAACCAATGAGTTCAAACGAGGGCATCTGCTGGATTTTGTCTTGAAGTTGCATGCTGGCAAAATATTCGTCCACAGGCTGGTAGAATTCTGACTATGTAAGGCTCAATTAATGGTTCTAATAAAACTTATTGATACTTGAAAATTATAATATTTATTTATATGACACTTAATAAATGTAGTACATCAATATGAATTCATTTGAATTTGTACTTTATATTTCTCATACTAAATGGGGGGGGGGTGAGCTTCATAATAAATCCAACCTCCATATCAATAAATCCTAAATCAGTATGGAAACTTTTTTTTAGTTTTAAACTTTGATGTTCCAGATACTGTAAAATAATCTAACTATTGGATATCTGACTGTCGGTTTAGAACTAGACCTCGCCATTATGATCGCAGGGGGTTCAGTGCATCCTCCCCTACCTTCTTCTTCGGCTCTTCTATCTTCTGTATCCGGGTCCGTTACATCAGTGCATGGAACGTGATGTCGCCGATTTCCGCTCTTCATTCCACCTTGCGCAATGCGTTCTGCGCACTGTTGTTACGCCTTCTATTCTGTCATTTTCTTTTTCGTCTTTTGTATTCTCATGCTGGAATTGTCATTTATATCTTTTCATGCAGCCGAAACATTTATCTCCTATAAAGCTTCATTCGAATCGTTGGAATTGAAAATTCTTTAGTCCGCTGGGTGCCGTGAGAAGACGGATATAGGAATTCTACATAATATATTTTTTTATTGATTTTTATTCTAACTTTTTTTCCATCCTGCCACTCATAATCTTTATGTTCTTTATTTAAGGGCTTATCTGTTAGTAGTATTAGTACTTATTCCTTAAGTGACTCTTTAGGAGAATATTGTTTGTTAGAGATAAAAATCTGGTTTTATTCATTTTTAATTGAATGAAAATATATTATAGACTCTCCTTCGTTCTCAATTATCAACAACCCCATGAAAGGCGAGATGGGGTTCTCACACAATATAGTGTTCGAATTAGATTAATATTTGAGTCACCCCAAAAGATTATATATATGTATTTATATAAGTTAATTATAGTTATTTAACAAATGTAAGTGACAGAAGACGCGTGACAGTTATTGGTTTATACTCGTAACTAGCCAGCCAGCCATATTAGAAACCGTTTCAGCTATACATTCTTGTGGTCTGTTATGATCTCTTGATCTAGTTTAAGAGGTCAGGAGTTATGTTTTGTTTTCCTTCATTCTGATTCTGTATGTGAGCTTTCAAATGTAATTATTTATAATTAATAAATAAAGCCGTTGAATGTTAAAAGCCAACAACAAAGTACTTATAATTCTATCAATTGTTTAAATAAAATTGTTAAATAATTTTATTTGAAGAGAGAAGATTGGCCATTACTGGGATTCGAACCCGGATCTCTACTCTACCTTTGAAGCCCTCTAAACGACTGAGCTACCAATTAACGTCAAACGCTTCTCTCGAATCAATCTAAATATAATTATTTATATTTTTTTTTTTATAAATAACTGTACAATTTTTTTTTATGAAATTGCTCTGATTTCGTTTTTATAATTGAGGATTATTGATAATCAGGTTTTTCAGTCATATTTTCCTTATTAGGGGGACCCGTAAAGAATCATCATCACTCTTATCATTACACAACTCTTAAATTTTTATAATTATATTTTTGAAAACCTCCAGGAAATGAGGGTATTTGTTATATGAAGCTTTTGGTTTCAAAACCGGCTACATCCATTTTCAACAATATTTCAGGACTGATCAAAAAAAGATCAATTTAAAAAATTAATCAATTTAACAAATTTTTGTTTGTTCTTTTTTAAATCTCATTTAACATTAAAAAGTATGTTGTATGTACCTGACTTTGATAAGAAAATATCTATTTTTGGTTAAATTATAAATAGATATGTTTTAAAAAACAAATCTCTTTATTTAATATGTATAGTTTTTATTTTTTAAATATACAAATTTTCATTTAAATCTTGATGTTGACCCACATCCATATTGTTATCATGCATATTTACTTGGATAGGTGACATTGTACTGTCTATTAAAACTTTGTAGAATTCTAGGGTACCTATTGATCTCCAGTCATTTCCATAATGTTTTTCTTAATTGAGTATCAACATCATCCAACTGTTTGAAATATGGATACCGTTTGGGATTTCGAAAAATGGAAGGTTTTCTGAAAAGTAAAGCTTGGATGGAACCGCTTTTGATAAGAAATGGAATCTTCAAGTATTGATTTTCGAAGATCTAGACGTCTTTTTAATAAAACGCGTCTAACACATTATTTCTAACATTAAAAACTTGAAAAAAAAAGAAAAAAAATTATTTTGGAAAAAATTGATGTAATCTGTTTTGAAACCAAACGCCTCATATGTTAGTTCCTTAATTCGGATTACACATCTACCAAGACTGTCTCTAAAGAGTTACTTAACTCAGAAAAAAAAATATAAATATTTATTTACAAGGATTACGCACTACTTGACAAGCAATGTATCATAGAGTTAAGAGTCTTATCTGATATGCGAGTAGTCATAGTGTTTTTTAGGCATCAGAACATGTAATTTCTTTTCATTCTTCTTTTAACTCAACCTAATCTATATGGATTTATAGTTATAATCTGTAAGTAAAATAGATAAATTATAATCAAAGGTTTTAGATATGTCCAAATGGTTGAACTACAAATCGAATACTTATACCAAATAGGGAATAGTCATTAATGGACAGTCATTAATGGATGCTGTTCTTAGTAGTTCGTATTATAGTTTTTTTTTAATGATTATTTAAAATTTATTTATAATCAACTTTTCTAAAACTCGGCATTATTCCTGGTTTTTAATTTAGGCGTAGTCTGAGTATAGTTTTTATCAAGGAATCATTCACTATGATCTTGTATGAAGATTACTGGTCCCTCGCTTTTGTCACTTTTCTGGCTATGCAATTAAACAGAATGTTTTTTTGTGAATATAGGCATGATTAGTAGAGTGATTTTTAACTATAATAAAAATGTTGTAAATCTACAAATTTAAGGAAAACTAATTTTAAACATTTAAAAAATATAAAGCAATACAAGAGTTTCAAGTTTTTTCGTTACTAATAAAGAAGGAAAGAATGTAGAATCTTCTTTTCTTTCTTCAATCTATAATTTTAATGACATCTTAGAACGGTTTTCAGCATTCTAATAGAGTGTAACAGAATTTTGTCTAGTTACCTCAGCGCAAGGTAATTTGTAATTGTTATTGTTTGTTTAACTTTACTTTATGCCACTAAGGCTAATCGAAAGATTTATGACAGTGGAAGTCATAAATTTTGCCTACCAGGTATAATTAGGAAAGGGATCTTTAACGAGTACCTGACATCGTACAAGCTCGGGACCTCCATTTTACGTCCTATCTGAGGGACGGCATTGTCAAGGAATTTTTACTCCCATTAAAAAATCCTAGGGCCACCTCGGAACGCGAACCCTCGACCTTTAGTATTTACCGATCTTTAGGTTGCTGTGCTAACCACAACACCACAGGTGACCCCAGGTAATTTGTGTTCTAGTGGACAATTGATGTATCCAATATAATTAAAAGATGACTTTTGACATCGCTGCTAACAAGTTAAGGATAGACCCTGCACGCCCGAACGAGTTCAATGAAGTCTAATAGTGCTACGTATCTTTTTTATTTGTTTTAAGACGGCTGCTTAGTATTATTGTGGCTCATTCCATCGCTAATATTAAATGAGGTAACATTTTTTTTTCTTTAACGGTGTTATAAATTCATTTTACAGGCAGTTACAGTTCTGTACTTTACAATTTTCGATTGGTATAAAGTTTTTTATGTTTCTTATTCCCTCGTTTACCATTTCCTCACCAATGAATTCATTCCTTCTTGGAAGATATTTACTGGATTGATGCATAAAAAATAACTTGATTAAGTTCAAAAAATAACGATAGAACTGAGTTGCTGGTGTATTAATTTACTATTTAAAATGCACAGGAGTCCTCTTGAATACTTTTAAACAAAATTGAGTGTAAGTTAATGTATGCGAAATTTCAGACCTGTAAGTGGCCCTTTCCTGAAAACTGGCCCAAATAATAAATCTCATTAAATTGATACACATTTCCTTGCGGTAGTAGTAGCGCTTATTTGTTTTCCGTTTTCAATTGATCACGATTTGTATTAGCATACAACCTCCTATTTCCCCTCCGCACCCCTTCATTTTTTCAATGTGTTTTCGAAAGAGGCCGCATGTAAATTTTTGATTGTCCATAGAGCGGGTCCATAGAGCATTATGTTAAATAAGGTAATGGTGGCTGTTATGTGTTTACTGTTGCAATGCCCGAGTGGTTGCCGAAACTCTTTTGATAGAGCCTAATAATTTTAATCTCATTACGTTACAAAAGTTTCTCCGTGTGTGTTCCCTTGTCGTCATTCAGTACTCTTTGTGGGGTATTGGTTTGCCTACTGAGAGGTGAATCTAAATCCTAATATATATAATAATATAATATAATTTTTAGACTATTTGGTAATAAAAGAAAAATGGTGTGGTTCTTCACCATATAGGTACAATATTTGATGAAGATTGTGATTATGTATTCCATGAAATATGTTTTTATATAAATGTATATGGTTTGGGAGAGTTGACTGCCTTGAAAGCAGAGTTGGGCAAATTGTAATCTGAATAATGATTAATAATTATGAATAATTGTAATCATACAACAGATGAATAATGAATAACCATTATTCATAATCACTGCGGAGTATTTTTGATGATTATTGAGTGTATATGGTATTCATTTGAAATGAATAATGAATAATTGGTATTCAATTATTCATGATTAACGAATACTGATAAATTCAATTAGTCATTATTCATGAATAAAATATATTCATGAGCCAGGATTATTATAATATTCATAAATCATGAATAACAAATATTCACCAATCATCAATCATGAATATGATATATTCATAATCATTATTCATTTAAATTTAAAATACGAGGATACATTTCTGAATTAAAAGATTTCCTAATGAGCAAGGACAAGTCCTAAGAGTGGGTGTAGTCAACTGAACAACATTAGAAGTCACAAGTAAAGAATTAGACCCTTATTCCAATGCGTATTAGTAAAGGTCTATTGATAAGTATAGAAAGAGCAAACAAATTTTCAATCATCATTCATGAGTATTAGTACTCAGAATTGTGATTTTTTTGTAATCATGATTAATGAATTTATATTATTCATGATTAATGAATGATCTGTAATCATGAGTAGTGAATTCCCATTATTCATGATTAATGAGTAATTAGTAATAATGAATAATGAATTCTTCT
This sequence comes from Aelia acuminata, assembly GCA_911387785.2. Lineage (NCBI taxonomy): Eukaryota > Metazoa > Arthropoda > Insecta > Hemiptera > Pentatomidae > Aelia > Aelia acuminata. The sequence continues at coordinate 86,163,073 of OU426982.1, read as the reverse complement.
TAATCATGATTACTGACTAACATTTAATAATGAATAATGGTCATTCATGATTGTTGAATACATTATATTCATGAATACTCCACGACTAGTGATTAATACAATTCATGATTAATGATTACGCACTAAAGAATGATTTGTGAATGATGATTACAATCATTATTCACATTTTTGATTATTAGTCATAATCATGATTACATTTTTATTTAAATATGCCCAACTCTGCTTGAAAGAGTAAACTTTTTTTTGTCTCCACTTCCTAACCTTTTAAGGTGGCTTTATACTGTGTAAAACCTTATCGTCGAACTTGAAGAGGTGCTTTGTCTGTACGGTCGTTTGTTCGGGGTTAGCGCTAGTGTCACTAGTTAAGATAAGCTTCACGATCTTCTTTTAGCATTTTTGTGACGTTGCTTCTATCTAAAACAAGTTAGAGCAAAAGTCAGAACAGCCGTCTTTTTAATGTCATTATTATTGTATACATTACTGTTCGATCGACTTCACTTTGCAGTATAAAAATCTGTTCGTAGTACTCCTGTTCTGCAAGGTTCTGGGATCATCTGTTCGTCACGTGGTTCAACTCAGTGTAAAGCCACATTTATTTATTAATCCCGGACCAAAGGAGTGGGCGGAGTATAATGCTGGTTTATTAAATACCTTCGGCTTTGGGATTCGAGTTCACTTACATCTTTATCTCACATTTTTTTTCGGTAGCAACAAATTTGGTAAAGCGGTAACTAGGGATGTAGCTTATAAAAATAACTGGTTATCATTTTGGTCATCTCTGGTAACACTTGAGGTGTTAAAACCATGGGATAGCTTCTCCCCCTCTACCCCCCCCCCCTGATTTCAAGTAGCTGGTTATCTGTACCTGGTGGTTTTTGAGATCCCCAGCTCTCGGTCACCCCATCCTCAAGAAAGAAAAACCTCCACCCCTTTACCTAATTAGTATATCAGTAATGTTCAACCCGCACTCCCCCCCCCCCCCCCACCATATGTTTGGTCTTTCCAATATTTTTCGCGAATAGTGAATTTTCTTCCCTTTGAATTGTAATTTCACTCGGTTTTAATTAGTTTTATACTCTTTCGATTTTATTCCCGTTAAATGAGTAGAGTCCAAGATACAATAATGCATGCGGAATTAGCAATTTTTAGATGTTTCCTAATCCATTCCAGACTTCTTAGTTGGCCCTATAGATAGCATTCCCCGTCGCGGCTTTGCCCGCGAGCGTTTAAAATCAATTCTGTGATCATTATCTTGGTATTGATTTAATATAATATATTAACTGATGTTAAGAAGATTTAGTAGAGTCGGAGCTTCCGGTAGGTTCACGGTTGGAGGGGGAAGCTGCCGGCTCGGTAGAAGAGAGGAAGGCGAGCAATGGAGAGAATTCACTAAAACCGCCGAAACAACTTACTCGTGAACGCTTCATTTTTCGGCTTTAAAACATCGTTTTCGACGCCCCGTGGATCAAGATCTTTAAAATGAGCCCAAATGAGATATTTTTTCTCGAAGTGCAAAAAGGTGTCCATTATAGTTAAACGACAATATCGCCATTTAAACCCCTTAGGGGTTACATTTTTGAAATTCCTTTCTTAGTGGTTACCTACATCGCGTTTAAAACCTAAATTCCTAACTTCAAGTTTCTATCATTAGTAGTTTTTGCTCTACATTGATTCTATCATTCATGACAAAGCCTCTTATATATATGGAGAAGAGATCGAAATAAACACGCACCATCCCCAATCATGGGAATCACAGTGGGCATTATTTGATTACCACTAATATTTAATTAATCAGTAGGCATATTTCAGGTGAATGTCTATTTTAATAATATTTTATCGTTAAATCGATATTCAAATAAAAAACATCTCAACATTAAAATCTCAACAATAGATTTCCGTTAGAGTTAAACGACAATTTCGCCATTTAAGCCCCTTAGGGGTTACATTTTTGAAATTTCTTTCTTAGTGGTTACCTACATCGCGTTTAAAATCTAAATTCCGAACTTCAAGTTTCTATCATTAGTAGTTTTTGCTGTGCGTTGATTCTGTCAGTCAGGACAAAGCCTCTTATATATATATAGAGAGATATATGAGCGTATTGAGAGGATTGGAGAACGGATGTGGAGTCCCGGAGCCAGGGGACATTTAATAATACTCGGCATTAATCCCCACCCTCTTCCCTGGCCCGGGAACGATTTAAACGATATCAAACTATTCTTGAAATCGTTTTTTTAAATCACGAGCACCTATAATTTATGATAATCTTCGAATCCTCCCGAAGACCCATTAAGACCTCTGACGATGCTAACTACCACCCCCTTTGAGGTCTGCTATAAGCGGCCTTAATTGGTCCTAGCTTCCGGCGGCCGATCTTTTAGCGTGACCGGAAGGGGAAGGTGGTTTCGTCCTGCGATGAGTATGTCTGTGTCTTCCTTTTAATTATTTCACTTCCTTGTATTTTCACGGGTTGATGGCCTTTGTCTAAACTTACATGTCGCGCTATTGAAGAGGATTAACCTGTATAAACCTTAGTCGTCACTGTAAAGGAATGGTGATGAAGTCCAGTTTTTCTTGTAAGCTATGTCTTTAATCAATTTTCCATATTGTTGTTAACCATTGTGAGTTCTTAAAACTAAATAACACCTTTTAAATACATTTTAAGTAGTATTTCTTATAATTTCAATTAAAGTTCGTCGGATATTTATACATAATTGTTTTTGTTATTTTTATTTATTTAACGCCACTTTATGCTACTCTGGCTAATAAGATGATGCTGCCGTTGGAATACTATATTCGCCTATCCATGTATAATTAGGATAGAGATCTTTTACGAGTACAATCATTGCGCAGTCTCTGGAGCTCCATCAACTATTTTTACTCCTATTAAAAAATAATAGGACCATTTGCTGGCTATGAACCCGCGACAATGGATATAGTTGTTAGTTTTGCTAACCAGAACTTCACAGGGAACCCCAAGGGATCGTAGAGCTGATAAGCATTTATTGAGAACATTTTGATGCTATGGAATTCAGAGAGTTAGCCAAGAAATGAATAAGATATTGATTTCATGGCTGTAATATTGTGTTGGTTACAGAGGAAAAAGGATATTGTTTGACGTAAGGTACATTAGAATGGTTGGAACTGTATCTTGTCAGATGTTAGGAAAAACATGAATTTTTGTACTAACATGATTGCACAAATTTAGAAAAAACATCTTTGAATTACACTTCTTAAAGGACAAGTGACCCCTTGGTCATTTCTCTATTGTATAACAAATCTCCCCAACCCCATATTAAGTGATAATGATGATTTTGAAATGCATTTCTGAGGTTTGGGGAAAGTACGATCTGCAGAACTCTGATGCCTTAGCATTATTTCTTCCAATACTACTCTTTGCAGGTCGGATTCTGCACTCTGTTGAAACCGCTCCACTCCGACAATTCGTTCTGTGGTTTCTTTCTAAAGTAGCAAATTCTTGCTTTCTCTGCTCCATAGGTGTATAGCTTCCTTTTCTCTTTATCCATTCAATTATATATTACCTAGTTTTGTAAAATTTTATTAAAAGCTATAAATAGAGAAATATATATTAAACGATATTTTTCTCATTTTTTTTCCTTGAATCGGCCCATCTTACTGTGTAATATCTGTTCTTACTAATGTGATGCCATATTTTTTCATATTACTTAGCACATTTATTTGCTATGTGATCTTTTGCTGAGTGGTATAAATTTATTTTATAGACGACCGTATTGAAACTACGGTAAAAAAAAGGTATATCATTCCAATATTTTCAAGATAACAATGGCATACCGTTATTTGGGCCGATAGTTATGGCGGAGAAATGTGCTTTCTCCGCAACTGTTATATCACCTTGTGCGACATCTATTGTTTTCCGTTCAATCTTTTCAAGAGTAAATTTCTCACCTTTGAAAACATAATCTTGAATTAAAATTATATCAATATTGATACTACAACGTGAAGCAAAACCATATGATGTTTTCTGTTACATTGAAAGGAATTCTAGACTTTTTGTTTGAAAAGTTACTTAAGTTTTCTAGGTTTTTCAAGAATATTCTACATCCTTCTGGAATGTTCTATTTCGGATAAGAAGCAATAGACTGGAGTTTTATTCGGGCTCTAAAGATCGAAGCATATGGTTGCCTGTGTGTCGCTATTAAAAATCCTAATAACCATCTAATTTATGTTAAAGTAGCTAAAAACATACATCATATCTACTTATTATCATTTCATTAATGTCGATTTCGTTTTAATATTGTTTATTTCCTATGTAAAAACATTTTTAATTTTTATCATTTTATTTTCCTATTATTAATTAGTATAACTTACATAGTTTTTGCGTTTTCTAACCTTCTGTTTGTTTGTTACACACTTTCAGAATTCTCTCTCTCCTGGAGCATTTTTTCCTTCGATTCTCGAATTTCTCCTAAAATTGTTGCTATTTAACCTTCATTGGAGTCGTAAAGCTGCTTGTTAGGCCAAATGTTTCGGAAGAATCGACGAAAGTTATGAATTATTCAAGAGATTTCCATTTAAGATCAATAATTTTATAGATGCCTTCGAAAGTTGGACTGTCATTTAAAATCGTTTTGAACGAAATAAAGAACTGGTTAAAAAAACTAAAAAAAAAAAAAAAAAAAAAAAAAAAAAAAAAAAAAAAAAAAAAAAAAAAAAAAAAAAAAAAAAAAAACTAAATGCAATTTCGAATTTTGCGTGAGTTTTCTTTCCAGCAATGAAATTATTAAAAAGTTTTGTTCCAATTATTGACATTGTTGGTAAGTTTTATGATCCATATAATTAAAAAGGGAACAAAAAGCTACTGACTTCTCTTTAAAAATCATAATTTATCAAAACACACTTTATAAAGTTTGTTTTTCAATATGTTATATTTTTTCATAAATATTTTATGATTTAATGACATGTATGTTCATTTCGAAACGAACATCGTTTCCTAGAAGTTTCAATCTTGAAAAAAAATGTATGCAAACACTCTTAATCAATATAGTTTTAAACATACAGCATTTAGTTCGCACTACATGCTTTGTTTAACATTGTTTTTTGGGACTTAATTGCGTAAATGAGTAGGTACTTAATTATTATTAGTGAAAATGAACTTTGGTTTACACCTTTAAAAGTTAGTATGTTTTAATTTGCAGAATTAATAAAAATTCCTCAGGGTATATTGTAAGGCCTTGGTTTTCCATACTATTCATAAAGAATTAAAATATGTTTTTCCTTTTTTTTTTTAGGACCCTAAGGCCGGGGAGGCCCGGCCATCTTTTCATTTTTTAAGGTAAGACGATTTCATTTTAATTTTGGATATATTTATTAATTTTATCTAGGGTCTTTTAAATGTAGCCTTGTAGAAAAGTATATTTCACGTCTTCTAAATCGTAATATTCTACAATAATCGTCATATAAAAATACAAAAAAGGGTATAATTTTTTTTTCTAAACGTATGGCATTCATAAGAAATGAAATTTGAACAGAATTCTACGTCGACTCATAATTCAAATTTATCATCGTTGTACTAATAATTAAATAATAAGGTATAGGTATAGTAAGGTAGTAGAGGTATAGATTTCAAATTTCCGCAATATGGTCAATATCTAAGTAATCTGGTAGCCTATCTATTTTAATATAAAATTTTAAAAATAGCCGTTATTAGTTTGAATTTAAAATGAATGGCGGTTTAAAGGTGGTAGAAGTTACTCAACTTGCCGCTAGATGCCGGCACCAACCGGATCCTGGTGGCACTCTGAGGAACTATATCAGTGATACCTTAAAATTACTCAACTTCAAATTCTCTTTATTGGTAAGATTCTATTGTATTTGTATTTGTCTTATATATCTTATAGAAAATTTGAATTTTATAAAATAATGAATATCTCAATTTCTTAAAAGTTTTTTGCTTTTTAAAAACTGACATCATCAGTTTTTTTCTTATTTATTAATTTACAATATTGTTTTTTTAATATTGTTATTGATTTGGATTTGTTGTATGAATATGATTATGTTAAAGTTAAACAAATGTATTATCTTTTTATTATTATAGGTTACTAATGTAGTTTAATTTCGTTCAAAATATCCCTTTTGGTTTATCAATTATTCATTATTAGATCACTATTCATATATTTTAGATTAATGTATCTGTAAATGAGGAATCATATATGCTACATGTATTATAGAAATCTAATATGTTGTACATGTCATAGACTAGGGCACTGAAGTGAATGCTAAGTAATTATTGAAGAAATTAACATATATCCTTTATCGGTTTATTTCAAAAGTTGCTATTTCCTTTTAATTGGAGCTAAGCTTTCAACTTCATACCATTTGTAATTCTTAATTATATTTATCCATTCAAAGATCTTGTGGTAAATGTGCCAAACATATTATGTGTAAAAAATTTTTTGTTAAGTGCACAGTATATTGGTTTGACAGAAGGAACATTCAAATGATTACTTAGAGATTTTTCGAATTTTACTTTTACGTTTGCGAACACCTACATCAAAAATACAGTTGCTAAACAATATGTTGGTTTTTTTCTCAAATAATAATTATATTATCTCATTTTGTATATCGAAGGCTTTGTTTCCATTATCGCTTTTCTTTTTAACTTATTTTATCCCAGAAATACTTTTTAACATGTTTTTTCATTATACTGTTAAGAGATTTCTGTTTTTTAATTTATGTACTTAAAAGGTTCCAAATTTTTTTTTCAAAATGTCAAATTTTTCAAAAGTATATTGTTTTTTTAAAATGAAATATTCAAAATCCAAGCTTCGGAAATGTGGAATTTGCAAATTTCCACTAAATTATTGGCATTTAAAGACTATTATTAAAAATAAATTTTAAACGGCTTTGAAAATGTTTTGTATGTGTAATCATGTTTAAATATATGTAATAAAGACAATTCATAAACTTGGCAGATTCACTTTTTCTAATGAGACTCCATAAGGACCCAGAGGTGTGTTTTTCGAATATAGGGTTCCTGGAGGACAAATATTTTCAAATGTACCTATCATACCTTTTGGATATTATGTAATATAGCATTAGAAAGAAACACCAAAAATACATATTATTTTTACCCTTGGGACGAAATGAATTGGTCGAGGATGAGTTTTTTATTTGAAATGTAGCTGTTTGAAATAGTAATATAAACATAATTAAACTATTATTACAGATTTTTTACTGTATCTTAATTATATTATTTCAGGTTTTATTACTTTGGCTCTAGTTTAATATCATCATACATCATAATATCATTTAGTTTAGATCAAGATTTAATATATATGAAGTTAAACTATACAATGATTGAGAACTGGGGGTCATTTTTCTTTTCAAAGGTTAAAAGAACAAGTAGCATTAATGTAATTACGGTTGTCATTGCTTTGGTTTAAAACAATGCTTAATCTCAGTAGTTAATTGTTGTGAATTTTACTTGTCTTAGTGAACTCTTGTGTTTATAGAAAATGTTGCTTGATTAATAAAAGGAGTGAGTTGAATTTTATTTCTCATATAAAAAAACAAACAACCTTATTTGTTGATGACAGGTAACTAGGGTACTACTATGAGGGTGGATTCGGTGACAAGGGATTAATAAATAACAGTTGTATCATTTTCTTGACATGTACACCCCTATAAACTAGGATTTATCCTTTCTATTCTCTCCGCCTATGTCATTTTTTTTTCACCTTTCTCATGTCTCATCTTTAAGAAACTAAAAATAGTTTTAAACAAAGACTTAAATATAAATAAGTGACGCAATGCAACTATATTAGGAAGAATGCTACTTTGTACTTTAAATGTTACTAAAAACCTAACAAAAAAACATTCGCCATTTTGTAGACTTTTCAATGACTATGTTGACTACTGATGTATATTACAGTTGAGTATAAAAATAGTCTTATCAACGGATTACTGATTTTTTCATAAAATTGATTTTCGTCTCATGTTGGTTTACAGTTTTGATGTGATAATGCAAAAAAAAAAAAATGTATGAATACTTTATCAAACAAAGTGCGTAATTTTTTCTTTCTGTTTTAGATTATTTTAAATTGTATAAATATAAACAATTTAAAAATAAAATATCAATTTATATAAAATAAGTATAGCTTGAAATGTGTTAATGTTATATTATATGTTATATTTCAAATCAGTCAATTAATTGAACTGAAATAAAAATTCTTGTTAAGTTTTTAACCCTATTTGTACAACAACAATGATTAAAATAAACATTGAACATTTTGCCTTAAAAACAGCCCTCTTCTAGTGTAGCCTCAAAGAATAGCATGATCTACTTGCACCTCTTTTGCATAAAAGATAGGGAATGTTGGAAAAAAGTAATAAATAACGACCTAAGACTTATATGTCACTTGTATTAGGTAATTAGAAAAGTTATAAGATAAGCTGTCAATTCTTTTCTCCGAAATAAATGTTCATAAAAATAATAAACTGCTGAGGTTAAATTAAACCTGCTCAGAATCTTGTTTATTTGTGATTACATATTACAATTAAATCATAAACTAAAAAAAAAAAATCACATTACTAAAAGCTTCTGTATGTTAAAGAATATAAATTTTATAATATTTTTATTGTGGTTTAACTATCAAAACTGTAAGAATGGAGCCTAGGCAGTGTTAGATATTATTTTAGATTTGCTATGTTGACTTGGTGGAATCAAAATCTGCTGAAAAAGAAATTCTTATACCTGGAGAATACCCTTGGGTCACAATATCGGCCAAAAATAAAATAATTTCATTCTATTTGTCAATTTTTTTAAAGCTGTTTTATTCACTTTATATTTTTTAACAATTTTAAGAATATTTGGTTGGTGAGGTGTCAATGTTCATAATTTATTTTATATAAAGCCTTCTTTATACGTATTTACTTATTCTTAAATCACCTTGGATTCTTATGGCCTTGGATATAAGTAAAAACCAGATAACAACCATTTAGAAAAGGGTAAAAAAAAAAAAAAAAAACTGAATAATATAAAAATACAGAGAATTAAATTATAAATGACCTTGAAACTAATCTTTATTTTTCATTAATTTGTGTTCAACTTCGGTTTGTTATTACAACTTTATCATACTGTATTTACCAATTTTTTTTTCTTCGCATAATTTTTTGTTTTTACATTTTCAAGTACGTTTCTTTGTGTCTATTCTTTTGTTGCATAAAACATAACCAAGGGCCTTTTGTGTGCAACAATGCTACAATATATCACTTATTTAGATGAAAGTTAATTGTCATGTACTAAGCTTTTTACATATCATTCCATTAGCCACGGTATATTATATGTATTTTTTTAATGCTATAAGATATATAAAATGCCACCTTATGGTAACTTATGGTTTTACTTCACATCCTGTACTGCTAAACATTTAAAAATTATTATTTAATAACTAAATTTAATAATTTTTTGTCCTATAATAATAATAATAAATTTAATAATAATTTCAATTTAATTGAATTTATAATTGTTAATTGCCGTTTTAAATCATTGATCTATTTATTATTGTAGGCTATATCTTAAGGTTAAAGTGACAAGGGTCAGTATTTCTTAATATCTTGGAACTTACTTTGAGCTATGTTGGAAAATACATTCTACTTTCAGCCTCACCTGCTAATGTCTGATATGTTATCTTTTACGTATATTTATTGTTACATTTAAAAAAAAGAACTAATCAAAATATGCATTCCATGGCATTAAGATTCCCATCAAGATTTTGGAATTTCGAGGAAAGCGTTTCACTCCTTCGTTCTAAAATTGATTTGTAACTGCATTGTCTTGAATTCAGTATTGGAGTTGGTTATAGCCTGAGGAATCGTTCGTCTAGTGTGTCCTTCTATTTTCTATTATATTCTGGCTTAAGTAAATTCTTTTGTCGATGACGCCAATTTTAAAACGCGTGGTAAATGCTTTCAACTACTCTGGCCGAGCATTTGAACAAGCAATGCTGTGACTTCGTGGCTGTTCTTTTAGATCGTTATTTCATCATTTGTAAAATGTATTTTACTGAACATAAAAATATAAATAAAAAACAAATTGTTCCTTTTTAACAAAACTGAAGGTGAACAAAGCTTCAAAACCACAAAAAAAAACTGAAGTATTGTTTTTAAATAGATTAAAAAAAAATGAAGTCTGGCTTGTCACCAAATCTTAATAATATAATTTAAATTAAGGTTTAAACTGTCCCATTTTAGTTTATTCTTTTAAATAACAGACTTTAGTTATTGACCAGTAAAAATGATTAATTTTTTATCCTTTATCCTGCTAAACAAAATATCTATCTATTTAAAAAAAAAATGTAATGTAGTAAGTTTTCATTAAATTAAATCACCAACTACTTTTATGAGCTTCCCATCGGAGAAAGTAGAACATTATTCACTGATTATTTTCTATATAAAATAGAATTAGCTTAATTTTTATGCACCAAATGAGTCCTAAAAAAAAAAACAAAAAAAAAACACAAAGGTTACTTAAAAATTTAGCTCCATCAAAAATGTGGTGTGTTAAAACTTGTTTATTATTGGTGAAAGGAATATATGCATATATATTTCTTTAAATTAACGTTTTTAATGTTATAAAAATTCTTAAGTCAAATGACAGCAGATTTCCAAGAAAAATATATAATAACTTTATTTGAAATTATATTTTATTCCTAGCGTTTTTGATAATGGTCGATTAGATGATTTATTTACTCTTCCTTGTAGACAATTATATTTTGAAAAGTGAATTCAGAAATTTCTTCACCAAGCCGACAGTCGCAATTCTAATATGGAGAGGTCAACATTCCGGTAAATTTACCATTGGCAGCTGTTGCCACATTCACCCCTGTAATGTACTACACTTGTGCTTTAGCCTGTGGAAATTGCGTTTCTTTTGAATTTAAACCTCAAAATATGTTTTGTTTGATTTTCAATTTCACCCAAAAGAATACGAAATTCAAGTCAAATGACAGCAGATTTTCTAGAAAACTATATAATAACTTTATTTGTAATTTATATTTTATTTTTTAAATTGAATAGACAGTTTAAACTTATCTTCTAAGTATAAATGTACCATTGGCTCCTATAATAATATGAATTCGAAATACTTTAAATTTTCAATGTTTCTATCTATTTCTATGTTAACGTATGTCAAAAATATATAATGGGTAAATATAAAAATGATTGAATTTCGAGAACACTTATTTTTCGTAAACATACCTCTGGATCATAAAAGAGACAAAAGTAAAAAAATATTTCAGCCATTTTTTTTTTTTTTTATTGTTGCATTCCTTTAGACCTACACATTTTTAAAGTTGTTAAAAATTTATTTTTCATATTTTTAAACACAACTAATTTAGTTGAATATTCAAATTCCACATTTTTGAAGTGGAAATTTAAAATTTAAACTATCTTTGACATTTTAAAAAATAATTTAAAACATTGCCCGTTAATTAAAAACACTCCTAACAATAAACTGAACTATTAGTATTATTGATGAGTAAAGGCACATATGGAATAAAATGGGTAAGTACCTGATGGATGTAAATTATTTTGCATACTAATATTCACTTTCAATCATTTCTTATAATTATGTAATCATTCATGTTATTTTTTTAATTATTACTTATATCTTTTTAAGTTTTTCTTCTGTAAGTTATTTTTTTTACTTTGCCTTATATTACATCTATTACCTGCTATTCTTGAATAATAAACAATTAGATTAGGAATTTGAACCTAATAATGAAAAATAAATATTCCTTAAAAAAAGAGCTGGAAAAATTAGATTAGAGTTAAAGTTTAAATGAATTTTTTCCGCCTCTGTTACCATCCGTACCTAAGTATATATGTTTTCATGTTTATGTTTTATACTGTTTTTATTATCTTCTGGTACACTAGTTATATTTCTCCAACTTACAAAATCATCCATAGGTTTCTACTGCTAATATCATCTTCCTTACGTTTATTAAAAAAGTATCCTGCGGTGTAGAAATGTTTGTTGCATAATTCGCTAATGTTATTCACAACTTTCGTAAGAGGTTCTTGAGAGAAGAATTTTTGAAATGCAAATCATTTGGAAGAAAGTAGAGTGTATAACTTTCTTAATACTTGTCACGTTTGTTCTATTAGGAGCGAAGGATTTTTTTTAGTATTGATTTATGTTATTTAAAATTAATTGACAAATTAGCTACACTTCGTTGTTTCGTAACCGTTACAGTTCTTTTAAAATAATACATCTTTATACCCCAGTGCAGAAGTGAGAAATCTGATTTGGTATTTCATTTTATTTTCCTTCAAATTGTTTATCATAATTCATTTTTTTTTAAATATTATTAATAGAACAGTTATAATGAGTTGGGTATAAATTTAGTCCAGGAGTTGAGGGCCAAAACAGTTTCTGATTTGAAGAAAGTTTATTATCGTATAGGCTGAAAGAACTAATTTCATAGATCACAAATAGGATAGCCTGCCACCGCAGATCTGTTGCCATAATAATTTTATTGACAAATCGAATCGAAATTTGCAAACTTTTATCTATAAATAAAGCATCTTAAAATTTCGCGTTGAATGGATTTCTCAACGTTGAATTCGGTTGAGTCGTTTCGATAAAACAGATTATTGAATATTGGTAATTTAAATTTAAGGGTTACTTCAAATGAAAAATGTGTCATATAAATAATGTAAATCATCAAACCATGTGTAAAACTATTCAAAATTAAATGTCATATTTGAAGTTAATATCGGTAAAGTAGAACAAACAAGATCGGTATTTTTTACCATTTTGGTGGAAACTCTGATGTACCAACGTCTGTAACTTGAAAAAATTTACTCTTAATGCCTAACATTTTTAAAAATCTACCCCTTCACCTCAGAAAAAGAAATCTTAGAGTTACAAATACATGTTTTTGTTTTATTTTTACAATGTACTTTTTATTTCATGCTTATTTCATAATTTAGGAGCTTGTTTTATGCTAAATTTAATGCTTTGCGACTTTTATCTGAAACATTTTTCGCTTAGTATAGATATTGTAAGTTACAGATATTGGAACACGAACTCCCAAGAAAATGGTAAAATTTACACAGATTTCTGATGTTCGAATTTGGCTAAACCACTAAACCGATTTTAAGTTTAAATATGTCATTCTATTTGGAATAATATGACCTTTCAAGTTAAAGAGAAAACAATACTGTGTGATTTTTACAACTAGTCATTTGCCGGAAACCGAAAAAAAAAATACTAACATTTCACGGATTTTAGGTCAGTAAGCGATAAGAATACTTTCACGTTTTAATTAGTGTCTCCCGTGTAGGAGTTGACAACTCGTTTTACAAAGGATATTATAATCTACATCATTCATATCAATCATTTTTATTTTTAGTCGGAACGTGAGTGTAATTCATTTTTCCGCTAAAATGTCATTAGTTACTGTTGGTTGATAATCGGTTTTATAAAACGAGTTAACCGATTTTATTATAGTCTAAATTAGTTACCCCATTCAACGCGAAATTATGAACTCTGTTTGACCGTAAGTCATAAACGATGAAATATGAAGCTTTATAATCGTTATAATTGATGTTTATATTAATGATTTAATTATCATTATCATTATCATTAAATTTAATTGAAGTTTAAATTTAATGATAATGATAATTGTGTCCCGTACACTTAAAATGTAGTTGTTTGTTTTATCCTTCGTATATTTTTAGTTTTCCATTGATGGAAACGAAGACATATATTTCCCGTCATGTTAAACATTTTTTCGATTCCCGGCCGTGGTCGAATCTTTTATCTTCTAATTAAATAGTTTAAAAATTATAACTTAATTATTCAACCAACGACCATGAATATATAAAAAACATTTTTTCATTGATTGTTTCTTTAAAAAAATGTGTCTGGTGTCATAAGATTCTTCTGGGGCAGTCTAACAAAGACGAACTGGACACCTTGTACTTAGTTCGGTTTTAGAAACATTAAAAAAATTGGATTAGATGTATCTCGTTGTATTATCGTTTTTCAAGGAACAGTATATCCTTTTTTTATACTATCCGTAATCTGTTAAGTTTAAAACAACTAACCCATTATAAAAGTTTTAAAAACTGTCATAACTATTTTCTCCTTGGAGAATTGGTGAGTCTTAGATGATGGATTTGTGATGAAATGGTTTGCCAAAAAAAAAATCTTTAAAAAAGATAATGGTTTTAAAGCAGAGTTTATTCTATTGATGAGTATTAGATTTGAAATATCAAGATAGAAGAAGGCTTGATTTAAAAGTTGTTGTGCTATGCTTGTTATGTTAGTTCACTTCTTGGGCAATAGTTGACTTTGTGTCCGTCATATTCTTTAACCCTCGGAAGCTAAGATATAGAGTTGTGTAAGATGATGACTGCTTAAAAATCACGCGACTATTTTCATTTTCTGACCTTTCGAAAGATTTTAAACTTGTCATTGTTTATAGATGTGCTTGATGTAAACGATGTTTGGGGTTTGAATAATCTTTTAAAAGACTTTTATAATTTCATAATAATTAATAAGGTCATAATTTACGTTTGATCGGACATCATTGTTCGTGTTGGATAAGGCCTGGAATGTTCAATCTTGATATTATATTAACATTCGTTTTCCCTTCACCTTACCTCATTTAACATTATAAAAATTCTTTAAAAACTAGGTTTAGATATTTTATACAGACATCGGCTATAGTATAATTGCCGTTTGCTAAGTATAACTGCCGTTGCTCAAATTATGTTTTTATGTTTCCGTTAATATATCTGTATTATTAGAAGTACATTACTGTAGTGCTTGAACCATGGTTAAGTGTGAACGATGTGAATACCCTCTACATTTCATTTGTACCTTCTACCTGGTTGACTCACTAAAAATATCATCTCGATGGACAGGGAGGATAGACGAAGCTATTTCAGGATTAAAGCAAAGTGCAATGTCATCTGCAAATGTTGCTAGTAATGTTCGTTGTATCTTGGGTAATTCTGCCTCGTAAATGGTAACAAGGAATGGTCTAAGTACACTACCTCGTGGAACTCTCGTTCTTATTTGTTTTATGCTAGAATTTTCACTACCTACTTTTACAGTAGAGTGTCTGCTGGTCAAATAAGAAAATAGTACCAAATAGTGAACCAGAGAAAGCAAAATTTTGAGTTTGGAAAACACTCGTTCGTGCTGCCCTTATCAAAAGCTTGATTAATATCAAGAAACACGCAGGCACAATATTTTTTTATTTTATTATTTTTCTGAATCCGAACTGATGACTTGGGAGGATAGCATTCGATATTTTAAAGAAAATTAGACTATGAAGAAGAATTTTTAAAACAATTTGGAAAAGTGAGGAAGAAGACTAATAATAAGGCAATTAGGGATATATGCATTCTGGAGGTTTATTGGTTTCAATAAAAGTATAACTTAAAATGTAAAGTAAAATTTTTACGAACAAGCTATGTTAATTTTAATTTTACTGTTACCAGATGGAACAGCTCAATAACATCAGGTATTGAGTAGAGTAACAACTCTTGCGTTTCTCGTTTTCTTCCGTGTATAAAACTGAATAAAAAATAATCATAAAATTAATACTAGTCCTTATAATAGATATTTTTAGAAATTCATTTACAGTAGATCCTAAGTTAGTCAACCTTCTTTTTTTCATAGAACTCTAATGCAAATCTTGGAACTATTGCATCTAATATCAGTTGAAGAAGACATTAGACAAGAATGGTTTGGAACAGACCGTTCCAAAGGATGTTTATTGAAAATATTTAAAAAACAACTAGGACAATATTTCTCAAAATCAAAAAAAGACCCAAGAGAAAAAATCAAGACTGGCTTCGAAAAGTTGGCGTCTCTTTATATTGAGTTCTTCGAATTTTTTTTTTTTTTTTTAAATTGATTATTTCAATGCTTGACTGAATGATAAGGTTGTTGAAATTTATCAATTTATTTTTTAATATTTTTGACTTTTTTCTGCATTAATAAAATGGTTGAACGATCTAGTAGGCCGAGGTTGCACGAGTTAATAATTTGGCCGTGACGCTCTCCCTTATCAGTCATTAGTGTTATCACAAAAGGTTGTTGATGTTTGCAAATGGCTTAACAAACCTCAGCGCTCTGGCATTCGACAACACGCCGCTTTCCATTACTTCTCGCCTGTCACAATTATTATTATATATTAAATTATCAATACCTAAAATAAATTTAATGATGATAACATATAATTATGGTAGCAGGATGGCAGGAGGTAGGAGGTGGCTGGGTTCCACCCCTCCCCCACTCCAATCGGATGCCGGTCGGCTCTCAGTGGCTACACAGCCGTGCTCGTAGATGGTTAAGGCCGAACCAATCAAAACCCATGATCAAACCCGCGTTACGTGCCAATAGACGATAATTTCTTTGTGCCAAATACACTCATTTGTGATATTAGTGTTTAGTGATAGCTATTTAGAGAATTCGACATAAATGGTAATTTTTATTATTTATTTATTACCCATTATTCCTTTCCTTATTCTGTTAATATTAACCAAAGATATCATTCTTTAGACAGAAAATACTTAGCGACTTAGAAACCATTTAGAGTTACTTAGTTTTATGTTTAATTTGTGGGATTCGTCCTCTTTTTCCATCACACTATCTTAAAATAAGGGAAATTATATGTGTTACAATGTTACTGAATATTATATCTGTATCCCGGAGGTAAACAAAACTATGTCCATTTTTTTGGAATTCACTTTTCCTCTATAGATTTAAATACCATGAAAAATACTTACAGTTAATCTTTTCGTCCATAACAATGTGAACAACGTTCATTAAGTTGTCTCTACAAGTGATGAAAAACCAAAGTATTTATCCACGAAAGTATAAAGTAAATCGAAAATGATAAATTTAACTCAATAAACAATTGACGTGGTATTGTGTTTTTACTCCCGGGGTACTGGTATTAAATAAAAAACAATTCGTATTAATGTATTAATAAATATGTTTATTTAACTTTAATTTGTACATGTTAGCTAATATTGTTAAATACATTTATTTTAATCTCATACAGGTGGAAACATAAATCAAGCAATTATTTTAACGAACGAAAATAAATAATCCTTTATTGATTTTAGTCTATTCGTTTGCCTTCTGTTGGTATAATCGTATCTAGTATTGTTGTTGGTTATTTAATTTTTTAATCCAGATATATTGAATATTTTTTAGGGTTTTTTGGTTAAAGCCTATGAATTAAACATTAAAATGATTGGTTCTTCAAAAAACAAACAACGAAATCTGGATAGTTCATGTATATTAAATAATCAAGCGTGATAAAAACAATGCTAGTAATCTCAGTTTAAGAATTAAGAGGAGGCGGCTTATGATTTATGATGTTGCCTAATGATTTATGTTTTGGGTCTATCGACATTCAGAAAGTGGGATACCGAAACACTATTTTTTTCCTGAATAAAATATCAATGAATATTTTATCTTTCATAACATATTTTTAATTTTGAATACATTATGTTTCGCCTTAACTCCTGCCGCGGTCTGTCAATTACAACCAGGCTTACTTGAAGAAAAATAAATTTTTCATGCCTGTTTTAATTTATGCATTGCTGTAATTTTTTAATTTAAAAAAAAATCCTTCAAGTTTTTATTTATATGATTTGTAAAAAATAAATTTTTGTCATTAGTTGCTATCTTAATAACATATACGGTTTTATCTTTTTATGTAATGACGCTTTACGTTTTATACCTAAAATATATTCCCGGTTTGTTAGATTGGCAAATAATTTGTAAAACAATCAAGTATTAAAAATGCGCTTGATCAAAATTAATTCACAAAAAAGGATAGAACTCATATGTAATAATTAAAAAAAAAAAAGAATAATATTTCAATTTTATAATTGTAGTTTCTAACCGGACAGGAGACTTAATTGAATTATGTATCTAACACAACTGGAATGTCAGGATATAGCTTTTTTCATTTTCTTTTTTTTTCTTCTAGTTTTTCTTCATTTTCGCCCTTTCTAATAGAAATTAGGACTCGGCACAATTAAACTCTTGACTTTAATTTTTAAATAATTAATGATCTGAAGTTGCTACCTCCTTCCTGACTAGCTATTCCGAGTATTTCTGCTATTTTGTCCCTGTTTACAAATCAGCTTTTCCGGTTTAAAGGCCTAATACCTTTCTCGGTATTAGTAAGCTGTAAGAACATAATGATTCTCCATTAACAGTTTTTTTTTTTTTTTGGGGAATACTTGTTATTTGTTTTTATTTTTATTAGGAGAATGATCTTGTTGCCTTTATTTACTTGATTTGATGTTACCGTGGTATAAATGGACTATCATCACGTCCTTTCAGTAAAAATTCCTCCAAATTGGTTCCTGGGTACCAAGTACAATATTGTCGAGCATGTATGGAATACCAATATTTGCCGAGTATTTTCATCGTAATCAGGAGCTTAATTTCCTTTAATTTGTATATCGATCTATGACTTCAGCTAATATAATACAAGGATTTTTTTCTTGTGTTTTATCTATTTTAAATTTTTATTGAGTTAATTCTCATAATTACGTAATAATTTCGAACAGTTATTATTTTATTGCAATAACCATACATCATGACAAATATAATATTGGGAGGTAGTGTACTGTGACTTGTTCTTACCTTGAAGAGGTTTGCTGTCTCATCCAGTATTACTTCATTTCCCTCTTGCTGTACTTTATAAATTATTGAATAATTATTTATTTATTATTCTCTAATCAGCTTAATAACCGAAGTCGCAAAGTATTTCTGTTTTATAAACTCCGCTTACTTCCAGAATTTGAAACGTTATTACCCGTCCTTAGTTCAAGTTTATTAAATCTGATTATTTCTTGTGAAAACTTTTAGAAAGAAGAACTTTTAGTCTTGTGCGATCGATCGGTTCTCTTTTAATATTTAATTTATTTTCGTTTTTACCCTTGATGTATTTACTATTTAAGTCATTTGGCATTTCGCTTTTCATAGCAAAGCACGCGATGCTTTGTTCAATTTTCATGAGAAAACTCGGGAATGTCTGGTGACCTAATTATTTATTAAGATCTTAAAATATTGCTACTACTCACGCGTCTAGTACAACTGCAACTTTTGTAAAAATAAATTGTGTATTTCAAAAATAAATTAAGAATTAACAACTATAATTTGCGAATCGGAAAATTTTTTCTGTTTTTCAGATTCTTCTTCTATATATTAAGGGTTTAAATTGTTATTTTAAACACTGTTTGAAAACTGGAATTAGAATAGACAAAAAATGGAAATTTCTGTAAGTAGATTAAAATTTACTGACGTTCTCTGGTCAAAAAAAATATTTATTTTTGTTTTGGGAAGCATGATTCATTTTATTCACCAATTAGCTAACGGTGTCATGATTGTAAAAATTAGGCCCTTTTTATTAGGAAACTACATTTTAATGCTTGTAAATATCATTATTTATTTTAAATCTAAATTTTTTTTAACATTTTGACATATAGAAGTCCGGGCCTTATGTTTCACTCTTAGATATAAAAAAGATCGATGTCCAGAATTTTGTCATATGGATTTACTTTAAGAAAGAATTAGGAGTGGAATATTATTGTAATTTTATCTGTAGGGTATTATGTAATTTTCAAGGGGTTATTGTTATCACAAAATTAAAAATTATGGTTGGAAACCAGTTAACTTATATTCTTATCTCTTTTTTGCTGTTTATTTTATTTAAGAGGCTTGCATTTATTTTATTTTAGTTCTTTAATTTCTATACCAACCTTGTTCTAAACTAGCCAGACAAAGGGCTCTGGGTCTGTACATATATTGTTATTCTTAGGGGACAAGATGTTACAGAATAAAAATACTTTCTTTCTTTCTTTCAAAATTAGTCAAATCCAATAGCTGATGATAAAAGTTATTGTAATAGAATGGTTGGGGATGCGGTCAAATAAAACAACACAGTATGTGATGTGCAATAGCCGATATTATGCCGACGTTTTGGCACTTCAGATCTTTATCAGGGCTAGAAGAATTATAAGTTCCCATTGAGTTGTTATCTAAAATTTTGTAATTTATGTCCGTTTTTTCCAGGATAATACAGACAATATATCAAATTAAAATATTGCACCTCACCTAACTTCAGCATTTACTTGCAACTTTGCTTAGTTTTACACGCATTAAGGATTTTGAAACTATAGATATCTCTTTATTAACATTTCTTAATTTTAGTTGCTATTACATTTTTAAGTACTTGTTGTTTTGATGTTCATGGGGGGATGATGTTAGGAAGTTAACGGACAAATAGACTGTTCTGCCGGAAGGTGAGGAAATGGACAATTTCCTTGCAAAAATCTTCGAACTAATTCTTGCAGATTCAGGGGAAAAAATGAAAAATAATAATGGAAATAACTTAAATTTTTTTGCCGGGGAGAGTGCTCAGAGGGGTTTTACCATTTATCTAAAAAAATTACTGCGTTGACGCTATTTTTAACTGTTACCGGAATCATGATTAAAATATTCGGCGCCAGGTTAGCTGGCTCCTTTATTTAAGATTTCCTTGTGAAAATCTCGTTAGACCATAAAGCTTTCGTAATCGTAGCCATTTTACTGGGTTGTTGAACATGGAATATGTAATTATCTCTATTTTCCTTGTTTCAAACGATTGAGTTCAAAGCTTTACTATCTGTGATAATTATTGATGACTATCACAACTATTATCGATACTTATTAAACGTGATATTATAGTCTCTATTAAGTCTATTATTTAATGAAGCATTTTTGTATTTGAAGGTTACTTGTCTAAAGCTCGTCAAATGACTGTACTTAAAGATGCATATTTATGTATTATTATTAATTTCACCGGAATTGGGCCCTACAATATAAAGCTTCCTTGAGCTATTAACATATAATTATTGATTATGAGATCAATTTGTATAACTCTAATTAATTGTATGTAAACTGATTGTATGATAATTTTTCTTTGTAAGCTAGCCTTAATTAACACATGTATCATTATAATGTTCTATGTTATCCAATAATTAATAAATGCATGAGTATCGGTGCTTCAGTCGTCTATGGTTTACTTAGATCATGGACCGAGGTTTTATGGTTTGGTGGTTGGATTTGTAACCATAGGACTGAGGAAAATGGTTGCATATAATGAATAGTTCATTATGTTATATTATTTGTAAAGGATGCCACGTGTTTCTATCATAAGATTATTTTTTATCTGCCTATTGCCGAAATTTTTGACTTAAATGTTTTCTATGATTCTGACCCTCCTATGCGAATATATTTAAGTATATAATCATATTTATTTATAAAGTTATATTAATTTAAGTATATAAACAGGCGAAATAATCATCTAATAGGCTTTAAAATTTAACTCTTACTAATTTTGCTTGTGACGATGTTTTTCCTTTATTATTATTCCTTTATATTAAATATTCTCCATTTCCTCATATTTTATATAAAAACATTATCTTCTCATATATATATATATATATATATATATATATATATATATATATATATATATATATATCTTTGAATATTAAATTTATTTCATGTCAATAAAAAAACAAAAGAAAAAGTATTATATTGTTTAGTTAATTTATTTGAATTTCATTAGACACAATTATTTTTTAAACTCACTATGGTTGTTGAATGGTTTTTTTTCATTGGTTACAATAAGAGTGTATAACATATTATGTGGCTTCAAGTCTCAAATATTTTTTTTTTGTTTGTTTTATATTAAATTAATTATATACTATTAGGATGATCTGGTTACTCATTAATATAAAATTACTAACATTGAAATAAGTAACTCAAATTTAGATAGAAAAAAATATTTTTACTTATTATATTAAGAGGGGGAAAAAAAATCAATTCGCAACTTCCATAAGTTTCTAAGAATCTTATGGCCTTTTTATGCCTGCTAATACTTCTGTCGTTTATTTATACTAATATTTTTTCCATTATTAAAAATATTATTTTGCAGTTATCAAGATGCAATTTTCCTCTTTTTCGGAAACTGGGACGTTGCACGGATGTTTGAGCGATTAGAAACGGCCGCCTTTTGTTCAAGGAGCACTGTTAGAGGAATGACCTCATTAAATTCTGAAACAATCCTCTTAATTTTTTTAAAACCTTTTCTGATCTTCCTTTTAACGCAGTTGTTTAAAATTTTTAAATTGTCGAAGTGAATCGATTACCAATCTCGATCCATTTATTCGTCATTTTTGTAATTCATTAATCTTTTTTCTTTTTGCTTCTTTTATATGATTGAATTATGTTTGAGTTAAGGCCAACAATATTCGATAGCAATTTGTCAGTTAAGGTATTTCATAGAATTTTATGAACAAAATATGTATAACGCGGATTTAGCTTTTTTTTCTTCATTATTTATTCCTATTATCTTTTCTTACGCATCTGAATAAGTGTTTTATGTAACTCCTAAGCAGTTACGAGCCTCTTTATGCTGATTCCATTATAATAATTTTTCTCGTATTTTTTTCCTCCATAAGCAGTCTACTGCGTTCGTCAATCTTGGTAGCTCAATTCATTCAGTCCTTGTTAGAATTTTTATCATTTCCGCAACATTGATGAGGATGAATCGACGTTTCTCTATCTGCACGTTATGACTTGTCATCATGTTTTTCATTTATTTAATAAATTTTGCTTAATCTTTTCTTATTTTTTACAATTTTTCTTTCTGTAACTGTTTTTTGAGGAACTTGCATTGCGTTAGTTAGTTACATATTCTTAATTGAATGTTCTTTGTATTCAATTGATGCTAAGTTATTAATTACCAATAATATGGTCTAACATCGTGGTTTCAGAACACAATTGCGTTGGAGAATTAAATCTCTTTTAGCTGCATCATTATTTTTCGAGATAAAACAGATCATTCGGTGACAACCATTGCTTTTATCTAAATCTTTATCTTAGAGTTTTTTTCTAGGGTAATTTTGATCAACGTTTAATTTCACATTGAATTATATTGACCGTTATTGCAGTTCCACAATTAATGAATCAGAAAAATGAATTACTGGACTGAAGTCTTTGTTCGATCTGCCAATCTTTGGAAGTTTGAACCCTGGTTATCATGAAAGAGATATACGAAAAACTACTACATTCATTGTTGATTGCTCCTTAAATAAAGGTCTTTTTAAATCATTCGATTCAGATAAAGACCCTATTTTTATTAAGCCTCCTACGATTTAAATTAAAGTATTCCGCCCGTCATGTAGGTACTAAAATCATTATTGAAAGCTGAAGAAATACGCATAATTAAAACAAAGAAAATATATATGAATTTTCGTTTCAATCATGAAAGTTGCAAATAAACTCTAATTTACGTATCCTAAAATGTCATAAAAGGTAGGAAATATCATAACCTCTCGAAGCGATGTACCAGAGGAATCTAATGTAGTAGAATGATTTATTACTTATGATGTAAGAGGCAAGTCGTGCTTAATACGCAATAATTTAACTGGAGCTATAAGTTTTCTATTAAACTTCGACTACTATAATTTATTGATAATAAAAGACTATTTCACTCAGGGGTCACCTGTGGTGTAGTGGTTAGCATGGCAACCTACAATACCAAAGGTCTCGGGTTAGCGTCCCGCGGTGGCCATAGGATTTTTCGAAGTAAAAAATCCTTTAATAAAAAGAGTAAAAAATCCTTAGCTATGCCGTCCCTTGGATAGGACGTAAAATGGAGTTCCCTAGTTCGTGCGATGTCGGGTACTCGTTAAAGATCCCTATCCTAATTATACCTCGATAGGCAAAATATAGGACTCCCACTGCAGGATCCTCCGATTACCCTTAGTAGCTTAAAGGGAAGTTAAACAAACAAACTATTTCTCTCGTCTTGTTTAAGAATTTCTGAAATAAGCAATTAAGTTATGTGTACACGTTTCTGTAAATATTTGTATGAGAATTTATCTGAAATTAGCTTATTGCTTTTTTTTGTATATTTTAAAGTTGAAGTTGACAAATAATGTGCTGAAAGTATTTAAAACTAGAAATAATAATAAATATCGGGAATAAGTATCGGGACCATCTTCCTTTAAAACACCTCGCGGAATTGTTGGCGGAAGAGGAGAGGAAGATTTTTTTTTCTTTTTTGAGGCGCCGGGATGCTTACCCCCTCCCCCGGTTAGGTGAGACCCGTCAGCCTACTGGAGGCGACTCACACCGACCGGGCTAGGAGTGATGTGCCTTCCCCGTGTATCCCATCGAAAATCGTAGTGTGGTTTTCCAGGACATCAGTAACCGCCCGGAGGTTTGGTTCAAGGACGGTATGCTTCAGGGAAAGAAATATAGGTCCTCCGGGCCTGCTGACTCTGGGCTCTGGGTAATAAAAAACGATCAATATAAAACTTATTATTTGTCGACCGGAGCAGTCATTGTTGTGTTATAAGATTCTGAAAATTTATTTTTACACGAAAAGTTGTTTGGGTTTGGGATTTAAAACAAGATTGTGAAATTAAAAAGAAAAATCCCTTTTTAATATTTGAAAATAAGATTAAAAAATAGTTTTATGCCTTTCATACTTTGAAGCGTAGTTTTATTTTATAGAATATAACAGAATAATGTTTTTATTTAATTATTATACTTTAGCAAAAATTAATATCAATAAAACATTCTTAGGGCTTGATCTCTAGACCGTATTGGTTTATGATATTTTTAGAATACAGAATATTATCAAAGCTTCACTCCAACAATTTAAAGAATATACACATCTAAATAGAAACAATCCTTATTTTTCACAGATGTAATTAATTAAACTTATTACTAGTTTCTTAAAAATTTTATTAATATTTTCTTTTATTATATGTATATAAATATATATATATATATGTGTGTTTGTGTTTTAAATAACAAAAAACTGAATTTACCAAGGGAGAAAGTACTGTTTCCTTTTGTCAATCGTTGACCTTAGGCAAGGTCGATCAACAATTCCTGGATGTATTGTGATTTAAAATAAAAGGAAGGCTACAATACCTCTGTGTTATTTTGTCAACACTGGATGGAGTTCCCTGATAAGAATCTTGTCCTGTTGTCAAAGAATCATGACCCTCATTGAATATAAACAATTAATTGATTAATCACCTCTGTGTTACTTACTTTAGTGTTGGCTTTAAAAGAGTTAGCTTTAAAAAACAAAAAAACAGATTCAATTAAGATAATGTTCACTATCTATAAATATAAAAAAAACTTTATTTCATAGTTGATTCCAAAGTCGAAAAATATTCCAATATTCTATTGGATTAATATTCCATATTTTACAGATAAGTGAAATGAGTTATTGGAGAATGTACTTTTATTTGCTCCATTACTCCCTATATAGTAATCTTAAAATCTGTTCAAAATATTTGGAATCTGTCAAAGCTGTCGTGCTCTGATCATTCTAATACATTATGTTGTATTAGAAGATAATGCTTTTATTCAAGTATTTCCATGTTTATTGCTCGGATCTAAAGCCGATGTGAAAATGTCTTGTAGTAAACATTAATAAATGTTGAATTAAGTACAGTTTTTGTTTTTTTTCTTGTTTAGTTTAAAGTTTCATAATTTGAGTATCTAAACTTTGATTTTTAGAAAGATTTACATACTACTCTCCCTTACTCTAAATTGCTATGAAGATATAATTTGTGGGATTAGTAAACAAACATTTGTAACATCATGGTTTTGTACGAACTTGTTTATTTTTTTCCGTATATTGGTCGTATATATAAAATTGTATATAGAAACTAATATTTTTCATATTTAGTTTTAGATGGACCGTAGGGTAATTTTACAATTAAATGTTTAGTAAATTATATCAAATTAAATATAAATATATATATATATATATATATATATATATATATATATATATATATATATATATATATATATATATATATATATATATCATATCAAATTAAGACACACATATTATACTAGCTGTATATTCCGGTTTCACCCGTGGAATATCAATTTTCTATCTTCAAAATCTGAAGATATGTGACTTTTTTCGACTCAAACGGTGGATTTCGTAAAAAACCAATGTAAAGCGAGATCATAACGATTTTTATAAGAATAAAAAATATACCTAGAGATTGTCTGAAGTTCTGCAATTTTAATGTGGACAGGTGTTCACACCTGGTATCAAAGAACCACTGAGCGAAATTTGGAGAATTTAGGACAAACGGTATGGATTTCTATAAAGAACAAACAAACTGAATTTCATTTTTATTTATATAGATTAATTATAAGACAGGTGAGATTCTCCGAAACAAAAACAAAATATTTATTTTAACAATTAAAAAAAAAATACAAGTACAAAATAATAAAATTTAGTCGTCTATAAAAAAAATGAAAATCCCACATTTTATCATATGTCAAACAAGTTTATACAACTCAAAAAATTCTCTCTAAGAATCTACTAACAAAATTTATCAGAACATCTTAAGAATATTAAATGATGCTTATACTTTTTTATTCTATTAATCCGGCAAAAGATTTGGGTAATACACTTTTTTTCTTACATATATATATATATATATATATATATATATATATATATATATATATATATATATATATATATATATATGAACCCTTCAAGATGGTTTTTGGTTTTTTTGTTATAATTGAACTTAAAAACTTTTTTACTCTTACATTCTGTGCATAATAGTTTATTACGCAATGGACAATGGTAACATGTGAAGGTTTAGAAATAAATCAAAGTTTCTTGATATCAAATTTCGCAAATTGTTAACACGAGTACCTTATTGATATTTGTTTTCTATATCTCTTTCACCTTTTTATTTTTTTTTCTAACTTAAAAATAAGCTATGATACCCTTAGGATGTGGTTAACACAGTCAGAGGTGAAATGATAGACTCCCCGGTGTGTAGAAAGTGTGAATTCCGAAGGATGAATGGAAGGAAGGTGACTTGAACTATCCTAGTCTAGGACATAAGCTACTGTATTGGTGCTTATTGATAATTTAGAGCATGTGATTTGGAATGATAAAATTATTTTATTATTGTTATAACTAATAATTTTTTAATATTAGAACCTTATTATAACCGTGTTATTTTAGCTTGTTTTATTAAGAATATTTTCGGTTTTCGTTCTTGTCCAAGTAATTTTTTAAGATTTTCAACTAGATTAGATAAAGTTATCAAGATTGCATTTAATGCTACTCCGTTTTTTGTTTTTTTAAATTATTTATTTATTACAAATATTTTTACTTGGACTTGCTTTAATTAAATCCAAAATATGTGATCTCTTTAATGTGCAATATTTATCAAAGACTTGATCTGATAGCAGTTAGCATTCACAAGCTCACGTCATTCACATCAAACATTGCTGTTGTGTATCATTCTCCGGTATATTAGGTTAAAAATTTTTTTTACTAAAATAGAAGGAAAAGATAACTATAATATTCAAAAAATTGAATGTATTTTTACTTTCACTTACCTATATATGAAATATATAGTAAGTGGAAGTATTGCGATCGTGAAAAAATTCGACTTCCGGTTTTCAACGGAAATACACGTTTTGGGGTCCCCTGAGTCGAAATGACCAAGTCCCGCGAAATGGTCTGTGTGTGTGTGTGTGTGTGTGTGTATGTGAACAGACTAGCTCAAAAACTATAAACCGTGCGATCCTGAAATTGGGTATTTAGTGTAGGTATATGCCCGAGATGTGACAGCATAAATTTCATCAAAATTACTTAAAGGGAGTGGGTACTTTACTTAATAACTTTTTAGGGTTTTTTCGATTTTCTCAAAAAAGGCTCTAACGATTTTGATTAAACTGAGTATTCCATCTATTTATATGACTGTAAAAATTTCATCAAAATTGATTAACCGGAGGGGGGACTTTACTTAATAAATTTTGTAACATTTTCACGTGTTTTTTTTATTTTCTCAAAAACGGCTCTAACGATTTTGATTAAACTGAGTATTCCATCTATTTATATGCCCGAGATATGACTGTAAAAATTTCATCAAAATTGATTAACCGGAGGGGGGACTTCACTTAATAAATTTTGTAACATTTTCACGTGTTTTTTTTATTTACTCTAAATCGGCTTTAACGAATTTGATCAAACTGGGTATTTGATGTATTTATATGCCCGAGATATGACTGTAAAAATTTCATCAAAAGTGATTAACCGGAGGGGGGACTTAACTTAATAAATTTTGTAACATTTTCTCGTGTTTTTTTGATTTTCTCAAAAACGGCTCAAACGATTTTGATTAAACTTAGTATTTGATCTATTTATATGCCCGAGACATGTCTGTAAAAATTTCATCAAAATTGATCAACCGCAGGGAGCACTTTACTTAATAAATTTTGTATCATTTTTACGTGCTTTTTTTATTTACTCAAAAACGGCTTTCACGATTGTGACCAAACTGGGTATTTGATGTATGTATATGCCAAATATGTGATAGCCAACATTTCATCAAAATTGATCTACCGAAGGGAAGACTTTACTTAATAAATTTTGTATCATTTTCACGGGGTTTTTTATTTACTCAAAAACGGCTTTAACGATTAATAAAAATAAGATATGAATGTAGAAAAATGTGTGATTTTGGGAAATGACATTTAACAAAACACGTCAATTTCTTATCTAAGTAAGTTGGTAAGTGAAAGTTGTGTGTTGCGCGCACGCACCAGATTTTTTTTAATTATGTTATATTGGCCTATTATTTTTAACCCTATTATTCATGTTAATGGTGGATTGTTGAATGCTGAAGAAACTCCTAGGGAACTGGAATCAAAAGGATTTCCCTGGAGCATATTCGGTTCCTATAAAGTTTATTCGCTACCTTGCTTTTTATCTGGTTAGAAAAAAACTTTACGGAAACTACACGTGCTGTATCAATATTCCTGTGTTGTGTCAATATCGTATTGCTGTGTCATATCAAAATGAAAAATAATTTAGCAAACACCACTCTCGTTCTACGACTGTGTTACTGCCCTTTATTATGCTCTGAGAGTTAACGTTATTCTGATATGGCGCTTTGAATAAGTTATGAGAAAGATTTAGATCGTCACAATTTTCAAATAAAAAGATGGAATTATTTGTTTGATAAATTATTATGCACATGCAAGTGCAAAGATTTTTTACTTCATCTCAATTTATGCTTCCCTTCCTTCTCTTGGGCTATACGGGTTTTCCCGGGCCAGAGGATGGAGGGATTAATGCCAAAGTATTACTGAATTTCCCCTGGCTCCGGATTTTGAACGGACTATATTTGTTTTACTTATCATCTGTGTCCATGACAACGCGTATTTTCTAACGCTTTAGCCAACCCCGTCATCCTGCCATCCGATGCTTTTAAACTTCGCTTCTTATCCTGAGTAGACTGAAAAAATAAAATAAAAAAAACAATACGAACATATAAGTTTTGAACGGTTTAGAAATTAAATAACAATCATAATCGGAAAATGAAAATCAATCATGATTTTAAAGTTTCAAGTTTTTAATTAATTAAAAATAGTTAACAAATTGAAATAATTCAAAAAGGTTAATTAAAAAAAAAATGTAATATATATTTAGTGTTTCACGTTGTAGTGGATTATTTTCAAACTTCTACATCTTTGTTTTATAGAGTTTATCTTATTTTTGTTTTAAATTACTTATTAATTTCACTTACCTATATATGAAATATATAGTAAGTGGAAGTATTGCGATCGTGAAAATTTTCGACTTCCGGTTTTCAACGGAAATACACGTTTTGGGGTCCCCTGAGTCCAAATGACCAAGTCCCGCGAAATGGTCTGTGTGTGTGTGTGTGTGTGTGTCTGTGTGTGTGTGTGTGTGAACAGACTAGCTCAAAAACTATAAACCGTGCGAACCTGAAATTGGGTATTTAGAGTATGTATATGCCCGCGATGTGACAGCAAAAATTTCATCAAATTTGCTCAAAGGGAGGGGGTACTTTATTTAATAACTTTTTAAGTTCTTTTCGATTTTCTCAAAAACGGCTCTAACGATTTTGATTAAACTTAGTATTTGATCTATTCATATGCCCCAGATATGACTGTAAAAATTTCATCAAAATTGATTAACCGGAGGGGGGACTTTACTTAATAAATTTTGTACCATTTTCACGTGTTTTTTTTATTTACTCAAAAACGGTTTTAACGATTTTGATCAAACTTGGTATTTGATGTATTTACATGCCAGAGATATGACTGTAAAAATTTCATCAAAATTGATCAACCGGAGGGGGGACTTTACTTAATAAATTTTGTATCATTTTCACGTGTTTTTTTTATTTACTCAAAAACGGTTTTAACGATTTTGATCAAACTTGGCATTTGATGTATATATATGCCAAAGATGTGATAGTCAACATTCATCAAAATTGGTCAAACGGAGGGGGCACTTTATTTCATAATTTTTTTTCAATTTTTACCTTTTTGATCGATGATCTCAAAAACGGCTTTAACGATTTTTATCAAATTCCTTATGTTTAATGAAAATTAGTTGTTATTTATTACCAGGTAAGCTTTATCATTATTAAAATGTTCTGAGAGGGCTTAAATGGGAAAGGGGCCTTTTTTGTTTTCCTATAAAGTACCTTTGTTTTAGTTTATATTGAGAAATTAACTGTCTGTCATCACACCTAAAAATAAGGAATGGCTAAATATGATATATGAAGAAAATCAAGTAAACATATACAGGAGAAAAAAAGAAAAATAATCCGTCAACTCATAAAACACCTTGAGCTCACGCATCCGCCGTACGTCTTTAATGACAAACCAATGCGTTATTATTACCTATAGATGTTCTGTTCATTTGAGAAGTGGCAATTAACAAAA
The DNA here is from genome assembly GCA_911387785.2 of Aelia acuminata. Taxonomy (NCBI): domain Eukaryota; kingdom Metazoa; phylum Arthropoda; class Insecta; order Hemiptera; family Pentatomidae; genus Aelia; species Aelia acuminata. The sequence continues at coordinate 86,132,214 of OU426982.1, read as the reverse complement.
CGCATTAAGTTCTAATCTAAGTAAGTTGGTAAGTGAAAGTTGTGTGTTGCGCGCACGCACCAGATTTTTTTTTACTTTCACTTACCTTTATATGAAATATATAGTAAGTGGGAGTATTGCGATCGTGAAAATTTTCGACTTCCGGTTTTCAACGGAAATACACGTTTTGGGACCCCCTGAGTCGAAATAACCAAGTCCCGCGAAATGGTCTGTGTGTGTGTCTGTGTGTGAGTGTGTGTGTGTGTGTATGTGAACAGACTAGCTCAAAAACTATAAACCGTGGGAACCTGAAATTGGGTATTTAGTGTAGGTATATGTCCGCGATGTGACAGCAAAAATTTCATCAAAATTGCTCAAAGGGAGGGGGTACTTTATTTAATAACTTTTACGTTTTTTTCGATTTTCTCAAAAACGGCTCTAACGATTTTGATTAAACTGAGTATTTGATCAATTTATATGCCCGAAATATGACTGTAAAAATTTCATCAAAATTGATTAACCGGAGGGGGGACTTTACTTAATAAATTTTGTATCATTTTCACGTGTTTTTTTTATTTACTCAAAAACGGTTTTAACGATTTTGATCAAACTTGGTATTTGATGTATTTATATGCCCGAGATGTGACTGTAAAAATTTCATCAAAATTGATCTACCTGAGGGGGGACTTTATTTCATAATTTTTGTACGATTTTCACATGTTTTTTTTATTTACTCAAAAACGGTTTTAACGATTTTGATCAAACTTGGTATTTGATGTATTTATATGCCCGAGATATGACTGTAAAAATTTCATCAAAATTGATCTACGGGAGGGGGGACTTTACTTATTAAATTTTGTATCATTTTCACAGGTTTTTTTATTTACTCAAAAACGGCTTTAACGATTAACAAAAATAAGATATGAATGTAGAAAAATGTGTGACTTTGGGAAATGATTATTAGTAAAACACGTCAATTTCTAATCTAAGTAAGTTGGTAAGTGAAAGTTGTGTGTTGCGCGCACGCACCAGATTTTTTATTTCATAAATGCTTACTTTGAAGTAAGTTTTCTTCTTTCCTTATAGAATGTCTCTAGAAATAAAATTATGATTATTTTTGTTTTATTCGGTTTAACTAAAAAGTTCTGGTTTTCTGGAAAGGGTAGATTTCATTCCTGTTAATCTATTGTTCCAAGGACGCCCGCTGGCCGTTTAAGTGGATTTAATTTTTATTTTTAAACTTCGGCTTCACTACCGCTTGAAGTTTGTTATATATTTCAGTCCCGTAATGGAAGTTTGAAAGTGCGCTGTATTTTTACGGGGCTTAGTTGTTTGTAACTTGCTTGCTCTAGGCACATCTGTGGTCCTCTGGGCCTAATCCTTTTGTTGTTGAAGTCGTAATTACATAGGGGTTGGTTTATTTCGGTTTTTCGTTTCGAGGGGTCATAAAGTCTGTAGATAGATGTTGTAAGCCCAGGTATAATGTATTAGTTATATATAGGATATAGTCCATTGTATAACCAGATCAAGATATTTGCCGAGCAATGATGATTTAATTTCTTGAAAATTGTGGATGACTAAAACAAAATATTGAACACTTTGCAGAAAAATTAAAAAATTAAGTATCTGTTCTATATATCCGACTGTTCTGTATGTACAAATAAGAATGCTATGACATCTAGTTTAGATAAGTTAATTCAGGATTTTTATTTTTAAAAAATAACTGATTAATTAACATTTTTCTGAAATATGTTTTATGTAAAAATAGAAGACCTAAAACTCGATTAAAATTACCAAAAAAAAAAAAAAAGAAAGAAAAGAATTTTCAACAATAAGTAAAAGGATACTTTAAATTATTCAATAATTTAAGGGGTGAGATTTTAAGTAAAATAATACAAAATTTATGACGCGTTTGTTGTATATAACAACTGTATATATTTCTTGATACAAAAGGAAAATAATTAATTTTTTTATTATTATTAATAATAAATATAACAATTAATGATAAATATAATAAATTTATTAAATATGGAAATATTTTACTATTCTCTCATGTCATAGAGCTCGTCTGTCCTCTTATATGGTTTGAATCACAAGTAAGCAACATTTAGAAAAGGTTTACTCTGAAGATTTTATAATGTTTAATATACAACATCATAGCAAATAAAACATGCTTAATTTCTTTTTCAGTTTTATGTAAGATAATATAACCTACTGAAATAATATGGATGTGTCTTTTCACGTAACTTATTAGTTCTTTACATTTTTTGATAAAGAATGTAGAGATTTCCAAATTAGTGTTTGGAATGCTAAATTAGCTTGCAATCTGGCAAATATTAAAAGAAATTATTTTGAAACAATAAATATATAACTGATCAGCGTAAAAAAAAATCGACTCTCGTTTTCATTTATTTCCGAGTTCCTGGCATGCCAAATCAATATATATTATAAAGCAAAGTGTACAATGTGCGGCCGATAAGGCTCAAAAACCACTTCACGTACAACCAAGAATGTTATGTCGTCGTGTGGCCATATGACCCCTAACGGAGAAGAAGGTTTCCATTTTTCTCTTAAGGGTGTAAAATTAAAGAGAAAAGGACTGGAATTTTAAGCCTATTTATGTAATTAGCCTACCTGAGAACGACACACTAGTTCGTGAATGAAAAATTAAGTTCGAGCTCCAGAGTACCAGGAAGCGGTAGGGCGTGTTTCACTCAATGTTTATTGTTCATTCATCCAGTTCAGTTTGTAAAGGTTATATATTTTTTCACCTGTACTTATTAAATTACTAAAAAAGTAAGCGAATATAATTAGTTTGTTTGTTTTTGATTTAAATAACATTTAACATTTAACATTTAAATAACATATACTTAGGTAAATTTAATGCAATATGAGTGAACATGTGTTAGTAGTACAGTGAGCGAATAAAAACATACATAAAAGAAAAAATCTGGTGCGTGCGCGCAACACACAACTTTCACTTACCAACTTACTTAGATTAGAAATTGACGTGTTTTGCTAATAATCATTTCCCAAAGTCACACATTTTTCTACATTCATATCTTATTTTTGTTAATCGTTAAAGCCGTTTTTGAGTAAATAAAAAAACCTGTGAAAATGATACAAAATTTATTAAGTAAAGTCCCCCCTCCCGTAGATCAATTTTGATGAAATTTTTACAGTCATATCTCGGGCATATAAATACATCAAATACCAAGTTTGATCAAAATCGTTAAAACCGTTTTTGAGTAAATAAAAAAAAAATGTGAAAATGGTACAAAATTTATTAAGTAAAGTCGCCCCTCCCGTAGATCAATTTTGATGAAATTTTTACAGTCACATCTCGGGCATATAGATACATCAAATACCAAGTTTGATCAAAATCGTTAAAACCGTTTTTGAGTAAATAAAAAAAACAAGTGAAAATGATACAAAATTTATTAAGTAAAGTCCCCCCTCCGGTTAATCAATTTTGATGAAATTTTTACAGTCATATTTCGGGCATATAAATTGATCAAATACTCAGTTTAATCAAAATCGTTAGAGCCGTTTTTGAGAAAATCGAAAAAAACGTAAAAAATTATTAAATAAAGTACCCCCTCCCTTTGAGCAATTTTGATGAAATGTTTGCTGTCACATCGCGGGCATATACCTACACTAAATACCCAATTTCAGGTTCTCACGGTTTATAGTTTTTGAGCTAGTCTGTTCACATACACACACACACACAGACCATTTCGCGGGACTTGGTTATTTCGACTCAGGGGGTCCCAAAACGTGTATTTCCGTTGAAAACCGGAAGTCGAAAATTTTCACGATCGCAATACTTCCACTTACTATATATTTCATATATAGGTAAGTGAAAGTAAAAATGAGGGATAAATTGACTGACTATAAATCGAAAATAAAAATTTTGAAGTGTTCTTATTTTATTTATGAAAAAGTTGGTTTGATTACCATTCCATTTAATATTTCATGAAATTTTGGTTTTCACTTTGTAATAGTAGTATGATTCCAGATCTGCAGAAACCGCTCAAAATACTGGGGCATATCTTAAGGGAGTTTGAAATGGAAGAAAGGTCTTAAAAAAAGTTTCTATGAATCTTCGGTAGTTTCTATACTTCTGGATCTATTAAGACCATCACAGTAGACGGCGCTTAAGTTTTACTCAAAATATAATTTTTTTAACTGATATGTCAGATTTTTCTACTATAATCTAATAACTTATTATCTGCTGACTGCTTAGAATGGGCTTATAGGATTCAAAATCACAGAAACCATTAAAAACGATGCATAACTCGACAAAATTTAATTCTTCATTCACCATTTTCAACCCCCTGTAAAGTATATAGGGTTCCTTATTTGGGCGGACTTTGCAGATCTCGAATCTTAATATTGATACCAAGTTAAAACTGAAGTTTCAAGAAGGTGCCAATTTTTTTCTCTATTTCCTTTAATTTTAAAGTTTTTCTGTTATTAAAACTACCACACCATTACCGGAGCGAAGCCGGGCACCCTAGCTAGTTATATATAATTAAAGTTCTTTTAAGGAATACGTATCGGAGAAAATGACATAAGTTCAGAGTATTTCTTAGCAGTGGTGCTACAGTAAGTTTTTCTGTTTGGCTTTCCATAAATTTAAGATTTGTGAAGTTTTATTCTCATTTTGTATTCCTCTTTCCATGTTTTAGAAATGAAATGTATTCGAAAAGAATAAATAATGAAATAAGGAAAAAAATTCTTTACGTTTGTACTACACTTGACGTTAAGAATTCGGTCTGAATGAATGAATTCTTTACATGTAAAGAATCAACTAAAGAGTAGTTATTATTTACGTGGCACATTCATAATGTAGACTAGCTTCAGGAAAAACTGTATCAATACATAAAAATCATTCAACAGTTGGCTTACTAGTGAACACGTTTTGCTATATTTTTTTAAAAATCATTATGTTTTTTTAGTATGGGAAAATGTTGTACCTACATTAAGGACATCTCATAATTCTGTTCTAAGAGATGGACCTCAAAACCCGAATACTAAAACTGGAAAATTTTGACTTAATATGTTCCAGCTGTAAGTCGACGACTTTTTTACTGAAATCATGAATTCAGACGATTTTAAGAAATTTATTGTGTTTTAAAAGAGTTATCCGTCGATACTTTTAGTCCTCTGTTTTGGTCCAGGCCATGCTTTGTTTATGGGAGTCAATAAACAACTCTTGTTTTATTAGTACGCCATACTTTTTTAATGATTCACCGACCTATAAAAGGAATCTACTATAGTAATCTTTTCTGTGTTTAATCAGTTGGGAGATACCCAATATCATCATACGCTTCTACCTTTGCTCAAAACATTGAAATTTCTCTTCCTCCATGTTTTGGTTTTCTCTTGTGTGCTTGAAATTCCATTATAGCTGCTTTTTTTTTTTTTTTTTTTCTTTTTTTTTCTGATACCAAACATTTCGAAATCTTTTTGAATGCTTTGATTTTTCTGATATGAATCAATATCTTAGGGATCTTTGCCCGAAATCGGGTTGTGGGAGAGAATCCTGAGAATTGGTTGTTTTTGAACCGTTGGTTGTCCAAGTGTTAGGGCTGCGGACGTGCCCTAGCGGATAGGCAGTTATGTACAACACCTTTGAGATCTTTATCGCTACACGATTCCTTTGGTAATTGATCACGCTCTCATCAATATCGCCTATTGTTAATTATCCTTAGTGCAAAATATATGTTTGGCTGTGCCTTAGGGGTATACAATGATAATGGGATCATCACGAAGGTACCGTACATGCGTTGGTCTCACCTCTTCATTTGGTGTACTGCTTATACAATCATTTTGAGAATACAGTTTTAACGTAAATAACTATAACCTGACTTACATGTGTTAGTCGGTAATAGCTTTGGGTGGGAGGGGGAGAGAGAATCATTAATTTTTTCAGATTTATCCGTTATCTGATCATTTCGAACACTGCTTAGCATACTTATTTGAATAAATATTTTAATATCTAATAACGTTTTTGGATAAATACAATATTTAACTACATAAGTAAAATAAATTAGTGGCTCCATTCTCTATCCATTTCGAACTCTTTCCTACTCAAAAGATTGGCATTTGTTAAACTATGTTCGTTGTGGGTTTTGCTTATTTCGGAGTTTATGTTACCTCAACAAAAGCGAATTCTCATTGTATCCTTTTCAGTTAAAAAAGGCCTCAGCTTTATTCGATTTCAGCTTTCGACTCCCGCTCGCTACACTCGCTCTTCAAATAGAAAACCTCCGACGCGTCCTTTTCAGTTAAAAATGCCTCAGCTTTAAGGTCTGGTCACACATAACCGCACCGCAGCACGGGCGTATATCGGATCTGATTCATTTACGAAGGATCGATAGCCTGTCACAGATCCCAGACACCGGGTCAACCGACCCGCTACTATCTATCCTTCGTATTTGAATCAGAACCGATAAAGGCCGGTTATGTGTGACCAGGCCTTTATTCGAACTCAGCTTTCGAATCTTGCTCGCTACGCTCGCTCTTCGGATAGCAAACCTGCGACGGGTCCTTTTCAGTTAAAATCGGGGCCACATTAACGACGCCATTTTGGCCGCGCCCTAAAGGAACAATAGCGATACTAGCGCATGGAATTTTTACAAGCATATATTTCATCTAAATCGATGTTTCAAATATTTCGCTTAGGCCACTCGTATTCTGTAGTATACATAAATGTTACTTTTTGGGCAGGTTTTTTTATTTATTCATTTTTTATGTGAAATTACTTTTGTTTCTTCAGTGTTAAGTTTAAATACTGGGTATGCTCTAGTATTCGAAATACAGTAGGATACAATTTTTTGAAATTGAATAATGTAAGTTTCAATTTTATAATCTTCCCATTCGCTTGCCAAATATTCATTGTACATTCATCAATTACATTGTATTGACCTTAACTAAACTCAGGTCTTATTTATGTCATAAAGTACCGAATCCCGATATCGATTATTCCATTTTTTATCTAATGGGTAACTTTATTTTTGTTGTTGACTTTCAATGATTATCGGAATTGAAGATTTGGTCTACGGATGCTTCCTTGATATTTCTAAACAATGTCGCTCATCTATTTAATTATTGATCCAAACATACATAATTACGACCAAGTTACGATAATGCAGAAAAATCTATATTAGATGTTTAGTGATTTAAATGGCATTTAGAATAATCTAACCATAATGATAATAGATAATTGTATTGATTATGTTTTTATAATCTATCCTTTATGGTTCAATTTTCGTAATGTAGTTTTGGATGTAGTAAGGTAACTCTTGCGGTTCTACATAATAATATGTACCAATTATGGTAAAACAAAATAGAATTTTTTTATTTTACATCCAATTATTAATGAATGGCATTCGAAAATTAGCCTTATCGGAATCAGGGATACATTTTTAATTCAGCTGATGGGTTGATATCGCCGAGGTAGGAAGTTGGTCTAAGTGGTGAGAGGACTGCATTTATATTTAATGATAGCTAAGTGTAGGAAGATTTGTTGGTTACTTAGGGAACCCTGCGGAGTGGCAAATAGACGAGGGCATGAGCGGGTGGTTCAGGTGTAACTCCTTTTTTTTCTTTTCTTCTGAATATGCAAGAGGTGAGTTGTGCTCTTACAAGAGTGGCCTACATTTTGGTTACGGTAAGAAACACCCACTAACTGGTGGACAGGTCGCGTTTAAGCATTTTTTGTTTTTAATCCATTTTGGGTTTGCTGAAACTTCGATCATCTTCTGGTTGAGTTGCCTCAGTTTCTTGGAAACCGTTTCTTCTTACCCCTTAACCTATTTAATATATATTATAGAATTGTTTTTTTTACAGAGAAATGGGTTAAGTCAGTAGGTTAGGTACTGGACTCGTTAATTGATATCAGGTTTGAGTCTGGCTTTAAAGTTCTATAAAACTAATCCCTGCACAGTTTTTTCATATATTAATTTCTGATACCCGATATATTTAAATCATAAACGAATTCCTCCAAAAAAAAAAATCTTTCAAAAATAGATCTGTACTTGCTCTGAGGTACACTGTCGTATCTGACATTTTGAAAACATTACGTTTTGAATTTTGAATTTTTCTATTGTAGTGAGAAAATAATTCTAATTCTGTATGACACTATTTATTAGTTGTGTGGATAAGATTGCATTCCAATCGAGAATATACACCTAGACAATAAAGTTTTTCAATTCCCAAATCAATCAATCCCAAAATCGAATGTTGTTGTTAAAACGGTTTACCCTAACAGGTACAGTTTTAAAAATTTCGTAGAGATGGATTTTTAAATTAAAAAATGTTTTTATTAAATATATTTCTAATATATTTTTACTGCTTGTCGTCTTTCCTGCCTAAGATTAAAAACATTTGATGGTCAGTGTTCCCTCATTAGATTGCAGCCATCCAAAATCTGTTGCAATAACTCTTTCGCAAGAGCATATGTGTATATGTAATTAATATCTTGCACACATCCTTTCGAGTGTCTCTGATTTATCGAGGCCTATGTTATTGTTTAAAAAAATGATTTTATTAAAATCTGTTTGCACTTTGCTATTTTCACCAGTATTTCGCTCTGTAGAATAATTTTTTATTTATGGTACATTTATTAGCTGAAATAGTTAGTTATAGACCTTAAAAATTACCTTATTATCCACAAGATTAAAAACCATTAAGGATATCGAGGCTTATTCTCATTTCTTCCAACAACGTAATAAACAAAAAATATGATTTATTTTAGGAGAACGACTTTAAATCTTCAGTCTGTACTTAAAAGGCCATTTCCCTGCCGCAAAACTTTTCCAAGACTTCATTCTTGTATAGTATATTTTACTCGGAATAAAGAAGACAAATCGAAAATATGACAGTCATTCATTCTCCTACACGGAATAAGGTGAAAATGTAAATTGATAAATGGTCTGAAGATGCCATTCGTTTCAATCTAACTCTCGTAAAGCCGGGAGATGTTAACTTAGGGGCCACTTAAACTCCCTTTATCGTTAATACGCCTTTAGGGTCGGGCCCTTCCCTTCCTGTTGGGCCATTAAGGGCCATCTATTGTTTTATTAATTGCCCTTAATTTTAGAACAGTTCCACTAAATCTTAACTCATGTTCCTGTTGCTTCTGTTTTTTTTTTTTGGAGGGGGGGGGTCTGTCGACTTATAATTATGCCCCAATCGTAAGTATTTTATTGGCAAAAAATATATATATTTCTTTTAATGTAGTTGATTTTTTTAATTGAATAAAATAATTGATGATTTAATTGAAGAAAAATAAGATAGTTTGCTTTTTTGATAAACAGCCAAGAAGGAAAATATATAATTTTAGTGCTCATGTAAATTGTGTCATACGAAATCTACTGTAGCAGTTAACAGTTATAACGTATTGAAGCCTCTTTGCTGCTCTCAGATTCTTGGTAACTCCTCTTGATACGTTGAAGTTTAAATTCCGTTATATAATTTGCCAATTGCTAGGGAGCAGTGAAAGTGCATTATTGATGCGGATTGGTCAGCTTAGGGGGGTAAGCTGGGTGGCCTTTGCCGATTGGTGAAAGGGCAAGTGATGAAGCAGCTCACGACGCCTCACAACAATGTCCATTCTTGTCCTCTTCCGCCATTGTAAATATCTCTCAAAAGGATTTAGGTGAATATTCCAAGTGGCTTTCGAACATAACAGACCGTTTTAAATGTGCTGTTCCACAGAATAGCAAAGATCATTTCATTAGAGTATGTAAATCTAACTATATCGAATTTTGTATGCGCCTAGGAAATTAAGCGAATTAGGTATGTTCCTGGTCTATACATATATGTTCTAGGCAGTAGAAAGGTTTTGTTACCGTGCATCTTGAATTGTTGAGGTTGGATTTTTTACATTTTTGTTCGTCTTTGTCCTTGAGATCATATGGTCGTTTTCTATTATGCGTTCGTCCGAATGTATATTGTGAAACTTTTAAACTAATTTTAGCTCTTGTCTCTTTTTTAAACATAATTTTCTCGGTACCAAGTTATAGTGCTATACTTTCTTCTTCCCCAGAGGAAAGTCCACATGTTGTCACTCCTAGTTAAACGAGAATTAAGCTAGTAAAACTATGCCGTTTAATGACGAGTGCTTCGAAAGTGACCCCGTCCGAAAGGGGGTGATGGTCCCATGTGCCTAGTTGCCTCCTTCCATTTACGGCGAGGTTCGCCTGACCCACATCTCGCCTCTAGTTAGTGGCCATCCTAGTTCCGTCTGCATAAGCAGCCATTGTTCGGCCAACCTATCTCTAACAATCCTCCTACTTGTCATCACATCCCTGATTATCTTATCATCCATGTCCGATCATGCTACCAGCTTCTTTCCATATAGATCCCGTAGTATATTAATTATACTTAATAGATCTAGACAGTATTTATTTCATTTAAATTTTCTTTATATCCCTAAATTATTCCATTTCATAAAGATAGGGGCTTGCGACGCACAGTGAAGTATTTACCATCAAATCCTGGCCTAAAGTCCAAAAAAAAAAATTGTACTTCTTCCTTTGAGCTTAAGAATGTTTGCATCGATATATATTTATTTCGTTCATTGTTATCCACTTCCTGCTCGAGGGAACAAGTCAATTCTGAATCCAGAATTGAGGACGCTGCATGTACGCAGTTGCTTTTTCTCGAGTTGTAAGATGTTTAAAGATGTTTTGATTTCTGTGGAATCCATTTAACTAGTGATCTAAAAATTTTCTACACAGTTTCGAAAGGTATGTATTTCTCGGTGATAAGTAGTTTTTAGCAAGTTTTAATATCATAATGGTTAACTTATAGTCCTTTTGATTACGATGTTTAAACAAAAAAAATTAGACTTGTTTAAATGAATAAATAAAATAGATTATGTTGTTTTGTCGGGCAGATATTTTTGAAGTTGTATCCTTCTACTTGCCATACCTAAAAAAAAAAAAAAAAAAAAAAAAAAAAAAAAAAAAAAAAAAAATCTCCCCTCAACACCCCCCCTTTTTTATTTATGAAAAACCTCTTCAAGTGAATTTTTTTATAACCGAGTCTGTGTTTATCGTGCAATAAATAATTTCAAACTCTTTTAAGATGTCTAATGCAAATAATATAGTCGTAAATGGTTAAAGAAACATTTTAGAATTTAAAAATTAAAATTCTTATAATTTTTATCATAAAATAATTTTCTAAAAAACGATTTTATGTAGTATTTTACCTATGCACGTAATTGGTGAATTCACCCCCCCCCCCCCCCTTTAACCTTCGTTGTTTACCCTTTAAGTAACTTTGTTATTGGAAGTTTAAACTTAAAATAAACCGCGCGAAGATTTCATACAGGAACTAGAACTGGAAACTAGTAGAATATTCTAGAGGCTTTTAAGGAAGTCTCGGCTGCAAGTGGAGAACGCGCATACGACCACAATTAAAATTTATTACGCAACTAAATGAATTTAGTATTTGAAAAAGCTGGATATTAAATTGCAATATAACTTTCAAATGTCTTATGTCTTGAACATTTTCCTGACGTTTTTCAAATTCCCCTAATTTATGCCAATTTTTTATATTTTATTGGTTTCATTTATTTTTAGATTGTTAATAAAAAGTTAAGTTTTAAGTATTCCACAGCTACAAAAAAATTGGTAAATAGTTTTGGCCAGGATTTCATTGCCAATACTCCACTGTGCGACGGCCAAATGGTTTAGTAATCCGTTATGGGCAGGTTAAAATTTATCTCGTGATTAGAAGAAGTTGGTTATAAATATCTCTAGGTACGTAATGGCTATTTCGGGGTAGACGAAAAACCATGAATGTTTGCTATTATTTAAAACTATTAAGTTGGTTACTTAAGACCTGCAATTCCAGAGACTACTTCTAAGTCCGTTTGCATTGCTCTTAAAGACCTGATGTGTTCCATGAAGATCATGGGTACATTAATTTTACTCAGCATTAATCCACCTCCTTTTCACCTGGCTCAGGAAAATTTCTGCATAGCTGAAGAGACGTGAATGAGAGAGAGAAAAGATGGCCGTTTTAGGCCTACAAAAGCCCACTTAGGATTTATAACATCGCAATATGATCAAGGGGAACCAAATTGACTTACCTTTCTCACATGGTAAGTCAATCATTGTGAGAAAAGTATTTCACTTTCTTTATATACACTTTTTTTTTTTTTTTGTCTATCAATAATACTAAATTTTTCAACTACCATATACGATTATGTTTTATTTTTCTAGTTACGTAACAATGCCTGGTCTCATAAACTATTTTCTTCGGTATAATTAGCTTTTTCCTTTTATGTACATCACCCTGCAGACCTCTAGCTATAATTCTCACATTCGTTGCGCATAGATAACGGCCACCTTTCGGACCTGCTCTGCTCAAGCGACTAGAGATATGTTCTTAGATATAACTGGAAGATGAATGGTGGGATACTCAGGAGCAGCAGTGCTGTGACCTTTGCTGTTCTATGAAATCTTACGCAACGAGGACGTCTACCTTTCTTTAGGAAGAAGAGTTTTATGCTTTTGTAAAATTTTTAATGATTTGTCAGAAACTTTGTTGTATTTCATTATGACCCCGTTTTAAGCAGCAAAACTGCTTAGCGCAAATCACTCATGAAGCGGAGTGCCAAGCCTCGACTATTAAATTTCATTGCAGAAGAGGGTTCTTGCTTTACGAAAAATGAATAGCTAAAATTTTACTGGTTTTGCTTGTGTAATTTTTTTTTTATATTTAGTGTAAAAAACATATAGAACCTAAAATATTACTATTTGACTGGACTACTAGCAATTATCCAAGACTTATTATTTGCAAAATATATTATGTCTCAAGTTAAATCATTCTTAAAAACATAAGGTTCCAGGCACAGCCGTTTTAGACCGATCCAGATATCTTGCATTGTAAGCTTAATAGTAGTAGTAGTAGTCGTAGTAGTAGGTGTTTTAGGGCGATAAATTTCAAGATTATTACGCCCTTATTGTAAGCTTAGAAGCCATCCTAACCCACTTGTTCAAACCTTGCTTCCTCCTCTATTATTAATAATCCTCTGAGGTGTCGGGATAGAACATGGCCGCAGGGCATTCTTTTCTCAAACTTTTCTTTAGCCATTGCATTCCATTACTCATGTTTTGTACCATTTTTACTTTTTTAACAAAGCAAATGTAGACTTTTTTTTTGTTAAATGCCCAGCAAAAGTAACATATTTCTTTGTTTGCAAAAAAAAATGGACTCGTGCCGTAATTCTTTATAAGTCTTCACTGTAATAAATATCTACATCAGGACGCCCATCCTCTTTAAGGCCAATGATGCCTCCCTCTTCCTTAGAAATGTTAATTGTTTATATGTAATTACGATCCTCTGGTCTTCTCTACGTATTTTATAGTATAATGAATTTTTTTGTGATGGTTATTTTATTTTTTCTTTCCCATTTTTAGGTTTATATTTTATTTATTATTATTACTTTTTTCTTTTTTATGAACATTTGTATATATTTATTGAGTGAATGTGTCCTTACAGCTATAATATTAATGCCCTTGGTTGTGGCAGAATGTATTAATTCTTTCAATAAATAAAAAAAAAAGTATAATGAATTGAAATGACCTCCAAATCGCAAGCCTAAAATTGATTACCAGTGTAAAATGGTCCCACTCTAAAATTCATAACAACTTAAAAATATGCCCGTCTCAAAACATTTATGGCACTCAACTTGTCTACATACGCCTTCTGAGCACTCCAGGTCTACAAGGCTATTTCTGACTTATCCCGCAAACAAAAAGTTAGCTTCGGCTTAAAACCACCTTTATTTGCACTGCCCTTGAAATAAATAAATGGGGGATATTTTTTTTTCATTTTGTTTATTTGTTCCATTATTGCTAATCACTTTTGACTGTCACAGTACCGTTGTACCTATTCGTATAGATGATGAGGTATCTAGAAATAATAAAAGAACCCCTCTCCGTGGATGACGTTAACAGATGAGGCTATATATGTATATATATTAATGGAGACGTCCCCTACAATCTTCGTTTCTCTTATATTGCCTTTCCCCCCATGGATCCTCCGTAGTTACCTTTCCATTCTTCATCTTCAAGTATGCTAGTAGATTATTCATTCCTCTTAGAATTTTTTATTAAACTTCCATTCAGACGTGACCGAAGTATCTTGTTAGTCATTACACGAGAATGGTTTTTAATTTTGTTTATTAACAGCTTTACTTTTTTTTTTTAAATGTAGTTATTAATTGTATTGTATAAATGTAGTTATTAATTGTATTATTAATTGTATTGTATTGTGTCGTAATGGTTCTAAATGTTGTTAGATGTTGCTAATACTCATGCACATTTTTTTAAGCAGATTTTCAGTTCTGTTTTTCTGTTTTCAGAGTTACTTAGTCCAGAGTTGGGCTAATTGTAATCAGAATAATGATTTGTGAATATGAATAATTGGTAATCATGAAATAAATGAAAAATGAATAACCATTATTCATAATCAGTACGGTGTATTTTTAATGATTATTGAGTGTTTATGGTATTCGTTTCAAATTAATACCATAAACACTCAATAATCATTAAAAATACTCCGTACTGATTATGAATAATGGTTATTCATTTTTCATTTGTTTTATGATTACCAATTATTCATATTCACAAATCATTATTCTGATTACAATTTGCCCAACTCTGACTTAGTCGAGTTCTCTCGAAAACAGTACGTTTTCGTTTTTAAATAAAATGTTTGAAGATGTCTTATGTACCATTTTATTTAAAAATTCCGTGTTTACTTTTGTATTTTAGCTTGAATTAACCATTTTTTTTTTTTTTTTTTTATAGGTAAGAATCAATTTCTCTTGTATCTTGATCTCTCTGCAGGTAACAAATATATAATTAAATGTACTATTACCTTATGTTTATTCAAAATATGAGCCCAATAAATTTGAAATTGGTCAGATTGGTCTAAGTCAGGATTTAAAAAAAAAATGTTTTTGTTATTACCCCTGAATTACGGAAATAATACCACTAAGTAATGTAGTGTAAAATAATTTTTGTTTTTTATCTTGACTTATGACTTTGACTTGACCACATTAATTATTAATGTGGTCATAGTCAAATGCTCATAAATTTGTATTCCTTTATTTTCTTGTTAGTTTTGTTATTATCAGTGATGTGAACATGTTTTCTTTTTTTATAATCATTTCCTCTTTTCTTTTAACATAATGTCTTGAGTTTTTTTTTTACTTTCACTTACCTATATATGAAATCTTCACCCAAATTTAGCGCTGAATCCGCCCCTGACTACATCATATAAAAATGCTGCTGAATGGTAAAGCAGAAACAAATAGCCGCCTAATTTAAACCATAAAATTTTCTCGACATCACTTTTTACTTTCACTTACCTATATATGATATATATAGTAAGTGGAAGTATTGCGATCGTGAAAAATTTCGACTTCCGGTTTTCAACGGAAATACACGTTTTGGGGTCCCCTGAGTCGAAATAACCAAGTCCCGCGAAATGGTCTGTGTGTGTGTGTGTGTGTGTGTATGAGAACAGACTAGCTCAAAAATTATAAATCCTACGAACCTGAAATTGCGTGTTTGGTGTATGGATATGCCCGCGATGTGACATTCATCAAAATTGGTCAATCGGAGGGGGTACTTTACTTAAAGAATTTTATCTAATTTTTACGTTTTTTTTCGATTTTCTCAAAAACGGCTCTGACGATTTTGATTAAACTTGATATTTGATGCCTGTATGTGCCTCCGATATGAAAGTCAAAATTTCATCAAAATTGATTTATTGGAGGTGGTACTTTACTTAATAATTTTTGACTTATGTTCACGTGTTTTTTTTTATTTACTCAAAAACGGCTTTAACGATTTTGATCAAACTGGGTATTTGATGTATGTATATGCCCGCGATACGACAGCCGAAATTTAATCAAAATTGGTGAAACGGAGGGGGTACTTTACTTAAAGAATTTTATCTAATGTTTACGTTTTTTTTTATTTTCTCAAAAACGGCTTTGATGATTTTGATGAAACTGGGTATTTGATGTATGTATATGCCCGCGATGCGACTGCCGAAATGTCATCAATATTGGTAAAACGGAGGGGGTACTTCATTTAATAAACTTTTTCTTATGTTCACGTGTTTTCTTTTATTTACTCAACAGCGGCTGTAATGATTTTTATCAGACTTGATATTTGGTGTATGTATATGCTCACAATGTGACAGACAAAATTTCATCAAAATTGGTCAAATGCAGGGGGCTCTTTATTTCATAACTTTTTTTCCAATTTTTACATTTTTACGAATATCTCAAAAACGGCTTTAATGATTTTGATTATATTACTTAATCATTTTTAATCAAAATCAAGTCATCTTTTTTATATTTTTTATAGAAATGGCAATTAAAAAAATCTGGTGCGTGCGCGCAACACACAACTTTCACTTACCAACTTACTTAGATTAGAAATTAATGCGTTTTGTTAATTGCCCTTCCCAAATAAACACTACGGCTTTAATTATGAACAATGGTCTGTCATTAATGGCGTACTCCGCTTGCGTGGGCTCAACGAGTTTAATGAGTTGACTGAATATTTTTCTTTTTTTCTCCTCTTTATCTTTTCTTTATTTTTATCATATCTCATATTTAGCCATTTCTTATTTTTAGGAGTAACGAGAGAAGGTTAATTTCTCCATATAATCAAAAACAAAGGTACTTTATAGGAAACAAACAAAAAAGGCGGCCCCCCAAAAAAAAGCCCCCTCAGAACATTTTAATAATGATAAAGCTTACCTGATATTAAAGAACACCTAATTTTCATTAAACATGACGAATTTGATAAAAATCGTTGAAGCCGTTTTTGAGATCATCGAAAAAAAGGTAAAAATTGGAAAAAAATTATGAAATTAAGTGCCCGCTCCGTTTGACCAATTTTGATTAAATGTTGGATATCACATCTTTGGCATATACATACATCAAATATCCAGTTTGATCAAAATCGTTAAAGCCTTTTTTGAGTAAATAAAAAAACACGTGAAATGATACAAAATTTATTAAGTAAAGTCCCTCCTCCGTTTGATCAATTTTGATTTATTGTTGGCTATCGCATCTTTGGCATATACATACATCAAATACCCAGTTTGATCAAAATCATTAAAACCGTTTTTGAGTAAATAAAAAAAAAAAACTCGTGAAAATGGGACAACATTTATTATGTAAAGTCCCGCCTCCGGTTGATCAATTTTGATGCAATTTTTACAGTCATATCTCGGGCATATAAATAGATCAAATACTCAGTTTAATCAAAATCGTTAGAGCCGTTTTTAAGAAAATCGAAAAAAACTTAAAAAGTCATAAAATAAAGTACCCCCTCCCTTTGAGCAATTTTGATGAAATTTTTGCTGTCACATCGCGGGCATATACCTACACTAAATACCCAATTTCAGATTCGCACGGTTAATAGTTTTTGAGCTAGTCTGTTCACACACACACAGACACACACACACACACACACACACACACACACACACACACACACACACACACACACACACACACACACACACATACAGACCATTTCGCGGGACTTGGTTAATTGGACTCAGGGGACCCCAAAACGTGTATTTCCGCTGAAAACCGGAAGTCGAAATTTTTCACGATCGCTATACTTCCACTTACTATATATTTCATATATAGGTAACTGAAAGTAAAAACATGTCGATTTCTAATGTAAGTAAGTGTGTTGCGCGCACCGCACCAGATTTTTAATTTATTCCTTATGAACCAGTAGAAAAAAATCAGTCCGTGGAACTTTTTTTATTAAATAATTTTAATACTGATCGATTCTTTTCATCCGACACCGATCTCTGTTTACATCAACGTAATATTTGACAACGTTGAATGGGGTAAATCAAAATTGTCAAAAGAGAAATAATTTCACTTTTTATCCTTTTCCCCATTATGATGCTCTTGAATGATAAAAAGAAGATAAGATTAATATATGTAAAAAGATAAGATAATATATAATATGTAAGAAGATAAGACTATCTTCTTACATATAAACAATTAACATTTTTATATCTCGAAAATATATCATTTGTCAGGAGCGTGAATTTAAATGGAGATCGTTTTAGATAATAACTATCTTTATTTTATCTGCTTAAAGAAGAGCAAAATATAAATTGTTTTGATTTTTGACGTCTATTCATGTAAGTAGATCGGAGTAAAAAAATTGACAATCACGCAAGAATGAACTACTCTTTTAGAGCATCCAAAAAAACTTTCATAACTCAAAATAGCCGATTTTTGAAATGTGGGGTTGTTAAAAGGAGTGAGTCATATGTTTTCTACAAAATTAAAATATATGGCTTATTTCATAATTAAAAAAGAATATGTTTTAATTAATATTATATATCACTGGTGTTTGGGCAAAAGGGGTTAAGTCATTGAATGTGAAGCTTAAACAGCGATTGTCCAAACTATTGAAAATCATTATAAATTCTTTTTGATTGTACATTTTTATTCCAGAATAATTAATGAAACCATATTCTTTCAAAAGAGACTATAATAATCCCACATATATTATTTCACAAAGCGTAAAAATCGGTTTTTCATGAATTATAAGGTCCTGTCGTGCCCAAATGCCACGAATGTGGTATCGTTGGATTCAGAATTTCACGGAGCTTTTGCGAATTGCATTCTCAGTGTTCATTTTTTAGTCCAAAATAAAATATCGACCTAAACGTACTGATTCAACGGATCGAAACGAATCAAATTGGGTTATATAAATTGCGATACGAGCATTAAGATCCAGTTTAGTTCTTATGAACTAAACTGGGGTTGGTGTTTTAAAGCCCTAAAACCTACCATTTTTGGGATAACGCCTGGGTTAGGGCCCTCCGCCGCACGTGGTCAACTACTTATTGTATTACGTTACATTAAGTGTTAGGTCCTGTCGTGCTTAGGTTCTATAAATGTTGTTTCGTCTGATTTAGACTTAAGTGTAGCGTTGGAAAATTGCACTCTCACAATTAGCAGTTACAGTATACTCCCACTTAACCGGTTCCTGATTAATCGATTCTTCGGATAAACCAACGGACGCTGTAAAAGATAAAAAATTCTTTTTGAAATCAATAAAAGCATTTATAACTTTGTCATATTCTCAATCACTGGTCAAAAATGTTGTTAAAATTTGTATTAGGTTATGGTTCGATAGATCTTAAATAAATTAAAATGTAGGCAAAAAGGCTTTTGTCTTTTATTTTTTGACCGAACTCCAGTAAAACGAATCCCTTCGAAGTTAAATTGATTTTGAAACGAAATCCCTATCCTATTAAGAATAAATAGCTTCCTATATTTCGACAAGACCGACGAAATGAAATTAAGGTGCGTTTAAACGAAAAAAAAATAAAAGATTTGATGAAAACTGAATAGATAGATAGTGTAAATTTTCGTAAATTGCTAAATAAAATTGGCCCAAAAAAGTTGTCTTTAAATAATATCTTTATAGCCTTTGTAAAATAGGTATTGAGTTGTATTTGGGTTTTATCGCAATATAGAACTTATAATAATAAATTTGGTTGTTTTTTGTTTTTTTTTACGCTTTTCCAGATTGTCCGGCTCTCTCGCTTAAACGGCAATGTATCCGTTCCGACGAGGACAGATAAGTGGGAGTCTCCTGTAGTCATTGGCGGATCGGGGGGGGGGGGGGGGGTGCTGTGGGGGCTGGAGCCCCTCCCATTGGAAAATTTTTTTCATTTAAAGATAGAAATTCTTCCTTACAGAAAGGAAGCAAATTAAAGAATGAAAATGTGCAGAACAAATAGAATTTTAATTGTGGGAAGGTGAAAAAGCTGATCGGCAGATCCAAATGAAGGGCTATGGGCCTGCAGCCTCCCCTTTACAATCGGCTGGATCCGCCCATGACTGTAGTCAAAAAATATTTATAAAATCTATTAATGGTGATTCATTAGATCACGGTGGAACAACTTTGGGTTTATCAATTTATCTTTTTTATAGCGGGAATTTCAGAAAACTAAATTATCGAAATAAGAAAAATGCAGTTCAATGGTTTCTATGCGAGCTTTATGACCCATACAGGTTCCACGTAGATGGGCCAGGCGTTTTAAATCTCTAAAACTTATTGTTGTTATGAAAAGGCATGGATTAGGCCCCTCAGCTTCACGGGGCTACATACTGTTTTGTTGCCTCTCCGTGGTTAGAAACCTATTTGATGTCGTTCTTATCACTTAAAAAACTACCTCTCCTCTCCATTGTCAGAAAGATAACCGTAAAAAACATCTTATGAACTAATTATGAAAAAAACAAAATAAGAAGTGTAGTTAAAATCAGAATGTAGAAAGATTAATTTCCAAGACTATGCAAGATTCTTAGTGATTTCATATATTCCAGGAAGATTACAGGAAACTGTTTTGTAGAGAAAAACTTCAGAAAATGAAGTTCTTCCTTAACTATTAAAAGAAAAATAATTTCTTAAAAATAATTTATTCTTCCTTGCTGTAGAAAAATAATTTCACCTTAAGGCCCGGGGGGTTGGGGAGGGGGATGAACAGGCAAAAAAAAAAGTTCATTTCATAGGTATGTTAAAGTATAAGTAAAATCTGATACAAATCTTTGTGCGAAGTGCTTCGCACGGGTCCACCTAGTTTAGAATATATTATAGTCAATTATGAAGATTATCTAGAAGATACAATATATTTTTTTTATGACTTAACCCCTTTTGCCTAAACATGAATGATATAAAACTATCTTCGTTTTATATATATATATGTGTATATATATATATATATATATATATATATATATATATATATCCACCCACATGTGATATGTTCGTCTAAGAGATCTTTTTCTGTTCACATTTACCTGCAGTTAATCATAAAAAAAAATTTTAGAATGCAAATGAATGCAACACAAGATTGTTTACGACTGAACTATTCCGAAACACAGTACTTTGGTGAAAAATACTTCTCATACTTACTATCTGAGAGTGGAGCAATGAGAAATGTTTTTACTTATTTTTTTCATAAAATACATCACTAACAACTAAAATTGGTGATAGATAAATACATTTCCTATTATATTTATTTTTATATTGATCACCTCGATTTAGAGCCAAATCCAGCCGTAACTTCCATTTCTGAAGACCCCGTTCTAAAAACTGAGGGGTGTGGGGAAAACTCTAAGGAGGAAGTGCGTATTACCTTCAATAATATTTATTAACATATTATAGTATTGATAACAAATATTACATTATAGATTAGTAGATAGATACTAGATGTAGAGAACACCATAGAACGCTGTTTATATGCCTATCACAATGGTTCTTGAACTGTTGGGAGGGGCGTGGTGAAGATAAATTAGGGGGACGAGACGAGTGGAAAATAAAATAATTTTAACTTAGTTAAAATTTTAGTAAACCATTTATGAAACGTAAATTTACGTTGTTGATTATTCAATAAATTACGATGTTAAGAAAATTAAAATAATTTTATTTAAATTAGTTGTTTTTATCATGTGCAAATAAAACTAATTGCGTAATGGTGCCATGGTACGACAAATTTTGGGGGTTCGCCTTTGCCCTATCCGAAACCCAGCTTAAAAACAATGCTCCCAACTACGTCTCGGTCAACCACTTTGACCTTTACCAGAAAGTTCACGGTTAATTATCTTGACTAATGATTGGCTCTTCATCCACCTTAACAACTTACGAGTCTAACTAACAACTCTTAATAGTCTGCATCATATTACATCAATTATGGCTGACGTAGAAAGGTTTGTTTTTATATTAGCAAATGCGAAATATTAAAGACAAATTCCTTATTAAAAACCTTAAAACTCCTTTTATTACTCAACTTAATATTTCTAATTTCACAAAATTAATTAAGAATTAGAATCACCCTTGTGTGTAATTTATTGATACATTACTAATTTTATTGTGAATATGTTTAAGTAAAATAGCATGAGACAAATCTTATTGAATTTCTTTTGAAAGTACCTAAGTAAACAAAATTAAAAAACAATATAGTCTCTACTGCAAAATCTGCATATCTGTCTCATAATCTGTCAAAATCTGTCTCTTAATTCTATCAAAAGAGAAAATAATGATAAAGAACACAGAACGAAAACATGTTTGTTTTACATATTCTTATAAGGGTGCAGAATTCTTTCGAATGAAGTATCAGTGAATATCAAATTTCACATGAAAAATGTGTATTACATATAATATTAGTGTAAGAAAATGATTGCAACAAACTAATTAAAAAACTAAAGCATAAAGAAAAAGAGAACGTCACGTTGAAATAAAAATGTCATAGAAAATCTTTTCACTTCTTGGAATTAAATTTACCAATCCATATTCCGTTATCAAAATTTTAATCAAAAAAGAAAATTAAGACCAATAAAAACAACGAGCAACGCATTCCATTAACAGCGGAGTGAAAATTCATTTCAAATTGAAATAGGCAATTAAACGAGGAACAAAAGACCGCCGATAATTAACATTCAAGAGAATCGTAATGGCAAAAAGGATAAAAAATGAAATAATTTCTCTTTTGACTATTTTGATTCACTCCATTCAACGTTGTCAAATATTATATATATATATATATATATATATATATATATATATATATATATATATATATATATATATATATATATATATATATATATATATATATATATATACGTTCTAAAAAAGTGCGTTACCTCCTCACTTCCTACCATTGGATTGGAAAAAGG
This sequence comes from Aelia acuminata, assembly GCA_911387785.2. Classification (NCBI taxonomy): domain Eukaryota; kingdom Metazoa; phylum Arthropoda; class Insecta; order Hemiptera; family Pentatomidae; genus Aelia; species Aelia acuminata. The sequence goes on along the minus strand of OU426982.1, from coordinate 86,109,458 downwards.
GATATCTCTTTTAAAACTGTTTTATACGTACATTTCCTTCGACGGTATCCGTTTATAATCTGATCGACTAAAGATAAGGTCCACGGACTTGGTATAAGCAGTTTTTGGTCTGGTGCTTAATAGATGCGCGTAGGGCTTACGCGTTCTTACTTCCTGTCTAATAATGTTATGACTTTGCAGTTTCTTTATTTGTCATGTCAATTTTTGATTGATTTATACAGTGACACACAATAATACAGCTTGCTGCTGTGTTACCATCAATGAATTACATTACCGCGTCTTGTAGTTGAAAACTGGTTTATAGTTTAGTAAATGGTTTCCGTAAAAACTACACCAATTTTATATGTTTTTGTTTATGCATCTCGAGATTGTCTCAAAATTCGAGATTATTTACCCCGAAGCATCCATTATTACAGTGGCTCAGTAAAGTGCCATACACTCACAATGTTTCGGGCAATCACCTGTTAGTGCTTGATGCTGTTGTGAAGTTGTCCTTTCGTGTGCCGAATTACCTTCCCTTTCCTTCAGTGGAAATGAGGTTCGAAAATTTCGCTTGCTGTTGAACATTACATCCTGGAGCTAATGACACTATAAGTTTTAGCTTCGCGTGAGGAAACTCGGATACGTTCGTGTCTCTGGGGCTTGTTTCATGTTAGAGGCGACACGTCATCAATTCATGGCTTCTATTTTGACGAAAGTTGTAGGTACTCGACAGGAAACTAAATTGATTTATCATCATCAATCATGCGTTATTGTTAATGTTTATGACAATACAGAAAAATACTTATTTTTATACCTTATCAATTCCCCCCGTGTGAAATAAAGATAACATATAAACCCTCCACAGATTTAATTATTGATTGTCCCTAAAAACTATTGTAAATATGTGCTTTCATTATTCCAAAACGTCAAAATTAAAAATCAGAAACTTCAATACATACACATAGACCCTTAAGAACATGCGGGTAACAGGTTTATGGCAATAAGGCGCACCAGCAGTATTTTGTTTCCAAAATTTTATAATAAATGTCGCTCCTTGGTAAGGAAATAGTGTACAGTAGTGTGCAAAAGCTTCTGGATGCTCTGAAATTGAAGAATCATTAAGATCCCAATTTTACAGTGCTAAATTGCATCATGCAATTTCTACTATGAATTTTTTGTAGAGCTCAGATTCTTTCATTTTTTTAACCTGAAAATTTTTTAAACAAAAATCTTGTTACTTTTTAAAGACTCAGTAGAAATGGATCATGTTGCTCTTATTTCAAAGAAGAGGCAAATATGCAGAATTTCCATTTTTCTGTTTAATAAATATAAACCTTTTCTTTTCTGTGGGGATAAATATTTTAAATAAATAAAAGTTTTTTTTTTGTTTTTTTTTTATTTTGTGAGATGCACAATTTTCTATGCTTTTTAGGAACAATTATTTGATCGAAGTGTATCAGTTTATGCTTCAAAACGGCTTTGAAATTTTTTATGATTCATCAATTAGAGAGGCGATGGAAAACATCGAATGCTGTGTGATTTCGGTTTAGGGTTGCCAGCAGACCTGGGCATTATTTTAAATAAAAGTATTTTAGAATTAAAATAAAATGAATCACATGTTTATTTTCATTTTAATTCTAAAATACTCAAATAAAAAAAAAATTATTTTCATTTTAATTCTAAAATACTCAAATAAAAAAAAAAGTATTTTCATTTTAATTCTAAAATACTAAATACTAAAATAAAAAAAAAGTATTTTCATTTGTATTTTAAATAATAAAATAAAATAAATCTTAAGTAGGTTGTTTGAAGTTAAACAATTTTCGTAATAGTATAGTGTAGTCCTTTGCACTAGAGCTGTCACTCCTAAATATTGAGCAAGTATATTTATTTCAGTTTGATGTTGCTGTTTTTTTTTTATGGGGGGGCGCAATTATTAAGATTGTACTGCTTCATCCGATTTCAACAAATTTTTTCACTTTGGCGGTCTTTGATTATCTAAATAGACGTCTAATGAATTCATTTCACATAAATGGTTTTATGCATAGGTTTTGGGGTGAAGGGTTAAATATTAACTTTTGACCGCCATATCCGATTGTCACGAAATATGTACCAAAGATTGTTCATAAGTCAAATAACAAGGCCAATTCCTCATCATTTTTATAAATAATAATAATTTTATAAATAAATAGGTTTTTTATGGGGGGGGGGTTAATTGTAGACTTTTTACCGGTTTATTCGAAGGTGAAAAAATCGAAAATTATGCATGAGTCATAAACGAAGGCATAAACAGGATCCCAATTTGGAGACAACACCAAAAGATCAAAAGAAAGCAAACTTAGTAAAAATGTGTAAGACTGATACATTCAATAAAGTCGGTGATTATTTTTCCGGTTGAGGTTCGTTCGAAATTGGAGAGGAAATTCAGGCAAGATTAGAGGTAAGAAATTCTAGCGATTAACGAAATTACTTAGCTCACGGCTTCTTCCTTAAAACTTAAGAATTTGGGTTTACAAAAATATTATTCCTCCTGTGGTTCTTTAAGAATGCAAAACGTGCACGCTAACATCGAATGATGAACAAGTGAGGTGATAGCAGACAGATGAATAAAATCGAAGTGTGAAATTGCAAAACAGTGGTGAACGAATTCCATAGAAATTAATGGCAGTGACTAATGAAAAACCGAAAGAAGTAAGGGCTGAGAAGCAGTAGTTCGCGTTAGGGCTGATTTGCTGAAATTCGTATTACACGGAGGTCGTTGGATGGTGTATGGGTAGCGAATAGTCTAAGGGGTAGCCCAATTAGTTTAAATAGGTTCCGAATCAGATTGGTTCTGTAGAAAAAGAAATTTAATTTAATAATTTCAACAAAATGAAAACCAAGATGATCTGAGTATCAGATACATTACACCAAGCAAAGACAACCCAAAAAAATAAAAAAAATAAAAACTGTCGATTTATTAATTAATTGCAATATTGAAAAAAAAAAATGTATTTATTAATCAATCGCAATGCACTAGCTAATAGGTTTTAAAAGTATTTTGTATTTTCATTTTAATTTTTTTTTATCTAAAATACAAAATACTTTTTTTATTTTGCATTTAAAATAATTTTATCGAAAAGTATTTTAAATGATTTGATGTTAAAATGCATTTTATTCAAATTTATTTTAAATACTTGCTATTTAAAATAAAGTATTTTAAAATAAAAATTAAAATACTTTTTGCCCAGCTGTGGTTGCCAGGAACTTTTGCACACAACTTAACTCAACATTCACGCCACCCTCTTAACCTGATTTCCATCATACAACGAACCAAAATTTCGGGATTGCCGCATCATTATGAATGTTTCAAAATTAAATTATAATGATAGAAAACGGATTGTAGAATGTGAATTACAATACAATTTTGTTTTTGTTTTTTGGGTCCACCCCTTCCTCGCCGTTTAGGCTATACGGGGTTTCCCGGGCCAGGTGAGAGGGTGGTGGATTCATGCCGAGTATAATTAAATTTCCCCTGGCTCCGGGTTTTGAATTGCTATCTTCTGGTTCTCAAATCATCTGTCCGGTTGTCAGTGGCAACGCTTATTTTCTAACGCGTTTAGCAATACAATAATATTGAGGGATAACCCATTAGACCTCTTAAATGAGTAGGTCTAATGGTTTGTTCCATTCCGTAGCTAGCGGAATTACTTCCCAGCTGGCTGGGAAATCGGGCGGATGTCCTAGGATAGAAGTACCGCTACGGGAATCCAAGGGGACACTTCATCAATGGACATTTAGCGTAAGGAATGGTAACAGTTTCCCTGGCCGTTAGACCTCAACGATAAGACTCTCCGCTCAGTAAACAGGCATTTCGGTTGAGATAAGGCAACACGGTCTTTCTTGGATGAAATAGGAGTGGTTAGGATTTTTTAAATAATATTTTCTATTTTAAAAAAACTTGTTTAGCAACACCTAGAAAATCAATTTCTAGTTATTAAATACAAATAGCTCAGTACGTTCGATGATAAATTTAAATACTGCTGTCGGTATCAATTCATAATTTTATTTTACTTAACTAATGGACGAATCGGAATATCGAAATTATTTTCTTTTAAAACTTTTACCTACCCATTTTAATACAATGAAATATGCGTCTGTTTGATCAATGTTATGTAAGTACTGAGTAGTTGATCCTTGTAAACTACTAAATCCCTTCTAACTCCCTTGTAGTGTTGTGGATCAGTAAGCGGATTACGGGTTACTCAATGTGTACGTTAGCTTGTAGAATTTGTACATCACTAAGTAGATGGTATCTTTCTGATCCTAATCATGTGCGTGCAGAACACGACGATTAGACACACGATTTCAATTCCGAGACATATGAAATGTTTATGCCAGAGTGGTGTAAGTCTCATTTCCAACAATTTTGATTTAAGTCTTAAAATAGAATCTAGAAGCGCTAAACCGTTAAAAATAAAGGTAAACTTAGCCCTAAGAAGTCCTTGTGACTATTGACTTAAAATTTTATCTGTTGTTGTTGTTTGCTAGGGCTTTAAGGCGTAAAACCCTTGAGGTCATCAACGCCTGTATTCAACTTTCATTTATCTCAAAGTAAAAAAAAAAAAAAAAAAAAAAAAAAAAAAAAAAAAAAAAAAAAGAACGTTTTGCATACACTCACACATATAAAAAATTAGATTTTTTTAAACAAATCATTTTCTTTTAGAAAACTTAATGCTCGTTTTATTTCATTTTCGTTATCATTTAAAATATTTGATAATTTTGGTGTGATTCCTGACCTGGACAAAGAGGAAACATAAAAAGTGCACTGTTCAAAAATGTGTTTTACTGTGATCGTGTTACCGCAGTGGTCACATGTAGGTGGTGGATCTTTGCTAATAATATGCGAATGGGTCAGGTATGTGTGGCCTATCCTCAACCTAGTCAAAACAACTTCCTCTCGGCGAGTATTACGGTTTGAAGTGGACCATGGCTTAACTGTCGCTTTGATTTCTTTCAATTTACTTGGCGGGCTCTCGGCCCACATGGACTGCCAGCCGATAGCAATTTCTTTTTTGAGGGGAAGGCTTATATCGTTTGGCGTTAGAATCGCAGCACCCCGGCCTGGGAGGGAAAGTGCCTGCTTTGCCGCTATATCCGCGAGCTCGTTGCCGACGATTCCTACGTGGCCCGGTACCCAGATAAAATAAATCGACTTTCCCAAGTTTTCGAGCATATTTAAATAGGCATGGATTTTTATAACGGTTGGATGCCTCGGATAAATATTTTTCATACTTTTTAAAGCACTCAGTGAATCTGTTATTACTATTATTGTCTGGGGGGTTATTGACATAGAGAAGTGGAGGGCTGAGGCTATCGCGTGAAGTTCAGCTGTATATATGCTGCATAACTTATGTAATTTTATTTTATAAGTAGAATCACAGGTTATAAATGAAGATGCTGTAGATCCTTCTGATTTTGAACCATCTTTATATATTAAAAAAGGTTCCGGAAAATTTTGAAGAAGGCTAAAAAGCTTAGTTTTATATTCTGAAGCTGAGGTTTCGTTTTTCGGCATCCGTGACAGGTTTAATATTGTTTTTGGCGGTTTGATTACCCAAGGAGGAATGTAATTTTCTGTTTTTTCTAAACGTATTTCTTTGAGAAACGCAATACCTGAGTTTATTCTCTCTGACAAGGGGAGGGTTGAATTTGTTTTCTTTTTAAAAGCTTTTGAGAATTTTGGCTTAAAAATATATCTATGGGTAGGGTGTTGTGTTTGAGGATGCAGTTTGGTTACATAATTTATGGCTAGTTTTTTTCTTCTAAATAAAAGAGGGGGTTCTCCTGCTTCAGAACATAAGCTGAGGACAGGGCTAGTTCGAAACGCGCCCGTCGCGATTCTTATTCCGGAGTGATGTACAGCATCAAGTTTATTTAGAACCCGAAAACGCGCAGAACCATAGATAAAACAACCATAATCAAGTTTAGAGCATATTAGAGAGCGATACAGTTTTAGAAGAGTGATCCTATCCGAACCCCAGGAAGTACCACCGAGATATCTTAATATGGATAATTTTTTAACAGTAGTAGATTTTAAGTTTGAAATATGTGTTTCCCAAGTCAGTCTTTTGTCAAATATCATACCTAAGAATTTGTGACTGTTTGTATAAGGGATTAAGGAGCTTCCTAAATAGATATCAGGAGAGGGAGGTGTATTTCGCTTTCTGCTGAAATAGAGGCACTTTGTTTTTTCAGCTGAGAATTCGACACCTGTAGAAAGTGACCAATTTGTTATTCTATTTATTGCATCTTGTAGTTTGTATTGAACAACGGAAAGATTTTCGGAACGACAAAAGATGGATAGATCATCTGCGAAAAGCAGAGGCTTAACACCTCTAGGCAAGTTGAGACCCAAGTCATTTATTGCAAGGCAGAACAAAGTTGGACTGAGCACACAGCCTTGCGGGACACCATTACTTTGTTTATGATTTTCAGATAGTTCACTGCCTATTTTAACTTTAAAATAACGATTTGATAGAAATTGTCTAATGTAATTGAACATTTTCCCTACTATCCCAACAGATGATAACTTTTTTAAAATTATGGCAATATTTATGTTGTCAAAGGCCTTCTTCATATCAAAGAAAACCGCAATTGCATGTTGTCCTTTGATGAAAGTATATTGGGTTTCCGCCTCTAACGCAACCAAGTGGTCGATTGTGCATCGTCCTTTGCGGAAACCAGATTGGAATGGCTGTAATAAATTGTTGTTCTCTATTATCCACATCAATCTCTTATTTACCATCCTTTCCATGATTTTACTTAGACAACTTGTAAGGAATATCGGACGATAACTATTCGGAAGCCGTTTGTCTTTTCCGTTTTTGAGAATGGGGATTACCAGTGAGTCGCGCCAGGTATTTGGGAAATGTTCAGTGGACCAGATATGATTGTAGTATTCTAGGAGCCATTTTAGTGTGTCAGGAGGAAGATGTTTAACCATGTCATAATGGATATTGTCCGGACCAGGTGTTGTTCCCTTTACAGTACCTAAAACATGTTTTAGTTCCCACATAGTAAAAGGGTGGTTATAAGGTAGGGCAACATCGTTTATTGCAAGGTTAGTCTCTATGTCATCTGGGTTGATACTATTTGTACCGGAGTTATAAATGTTTTCAAAAAAATCAGCAAATATATTTGAAATTTGTAATTGATTATCCGTCAATTGTCCGTTAACCGTTAAGGTGTAGCGCGATGATGGAAGATTTCTGGTGAGTTTATGGACTTTATTCCACACTTCAGCTGACGTTGTAGAGGAATTTATTGAACTTACAAAATTTTTCCATGAATCGGATTTACTCTGATTAAACAGTCTTCTGCACGTCGCCCTCTCCTTTTTGTATGCAATGAGATTTTCAGACGTCATGTTTTTCTGAAACTTTCTATATGCCCTACGACGTTCTTTTATGGCTTTTCTACAGGCCTCATTGAACCAAGGGACAAGCGGTCTTTTTGGATGGGATGAGGACATCGGTATCGATACTTTTGCTGCTTGTATGATTGTATTCGTAATTATGTCACAACCTCTGTCAATACTTACATCGGAAGGTATGGTCTGTGGTGGCGAAGCCAAGGAAGTAAACAGATCCCAGTCTGCCCTCTTTAGAACCCACCTCGGTTTTACGCTTGCGGGATTTATATTTCTAAACTTGATAAGTATTGGGAAGTGGTCACTACTATATAGATCGGGTAAAACGGTCCAGTCTATGATGTTATACAGAGCGGAATTGCAGAAAGAGAGATCAAGGGCTGAATAAGTCCCATAACTAGAGCTAAGAAACGTTTGTTCTCCGGAGTTAAGCAGTAGAAGGTTAGAAATGTCTAAAAAATGTTCTATTATCTTACCCCGCATGTTTATGTCCTGGGATCCCCATATGGGATTGTGGCCGTTTAGATCCCCAATAAATAAAACAGGTCGGGGAAGTTGGTTGTAAATGTCTAATAGGTGTTGTGAATCTATTGTGCGATCTTGTGGAAGGTATATATTGCAAATTGAAAACGTCGAACCGTAGTGAACTCTCACTGCAATTGTTTGGAGAGTGGAGTTTATTGGAATTAATTCAGAATAGACGGATTGATTTACAGCTATTAATACTCCATGGTGACTGTGGTTTGGGTTTGGGCCATCTTTCCTGTAAATTTCGAAATTTTTAATAGTGATATTGTCTTTTGAGGTAAGATGCGTTTCTTGGAGAGCAAGACAGAATGGATTTGTATCGGATATTAATATTTTTAAATCATTAAAGTGAGATTTTAAACCATTGCAGTTCCATTGAATTAACGACATTAAGGGAATTGAATTTCAAGAAATATAACAATTAAAATATATATTTATACTATTTTGTTGATAGGTTATTGTTTATGTCTTTTTTTTAACTTTTCCCTTTTTATAACTAACTTCGGTGTATCCGTCGTCAGTGCTCTGCTGATCTACTTCTATATCCTCAACGCCGTCCTCAGGCTTGTCCAGATTTTCCTGGATTGAGGGCGAGTTGGTTGAGGATTTGGATACAGGAGAGGAATGGGAGGGGGCCAAGGGTTTAAAGGTGAGGAGAGGGAGGGAGGGGGACAGGGAGGAAGAGGAGGGGGAGGAGTGGGGCTGGGAGGGGGAAGAGGATAAGGAGGGGGTAGGGGATGGGATATGGGCAGGAGAGGGGGGTGGCGGCGCGGAAAACGCGGCCGATGATCTTGTAACGATGGTCCGCTGCGCCCTAGGTGCCGGCGGTTTGGATGTGCTAGGCTGGGGAGAGAGATTTTTTGAATTTGCTTCAAATATAAAAAATTGATCTGTTTGTGTACCGTTTTCCTGAGTTTTCGTATTTCTTTGGGATTTAGTTACTTCGGAGAATAGCTTTTTAAAATGTTGCGGTTTTTCAAGTTTAAATATATTTTTTGCTTCATAATATGTCACTTTCTTAGTAAACTGGATGATTTTAATTTCTTTGTTCATTTGGTATATCGGGCACGATCGGTCAAGACTGTTATGTTTATCCCCGCAATTTACACATTTGGGGTCTTTGTTGCATTTTTCATCGGTGTGTTTTTCTTCACCACACTGAGAGCAGGTGATTTTGGGGTTTGTACATTTTAGAGTGTGGTGGGAGAATTTAAGACACCTAAAGCATCGAATTGGATTTGGTGTGTACATTTGGACCTTTATATTCTGGTACCCTATTTTAAGCGTTTCTGGTGGTAATGGAGACGGGAAAGTAACAATATATGAATTTGTGAGTTTTTCGGAACCGTTTATTTTAATTTTTATTCTATTAATATCAGTAATTTTTCCATTTAACTCATTTAAAATTTCATTTTTTTCCAAATATTGCAAGTCGAAGCACCTGATAACTCCTTTGCTATAATTTAAAGTCGCGTGTGCTTTTACAGTTATATTAAATTGATCTGCAAATCGTTTACACTCTAAGAGTTTTAATGACTGTTTACTACTGCTTGTCTCAATCAGTAAATTTCCATCCCTCAATTTCTTAATGTTCTTAACCTCACCTACTAAATTAGTTATAAATTTATTTATCAAGAAAGGGGAGACTCTTTGAAATCCTTCATCTCCTTCCCTGGTCACTATTAAATAGGTAGGAGTATTTTTAAATGCTTCATTTATTTGAATGGGGTCTGGTGGAGTTTTTATCCGACCTCTTTTCCGACGTTTTTTTGCGCTATGAAATAGCTCTTCCATATTTAAGTTTTAACAAAAAATAAAATAAAAATAAAAATAATTTTATGTAATAAAGAAAGATATAAGAAAAATATATCTATATATATAAATGAAATAAAAAGAAAAGATAATTTGATTTGAATGTTTGCTTATCTGGACAGTAGACCAACAGCAGACTGCTTTATCCTACGGAGCTCCGTAAACAACCTCACTCTGCGAAGTCCACTATCTAACTGTAAAATTTTATCTTATCGTTAATTTAAAAATATAAATAAAACATACAATACTTAAGGTTCGCGTAACGTGGTGGCCATAGGATTTTTTAGGGGAGTAAAAAATCCTTAGTTGTGCCGTCCCTCGGATAGGACGTAAAATGTAGGTCCCGAGCCAGTGCGATGTCAGGTACTCGTTAAAGATCCCTTTCCAAATTATACCTGGGTAGGCAAAATTTAGGACTCCAGCTTTAGCATAAATTAGTAGCATAGAGAGACGTTAAACAAACAAACAAAAGTAAATAAAAATAATTTAAAATATTTTCCCAGAAAAAAATAATTGGTTTCGGTTTCTTTTTAAAATGTTTAACATTGTGTTTCCTTTTCGGTGATTGGCTATTCTATTTAGGAAAGTGACTTCTGAATACAATTTTATTTGTCATCATTTAATGCTAATGGCAGTTATGACGATAATAGATTAGAATTTTACCTTTTTTTTATTTTATCAAATCGGAATTTTCCTTAACACGTTCAAGCCGGGATTGTAATTCATGCCTTCGCCCATTGGCGGCTGAACTTAATGATTTTCGCTCTATCGGAAGATAGTTATTCGAGGGCATTATGCAGTATTGACAATTAAACAATAATAAAATAAACAATACAATCCTATCTCGTTATACATCATCGTGGAAAGTTTTGTGATTGACTAAAGTGTCAGATGCGGCTGTCTAGTGTGAGCCACCGGTGGTACACGCCGGCGCGCCGGATGTGTTAAACTAACGATTTGACTATGAAACGTAGTTAAGACAATTAATAGGTTAGAAAAATGTTTATTCTTGTTAATAAAGTCAGGTATGAATTTTTTTTACTTCAACTAGACCAGGGTATAGAACTTAAGTTTAATTATGGTAAAGATTATAATTTACTGTTCAGTGCAAAATAAAAATAACATGATGTCATTGAACTCTCGGCTATCCTAAAACGGCTAAGGTAAGAAAGAAAAAAAATCCTGGAAAACTCTTCATCTAATTACTAGATTTATCCAACTTAAGCAGTGGTTAGGGCCGCTGTGTGAAAAAGTACAGCGCAGAAGCTGGTAGGAACCACTTGTTACCCAGACCGCAGATTATGGCAGCTCCTCCGAACTGGTTGGTGTAAGCGGTTAAGGACAAGAAGGCCGGCATAAACCTTTTTTCGTCCAGTACCTGATTTGTGGTCTCATGCTTTTGCGTCCCTGTTGTGTAAGGTTTGCTCTGTTTTGTCTATTACCAGCAATATAATTTTAAACAATTTAATTGAAGAGGTTAGACATAAAGATATCTCTGATATTTCAGTTATCTATTCGGTTTATTTGTCGATCACCTACGTAGTTAGTGGATTTCAATTAAGATCTAGGTTAACCTACGTATGTGTAACATTATCTATTTGTTAGACTTCATCATTCTATGCCACTGAAAATAGAAGCAGGAAAATACCTTAGTGAAACAAATTAAGTTCCGTTTGTCTTCATTTCAATACGCACTGATATATTGACACCTCTTATGTTTGTAATTTTATTTAATAAATAAAACTCCTGACTCTAATTTTTCGCCAAATAATGAAAAATTACGTTCAAACACTACTTTTTAGCAATAATATGAAATACATTTTAATTATCCACCACCACGAGACGCAATTATTACATGGACATTGAAATAATTTATTTGATGAGTGGGCTTTTTGTCTAATATAATATTTTCATAGGAACATTTTTGAGGCACAAATTTTGGAATAGACTAATCTCTACTATCCAATTCATAAGTATGTAATTCATAAATTATATGCAGTGTAAATTATTTATTCATGTTCTTTACATTTTTTTGTGTTCATGTGGCATGAGTATTCCAAATACTCATGTACACATTTCTATTGCTTATAAATTATTTATTTGATTTAGATATAAATTAGAAAGTATATTTGGAGTAATTTATTAGTTGTACGCCGTTTCGTAATTTACAAAAAAATAAAAAAAGAATTTATAACAAGTTGTGAAATCTGTATCATGTTCTTATTTCCTGACCATAGGCTGAACTAGTATTTATCAATACCTTCACTCCTTATTTAGTCGGTGTATCTAGTTTATTCCTCACAAATGTTTATTTTATGCTCCAAGGATGTGAGAAATCAATTAAGTGTTCCTGCGGCTTTTCTAACAAACGTTATATTAATTCCGGTGAGCCATATTCGAAATTGTTTTGGTTCTCTTCTCGTAGCCAACGGTAATGCATGCTTTTTTTTTCTTCTTGAAGGAAAAGTGGAAGAGAACTTTGTAGGATTGACATGAACTCTTCAAGACTTTCATCTTTTGGAGTTATATAAAAACAGCTTACACTCACTGCGTGTTTTGTTTCATTCTTTTTTTTTTAAATCTGTACTTATCGTCCGACTTGGATTTATTAATATCATGTGCCTTTCACATAATTTACATATCTTTAAGAAGTAGAAGTATACCATTGGGTTAAAGTAGTTCCTGTCGGTTAGAAAGCTAACAAGTACCCTACTTGCGATTCCCAATATCAGTTGGCAATGCGGATTACGTCTCGTTGGTATGTCGTTGACTGGGAGCCTGTGTATATATATATGTATATATGTATGTAAGATTGATAGATAGGTTGGGTTAATAACAGATTTTATTATTCTGGAAAGAATTAACAAATAGTAAAACATTTGTTAGAGAGCTTGTAAATACATTACATAAAAATAGGAACAATAAACATACCTGGAAAGAATAATTAAATTACAAGATATTTTCCCAAACGCAAAAATAGAAAAGTTAGGTTATAACAGATGGGCTCAACAAACATAATTAGTTTAAATGAAAGTTTCGTAATAAATAGGTACGTTACAAGTAGAGAGCTACTTTACATACATACATATATATATCATTTTACAAAGGATTTTCTCTAAACTAAATTATTTATATCAGCATTTTTGATATTCGTTTGTGTTTCATCATTAGTTGGATCTTGTTTGTTTCGAGATTGTTCTATTTTTACCTATTTTAATAATTCTAACGTCAATTACCACTTATCATGATTTGAATGAAACGCCCAGAAACTGCACAAAACTAAAAACTACTTCAGAAATTTGGTATGGATAAAATCTTCCAATAAATAACTAAAGACTCATTTACCAGCCAATAAAAAGACCTATTTTATAGAGTTGAGTTTATGTGTATTTTATGGAGTAGAGATTATGTGGCGCCATACCGTCAAGAAGATAAATAAATAATACATCGTCGAGACGTTCAATAAGTATGAAACAAAACAGTGGTCTTTCTACAAAAATTGTAGAATTTAATTGTAAAGTTATAGTTTAGTAGGTCTTGAGGCCATCACCTTATCAGACGACTGAGGGAATTTTCAGAAAGTGGAGAGGAAGCGGTTGGAAAAATGTGGTTTGAAATAAATCTGAAGTTTATTATGAATAAAAAGTCCTTTTGGTCTTTTATTATTCTAAATTTATATTACAGTGAAAATTCATTCTTCCTTTTTGATATATATATTTTTTAATACATTAAAACATCACAACGTTTCGAGGCTCATTGCCTCATCTTCAGGTGCACTGCAACAATATTTTACATAATATTTACAACTTTTTTAAAAAATTTAATTTACAATAATTATAAAATTTGGAACATAAACATTTATGACTTAAAATCCCTATATTACATTATACTCATTATATACACACCAAAATATATGTTATAACTATACAATATATCGATTCCTTAAAATCTCGTCAAAATCGATATATATAATATAATGTTACAAAATTTAATACAAAATAATATATATAATGAGTGATTTATATATTTTTCCGGTGTAGCGGTTAAGGAAAGTTTTAAAATGATGCCCTATTCATGAAATTTGATAAGTTATTAAGGAAGTTATTGCGTACCGACAAAAAAAAGGCCTTGAGAAATAATATATATATATATATATATATATATATATATATATATATATATATATATATATATGTTTCTATGAAGGCATTTTTTGTAAACGCCATTAGCAGCCTACCTTCTAACAATGTGTAGAAAAAAATCATTGAAAAATGTAATTTTTTGGCATTGAAATTAGAACAATCAAAATTGAATGAAATGGGAGAATGACCCATATATAATTGAAATTTTATTATTTGCTGGTGAAATAATTAAAATTAGGCTTGGAAAGAAACAAATCTTGTTAAATAATTAGATAACTTCTTATGCAAGTCGTTTTGATGATACAGTGATATAATAATCATAACTCTGATGTACTTGCACCCATGTTCGTACAATTCTGTCTGGTATCAACTCAGGTATTTGGCTCATATGTTGTCATTGTTTTGGATAAAAAAACAAAAAATCATATATATTTACAGTAATCTATATGTTGATGGACTAATTTGCTCATTAGGTACTGTAAACTTTATCAAGTAGCGGCTTTTCGCTTAGATTATATGTAAGCGTAGATTATATGTAGCGGCTTTCTCTCGCCCTTATATGTAAGTTTCAGTTTAGATTTATCGATTATAAATTCGTTCACATAATTGGATATCCAGATTGGTTTCTTACAAGTACCTCCAGATCTCTGGGCCAAAAGTTACCCCTGGACTTTCACAGACTCCGCAGTCCCACCCACACCATTGTCCGCTATCCCTCTTCTGGATCGCTAGACTTTCCATTTTATCTAACCATATTCAGATTAATTGGAGTTGAAAGGTCGGTAATGCTCGTGTCTGGGGAGAAACTTCCCCTTTATCTTGAGGCCGTTCTCTAATGATCGTTCGTTTGCTGATTTGCGGTTGTCTCTTTGAATCGCCCCGTTCCGATTGTATTGGTGTTATATTTTCTTATTGTGGCTTGTTTACCGCGATCTCCCTTCTAGGTATCGTTGGTTTTTTTAAGAACTGCGTGTTGAAACCGCTATGATACGATTTTAAGGGGAAACATATTAGCTCTGCAATACGGCTTGACAGCCCTATTATCTGAGAACTGAGTTTCTAATTAAACTTAGCACTCGCGGTAAAACCAAAATGGAATTTTTAGCATCAGACGATGCGAGCCTTCTTCTCTCAAAGAAAATAGTCTTTGGTAACAAACTACTTGGAACTGAACCAAGATTATTACATAGAAATCTTACCCATTGTTATCCGATAATAAACAGTATGGCAAAAATACTCTTTTCTGACTGACAGACCTAATGCTCCGAGTGTCAGTTTTACGTTTTAATCCTCGCCAAATTGAAGCATCGAAAAGCAAAAGGGTGTAAGTGCCTTTGAAATTTGTTCCCCAAATAATATGAAACATACCCTCTAGGGTGAACTATATTCGGCGCTGATACCCATTTCTGATGAATGGCTTTTGCAAATTTAACAATTTTACAAAAAAAAAACTTTTTATTTTTTTTGGCACTGATACCCTTTTGCATTTCCAGGCTTTAATTATTATTGTTTAAGAAAATTTAATATTTTAACTTTTTATTAATAGTTTCTCTTATTAATTTTTTATATGGATAAATTAGGGGACTGAGATAAAATATAGTGATTACAGCGCTTTACTCGGACAGTGAAGGTAATGGGCTCGATTCCCGGCCCCACTATCCAGTACGGTTGGTCTCAGCCGAAAGTTAGACCATTTCTCCTCAATTAGTGTGGGCCTACAAGTTAGAATGTACATGTAATATTTTTTTTTTCTATTTTACCCATTCCCGCTCCTGGTTCCTTTTCCATTCGGCCGCGAGCCTCAGATCAGCCGGTCGTCGTATCAGCTGGACAGCTCGGGGCAGATGGAGATGTGTTCTCCGTCCATATATAGTAATAGTAGTATATAGTAATATTCCGTCATCCTCTGCCAGTTCGACGCCTGAAGATGTTCCTGGCGATGTCATTTTGCGGAAGTTGCCCAGTTGTTGGTTAACGGCAGGGTGTTCCTGATCGTGAAAGACTCCAATTTCCTCTTTTTAGTTTATAATAACTGGCACTTACTAATATCATGTATAAAATATCTGCTTTTTTTTTTTTTTTTTTTTTTTTTTAAACACACTATTAAATAGTTGATAGGATGATTGGATAGCAGTTGATGACAGAATTAACGGTAGTTTGACCTAGCATTGACCTCCTGGAAGAGGTAACAAAAATACGAAGAGAAGGTTGAACCCCATTATGTGGACCGTACAAAAGATATGTATCAAGATACGTGTAGAAGGCAGCTTCCTGTTGCTCGCAGCTGTATCGTGTTACTTTTGAAAGGTGGTTCACTCAGTTTACATTTTAAGACGCAAATAACATGTGTAAATTACATGACGAACATTAACTATATGTAGATTTCGTATCGTTGCTAAACATACATCATACTCCATCAATCGCTAATAGACATAAATTACTTTTTTTTTCATTTATATACAGAGCACATAATTTTCAAAAGATCAGTTCTTTTTTATCTTTTGCACATATATACCTCTATGTGTTAGTAATGCCAGTATTTTATGTTAATTTTAATTTTGTTTGATATTTACACAACTGCTAGATTATTTGCTGAATTAATGAAAAATATATTCCTGTTGCTCCGTTAATGAACTCCGTTAACGTTAATGAACTGAATAACTACAGCGAAATGGATGAGGTTTAGAATGTTAGTTATATTTTCCACTAAATGCGTTTTTTTTTGTTGTTTTTTCAAATGATTCCAATGATTTAGTTCAAAATCAAATCACGAGAAATTGCTAGAAATATTTAACCATTCAATTTGAACATATTTATTTTAGTAATACTGCGGGGTATGTTGAAAGGATGGGTGTATGTTGAAAAAAATAAGATAAATATATAACAGGAAGTAACTTAAATTGGATTACGATCTATGATGTAAAATGTACATATTGTTAAATTATTGTGAAATAATCTTATTATTTTTTTATTGAATAAATTATTATTAGCAAAAATGCTTGCTCTATTTTATACATTTTAACTTTATGTATTCATGTATTTTAATATTGATCGGTATGCTGTGTCATATAGCAACCCAATGTATTTGGGCAGCATTGCTTGTTTTGTTTTGTTTTTAAATAAAACATTTCTCTCTATTATATTAGATGAACTGTCTAAGGTTTGAAAAGAGCGTTTCACTTTCAGACGGATCATATTTGTTCGTTAGTTAGTTTTATCATTTAACTTCATCGGTCTCTTTTCAAATCAAGAGATTGCAATGGTTATGTGTAAAGTAATTTTTGTGCTTTGACTCCATAACTTCTCCATAACTTCTGAGCTTTCTCAGTATTCTTATAATCTTATGTTTTTTAAGTATTTTTAATTTTTATTTTTCCTAAAATTATTTTCATACTCATCCTCTCCTATATGAATCTAGGACCTACCCTTTCCCATTTCTCTTTCGAATTCCTTAACCACGCCACGTTTCCTTGTTGCTCTGACATAGCGTACTCCCCAAAGAGAACCGTGGCCAGAGATAAGAACGCTGCCCAAGCGTGAACTCCAAAAGCGGACAAGATCTGCTTCGCGGTCTGAGGTTATCGCAGGCTCTAGCCCAGATCCTATCTGCTTTTCAGTTTCACCTTCTATCTCTTCTAGGATTGGGAGTTAAATTTCTCTGTGGAGGCTTGGGGTTTCGTTTGCGGTCCCTTTTTTGGGAGCAGTAATTAGATTAGTAGTATTTCTGTATCCAAGTTATTCTATTATTTATTTAAACATTTCACTGTAGCTTAGTAATGTGGTAGAGGAGGTCACTCCAGTCCGTGTATAGGTCCTTTGAAAAATATCTTAATCTATTTGATTATATTTTTCTTTCTTCTTTTTTGTACTATTGGTGTTTAAAATTTAAGTAAAAAGGAACCAAATTACATAAAGCCACATCATCTTTTTTTTGTGGGCACATCGGAATAATTCGTAGCTTCTGGTCCATCATTGAGGTAAAATAAAATATCGATAGTATTAATATACTATGTTGGATCCGATGGATTTTTTTCAGCGAGGTATGTACTGAGGCAAGGAACTGTTAGTGCAATTGAAACTTCGTATTTAGCGAATTCGGAAGTTAAAACATGCAAACGATTTCGTATTGAATACACCTAGTGGTTAGCTAGTACTTAGTAATTTCTTAAAACATTTAACCCGCCGGAGTCTTAAATTATAGGAAGTAATGATTATTAATATCATGATATATATTTTTGTTTTACAAATATCATTTTGATAAGTGAAGGAGGCATTGTTTTGTCTTGCTGGTTATAGACAGGAGACTTACGTTCTATTCCTGTTGTGTCCCCCATAATTTTTCCCCTTGGGGTTCGGTCTGGAACGGAGTCAAATCCTCTGGACAGACTCAAACGAAGATAATCTCTATTTATGTATTGTATTTATAAAAAAAAAAATTATGTAAACATACTATTGTATGTATGTAAAAGAAATAAGCGTAATGAACATGGTGTAGATTCTTAGATTATTGGATATTGAATATGAAAGTGAAATAGGCCTTTCAAGCAACATTGCTAACACTATGACTGGCTATGCTACAATGCTATAAAGAATTTTTATATTCAGAAAATAGGTCCAAGAAAGTTTTGATCTATGATAACTTTCTCGGTTCGGAAGAGGATACGTTGTCATAAAGTTCTCCTATACTAAGATAAAGTATCCTGAAACTTATCTCATACTAATATTTATATGATAATATCCCTTTCTTCGTCGCTATTCCAAGTTCGGGCTTTTCTAAATGCCCCGTTAGTCGGTTCCATAGTTGGGTGAAACGTTTTTGAATTAACTAGACAACTTTCTTTTCTATGAGGTGTCTCGAGTTGTCTAGGGTACATGTCAAGTCTTTGAGAGAGTGGTATCTATCTCTATTTGGTCTAGCAGCCGGGTCTAATCGCGTCGTTGGCGTGAGAAAACGTTTTAAGTCAGATTGGTAAAAGGGCTCTTAAAATTTTATGTGGAGCCTTATTCATATTAGAAATCGGTTGTTATCTATAAATTATCCTTATAAATAAATTGTCATCTATAAATAATGAAAAAGTAACTAAAAACTTAATGATCATTCGTATTGATATTGAGAAGTAAAAAAACAAAAAAAAAAACAGATGATTATTTCTGTCACATTGAAAAAGTTCTAGAAATGCCGGGAAACGTTACACTCAAACATCAGCATGTATTAGTTTAGTACGTGATCATATGCTTTGGAATGATCTATGCCTTTCTGGGAGGACCCATTTCGGTCTAAATATTACCGTTACTGTTGTTAACTTAGTTACTAATTTGAGTTCTAATTATTTGTTTGACATAGATATGAAATAATATTTATGGAAATGAAATTATTTAAACCCATAATACAATAGATGTTCTTCATAATTGAAGGGGTCGGGGCAAAATAGTGCCAAGCAACATTTTTAACAAAAATAAACTGTAGCTGCATTCGGCTGTATATTTCGTAGAACTAAATGTCTACGATGGAAATGCCACCTAAATATGACTATAGAGGCTCTATATAGTCATATTTAGGTGGCATTTCTATGACAGACATATAGTCCTACGTAATGTACAGCAGACTGCAGCTATAGTTTATTTTTGTTAAAAATGTTGCTTGGCACTATTTTGCCCCCGACCCCTTCAATTATAAATTGAGGCTGTTAGAACTTGCTGAAAACATTCCATTTAATTGGGCTTCAGAACTAAAAAATATTATGATTTCTATTGGAGCTGAAGATATATGGATGAGTCAAAATCCAAATATTCTGTTGAAGAGGAAGGATTCCTTAATCACAAGTTTGGACAGTCACCTTTTGAGCAAGGATATGGACATTATTTCTAAATCAAATTACAGCATACATTTCAGGAACCTATCAAATCTTGCTTTTGGTGAAGACTACCTAAGGTTTCGTTGTCATATAAATAAAATCAGAACAATATCTCAGGTTAGGTTAGCATGAAATAAATTTCAAAGATTAATTATCAGCGGATTTCTTTTAAGTTTTGATCCCCATTCAAAATGCCCACTCTGTAATAGTAATGAACCTGACAACCTTAATTTTTTTTTACTTCATGTCCCTCATTAGCTCCCATAAGATCCCAATTTCTACAATTTTATATAAACCTAGATCTTAGTCCCGATTTAATGTTTCAGGATTTGTTCATAATTCATAATATAAAGAAAATTAATAATATTTTCTTTTAAATTAAAGAAAGTACAAAAATAATAAGCTTCATCATGTATGAATAACTTTTATTTTTAGGATTTTTGAAATTAATTCAATATTTGATTTATTTTAAGCTTCTGATGGGTAAATACTTATGCAAGATGTACATATACTTGATTACTTTTATCTTTATTTTATTTATTTATTTTTTTAAATAATTCTGCTTGTTCTTATCTTTATAAATGTAATATTACTTATATATAATTTTGGGAGGAGAGGTGCAATTTTCTGAAGAAGGTGAATGTTTATTTCATTACCTAGTTATGTATAATTCTGTTTTTTTTTTTCTTTTTTTTTTCTTTCCCCCTCTGTATTATTCTTTTATTCTAATACGAACCAATGTAAAGTTAATTTTGTTCATTTATATATAGTTTTATTTATTTAATTATTATTATATATATTTTTTTATTTTTTTGTATGTACAACTTATTTATTTATTTGTATGTACAATTTATGCCTGGGAAACTCCTTGCTACAAGATGTAAAATCTTAAAAGCGATAAAGAGAAAAAAAAATTATGATAGTCAATAATAATTTATTTCTGGTGCAAATCTGCGATATTAAAGATTATCATAAGGAAGTATTCCTTACTAACTTATATTATAGTAGTTGTAAATTCATATAAAAAACTTATAAGTAATTATTATTTATTTGAAATTATATAAATTATAACAATATAATTTAAAAAAGTTATAGTCTTATATATTTTTCTCCTTTTCTTTTTTATGGGGTTTCTATTCTTTTGTGTCGATCATCAATAATACAGCTTAGTTTTAGGTATGTTGCAAAATTAAAAACGAAATGCTTCTACTGTTAGTCCTTTTTATTCATACAATCATCGTTTTAAATAATACTTTTGCATATTGCCCAACACTTAAGTAACATACATTTAAAGAATAACCTACAGGTTAGGATGTATAGATGGCTTATCTCATGACTATTCCAAAGATTTTTCGATTTTCGGTTAGTGATGTATAAATAATTATAAACTATTTATCTACTGCAAACGTTTCTGCCTACATTGTTGGTCGTTATCAGGGCTTAATGAGGTTAGGAGAAGTAACAGTATCTTACCAGTAGCGTTTAAAAGCTCGATGACCATCTATAATTTAAGTTTCGATTTTGTACTTCATACATAATCTACATATAATTATAAATGTTTGTAAGCGATACCCGAATCGCATTCTTCAAGATCATGAAGAACTTAAAGAACCCAGATTTAAAAGGAAAAAAAAATTAAATATTAAACCTCCTGCGAATTTAACAGAATTGTACTTCATGAATATCTTTTTTTTTTCTAATTAAGTACATCGATTTTCTTTCTTTTTTCGCTTTGGAAGATTTAAAAATAATTTTATTTTTTTCGTACTTAGGGTTCTTTATATTAAAAATATCGAGACATGAACCAGTGCCGTAGTGGTCTCTACGCAGTGGCCGAATAGCGCTTTAACAGAGGGAGGTACTCGCCGTGTCGGAACCGGTTAGAGATGACCCTTCTGCGCCGAGTCAAAACATCTTCACCTAGCCCATCCATTGTTTTTATTCAGTTGGTATAGTCTCCTTCCTGTTCGTTATTTACAGATTTATTATATGAAACAGCGGAATCCGTTTCAGTAGGATTGTTTCCTTAATGGCGTTTTATAACATTTTAATCGTCGTTGGTCTATTGACGAAACGTAATAATTGCTTGACTCAGTTTCTTTGCTTATAGTTTATTTAAAAGATATTTGATCATTTTACTTAATTTTTTTTAAATATTTGTTCCATTAATTTGAGTCTGTTCAATAATAATGTAGAAGCTGGCGGAATCCTGAGCTTCGATGTTAATACAATCAATTGTTCGATGTAAAAATAAACATATTGATAACAATATTGTCGCTACTTTATACTAATATGTAATGGAATGTAAGAATCGGTATTTTTATGAAGAGAAAAAGACATATAACATGATATAGCGATCTCCAAATCAGGCCATTTCCAAAAAAAGGCAATTCGTTATATTTTCTTTACCTTTGTTGAATCTTCTTTCTAATTGTATTAACGTTGATATATACATCCATCAAGATCAGACTAACGGCCTTTATAAAATCCTTGTTTACTCCGAGGTTTATTAGTCGGTCGTTCTCCTTTCCTAAAGATTTTGTTAGCTATTAAACCAAACAATTTACCTGCACTATATTTTCTTACTTCACGCAATTAGGTGTTGTGTAGCCATCTTCATTCTCCAGTTGACTTGTCCTTCTAATTTTCCGATATTTTCATGAGGAAGTTCTTAATTTTCAAAAAATGTATACCGCTGTACGGTCTATAATGGTCAGTTTCACATCCGTATTATATTCGTTTTTTATTCTATTTTTTGAATTTGGGAATGAAAACGCGAGCTAAGTAATGTAACAAAACGTGCATTTTTACCAATAATCCTTCATTTGTAGACTATCTTAATTTTTCTATTTATTCGAATCATTCTCTTCTATATCAGAATCATCGTAATCGTTTTATTTTTTATAGCTAACTTTCTGGATTCAGCACTGCAAATTTATATTTTATCAAGCCTAAGGTGGAATATTCTGTTTATTTTAACTTACGTACAAGTGATAAGTTTATCTCACTGTATCCTCAATTTTGGAAGAAGGATTCGATGCTTCAATCAGCAGCTAATTTGTAAGGTTTAAATAAAAATTATTCAATGTAAACTTTTGGCCCATGAAAATTTTTAGGCATATCGAACTACCACCAAGAGCTACCAAGTGCGTGTGGAAGCGGAGCATGAAACGCTCGACTGAAAAAGGTTGTGGACATCAAGTGTGCTTACATGATGTTACGGAACCAGGAAATTCATTCCATATTCGTTTGGTTCTACTTACAAATTCAGTTCCGTTTTAATCTTATCGTTATATCTTTTTGTTGCTCTAATTAACTATTTTGTATAAGTATGTTAGAAATTAATCTAGATCAGTTAATACCATCATTTCTATATGATGGTATTAATGCCTGGTCGAAATTGATTTAATGAATATTGGAATATATCATTTATTACCAGATTAAGTGGACAAACTTTTAATGATTCTTTATGAACACAAATCAAACAAAAAAAAAAAAAAAAAAAAAAAAGTTTAATCCTACACTCCATTATTAGCTGCCATATATTAAAACCAAAACTTCTATTTTAGTATAACGGTTTTGCACAAGTATGCATATTTTTATCTGGTGCCGTTTGGGATATAATCATCTCACATTATGTTATCAATGTTATAAAAACTGTTTTAAAAAACAACTTCTATGTTTTAGAGGAATTAATTATGAGTTGGAAAATGGTTTACTTTTGTCTTTGAGGTCCTCTAAGATGATTAATAATCAGGATTTTCATTCAATTTTTTTTTTTTTTTTAATTTGAATAGCCTGAATAAAGAAAAAAGTGTTTGACTAAAATTTCTGATCATAATCGTTCAAGAGAATATTATTGGGGAATAATTTATAATAGTTCCAACAGAAACATTTATAGCGAAACTACATTTTCAAAATACAAGGGTAATTAAATTTAAATATTACACGTGCATGAATTCACGCAAATAAAATATGTTTTTTATAGAACGAAAGATACCTTGATAAGAAAATTTTATCCACGAAACTATTTATCTTTTTAAACGAATGTATGTAGGTATGTACAGTTCATCTATCTGTCTCATCCTCTCTATGAACACTATTGTACCTTTTTAATAAACTCTTCTTTCTTTCTTGTGCTATTTCGTAAGACTGATTAGTTCTACACCGATGTAATTTTTATGGCTGTATTATTTATTTGGATTTTATGGCTTGTTGCGTCAGGGGGCACTCCCAACACCTTACACAACGCAAAGACGAGGAGAATACGCATTGGAAAACCTGTTCTCAATGAAGATCCCATAGAAAGGAATTGAAAGGAGATCTATTTCGTTTTTTGTTGAATAACGGTAAAGTCTCTATATACAGTTATTTTGTAATTTCATTTGAGGAGATGTTCAAAGGAACATATGGGTAGATAAATACAAATGTGATCATCAAAGTAGGTAACGACCTAAACCAATAGATTTCGATAAGCTTTATAGCTGTGGTCATTCCTGAAAGTTTTACTTAAATCTATTTCCAGTTTTGACACTTCTTTCATTTAGTGTAGGTAAAATAAGTTGGAGTCTTTATATTTTAAATAATTTATTTTCTCTTCAAAAAAATAAATTATTTAAAAATAATTTAAAAATGGTGGTCAGCCACGAACTAAGATTGGATTAATTAATATATTTTAAATAGTTTACTAAATTTCTCGTAACGCTTGAAAATTTAACGGCAACAAACACTCCTTTAACAAAAAATCTGGTGCGATGCGCTCAACACACAACTTTCACTTACTAACTTACTTTTGATTACAAATTGACGTGTTTTGTTAAATTCCATTCCTCTTAGTCTCACAATTTTCCACATTCATTTACTTATTTTTGTTTCTATTTGCTCTTTAAAGTACTCTAAATTTTTTTATTACTAAATAAAAGTTTTTGCTTGTGATCATTCGGCAATGCAAGCATAATACTCCAAGTCGTCTGATTTTACAATGCTCAATGTAGTTGTTAAAAACTTTATATAGTTACCATGAAACAAATAATTTCCATTAAATGAACAGAAAAATTTTAATTATAAAGCATTCTTCTGTCATTAAAGTTGTACTGCGCATCCGTGAGCTCAACGTGTTTTATGATTAGACAGAATTTTTTCTTTTTTTCTCCTGTATATGTTTACTTGATTTTTTCATATTTTATATTTAGCCATTATTATTTTTAGGCGAAACGAGATGCAGAAAATTTCTTCATATAAACAAAAACAAAGGTACTTTATAGGAAAACAAAAAAGTCCCCTTCACCATTTATGCCCCCTCAAAACATTTTAATAATGATAAAGCTTCTCATTAAGCATGACAAGTTTAATCAAAATCGTTAAATCTATTTTTGAGAAAACCAAACAAATGTAAAAATGGGTAAAAAGTTATGAAATAATGTGCCCTCTCCGGTTGATCAATTTTGATGAAATTTTTGCAGTTATATCTCGAACATACAAATACATCCATAAATATATCCATTTTTATTAAAATCGTTAGAGCCGTTTTTGAAAAAAACGTAAACAGTTATGAAATAAAGTATCCCCTCCGTTTGCCCAATTTTGATGAAATTTTTGCTGTCACATCGCCTATATATATATATATATATATATGTATATATACATATATCAAATACCCAATTTAACGTTCGTATGGTTTATAGTTTTTGAATCAGTCTGCTCACACAGACCATTTCGCGGGACTTGGTTATTTCGACCCAGGGGGCTCCAAAACGAGTAATTCCGTTGAAAACTGGAAGTCGAAATTTTTCACGATCTCAATACTTTCCCTTACTATATATTTTATATATAGATAAGTGAAAATAAAAATGAGCATAAAAATGTAAAATAACTTGGGCATGTAGGTGACCTGTTTCTTGTGTTTTTATAAAATAATGTTATCTCAGTTTTACTTTAAGTAAAGCTTATTATTATAAATACATATTAGCATCCTATTTCAACATTTTTCGAAGTATTTTCTAATTAGAGGGAAAACAGCATGAAATTTAAGCATGTTTCACTTTCGTAAGCACTTTTTAAAGCGTGTAAGGTATGCTTCTCTTGCGCTCTACCGATTATTAATTAGTTAATAGGGCTGGTTCATGTATGCAAACTATGCTAGCTCTAGCGTTGTTAATCTCATTCATACCTATACGATATCCACCACGTTTAAGTAACCACTTGTATAAGGTCATTTGGAAAAAAATTATATCTAAGTTTTACTTATTTTTTATACTTTATCCATGCATTGTGCAATTTTGTGACCAACCACTTTTACTTTTACGTTCCTTTCTATCCTTAAAAAGGAGAAACAGTTGAGTAAGAATTCATCATGAAAAATAGATGAAAAATGTCTTGTACCCCTTGGCAGAGTAGTTCTTATGTTGATTTAAATTTTGTGAGGTTTTTATCCCTTGCAATCTTCGCCATCTGCTAAAAGAAGTTGGACAAGTAGGAAACCTCATCGGTTTGGCAAGAGATAAGATCCGAGATTTTATCAACGAGATCTGATCACGATCCCCCGTTCGGTCACTTGCACTTTTACAATTCCTTTGCATATTTAATAAGATCGTATTTCCGTTTAGGAACCTCCGACCTTCCCACCTTTAATATATGTTTCTAATTTTTGTATTACTTTCACTTACCTTTATATGAAATACACAGTAAGGGAAAGTATTGCGATCGTAAAAAATTTCGACTTCCTGTTTTCTATGTTAATTAAATGATGTTTTCAGTTACTAAATACAGATATATAGCGCGATGGATTTTTTTTTGCTTGCATTCTCGTATTAGATAGAAAGATAGATATATTTATTTGTCTTTGGGGGAAATCCCCATACAAATAAAGCCTGGCTTGGCTAAATATAGGTACATATTAATTAATATAGATTTACAAAGTTTGAAAAAAATCTTATAAATTTAGTTACATACAAAATTTGTATATACAAGATTTCACTATTAACTAATTTCTACTAAACTTTCACTATTATGAATAAAATTTAAAATAAATTTCAAACGAGATAATAAACAAATAAAGAATAATTAGTGATTTTAAACAAAAAATAAATAGTAATAAAATTAAGAATGAACCCTCATTAAATAGTTCTTTTGATATTTTATTTTGTAATTAAAAATTATAATCGCTTTAGCGAAGTATATATACATTTAATGGTGATAGTAATATCATTTGTTTTGTATATAGAATGGATGGCAGGTGGATATTATTGTTTACACTCAGTAATCGGTTCAATGCATCGTGTTTATTGATATATTGTCTAATAACTTATTATCTACAATTGTTTATGAATTGTTACAAAAGAATACTATTTTATTCGTTGATGATGAATGATCTTAATCTCAGGCAATTAATTAGGTAGTAATACATCTGTTTTATTTTTGACGGGTCTTGGACATTGAGTATTGTCGGAAATTCATTTTCGGATATGTTATCGATGTCGGGTAGATAGTGGTTCCTAATTGAAGAATAAATGGTACATACTGCTATCAAATGGTAAAGAGTTTCATATTACATATTGTGCATATTTCTTTGGGTTTAATGTTAAATACATGGTTTTTGTGGGTGAATTTAATGTGGTATTTTCCCGATAGATGTGCTTGTGTTAGTATTTTGATAATGTTAAACGGGATGCTTTCGTTAATTACATTACTTTGACCAGTTAGATTAGGTTGATATATAATATTGTAAAATTGGCTGTACTGGCTTTTTCTTAAGGATTCAAGGTCATTTTGAATCAGATATCGTTTATATAAGGCAAGAATGTTTGAAATTTCTTTTTTGAAGACAGATCGTTGCTTTCAAAAAGAATGTATGAGCTATTGACTTTATCTAGAATATTGTAAATTTGAGTAAACCAATTATATTTCGCTGACGGTCGGAGTTGATGTTTATTCTTTAGTATCACGAGGCAGGTTTTGGTAATTTTATCATCCGACATGCATAATATTTGTTGAATACAGGTTAATACTAGTTTTAGTACCTTAACAGTTGAATGTTCTAGACCGAATTCCATTCTAATGAGCCAGAAAGGGGTATTTTTGTTAAGATTGAAGAGTCTCTTAAAATAATTTAAGTTTGATTTTTCGATAATATCAAGGTACCTAAATTCCCAAATCTCAATTCCATAGAATAATATGCTGATGGCAATGGCTTCATTTAGTAACAGTCAACTCCAAGTCAACAGTATGGTAAAAGATAATCTTTAATTAATTATATTTTAATTAACAAACATTAGTTCCATAATAGATTTCTGAATGGAATAAAAAGTGGTTTTAGACAGTATCTGTCTCGGTTTCCGGCCAGGCAAAAGAGAAAAAACATTTTGAAATTAAGTTTTAATTTATTATGAGTTCTAAAAACCCCTATGGATTCACCTTAACGATATATTTACAAAAAGCAAATCGCGGTAGAAAGCAAGCAAGCAGTAAAAAAACTGTTGATGAGATTAGGATTTTTTTTAGGGCCTTTAAGAAATAAATAAACGATTATGAATCGAAAAGTACAGAGAACTTTAAAGTTTTGCATTATTAATCATAATGCTCTAAAAAAATGTGGAAAAGTGTGGGAAGTTTGATGATGGCGTTTACAATTTACCAAAACACCTCGATTTCCAATCTTAATAAGTTGGTAAGCGAAAGTAAGCGCACATCGCACCAGATTTTTCAAAATATTTTAATGTGATGATTACCTTACTGCTTCAAAGATTCTATCACTACTGTTCATATGAACTATATTCTTTATATAATTATTCATTTTATAATAACCATATTATTATATTATCTTTACTTTCTAGTTGTTGATCAATGTTTTTGCTATTAAAATGGTGTCATACAGAGTTGTAAGAACTGGGAAGGGAAGTTGCACTACGATTCCGTGCTCAATGAAGTCGCCTTCCAAAACACATCGTTGCTAACATGTTTTTACATTTTGTTTCTCCTATCGAAATGAGAATAATATTTACAATTATTGCCTTTATTATATTTCGATGAAAGATATCCTTATGTAAGTTTATTAAGGTACCCCTGTTCGAGGAAGGACCTTACCAGTTAGGTTAGGTAACCGCCCAGAAGTTGGGGTTATGTACTTGGACCCCTGACCCTGAGGCTGTGTGTGTGAGGTTCGTGAGTGAAGGAGCTCCTGTCATCGTGCTCCTTTGACGGCACACATCGGCTTCAAAAATATACTCAACATAATTGGCCTTTCTCCTGTTCCTAGTGTCATATCGAGTGTTCTAGAAAGTACTTTCGTAGCCCAAGCATTCCCTCTTCCTCTCCGCCGTCATGCTCTTCGCCTCTGTTTGTTTGTTGTAACATTTCTGACAGTTTTCACTATCCCTTTTATATTGAGTAAGTGGAAGCCGAGACTCGTTATTTTTAGTAAGTTGTTTGACGCAAGATTATATTCTGGCTACAACTTACTTACGTAATATGGGGACATTCGTAAGGGAAGAAAATTGATCGACAAGCCCGAATGACAGTTCTATTAACCTTTGAAAAATCAATTATATATTACTTTGATACTAGTTTTAGTTCGAAGTATCCAATTATAAACTTGTACAACTCATTATTTAAAAAAAATATATTTCAAATAACTTATTTTTTAAAGAGAAAAGATTGGGCTCCGCCGGGATTCGAACCCGGGTCCGCGTGACGTGCGCGGTATGCTAACCACTGCACCACAGAGCTCGCTTCCAACCTCAATCTTTTCTCTTCAAAAAATAAATTATTTAAAACAAGGTGGTTACCCACAAAAATAGATTAAATTAATATTAAAAATATATATATTGTAGGACTACTTCCCCTAAGAATAAAATTTAGGTATTTATGGAAAAAGCTGAAATAAAAAAAATATATTTTATGTAAATTTCTATTTTATGTGGAATACTTTTTACAAAACGCGTGATAAAGTTCAAAAAACGACGGCAGTCATGAAGTAATTCGATGGCTCGAAGTCACAGTATTGTTTAGTTAAATAATCGGCCTAATATTGCTCAACGAAGTCATCGTGCGTTTGGAAATTGGATTCATTGACAAAAGAATTACCATAGCCCACGTCCTCAAGAATGGAGTTGAAAATATTTGGACATAAAAGACGCACGATTCCCAAAGCCTTGACAATTTCCGATTCTGGAACTTCAAGACAAAGCAGTCACAAATCGATTCTAGAACGAAAGAATGGCACTCTTTCCTCGGAAATCCAAAATCGTGATTGGGCTCTTTGTGTCGTACTCTACCAAAGTATTGTGAAAGTAGTGAATGAAATATTTTTTAAATATTTTGATTAGCAATTTCTTTATAAATAAATCTTACAGCAATAGATCTTATAAATAAAGATGCAAGGGCCGATATTTCTGTTTACTCAAAACTTAAAAGTAGCGGATGGATAAATCTGAACCTTTTACTGAACGTTGCCTTTTAACCAAAAAGTGGCTATATGTACTTTTTATATTAATATTTCCAATAGATTTTTTTTTATAAATTATAGAATATTTATTTATAAATATTTTTTTTGTTTTTCGTCCATTATTTTTGTGCAAAATGATAGTTCTTTCTTCGCTACAAGAGACGGAAATAGAACAATTATTAACAGAGTTGCGGCCTATTTTTTTTATTTTTTTATTTTTTATTTTTTTTTTAATCGCTCGTTTTTTAACCGTTACATCCGTTAACATCCCCAATAGAAAAAAATGGACTGTTACCAGGATGTTCCTCTCTATTCAGTAGAAGAGTGCAACTATCTATATATAAAATTTAAAAAATGTTATCGCTAAGTAATAATCTTCTGTTCAAAGTTGGCTGTTGTGTATAATTATGGTTTTTGGTAAATTTTACCTTATTAAATTTATCTTTTAATATATTTATTTCCATAAAAACTAATATTATAAATAAGCTACATCAAAGCGTGGTCGGGTTTAGTTAGTCATTTATAAAATTCCATTGTTGGCCTAGAATCTGGATATTTTGAATATAATTTCATGTGAAGTTGTATTTTTTCCTACTAGTAAAGAAATCAGGCGAAATGTCAATCCATGTGAATATTCTGATTTTTTTTTTTTTTTTAATATTTTTTTATCGCTCTTGTAATGGATGATATGAATAATTATCAGTGTACGACTATAAAATTTATATTGGATAAGTTTGGTGAAGTCCACCACCCCGACCATTCTCATACATATATTTAATGTAATATTATAAGCAGCTTAATTAAAGTCTTGATTATATTAATGACCTGCTCTAATAAATATTTATTTAGATTTAAGAAAGCAAACATTTTTATTCATTTATTTGGCATGGGTTTTTTTCCATTCCCATTCTTCAGATTCTTCTAATTTCAAATTACGAATTTTTGTGCTAACCTTACGTTTAGAATATTTAAGTAATCTATAATAATAAAGATGAAATTCTTCTTGTTTGTTTGTTACCATACCATTTGTCCTAAATTCTCCAAATTTCGCTCAGTGGTTCTTTGATACCAGGTGCGACCACATGTCTATATTGAAATTGCATAATTTCAGCCAATCTCTGGGTATATTCTTTGTTGTTATAAAAATCGTTTTGATCTCGCTTTGATCAAAAATCGTTTTGATTACATTGGATTTTACGAAATCGACCGTTTGATTCGATAAAAGTCTCATTTTATAGACTTATAAAATGAAATTATCCGGGTGAAACCGGTATATACAGCTAGTAATCTATATAAATAAAGAAGAAATTCTGTTTGTTTGTTTGTTCTTTATAGAAATCCATACCGTTTGTCCTAAATTCTCCAAATTTCGCTCAGTGGTTCTTTCATACCAAGTGCGACCCCAGTCCATATTGAAATTGCATATCTTCAACCAATTTCTGGGTATATTCTTTATTGTTATAAAAAAAATCGTTTTGATCTCCCTTTACATTGGTTTTGAGAACATTTAGAAAAATGAAATTTCCCGTGTGAAACCTGGATGTACAACTGGTAATAAATAAACAAAATTAAAGGAAAAATCTTTCAGTAATTTTTCATGAAGTGCCTTTTTTTTTTTTATATATTCTTTTCTGTATTTTACTTTTTGTAATCGCACGTTTCTTCTACTAAAGCTTTTTCATCATAAAGTCTCCCCTTTCGCACGATAAGGAGTACCATCCTTTAAACAATAGTGCTTCATACCGGGCGTTATGAATGGGAGAAAGCTTTTCACAAATATGAAAGTTTTTAAGAGGCAATACGAATCCCTAGCGGGGTTTTTCACATGACAGCGAAAGGGTGGTGAAAAAAGAGGATGTTCAGAGAGACCGAAAGTAGTGAGTTGATGAAGGATTGATCAGATAAAAGTCAGGCAGTAATCGTCCGAATGGCCAATGATGATTCGTGGTTGTTACCGAACTACTTTTACTTAATGCTCGGTTCTTTCTTATAAAACTTTTTACTGTCCGAAAATCCCCTGGCAAGCTTCATTCTATTTCGTTTTGGACCAAGGTATATTTCCTAATTCCGAATGTAATTATGAAGTGTATAATTATAGGTTTATAATCATTTATAAGGAAATAAAAAAAATATGGATTATCTAACAATCCATGAAAAATGTATAATCTGTAATGTACTGAATAATCTCTCCGTATTTAATGTTGAATCAAAACATTAAAAATCTTCTAAGGTACACACAAGCGATTTCGACTTGTGCTGGTATTAGTCAGAGCGAGGATCATAACCTGTTAAAGATTTCATTAACATAAGCTCAGTGTCTCTGATTGACCATTTCTACCATTAAGTGCATTAGCATAAATGAATTTATTACAATTACTATGACCTCATCATCCTCTCGGAGGAGGGACCTTGGCCTTCAACCGTGTGGCTAAAGCGACAGTATCATTAGCAAATAATGGATGCTACATACATAGATTTTTTTTTTATTTTTTTTTTTTTTTGTATTTCCATAAACATCCGTAATTGTATTTAATCCGTTAACGAGATGGTAATTAGTACCAATACGTCACGATTGAGAGCAGAAGTGCTTATCATCCTACGATTCAGTGTCGATAGGTAAAATTGGACCCAAGCTTGCAATGACGCTACCTTATTATGATGAATAACTTGAAAAATCAAATAATTAGTATACTGCGAGTAATGTAAAATAAATGATGTTAATATTTATTGTTTATCGGACGAAACACAGTTCTAACTGTTAAAAAATAAGAAAAAAGTAAGAGTTAAAAGAAAAAATATATATATACATAGTTATAAAGCCGATCAGTTGTTATTATAAAATTCAAGGGTTAATAGTTTAACTAGGTTGCGTTACGAAATATTTATATAAGCTTTTATTTTATGAGGGTGGTTGAGTAGTTCAGCTAGTAAGGAACTGTAACGGGTTTGAACCTGAACTTAAGTAGGTAATAAATTAAATTATTAAATAAGAGTTCGGAATTAACTTTTTTCGTCTCAAAGCTGAGATGCGTTTACGCATTATTAATATAATTCTTTTCAGTTTATTATTATTATTATTTTTTAATTTCTGTTTTTAACTAATCTAAAAGTTTATGAATTATTTTTAGACACTTTGTAATGGCTCTTTGCCCAATGAGAGCTGTCCTAAATCTTTGGAGTCCTGTCTGGTTGGTTGCAAGTAGTTCTTTTTAGCGTTTTAGAAGTTCATCATTATTTTGTTTTTCTTTTAATTTTGCTTTTGTAAATATTATTTTTTATTAATTACTTTTAACCTCTTTCTGCCGATGCACAGATTCATTTTTAATTTTTAATTCAGCAAAGCTTTGTGTAAATAGTTATTTTATTAATTAAAGGTTTATTTTTTCTTTGTATTTGTGTTATTTATTGAGTGAACCTCACCAGAATCCCTTACAATGTCAAAGGTAGTTTTTTTGGAGTATGTTTTTTTGACGTCAAAAACGTAACATTTCAAAAACGTGGGAAGTAAAAATAAATATTTAACAACATTAAAACAAAATTTACTTCTGATTTTGATAAAAGGTAAGTTACACAGTTAACAGTTGGAGCTGACTTTTTTTTTTTTACTTTCGACCTCTTATGTTCCCAGAGGTGCTAAAAAAAGGGATCTCCGAAGAGTGCTAATTTTTAAATTTACAAATAATTTATTTTTGACCTATTCCTAATTTGTTATGAGCCTGCCACAATATGAATTTTTTAGTTTTTGCCATTTTTGTTTAAAAGACTCGAAATCCCATCAAATTATATTAATTCTTTAAAAAAATTCAGATTTTTTAAATCCAATATTTATCGCTGGATAGCAGTCAAGGCAGTCTTCCATAAAGCTGACAGAAAGCAATAATGATCACAACATTTGCTTATCTTATAAATTTTCATTTTTTTTTGGATTGTGGCAGTCTTCCTCTAAACGAGAAGTGGGTTAAAATTAAACTCTTAATCAAGCGTAACGAATTAAATTTTAATAAAGAGCACCGAATTAAAATTTTGATCAAGAGGATTGAGCGTAATTTCGAACAAAACACCTGCTTGCATAATAATTAATCTGGAAGCGGTACCTCATGACAAAACAGTGTACCTCCAACCATGCACACAGTTTAATGCGGTTAGTGCAGGTAGCCTCATATACTACATGAAGGTAACGGTGTATGGTAGCCTCATGTTCTTACCAGGACCTAAAGAAACGCCCTAGCTCTGACTCCTAACATCATACTCGAGCACATCAATATTAAGATAAAACGGACAATCACGATAACACTTTACAAATGGACGAGGGAGTAGAAAGTGCAGGCCCCTCTAATCAGCGTCAGTTAGTATCTTGTGATGGCTATCCATTACCGTCCTGAACTTGACCCAAATCACGAAGAGAATATGGAAATAAAACTACCTTTGCTCCTAGGCTAAATGCTGGCTTATAGTTCATCAGTCAATCCGGTATCACCTGTCGGATCTTCTATAGAGCCTCTCTGAGGAGTTGGTCCTTGCTTCTCATTGCCGGAGATGTATAAAAGGATTCAGCTGTCAAGAACAATCAAAGAGAAAGTTGAGTGTTTATTATTATTCTTAAAATGTATTCCTCCAAGAGGCAGAGGTAAACAAATAAATCCCCAACCATTTCCATTACATTTTTCACTGACATGAGTTCTTATTTTATTTTCCTGCCGCTTGTTTCATTTTTGTGTCCGTGTACATTAGAAGAAATAAGTAAAGCATTAGTTGTTATCGAATATAGCTCTAAGCTCTGTTTATTTTAAGCATAAGGAAATACGTTCTTTCTGTGCAACCATTTGCTAACCCTTAGCGATTAAAAGAGTAAATCTGAACAATGATGCTATCGAATATCATGGTCCAAAGTTCGCTTTCCAGTTAGCTGAAGGCTGTGAAAGTGCTGCTATGGGAGTTGCTGGGAGGTGCATCAGGTTCAATCTGCATTGGTTCCTGGAAAGGTCGGAGGTTGTTAGACCCTAAGGCATTCTAGATTGAATCTATTTCGTTTCTACATTTGAAGATCTCTCTTTATAATAGTATAAATAATAATATCTTTTGTTACCCTTTGTACATAAAATGTTGGATATTGGATAATTGGTCAAAGAAACTGAGACAATCGTAAAAATTAGGCTTAAAGACGTCGCACAATGGGAAAATTTTGTAATTTAGCGGCCAAAAATCTATAATTCCTGATTAAATGACGATAATCATTCATTCATTAATGAGCCTGGCATTTCTTTTAATAGTAAGTATAACAAAAATACAAATATCATTACTCTGGGAATTTCAAATTAATTTTAATCTGAATCCTTTCTTCACTTTAATTTAAAAAAAATAAATAGTTTATTAGATACATGGTCATACATAGAGAGTGAAATGAGTCAATATTATTATCTATTGACCTTTCTGCTTATATACATGTCTTTTCAGGTATTTGCTCCTTTCAATAGATTTTTAAATAATTATGTGCCTGAACACGATATAATCCAAAAAATTAAAATAAAAATATCCTATTTTTTACAACTTTTAATGAAAACAAATATTATCAAATAATTAAACTAGAAGTATATTTTAGGATTTAGTCCAATTCGAGGCCGAAAATACATTCAAACTTCAAATATAGGGCTTTAAATCTTAAAATCGATATGTCGCATTTGATCGATCAAATTCTATTATGGTATTTTAGCACCTATCAGCCTCTACCTCTGTGAAAAAAATCAGAACCAACTTTTGCCAATAAAAGAATATATAACATTTTAAATACTTTCTTTTGATAAATTACATAGTTAACGTGGATGAAATTAAAACGCAATTTTATCCAATAATTTTACAGCCGTTCTTCTTATTTATAAAATATATTTGGTGCCATAAT
Organism: Aelia acuminata; assembly: GCA_911387785.2. Classification (NCBI taxonomy): domain Eukaryota; kingdom Metazoa; phylum Arthropoda; class Insecta; order Hemiptera; family Pentatomidae; genus Aelia; species Aelia acuminata. The sequence continues at coordinate 86,073,391 of OU426982.1, read as the reverse complement.
ATAAAAAGTAAAGCTCAATAGCTCAAAATAATAAAATCAGAGAGATGAGCATATATTTTGCTTAAAATAAATTTAATTTTTTTTTTCTATTGAGCTTTACTTCTTATATTACTGCACCAAATATATTTTATAAGTAAGAAGAATGGCTGTAAAATTATTAGATAAAAATGCATTTTGATTTCATCCACGTTAACTATGTAATTTATGAAAAATATAAGTAAAGAAAAAAGTATTTAAATTCTTTTATTGGCAATAGTTGGTTCTGATTTTTTTCACAGTGGTAAAGGATGAAGAGTGCTAGAATACCATAATAGAATCTGATCGATCAAATGCGATCGATCGGCTAAATATCGATTTTAACATTTAAATCTCTATATTTGAACTTTCAATATATTATCGGCCTCGAATTAGACTTTATCATAAAATATACTTTTAGTTAAATTATTTAAAAATATTTTTTTGCGTTAAAGTCCCAATAAATTGGATAATTTAAATTAATTGTGCTTGATTTCTTCTTCGTTAGACAATAATTATTTAAAAATCTTTCAAATGGAGCAAATGCCTGAAAAAGACATGTTTATAGCAGAAAGCTCAATAGATAATAATACTGAATCATTTCATTCTCAATGTATAACCCTTTTCCTAATAAAATATTTTATTTAAGTGAAGAAAGGATTAATATAAAAATTAATTTGAAATACTTAGAGTGATAGTATTTTTATTTTTTTTATCCTCACTGATGAAGAAATCCCATGCTCTTTAGTGAAAAAAAAATTAATCGACTATTGTTATTTGGTCAGGAATTATAGACTTTTGGCCGCTAAATGACAAAATTTTGCGTCGGCCTCATTCAAGAGAACCTTAAAAATCGTTGTATATAAAAATACCTTTCATTCTATGCTTAGTTGTATACTTTTTATTATTTATTTTTTAATGAACTGAACCTGACTTCACACCGCTCACTCCTTTCAACAACGCCATATCTCAAAACTCGGCGAATTTGAGTTATTATATTATTCTGAATGCGCTGGAACAGTATTATATCGATGTAAAATCAGAAAATATTTAACTCAATCTGAGTCCGATCAATGATTTTAACAAGAACTTCATAAATCAAGAAAGAACTGTTTCGAATTTAAACATTTTTTTCTTCTCTGAATAGGGGAAAAAAGTCAATTATTATTTTAAACGTTTTATTGCTTTGTAAAATTTAAATCGGAGAAATAATATCTTTTTTATTATTACTATGCATACTTTCAAACTTTAAATTCACTCTCCTGATAAACAAAAAGGTTTTGAGACTTGAGATATGATGATGTAGAACAAGGAGTGTGACATAAATTTTTTTATGCTTTAATTTATATGTGGTATTTTAAAAGTAGTATTTTTGTGAAACCGTTCTACAGTTTTCTTAATGATTCATCAAAACGAGGGGGGGGGGGGCTTTTTCCAAAAGGAATTCGTCCTTAGCGACATTTAAATAAGGCAAGAACCCCCAAAAATGGAACACCCGCTTGACGCAATCATTGGTGAACTTGCGAGGTCACTTTTGTTTTTTGTTAAAATTCACACAATCATGTATAATTCATAAGTAAATGCTAATTATTTTAAAAATTGCACGTAAGAATTCCGGTGAGATACTTTCATTTCTATACTAATTATATTTCTTTTATGTTCAGTATTGTCATTTTTTGAGAAACATTAATTTAAATCTTATTCTGTACTAATTCTAATATTTTATTTTATAATAATGACAATTTTGTTTTAATAATAATTATTTTATTCCTCATAGCTAGAAAGTATCTAACCTCTCATAACTAGGAAGTTTTTAGCCTTGTATGAATATATTGTCATTTTCTATTATATTTTCATAATACATAGCAATTATATTTTATATTATGCTATAATTACATGTATTTTTTACTTGTTTCAGGTAAGTTGGGCCGTGAATATTTTCTGTGGAATTTGTTCGTACCTGTTGCGGTAAGATCTTAAGTGTAACTCCATATTAAGCAGAAACCTGTTTCTAGTACAATCCCTTTTTTCTTAGATTTAAGTCAATTAATGTTTTAGAATTAAGGAGTCATAAAGTTTTTTTCCCAATTTTATTTTCTACTGAATTTATGAAATATAAACATTCTTCCATATTCTGTCAATGATCTTAATATTAGTAAGAAACAGTATAGATATTATTTTCCTTTAAAAGAAAAAAATGTGAATAGTAGAATTTAATTTTTTTTTTGCTTCGTTTTGCTTTGCGGGTTTTTTAAAAAATATTTTTGTTCTACTTAATTTTTTTTTTTTTATTCGGTCTCTACTTATGAATGTCATAAAATTATTATGCCATTTAGTATCAATTTAACTTTCCTCTATTTATTTTGTGACAGCCTTTATTCAAGTGGGAAAAACAAGTTATTGTTCTTTGACAAGGAAATGTTCAATAGGCTATGTAACACCTGTTGGTACATTAAAGGAACCACTTCCTCGCACATTCTCCCGTTGGATGCCCTGTGGTTAAAGTGTTATTCTGACGCTACAGGAAATAATACGCATCTCTATATTAAATTAGTAAACGAAATGTGATTGTAGAATTGATAGCTAAAGTATAAATTATTATATGTTGAAATTGCACATAAATCGATGTTATAGGTTAACTGTCTTATTAATGTCGATACAATTGATAGAGACCTCTTTATTACGTGACACGTCTAATCAGGATGCAATTTGTTTTCAATAAATAAAAAAGATATATAGATACAATGGAACTTTCCTTTATTCATATGTAGCCATTACCGTGCATGTAAGAATTTTCAATAAAATTCAAGGCACATTAGTTATTAAAATGAAAAAATAAGATTAGAAACATTTATGTACTTAAAGAAATTCATGAAAATGATTTGATATTTTTTCCTGTATGGTACAATCGCTGGATAAATAAGAATGATTAATACTAGCATTATCAGATTGAGGTCATTTATTTTATGAAATTTATTTTTTAAATTGTCCTTTATAATTTGTATATAAAAAGTAAATAAAAGAACATGTGATATTCAGTAATATAATTTTTTTATTTTATAAATTTTATAGTTAAAATTTATTTTCAAGATATGCCAGTAAATTATTGCACCATTAGATATTAATATGTTATTATATAACATATTAAATAAATGCTTCATTTTGTAAAAGTTTTTAAATTATTGTAATTTTATAAATATTATAAAAAATAAATGTTTTTTATTTACGACCGTGTGGCCGAAACTTTGTTAATGGTTTAATGAATTATATTTTTAAATTATTTGCCTCCTATTCTTACCATCTATTCTTACTGTTTTCTTTGTACAATATGAGGTAACTCCCAAAACTAGACCCAAATGACTAAATATTTATTCAAGTTAACGTTTTTAGAACTGTGTTAAAAACACCTTAAAGGGAGCTAGTGGAAATGAATACCCAAATATGCTGACCATTTTTACTAGTTCACGCTAACTTCATATGTTCTTAGGTTGTTGCTTGTTAGTTATTACTTGTTATCAGCAGTAAATGTTGATCCTCTGTTCAATTCCTTCCAAAGAAGAAGGCCCTACCCCTTCCCACCACCCTTACACAATTTACTTGTAGTGCCATTAGGTTATTTTGTAACTAATATGATGAAGGTACTCTTACTCATAAGAGATATAGAACCCTGTTTCCCTCGGTAATTTAGCTCATTTGCTTGAAAGGCAGTGGAACTTACTTCTTTTTTTGAGTTTCTGTTCATGGTCGTCTCTCCATCTCATCTTTCTCATATTTTCATTTTCATGATTACCGATTTGAGATCCGTTTTGGACGGATATCAAGCTGTACAATACTCAGCCTCGAACTCGAACAGGTGGCAGAGAAAACACGAGAGTGTTGACCATTTGTACTAGTTTGCCCGAAAAATAGATTAGAGGGAAATCGGTAGCTTTAGGAACAGATTAGGTACATCAAGGCGGTGTATCTAATCCATAATGATATGCGTCAGCCCTTCAAGCGAGAAAATTTGGATGTGGGTTAATGCTAGGGATGAAGCTAGGAGATATACTAAAGAATCGTGTATAAGAAAGCGAATGGTCGGGCGTAAGATGGAGCAAGCAGTGAAAACATGAGTCGATTAACAAGTTAAATCTCGATTGTCGGGCTGAGATGTAGATCGATAGCAGGCTGGGATAGGATCCTTCGCACTACGTGATAGGCCCCTCCTACACTTTTACACCGGGTCTCCGAGCTCCTTGTCACGAACTACTTTTACCTTTCTCATGTCGGCTAAATGGAATTACATCCCCTATATTACCGCTTAGACATTTTTTGTGTAAAAAAATAAATGTTCATAGTTTGAGAAATTAGCCTAAGCCTCATATGGAAACCATGATTTAATACCGTAGATCGTTAAGGTACGTGTAAGTGTAAGTGCTTTGAATGAGGTTGGTGAAAGGACTATATTTTATTGCAAAAATGATTCCTTGTTTTGTCATGTGAAAGGACATGAATTGACGTTTGGCGAAATCAATAAGTTATTTTGTAGTCTTCTACCTTTGAACATATCACTAATGTATAACCTACCTCTATTTTAATGTATAATAAATATTTTAAAGTCCCTCATTGCTAGTAAGTATTTTGAGAAAGTTCCAATCTGAAACTCTATCTCCACTAAGCAACACTCTCAGGGTCCATTGCTGATTCAAGAATTACTCTACCTTGTACAAATTCTATTGAGGATCGCGTTCATCTTCCAGGTTGTTTCAGTTTCCATAGTTGTTGATGATGTAGGTTGTGACTATAGTTTCTCCTGTAACTGAAGTTGATCCACGGATGACTAATTACAATTTTTATTCTCAAAAAGTAATATAACAAAAGACTTATGACTTCGGCTATAAATCGTTTGTCCTAAAAATTAAGTATAACAAATGAGACTCCAGAAGTTGGAGAAACTTAATCAAATTTTTTCATCTGAGCTCAGAATGATACTAATACAGAGGTTTTTAAAGTTATCATGTAAGAATTTACCGATTATTACATAAATATTAACACGTTGTATTTTTATGTTACTTCTGAGGAGACAAGCTTGTGTCTTTTATTGCAAACAATTTATTGTTATCTTATATTTTGTATGTATTTGTTGTGAAGGAATACTTTCCTTTTATGCTTATTAAAATACAGATTGAAAATTTATTATTGTTGTTTTTACTAACCATTGTCTAGGCATTTCATCATGATTCATTCTTTTATTAGCGCGTCTATTTCTGAATATTAATTTTCCCGTGCTATAAAGGAATATCACCTATCATCTTATTATTTTATAAACAATGCGCAATCACCTGGTTTGGTTACAGCATCTCTGTGTTCGACCGAGAGAGGCGGTTTCTCGGCTCTATCCTAATGATTATTAATTATTAATTAGCCGGGATGATTATTTTTCCTTCGCTGGTTCCGTGGCGTGCGTAGGGAAAGTACTTAATTATTAGTTTTCACATTTTCCTTGAACAAGTTAATAGTTTTTAAACACGTGCTTAATGAATGGAAATATTTGTAATGATCGGTTTAGGATACATAAGGTATTTTATGGTTGTAGGTTTTTCCTTCCCTTCTTTTCGATGCTCCTAGATTCCTGGAATAATCCTCCTGTGAGCCGCTGGGAAGACATTAACTATTCAAGAGGCTGGTGGAAAAGCGATAGTCACGTAAGGAATTCCTCTCACCTTGGAGAGAATTGCAAGGTACCTTCCCTGCAGATAGCAAGTGTCACCATCTAATTAGATAACTGTCCTGTCTAGATGAGAGTTTTAATAGGTCCAATATGTCTTCAATCGAGTGTATCTGAGCTCTTAAGGTCCTTATAGAATTCTGGCTGTCAGAAATTCTACATCAAATCTACAACCATAATGTTCCCTTTAAGGCATAATCGGTTGCTCTCTTTTTGATTATTGGTGGTTTCATAATTTTGGTTTCAACTAATGTTTTATGTCTCGTACAGAGTAAAATAAAAAGATATTGATTTTTTTTTATTTAACGGCTGGCTATATATGTAAAAAAAAATCATATTGGATGCCTTGAAATATATAAAATTCAATTAGTTGCAACACTTATTGTATTGTAAAAATACATACAATAAGCACTAATTATATTTGAGTCTTCGTGTTTTCAATCCGGTTAATTTAGAAAAAAATCCAAAATTTTTCATCTTTGTATTTTAACTCCTTAATTATTAGTTAAAGGCAATCTCCTAAGTTTAGTTTGCCAACTTATTGAGTTTTTTTTATTATTTTTTCAAAAATTGACTATTTATAATAAGTATAGTGAGTGTAAATTTAGTAATAATATTGAAAAGATCTGAGTAAAATGAAACTAAAATACAACTAAATTAGAACTTTTTACATATTGCCTTTTTTCTTGTTACATAATTATATTCCTTTTTTATTTTACTGATTCCAATTGAACTATAAATTATGGTGCAGGAACATGCTACATTTAGGCCATGTTATTTTTTGTTTCTACCGAAATCTTGATTGGTTTTTTGATTTTGATTTTGGGATTGCGATTTTATCTAATTGTTTTTATTAATTATTTTACTGCTTTTTCATTGTGAAAACTTTTATTTGCGTTTTTTGAATTATTGATTTTTATCGTTTAGTTTATAATGCTATTTTAATTACTAAACAGTTCAAATATAGTGGATTGGTAATTTTTATGATAAGCTCTTCTTTTTTTCCTCTTATCTTGTTTCCCGTACAGTGTGGTAGAATATGGTTGAAATAAAAAATAAATCTTGTTTGGTTATTTTTTTCAAGCTCTCTTTACCTTGAAGAACTGGTAGATTTCTCATTCCTCTTTCTCCTACTCCATATCGCTATCCTCATACCTATCAGCTTCGCTCTATCTCATCCACACATCACTGGATCAGATAAAAGCTCATTGGGATTGCGATGCCGGGTGGAGTTAGACGACGGCTATGATGAAGAAACTAGACAGAGAGGCTTGCAGACGTCCTAGTTCATAGAAGAGATTTATAAGTCTAGTACTAGGTCGATAATTGCGGTGATTTCTCGTTTTAGAACAAATGACAGCTAACCGGGTATAGAGTGGACATCACCCCATGCTACGTTTGTTTTCTCCCCAGGTATCTAGTGCAATGCTACGCAACTCGTGCCGATACATATTCAGTTCCGAGTGTCTGTAAGGTAGATCAAAGGTCAACCAATTTCACTTTAACACCTTTCGATTTATAATTTTTGAGATATGTCTGGCTGTCGGTCGGGTTATTATTATTATTATTAGAGCTCCATTTCTTAAGGGTAGTAATATCGTGTCGTAAGTTCTCGCTATCCGAAATGTAAAGTAGCGTTTTACTATGGATTATTCAAAGTGTGCTGGTATCCTTTCGCTCCTGTGCGAATGGTTGATGTTATAAATTTAATGTTCTTAACTTACTAACTACAAACAATCTAATATGATATCGTATTATAGCTTAATTATTTATTTATTTTATGTGTATTTGTAGCTAACAATTCGTCTAAATTCAACGACTAGGTATCCCAATGTTTCTGTACCATCACCTCTCTCCATACCCCACCAGATTAGGCCATTTTGGTTGGTTATCGTGACTGGCACTGCTTTTTTATTCGGGTAATTTATTCTCCATTCTTAGGCAGGCTTCTTGGATTCCTACAGCTAGGATGAAATAAGAATTCTTAAAGCTCTCAAGAATAGTTAATTTACTACTCCTGGTTAATCAATGAAACCATTTTTAAATTTGAATCATAGATTCAGTACTCTTATTTTCCCTTAAATTTTATACTTACCAATCTGTGTTGGCTCAATGGATCAACGAATTTGTATTAGATGTAGACCTTAGAGGACACAATGCATTTTGTAAAATTAGTCGACTTGCTGCTTTAAAGACTTCAAAATACCAGAAATCATATGGATAGATTTTAGCACTAAATGAAAACAGCAGTAGATGAAATAAATGTCTTTAGATGGACTCGATTTTTGTTACATATATTATTTATGTATAATTTATTTTATTTTAATAACTATCCCGTATCTACAGTTGAAATAATAAATTGTTAAATTTTATATTTCGGAATAAAGTTATGATTTCTCCCCTTCCATAGACCCTTATGGGAGCTAGGGTTTCTAAATTTTACAGATTCCATGCCCTAAGGCATACTATGTGTGTACATGTTAACATTTTTTTTTTTTTAACATTAATGTTATGAATGTTTATACAATTTCAGAAATATTAATTATAACACAAAATATAGGAAAGGAAGAAAATAAGAAAAATTCTGAAACAACTCTTTATTGGTTTATTTTTGTTTGAGATCAAATGGTAACTAATAACCAAAATTAAAAATAAAAGGAATGTCTATTCATCATTGGGTGTGTTGGGGGTTGAGTTAAGCTATGATGAACTAAAGGATTAAAAAGTTTATTGAATGGGATAAAACATTTCGCCTAGATTAAAAATAATACGATAATTAAAATTAGTAAAATGAGGAAATTAGTGGAACACTAATTATACCCAAGTATAACTAATTATATCTAATCTCTAGGAAAAACTAAATATTTTAAAAAATACAGTGTCGGAGAAAATTCGTGTAACAGATCAGAACAGCTATTGTTTGTACTTAACCTTTAAGTTTTCAAAAATGCTATTTTCGCATAAAAGTTGAGGTTATATGGTAACATATAAAAGCTGCGTGCACTGCACCTTTCAAATTTAAGAATATTTACTCCATACCAACAAAAAATGGACTGCTCTTTCAAGTATTAAAATAGTGAATAAGTAACTAAAAAGGATTTACAATATCTTATAAAAATAAATATTAAGGAAAGGTAACGATTTTTTAACGAGATATACCGGCATTGACATTGGACTTTAATGGACTTTTTTTAAAGGGAATATACTTTGCTTCCTCTGCCTGAGGTTATTAAGGAATAAAAAAAACGGAATTTTAATTTTAATAATTTATTGAAATTAATTCATAAATCGATAGATAATTGTTTATTTGTATTTCTTTCTCGTGACCTTCTGTTATGCTTGTTTGTCCATTCGTATAACGATAAATTAAAAGTATTTTTATGGAATAAGAAAATATCCGAAACTAGAATTTCAGTTAAGGTGATTCTACAAAACGCTTATAATTTTTTAAATAATGAATTCAAATTGTTTTTAGGGTATCTGTATAATTAAAAACAGCGAATAATCTGTTGTAATACTTTTATAAATTGCCAAATTTTTTCGCTGCCTTCTCTCCAAGTGATGCTTTTAGTTGGTAATTTGGCTCTCTCATTCAATGACCTTAACGGTTCAGATTAGTGTGTACATCGTGACCTAGAACTCTGTAAAGAGATTACTACCGAGCTATACAAGGTAAGATTCGTACACCTTATAAATGATTGTATGGCAAACTTCATGGGGATAATAAAAAAGTAGTGAAAACAATGCCTCAATAATTATGCCAGAAGTATAGAAACCTTAGAAGGTTTAGGGGTGGTAAAGGGATCACCCTAGGGATTATTTTTTTAGGGACGGATGAGTACAGAAATATTAAATAGACTCCTTAAAAAAGTCTACTTTGTCCTTCCTCCAACCAATGTTTCCTTGACATGTAATTAAAAAGAGTGTTGCAGATTACTATTATATTATCAATTCTACAACTGCATTACAATTAATTATTATACAATTAACCCGCTGTTGCATTTTACGATTCGCTTTAACAGCATAAAGTGACATTAAATAAAAAAACACCAATATGTCTTACCTAAGAGGCTAAATAATTGGTCGAGAATGGACTACGAGCAGTCTAAAAATTGCTTATTCTACATGGGATATCGTAGCCCGGAGTGGACCCCATTAAACGGGAATCAAATAGGAAAGAGAGAAAGAAGTAATTAAATTCGAGCATAATCTCAGCTCGAAGGAAAGATGCTATTAGCGATAAATATTTAAAAAAATGAGGGGTGGGTGCGGCCCTCCTTATTTCGTTTATATATTTCGTTCCTCCTTCTATGGTTTAACTCTTCTACCATGTTAGGCTAACATTGGCCCACCCAAGGTATTTTTAGCGTTGGCTTATGGTCATGCCGACTATTCAGATGTCTATATTAACAAATCAGTTAGGACAACTAGAAAGTTCGATCTAGTTATTATCTTAGTTGTTAGGAAGTTGTCCGAAGTCCTCTAGGACTTGGAATCTGATCTCCTCTCTCTCTCCCCCTCGACCGAACGTTAAATCATGTCCGGTTTTGGCGCTAGGCCCTGTCGTACCATTCACTTGGAAAGTTTCTCATTGCCGTATCCCCATTCGCAGCGGAGCCGTGGGTTTTTATTTTGACAGGAAAGGGGATCTAGATATGGAGGGAATTTGGTTTGAACGAATTTTCTCTGCTGGTTTGCCTTTCCATTTCCCCTTATACGGGAATGCGTGTTCTTGTGCGAAGATGAGCGCATTTGCTGTTCACCATTTCTTTAGACTGTACGTCCACTCAATCTATGTTCCACATGTAATTTCTCTTAAAATATATTTATTCTTCTCGGAATTAAATCCAAATTCATCAGTATAGCTTTCAGTATTTTTTTTTTTTTTTTAACGGATGCTTTGAAATTACCTTCTGAATAAATTAATTGTCTTTCTTCACTCAGAAGGTCCTGAGAAATCTGAATGCTAATAAATTCTTTTTGACGCACGGAAGTTATGTTTATTGTCTGAACATAAGCAATCACGATTTCCTTGTGTGAATCCGTGAAATCCATCCATAATCCATTTTTTGTAGTTTTTATTATTTTTAATGTTTTCATACTGTTTAGTGCCTTTTTCAAGGCGGAACTCCTTGAACCTTACTCTATATATCTAATCTAAAATCACGTTTAAATTTTCAGTTGAGTACGAAAGTATATTTCAAGAGGCGGGGAATGGTCTACTGAATGTTCTTTTAGATTTTAGGAATATCAGTCAAAAAAGGTCAGTCGTGACGGCTACAAATTTACACTGCGTATCCCTCAGTACTCACCTAACCGTGACCTTAACTGATATATACCATGGCAAATTGATGTAGACGTTTGGATCGAAACGTAAGCATTAAAAATAAAGAACAAGATTTTTGACAGAATATCCTGATAAAAATTACCCATAGACCATAAATCTTAGCAGTTTTATGCAGTGAAGCCATGCAAGTATTCCTTGCAGTCGGAACTCAGTCGAAAGTGAGGGTTATGTCATTGCTATTGTGAAACAATAGAAGCGCCTTTGACCTACTCTGATGACAAATATATTCTCAGTTCTCATTGTCCGGTATCTGCTTTAGTTAGTAAATGAACCGAAAAATGTCTTCTTTTTTTTTTTTTTTTGCTTTCAAAGTTATAACCAAAACATTTTTTTGTTAAGAATTTTTTCTGATGTGAATTATGGACCAGCTCCTATTTATTGTTTTTCCAAGTTATTATTATATATATTATTCATTTGTATTTTTTTTTTTTTACCATCTAAGCTGCTATATTTTAATTTATTATCCATGTTTAACCCTTTGGGAACAGCTTTTAACCTTAAAGGGAAACAACATTTAACTTAAAATGCTTGGAAGATGTTGTTTTAAAAAAATAAATATATTATGTAAAGGAAGTTTTAAGTTATTTCACCAAATATAAAACAAAGATAATACAGATATGAATACTTCCCGAAAATAATTAGTAATTGAATAATGTGTATATTTTTAAAAGGTTTTCTGACAAAAAAGTATTTTTATTTTTTTTTGCCCTCTTCAGTTAATTTATATCTCTATTCAGTTTCCTGTGATGTAATTTTTTTTTAAATGTGTAATTTTAATTTAATCTTTTATTATTAATTTAATAATTAAAAAACAACAGCAATAGAAGCCTAAATTAGAGGAAGTAGGTAGGGAAATCTTATAGATTACAAAATCCCATTTTATTTCCTCATTAGGTGAATAATGCTACATTTGTTCTTAAGAATAATGAAATAAATTTACAATGTTTTCGTCTACTCATTTTTTTTTCTTAAACTATATCAAACGTTGTTGCAGAAACTTGTTTCTTTTCGAGGTTTTTAGCTATATCGTTAGTTATTCACGATTTTACTTTGGCGTTCTTTGGTTTTGCATGTAAGGTGTAGTTAACGGCTTACTAAATGAAATTTCAGTCTCTTTTTTTTTTATTTATAAATCGAAGATATTCGACTAATTTGAAAATCAAATGATGTCTTTTTCAATTGGAAAAAAAAAAAAAAAAATATATGGATGCTCCATTTTTAAATAGAGAGTTACTAGGAAGAGAGCATTTTAGAGAATTTTTTTTTTTTTTTTTGTGTTTGTTTCTTCTCTTTTCTGCATCAATTAAATATTAAATAATAAATATTTAGTCTTCCGATACTAGGTTATATATACAATCTAAGTTTATATTTGTACTATACTTACATTATTAAACCAAGTTTCCTGTACCCTTTGCGATATGAAACTTTCTTTTTAAACGCAATGCTTAACAGTTAATAAAGAATCAAAAGCTTGAGATCTATTACGGTTCCTCCTATTTCGGTTTGAGAGGTGCGTCCTTTTCGATTTCCAGTTTGTTGGATTTTTTTTTTTTTTTCTGGTTCCCTTTATGTTGTTAGGCCAATGATTCTCTTGGCTTGGACGACGTCATAAATACTAGGATCAAATCTCGTAGGAGCTGTTCTGTGTCTAGTTATATATTTTGTTAAGGCTCTCAGGGTTTTTATAGTATCCCTATAGTGGGGTGGCTCATTGTAAACTCTTTTAACAAAGGAAACATCGAAAACTGGACCTGAAAAGTATAGGATATATATATATTTACAAGACAATTTATTTAGTCCCGTCAATATATAATATATAATAATTTAAGCTTAAATTTAATATTTTATTTTAATAATTGAAGCTTGAAGAAATGGAAATTATTGTTAAATATTTTATTTTTTATTTATTTTACGTCGCCTCGACTGCCAAGGCTATTTTTTCTAGTATTTTTAGTATAGCACTTCAAATTGTCTTAAAACTATATTTTAACAATTATAGACAACGAAACCGTTATCTGTGAACTGGAGTACGATATTTGTTTCCTCTAACGGATTTTTCAATTAAAAAATAAATAAAAAAAATATTTTACTAGTTTGATTTCATTTTTCTCATAACGGATTTGCAATTCCAGTAGCATTTTTGTACCATTCCATTGTTGCTAAATACCTGTCTTAATTCATTACTCTTTACGGTCTGAATATTGCCGGGAGCAAGAAAATTAACTTTCAGGTTCTGGTTATTAAAGCAGACGTCGCCTTTCGGAGCTATTGAAGTGCCAGCTTTCATTTTAATAGTCTTGGAGTTGAACATTTTGGAAGTTGATTTAAGTCGTGATATTTCAATGCTGGTTCATGAAAGAAGTTTATTTAACTTAGTTTTTTGTAATTAAAATATAAAAAAAAAGTTTTTAAATCCGCGTTTTCTGGCCAAGGAAGATGATAAGCTAAAAGACCAAAAAAAAATAAATTAAAATGCAATCTCTTATTCGGGCAAATAGATTACAATTTTTCAATAAATAAATATCTTAGATTCATTTCAAAACTGTCATTATATAATTAAATTTCTGTTAGATCTTTTTTTCTCTTACCTTTATTTTATATATATGAACTATACGAAGAGTCATAAATCTAATTGCGATGATAAACGAAATTCGAATCTTTTTAATTCTTATAAAAAGAAAATAAATCTTGCTGCCATAGGATTTTATCAAATCCTCAATTTTTTAAGACATTGGAATAATTTTTTGGTATATAAACAATATGCTTTAAATGTAAGGCATTCATAATTTTCACGAAGCGCAAAGAACTTCAGCTTTATTGGATACCTATTTTTATAGCTAGCTCCCTTCATTTAATACCTGTTCTGATAATTATTTTTGTATATCTTTAAAAAAAAGTGCAGTTGTTTAAAACCTATGAATGGATAAAAAAAAATGCTTAAATAATGTCACTTTTCTCTTCAATTTAAAAACTAAACGCACTGTAAAGTTCTTGTAATTGCTTCATGCATACATTGATGCTGTATCGTTATACTTTTTTGGTACTAAAAAATAGTGACTTTTGAATCACTTACTGTGCATTTAAAAATGATGTAATTAATGTGTAGATTTTTTTTTTATTGGCATTGTCGATCATTGACTAGCTGAACAGTTTTCTACACATCTGACTATCATTATCCTATCTTCGGCTACTTACTAGTCTGTTTCTTACACGTCTGCAGCTCCTTACTTGATTCTCGATTCTGTATATCCATGTAGAATCGATAGATAGATCCTTTTGGCCTATTTCCTACTTCTGAAGCAATCATTTCTTACTTCATTGGTTCCTTACAACCCCTGAAATAATCCCACATTTACTCAAATGAATACTTTAAATTCATAAATTTTTAATATAATAAAACAATTATTATTTTTAGTAATCTCATTTAGTAAAATTCAAAGGTATCGAAAAAAATGATCACCTTTGTTGAATGAAAATTCTTTGATAAACAACCTGAACAAAACATTACATGAAATGTGTTTCTTGCATAAAATAGACTTTCATTTCAGGTTAGATCTCATATAATGTCATTGATGTTTCCAATGCGTTGTCAAGTCCAACTCTTCATACCCATCACTTAGAGGATCTCGCTTACTTAACTACATACTTCCTATAAGCGATAAAGTGAAATCGTTTCTCGGCAAAGGGATCGTGTACTATTTCGCGATCTCTCGGTGGATTTAAACGCACTCAATTCAATGATTCAATTATGCAAAGTGAAATCCAGACAATCTATGCCTTTCGGCTGAATTGTCCCGAAGGAAGTTTTCACCGGCGGGAGCATAAATTTGCTAAAATAATCGTCCTCTTCCCTTCTGATGGACGTGGTTGGATTCTGTTGAATTTTCTCTACTCACTTATTGTTATGCCCTTTTTTTTTATTCTCTGTTGTTGAATATTGGTTTATAGCATTTCAATAATTTATTATCATTCTTTATTATATTTAAAAAGAACTAAATCTTTTGGAATACTCCATTAGTAATTATTTATTTATTATAATGACAGATTGCATTTAGATTTTTACCTTGGTATCTAAGTTATTCCATCTAACTATCCTATGATGTTTTATTAATTGCAAATTATTTTGCTTTTGATCCCGATTTATTTATCAACCCTTTTCCATTTCAACTATTTCAACTCCTGTTGTAATACAATAATAGGTTAATCAGATTGCTGTACACAATCGTCTGGTCTGGATTCGGTCAAATCAGAAATGCTAATGTGGTTGTTCTTGACTATTACAATAAAAAGAAAAAAAACAAAACAATTTTTTCCTTTGTCAAATACTTTTGTTTACGTTTGTGATATTCATTTTTCAGCTTGTAATTTTATTTTTCCTGCACATTTTTATATTGTGGAGAAATAATTTTCAGACATCTATTTCTAAAATTTCAACTACCTACTTATATGTTTTAATTATAAATTGGGTTATGCTTGTACTTCCTTGCTAAAAAAAAAAAAAATATTATTAATTTAATGGTACTTTAATTTTTATTGTTTACATACTGTATAAGAAAAAACTAAAATCAAGTGTACATTGTGCAGGTGATGAGTATGGACGCAACAGTCCGAAACGTCCACCAAATTTAAAGAATGTAAAAAATATATATTGAAAATATATATTATTGAGACTGTAATGGGATACCAGTGTTTCATTATTACAAAAAAATTTAATTGTTCAGCAATTTTCACCACTCTCTTGAGAGTTCCTGAAGGTTAAAGTTGATTCAATAAGAGATTTAGTATGACTATTCGCACACGAATTCTTTTAATGCCGGTATACCTAAAATTATCGATCCAGTGCAGAAGAATTATGTTCCTCTTTTTCTGCTACACTCTAAAAATATTGTTAACGTTTTTCCGTTTGGTTTCTAGCAAACAATGATGCCCGGATAAATAAGGTTCTTGAGAATTATCCTTTTACAGATAGGATTTCATTAAACACTGTCCCTTATCATAATTTTATGGCTATAGCCAGTTTAAATCATTTATCAAACTTATTCATCCCAGAGGAATTCAAATCTAAACTTTTATTAAAATGTGATTCAAATGAAATACTCTAGACTTTTTTTTTTTAAATTAATTATTTCCAATTTTTAATTGGTTAACTAAATTCTTGGGATCGTATTACTTTCACTTATTTTTATATGAATTATATAGTAAGGGAAAGTATTGCGATCGTGAAAAATTTCAACTTCCTGTTTTTGTTTTTTTATTGGATTTAGTTGAGCTATTGAACTGGGTTGAAATATACACCATAACAACTGAAGTTTGCTAATACAAATGCAAATAAAATTTTTGTTGTTCTGGTGATTCCTTCAAACCAGTTGTTTAGCTCAGCTCAGCTTAATCCAACTAAGAATTTATTTTTGGATTGCATTTTTTTTTTTAATTTTTCTTATATCATTGACCATTAATGATTTCAATAAATATTTGTTGTCAAAATTCCGTGTATTTACTATTGGATAATTTTTAATATTATTGATTTTCAAACATAACTACATATTTTATATTATTAATCCATCAATTAATGCTGGATTCACGAATACAGATGATAGTCATGAGTGTAAGAAAATCATTATTTATAAAGCATATTTTCAGGGAAGTTTTTGTTGAATACTAGTTTAAATATTTTCTTATTGCTATTTATTTATTTTATAAACATAATAATAATGATTGCAGGAAGAACCGGTAACCGAGTCAACCAGCAAACTGTCTTCTATACCTAATCAGGTACCAACCCTTATTTGGGATTGCGGTGCTTGATTATTTAACGTAACCCAACTGGTTGAATTAATCGATATGAAAATAATCAATTACATATCAGTTAACATTGTAACAACTTAATTTGTTAACAGTGCATTTATTTATTTTTATAACATCAGTAATTGTAAGCATTAATTAAATTACTAAACAATGATTGTTTTAATATTAGTGTTACAATAATACTAATACAATTTAATATCATAATTTATTAATCTAAATTAATCATTGATATTTTACTAATTAATTTATTCGCTCTCATATGAAATGCCAGTTATAAGTATTTCTTTTTTTTACTGTCCCAGTTTTCCGTTTTTAAAAAACAAAACAAAAAAAAAAACAACACTTCTTCTAAAGCTTATTTAATGGCAGTTCGCTTAAAGAATTGATTTTTCTGCATTTCCTTCCCAAGACGTTGCAATTACTTTCCCAGTGCTTTCTTTTCCGAAACTTTTTGAACTAGAGAAAGTACGTCATTGATGAAAAATACTGCATTCTTCACACCCCATTACTTTTTAGGTTGCAAATAGTTTGTTGGACGTGGTACTGATATTTACGGTGGCCATTGAAAAATTTCATTAGGATTAGCTATACCATTTTTTAAGATATCTATTAGTGGGCTTATAATAAGATGAATAACTTATTCTTATATTTTTATTATTAATTTAGTAAATGAGTTAGTCGATAAATTAATAATTCATTTCTTCTTTACGATATTAATTATTTTCAGTTTCATGAATGACTTTATGTGATTTTTTTTTTTTTTTTTTACCGCTTGTTAGCGTATAGTTGAAAGAAAAAAATAAATTGCTAAAAAAAAAAAAAGAATTTAAAACACATTAATAATTATTCTATTGATGTTATTTTATTGGTTTTATAATGCTTTCATTTTTTATTATGATTAATAATTTTTCCGCATAAATTATATTAGCTTGCTAGAAACGTGCCACAATTAATCTGATGCAGTATTAAATTAATTGCTGTTTTTTCTTCCTTAATCTTAGTTGGTTGAAGTCCAGGTTTGACGTTGATAAACACTTGTGGACTATTAATGGATTAAACCATGCAACTCTAATTTATGCTCAAAAAGTCCCCCCATCCTTTCTCCTTTGTTTATCTAAATATACTAACTAAGGTCGTATTATTTTTTTATTTCTACTAGTAACGTTTTTGAATAATTTAGATACAATCAAAGCAGAAATTTTGTTCCAAACATTTATCTTATTCTCTGCATTTGGTGGTTACGATATTTTTTTATTTAAACGACGATATTTCAAATCATGCACCTAGTGCGACATCTAAAAGTCCAGTAGTAGCAAACAGCATTGCAAAAGAGATATCTGTTTTCTTATTTTCCTTGATAAGGGTTTTGAAACTAGTGTCCAATAAACCACATGCTTAAATAATGATCCAAATTTAAATATTCTTTAGGAATGAAGTAAAAATATTAGGTATATTTATTATAGGTATGAAATTTTAATATTTGTTAAAGTAATCCCCCCTTTCTCTTATGTTACTGTTAGAACCTCTATCTTTCCACCAATTTATTTTGCCGTTGGTGTCCTGGTAAGGTACTCCATGCAATGTTTACTTCCTGCGCCCATCTACCACCTACGGCTATCACAAATGAAATCATCAGGTTCTTGCTGGGTCTGCTATTATCCTGTTAGCTCGGGGTAGTGTATCTTCTCTCCCTCCCCCCTATGCACGTGTCCCTTCGGGGCAAGGATGTTCTGCAATTAAGGATAGAAAGTAAACATAAATATTAGCAACCTTATTTCTCGACCCAAATCGTGAAAGCACCATTAAGGATCTGGATCGTTTTTATTTTTTTATTATTTTCATTTTGCACATTTGCTAACTTATTTCATTTGAATGCGTTACTTGAAATTAGATAGCATTGTCACGCAAGCTTTAAATGTCAGTCAGAGAGTCTGAAGCATAAATAAAGATGCCTCGTTAGGTTTTTTTTTTCTTTTAATATTTTAAAAGATATAATGTTTTTTTCCCTCTCGAACCTACCATTCTTTTATATTTTTATATCGTAAAACAACAGCTTAAATACCCATTCTATTGTTTTCAATTTTGTTTTTAACTAAAACCTATGAGATGTGAGTTAAAATAGTGCCATTCCTGATAAGAATGACCTATTATCACTTTTATTTATATTGTAGAATATTAATATGTTGGTTGCATTCTCCTTGTGATGATAAAGAAGTTAGTCTCCTGTACCAGATTCTGATCCTCAAAAGGTTCATAACAACCTCATCTCAATGGCTTTTGTGTCGAGAGGTCATGTCTATACTTATGGCTCAAAATAATTTTACCACTAATCTCATTTCAACAGAAATAATAATTTGAACTTTTATCAAATCCCAGTATCAGTATTTTCCTAATAGTTTTTCTCTTAGTTAGGGGTTAGATTTTGCGAATAAGTCGACGTTCAATTTTTTAAGGAACAAATAGTTAGATTTTTTTGGTTTTGCTCGATATTTTATATTATATAATATAGCCCTGAACTGACATTGTAGCACTGATTGACTTCATCATAATCGGAGGCACATCAAATCCAATAGTTTCAGGTAATCAACAACAATACTATTTTAGGCTCTTACACCCCCACCCCCCCAGAAGGGCTAAGAACTGGCAAAAACATGTATGAAATATCAGACTGAACAGAGGACAACCAACATATTAACTGTACGAATTTAACAAAATATCTCTGAGCCTCGTCAGTTGTGTCTGGTTTTTGATTGATTGAGTAACTAACATCAGTCAATGCTATTGGAATTCATACAGGAAGATTTTTTTTTTTTAGTTCTTTGGATATATCTGTCATTCCAGTGAATTATTGGTTATTTCGAATTTGGCTCAATGGGTTGTGCCTAAAAAGAAACATGGAGGCGGTATCTTCTTATTGAATAATTGTATAACTGATACTTTAATTTGAATTTTTTTTTTATTATAATTTGCATAAAAACTGTTGTAATCGGTTGGTGAATAGTTAGTCAATTTTAATACCTGATTAATGATAAAATATTTTCAGTTGGTTTAACAGTCGTAATCAGTAGCCACTATAGTAGTATTTTTGACATAATTTCAACGCTTAATGCTGAAAATCTGATTATATTCTAATTCCTTTAAAACTTTCAAAACTTGTGCCCTGGAAAGTTAGGAAATTTCACTTAACGACTTATTCGCTGGTATGACAGATATATGCCTCAACGTCAACAACTAACTTTCAAGAGGTCATGGGAAAAAAAATCATTCTAAATTAATTTATTTCATATATGCCGGATGATATTATTCATACTTTGAAAATAATTTAGGCGCTGTCTCCTGCTGTCTATTTTTTTTTTTCATTGTAATTTCACCCCAAAATTTCATGCCGAATCTGTATTAATCGGTTTCCGGATCCCTTGAAAACGGAATGGTGGCACAATTCTCAGTGGGGCGGGGAGAAAGTGTCCCACTCATTCCTCGGTTAATTAGAAGTTCATTATCGCCTTTGGTTAGGCATATAAGACACGATTTCACAAGCAATTCTCATCTCTCATTAGCAGTAACCGCCAAACAGTTACCGTAATCTTAGAGGGTTTGCAACCGCCGGGTGGTCTTCTTTCTGCTTTCACGTCGCTACTACGTGAGTTTTTACCCTGAGTTGCGCAATCCTTGCCGAATTTTTTTTAAAAAAATATTTTTTAATAGATTGAGATATTAAGTTTTAGAAAGTGATGTAGTCTTCATTCGTGCACCACGTAAAATCGTTATAAAGTCAGTTTAGGGTTGGATTGAAGTGACTTTTTCGAAGTTGTCTTGTTTGATAAATAACATTAGGATAATATTTGTATATTATATTTCGGATTTTTTGAGTATTACTTTATGTGCCAGGTGGTCGACCTAGGCTTCTGGATGGTTCATTTCTGACCCTTTCATAAATTTTGCTTACTATGTTTCGTTTTCGTTCATCATTTCAACAGCAGCGGCTCATTAGAACCAAACGCCCTATTTGCTAGGGTTCACACAACCTTCACCACCGAAAATGTTTAAAGACTTTTTCTGTTTTTGTTAAATGAAACTGTTCAATTTGAGTATGCAATTGTATGTCGTAAATCAGTAACTGTTTTGATCTACTATTATCCATGAGCCACATCCTATCACGCCGGACCATTCAATTCATGTTAGTAATTAAAATGAAAAAAAAGTGTAAGAAATACGAAACCTCAACTTGTTCGTTGCACTCATCCTTTTGTTGAAATCTGATCACTGCAACGTATAACAAACACCAAGAAGAATGGAATGTAATACCACGAAGTAATACGAAGGGCGTAATAATCGCGATATTTATCGCCCTAAAACCCCTATCCTATCCTATCCTAATACTAAGAAGGATGGAATTGGGGGTCACCTATGGTGTAGTGGTTAGCATAGAAACTTACTATACTAAAGGTCGCGTCCCGAGGTGGCCATGTACGATGTCAGGAACACGTTAAAGATCCCTATCCTAATTTTACCTGGATAGGCAAAATTAAGGACTTCCACTGTAGCATCGTCCGATTAGCCCTAGTGGCATAAAGTGACGTTAAAACAAACAAACAAGGAAGGAATTCACTGACTTTACAAATACTGAACATGAAAAATTAATACCTTATACACTAGACATACCATTACAGCTGACACCTCCGCCTTTATCATTTACACCTTCACAAGTTGCAAACCACATAAGAAAATTATCTAGTAGAAAAGCCCCGGGTTATGACTTAATAACAGCCGAGGCGCTCCAGCAAATGCATAGGAAAGCCCTAGTGTTCTTTACGACAATATACAACTGCATTCTCAGGACGACTAAACACCCAATTCAGTGGAAATATTCACACATAAAAATGATACATAACAAAGACAAGAATGCTAACGATCCATCATCTTACAGACCAATTAGTCTTCTTCCGGTATGCTCTAAACCAACACATTCGCTGATTTTCAGACTGGCTGACAGGTGTGAATTTAAGTAAAAAAAAAAAAAAAAAAGAAAGGAATGACTTAGAGAATGTATTAATTTAGTAGATTGGATTTTATACTTCAAATTAAAAACAAAATATGTGCTTTCTCTTCTTTTTAATTATTCATTTTTATTACTGACGGTCAACGTTCAGAGATTCTGTATTTCATCTTTTAATAATTTATATACACAATCTCATAGTCTTCTATTTTCTATCCTCATTTAGCACATAAATATTTTTTGATCTTAGTTTCCAATGATTTTCTTTACGTTATTATCTCATGCAATATATATGCTCCTGTAGTTCCCTTTCTTACATATTTAATATGGTCTTAGTATGAACGGTTATCATTGTCTGCCAATCAGGAAAAATTCAGCTAACTGAAATTTTTTTTTTAAATATAAACTCGATATATATATATTTTTTTAAACATGCATTTAAGAGATCTTTCATTCCTCCATTTACATTTGTATAAATATTTTGAACCTCTTGATATTTTATGAGAATTCTTAATAACACATGATGTCCCTTTCTTGAGTCACGTTAGGTAACCCGTTCTCACGTGAGCGATACAGTACCTGAATTAGACCCCAACGACACACTTCTTTTCTCTTCGGAAAGGACTGTCAGTGGGCATAGTATTCGGGTTACGAGTAGCTCCAAGTCGTTAGTATTCATTCACATCGTATAATGGTCCGGCGTCGGATGAAGTGCCGTCATGGGTTTTGAACAATCGGGAATCGGAGATGAATGAAGTGAGATAAGGCTGGGAAGAGTGGTAAGGGGGACCATTAGGCACTTTCTAGTGACTCTCCAGATTCCTCTATTGTGACAGCAGTTAGGAATAGATAGGTTATAATATAGCCGTTGCAGTGAGTGAAGGGTGTTGGGAAACTGACCTGCGCGTTGCGGAAAATTGATGTTGATTATTGGGTTGTTAATTCAGGCGACTGTATGGTAGGACGTGGTGCTGAACAGATCGGATTCAATGTGCCAACTGCTATGGGCGCGATGTCATGATGTCCTTCCATGAAGGTCGTCCAGGAGTGATGCGTGTGAATAAAAAAAGTCCCATTCTTTTTATTTTTAATTTAATATCATCTTACAATTATTAAGACATCATCTAACATTACAGAACTTTACATAATTAAAAATAATTATAAATAGAAATATGCATACTTAAAGAAAAAAACAAAAAAACAATGCCTGTATCTTTATCTAATTACAGATTTTTTTTTTGTTTTTTTCTTCTAAGACCAACTGAAGTCCATAAATTACATGAAATGGATGATCATCAGCTCGGAAGGCTAGGAGGAATAGATGCATTTTTAGATTATTATTACATTTCAATATTTGTTTATGCATTCACCATCACTTTATGCTACAATGGCTATTGCTCCAGTGGGAGTCATAAATTTTGCCCATCCGGATATAATTAGGATAGATATCTTTACGGATACCTGACATGGCAGATGCTGGGAACTATCCTGTTACGTCCCCTCTGAAGGACGGCATAGCCAAGGATTTTCGACTTTCATTAAAAATAACTCCAGGATCGTCTGCCGGACTGGGAACCGGCGATCTTTTTTAGGCTGAGGATTTTTTAACAATTTTAAGTCCCTTAAAAAAAAAATAATAATGAATCGAAAATTACTGAATACTTTCCAATTTTGCAAAAATGATAATACTCTAAAACCTTATGGGGAATAGCAAACAAAAATAAATGTAGATAAAGCTATCTTACCTGTTTATACACATTTATCAAAACTCTACCCCAAATAGGTTGGTAAGAGAAAATTTTGTGTTTCACGCGTTGCAGCAGATGTTTATACGTGAGTTTAAGACTATTCCAAAAAAAATATTAATGATTAAGGCTATTAAAGGAAATAAAATATTTTTAAACTAAATAATTTTCTCTTATTTCGGACTCATATAAATGCCTCTGACACTGCTGAGAACCTATAAACAGGATATAAATGGTCCATATGCGTGTTTTTTTTGTAATGTGATTCTCTTGCGTGAAAAATGTATTGCAGACGTGCGTTATTTTCGAGATAGGTTTATCTAACGAGCGACCCCTAGGGGGCGTTAACTGTTCTGCCTTTGTGTTCTTAATTTTTGGATTTATTGCCATCACTATTTTCAGGTCAGGTTTTTCGTCACTTTTAACTGATCACGAATTTCGGTCATGCTCTTGTTACGTTTTGAACGATATCCTGCTTTATATACGTATTACCATGGCCAGAAATATGTAACAAATTTTATGTCGAGTCTTGAGATAGGTAGATTTACAATTAACGTATTAGAAATTATTGGAAATAATAGTCATTCATTTGAGTTCAATGAGATTAAGGTTATAAATCCTCTTTCAGGCCTCTTGCTTTTAATTACCTTCTAAAATATTGTATTACTAACGTGGGTCTAAAAAATGTTTATTAGAAAAAAATTATAATTCATGTCAGACAAACAATAAAACTCAAATAATTAACAATGTACAAAAATATCAATGACACAGTTACAGAAAAGTAATCTGATTCGATAGTCAGACTCCAGTCCATTGCTCCTTATATTTAGTCAGAATTAGAAAATTCTAGAAGGTTCCCGAAAAATCATGAACATGTATGTACTAGAAAAGTTGATAATTGTTCCGACAAAAACTATGGATCTCTTTTTAATCATATGGTTTTGTTTTACGTTACAATATGTATATATAAACATTTTCTTTATTATTTTTCATCATACGTCGTTTTGATATGTTTCTTCAATTTAGTCTGAAATTAAAAAAAAAAAATCGATATTGAATGAACTAGACATATTTCTTTGATGCGCGGTCATAAGGGCTTAAGTCACTATTTGAGCAATTGGAGATTATGTCGTAATATTATAGCACGAAATCAGAGCTACCGGTTGGTATTAAGGTCTTAAGTCAAACTTTAAAAATCGATCAGCTGTACCAATTGATATTACAGCCTTAAGTCAAGTTTATAACTTCCTTCCTGGTATTAAGGTCTTAAGTCGACATATGGCCTTAATACCGTTCACTACTTAAATAAATTTTATTGGCGCTATAGTCTTATGCGACTACTCCAACAGTGGTACAGCTGGTATGAATGGAGATGACGTACATCGTGTGGTGTTGTTGACCACTCAATGGGTGTGATGTTGACAACTCAATGATAGAAAAACAAAAAAAACAACTAAAAATCCCAATTTATCATCCTCACGATTGGTTTCAGCAAGTTAGGGGAACCGGAAAGAAAATGTCATTTCAAGCAATCGAAATGAACAAGAAGATTTTCTTGGTTTTTTCATAGCTTCTCAAGACAGATTTAGAATTAAGGAAGAAGAATTCGGATGGGGACTTATTTTCCTGGCATAATGTTCAGTTTTGTATTTCTTCATTTATGCCATTAGTATGTTTTGTAATGTAAAATTATTCTATACCACAACTATGGTTTATGTATGTCCTAACATGTTTAAGCGATTATAAAGGGTAAAATGTTCAACAAATTAAATCCTTGTTAATTACCAAATTGTAATTTTGACTTCGTTAATAAACAACTTTAATACAATATTCTAATGTTCTGTTATGTAAGTTCTGATTTATTTTTTCCAAAATTAAAAAAGAGATGAGTTTCTATCATTTTTATAAGTGCTACTTCATTTTTTTCTTATAGTAAATTTATTATCATTGAGATTGTGTAACATAAGGCGCAACTAAAGTTAAAGTACTTCATGAAGTGTGCACTCAAAAGGGTGTGCAATAAAGAGGGAGGTGTGCAGTCAGTCAATGATCAGACAAGAAATAAATGTATACGACAGTTAGTAATAGTATACGAAGACCACACGCTAAGAACGTGTTCAGTCACATTTTGCAAATTTTACAGGAGAGCAAAAAGAGAGGATAAATCTTGTATAGAACACAACCTTGTAACTCTAAGTCAATGGGAAAAAATAGTCTATTTTCAAATAATGGTAATGTTAACAAAAATACAATACATTATTGGTTAGTCCAAAAAGAATCAATGACCAAAAAAGAATTGTTATCGCGTGTGCCCCCAAAAAAGAATTGTAAATATCTCAAGGACTGAACCCGCTGTTTTCGTGTAAACTACACAGATTTGTGGTACTCGAAATGTTTTACTATAATGCGCTATAAAACAATATTCACAAAAAATGGACTGAACAAGTTCTTAGCCTAGGGTCTTCATGTCATATAGACTTACTACTATATTGTTTTATAAAAATAACATATAATATCAATAATTGTTTTAAGCTGTTGCTCTCTTGAAAAATTCAAATTTTTTATTTTAGCCCTAATCACCACGCATCAAAGTGAAGAGTTTTGCGGTCAAAAGAGCTTTAGTCAAAATAACTCCAAAATACCAAATCAGGAACGATCAGTCAAGAAATAAATGTATGCTTCAGATAGAATTACTATTATATTATATTACAAATAATATCAATAATTAGATTTTACATAATGTTTTGAACTTTGCTGTTTCTCTCCTGAAAAATTAAAAAAATTGACTTAGCCCTTATGACCGCGCATCAAAGATTTATTCTATGTATTACCGTGTTTTATTATTAGATATCAATTTAATTTTTTTATCTATATATTTTTAATTCAGATATGTATGCTGACATAGCAAAAAGTATTTTTTTGAAAGATTGAAAGATTTTTTTAGAATTTTTTTAAAAGATTTTTAAGAAATTATTTTAATATTGTTGAACTTTGCAGTAATTTTTAATTGTTTCTCTAATATCTGTGGCTTATTATTTAAGGTTTCTTTTATGTTACTTTAAAAAGTAATTAATTTAAGTAATTTAATTAATTAATTTAATTAATTAAGTAAGTAAGCAAATAAAAGTAAGTAATTTTCAGTGAGAAAATTATTGTAACATAAAGTGTGTCATTTAAAATAAATATTTATTAAATTGCCATTCATTGTTTTAAGAATTTAAAGAATAATGCGTCAGCTTTGAATTATTTTTACTTTCACTTACCTATATATGAAATATATAGTAAGTGGAAGTATTGCGATCGTGAAAAATTTCGACTTCCGGTTTTCAACGGAAATACACGTTTTGGGACCCCCTGAGTCGAAATAACCAAGTCCCGCGAAATGGTCTGTGTGTGTGTGTGTGTGTGTGTGTGTGTGTGTGTGTGTGTGTATGTGAACAGACTAGCTCAAAAACTATAAATCGTGGGAACCTGAAATTGGGTATTTAGTGTAGGTATATGCCCGCGATGTGACAGCAAAAATTTCATCAAAATTGCTTAAAGGGAGGGGGTACTTTATTTAATAAATTTTTACGTTTTTTCGATTTTCTCAAAAACGGCTCTAACGATTTTGATTAAACTGAGTATTTTATTTATTTATATGCCCGAGATATGGCTGTAAAAATTTCATTAAAAATGGTCAACCGGAGGGGGGACTTTACTTAATAAATTTTGTATAATTTTCATGTGTTTTTTTATTTACTCAAAAACGGTTTTAACGATTTTGATCAAACTGGGTATATGATGTATGTATATGCCCGAGATACGACTGTAAAAATTTCCTCAAAATTGATCAACCGGAAGGGGGACTTTACTTAAAGAATTTTATCTAATGTTTACGTTTTTTTTTATTTTCTCAAAAACGGCTTTGATGATTTTGATGAAACTGGGTATTTGATGTATGTATATGCCCGCGATGCGACAGCTGAAATTTCATGAATATTGGTGAAACTGAGGGGGTACTTCATTTAATAAACGTTTTCTTTTTTTATTTACTCAACAGCGGCTGTAATGATTTTCATCAGACTGGATATTTGGTATATTTATATGCTCACAATATGACAGACAACATTTCATCAAAATTGGTCAAATACAGGGGGCTCTTTATTTCATTACTTTTTTTTCCAATTTTTACATTTTTTTGGAATATCTCAAAAACGGCTTTAATGATTTTGATTAAATTAATCATTTTTAATCGAAATCAAGTCATCTTTTGTATATTATTTATAAAAATGGCAATTAAAAAAACATGTCGATTTCTAATGTAAGTAAGTTGGTAAGTGAAAGTTGTGTGTTGCGCGCATCGCACCAGATTTTTAGATTCGGCCTTGGAAATTTATGAAAATAACAAAATACGGTTTTAGAAGTTAGCGAGGTTTTATCCATCCCTGGAACCAACATTTATACATTTTTTAAACCTTAATTTACCTTTCGTGGATAAAGGAATGTATAAATAGTTCATTGAGATTTTGTTTCATTTAAATTTAAATGTAATGATTTAAAATGCTGTCTTATGATCGTCTTCTGCTTGCTGCCGTGTTTCGATGTATCCCGTTGCTGGTGGCATCCATATTACAGACCGAGCATCCCCTGGATTGGCAGGGTAGTTCGTATCAATCGTACTAAGTGCACTCGCTCCCCTGACCCAAGTCTGGATATAGCTGTAAATTTTCTTCTTGCGTTCAGTTTCTCCCCGAGTAGGAAAATATATGGTACAGCGATGCCACTCCTCCAGGGAAAAGTGGCCAACTAGTAAATAATAAAGTAGAGGGAAAGTGCTGGAAAATATATTTTTTATTTATTCTATTAAAAGTAGTTTTTTATTTTACGATCGCTCGGCCGTAAATAAGAAAAATTTTTGTTAGAAATTAATCAACCAAAAGTATGAAGTAATTGGAAGAAAACTTAATGTTAATTTTAAAATCGAGGATTGCCTGTTAATTTCAGGGCTGAGTAATTTATATTCAAAATTTAATAACTATTTGGTTTGTGTAATTATATTTAAGAAATATGTGAATATTTTTACTGTTTAATTCTCAAAATTGTTGCTGCGCTGGGCTGACGGTGTGGCAGATGATGCTAGGTCCATCCTTGGTGCTCGCAATTGGAGAACAGCTGCACAAAATAGAGACGACTGGTTGTCGAAGCTGCAGGCGGCTCTGTTCCCTCGAGGAATGTAACGCCATAAAAGAAGAAGAATTCTCAAAATTGTGAAAACGCGTAAATGTCACATCTGAACTTATTAATTAAGTTAGGTTATTAGTTTAAAAAATCGTCTTATTTTTTTAGTGGCGTTTGTTTATTTCAATGATGTCGATTAAAAAGAAATAAATATTGTTTGGTATACAAATTAAGAACGAAAAATCCCTGAATCGTTTAAAAATGAAGCAGGTCGGTCTTGAAAAATGGTTATATATTTAATGATTCATAATAAGAACCCACTAAATTAATCCAAATTTAATGAATTGTTGGTTCCCCTGCAGTTAATTATCTTTATTTTTATAATTTTCTGATAGAAAATAGAACTTTATATGTTTTATTAACCTAACTGTTTCAGTTGTGTGGCTGTGTAGATGATTTGATGTCCTAATTCTTTCTAAAAAATTTTGATAAATAAACTTTAAAATTACTTTCCCCACCTATTATTTAGTTAGAATGTTTCAATAATACTCTTGCCAAAGTATATGTTACACTCCCAAAGTTACAATCTTTACCAACATCTCTTTGAATTCGTAGTCATGGTTTAGTATACGATGGCAAAATAAATAATGCATTTGTATTTTCTTGATGTATTGAATTGAATGATTGTGCTTATTTTATCGTCTATTACATTCGATCCATCGTTTGATACCCTGTCATATTCATTTTTGTGGAACCGCTTTTTCAGCAATATTTAAATTTCTATATGTATAGAAATTTCGTTTGGTATCCTGCATTCAATGCACCTCTTAATGAAAACGAGTTTCGTGGCGCATCTGGAAAAGGGTACATGAGAACTGTTAGTTGTGCCAAAAGCCTCTCCGTGATAATGGTATTACTAACCAAATATGGAGTCATAATCACGGTTCATAATTGTGCGGCACTACTATTGAATGTTATTAGGTTAAGTGGAATGTAATGGTTAAACATGTAGGTTCGTGGCATTCAGTTCAGAATTCATTGCTTGATAAGTTGTTTGTGATTGACGTAGGTACTTTTTGTTGAAGTCATTAAAAAAAAAACCGTTTAGTGAGTTACATTACTTGAAATTAATTGTTTGTTGTAATTGTTAAACTTCGGTCATAGCATAATAATTTATGTAATTCATAAACTAATATTTGGATTGATAATTATAATCTTATAAATAAAGTTGAAATTCTGTTTGTTTGTTTGTTCTTTATAGAAATCCATACCGTTTGTCCTAAATTCTCCAAATTTCGCTTAGTGGTTCTTTGATACCAGGTGCGAACACCTGTCCATATTAAAATTGCATAACTTCAGCCAATCTCATGGTATATTCTTTATTGTTAAAAAAATCGTCATGATCTCTCTTTACAATGGGTTTTTTTTACGAAATCGACCGTTTGAGTCGAAAAACAGCCTAAAATATCATTTTATACATTTTGAAGAGGCCAACAAGGCCCGGTAAGACCGTCCCTTGGTAGGCGTCGAGTTCTGGGATTTTTAAACCACATGTTTTTTTTTTTGTTTTTTTAAATTACAATACTTTTATTTACATGTATGGTGAATTTGTTTTTTATAAATGCCTCATAAGAAGCGAGCTTCAATAGGAGTAGTGAGCTCAAAAGCTAAAAACAACGTCAAATACGAGCAGCTGAAACTCTCGACGAACATCAAATTAGGATTGAATAACAGAGGCTTAGACAGGCAGAATCGCGGGAAACTGTCTGCCCAGGAATACGAGGCCCGCTTTGCGCCACAAAGGCTTAGGCAAGCCGATTTGCGAGAAGCTGAAACTGCAGGCCAATATTTCTGTTTGTTTGTTTTTTATAGAAATCCATACCGTTTGTCCTAAATTCCCCAAATTTCGCTCAGTGGATCTTTCTTACTAGGTGCGAACACCTGTCCATATTAAAATTTCATAACTTCAGCCAGTCTCTGGGTATATTCTTTATTGTTATAAAAATCGTTATGATTTCACTTTAAATTTGTTCACGTTTATTAGAAAAATGAAATTCCCCGGGTGAAACTGGGATATACAGCTAGTGGATTTATAATAAAAGAAATAAACCTATGTTTTACTATATATTTTTTTTTCTATTTTCCATGAATCTATTTTATTTATAGCCAACGTTTCGACCCTACAATCAAGATCTTCAGACCACGATAATGCCGAGGAAATAAAAGTAAAACATATTTGTTGTAAATACACAGTCGAATATCCATAAACCTTTATTTTTTTTTAAATTGTTGATAGAAGTTGTCATCAGAATTTAGTTAAGTCGTCGGCGGATACTGATTGCCATGACATTTCATTTCCCACACACCTAGGCTTCGCCTACAGATTCATTTCATAACAATCTGAAGCATGGAATGTTTTTCTTATAAATGATTTAAGACATATGAAATTTGATTTTTTTTCAACAAAACAAAAAAAAAGGTCCAGTGTGGCATTAAAAAAACCTATTACAAGTATGACACGATTTGATTGTTATATAGACTTTTGCATGCATTCTTCATGGTAACTGACGACAGAGCGAGCAAATTATTTTTTCTTTTAATATTATGATTTTGTTTTTGTTTTTTACTTTTTTTTTAGCTATTGCACTAAAATTAATTTTGATACAAATGTATATATTTTTTTTTATATGGTATATTTTATACTGGAAACGATATGCTCTATATCAGAGGTTCTAGAGCTTCCCCAAATTGTGGAATGCGCCACCATTTAGTTAAAATTTAACATACAATTTATTAAAACTAAATTTACATTATAGCTTTTTTTGAGTACCATGATTTTGTTTATTTTAATATGCTTTATTAATCTGCACCCATCTTATTGTTATTTAGTTAAAATTTTAATATAAAATTTATTAAAACTAAATTTACGTTATAGCTTTTTTAAGTAACGTGATTTTATTTATTTTTTAAAATTTAATGCAATTACTTTTCTTTTGGCCATTTAATTAATTCTCTATGGGGAGCATAGGGGATTTCATTTCATCAGGAGGGGGGAGTTAGTTCAAAAGTATTTGGGACCTCTGCTTTATATAAGTGTATTTTCTTTAAAATCTGCTGTTCCATTTTTTCATAAATTGAGCTAGGTACATATTTCTAATTAGAAAATAATCTTTTTTTGTAACAACTTTTTCAATTTTGTTAATGTCAGTAATTTGTTTTCTTTATATTTTTTTTTGTGAACGATCTTTAGTAATATTTTATTTTATTATATTATAATTTTAAAAAAAATTATTCTGTTTTACAATTCCCCTTACAGTTTCCTGTATCCTTAGTTTATCGAAAAAATCATTTTCGATTCCTTCGATTAATCGACATTCCTTCGATTAATTCTACATGTCAGTGTGATTGCTTGCCCGGGCTGGGATCTCATCTTTTTCAACCAAGGAATCTTTTACACATTGTTGTTTCCCATTCTTTTTCAGTTTCAATTTCGCCCTTACCCAGTAGGCGGAAGCAGACATATTACCATAGGGCCGCAGATGGAAAGTTAAAAACTGCCCCGGACTCCAAGGGCAAAGGGCTTGCCTACGCCAGCGTTTGACGAATCGCTTCCCCAACGAACTAATGAGGCTACGGCACAGCTATCCCAGAGAGGGTTGCCGTGTTTGAAGAAAATAACTCTTTGTTAAAACGTTAGGCCCGTTAGTGAGTCCTAGTTAAGTCCCTATTTCACCATCCTCTTTCTAGGCCGCTATTCTTCTCTATAGCTCTGAAACCTTCTGTAGTCTAGCCCATCGTGGGAGGCGCTTAAATCGATTGTTCATCCTCCGCATAGTATTATGTGTTTAAAAATTCTTTATTAAATCTGTTACAATGTAGAATTTTAATAATGAAACACTGGTATCCCATTACAGTCTCAATAATATATAGTTTTTTACATTCCTTAAATTTGGTGGACGTGTAGAGACATAGCCATCCCTAACATACTTTAATAAATTATCACAACTCATCAAAAAAACACTGATAGAATACGACATAACAGACAACTTAATATCCTTCAAACCCACCTATAAAATCAAAAATATCACAACCAAAACAAAAGATAAAATTCCAACAGCTGAACAAAAAGATCTAATTTATAGAATTCCATGTAATGACTGCAATAAATCATATATAGGCAATACTTCAACTAATCTAAAAACAAGAATTCATAACCATAAAAATAATATCAAAGAATCCTCCAAAAAAAATACACCCCTTTCACTACACTCAAAAAACTACAAACACAAAATTAACTTTGATAATGCACAGATTTTACATAGGGAAAGCAACACAATTAAAAGAAATATTTTGAATCAATTTATATCAAAAAGAATGAAATAGAACTGGTCAACTATAAAAAGGACTCTGAAATAGTAAGCAAACACTATTAAGCAATAATAAATAGGATATAGCAACACCAGGATTAAAAAGATAGCAAACCCCCCACAGGTCAAACAACCATTGTAATAATGACAAATTCTATCAGAATAATTATTTTTTAATATCCAAAAACGAGAAGGTTGGTGAGCATTGTTGCCATTTTACTATTATTTTATTTATATTTTTGTTCTATGTTATTTATTGATTCATGTGTATTTATTTATGTAACTTTTAAAATTGACACTTGACATACCTTTATTTCATACATTTATTCATGTTCATATCTATTTTAACGATATCTTTATAATTTTAATGGTACTTTAATCTTTATTGTTTACATACTGTATAAGAAAAAATCTGGTGCGATGCGCGCAACACACAACTTTCACTCACCAACTTACTTACATTAGAAATCGACATGTTTTTTTAATTGCCATTTTTAAAAATAATATAAAAAACATGACTTGATTTTGATTAAAAATGATTAATTTAATCAAAATCATTAAAGCCGTTTTTGAGATATTCCAAAAAATGTAAAAATTTGAAAAAAAAAGTTATGAAATAAAGAGCGCCCTGCATTTAACAAATTTTGATGAAATGTTGTCTGTCACATTGTGAGCATATACATACACCAAATATCCAGTCTGATAAAAATCATTACAGCCGCTGTTGAGTAAATAAAAAAAACACGTGAACATAAGAAAAAGTTTATTAAATGAAGTACCCCCTCCGTTTCACCAATATTGATGAAATTTCAGCTGTAGCATCGCGGGCATATACATACATCAAATACCCAGTTTCATCAAAATCATCAAAGCCGTTTTTGAGAAAATAAAAAAAAACGTAAACATTAGATAAAATTCTTTAAGTAAAGTCCCCCTCCGGTTGATCAATTTTGATGAAATTTTTACAGTCGTATCTCGGGCATATACAAACATCATATACCCAGTTTGATCAAAATCGTTAAAGCCTTTTTTGAGTAAATAAAAAAAACACGTGAAAATGATACAAAATTTATAAAGTAAAGTCCCCCCTCCGGTTAATCAATTTTGATGAAATTTCCACAGTCATATCTTGGGCATATAAATAGATCAAATACTCAGTTTAATCAAAATCGTTTGAGCCGTTTTTGAGAAAATCAAAAAAACACGAGAAAATGTTACAAAATTTATTAAGTTAAGTCCCCCCTCCGGTTAATCACTTTTGATGAAATTTTTACAGTCATATCTCGGGTTAGAGTCGTTTTTGAGAAAATCGAAAAAAACGTAAAAAGTTATTAAATAAAGTACCCCTTCCCTTTGAGCAATTTTGATAAAATTGTTGCTGTCACATCGCGGGCATATACCTACATTAAATACCCAATATCAGGCTCCCACGGTTTATAGTTTTTGAGCTAGTCTGTTCACATACACACACACACACACACACACACACACAGACACACACACACACAGACCATTTCGCGGGACTTGGTTATTTCAACTCAGGGGACCCCAAAACGTGTATTTCCGTTGAAAACCGGAAGTCGAAATTTTTCACGATCGCAATACTTCCACTTACTATATATTTCATATATAGGTAAGTGAAAGTAAAAACTAAACTCAAGTGTACATTATGCAGGTGATGAGTATGGATACGACAGTCCGAAACGTCCACCAAATTTAAGGAATGTAAAAAATATATATTATTGAGACTGTAATTGGGATACCAGTATTTCATTATTACAAATAATGCAGTCTGACAAAATAATATGTAGTATTTTATTTTTAGTTATTGTAGTATTATCAACGTTTACAGAATTTGTAGACCTCTTCATCATGACCTTGATAAGGCACTTGAATACACGCCAAAGACGTACATCATATCTCAAGTTAACTTTTAGTTAAGAATCGAAAACTTCTAATCGTTATTGTGGACCTTGGGGGAAATGGTTCTTAGAAATATATTTGGGGAAAAAAAAATCGAGATTGCTACAGCATTTGGTAGCGAAAATGCCACTCCTTAGATTGAAATACGTTTAAATCTATTTATAACTAAGATCTAACTGGATTTAGTGACAGAGATGAGGTTAAATAATGAAGTGTGTTAAAATTCGCAGAAGCCTTATATTTAATAATATTTATGTGAAATTAACATTTTTATTTCACCACAACACACACAGAAATTCTAATTTCGTAAAAATCGGATATAATGGTAAAAAGTTTTACCCTCCTCCTCCTCTTCTCAATTTTTACAATACTGTTATTTTCAAGATTGAGATTGTAGAACAAGAGAAAAAAGAAAAAAAGTTCATCTTTCATTTACCCTGAAAGGAAAAGTTTCAGTTAAACCCTTTTTCTTCAACATATAGATAAGTTTAGATATATAAACTAAACAATACTTTAAATGACATGATTGTAATTATTTATTTCCTTTAAAAATTGTATTCATTTTTTATGTCGTTTGTTACAGGTAAGTAGTGAGAACATTACTGATGAAATGAACCCGTTTTGTGAGTAAAACCTTTTTTTGAAAATGTTAGTAGTTTTTTCCAGCCATTATAATTAGTTATAATATTTGGCGCTTATCATAAACAACTTTTTAAGATATCGATTATAACGAATATATACAAATTCTATTGAAGCTAGTGAGAAAAAATTAATTATATAATAAAATTTGTTGATGACTTATCATCTTTTTCTGTGACATGTCAATTATACAATTAAGAATTTATATATCCTTATATTTAATCCATATATCCATATATTTAAAATTATTAAATGTTATGGCGTTTAAAAGACATTTTAATTCTGAAATGAAAAGAATTATTGCCAGAGTTAAATGCCCGCGGCTTTGACCAGTGGTACTCTAACTCGTAATTTCTGGTTATCAAGTTGCCAAACAATGAGTCTTGTTTTTTCTGAACTGTATCTAAACCTTATAGTTGACATTTTTCTCTATTTTTCTATTTTTATAATTCGAATTCTTTAAATATTTCTCTTAAACTTAGGAATTAGTGTACCGTTGTTTCGATTTTCATCATTCACTTCATTAGCCCTCCCTTCATTTTCAAACTCTTATAGCTCCGTGACCTTTCTTAACTCCTCCTCTCTTCATGGCCTACCAATTAGTTTCTTCTTCGGCTTTTCTTTGAGGAAGGAATAGAATAACCCTTTAAATAGTCTATTGTTGTTATAGTAGTGTTCTTTAACTTTCCCTTCATTTTCTGGATTTCTTGTCTAAAAGCTTCAGTCTGTTTTTTTCCCATACCCTTTACGAACTTATCCCAGAAATAGTACTATAGTCATTTAAGCTTACTGTCTTGAGTTCGTATTTTGTGATTAACTAATAAACATTTAAAATAAAATTTACATAAGTCTTTTAGAGACAGAAATTGTATCTTATGTCCAGTAAGATCATTTGTCACAGTGCAGAGTCGGTATATGTTTCATGTTTTAAGTTCTGTTTTAAAGGCTTTATTTTATTTTTTATTTATCAGAAAGATGAGAAGAGCAGAATTGATGGAATTTAAGCAAAATAATATTAGCCGATAATTGGTTATAGGTAATATAATAACAAACTATTAGCATGGCTATTAGTCTGTTAAAAAACGGAAAGAGTTCGGAATTCCAACCAACGAACGATTAGCTATAAAAATAAAAAAATGGGTTCTAGTACTGCTATGATACTTCTAGGCATAGCCAATATGGCACCGTTTGTTTATTGTGGCCACGATCTCAACTGTAAAAGATCTTTTTTTTTTTTTTTTATGGGAGGGTTATAACTATCTCTGAAGGACGCGATTGGAGTAAACTTATATTACGGTCAAATAATCTCACGAAATAGGGCACGCCCAGAAATAGCATAGCGATGGCGTTACGAAAAATTGTAAATAATAAAACGTAATTAAAACTAGGGTGTGAGAAAGATAAAATTGTTAAGAAGATAGAGTTGGTGAAATGGATAATAGAAAGGAAATAGAATTAACAAAGAAAGATGTATTCGTGAATCATAATATAATAGTAATAAAAGAAGCATCTTTCTTCTAGGTTTCTAGGTTAGGTATTATAGTTCTTTAGAGAAAGATATAAAATAAAAATTGATAGCAAATATATAATGCTTAAAGAATTGTGAAAAGTTCTTTGTTGTTGTAGTGTTATAATTCAGACCCATATTTGATCAAGTAGAGAGAATGTGAGGGTGGGCTTAGTAATATGCAATACAAAATTATGGTAATAAAAAGTAAGTGTTACATTCAACCTGATAATAAAGAAAGGTAATAATTGTAAATATTGAGGCATCACACAAATGTCATATCTTTTTTAGTACAATATTGAATGTTTTATTTTTAACTTCAAATGGAAATATAGAACTTATATTCATCTTGCAATACAAAACTGGTCTAACTCACCATCGCATTTTTTTTTATTAATTTTTTTTTTAAATGAATTATTTTCCATTTTTTCTATACTATCTCTTTGTGAGAACGCTTGTATCTCTCTATACATGGTGTAACATATAAAAATTATTTAAGAAAAAATATTTATCTTATACACCTTTAAATTTCATATATAAAAGTTGAAATAAACTTTTACTCTCTCATAGGAATTGTAAAAATTAAATTGTCTGATATGAAATAGTAAGTGAAGTGAAGTCTCGTTTTATAAACAAAATAAATTTCATCTATAAGGACAGTCAGGATCACCAACAATCAGTTGTAACCATCTCAAACCAAGGGAAGGAATCGACAACCGAATGTGAATCGTCATTTTACTAAAATACACATATTAAAATATTTTTACATTTACAAATATTAAAGGTGCATTTTTCCGGAATAATTGTGTTAATTAAATTAAAATAAAAGAAAAGAAAATAATTGATTTTTTGATGTTTGTAAGAAATTTACTCATTCTGAATTGTAAAATTCAGTGCATCTTTACCTCTTTGTAGTTAAAATTTTCTGATTATGGCGAGAGACATTCGTTTCAGAATTACGTCATTCTTTGAGAATTTCGCACTGTTGAAGGTCGTTGTGCGTGTCCGTGATTCAGAGGTTGCTTCCTCGTGACCTTACGCGTCCTTCCGGTTTCAATGCTATCCTCATTGTTATTTATTTGAACTTCCTCTTTTAATTTAAGCATGCAAGTAGAACTTATTCACCCATATTTTACAAAAAAAAAAATGTAATCATTCACTAATATCAAGGATGATTTGAAAGTGGATTTATTGTTAGTGTGGTAGAGTAATGAAAAATAATAAATGTTGAGTTACCCGATTCTTTAAAAATTGAAGAAAAAAAAATTTCTTTTGACTCACGAATCCTACTTTGAATTGTTCAAATTAAATGTCAATGACTGAGTTAACATTTTAATGACTTTTCGACTAAACGAAGACCTTTTCAATTTTTTTAAATCCACTTTGAAATTATTTTTTTCTTTGTGATAAAAATTTATTTTATCAAAATAAAAACATGTTATAAAAGGATTGCACGTTTCTTGTAATTTTTTTCAAGTCCTAAAATTTGGTGAGATATTAATCATATATAGCCCAAAGTGAACCGGGTCGAGGTGGTCGTTAAGGTGGTGTACTTTATCAACTTTCCTGAGGAACGATCATAAAAAAAGAGACTTAGTTTTTCCAAAAAGTTAAGAAAAGAAAATATTAGTTATGATGTCTTTACTTTGCCTTTGGTTTAGATTCTTGCATAGAAAACCAGGTTTAGGCAACCGTCTAACTACTTGTATATGGTTACAGAGAAGCCAAGTGAAGTTACTTGTTCTCGCCTAAACGTTTTCGTTTCACTTAAGATCATTTGACTCCAATCCTTATTTGCTTTGGCGGTGTGGATTTCAAGTACGTTTTGTTTCTGCGTTGTCAAGATTTTCATGTTTTTTCTCAATAGCCATAGAATAGAACCAACAATCCAATAGTCCGGTAGAATAGAACGAAAAATTTAGATAAATCGACAATAATTGCCTAGATCATCCAGAACATTGAGATGGTGAAGGTAGCACCAATTCGTGAATAAAGTATAAATGGATATATGGCCTTAAAGGCGTATGTGAATAAATGGATATACCGCCAATTAAATAAATAATAAATAATCATAAATAAAGTTAGACGGTTATTTCTCGTGTGTTATGCCAATTATCGAATATATGTTTCTATTAAGAGTTTAAGGGCATTAAATTCAACACGAATGAGAATAGCATAACTCCACCGAGGGGAACCAGAGGATAGTCATAATGGGATACAAATGAACGCATTAAAACAACAAAACCCATTATAGCAATTACTGCCGATTTTCTAATGATACTGAATGTGTAATTTAAAAATAATTTTAATATATTTGTTTTATGTTTTTAAATTGGTTCCCAAACTAATACGACTGAAAATAAACTTTGGTGTGTTTTGCCCTTCATAAATTCCAATAAAAAATAAAAAATCTTTTTGATGCATCTGATGTACATTCTTCTGATTAATTGTTTTTCTTAATTTACTAACTTC
This sequence comes from Aelia acuminata, assembly GCA_911387785.2. NCBI lineage: Eukaryota > Metazoa > Arthropoda > Insecta > Hemiptera > Pentatomidae > Aelia > Aelia acuminata. The sequence goes on along the minus strand of OU426982.1, from coordinate 86,033,708 downwards.
AACTCCCATTTTCCGAATCGGGCCCTGTCCCAATTAATTCCGATTTGAGTTCTACTGTAATGTACTATAATAATATCATTAAAAGTTTCAAAAGTGAATTTGAAGATAAAAAAAAAATATAAATTGTAGGTTATCAAGGCCTTTTGTTCATGCATGGTTAATATGCTTTAGTAGTTTTGAGAAAATATTTGTAAATGTGAAGCAACAATTAAGTTTAAAACTTAATATATTCAATTTATTTCAGATATTTTTCAGTCATATAGTCGACCTAAAATGAAATAATTGTAGCGAAAAATGTGTTGTTTTTTTAGGTGAAGATTACATGATAAGTATAATACTGTTGGATTTGTAATATTGAAGTATTGTTTATTTTAAAACAACTACTACCGTGTCAGAAATTCTTAGTTACTATGTCAGCTTTTTTTTTTTTTTTTTTTGGATCTTCATCAAAGCACGTAGATTCCTTGCGCCCTTTTATAATTAAATATTTCCGTTATGTTAATTAATTATGAAATATTTATACAAATTACAATCTGTGTTCATAAACACAGATTGTATTTTAGATTGTATTGGTTAACATCTCGATCTTGATCAAATGAAGGTAACCATGATCCTACATGTTAATGTACGGTCGGGTAAGCAGAACGTTTCGCTACTCGCATTTGATTATTATGTGATACCTATGAAGATTTCCCCAGTTTTCTATCATAGACCTCTTAGCTATTGTGTGCTTTTACGGAACCGATACCAGTCTCCCTCTACTGTTGCGTCACTACCTCATTACCGGCATTCCTTGCTTCCTTAGCTTTGTTAGCAGCACTGGTAAGAATGGTGTGCGAAAACGGAAAGAAAAAAAAAATGTGCTAAAAAAGGTTTCCAATTAGTAAGATTCTGCAATGTTCGGGGCTCACCCTCTTTCAGCTTTCGCCGGTCTCTTGCCATGTTCCCCTACCTCTCTAATTAAGGCGTTTGTAGTCCCCGGTCTAACCTGGGTCTAATGAACCAAATAACACATGAGTATTCCATATAGTATAACAGCAAGCGTATGTATACAATTTAAGAATCAAATATTAATAAGGAACTTAAGCGGCGGCTAACTTGAAGTTGACTTAAAATGTAAGTCGTTTTTAAAGCAAAAAACTAATTCTAATTCAGTAATTATTCGCAATTTAGGTACATTGAGCTACAATTAAAAACTGAAACAAACATAATTTTTCTAAATATGCATAAAATTCTAATAAACATAAACAGTTCATTGCTTTTCAGTGAGACCGGTCTCTCCATTCTAAAACTTCCTGATGAGCTCAGAAAGGTTTTTGGCTTTGAAACAAGCCACGAATGCACCGCTTCCTTAAATTCCGTAAGTCCCAATAAACTATAAGCATAAGGTTTCTTACAAATGGCTAGTTTTTGAACTTTGTCTACCATGTATATTTTATTGGTACTTCTGTTCCATCGTTTACTCTCCGGCTCTTAATGAGGGATCCATGTTTCCCAATATTGATGATTCCTAGACACTCCGTTAAGACATGTTCCTGTTTTGTGCCGAAATTCTTGGATAGATTGCGATCCCTGATACACTCTCCGACTTCAAAAATCTATTAATTCAGCTTTGCACTTCATTAGTACGAAAAGAAAGAGGGCCATCCATGATTAATTGTCAAGCAGCCACGATGAAACTAAAGTTGAAAAATAAAAACAAGAATATTATTATAATTAAGACGGTAATTTTGCCAATAAAAATACATCTAGAGCTACTAATTATTGAGGTTATATAAAGTATCTTATCCCCATTAAGTTTGTTTGTTTTAAAGTCACTTTATGCCACTAAGGCTAATCGGACGATTCTACAGTGGGAGTCCTAAATTTTGCCTATCCTGGTATAATTAGGTCAGGGATCTTTAACGAGTACCTGACATCGTACAGGCTAGGGACCTCCATTTTACGTCCTATCCGAGGGACGGCATAGACAAGGATTTTTCCCTTAAAAATTCCCATTAAAAAATCCTAGGGCCACCTCGGGACGCAAACTCGCGACCTTTAGTATTGTAGGTTTCTACGCTAACCACTACATCACACATGACCCCTGTCTAAGTTTGATTCTAACATTTCAGGCTTCATCAAACTTCATGTAGAAAGTTCCTGTCAACGTCTTCAGCATTTGTTAGTTGGCTTCTATCTTTTTATTTTTTTATAACTATTTGCCAATCCATAAACTTTAAGCTTCTTGAAATAGGTGTCACTTGTTGATGTAATCTTTTTTTTTGTTTTATTTATTTCGCAAAAATGTTTTTCTTCCAAGACTTATTCTAATATTAAATATGCCTTCTTTTCTTTAGTTAGACCAAAGAAATTCGCCATTTTTATTTTAGTATTTTTTTTTACTTGGCCATTGGTCACCAATAAGTCCAATTTAGGAACCAATCTGAAAAATGTAACTGTAACAACAATGCATACATTTTATTTAAGTATTTTAGACAATTAAAAATTATTATATGTCAATTTTCTTAACCATTACTTATGTTATTAGTTAAATATCTTAGTTTATGTTAGCTCTTGGAGTTTTATGAATGTACACATTGTTATTAATTTTTTTTAATGGCTTAATTATTATTCTTTATTGCTTAATTATATTTCTGCATTTCTTAATTATTATTCTCTAATGATTGTCGATAGGAAAACAATAATTAATCAACTAAAGTAAAAAAGACGTGAACGGTAAGATGCTAGTTCTCTCTCGGGTCGTTGTAAGAAGAAAGAGAAGAAGGAAGAACTAAGGAAGCGAGAAGGTTAGCTTAGTGTCACTGACCCACAGACGGAACACTTTTACTGCGGCTCCTCTCTTAACAGGTTCATTCCTCACTTTCCTGCTCCAACATCCCTTTTAAATAAGTATTTATCTTTCTATTTATGTACATGATGTTCCCACCGTAGAAAGTTTATATAGGTATAAAAATAGCATTGACAACTCACAATTGAATGGGTCATCCACAGATAGTTGTAACCAACAAAAATATATTTAATATTTACTATAATAAAGTAATAAGTTGTTACATTACTTTATTTCATTTTTAGATTATTATTTCAATAGTAATCAATGCTTATAATGATAATAAAATTATTTATTACTGCACCTCCAACTATGTTCACTTTATTGCTACCTAGAGTCAACTTATTACCACCGTTATTTTTTTTTTAATTTTAATCGATTATGTTGTGCAAAAAAAAAATATATTTTTTTATAAACTGATACAAATATCAACTATATTTACTTGAAGCAATGAAAGTATTCTTCACTTTGCTTTATCCTAATCCTAAATAAATCTATAGAGTCAATTTTTATTTTATATTAATTAATGATAAAAGAAAATTCTACATTTTTGTGACTTATACCTTTTTTGCGCATGAAAACAGTTACAGAAAAAATATCGATTTTTGGATTATTTAAGATAATTAGAATGATCGCGTGGATGGTAGTCTAATATTATTGAAGAATATAGAATTACCATAAAAAATATAAAAACTGTAAAAAATCATTGACCCTCAAATTGCGACTTTTCATTGTTAATGTAACTATGTTTGAGGTATAGTATAATTAGTTTTATTTTATTGCAATTAATGTAATCTGCAATGATTGAAAAAAAAAAAAAGTCTCATAAACACTGGTTTATCGACTACTCAATGTTTTAGGAATATAAATTAACTTTTTATATTGTTTTCTTTCGTAGGGTACAATAATTTAGGAGATTGTTAATTGGCTTAGCGTTTGTAAAACCGTTTTCTTAATTTTAATTTATAAAGTTTCTATTTCGCCCACTTTCTTTGTTTAATTTAATTTAATTATTTTTTAAAAGACATATTAGTTCCATGAAGCGTTAATAAAATTCTATTTCTACTTTTTAAAGGGGAATGAAACTTAAACAACTCTCTAATACGACGTCTAAGGATGTTAGTCAGAAAAGTATCGAGAAGTCTGACTAACTCACTGAGCACGATCAAATTGACGCAATCTTGTTTCTTAGAAAACGTTGTTTGTAGTTTGCAATCTCTCTTTCGATATGCTATCAATTATTTAATTACTTCAATTCTAAATGTTTAATTATTTATATTAGATGTAAATTATTCGTAAATATTTAGAAATTAAATAATTTCCTTAATTTTTATTTATAGAAATATTTGGAGATAAATTAATCATTTATTCATATTTGTTCGAGGTCATGACTTTATTAGCAGAAAATAAGTTGAATGGGATAACATCTAGGCTATGTATTTCTCTTTCAGTCAGGAATCAGTACTATTTGCCAGAACGTGAATAATTTCTTAATAAGGTCAGCCTTGTCTGTTATGTAATTTTGATAAGGATTTGACTCGATGCTGTGGACCGGTAGCCTTTTTTTTGTATTCCCGCCAAGCTGGTTGCTAATTGATAGGCTGTTATCATGGCGGGAAGAGGAGCCTATCCCAGCCCAGCATTTCAAATTCTCCACTGACGTAATTTAACGGATGCTCAGCGTCCTCTATCTAGTAGTGTCAACTCCGGGAGCAAGTCAAGTTTGTAACTCTTCGTAAACGGTGTGATAGTTCTGGGATGTTCTATTCCTTGGCCTTGTAGTGCTGGCTTTCAGGAATAATTTGGTGAGTATGTAATGCATGATTTTTATCTTGAATTTGAATGTCTATATCAAGGTATATCAACTGTCGGACTAAACTAATTTTCAGTGGATATATTATTTAAAAAATGTTTATGCACATATACATTGATATTGTGCTCAACCAAATTGTGAAAAACTTTAAAATACTATATTAACTCAATTTGTCCCTGAGGTGCGTTTAGGTATCATTATTAATATTACTCTTTTCTTCAGTACTTTATCATGTGATTTTTGTTTTTATTTCTTGTTTTGATTAATGTATAAGGTTCAAAATTAGTAATGTACCTAATTAAAAAAAAATGATTATAACAGAAAAGGAAGGAGTGACGTTCTCCTCCATCCATAATGCTAAGAAGAGTCACATTATAACGAAAAAAAATTCTTTTCACGACTTTAAAAATGCGTACTCTTGATATTGATTCATGTGATAATAAAAAACAATTTTCTGGCCCCTGATTGTCCCAAAGATACGTTTAAGTAAAATTCCGAAAAATGAAGTTCCCAAAAGACTATAATTTTTTTATGTACCAATCTTACATGTTTAACATGTTTTAAGATAGAAATAGAAGGAAGCAACAATAATCATTTGATTTATATTCTTGAGATGGAATGGGTTTTTGATATTCGAGGTCAGTTTAGATCAATAAAGATTTTTCTTAAATTAATTAAAAAAAAGTTCCTATGAGTTGTCACGTTTAGGCCAAAGAAATGAGTATCTGTACATTTCAGTAGCTGATTTGAGGTTAATTATTACTAAAAAAATTTCTATAAATTTACTGTCTATCTCCCTTTGAAATCATCAAATAGTCGATTGTTAAGTATTACCTACTCGTTTCGTACAATGTTTTACTCAAAATATTCACTATATCCAGCCTGTCAAATCGAAAAATATTTTATTTATTTCAATATTGTTAAATATTGTAAAGATGGATAGCGAAAACCTTGTTAATTTTTTATTAAATCATTATTAAATTAAATTGTAGGCTCTTGATATCAACTCATTGCTTAAAAATTTGAAACAATTTTGCTGAACCGGCCATTAAATATTCTCTGAAAATAGCGACCATTTCGCTTGTTTTATCTTGGAGTAACCCTGAATTACATCATGATTACTTCGACGTTTTTATCCCATCTAGCCAAAATTTAATAGACATTTCCATCAAAATATCAAAAATAACTCCATATACAAACTCGATATTGAATTGAATAGAAAGTTAAATCGATTATTTTGAGGTCACATAGATTTCCAACAGCTCACATTTTAGTTTATTAGATGAATATTTTAAAATTCAGACAGTAGTAACTCTTTGGTTGCATGCGCACTATGCCTCAAATATAAAGAAGTTAAAAGTACGATTTATGTTATGTTTCAATAAATAAATAAATTTCAATTAATCAATGCATAGGGTTTTGATTGCTTTTATCAGTGTAACGGTTCACATTTCAGTAAACCAGCCTTGACTCGTACCTCCTACCTGTCGTTTATTTTAGCAATAACGGTGAGAGGTAGAGACTGTTGAGAAATAATCAGTATTTAAACCTTGCTAAATGATAAAATCGTGATTAAAGCTTGCCCTGTTACAAGCCGCAGCAATAGAGTTTCCGATTGTAACACGCAAACAACTAATGAACGACATTGCTGCCTGGCCTGGCTTCATTTTTCTCTCTGGCACGTCCTTCTTGATGCAAAATTATTTAAAATGAATTGTTTAAACTTACATACTCAATGGATTTAAAACTTTTAATCATAGTCAAGATTTAGGGCTTCTATATAGTCAAGACAAAGTATCCCCTTTAAGTTTCAAAAAATATATAATAATTTAAAATATTGTGTTTAATTATTAACTGGATGTCATCTGAGAAATCAGACCACAGCATAATGATATTATTTCTGTTGTTTTTTTTACCATTTTATGTTCCTAAGAAGAATTTTGATGAGTATAATTGGATGGCATTAAGCAGAAGCAATCCACATTTTAAAACTCAAAAATTAGGGGCCTTGGGAAATCTGGAAGCTATTTATTTACAGAGGTCAACTTTATTATTATTGATTTTTTTTTTTAAGAGCCGGTTCTAAATTTTTGTTTTTTAATTAAATTTTCTACCGGAGAATCATGAACTAAGTTAGTAACTTTTCAATAAAAATATACATGTCAGACATTCATTTGAAATGTAATTATTATAATTACTATTTTTACATTTTTGACGAAATTTCAACGCTTGGTGATGAAAACATCACCTTATTTTATATAAATAACTTAAAACTTTAAAAGTAGTATCTACAAAAGTTAGGAACTTTGACTTAACATTCGATGACAGATTTTATCTGATAAAGCTTGTAACAGACAGTACTTTTTTTTTGTTTTTGTTTTTTATTGAAATTAATCCCGGAAGAAGTAGGAAGCAATTTTTTGTATTTGTAGGTACCACAACTATTATTTTTCGCTATATAAATCCTCTTCCGATGAAATGTAAAATATATTCTTAGTATCCGAAAATAGGGGTGAGGTGAGTACCTCTTTGAGAATCAGCTCACAGCCGAATCAACAATGGGAATCGGGATCTGACCACGTGAGTTTAGAACGGAACCTCGAGTGAATGCCCTCCATCTAACAACTTATCGGAGCAGCCAACTTCTATTTTGATTCCCTATTAAGATATGGGAATCAAATGAATATAAGTAAATGTGCACATGATATAAATAAGAGGGGTAATATTATAGTAAATTCATGTATAAAATAAGAAGGGTATTATACATATATTTTAATGCACACATAATATATTTTAAACTTGGAATTATGGTATAGTTCAGATTTTGAAATTATTAATTTAATTTGTATTTATTTCAATTTTTGAAAAAGATTTTTTTTTTTATTTCTTTATTATTTAAAACATCTATTTCATTAAAATATTCATACATTGCATTTTCTTCTCCTTTTTTTTGTTCTTTTTTTTTTTCTTTTTATAGTTCAATATAACTTATTGAATTTTATTAATTGTTTTCCGTTGTATATTATAAAAATTGTGGATTAATCGTTAGAGCACTAATTTCTTTAGAAGTTGAGGAAGTTAGTAGGTACTGACATTGCAAGTCCATGATCTGATTGAAATTTAAGTTGAAAAATTGATAATACTTAAAATGGGAAACATGTAACTGCCCCTTTTCTTCTTACCTCGGCACATATAATTCAAATATTAAATATTTTGAAGTTAGGTTGGTGTTAAAATATTTAGTTTTATATTTCCTGCTTACGAATTAATATACGTTCCAACATAAATATTTTAAAAAGTTAAAATCAAGCATTAACAATTATCCTCTCCCTCTCTTCTTTTTCTTAGGATATCAGTCATCTAGATATTTCTTACTTATAGATATTTCTTATAGAAATTCCATTAGATTCGTTTGATTCTTGAAAGAAATATTTCATGTTTTAAAAAAACAAAAAAAAACATTTGAAAGCAACATTACTTTTTCTATTTTTTTAAATCGTCGCCTCCTCTATAAATAATAACCTGGATGTATTTAGTATCAATGGGTGCCGGACGGACATCCGTTCTTGAAAAAAAAACGTATCTATATTTAGTTAGCCGAGCTGAGAGGAGATGTCTTTGTTTTAAGGATTTTCATTGAAAGAGAAGAAGCTCCGTTCAAAAACATGTATTTAATTTTTTAGTTATAAATCATACATTAATTTTAGATATCAGCTACCTTAATCCCCAAAATTGTTATTATGTTTAACAGCCGTTTTATAACCATTTTGCATTAGTATTGTATATCTGTGTATATAGTATATTCTGTGATAGATAGTTTCATTGTTAGGTCGTTTACACGTTTTACAGTATTTTTATGCTTACTTTAAAAGAGATGTATTAAAAAGTTATCCTATAATTTAAGAATTTTTAAATTTCAAATGGGCCAGAAAAATATTTAAAAGGAGCATACCTATGGTATTTATTTATATTCTTTATTTTTGTTGTACTTCATTAAGTTTATCTAAAGGGTATTAATTAATGATATCTATTTTCGTGTTAGTTATTATTACATGAAGTGATCGTTCTTTTAAAGAAGTAATTAATTTGCCATTTTAATTGAAGTTATAAATTTTGTTAGTGGAAGAGATGGAAGAAACCAAAGGTTGTTGTGGATTTTTCTGAAATTTAGATATGCCTAATTAGAGGGTACTTCGGTCATTTTTTATGGGTTGAGAGGCTTAAACGTTTGTTTTTGTATTTTAAAATCTATGAGATGAATTTAAAAAAACTTTAACTTTAAGTAAGGTGACGGCCTACATGAAATTCTGTATTTTTCAGTTCTTAACTGAACTGGTATAAACTAAATTATTTGGGTAATACATAGAGAGAATGTTAATAACAGGTCTAACCATTAAAGAAATAAAATCAGAATGAATAGAGGTTAACCAGGATCAGCATACGCTAGGTTACCGCTATACGATTAATCGGTTGTTATATTATTAATATTTCGTTCAGAGTTAAGATATGAATGTCATTGAATTCATAATTAATACTATTAAAAAAAAAAAAAAAAAACAGAAAGAAAAAAAAACGACAACTGTGTAATGTATATCGGAATGGTTTAGTTTCATTTAATCTGAGACTAACCTATTTCAGGTTTCTCAGGGGTCGTCTTATCCTGGCAGGGCTGGTTGGCAAGTCGATAGCAATTGACAGGTAAATTAAGCCAAGCCGGTGGAATCTTATGTTTTATTCAGCCTTGAGCGAGTATAGTCTGTTCCCGTTTCCACCAGTGACATAGATCCTATATTCTTCCTTTTATCCTTGTAAAGTGTTGCCAGATAGGATATGGATTCTCGACTATTTCATCTCTTGAATTTTCAATGGCTGGTTAGTTTCCTGCAACGAGAACAGTTCTTCGATATCATTCTTTTAAATGCTGATAAAACATAGAGGAAAATAATAGTTTCTTGTAGCTTAATCCACAACTATTCTTCGACGAAATAAATGGTACTACAAAAAAACGTAGTACCTAGAACTATGAGCAAGGAAAATTGGACGGCATTGAATAGAAGAAACTAATCCAAAAAATATGCAAAGATGGATCGGAGAGATGTTTTTAATCCCATTTAAAACCATCTCTTATTTCATGGGTATCTTATGGCAGATTTTAGTTGAATAAATTTTGAAAAATGAACTGTTTAAAAAAAAATCCAACCTCAATAAAGATAATTTCTGATCAAACTATGTGATATATAAATAAACTTTAAATAAAATTGGCTGATGAATAGTAGATAATAGGTTATTTTTTAAGGCTGTATTCTAAAACACGTCTACTATACAATTCATACATTTTATGAATAAGAATTCAATTGTTTTCAACTGTGGTATTAATTGGTAATATTGTTCTAAAAAAAAAATTGTTATGCGTTTAATGGATAATAAAGAAATCTTCCTTGCTACCGTGTGCGCAATCAACCCTAAATTTCATAGTTTTTGGTTTATTTGCAAATAATTTTTTTTTCTTAATTTTTCTTTGGTTTTTTTTAGGTTTATGCTCAATCATTAAAATAAAGGCTCAGATTGATTATAAATAACTACTTAAGAAGAATACAATGGACAAGAGACAAAAAAATTGGATATATAACTTAGTATCTATAGATTAAACATAAATCCCCAATTAAGAAGCAGAAGGTCCTATAATTGTTGATTTGACATTGTTCAATTACCTCTAGAGAGTTTGTTTAATTCTTAAATAAAGCTTTGAATCGACTTCCTGAGTCCGATCCTTCCATGAATTTTATTTTTTTATGATGAAAGTCTTGAGATGAAAATATTTCTCCTTTCATTTCCTGAATTACTCATTTCTCTGAGACTATTACCCTATCATTATTTTAGCATAAAAATGCCATTCGGTAATCTCGCGAAATGATATCTTTCTCTTGCAATGTCCAAGAGCTTTCTGATTGCTGTAGGAATTTGGGTCAGCATTTGCATTACTAGTAATCATTTATTGTATTATTTCTTCGTACGATTATTTTTTAAAAGACTCCTATTAAGCTTTGTCATGCTCCTTTTAAGAAAATAAAATTTATTTATATTCTTTTTTATTAGAAATATATAATGAAAAGTATTTAAGTTTTTAAAAAAAAAAATTGAATCAGGCTTTTGAGAAGCGCTACACGTCCAAAAACATCGATTTTCGTTTTATTTTATTTTTGATGCCGAGACATCTAAGAGATACCCGATAAGTCGAGCTGATCTATCGACTTTTATAAGCATTCAAATAATCGTTATCTGGAGAAACGCGATAAATCCAGGACATTCGGAAAATATCTTCCTTTAACCAAAGCAGTAAGTATGTTTTGGCGTAAAATTTTTGTTTAGCCTGTTACCGTCAAAGAACCGATAGAAGATTTGAATGAAGAACCATATTTTAAATCTTGCCTACTTCAATCTTATATTTACACTTATTTTTCATTTATTAGACAATGTGTGTAAGCTTGATGGTTTTGAGTGGTAATTTCCAAAATATTTGGTTTGTAAAAATCGTTTGTCACCTATTTTTTATTTTTTTAAGACCTATCGAATGAACATAGATTTATCAAATCATGAAAAAAAAATTATTCTTGGTAGGAATATTTATTGGAGAAAATATTTGAAGTAAGGCAATCTCTCAATGCAAAAGTAGAAATGTTTTTTTCATTTGTGGACGTGTCGGGTTCTCTAACGACCGATTCAATTATATTAATTTTCTTTTTGTGTAAATCAAAAATAATGCATGGTAATAGCACATGCCAACAATGTGTTAGAGGAGTCATTGGTATTCAAAGGCGTATTTCTTTATATAAAATATATAAAAATAATTTACTTAACAATTTAGTTTTCTACGATTCTCGAGTGTTTAGGATATCGATTTCCTTGTGTCATATATTTTTTATGTAATAAAAAATCATAATAATGAGCTTGAATCTTGATTTTCGTTTTTTACACCCACTATTCTTAAAGCAACAATTTTAAGAACCAAAAAAAAGAAAAATTACACAACTTATGAGCTATGCATAGCAAAAAGCATCCTACTCGTTTTATCCCGCCCAGGACCTACATTAAATCCTACACATCCAGGAAAATATGAAGCCCACTCCGTTACGGATATATGATTATTAATGCATAATCAATCATTCATTTTTAGGAAAGTTGTCACCTTTGATAATTTATCCATTGTTTTATGATGTAAATATCCAGTTCCTCAAAAAATATTAAGTAATGCGTATAATTATAGGCAAACCTTATATTTTTGACATATATTTAGAAATATTAGGAAAATCTGAAAATTCTTATTATTTCTACTCTTGGGGAAAAATGGGTTAGGGGAATCAATCAGTAAATTAGAAACCTCTCGCCCCCCCCCCACTCCCACCGCTCTTCCATAATTCAAATTTGTGGACATGTCGAGAGGTCTGCAGAAACAAAAATAGACGATTGTTACTAACCAAATATTTTTGAAATTACTATACAAACCAATCAAGCTTGTACATATTGTCTGATAAATGAAAAATAAGTATAAATATATAAGATTGAAATGAGCAAGATTTAAATCTATGGTTCTTCATACAAATCTTCTAGCCGTTGTTTTACAGTAACAGGCCAAACAAAATTTTACGCCAAAACGTACATACTGCTTTGGTTACATGAAGATATTTTCCAATGATTTACCGTGTTTCTTCTGACAACGACGAATTCTGAAATTTCCTATCCAATTAAAATAAACTTACAATGACCATAACATTTCTCATTGACCTTCTTCGGCCAATATTAATCTGTTTTTGAATGTTCATTGTACGCAGTGGATGCTTATTGATGAGAACTTGGCCACTTTAGGAATTCATGAGATTCTCTGTGTGCCTTGTTCATGTCAGTGGTGTTCAGTTTTTTTACTTACAATTAGTTGTATTTTGTGTCACATTAGAGGGATATTATCTAATGAGGAAGGAATATTTAGTTTAAAAAATAATTTCCTGTGCTTTTAAACTTTTATAATTTGTGTGCATTCAAATAGTTTATACATTGCGCAAATAATCTTATTTTATATGCTTGGATGAATCATTTTCTCACTCGGGAAACCTTTCGCACCTTCAGTCTATTTAATGCAATTACCTATTACTTTCCCAGCGGACGATAACAAGGTTTCCTCTCCGGAATAATTGCCAGCCTGTGTCGTCTCATATCAGAAGGAAGCGATCCCATGGGAATAAGCTCTTGGCATGGGCTCCCCGCGAAGGTCGTGGAGTAAGAGGACCATTATAGGGCCGGAGACAGAAGAAATTCCCAGGGGGCCATCAATAACTCTCTCCCCGTGTTTTACGGCCCCAAATTCGCCACTCACTTCCCCCACCCCTTTGCCCTTTATAAAATTCGCCAAGTTTTCCTTTCAGCCTGTCCGCCTTGTTTGAATTATAGGCTCTTCGGAATCAGGATGGTCGTTTGGAGGATCCACTTTCTGCTGCGTACTATCGTAGCATACTGTGTTCATTTGGGTCATCATGTTAAGAAGAGCCTTTCTAGTTCTTAAAAAAATTACATCCATCTTACCTTAATATGAGCGATCCTTATTTTCAAATCCTGAATCATCAGTAAGAGTCCATGCTTAGTACCGCAATTTTGTTACTAATACATTTAAGTGTAGGTATTGTTCACAGTACGTAAAAAGAGATCAAGTGATTAAAGTAATCAAATTTGTCGTTGTCTTTGCTTTAATTAATATCTTCTTAGGCCTTAATTTTTTTTTACTATTTTCTGTAGTTTTAAAGTGCTATAGCAAATCGCTCTCATTAACTCAAATTGTTTTCACGTGATAGTTATGTCTAATTCACTCTTGCTAAATGTATAGGTTACTAGAAATGGCGTTTGATGGATAGTCGGTTTTTTTGTCGTCGTTGTATGCTTATTTTGACAGTTAATTAGAATTCACCGGTGAACGGTTGGTTTCTTTAATTTCAGGATCCATAGTTAATTCTTTCCTATTTATTATATAATTTACCGAAGAAAGAATGGAATAATTAAATTTTCCTTTAATTAAGTATATTTTTTACTAATGCAATGATTATTTAATTTGAAATGAGGGTATATAACCGTAATCAAATTTAATATTTTTTCCTATTTTTCATTATAATGTTATTTATAAAAATTCTTTGTTCGCTTTTATTTTTCGTTAGCGTTTGTCTCACGCTTCTTCGGAGGTCAGGGAATTAGGAAAAAAAAAACATTATGTAAATGATGGCGTTTGCGATTAAGTACTTAGTAATTATTTTTTTTTTTTTTATTAATTCCTACTCAAATATATAGTTGGTTACTGCTTATTAAAACATTGAGTAATAGGACATCCGGCATATTTGGTTATAACAACACTTTTTAAATTATTTTTTTTTGGTACTCTAGCGTTACTTTCCTGAAATCTTGTACTTTTTTCGTAGGTTTAGCGAACTAATTTTATCCCATCTTGATGTTACTGGTAAAATAGGCTTGTTTTTCGTTTTCTGAGTATTATAACGACCTTTTTGGGACCATTATATGACAGGATATCAAGTCTGTTTCCTGAATAAATTACAAGTTTTTTCTTTCTCACTATCATAAGTAAAGGCCGGATTTCGTGCAGTAAAAATTTTAAAAACGTGCAATAAAAATTAGCCAAACGTGCAATAAAAATAAAAAACACTGACAAACGAGCAGTAAAAATAAAAAACACTGACAAACGAGCAATTCAACCTTCTGCTGTGTGAAGAGGTGGTGTATAATTAAAAAAATCAAATATTAATTTAACATATTTATATAATTATTGTAATGTACATATGTGCTTACAAAAACTATAAAAAAATTGTTTTCTAGAAATCATAATTAAACAAAACTAATAATATATATATATATATTATTAAATATATTATTAAATATATATATTATTATATATTATTCAATATATATTATTTCAGTTCAGTTCAGTTCAGTTCAGTTTCAATATATATTATTATTATATATATTATTAAATATATATATATATATAGTAAAACATAAATTTTAGTAATTTTCTACTAATTATATTAATTTATCAAATAAAAATTTCTAAAATTTTATTAAAATTTACAATAATGTACATTTCCAGTTCCGTGAAGTTATATCGTCGGTCATCTAATAGGTATGTATTTCAACTGTGAAAACATGCGCTCCACATTAACACTTGTGATAGGACATCTTTTGTAGTTATTCAATATTACTGGATCCAGCTCCACATCTGCGTCTTCCCCGTTGAGAGCTTTGTTGTAAATTTGTAAAATTTTGTAGCCCGTGTTTTTTTCTATATCTAATTTAAATTTATCAAAAAATATTTTTCCCTTTTCGTTTTCGATTTTTTCTAATTCTTCCCCATCTTTCTCTATGATATTAATCTGTGACCTCAACGTTAAGTTTTGCTCTTAAAGCTTTTTTATTTGCGATGGTAGAACCGATAAATGGGATCTTATAAATGCTAGATCTGATGCAACAGATGTAAAATTTAAAACAGATTTTAGTTTTTGCACAGATACTGCGTCATCTTCAAGAGTAGAAACAAACTCTTTAAAATTATTAAAATGATCTAAATAAAATAGGGCTGCTTCGATCCATGTTTCCCATCTAGTTATCACAGGTTCTGGGGGAAGGGGGCAGTCCATACTATTTCTATAAGCTGTCACGTGGTGAGGAGCTTTTAAAAATATTTTTTTCCCATTATTAACAAGTTTGTTGACAGTTGGGAAAATTTCCCTCACGTTTTCAGCTACACGGTTTAAACCATGCGCTACACAAGTTACATGTACCATATTTGAATAAAAAACTTTTAATGCTTCTTCAGCTTTTACCATATACGGAGCGGCATCGCTAACAAATAAAAGGATTTTATCTTGGTAGGATGTTTGACAGAAAACATTTGCTGAACTGTCGCTCACAAATCGAGAGACAGTATCGCATGTTTTTGGAAGCTGCTTGCATGAAATGAGGTATGGTTTGGGTTCAATCTCCGGGTGTAGGATTCCAACAATTAAACTGCAAATATAAAGTCCCCGTGGGCCTGTTGTTTCATCTACCATGATGTAAACATAATTATTTTTCGTATTTCTTCAACAGAATGTTTAAAACAGTTTTTGAGATAATTTTTTCTTAGGGTGCTCTCGTCAGGAATGTTTTGTTTTGTTATTTTTGCAAAAAACACTTAAAGGGCTTGGACTGCAGTTTATTGAATGTTATATTGGAAGCGACCATGACCTAACATAAATCGGTAAAAAATGTTTGTTTATTGTCTAACGACGAGCAGCTTTGTGTGAGTAACTGTTGAATTGGGGCTCGCTTGGATTTTTGAGCTGCAGTTAACTGTGTGTGCCCACCTATAAAAATAAAAAGATATTGGGAGTAGTCTAATGCTATCGTGTGCTACTTATAAAAGTATAGAATGTACTTACTTGAGTTGCAATGAGCATCCACTTGAAATTTTCGATCCGAACCAATTGATTTATTGCAAGAAGAACAAAAAATTGTTTTACCGTCTGATTTCAATTATGGGTATGGTTTTATCCAAATTTTGATTTTGGAAGATTGGCTGGCTGTCACTTTAGGCATTTTCACTATTTCACTTGTTTACCGAACTAAACTCAACTTCAGAATGAAATGAAAATAAAGGAGTAAGTGGGAAGGTTGAGTCAAATCAAGTTAGAACTTCAAAGAAAGTTTATACAAAGGGACATTGTTCGACATAATACCATTTCCTTAACGAGTTTGAAGAAATATTTTGAAATCATGAATTATTTTTTCTTTCTTAGAAAATTAGGTAGATAAATAAATTACAAATACATACATACATCGGTATTATTGTTGGTGATTATAAAATAAATCATAACTATTCTCTATAATAAAAACTAAAAAAAAATTCAATATTTTTAATAAAATATCAAAAAGTGCACTTTCGTGCACTGAAAACCTAAAATGTGCAAATTTGTGCAGTAACCCTAAAAATGTGCAATTTCGTGCAAAATAAAACTTACACATGTTAATCCGGATGCCTTAATTCGTATAAATAACTTGTCCCCGATCGATTTCAAGCAACAGAAAAAAAAGTGCAATTGCACGAGAATCCGGTCTCTAATCATAAGTAACATACTGATTTTTACTACAGTTTACGCTTACTTTGTTATTGTTAATGAGAATATTTCATGGAACAGCTTTTGAATCCGAATAAAAATTTAATGATATTTTCTAGGTGAATTAATAATAACAATTAATCAAACATGTTATTTGGCTTAGAACTTTAGAAAACTATATTAGTGAATTGTTCCAGTAACTACTTCAGTGTATAAACTCTTTCATAAAATCCTATGCAATGGAATGACACGTTAATTAATAGTTTAACGTTGTTGGAACTCATAAGTTATAATAACGTATACTAATAATGTTTTTTTTTTTCTTTTTCAGGTGAGTTTCTAGATTTGATGGTGTCTTTTATTGCTGATATGTAAGTTTGTCAGTTTTGAAATTTCCCGCTTATCTAGGTAATTATATTATTCCATCTTTTTTACATATTATAGTCTATTTAACTATCTATCAACCATCCAACCAGATCGCCTGTCTTGCCTCAAAAAGAAGGTCTTTGGTTAAGGTTAATGATCTCATGATATCAAATAATATTTTATCCTTGCTAATGGTATTTTAAGAAGTCTTGAATAGAGGGATTAGCTTCATATAGTCCTTTGTAATGTAAACAAGTTGCCGCTTGCTATAACTTGATTTCTAATGTGGGGCAAGGTATTTTTGCTATGTAAGGCTACTCTAATTTTAAAAAATATACATACCAAGATTCGAAAATTAAAATATTTTTATGTAATACCTACTTAATAAATATAGTAGATGAATGCGAATTCATTTAATTTGAAGTTTTTTCTAGGCACCGACCGTGGGCGTGTGGTTGTTTTGGATTTATATTACCACTCATTACTTAATTTAGTTAAGTAATTTAGGTTAGTCAGATCCCTTAAATATTCCGATTTTGTATACACATATACTCGTACATATACCCATGTATTTCTTCGCTTTTCATAATTAGTGCTATTACTAGATAAAAATGCATATCAGGCTGTCATGAAAATTCTTTGCTCCTCATGTATTGCAAGCATGAAAGGTATTGAATGGGATATGCTCTCGAAACAGGACGTAGACTCGTCAGACTTCCATTGATGGAAATGATCCAATGGAGTAATAGCAATTTGCTGACGTAAATAGTGACGGGAAAGTACCTTTGTTTGATAACTGGGGCTTCTTCCTCTCTCAATGCGAAAAAAAAAAATTAAAACAATGAAAATTAGGAAGATTGTTTTGCTTCAATTATAAAGATTGAGATCCGATTATTTTGTGAGCTTTGGAATAAAAAATGAAGGAAATTATTTTATTTAAATATGGATGGAATGTACGATTTATGAAGTAATATCCTTGTAGTTATTAAGAAATAATACTGTTTTAATGGTTTGATAAGGTTGTTGTTTTATGGTTTCATGAAGGTGATGGGAAAGGACAGATTGGAACAAAGGATCTTTGCTTTAGCGATAAATCCTGAGAATACATTGAACAGTAGGAGAGATTGAGAGTAGGGATGCGACATCGATGTCGATGTTTTCCGGCCATCGATGTTTTTGGGCCGATGTTAACATCGATGTTTTTAATAGCTGACTTTTTTTTTTTTTTTTTTTTTTTTTTTTTTTTTTTTAGGTATAAAAATAAATATGTTTTGACATCGATGTTTTTAACAAAAACAAGTGTACTTTAACATCTATGCTTTGACAATAACATCGATGTTTTGAAAATAACAAGGATGTTTTTGACAGAAACAAAGCTGTAAATAACTTCGATGTTTTTAACAAAAACAAGTATACTTTAACATCTATGCTTTGACAATAACATCGATGTTTTGGATTAATATGTATTAACATCGATGTTATGGAAAAAACAAATTATTTTTAACATCGATGTTTTGACAATTACAACGATGTTTTTAACAGAAACAAAGCTGTTAATAACATCTATGTTTTTAACAAAAGCAAATTTGCGTTAACATCGATGTTTTTAACAAAAACAAGTATACTTTAACATTTATGCTTTGACAATAACATCGATGTTTTGAAAATAACAACGATGTTTTTGACAGAAACAAAGCTGTAAATAACTTCGATGTTTTTAACAAAAACAAAGCTGTGAAGAACATCGATGTTATGGACAAAAACAAATTTATTTTAGTACAAGTACAAAGTACAACAAGTATTTTTAAGTATACTTTAACATCTATGTTTTGACAATAACATCGATGTTTTGGATAAATGTGTATTAACATCGATGTTATGGAAAAAAACAAATTTTTTTTAACATCGATGTTTTTTAACAAAAACAAGTATACTTTAACATCTTTGTTTTGACAATAACATCGATGTTTTAGATAAATATGTATTAACATCGATGTTATGGACAAAAACAAATTATATATAACATCTATATTTTGACAATAACATCGATGTTTTGACATTACCATCGATGTTTTTAAGAGAAATAAAGCTGTTAATAACATACATGTTTTTAACAAAAACAAATCTGTCAATAACATCGATGTTATGGACAAAAACAAATTTGTTTTAACATCGATGTTTTTAACAAAAACAAAACTGTTAATAACATCGATGTTTTTAACAGAAAAAAAGCTGTTAATAACATCGATGTTATAGACTAAAAAAAATTTATTTTAACATCGATGTTATAGACTAAAAAAAAATTATTTTAACATCGATGTTTTGACAATAACATCGATGTTGTGGATAAATATATATTAAACTCGATGTTATGGACAAAATAAATTTGTTTTAACATCGATGTTTTGACAATAACATAGATGCTTTAGATAAAAAAAACAATATATATATTCTTAACATCGATGTTTTAGTTAAACCAAAGATGCTTTAACATTAACAAACTTGTTTTCGACATCGATGTTTTGACAATAACATCGATGTTTTGGATAAATATGTATTAACATCGATGTTTTTAACAAAAACAAGTATACTTTAACATCTATGTTTTGACAATAACATCGATGTTTTGGATAAATATGTATTAACATCGATGTTATGGACAAAAACAAATTTTTTTTAACATCGATGTTTTTTAACAAAAACAAATATACTCTAACATCTTTGTTTTGACAATAACGTCGATGTTTTAGATAAATATGTATTAACATCGATGTTTTGGAGAAAAACAAATTTTTTTTAACATCGATGTTTTGACAATAACATAGATGCTTTAGACAAAAAACAACAATATATATATATATATATATATATATATATATATATATAAATTTTTAACATATATGTTTTAGTTAAAACAAAGATGCTTTAACATTAACAAACTTGTTTTCGACATCGATGTTTTGGGTAAATATGTATTAACATCGATGTTATTAACAGCTTTGTTTTTGTCCATAACATCGATGTTAATACACATTTATCCAAAACATCGATGTTATTGTCAAAACATAGATGTTAAAGTATACTTAAAAATACTTGTTGTACTTTGTACTTGTACTAAAAAAAATTTGTTTTAGTCCATGACATCGATGTTATTAACAGCTTTGTTTTTGTCCATAACATCGATGTTATTAACAGCTTTGTTTTTAGTAAAAACATCGATGATATTGTCAAAAAATCGATGTTAAATGATATTTGTTTTTGTTAAAAACATCGATGTTAAAAAAAATTTGTTTTTCTCCAAAACATCGATTTTTTAAAATATTTATTTTTGTCCAAAACCAATTTGTTATGGTAAAAGCATCGATGTTGAAAACAAGTTTGTTAATGTTAGAGCATCTTTGTTTTAACTAAAACATCGATGTTAAGAATATATATATTGTTGTTTTTTATCTAAAGCATCGATGTTATTGTTAAAACATCGATGTTAAAACAAATTTGTTTTTGTCCAGAACATCGAGTTTAATATATATTTATCCACATTATCGATGTTATTGTATATTAAAGTATACTTGTTTTTCTTAAAAACATCGATGTTATTAACAGCTTTGTTTTTGTTAAAAACATCGATGTTATTGTCAAAACATCGATGTTAAATGATACTTGTTTTTGTTAAAAACATCAATGTTAAAAAAAATTTGTTTTTGTCCATAACATCGATGTTAATAAGTATTTATCCAAAACATCGATGTTATTGTCAAAACATAAATGTTAAAGTATACTTCTTTTGAAAAAAACATCAATGTTAAAAAAAATTTGTTTTAGTCCATAACATTGATGTTATTAACAGCTTTGTTTTTGTCCATAACATCGATGTTAATACACATTTATCCAAAACATCGATGTTATTGTCAAAACATAGATGTTAAAGTATACTTGTTTTCGATAAAAACATCGATGTTAAAAAAAAATTGTTTTAGTCCATGACATCGATTTTATTAACAGCTTTGTTTTTGTCTATAACATCGATGTTACTACACATTTATCCAACACATCGATGATATTGTCAAAACATAGATGTTAAAGTACACTTGTTTTCGATAAAAACATCGATGTTAAAAAAAATTTGTTTTAGTCCATTACATCGTTGTTATTAACAGCTTTGTTTTTGTTAAAAACATCGATGTTAAATGATATTTGTTTTTGTTAAAAACATCGATGTTAAAAAAAATTGTTTTTCTTCAAAACATCGATGTTTTAAAATATTTATTTTTGTTCAAAACCAATTTGTTATGGTAAAAGCATCGATGTCGAAAACAAGTTTGTTAATGTTAGAGCATCTTTGTTTTAACTAAAACAATATATATATATATATATTGTTGTTTTTTATCTAAAGCATCTATGTTATTGTTAAAACATCTATGTTAAAACAAATTTGTTTTTGTCCATAACATCGAGTTTAATATATATTTATCCACAACATCGATGTTATTGTATTTTAAAGTGTACTTGTTTTTCTTAAAAACATCGATGTTATTAACAGCTTTGTTTTTGTTAAAACCATCGATGTTATTGTCAAAAGATCGATGTTAAATGATACTTGTTTTTGTTAAAAACATCGATGTTAAAAAAAATTGGTTGTTGTCCATAACATCGATGTTAATAAATATTTATCCAAAACATCGATGTTATTATCAAAACATAGATGTTAAAGTATACTTCTTTTGATAAAAATATCGATGTTAAAAAAAATTTGTTTTAGTCCATGACATCGATGTTATTAACGGCTTTGTTTTTGTCCATAACATCGATGTTAATACACATTTATCCAAAACATCGATGTTATTGTCAAAACATAGATGTTAAAGTATACTTCTTTTGATAAAAACATCGATGTTAAAAAAAAGTAGTTTTAGTCCATAACATCGATGTTATTAACAGCTTTGTTTTTCTCCAAAAAATCGATGTTTTAAAATATTTATTTTTGTTCAAAACCAATTTTTTATGGTAAAAGCATCGATGTTTAAAACAACAAATATGATGTAATTGTCAAAACATGTCGAAAAAATCGAATTTTTTATACATTAAGTATGAATTATAAAATGCTTTACACTTTAACATCGATTTAATTACGTTTGGGCACTAATATGTTAATGTTTAAAGACTGTATAAATTAAAAAACATCGATGTCAAAAAACATCGATGTTCTTGAACATCGATGTTTTGTGGTCGATGTTTAATCGAAATCGATGTTTTGATTGCAAAAACATCGATGTTCAAAACATCGATGTTTTGCCTTCGATGTCGCATCTCTAATTGAGAGACAAAATTTATCCAGAAAAAAGGACTGCTGAGAGATAAAAGTTTAGAAAGAAAGTAAAAGTGGAAAGAAAGAAGATGGGTGGATAAAGGATCAAAGAAAGGAGATGAGGTCAAGTAGCCAAAATAAGCATGGAATCGGTCTCCTCGTAATTATCTACTGACTAAGTCAGGCGTTTTAATTTGAAATATAGTCATTATAATTTGCTTTAAGTCTGTTGTAGTCTGTCGGTGAACAATTATTCAAATCTAATATCTTGTTACTGAGAAGATCTATTGTGTTAGTTTAATTACCGTAATCAGTAGCCTCTATTTCGGTGTTTTTTTAAATTTCAAAGCTTAATAATTAAAACCCGATTTTATACAAATACCGTTTGAACTTTAAGAGTTATGCACCGCAAAGTAAGGTACTTGGTCACTTGTTTACTGGGATGACAGAAGGTGCCGCGATAAATAATGTTTAATAATTGGTCAGCCATCGCATGTATTGCGAAGCATCCCATATATTGGTTTTATTTATTAATATTTCGTTATTTATACTTACCGTTTCATCCCTAAGTAATTGTTTGTACGGTACGGCGATAGTGGTATATGAGTGGGCAATAAATCCTACAAAAGTACTCCTTGCCCCTACAGGGTTCTGTATTGCTATTAATTTAAAAGGCTCAGGGTTATATCTAGTGCTCCCTCGAGGTTGTAAATTGTAATTTAATATCTAATACCGGTAATGGAAGGTCGAGGTGTAAAAACTAACGTACGGGTCGAAGATGAGTTAAAAATTTATTTAGCCTTGGGTTCCGAGCGTTCCTTTTTTTTTTTTTTTTTTTTTTTTTTTTACTTACCGGTATTTCGTGGATTTTTATCCAATTGGAATAAAAATGTGCTAGTATAAACATTCATGTTCTTTGCTCGCTCTTAGTACTTATAGATCCTTCAAGCATGATAATAATAAAACTATATCTTTATTTCGTTATCTTATAAAAAGTTTTTAAAAAATTCTCATCTCATTTTAGATTATGTACTTTTTTTTTTTCAAAAATATTTAGATTAGAAATTTACTTATATACTGAGATGTCTTTATTTGTTTATGAATTAATATTTTATTTTTCTATTCTAGCAATAACGCTATTTACTTTAATGCTCAACGATTGTAATCAGGGATGTTGCTATTCGCGTAAATTATTAATTGAATCGTGGAAATGCATAAGGATATAAGTGCCTTAGGAAATTTTTACAGAAATGCCACTTATACCCTCAAGGATGAACTACGTTCAATGCTTACACCCATGCAATCTTTCATAAGTTTAATGACCTCTTTTCTAACAACAAAACGTTACTTATTCCCATTTCTGAAGATTGGCTTTGGCAAATATAAGAATTTAGCAAACAAAACTTGGTTTTATTTTTTTGACACTTAGACCCTTATGCATTTTCACGCTTCAATTCTTTACGTTTTACGTTTTAAATAATTACGTTATTCCGAAAAAAATTCGGAATAAAGCTTTTATTGCTAGAAAACTAGTAAACATTAAAAGTGATGATCATTGAAAATATTAAATAGATCAATAAAATGTTAATCATTGAATCAGTATTTTTTTTAAAAAATTGAATCTTGTTTTAATTTTTTTGGATCTCCTAGCTTACACCTAGACTTCTAATCTAATATTATAAGAAAATAATATTTTTAATTCTGAGCTACATTAGAGATACCTAGAAATATTTTAAGTTCAGAATATTTATAAGCTACGACTGTAGAAACGTTTTTACCTCTTTATAAATTTGAATCAATGGACATGCGGGTTTCTCAAACGGTTGACTCAAGTATTATGTTTTATAAGTTTTATCCTTAATCATTATTTCTTATTTTATAAATTAAAGCGCATTGCTAATGAATAAAGATATAAAGAAGAAACAAATTATTTTTTGCTTTCAAGGTAAACAATACTATTCTATACACTCTACGTAAAGAATGAATTCATTAGATCGAATGAATCGATTCTTTACTTGTAAATAATACATGCTTTACATGTTAGGAATTGAGTAAAGAATTGATATTATTTACGTGGCATATCCCTGTTTAAAAGATTTCTTTATTTTCCAAGTTCTAATTTATTTGATTTAATTAGCTGTACTATTTATTTAATTAAATTGGGAGGTTGGATGTTCCTTTTTCTAACTCTTCATTTTCTAGGAGGCAGTATTATCTGTAAAGTTGTGATTGCCTTAAGTGAATTATTTACTAATTCAATCTCCGCTGAAGTGTAAACAAAAAATGTTTAATGTTAAAAGAAATACGTTTCAAAATGAAATGATATTTTGGTTACACTACTTCCTCCGTTTTTAGGTGTCTGGTGTCTGAATATAACTTGATCGGGAAGTTCATTGAATCAAACTCTGTCAAAAATGATTGCTCATGTATAACTACTTTTTTCAATAAAAATTTAAGTTTTTCCTACCTTATTATCTTTAAATACATTTAGAAAAATAAATTAAATTAATTAACACATAATTATCAACCCTGAAGAGATTATATTAAAGATATCTATTCAGCTATTTCTATTCTATAGTCTTGTCTGTCCTTCTATACAATTTCAATGCGATTAATTTCATTTAATTTGTTCCCCTCTCTCTACCCCTTCAGTTATCTATTAATACGTCTTAATTTTTAAAGATAAGGTAAGATAAAACGCATGAAATTAATTGTAGTGTTGGTATAAGAAGAATGATAGAAGATATTGCTTAGAAAGGCACCGTGGGGTAATGAGGTTCCTAACCCCAGCAGCAGAGCCACGGTTGAGTTGGGAGGTGTTGCAAGGAAGTGTGACCAGGGCTTGCTGCTTTTTGCCTCTTCTTATAAATACTGCCTTATTTAACATCAAGTCCGTGTCTTATCCGTCGTTATTGTAAAATATCCAATTGCTTAACCGATATAGCGTATTTCAGTTAGCATTTTAACCAGGGACTCGATTTTTACGCACAGAAAAAAAAAAAAATCCAGATACCTAAATATTTGCCACTTGTGTATTTAGTATGTCGACACTTTGTATCTGCTACTGCATAGAACGAGGCTTGCAAAAATTTAAAAAATTTAAAACACGTTCGATATTCAGTGCGCTTAAGAGGAAAGTAAGGTTTCGCAAATTGTTGTGGTAAAAAGGCGCCACTGAAAAAAATTCTTTCTCTATTCACACGTAATATATTATGAGTTAAAAACGTAAATGTTGAGGTGTGTTGTAAAATTCTCGAAGCTCTAGGTGAATATAGGTACGAGCTATCAATCAAATTCTTCAAAAAGTAGCCCTAAATTCATGCTATTGCATGAAAAATTATTTGATTGTTTTTATTGGTATGATAATTCGTTCTTAAGATGCGAAAAAGATCTCAAAAAATGTTTTAAACAACTTCTATACCCCTGTTTCAGAATGTTTTTTTCGCTTTGTTCTTAACCGGACGGGCACTAAGGCATGGCTATTTTTACAGTCAGGTATATTGCTAATATTATACGATGTATAGCAATTAATTATGGAAGTTGAATTAGTAGATGTAGATTAGACCATTGTACATAAGCGTAAATTGTACATAAAGGTCCGACACTCTGTACCCCCGTAACTAGCAGTGTGTCATTAATGGCCTTATCACCAGCACAGGGTGCCTCGTTAATTATGCGGTAATTTTTAATTTTGAACATAAAATGCCGGAATTTCATATAACTCTCTTCTTGAAATATTTTCAAATTAAAAATACAAATTACTGCCAACGATCGATCCCGTTTTGTAATATCTTTTAAGGATTAGTGCACGAAGTACGATTGTGATCATGTTGTGACGTAATATACATACTAGCCGCTTACCCCTAAATAGGGTACTTGACGTTAGCGAAAATATCTATATATACATCGGAACAGAAAAATCAAGGACTTAATTATAATATACAAATAAATATGAGATAAGTTTATGAGAATGAATTTTTGCTACTATCTTGTGTTTTGTTTTACCTCTGGAGGGGAGAGGTGATTGATATGCGGGAATTATACGAGAATTTAAAAAGCCAGAACTGGTAGACACCCTGTAGCTACGAAGTACCGAGCCACGATTTGGTTATCAGTGAGCCGCTATTCATTATCAGTGACCACTTTCATTGGCTGCGAAGGGAAAGTACATCAGCTTCACTCTTGGACGCTATCGGCCCTATCGGAGGAACAGGTTCTCGCGAATTTCGTTGTGCCGGGCACGATCTGAATATTTCCTGAACGTGTCCCTCTCGATTGTTAGCCGATCGCCCGACTTTATGGACCGGAACGGAGCGAATTTCTCTGATAAATAAATCCTTCGTTTTAATCTCCAGTAGATTATTACCTAAATGTCTTGGTTTTAATTTTTGCTTTTGAATTATTGCGCTTTTTATTCTTGGGAGTAACTCACAATCAACTACTAGCTGACCCGTAGATACCACACCATATCAACCAGTCAAGGATAATACAAGGATTGTTTGAACAAGCAGTCTTGGATTAACTGTCATGCATCGCACTGAATTAATTAGTTGCTCTTCGAAAAAGAGCTAATCAAAAGGGAAAACCTTGCAATCCTTATTCTTAATAAAAAATTATTATACTTTTTATTTTACAATTCTCACTAAAAAAGCAATTATCGTTTTTTATTTTTTTTTAAATTCTGTATAAAAATTCTGTTCGGGGTTTTTAATATTTATTTTTATAATAATTTGTAGTTTGTAATAATAAATTTTAATATTAATTTTTTAGATTAGATTATAAAATAAACCCTGCTTTAAATTACAGTGGGTTGAATAGTTCACCCATCTAGTTCGAGGAATGGCTTTGGTTTATCATAGAAATTTAAAAAAAGAATAACCATGGTTATACATCAAAACTTTCTTACTCTTGTATTAATTCCGTGAATATTTTAGTGATAAATTTGTATGAATTCCGTTTAAAAAAAAATCAACAACATTATATTTTACACGATAAATAATAATGATTATAGTAATGAATCTTCCTTCTAAGATGAAACTTGATCAACCTTTTTAAAAAACTGAGAGATTTAATTCTCCAAAATATAAATTCTATAAGGAAACAATTTGTTGTGTTTCCGTATGGTATCGAAATTAGATTATTTTCCATTTCAACAACGAAACATTTCTTGCTGTTTTGAAGTGAATTAACTTTTTCACTGATGATGAAAGACATTGTTTTCAATGTCGTTGCCGAGTATGAAGAAGGGACTATAGGCTGAAGGTATCAGCGGAAAACTGAAAACCGCTTATTTTTCTGTTGTTTTAGTTTTGAACTGAGCCATCGATTTAGTTCGGCCATCTTAAATTAAATCAATTAGACATGATTGATTTTGGGATTCCCTATTTCTTTTCCCTGCAATATCCATACAGTATATAGCTCCCCAGCAACAAGCTCCCTACATCCGTTTCAGTTAGTCCATGGGGTACATGTGGACTTTGTACCTTTGGGACGGGAGTGGATTATTGATTGAGGAGGAAAGTAAAGGAGGTTATTGCAGGAGGCGGAGGAATATTTCAGGAGACTGGGTCCCGGGGGCTGCACTCTATGAGAACTTACCGCCCGACCCCTCCCCGACCGCATTTCCTAATCTACCTTGTCTCTTCTTACATCTTTAATTCAAATTGCTAGGGTTTTTTTTACCCCCTCGTCTCCCTTGGCGGTTTTTATGATCCTTTTTCTTGCCCTTTACGGCTCCTGCCGGCGCCCAATTCTAGGTTTTATTCTCCCTGCCCCGAAGGTAGTGAAATGTAATTCAGTTTTATCACGGAGGAATTATGTTGATAACTGTCAGATTGAGTTTGGATAAAGTATCCTTTATATTTATCTAAACAGCTTTCCAAGATTTATTTTTTTCGTTTAGTTAAGATATTTCACAAATTAAAAAAAAAAAAAAAATCACTCATCAAATCATGTTTATTTATTTTACAGGGCGCCTAGCGTGCGGGTAATGAGGGGAATTATAAGGGAATTTTCGTCGGTCGGAAATATACGGTAATTTTCAATCTTGAACAGAAAATGCTGGATTTTTATTCTACCATTTTCTTAGCATGTTTCCAAAATAATTGTTGCAAATGGATGATCTTGTTTTGTGAACCCCTTTAAACATTGGAATAAAAAAAAATATATATATAAAACATTTATGAGTATAAATTGTTGTCACTAAGTTGTATTTTGTTTTTGTCTCTTATTATATAAATTCTGTAAGTAAATCTTTTTTTTCTCTCTAGGAGGTTGGGTTAGGATGGAATTATAGAATACTATGGCTGATAGACACCCTGATTACGAATACGTTTCATTTATATGTATATCTTATACTGTTATGTGAATGAGTATTATTAACGGAAAGAATACCTCTGTTATAGTTTCTAATTTAATTTATTTATCTCACCCTTCCTCTTCGTTGAAGCTTCAATGATATGGCGGTGGTGGCATACCCACAATAAATATGTCACTCCTATAAATACATTAATTTTATTATACATAAGAATTATTTTTTTTGTTATTCTCTATATTTTTCTTGGTCAGGACTGCCTTCCTTTGCTACATTTTTAGAATTTTCTGGTGGTCTTCCAGCCATTTTATTTTTTCTTACAGGAAAAATAAAATACGTTTTTTGTTCTTGTGAAAATCAGCTGTCACTTACGAAGTAGTTCTTTCTGGGAAATAAATATTTGACTGTAAATAAATAAAATAATTAACGGGAAATAAATAAATCTGGAATAAATTTTTAACAAAAGTCTCAGAATTTTGTTCTACCACGATTACAATTGAAGCTGGGAAATGCATAAGGGTCTAATTGCAAAAAAAATAACACAGTTTTTTTTTGACAAATTGTTATATGTGCCAAAGCCATTCTTCAGAAATGGGTATAAGTAATGTTTTGTTGTTAGAAAAGAGTTCACTAAACGTATAAAAGATAGCATGGGTGTAAGCACTGAACGTAGTTCACCTTAGAGGGTATAAGTCATATCATTTATGCAAAAATTTCCTAAGGCACTTACACCCTTATGCATTTCCACGCTTTAATTATATAAAATATCATTTTGAAAATATGTTTCGATTATGATTATTTTGGGTTAAATATTTTTCATGTTTTTATAACATTTATTAGAAGTTGTGAAGGATAATTCTCTAAGTTATGAACTTTATTTAAGTAGTAAAATATATTCCTGTAACCCCTATTTTCTTCAGTAATCAAACTCTTTCAAACACGTAGCCTTTTTAAGTACGCATGTACTTTACATGAATTTCTTTGCGGAACTCGAGGAACGGTTTTGACTGTTGTTAATGCGCATTTCCTCTAAGCTAGCGGTTTGTCATTAGAAAGCAGAACACAATCTGTATATTCAGTTAGAATCACAAGGTGACAGGATTAACCGTGTAATGCGTAAATCATATAAAACTTGGCGATTGGAATATTAGAATAGCAAATAAGGACAGAAAATAACGATATGTTTCACTGTTATGGAGATTACCGGCGATATTGAATTGAATTCTTAAGAAGTCATGTTTGTGGATTGAATATAAAGTAGCTTGTGATATATTTATTGCTTCATAAAAACGATCAGGTATATTAGGCAGCAGTATGAAGAACGAAGTGCTTCTTCCAGGAATTTTAAATATGTCATGAATATGTTTATATAATATGTTGTATTATTTTTTCAAAAGGGAATTTTTAGATATTACTAGTCACCAGTTGCAATCAATTTTTTCCAAAGATATGAATTCTTAAATTATGCACTTAAGTTTCAACAAACTTTCATATCTTT
The DNA here is from genome assembly GCA_911387785.2 of Aelia acuminata. NCBI lineage: Eukaryota > Metazoa > Arthropoda > Insecta > Hemiptera > Pentatomidae > Aelia > Aelia acuminata. The sequence continues at coordinate 86,003,440 of OU426982.1, read as the reverse complement.
GTTCGTTGCTCTGTTTAAACGGGCCAGCTCTCGCAGATTTATCAGAATTTTAATGTAAAATATTCCCTCTCTAACTTTTGTCAGATTATGTAAATTGGCCCGGAATGTTGGCCTCCCGTTTAGGGACGAGCAAAGGAAAACCAGTTTTAAAATTACAGGGAAGATTGCTTATTCATTTAAAAGGCCTCCTTTGAGGCAACTGAGCCCAGCTACTTTTGACTGATATTTAATAAATTGAATAATGTTTTCGAATTTATGTAAAATAAGGGAAAGAATGCGCGGGGAATCGGAACAGTTACTGTATTTAAAAAAAAAATTAAAATTGGATGTAACTTTTTTGTTTCCGTTTCATTAATTAAGCTTTACGTTTGGACAAAATATATACTTGTTGTTTGTACGTGTTGGTTGTCATCCACGACTTATTTCTTAAATTACTTATGTTCGGCATTAAATTGTTAAAAGTTTGAGTGTGGTCAAGATTCTGTACCAACCTAAAGCTATAAGCGGGTATAAATACTTTAATTTATTTCTTATTTTTCTTCGGAGCCCTATTATTTTTTTCAATAACATGATTGGACAATCGTCCTAAACATAATTAATTTATTCATCTCCATTAATTTTTCCTGCCGGCAATATAGAGGTTATTTCAAATCTTATCATGCATTTTCACTTCATTATAAATTAAAATAATTCATTAGTTTTTTTTTTTTCTTTTCATTTTAAGTTCATTTAAAATTTCTTTTCATGACTCTTTTCAAGCAAATGAATTTTCCATCCAAAACGCTAACAGCCTAGATACAGTGACTTAAACTTTGTATGGAATCATAAATTTCCATGACGGTAAAACTAATATCCCTAGTACACGAATTTTCCCCCGCCAATTAATTTCACAAGCTATACTTCCTCTTTAACTTTTTCTTGATTTCATTTCTTCCAGTTAAAGTGATTTTATTAAAATGATGTCCGTTCTGAGAATGCATGAATTAGTGAAAATTTCAAATATTCCTCAAGGAATTGTTCGTTACTAGATTGTTTTAATTTAAGTTTTGTAAAATATATTTATATATTTTTTCTATAGAATCATAACATACCGATTACCAAATGTTTGTTAAATTTTTATTGCCGATGATGTATTCTGTTTGCAACATGTGCTTTACACTACAATAGATTATAAATTATACGCTTCAAACGGGATATAAGTTGGTAAATGTTGGTTATAGTAGGTGCGAGGAGGCCTATGAAATTCAACGGAAAGAAAACAAAGGACTGTGTCACAAGATTTCAAAATATATGAAAACGGTGAATGGGGACCCGTTGGCGTAGAATTAACATTAACAGGAAACGATCAGTGGCGATTCATTTGGAATTCTTACAAACCGGCCTTGACTGGTTATCCTTGAGTGGCTGACGCGTCGGGTCCATTCAGCGAGATATTGCAGGTGATCCCTGACAGCGAAGGTACGTCGTGAACTCTTCCAGAGCCGATCTCCCGGGTACACCTTCTCCAGGAGATAAGGATCGGCTAAGTTCAGGGACCAGGAAGAGCGTTCCAGGCTGGAGGACTCGTTTCTGAAGCGGACTTTCACACCGATGCCGATCGGTATCAGCCTCCAGTGGAATCCGGTCTGCCAGTTTTTAGCCATGCTGTTTTACTTTATTGCCAATAAAAGTTTTATTGACAATGTTACAGCTATAAAGTTTACCTTATGGCATTGATGTCTTCGTATCTTACCCTTCAAATAGTGTAGTATTATATGTTTGTGAATAGATCTGCACATTGGCGGATCCAGGGAGGGGCTGTGGGGGCTGCAGCCCCTCCCTTTGGAAAATTTTCCGTCACTTAAAAATATAATTGGACTTTCCTTAAAGTATTGAAGCACGTTTAAGTACAAATAATGTGCAGGACAAGTAGAAATTTTATTTGTGTGAATGGAACATAAAGGTAAAAGAAATTATTAGCAGATCCAAATTAAGGGCAGTGGGGCTGCAGCCCCCCCCCCTTTAGGACTGCAGCCACCCCTTTACAATCGGCTGGATCCGCCCATGGATCTGCATCAACTCTCGTTTTTTATCCTGGAAAACTGGGAGGTAGGAATTCAAGAAAGAAAAAAAAAACTTGTTCTTTACGAATATGAAACGTGGTTGCATAGATTAAGAACTGAGGAATGATGTGGGGGTGCTAAAATAGATATACCGAAGAAAGGCGATCCAAACAGCAAATAAAATTTAATAAACGCACTGCTGATTGGTTAACGTGGATAGAGGTGGCAGGATTGCTTCAAATCTCGCGAAATTGGGTATGGACCTTCCAGTTCGCCAAGGCATTCTATTAATAATCAGATAAACGGTATAAGTTAAAAAATACATAAGTATGAATGCGTTTTATTTATTTTTGCGTTATTATAATCAAATAGCCTAGCAGCTAGTCAGAACTTATCAATATAAATGTTAATCACTTAATTGATAGCAACGTTAAGATTTTCAATGTATCGTAAAATAAAAAAAAATAAGGGTTGTCAACTGCGGTGTTCCAAAATAGTCAACTTTATAGAGTACCTCAAGTTCATCAAAATCTATTATCAACACTGTTGTCTCTAATTAATTGTCTAAGCCTCAGCCTGACATGACCTGCGAAATCGGTCTAAACGTACCTAAGCAATAAAAGAATATCATCATTTATTTCAGTGATTTCTGAATGTTTCCTGACCCATTTTCTTCTTGAATTATCTTCGACACTTGTGATGATTATTTCCTATTATTTGAGTCATATCTTCTGCAATATTTTCTACAGCAATTTGAGCCATTAATGGTAAAGAAGATTTATTTTTGGCTTTAAGATTTTAGCAAAGTGTCTTAGTTTGATTTTTTTAATTTAATGGAACTGGTTTTAAAGGTGATTTGTATTTTTTTTTTTTTTTTTTTTTTTTTTTTTTTTTATGATTCCATAAGTTTTGAATTTCATTAGAGGTTATGAAAGTATAATATCGACATCCACATTTGTGAATTCTTTGAGGAAATACATTTTCTTTTCTTAAGGCTTTTTAGTATTATTAATACCAAGGGTTTGTCACGAGCCAACGTATGTTGTATCGAAGTTAACTAGTTGCATTGTACCAATTATAAGTCTTTCTGTGGAATATCCTTATAAATTATTCTATTTGATTGCATTGATAATAGAAAGCATCTGTTATTTTCTAAATTTCTCCCAACCATTTTACTTTCAAATCATAATATCGGTGAAAGGAATATTTCATTAACGGTACTCATGTGGTCTTCATAGTCAGCGCTATCATTAAACGCCATAGTTGATTTCTTTTTGCTAATAATTATTCTTACTTTTCCATTAATATTTATTCCTGATGATGCATTTAGAGAAGTTAACCCGTTTACACTTAATGCGTAGAAGGGCATTATTTGATAGAAAAATCCCATGCATGTCGCATTTGATTGATTTTTGTTACTTGTGCTATAAAATATGAATTGATATATTTATCATTGCATCACGTTATCTTTTTTTTATTACATTAATTGGCTATGTTTTATTAACCGTGTTCTATCAAGTAATCTGTTACTGTGCATCTTGAAGCTGTTTTATTGATGAAACCGTATGTTCATGTCATATAATTATAGTTATAAATGTTCTAATGTTTTGTAGAAGTGGCCGTTCCTGTTGTCCTGGAGACCTACACTAAATTTTGTATTGTTGTTTCTTATTCTAAAAGTTAAGGATAATATATCAAATCTTCTGATTTTTAATCTTTTTATTTTGCAAAAAAAAATTTGCAAAAAAATACAAAGTTATTATCAGCAATAGATCTCCCCGCTAGCCTTGCCCACGCCAATCTCCTCAATTGGTGTCCAATAAATTATCTTAAAACCGATCGTCTATTTTGCAATTATCGGTTCATGCCAAGGTCTCGTTTCCAATTTCATATTTTTCAAGGCTTTAGTGCTTCTTACACACACACATATATATATATATATATATATATATATATATATATATATATATGTATATATATATATATATATATATATATATATATATATATATATATATATATACCAGAATAAGCTCTGGAAAAAAAAATGGAATTTTTATGTGCGCAACAATTCCACGTTATTTAGTGGTGAAAATTGAAATGGTGAAAAATCTTTTAAATTGAGAATCAGGGCGACCATCAAATCTCGAAATTCAAGTTTTGTCTTACTTGACTGTCTGACTGAATATTCGGATCCAATTAGTCTTTTTTTGTTATAATTATCCACGATTAATCATTCGATTTTCATCAATTTATCGTTTTCTAGGAGGTTAGTACGAATATCCTTCTTTCATGAGGTTTATAGTTAAGCTTTAATGGTTTTTCACTATTAGAAAAGATGCACTGTTACACAACTTACTAGGTTTACTATTAAAATTTTCATTGTATATTTCTGTTCTTCCATTTGGCATAACTTCTCCATGTAGTGTTGTCTTCTTCACCGGTATGTACCAGATCATGTTGGATGCGACACACCCAGGTGTGAATCATCTCGATCCGAGGTAGGCATCGTTCCCAATTAATTGGTTCTATTATTATCGCAAGGCCTGTTAATTTGTTACTCCCATCTGTGACCAGCCGAGCACCATCTGGCTTCTTTGTACTCATGCTACGGTGTGCGGGCCTCAACTGGAGGTAGCCCTAGCTTAATTAACTAATGGATCTGATAATCAGTAATCCTTTATTGATAGTATCATAGATCATTTCAATTATTGAAATGTCATACTACATATGTATAACTTGCTCCGTTGTATCATCCGTTTTGAATTTCGATTATTTGCGATTATATTCATAGGTATATTTTTTACAAATTTAATTCAATGAATTAAATTATCATCCTAGCAGCTACATTAAGCTTCAATCTTTTAACATTTTTACAATAAATGAAGAATTTTGAATGTTATATTTCGATTTGTTCTGCTAAAGATAAAATTCAATAAAGATTCAAGTATCCTAGATAAAAGTCCATATTACATATTTGATTTTTTGTATTTTTTATATTTATTTATAACTGTATATGGTAGAACTTATATTCTGTTAATTTAGTCCCTTCAATCGAAAAATAGTAGGCGCACCATTTTGTGTCAGCAACGCTATAATAAAAACTGACAACAATTGCTGTATCAGCTAATGAATATTACATGAACATTCACCAAAGACTGACTTATAGCATTGACCCACCAACAGAAAATTCGGAAAGCTTAAACAAACTAAAAAATTAAATTCAACCTTTTTAAGTTATACATTGTTTCATGTTGATTTACCTACATTTTTATCAGTTAAAAAAAAAATACAAAAAAAAGTTTGTCTCCCTGCTCCTTTTATAAAGATTGTTAATAATATTCTTCTTACGTTTCGCAAACTGACTATCGATTATTTTATAGATCGTAGCTTCATTAATTATAGTCGGAATGGCAAAGAAGAAGTAATTTTTTTTCAACGGAATCGTATTTTCTGAAATATTTTTTCAGTTACAAAGAACAGAACAATTACTTAGGAAAATTGTTTTCACTTAAGCTCTTAATTTTCTGTATTTAATCGGATATAATCGGAGCAAAATGAGTGGTTTAATATACTTTTTCTATTAGTGATGGCTCATTGTAAAATATTCAATAGGTATAAATAAGGAATATTATAAATACTTATAGTTTATATTCAACATTTTTTTTTATTTCTATAGTGCTGGCCTCCCTTCTTATGTCTGCTGAATTCAGTTTAAACCCCGTAAACTATCTATGTTTCTTCCAACATTTTCTGTATTAGTTTCTGTCATTTAGTTTACACGATATATGTTTTCCATCCTTAAAACAAGAGATACCTACTACTTGTTCTACTTTGAACATTGGAGTTTCCCAATCGGTTGGTTACTCCTACTTAACAAATCCGATCCCTTTCATCCAGAGCTGTGAAGGGGCTTGTTTACTGTTAGCTTTTGTCAGCTGCTGGAGGTCGAATTCCCGAGTTAGTGATGGGATTCGTGTGCATACTCAAATAGGGAAAGTCGCCCAATATTGAAGAGGCTCTTAAGGCTGACTTGCTTTCTCGGGGCTATTAAGATCTGGGAAAGATTTAGGCGTTTGCACGCCTGCGAGCGTAGTCGGTGGGATCCTGTTCAATGATTGCTATTTATTGCCCCCTTACTTGTAGACATTTAGCGTTTAAGGGTGGGTAGAACAGTGCTAGTGAAATATTTAAGAGTATGGAAGAATATACAGAGTATATAGGGGTACATGGTATTTCAATTTTCTTTATAGCATTTTTATATAGCTATTAAATATAGAAACACGTGTAATCAAGTAGTTATACAGAAAAGTGCTGTTCTAATAAATTTATCCTGAAATTCTAAAAATAATATTTCATTTTTTCCAATTAATAGGACTATCTAACTATCCCAATTAAAAAGACGGTGGCCTTGAGACCTTTTGTAAATTTTAATTGCTACCTTGGTTTTAAAGGTTATATTGTAGCTGAAATGGTTTGATTAATATGACATTATTGGTGGTTCTGATCAGGGATGCCTAAAAGGGGATACCGTTCCATCCAGCATTTTTCTCATAAAAATTCTTGGAGGAAGATAATTTTTTTCAGGTTAGTGAAGTTTTTGAAAATCTTTCAAAACGAAGAAACCTTGAAACAGATCGTAACTTGCTTTTAAGTAATCTGCAATTTTATTACGATTTTCAAGAATATGAGTTACAAAGTTTGTTTGAAGGAAATCGTCCTTGAGAGGCGGGTGGGCACGTCTGCCTCCTATTTTTTCTTTAAGATATCTATAAAGTCTAAATCTATAAAGGGTAAAGCATTTTTTTATTAAACCATCTCCTAAACTCGAATATTTCTATTTAACTGAGAAGTACGTTTTTTCTTGTTATTATCGATTTTTCTTAATAATTTTTCTTAAATTTGAAGTTTTCACATATCCCAATACCCGCTGAATATACGGATTACGGAGACTAGGACTTTGTAGTCGATGAATGATAGAGCAGCATGGTCTCCTTAGCGCCTGTCAAATCGAAATTCATTGTCAGAGCGGAAGCGGAATCATAGAAAACAATTCATCAAACATTTTAAAATGTCATCGTATTACTGAGTAATTTATTCAATATTTTAAACGTCTTTCCTATGAATGGACAACGCTTATGACTTCCGGAAGGTTCCTCCTATTCCTGACTCATGAGTTATTCCTGATGCGGGGCACGCCGAGGATGGCTCACCGCCCGCCGGTATGTAATGGGTGTGCCTCAAGAGATAAATGTCATCCAGTATTTCTTTTAGTATTGTTTCAGATTACTATAGTCTTTTTCGAAGGTTATTAATAATGTAAATAAAAATACCGTATACTTCTATGCTCTATTTTCTTTTTTAAACAACCGAAAGTCGCCAAAAGAAAATTATCATCTTCTATCATCCGCGACGAGGTTTTAGGATGATTTTATTATTGTTTTACTGTTATTATCATTTATTAGCAGAACGTTTCAAGTTGAATGACTAAATTTATTAGTGTTTAACATGGATTATTATAGAATGATTTTGAGAACTACTTAAGACCAATAAGCTTCGGCAGGAATGGTAGAATTTAAATTAAAGGAAGATTAATTAGAGTTTCCACTATAAATATTTAAATACTTTTATTTGAAGAAAAAAGATTGACCTTAGAGGGTTTAGAACCCGGGTCTCTTGCATCGCACTGATTCCTGAGGACTTGTCCAATATTTTCTCTTTAAATAAAATTGTTTAAATAATCACATTGAAAAATTTCATTAATAAGGCGGTTTTTGGGACCGTTGAAGATTGCAGGTTAACATGGCTGGGATGCGTATCTTAGGTAGCTCAGGTTGAGGGTTAAATCTGCAAATGTTATACGGAGACCCCCCGTAGAGGCCAATATTTTCTCTTCAAATAAAATTATTTAAAGGAAGAATAATTCTATCATAATGTAAATAAATTTTCATCATTTATTTGTTTAGCGCATTTTAAAGGATTAGGCAGCGTTGTCTAGTTTCATACTTGCCTGGTATGTTAACTTTTTTGATAAACATAACAGTAGAAAATTAAAATATGCACATTCGTTTCAACACAGCATTTTGACGTTTTTTTTTTCCTCAACAATGTGCGTGGTAAATTTATGATCTGATATAATTATTCCTATTTGTTTTCGTTTTTTGGTTTTTATTATTATTTGGGTTGAAAAAATGATCTTATGGTCCTAATTATTTGTAATTTTGAGGAAATTCAATATATACGAATAGTTAAAGGTTTCTTTGAAATGCTTTTAAAAGTTGAGTTTATCAATTTTTCAAGTTAATGGTGGATCCATCCCTATTTCTCCAACGAAGCTATATCGGTCATTTGGAAAGAGAAGGTATGGATTGGACATAAGTTATTTATGGTAAGCACCGCACCTCGGCGTACTTGAAGGACGGTAATACCGAAGGGCACGCTACGCTACATTCTACCTGAAGTACTTACACGAGAGCCCAAGATGTGCGGTCCCTTGGCCATATATTTGGTTTTAGGAGGTTGCTCTAGCCATCCATTCCGGTAGTATCTTCTCCCCTCCCGAACCAACTCCCCTCTTAGGGATCCTTCCCTAATTCCATTATCCCGCCTCGGGATCTATTCCTGAAATTTACTGTCTCCGTTCTGATAGAACAGGTGTGTCGTTATGTAAATACCTTTGCAATAAAATGGGTTGTTACTTTCACTGATACTTTTTTTTTTAAATTCCGTAATGGAAGCAAGAATTTGTTAGGTAACTGCTGATTGATTTAGGCTAATTAAATTGTTATATTAATTCAGTTGAGTCATTCAAGTAACTATCATTAAATTGATTGAAGAAATAGGATGTAATATATTATTGTGCTATTAAAGATTATTTTTATTTAAAAGTTTTCCTATATAAGTATTTGCCTTTTTATTACCTACTAGCTGTATATACCGGTTTCACCCGGGGAATTTGATTCTTTAAATCTATAAAATGAGACTTTTTCGACTCAAACGGTCGCTTCCGTAAGAAACCAATGTAAAGCGAGATCATAACGATTTTTTAACAATTAAGAATATACCCAGAGATTGGCTGACGTTATGTAAATTTAATATGGACAGGTGTTCGCACCTGGTATGAAAGAACCATTTGGAGAATTTAGGACAAACGGTATGGATTTCTATAAAGAATAAACATACAGAAAGAATTTAATCTTTATTTCTGTAGATTGTGGAAAATAATAAATACCTGAACATGCCTAAAGGTCTTGCCACACATGTCCGCACCTGATCCGCACCGTAGCAATAATACAGGTTATGTTCAGAATATTTTTAATTTAACTTACAAATTACCTTTAGTTATGCCTAAAGTTCAAGCCACACATGTCAGACATAGGCCACTTTAGGCAAAACTAAAGGTAAAATGTAAGTTAAATTAAAAATATTCTGAACATAACCTGTATTATTGCTACGGTGCGGATCCGGTGCGGACATGTGTGGCCAGACCCTTAAATGTTCATCCAATAACAATCCTTTTTTTTTTTTTTTTTTTTTTTTTTTTTTTTTTTTTTTTTTTTCTTCTTAGCCCCTACTTTGTTTTTGTTGTTCGTTGAATGGCAGGAACATGAGGACTTCTATATTCCTATAGAAAAAACTCTTTTACTGCACATGGTGCATTTTAAGAGTGTTTTGTGTCACTTGGTGTGATAGATCTGAGTCAGTCAGTCACAAATCTGTTTCTGGTGATGGGGCTCACCAGTTTTATTAAGTCAGTTGGGTTAAGTATCTGGGTTGAGTTAGCCTAATCTGAGGCTGTCGACATGAGTTTGCCACCTCTGTGGCCGTCCTGTTGGTGTGAGCGTTTGAAACAGTGGATTGGTGCAGTGCTTGAGGCTGTCAAAGAATTTGATGTGCCTCCGTCTAATAAATTCAGTGACTTTCGGAACGTCAAGAGTGGTATGCAGTAAGTCAATTTTCGATCTTTGTAATGCCGTGTGTTTCACAATACGTCTCAGTATACCGTTCTGAAACTGTTGAACCTTTTTTGCCGTGGACCTTGATATGTTTGCAAGCATCGGAGCTCCATGAAGAAGGGCAATAACAATCCACAATCCACAAATCAATATAATTATTACAATAATTAAATAATCCAACTGGAAGAAAGCATTTTGTTGTCAAAATACAAAACTCCATATGGTCAAAGACTTTAGAAAATTTTGTTTACGTCTTACAACAAATTAGACCAAAAGGATTAGGCCTTATTAAAAAAAAATAATAATAATAATTACAATATTATTTGTCTTGACCGTAAGTAATAAATATCCTTATTATCTTTTAATTTTTATCGATTCTGTTACTGTAATATACTTTGACCTCATAAATAAATTAATGTATGTATAAATACATGAGGTATTATAATGTACCTCATAAATAAAGTAATGTTGTTAATTTACTTATGAATAAATTTTACCTTGTACCTTAAGGCATTTTGAAATAATTACCTTATCTAAAAGAAGCAATGCAATGAAATGTAAATATTAGTGTCGTAATGACTTACCTATTACATAGACTTTAATATTGTTAATATCATGTTATGTATTGGTTATTAAATAAACGTTATGCTATCCTGTATGGAGAATGAAAAATGAAATGAAAAATTTTTACTTTATTCTGGGACACACTAATGACACGTCCTTCAGACTTCTCAACTTTCTCTTCAGCACTTCTGTTGTATGAATAACTAAATTTTTTATTTGGTTAAAATTTTCAAGTGAAGCCTTAGTGAGATCTTAAGATGGCTTAACTCATCATTGAAAAAATATATAAGTTTCTAATCCTATGAGTATTATCGCCTTCTCCGATTTTTAATATGTTCATACAGTTTTTATTAGATGTTTTCCTTGTTTCCCATTTTTTTAGAGTATCTTAACTCATTTCATTTTAAAAAATAATTTAAAGGTTGCCTAAGGGTACGTTAAAGAGTTGAAAGGTATTTATTAATACTTTTAGATTTATTTCTTTTGTGCCAGAAAGTCTACTATTTCACCAACTATAGCAACAATATTAGGATATAGATTTTCACATTAACTTCATAATTCATTGTTAATGCCCATTAATAGTTAATTGTTGAGGCCCTTTAAGTTAATTGACACCTGTCCAAAAAAAGCTTTCATTAAATTGTATTTAAATTTGTATTATTTACTTGGTTCACTTTCATCTTTAAAATGTGCTTTAAATGCCCAGGTCGACTCATTTTTCTCCAGGGGCAAAAGATATACCATGCCGCATTACAGACCATCCCATACTCGATTTCTGCGGAATATGAAACATTCTACTTAAAACTCTTTTTTCATCTGGTCTATTAATAAATATGTTCTATATTATTCAAAAAAGCATTTATTACGTTTTGATAAGTTGTAGATGTATTATATACTAACTTACTAGAATGGTTACAGCATTTTTGGGTTATTCATCAAAGGTGAATATTTTATCTACCATATTTTAAAAATTTACTGTAAAAGAACCTTCTGTAACTATTTTAATTTTCTTTGAGCATTGTTATCAAAGCTTTTTTTAAATTTTATTGTTATGGCTTTTTTATTGACCCCCCCTATTTTTTCTTCTTTATTAATCGAGAATTGTAGATAATGGTATAATACCCTTAAGTAAAAAAAAATTGGGCGGAGTGTTTACATCAGTGACGTCACCAAAAGTCAGATGTTAAACATTTGGCTTGTCACTGGCACGCGATTGCGTTCACGCACTCCTAGTTATTATTTACATTAAATTAATTAAAAATTCCATCGCTTACATGATATCCTTCGTAAATAACTCTAGCCGGGAATCATCGTAAAAAAAAAAAAACATCGTTGTTTTTGGAAGGGCGTGAACGACATTTGTTGGGAGTTCTACTTATTTTGCTTTTAGTGATTATTAAGCAAAGACCTAAATTAAATTAAATTATTAAGCATTTTTGCCCCCTTCTCTAGAATTTCAAAAAAAATTAGTTTTTAAGTTTGATTTTTTGAATCAACGTCCTTTAAAATCGTAAAAAAAAAAAAAATATATCGTATCCATTACACTTTTTATTTTATTTTATTTATTTGCGAAGAAACGTTAGCTTATCATTTGAATTAAGAATTTGAATGTTTGAAAATGGACAAAAATTTATTATACAACTAAGTATACATGTTGATAACTAAAGCTCGGAATTCCGTGCAGTAAAAATTTGAAAACGTGCAATAAAAACTTAAAAACGTGCAAAACCGTGCAATAAAAACTTTAAAACGTGCAAAACATGCAAAAAAAATTATTGCTTGAAAATCGGGAATTAAATTATTTATGTGAACAATATATAGCTAATTTTGAAACAAATAAGTAGCGGAGAGTAAATTGAAGTAAAATCTTTTATTTTTAAAATATTTGTTTTAATAAAGATTTTCGTTAAATAATGATTTTTTCATTAGTAAAGAAAAATTAGTGGAATGCATTAGAAATGTAACTAAACTTCATTATTTTTTTAATCAAAGTTTCTAGCTAACTACATTTCTAAATTTTTTCTGTTAAACAGTGCCTCCTCTCACTTAAACTTTCTTTAAATTTAGAAAAAGATATCTCAGCTTCAAAAATCGGTAGAGCGACTCAGAAACTAGGGAGATCTCCTTCAATTCAATAGTGACTGAATTTCCGTTCAGGCAATAATTAAAATTTTTTAATAGTTTGTATTCAGGATTTTTTAATGAAAATTTTCGAAATTTTTCGTAAATAATAATTCCTTTTTCGCTCTTGATTTTTTTCAATGATTTTCCAACGCCCTTAAGTATTTTTATTTGGTCATATAGAGAAAGATTTTTCTCCTCTAGTTCTGTAAGAGCAACCGGCAAAGCTGCTAAATTCGATCTAATAAATGCCAAATCAGATTGAATGGTTGGATTCATCAAAATGGTTTTTAATTTGATAATCGATTGCACATTTTCTTGTAATTCTATATTTGAAAATATTTCCGTTAAAAAAAAAAAAAAAAAAAATCAGAATATAAAATATTTATTTGAAATAGTAACAAGATTTGGAATAAAGAGTAAAACACTTGCATCCTATGTTTCCTTTCTGTTATTTTTTTATTCCTATTCCTAATTCCCATTTATAATTCCACCAATTTTTTGATGTGTATTTAAGAAAATTAAAATTTGTAATAATTTTTTTTCTTCAAAATATCAAATGATGCATTTTCTTGCAATAAAATTTCAAAACGTGCAATTTCGTGCAGTAACCCCCAAACGTGCAATTTCGTGCAGTAAACCCCAAAACGTGCAATTTCGTGCAGTATAAAACTTCATTAAAACATCCCATTAGGCTTGATTCGGATAAGTAAGTTGAATTCGCTTTATTCTGACTTACCAATAAAAAGATGCAATTGCACGGGAATCCGAGCTTTACTGATAACACACCCATAAATGGAGACAACCAGAGGATGGCGGGATGGACGAGAGAATATACGCGTATCCCTGTCAACCGACAGATAACCAGTTCAAAACCCTGAGAAAGGGGACATTTAATAATACTCGGCATCAATCCCCCACCCTCTCCCTGGCCCGGAAATCCCCGTATTGCCCAAACGGCGAGGAAGAGGAGGACTAAAAAAAAATAGATAAAACCTTCGCAAAAGTAATGATAGACAACTTAAAAGCAATGTAATCACCCATCGGTCGGTAATTGCAAAACCATCAGTGTTGATGACGCCCTCAGCTTAGCTCATCTGCATTTCATGCCTTTTTTTTTTTTTTTTTTTTTTTTTTTTTTTTTTTGTAATATTGTTATAAATAAAATATGAAATATTTTTAATGAACAAGTGCAGTTGCAAAGAATTATGAGCAGTTCATCCACCCCTTCAATTGCAGAGTTTTCCTTAGTTTTGTTATATAACTTATTTGCTTATTGTTTATATTTGTCTACCCTAAGTGTTCTTCATATGTTTCTACAATTTAAGTCAGTCCATTTTATTACATTAATATACAGAAGACTAAAAATAGTCTTCTGTGTCTCAATTACTTTAAAATCAGCTTAAATTTATATTAATTTTAATATTAACTTTTATTTTTGCCGGCCATCTACATAGGTTATAGGTCACATTTGAAGCGGTGTCATTAAAAAAATTAAATTGAGATACATTTTGGATTGAATGTATAGATTTGTATTTATTTATGTACCCATAATAAATTGTAGATGTAACATTAATAGGGAACGGGGTTGATACATATGTCTTTTGAAATGTTTTATTATTTTATTTTTTTGTTGGAACTAAGTAATAAGGATGGTATTTATGAAGGGGGTATTTATGATGGTATTTAATTAAGATATATGAACACTTCTGGTAGGCGATGATTAGAAATAAGCAAATAACTTATAAAACTAAACTGATGACAACTCTGTAATTGGAGGGATGGATGAACTGCTCCTAATTTACTTATTCATTAAAAATATTTTATAATAATATTTCAAAATAAAACTAATGTCGTTTTGCAAAACGGTAGAAAAAAAAACAACTTGGCACCAAAGGAAGAGGAGCTTGCCAAAGGGCATCATTAACTCTAATGACTGTGCAATTACCGATAGGTGATTATACCCTTTTTAAGTTGTCTATCATTTCTTTTACGAAGGTAGTCTCCATTTATAGGTGTAAGTTGTATCAGCATGCATACTTAAGCGTTTGAATGCCAAATGTTTAAACACAGTTTTTTTTTTTTTTTAAATGTTTTAACCTATAAAAATAAATGTAGTAGTATTATATACTCTCTCTTTTTTATGACCATCAGTATTTAAAAGTATCATATGGTTGGAAACAATTAAAAATAGACACTGAAAAACAGTGTTGCATGTGAAGGTTAGTTGGAATACAGCCCAGATCTCTCAAGGGGTCCACATAATGGTAGTTGGCCCTGTCAGAATCACTTGACGTAGATCATATTGTTGATTATAATGAACTCCAATCACTTTTTTTCCTTCTATGCTATGTTTATTCCCTTAATGTTGATACTATTTCATTTTTATGAGAAGCGACAAAAGATTTGTTGAAATACTAGGCACTAGTATTGCTATGTTGCTTCTAAGCGTGGTCAATAGGCCCCGATCTCAACTTAAAAGGGCCCTTTGGGTGTTTATTATCTCTGAAGAGCGAGCGAAGCGAGCGGGAGTCGAAAGCTGGGACCTAATAAAGCTGTTCACGGCTCGTTTTAACTGTAAAGAACGCAGTGGTATTAAGCGTTATTACGGTCGCATAACCTCCTTTTGGATTGGTGGTGTAGGCAGAGAAAACCAATCTTTAATATTAAAATAACATATTTAAATTATTTTTTAATTGTTTTTATTTTACTGTAAAAGAGGAGGGAGTGTGGAAGGAGAATCGTTCGCTTTGAGACAAATTGAAAAAGAAAAACAAATATTAATTTCTATTAAAATTATAAACAATTTCAAATTTTTAATAGCTTGTTACATATCTTTCCTTTTTTTTCTTTTATTTAAAGCTGTCATTATATGATATATATATATATATATATATATATATATATACATATATATATATATATATATATATATATACATATATATATATTCATTCATTCCTTCAATGATTTTTTTTTTTTTTTTTTTTTTTTTTTTTTTTTATTAGCTGAGATAACGACAAACCTCATGTTATATTTTTCAAGTGCTAATAGGGGAAACAATGACAAAAAACCATGCATTGCAAACTAGAGTGCATTTGTGTTAAAAAGGACGAGGCGTGAAGGCTGGTTTGCATCATGTTCAGAATATTTTTCTTCATTCCTTGTTCTTCAGGATGACATTGCATTCATAATTGTTGTTTTGTCTTGCAGGGAGTCGTAGGAGCATGGCCTCAAGGACCCCTCATATCTGATCGCCACCTCCAAAGGTAAATTTATAATTATTAATAAAATATATTACTAATTTATGCAATAAACCATTATAATTCTTTAGAAATGGGTAAGCCAGAACTAACTGTAACACTATCGTGGGTTTAAATAATTTTTATTAGAATAAAATAATAATTTACAATGTCAAACGATAAAAACTCACATTATTAACAATTTTACAAAACGTAACTACTTGTAACGATACCGTAACACAAAACTAACCATATGATTCGATCTTCACAGCAAGAATAAGCCTCTAGTCCATTCATTTTTTTCTTTGGTCTGAAATAGAACGTTCTAGAAGGTTCTTGAAAAGCGTAGACGATTCTCATATAATCAAGAACATGTACTAGAACAGTTAGGTAATTTTTCCAACAAAAAGTCTAGCACTCTTCTCAATCTAACAAACCATAATCATATGGTTTTTGTTTCACTTCACATTAGCATTTTACAGAATAAATAAAAGTTTTTCTGGAACGATTTCTTGCAAATTTTGACCCTCCCCAAAAATTGGAAATGTGGATTTCCCTTCTGTTTTTTCTCTGTTTGGCCTTTTTTTTTTTTTCTTGCACCACCAAAATTCAATATTTGCATTTGTTTCATTATACTTCCGGTATATAAATATTCCCATTTATAAATATAGCGGTATATAAATATTCCGAAGTATACAATTAAGGATATTTTTAGATTTTGTTATGACTGAATATGAAAGTTGTTAAGTTGAGAATTAAACTTCTCAAATGAACAGAACGGCTTTAATTATGACCAATGGTCTGTCATTAAAGGCGTACTCCGCATGCGTGGGCTCAACGAGTTTTATGAGTTGACTGAATATTTTTTTTTTTTTCTCCTCTTTATGTTTTCTTTATTTTTGTCATATCTCATATTTAGCCATTTCTTATTTTAAGGCGTAACGAGAGACAGTTAATTTCTCCATGTAAACAAAAACAAAGGTACTTTATAAGAAAGAAACAAACAAACAAAAAAGCCCCCTCAGAACATTTTAATAATGATAAAGCTTATCTTATATTAAAGAAAACCTAATTTTCATTAAACATGACGAATTTGATAAAAATTCGTTTTTGAGATAATCGAAAAAAAGGTAAAAATTGGAAAAAAAGTCATGAAATAAAGTTCCCCCTCAGTTGGACCAATTTTGATGAAATGTTGGCTTTTACATATTTAGTATATACATACATCAAATACCCAGTTTCTTCAAAATCGTTAAAGCCGTTTTTGAGTAAAAAATAAAAAATATGTACACGTGAAATTGGTACAAAATTTATTAAGTAAAGTCCCCCCTCCGGTTGATCAATTTTGATGAATTTTTTACAGTCGTATCTCGGGCATATACATACATCATATACCCAGTTTGATCAAAATCGTTAAAGCCGTTTTCGAGTAAATAAAAAAAACACGTGAATATGATATAAAATTTATTAAGTAAAGTCCTCCCTCCGGTTGATCAATTTTGATGAAATTTTTACAGTCATATTTCGGGCATATAACTAGATCAAATACTCAGTTTAATCAAAATCGTTAGAGCCGTTTTTTAGAAAATCGAAAAAAACGTAAAAAGTTACTAAATAAAGTACCCCCTCCCTTTGAGCAATTTCGATGAAATTTTCGCTGTCACATCGCGGGCATATACCTACACTAAATACCCAATTTCAGGTTCCCACGGTTTATAGTTTTTGAGCTAGTCTGTTCTCTCACTCACACAGACACACACACACACACACACACACACACACACACACACACACACACACACACACACACACACACACACACACACACACACACACACACACACACACACACACACACACACACACACACACACACAGAGACCATTTCGCGGGACTTGGTTATTTCGACTCAGGGGGTCCCAAAACGTGTATTTCCGTTGAAAACCGGAAGTCGAAATTTTTCACGATCGCAATACTTCCACTTACTATATATTTCATATATAGGTAAGTGAAAGTAAAAAAAGGTTTGGAACTTGGAATTTCTTAAATTGTCCCATGATTTTTTTAAATTTTTTTTTTACCGCAAAGGGTATTTCTGTTACAAGTGTTTATTTCTAGTAAAATAACTGATTTTTCTTTATATTTTTTATAATATTCAATTTCTGGTTATAGTGAATGAAAATCCATATCCTCTCTTCTATTTCCTACTCTACCTGGTCTGGGATCTTCTCTTTCTTCATGCTTGAACTCGGACCCCATCCTAGTTGTCCCCTGTTCTATTTCAGACCTAATGCATTGATCCTTCTTAGTATCTACTAGTTAACTACTACCTTCCTTCTTGGCTTGGTTATAATTTCTGAAATAATCTTAAATTTATCACGCTTCTGTAAAAGGAATTTCTAAAAAAATCCATAAGCACAAAATTATAGTTATATTATTAACTTGCTTTTATATTATTAATATGCTTAACTTCGTGAAAGCCTTGAATTTCGTTCTGGTTGATATGAATTGTATTTATGTAATATTACTAATGAGTATTAATAAGCTAAATAATTTAATGTAATATATTTCTAGTGTAAATCTAGATATGTTAAATTCAAGAGTATGTTGGTCATTTCAAAATTATGGGTTATTTTCATCTCAGTTTCTTTAAATAAAAAAATATATTTTTTTTCTTCCGTTTTTTTTGCCACAGTATGGGTTCCTAAAAGCACAAGCACTTTAATGGATATTTTGAGAAATATTAGTTTTTAAGAAATTTATCGTTTGTTAGGAGTGAGAAAGAACAGGTAAAATCAAACTTCAAACTTATATTTAAGTATAAAAAGAAGTATGTGTTAAAGATCTGTATTGTAAAAGATTATTTAAAAAAGGAATAACAATAATTTATTTTTTTTTTTTACAAAAATAAAATTCAATTAATATTTCGAAATATTTTAAATCTAATTATAGGATTAGTACTTTTTTATGAGATCAGCGGGTAGTACATTCAGATAATTCTAGAATTAGGCTTTTTTTTTAATTTAAATTGTTTCGTTTGATAATAATATTAATTATCTAACTCATTGTCATTATTTATCAAAATTACTATTGTGTGGTACTTCACTCATAAGATTTGGCCCGCTTTAGCATCAAAAGCGATTTTTCTCTCCGTGCTTGACAATGCCAGTGATATACTTCACCTTATATCGATTAATCGACCTTATCGAGTAGAAGATAAGGATTAATTAGTGCTTCTTCGGGGTTAAGAAAAAAACAAGATCCTAAATACTGGAAAAATAAGTTAAAAACGTTACTAACAAAATAACGAATCGTTCAAAATTTAAACATCGAAAATATCAAGAGAAACGTATAACAGAAAAGAATCCTACATAAAAATGGTATTAGTATTACCAAATTTTGCATAATAGTAGTGTATGTAACCATTAATTTAATGATGGAAAAAAAATTATGGCTACGACTGTTTTATTATAAACAATATTAATTATGTAATGTTTTTTCCATATTGTTTTAAAAGATTTCAGCTGTTAAAATATAATTGGGAATTAGCAAACAGAAACTGAAGTCTCTAAAATACTGATGAACCAATAAATCCGTCATTTTTACATTATTTCAATTCGGTCATTAGAACATTAAGATATACGTGGAGACCTAATGAGGCGTTTGGTTTCAAAACCGGTTACATCCATTTTTTCCAAACAATTTTTTTTTTCATGTTTACAGGTTTATAATGTTAGAAAAAATGTGTTAGACGCGTGTGTTTCAAAAACGTCTAGATCCTTCGAGAATTAATACTAAAAGATTCCATTTCTTATCAAAAGTGGTTCCAATTAATCCTTTTTTGATCGGTCCTGAAAAATTTTTGAAAATGGATGTTGCCGGTTTTGAAACCAAACTCGTCAAATGCAATAAATACTCATACCGAAAAAATGGATGTTATCGTATCGCTACTATAAAGAGATTTTTTTTTTTGGATATAAAATTTTTAAACCTTTATAATACTCATCAACAGACGATATTTACCACAGTTCCCTCTTTCTTATATTTATAATAGTTATAAACGAAACTATAATTGAATTTCAGTTACCTCCTATGCAAACAGTATTCGCAGTTAGATTGCTTGTGTAGATAAGTTTGCTATAAAAATCGGCATTCTGAAAGTTGGTTTTGCGACTCTAGGCACCTCCTTGAGATGTGTTTGCTTTTCCCACCCACCCTTTTTACCTTATTCCTGCTTTATCTTGGATCGCTCCTTGCTTCGCTTATTTCCTTATATTTTTTTCCTTCTTTGCGACCTCTGAAGGTTATCAGTTGTTTAATATTACTTTTTTCACCTCTTCGAATCATTATAAAACTCTAAAAAAGTGATTAACGTTTTATATCAGGGGTATCGGCAGCTCCACTCGGAAATCGATGTCCTATTGTCTGTAGTTATCAGTTCTGTGCATTTCATGTCTAATCGCGTTTCTTTTTAATTCTGATTTTTATGTTATGTTCTTACCATGTTTTTCCCGAATCTTGGCGTATTTTATGAAGCAGCTTTACATTTATATATAATTTGTAATAGTGTTTTAAAACAAGAAAATACCGAATTTACCAGGCGCATATGATATGCTACAGAGCATAACAAACTCATTTTAAATTAATTAATAAATTACCAATATTTCGGTTCTTGTTTAGATTAGCCCCGCCAGTAATTTTATGAAGATAATAAGATTAGTGATTTTAAGATGAAGTAACGGTTGCTAGGTAATTTGATACCATTGATGCAGAAAAAATATTTTAATATAATTTAATTTTTTATTGAGTGCTACCAATGGGTAGCTTCTCATCATACTATTTCATGATATATTCTTTTCTTATTGTTAGCTGATTTACTAGATGTATTTTGTAAATACAGTTGTAAATTTCAATAAATAAAAAAAAAAAAATTTTTTATTGTTTGTGTAATGGGGGTCAACAAACATGAGGGTTTCGAAAAACATTAGATATAAATAAAAAGAACCATTTTTTAATTATTATAGAATACTCTTAATTTCGTTCATGGATGCAATATGTTCAATATAACAAAAATAAAAATCAATATCTATAAAACCTGAAACCTTGAGGTTAAGTGAGGGCTTCAATTATTTCTCAAATCTACTCATAAACCATTATTAGTAAAAATATAATTCTTTTATAAATTAAATTGAATAAATTCTTATATAAATTAAAATGTAATAAAAATAAATAACTATAAAACCTGTCGATTCTTAAAAGGCCTTAGGTATGGTTACAAAATTAACGACATGTATAAGTAATTAGTTTCAAATTTAACTACTTCCTTAAAGACATTTTTATCGTATATTTAGCATATTTTCAATGACATAGTTTCTTTGAAGGTCGTTTATTATCGCATCGTAATATAATACTTACGCTGTGATCTAGGTTTTATTATTATAATTAAACTTAGTCCTATATTTAAAAAAAAAAATTAGTTACTTGTAAATTAAAAAAAAAAAAAAATAACTGAAAGGAAAGAAACAGAACTCTTCATGAAAAGCATATTTATGAACGTAGTCTTCACAGAAGGTCCGACATAAGAAAAAAACTTTAAAACTAATAATCGACAGTCCTTTTTAAGTAGCGAAACTCTCCATACATAAAACATCCTATCGGCCAAAGATACGAAAAATATATACTGCATCGGCAAAATTAGAGACTTGGATGACAAACCTTATCCAAAGCCGTGAAAACGTGCTGCTGGGGACTATCTATATTCAAAATAACCCTATCGACCCTCAAATTTGCCGATTGTCGCTTAGCTGCAACAGTCACAAATACTCATTAAAAAATAGAGATAACAATAATAAAAATAACTCTGTTTATAAATAGAGCACATAAGTAGGAGTTTAAAATGGCTTATGCCTCTATTAGTGCTCTTAAAATCTTAAATCCTATTTGTCTTTTTTGTTGAACGGATCTAAGATAAAGTGCTTAAGATAAACATCTGTTAAAACAGTGTTTCAGTGTATGGTTTTTGAATTTCGATTGGGATTTGTCTGGTAATTTTCCTATCCGATCTTAATATATGTTCGAAGTATTGTTTTATCCCTTTTTTCTCTCTCTCATTTTTGTAAGTAATCTGTGGTCGTTTAATTAATTATATAAAACTACAAAAAAAAAAGTATAAGCATCTAATTTTTACAGCTACAATATTTACCATCTGTATGTTTTTTTTTTTAATGGATAGATTAAAACGTTGATAGTTAGTAAGGAATCTTAAATTTATATCTACATTTCGTGGCCGACCCGCGGGACTATCTCCTCTTTGAAGGAGCTAATGTCCGTTGAACGGGACCATTGTAGCCGAGAGTAATGATCTCACCGGTTAGCTATGCGACTCTAAAATAATTAGACCTGTTACTTTCTCATCAGCATATTGGTTTGAGCCGTAGAGCCATTGTATTCCGAAGCAGGCAGGCTGTTCTTATTGTCCCGGTGTAGATTACTAGCCCCGAGCATTGCTCCTAATCCAGCGAGTACACCCCCTCTCTCCACCCTCTAATCTCTGCCTTGGGGGTGGGGTGGTTCTCTTCTCATCGCAGCTGGGTGAGCTCTCATTGTCCCGGCTAATCCCTAAACAACCATCTCTAGTGCTCGGTATTTTCCGGAATACTTACTGCATTCGGCAATCAGCGTCATTCTTCCAAGTAAAAGAAGATACATCGCCCATGGGCGTCACCAGCAGCGAATTATTGAGGGGGACGTCTCAATATTTTCCTAGATAGGGTTGGTAGAAATTCGAGGGGTTAAAAGTTGAAATAATAAGTCCTAAAACCAACTGTTGGGACATTCATCCTCCAACGATGTATTTTATAGGTATTTATAGTATCTTAAAACTTGTCAATTTATGCCTCAGTTATAAAATAGGGAGTTGTTAAGGCTTAATGTTGTAGGATGTGGGCCAAAATTTTTTTATTGAACTTTATCTAAGTTTTTTTTCTGATCCTGATCCCACTAATTTCATTGCTTTCCATCAACTTCTGTAAGCTTCTTCGAATTGGTGGAAAGTAGGATCAAGCTGCTTAGTTTAAAGAAGAAATGGAGACCAATTCCGGGGACACAACTTTGTTACAGAATTCATAAAACAAAACAGTTCAAGCTGAAATAAAAAAAAATATAATTCATCAAATATACTAAAAGTCTAACTATGCTTTTAACAACAGAGTGTGCTGTAATTAAATAATGCTTAATATTTGTATTTTATTGGTTAAATTCGTAAAGCCGCATTTTTATTTAATTTTTTACATTAAGTCCTCTCCTGCCAAAATATTGGGGGGGACTCGTCCCCCTGCCCCCCCCCCCCCCCGGCGGTGACGCCCGTGACATCGCCCGCCTCTAACTTGAGGAATTGATCCCTATAATACTAAAATTAAGCCATATAATTTTTTCAAACATCTCTACTGGAATCGGTTAAAATGGAACTTCATGATTGGATTACAAACTATGCCCCGTTTTTTTGCATACCCTTCACTCAAAAAACCTCTTCAGTTCTAGACAACCTTTTTTGTGAATCTTCTTATTGCGAATCCTGCTAACTTCTTTGTACTACATCACCTCGTCATCTAAGTTCGCTGAATCTTATCATTTGAAATATCCATACCCATTTTACCACACCTAAAAACAAGCTAAACCTTATATTCACTCCTCTTAAGTTGTAACGGATCTAACCCGTCCCCTAAAACCCAGTGGAGGCACTTCAGTTACCTATCTCGAAGGCTACCTTATTCCACGGAAATGGACTTTGAAGAGGTCTAAAAATTGCTAATTCCGCATGGGTTATCCTAGCTCGGACTCAACCTCATTTAACGGGAATGAAATCGGACCCAAAAATGATTTAATGACTTACGATGTCGATAGATAACTCTTATTTTGTATGAAAAAATTGAAATTTTTCTTTGATTTAGTTAAAAGCAATATCATGATAATAATTTTAACTTCTCACCTCGTGATTAATTTATTTCTCAGCACTAAATAATGAAAAACATATTTCCCATTTACAAATGCTAGAATAATAATAATTCAATATTATTAATTTAGTTTATAACAGAAATTTCCTGTTAAAATAAACAGTTTTTCAAAATTTTATTTTGATTTTGAGTTAGCTATAATGAAACTTTAAAAAAATTGAGGCAAAATTTGAATTTACTGTTAAATATTTATGTTCTTTTACGTCCTAATACTTTAATATTTTGAATAACGTCTCCAGCCTGTCAAAGGTCTATTATCAAGGTGGCACATAGATGGAGCTGATGTCGTAAATCAGAGGATTTCTCTAATCAACTTCGCTTCATTAAATCTTGGTTCAAAATATTTTATGACCCCTTCATAAACCCATTTCCATATGGTCCCTTATTAAACTAACCCACTGTTCATATCATACATACAGCATAAAATATATTTTAGTCTTGTTTATGTATATATTTTAGTAACAAACAAATTCTTTTACCAATTAAAGCAAGTATGTCATACTTATGTTTAATGTTTAGAATTTGATCTGATATCTTGTAAATAAATTGTAGGAAATATATTGTGTTTTTCTTTCATCATATACTGTTTTACCAGTTCATTTAAGTTTAAATTAAAAAATATATACATGTTATAATAAATAAACTAATAATAAACAAAAATATTAATTTTTCACATTCAAGTCTGTTTATTAACATTTGTACTTAATAGCATTTGTCCACCAATTATTGGATTCCTAGAGTTATTTTATTATTTTATAAAACATTAATGTTCTATTAATTTTTTTATGTGGAAAATTTTATTAGTTGTGCAGATATGTTTATTCCTATCCCTGATTAGTTGAGTTTAGCTTCTTTGAATTTGTGAAAATTGATTCTATGTTCTTTAAAATTTAACTTTGTCCTTTCTTGTTGTTTTAGATTACATTGTACATACATGGTTATACTTTATATACAATACATGGTTTTGTTTCTTTAATTGTAGCAAATACTGAAAATATTGTGAAATGGTAATTTTTACTTTCACTTACCTATATATGAAATATATAGTAAGTGGAAGTATTGCGATCGTGAAAAAATTCGACTTCCGGTTTTCAACGGAAATACACGTTTTGGGGTCCCCTGAGTCGAAATGACCAAGTCCCGCGAAATGGTCTGTGTGTGTGTGTGTGTCTGTGTGTGTGTGAACAGACTAGCTCAAAAACTATAAACCGTGCGATCCTGAAATTGGGTATTTAGTGTAGGTATATGCCCGCGATGTGACAGCATAAATTTCATCAAAATTATTTAAAGGGAGGGGGTACTTTACTTAATAACTTTTTAGGTTTTTTTCGATTTTCTCAAAAACGGCTCTAACGATTTTGATTAAACTGAGTATTTCATCTATTTATATGCCCGAAATATGACTATAAAAATTTCATCAAAATTGATTAACCGGAGGGGGGACTTTACTTAATAAATTTTGTAACATTTTCACGTGTTTTTTTTATTTACTCTAAATCGGCTTTACCGATTTTGATCAAACTTAGTATTTGATGTATGTATATGCCTGAGATATGACTGTTAAAATTTCATTAAAATTGATTAACCGGAAGGGGGACTTTACTTAATAAATTTTGTATCATTTTCACGGGGTTTTTTATTTACTCAAAAACGGCTTTAACGATTAACAAAAATAAGATATGGATGTAGAAAAATGTGTGACTTTGGGAAATTATATTTAACAAAACAAATCAATTTCTTATCTAAGTAAGTTGGTAAGTGAAAGTTGTGTGTTGCGCGCACGCACCAGATTTTTTTTTACTTTCACTTACCTATATATGAAATATATAGTAAGTGGAAGTATTGCGATCGTGAAAATTTTCGACTTCCGGTTTTCAACGGAAATACACGTTTTGGGGTCCCCTGAGTCAAAATAACCAAGTCCCGCGAAATGGTCTGTGTCTGTGTGTGTGTGTCTGTGTGTGTGTGTGTGTGTGTGTGTGTGTGTGTGTGTGTGTGTGTGTGTGTGTGTGTGTGTGTGTGTGTGTGTGAACAGACTAGCTCAAAAACTATAAACCGTGCGAACCTGAAATTGGGTATTTAAAGTATGTATAAGCCCGCGATGTGACAGCAAAAATTTCATCATAATTGCTCAAAGGGAGGGGGTACTTTATTTAATAACGTTTTAAGTTTTTTTCGATTTTCTCAAAAACGGCTCTAACGATTTTGATTAAACTGAGTATTTGATCTATTTATATGCCTGAAATATGACTGTAAAAATTTCATCAAAATTGATCAACCGGAGGGGGGACTTTACTTAATAAATTTTGTATCATTTTCACATGTTTTTTTTATTTACTCAAAAACAGTTTTAACGATTTTGATCAAACTTGGTATTTGATGTATTTATATGCCAAAGATGTGATAACCAACATTTCATCACAATTGATCAACCGGAGGGGGGACTTTACTTAATAAATTTTGTATCATTTTCACGTGTTTTTTTTATTTACTCAAAAACGGTTTTAACGATTTTGATCAAACTTGGTATTTGATGTCTTTATATGCCCGAGATATGACTGTAAAAATTTCATCAAAATTGATCTACGGGAGTCCCCCCTCCCGATGATCAATTATCCAAATGATGTTTAGCAAAACACGTCAATTTCTATTCTAAGTAAGTTGGTAAGTGAAAGTTGTGTGTTGCGCGCACGCACCAGATTTTTTTAAGTTGTGTTTAGATAATCATTTTATTAGTGTCTGTTAAGTACTATTATGAATACCTAAATTACACTTTTCAATTGGTATTAATAAGTAGTCTCTATAGTATCATGGAAGTAATTTGTAGTATAATATTAATTATTAAGATATGATTATAACTCAACAAACTGAACAAAATTAAATTTTCTCTTATAGCTTATGTTTGTCGAATTCCACATTAATGTTGTTTGATTTTTAGAAATTTATGTTGTTCTTTTGTTTTTGTAGAAAACCCCGGAGAAGGAAGAAGAAGGGAGGTAAGGTTTGGAGAAGTAAATGGTGTACAACTGACATTTCATTGAGATTGTCGGAAGATATTAAGCAGCTTCTTATTCATGATGAGTATTTAATATCCACGATGCCTGGAGGTAAAATAACTTTAATAAATTAGATACAAATGTTTTAAATACTGTTCAATGCTATGTTACATATGTTTTCTACATTATTTTAATTTTATATATTAATTATGAGGGAATTCTAAATCTCATCTAAATATAGCAAATTGTTTTTACAATTATCAATATGAACTTTTGTCATATATCATGACATTGTGTATTATACCTATTTTATACCTAAGTTTCAAAATTTCTCAATCTTGCTTCTCCATCTTATGATTATTCTTTTCCTCATTAGGTTATCCAAGGATAAAACTGGGCTGCCTTTGTTATACCTTTCCCTTATAGAGAAAAAAAAAATACATTGTATACTGGAAACTCACCTAGCTTAATACCCTTTAATTTAGAGAAACTTAAAACAACTGCATAAAATTTTCATTTGAAACATTAACAAAACAAATAAGACCGCATGTTTGTCTCATTTTAGTTGTTTCATCTGAGGGTTGAGGTATTTTATTTTATCATGTATGTTAGGGGGGAGGAAACTTTTCAACTCTATTCACTCCTGTGGATTTGCCACTGTTCCTGGAAGAAGTTTTTCTTCCAATCACTCCAGAATATATTGGATTTCTTTCTTGTTCATTGTTTCATTAATTTTTTTTGGTACTTTTCTGTTATAGTCACGCCCAGAGAAAATGTTTGTAATTTAGTTAGTACATCGCTTTAAGGAGAAGCAGGGTTACAGCCATTGTTGCTAGGGAGGTAACTAAGAGTTAATTTCACGACTGTTCGCTTACTGACATGAGAAAACAATTAAAAAAAAATCTGGTGCGTGCGCGCAACACACAACTTTCACTTACCAACTTACTTAGATTAGAAATTAATGCGTTTTGTTAATTGCCACTTCTCAAATGAACAGAACAGTTTAATTATAACGCATTGGTTTGTCATTAAAGGCGTACGGCGCATGCGTGAGCTCAAGGTGTTTTATGAGTTGACGGAATATTTTTCTCTTTTTCTCCTGTATATGTTTACTTGATTTTCTTCATATATCATATTTAGCCATTTCTTATTGTTAGGCTTAAAGAGAGACGGTTAATTTCTCCATATAAAAATAAACAAGGGTACTTTACAGGAAAACAAAAAAGGCCCCATCCCTATTAAAGCCCCCTCAGAACATTTTAATAATGATAAAGCTTACCTGATATTAAATAACAACTAATTTTCATTAAACATAACGAATTTGATAAAAATCGTTAAAGCCGTTTTTGAGATAATCGATCAAAAAGGTAAAAATTGGACAAAATTTATTAAGTAAAGTCCCCCCTCCTGTTGATCAATTTTGATGAAATTTTTAGAGTCATATCTCGGGCATATAAATGCATCAAATACCAAGTTTGATCAAAATCGTTAAAACCGTTATTGAGTAAATAAAAAAAACACGTGAAAATGATACAAAATTTATTAAGTAAAGTCCCCCCTCCGGTTGATCAATTTTGATGAAATTTTTACAGTCATATCTCGGGCATATCAATAGATCAAATACTCAGTTTAATCAAAATCGTTAGAGCCGTTTTTGAGAAAATCGAAAAAAACTTAAAAAGTTATTAAATAAAGTATCCCCTCCCTTTGAGAAAATTTGATGAAATTTTTGCTGTCACATCGCGGGCATATACCTACACTAAATACCCAATTTCAGGTTCGCACGGTTTATAGTTTTTGAGCTAGTCTGTTCACACACACACACACACACACACAGACACACACACACACAGACCATTTCGCGGGACTTGGTTATTTTGACTCAGGGGACCCCAAAACGTGTATTTCCGTTGAAAACCGGAAGTCGAAAATTTTCACGATCGCAATACTTCCACTTACTATATATTTCATATATAGGTAAGTGAAAGTAAAAAAAAAATGAGAAAATCTGTCTGGAGAAAACAATTCCGTGCCGAATTATTTGTTTTGACTAGATAATTAATCACGTCAAATATGGGTGAATATCAGTATAATTTAAAAAAAAAATTTAAGAATATTTTGGGTGAGGAAACTGCGGTCAGATTTTTTCAACAGCATAATATTATATAATTTAAGTTTATATAGTATAATATATAATATAATATAATTTTTTTTCAATGTTTATACTAAAATGAAAATAAATATTTTAATTAAATTTCATGTACAGTGTTTTATTCAGAAAACATGTGCTTTATTTATTTAAAGCAATGTACTAACTAAATTAAAAACATTTTCTCTGGTCGTGACTATAACAGTCACGGCGATGGTCATGACTTTTTTTTTTTATAATTATGTTTATTGAAATTTAATACATAAATGCTTTATAACGAATAAACATACAAGTAAATGAGTAGAAAAAAAAAAATTGTATTTTGGAGAAACTACCCATTAATAACTCTACGATTAACAATTTGTAAACATCTACTAAATCAATTGAATAATTAAAGAATAATTATAATTTGAATTAATGAACTTTTTTTTTTTATTTCAAAGTTAAAGTTACATAAAATGTTATGAAGAAAGTATATCTGCTACAGACTTCTTCAGTTTGTGCCTATATTCGTAATAATATATAAATTTAGTTATATTAAACATATTCTAGTAATTCATTAAGTTTTAATTATAGTTATGTGTGTTAATGATGTATTTCTTTCTTTTTTGCAGGCTTTGAAAATTCTTCTATGAAATCTAGCTTCTCCCTGTCGTCGCTGCCCCCCTCTAGCAATACTCTAGAGAGCCCAGAGCATGCGGCCCTTCACGACAGACCTTATTCCTCTCTTCGTAAGAAACCAAGGTAGGTATTTAAAAAGAAAAACAAACATTTCTACTTATAAATATCTCCAATTATTAATATACTCTTAATTAGTTTTTTTTTAACTCTAAATGGGCGAACTGGAGGTGAAAGGGCATTGGTGGGAGCTATTGTAACAAAAGCCCGAAAGCTAATATATGCATGTATGAAAAACATGTACTCTTAAGGCCTAAATAGTCTAATTTCCTGAAACTCAACATCAACTATACACCCATGTGTAGAATCCCAGGTATCTGCGAAGAGTTCAGAGAAGTTGGGTCCCTCTGACACAAATCCAACAGAGAGCCTAAAACACCAGCACATGTCCTGGGGATAAGACCCAACAACTCCCTCCTGATCTTCATCACTGCAGGGTCAAATTCGGTCTTTTTCAGATAAAGCTTTCTAAATTAGCATTGATCATTTATTAAGTTACAGTGATTACAAATATCAATTTACAATTTAAAACATATGGTATGACCATGGCTTTTCACCTGTTTAGTTTAATTGTACTTGCTCAGTTTGAGATAGGTTTAATACAGTTAATAAACAAGGTTAAGGCATTACTTTTTACATGATCGAGGTCTATTCTAGAAAACATCACAATGAAATGAAATTGAGTATTCACGAATAAATTAGAACAGATGGAGCTGTTGTAAGAAATAATGTTTTACTGATATTGGTACATTTTTTTAGTGAAAAATGTTTAAAAAAATTTCTTGTTAATAAGTGTTACATTTTGTTAATTATTAATTTATAATTACTGATACTTATTAAGTTATCATGTTTACTTAAAAAAACACATGAGGGCTTCTTCTGAAAAAGACCCCCAAGGAGTTGATGTAGAAAGGTAGAGATTTTGTCTGCTATTACAGTGTTAATTGTGGGGATTCAGACAGATCAACAAGATATGCTGATACTGTGGCGTTTCCTAAGATCAGAAACTCGCCAATCATTCTGGATCCCACCGTGAGAATCTAATGACCAATCTGATAAGTAATATTGAAAGAGATATTTATTGATATTTTAATGATTATTATTCTCCTTTTATTTATCTATATACATAGATAGATTGTTTTATGAATTTTTAATATGAATTTATATACAATCTTATATGTAGCATATTCTCTCTCACCACAAATCAAACTGACTGAAAATTTTGTTGTATTTATAAATGATTATATCTAATAACTTTTATTTGTTTAAATATGATTCAGAAGTTATCAAGTTTACGTTTCCCTGATGAAAATAGAGGTGTTATATACTCATATTTTGGAGTTATTATCGAGGCTCCCTAATTATTAGGGCATTAGGGGCCTTAATATAAGTTCTTGCTCAGCTCAGTGAATAATTTGGTTATATACATATTTTTTTTTTTTAATAACTCTTAATGTATTGAAGATTTCAGCTTAAATAATAATTTTAGTTTTAAACTTATTTAAAAATGGCTGCCGCGGTTATTTTAGTATCATAAAATTGATTACCTTTTCCTATTAAAATTTCCTACTGTATTATTCTCTTTACACAGGAAAGATCCTGAGATCGATTCTTGGCGGAGATCTTGGGGGAGTAGAGAAGCAAATAAAGATGAATTCTGGGCAGCTCTTGAAAATAATTATCAATACCTCATGGATAATAATCTTATCGATAGCTGTCAGGTATGTATAATTTTCTAATATTTGTTTATTTTTTAATTTAATTATTGTTCAACGATATCCTCAAATCAGTTTGTTACTAAAATTAAAATAAATTTCATTAAACGCTAACATCATCTCTAAAACAACCCTCCGGCGGGCGCGCTGTGGTGTTTGGACCGCATCTTTGTTTTTTATACATTTTATCAGAAAATAAGCAATAACTGACTTTTTTTTTTGTTTACTCATTGCTTTAGATTTATAATATTTCTAATGAGTAAAAATTATAAGTTGTATAAAGAATAGGATGACAAAAAATAAAATAAATTAAAATAGCTTTTGCGATAAAAAAAACAAACTTACAATTGGTAGTATAATGCATAGAAATAATATAATAATAAATAGACTGCTCATTATAATAAACGATGCTCATATGAACAAACGAATAATGGTGGGTGATAGTTGACCATTGTTGTTATAATGAAGGGGAAATGATTAGGGGTGCGGTCAAAATAAATAGCACTATTCTGTAAGAACCACATATTTTATTTTTGCCAACGTTTCAGCATTTGCATAGGGAAGTTTTTAAAGAAAAATAACCAAATACGCAGCTCAATTTCACTAAAAATAATGGTGTGTGTAAGAATATTTCTAAGAATATTAGACAACGTAAAAACCAAAATACTTCCATTTTAATTTGTGAAGAAAGAGCAGAAAACGTTGATATAATTCAGCTGAGATTGTCTGAATCTGTAACTCAAAAGGGCGCGCCGCGTTGTTTGGACCGCACTTACAGACCTACTGCAAATAATGCACTATAACTATTGAGGAAAACCGGAAGACGGGGGGCACGACCGTCTAATCCTGTCAGAACATGTTGGTCTACAAATACCTGGAACCCTCAGCTCACGGATTCAATTAGTATTCCTAATATTTTGACAAATGTACAGATTGCGGTCCAAATGCTGCAGCGCACCCGCAAGAGGGTTAATATAATCTAAATTTCATTTTAATTAATAAAAAGAAGAATTGATTTGTACGAATTAACTTTTTTTAATGTGACAGTTTCTACTTGTCCAATTTAAAACAATATTTTTTGCATAAGATATGCCATATATTGCAGAAGACTTTAGGCTTTCAAGTCAGGACACTACTCAAAACTGTTATCATTAATTTCAAGACAATTTTCCATGTATATCAATTGCATCCTCTTTAATCTTAGGCAAAAATATTTTTTCAAATTTTATTGGTAGTTCCTGATATTATCAGGACCAAAGAAACAAATATATTCACGTTTTATCATACATTATTTTCCTTATGAATTGATTTGTGAATTATTTTTAATATTCTTCATTAATATATTTATCAGTGTGCATGTCCTGAAGAGGGGTATTATTAATGCAGTGAAACACTAATTGTAAAGATTAATAATTTTTTGAGGAATTAATAAGAAATAAGGAATTAAATCTAAAGATGTAGAATAACTTGACAAAATTATGAAGAATAATAAATTGATTTTAAATAAATAATTCGGGTAAAGGTTACTCTTTTTTAAACTTCATCAGTGTTGTATGTTATTTAATAAGATTGAGTAGTAGCGAGTTAAAAAGATTGGTGTTGGATAAGGTTGAAATTGTCTTCCTGTTTGTTGTTTATCTTCCTTTTGATCCCCAGATTAAGATTAACCAACAATGTTTTGTTTTTCTACTGTTTACTTTATTATTGATAATCATGTGAGATTAACTTAAAGTTTAATATCATAAGAATAAAACATTTATGCTTGTTTAGTCAGTTCTAATATTGTATCAGTTGTACTGTCACTAATAATTTCTCTACTCTTACTTTAATGTTCTTTTTATAGGAGGCCAGAAGGGACCTCCAGTATGGGGCTTCTCCAACTCATGAGTGGAGTTTCGAGCAATTTACAACTCAATTCAACGAGCTCGACGCTTGGCTCAATAGCATACACGATGCCATGCATAACAAAACTGAGAGTGTCATCGCTAGGAAATTAAGACTGGTAATGACTATAACATTTAAATAATAATAATAATCTACAATTTATTTGTCTATATTTTAAAATTCTGGTGTTGATGTTAAATTTACTTAGTTTTCAATTATAAAAAAGACTGCACCGTTGGTGACATTATTGTAATAGACAGTTTTGAATAACTTACCATCACATTGTTGGTTATGTGACATTTATACTAACAAGGGGAGGCTACGGACGTGGGGTCACCGATTACAATGAAACTTTTTTTCGAGTTTCTAAATTCAAAAATATTAGATACGTGTCCGAGGGTTCTTGCCAATGGGCCTTCTGAGCCAAGAAAAAAAATTTCTTTGGAACGAAAATAGCCAAAAATTGCATCAACAAAGTTGCCGCTGCTCAAGGCTCCTTCAACCAATTTCAATGAAATTTTCAGGCATGTCAGAGTATTGAAAAATATTAGACACGTGTATAGGGGATTGGCGAAATTAGCCTCTGGAAGCCCAGAATAAATCATTCAATTTTGTGTTATATTCGAGCTCTCGGTAACGTTAAAAATCAATTCCATTACTTTTTAAATTGAATAAACTACGTTTTTTCAGCTTCTTGCTTCAAAAACTAAATATTTATATTTAAAAACAAATTATTTTGAGACGAAGTTTTTTTTTTCTTTTTTTTATCTTCTAAATTTATATTTAAATATTATAAATATTTAACAGGAAATATTTTATGTAACAAAATTTCCTTGCTTGGATTGAAGAGATTGTCACCAAAAAATTTATGCTCGTTAAATGGTAGTACCTATATTTAAATGTAATGTGATAAATTTTTGAAAAATTAAAATTAAAAACTTTTTTGTCCAAAAACATATTTTTGTCAGGAAAATGTTTCAGACTTTTCCTTTACTACATAAATATTATAAAATACCAAATTATCCTAAAATACTAACTAGGAAATTAAAAATATGCGTTTACACCCCACACTCGTTTGGGTGATATTTATCAAAAAAACAGCTGAAACATAAGTTTTTTCGGCAATGAGAGCATTTAATAAAAGGTACACCTTTGCAGTTGCAGTTTCCTTCCTTTTTCATTCCATCAGGAAAACATATTTGATTGACATTTTCAAATATTGCTCTCATTGGATGCAAACTATTGGAACTTGGATGCAAACCAAGCATATTGGTGTCAACAAATAATCAACACCATGTCAACAAATAATGGAGATGATAATTGGTGATGAATTAAGGAATGAATTTTCAGAGCATCTTCCCTTGAACTAATTTCCTGACGACCATCACTCAATATTTCAGGGCAATTTCGTATTTTTTTAATGAAGTTTTTTACTTGTCGAAAAAAATAAACATCACATGGTTGACAATATGCTGTTTTTTGTATTTAGAAGTTCATACTGTGTTTGTAACTGCAATCCCTTAATTCAATAAAAACAGTTGTCGTCTTCCAAAGATTTATTATTCTTAATTTTTAACAAACGTTTTCAATCATAAAATAATTCCTTAATTCTTTGGACAAGGGAAAACAACAATGGAAATACTTTCAGATTCAAAATTCAAACTTTCGAATTCAATTTTTCGCAAAATTATCTTAAATATTTTTTTTAGTAACTATGAAATTGTGCTGTTTACATAAAAACTCGAACATATTTCAAATAGTAATTTTTTTTTTTTGGTTGAAAATTTTTCTTCAGTCTAAGCAAAAAATGCTTTTTCATGAAAACTATTTCCTGTTAAATATTTAATAATATTTAAATACAAATATTTAGTTTTTGACGTAAAAACCTGAAAAACGTAATTTATTCAATTTACAAAGTAGTGGAATTGATTTTTAACGTTACCCAGAGAGCACGAATATACCACAATATTGAATGATTTATTCTGGGCTTCCAGAGGCTAATTTCGCCAATCCCCTATACATGTGTAAGTAGTTTTTCTTAATACTTTATTGTGTGGATGAAGAACAGAAATATATATAGGTAAATTAAATAAGAAAGTTCCTAATGTAGATTTTTGCTTATTGTACCGATATTTCTTTAACATTAATCAAAGATAAATTTTTTTAAAATTAATCTAGGGATATTTAGTGTTCTCTAGCACAATCATTGTTGATCTTGTTTTATTGCCGGGTCAATTAAAGTTCAGTACTATATTTATTATTTCTTGAAATTAAGTCATTTATTATTTTTACTTTCACTTACCTGTATATGAAATATATAGTAAGGGAAGTATTGTGATCGTGAAAAATTTCGACTTCCGGTTTTCAAGGAAAATATACATTTTGGTGTCCCCTGAGTCCAAATAACACTCTCCCGCGAAATGGTCTGTATGTGTATGTGAACAGACTAGCTCACAAACAATAAATTTATACAAACCTTTTATTTGGGTATTTGGTTTAGTTGGGTATTGGGTATATGTCCGCGATGTGGCAGCAAAATCGGTCAAACTTATGGGGTACTTTATTTGATAACTTTTGTACCATTTTTACGTTTTTTTGATTTTCCAAAAATTGGCTCTAACGATTTTTATCAAACTTGGTATTTAATGAATGTATATGCCCGCGATATGACAGCAAACATTTCATCAAAATTGATCAAACGTAGAGGGCACTTCATCTCATAACTTTGTTTCCCATTTTTAAATTTTTATCGAATTTCTCAATAACAGCTGTAACGATTTTGATCAAACTTGTCATGTTTACTGAGAATCGAGTATTCTTTAATATCAGGTTAAGCTTTGTTATTATTAAAATCTTCTGAGGGGGGCTTAAATGGGGAAGGGACTTTTTTTGTTTTCCTATAAAGTGCTTTTAATTCTGTTTATATGGAGAAATTAACTGTCTCTCGTTAAGCCTACAAATAAGAAATGGCTAAATTTGAAATATGAAAAAATTAAGTAAACATATACAGGAGAAAAAAAGAAAAATATTCCGTCAACGTTAAGCCCACACATGGGCCGTACGCCTTTACTGACGGAACATTGTTTATAATTAAAGACCGTTCTGTTCATTTAATGGAAATTATTTCTATCATGGTAACTAAATAATAAATAAAATCTGACGCGATAGTATTATGTTTGCATTGCCGAATTATTACAAGTAAAAACATTTATTTAATAATAAAGAAATTTAGTGTACTTCAGAGAGCAAATAGAACATAAATAAGTAAATAAACAAATAGAAACAAAAATAAGTAAATGAATGTGGAAAAATGTGTGTCTTCAAGGAATGGCATTTAACAAAACACGTCTATTTCTAATATAAGTAAGTTGGTAAGTGAAAGTTGTGTGTTGCGCGCATCACACCAGATTTTTAAATAATTAATTTATAATTTTAAATACTTTTATTTGAAGAGGAAAGATTTTCCATGGCCGGGAATTTAAGGCAGATCGCAGAATCTCAGAACACCTGGGTTCCATTATTTGGCCGTCATTATTCTTTTCTCTTCTAATTAAACATATTTATTATGGTATCAAAAATTATTTAATTAGCTTAATACTATAACACAACAGCGTAACTATTTTTGATAAATAAAGACACAGTAATTATTATCAATAAATATATTACAATATACTTTTTTAATTTTCACAGAGTCACATGGAAGAACTACAACGAAAAACGTACAAACGAAAATTATTTAATAATCAAGGAGGTCGGCTTGTTGCGAGAAGCCCAGATTTAAAGACAGAAGTAGCTTGGAGAATTAGGTACCTGAATCAGAAGTGGGAGATGTTAGAGAACGTTGTGACGCCTAGGAAGAGGACGTATCCTGATTTACCTGACATTTGCCCAGGTATCTTTGATCATTCTCTAATATTTAATTGAAAGCATGTAGGCTGTTGTCTGTTTCCCTTAATTAATTTTATTTAGAGGAATTAGCGAATATTAAATTGCTAGGAGATCTTTTCATGCCATCAGGTTATTTAACCCATTTTTCCCCATACTTCCATTTCAATAAAAAGAAAAAGCAAATAATAATACTAAGGAAAAATCATTAAAAACTCTTTCTTTCCAGTGTTGTGTTGGTACAGATAAATTTAAATAAGCAAAACACTCCCAGCAGGCTGCAAGTTACTGGGTGTTCAGACCTATCCATGCCTGCACACTAGCTGCTAGTATCACATCTCTGGGCTCAGTTGTGCATTAGCAATGACAGATTAAAGTACATAAAGTATTATAAAGTATTATAGCATCGTGAAGAAAAGAAGAAGAAGAAAAGAATCATAGTGAAGAAAGGGCAGTTTTGCGATATAATTTTGTGCGTGGTTTAAGCATAGATCAATGATTAGAAGAAATGAAGATTGGATTGAATAATGATTTTGTACATTGTACGACTATATTTAGATGGTACAGAGAATTCGAAAGGGGCAATTTCACTCTGGAGGACGCTGAAAGAGAAGGAAGGCTGCGAACGTCTGTAACAGAGAAAAAAATTTCTGCTGTGAGGAAAATGCTTGATGAGGACCGTCGAGTGACATATCCACAGATTTAGGAGACATTATGCCTTCATGCACCAGCAATTCATTCAATTCTGAGAGACCATTTAAAGGTAAAAAAACTTTGTTGTCTTTGGGTGCCCCATAGTCTATTGGAAGAGCAAATGACTCATCGTGTGACTTGGTGCCAGAAGATGCTGAAACTATTTGATAAGGGACATTCTACATATGTGAACAGCATCGTGTGTTGGTGATGAAAAAGAATGAAGAAGGTGACGAAACTTGGGTATACGAGGTGTGGCTATTAAATAACGAGACTGACGCTGCTACAGAAGAAGTGCGCATGCGCCAAACGCCAGCAACCAACAGCTGTTATCGTGAAGCCTTCTCTTTCGAATGTAGTGCCTCTCGCTTCTGTAAACAAATCAGTACAGCCGTAGCCTTCGTTCGCATTAGAGTTGTTTTTTTGTTTCGCCGGAAAAATGTTAAGTGTAACAGTAGAGCAACGAATTGTTGTGAAATTTCATGTGAAACTTGGAAAAACCGCTACTGAAACTTATAATCTTTTGAAAGAAGTGTATGACAATGAATGTTTATCACGTGCACGTGTTTTTGAGTGGTTTAAGCGTTTTCAAGATGGCCGAGAAGACGTTCAAGATGATTCACGCCCGGGTCGCCCTTCCACGTCGAAAACGGATGACAATATCAAAAAAATCGGTAATCTGATTCGATCTGACCGTCGGTTAAGTATTCGTGCGATTGCTGAAACTGTACGAATTGATAAAGAATCCGTACGGCAAATATTACATAACAATTTTAACATGCAAAAAGTGTGTGCCAAAATGGTGCCTAAAATTCTCACATTTGAACAACAAGAAGCTCGCAAAAATGTTTATACTGACACTTTGACTGCCATTGAAAATGACCCAAACTTACTGGAAAGGATAATAACATGTGACGAATCGTGGTTAAGATGATAATAAGTAAAAATGTATGAAATAAAAATAAAATGTTTTACAGCGTCAGTCTCGTTATTTAATAGCCACACCTCGTACTATTATGGTGTGTCAACGAAAGGTCAAAATAAAGTTTGGGTATTTGACGATGTGGATACACCTGTAATTGTCAGAAAATCTCAATCTGTAAAACAAAATGATCGCTGTATTTTTCAGATTAAGCGGAATTGTAGAGCGTGTTGTTTCGGAGACACAGAAGACAGTCACTGCTCAGTGGTACACTGAGCAGTGCCTACCTAAAGTCTTAGAGTCTATGAAAAACCTGAGACCAAAGTCAAGAATGGACACCTGGTACCTCCACCATGACAGCGCCCCAGCTCACCGTGCCAGAGCCTGCACAGAGTATTTCTCCACTACTGGGCTGAAACTTCTTAAGCACCCTCCCCACAAGTGGAAGGAAAACGTTTTTCAAGTGACGTGGACCTTCTGAGGGCTTGGGACAACGAAAGTGCCTCAATCCCAGATGGCAGAGCTGGTTTAATGACTAATTTCGACGAATGGAGAAGTGTATTAAATGTGATGGAAATTACTTTAAGAAAATTAAATAAATAAAGCTGTATTGCAAAACTTTTGTAGTACCCTTTGTATATAAGATATGCTTCAGTTTAAATTGCTTAAAATATTAAAACAACAGTTATTTAAAAATTAAACCTGTTTTTTTATTTTTTTATTTGCCTTTTAATGAACTTGAAAAATAAAATGTACAAATGCCCTTTGTCATTTTAAAACTTCTTAATTTCTCCATTTTTTTAAAATTAAAAACTGTATATTAAGCAAATAAGTTAAGAAGTTATGGGTGGTCCATACAAATTTTATTAGTTTTGATCTGAATCACTTTTTCTCATTTAATTTTTGAGTTTTTTATCTCTTAATAATATTATTTCACTTTTTGAAAGTATTGTAAAATTTCATTGTGTTCAAAGCTGATTTTAATCTTTTATTTGGTAAAAGTATATTTATTTTTTAATTTTATTTATTGTTATAGACGTTGAGCAAGAACTGAGATGCCTTAGGAAGTGGATCAAGACCACCGAGAAAAGGCTGCCCCCGCTCAACTTTCATCATAAATGGACTAGTCAGGAGATTGAAGAGAAGACGAAGGAACATGAGGTTAGTGTATTTTTTTTTTAATATGTCGTCTATTATTATAGCCCTGTTAGCAGTTTATAGTTCTGTCTTCCACTAATATTCAACGCATAAGTTTTACATGAATTACTCATTTAATAGCTATGGTCTTCTCACTACTGAAATAATTGCAGCTATTTGGAATAATTGCTTTGCCATGGATATAAGTTTCTCATTCTTCCCATTTTCCGACATACACTCTTAATCAATTTTGTTTACATACTGATTTGAATAATTTTTTTCTCTCATGTTAGGATAAGATGTAGATGGGAGCTGACCTCTCCCTTATGCCTGACATGCCAGTTGTTATGTGTATTTTATTTATATTGCATGTGCTCATTGTAAGTGACAGGTGTGGACATAAAAAAATAAAAGTTTTTACACATAGTTCTATATTACGAGGGCGTATTGAAAAGTAAGGTCTCCAACGCCGCCGTTTCCGAACACGAGTTGCTAGGTGAGATTTGACAACAGCGCTTCACCCGCGGTTCCCCCACCACAGTGCAAATCCACACGCGTGACCTTGGGACGCTCAGTTGCCTTGTGGCAGTCATTTAAGATGGAGCTCCCGCTTCGCTTGCCCGCCAAGTGCGAACTGCGCTCAGTCATTCGTTTTTTGACTGGAGACGAAACTTGGGCACATCATTAAACCCCGGAAACCAAGGAACAGTCGAAACAATGGCGTCACCCGACCTCACCGAAGCCCAAGAAGTTCAAGACGGAGAAGTCAGCGGGAAAGGTTATGGCCACCGTTTTCTGGGACCGGAACGGGGTTCTGTTGGTTGATTTCATGCCAAAAGGAACAACAATCAACTCAGAAAGCTACTGTGAGACTCTCAAGAAACTTCGGCGAGCCATTCAAAACAAAAGAAGGGGTAGGCTCACCAAAGGAGTGTGTTTGCTTCATGACAATGCGCGTCCACATGTGTCACATCAAACGACCACCCTACTCGATAGATTCGGCTCTCAAGAAACACCTTGGGGGACAGAAATTCAAGTCAGATGAGGAAGTTCAAGAAGCAGTCGTCAGTTGGCTTCGTGACGCGGCGGGAGAGTGGTACGGCACCGGCATTAAAAAGCTGGTTAACAGAATGCAAAAAGTTATTGATCGTCAAGGCGAATATGTAGAAAAATAGGTAAATATTCAACCCTTCCAACGATGTAACCAAAGTTGTAAATAAATTAAATTTTCTATGAAAAAAAAATAGGAGACCTTACTTTTCAATACGCCCTCGTAATTAATCTTTTTTGTTTTTGGTATTGCTGATACTGAAAATTAAATTTCATATTACCTCTCATTGTTGTAGGTTAAATTTTGAATAATGGGTGTTATTATGAAAATGATTAATATTTTGCATAACTTGTACATTCCTTTATGAACTTGAATAATAATTAATATTTACTTGTAATATAAGTCATATATATATATATATATATATATATATATATATATATATATATATATATATATATATATATAATATATAATATATAATATAGTTTTCCTACAAAACCTGATTCATACTTACCAAATTTGTATAAGCTGCAATGTTTGTATTTTTTTAAATTTACTTAAGCCGTATTAGTACTGTAATAGCCCGGTAAACTTTCAAAATGGATTTCTTTTATCATTGTTTTTTATAAATCACTTTACTCCTCTTCTCGAACTCTCATATCCTCCATGGACTTATAGCCCTAAAGTTATTAGTTCAGCTTAACCCGAAAGTCATTTCTTCAGCTTAAAAATTTAAATATCTTCCCATAAAGAGTACGGATGGTCTGTCAAACTATGGTCAACATCATTAACTATAATCATTTAACTTCCCATATACTGAACCCAGTGGTAAACTCTTTTTTTCTGACACTTCAATAATTTAAACAGTGGACTTTCATGTAATCCTCTCTTGTTACTACCTGTATTTCCTGCTTGAGCAAATCCAGTACTTCGTCATTATACTTCTTCCTTGATATACCTATGTGAATTAATTCGGAATTTTTTTTTGATCCCACCAAACATTTAAATATTTTCTTAATGAACGAATGGGTGTATCGCCCTGACATTAAAGATAATATATTGAAATTTTATAATGTTGTGGCACCATAGGGTTATAAAGTACAATAATGGACCATTTTGATTTTCTATGAATTAATAGCAGTTCCTGTGTTACCCTACAGAAGGAAAAGCTGGGTCGCTAAAATATTAAAGAAAAAATTAAATTCTAACTGTGGAGAAGAGATTCCTAAGCAAAATAAATTGCTGAAATTAAAAATGACATATTAGAGCAGATTTAAATATTTCCAACTTGAACAAAAAGATTCAAAATTTTTGTCAACATTCGGTCACAGAAAACCACAGAGGATCCTGAAGTACTAGATGAATCACCAAAGATATATTGGCAGATCGTGGAAAAGATAAGAATGATTTTGTGAGTTCAGAACATGAAAAGCCTTACCCCAGAAAGAAAGATGAAAATTAATAAATCAAAATAATAGTGAAATGTGTAAGTGATTCATTTTATCAAATATTAGGTACCAAAAATGTTTGCACCAGATGTATTGCTTGACTTGTTAAACTATTGGATGGCAAAAAGTGCTTCACACATATCTGTGTCATGGGAGAATCAGTGCTCCTTCAAAATACTGCCGCACTTTGGTTCAGGTATTTCAACAATGGAAATATGAGCCTTGAAGATAAGCGCAGATCAGGTCACCCTTCGGACGTCGATGATCACGTTCTTCTTGAATATGTGATCCATGAACTGCACTCATGGTTTTCTTATGAATTCTTTATTCTTATGAATAATAAAACTTATTATTTTCTGGCCAGATTAGGATCTTCTAATGCAATAGTGGCTGGACATCTCAAACTCTTAGACATTTGGAGTTGAAGTTCAACCCACATGGCTTGACGGAGGCCCAAACCTAACATCGATTAGCTGGCAGATGAGTGATATCAAAATTTTGCTTCATCCGAAAGATGCCATTTTGAGGAAAAAAAATTCTTATGGAACAAAAAGTGGATATATTAAAAAAAAAAAACCCTTGCAGAATTCAGCTGCACTACTGGAGTTTTGCTTTTTGAGCTTATTCCTGATGGTCAGGCAGTGGACTTAAATCTTTTCTGTGAACAGCCATACATATTTTATGGAAGTGTAAAATAACCCGCTTAGGTAAACAGGAACCACTGAGCCATTTTGCAATACAGCAAAGTCCCTGCTCATCATTTTTGTTTAACCAAGGAAACATCATCGTGAATTAAAGTAGTAAAAGTTTCGTCTCATCATGCATAGTGCCCCAATATTGTACCAAGAGATAATGTTTTATTTAGATCAACGGCTCAATTTTTAAAAGGATGGATCTTTTTATGATTGGATAATTATGAGCACGCAAAAATTGAATTGGTTGTGAATAGCTGTTGCCTCATACCAACGTCAAATCCTTTGAGGATATACTGATACATAATGGTTTTCATAACAACCTATTAGAATGAAAATCCGGAAAATCTTTGTGATATAATTATATTCTTATCAATATGCAGTATTGGCTCACTGTTACCTTCCGTTCTAGTGCTAAACCTTTGCTGTGGTAAATTATATTACATTCTGGATTTTCTGCTATTTCACTATAATATCCTACATCTATTATCTCGTGATGTTTAGTCACCTGTCTGTTTTTAGGAAAAAGCAAACGCTTTTCCTGTTGTCGTATTACTAACAAAATTATACTTATTTGCTGATTACATGAATAAACTACAATTTTTGATGTGACAGTTAAAAATTAGTTAGCAAATAGATTAAATATCAGAGCAGATGATAAATTTGGTTCTGTTCATTCATTAATCCTTGTTTGTCTTTTTAATTTCTTAAATTTCAAATATTGACCTATGATATCACTTCTCACTCATCAATGTTGTTTAAAAAAATAAATAAGAACAAGTAGACAGAATCGTTCAATAAAAATATCTTTTTTCAATCTTAAAATCTTTCTAACTTTCAAAGAACTTTGTATTAATTGCATTACAAAAAAAAATCCCTACAACTTTCTTTTTCAAGAATTTTCTGTGGAAAGAAGACAAAAGTTTGTCAAAAAATGAGTTGTGAAAGCTTTTAAAAAAGTTATGTTTTTCGAGAGCGTATATTATTAACAGTTACAGAAAGTAAAATATAAAAGTAGAATTAAAAATATAGAGAATTTTATGAACCTTAATTTTGTGTACAATAGAAGATTCAAAAACTGGTCCCTACCGTCCCAAATGACTAAGTGTACAATGGCAGTGTTGACAGTAAATAGGATGGTCACTAAGCAATGTTGGCTCTGTTGTTAGCTCCTTGTAGCATCATAAAATTTTGTTACTTACTATGTTAATCACAAAGTCAGGCCCCAAAACAAGAAAATGTTAAGAAACTTTGTTTTGGATCCCCTGAAAAGTTGAACAGATCCATGAATTTTTTATCCATCACGTACGATCTGAAATGTTTATTTTACTTCTGAGAAGTGGCCTTATTTATTTTATTTCATTCCATTCTCCAGTAACCTTACCTAAAGATTCTTAGGACTCTTTAGTACTAAATAAATTTTTTCTTGCACTTCATCGTCAAATGAATTTTCTCTTTCACGTTCACATAGGGGATCAGATTTTAGATTTCCATTTTTAAATATAGTAAGGATAACATTTTGATGTTTGTATACAGTCAGGATAAAGAATGTGTATAATATAAATAGAATTATCTGGAAGAGGGCAATATTTAAAATGATAGATGTTTGAGGTTGGTGGCAATAGTTCTTATTTTATAATCCATTCAGAATGTTCTCCCTTAGCCTATCTTTTTGGCTGCTAAGTCATTGTTTCTCAATTAGTTATAAGTTTTGTTTTTTAATTAATCCATGTTACCAAAGGGCACACTTCCTTCCAATCGAA
This sequence comes from Aelia acuminata, assembly GCA_911387785.2. Classification (NCBI taxonomy): domain Eukaryota; kingdom Metazoa; phylum Arthropoda; class Insecta; order Hemiptera; family Pentatomidae; genus Aelia; species Aelia acuminata. Next base: position 85,958,488 of record OU426982.1, on the reverse strand, counting down.
ACCCCCTGCTAAGTAGTCAATGGGTATAATTGCAAGAAATTAAAAGTAAAATTGGAAGAATTCTTTCTGATTTGGATTATTTAGAAATTAAGAATGTTTAAGAAAGAAATACATTTTTCTATTGTTAAATTTTGACACAATTCTCAGTCCTTTTCAAATGTATTTTAAACGATATCAGAAAATCATACATTCTTAGTATGATGAATTATTAATAATCTTTTTTTTTTAATGTCCATTATGGCTTATTATTACAAAAATATATCTATTGTCTTGGCTATTTAATGAAGGATTTTTAAAAAATCTATTGTGGTATTTTTTACTCTATTATATTTCATATATCTGTTGGTTTTGTAAATATTTATGATTTTATCAAACTGGAGGCTTATTAGAAAAAGTGATTAACCATTTCTTAATTTTTTGTTGGAGTATGATTTTCCTGCCCCCCTTTAACAAGTTCACGGCGGCGTGTACCACCGGTGGCTCATGCTAGAATGCCGCCTCTGCCAAAACCATTAGATCTTTAACACTTTGACTGCAGAAAAATAATACCTGAGAATACGCTCTCGTTTCGACACAATTTTAATATTTAATTCTCTGACAGGAGAACAGTTACCCGATTTCAGGTGACATGGCAGCCAAAGTTTCAAGAAAGTAAAAATAATTTCTATATTGCTGAAAATTAAAATAAAGAAAATTTATCGTAAATTCATTTATTTCTATATTTATTTTTATTTATTTATATTCATATACTTATAAGCGTATAAACATTTATTTTTTAATAACAATTATAATTAATATCGTATTATAAACATAACTAGTAGGATAGTATTTTTACTTTCACTTACCTATATATGAAATATATAGTAAGTGGAAGTATTGCGATCGTGAAAAAATTCGACTTCCGGTTTTCAACGGAAATACACGTTTTGGGGTCCCCTGAGTCGAAATGACCAAGTCCCGCGAAATGGTCTGTGTGTGTGTGTGAACATACTAGCTCAAAAACTATAAACCGTGCGATCCTGAAATTGGGTATTTAATGTAGGTATATGCCCGCGATGTGGCAGCATAAATTTCATCAAAATTACTTAAAGGGAGGGGGTACTTTACTTAATAACTTTTTAGGTTTTTTTCGATTTTCTCAAAAACGGCTCTAACGATTTTGATTAAACTGAGTATTTCATCTATTTATATGCCCGAAATATGACTGTAAAAATTTCATCAAAATTGATTAACCGGAGGGGGGACTTTACTTAATAAATTTTGTAACATTTTCACGTGTTTTTTTAATTTACTCTAAATCGGCTTTAACGATTTTGATCAAACTTGGTATTTGATGTATGTATATGCCCGAGATATGACTGTTAAAATTTCATTAAAATTGATTAACCGGAGGGGGGACTTTACTTAATAAATTTTGTATCATTTTCACGGTTTTTTTTATTTACTCAAAAACGGCTTTAACGATTAACAAACATAAGATATGGATGTAGAAAAATGTGTGACTTTGGGAAATTATATTTAACAGAACACGTCAATTTCTTATCTAAGTAAGTTGGTAAGTGAAAGTTGTGTGTTGCGCGCACGCACCAGATTTTTTATTATTTATTTTATTATTTCTGGATTGCCAATACTGCATAATGCCCTGGAATAGCTCCCGCCTGATAGAGCGAAAAGCATTAAACAGTCCCGGCATGAACGTGTTAAAATCTTTCGCTATTGATTTAGTAAATATAATTTTTGTGACTATTTTCCTATATTATTAATATCTATAATGGAAAACTCAAGGCTTAAGCAATTTTTTTTTTTCGACTATTAACCTAATTAAACTTTATGATGACTGAAGATCACAAATCGTTTTTACACAATATCTGCCTTTATTTCTAGCCACCTCCTGCCCTTTCCTTGTGGCATTTTATGACATATTTAGAGTCATTTATATCACTCTTGTGCCCTTTGAACAAACAGCCCAATTATAAAGTTGTCTGCCTCAAGCCAAAAGCGAGAGCTGAGTAATTCGAGGCAATAAAGAAATAGCAAAAACTATTTAACTTTTGTGGATAATATTTGTGCTAAGATTTCACGGGGCCTCAGTTCCGCTTATCTAATCCCCTGAAAGGAGTTAATGGTCGGTTGCCCAACCAGCTCCCTTGGCCGTGTTGGTGCACTAACTCAGTTTATCAGGAGCTTTTGTAATATGTCGGAAATCGTTAGCGAGTCTTTGAGGATTAGACCTTGCCTATGATGATATCATTTTATCATTTCTAATCCTGAATTTTCCCCAGCGATGACGAGACTGTATCGAGTTTTAGATGTTTTCTACCGCTAACTAGCCATTCTTTAGTAAGTAAACTTGTCTCCTTATTCTTCTGATTTCTTTCATAAATAACAAAAGGTCTTATAAAACTAAAAAGGAATATTATTGGTTTTATAATTTTTAATAACAAGAAACAACGTAACAGTAGCGTCTGTTTCGTCCGAGACTTCTTCCATAAACTATATCTTAAGGTTTTTCTTTTCAGTATTTTGTAGAAACTAGATTAAATCCAATTGGAATGCTTGCGTTCTCTCATGGAACTCAGTAAGGCCCCAATTCAAAGGGTTTCTTTCTTCTTTTTTTTTTTTTACTTTCACTTACCTATATATGAAATATATAGTAAGTGGAAGTATTGCGATCGTGAAAAAATTCGACTTCCGGTTTTCAACGGAAATACACGTTTTGGGGTCCCCTGAGTCGAAATGACCAAGTCCCGCGAAATGGTCTGTGTGTGTGTGTGTCTGTGTGTGTGTGTGTATGTGAACAGACTAGCTCAAAAACTATAAACCGTGCGATCCTGAAATTGGGTATTTAGTGTAGGTATATGCCCGCGATGTGACAGCATAAATTTCATCAAAATTACTTAAAGGGAGGGGGTACTTTACTTAATAACTTTTTAGGTTTTTTTCGATTTTCTCAAAAACGGCTCTAACGATTTTGATTAAACTGAGTATTTCATCTATTTATATACCCGAGATATGACTGTAAAAATTTCATCAAAATTGATTAACCGGAGGGGGGACTTTACTTAATAAATTTTGTAACATTTTCACGTGTTTTTTTGATTTTCTCAAAAACGGCTCTAACGATTTTGATTAAACTTAGTATTTGATCTATTTATATGCCCGAGATATGTCTGTAAAAATTTCATCAAAATTGATCTACCGCAGGTGGCACTTTACTTAATAAATTTTGTATCATTTTTACGTGCTTTTTTTATTTACTCAAAAACGGCTTTCACGATTGTGACCAAACTGGGTACTTGATGTATGTATATGCCAAATATGTGATAGCCAACATTTCATAAAAATTGATCAACCGAAGGGGGGACTTTACTTAATAAATTTTTATCATTTTCACGGGGTTTTTTATTTACTAAAAAACGGCTTTAACGATTAGTAAAAATAAATATGAATGTAGAAAAATGTGTGACTTTGGGAAATGATATTTAACAAAACACGTCAATTTCTTATCTAAGTAAGTTGGTAAGTGAAAGTTGTGTGTTGCGCGCACGCACCAGATTTTTTTCCTATACTACGAAAATCTCTGGAGATTGACGTCGATCTTGAAATACTAAGTTCATTAAACAATATCCCATAAGACCTTTTTTGCAATTCAGCAAAGAAATAGATCTATTCTGTGGGTTTCGTTAAGAATTTTATCAAAACATTAAAGAATTATTTGTTATAATGCTAAATAAAATGTGTATATAAATCCATCTCCTTCAGACTTTTTAAATACATGAGTAAAACGATTTCAATGTTGGTGATCCGCTTGGAATCATTTGAATGTAATTACTAAGAAAACATAGCACCTAAATTTCAGTCGTCCAACAATGAATTGGATTCTCAGAAATTTAAAGGGCCTTCCTTCTATCCATCACAAAACCGCCCTAATTCTTTTAATCTTATGGAAAAATGAATAAGAAGTATTTTTTTTTTTTTATTAATATTATATTTACAACAACAGAGATATTAAAAAAATAATTTTTCTATTTCATTTTAGAAATCGGAAATGGTTGTGATTTAGTATTTTAAATATGCCTGGATTCTAACGCTATGTATCAATGATTCGAATCCTAAGGTAAGGTTAGTAGTTCATGTTCATGTTTGTCATGAAAACTATTTTTCATAATTACAATTTGTAATTTTTTTTTTCAAGGAAAATATGCTTCAGCACTGAAAATACTGAAAAGTATTTAATTCAGTAAATACTGAAAAGTATTTACGAAATCAATAAAAAAACTGAACTATTTACTTCGCCTATATTGCCATTTTTATGTGTTTATTTTTAGGCCCATGCGTGTTTGTTAAATATTCCATTCAATAATACTCCATTTTACTTTTTAACTATGGTCACAACTAATCAAATTCGAATGCTAAGTTATTACGGTATTAGGTAGGTGTTGGACGTAAATCATGAAAAATATTAATACATCAATTAATACTTTTTTTTTTCCCTTACTTTTAAGGAAAATATTCTTCAGCACCGATTCCTCACTGATCAATTATACAAATTTTAATCAGTTTTAAACTCTCACTTACAACTAAAACCTATACCAGTCTTCTTTCTTTTACAGTACAAATTGAAACTAGTTTTAAAGATTAAATATTTAACTGATTTCTTATCAACATCAAAAATTGAGTTTTTTCCAATGTTTTTTGTTGATCAAAATGTTTTTTTTAATTGTAAATCCAAATATACCGTCAGTACGGAATAAATTAGAAACATCGGAATGATGATTATTTCCGAATTCAAAAAGCAATAAAAATCTGAAATATTTACTTCGCCTATATAGCAACTATTTTTTCAGTTTTGTTTGTTCATTTTCACGCTTTTATTCGTGTATGTTATTACGATGTTAAACATTCTAGTCAATAATATCCCATTTCGCTTTTTAACTATGTTCACAACCTGGAAAAAAACATTCCGATTTGACTAGCAACAGGACATATGCTGCTTTCCACAGCCATATAGAGGGAGACAAACAAAAACTAATTGAAGGCGAAACAGAAGACATCTGTTGCTCTCCCCCCCTCACTCCACAAACACACAGATGGTTCTACACATCTTGTTTCTCATGCGCTGGTCAGGGAGATTCAATCTTGTACTTCAGATAGTTCTACTATTATCAACTTGATAGTTAAAATATATTATATTTTATATATTATATTTATGTAAAATATAAGTATTTATTTTGTTTATCCCTTCTCCCTCCATAACTCCACTTTGTTAGTTTAACGTAACTTTTAGATTCGGTTCATTTTCAGGACCAGCCTTCATTTGGCTATATTCCCCATTATCAATGTAGTTGTTGTGCGGTCCCATATATTTACCTTGAATGTTCTTTATAGCTATTTTCCAAAGCTTCGAACTCGAGCTGCTTGATGCAATTATTTAAAAAAAGGTTGTCGGGAGAATCGAAATTTTCGACTCGCGTAGGCAACAAGGAATAGTTTTCATGCATTGGCTGATGATAAATCCACTTTAGGGTGTCTAGGGTGTTGCTTGCGGGAAATGCGTGAATTATCCGGGAATTCTCAAATTTAAATCGAAAATGTGGCAATTTCATTCAACCATTTCCTTATCAAATTTTGAAATTAAATCAATAAAAATTACTGCCAACGGTTGATTCCGTTTTTTGATCTTGTTTAAGGATTGGATATCAAAGTAAGATTGTAACGTAGTATACTAGCCACTTACCATCAAGTTGAGATAGGTATCGATTGCCAAAACATCGTTGTATGCATAGAAAGAAAAAGAAATCGATGTCATGAAACATTTTTATACATTCCAATAATGTGTTTTTTCTAATAGATCAAAAAATGATTTAAAATTGAACAAACTTTTTTGGCATTTTTATTTATTTATTACAAATGAATAAAAATTCTTTCAGATTGCGTACTTCGAAAGAGATATAAAATATGGCTTTATGCATGCTTCAACTAATCTTTATTTCACTATTTTTCTAATGAGAAACACCTTCCTCAATCTTAATTTAAGGGTTTTCTCTTTCTTAGTTTTCTTTTTTTTTAAATAGAAACTAGAGTACCTAAAAAAATAGATATTTTCATATTTTCAATTTTTTTGTTAAAAATAATATTTTAAACTACAGTCAAGCATGATTTCTGTTATGCCCCCAATTGTTTTATTTTGATTTTAGTCATTTTAAAAAATAATTATAAAAGATACCATAATTTATATCATATGTGACGGCATTTTATTTATTTTTCAAGTATCACGTGTTTCCTTCCTATGCTGCTTCTTATCATCGCTGTTAATCTTCGTGGGAGGACTTTACGAGTTTGGAAATTTAATACGTGCCAACATCTTCGCACTTCATTAAATATTCATTGCATAAGAAAACGAAAATCGGCTAACGGTTTGTTGATATTAGAATAAAAGTGATCAACTTCTAGGTTTTTTGGTTTATACAACGTTGACGTTTTTTATTAGCAAGAAATATATTCAATATTAAAATTGAATATAATTTTTCCCTGTGTGTTATTGAACTGTCGATTAAGTTAATTATATTGAAGTGGGCCAAATATAAATCTAAAATATGGCAAATGTACTACTGAAGAGAACAATTAATCAGTTTTGTTCAAAAAGTCTCTGTAAACAATGCTCTCTCCGACGACGTTCAGAAGTTTTAAATTAAAAAAAAAATTGATCGAGGAAAAAAGATGTGAAAAAGTCCAGTTAGGGGGAAAACTTGACCTCAGACGTCGCTATTGACGTAGATATTCAATTTCGTTAGCCCAGGGCTTTGTGTTGCAACCATCACCGTGTTTCAGCAGGAATCAGTTTGTTTTTTTTTTTCGTTCTTATAATGTCTATCATTCTCTCCATAGTCCATGAAATATTTTGTGAAAGCGTTTATAATGTATATTCTAGCTAGCTGTTCCGGTGAATAATTTCGTTTAAAACGATATGACTTTTCTTTTTTATCTTCCATATAATGTATGTTCTTCATTAATACGTTTGATTTAAGGTCTATTCTGTTCATTATTAGGTTTGCTTGTCCAGTGGTTTCAGAATTGATTGTAAGTCTGTTTTGATCTGTTTTTTGAAACGTGTAAAGTTTTAGTTGTAGTAGCTAGTAGCTTTAGTAGTTTTAGTAGCCTTAGTCGTGCAAAAACGTTATACAATTATTGCGAAATTTCAGTTTTATTATATGTATTTATTTACAAAGAATATCCAGAATTTTGTTGCTATCATTTTAATAATTTACTTATAATTCTACAAAGATGAACTAGTTAAAGATAATTCGTATTGTATAGATATTTTTAACCAAACAAAATCCATTTAATGAGATTTTTATGATTGTCAATTGGATGACATGGACTCTAAGGTTCACATTTCTTCAGCTTCTATAGTAAGGCAACCGGCCCAAGTTCTCAATGTTTTTTCATCTGCCTTACTTTGAAAAACGTACAATATTAAATATGTTTCAATTACTTGTACGTCCTTTCTCGAAACAAATTTTGTTTTGTTTCGATATTGAACTAGATCAGAAATCGATAAGTCGCACTTCGAAATCAAAAACCTTTAGCCATTCATATCCAATAATAACCAAATCGAGCTTAGCTGCTGATTTCGGGTGTGGATATAAAATAAATTTTGATGATATTGCAATTTTTTTTTAATTGGTTAAATTTTAATGAAAATTTTTGTATTAACGACTGAATAACTGCGAAACATTTTTTTTGTCAATTTAATTATTTTTTAAAACATATTTTAATATATTGAAAATGATATAAAAATTTGTAAGTGTATAATATGATTTACGTCCAGAAATATTTTGGTACTTGCCGCCTACCCGACACGCATGCTAGAGTTTCGCCACCAATGTTGTATAGTATAGCACAGTATTAATAAAACAGCAATCAGTTTTAGCTATGTAATTACGTTTTTTTGTCTATGGAATTTGAAATATGTAGTGAAATAGCTTGTTTCTTGAGTTATTAAGTTATACAGAACTATCGGTTTTAAATGTTCGGAATTTTGGGTTTCCCCCGGTGTTGGGTAGTTGATCGAATCCATTATACCCAAGGTTCATCGGGAGGTTTTGACCTTGAATTAAAGAATCCTTGAGATTGGATTAATTATCGAAGCACGTCAGTCACAACAATTAGAAGTGATTTGGAATGGGAGGATGGCTTTAAAGAATAATTAAGGCCGAGCCATTATAATGATAACTGCCATGCCGCAGTTCATTGTCAGATATAATATTTGATTTCGTGTATTAGTGAGGTCTTTGGCATTATAGCTCCAGTTTTTATGGTCTCTATTAATATAGCTTAATTAGATTCATTTCTGGAAAGGATGCTTTGCGTATACCACTAAGAGTGCTTTGAGAAAGCAAAACAGGATTTCAATAAATATACGATCCTTGTTAAAAATTGTATGCAGAGTACATAGTAAACACCTTTATATAGTCAAATACCGCAGTGCATAAAAAGACTTTACTTTTTTTACTAGTAGGTAAAAACTTTGATAGATTTAATACATTATATTTGACAAATATTTACGAATTAAATGTTTCGAAGATTGGAAGCTACTATAGGAAGCTTGCATTTTATTCTCTCAATTCCAATGATGTTAGAGACAAATTTTAAATTATTTATTATATTATACTTTTATTTATAATTTTATCCATTTATGAGTTATGTTGTTAATTAAAGAAGGGATTAAAAAAAAAATCTATTGCTGTCATTCGAGATCGATATGGTAACATATTTTAACGTTTTTAAACAAGAACTTGCTTAAATTCATTTTATTAACTGAAATTAGAGACAATTTGCAATATTTACAATATACCAACAATTAGGCGATTGTACTAATAATTAGTGCAGAATCAATTTCTTTAAATTTTTTCTTACCAATATAAACGTTCAGTACCCGTAGATATTGTTTTTATGTTTTTTAACCTGAATGGTGAGGAAGTTATATATGCTTAAACACTGTTTTATATCATATTTTATTGGATTGAACATAAAAGTTGATAGCGTTACTAAATGCAGGACGGTCTTAATGATCCGAACGCGTAGATTGCAGAACCTGTTCGCACTATCAAAATGTCCGGATAGTCAAAGGTTAAATTTAATGTGATGTGAAAATTTGACAGAGTATCAAAAATATAATAATAATAATAATAATAATAATAATAATAATAATAGAATGCATTTATTAAATGAAAAATCACATCAAAATGTTATACAATGTTATACAATATGCATTTTACTCTTGGTCAAAGACCATCAGAGGAAGTCCAACAGCAGGCAGAACTGATCGACCGGGAGAACAAACAAATTTGGTTCATTCCGCACATTATAAAAACCAACAATATAAAAAAACAAGAAAATAAAAACAATTAATAATAATTAATTTTCAATAATATGTAATAATATCTTTATACTTATTATCTTAATCGCTGAATACTAGATAATCAACAATATATTGATATGGAAACAAACATAAATATATATACACACACATAGCCATATATATATAAATAAATAAATAATCAATTGAAAAGCATATTATAAAAAAAAAACAAAAAAAAAACACACAAAATATAAACAATAAGATTCCATCTAAGACATAAATCTCTCTCTATCTAATAAATAAATATCTATTTACATATTTGTTTAACCTCTATTGCTATCTTTTTTTTTTTCCCCTTTTTCCTTTTTTTTTCTTTTTCTTTCCTTTAACTTATTCATTATTTCCACTCCCTTCCTTTTCAACCGTTAAATTCTTTAGTTAATTGGTACCTATAATGGCACGCTTGTTTGGTATAGCCAACCAGAGCAGTCCAATGCTTCCCATTTAAATACTGTAAAACCTGTGATCTGCTTAATTTGTTTAGTCCAAACCAACTTACTCTGACCTCACTTAAGACCGGACAGATAGCCAAAAAATGCACTATATCCTCCCTCTCTTTCATGTTGCATAGAGTACAAAGTCCATTGGCTTGTTCTTTATATCTGTTATAATTCAGATATAATAGTTCCCCTCTTATTTTAAAAATGAGAAATAAATTATTCGACTCATATGTGTGATGCAAAGTTTTTCATTTATGTACAATGGGAGCATTTCTTTATTTGTTTCTTTGTATAAAACAGTTTTTAAGGAGGATTGGCAACGTGTTTTATGGTCTAGGATTAATTGTGACTCAACCGTTATTAAAAGTTTTTGAAATATTTCATTCCAATTATGTATATTATATTGGGTAAGTAAAGGAGTTATTTGATATTTTACCAGCAGAGAATTAATGTTATGGAACCAGAACACGTTTTTTATAAGTGATTCCTTAGCTAGTACGTATGTAAGCCTATTCTCGGAATTTATAACCTTTAAAATGAACTTAAGGTGTAATTTCAATGTATGGATGTAAAGTGGTTTGATATTAGTTTCTAAATACAATACGCAATTAGGTGAGTTAACTGGAAGTATCAACAATATATATATATTATTAGTTAAATATTTAAAAAATGCAAAAAAACAAAAATCATACAGTGTATGTTTTCTTTAATTTTTTTTAGCTAAAGAAAATTACTGAACTCGCAAATGCCTGAAAGTACCAGACTCGGCAGTCGACGTTTCATCAATTTGTTTATGTGTTAAACGATACCGTAAGGGTTAATTGGTTTTATCTTAGTTTCCCTGAAGGATTTTAATTTTTAAGCTTCTTGTTAATTTTAATTTTGTTTTATGTTTGAAACATTTTATCATTTAGGGAATCAGGGATCGAGGGAAATTTTTTCCGTTAGTTGTTAGCTTTAAGTGATCTTCCTTTGATCCTTTCGTCGCTGTTAAAAGGTTAACTATCCTTGCAGGCTGGAGCAAGGTTCTCTACTCAGCTCTCCCGATGTACCTGCAGCCGAAGAATGCCAACGTAAGAATCTCGCGAAAGTTTCGGCCATCTCCTTGCTATTTGTATCTCTTAGAGGCTGAGACCTCAGTGAGAGCTGGCAGACATTCTGTACTCCACCCTCCAACACACTTCTTCTCTCCAGCCTTATTGGCGGATCACAAATATCAAGTTACCTTTCTAAACAACTAAATCAAAATCTACTAATTATCGTTGGTTAATGTTTAATGACTTTCTATAAAAGAAGGTATTAAAATCAGACCACCCAGTTCTTTCGCCAGTTTTTAATCCAACACATTAAATTCTCAACAAGTAGAACGTTGCTTTTCAGATATAAGTTTTCTTATTTCTATTTATTTTATGTTTTACGATTAGTTTATGGAGGTATCCATTCACGTTTATCGACGTGATTTCTCTTTTGGCCATAATGGGTCTCAAGCTTACTGTAAAATCTAAATGTTCAATTATTGAATCATTAATCATGGGCCATTGAATCTCTTAATTCTGTTCGGAAATTTATTTATTCGAATATCCCATTCTTAGCTCTTAAACAATTTCTAATAATGATGCTTTACATCGTTGAATGAGTAAAGAATCTCCATAAACTATGATTTCTTCGATGTACTGCCTACAATGAAGTACATTAATAACTTTCAAAATGAAACTGAAAACTTAACTGTTAAATTAATAGTGGCGGACTTAGAAGAAGGATGGCTTAGTTTCCGTAATCTTAGGTAAAAAGGTTTATCTAAGGACCATGAGTGATTAATGAGTATTGGGATCGAATTGAAAGGAAAGCCATTACAATGCGTATAACAGAAGGGTAGATATCTGCTTATAATAAGTAATCTTAAGCTCATAAATGGATCATTTTATATAATCCAAGACTCACCTCCACATGAATTGCTCTGTTGCAATTTCGCAGAAGCATGCAATATAGAAATGTTGGTTGCATATCCGAATCTCTTCTTAATTCTTTTTGTATTTCAGCCTCATTTTATAATGTGATTTTCCTCTGTGTTGCCTGCATATCATTCGAAGTTGTTTACTCTATCTATTAGACCTTGATTGCTTTATATTAAGCTTAGCATTATGGGTTTTCGCCAATTTTTGTAAAAAAAAAAAAACACCTACACTAATCCTTTTAAAACAGATTTTTAACTTTTTTTTTTTTAATTGGAGGAATTCGGCGCAGCTCAATGTGTAGAAGATAAAACATAGCAAAACTATGTTGTACTGCAAGTGTTCGTGCCAGGACTACTCATGTCGATTTAATTTCAGTGATGTTAGGTAGGTGATCGGGTTTTATTTTTTATTACGGTTGTCTTCCACTTTCGAAGTATTCTTCAACCGAATTCTTCCTCTTTCTCTCTACCAACCAGTCCTTAGTCTTCCCTTCCGTCAAACCATGTCCGGACTAAATGTTCTAAGTATTCTACTTTCGACTTTGTTCCTGATCTTACCCTTTTCCTTCTTTCTTGCTCCCATTTCATTAATAGTTTCGGTTTTCGACTCAAAAATCATCTCTTTTTAATTAGTTATACCATTTTAGTTTTCTTTTATAAACAAATAAACATCTGAAATACCGTTGCTAAATTAGGATTAATATTTCTTCTCTTAACTCTTTTTCATAACTATCTTACAAGATTTTTTGGCAGTAAGGTTTTGTTTTAGAGTATTATCATCAGCTATTCAATTTCTTTTCCATATTGTTTTTGTGTTCTCTGATTTCCATTTCATACACCATTCGGACCAGAGATAGAAGCAAGGCCGCTTCCGACCTAGCCGGTGGGCGGACTGGTTACGCTATAGTTTTTCGAAAGATCTATAATCCCCCAAGAAAGAAGAAGAAATGTTGTACCGCTATTCCAGAGACACGAGACTGTCCAGAAGGATGTGAGTGATTGGTCGAGATGAGATAGAAGTCTGCTGGAAATGTCTCTTCACGATCGTTCTACTTGGTGTGGCCAAAGCGAGGGCACATCCTCTTTACCACCGTTGAAGTCTCCCCTCGCTTTCTTAGGTCGCTGGGGTTATTGTCAGTTCTTTTCTACTATTGGCTGTTAATGTGAGGTGTTTGTGTTTCCTTATATTTTTGTCCTGAATTATTAAAACGAGGGTTGGTTCTTTTTATAATAATATGTAAGGGATTTTCTCGCGTTTGATTTGAATCTTCCAGTATCAGGAATTCCTACTGCTTATGTTTTCGATTGAATATTGTTTCTCTACTTAATTTGTCTTCTATTTCAAGTATTATTTCCCTCCAATATAATATTTGTTTACATAATTTCCTTACAAATGGATTGATTTTTTTATTATTAAACACAGTTGGACGGCATTTATCAAAAGGAAACACATGTTTTGTATAAAACTGAAATAGAAGTTAACAGCCTTGGGAATTCTGGAACCTTTAAAAAACAGGTATTTTTTCTTCTTTTTTTTTGTCATGAATCGAATTTAATCAATTTATGTACGTTTTATCCGACTGAAAAGTATGCTGTATCAAACAGTTTATTTTAAAATAAACTTTAATTTAGTTAATTCTTTAATTTTAATTGTTTTCCAGTTTTTCATTTTGAGCAAATCAAAGTTAAAGTTTAAAATAATATTACGTGATTTATTAAAACTTACCACTGTCGTTAGATCCACTTGTCTCATTACTCACTACCACTCAACAATGTGGCATTTTTAATACCATGTTCTACTAACTCGAATTTTCTTAAAAATGTTTCTTAGACCCCTTCGTCTTTTACATTCCGCCCACTTATCAGTATAATTTTTTTTTAAATTATCATTTTGAATTTTGATAGGATTGTATTAGTGACCAATGATTAATAGAAATAAGTGAAAGGAATCCAAGGCAGCTTTAAAAACTGAACTGGAGGAACTTGGTGTAGGTGTTCGGTTAATTTCTTCCCACCTGGTTCGTGCGACTTCTACACGTTTGTCTTAATATATTCTCGTGTTATATATTCTCATGATTTCGAATACTTATCGAAGACTATGCCGTGAGCAAAAACATAATTTTAGTGGACACCCTCACAATAATCTTGGTTATCCTTGGAACTAAAACATTGTTTTGGAAACAGTAACTTTTTATTTATTAAATTGATTGCATCCTGTTGCAGTCTCAGAATCTATACATCTACATTTCTACAATTCGGTGGACGTTTCGGACCACTCTGTCCATATTCATCACCTACATGTACAGTGCATAATGTTTGTTATATATACTTATTGTTTATAATTGTTTGTATAAATTACTATGATAAAAATAATTATGCACTGTACATGTAGGTGATGAATATGGATACATTGGTCCGAAACGTCCGCCGAAACGACTGCAACAGGATGCATTAAATTAATTAACATTAAATATGAAGCAGTCTAACAATATAATATGCAATAATTTTTTTTTTTATGACGAACTTCTTCATTGCTGTTTATTATGGATTAAGCTCTCGGGATTCTAAAGCATTTCATCGAATAATGCACAAAACGTCACGTATTATCATATCATATCTTGGTAGAGCGTTTTCTGATATTTAGAATAGTATACAAATTAGAATTTGCTACACTGTAAATTAGTTATTGAGAAATATTAGTAAAATTCTTTGCCTGGCATCTGTACAATCATCCCACATATGCTTGCATTGTAAGTATTGAATAAATCAGGAAGTACTTGTTATCCTTGGAAATATAGAATAGCTCTCTTAGGGAAACTGATTCAGGAATAACGGCTTTTTAAAAGTGTATTAAGCTTTATCCGTATTAACCGAAAGGCTGCACATTGATTTTATAAAAGCAGTTATACATAACCCATTAATTTATACTTCAATCGGATCCTTTATGCATTTCACTGAAAATTCTTCAAACCTTTTCAAATGTAAGCCCTTCCTAGGTTCAGATATTAGTGTTGTGTTTTGGGTCGTTAATTATATTATGATAATATTATAAAAATAAAATGGTGCGAAATTCTGAAATATAGAAGAAAATTTGCAGGAATACTCAAGAAGATCGAGATAAGAAAAAAATGAACTAATATTTGAGTAGTAAGGCCAGTTCGTGCGGAAAGAAAAACTAATATAATATCTGTGGAATAATTATCTAATGTTGGTTTTGCTACCTTATTCATACTTATTTAATTTTAGTACACATTGGTGTTTGAGTGCTTTTGATAACAAATTTAGGAGTTGAAGAGCTATTTACCTAATGTATATGTAATCCAATTATAAAAAAATCACTTTGAATGGTCTGGTATTATGGACTACAAACATTCTTTCCGGAAGCATACGGATCTTTTGGAAGTCCATAAATTGTTATTGTAGCTTGATTCAATTTTATATTCTATTATATCAAGGTTTAATGGTACACACAATTCGAACGTTCGAACAATTATTTAATCTTGTGACAGTCACATATTGCGGCTTACAGAGAAAATCCTGATTGTTGTACCATCCGTGTAATTGTGTGAACCGTGTCAACAATAGGCGAAATACAGCGCGGCTGATGACGGCCTACGTGCACACCTTCAGAAGAGGTAAGGGGTTCGGCTCGGGACTACAGAGGTCAGGGACATCCTCAGAGACAATGGCCAATTTGTTCAAGGGGGATGTATGTACCCCTCAACTTCTAGGAGATGGCGGGCCACGTGTCTTGGCCTTCACTACAGGATCTAAGGATGAATAGGAGGTTATCCAACAGATTCCTGGGATGTACCTGTGAGTGTTTAGAGGTCGTTTGTTCGGCCACTGGATGGATAGTGAAACGAAAGAAGGATTCTTTACTCGAGCAGTGGCCTGGTCGACCATTTGGAGTGCGTGACGTTTAAAAAAAGAAAAAGAAAAAAAAAAAAGCAGTTGCAATACTAGTACTAAAATAATCGGTTGCAATGCGCGTAACCGAAAACTTTCCCTATCCATGCAGAAATCGATCTTACTTATTTATCGTTACTAATTTTTGTTAAAAGGCCTCAAAAATTAATCCTTATTCATTTATTACTCATAAATTTGATAACATTTATCGAATAATGTGTCCCCATGTTTACTCAATTTTGTCGATACTTCGGACTATAGGTGCGATAGTACCTAATATTTCAGTTCCGTACTATTTATCGTTTTTGAGCTACTCAGTTCTCCATTTCACAGGGCTTAGATGGAAGAAAAAAAACGTCACCGTTGTGGATTGAAGGGGTGTTGGAAACACGTAATCAATTTCTCCCTTATTTAAAACTTGTTGAGCATACTTTTTGAAGAACTCCGTTATGGGCGCGATGGAGGGAAAAAACATGGTCGTTGATTAAAGTAAAGCTGAGGCCTGGTGGTTTATTTCCTACTATAAAATGGAAAGAGCTTATTTGCCAAACGTCGATAGCTGCTTAGGAACTGAAAGTTAATATCTGCTTAAAATTCAAAAGCATGTTTATGCCGTAGAGAAACGATATTCGAACACCCACAAGCATGAGGCCATAGTATATATGCTCTTAGATATATTTGAGTCTAAACTCTTTAGTCGCTTGAGCACATTGTTTATTTCCTACTTTCACGTGTGTTTGTTTCCTCATGTTTATGCAGTACGTTGTTTATCTAAAATACTTAGAACTTCGCCTTTGTTTTATAATTTGATATCTAAAAACAAACGAAAGGATAGTGAATGCATTATAAATAAGAAAATTTATCGCTTATTTGTTTTTACAAATAGTAAAATAGTAAAAGTACATTATAAAAATGTGAGGTCAACAATGCTTGTGTTGTTGTGAGGTAAAGGCATTTTGTAGTAGTTGATATGGATTGATAACCATGATAAATCTTTAAAGCATAATCAGTCAGCTTAACGAACGTTTTAATCTAGAAAATGTTACAAATAACTTCATCTGATTTTCTGTGTTATTGGATGATTGGGTTCATTACAGTTTCAAAATCTGGTTTTATTATTGGAAATATGATAGGTACCTTGACTTAGTTGAGTGGATCCTTAGAATTCTTCATGAAAAATGGTGGAACTTGTTGTGATATTTTCTTATGTCCTTTCCGAAGATAGAAAAAAAAACCGTTTTGGTACGACCGCCTGTCTTCTCTTTAGGGCGCGTTTTGAAGGAAACAATGCTACGATCCTGCCGTTTTCCCTCCTTTCATTTTTTGTTAAATTTTCCTCCGATGAGGAAGCTGACCAAGCGGAAACTTAAGACCGTTGAATGGAAAAAGACTTTTAAAAATTTTTCCCGCTCCTTAGTACGAGGATCCGTTCGGGGATTCAAAAAAGCCCAAGGCAGAAGATGAAGAAGTGCGAAAGGAGTTTAGCAGATAGAGGAAGGATGTAGAAAGTTGTCAGGGTCCGCTTAGCCGAAGACAATGAAAGGGAAGCCTGGGTTGGATAGAGCATTGTTAATTTGTTACATGGCCCCAGATTGGGTAATTGAGTTCATTCATTATATCCCATAGGTCACGTTACGAAATGCTTTCCTATCGGATTAACATCCTCACAGAGGTCGAGTAAATTTTTATTAGTATGCAGCCAATGTTGTAATAGTTGCCTGTCGGGCGACTGTGAATCAGGGCTTCGAGTAGCTGCAATTCTCAAGATTTCTTGACGAGGATATTTTCAACTTGTGTCTCACACGACTTGCCATGCTGCTAACTTTATCATAACTCTAATGCGAAGAATCAACTTGACTCCTTTGATAGGGTGTTCCGGAAACTAATTAATTTAATCTGAACATGATTTGTAACAAGAATTATAATCTCGTAAATATTATTTTATTATTTTCATCATAATCTTAGCATACTCACGACTTTTTCACATTGTGTCTTTGTAGTTTTAATTTTACACGCTTTAACCAACTATCTAAGACCTTCCAATAAGCTTTCCACTCTTAATAGCAAACTATCTTCTGCCGATAGCGTTAATGGAACAACACTTGAATGTTTTGTTAAAATCTTGTAATTTACTAGTAATTATTGTATATTGTTATATTACATAATTATGTAATTATAGTAATAAATACTTTTGTAATTTTGTACTATTATAATTTTAAGGACTATCTTGATGCCACTCGTTGCACTTAAGTGCTTTGAGCAAACCAGCCACATGCATGGCAGACACTGTAGTCTGCATTTGGTTTCCAACAAGTCAAAGAAAAAATGAATGGCTGATCCGACTTGTTTGCAATTACAATGTTCATTTTGTAAATATTTTTTAATCTAAAACTGAAATATATAAATAAAAATAAAAACTGTATTAGTCTACTAAGTAAGAAGGTAAATGCATTCATTGATAAAAAATTTAACCTAATTCTATTATTTAAAATTTTAAATATTTTATCTTATATATTAAGTTGAAATGCTACCTCACGTCGCCAGGTACTGATACATCCTTTTCTTGCAAAAAAAAATAAATAGCGACAAGAATTAAGAATTTCCTCTCGGTTTTATGTTTTAATGGTTGTATGATTAGATCACCTAGATACTTTCTCGTCAGTATATAAAAGAAAAAAAATCAAATCTTTAAAATTTGAAGATCTAAATTTAATTTTTTTTTCTTCTAAAGTTTAGGTATTATTTAAAATGGAAATTTAGTGAACATCTCAGTGTATTTCCTCTACTTGTAAGAGGTCTTCCTCTGGTTATAACCTTCGGGTTTTGATTAGGTTTAGGGGAGAAAAATGATGTTCCGCTTTCCCTTTTGTAATTAATGCACCAGAAAAGGTTCATCCTGAACAGAAATTACTTTAATATTCCTTTAATATCAAACTCAGGAATTGTTATTTTTATAGTTTCAGTTACACATTATCAATTACTTTTAACACTGATTCCATTTGAAAGCATGATTTTTATGAAGCGGTCTCTCTTTTACAATTTTAACTTTACAAGATAGGACCGACCCTTAAAAAGGAAGTTACACTTCTTTCGTTTATAATAATAATTATAATACTAATAATTGGCGAATAATTAAGAGTAATATAGGTGAAGCGGATAGGGAGTGGGTGGAGGTTTTTAAGCTTTAAATAAGCAAGAACATTATATAAGTAATTCTTTTAATTAATTATTAAAATACTGCATATTGCTCTTCGAATTCGACTCGAAGCTTTAAACGTACAAGTCATTTCTACTACTTTCTTCGCTTGCCTTTCTATTATCTAGTCTTAAGGGTGTTTCTTGCACGAAAACAGGCTGTCCCGTAGCTTAAATTCTCTAAATGAGACTATGCTGAAGTTAGCTAAGATAAGTAAAAATAAAACTGGTCAACAACTTTCCACTCTTCTTTTCATTTGAATGGATTGTTATTAAATTGTTATCGCTGAATGGGATTATTCAATTTCAATTGTTTGGATAGTTCCTGTTAGCAAGGAATCTAGATTATCATATTATAGATAGTTTTAGGAGAGCACTGGACAACAGCAAAATGCCACATGGAAGTCGACCATCATTTAAAGAGATTTCCAGATTCTTCGTTTCTCTGCCTGAGCTCTTGCTTCAAAGATTTAGTCCGTAAGATCTGTTATCCCATAGCTAATGTTAAAAATAGCTGTGCCGTTTAAAACATTTTTCCACTCGGATAGATCACCATTTTTTTTTTTAAATTAAAGGCATCAATAAATTAAGTAGACTAAACCGTTAAACATTGCATAAAAATAACAAATACTTAGGTATATTACGACATTTTACTCAGAATAGTGGCTGTTCCTTATAAAGAAATTGAATAGAGAACCCGAATGTGAAATCCATTTTTTCCTATCACTTATTTTTCGCACTGAATTATAGTAAAGTGTGACTTTTATGCCATTTTCAATTGTGCTATTTATTTAGAAAATAAAGTTTGCTAATAATAATGATAAAAATAGAAGAATTTCATCGAACTAGTTTCTAGTCGTGTCCTTTTAGCGGATAACAATTTTTCCAGCGCCACAGCTATTTTAAACATTATTCATTAGATACGTACTATATCCTTGAAAACCCAATACAGTCAAAAAAGTGTCAATTATTAAGTTTAGGATATTCTATTCAGGCATGGAATTTTTCCTAAACAATTACTTTTCTCCTTAACTAAAAGTGGAGAAAAAAAAATCCCATTTACTGTATGCATAAGGACCTATCACTTTTAATCCAACTTATATTACCTGCTTGATTTTATAAGTTATGCACCTACCTTAATAATCGTGCCTACAGATCTTCTCAAAAAATGAGAACTTTACCCATGGCATTCTTTTTATCATGATTCTTATATTATGCTAGGTATCTCTCACTGACGGTTTCCCCTTGGCGTGTGCCTGCGTTACATCACTCTTTGGATAATTGCCAATCGCTCAATTCCGTTACAGCTGCATTTGATTTTCCACTAGGCTTATCTCCTCAGCTGACTTGCTGTTCTAATTGGCTCATAAGTATCTTGTTATCCCTTTTTCTGATAGTTTTGCTCGTTCGGTCGTCAAGATGTCCTTTTTTCCTCCAACACCCCCAAAAGAAAAAGAAAAAAAAAGTTGAAGAAATCGTCTCTTTTGTTTAATAGACAGCCCCCCCCCCCCCTCCAAACAAGAGGCTCATTTCACGGTTTATTTCCTTGGGCACTTTCCCTCTTTACCGAGTCTTATGCTTGTAGAAACGGCGTGCGCTCCTCTTCCCCATCTGGCTTCTAATTTATAGGTTCAATTAGAGGCTACATACTATCTTGTCTCCTGCATAGGTTCTTAGTTCTGTAATGGTACCTATTAATGAGCTATAAAATATCTCGATTTCCCTTCCTGTCAGCCTTTAGTAGTATGTTATTCTAATGTGAGCTGATGAGGTTGGTAAGAGAGATGGAATCGTAAATAAAGCAAACTAATATTTAAATTATAATTTGGCATCTCTCTAATATTTTTTCTTAAAATAAGTAATTTGGCTTTTAGAAACTTTTTCATTTTACATGCTTCAATTGATTTATGAATAATTACGTTACAATTACTGTTAGAAAAAATGAATTATTATTTTTTCATAAAAATAATTTATTATTCATCAAGATAAATATATTTGTGATCTTCGGTGGCATATCTTCCTGTGAATGTAAAATATCTTCGTTGATTTTAAAATTTGTCAGTTCTTAGAGTTTTTCCTCGATTCGGTATCGTGCGAGTCTTATCGTTCTCGCACCACGCAACATAGATAGAAAACAAAATAGATTTTTAGCTGAAACTAATAGGTTTTTTCTTGATAACGCTTGGTGTTGGTTATACTATTGGTTTTCCACTAAAATTTTTATTTTAAACCAATAATTATTGCCGACATGCGAGTGGATATATGGAAGGAACGAATAAGAGGATGGATCGGTAGGTTGGCTGTCACGTGTTGACGATTCTCCATGGCTTCCTCAGCCCTTTCTTTTTATTTTTCTTTCCTTGAGGTTCGTTGAGGTCCTTGCCTTTTAGCAACAGTTAGCCGGGGAAATTACCTCAGCATCAGGGAGCCGTAAAATTAATAATGATGAACCTCTCCTTAATTTTTTTTATACCTAATTTTATTACTTCATTTAAGTTGTAGTATACAGCTATCTTGGTTTTTTTAAAGGAATGGTAGGAATACTTTGCCTTACAGATTATAATTGATGTATGATAATTACTTCAGAAAGTAGTAAATTAAGTAAAGTCAGAAAGAATGAAGGAAAGATGATCCCCTAGAAAATATGAGAAACAAAAGATCCAAAATTAAATAAATTCACATTCATTTACTATGTATATTAATTACTATAAAAACAAATATTTTAGTTTTCAAATATCAATAAGTTTTATTTGAAAAATTAATTAAGGCTTACATATTTAGACATTGCCCCCTCCCTCTGGTCATAAGAATTTTACCAGTCTGCCCCCCCTAGTTGAAAATTTTCCATAAGGAAGGCCCCCCATATAGGTATCGGAAGTCCAAGGTTTTTAATGGGACTGCTTGTTCAGAAAGATTTATTTTTTCAATTATCATGCCAACTTCACATGATTATTTTAAAATGATTTCATACAATCTTCACGAGGTAAAGATCCTCGAAACTACCACATAATACACTATTCGTATTTCATTGTATTTTATTATATTTCATTTTTTATATCGGCTTATTATTTCATATTTATAAATATGTCAAAAGAGAAGTTTCAAACATTCGAGGATTTCAGCCACAAGTGTAAGGCTGTGTCAATTGTTGAGAATAGCTAGAAACGCATAACATCGCAATATGTATTAACTACATCTTAAGATGACAGGAAGGTCAAGACGATTGTATTCCAATTATCCAAACATTTTAATGATCTGAATAAATTATCTAAAGCAGTCTTCGGATTACTTTCTTGAGTCGTGATTCTGAAAAAGATAAATCAATTTATTCAAAAACTTCAATTATAAGATTAATATTAATTATTTTTACTCATGTGCATGTTATTAAACCCACATTTCCCTCTTTTTATTCCGATTGCTTGCCCATGAATTAAGACTCCTCGTTTCCTTTCTGAGGGTCATGTTTGATGTGAATTAACTTTCAATTCGGTTTGAAATAATACGATTTGTAAATGTTTTTCAAATGTTTAATTGTGTACATGTAACATGGCCGAAGATTCTTCCCATTATTTTCCTCTCAAAAGTAAGGTGTCCATTAGCGTCAATCTTTGTCAATGGCCATGCTGCACACATTTAAGAGAGAACTGTGCTTATTTGGTCTTCCTTTGGTCTTATTGGTATTAAACTTGCGTTTGAAGAGTTTAATCTACCCAAAGAACCTTCTATTTACTGCTGTTGCTGCTAACCTGCGATTACCATCATTTAGGAGGTTAAAGCTCCGACTTCGTACTTCATATCCCTATTAAATATTTGCATATTAGAATCCGTAATGTACATTACTAATAATATTTTTCATGTAACACAAAATCAATGTATCTTTAGGTTGTCTAAATAATAATGGAGTGAGGATCCTCCCTGTGTATTCTACTACGCAATATTGTCATTTTGATATAGATGGATTTTCGATATGGTATGATCGAAAGCTGTTTTTATCTGCCTTTTACAGCTTTTCATATTTACTTTTTATCTTATCGTGGATTGCATTAGAGCTGTGTTTGTTCGGGGGTGAAGTGTTTTTATCCGACTTAGAGTTAATAAAGTCCATATCCTGTAAAATTGACATTGCATGTTGATATGAAATACAACGCTGTTGCATTTAACGGGTCCTTTATCTTATAAGGGCGTATTCCTAGAATGGTTGGAGACTACTTGTATTCCGTTTACTTAAACATGTTACATTTCCCGTTAACCATTCTCTTAAATTAAATTCTTCGACTTCTTACACTCCTCTTTCGTTGTACGATCAGTGACAAGATCTCATACCACTGTCTTAACTAAGGATGGTGAAATTATTCTAACTAGCGTGCTTTGAAGGTGGATATAAATTATGTTTGTGCTGACATTCTGCTTTAGACATCTTCATTCCTGACTCTGCCTGTTCCCGCTATTCTTAGTAAAAAATTTTTCAGATTTTAGGGATTTTTGATCATATGCCTATCCATATTTGTTAAAAAGTCATCACTGTTGCCTTCCTTTACGTAGAGTTGCTTATTTGATTGTTATTTTTAAAAACTCCTTGAGTTTCTTACTTAAAGGATTACTGCCTACTTTAATTCTGTAGCTTAATTCCATCCCATCTGGCCCATTCCCTTGAACAAATGCAAAGAAGTACTTATGTTTTAAATTGTATTTACCAAGTTCAAAGTAAATTATGAGTATATTCCTTACTTGCTTCATGCTGGCATTTTGAGGAGTACCTATTCATTTGTGACTGTCCCTATCTGCCCACGCTAGTAGGAATATTTGTCTTAGCTAGAAAGGGCTTTAAGTTGTTTAGTTATTGTAAAATATGTAGTATTTTGATCTATTTTAGATTCTCTCGGCCCCCTCCTTGGTGCGATCCTAACCCCACCAACCACCCGGCATTGTGCGGGCCCAGGTCCCTTCATTGTTCTTCCATTGTCCTTTAACAATCGTAATTGACCGCTTATTATCCGCCTCAGATTGGCCTCTCATTGCCTCTCCATGGTCAGTTCGTAAAAAATTCCTTGTCCCTCATGTATAACCGAAGAGTATTTCATTTCAGCGATAACTAGTCATATCACTAATTCCTGTGCAAGGTGCTGGACTCCATTTTCCAAGCAAATGATTCAGTTATAAGTTTCTTTCAATCTAAGATTTTCATGAGGCTTGGGATATCTTCCTAGAACTTGCCCATCCTCCATAATTTGGATATTCCTAATTCGGTTATAGGATTAACCTAATGATTGAAGGTTAATCCTCACTTCATATCTTTCTTGAGTAAGAGTTTGACTAGAAACATAAATTCCTTATATTAATTTAATCATTTTCTTTGGTAACCGCCTTATTTTAATTTTATATTACTTTTATATATTTTATTTTTGAAAAAAAAAGATTGAGCTCAGCCGGGTCTGTGGCGCAGTAGTTAGCGTACCGCGCATGTCACCCGGAGACCCGGGTTCGACTCCCGGCTGAACCCAATCTTTTCTCTTCAAAAATAAAACATTTATAAATTCCTTATAAAATAATGAACCTTAGACAAAGGCGTCCGCAGGATTTCAACTGGGGGGGGGGCAGGCTGGTAAAATTCTTATGACCGTATTCTAATTAACCTTATAGTAATAAACAAATAATTATAGTAAATAAATACGAATTTATTTAATTTTTAGTTTTCGTTTCTCATCTATACTGGAGGGGGGCAGCTGCCCTAACCTCCACCTCCCCCCTGCGGATGTCCAGGAACACAGATCCTTGTTTTTTTGTTATTGTTATTGTTGCAGTATTATCAGGTTTTTCCTAACTTATGATTTTTTTAAGATGCTTTGGATTCTGATGCTGTTGATTTAGTAATAATTATTACGAAAGTAGTTTTTATTTCCGCAATGCAACTTTTAGTGTTCATGTTTTCATATGAGTATTACTGCTTTCTGGACCTTCTTATGATCCAGGCCTCTTTACACGAACCATAGACAAACAACATGGAACGAACTTTTGGAATCAATGGGCAGGAAATGGATGGGGGTGCGGGCAAAATAAGGAGTACTAATATGTGAGATTTACCGGTTTATTGTTTATGGACACTCAACTTCGGAGGTCATTCGTGGGACTGTGATAGTTACATATTTTATTGTAGCCGATGTTTCGACCCAAATTTTAGGTCATCCTGATGATCACAAAACTTAACCGGGTGTAAACGGGTCTATTAGGTCGATTATGATCGCCCCTTGCGAAGGAACTGTTAGTTCCAAGCTTCGTTCCTTAAAACGTAACCGTGTTAACAGACCTTTAGACTCATGGTGTCCTATATCAACTTTATTTTTAACATTAATATTCATAATACGATGTCTGCAGCATTTCATTGAATGGTAGCTGGTTTCTTGTATTGTTTCTGATATGTGGGTTTTCATATATGTAATCAGTATAGCGTTTTAAGTATCTTTGTAAACTTCTGAGCATTGTTCATTGCCCATTGCTGTTCGTTTCTACAAGTATCAGCTGTTGTACTAGAAAAAAACACATACAAATTGGAAAGGGACATAAATATTTTCTTTTCGACAAGTTAAAAACTTAAATGTAGTTTATTAAATTATTAGATAATCATAAAATGAGCAATTTTCAAAAATGATGTTCCTTGCGTTTTAACAATGCATAATTAGAGGTTTTAAAGTTGAAAAACACGATATTGTTGCTTAATTTCCCGTTACGTTAGATTGCCATACTGAAATCCCTTTAACTTAATTCGGGGGTTTCACCGAGATGACCAAAGAACTTTGATTACATTCAAAATCGTTGTATAATGAAGAATTAATATCGATTTCTTAGACATTATACAACGAATCTATGACTGTGCTATTAGTTTAATGAAATATTCCCTTAAGAAAATAACGACTGGGATAAGTGGAGAACGAACATTAGGATTAAGAGGGAGACTAAAGGTAGTAGTTTTGTTACATTATGGAGGGATGCGTTAGTTGTTTTAGTACTACTAGTAATGATAGAGGAGGAACTACAGTACTTCCTTAACCTACTAAAAACTAAACGTGCAATCACCATAGGATCCTTAAGTAAATAGCAGACTGTTTCATTCAGATCGGTTGGGTCACGTTCTTTAGTGTCGTGAACTTTCCACATTTATGTAATACGGTCCTATCCTATTCGGCAATGGGGTAGGGAACGCCACATACTTGTGGCTGAGCTATTCTGAACCGTATCGTCTAAGAGTACTGTCGAGGCAGCCTCCAAAGATGGAGTTTCTCTGCACGGATGGCAAAAATTATTTCAAATTGGATCAGCTTTACTTTTACAACTAAAAAGAGGTGGGGATGCAATTATTATCACTAGGCTATTTATAATCATTAATACTAAGGATAAGAAATCAGCAGCAAATGTCCAAACTGAACGTAATATAATATCAAATGTAGTACCTCAGCTTATTTATTTCTTTATTTAACGTCATTTTATGCTATAAGGGCTAACCAGGCGATGGAGTCTAGGAGTCCGTAATTATTATAATAGTATTATTTTTATCCAGTATCCAGGTATTTTGGTACAGGAATCTTTAAAGAGTACCTGACATTGCACAGGCTCGGTACTTTCATTTTACGCCTTCTCCGAATAGCGGAATGGACCCCTTAAAAAAATCTAGGGCACTATGAAAAAGTATTAGGTACCTCTTTATTTTTCCGATCTCTGGGACCTAATAAGAAAAATTCTAAGATTTAATAACATTATAATTTTTGAAATGCAGTTAAAAATAAATGAAAATGAGTGGATAGTGAGTAGCAAAAGAGTCTAATACGACTTAAAATCACATTCTTTAACCAATTGTAAAATTTCTGTTACAGAAAATAAAACTTTAAATAAAAAATCATGAGTTGTCTTTTGATTTCAAGCCTGATAACAGACAAGAATATGAGTCAAAGCGTTGAAATATATTAAATAGTTAACAATATTTGACGTTTTATTTTTTGACCGTCTTAAAGACCAGACTAAAAAAACGAATTTCGTTAGCCTCATTTTTTATTTTATTATATATTTGGTCTTAAGCCTTGGCGCGCTGACAAAGAACTGTCGAAAAATTGTATATTTTTTTTTACTATGAGTCAGCCGTATGAGACATTTCAGAAAATAGATAATACTTGGTCTTTTGCTAGGAATAAATTTCTCCACAATTCCCTGGACCAAATCAGTATTTTGCTGTCACGTATTGACGACCGTTGAGGTCTGGCGGTTGGAAAAAGAAAAGATTCAATTTATCCTCACCACTATTAGTCATAGCTGCTTCTTATGTTCTAAGGGCTATCAAAAACAGTAATAAAGCATTGCTATTTTCAATTACAAACCCATAAGTATTATCATGTTGTACATTAATTAAATTCTTGTTGTAGTTTAATTGCTCTTCTTCGTAATGTTGAAGAAATTTCAAATGATGAAGAAACCTTCACGACCCTAATTACTTCATAAGAAGAGACCATAACCTATAGGGGTATACCCAAGGTTCCGTTACTTATCCCGGTACGTCATTTCACGGGCGACGAGAGAGAGAGACAAGCTGAAAAGATTGCTGATGAGGGATTGCTCAGCGAATCCATTGATAACTGCCGTATAGTCGGGGCCTTACCGGCGAAACGCTTTCTAAATTAAACAAAACCCAGCGTCACAAAAAACAAACCGTCGCTGAGGGAACAAAACCCCTCCGCCAACGCCGGCTGCCTTGTCGTGTCGTGCTCATGAATACCGTCCCGAAAGAGTTTTCACTTTTTACAAATTCAGATTCCGAATAGGGTTTATACTAATTGTCGATTCAATAACCTGGATTGAGAATATCATCTATAATAATTGAAAAAACATTATATTTATTAAGGTATACATTTAAATATTAACGCTTTTTATAGCAGAAATCTGTACCATAAAAGCAATCCGCGGAAGAAACTCTTGGCCACGAAAATGGACTACAGGGGACTAAGATTGTTAGAATTCTCCCATGATCCAAAAAATGTAGAAGGAAAGATCAGAGAAATACGAGGGAAAAGGGCTGTAAATAGGTAAAACAATTTGGTTGGCGGAATGTCCTGTGGCAACGAATGATTGAGAACCCGAAGAGAGCAATTCAAACCCCGTAGGCAGAGGACATTTAATAATACTCGGCATCAATCCCCCACCCTCTCCCCTGGCCCGGGAAACCCCGTACAGCCTAACAGGCGAGGTAGCGGAGGAACAAAAAAAAATATAAAACATTTTGTATTTCCTTCATTAATGATAATTAGAAAAAAATTGAGCCTAATATTTATGTACTGATAGAAATCTAAAACCTATATCTGAAAGAAGGCTGGCAAGAGAAGTACTCTCATGGAAAAAGATAGGGAAGATCGACGAAACTGGGGGGAAACTGGTATTATTATGTGGATTAATCATCGAGAGGACATGTTCTACGAGAGGGATGGAATAGAAAAGTCTGATAGCGCTGTCAGATCAGGACTTGTGGAAGGGGCTTATGTGGAAAATCCTATAAAAAAATAATATTTATACTATCGGCCATCATTGTTGTGTTTTGTAGTAATGGTTACCTTCTTCCGCTTTGGACGCATTGACAAACTAATCGACTATTTTCTCTTTTATAACTATTTATTAGTTTTCTCTTGTCAAAATAATGATAATCAAATACAGCATATTTTTATAATTGAAGCGAAGAAATGCAGTAGGGTCTAAGTGCCATAAGAAATAAAACTAAGTTTTTTTTTGCAAAATTCTTATATGTGCCAAAGCCATTTTTCAAAAATGGGTAGAAGTAATGTTTTGTTGTTAAAAAGGAGTTCATTGAACGTATGAAATATGGCATGGGTGTAAGCACTGAACGTATTTCACCCTAGAGGGTATAAGTCACGTAATTTCTGTAAAACTTTCCTAAGGCACTTATATCCTTATGCATTTCCACGCTTCAATTACCTTTAATTAAATTGAATTGATTATTTATCTGACAATTATATTTAGTTTATATTTGGCGGACTTGGAAAATATATTATGCCGACTTAGCGGAGTCTGGTTATCCGTTCTTTCGCTTCAAGGTTTTTTTAAATATATATGTATCGAAATTTACAATTGTATCATTAATATAAATACAAAAAATATACAATGTTTTGTATATAAGAATATCACATGTATACATTTTTGTAGAAATTACCTGTTGTTTTAGCACTCAAATGTTAAATCAAACAACAAACTATAAATTGGATATATTTTAATGTACAGTTGTAAATTTCAATAAATTTAGTATAACAAAAAAACTTCTTAACTTCCATTCAAAACAAGCCCATTTAAACTTCTCTCCAATTATTTTTTTTTTATTTTTTTATTTTTTTTATTTATTTTTTTTTTTTTATGACAATATAAATAGAGGTACTGCAAAGGACTTTAAGTTAAAACGTTTTAAGTTTTTGGAACGAAGGTTTGAATCAAACGTTTTTTCGCTTTTTGACTCTCAGGGATCATTGTAATGGACCCCCTATTGACCAATATTGGCATATTAACCTGTTTGCAGGATTATGGTTTTTTATCAATTTCTTGTCTTTTTTATCACTACTATACAAAATTCTGTAGTTCACTTATTATTACGTATTATTATCATTGAGCTACAACACATTTCTACCATGATTGATAAAAAATCGTAAACCGGTATATTTGATACCTTATAATGACCCCTGACAGTCAAAAAGCGAAGATGTTTGCTTAAAAAACTTAACTATGTATGCAAGGCCTTGAAGGTAGTTTATCAGTTGATAAAACGTTGTCTTGGAGTGGTTATAATTATTTTATGCATGTTATCAAAAGTTTACATTCTCGTGATCTGAACCATAATGCAATAAGGAAAATGTGAACAGAACTCAGAAGAGCTTTTCCTCTTTTCACATTGCTTTTTCTGTTATGTATTGATCTATGATGCAAGATGTATCACGCGTATTGAAATGTTTATTACCATCATAAATCATCTTTGTTCGTACAAGATATTGCAAGAGATTAATAGCTTTTACAATGAGACGTAGAAAGTTCCTATAGTTATTTTTAATTTGCTGGTTTTTTTTTTTTTTTTTTTTTTTTTTTTTTTTTTTTTTTTTTTTTTTTTTTTTTCTTTTTATCTTGCTAGTTTCATCCTAAACTCGAGATTTTTCTTTTATACAATTCTGGAACTTACACAAAGCTCTCCTCCTAAACGTGATGCTCGGTACCTCTGCCGGGGCATGAGGTAATTAAGTTCCCGGAGGGCTGAGGATGTGTGGATAGAGGGCGATGACGGATAGAGCACAGGGAGGAGAAAGTTCTCCCTTAGAAAGGCAGGCTACCAAGCTAATGCTCGTACCTTCCCCTAATGCCTCCGTAATCACTTCACCGTTTGTTATCCTCGCCCCAGGTAATTTATAACGCATCAAACATCTTCGAGTCTACTTATGTCCTCTTAGAACGATTTATGTTGCTCTTCGTTAATCTTCTCGGGCAGCCTACTTGCGACGTGTCGGGCAAGTCTTCAAGAGTCGCAAATTGTGGAGGACTTCTTTCACAAAATATGGAGCATTTTCTTTTAAGATCTGGACACTTACAATTGGCTTAGAAAAAAAAGTATTGAAGATTTGAGAAGAAAGTTATCCATAGCTTAGATATTAAGTGTAGCAATTAATGAAGAAGGAGAAGAATGAATAAAGAACTGCTCGCAGTAACTATTATTATATATTAATTAGTAGCTATTATTATATATTAATAGTTAGTCCATATCTTGCAATATGAAGGCTAAGATGGCTGGTACGCTAATTTGAAGCGAGCTATCAGGAAGCATCTCGTGCAATAAAAGCCTCAACAGTTATCAAGATACCTCTTTGTACCTTTGATGGTACCTTACCCTAAGAAATATATCGATACCCCCAATATCTCGTAGATCTAAAACCAACAGACAAAGTCTATGGCCATTCGTTTCCAATTATCTAGTGAGCAGAGTTGAGATTGAAAAGGTTTATGAACCGTTTTATGAAATTTATCCATGGTGTCCCGAGACACTCTCACGTTCCGAGTGTTTTCTTTCCACGCAAAGTTTTCTTTTTTCTCACTTCCGAAAGCAATAACTCCTTGGCTCCTTCCTATTCCTCTCCTTAAAGAGAAAAAAATCCACATATATTCTATCTTTCCTGTCAATGTAAGAATCATTATTTAATTAGGTTTGCTCATATTTTTATGTATTACTCCTATATTATTGTTTTTATTTAATTTGTGTATTTTTAACTATATTTTCGATTCAATTATTTATAATAACATTTAAATTAACAATCCACGATTCTATGTCGTACAGCCAAAAAAATACTGCATAAATACTATTATTATAATTTTTACTTAGTGGTCTGAATATCCCAGGATAAACTAAAAGTTTTCGTTTCATTTCTTATTTCAGACGTTTAAGATGTATAATTGAATTATTAAAAGAGCAATACATTTATTTCGGTATAGGGTGTAAAATTGTAATTATGAAAAAAAGTACTTTGTAGTTTTTATCACATTTCAAGTACAAGAAAAACTCATAATATTTATCTACCTAGCAAATAGTAACAATTTTTGGATAGGTCTTCATTTGTTTTTCACCGCTTTAAGGTCTGGCCACACATGTCCGCACAGGATCCGCACCGTAGCAATAATATAGGTTATGTTCAGAATATTTTTAATTTAACTTACATATTACCTTTAGTTATGCCTAAAGTGGCCTGTGTCTGACATGTGTGGCCTGAAATTTAGGCATAACTAAAGGTAATATGTAAGTTAAATTAAAAATATTCTGAACATAACCTGTATTATTGCTACGGTGCGGATCCGGTGCGGACATGTGTGGCCAGACCCTTATTCGTTATAATTTGTCGAATATTTTTTCTTGTGCTTGAGGTTTTATTTTTCTCTGTCCTCTCGGGAAGTTTTTTTTTTTTAGTTATTTTTTCTGATTCTCTTTCTGTTGTTCAATTTCTTTCCCTTTAAAAGCCATTGAGGACATTGTATGTGCTAACAATGCGACTATTCAATTGGTGAAATTCCTTTTCTCTAGTTTTGGAACCTATTTTTTTAGGTGGTTGCTAAAAACAATATGTTCAAATAAACAACAAAACAATAAAAATAACGAAGATAAACATTACAGTGTATACTTGAAAGTTGCATGTTATCTTTACTACTCCGTTTTTAAAATAAAATATTTCGATTCTCATTGAACTTAGCCTAAATCATTAATGGACAATATAACCATCATTTACCCCTTGCTGGACAATAGCCTATCGTTTTCTGAAATTTTAGTGTTTAAGACTTTCACATTACTTTTATTTTTTAATACAACCTTCTTTATTATTATTCTGTGACTAATCTAGGTTCAGAATAAGTACTTTTTTCTGATCTTTGGATTTTCTTTTTTTATTAATCAAAATCTTAGTTTTCATAAACTTTATTTTAATATAAATAAAATGTTATGTTACATGCTATTTGCAACTCTCTAATTTATTGTTAATCATATGTAAAAAATTAAAATATTTTTTTTTCTTTTTCAGGTAAGCGATTCATACTTATTCTTGAATACGGGTTACGGGTAAGGCCAGTTAGAGTTATTAAATTTAATTTTGATGATATATTTTCATTATTATTTTTTTTTAAGCCTTTCTTGTTTGTTCTAATAATAATTGCATACCCATTAATCTCTGCTTGTAACTTTTTTATATATTTTTTTTTTGCTTCAAGACGCCAAATCCTATTTTGCCAAAGTGAAATTATATGAGACATTAGTAAACGAAAATTTTATTGGAATAATGAAAATCTATTGTAAACATAAATCTTTATTGAAAAACTAAGAATAAATGATAAAATCAAAGGAAATTTTGAGATTATAAGTAAATAAATATAATTAAATGAGCTTGTAACTTTATTGCATTGCTTGATACGTATAATTGCTTATTTATCTTATAATACCAATTCACTTAAACATAAAATTAAAATAATACCAAACTTTAAAAGTCTACTACTTTAACTTTATGGAAATACTTGGATTCACAGTGTGATTAGGTTATAATAAAATTATAGTTTTTATTTATTTAATTTTTTTTTTACCACATCCTTGCTGCCTAGGATCTTGCCTGCATTTTGTATGAATAGCTAGTCCTGACCATTTATTTCAGGACATCACTAAAGGTTATCTGCATTTATCTATATGCTGAATTTTCATTTTATCCATATTTTTTATTATAGTTGTACTATCTAGAGTTCGATATATAGATGGTAGCTTCTTATTTATTTTTTCATGTATTGAAATGTTATTTTTGTAAAACATTATTTATCTCTAAAATAATGCTTTTTTTTTTTTTCCATTTGAGCTTTCATATTATTCTTTGTCGGTAGAGATATTCATTCGAAAGTGGGCCCTAGAAGATGCCTGTAGAAAGTAATAATTGAAATTTTTTTTTCTTACCACTAGCCCCGTCTTAACTGGTCATTAGCGAAGAACGAGGCCCGCACAATGGATGGCATTTCCACCTCTACCTTTCTATGCTTCACGTTTGTTTACCTTAGCCACTTTCCCAAATGTTTATCAATACGAAATCAGTTCTGTCATAGAATACTAATGAACTTAGAAGATATATTGAGAAATTATATTCAGGCCGTGAGGCCCACAGTTGATGAGCTTTGATGAATGGTTTAAAATAGAGATCTTCCCTAAAAGAAAATCTATGTTTAATAACTTTGATGTCGCAAGCGTAAATTAATGGAGTAGTAGGACCTAGGGATGTTTTCTCTGTTAAACTGGAAACTAATTCTCTGGGCTAATAAAATTACTAAAATCTAGTTTTGTAATTATGCTACCTTTCAAGCTGTTAAGTTAACCCCGTTCAAGGTAAGCGTTATGTTATTGAGTGTTAGGAGTTCCAAAATTATTCTGCACTGAATCTGATTTTTTCCTCGGATATATTGAAAATAAGCCATATTACATCCATATCCGGTCATATGCGTTTCTTGAGGTCCGTTTCGAGTAACGTAATCACTAATTGTCGATTTCTGTGGTCACTGATTTAACATATTTTTGAAGATACCAAAACTGATGTTTCTGTTATGTAAAAAATTGCTAGAACGTTCGAAAACGGCATTGAGAATGTTCGAGTCTGTTCGTAGGCCTAAAAAATTGAGCAAGCGACGAGCGTGGATTCTAATTTAAACTGTGGTGCAGGTCTTAAACTAGACAGTGAATAATACAGTTACTCTTGAGTCACTGTTCTATTACGTTATATTTTTACTTGTTCTCATTGTTTGGTGGACATTCTTGTGCTGTAATTTTACGAAAATAAAATGGCCGAAACCCATAATGGTGTTGCAATATGTTGCTAAAGTTTCGCTTGTTAATTATATTTGATTGATTATCAATATAATTATCATTGATTAACATTGACAAACAATTATAAAAACATATTTAAATTATTATAGGGAGTTTAAGATGTAGTATAGCATGTATAGTATGACATCTTCTATTTGAAATAATGAACACATCATTTCTCGGTATTTAAATCAGTAACAAGTGTAGAGATATTCGTTTTACCCGAATTTGCTTAAGATTTTAAACAAAAAATTTAAACTAGTTATTAGATAAAAACCATAGATATTTGATGATTAACAATTGATGTTTTAATTAAGTATACAAAATAATAAAAATTATCACAGAAATAACGGGTTCGCTATTAATTACCCGTTGTTAGTAACTGCGGTAATCTCGCAACTGAAATGACCCCGTTCGATTTGGATGTTTCGAATGTCGGTTCACTGTTCAAATGGGGAATACTTGCAGTAACTTATCATATTTTTTTAGACACTGGACATTTGAAAAGTTATATAAATCAGTTTACTATTTAATCGATCAACAGATAAAATTTTAAAAAAATATTTCTACGCTTTTTATCTATTGGCTGGGACCTACAGCGGTGTGTTGAAATCACCCCCTGTCCCGCTCCTCGGCTTCGTGCCTTGCAATTACTATTCAGGAAACGCCAGTAATCTTACGTTCCAAAAAAAATTCTATTAAGTAAACGGGGATAGGGGAACCCTTAAAACTAACAGACTGCGTGACTGCCTTCTAGGAAGGCACGGTCCCTTGAAAGGTGTAGTTAAGCTGAGGCGAAATTCCGCCAAAAAAAAAAAGGTTGGTGATTTTGGCCTTCGCTGGCTGGGGCTCTTGGTACGTACTTTCTATCCCCGATTTGATTACCGATTACCGAAGATCCAGTTTATGTAACGTCTCGTATCTGATATATAATGATTTTTTATTTATTTATTTTTTTCCATCTCAGGTGTGATATTCATGTTTATTAAAGTGTAACATTACATCACTACATAACATTACACAAAACAAACCATTGAAAAAGATAGGTGATGCTTTGAATTAAAAAGAATATTTTCGGATGTATGTATCCGGTGTATGTAGGTGGCTAACTAACCTTATACTAATAAAATAATTATTTAAAATAATTAAATATGCATATACATGTAAAAGTTAGTTTGTGAGGGAGGGGGGGTTCAATACTTTTAAATTTTTAAAAGAAATTGTGCCTTATATAGTTATTACATGGTTTTGTTGGTGTTTTTTTAATGTGGCCAAAAACTCGAATTATGTTCTTCAACTATGATATAATTTAACTAACATATTTGGAAAAATCTAAAAGAAATAACACCATCTAAAATTTATTACATGGATGTTATTGAGCTCCGTATATCTGGTTATTGTTATGTTGTGTGTTTTACCTTTGTTCTGATATTTGTCTGCTGATTTAACGTAAATATCAGCTGTTCATATCCATCCTTCTGTTCTTTCTTTCAGTATGATATACTTCTAAGTCATCTGAAGATTTCTATTAAGTTCATATTCTTTAGACTTTATCATGTCTACATTAATGTTGTTAATTTTTTTTTTTTTAACTAACACCTGAATTTGCGACCCCTTTATGATTGCTTTTACTTAAGATACTGAATGTACTTTACTTATGTACTGGTTAATGATCCAACCAGTTTTAATAAAAATAATATTAATGTCATAATGAAGGTAAAAATAAAAAATGAGCTTTTTCTATTAATTAAAGTTGTTTCTGAGTTATAGTTTTCTGCTATATGGAGCTATTTATGATTATTATCTAGTAATTACTTATTTTATACTATTAATTATCTAAGCCGCCCTTGTCTTGGTCTCCTTTTCTTTCTAATCTGGGAATATAAAAAGATATATATATTTTTTTTAACAATATGTTGAAGAATGACACAACAGTGTTTATAAATATTTATAGGGAAATAAGCCCGTTCGATTCTGTTCGGTGACGGCCTCACATAACAGACTCAGCGGCTTGCCATGGATTAGAAGAGGTTGGTTACCCGTAGATAACCCTTCCCGATTAGCCCTCGTGGCATAAATCGGACGTTAAAAAAAAATAAAAAAAACATTTATGGGGAAATATCGTTGCGTTTTTGAGGTAATTTCAGGGGGTTTTAATTAATTTTATGAGCTTCTTAAGGGATGTTGAAACCACTGAAACATACGAATACAAAATTTAAAGTGTTAGAAAACGTACGAATAACATGAAGTTTAAGGCTCGTGATAATTCAAGGATTAACTCATGTCACCTTCTGCCCTTATTGTATTAATGTTGACTAACAGACACTCCACGCTAACAGTTTGACCTGGAAAGCCGCCCAGCAAAAGATTTCCCGGTGACTAGGCCGGTGATGCCGAGGAAAACTTTACCGGCTCCTAGCTTTTCACTCTATCTCCATTGTCTACACTTTCACCCCTCCATCTGCCGAAATGGAAAGCGCCTTTTTCTTAGCTCGAACCTTAGGAACCTAGTCCTCTTTTTTCGTTTTTCTTCAACGGCAAAACCTCATCTCGGAATGAAAGCGAAGCTCCTTAAAACTGCCGGTTCTAGATTTTGAGAAGAGAAATCAGGAGCATTTTCCCCACTTCCTTCTGTTGTTTTTTTTTATCCAGGTGTCTAAATAGTTATAATAGTTGTGTTCATGTTCTTTTTCATCTCCTGGGATTGTAATCTCTCATCCGTGTTATTGTAGAGTTTGCAGAATGTGCAGTAGAAACCCGATGGGGTTTTATTACTCCATTCCCTTTTTCTTAGAAACTAGGTCTAACAGCCATTTAGTTCGTGTGTCTAGCTTTAAAAATATATTACCTATAACCAATTGTAAATTAAAAATATTATTAGTAAACCGTAAAATGTCACTCCCATTTATATATATTTCTTTTTCCCTCAACGCATGGTGATTTCTGTAATAAACTCAATTCGTAATGTCTGTTAAATCCAAACAATAAAATAATCTTTTAGTTTGTTTGCACATAAATTTGGAGGCTTTTAATACTTTGTAGATGGAATCTTGATGAATAAATTAAAGCACAGACTCATTGTCCACCCTGTTAAATGGTAAATAAACTAAAAAAAATTTATGATTTAATATTATTATTTATAAAAAAAGATTATTTATTTATTTACCACCGAAATTTCCTCTTTTCCCGGTCTTGGCCGAACTTTTCTCTTTTAATTAAATTATTTCAAAATAATAAATGACTAATTTTCAACAAAAAATTAATAATAATAATAATAATAATATTAATGAGTTCGTTGAGTATTTGAGGCTCTAAAATAAGCATGCCTCCGCGCCCTTTTATTAAGTTCGATAGTGGTGTACGGTGAGTTAGTTTTGTTTATTAGATAGTGTAAATGTCTCTTAAAGTTCGTTTTTTGCCTGCGCTATATAAAGTTTTTATTTTGTTTTTTCAAATTTCTTTATTTTTTTCCCTCTGTATGTATTTTCTCCTCTATATGTATATCACTCGTCCAGTAAAAGACTAGTGTACTAAAAAGAAAAGCGATTTAAAAAAAAAAAAAAAATCCTTATTTTATATCCGTTTGCCTGCTTTATCCGATTGTTACAATTGGTCAGTTTTTTGTTTTCTATAATACATTTGAATCATAAGGCCATATTTGGGGATCATTTTTATTGATATACACAATATTATATTATCGATAAAGTCTATTTAAAAAAAGTTTAACTATTACTAGGTTGCTTTTTAATTTCCATAACTGAATAAATGAATAAAATACCCACAAATTGATGTCTACTCGATAAACCTCTAACCACTAACCGCTATCCAACCCTTGCTCCCACTGGTAACGCAATCCTCCCAACTTCGTGTCGGTCTACTCCTCGGAAATTTACCAATTGACAGGCATTAATTGGTTTCTTGGGATTTACTACTTGTTATTCTTGGGAGTATATTAAAACTTAGTACATTATTATATATTATATGGTAAATTTAGGAGTTTAGGGAAGCTTTCTCTATAAGTTTTATTTTTTTTTATAGAATATTCCCCAACTATTTAATGATGATAATAATGATTAAATATGTTGCAAAAAAGACGTTCTATTCTGCGATTATTTCCGAAGGTACAATATATACCCTTAAGCTTCTACCTTTATGAGCTTTCTCGACTTGAATACTATTTGAATACCAAAGCCTTTATTATTATTTTTTTGTTTACATTCTTATATTTTGAATTCTCGTTAACTTCAAACTGCTTCCACAATTTCCTCCGCTACCCCTTTTTGGGGAATCATTTCTTAGAGAGGCTGTGTATCTTCAGACCGTGTTAATCTTTAACATAAAATGATTTATCGAGGTGGCCGAGATACTATAGATGTACCCCCTCCTCCAGGGTCTGAAGGAAGATTTGGTTAGTCTAGTGTCGACCGACCTTGCTGACACCGTTTCGGCGAGACATACCTGATGTCCATCACGTACTCATCACCCCGAGCGGAGGAAAATCTTCTCCGGAAAACTTTTCCACCAACAGCCTCCTTCTTTTGCGACGATTATTGGAGAACAGTGCACGTATGTTGTCCCATTTTTATAAGTACTTGAAGGAACAAAGGAAATGTTCTTTGTGGTTAAGTCTCAAACTTGTCCGTTGCAGGAACTTGTGGATAGCCCATAATTTCTGTCTTTGCAGCTTAAAAAGCTTCATTTTTTATTATACCAATACGTTTAGTCAACCAATACGTTGTTGATTAATCACAGTGCGCATCATAGTTTCTGGAATTTCGTAAATTTCATTCTAATTTATATTCACATTTCGAAAAATCTCTTCTGATATCCTCTTATCCATTTAAAAAAAAATTCCTCGGAAACTCTCTGCTTGATGAACGGAAGGGTTTACTTTTGCGTAGTAACAGTATTAACTCAATTATTAATATAATTACAAAATTATTATTTGAAATATACAAATTTACGCTTACTGTAATGTAGTAGAATACGACTGGTTGTGTGTGATAAGTTGAGCAATAGTCGGCTCATTTATATAGTATTTCCAAAATTTTCATTAGTTAAAATGTAAACATTGTTAATTATAAAGGTTTAATGAAATAGGTATTAACCGTACTTATTTACGTAAAATTTTGCTATTAACTTTTATTAGCCTTTCAGGGGATGTCAATTATCGTAAAACAAAATTTCATAGTTGCTTTTAATTTCTTAAAGCTATTTGTAATGTTTTATTCATTATATTTTGTATATAACCATAGAAACCAATGTGCGTTAATGACCACAGTGTTTTAAGCCCTTAAGCAACAAAAAAACAAAACAAAAGTATATCTTGTAAAATTCTATCGTCAAATAACATGAAACTATATATATTTTTCTCTTTATTTTATTTTTAATATACTATTAATACTTTAAGGTTTAACAAACCCCACCATATATTTTAAAATTAATTGCAATACATTGTTTGTTATTACCTAAGAAATTATTGCTACTGCAGTGAAGTTTTTTTTCTCACA
Organism: Aelia acuminata; assembly: GCA_911387785.2. Classification (NCBI taxonomy): domain Eukaryota; kingdom Metazoa; phylum Arthropoda; class Insecta; order Hemiptera; family Pentatomidae; genus Aelia; species Aelia acuminata. The sequence continues at coordinate 85,918,668 of OU426982.1, read as the reverse complement.
AAATAATTTTTCGGTTATTATGTTTTGTTTTAAAAAAAATAATTAATTGTAAAAAATATTGTTACTCCTAATTTTAAGTATCCCTATTATTTTTCCGGTTATCGTAATCTTATATAAAAAGTATCTCTTGATTCTCATTCGTACATACACCTTTAACTGTACTGTTCAATAGCGTATATAGTTTCTTAATAAAAATAACTTTGAAGTTGATTTATGAAATGTTATATGATGTTTAATATCAAAATGTTTATTTGTGAAAATCCAGACGAATCCGTGGCTACAGAGTCCCATAGGTAAGTGGAGGCTTCCCATAAGTAAGACCTACCCTGTGTAGGTAAATAACTTTCACGACCATACCTTGTAATCAAATAAAAAAATGTCATAGTGGAAACAAGGTTTTATGTGTTTCTCATTCTGGTAGCACTTACGTCATTTCAGATGTAAATCTCAAAGGGTGGTAAGAGTTGTTTGATTCGCGCACCGCTCCAGATTTCTTTTACTTTTTGGAACCTGTTTAAAAATTTTTTAGCTAGAGTTTATCGTTTTACAATGTTTTTCTATCTCCTATCTTAGTTAAAGATATTTGATATATTTGAAAAATATTCAGAATTTTAACGATTGGGTAAATGAAGACATTATGGAGACTCGTTGCTTCTTAGGATCTTGGAGTTGTTTTGCCTTAGCGGTTGGTCTGTTTCTTGACAAATGTTCAGTCAACTGGAGCTGTCCCGAATCTGGTTTCGCAAGACTTCTTTCTGTTAGCTTTTTCATCACAGTTTCCTAAACGTCTGCTTTTCGCTGTGTCATTTTGCTGCTGTGTTCATATCGTTTAGAGTTAAAACTATTGGCACGAAGGATTTCGTTGCTTTTTCGTGGATTGCACTGCAAAGCTTGGGGAGTTCCAAAATATATTTCAAAAATATTGGTCTTTAATTTGACTGTTTTTTATTATACATTTGTGTAATATCTTTTGTCTTATAATGTCATTTTAATAATTAAAAAATTGTAATTTATTAAAAAAAAAAAATTGGTTATCTTCCGTTTATGTTGTATTTATCTTCAGAAATTGAGGCAAGAAAAAAGGAACAATAATAATATGCTGGTTAATATCTTAATCAGGATTATTTTTTTAATGTATTAGATTGTAAAATTTATCTTTAGATATATCAGTGATCAGAAGAATTGAGGAATGTTAACTGCTGAAAATATTTTTTTGAATTTTTTATAAATCTTGATCTAAATAATATAGTTATTGGAATGGGGAAAACATAAAAAAAAAAAAAAAAAAAAAAAATAATATAGTTACTATAGTAAATTTGTGTTAATAAAAGTTTTTATTCCATATAATTAAAAAAATCCATAAACATGTTTTTTGATGACTACATTTAAACCATGTCTTAATTTTATTTGAATCGATTTTAAATAATGCTTATAGGCGCGTTATTAGGATTATTTTAACTACATTCTAATTCTAATACATTATGATTATTTTAACTACATTATGATTATTTTAATTACATAAATATTTTAAAATATCTAAATAATTTTCCTTTTGATTAGTGTTTGTTTGTGGTTGCTTTCTGTTTTAGCTATTTATTAATAAGTGGTGATCCATCCAGTTGGTGACCCAAAGGGCTTAAGTTAATTATTTATTTATTTTGTTGTTCTTACATGTTTTCTGTAACAATGAATTCTTATCTAATTATATACATGGCGATACTTTCAGTATAAAAATAAATAAAATGTGTATTTATAAAAATCCTTGAGCTACCTAAAGGTTCTCCATAACATTCAGTATGGATGTCGAAGTGCGTTTAAATATACCTAACATTACATATATTTGTTTCATTGACTGTTCTACCATAAATGTTAAGTAAGATTTATTCATAGTTTCAAACTGTTGGTGGTATGATTTTATTTTTAATAGGATGACATCGTGTCTATCATTAAAAATAACATAATTTTATATTTTTTTTAATATTATATATTTTTAATATGCCAATCTTCTTGGTAAAAATGAAACTATAAGTTATGATAGAGCTTTGTTACTATCTGTTGATCTGGTTTTTAAGATATTTTACATAATTCAGTATTGAAAATATAATTTATGAAATTGTGCAAATCGAGGCACTGCTGTTATGACATAGAGCAGATGTCGCCATTGTTTCTTTAGTTGAAGTCCAATCAATAGCTTTATCCAGCTGTGTCGTGTGCCGGTGATAACAGCATTAAATTGTTTTGTATGGTTTCCTTCTTACGTAGCAAATGGTGATTTTTCTTGCCTCTCCTTGCATAAGAACCTTAATTTGGGGTAAGTCATCCCTGCATTTGAAATTCATAGTATTATATTCGCTTGTTTGAGTTTAATGTTCCCCTACATTTACCATTTTATCATTCCCTGACCAAGCTTCAACAATCTATCTTGATCGATATTTTTTGTATTAACGTTTTGAGCTTGTATTTAATTTGTTATAGTTTTTAGTTTTAGTATCTGGATCAATTGGAAGGTTCTTTAATGGAACAAAATTTAATGTTACTACACAATGTTATGTACATTAGGAAAAAAAAAACCTTCCATCGTAACCTTAATACAGAGTTTTAACACTACAGGTGTAAAGTAATTAATTAATTTTAAAATTGTTTGAAGTTTTTTTTAAGTGCAAGTGTTTTTCTCATGTCCATCCTCAAATATTTTGATTCAACGTCTAATTACGGGATGACAATCAAATATCCTGTATAGTCGCTACAAACACATGTATAGAAACATACGGCTCTAAATTCAAAAACCTAAAATTAATTTTATAATAAAATGGTTTTACAAATGAATTAATCCTCAAATACATTATAAAACAAGAATAACTATTATAACAAAAAAAAATTATAATAACAATAATAAAAAAAGGTACTCTTGCAGTTCCTCTTGAAGTTCAATTAAGGTTTAGGCATCTCCTAGTCTCTTCATAAAAATTGCATGATACAGACAAGAATAAATATAAGTAGGTTGTATGTATCTGGTTTTTTCAGTCTTGAAGAAGACCTGTGTATTGTTAAATCGAAACGTTGGCTACAATTTTATCTTACATTCCGATATTTTGATCGTCACCTCTGACCAATTTGTTTCTTATATAAATTTAGCTATTAATTAATAAATAATTTCCATATTAAATCTAGTGAGGCCTAAACCCCTTTTTGGACTCGTTACATGCCCCAAAATATAATTTAAGAGTAGTATATATAAATTTTAATTGTAATTTCTAATAGAGGTGAGAGATAGTCAACTGTAATTCCTTACGATAGGTTGAATGATTGTCAGCATTTTCAGTTAAAACTTAATTTTTAAAAGCCAATTTTTCGATCCAACTTTTGGATCTTCATCAGGGCTTCTGAGTCAAGAGCAATACAAAGACTCTTTGTTTAACGTCCCTTTATACTACTAAGGCTAATCGGACGATGCTACAGTGGTAGTCCTAAATTTTGCCTACCCAGGTATAATTAGGATAGGGATCTTTTACGAGTACCCGATCGTACAGGCTCGGGACCTCCATTTTAGGTCCTATCCGAGGGACGGCATAGCCAAGGATTTTTTCCTCTCGTTAAAAAAAATCCTAGGACTACTTCGGGACGCGAACCCGCGACCTTTAATATTGTAGGTTGCCATGGTAACCACTACACCACAGGTGACCCCAAAGACTCTTTGTTATTTACAAAGACCAGAGTCTTTGTATTACTCTGGACTCAAAGCCCTGATGAAGATCCACAAGTTGGATCAAAACTTTGGCTTTTAAAAATTAAAAAAATTTTAACTGAAAATTCTGACTATCATCATCCTGACAAAACCACACCTATCTTAATTTCTAATAAATTTGCAAGGTACTGAAAAGTATAATTTAAGCTAAGGAACTCTCTTAGTCCGAAAATTGAAACTTCTTTTTTCGTTATTCCATAATTTATGAGTTAATGGGCACGTCGGGTTCCTCGAACGACCGATTCAATTATACATAATAGTTCCCTGTCGATCACAGTTGCTTTATTTACCATGACAACTGAAATTATCTAAAATCTGAGTTATAAAAAATCAGAAAGAGTTTGAGTGGTTTGAATTAATAATAATATTTAAAAATAAAATAATACGACGTTTTTGGTACATACCATTTTTTTTTTTTTTTAATTTAACTGTTTATCTATTTTTATCTCGTGAATTTTGAATTTTTAAGGCTCAAATATAAATTTCCATTATAGAAGAAAAATGAAAAACAAATATTGCTTGGTTCAGGGCTTGCTGAGTCCAGAGTAATACAGAAACTCGCTTTCTCAGTCTCTGTATTACTATGGACTCAACAACAATCCCCTAATGAAGATCCGCATGTAGGGATCGAAACGTTGGCTTTTCAAATTTTTGATGTATGATAAAAATATATTTTCATCAGAGAATACAAAAATAATGTGACTTCCTTACTCGTTTCAGACTTGTTTTCGCTAGTTATTCCTCCAGTTATTAATGATATAATGCTTAAGTTCTCACAATTCCTGTTCTCCCTAGGCCATGTATCATCAACGTCCGTAGTCCGGTACTCAAACGACTCCTCGTTAACACTTCCTCACTTAGCCTAAAGGAAATGCAAGTCCTCTCGACTGGTAACAGTGAAATTTCCGAGTTGTATATCTTTTCCTCCTACATCCTGTTAAATAAGTCCCAAGATAAAGGTCTCGCATTAATGATAAAGGGAATTATGAGAGAAAGTATCAATACAATATATGTAAATGTTTATTTTCTATACTTTATGCCGTCAGCGTCTATGGATTGTTAATTGCTAAAGAATAATGAAGTATTGATTAACCGTGCTTAACTATGTGATTATTTAGTACCTTTTCTCTGCTGACTTAATAACTTGTTTCAGGTACTGTTTGTTGTACTTTAGACTTTAGACTTTTTTTTTAAAATTACTTAAAGTGACTTAGCAATTTATCAGTATAATTTTTATTATTTGATTATAAAATAAATTTTTATTAACTGTACCAAAATATTTTCTTTTGTTTGTTTTTTAAGTTTAACAAGGCCTATGGTTTAATTTAAAATTTGTTGAAGTCATTATATAACCGTAACATTTTTGTTTTATAATTTTGCGTTTGTAAATTTTTTTTCAAACCCACATTGGTTTTACGATATTAGTGAATTGTCGATTTATTAATTATTTTTTGCAAATATGTTTGACTTAACTCAAGTATTATCCATTGCATTAATCTTTTTTTATAAGAAAGAACCTAATAATACTTAGAAATAGAAGTAATTAATTTTTACTAATAGAAAATACCGTTCATTTAATACAGTAATCGAATTATTACAGTAAAAATTAAAAAAAAAATATTAATACTCCAAATAAGCAATTAAGATATCACTAAGCAATTAAGGCATCAAGGTATCCCCATTTATTTCTTTTACATGTTACTTAAATCTTTACTCCTAGGTTTACAATTTAAATATAATACAACTATTACTTTTTCATTTTGTTTAATTCACTTGTTTTTATTGAATTAGCACCTACATTAAAATCAACTACCTCTTATATCATAATAAGTTGATTAATTCTTAAATAGTCGACCCATATCGGTCCTTCTATCAAAACTTACACCATTGTACAAAACGGGGTTATTTTTTTGTTTGCCTGTTGCTGTTCACAAGCTCCTGCTGAGAAAAAGAAGCTGAGACAAATAATGGGGGCAATTTTCTTGACACCCTAACGACTCCATAAGTGATCCTGTCTCCCCTAAATCCACGTCGGGTTAGTGTCATATCTTCCCCTCTAGTTTCGAGTTGAGAAGTCATTCGGGCACTTTAGCAAATGATGTGCCATTTCCCAAAATACCTTAGAGAAAGTATACTTTGGGTTGATTAATGCCAGGCAATTTGGATTGTCGGATTTTTGCTGGCTTACAAGCTACTGGGTTCCACCGATCTTGTTAGGAGCCAGAAAAAATAATCTTTTGGGGAAAGTGTTTCATTCGATTATGAAACATTTTTTTTGATATGTTGGATGTAGCCATGCATCTAAAATATTAATCATTAATATATCGGAGAGGCATTTTGTAATCCGAATTGCCCATGTTAGGGGTTAGCGGCTCGAAAGTGAAAAAATAATTTACTGTAAATAACAAATATAAATCTTTTGGTTGGAAGCAAACAGTATCTAGGAAAACATATATTTTAAGATATGTAACACTTTCCGCTGGGTTTTTTAGCTTCTGTCTTTGGTGAAGTATAAACTATTCTTGGGATTTATTTCGGATAAGCCCACATGATAGTAGTGATAAATTTATATCAGTACTCCGGAAATAAATTTTTTTTTTTATTTAATTCAATTTTACACTATGGATTTGATCACCATTTTTAACTTAATTAGACATCTTAATGAACGTTTCTCACATCGCTATTGTCGTGGAGAAGAATACTGTTATGTATATCTCCAAGAATAATACTTTTGGGAAATCGAGTTTAATGATTTTTTGTTGCTCGCCCGCCCATTGCAATCCTAATAATTTTCTTTTAATTTTTCTCTGCGTTATGACTTCGAATTATTTCTATAAAATCAACGCCCAAATTAAAGCTCTTCGAGCTTTACTCAATGCCTTAAAAATTCTAAAATATTTTTTTGCGGACTTAAAATAGTATTCTCCCCAGCGTTGGATATAAAGTCATTTTTATCAGGATAAATGTAATTTCAGTTATTTTATTTTGTCTAAGATTATTTTACAATAAATTAATCTCGTCCTTATGTCTGTCAGTTAGAATACCACACTGCGCGGCCTAAGATCTGTTAAGGGCTAATAAAATCTCAAACCGAACTACAATCTCGTTCTTGATGGACAAGACCCCAATTTTTGTTAACAGATCCCTTGGATTTTATTATTTGGTTTATGTTTTGGAGCTGAGCTTAGAAGATACCTTTATTCTATGTAAGGGAAGACTAGAAAAAAATCGGTAGATAGAAAGTTGCCTTCCTGTAAATGTAGTTCTACCTTTACCGTTATTATAAGGGTAAATCCTAATAAGTTTCTTCGCCTTCTTTTTTATATTTCTGGGCCTAGGTTAGCGAGAGCTTTCATCTGTGTGAAGAAGCTATAGGCGGGCGCAAGCGACGGTGCTGCTTCTGCGACGGCGCTGCAGGAACTAGAGAAACGGGGATAAAAGCGGGGCCATTACCTGGGATTCATAGGGTTTTTTGGCGTTTTTAATTTATTTTTCCATAATTAAATGAGCAAAAAATCATTTGAAAAATATCTAATAGGTATTGCTCGGTCCCTCAGTGTTCAATTAGAAAATCAAAAGACGTGTCATTCCCTTTTATTTCAAAAAAATAAAAAGCCTCTTAAAGAATGGATTGTAAAATTAAGAATAGATAAGCCTGTTTCGAAACATATGACGATATGTAGTCTTTATTTTAAAGAAAGAGACTATATTTATCCAGGTAAATATTAGTATTTGACATTTTATTATTCCAAAATGCTAGTTTTATGCAAATAACATTGAGGCCATAGTGTCATAGATTTGTTTTTCTTTTTTAATTTTCCCCATTTTTCTATTACATCCGTTGTGCTTAATTGTTCCATGTTTTCAATGCGAAGCCTGAAAGTTTTGAGAAATAAATAAATAATATGACAAAGAATCTAAGCTGTCATAACAATGATTGTGTGAATAGGTAATTAATGTTATTACTAACCGAAAAACGTCGAGTAAAGTTACAATGATGTGTTTGCATTTACCAGAACTACCAGCTTTACACTTACAATGACAAGAAAATTGCTTATTATTATTAATAAATTTGATTTCCACTTTTATTTGATGGGGCAGTCCTTTAAGATTGCTAGTTTAAAGGCACGAGGCTTGTAAAATAACTGTTTTTTTATTTTTAGATATTATTCCACATGTAAATATGTGGTTTGCATCAAGAATAGCCTGCCCATCAATTAATGGTCTTTTAAAATTACCAATTATCTCTATCACATCAACTAGGTCTAACACCGTTCTTTCCGACATTTTGCAAAACTACTAGCGCACCCTATATTCGATTGCGCCCGCCTATAGTTGGTTACCTTTAGATCTGTATCAACCCACTTCCTCTAACTCGAAGCACTAGGGCTTCTGATTCTGGCGCAAGGGCTCTTGCGAGGGCCGTGGCCAATGCGCCGTGCAAGTTGGCCAAGCGCAAGATTTCACGGGGAGGGAATTGTGCACGCTGTTGTGTAAACGATCAACCGTTAGCAACAGTGGGTTAAGAAATAAACCGACAAATCAGTCAACCTCCTTCTCCTTCCTTCCTCCGTTGAACCCTGATACCTTCACGTCTTGACAATTTGCGATGAGACCCAGGTGATTTCGGCTGTACTGTAATCTTCGCTGCAGGGAGTTCACTTTGGAGGCGAAGTGTCCATAGTTAACTCTCCCCATTAATAGCACCTTAGCTTGAAGAAGAAATTTATCTTGTTTCTTGGAACCATTTTTCTTAAAAAAACTTGGAAGACTTATTTCTTGTTGATTACCATGTGTGGAATAACAGGTTGTCTTTGAAAATGTTGTGCTAAATATTCCACAGTTGGATGTTCTCTAGATAAATCGGATCAATTATCGATGAGGGCCGAAGATATATAATGGATATACGATCATTGGTATGCGGACCTCCATTGTGAATATCATTCTGTTTACTGTTGTAAAATACTTTTGATACAGTGTAACCTGTTTCAAAGCATTCTCTATAGGCTCTCGAAAGTCACCTTCTCGGCCGCTCTCCTTGAGTCGACGTTGCAAGTCAGCGCGATGACTGAGCCCTGTCAACACTATCGGAGGACATGTGTTGGCTTTCAGTCCTGGACTGGAAGTATTTAACCTTTCGAAGAGTCAGGTACCCACATAAGGCCTTATCCTGACCGTTTCTGCCCTCAATGGCTACCTACCTACATCTCGCAAGTTCTCACTGTTGTCTAGTCCAACGGTTTGCAGAAGTCTTAACTTACCCTTTAAAGCCTTTTGTTGTTGATTATTATTTCTTTATAATTTTTTTTTTTTTTTTTTTTTTTTTTTTTTTTTTTTTTTTTTTTTTTTTTTTTTTTTGTGCGTGCGTGCAAATATTAATGAAGATCGCTCTTAACTATTTAGAACAACTTATTTATTCAGAAATATTGTTTTCTTTCCCACTTCTCGTCGACTAAGCTATTTGCTGAGAAAGTTTGATGATTATTTTGAGGTTATTTCTCAGCTTTAATTTTATTACAATATTAAGTATCTGTCTTAAAAATAAAAAAAAATATTTATTTTATTTTGATTTTAAAACGAAAGCGGTATAGATGTGACATTTGTTTGCGAAAGTGAATGACATATAGGGGATACCGTGCTGCAACTGAGAACGTTGTCATAAGCACGTAGCCAGCCCGAACGACACCCTCTTACAGAAGTCATGCGATTGTTATCAATTGCACTTCACACTTAAATTTATAATATTTTGATATTACTATGTTCATTTTCTTATAGAATTCAATATTTTATGATCCCGTGTTGATAAGTTTTTACTTTATTTATTCAATTTGTGCCGTGTTCTTTTTTTTTTAAAAGACTACAAACTTTTAATGTTTTATATGTATATTTTAATATTGATCGTTCATATACGAAACTTTATTTGATAGTTATTTGATGAAGTAGAAGACGATAGCATTATGATCAGAAATAATTTACACAATAATGAAACAATCTGTTTAAAAAGGGTCCATTCATTTCCCTTAAAGTTGTTGGCCTTCATCTGACAAGATGCGAGAATATTTGGGCTCCAGTATTTGAGTAAATATTATTTTGTTCTGAAATATTTTCTGTTGCCATCTTTAATTTTTTTTTCTTCTTCCTCTTGTTCTTGTGAAGAGTAACGGGTATCCTAATGATACTATGCTTGTGGTCCTCGTCTGGGTTCTATTTTGGAACAGTGACTTCGGGACGTGGTCCATTAATGATTTGCCTCCTGCAAAGCATTAAAAAATAAATAAATTTGCGATGTGGTAGTTATTTTAGCGAGTACCATTTTTCTTAAATTCGATGTAGGATACAACTTTTCATTTAAAATATTCGCATTGCTAGTCAGTCTCTGCTCGATGTTTTAATAGGGTAAGATTTTTGGGGTATCCAAACCGTGTGTAGCTTTTATACACTTTTACATGTTTTAGATTGGTATAATTGATATATTTTTCCGGAAGGGCCACTTTTTGTATGTCGATAAAAAGTTTAGAAGAACGTTTGGGATGCTTCTTAGTATAGGATAATTTGGCGCTTCTGTCATGTAATCTAGTATGATTAATTCTAATCCTTCGTAATTTTTTTTCAGTTTTACTTAGTCTGATTTCGGTTTGGTTCCCGATTCCTCGTTCAATAAAGTTAATTAATTAATGCTAATAGTTAAAGAAAAAAGTAATATATTTGTACATATGATTTAATATATATTATTATTGTTATTTATTTTGAGGGAAAAAAATTTACGGCTCCTCTAGTACTAAAAATAATTCCCTAGTGGGAGCCAATACCTGCATAGGACGGGCGACCGTGGCGCCCCCTACCAAGAGTACCGGCTCTTCGTATCCCTCCAGTCAGTATCGCGGCGGACACCGATCGCTGTGTGTTGTCGAGACAGTTTTATATTTTTTTATTGAATAATATTTTTATTGACTGACATTATTGTGATATACTTAAAATTGAGTGCCTTATTGCTGTGCCTAGTGATTGTGTTCAGTGCCTTCGTCAGTCAGTAACCTACTGCACTGTCATTTACTATTTGCATTTAGACTTGATTAGTAGTTGCTAATACGTCCTTTGTCTGATAACGTTGAAGTTTCAATTGGATCCAGGGATATATCTTATTAAAAGGTAATTGCAAACATATTATTTTAAAATATCTGTGTATTTAAATTTTTAGCTGTATTATTTAGTTGACAGGTAATTTATTCGTACAATACAACCTTCGAACACTTGTTACTATTTATAGATTTTTATTTAATTTTTTTATTGTCACATAGTATTCTTATCCTTTTAAATGTTCTGATTCTTTATTTCCATTGTATCTCACCCTCGGTGTTGTTAAATATTAAATAATTTATTTTATTTTGTTTGTATATTGCATAACAATTCAGATATGAAAAATAATATAAAATGTAATTTTTAGAATTTATTAACATTACAGTACGTATTTAAACATGTAAAGTTCATTTATTTGTATTTTCTTCATTTACAACGTATTATCTTCATTTAAACTGTAAACTGCTTTTTTTAATATATGCTCCCTGGTACCAATTCAACAGAAAATAAAATATATAAGTTCTGTTTTTAGTAATAAATTCGCTATGGACTTTCATTGTTCTTATTTTATTTTATATTTCAGTTTTAATTCACTATTGTTTTTTTTTTTAACCATTATCATTGAACAAAGTTTTTTTTTTCATTATCAATGAATAATTAATATTAATATATTTCCCTCTTTTTGCGATTAATTATTCATTGCAGGTGCGGATTAAAAAAATAAAAGTGAAAAAAAAAAAAAATTATTCATTGTGTTCTTATTGTTATAATTCGATTTTATTGCTTGTTATATAACTTAGTGATCTCATTACTTATTAATTAATTATTTACAATAATATTAGTATGATTTGTAATCTTCAATCCAACTTGTTAGTTCTTGTTTACAACTGATAACAAAATGATTGATAGTGTACGCTCCTGCTCCTGCTCCTGCTCAGACACAACACAAACCATTCAAAACTGTATAACATTATACGTCTATATAACTTGATAATTGGTCTAGATGGAAAAATTCAATATGTCAAATGACAATAATTTGAATTTAAAATTAAAATTGGAATTTTATTTTATACTGTAGAATAAAAAATCTTTATACATTTTTAACTTAAGTGTAATTTTTATAACAATTTAAAAAAACAATTGTTTGTTTATAAAACAATTGTTTAAAAATTGCTTCCGTTTAAATAAGCTTCTTTTCATGATATAGTCTCATATGATATACTCTACTAGGTTATTCTTTTAGGTTATTATTAGGATCTCATAAAATTTTGGAATAATATATTATTTTTCAGCTGAAATAATTTTAAAAATAAACAAATTTTTTAATCATTGTGAACACTGTTTATTCAAGGTTATAAGCGACGTACTCAACCTTCCCGGGTCTGACGGCGAATCTTATTAGCCCATTGCTACAAAAGCACGTAGTTAACGTTACAAAAATAATTATTTATTGTTTGTTTATAGAATAACTGTTTATTATTAATTAGTATCTAAATAAAAAAAGCTTAATTCAATATAGGAACAATTTCAATTTGCTCTAATAATGTTTTTTTTTTTTTTTTTAAATATATCACATTACTTATTTTTGGCGATGAACTAAAATATTTTCAATCTTAGACACATTTCTACCAATTTTTATTTTCAAATCTGATAGTTTTTTTTATTGTGTTTAAGCACCACTTAAACTCATTTCTTAGAAGTATTAAAATTTTTATATGTTCGAATTGTCTACCTATTTATCCTTCTTTTTACTCACAAATACCTCTTTTTAAATCTTGGCTACATATTCAATTGTTCTTAGTTTCTCTAAGAAACTAAGCTTTTCTTTGAAAAAATAATATTAATAGGTAACTTTCAAAAAGTTTTTTTGGTCCATCTTTTATAACATGGTAAGATAATGTTTAATGTTTTACTAAAATTAATTTAGTTTTGACAATAAAAAATATATTTTATGGGTGTTGTTAATTCAAACAAAAAATAACATTGTGATAGCTATGTGTCTTATATATTTTTAATTTTAAGGAAAATTAATATCTTCTCATTGCTATTTTCAACGACTTAGTTTTCTGTAATTACTCGTCGATATCATTGACTAGTAGTTAAGCTAAATTTCGGCAAATACTTATAATATTGTTATTTAAAAATTTTGATTATTCCTTAAATACTGTAAATTATTCCCCTGATAAAGGACAATTATTCCATGGATTGTAGTGTAAGGACCTCGTGGGTTCGCACTGAGCAGGTATACGCCAGGTATAGTCAGTTTCCCGAACAACGTGCTCCTTCCACCAACCCTCACATCACTCCTACTTAACACTATTTTCAGGCATTCCCCTCCTGTGTCTTAGCGGTGGCTGATTTGTGTTCACCCTAATTGGATGTGGGCGTTGCTTTTTTAGTTTTCTGTCTAGAGTGGATTTATTGACTAACTTCTTAGGATGGAGTGGCCCTGGAACTTGAGGACGGAGATTTATTTTGGAGGCGTGATGTAAGGATCACTGCCAGCTGCTTGGACGAAGGGTTCACTCGGATGGATCTTGTTTGGCTTAAACCGAGCAGCGATATGATCACTACTCTTATAGACAAGCAAAATAATGATTCCTTTAACTGACATTATCGTCTAGCTAAATTAGTACCTTTTAATGGAGCCAGTTGCTATTTTAAGAATGGATTTCAGTTTGAGTCATACTAGTGAATGCTAGAAACAATCAGTGAGACGTTCGATCAAGGGCGTTCCCATACAGTACGTTCGCGTTAAGTATGTAATGTTCACTAATAAATTGTATTCAGTGACATCACGAAGCGTTGCAAATATATTTTCACTAACTAACTTCCTATGATCTAATCGTTAACACTGACTACATTATCCTTGACGTAATTTCTACCATTCTTCGCGTGTGTCGGTGTATGCATAACTCTCTGCATGTCTGCGAGCGCGGGTGGATGATATCTCGATAGAGAGAAAACCAGGAAGGAAATTAAACTGGATCTATTTAAGCATGCACTTCTTCAAAACAATTTATATCTCCTCCCGAGGTCCGAAATACACACTTTGTAGAAGTTTTTTGGCATTTGATCCTTCCTGAAATATACAGTCTTTCAGAATTAACTGCTGTTTATATGGAGCTGTAACGTTTCAAATCGACGATTGTAAACTTCGTTGATGGTTACTGTGGGTTCATCGCACTTTTTATTATTTCTGTTTTTAGATATTTGGGTGAGATGCTTCCTCTGAATACGAATCCTAACATTATTTTTATTTTACCATTTGATATGGATATTTTTTCTATTTAGTTTTCTAAAGAGTAAAACAGGGGGATCTGATAGTCTTTCGTAAATTTGGCACTGGTACCTGCTAACAATAAATATATCTGGCCGAATTAGAGGAAATGTAGCAACACAGCACACTTAGATGTGGGTCATTCCTAATTATGGGTTATTTTGATCTAAATTTTTAAAATAAAAAAATCTCCGTTTTCCACCGTATTTTTCCCATCGTGTGTTAAAATGTGGGTCCCGTAATATCCCGTAACAAGTTCTAAATGCATACACTCACTTTAGTAGATACTTTAGGAAATATCGGTTTTCGAAAATTTTCATAAATTTATCGTTTGTTGGAAGTGCGAAAGAACACAGGTAAAATCAAACTTCAAACTTATATTTAAGTATAAAAAGAAGTATGTGCTCAAGGTCTATATTGTAAAAGACCTATTCTAATAAGGAAAAACAATAATTAAAAAAAAAACTACACAAATTATGAGGTAGGTGAACAGAATAATGAGAATTATCAAACTGATGTCGAACTGCCTTTCTTACTTTGCTCCTCAAAACTTTCTGTGTGCAATTTATTGAGTGTACATATATATTAACCCTTACAACTAGAGTTCTACAATCCCATCTCACTTCCTAGAAAATTGAATTGTTCCCCTCATTTGTAGGGAATAAAGTTGTAGGGAGTGAGGTTTTGAACATTTTCTTGCTTTGCGTTGGAGAGGCTACAGATTTTCTTACCTTAAAACTATCTCGCGCTATGTCCTCCTTTATGTTGTCATGAACTTTTATCATTAATGGATTAAAGACTTAACTTGATTAACAAAAGTATTGTAGGGAATGAGAAAGTATGCAAATACTCTTCCTAATAAAACTTCCTCCAAATCAATTTTCTTCAAGTAACATGTGTTGTCTCGTAGAAACAAAACTAACATAGTCTGGCAGCTATGTTCCCTCAGTTTTTTCAAAAAGTGAAATACAACTTTTCCTGGCTTTGGAAGGCTGTTTAATAAAATTTGTAGGGTGTTAGAAAAAGCTGTTGACGAAAATAAAACGTATCTTATGTCTGGTCACAGAATTGTATTTTTATGTTCTATCCAGATATTATCGAACAGAGGAGTACCCTGGAAGCAAAAACAATTTTTTCAATAATAATAATTCAGTAATGTTCGAACTTAACACCTGTGACAAGTGTAGGGAGTAAGAATTGACGTGTTTAACAATTTTTTATGGTGAATATTAACAACGTTTTGATTTTAAATTAGTGGGTCCATAAAGCGGCCAGATTGCTTTATCTCTCCAAATTTTTTGAACTTTCTTTGACAGCATACGATTTTTTTTTTTTACATTTTCTTGTAACCTACCTTCCTTTTGTTTCAATTTTCAATCTGTTGTGCATAATTTTAGCATATCTCTCATTATTTTATTCATATCTCTCGGCAGGTCAGAATGGTATGTCAATTGAGAGAAAACAGCAAGTAAAAGAGCGTTAATCTATTTTGAGATACTGGATAGTTGTTCTCCTCATTCTGCAATGGATTCAGATCTCTCGTTCTTATAATTGAAACATAAGTAAATATATTCAGGAAACAAGACAGCCCGGCGTGACATATGCCTATTTTACTTTCTCGTGTGGTAAATCATACGCTTGAGCGTCCGCCGTGTACGGCTAATTTCATTCGGAACCGTAGCCAGGAGCTGTGCGTGAGAAAGTGTGAATCCGGTTTCTGGAAAGGTGCGTATAATGAGGGGAAAAAACATCTTCCCTATGGAGATATTAATGACCCTCTGGAGTCCTTACCGGGAGTGAAAGAGTTGACCAAACACCCCCTGCGGATGACCTCGCCTCTGTGAACCGTCTTTCTGATGGTTTCTTTCTCTACCGTTAGGTTTCGACCAACGTGAGAATCACTGATATATGCAGAAATAATAAAAAACTCGCGTTATTACCGTTTAGTTACGATTTTCCTGTACGGATCCCCTTTCCAATCTTCCATGATTTAATAACCATTTTCTTCTACCCGCATTTACGCAGTAAGACTTAAGATCCTAGTTTAGAATTTCTAACTAAGTAGAAAGTTCTTTTATCGAGAGATGCGGGTCCAAATTTCAACGTTTGAAATATTTCTCTTCAATTTGTTCTAAACTTTATATTCTTATTTAAGTTTCAAATGTCATATATTCTTATAACATCCAGCCGAATATTTTAGATTTATGTAATGTTATTAAAAATCTACACTTTAGTGACTTACGCCACTAAGGCTAATCGAATGATGCTTCGTTGGGAGTCATAAATTTTGCCTATCCAGGTATAATTAGGGAAGGGTTTTCAACGAGTACCTGAGATCGGACAGGCTCAGGACCTCTACTTTACGTCCTATCAAAGGGACGGCATAGCCATGGATTTTTTACTCCCTTTAAAAAATCCTAGGGTCCCCGCTGGATGCGAATCAGCGACTTTTACTATATTAGTCTGCTAAGATAGCCAATAGACCACAGGTTAACCCACAAATAATTTTTAATTTTGTGGGGAGAAAAAAAGAAATATATCTTTTTGTATTATTTTCGTTACGCATGGGTAATGACATAATATATCACATTAACCATTGAATGGTAATTTGCCTGTCACTTCATATAAGATCTGCAATTTCTAAAGTTAATTTCATAGTAGTAAGTGTTCAACACCTAGGATATAATCAAAATTAAAAATTGAGTAAAGATAATACAAAACAAAACTGAACGAGGCTATCAAGAATGACAAAGCAGCTCAGCCTATGATAACATATCGCTCTGTAGGAGCCAGGTACTTTAGTACTGTCTCCGATGCTCTTTCTAATAAGAGATCTATTCAATTGGTATTAAGCCAGAATTACGTACTTCATCCAAGTATTGTTACTAAAAAAGATGGATCGTTGGTAGATATTTCACAAAATTTCAAAAAGAGGTCCTCCGAGCCGGATATTTATAAAACGAACAGGTCTTATAAAATAAAAAGTTCATAGTTAGAAATATTTACTATTAGTTTTTAAACGGCACGCAATACAAGACTCGCGAAGAGGTTATGCAGTACTGGTTGTACAGAAGCGCAAAGATTAGAGAAGGCAAGCGGCAGCCGACGGAACCGTTAGAGAGAGGAATAAGATATATAGGCGGCGTGATCCTGCTCTCCCGAGCCACCTCTAATGGAACTTATTGAAAACTTGAAACAAAGCCTGGCAATAGAGGGGTTGAGGTCAGGAGTACGGTCTGAGGCCAAGGTGTGTGTGTGAGGATATAACGTAGGATGGCAAGTTGATGATCTGTATTACGCGATTTACACCAATCATCTTGGTGTAAAGATGGTCTTTATCGAAGTTATTTGCTTCTTAGCTTTTAATGTTATTGAACTCTTTTTACCAATCAATAATATCTAATTAAATTACGTTTCTTAAGCAATGTATTGATAGACGTACTCAATTTTGGGAATAAAACGAAATATTCAATGTAACATGAATATGTAATATTCATGTATTGTAGATGTAATGTTTCAAATAGGCGATTGCAAACTTCGTTGATAGTTACTGCCTAAAAAAAGATCCACTGAGCTCTAGGTTTTAGTTCTTTAAATATTTTGTGATTCATAGTGTAGAAAAGATGCTGAAATAAGGAAAACTTATTTATCCTATGCCTTCACTTATTGACTTATTGACAGTTATAGTAAAGTATGTTGTTCACGGTTTTCAAATCATCGTCGTTTTTAGAAAGATTTTAGTACTAAAATAGGTTTTGTTTTTGATATGTTCGTTTTCATCTTCTACGCCCAATAGTACCATAATTGAACTAGTTTCCATTATCTGAAAATATACGAAATATGACCAAACTACCTAATGAGGTTTTAATACTTCAACTCTGCCTTATGTAAACATATAAACTTGTAACGTTTTTCAGTTAGTCGTTTTAAAAAATAGTCATATTTGAAGTTTGAAGAGAGAAATTTTTTTGATTTTACATTTGGATCATGAACCAGACCATCATTATGCCTATCTTTTGTTATGTTGTAATATGCTGTACTCTCTTATCAACCTGAAGTAATCACTAGGCTTTCTTATCAGTAGTTATCAAAAGTATTTTCAGGTATTGCTTATTAAGAGCGGATTTTGACCTAAAATTTTATCTGTATTTATTGCTCTCTCTTTTCTTTCTGTATTCTGTTTCTCTCTCGGAGATTCAGTTGTTTGTTCTGACAACAGGAGGAGTGTAAGCACTTGGACACTTTGGTGTGGTGCAGCTGGATAGGAAAATATACTGACAGCTTTAGCCTTTGTTTATTTGACCTTTCTTGGTGAAGCTTAGTAAACATTTTTAACTGAACTGAAAATTCGTTCGATAAACTCTTTACATCAATTCTATGCTCGAAATGATTGACTGATCGTTTAATGGACTTGATATCAGGATGCCAAATCTTTGAATACAAATAAATAGCTCTAGAATAGATTTTTGGTTTTTATGTTGTTTACCGTACACAAGTATATTATACAAATATGCTGTATTATCTTGTCTGAAGAAACTTTGTAATAGATAGCTTTGAAAGTTCTACGAAAAGTCATTGCAGGAATTAATGCATATTATATAAAATAAGTCCGAATTTCAATGAAGAAGCATTTAATAACTGGACTAAATATTCTTCTATCAATCTCCCGTTTTTATATAATAATGTAGGTTGTTTCTTTTAGTAATGTTGTTGGGTAAAAAACTATGATGCCTTTCTTCAGTGCCAGTTTCTGTTCAAATGTTTCTTTTTTCTTTTTTAAATAAGATGTAACATTTAAGATAATTAAAGAATGTTTTATTTTTTGTTTTTAAGAGTTTAAAAGAATGATTACAATGATAAGTTAAACAAAAGCAGTCGTCGATACTAAACATATTCTCAAGTATTTAGACCTTTAGACTTATATGGCGTGAAGAAGACATTTTAAATTTTTACATATGAGAACAATACGAGGTCTTATCTCATATTGAATATTGGTTTATTTAAAGAAATAATAATTTATTTTAAGTTGTTCATACATTAATACTACTTATCCTGAGAGATTTATCATTTTTTTATCTGTTTCAGGTAAGTAGTTTCGCTTTTCGTCCAAGAGAAATAAAAACTAAGGGCTTTGTGAGTACCTACTTTCATTGTATGAAAAAAGTATTTTGCATTGATATATCCAAAACTTGTATTATTATTTTAATTTATTGCGAGGAGTATTGTTATTAATTAATGAACTTCAAGCTATATTCCATGAGATATATTCATTACGCTGAAATTGTGTAAAATATTTTCCACATATTTTCCATAGGTTAATTTAAAGAAAAGAAATCTGAAAGAAGAATATTAACGCCTATAATCTCAGATTAAATAATTTAACAATTCATAGAAATGGTACCGAAAAACATTTAACAAGACAGTTTAACAAATGAAAATATTACTCTTTTTTTATCTGAATCTATTATATTTATATTTAATATTGTAGCTTAAGGGGTTATTTATTCTTATAAAGAATAAAACTATGGGAAGCATAAATGAAGAGAGTATATTATAATAGCTAAAAAAAAAATTATTATATTAATTTTTGGGAACGAATTTCATTTAACAGTTTCAGTTAACTATATATTACCTATGAAAATATTTCAGAATAAACAATAAACCGCATACAAATGTAAAAAGGTATAGTATTTGTCGAGAATGCATTGTAAATTCAATTTATATTTATCGTGACGTGCATGTACAGCTTCTAAAGCGTGTGCGTGATGTAACTTCAAAACTCGTATATTCTGTTGTGGGAACTCTCTAGTTTTATTTTCTCTGGATATTTCCTTATTCATATTTTATAAAAGATACCTGAAATAAGGAAAACTTATTTGTCCAATTATGTTAAGTTTGGATAGAAGTTTTTGACAATATTCGTTATTGGTCGTATGAGTTTATAATAATAAATCCCGATTGTGACGTGGTTCCAATTTACTTTTGTGTAAATAAAATAAATCTTAAACACATCTCGCGTTGTAAATAAAAATGTCGAAAGGGCAGATTCAACAGCGTTATCGTTGTAATATACTTCATTTATTTATTTATTTTTATTTTATTTATTTTATTCATTTATTTAACATGCGATATCTTGATAATCACTAGGCTTGTAAAGTACCTATGGAATTTCAAACCCCTACAGACAATACTTAAAGTTAATTATTCCCCTGCCATTGCCCAATTGTGATTACACCACACTCCTTTTTTTTATCTATTGCTTTTTTTCATTCCTCTTTGTTTTCATCTCGTTAATTAACGTTCTTCATCACCGCCTTCTCGTTACACCGCGTTCTCCTGCCCTATATTTGTTGTATAATGTTGACTCTATAATATTATAATATCTTATATAATATTCCGTGGAGTTGTACAGAACTTTTCGTAATTCAGTTAGCTTAAATGTTTCTAATAATTGTTTCCACTACGATTGGTGTGAGAGTGTAGTTAGAGAAATTTAGTAGACAACAATGTTAGAAAGTAAATTATTCTCTTATTTTGGTGATATTTATTAATTTATTAAAAATTTAGTTGAGATGTTCTACTATATAAGTATAAATTAAAGTTTCAAGAACTCTTATCTGATGCCTCTAGTTTTTATTTGTTTTGAAACCCCCGAATAATTTCTGAACTAACTAACCTTTTAGTAAAATTTGATTTGTTATTTGGTCTCTTGACTGTCCTCAATAACTTTTCCCCCACTTATGTACCTGTATTGGTGTATTGAAGATCTCATATCCAGTTAGTTTTGCATATCTTTTAGTTGTGTAAGTATGTATGAATCTTCATTTTGAGACTCCTTCAAACTTAATACCCTGATGTTTTGAAGCCCAGTGGAGAGAAAAATCTTCACACGATTATGTACTCCTTCGACTTGACTTGACCTAGGAAATATATTGTCTTGTCCTCCCTGACTATTGGAGCATTAATAAGAATGAGAACTTTTTAGCCCGGAAGTGAAAGGATTTTTCTACATGAAAACAAGGAGCATGCGGGCGTTATTGGGATAAAGTGGGGGTTAAAACCCCTGTCCTACTTGGGAGGCTGTGGTCTTTTATATTTTTCAAGATTCATAAAAGAAAATTTTGATCTAGGTACTTTTTTTTTTTTTGGTATTACTTTTTATTTTTGTTGGAATTATTGTTAATTTAGTGCGGTTTTTTTTTCTCCTTTTTCAGTAGGATTTGCATATTCCAATCTGTTTCGTATATCATAAATTCGATATTAGATGCAATACTCAGATGGAACGTGTTTCGTATAAATATTTTTTGGTAAAGCTTTGAAAATATGTTTACTATTACTGCAATAAATACTCCATTGCTTTATTTTTGGAAATGGTTTAGTGTGGTCTTAGAGCCGAATTGCACAACTCGAAAAATGTTATAAAAACATATGTTCCTTATAAAGTATTGAACCCCAGATTATTAGCTTCCAAACACTGATGTGCCAAAACAAAATTTTATCTCTTTTTTTATTTTGTAAATAAACTCTTATGAAAATGATCCCCCTTAAATTTTCACAGTAATCCAGATTTTTTTTGGGCGGAAGGAGTGACTTAGATGTGATGTTTATTATTTTACCAGTGGTTTAGTTTTTCCTCCCCACCTTGAATTGTTAAGATTCATTTAAAATGAATTGTTTAATGTTTTCTACATGTAGGTAGTCTTCAAATGTATGATAGAGGTTAAGATCCCATCGAGATTGTGTCCTTATAGAATAAAATATTAAAAATGAAAGTGGCAGAGTGTAGGAAAGGAGGATGGGTTGCATTTTAATACTCAAGACGACTAAGCCTTGGGTATGGACATAACAGCGTACATAGGGGGAGGGGAATTACTTTATGACGACACCACATTATTTTTTTTTTTAAGACGAAAGAGGTTCGTTGTTAAATTATTTTCTTTCTTCATCTCAGAGATGTAAGATACTCAATGAACTAATTTCAAGGTAGTGTATTACACTTACTCGAGAAATCTCTGCATGGAATCTGCCTTACTCCACTAAGCCAAGAGGAAGGTGCCCCATTACGAAATGAATATAAATGACTAATCTTTGTTCCAGATTCCCCACCATGCCCTCCGCTCAATCCTCGATTTGTATTCCATGCTGCGGAATACCCGTTTACGACGTTCTTCTTTCTTCGGCGCCGATACAATACGATTCCTTTTTTTCCGCGTCCTATATCTTTTCCATATTCTTCTCTTCATATATATTTTTTTCTCAGACCCGTAATCTGCCTTTGTCCGTTCAACAATGTGGTCTTCTATACCCTTTCCTTTATCCCTCTATAGATGACCATATTTAATATCCCAACTAATATTCTTTCGAAACCATTTCCCTGCGTCTTGATAGTTATAATCTGTAGAAGTATAATGGTATTCAGCCTGTCCTAGATCGTTCACCAATATCCGCTAGCCTGTTTCCAATCTTAAACAACTACATTTGTATGGTCTTATTTGTTTCTCCTATAAAATGGATTACAGTAGTTTTATTAACATTCTTGTTTAGAAATGTTGTGGTTTTCTTGCTAAAAGTGGATTTTACCCGATTATACCTCCAAGTTAATAGTTCATTTATTTTAATAGTTTTGAGGGCAAAGTATTGTTTAAGGCAATAAAAAAGTTCACTTTATAGTCCTTTCATTTGCTTAATTTTTTTTTTCATAAGCTTTGACCGTTATATGATTTGTACGGAATGTTTTTCTGCTTTAATGAATGTTATCAGTGAAGGTTGGCTAATTGATATTCAAGTCAGGTATGATTCAGGAGACATTTTCTTAAGTTTTATTAAGTTCATTAAGCATCATTCATGATTATCTCCAATTGGGATGAAGTTGTATATAAAAATTCAAACTGGTGATTTGGTTTTTTTATCTTTACTATCAGATAATATAAATGCGGAATGCTTTATAAATATATTCCTCTCTGGCCTCCTCATGTCGGCAGTTTTATTACTTCTACTTAGCTTTCATGGCGAAGCATCATTAGTTGTAGTACCCGACTACATGCTTGTAAGTTTATGTAAATAAGCTCGTTATTTTTATGTCGGCTCGCTCTACCCCCCAGGGCAGAAGAAGAATTACAATAACTTAAAAGGTTATCTGTAGGTGAGGTGCTATCTCGGTCAGTGTTTGGGCTATCTCCTTCTCATAGTGTCTGTTATCTTTCTTGTTTTTTATCTTGTGGTTGTAGCACGTTCGGACTTACTCGTCCCTTCACTGCCTCCAGTCAATGTCGACATTCTCTTCAAGTACCCTTTTCGTCTGTGGGCATCTTGTATTCCGTAATCGCTGTATCTTTGATTCCATCATGACAACCAAGTCTTGATGTTGAAGATTTGAACATGATAATTCCCTTTCATATTCTTTGCGTGTGTCTCCGCAATCATGTTTGATGGATAGACGGGACTATGACATACCCTTCTTATGTAAGTTCTGTGTATAGTTCAAACTGTTCTGACATTTCGGCAACCCACAGGTGTCGTTAGATATTGCATAACACCTTAGCAAATGGTTCAACTTTTGCCTGAATTCTGGATCTGTTCTTCTATGCTGATGCTGTTATTTCGAATAATAAACCTTAATAAATACAGGCAAACCGAAAATATTCCTTTGTGCAAACCCCCAGGATCGTGACCCGAAGGCTATAATCTGCCCTCAACTTGTGCCTCTAGGTTTTCGGTCTTTGTTTCTCCTGTCTCGGTACCAGGGTGCTATTAGGGTGTTTCCTCAACTCGTGCGGTTTCTCATGGATAGCGTTCCGGCCTTGCGAGGCACCAAGGTCGTGACTGGTACCTTAGGCCAACCATTCCATCAGCAGGCTTCGTCTATTTTTAGCTTCCTGTCAGTTTAAGTGATGACTTCATTTCTTGATAATTTTCCACCATCCTTCATTTTCTTCCTGGTTTCCGCTTTTAAAAACGTGGTTTCTTCTCACCCAAACACGAGAAAAGAATCTGCATTATCGCTGATACAAATCAAAGATTATTTAATAACTTTTTATAACGATATTTTTCCCTTTTATATACACTTTGGTATATATAAAAGGGAAGAATTTTGTTTAGTAATTTTACTGTAACCATGTTTTCTCACGACATCATCAACCTCTTGTACTTCCTCATTTTTCGGGATAGGTTGGCTGAGGCTGTTATTAAGTCTGCTTCCATTAGAGATTTTTATAGTAATGTCAGATCGCTTAATGAACTAACTCAGTAAACACCGCTGATCCAGCTACTGAAGATATATTATGACTGTAAGCCGAGCCTAAATTTCTTGGTGTTCACTTGACATTAAGTTGGCATTGACTTCAATGCCTCGGAAGACCTGTACGAATTTTAAAAAAAAACCTTTTAAACCTTGTTTTCTACTTTGTTGAAATTATTTATTTAATATTTATTAAGTTAAAACTTTTTTTTTTTTGGCAAGATTTTTATTTTCTTGCACCTTCTGGTTTTTAAATCGGTAATTAGTGAAAAATAAAAAAAAACATTGTGAAAGTATATTACGTAAATTTGTATATTCCTTTTATTTATTTTTTATGCTAAACTTGGTATTACGGTTTAATCTTCTACATTTTGCTTAGAGTGGTTAGTGCTAGGAGCAAAGTAGAAATTCAAAGCCAACTGCTGTTAAGATAATGGTAGCTAATAGATGGGATGCGGGTGTTTTTATCAGCTTGACAATAAGCTTTCATTAGTTAGTTTTTTTTATCTCTCTCCTTTTTTTTTTTTTCAAATAATGGATGCATGCATTAAATCAAGTACAATATATATACCAAAAGTAAGCAAAATAGGAGGTATTCACTTTTTATTAGAATGTTTTCGTCTCTCATTAGATATATATTAAATTGCTAATTTAATGCAAGCTTGATTATCATTTTTATAAAAAGTCAAAAATGTTGTTAATTAGCTTTATTATATTGAAATGTTTGACTTTCACACAAGTTTCTCATGTTGCGTAACGAATTCTCTGACATTGGCTCGAAAAAGTAATTTGAAAGTAGCTGTTGAAATCAAGATTTGAAATCTTACATTATTTTTGCCCCTATATTTCTAATTAATTCAGTGATTTAGCTCGGAAGAATTCTTATTATAATTAATTACCTCTTATTATTGATTGTAAATTTTAAATATATCAAATATGCCCTATCATGTTATATTTGTCAATCAGCAGAACTCATCTAACTTGCTATGAGTTGTATTACTTGCTAAGAAAATGAACATTAAAAAAGTCAGTTAATAATTTTACCAAAACATAAATGGAAATTATATCAGCCACGATGTTTATGTTTTTATTTCATTTTATTTATTATTCCGCATGTAGATTTATACCTGTGCAGTGGCGCATCAAGCGAATTTGGTCACTGTTGTTTTTGGCTTTGATATTCGTGATGCATTTTTATAATTTATTGAAGTAAGAGGTCTCTTGGCCATTGTCGTTTCTGTCGACGTCGTGGCTGACCAGGTAACAGGGAGGAGGAAAGAGAATGGATGAGTGGCTTCGGGTGATGTAGGTAGCGTTGATGTGTGAAATGTATGATTTGAAATAAACCAAGGTGCATTTGTGATTTTTCTGAGAATTTTGGGATTGTGAAATTTGTATTTTGTTTATGTGTTTCGCGGAACCCCAAAGTTCTGCTCCGTATTTCCAAATAGGTCTAAAAATAGTAGTGTGAATTTACACTACTATTTTAACATTTTTATGTTCAAAAAAATACAACCTTCTCACATTTAATTTTTTCCAATATTTCTATACCTATTTTTAGTAGTAGTAGTATTTTTCTAAATAATTAATTTTACTACATCTTAGCATGTACTAACGGACCATTTAAATGGGTTTACTTATTCACCAGTTCGTTGTGCAAAATTAACCTTGTTGGATAAATGTTCTTTTCTTATTTGTTTTAGTTTGTATGGAGTTCTTTTTATATGATAATTTTTTCTAATATGGTCAGATTTTGATATTTTATTTAGGAATATGATACTAGGAATCATTTAAAGTAAAGATATTTGTTTTGTATGTGTTCTTAGTTCCTTTAAATATTTCAAGAAATGTTTGTACCTCCACATACCTTGAACTTTCCCTATTCAGCGTCTTCCCTGGAGGCCGTTTCCCTATTGAGGCTGTTTCGGGCACCTTCCAGACTCTCGGGAATAGAAAAGGTGAGTTGGGTCGGCAGGTGTGCTCAGGTAGCGAGGAATTGGTAGTTTTTGTTACGCTGGATTACTATCAGCCACGTGCTTGGGCTAAGTGCATCGCCAACCACCTGCTCTCGATACCAGCTGATTTGGCAGCACTAATGGCGAATGCTTGCTAACGATTAATATTTTTTACCGTATCTAATGGATAATACGTTTGTTTTTACTCTTATCCACTGTTACTTGATCCAATAATATTTGCTGTTGGTTCTTCACAAACATTAACAACATTTATGTTGGATACAGATACTAAAATCCGTGAAGCAGTGAAGCTCATCTACTGACTAGACTGAAGTTTTCCGCTCGCAATTTTTAAGAATTATTATTATTTTTTTTTTTTTGCCTTATAAGTATATCGAAAGCGAAAGTGGCAAATTCATTGCCTGTGGCCTGACCACAGGACGATACCTGGTCATCCAATATGTCGCAGTTATGAAAGTTTATCTGAAATTCTTGGTGACAGCTATTTATACACTGCATCACTTATGGCAGTATCAAGAAGTTTGGAACAATGCTAGGGTGATGGATACGTAGAAGAACGGGTGACTAGGAACGAACTTAACAGGCTGACCCATGTGTATTTTGAATGATGAAAGTTGACGCTTCGTATCTTCCAAATCTATAATTATGTTAAAAAGAAAACTTTTTGACTAACTTTTTTTGGCCCTCGCCTTTTATGCTAAACGGGGCCGTCGGCTTAATGCCGAGTAATATTAAATAATGCGTTATCAGTGGCAAAACGTATTTGCATTAGCCTACTCGGTAATCCCGCCATTCAGGCAGTTTGATTCACTAATACACACACACACACACACACACACACACACACACACACACACACACACACACACACACACACACACATACAATATTAATTAATAGGTTAAGTCCAGACTTTCACCATCAGACTTTTTAATGGATTATCCGCCCCCTTTTAATAGTGCTCACGTCCTCCCCATTTAGTTTTTACTTTCACTTACCTATATATGAAATATATAGTAAGTGGAAGTATTGCGATCGTGAAAATTTTCGACTTCCGGTTTTCAACGGAAATACACGTTTTGGGGTCCCCTGAGTCCAATTAACCAAGTCCCGCGAAATGGTCTGTGTGTGTCTGTGTGTGTGTGTGTGTGTGTGTGTGTGTGTGTGTGTGTGTGTGTGTGAACAGACTAGCTCAAAAACTATAAACCGTGCGATCCTGAAATTGGTATTTAGTGTAGGTATATGCCCGCGATGAGACAGCATAAATTTCATCAAAATTACTTAAAGGGAGGGGGTACTTTACTTAATAACTTTTTAGGTTTTTTTCGATTTTCTCAAAAACGGCTCTAACGATTTTGATTAAACTGAGTATTTCATCTATTGATATGCCCTAGATATGACTGTAAAAATTTTATCAAAATTGATTAACCGGAGGGGGGACTTTACTTAATAAATTTTGTAACATTTTCACGTGTTTTTTTTATTTTCTCAAAAACGGCTCTAATGATTTTGATTAAACTTAGTATTTGATCTATTTATATGCCCGAGATATGTCTGTAAAAATTTCATCAAAATTGATCAACCGCAGGGGGCACTTTACTTAATAAATTTTGTATCATTTATACGTGCTTTTTTTATTTACTCAAAAACGGCTTTCACGATTGTGACCAAACTGGGTATTTGATGTATGTATATGCCAAATATGTGATAGCCAACATTTCATCAAAATTGATCAACCGAAGGGGGGGCTTTACTTAATAAATTTTGTATCATTTTCACGGGGTTTTTATTTACTCAAAAACGGCTTTAACGATTAATAAAATTAAGATATGAATGTAGAAAAATGTGTGACTTTGGGAAATGATATTTAACAAAACACGTCAATTTCTTATCTAAGTAAGTTGGTATGTGAAAGTTGTGTGTTGCGCGCACGCACCAGATTTTTTTTACTTTAGGGCCTAATAAACGCCATATCATTATTATTATCATTATTTAGGCTACCATCTCTTTGTTTACTTAGCCTGCAATACGTTATAGAGAGGTCGGTAGAACATAAGTCAGATCGTGAAAATATTTGAAGGCCCGCTTTTACCATAGGTCATTAAGGGCCCACAAACACAGCCTGTGCCAACAATTCCAAAGCTACGACCCGTAACGGCAATTCAATTGTTCCACCTGGCACAAATTACACCTCCGGAAACTGTTCTCTTATTGTCTATTCCATTTTTATTGTTTCCTGTTTGCTCGCGTCAACGCCCGTTGATCATTACGTGTTATTCCTTTTTCTGTTTCTCTACCTCTTGAGTGGGGAAATCCAGGAATTCACCATGGCCATACTGTGTTGGTTTCGAATCAACATTATAGCAACGCGCCATTCCTTTAAGTATTCATTTTAAGCTACAGCACCCAAAAACCTACTACCATTGCCATACCTACCTTATAAACTGCTGCATATACAATACCTATAATATCTAACTAATAATCTATAAAATTTTAAAGTTTTTATTTTTTAATTTAGCTTCCTTTGTACGTTCATAGGTTTACTTTTTTTTATGTTCCTTCATTCACAACTTAGCATGATGTAAGTTAGTGAGAATTGATGAAGTGGCACTACGCGTTTTTAGTGGATTAGTGAACAGGAATTGGTTTGTGTATTAATATTGATTTTCATATATCGTAGGGATTTTCATTAAGATTCTCCCTCACCCTGCTGTAGTCCGAACTTAATTCACTTTCAAATTGCCAATTTTTTTGTTCAAAGAAACTCCTGAGATTTGCTCGAAGTTGTCGAACTAATATTTATTTAACATTATGTATCTATTTACTACAAAATCGAACAAAGCTCTCGTATATTTCTCACAACAATTTACGACATTGTACTAAGATCGTCTAAATTCCCAATGCAATGAATATACTCAATTATTAAAATGATCTATGAACCTGGTAATGACATGTACAATCCTTCATACAACAGACCAATGAACCTCCTCTCCTTACGCTCCAAATTGCTTTAAAAATGTATACAAAAAAGATTAGTTGATAAACCAACATACCAAAATGTAATATGCGACCACTAATTCTGCTTTCGCACTTAACATTAAGCGACCCGTCAATCAGATAAAGTTACTGACTACATTGCAGGAGCTCTTGAACTTATGTACGACCGGTATATTTTTAGAGTTTGCCCAATCTTTTGACATTTTTGTATAACTCAAGACTAAGTTTAAACTCAAGACCATATACTTCAACCTTTTCTCCACGATAGAAGAGAAAATTTCGTTCGGAAATTTCTTGATTTCATCCAATCTTGGCAAGAGTCCCTCATGGTTTCAATACTGGCTCATTTACTATGTATCATATGCACTCACGACTTTAAAATAATTGTCAAATTAAATTTTAGTAAAATAAGAATTATTTCTAAATTAGCAAGAACCAAAAACAGCCACTAAATTTTCATTATGAAATCATTTCATTTCGCTAGGAGAAGCTGGTATTATTTTGCCTCTTCCGAAAACTATTAGCTACCCCCTCGTGAAAATGTAAATAGTTCCAGCTAGTTAATGTATATAATCCAACCAAGATTTAGGTATTATAATTTGAAATCAATTTCATTGAATATATTCGATTTTAGTCAATATGTAATATGGATTTGAGGTCCTAACCTGTGACCTCTGGCACCCTCGAGCTGTCAAACATAGCCTTCTGGAATTGGTACCCAGAATTAATCAAAACTCGCAGACTTAAAAATGGAAAACCTTTAAGAAGATTCCATATAAATTATGATGATATTGTTTAATAGAATCAAATTCTATAACCGAATAACAAATTGTATACTTTTTTATTTCAACGGCATCCCTCTCGGGTAGATGCATTAAAACAAATAATTATTAATAGTTTTATATAATTAATATTTTATGAATCTCGAGGCAATTTGTAGGAAAGAACATTATTTTTTATGATTTCCTCCATCTCTTCCATAGGGGTTTCCACCTTCCTCTATCTCTTCCACAGTATAAATCAAGCGTGTAATTACTAGCTTCCTTCATCCCGAGCTGGGGATATCTCATAAACGGGGGATGTAAACATGACCCGATTTCGGTTCGGTAGCAATTGGAATGATTTTGTTCTGATTGCTGGAGGCTCCCGGTGATGCAGGGTTTCTCTCCCCGCTTTCTCCTGAGGCTCTAAGTACACCTGAGGGAGGTGCCATGGTCAGTGTAACCCGAATCCGAAACCGCAACGGTGGACCATCTGCCGCTAGGATAGCGGTGTAACTAATCTTCGCTTAGTAACATGATTTCGGCATTTAGGGATATCAATAATGGGTTTGTATCATTCCCCTTTTTTCCCCACTCTATTTCCCAAATTCGGAAAACCATCAAGATAGTTTTTAGTATATTCGTATATCAATTCACTAATGTATATATTCATATCAAAGGACACATACCTTTCGATTTATTTTTTTTTTTATTTTCGATCACTGCTATAACATGTACCAAAGACCTATGTATGATGTATCATACATTATAATGCTAATTACTTAAATAGACTTTACATACTAGTCAAGAAAAGTGGAACATTACAGATATAATAAATGTTGTGCCTGGTAATGATTATAATTGCCATCTATCCCTGTTAGATTTTGAAATGTTGCCATAATTTACTTCTATACTGTGTTTTACCATTAACCTCTTCCCATCTCAACACAAATTCGGAGTTGTACATTTGGAATCTTCGAAAGTTTATTTTTTTTTATTTTTGAACCAACGAAATGATACAATAATGTTGACAGTTTCATTTTCGTTATCGTTTCCTTGAAGTGATATAGATCCCACTTCTGATTATCAGTTTTCTAACACGCTGGACTAATACATTTTTTGTCATTTAAATTAAAAATAAAGTGTGAGAACTCTCAGAATGGAAATTCAACGTACCCAACATATCTTTTCCTCTCAAATACATTGAACTTGAAAAAAAATACATTGAAGTGATACCAGAAAAAAATATTATTAATGTAAAACGAATATCTTATGATTGGTTGTGTACAACATAGAATCATTAATCAATCCATTGATAACACTTAATAAAGACTGTTCTTAAGTTACAGATTACTTAATATTTTATATTTTTGTTGTTGGGATATTGGATTCTAAGTAGACAGCAGTCTTCTTTAATTCTTTTTCTGCATCTTTTTAAAATTAAACCACCACTATCTGCAATAAAATCTCCATCAAACTAACTAATAGTAAATGAAGGCGTTTATAAAGAGACATCAATAAAGTATTAGACTGTACTATTTCTTTATTTTTTCATTAAAATTAAACTACTATTTAAAGATTTAAACTACTATTTAATTTTTCAAGAGCATACTATCGAAAATAGAATGTGTTACCTTTAATGATAATCAGCATAACTAACTTAATCGAAAATATGGCATAACCTTTTTTTCTTATCACTTGTAGAAAGCCTAAACCTCATCATGTCAAATAAATGATGAATCTGCAGCTGGGTCAAACCCTTTTCATTTTCTGGAAAATGAAAAATTGCAAAAACGGTTCATTTCCTGTTGAACTAAACTGCATCTTCTGAAAGTTTGTGTAAAGTTGTCCTGTTGATCGAATTTACTTCGTAATTATAGTGAAACCTCTAATTTTTTTTTTGTGCTCTTATTTAAGCTCTAGTAAGAATTTACTATTCGCCACGTCTTAGTGAAATTTTCTTTGTTTTTAAACCTCAGCCATTGAAGTCTTTCTTCAAAGACTCACAATAATCGTGCATTTATTCAATTATACTGTGTTTTACCATTAACCTCTTCACCTCTCAACCCAAATTCAGAGTTGTACATTTGATCTTCGAAAGTTTATTATTATTTTATTTTTGAACCAATGAATGATACTATAATGTTGAAAGATCTATTTTCGTTATCATTTCTTTTAAGTGATTCAAAGTTCCCAATTTTAATCATGAGTTTTCTATCTGGACTAATACCGTTTTTGTTCATTTAAATATATAATTTTATTCAATAATGTTCAAGTTTTATAGGACTGCATTAGATTTGACGTATTTATTATTATTTTTTTGTCTTCGTTGAGTTCATTTGGTTGTAATAGAACAATTGGGATAAATTGATTTTTTTTTCCTCCAGGTTATTCTATTCTATTCTGAAGTAGGTAGGTGTTCTCCTACAATGCACAGGTATACTCTCCTTAACAAAAACCCGTTAAAATACTAGTCAGGTTTGTCCTTGCAGGTAGGTCCGGCACTGCTGTGGTAAAGGTTTGGGCCTCCAGCAACATCTGCCCAGGAATGAAAACCCCGATTTTCAATAGATTTGTCCCTATAATAAGTAAACTAGCCATTTCACCAGTTCAGTGTGCTGCATTTTGGGCCTTTAAGAAGTTTTACAAAAGTACAATATTACAGTTCAAGAAAACTTCAAAGAAAATTTACAGCTTGCGACGTTTTTCTTTACAAAGCAGGTACGGTTTCAGGTATATGGTTCTTCCTGGTTATACCGAGCATTTTTAGCTGGAACTAATTCGTTTTTAATTTTTTTACTTTCACTTACCTATATATGAAATATATAGTAATGGGAAGTATTACGATCATGAAAAATTTCGACTTCCGGTTTTCATCGGAAATACACGTTTTGGGGTCCCCTGAGTCCAAATAACCAAGTCGCGCAAAATGGTCTGTGTGAACAGACTAGCTCAAGAACTATAAACCGTGTGAACCTGGAATTGGGTATTTAGTGTATGTATATGCCCGCGATGTGACAGCGAAAATTTCATCAAAATTGGTCAAACGGAGGAGGTACTTTACTATAAGAAGTATGCCTAATTTTTAAGTTTTTTTTTTCGATTTTGATTAAACTCGGTATTTAGAGTATGTATATGCCCGCGATGTGACAGTCAAAATTTATCAATTGGTGTGGGCACTTAATAAATGTTGTCCCATTTTCATGTGTTTGTTTTTATTCACTCTAAAACGGCTTTAAGGATTTTGATCAAACTTGGTATTTGGTGTATTTATATGCCTGCGATGTGACAGTAAAAATTTCATTAAAATTTATGAATTAGGGGGGCATTTTACTTAATACATGTTGTCCCATTTTCACGTGTTTTTTTGATTTACACAAGAACGGATTAAACGATTTTGATCAAACTGTATGTATGTATATGCCCGCGATGCGCCAGCCAAAATTTCATATCCTGTATTATCACTGATGAAAATTAAAACTTCTTTTTTTACAATAAAAAAAAATGTTACTTTAGAGAGTAAATATGTGATGATTATTAAAAGCATTTAAGGTGTGAAATGATATGGTATAAGATAATATTTAACTAATTAAATTTTAGTTTATATTTATATGCCATAATACCATAATGAATTTCTGAAGGCAATATAAAGTGATTTCATCAAAATTGGTCAAACGGAGGGGGCACATTATTTAGTATTTTTTTTTCAAATTTTACGTGTTTTTTTTTTCTCAAATACGGCTGTACTTATTTTGATCAAACTGGGTATTTAATGTATGTATATGTGACAGCCAAAATTTTATATTAAACGTATTATGAAAATAAAAACTTTTATTTATGGATAAAGAAGACTTTATTTTTACTTATGAGAGTAAATACGTGATGCTTAAATTTTTCGAAGCATCGCAGGTGTGTAAAAATAAGTATAAGATAAAAGTCTATAATTAATATAGGTATATTTTAGTCTAGAAACTTTTGTCCATAATAAATTTTTGAAAACAATATAACGCGATTTTAGAGGAACAGTAATCGTTCTTGATTTTCAGAAAGAAATAAGAGACGTAAATACACCTATACGATATATTTACAAAAAGCAACTCTTAGTATAAAAGAAGCAAGCAGTAAAAAAAAAAAAATCAGTAAAATTAAATTAGGTCCCTTCGAAAAAAAAAAAGCAATAATGAATCGAAAAGGGCTGAGAACTTCCAAATTTTGCTATACAGATACTCTATAACTTATGGAGATATTCAAATATAAGTATATAAATGTGGAAAAAATTTTGAAGTTGAGGAATGGCGTTTACATATTATCGAAACACGTCGATTTCTAGTCTAAGTGAAAATTGCGTGTTGCTCGCATCGCACCAGATTTTTTTTTCATTGAATTAAATTTTCTATTTTGGACTAAAATCACCTTTTAAAAATACTATCTTAGTATTTATCTACGTCAACAGCAGTTTAAAAAACGTTCATTAAGCTGTCTCTATAACTAAGTTGTTGTTTACCTCCGGGGTAAGGATCTTTCCGTTCCTGATTTTTGGTCTTACCACAATCTTACACTGTTTACATTCACAATTTAGAATTTGTATTTATTATGCTAAAATTATTATTTATATTGTGAGTAGTAAATAAATCTTTTTATTGTACTATCTACGACTGGCCCCCTTCATTTGTTAATTTGGTCGGAATCAGTAGGGGAATGGGTAAAGTTTTCATTAATGCAAGTTCTAAGGTTGTATGTGCGCCATTTTTTCTCCCCGCTGAACGGTAAGCTAATGAAGAAACCTTATAGTAGAGAAAGTGCACTTGAATAGTACTGGGCGATTTGTTTTCCACTTGATCTATGTAATAAAGGGCAAGAGAGCCGTTTTAGTATTGCCAATGCTGCTCATGGGCCCTGGACTCGCATTAATGTGGGAAAGTACTAAGAGTTGTGTATGTTAAACTGGTCGTTAGGACGCGCGAGAGGAACGCGGAGCAGGTGCACTCGGCCTGTAATTGAGAACTGCTCCGTATTTACAGGACTCTAGTGCTTTTTTAATTCTATCTAATTATCCGTCAGGTTTCCGGGTTTATTATTGAATTAGAAACCTTGTAATCGTGAGAGTAATTCTCAGAAAATGTGTTTGCATTGCTTGCTCCCTGATACGTTCCAATAATAGCATGGTTCGTGTATTTTCTTTGAGCACAACTTTTCAACTTGCAGATTGTGAGAAAGTAGTCCTTTTGTAGGTATTATTCCTGTCTCCTCCCCAACTCCAACATCCAATCCGACGAAATGATCACCTCCTCCAAACCTCATTGAAAATGAGATGACGTTTTCTTCTTTAGTAGGTCGAAGTGGCCTTTGCTACGACGACCCGGAGACTCCTCGATGTGGTTTTGATTAGGGGATCATCCCAGGAGGACGTGATGGCTGGTACCCTGTTATCCCCTCACTTCGGGACTCGGGGTATCGCCGCCCTGGCCCACTTCGTAGGCGGCCTTTTGGATCAATTGCGATTCCATGCTACAACCCGGATCTCCATTTGCCCGAAACTAAAACGCGAGGGTGTTACGGAATCGAGAAACTCGATACAAAAAGAGGAAACCCATTCGCTCCGCAATAATTCCAAAATACCGTATCGAACAATGTAGTCCATTATTATGTCAGGTCTGTTTGATCCAAATTATTTTAGGATCTTGTGAAATATCACTGGGTTTGGTATTTCTTTTTCTGCTGGTTACAATTGTATATCTCTCCTTGGTAGGTGGCAATGGGTGTTTTTTCTACTCTTCTTTTCTGATTGACCAAAATCCTACTATGTTCATAATGAAAAGTATAAAAGTAGGTAAAAGCATGCTAAGGGTTCTAATTCAGCAGCTTAACCAAAATAATTTAAAAACGTTATTAGTTTTAATTGTTAATCGTGTCTGTTCTCAACGCTCATGAAAAGATTAAAAATAAAAAATTGTTAAGAAGAACTTATCTTTCAATTTACTTGACCGCACCCCCAACCATTCCCATCATACACACTTCTACGATAAACACTCTGTTTCCCTCATACTAGCTTTAAAGTTTTTTTTTATTTATTTTTATGAATACTTGTTTGTTTAGATAAGTAGCAGACCACTTTTCTGTACTTAAAAAAAAAAAAAAATACCTTCTATTTTACTAAGCATTAAATTGTTGTCTAACTGGTTTTTGTTTTAATCAAAGATCCTCATAACGAATAGGTTAAGTTTAGTGATGTAATTTTTTTTTCAAGATTTTGTTTTCTTGAAATCATGAAAAGGCGTATAATTAAGTGAGACTATTTTATTAAATAGGCGGTTTTAATTCTTTGTTATTTTATTATAAGCTATCTGAGAGTTTTACCATTTATAAAATGCATGAGAAAGGTGATTTATTTAGAAGATTCTTAATGGCTATTTATTTTGTTCTAAATGATATGTGGAAGGGATACAGTTGCCGTTTTATCTATGCACCCTGGAATTGTGCGCCCGTATCTTTGCAATTGACTGACTTCCGCTAGCTCATTCTAACTGATGATCATGATTAATTTAATCACCTTCGATTCTTTTCAATTGTTTAAATTTAATTTTTCGGCTCTCTGATAATCTCTCAGTCGCTTTGTGTTTATAATAGAAGTAAAATTATATTTGTGATGAGCCTTCAGGGCGGTCCTTATTCGGGTCCCTATGACTAATACTTGGGCTATTACAAAAATACCCAACCTTAATCCTCCGCCGCTGGACATGTTCCAGACTCCGAGGGGGACTCGTCCCAGACAGCGCCGAACGACGAACGACGAAAGCATGATCGGTGTTGTCTGGTGGAAGATGGTGGCTCTCCCTTCGCATTGCACATTAGTTACGGTGACCGCTAGTGGACTTTCTCGAGACCCACTATTTCTCTAAGGAAGTCTATTTTTTTTTCCTCTCGCTACCAGGTGGCAGCACATTAGGTTTAAGTTGGGTCACATTTGCGGGAATGTGAGAAAGGCTATCGCCCTTCCAAGCATTCTCCTTCTTAACAGGGAGAAACGAAACGGAAAAATAATGTCTCGTTCTATATTATTAAGAACACATGAGCCTTTAAGATGACTCAACTCCAATTTCAACATTTCTTAGAAATTGGCTTTAATAATTTTTTAACACATTTGGAAAATTTATGCATTTTTATTTTGTAAAAGTATTGCATACACAAAGGTTAAACAATATATACATACAAAATAAAAAGGTAAGAATTTTCCAAAGCCAAATATTATTAATAATGCTCTTCTGAATAATCTTGAAATTGAAGTTAGTCACTGTGTCAACTAAAAACGCTCATATCTGAATAAAATCTGGTGATAAAAAAAAGGTAAGTATGGTTTTAAAAAATGAGTTAAGGAATGGCCTTCATTCTTTTATTATTTTAGTATAAAAAAATGAAGAAAATTCAAGAAAGTAATTGAATAATGCAAGTTTTTTTCTTCTCATCGCCCTCTTCTATTAAACCATTCCTCTTCTCACAGCCATCCCCTGCTATAAATCATCTGCCCTGGTCTATCTAGACATTCACTGCTCTTCTTGTAATCAGGCTTTTTTTTTTTTGGAAAACTTGTTTTGTCCATCTCCATTGTCCATTGTTTTGACCAGTAGCCAAACAGGATTAAATATGTTTTTGTTGCCTTTTTTTAAATTTTATTTGTTTATATATTTTTATCATCATTTTACTATTAGATATGTGATGGAGTCTTAGAAAATCGAATCCTAAAGCCAATAATTTTGATCGATCTTGTTAGAATGATTGACGAATTCATATAACCAAAAATGTGATTTTCCTATGCTAATAAATATATTTAATTTTTTTTTTTAAGACTGTAATATAACTAACCGACAACGCGAGGTACGCTAACAGTTACAAACTAACGGAGCTGCTAAAGAAATGATACCTCGGACGATCCGACTTGCCGGAGGCCCAAGGTATCTATTGGATGGAGATTTATGGCGATTTCCAATTCTTCCTCCTCAATTGCTGCCAAAATCTAATACCTTAAAGACGGTACTTGAGGAGAGACGAACGTGGGACCCGTACGTGATAGAATCTGCCGGGGCAGAACTACTATTACCTCTAGTACGTTGGGTCAAGCCACTACGGTGCGTTTTCGTTAAACGGTACTTGTCCTATTTGGATTTCTGCGACTCCAAGTATGTCCTTCATCACCATATTTAAACAATATGATAAAATATTTGTTTTGCTCACTATCACCTCTTCATAAGACGTAACTTTTTAAAGATTGTATTAAGGGCTTTTAAAGGTTTAAATATATGCATTTTGGTACATATCTAACAATTTTAGTAAACCAGTAAGTCTGGATTATTTGATTCAAAATGACAAAGTCAAGATATTTTTCAAGCTTGGGGGCCGCAACGTTACATTGCGATTTTATATAAATTTTGGAATTATTGTAATTGATAACAAGATAATTCGTACATATGAGGTACGTTCAATGATTAAAAATAATTTTTAGTAGAAAATTATTTAAACATCATTATTGATGTTTGTAGCATTTAAAATACCATTTCATTAAGATAATTTATGTCCTATTAAATCTATTTCAATGTGAAAAATGCTTGGAAAAATCAGGGGAAATCAATACTCACCTATGTCGACATTATGTAGCGCCTTCCCTTGCATCTTCGGGGGGGAGGGTTAAGAAAAAACTATCCCTTTGATTAATATTCATATAGTATATTTATCCTCTTTTTAATAGATTACTTTAGGGTTCAATGTTTTCAAAGTATGATTGATTCCCCTTCTAAAATAATGGATAAGATTAAAGGTATAAGACCCGGAAGAACTGGTTGGGTTTGTGTTGGGGCAACTCCTGCGATGGTAGCCCAATCTCATGATGGGTTTTAATTACCGGGTACTAATTGGAGCTACTAGCGGGATATTTTATTGCTCACGTTCCCTCATAACGGGTCGATTTGGAGGGTTGCGTCGGATTCTTGAGGATGAAATCTATAATGAGTCAATCTTTATTTGGACTTTTCCAATGATTTTATTTGAGCAATTATCCCTATTACGTTTCGGATTTTTATTTTTAATTAGCCACGATGTATCGATTCAAGATATTTTTTTTTGCTGCAATGGGAAATGTGTTTTTCCATACTCGGGTTAATGCCTGTTATTCGTAGCCGTTATTCAAGAATATTTTATTAATTTTATCAATTGACTTCTGATTCTGTAATTATATTTAATTAATTAAACCCTTCCCAATCCGACATCACTTGTTGAACTCAATTATTCCGATACTAAAGAATTTAATTATTTTTCTATTTTAATTTGAAAATAATAGCCTCTCGAATGACATTACGTCTTCTATTCCCTCATCGCTGCATCCTTGGTATCGAATCATTTAGAAAGTTTTAAGAGAATCGTTACACCGCGGGGAGGTAGCTCATCAAAATCACGAGGAAGTCACGGCCTTGGCCTTATTCTTCGATTATGTTCTGGAGGATCATTTTCGCCCTCCTGGAGAATCCATCCAGAACTGATTGTTTCCAGCACCTTCTCCAGTCGTTATGGCTAATGTTCCCGTAGTGAGATGAAGAAATGTGGTTAACGGTAATGCTTATATTATTACCGTGATAAATCGGTCAATAATATGTTTACATCTTTGACGTTGGCCTACTCCTGTAGTGGTAACATTAAACATTACCATTAGTTATGGCAATGTTCTTGTTCAGTATTATCATTAGTTTTTGATTCAGATAAAGAACAGCTATATCTTGCAATTTGGGAATTTATTTTATTTACTTCCCTACGGTTATTTTTTTTTTTTTCGGAATATCCAGTAATCTCAGTTGCATTCCCACTTGCTCAATGGGTTATTAGCTCTTATAAAGTTCTAATTATTAATTGCGTTAGGACATTACGTCTTACAAGTAAATTATCATGAACCATATATGCAACATTCCATAAGCGTGAATGAATTGTTGTCATTTTTAATGTTTTCTAAACTGTTAAGCGTCCTCTTTAAGGCGCTACATTCTTAATCCCTCAAAGCGCACTGTATAAAATCTAATTGTATATTCTTAGTTTGGGGTAAGTACGAAGATAACAAAAACCTGAGTGGAAGATGACAGTTGCCAAAAAAATATTCAAAATTTTAGGGTGAATTAGGATTTCCCCCTTTTGCATCTCAACTTCCATCGTTTAGATATTTAGGTAATCATTTTTCTTTTTTATTTAATAATATTTTTCTTTTATATGTTAATCGATGGATGTAAAGCCCATCTTTTGTAACTTGTCATATTGTTGTATTTTGCGCACGTAGTTGAAGGGAACCAGAACTATGAGAAAGTACCGGAGACCAATTGAAGGAAGTGCACCTATATAGAAAACGTGATATAATGGCGGTTATAAGTGCAGAAAGTATGACATTGTGAACTGCGGCGCAGCAAATCACAATGAGACTAAATTATAAAAAATAATATGTTGGCTCTATCGGCGACAATAAATACAGTTATTCCACCTCTTGCCGGCTTCAGTCCTAGTGTCATATTGGTACTTAGGACTTTCTACCAACTCTTATTTGCCCTGTACCATCTTCCCTCTACCTATTTCTTCCACGGTCTGTCCGAATTGGAAAGCTGTCCTGTAGAATCGATTATATAGTATTCCTTGTCTCCCTTTTAGCGCCGACCATTCCACTCTCAACAACTATAATCAATAGGGAGTTGGCATTGCAATTAGCCAACAGGGCTATTTTATGGTTGCTTTCAAGTCTTAAAAACGTTAACCTTGTTTGGCAATAGAAAATAGCCTGTCAGGAGTTTCAGACAAGTTCAATTACTTCATAATTTCTCCTGCCGAGAGTCTTGGAAGTTTTTATTATGCAGGTAGGAAGAAATATATTCGTTGCAATTCAAGGAGCAAATATGCCCATTGCTAATGAGAAATAATAATAACAGCAGTAATAAAAATAGTGAAACAGACCATATCAAATTGCCATAGAAAGGAACAATGTCGATTAACAGATATGTTCCAACACCGTTGTTAACTAGTTTTCAACTAGAAAAGATGACCTTATTTTATACGTCGTCGGGCCCTAACAGAGGAATATGTACGATATTTCTATTGCTGATCAATTGTTTTATTAGCCTAAAGTGTCCAAGACTGTTCGGGTTCGATGCGGTGTAAATCCAACTTCGTTGAAAACTAGTTAACAAGGCTTGTTGGAACGTACCTAACAAGTCTTATAAAAAGCATTGGAATGCAGCCGAGTAATGAGTATTTATTTGCATTATACCATATGATTTTTTCTCGCAACATCTGGATTTAAGACTTGAAGATATTGAAACTCGGCCGGGCTCTGTATAGCTCAATTAAATCCATCTTCCTAGGAATATGACAGTTAGAAACCTGGAGATAGCAGATGAATAAGGGAAATTCCTGAAACCGGTCATTCGAGGTCTAATGTTCTCTGGCGTAGCTCCTGCCTTCATAAGTAGCAAAAAATAAAACCGAAGTTCAGGGCTGTTGGTTTTTAAAGGTCAATTGCTCTACCATTTTGTTGCATAACGTCATGCGGTGATCTCTTTTATTTTGACATCTTCATCAATTTCTGATTTAATCCTTTTTAATTTTACGTTATAACACTTTTACATTGGATTATCGCTTCTACAAATATTTGGGTTCATATTCTGTGTTAACTAAAAATGCTAA
Source organism: Aelia acuminata (assembly GCA_911387785.2). Classification (NCBI taxonomy): domain Eukaryota; kingdom Metazoa; phylum Arthropoda; class Insecta; order Hemiptera; family Pentatomidae; genus Aelia; species Aelia acuminata. The sequence continues at coordinate 85,876,895 of OU426982.1, read as the reverse complement.
ATTAATTCATTTAATTTGCTGCCACAAAATAAACTTAGCTTGTTGCAGTTTTTTTCTCTGATTTCTCAACCTTAATAGAAGTTTATAAACAAGTTCCATGACCGCTGAATCAACCCTGTTTTCAGTACAAGGCATGATTCACTAGGTGTGCGATAATGTAGACAGATAAAGCCAAAATTTCTAGCCTATTCTAACCGTTCAGCTGTATTTCTTGTTTCTTAAGTTATTTATTAAAATTCAAATAATTTCATGATTTGAAATTAAATACTGTAGATGTTAAAAAGATAATAATAATAATTAACATAAATATTTTTTTATAACAAAGACACTGACTTTAGGACCCTGTATTAGAGGAAGTGTATTGATTTTTTGCTTCTTTTATTTATAAATATTAAAAAATCAATTTTATTTTAAACGTATCTAATGATTTTAGTACAAATCCAATCGATGCGGAGTCAGACTGACCTGCCATTTTCATTGAGTGTTTCAATGAATTTCATGCTTTCATCACTGTACCTAAGGCAGTCTAGCTCTCAACTACTGCAAACATTAGTCATTGGCTGTTGAAGATCTCGTGGACCTTTACAGAATCGATTATTTTAATAGTATCAATCAATTCAACGTGTTCGATTTGATAAAGATTGAGCCTTGCCTTGAAATCGATAAAAATGGACATTGGACAGTCTGGTTTAACCGTCCCCAATTATGAAAAATGTTTATATGTTAAATTATTTAAAAGAATGAATTGTTTGCCTCCTACAAAGAATTAGTAAGTACTAACACACCTGCCCTAAGTATTGATTTTGAAAAATAAATCGTTAAATAAACCATTGTTACATTTTTGTAGATTTTAAACGTTTCGCAGTTCGAATTATTAAATAATCTAAAGGTCCCTAATCGATCCTTATTTCATAACATTTATTTTCTTGGTGGATCGATTTTAATATGGTTCTGCAATAGTTCACAGTAGCAAGTCGGTTGGTTAAAGAAATCTCTCTTACAATGCAACCTCAATGAAGCAAACCGCCTTGACCCAATCAGCAACAGATCCTGTTATATTTTACTTCATAAATGTAATACCTTGCGCAGATCCTCAGTATTTCTTATGTTTTTCTACCTTTCATAATTCTACCTGTATTAATTATCAGTAACAACTCTCATACATAAGGCAAATATAGTCATTTATTTACTGGTCCCTATCATCAAAATTTATTTCTAACAACAGCTCTAAAAATTATCGATTTACAGATTTGATTTCTAAAAAACATTTCTTCATTTTACCTTGGAATGTTTTTTTTGAATACATTGTATTCAAAAATTGTATGTATGTATAAAATGTATTTTTGAATGCATTATCTTTCTATCAAGTTTTTTTGTAGTGACCGTCGCCATCTGTGTTTAATGAGCGATGCATACCGTACGAACTTCAAAGCGAACCGCATCCGCGTTTATTTGGGCGCTGGTCGCAGGCCATGGCGAGATCTGGATTCCATTCCTCGTGCCAGAATGAAGATTATGTAGGCTATGGTTAGTGCTAAAATGGGGTACCATCCCAAGGTAAATGTGGGTTTTACCTAAACAAATAAATAAACATAAGTTAGGCGTTGGAGCATAGTCTTGACTAAACTATTGCGCCACCTACAAAGCATCACCTTTGGTTAGGATGAACAATAATTAATTTTAATCATTTTGCACTCTTCGACTCGAAGTCCTCTGATCAAGGAATGCTCTGTCGTCCCAATTTGGCCAACATTTTCTTCTAATTTTTAGGTCCCGAAAACCTGTGAGACCAAATTAGATACATGACGCTAGGGCTAAACCAGCCTCAGCCGGTTGAAAAGATGCCAGGCTGGGCCCAACATGAAACCTCCCCGTCCTATTACTGGAACGGAAGGCCGGAGTGGAGATGTCCTGGTTTATTCCTGTCTGTTTATTCTTGCAATCCAAGGTTTGAATTTGTGCAAGCACTGATATTCTGTACCTAATTGAATAATTATTAAAACAATCATACTTCTTTTCCGCTCAGGCCTGATGAAGACCTAATAAGTGGTTCAAAATCTTGGTCCAGAATGAATGTAATAGGTTTCATTCGAATCCCACCCCACTGATTTTGACTTCATTTAACCATTAAAACATAAATATTTTATTCGTTAAAATTTCTTTTTTTTTGAATATTTAAATTTTTTCTGATCTACCATGTCCACATCACGAAAATATTTCCGCTAACTCAACCGATTTTCTCCAATATCTTATCCATTTGGACTTTTTCGTTCACTGATTAAAATTCTTTAAAAATATACTTTTTATGACTCTATCAAGCGTTATTTTCTGAGAACTCAGGTTGATTAGGAACGAAATATATTTTGTAACTATATCTCTATATATACCTCTTTTCATTTTTTCCTCAACAAACTCAAATAAAACATCTCCGGCGTGGTACTGTTTAAAGTTCCACTTAGATAGAAAGAAGTGCTATCATAAAAAAATGGATTATAATATTTGTCTTCAAAAACAAGCTAATGATTTTTTTTCTATGCTAATCTAATAATTACATTTACTTTAGTAAATATATTAATAACCGTCATCGTTATAAAAAGTTATGTTTTAATTTTTAATCTTTTTATGGAATTTTTCCTTTCATAATACTGATATTTTGTGAGAATTGTATTGTGAGGAAAAAGGAAAAAATTTAAGTCGTCATTGTTTATAAAGGGTTATGTTTTTAATGTACACAATATAAAGTTGTGAAGTAAATATTAAACATTGTACCCCGATATTTATTACCTTGTTGTTATATCACTTTAGTTCTTCTCAGTCTCTTTATTTTAACCCTATTATTTTGTTTTTTTAATCAAAACTATCCTCAACTGAGATAATTTTTGCATTGTTCTTTGTTGAAGTATTAGTATTGTTTGCCGATAAATTAGGAGCTATATTTACCTTTTTCTAAATTTACCTGCAATTTCTCCCTTTATCACGTTTATCTTATCACTTAACCTGAATTGTTTTAGTACTAGAAGAGATACAGTCATTTCCCATGATTCTATTTGCATTTTTACAATATGGTTTTATTTACGTAAAGATAGTTGATAATTCCATAGATTTTAGGCTAAGAGCAATGACAAGGACAGAGGCTTATCATGCAGGAAGTAGTTGATAGTTCCTCATAGATCGACTGACAAATCCTGGACAAGGACTCTCAGACAGACATCAGTCAGACATTGCTTAGCCTTGAAGAAGTGCATTCAGCGTAAAGGTTGATCACTGATGAGGATTGTTTTAACCGAAGAATTTGGTTAATTATATTGGCTATTTAATAACCCTCATGCCCCATAGTACATATTAGGCAGCAATCATGAGGACTGTTTCATTATAACGTTCAGATTTATGGATTTTATCTTTTTATTTCATTATTTTGTTTGGCTAACAAATCTAATTCTTCAATAATTCAAGTAAGAAACTTCTGATCATCCTCGCTTTGTGAAAACTAGCTGTATTTGTTTCACCCCTACAAAATTATCTTATTTGTTTGTTTTGGGGAGGTCACGATGAATCAGAGGAAATAGTTTCCTCAAAGAGATTAAGAGAAGAATATTTAAGTCCATTAATCATAAGATGGTATTTTTAATTAATTGGACAACTGAAATCTTATGTTATCTCCTTTCCCTTGACTATATTAAAGCGATTAGTTGCTTTATTTGGTATTGGTATGGGATGTAAGACTGTTGGTATGAAATTTGCATTCTTGTGGTCTATTATTTTTTCTGTCCTAATCTTCCTGGAATGCTGAAACTATTAATTTTTCAGGGATTTAATCGTATTTTAAAATTTTTTATTTTTAATCAATTTATTTAATAGATTTAATTAACAATAAATGCGCACGATTAACATGCATTTCCAATGAGTGCTTTTTCAGTAGAGAACCTTTTTTTAATCATTAGATATTCCCGAATATCCTTCAGTTAGACCTATTGTTAAAAATACAATTTGGCATGCATGGAAGTACTTCGTTGGCAGAAAAGGAGATGGATATGCGACAGCTGTTAATTAATTACACATTCAAAGTTAATTGAAAATAAAAGTTCCGGAAGAGGTACTGCTAGGTACTGACTTTACTCTTGGGTGACATGGGGTCTTTTCAGCTCGACTAAACATCAGTTGATTTTTTTTGTTTTTCCCTATGTAAAAAAAAAAAATGTTCTTAAATTTTTCCATCAAACTAACTAGTTAATAAAAAAAAAAAGAAGTTTCTGCCGACTTATGCAGTTCATCGCACTCTACTTAATTTCCTTTTTCTTCGTACACTCCCCTACCAATGCCATTTTTACAAGATTATCTCACAATAGCCATCTTAAGATTATTGTCCCTCAAAGTAGCAATTTAAGAATAAGTAGGTCACTTTTGAAGAGAACTGGTCGATAAAGAAGATGGTTACTATTAAAACGTCAAGATAATTATAGTACATCTGGCCTAATCCCTTAAATTAGTGATTCACTCTGCCTTTTAACATTTTCATCTTATGGTGCCATGTCTCCATTATTCTATTTAGATCGTCGTCCTACATTTGGTGAATATTTTTTGTTGTCTATTGCGGATAATTTGTACGCCATTAATTATAATGTGCTATTTTTTATGAAGTCTTTAATTGATTCTGACAGATGACTGATTCAAATTAAAATTACAAGATGCAAGCCGACACTCATCACAGTGCCAATTCCAAATTTAGGTCTATTTAAAAAAATATATATTTTTTATAGAAGTGTATTTTTATTTATTTGGCTAAACCCAGTTACACGATAATTAATCAACTTTACTTGAAAAAATTGTGACTATAATTAAAAAAGATGAACCGTTCTCATTAGTCTAGTTAAAAATAAATAAATAAATTTTGATCGGCATATCTAATGAGGAATAGGCAAATACTTAACCAATTATAATTAATTAATGATGCCGTCTTCAGAGTGCATCTGAAAAGTGTATTTTCAATTTATATTGTAGAACTTCGCATTTTATTATTTATATACACTTAATTTTCGTATTATTATTGTATATTTTAATTAAGCATAGGGAGTAACGCATTTGTACAATTAAGTGGACAGCAAACCAGAAGAATGCAGTTTCCGAAGAATTGAGCTACTTAAAAGTGGCTGCAAGTGAATTCGGTTGGTTTAACGGGGAGTACCTACATCGCCTAAGTTGTACCAAATTACATTATGTTTCTTCGAAAGAAAAAATTTAAAATTTTTTATTCCCATGTTTGAAGCGTTAAGTGAGTTGAGAAACCGCAATAATACTTTTTGCAACATATAGGTACTTCTGCAGTCATTTTGTTTTTGTTTTGAATTGTGTCTAGTCTTCTTTCAAACAAGCTTAAAATAGGTATGGCCTAATCCAGGATACCTTTCCTTTTAGAATGTACTCCGAACTCATATGCAGATTATTTTATTTTAACTTTAATTTTTATTTTAAATTTTCTTCCAATTACTACGTTAAGCCTAAAAAGAATATGTCTTTGTGACCTTGTTATTGCAATACTACCTTATTGTATTGTAGATTATTGCAAGCAGAGGGTGGCTCCTCTGTAATCTTATTAAGGCATCTGGTTGTATTTATTTGATCCATTATTATTAACCCACTCTACCTCAGGTTGGTGTTCAGTTATACTCCTCTCCAGATATACTCCTTTTTGATCGGCTGTTATTTTACTTTTCAGTTTAAAAATTAATTATGTTCTTGATGCCTACACCTTTGACTGCTGCATCCATTGCTACTCATGTTCGTGAGGCTTTATTCCGCATAGATGTAAACCAGACGTTGGCAATTCGCAGTGACGAGAGTTCATCGCCCGGAGGCGAGGATAAGGAACTCTCCTTCTCATTTTATTGCCTGGGAAAGTGCTCGCTGGGTGTATGAGCAGTGATGGCAACTCCTACATCCTTTCCTTGAGCCGTTTTTATTATTGCCATTTCTTCTTCCCTGATTTAGACAGATGGGCACAACTAGACAAAGGCTGTCCTTGGGCGGCCGTGACAAAACGGTTTCGCTTCGCCTAGTTTGTATCAACCTGATTTCGGAAGGGATAATAGCCATCTTCTTAGCTGCCCGGTTCTCAATGGTTCTATCCGCAATCCTTGGTCAAGAGGGCGGCTAAACGGGTTTTTAAAGAAAATCCTCTGTTTTAAAAACTGTCTGTTAGTTTCGGCTTATTTCTTTGTGTTTAGAGATGTTGTAGAGAAACATGAATAATGTATTCTTTTATTTTTACGTGTTATTAAAGTTGGACCTTGGAATACAAGGCATCTAAATGCCATATTTAGTAACACAACTTTAAAGATTGAAAAAATATTTTTATGTGAATCTCAAAGATATCATTTTATGTTTTTTATTGTTGTTTTCCGCATTTTATAGTATATTTTAGATATAGAACAAAAACCATTTAGTTACACCATTTATGAATTATGGACGAAGAGACCAATTTTTAAAACTTAGACTTTTGGGGGGAGGTGGGCAATTATTATCTTGTTTAACATTTTTTCAGATTTTGACGAACATTGAGACACTGGCTTTTAACTCACTTTTTTGTTTGTGTAAAGTTATCATCACTAAATCAACTTCGATTTCTTTAACAATCAAAAGAAGAGCTATTTTACTTTCATAATCCGCATTAAACTCGATTTCTTTAAAAAATGTCTTGTAGACCCTTTGTCTTTTATGATTCGCTTTTTAGGCTTCGACACATCATAAATGTAACAAAGAAACCACTACTGTTTTTTCATTAAATTACACATATTAGCTATTGTGAAGATTTTTAAAAATATGTACCCAATCCAATATCCTCCAGTTTCAATCTACGCTGGAATTTCTAGCCGTTTTATTGAAGATAATATCGTTGCTTACTGTGAAGGGTGATTGGCAGACTTTTAACAATTCGTAGATGAACTCTCGATAAATAAATTATTAAATCCTTCAAATATTTGCCAACTGTGTTAAATGCTAAGTAGTCATTTTATATTTTGATAATAGATTTAATCATATACTATTGTATATTATTTCTCAAAGCCTTTTTTTTGTCGGCACGCCATAACTTCCTTAATATTTATTCAAATTTCATGACTGAGGCATCACTTTAAAGCTTTCCTTAACCGCTACACGGGAAAATATACAAATCACTCATTTCTCCTTCAATTGCGGGTTATAAGCGCAAAACCGCTGTTGTTGCGAGAAAATCAATAGAGGTTTCTAATTGGTATCAATCTTTTCAGGTTTTCAAGGAGAACATTTTCGGTCATATACGTTTTTTTGATTAACCCCTTCGTTTGCGAGTTGTAAGCGAAAAACTGAAATTCTCAGTGAAAATTTCAAAACGGTCACAGGGCTTTTTCGAAGGTGTCATTTTTTTCAGTTTGTCGAGAAGAAAATTTTTTGTTGTATACACTTTTTCGTTTGCGAGTTACAAGCAAAAACATGCGATTTCAGTCAATAGAATCAGCGAACTCGATTTCCGCGAAACCGATATGTTTCAAAAAAATAAATAATCTACAATTTAAACACATCTTTTCTTTACTTCAACCTTCACCTATGCCCATGCACACACTCTAAATATGCGGTGTGTACTTTAATTAAGTGGAAATTAAGTTGGGTTAGAGTGCAAATGCTTCGCACGGGTCAGCTAGTACTTAATAAATATAGTAAATAAATGCGACTTTATTTAATTTTTAGTTTTTGTTTTATATTTTCTAGGGGGAGCTGCCCTCCCTGCCCCCCTTGCGGACTCCAATGGGAGGGCCCATATTCATACATTTGTTAGGAAATCACAAATAGGTACATGTATATCATTTTCACGTACATAAGATAGGTACTATAATCGAAAGCTTCTAAAAATATTGGAGATTTATAAATCTTTCATATTATTTGACAGAGTTTTGGAATGACTCAAAAGGTTATGATGCTGCAAAAAATCAAAGCTTTAAGTATTTTTTTTTATTAGTGTTATTAAATTTCCTATTCTTCTCGGGATGGGACCCATTGTTCAATAACGAAGAAGGAAGCTATGTAGACATTTTCGCTCCCTAGAGGCTGGAATTACACACCAAACCTCTGGTTTTGAGCGTAATCTCCCCTGGATTGCTGTTATTATCGGCCTTACTGGCTGACATCCTACCGAATTAGTCGGCAATCAACTCCAATAATTGCCGGAGTTGGGTGTGATGGTATCTTCAATGTAGAAAGTAAAACGTATCATAGCTCTCGACAATTATCTCCATAAAATAATAGTGTTCTACTCGTTCCTCTGTATTGTTACATCTGACTTTCTCTGTCAACCAACCCTACCTTAAGATTTTTTTTTTCTTTTTTTTTGTTTTTTATAGTTATTGCTTGCAATGACATTCTTATGCCCTGTTTAAAAATATTATTCAATTATTCTTCTTGTTTATGATTATTTAAATGGATTTTAAGTATTCTTTGAACAAATTAAAGAAGACAAGAGGCACTTGTTCTTGCGGTTATGATTGTCTGAAAAGGGAAAAGTTCCCAGGAAATGGCGATGTTAACTAGTCACCGGAAATTCCCGGAACTTACTTTTGATAACTCGTCATACATAAACTTGGAGCATTACAAGAAACTATGAGAAAACTCTTACGTAAATCCAGGAACACCGCCTTACGTGTGTGTTTCTGATCATATTCCGATCTTGTTAACGATAAGATATCAAAGAACTTTTTTTTTTTGTATGTTATTATGGGAAAGCAGAATTAGTTAACTTGGGAACAAGCGGATGTTTCCGTTATGATTTGTGTTCACACTTCTTACGATTTCTGTTCACACGTTAATCTACTCAGTTAAGTCAGTGGTCATCGTCGAGTTTTAACCTATTATTGAATCGGTATTTGCTTTCGTGATAAATATTTTTATTATTTCTTTTGTTTTTTTTAAAGTAATCTCTTATATATGACGTAATCGGACCAGAATGATCATCTGCAAAAAATATAATTTTTCATCGTTTTCAATCAAAATAGTGTTTCTAGTACATTTATGAACATAAAATAAACAAAACATTAAATTCTTTTATCATATTTTATCAAGGTTTGGTGAATTAATACATTTAGATTAATAAAAAATGACAATTTCACCAAAAAACAGTAATAAAAATTTATTTTTTATTCTGGCAACGTTTCGGCTTTTAGAGCCATTTTCAAGCCTGTAAGCACATTTACATAAAGTATTAATCTATAATTCTATAACAATACATAGAAATTTAAAAATGACGCCTCCAGCAACAAGTTTTTTTATTTACAACCTTAAAAATATTTTTATTCTAAATCACCATAAGAAAAATTCCAAAGTATGATGCATGGTAGGTACAAAAATACAAAATAGCTAAATGTTATATAAAAAAAAAAATTGTATGTATTGTTATAGAATTATAGATTAATAATTTATGTAAATGTGATTACAGGCTTGAAAATGGCTCTAGAAGCCGAAACGTTGCCAGAATAAAAAATAAATTTTTATTACTGTTTTTTGGTGAAATTGGCCTTTTTTATTAATCTAAAAAAAAAAACATTAAAGTGTTTACAATCATTACAAAAAAAAAAAAAAAAAAACCTTATAAAACAGCAATAATTAATAATAGAGTCTTTGAAATTACAAAACTCCTTAAAGTACAATATGGTAAGATAAAACATACCATATCTACTATTCTAGGCTTTACTGTTTTTTTGTTGTTTTATATGAAAGCAACGGGTGTGTAGCATTCTTTAGTTATTTTAGAATTAATTTAACATAGTTATTCAATGGAGAGGTGCTATTAGTTAATATGAAATTACTTAAATGGGCACATTTTAACGAGAATATACATTTTTGGGGGACTCATCATTGTTTGGAGGGAACCTTATTTTTGTGTGGTTTCAATATATTTTACCATCTATACCTAGTCCATTTCACGTCGAGATGGCAGTAGATCTCGTGTTCTGTTGCCAAATCATTTTAATTTTCATAATGGGCAGAATTGTTTCTATATCAGCCCATCCTAAAAATAAATCATAAAAGATAAATCTAGAATCGCAATAAACTTTTTTTTTTACTTTATTATTTAATTTTTTACATACAATATTTAACGGAAATTCTTGTTTCTCACATCCCCGTGTCTTATTTTTAGAGTTATTGCTTTGAATTTTTTTATAAAGACACCAGACGTTGCTACATTCGTAACAACAAAAAATGGTTTTAATGTAGCTCCCTCTCCTATTTATTGGCTAAATTAAAATAAAAAATTACATTTTCGATTTTTTAAAAGTAGCCTGCAAGTTATTACCTATAAACCAGATATTTACAAAAACGTGCGTTGAGTGCCACAGTATTATAATTGCAAATGAATTATAATTTTATTATTTTACTTTCACTTTTTGAAGGAGCAATAAAATTTTATGGAATGTTTGAGGGTGGGAATGGGCGTCCCTGTATTTTTATGTTCTTACTCATACCAGGAAATATACTATTATGTGTATAATTAACTTTTATATTTATAAGTATCAGGTTATGTATTATTACCTATTGATCTACCTAACTCAACAAAGATAAATTACAAAAGAGTAATTTTTTTAATCTTTTGTTTTGTTTTCTGTTTTAGGTGAGTGCGAGTTATAATGCAGCTTTTGTAAGTAAAGATAATTTCTACAATTTATTTTAAAATTGAATTAAATTCGATATCTGGCAAAAAACAAAAAAAAAAAATCTTTTTTAGTGCTCATTGAATGTAGTTCTTTATAACACAGTTTTATAAAATAGCCATCTCATTGAATTTGAAATAAATACCCACTGTTTAATCTCGCTTCCAAATTCATAAATTACATCCTCATATTATAGCAATCGTAATACTCCAGTCTATGACGTCATAGTTGTATATAAACGATTTTAGGAATATTCCATTTATATTAACATTCAGAATAGAACTAATGGTAATCTGATATTCGTTGATAACTACTGATGAAATACCACGTTATAAATTATACTCGCCTACTACTACTATCTTTTATCCGAAACGACTCTAAAGCGCTTTCCCACCTTGCCCATATATGATGAAAAGCCGTTTGACCTCGTTTTGGAAACATATTATGATTATAATTGACCGTTTTCGCTAAGTTTTGACGTCATGTTGTTGACTATTTATATCCGAGCGTTGTAAAAAGGCCCCCTCGGCGATCGCTTAATATTCATGTGTTATTATAGCTCCGTCTCATTTGCAAGTCCTATTTGGGAGTGTTATTGGCTTGACCCGGCGCTTTGTTGTTCAAAATTTTACAACCAATTTGTATCCATTATTATTCATACTATTGATTGTCAGGTGATAGCGATTCATAAATAAATATTTGAGCTCTACCTCTTAGTTAATATCATTGGCTCGTAAAAGTGATAATATTCAACACTTATTGACATTCTATTCGAGTAATGTATTTCAGATAAAAATTATTTATAAGGCAGATTTATGAGGCATTTATGAAATTCTTTGTGAGAGATTCGAAACTAAAACAATCCTTTAATTGAAACAAAAGTGGTATTTAACAAATAAATAGTAAAAAAGAAGAACAAAAACTATAAGCCAAAGAATTTTGAGGAAAAACTTTGAGGAGAAAGCTATAGAGGTTTTTCACGCATTCCTATACACCAGAGTAGGAAAATAGGTTATTGACCTGTACCTAGGATTCAATTTTTACAATATTTCTATTTTTATATTTTATTATTATTGTTTTCAATAAAAATAATCTCAAATAGTACAAAAAAGTCTTTCTGGAACAAACTAAACAGACTGTTAATTGACTGAAGTAGCTTGAAGGTAATAAATAATTGATGACTTGAAAATTAATATTTGTTTCCTCAAAGCATATTATTTAAATAAATAGATTTTAAAAAATAAACTCTTTTGGAATAAATTAAATTGTGTGTTACTCACAATTATCAATTACAAAAATAACAAATTATAATCAACAAAAATTAATTCAGTCAATAAACTTGGTCATTTTCCTATCTGTTTAAAAGCTTAATTTTCAAGTATCCATGCGTTAATTATATGTCTAGTTCTCTGTCTAATATCATTCTTATTTTTAAATATTTAATTTCTCTGGAATTTTTTTTTTTTAATATATATAATTGTCCCTTTTTCAAAGGAAATAATATCTTATATCTGTTGTCTTTTAAGTTCTTGGCAATGAAACAAAAAAAAAAAAAAAAAAAAAAAAGAACAAATTTTTTTCTTTATATTTCAACATGTCAGAAGTCCATCATTGTTAACGAAAGATTATAAGTTATATCGTGAAGGTAAAAACTAACCTCAGGTCCTATTTCTCCTAAAAAATATTTTGAAAAAGCTAAAGAATCGATCAATAACATATTCGTATTCACTTTATCATATCGGAAATCTTTGCTGTCACTTCGATTTCAGTTTTTTATTTCGAACCTTATTGTTTACATTACAAAATGTGCATTCACCAGCAAATATACAAAGTAAAACCTTGTCCATAACATCTGGATAGTCCCGATTCGCAAATATATTTAGATCGCTGTTTAAAAAAAGGATGCAAACAAAATATGCAAGTACATTGAAATCCGAGCTTTGCGTATATATATTCATTAAATTTATACCTACATTGATAAAGAAGAGAATAGTTAAACATTTATATCCTAACAGTGCAAGGAGCTCTCGCAGAATAAACATCAGTTGTATATTGACAGTATACTGTGTCATGTGATAATATAAACATAAGGAATAATAAATCATTTTGTTTTATTTTTTAGAGGGATTGGGTAAAGAAAAAAAAATACAATAAAGAGGGGATGGTCCGCCTTTTAATGTAGGGGGGGTCCCTCCCTTAGTGTTCTTAATTTTTTAATTATTTTTAGAGAAAAAATAAAATATCGTTGGATAAGGTAGATTAGTGGTTTTTCAATAAACATTTCTCGGGTTTTACTGCATTTATTTGAATCTATTTGCGTATTTTTTTTTGTGTCTATCCTTTATTGAAATTTTTTTTTAATAATTTTTAAAAATAAAAACAGATTTTTTTTAAAAATAAGTTTGCCACCCCAAATAAACAGTTTAATTTTTATATTCAGTAATAATAAGGTAGTATTTATATCTTTATTTTAGTCTATATAATTTTTATCGATTTTTTTTTTTTTTTTTAAATTTCATCAAATTATCCTTCCTCCATTTTGAATCAAATTATCCTTTCTTCCAAGCATTTCAACTCTTTTAAACTTATATTTGGTAATATTTTTGATAAAATCATTTTCATTGTGAATTTATGGTCGCTGGAAATGGATGTGTAGACAATAGGAGAAAGTTCGGTTATCAGATCTTAGTGTATGGAGTGTTGACAATTTAATGTTTACTGCCGAGCTGAGGCGTATAAACGCAGGCAATATACGCATGTATAGTAACAGTCGTTAGCTCGATTTTATTGCAGTGGTACCTGAAAGCAATAAAAATAAATAAGTCTATGCCCTTATTCGAGCTTAAGAGTAGGAAGGAATCGATTATAAAAAATAACATTGTAGTATCCAACACAATCGATAACTATAAAGTGTTTGAATTAATCTAATCTTAATTTGTGGCTGACCACCATTTTTAAATTATTTTTAAATAATTTATTTTTTGAAGAGAAAAGATTTGGCTCCGCCGGGAGTCGAACCCGGGTCTCCTGCGTTACATGCGAGGATGCTAACCGCTACACCACAGAGCTCGGCTCTAGGCAGAGCAAATCCTATACAACACAATATAAAGTGTTTGGATATGGAGACACTATAGCGTAATATCTAATGACAAAGAACGCTATAATGAGAAAGAGGAAACACCAACTCACTATTAGTTTAAATGGACTTTTCGCATGTCTATGAACTGTAAGTTTTAAAGAATAAAAACTGCATCTATAACTCAGGCTTGAGTTGTCACTTCCGTTGAAAATGGCTTCCGACCATTTTATGTTTAATGATGAACTTAGTATAGTTTTGTTTAATGAAATGAGGGATTAAAGTTCAATTCAAATAATATTTCAATTTAAAGTTTCTCTACTTACGTATATTTAATAAAGAGGAATATTATACATTTTTGAGTACACTAACATTTTGGTATATTTATATTTTTTTTTGTATTATCAAATTTCGACTTGTGGTCAAAATTAACCATGTTTCGACTGTTTTTATGTATTCGACCAATGTAAATTTTTTTAAAATTATTTAAGTGAATTAATAAATATGTGTACTGTTTTTCATACATTTCAAGTATGTTTTTTTTTTTTTTTTTTTTTTTTTTTAACAGACCGATAACCCTCATCCCGAATTGTTTTTCTGTCAGTGCCTCTGTTATAGATATATCTTAAGCTATTTTTTTTGTCTGTGATTGACGAAATTGACCTGCCTGAAGTGGCATTTTATTTTAGTTATCAGAAAAGCAGATTAATATAGTATTATGGGTTATAACATAATTTATAATAATAAAACCATAATCATAATTATTTGTAACATCTGAAGGCCAGCGTTCTCCTTATGTTGCTGCCCATTGATTTGGGAATTAAAAAAAAGAAAAAATGGTCTTCAAATGGAAAGAGGTTGATGTCATCGGGCATCAAGGACACTTTAATGCAGCCTTTTTATTCAATTCTGCCTCCACACGTTTCCTCGTCTCTCAGAGATGATAATATTGCAGCAGAGGACCCAAAACAAAACGCTCTTGTCTGAGGTTGTTGACGCTACATCTATTTTTGGTCTATCGTATACCATGTTGTGCTTTAATATAAACAAACATGTTGTACAAGCAGTGTGAAAATAAACATTTAGAACACTAACAATCAATATTTTTTATCTTAACTAGTTTTAATAGTTCAATATTGCGACAAAATTTATATAATTAAATAAGTATTGGTATCAACAGTTAAAAAACTTTCAATATTTAATTTTTATTCTGATATATTATAAATATGTATTTTACATAATATTATGTATGTATTACATAAAATATTATGTATTTTATTTCTAAATTTTTTTTTGATACTTTATTAAATTTGATTAAGTCGAGACATCGTTTTTGAGATTTCTCGCCCGCTAAATGTCGAAAAATAATTAGATACTTCCCCCACACCATATAAATTAAATAAAATAAAATAAAAATAAGCATCTACATAAATAAAAATCCCAAACAGAGCTACGAAGAAAATAAACGTTACTAAGCGCATAACACAAAAACTATCGAATTTTCGTGTTCTATAAAAAGCAAAAATGAAAAATGTCTCCATTTCCTACAACTAACAACAAAAATCTTGGAAATCAGACGTGTCATTCAATAAGTACTTCCCTACTGATGTGCCCACAAATAAGACGTTTCGGAAACATTCATTGATCCTGTTTTTGTTTTTTACTTTTAAAAAACCAATAAAACATGAACTCCTTAATATGGGAACTAGAGCAGTCTCCATCCCAGTTTCTGTATAATTTTTCAACGTATATTTTTTTTGTTAACAGTCTTTCTTAATACTTCTCCGAATTCGATGCTTGAAAATTAGCCGATCGGTAGATGCAAAAATTTAAGGTTTCTCTATTTGAACTATCAAAATAGAGAAAATAAAAGTTCACGCTCATGAATGCCGTTAATGTATATTTTTATATTTTAGATGGAATGTTTCTGACTTCATTGCTGGCGTCATCGAAGCACTACTGAGACCGCTTAACCCTATATGGGTTTCTCATTGTCAGCGCTTTCTTGTAGAAAATAGTTTCCATTAGAATTACTGTAAGATCCGGTAAATCATAAAAATTTATGAATTTAACTCTTTTAACCATTCTGATTTACAAATAACTACCATTACTTTTACATAAGTACTTAAAAAATAATAATTGACGAAAAAAAGAATGGCAGGATGTCCTTATATTTTTATTTTTATTTAGAAACGTGTGTTCTATCTTACAAACGTGTGAGGATCAATTTCTTAATAATGCATTGTATACCTTATTATTAGATATACAATTATCGTATTAGAGTTAGCCAGGAAGTTAACTGCAAAACAGGTGGCAATGAATAGAAAAATCGTCCTATTTATTCGTTTAGTAACTTTGATAGTAATAAAATATCGATGTACACTTCTTGAAAATTTTAAGGTTAATCACATCATCATATTAATATCTAATATTTTTTAACTTATAAATATAAGTTAAAAAATAAAAATATTTTTTATGTTAAATAAATCAATTTGCATCTCTCCGCTAGTGAATTCCCACATTTTGAAGATAATTTTCGTAATAGGAATGCCAGCGATTTTATCACTAACTGTGATTATTTTAATGAAGTAAAATAACTCTGATTACCTAGTAATCTTACTAAAGTTCCTAATTTTGATGTTTCATTTGTGATCTTGACTCGGATGTCATGAATATATTTCAGCTAAGTAAACATATCTCAAGGCTCTTAGGTTTTCATGGAGCAAATGGATCATACCTAGTTAAAAGGTAGGTAAATGCGGCTGAGGGCATCCCATGAAGTAACGGCTCAATGAAGAAACTCCCTTGTTACAAGAGGGAATGCATAAGACAGGTTGGTTTTCAAGGCTATGTTGATAGCTAGAGAACAGTCATATATTTCAGGAAGGTAACTGTTGATATATTCTTGGTCACATGGATAAGCAACAGTTGAGTTTTGCCATAAGGAGGAGGTACGAAAAAAAATGCTTGTTTGAGAGAAAACATTTCGGAGAACATCGCCGATTTTCGTCCTGAAGTTTAACTTGTACTTATAATGGGTGTGTATGGTTCGCGTTTATTTATAAAAATACATATAATAACAATAGTAGTTAATATAATAATAAAAATAACAGTTATTTAAAAAAAATCACTGGTATCCCTCTGCCGAAACTGACCCGATAACATTTATTCACTTTATTCCCAAAGTTAAGCATCTGAACTGCAACTCACGCTTTTTAATGGCGGAGGATTGATTGATCTAGTCATTGTAGATATAATGGTTATAAGATATGATTTCACAAGTAATTACTCTAATATGTAAAACATATTATATTTATGTACTCAAAAAAACCTTAATATTAGCCTAAAACATCAAAAGTCGATGCATGCAAATAAAGTAGAGGTGGACTTGGCAAGAAAGAGCGGCCTTGAAGGTACAGTTATCCCCTTATAAGGCCCAGGAACGGGTTCTTAGCCGGGCCATCATCTCTGTCCTCTTGACATTTATATTGTCCTAGACTTGTGTCTAGCCTAGGTGTCACATGTTGCGTCTCCTCGTTACGCGCATTTGCTTGTCAATGGCCTTCTAAACAGGTTGTTAGACCGTGTACCCCCGCGTCAATGGCTACTGCATAATACTCTGTTAGTCATAACAGTAACTTATGAAAATAGTGCCAAACTGAACCATTAGGCTCATTTTGTTCCATCCCTTAAAACTTTTTATCATGTTAATTGCTGAGTCAATGGCCTTTTGTAATCTTTTCTAAAAATACATTTAAACAATATTGTCTTCCACATATTCATCGTAAAGTTGTATTCAGTTATTTACATTTCAAACATGTTCCGTTTATAAATTTTAGTATTCCCTTACATGAAATATATATTAGGCTATATGTGCCCGGTGTTTTACCGACAAGACACTATCAAATTCTGTAAGCGGCTCACACATACATAAAAGGGAATCAGGTCAGTACATATACAGTATTAGCCTGAAATAACTGGTTTTAACTTATTTTACTGTCACTGACGTATTAATTAGGACCGAGGAAAGCGTATTGAGTAAACATTCTTGGTACGTTGCTAATAACTTATAGACTTGAATATCCTGATAAGTTATCGTTGGGTTAATTAATGTTGAATACGCCTTTAAAATATCATACGAAATCTGTCGCACCCATTGTTTGGTTAATGATTTATTGATAATTTTATTTTCTGGTCCGGTGTTATCCTAAATGTTTTTATCTAAAAGATATTTAATTTATATTTGCATATATTACCTACCATATACATTAATACATAATGTACATACCTACATACCTACATTAATACTGTTAATATGTTAGCTACATATAAGTACTGTTAGTGTGAGACGCGTATCACTTGGCTCTTACTAACTGTGGATCAATTTTCCAACGTTCATCAACATGACAAACGAAGATTGGTGCAATTCCATGATGTGGAAAGAAAGATGCCAAAGGCAAGATAGTTGGAGATCATCCCGCTCAAAACTATTAGAGGTCAAAGATGGACCTATGAGCACGCAGAGTTCCAGTAGAGAGGAAACTATATTGTGCAGACTCCGAATCTGGCACTGTGAATTTTCGCCCGCTTACCTGCTGAGAGAACTTGAAGCCCCAACCTGTGGCGAACTCTGTCATTCCCACAATCAGATCAATCAAGCACATCCTCCTGTAATGGCCAAGATTTACCAATCTTCGATGTGAGTTGAATATGGAAAATAACCACAAGGAGTTGTTGGGAGACCTCTCCACGTGAAGGTCGTGAAAGTTTAAGACTCGGTGGAGGTTGTATTGACTTTTTTGAAAAATATAAATTGTAAAATTTTGAATACTAACCTGTTAAAGCTTAATATGTAATAAATACGGCACTACTAATAATAATTTGGTTCTCTAATAATCATTATGCCGATGAATTGCTACAAACAAAAAGTATGTATAAGGTTTTTGATAGTATTTAGTTAGTAAGGTTTTTTGACATTTAGTATTCTTTTTAGTTGTTTTTTTTTTCATTGTGAATTCACTATAAATAGAAGTTACTTTAAACTGATTTCGGATGTTAACACACGTTAGAACGAATATTTGTTATTTTTTGACAGTTAAGAGGAATTAAACAAAAAAAATATATGAATAAAATGAAAATAATTTAATATAATAAAATATAAATATATTAACAGTCGAAGTAGGGATATATATTGTTTAACGGTTTACTTTTATTACAAGCATTCTTGATTAGGCAATCATTGTTTCTTGAGCCGCTGTACAGGAAATTTCATTCTGCGGTGTAACTAGTTTTACGAGAGGGAATTGCTGACCTTTCATCAGACCTTTGACGTAACCAAAGCCGCGTATCACAAGGTCTTGGGTGCTGTACTGTAATTGATAAACGAAACCTTTGGATATATATTTATTTTAATAGGCATTAGTTTCTCCCCACTTTAAGGGAATTATATTAGGGCTGGGATAGACGTGTACACAAAATATGCTGTATCTGGTCCACATTTGTATTGTATTTTACTTAGTGACGTATAATAATCGATATGATCAAAATATCGAGAAGAAATATCAAAATATCGATGTTATTAAAACTTTTCACAGTACTATTGAAGAACTCGAAAATTATTTTTAATAAGGGCCGTCTATCCCCACTCCCCGTTCAACACCTATGATAGGGGGGATTCCTACGCTGAAAATTATCAATACATAATTAGTAGTATCAAAACTTTTGATAGTTTTATGTCACTACTTATCTGAAGATTTTTGAGTTTCCGGATCTTATTTTAGTTCCGTTTTTAACCGTTGAAAATTGATTGTATTATTATGATTTTGTTCGATTTGTTGCTATTATATCTTCAGGTATGATTTAAGTCTAAACATAACGGCTTGTATACATGTTATTACGACTCACCTCGTTGAAATAAGGTCAGATGGTAAACGATGGGGAGGACCTACTTTCCTCAAAGATGCTCTTGGAATATGAATCGTGCCGGTGTTCATCTTGTTCCTCGTTGCTTCCTCATTTTCCGATTAACTTCTAAATTAATCCTTTCTCATAGGTTTGAGCTGTGCATAAGCACCTCATGAATTTCTAATTCGATAACCGCTCCCATGTTGAGGGTTCCCCGCTCTCATTAAATTGAGCGGTGAATCGCCCCATTCCCCCAATTATTGGTGCCGTTAAGGTATTAACCGTTGCGGTTCTCCGGCTGGGCATTAAGTATACAACCTAATTACTGCTGACATCGTTTTGAGCAAATACTTCTTAATTATGGAATCGTTATCTAATGTTCTTCTCTTGCATAGTCAATTTTGTGCTTGTTTACGGTTTATGTTTTCTGCATGAGGATTACGGAACATGAATTCAAATCATAACAAAAGAAGATTTATTTTACTATAACGTTTTTATTTTGATGAGTGTTAGGTCCTTATTTTAATTTTCAAAATAATGACGTTTATCCACAATACAAAAGTGTGTCATTAGCGGCATAGTATATGAATTTATCTAAAAAAAAGAAAACTTATAAACACTTTTTTGGGTTATTTGGTGGATCCCATCTCGTTCCCCACAACACTGGCAAGTTTGTTACAAAACGTAGCAAGTTTAGAAGTCATTGACTTCTGAGTAAGTAGCTTCTTATTTTCTTTCGCTGCTTCCTTCAGTGCCTCCAGTGTAGGGGAGTGCCTAGTTAGGAATTACACACTTCTCTGTTGATTGCCATGTTACTGGCCTGACGGAGATCTTTGCCTCTTCCTCTTAATATATTCGAGATACGAAATTCTTGGGCGTCCTCGAGGTCTTCTGCCTTCTGGAACATAGTCCATAGACCATCAATGGGTCCCTACGCTTCTCCATCTTAACTACAGAACTTCTTTCAGTGGTGCTACCTTAATCCTTAACGTATTCTTCTCATTGCGAACAGGGTCCCTCATGTTTTACAGGCTATTTTTTTAGAAAAATTTCATTTCAGCATATGTGACTTTGCTCTCGGGCTTCTCTGTCAATTTCCAGCTATTATCTCCGGACAAAATTAAAGCCAGGTACACTGAATTAAAAAGATGGAGCTTTTCTACAACAGTGTTGCAAATTTGGTTGTAGACTGCATTTACTGTGCTTATTGTATTAAGTATTTCTGAGTCTCCTTTACCTTATGACTGTTCTTAGAGTAAATAGCAGTCGCAACTTAAAGTTTATTTTTTTTTACACCGTTATTAGGTGTCTTTTTTGTTCATTTCATGTGTTTCGAACCCTTGTTGCCCTAATAATAATTGTTGCTAGGTTGGCCGAATCTTCGATATTCAGTTAATTTGTTTTTCTTAAGTTCTAGCCATGCATTAATTATTATCATTTGGGGGGGGGGGGGAGGCGTTAAAATATGTTTCTCTCTTAAAGTGAATTTTCAAAATTATTGTTTTTTCATTATTTTGAACATTTTACTGATGTCTATCTTTTTTTAAATAAATTCTCATCGTAATCAAGTAATATCAAACTGTATTATGGATTTAATGACACTTAGCATCTATGTATATTGTGATTTAAACAAGCTTATGTTTTAAGTGGTAACTTCTCTTTTAATGTTAATAAGGCTGTCATTAATCAAGCATAAGTGATTTTTTTTTTTAGTTGTGTCAGTATGAAGGTCTGCATCTAATCCGTTTTCCCTCTTGTCACGTAGTATAGATAAACATCGTTTATTCAGCCGAAACATTTCTCTGTTTGCCAAGGCGAGTCTGTTCTTGGGCCCTAGTTGTTTGCTTTTACTTATACTAGTCATCTAAATTCAATTTTCTTAAATATAACTTTTCTTAAATGTACATATGTGGCAGTCAGGATATTTAATAGACGAACCTGTTCCCTAGAAAGCGGATAACTAGAACCTTCTCTAAATTCGCTCCGCAAAGAAACTTGAAGAGGATGATTCTCCCCGTTAAGGAATTATGTTAGTACATGCCTTTTTATCCAGACCATATCCGCCCCTTGGTAGCCCCGTTCCAACTCTCTAGAAACTTCCTCGGACCTTGTCTTAGGCAGTTAGGATCCTGAGATAGGGGAAATTATCCAGTATAGGCACGTATATGGGAGAAAGGAAGGGCATTTTTGAGGACTCTTTTATCCTTTTGCAAGATCTGAGAGAAAACTGGGCCTGCAATCGTGTCGAAATGCAATGAGGTTTCTTTTCGCGAGCGGTGATATTTCTATTTCACCCATTTTGCATCTATCACAATCATGATAGTAATTTTAGCAAATTAATTGCGCTACTAAAATAGATATTACATATAATTGCAATAGTTATTTTTGAAGTAGGTACATCATAAAACTTTACATAAGGAATAAAAAATATATATAATCGTATAATTAATGGAATGCTTTTCAGTATTTTAAAAGAGAGGACCTTACCTCCTTTGTGGAATGAGCTGAACCTACAATTGATCACCAAGCTAATTAGCTTCCAAGTTTGAATTAAATGATAGTGATAATATTTTATGATAAAACTTTTATTGCTATCAATCTTATTCTACAACTTAATAAAAGACAATTTTACTACATTTGAATAGTCATAAGAATCGTCATTTTGATATTTATTAGGAAGCGATGGACCTCGCTTTCTTGAAGTCTCGTCAGAATCTCTGATGAAAGAACATCTGGAATTTCGTGTTCGTATGGCTCAAATATACTTACGTATAACAGCGATTATATGATAAAATATCGACTAACCGTCAATCGTTTTGCAGACAGTTTTTGTCAACGTAATTTCTAGAAAACTAAATAAAATTGTTTTTGAAAAGTAGAAAAATTGTACGATGAAAGAATATGTAATACTGTAATAACATACGTACTTTTAAAAAGTTGAAAACTGGTTTGTGCATTAAGTTGTATGAAGAACAAGATGAATTTAATTTGATGTGGATCAGAAGGTAGAAATATTTCCGCGTTGAAGGTTCATTTTTCAAAGAAACCAAAAAAAAGCGACAGACTATCCTAAATACCTGTAAACCGTAAGCTGATGGAAGTTTTACTGTCACAGGTCTTAAAAGAATCATTCGGCGGAACCCTTCAGTTGCTTTTTCTGTTAATAATTTTTATGTGAAAACCATTTCACCGTTCATCTGTAACATATTTTCCACTTCCAATAATAATGTCTAGATTGAAAAAACCTTACAGGTTCATTATTTTACTGCTTTTATGAATCCCAAGGCTTTGTGTTGAATATTTCAGTATTACGGCCATTGTTATTGTAGATTGCATTTAGAGATGAAAGATGGTCAACTGTTCTTCAATTACGATAGGAAAATGATGGTCAGGATTTTCAGTTACAATGATATTTATTATGGTAAGCCAACGTTTCGATCCAACTTGTGGATCTTCAACAGGGCTAAAAGAAAACTAATATATGAGTATCTATGCTAGAGGGTGACAATAAATGGATACATTACAGAACTGATAATAATATAAAAGATGGTATACATAAATATATAAAAATAAGAGGCTGGTTAACAAGATAAAATAGAATCTGATATATACCTACTAAGTCCAGGTGGATACTAAGACTAAAGGTAAAAATAAGGTGAGAGGTAGTGGTAGGGGGTTAGTTTGCCGACTTCAAAGGTTTATGGCGGGGAAATCCAACGCTTTTGAAGTGAAGGCACATGACAACTGAGTGAACAAAATATTTAAAAACTAACAAAATATATGGTACTGTATACAAATAGTTGTGTCTGGACTGAATAATAACATAAAAATGAGATAATACATAATGTAACAATGCATACAAATTTGGAAAATATACAGAAAGAAGCATACAATACAAAAAATAATAATAGTACAAGAGGTACAGAGATAATTGCAGGTACCTATGAAATCAAAACTAGGATTTGAGGATGCGGAAGATGTTAGAATAAGTGGATGAAATTATCTCTTTATCTGTTTTGTGATTTACCCGGGTTATTAGTTTCTAGATGGATGAAAATGGATTCTGAGAGGAGACGTTTGTCGTGGTTAGATACAGTTGCTAATATGGAGGGGTTCTCAAAGTCGAAGGAATGGTTGTGGGCAATGGCATGTTCTGCTAATTTAGAAGTAGACGAAATTGTATCCATTTATTGTCACCCTCTAGCATAGATACATTTGTTTTCTTTTAGCCCTGATGAAGATCCACAAGTTGGATCGAAACGTTGGCTTACCATAATAAATATCATTGTAACTGAAAATCCTGACCATCATTTTCCTATCGTAGATTGCATTTAATTATCCAGAAGAATCATCCGCTGTATTGCTTTTTTTTATTTTTTCTATTAGAAATTCTTGCTCTGTTTATTGGTTTTAACATCCATACAGTTACAACGGATACTGTATGACTTAAGAAGTTCGTACTGGAAACTCATACTCTCCTTTAATTGAATCTTTCTTTCCGTGATGGATCATTTTGTAGTACCAATTAAGTATTGAAGGCAATCTTGATTTCTTCCTGCATGTAAACAATATATCTTTTAAGTAAGTACAGAATAAACGATGCTCCGAGTTTCCAGTTCATCGGTTTCTTCAGAATATGTGATGACATAATCAAGATACTATCTGACATTTGGACAGCTATGCTAATTTCTCTCAGAGCAATTGAAATATAATAAAACCTTTTCTCTAGCTTCTTTTTTCAAGAATGTGCCAATTATGTTGCAATAGCTGATGGTAGTAATGCAACACCATTGGATGCAATTGGGCTTCCAACAATGGTGGGTTTGATTACGGCAGATGCTTATTATAGAAGTAGGAATTGTTTAAGGAATTTTCTCTTATCAAATGGCTGAACAATTGAACTATTTTGTTACTTAACCCTTATTTGGTATTTCCTTATTCTAGTCCAGTTTTAAAAGATCTGTGGAATTAGATATTGATGAAATAATTTTGTTAATATGTATTTATTGTATTTTGATTTTTGGATCCTAAGGTACCCCCTGATTATATCTATCTGTCATATTATCTTTTATTTGACATCTTTGATGATGTAATTGTCAGGGTACAATGAATAATAATTATGCAATTGGAATAGTGATATCAGTTAATCTGTTTTTTTACTTAATTAGGCGTTTTCACTATTCAACGCAAATGATGATCAGAAGTCCATGCCATTTAACTGCACGTTTTTCCATTTATCAAAAATAAAGTCGATAAAATACTCGCAGGCAATTTTTCTCAGGTTTTTTTTTTTTTTTTTTTTTTTTTTTTTTTTTTTTTTTTTTTTTTTACCATAATTGATCAATAAAGGGTTTCTTCACCTTAGGAATATTCTTCTTCCTTGGAATACACTTGGTGCCTGCGTTCAGTGTGAACTGTTGTCGTGATGTGCTGGCCTTAAAGGTGAATCGAAACTAATCCAGATGGGTCCTCCAAGACCTCGTCATTAACGACTCTATTACCAGAAACGTGTTCCCTGACTTAGTTCCGTTATCCTCGTGCAGTCATGTCCAGATCCTCATTTAGCATTCTTCTCGAGGCTGATCCTTTATATTCCTAACCCCCTACCGTTGTTGTTGATGTACTGATGAAGATATAAATCTCAGAGGCATATATGTATACCTAAACCAACACAATACCGGAGACATTGATGCATGCTGCTTACATCCTTATCTCTCATCCGTGACATAACGGATTTCTCCTCTGTTCCCATAGCTGATGCCTGCAGCGATGCGTTGTTTAGGCTTTAGGCTGTCATAAGGAGCTTTCATTTTCCGCATGCGACCTTATTGGTCCCTCTTTACCAATTCAGATTTTCGGAAAAGGAGAAATTGGCTGCTTGTCTTAGGACTCAAAAGGAATGTAGTTTTTGCCAAGCTGAAAGTGAAAGCAGTCTTGACTATTCAAAATCCCCGCGTGTCGCTGTATGCAAATAAAGATCAGCTTGGTATTGTCGAATATCTTTACTTGAATAACCGTGTCTTATGTATACGGCTAGACCGCATTAAATCGCTTAAACCGCTTTTGAAATGTTGATTTCTTGTTTAACCATCGCTAAAATAAAACTTTCTTGCTTACGTTATCCAAGAGTAACGAATGCAATTGAGTAAGGGAGCATAAATAAAACTTTAATACCATCGTAAATCATCCTGTGTGTCAATAAATAAATATGATTTTCTATACGAATGATTCAGATATATTCCTCTAATTGTAGATATTTATTGCTAGGAATATTTCTATTTTTTTTTTTTTTTTTTTTTTATAATTTTATATGGAGATTTCATAGAGCGAAAAAATTATAAATCATTATTAATACAATTATAAAATATACTAAATTATTTTATAGTTTCGTGTTGGTTTACGTAGATTTTTAATTTATTCGTACTGGAAAACATTATAAGTAAATTGGTAGTTTGAGGTATCAGTGATGTTTATTTATTTATTTTTGGGCTCCTAGCATACTGTGACCTACACCTACACTATATGAGAATTATTTTTTATTTCGTATTTTTTTTGTTTTTTCTGTTCCATGAAATGTATTAAATAACGACTGATTCGATAATGTAAAGTGACCTGAAATGTGTTTCATGTTTATAACAAAAGTTTAAAAGGTTGATATAGATGGCAGTGGAGGATAGCAATCTTAAGCGGTTTTTTTTTTTTTTTTTTTTTTTTTTTTAAATTGATAGTTATTAATAACAAGAATTAAGAAAGTTTCTCCTCAGATCACTTTTCCCTAAATGTGTTCCTACTTAGGTCCTGTGAGGTAAAAACTGTACAATAATAATTAACGTGTT
This sequence comes from Aelia acuminata, assembly GCA_911387785.2. Classification (NCBI taxonomy): domain Eukaryota; kingdom Metazoa; phylum Arthropoda; class Insecta; order Hemiptera; family Pentatomidae; genus Aelia; species Aelia acuminata. Next base: position 85,850,409 of record OU426982.1, on the reverse strand, counting down.
AGTATTTTTTTCCTTATTATTTCGATTTCCAAGTAAAATCACATTATATTATCATCACATTATATTATATTTCTTTTTTCCCAATTCTTTCGTCTATTTATTTTAAATTAAGCAATATACTTCTTGTATGTTGATTTTTATTAATCTTTAATCAACTGCTCCGAAAAAACAGGTATTTGATCAAAAATATTTTTGTTTTTTCGTTTTTAGACTTGGAACTTATTGAACTCCACCCGCCCTAAAAAATTAAAAATAACTACTTCAATAATAATTCATTAAATTTTCATCGATTCATGAACAAGATTAGTGTTCTGGTTGGTTCATTGAATTCAGGCAGTAAAGTATTTGGTTACTGTTGATACCTCGGACGGATTGCTTACATTAGGAACATATGGAGCCATCTGATACATGTCGCAACGAACCAATTGAGCGGGCAAGGACCCCATAACCTTATGGTGCACCACAGGAAGGGTTGAGTACAAAAGGTTGCGTGCACTTTAGATGTTAGCCCTCATCATGTTTATATTGCAATGCATAGGCTCGAGGGGACCGCTGCATGGGCATCTGGTCCCATAACTGCTAATAGCCACTCATAGGCTCTTTCATTAAGTGGTCGCTCAAATGAATAGGAGGAGGGGGTTAATTACTCAATAGTGAGTTACATTGACGATGCTTAGTTGCTGCTGTGCAACACTCGTTCAGTTTATCGCATGAGTTTAATTATTAATTTAAACTAATTATTAATTGTATTAATATGTGAAAGTATTTAATCCCAAGTTTCCAGAATCAGACACAACTCTGATGTGTAGGTCTCAATCATCCCAATGATCTTAAAAATTAGTCTTAGCCTATTGAAAAGACATCTGTCTTATCTTCCAACGCAATCTTTTACAGTAACTTTTCACACCCTCGTTAATATATTTAATTTTTTTTATTTAGGTTTTACTTTGTTTCTTTGTAGTTTTGCGTTTTCCTTGTTAAAATAAGCTGAATTGATGGAGAAGTCTTTTTAATTTACCATTGCCAGATACACAAATCATCTCAAGAAAAACTATCATCAAGGAAAGAGTATCACTTTCATAATCCGAAATGGGAGAAGAATAAGGAAATTGCAGTGAAATTTAAGTGTTCGTTGTAAATAGTATGGGAAGGCCATGAGGTGTGTCGGTCTCTTATCGCCTTTAAAGTACCACTTTCTATAAGAGCCCGACATCAGTTTTTTTGCCCCCGTCTCCTCTGGAACCTGAGGGCGGATAATAAGCCTTCCATAATCCAGGAAAGAAAGATTACGCTGCTTTCAGAAGTGATTTATTAAAAATAAGGTGTTATGCAAATAGTCCGTTAGGCTCCAATGGTCTCTCAAAATGATGAAGGAAGAAAAAAAAAATTAAGATTCTCTTCCTGTTTATGTCACCCCCCCAAAAAAGATTAATTTTCTGATACAGTTGGGATTGCCTTGGGTTAGTGTGGGAGCCTATACTTTCCCCACGCATTGCCTTTTCATGGTCTGTTACCTCTCTGAAATTAACCTTATATAAAATTATGGTTTCGTTTTTTACGATAAGAAGTATAAATAGTGAGGTCGTGTATAGGTGATCCTAGGAACAGGTCGTGCGTTGTGCTGTATACCTTGTTCTTTCCCGGTTCGCAGGCTGCAGATAACCGTTTCCGCTTTAGAATGGTCTCCTGCGGTACGATCTTATTTTTACTATAGCAATTTCATAATTGGACTGACCCGTTTTCTTTACGTCCGTCATGTTTTACGGGCCATTATCTGGCCATCCCCTGCGGGTTCCTGCTCTTGTATGATGTTGGATTTATGGCTTGTAAAGAGTATAACGACTCTTGCTGCTTTCCAAAAACGGTAATAAAATGTTAAGTTGAACTGGAAAAGGTCTTGGTATTTTTATCGTAGAAGCTTCAAGGTTTGTTGCAGTTAAGCTTATTTCGGTATTAATAATGAATTTTCGTCAAATACTTCAGCTGTTCACTTATTGGGTAGATGTCACGATTATATTTGTATTTATGTTGTAGGTATTGGTTGGTTGTATTTTTAAAAATATTCATTATTGTTTTTCTTCTTCCTTCATGGTTAATTTCACCTTGATACTTCTTCCTAACCGTGATTGAAAACCACATACAATTATAGCTTAATTACTCCTAGAGATTAACACACCACTAATAAAACCTCATGGCAAGTTGGGTTCGAACTATCAAAAAAGCGTTTTTCTTATGTTGTTGACCCACATGCATATATGCTTCTGATTACATTTCCATACTTGTTTGCAATATTCTCCACTATTGCCACTTGTAACAGTCGACCCCTGCCTTTACCGAACGTCGGAAGTGGGTCGGAGACAATGGGCTCCGATCGATAAGGTTAGGCAGAGAGGAAGGTGATCGGAATAAGACTCGGGTGCGATTAGGCTAGCCAAGGCCAACGATTGTGCGGCGTGACGTAAGGCAAGGCCGGTGCCCATTGCAGCTGATCCCATGCTGCAGATTGTTGATATTGTTGAGGGCGGCCATCTGCGACAATAGGGCGTCCTCTGCAAGTGCTTGTCATTCGTTCTGCCGAGATCGGGGCAGCAATTTCGTTTCGATTGTTATATTGACCTTCTTGGGATGCTATTTCGTTCTCTTCGTCCGACCTTGGCTGGAATTGCTTTTGTGTGTCACTATAATTTGAGGACACTTTGAAGTTTTTACTTGTTAAAAAATAAAACGGTTATTCGTGAGTTATTCAGACCATTGTTATTACTTCAGACTAAGATTTATATTTTTCAGTAAATGTAAAAAAAGATAAAAAAAAAAAGGGAATTACTAAAATAATTCTAAATCATGACTATCAAAAACATGAAATATGTTAACGGTAACCCATCCTTTATTCTTTGACTTGGTAATATTTTCGGAATTAACGGTGGTTCGTATCCGCTAGATGGACCTAGCATTTTTTGAAGGGGGTATAATATCCTCGGCTCTGTCGTCCATTTCGGCCGATTGGGCTTAGTTCCATTAAGTGACGTTAAACAAAACGATGAAGTAAAATACCTGTAAAAAGTCATTGCATAAGAAATGTTATTGTTATTTGTAACTGTTTTGATTAACCAAAAATATGTTGGTCAATTATGCTATTGTTTTGTTTGTTTGTTTAGCGTCGCTTTATTCCACTAAGGCTAATCGGACGAAGCTTAAGTGGGAGTCCTAAATTTTGCCTTTCCAGGTATAACTACGATAAAGATCTTTAACGAGTACCTGACATCGCACGGGCTCGGGACCTCCATTTTACAAATTTCGCCCCCGGCACGCTATTGTATTATTTCTGCCAATCATTTTGATCATAGAAATATTTTGCAAATTCTCTTTTATAAACGATTATTTACATTACAAATAGGTTTTTGTTGCAATACGATTTCATATTATTTAATGTTTTCTATGAGCTAGATTTACTCCCTAAAGGGAAGGCCTGTATAAGAAAAAAATAGTATATTGTATAAAATTATTTTATTTTTGTATATATTAATTGCACAAATAAAGGCTATTTTCATTTCAATTCATGAGCTAGATAATCTTTTTTTTAATCTCTTGAAGTATCTTATATTCTGATATGATTGTTAGTGTACATTACGAATAGTTGCTCCTTAGTAATTAGCTAAAAATATCCATTGTTTTCTCAGTTGGATAATTTCACTTGTGACTATTTATATTCCTCCGAAAAACTGTCCTAAATCGAATGGAATTTTTTCTTTGAAATTAGTAACAATAAATGATAATTCCTTCAGATTCCTGCATTTTGAAACAAACGGAGCAAAAAAGTCTCAAATGGAGTAACATTACCGTAAGCTAACGTGAAATTATGAAACATTATAAAAAGATTATATAGACCTTTTTCTTTCTGTTTTATGATTTCCTATCATTTGTTATTAGTTTTATTTTTCTAACTTCCTTTATTATATTATTTTTAATACTCCACCATGGCCGATAAGTTTATGGATTCCTATTCTTTTTACACTTTATTGTTATAGTTACATGAGTCTTAAGGTAGGTACATTGAAATAGATTGCACAACCTCTCGCATGTTTAGTGCATACGGGTTGCTCTTTCCCCTACATGAAAAAAAGCCGTTTAGGTTTGACGTTAAGACGGATCAGTGTATCGCATCGATTTATTATGGATGGTGGTGGTACCCTTTCTCCCATGAATCAGCCTCTATGGACCCTCTTCATGTGTTGGTCCCATTCACTGGTTTAATAACCCGCCCGGTGTTGGGAGCTGTGCCGTTGGTCATGCACACGCTTCTTTGTATCTTCCGCCTGAGGTCCTTTCATTTTTCTGCCGTTCAGGCTACATGTGAAAAAGATACATGTTTCTTCAAAAAAATTACAGCTCTCGAAACTCTTGAACGTAGGCATTTATTTATAGCGTTGTATGTTCTCGTTATTCCTGATCTGGCCCTAGTAACTTAGGTGGTGACTTAAAGGCAGTGTACCGCAAAATCCCAAGGAGGTTCTTGATAAGGTTCAATACCGTGGAATGATTTACAGCTTCTTAGCCTTCAGACGCAAGATTGTTTTCCTATTTTTACTTTCACTTACATATGTATGAAACATATTGTAAGGGAAAGTATTGCGATCATGAAAAATTTCGGTTTCCGGTTTTCACGAAAACATAATTCAAGTATGCAAGTTATATGAGCTATATTAATCTGATTCCGTCGGATGCTTACTTTCTAATTCGAAATAGATTTGATTTTAATTTTAAACTTGTATTTTTTTTTTTGAGATATGACGTTGTATAAAGGAGTGAACGATATGTCCATTCTGAACTATAAACTTCAAGGAAAGGATGGAGCAATCCAAACGTGAAACGGCTTTCAAAACACGAATCTCTTTACCTACACGGAGAATTAATGTTGTATTTGTGATAAATTAAAAAATAACTTAAAATTCTTATACGAAAAATGGTTCCTTAAGTTGTTCTGAGACGCCTCGGGCAACTCTTGTAATCTAAAGAGAAATATTTAAAATAAAAAATTACAGGAGCGTTAAACTGATCGTGGATATTGATACTATGGTGATAAGTTATTATCAATGAAAAGCTTCTAAATTAACCTTTTGATAAATGAATTTTTATAAAAAATAATCCCTTCAACAAGTAAAAAGTATAAATGCTCTATAATTTCCTGGAAGATATATAAATGAGTCTTGGGAATAAATGAGAATAAAGGAATAAAGGAGAAAGATATAGAAATGCTGTAGTAACCTTGTTCTGGTGTTCCAACCAGTATGTTCATGGAAGTCTATACTTAAACCTTGTGCCTTCAACTGGAATCCCATGAATGAAACTGGAGTTAATGTGCTAATTGCTGTGATAAGGCAAACATTTTTGACTATTTTAATTGAAATCAGCCAAATCTCCGAAAATGACATGCACATGAGCTGAATTGAAGCTTATTTGTTGGACATAAATTGCCAATTCTGGCTGTAACACTTCCAGGTACTCTGGGGGTAAACCCCATTGCATGAACACTTAGTGGTTTTGAACAAATAAAACTTTTTGAAATAATTTTTTTTTTTTTTTTTTTTTTTTGCGAGTAGTAAACTCTACCAGCAAAATTTGTGAGATAGGGGGAGTAGGTATCAGTGAAGAGGAAGGATTTGCTCTGCCTTGAGCCGAGCTCTGTGGTGCAGTGGTTAGCATCCGCGCATGTAACGCGAGGGACCCGGGTTCGAATCCCGGCGGAGCCAAATCTTTTATCTTAAAAAAATAAATAAATTATTTAAAATGGTTGTCACCCACAAATTAAGATTAGATTTATATAATAAAACGTTTTGGTTTAAAGTGTTGTGTGTGAGTATTTTGGTCCCGTTTTTTCCTTCACACGGCTTATCTTATCGTTTCTAGATAGTCTCGTGCCGGTGAGGAATCGATACCAACCCTATAAGACCCCACTTATGGTTAGATTACTGAAACTATTTCAGCCGTTCCTAGAACGATAGATAATGAAAGTGGTCTGCCAATTGCCCGAACCTGTGGTCTATGTGCTCTTACTGTATGTCGTCATCGGGTCTACTACAGTTCGGCAACAACCTTCAATGCCGTTTCTGTCATTACCAATCTAAACTGTTGTAATGCCCTTGCGAGAGCTACATGTTAGCAACATAAGGTTTGAGATTACTTCATTACGATTTCGGTTTATGATGATTATGTAAAGAGCGTTGAGGAATTAATCGTCTGCCTAACTGAGTCACTTGATTCCTTATCTTCGTCATTCGTCATTTTTCATGTAACATTAGAGTATTATTGCATGTTATACTATTGTATTATTGCCTGTTATACTATTGCACATGTCAGAATCTGAGGTTCAAAGAATTAAACATGAGGAAATTAAGTATAAAGCTGCAATTAACAATTAATACTTAAATCCAAAATTGATTTTGTAAATAATTATTACAGACATTTTTCTTAAGTATTCCTTTTTTTGTGATAGTCATATATTTGAAATATGTCATAAATCGATTCCCAAAGCAATCGATAGCTTCTTTTAAATAAAGGGCGCTAAAAAAATCTATATTTTTTTTCAAAATATAACTTGTAATAAAATGAAAATTTTCTACTTGGTGATGAGGCTTACATTCGTCTTATTATTTTTTTATGTTAGTATTACATACATAGTATATCGTCTTCTGTTTATTGATAAATTATTGAAAAAAACTTCATTTAAATTTTTTTAATTTAAAAGTTTTGCTTGTAGAAAATGTTGGGTGTATGTAACAAATTAAAAACCTTTATATTTTGTTCAGAAAAAAACAAAAACAATTTTTCATATTTTTGTGATGTTGATAATCTGGCTGTTAACGCCTAAATATACAAACATTCTTATTTTTGAGCTATTAAAATTTGATTTTTCGTTACTTTTAGAGACAACTTATGGTTTTTTTTTCACATTTTATTGGCATTGATAAGTTTAATTAATGTTATTCAGTTTAATTAAAAATGAACATGATATTACTGCGTGCCACAGGTATTATATTTTATTTTATTTTTTTACTGCCTAATTTCCTCTGTTCAGTGGTAGATCTAAAACTTATCATCGTCTGGTGTTGATATTTTTTTTTTTTTGTGAGTATTGAAATTTAAAAAAAATTAAAATATTTAATTATGGAAACGATACTTTTATACGTTTAGCAGTAAATATCCAATTCCAACATCATACAATTAAAGCTTCACAAACATATATGTACCCCGGATGTAAATAACACCATGTCAAGTTTTTATATTTGTCAGAAGAACCGATTTTATTGAACTTCGAGCTGTTAAAATTTGTTTTATCGTTACCTAGATGTTGCGTAAATAAAAAAATTCAAATTGTTATTTACGTTGATAATCAATTGAAAGTAGTTATCATGGTATTTAAGACCATATTGTTAAATTTTACTTTATGTTATGGGTATTGTAGAAAAAAAAATGTTTATAATCGACAAGAAAATAAGTTTGCTTCATTAAATTCTTCTCAGTAGAATATTTAAAATAATTCCCCATTGATTTTTAGATCGTCCATTGGCATATTTATCCGCCTTTATGAACAAACGACAACTTTATGTGTCTTGCCATTATCTCAAAAGTTGAAGTACATATTGACTTTTCTTCAAGGTGGGTCTTTCTCATCTTAAGATACATATTAGCTCGTTTGCGCATGTCTTCATCATCTGCTTTTTAACATTCGTAACTTGGGGCGTTATATATTTTTGTATTTTCATTGAAGTACAATCCAGGAATCCTTTTACCTCAGAGCTTGGAACCACATCCCGCCCTTGATGGTGATCACGCTTGTGGCAATCATTCCATTCAATCATCGCCGGATAGAGATTAACGTTACGTCATTCGCACCTTTCACATGCTACGGTGAATAGTACAATCCATCCTCGCGAGGAATCTCGATTCTGGTTATGGGGCCTTAGCACACTGGGATGTTATGTAGTCCACTGACTGCTATCTAGATCTGTGTTTTATAGTCGAAAATTTTATCGTTTGTTCAATTATCGTATTATTCTGTCATTGCAGTGGAAGTGTAGCGTGTTTATAACCCATGTCAATTAAAAAACACAAAACATTAATTCAACAAATAATAAATAAGAGTGTATTTTAAACCATCCTTTGTATTATAATTTATTCTATTTTGAGCTTTTCTGGTCTTGAAAAACAGGCTTTGATCCCTTTAAAAGTTATATAATCTATAAAAGCTATTTCAAAGATCACCTTATTTCTTATCACGACATTAACCATCGACATGAGGCTTACTTCGCAGAAGTGCCAAGATCAAGGGAACTAAATTTAGGGAAAATAAAATTTACGGTTATCTCTTTTTGAGTCATTTATCTGCAATGTTTACCAACTACTCACTTGACTCAAGTTTATTTTACTCTTATGAGACGTTTCTGTTAAGGTATGTCAGCATAACACTTTTGTGCAGGATATAAAAAAAACTAAAAAAAAACATACGCATATTGTGAATAACCTATTATCTGGACGATATTTACATATTATTTACATTTGACTTAAATAATTTACGATATTCTACAGAATACAAAACTCTGATAGCCACGGTTAACTCATTTTCACCGCCATTGGCTATTGGCTATATGGCAGATCTGCTAAGTAATACAAAGAAATTAAAAAAATTGAACAAAAATCTACTCCATAAAATAAAAAAAAACATATGAATAATTTTTGTTTGCCTTGAATGTTTTTCTTTTACATTTTTTTTTTATTATAGTATTATAAAATTTATTGTTTTGTACTATGTGAAGGTTAACTAATTTGTTTTCATTTTGTTACAGGTGAGTTTCTCATTTACAATCTTTTTCGTATTTAACGGTAAGTCAGACATTTTGTGGAAGTCATTATTAATATTATTATTATATTTTTTTTTTGTGTAAAAATTATTGTTATTTAATTATAAGTATAGCAAATTCGTAACTGATCCTTTATTATATGTATACATGCATTTGTAGGGTCCACACACTCTTTTCAGACCTAGCGGTAAGTCTTTTGTAGATCACAGAGATTCAGGCCACACAGATATGCGCCCTCATCCTAACTGCCCAGATATCTTTAAAACCGCTTGCATCAACAAACCACAGCTGTTTGACGGCTAGCTTCAAAGATAGACCTCACCCGCAGTCCAACCTCATTTTATACTTAAAAATTACTGAATTTCACCGTTAAATTTGTAATCTCCCTCTTGAAATCTTCATGCAGAAATATAAATTAGATTAATAAAAATAGCATACATCTCTCAACTTTCAATATTTTCCTTGTTGGATGTTGTAAGTTCAACAAATGCTATTAATGTAAACGATGAAATAATCGAATGATAAAAAATATTTTACTAAAATTATCCTTTATAGGATTATATTTACATAATCGATTATCAGGTTGAAGTATTAAAACACTGTTTAATACGAGTTTGAGCGAATGTTTAACCGGGGGGTTGAACGACCTCTTCTACTAACAAGGCTAATTCGGCCCCCAGGTCCACACCGCTGTGATGTTTCCCTTTCTTCACGCTGTATAATGTTATTGTTCTTTTGGGCCTCAACGACCTAGGGCCATCGTGTTCTAATTAATGGATCGGATTCAGTAACTGTACGTCCTGATAGGCGTTGCGAGCTATTGTCTCGTGGCATAACGTAAATTAACAAAACTAAGATGCTATAAAAATATTTGACCACTAACTGATTGATGATTAATTAACTATTAACACTAATAGGCTGGTCAGTAGCAATAATTTGCAGGGGGGATCTAGTATGGAAGTAATAAAAAAAGCCGTAGTATGTAGATTAACCATAGAAGGCATAAACTAAGTATAAATTAATATTAAGTTCATTTCCACTATTGTGACAGTTAATTTCTCCATATAAACAAAAACAAAGGTACCCAGTTTGATCAAAATCGTTAAAACTGTTTTTAAGTAAATAAATATTAAGTAAATAAAGTTGAAAACCGGAAGTCGTAATTTTTCACGATCGCAATACTTTCCTTACTATATATTTCATATATAGGTAAGTGAAAGTAAAAATAATATAGTGTTAAAACAAGCAATTTTATTTAATCAGCTTTCTTTTAAATAAAAATGTAGCCTTTGATGATTTCCTGCAGTGTTTTGCGGCTGGTACATCTTTTTTCAAAGACCAACAATAATCTGTTTGGACTAAATTGATAAAGGCCTCTAATAAAGCCGGCTCACAGATGCAGACTGATGAGAGGAGTCCAGAGGGGACTCATGTCAGGACCCGTGTCTGACGGCCTTGTGTTTTGTCCCAGCCTGTTGAAACTTGTTGGCTAAACATGCTTTAAGAGTTCAGATGACTTTTTTGTTATCTATATTGCATCCAACATTATCGTCCATCGGTAGTGAGCCTTATTTAGAGCAAATAAATAGAATATAAAAATCAAGACACGTTCATAGCTATGAAATATCACTTTATTTTTTTTTAAATAAAAATTACAAAAAATCTGAGCCCCATGGACAACTTTGATGGTCATATTCGGAATTATTATAGCAAAATACACAGGAGAGCCACATTTACTAAAGTATTTAAAAAAAAAATATTGTTACAAATACTGACCAGTGTAATTAGATGTCTTCTTGTCATGTTCCTGCCTCGCAAGTACCATACCATGTTATCGCGCCTTATCAGTGACATCTATCGAGTTTTTTCGAGTACTTAATTACTTTTGAGTTAAAGCTTTAATATACCTCATTAATATTAATATACCTCATTTATATTAATATACCTCAGCGGTATAATAATATAAATATACCTCAGCGGTCCTTTTTAGTTGAGATCGGATAACACTAACCGGCTTTTTACATTATCAGTGTGTGCGAGGTATAGCAGTCGCTGAGATGCAAGCACTAACTGGACAATACGGGTTTTTTTAACGTAAATTTTAATATAAACCTTTAAATTAAGATGAATTATAATTATTTTTTAAACGAAAAACAATATGCATACTAAGGACCATAAAAATGTGCTATCTTCATTAAATGTTTCATATAACAATGGCTGATATGATTTTTAGTCTTCTGAGAGTTATGTGTTTTTTTTCCTGCAAACTTATGTGGGTTTTATCTTAAATTTTAATTAATTTCATTGTACCTCAGTTTATTAATTAATTCTGTACCATAATATGGGTGTCTTTAAATGTCAGAGCGATGGAAAATTAAGTATTTAGCACATGTTGAATCTATTCTAATATGTTAGAAATTAGGGTGGTATATTATTAATGTTAGGTGGCGTTATCAAATAACTTTACTCAATTGGAGGATCGTTGTCAATCATTTTCAAAATCATTCATAGGATCTAGTAACTCACAATAAATAACTGATATCCGACTTGATCACAATGAACACAATCTAATCTCGTTAAAATGTAGTCAATAATACGGGCATAAACCGATTGTCCTTTAACTGAAGATAAGCGGCGCGTTAGCCCCTACTCAGTGATTCACTATAGAGACAATAGGCGCTCAATGGGACAATAAATTGATATTGAGTAGCGTCGTAATTATATTAATGGCCTAATGGACAATAATTGACCTGGGAGAGGTGTCGCGTGCTGGGCTTGCTCCTTCGCCTTCTCTTCATTCAATCTTCTGGCCATTTTGTGTTAGGCAATGGGCAATAATGGTCATTAAGAAGATGAAAATCATATGTAATTGATATTTAATGATTTCAAACAGATATTCAATAGCTACCTAATTTTAATGCTATCAAATAATTCTTTTTTTTTACTTTAATAATTTATTCGCACCTGTCAGCAAGGTGCTGACAATCAGCGAATGAGATGACGGTAGTGGGAAATGATGACATACAGGCATGAGGAGGGAAAGCACCCAACAGCAACCCCTTCCTGGCTTGATTCAATTACCTTGGCTGTCTAATGGTGCCTTTACACCTTACGAACTTTACCTTCGAACACCACCCTCGAACAACCTTCGTGAAGCCTTCACGTCGACTGTTCGGGTGTTCTAGGTACTTCATGTGTTCGCCTGGGTTCGGGGGTAGCGCTAGTGTCACTTTTGATTTGGGTTTTTCCTAAGTGACAGGAGTTGTTTGTGATACTAGTGTAATTTGTGAAACGTTGTAAATCGTCTCCTATTTTTTTATTTTTCAGATAATATAAAATATATTGATAATGGAGATTTTTTCTTTATCATAAGCTAGCGTTGGGTACGTCAGCCATATTGGTTCGCTTAACGTCACGTGAAGTATAAATGGCTGGTCGCTTCACGTCGGTACGGAAAGGTTCGAAGGAGAACTTGTTCGAAGGTGAGGATCGTAAGGTGTAAAGGCGCCTTAAGAGAGCAGATCTCTCATCCTCCGCCTTTTTATTCTTCTCATATCCATCCGTACTTCAGCCATATTACTGATTAGACTATTAGGGTGTCCGTTTAAATTATTAAAAAGTTAATTATATTAATTAATAAATCATTTTATAAATAATTTTATTTTTTATAATTTTATTTTAAGTTTTATTAATTAATAAATTAATTCCTATAACTTATAATTCTTTCAAGGTGTTCTTTTAAAGTTATTAAGGTGTTGTAGAAAAAAAATGACTTGTTTTGTTAAAAACATTGCTGTTTCACTCGGAAGAAAAAAATCACACGAGACTTATTCATAATTTACGATCAGTAAGATGTAATGTTTCCTTTCATTTAGGTAATCAAGACTTAATTATAATATAATACTTGAAGAAATAAATTAATGTATAATATAATAGTTCTGATATAATAGAGAACTTGGTTTATGTTAGCCTACCTTGATTGCTTACATACATAATGCTCTTATATGTTAGGACTTAAAATAAGTCTGCATAGGACTCGTTTTTTACGAAATATGATGATATTTGATTGACATATGAAAAAATGTTTAGTACTCCAAGAAGAGTATCCAAAATTTCGACGGGGTGAAAGTGTTAAACCTCCGAACCTAGTCTAACCTAATAAGCGTTTCTTTTTTTCTTTCGTTTCTTCTTTCCCTCCTCTAATGACCCCTAAGTTTAGTTTATTTTCTCCCTTGTATAATAATTGAGTACAGTCTAACTAATCGACGAATTACTGGAGCACATCTTTTAACTCAGTAAAAAAGCATCCTAATAGCCCCATATGCCTCCTTTGTTCAGCATGTTGTTTCGAACGGGGCCGGTTTACAGTGTGTATGACAGGAGGAAGAAAGGATCATCACAAGGGCGGTAAATAATAAACACGGGTAGTAGAGAGGAAGCGGTGCAGGCGGTGAATGGAAGCGGCACTAAAATAAAAGCCGTTCAAAGATTCCTATTGGTTAAAGGCCATTAACTGGAGGGTAAGCTGAGATATGATTGGTTATTTATAGGACCCGGTGGTGGGACCTTGGCACCGGGTCAATACCACCACCGCTAGTCCCATCGTCTCGTCACTCTGTAGTCCGTCTTCTTAGATTTTTTTTTTTTGAATATTAGTGATGTTTTTGGATTCGGTACTTCGTTGACTTTGAGTAAATACCTGGCGGTTGACTATCGACGCTGACCACATATAACCGTTGCCCAAGATAATGTTATTTCATACAGAATTTTATCAACTTTTTTTTTAATGTAACTAAAACTTTTTTTTTTGTTGATGTTTAAGTGTATATAACATATAAGGTATGTTATTTTACTGCACGTGGTTCGAAATTAAATATAATTACTCCAATATTCTCTTAAGATTTATATATGTTTCTAATTTAGTCCTAATTACAACAATTTAGTTAGTTTTTAAAAAAGTAGTTAAGACATTATCGTTTTAAAATTCCGTTTTTTTTTTTATCTATTCCCAATTTGCATAATCTCTTATAAAAACCAATAATGTTATGGACAACATTTCTTTTTTCGACCTGATATAACTTTTATTAGGTTTCAGGAAGGTGGCGTACTAACCCCCATTTTAAAAATAATTCAACTGTTTTATTTTACTGTAATTTGTAAAATAATATACTACACGGTCACTATGTAGTCACTTCATATATGTATAAGAAAGAGATTGTGATTTCTGTTAGAGTTTGCAAAATAACATATTACATATTTTTTTATAGAACAGAGAAATTATTAGGATTACTGGGTTACAAATAAATTTAAAGAAGGCTTATTTATTTTATAATGTTATTTTCACCTGCCCTGTTTCTGGCCTAGCAAATAGTTTGACGTACCACAAGTATTGCCGGTGAAATCTATCTCAAATTCATTTAGGAATGTGCTTAGTAAATAGCCTCGGATGGCCCAGTTGCGTTTTGAGATTGAGCATTCTGCTTTCTCTGATTTTATTATTAAGAATCTAGGACAGCCTAGGATAAACAAGAGTTCAGTTTTCGAACTATCGCTCAAACCTGATTTAAAAGTCTGTTAATAGTTGGCTTAAAGTAGAATTCTTAAGGTAGTTTCCATTCATTATAATTTACAACACACTCTCTTGTTTTGACGGTGTTTGGGTGCAGTCTTAAAGAATCAATTTACATGTTTTCATATACCCCCAATAAATAAAAAATTCCGTCTCCAAAAAATCCATGTTTCTTTATGTTCATTTATTAACTACTTCGTAATAAAGTTTTAAGGTTTATTCGTTCTTGTTTAGAGATTTCAACTTTGTTAGTTAATGTAACCTGTGATTTGTCATCGGTAAATTGCTGCCTTTCAGATTTCATGAGAGATCATTAATAACAGCCATCGTCCTGACCGTTTAGGGATCATCATTTTTTACTGCGGTCAGATACTGATGGGGACCCGAAAGAATCAGTTTTCACTTCAATTGTGTAGGGGAATCCCTAGCATTGCTTTGTTAGGCTTCGTTCTGTGGATTAGCTTGATATGTTGACTAGTAAGCATGGTTGAATGAGTATTTTGACGCACTTTCAAAAATATTTGGGACTATTTGTTTGGCGAGGATGTTTCTCTTTCCTGCTTTCGGACATATTGCTGCACGCATTGTCTGTTGATCTGCTGTAGTCCTCTTAACTTTCCGCGATTAATCGCTATTCTTATTCTAGGGAACACATGCGAGTACGTTTCGTGGAGAGACGTTTCTCACAGAAATGGGAAACATCAGGACAGTGTCCGATCTGATAGGAGCTCGAGGAAGAAATTAACTTCCTCGTTGTAATATTGTGGCCCGTAACTGATGCGTCCCTGTTTCGATATTAGATATAATCTGTGCTCGCTTTCTAAGCAGACATCCGCCAACTGTTCTGAGCCACCTCCTTGACACAAAACGTCAGCGGTTTATATTCGGCATCACTTCCTTCTTCGGTCCAATTAGCCCCTAACCCTTGATAATACTGATTGCTAATTATTCAATCTTGACGCCTCAGGATTTATGATTTTCTCTTGTTCTTGAGTTTGAAACTATTTGAAAATACCTTTTTTAAATAATTCAATCATCTCCTCTAACAATTACAATTACTCTTACCTCACCCATTACAATTTTTTGCTGTATCAGTTAATACTAAAACTCTTTCTTGTTCCTCGTTGTCTCTATGAATCTACTCTCTCAGTCACCCTTCTTACGCTTACAACTCACCTTCATTCGGTGGAATATGTTTCGAGGTTTTTAATTATACGCAACCTCCTCTTTTCAGATTTAAAGACTGACCACTATACCCTTCTTAGTACTCTCTCTCCCCATCCTTTCAATATATTTTTAGTTAATCGTTTAAAGTAATCATTGCCAAAAATATCTCAAAAGATAACATAAAGACCAGAATTTAATAAAAGCTGATTTAAATGTTTTCCACGTTTAAAAGTTTGCCACTGTTTTACGAGGCATTTAAAAAATATTTAGGTATCATAAATGTGGATCAATGCTTAGGTTAGGGGTTCGTCTTTCTACGAAGAAGATTTTTTTTTTCTCTTTTCTTAAAGATGACCACATTAACTAAAGGGTCCTTATACGTTCAAAGTTTCTGACGCGTCGAGTCATCAGTTCTTCTCAGCTACAAACATTCAATGCCATAACTCGCCTGAGGTTTATAAATGTTCTGTGACTCCCTACATAAGAATTCTGGCTACGTTTTCATTATACAGGATATTATTTTTGTTGACCGGAATATACGGAAACCAGTAAAAACAATGAAAATTTTTGGTATTTCGGAGCTCTGATGAAATCAAACATGCCTGGATTAGGGTTTACGACTAAAGTATTTTTTAAAATATTTGTTTTCATTAATTTTTTTTTCAGAGTGTGGGACTAGGAGGTTTAGGTTTTAATGGTTTTGCTATATTTATGATTCAGAAGCCTGATACAGAATACCTAGTATTGTATATAGCTTACCGTTTATATCCAAGCAGTCTGGCGTTTGAGGGCGAATGAAGACAGCGCCATCTTTTGATCGTTCGTGAATTAGCAGTAAAAAGGTACTTTACTGTCAACCGTTATAAATTCATGTAACAAGTCTAACGCTAAGATTTTGAAATCTAGGTTTAGAATTTCTATAGGCTTCATAAATTAAGAAGGGATTAAAAAAGTTTTCAGAATCCATTGGACTGAATAGGGGAAGAGTACTCCATAAATTAAAAGAAAGTTGTTTTTCGAAAGCATCCGTGATTTTTTGGGGTGTTGTCAATGAATTTTAGGTTCTGGTTTATTTATTCTGAAACAATAAATCTACTGGATTAAGCAATATTGATGGATAATTGCTCCATCTCAGTGTTGTTAAGACTCGTTTTTACGGTTATTTTTTGGAACTAAACGTTGCTTTTTTATTTGACTCCTAGGAGCAATTGCAACGGACGAAATAGACCTTATTACCTACCGGTTCAATTTTTTTTTATCTAATTAGGATGAATATGTAATTCACTCATATACCGTTTAATCAAAATAATTATCACCCTTTGATAACCTCCCATAATTGATCCCAGAATTATAAAACTATTTTTTTTTCAATTTCATTTAAAAAAAACTCAACTTTGTAAGCACAGTACTTTTTGTTCCAAATTAATCCCACCTAGCGGTCAAAAAGCGAAGTAAGGTTTGGTTCAAAACTTTTATAAATTGAGGCCTATGGATTTATTTATATGTTGTCATTGAAAAACAACAACAATATTACGTAAAATAAACGACTAATGGAGTGAGTGGTTGAGCAATCTATCTTCGTTCGGCTGCGTACATAACAACTAAGCCATTGCTAGTTTATCATTTTATATTTTGCAGGCTTAAAACGTTAGTTATTCAACAACACGATCCAGGCATCGCTTAATTGACCAGTAAATTAATTTAATGAGTCAATTTTATTTATTTCTTGTGGTCGGGATGTTACATCGCTAAAGGAATTGCACTAAAGTGCATCAATATTCCTTACTTTCTAATCTTACTCAACTATCTGAACCGAACAGAAGCAAGTGATGAGCATTTTGATAGGCTGATTGATAGTCAGGGTTTTCATTTATCTATTTTTTATTTTGGAAAGCCAACGTTTCGATCCCTACATGTGAATCTTCATCAGGGCTAAAAGAAAACAAATATCTATACTATGAAGATGACAATCGAATGTTTATCATGTAGTTATTAATTATAGATAGTAACAACTAGGAGTAAAAGAATAATGGAAACCAAATCCAACTGTCATGTTTAATTTAGAAAACTGATAATTATATTAAATATGGTAAGGATTATACATGAATATTTAAATAAGTAGCCGGTCAGCAAGATAAATTAAAATCTGATATTTACCTTCTGAGTCCAGAGTAATACAGAGACAGAGGGTATAATAAGGTGAGAGGTGGTAGGGGGTTAGTTTGCTTGACTTCAATGGTTTATTACGGGGACACCCAACGCTTTTTAAGTGAAAGGCTACATAACAACTGAGTGAAAATAAAATGATGGGCATTTTGGTTTTTATCGATATTCCTAAAATAATATCAAATTAATTTTTTTTTTTTCCACTTTTGATCTAAATCTGCCAATTTAGCTACACACTGACGGACATTGAAAGGACCGGTGAGGAGAAAGCACTGCTCACAGACCACAAATCATATTTCGAAGAAGAGTAATTGGCTGTCCTTATTAGCGGGACTGTACTTCCGCCCTTTCCCTTCTCGATCGGAGGTATCTGCTTTAATTTGTACCCCTTGTACCTTTCTAATCATCCGGGGTTAGCATGTGCTATTAAGTCATTAATAGCTTGTAGTAAGTTTATATTCGCCTTTATTGATTATACCGTTTGTAAGTTGGATAACGCAGCCGATGTTAGAGCTTAATGTGCTGTTTGAATAAAAAGTTTTTTTTCTGGAATTGAAGGTTAGATGGTTCCACACTGTATCCGGAGTGCATTAAAAAAAAAAAAAATTTACTATCCAAGGATGGCATTATTAAATGGCAATGTGTTTTTAGCGTCCAAAGTATTGTCCTGTTACGATGAATGGTCACGATGTATGTTCCCTGCCTATGTTGCGAATCTGTCCAGAATCTATGTATCAACGTCGTAAATCGGCCGGTATTGGTTCTTCTGATCATTGCATCTTCCGTTCTGTAACCGCCCCCTCCAAGTTCCATATTCGGAATTCCGCCCACCAAAGTAAACCGGTCACGGAAAAGAGCTGTAAATTTCTTTATTCAGAATAAATTATATTTATTAATATATTGATGTTTGACCTGCCTACTGCAGGTTGTGGTTAGAACGCGTTACTGTATCATAGGAGTTATCCCACGTTATTTATAATTGTACCACGTATCATAACTGCTGTGGAGTTATGGTCTATGGACTATGGTTTTTATTCTGAAAACATTTCTGCAACTCTCTATATGTGAACTTAATTTCTACTTATTTTCGGGGATAAATAAAATTTCTCTGTATTTCGTCGCGTTAGCTTAACATCTTCTATCATGTCTTTATTTACACATTTATAAACTGTAACAATATTATGTTTAAAATAATTCAATTATCCAGTGCCTAGAGTGCTTGAATTACACGAAAATTTTCGTCGGTATGAAATATGCGGGAATTTTTAATTTTGAAACGGAAATACCAGAATTTCACTCGGCCATTTTCTTAACACCTGTTCAAATAAAAATTTATAAAAATTACTGCCAAGGGTCGAGCCCGTTTTCTGATCTCTTTTAAGAATTAGAATAGGTAGGTGGTTCGTTTGTGACGTAGGGATGGTATCGATAAAATCCTGATGGTTGATATAATTGGAAAGAAAAAAAAAATGTATATGTTTTGAAGCATTTTAACACATTGAATGAACGTTATTGTTTAAAACAAATTCAGACATAAGGATTGGGATCGATCTCAAAAATATAGGTCTTCTCGTGAACTCACTAAAAACCCTTTTAGTGATATCTTTTGAGGAATTACACCTACGTTCCACGTCCTGAACAAGTACATTATACATGTATTTTTGAAGCCAGTACTGCTAAGCTTCGTATAATACTTTTAATACATGATTTACTATTGATCTCCAGCCTAACCTTTACTATTCATGATTTTTCTGATGGTTTCCTCCATTTCATTTTGTCCTTCATATTAACAATATCTGATATTTCCGATATACTTGTAAACCGTCTGTATTAAGTTTGAATAGTTACACTTTTATTTTTCTTACCCTGCCTTGGCCATGTTTTCTTAATAATAATTTTTTTCATATTGCTAAAACCTAAAGTATTACTTTTTTCTTGATCCACTGTTTAATATCGGATATCTTTTGTCCTATCCAATAGAGAAAGTATTTTTGATACTCCTTAGGAAAACCGGTTTAAAATTCGGACTACTATCATGGCTTGGGAGTAGCCTACAACATAGTTTACCCTGAGAGAGAAAGCATTTCTATCCTGTGGTTATTCATAGATGATATCATGCTGGCAAACTTTCTTTCATCGGTAGCCGGAAACGACAAAGCATTTATTATTTATGTTAGGGTAGATAAATGATATGTATTTATTTAAATTGAGTTGGCGAAAAATTCTTTTTTCTAAGGTAATTTTTTTATTTTCTAAAATCTCGCTGCATATCACTAATGAAATCTATGTTACATTTCGTCGCTTAAGTTCCGAGACAGCCTAATCCACTCTCTTGCCAAACTGAGTTGATCACGTTTTTTCCTTCAAAGTTTAACTGTTCCAATTCAATTTGTTTTTTGTTTTGTTGAATGTCCGTTTATGCTACTAAGGCAAATCGGACGATGCTTCATAGGGAATCTTAAATTTTGCCTTTCCAGGTTAATTAGGTTAGGGATCTTTAACGAGTACCTAACTTCGTACAGGCTCGGGACCTCCACATTACCTCCCATTCGGAAAACAGTATATCTGAAGATTTTTTAATTTTTTAAAAACCTTAGGTAATCCTGCATTCGACAACGTCGGACAGGCTCGGGACCTCCCTTTTACGTCCTATCCGAGGGACTGCATTCCCAAGGATTTTTTACTCCCTCTAAAAAATGCTAGGGAAACCTCAGGACGCGACCTTTAGTATTTCAGGTTGCTATGGTAACCACTGCACTACAGGTGACCTCATCAATTTAATTTAATTTATAATTTAATATTGGGGAAGAGCCAGCGAAATGTTGAAACTAACCTTTTTTCTGAAAGGTAAAAGTAAAATTTTTGGAAATTAAAAGTTTTTCCTTTCTCTTGACCAAATCAGTCAAGGAAATTAAAATTAGGGTGTGTCAGAAAGTGGTGATTAACTTATTTTAAAGTTTTAAAATTTTGTTTTTTAATATCCAATGCTGGTTGTCTTATCTTGTATATAGGCAGGTTTTTTTTTTCTCCGAAACTAGCATTGTTTAAGTTAAAATAATGGCAGCTCCAATCATATAATATTATATTTTCAGTATTGAAAGATGAAGTATTTTGAAAATTTATAATGAACGAAATTGTATTGTGTATCATTTATGTTAAGAATAAAAGTATCGCTGTCATAAGTAAAGTATTTAAACTTAAAGACAGTTTATATTCCAAAATTTCTTTCTTTATTAACAAGAATTAGGATCTTTCGGCGTCAACCGCTATATTCATCTATAATAATAAAGTTCATTAATTAGAGAAAAATATATTAAAAAAACGCATAATTGTCAAGGGGGTATACGAGAATTCTCACTTTTCGTATGTAAATATCGTAAATTTTTATCCTTATTTTCTTAGATACAAAAGTTAATGCTTAAAGGTCATATTTTTACTAGAATATATTAGAAAAAATGATTAAATAAATAGTTAATAGCAGTCATTTTACTGCACTGCAAGTAAAATAACTGCATAGCTTCTTAAGGAAATATTTTTTATGAAATAACGGGATAACAGATTTAGATTTTTATTACCTTTGTTAATTTGAGCATGCATCTTCCTTGATTTTGTGCTAAAATTTTATAACAAAAACTGGAATGAAGAAGGAAGCATTTAATTTATCTGGTGCTGTAAATCATTTCGCATATTTCATATCCTTCATAAAATTTATTCTTTATTTCTTATTATGCATCATTTAAAATCTTGTTATAGGACTACTTTTTGTACTACTGATGACATTTTCTAATAACTAAATAAGTAATAAAACAAAAAATAAAAACTTCATTTTGTTAATTTAGAATTAATTTTAGCTTTTACATTTATGGTTATTTAAGAATAAAAAAAAATTCCTGAATTAATCCTGATGCCAGCCCGCAGGATTCCGATATGGTTGCCAACTATTTCTGTTTTTGACCTGGAATTTATTTACGGAATGACAGTTTTCTGCTCCAGATCCTGTAAGACATAAAATAAATTTGGTTCATTAGGCTCTAAGAGCCATAATCACCATACATATTTAAATCCACATTTTAATATAAAACTGTGTATGTGGTTATTTGTCAATGAAGTATCTTTTAAAGATATAACAGTGCCTTAAACTGTAATGATGTTAAATTTCTTATAAAATACCAGTGAAAATTGGAACCAATTTTCGTGTTCGAAGACACGATTTATGTTATTAATTTAGATATGTTTGTTTTTTTTAAATTCATTTGATATCCCAGATCTTCTTTTGGCTCATAATAAATAATATATGATAAGTTTTTAAAGGCAATTGATACATTATTTTTTATTGCATTGGAGTAATATGAATTTTCCTATCGCAGTTGGTTTATGTTAGAAATATTTCATATTATTAAATGTTTTATATTAGAGATATTAAAATATTTAATTATTTAAATTTAGAGATTTCAGATTAAAAATATAAAATTAATCTTCCAGTTTTACTTTAAAATACTTTTATAATTACTGTTTTACGATTCTTAATTAAGAATTATAATATAAACACCCATTATAATTATAGTTTTAATGCATTAATGTTATTTTGTTGATGTGGTGATCACTACCAAGTCCACTGAGCTAAAATAATAATGGTGATATAAAAAACAACTCAAAAAAATATATAATTCTGTTTTTATTTCATAAATCCTTATTATAACATTCTTAGTGATATTGCTAATTAGTTGCTGATACAAATTGTAAATATTTAACCTTCAAAGATGATTTATTTAACCTAGATAACAATAGGTTGGTAGCCATTTGTTTATTAAAAGGTAAATTGAAAAAAAAAATTAAAGTGATTCTAAGTTTTTTAAAAGGCCTATGTAATACAAACAATATTTTACATTTCAAAGGCTATTTCTTTATATATATATATATATATATATATATATATATATATATATATTTTTTAATATAGACGCTTCTAAGTTATTGTTAGATATTCTCAAAGATTTAGCAAACCCATTTTTATATCGACTGGTCTGACCAAGAGGTTAGGACACTGACCTGGATATTGTTCGTGATGTTCGTCGGTGGGTGAATGTTGCTGGGGCCTGGGTGAATGTTACTGGAGCGAAATCCTTCTGTGTAGCAATGTCCTACGTGATTTGTGACTTTGCCTCTTAGAAATATTTTATGAATTCTACCGTTTCCTTGTTGACCGTCAGATCCTGGAGGAAGATAGCAGTAGCGTTGGTGTCCTTTATAAGAATAAGAAGAGGCGGACCGGTATTGTAGATTGTCTGACTTGGTCTACTCTCCTCTGTTTTATTGTTATTATTCTCTTGTAAATGCGTTATTTTTATATAGGTACTGTTCTTGAAATAAGAGTTGATATTTCTTCCTCAAATTTGAATGCTAAAAATATGATCAAGTTTGAGCTAGGTACTAGATGTTTGGATCTCCTTTTATGTTTTAGTTTTAATTCTAATTCAAAAATAACAGACGTACTTACATAATACTACTGAAAATGAGATAATAATGTTCTTCAGGTAATAAAGTATAAATAGGTATATATTTAACAAAACGGTAAAAAAAAAATTTCTCTGTCGATCACTTTACAAAGAGTTAGATATCTTCATAGAGAACGGCAATTCTCATTTAGTCTTGAAATTCACCAGAGAGTAGTCGTTTGTTTATTTATTTGACGTCACTATGCTACTATGGCTAATCGGACGATGCTACAGTGGCATTCCTAAATTTTACCTATCCAGTTGTTATATTAATTAGAGGATAGGGATTCATCGGGTACCCTACGTCGTACAGGCTCGGGACCTCCATATTACTTCTCATCCGAATAACGGTAGATCTAAAATTCTTTAATTTTTTTAAAAATCATAAGTAATCCTGCATTCACTATTTCCATAAACAGTAGTATCTTGTATTCACTATTTCACTAACGAGATATTTTATGTTATTAATGGGCATTGTCAAATTTTAAGATCAGTTTTCATTCTTTTAATCTTAATGCGATATAATTTTTTTTATGATAGTTCCTTAGATATCAATAATTTCTTTAGAACTATCAGTGTTGATAAAATTTAATGTGATTTAATTATTTAATTCTATAGGATTTTCATCACTAGTACGGAAAATGTTTGTTTTCGGATTGACCGAGTACCGATAAGACATTTTGAATACGTGTCATGAACATAAATTTCCATATACTGTTTATTTATAAAGAAATTAAAGTAAATATTTTCACTTGATAACACAAATAATAAATGACCTCATTCTCTTATCACTTTTAGAAAACTAATATGAAGATTTCGTATCCTTGGCAACGTTACTATTAAAAGGCGTTAGTTTTAATTACTGCTTAATTTCCTCGTCCCTGTACAAAAAAGTTTGGCTGTATTTTTGAACAGCTTCCGTTTTCATAGCTAGGACGGAAAAGAACTATTTTCTTTACTTAAATCATATAACTAAAACAAATATTTTTAATGCAGTGTAAATAAAATAAAATTTTTAATTTAAAATATTCAATAATATTAATATGTTTATAAAAATAATCATTTTAGTCTAAATCAATTTAGTGCTTTCAGTTCTTTGTTCGTTTTTGTATATTTGCATCTTCACGTGTTCTTTCCCAATCTTTATTGTCTTGATAGCGGTTGGTCAGTGCTAATTATTGTAATATTAAAAATATAATAAGGACAGATTATATAGTTTTTGTTCTGTATCGTTCCAAACACTATTGACTACCCCCAAACATTGGAGTAGTACAAGCCACAGTATGTGGTGCAGGACCAGGATGTGAGAACACCCAGAACAGATAAGATAAACAGCACTCAGTTTTCTTTATTGCTTCTACACGATCCGGCCTCTGTTTGCTATCATAGCTTCCTGTTTTAATATACACGAGTAATTGTACAATTATGCAGTATTTTGCTGCGTATGTTAATAGTAATGATACTAAAATAAGAGAGAAAAGAAAATTATTATTTAACTATTCTTTTGATGCACTGAACGAAAAACGTTATATTAAGACACATTGTTCGTTAAAAAATACGATGCATGCAAAAATGGTCAATGGCAATGAACCTATTCATTACCATTGATATTAATTTATTTTTTTATCTTTTATATTAAACAGTCTATTTAACTATGTCAGAAGATATTTTTGACATTGGTAGGGTGAGTGATGCCATGACATTTTCTATATATCTCCGATGTTGGCCATATTATTAAAAACAAGAAATATGATGACAATATCCAAACTTATAATTATTTTAGAGAATTATCAGTCGATGGCCTAAAATAATAATAATTCTTTATTTGAATTAATCTAATCTTAATTTGTGGCTGACCACCATTTTTAAATTATTTATTTTTTATAAATTATAAATTTATCCTTCAGAGGAAGGATTTGCTCTGCCTTGAGACAAGCTCTGTGGTGTAGCGGTTAGCATCCTCGCATGTAACGCAGGAGACCCGGGTTCGACTCCCGGCGGAGCCAAATCTTTTCTCTTCAAAAAATAAATTCTTTAAAAATTCTTTATTTGATTAATTTATTTTTGAAGAGAAAAGATGGTTACCTACAATAATGATTAAATTAATATAAAATAATTTAAAAATTGACGAACGTCAAGAGATGCCCAAATTTGGACAAAAATTCGTGGGAGAGGTGTCAGTGAAGAGGAAGGATTTGGCACCGTTTGGAAGCGAGAGCTCCGTGGTGCAGTGGTTAGCATACCGCGCATGTCACGCGGAAGACCCGCGTTCGACTCCCGGCGGAGACAAATGTTTTCTCTTCGAAAACAAATTATTTAAAATAATTTTAAAAACAAGGTGGTCACCCACAATAATGAATTAATTAATATAAAATTCTTTATTTGTATATAGAACAGAATGTAAAATCAGTCGTTTGCAGAAGAGTTTATTTATTTTTATTTCCTGCATGAAGCGCATATCTGAAAGAGTTCTTTTTCGACTTTTGTCTTACATTGTACAAAAGTTACTTAAAAGTATAATCTTCTTATGTCAATGTTGGGGTCTTGTTTATGTACGACATGTTACTAGATTTCTTTTAGGAACAGTTTTACCTAATGTAACCTCAATTCTATAAAATAGAAGCAATCATAAATATCCCTGAGACCTTTTATCTTGTCTTATACCTACGGGTTTTCTACAGCCAGCTTTAGAACAAGTTAATCGTAATTGAATACACATTTGATTTTCACTGAACATTCTTTTACGTGCTTCTAATTCAATGTACCTGAAAGGAACGAACACATTTTTGCTCACTATTGAAATCCACCGTTAATCTAAAAAAAAGTTCATTACTGAGGAGAAGGATTCAAGACCACAATAAAGAATATAATACTTGCTTTAATTGTGAATCATATCGCATTTCGGTAGAGTTATGTATAACGTTAGAACCAGAATGACAAAACCTACAATGACTAAATGTAGTCGCAATGGTATTCGTAGTTCGTTGTAAGGCGCAAGTTACCATATTCTTTTATTTAGGATAAGATCGTGTTGACGCCGGAGACGGACTGCTACTTGTGAGTTACAGTTATTTATTACTAAATGTCCCCATGGTAGACTATTTCTGATCAAATAATATTTTTCCTAATCGCTGTTTGTTGGTACATAATAAAATTCAATATGCAGTTCAAACTTCACATGTGATGAGCCGAAAAAGGTTTTTTAGTTGTAACCATCGTCTTGCCGACGTGCGATATGATTTAATAAAAAGGATTTTTTTTTTTAGGTTACACTAGTAAACCTGTTCATAGTCGTAAAACAAACTAGACCCCAACTTGGAAATTAATTAATACAACTTTGAACTTAATGTTTTAAAGCCCTTTGAACCTACGTCGTTCGCTGGCATCTACTCCATCCCGTACATGTACAGGTAGGCCGAATCAATCACTGCCCGCCGCTGACCAATTAAACGATGCTTCAGGATAATAACCTCGGGGCATACTAGCATCCACAGGCTGCGGGGGGAGAGATCGGAAGACATGGGAAAGGATAAGTTAGGAGACAGGCAACCCGTTCGGGATGGATTGCTCAATCGGAGGGCGACGTTGATGTCGGTGATTTGTGATCATGGAAAACAGTTCGGAGCGATAATTATTGAGGGGGGTTAGAACGGCCGCTCACGACTTTACGTTATGCTGTGCGGTTTGGTACTGCCAGTAAGGGCTCCATTATTTAAGGGAATTACATCAACTTGCGCTGACCTGTTGAATTAAAGCAAGCCATCATTTTGATGATTTTTCTTATTAAGTGGAATTACAAAATATAATAAGGACTCCTGTACTAAAACTTTGAAACAGTCCAGGTTTTATTACTTCATACGGAGAAGTAAATTTTACTGTTTTGCCAAAGCAAACTTTTCAAATGGTTAGAGATACCCATCCACTCACTTGTAAGATATTGAAAGATATTCCGGCACATCCGACGTTTATTACTATAAGTCAATAGTATAATGTGATTACTATAAGTCAATTTGGTGTTCTGGTTTTTTCCTTATAGAAGTACTTACGTAACCAAAGATAAATAAGATCTTACGTACGTTAGAACAAAAATGACATCTCTCTATTAACAAAGTTTTATTCACTATGTTGCCAACCATCCTGAGTAAAGTTGTTCGACTCGAAAGCCGCAAGCTTACTAATGTGAGAACAACATGAACAAACAATGCAATAAGGCCTTATCTACGTAGCTAACATCTTTAGTTATTTAGTGGTGACTCGGGACTTGAGTATCCTATCGCGTGCCTAGAGGCAATACCCCGAACAAGACCCGGTTCGATATGTACAGTCCATTCTGTGCCTCTGTATAAGGGAGGCGTTGGTTGGGTAACGTTGTGGAGTGATAGGGCCCCACAATAAAGTCGTGAAAGTGGCTGGGAACAGCGGGAGTTCAAAGCTTCTTGGTTTTGTTATCATGAGATCCATGCGAGAGTTATTGCAGTTGCTGATGATCCAGCGTTGCCGAAAGATAATTTGTCTTGGCAAACATTTTAGGAAGACCTATCCGGTGCTCATGCAACCTTCTGTTATTAAAATAATCATAAACGTAGAATTATTCGGTGCACAAGGCTGGAACAATATAGGACAAATCGACTTGTTTACAAAAATTCATTAAAAAAGTCCAAAACTCCAAATCCTCCCTTTATTCGTTCGCCTATACATCATACAGAAAGTGTATGCAATATAAAAAAATCTGGTGCGTGCGCGCAACACACAACTTTCACTTACCAACTTACTTAGATTAGAAATTGACGTGTTTTGCTAAATATCATTTCCCAAAGTCACACATTTTTCTACATTCATATCTTATTTTTGTTAATCGTTAAAGCCGTTTTTGAGTAAATTAAAAAAAACCCGTGAAAATGATACAAAATTTATTATGTAAAGTCCCCCCTCCCGTAGATCAATTTTGATGAAATTTTTACAGTCATATCTCGGGCATATGAATACATCAAATACCAAGTTTGATCAAAATTGTTAAAACCGTTTTTGAGTAAATACAAAAAACACGTGAAAATTATACAAAATTGATTAAGTAAAGTCCCCCCTCCGGTTGATCAATTGTGATGAAATGTTGGTTATCAGATCTTTGGCATATAAATACATCAAATACCAAGTTTGATAAAAATCGTTAAAACCGTTTTTGAGTAAATAAAAAAAACATGTGAAAATGATACAAAATTTATTAAGTAAAGTCCCCCCTCCGGTTGATCAATTTTGATGAAATTTTTACAGTCATATTTCAGGCATATAAATAGATCAAATACTCAGTTTAATCAAAATCGTTAGAGCCGTTTTTGAGAAAATCGAAAAAAAATTAAAAAGTTATTAAATAAAGTACCCCCTCCCTTTGTGCAAATTTGATGAAATTTTTGCTGTCACATCGCGGGCTTATACATACTCTAAATACCCAATTTCAGGTTCGCACGGTTTATAGGTTTTGAGCTAGTTTGTTCACACACACACACACAGACACACAGACACACACAGACCATTTCGCGGGACTTGGTTATTTTGATTCAGGGGACCCCAAAACGTGTATTTCCGTTGAAAACCGGAAGTCGAAAATTTTCACGATCGCAATACTTCCACTTACTATATATTTCATATATAGGTAAGTGAAAGTAAAAATAAAAAGATCTTCATAGAGGAAAAATGGGTCTAATATTCTAATGTTCTAATGTAACAAATCTAATATTAACATTTAGTAAATATTTTGTTACGTGCTCATTGACCATTTTGAGAAGTATTCATTCTATTGAGCTAGCCTTATTTTAATATTGTTCTATACTAAAAATAACTACATATAACATAACAGTATAAATGAAAGAAAGTTGGGATATAATTTTATATTAAATAATACTGTTTAAATAGGAATTTATTTTATTTTATTTCACCAGCCCCGTTTTCCAGCGACCTCACTTTGGTCAGTGCAGTTATAATATTGTCGGGTGTTTAGTAAAGTTTGTTACTTTTAGTAAAATTGGCTCCTGCTTGTGTGGTTTTTGGTTAGGAAACCGTTAATGATAGTCGTAATAATGTCTCGGTTTTAAATCGCCGAGGAGATTATAAAAAAAATTACATACGCAAAAGTTTATTATTTTTTAGCTTGAAAGTAATAAAGATTGAATAATGAAAATTTGACATGTTTTGAAACGCATTAAATAATACAGCCTATGTGCCTAATATCGCGAAAGCCCATTTTTTATTGTTAAGGTTTTATGTTGATCCTTTTCAGTATATTCGCAATAAGAAATAAAATAATAAAAACCTCTCTTCGGGATAAATCATTATCATTGATCAAACATGCACACCTAAGTGTGATTTATTGTGAATGCCGCCCTGAAGTTTCGCTTTTTGATTTGCTATTCAACAACCCTTACTTTTTGTTAGTTGTAATAAATACCAGTGGATTACGATGAATTATGACCCCGCTCCGGGGGCTGTGAGTTTGAGTACCGTTGAGGAAGGGACCCCTACTGTTTGCCCTCTTCACGACAACACGTGGCTCAACACGTGGGCTGCATCCGGACTCCCGTACCCTAGGGTCCAGTCTAGCCCTTCGTAATCTTTTTATATAATTTGTGTTCTTGGTTGGAATAACTCCTGGTTCTTTACCCGTAACTACATCACTATCTATCTAGTCGTTTTTATTACGAACAGACACGAATAGAGTAATTTACAATTTCACGAATACGGATCGTGAAGTGGCAGAAAGTAATAAAAAGTTGGAAAGAAGGCGTCGTGAAAAAAAGGTGATTTTATACGGAGGATTGGCTAGCGGGCTTGGAACACGTGAATACTTGGGTCAACCGGGTTAAGAGGTCCTATTTTCTATGGTTCGTGAATCAGCACAACCCATCATCTGCTGAAGAACCTTCTGTGTTCAGACCTTTCGTTTATTAGGTTTTGTATAATGCTCAGCTGGATGATTATGTTAACAAAGCACTCACTCATCCATTGTGAAGTATCAGTTTTTTAAAGTGACAGTTATTCTACAAAATTATAAGCGTTTCAAAATATACATTTTTTTTTAGTTGTCGTTAAGGTCTTAAGCTGGGAGAGTCGAGAGAAAGCTGAAAAAATAAGATAATTAACTATTTCTTCTCTCATCATAAACAAACAAATCGTTGTTATCTTTGTATCTTTTTCTAACCTATTTTTTCTGACTGAATTCTAATCAATTTGTAGCATTGTTATTTGTTATCTAATCAATTTGCTAACCTAATGCTACTAAAACTGCTGATAATCCTTTTAAAGAAAATGTTCTCATTCAGGGCAGGTACCTATATAAATGCGATTCAATGTCACCAAATTCTCGTTAACCGGTCAAATTAAAACGAAGTTCAAGGAGTTAAATGTTGTAATTTAATTTGCTATAGACAAATAACTAAAATTCTACTTATACTTATTGTATGATTATTTTATCACTAGCTGTATATACTGGTTTCACCTGGAGAATTTCATTTTTTAAATCTATAAAGTGAGACTTTTATCAAACTGTCGATTTCGTAAAAACCAATGTAAAGCGAGATCAAAACATTTTTATAACAATAAGAATTTACACAGAGATTGACTGAAGTTATGCAATTTTAATATGGACAGGTGTTCACGCCTGGTATCAAAGAACCACTGAGCGAAATTTGGAGAATTAAGGACAAACGGTATGAATTTCCATAAAGAACAAACAAACAACACAAACAGAATTTCATCTTTATTTATATAGAAGACTAGCTGTATATCCCGGTTTCACCCGGGAATTTGATTTTACGGTCGATTTCGTAAAAACCAATGTAAAGCGAGATCAAAATGATTTTTATAACAATAAAGAATTTACACAGAGATCGGCTGAAGTTATGTAATTTTAACACTAGATTGCCTAAGCAAGTTATTTTGACTGCTTTTGAATTTCAGTTAAGAAAATAATGATTTAAATAATGACACAGCTTCTTATAATTTTGTGACTTTTTCTACAACATATAAATGGGTTAATTAATCGTTGTTGTTGCCCTCCCCCGTCCTTCACTTCCGGAATATATGTGTTATACTTATATTGCCGAAAAGCAGTCATTTTGACTGCTTGGAAAAGACCAGTTCGGCTCTGGATTGGAATAACATGATAACATACAAGTTCATGATAAATAGTCGATTTCGACATATTCTTGATAAGTTGCAGTTGTTCAATAACTAAAGTTATTGTTACTGTTATTCGTACTTGTTATTCGAATCTTTATGCCAGGCCTGGCCACGCGCTTTGTTCCCTTTGAACGCGCTGTAACGTCATTCAGATGGTAAGGAGGATCTCTGAGTGTATAATCTCATACTGTAATCAATAAGGCTGCGCACGTGTCGACTTTGGTCAGTCCTGCTTTACGCACTGCCAGTCGTTCTAACACGTTGTTCAGTTGATTTCTTTCGCACCCTAAGTTCATAAAAGAAATGTCCAACGGAAGAGAACTATTAGAAAAGCTAAGAGAGATAGGCAAAGAGTGTTCCGATACAGAATCAAATGCAACGAGATGGGAACTATCATCTGAAGATGAATCGGATCATATTCAAAGTGAGACATCTGATGCTGACGAGAGCGATTAAGAAGCGATCACCTACGATGAAAATGAAGATGTCATCAATGTGCCCAGGAAAAGGCGTAGGGTGCTAATTAGTTCAGATGAAGAAACTGAAAATGCCTTTTAGGAGACCGAAACAGCTGCAGATGTTACTGTGTGGTGGAAATTTGACGAAGGCGGTATTCCCGGAACGAAACCATCTACGTGTATTTTCAAGAGTGTGACAGGGCCAACAGGCTACGCAAGAAAAAACGTTATGGCCAATAATAATCTTGTCAGTGCATTCTCGTTGATAATAAATGATTATATGATCAAACATATAAAAAAGTGCACAGAAGAAGAAGCCTGCCGAATTTTGGATTACGATTGGACAACTACACTGCCGGAAATAGTGCATTTATTGGCATTTTATATGCTCGTGGAGCCTACGAGGCAAAAAATTTAAAACTAAGTTTTAAGTTAACATTTTTTTTATTGTTAATACTTATTAATAACTTGTTATATGACTGTAAGTGATATAAAATATATTCAAAATTACTGTTAAACAAATTGCGCATTAGTTATTTTTTCTTAATGCAGTCATTTTGACTGCTTTCAGGCAATATAGGTATATACTAAGCTCCCGTCTTTCTAGTGTTAATATGGACAGGTGTTCGCACCTGGTATGAAAGATCCACTACGCGAAATTTGGAGAATTTAGGACAACCGGTATAGATTTCTATAAAGAACAAACAAACACACAAACAAATTTCATCTTTATTTATATAGATTAATATATAAATATAATGCACTAGTGTTCAGTCAATTAGACTCGCCACCATTTTCACGAGAACAGAAGTATTTTTTCTTTTTACTCTAAAATTTTAACAAACGTCTAATTAGGTCCTTAGGTCCTTACTATGGTGTGTAATATCAAATTATGTATGACTCGAGTTGTTCTTTTCCTTTGAAATAAAAATGATGGCATTCTATGCTCGTGAAAGCATAAGAATTTTTTATATTTAATATATATATAGTATATAGTATATGTATGTTATTTTTCAATTATTTACTTATTATTTTTTCGTTTGTGACTGGTCATTTTTAATCAACTTCATTTTTGTTTATAAATTTTAAAAACTACGTATAACAAACTTTATACAGATTTTATCAGACTCGCGTAGAAAAAAATAAAAAAGGAAATTTCTAACAAGTTAAAGAAAGTCAAAGTTCACGTTAGTGTCGGTTCAGGTTTCTTTTCATATAATTTAATTTAATTAATAAACTTTCACCGGAAAGAATCCGCCGCGATGGCTGAGTTAGTACCGCAGCTCATCGTGTGCCCAACTAAACGTTACCGTGTAGAATTATATAGTGGGCCCCTTTGTTGAGCTGATGGCTATCGCTTCACTGTTAATTAATTAACACTTGCAACTCTATTTACTTAATTATTACCTGTTATTTATACTAATTGCTTGCGTGATTTGTCCGTCGTGTATCCTTGTGGTTCCGTCAACCGCTTCTCTCAGTGACTCTTTCAATATCATGTCATTAGTACTCGGAATTACTCGGAATTACTCAATTACTCGGAAATACGGTAGTTTAAGTTAGCTTGCGTATTTAAGATTAACTAAATAAATTTTTGCCTGCAGCATCATATATATTAAAGAATCATATATATTATAGAATCAA
Source organism: Aelia acuminata (assembly GCA_911387785.2). Lineage (NCBI taxonomy): Eukaryota > Metazoa > Arthropoda > Insecta > Hemiptera > Pentatomidae > Aelia > Aelia acuminata. The sequence continues at coordinate 85,816,883 of OU426982.1, read as the reverse complement.
AATCATATATATTATAGAAAAAATCTAATAAGTCACGTTGGTCTTTTGTAAAATATTTTTTTAAAGTTTACTTAGCGCTTGACATAAATGTTGGCCATGACATAAATGTGTTAAATTATTCATATAGCTCTTGTATGTAAAGTATTAAAAGTCTAAAAAGTTATGAGCAAACAATTACAAAAATATTTTTTTGTTTTTAGTTTTTTGTTTTAATTCGCATACTATTGGCTGTTGCCCTTGAAGTCCTAAACTAAGTAAACACATCGACCTTTTTTTTCACTTTATAAACCAAAACTTAAACATAATTCAACATTTTACAAACAGAAGTGTTGTAAGTAATAATACTCCCAATTCATTCATTTTTACTTTCACTTACTTATATATGAAATATATAGTAAGGAAAGTATTGCGATCGTGAAAAATTTCGACTTCCGGTTTTCAACGGAAATACACGTTTTGGGGTCCCCTGAGTCCAATTAACTAAGTCCCGCGAAATGGTCTCTGTGTGTGTGTCTGTGTGTGTATGTGAAACTCAAAAACTATAAACCGTACGAACCTGAAATTGGGTATTTGGTGTATGGATATACCCGCGATGTGACAGCAAAAATTTCTTCAAACTTGGTGAATCGGAGGGGTTACTTTACTTAAAGAATTTTATCTAATTTTTATGTCTTTTTTCAATTTTCTCAAAATCCGCTCTAACGATATTGATTAAACGTGATATTTGATGCATGTATGTGCCTGCGATATGACAGTCAAAATTTCATCAAGATTGATTAATTTGAGGGGGGACTTTACTTAATAAATTGTGTATCTTTCTCACGTGTTTTTTATTTATTTACTCAAAAACGGTTTTGACGATTTTGATCAAACTGGGTATTTAATGTATGTATATGCCCGCGATGCGACAGCCGAAATTTCATCAAAATTGGTGAAACGGAGGGGGTACTTTACTTAAAGAATTTTATCTAATGTTTAGGTTTTTTTTTATTTACTCAACAACGGCTGTAATGATTTTGATAAGACTGGATATTTGGTGTATGTATATGCTCACAATGTGACAGACGAAATTTCATCAAAATTGGTCAAATGCAGGGGGCTCTTTATTTCATAACTTTTTTCCCAATTTTTACATTTTTTGGAATATCTCAAAAACGACTTTAATGATTTTGATTAAATTAATCATTTTTAATCAAAATCAAGTCATTTTTTTAAATATTATTTATAGAAATGACAATTAAAAAAACATGTCAATTTCTAATGTGAGTTGGTAAGTGAAAGTTGTGTGTTGCTCGCATCGCACCAGATTTTTTTCTACATATTCTGGGTAATACGGAGGCCTTTCATTTTCGCTTTTACATATTCGACGAAAATTCGATACTTTTTAGGTCAGGCACAAATAATTTTCCTTTTATTCAGAGCTCTTCTCCTGAGAGTTTACAGTGGGTTTTTGCCTATTTTTTCCCACTGGAGAGGAAGGAAATATAAAAAGTGATAGTTCAAGAATCGAGAATGATCATACATCAAGGAAGCCTAGTGAACTGGAAAAATATACCTTTAATGATTAATTACATGCAGGTTACGTTATTTTACTTTTATCTAATTCTAGATTGTAATTAATTTATAATCGCTTAATATGATTTGTTATTAATATCAATTAATGTTAATTTCTAATTATTTCTGTTTTATGTTAATTTAAAATGATTTCTCTTGCCATTAAATAGATTTACATTGTGTTGTCGATATAACACTCTTGTATTGTGAATTACTAGTAGAAAGAATATCTTTGTTTATATGCTTTTCGTTTTACAATGCTAATGTTTGTTTTTGATATGACAAAAAACTTAAGAGCTATGTGCTGGAAAAAAAAAACCAATCAAATGACGCTGTATTTATTGAAAATTTCAATTGCCCTTTGGGAAAGTTTAGCTGGGGTATGTTAAAACAGGCAACTTTTTATTTTTTGTTTTCACCTTGAAGGTCAACTATGTTCTCCCACACGGAAGGATATATTTCCCTTAATTGGCTGCAGTTATATAAAGATTTAAAGTTAAGACACGGTTTAAATTTTTTAATTTTATGTATTATGAAACCTCGTAGCTTAACTCTGTATATCCGATCCCTATTTTAGAAGAGGAAGATTTTATTAAATCTATGATTAAAAAAAAAAAAATCGATTCATAGATCATAGATTTGATGTGATGAATTCATAGATAGATGATATGATGAATTCATCATAATCCTAGATTTTTTAAATCTATGATTGAATTGGTAATACATGAAGCGTGGAAATGCATAAGGGTCTAATAAGTGCCAAAAAAATAAAACAAAGTTTTTTTTTTACCAAATCGTTTTATTTGTCAAAGCCATTCTTCAGAAATGGGTATAAGTAATGTTTTGTTGTTCAAAAGAGTTCATTGAACGTATAAAAATGCCTTGCATGGGTGTAAGCACTGAACGTAGATCACCCTAGAGGGTATAAGTCAAATCATATCTGTAAAAATGTCCTAAGGCACTTATACCATTGTGCATTTCCACGCTTCAATTCTCATATTATTTGTTCGGGTTACTAAAATTTGGATTTTTTCTAGCCAAAAAAATTCTTCAAATATCGATATAAATTATTGTTAATTATGTGCGATTTTTTATGCTCAATTAACTTTTTGAATTTTTGAACCAAACCTTTGTTTTTTTTTTTTTTTTGGACCACCAGGGGCAGCTCAGTGGACCATCTTGTTTAAGGTTATGCTTTTTATCTTAGAATGATAACTAACCGGTGATGATTATTATTCTTATTAACCGATCAATGAGTGAAAAATTTTAATCCCATGAATGATGAAAAAAATTAACCGTTTAAACATGTCATATTTCATCCACTGTGATCGCCCCTAGCGGTCAAATAGTAAAGCAACGCTTGGTTCACAACTTCTTTCCCCAAAACAACTGCCTACATAGGTAAGGTAATTGTAAATGAATATCTTATATAATTCTGTGAATTTATAATTTAGCATTAAAATTTCAAACAAATAATTTTTATTAGAATGATTTAACTATCAATGAGGCATAAAAAATATAAAATTAAATTTACATGGGGTTCCCCTTTTGCATACTTACTAACATATATTCATCGTTGTGGTTATTATATAGTTTCCTTTAGATATTTAATTTTTCCATGAAATTTCTAGGTGAAAGTTATATATAAAAATCCCCCTTCCACCCGTTCCCTCTCCTGGTCCATAGATAGAACATCCTTCTTGACGAAGACGATTTTGATCGGACAGGTGCCATTGAAAGTTTCGTTGCGTAAGGTTTTCCCAATCTGTTTCCCAACCAGATCCGGGGGTGAAAACTCGACAAAAGGGCGGAGAGTGACTTGAATGGATTATTATACTTTTTAGCTAGGGACCCTTCACAATAGGGTTTTTCTTCACCGCTGTCTGCTACAATGGCTCAGGAGTCCTGTGATGTAAGTCACGTAGCTTTTTATCTCCCCCTTCCAGCCCGTTTCATAATTTAAAATCCGTTTCGATTATATAGATTTATGAAAAAAATATTTATATAAAGGAAGAAAAAAAAAATAAAATTATAGAATGAGAATAATTTTGTTTACCTAACCCAGTTTTCCATATCCAAGCAAAGTGTAGATACGAGGCGCGTGCCTTCCTCAGGTGTATTTCGACATTGATTATGCATGACCTTTCAGGTGGGTTGCTTGAGTCAGAAATGTTTCTCGTCTGTGACATCCTATATTTTAATGCCGTTTATTGAACTAAATAAGATGTTTTTCCATTGAAGTATTAAATATCGTTATTTAACGACTTTTTATGCTATGTCTAATCGGACGATGCTGCAGTGGAATTGGTTATATTTTAAATTTTACCTATCCAGGTATAATTAGGATAGGGATCTTACAGGCTCGTTTTTTCCGAAAGGTCGACATAATAAATGATTTTTTACCCTTATTTCATACAATCCTAGTGCCATCAGCCGGGCTACAAGCTCGTGACCTTGGGTGTTTTTAATTTAAATAGAGATAATCCTGACATTACCCTTTTGCATACCCTTGTATATTAAAGGCTGTTTCAGCAGTGTTAATGAATATTTTGTAGCAAAACCAATTTATCCATTTTCTTTTCTAATTATAGCCAAATTAAAACTTTTCAATTAGTAATCAACTTATTTGTTGAATCTTAGAATAACATGAATATAAATCAATGCCTATTCTAAAACACATTATTGAATGTATACATTGTTTTCTTAATAATATAAATGAGAAAATAATGTATTATTTATAAAGCCTATTATTGGGACAAAAACCCAAACTATTTTCGTTTAATTTGTTTGTTTTAACGTCACTTTATGCCAGTAAGGCTAATCGGACGATGCCTCTGTGGGAGTCCTAAATTTTGCCTATCCTGGTATAATTAGGATGGGGATCTTTAACGTGTACCTCACATCATACTGGCTTGGGACTTTCATTTAACGTCATATCCGAGGGACGGCATAGACAAAGATTTATTACTCCCATAAATAATCCTAGGGCCACCTCGGAACGCGAACCCTTGTATTGTAAGTTTCTACGCTAACCACAACACCACAGGTGACCCCGTTTAATTTGTTTATTTTAAATTAATATGAACTCAAAAGAAAGATAAATGACCTCAAATTTTATTATGATCGTAAAATTATGTATACTTTAATTTTGAGCTCATTATTTATTTACGATTTCCCGGTTTTTTATTTTTTTTTCATGGTTGAAAGTTGGCGATAACTACATAAATCAAATTTTGTAGGTTACTTATTTTGCTGGTGATAAAACGCTCCATATTCATCATAAATACTTTCCTCTCTTTTTTTTTTTTAATCCAACTTTGATCCAACACTAAGAGAAACGCGCTTTATGCATTTAATTTTTTTAGCTTCTGCAAAAGCCGACGTAACTTCATATTAAAGTCGTCTCACATCACGATACTGATCAAGTAGGTGTGGTTTGGTGAACGTTTGATGGGTTCATTTTGTCGCTGATATTAGGAACATACTGTATGCAATGAATAATATGTAACGTAAAGGCAGAAAATCACCAAATTTTACTAAACCTTAAAATTATTCCAAGATTTATTGAATTTGCGTTAGCATCTTACTTTTATGGTAAACGTTACTTTTAACCTCCCTACATGTTATTTTAGGATCCCCTTGTCTTGATGACCGCAATGAAGGATGTCTTTGTGGTCGAAGACGACTCATAGCTGGCTGTGGTTGACACCTACACGTCCCTTTCCCATTATTAAGGATTTGGTACGGAGGACTCGCTCTTGTCCTCCCACTCGTTGCATCCATTGTCCTCTGCTTTGTCTTTGTTTCAAAACGATTCCTTAGTAGTAAAATATGGTTTTTATAATCTGACAGCTCTTTCGGGCTCCACCGCAGCTTTGGTATCTTTGATGGGACCGCGTTATTCGTGTCTCTATTCCTTCGGTTGAATAACGTTACCGCAATGTTTGACTTCGGGGCGTTCAGTGTGAGAAATAAAAATTTTCCTGCGTTTTATTCCTAACTGTTAATTATGAAAATACCAGATCGGACTGGTTTCCCAATCTCACTTAAAATCTTCCGATCTCCGACTTTCTTCTTCATGATACTTTATTAGCATTACTGCCAGCTGTAATTGAGCTGTATTTGCCAGCTGAATTTCTCTCTTTTCCCTCCTTATTCGTACTTGAGGATGAAAATATTATTGGAAAGTAATCTTTGTTTAGTAGTTTCGCCTTTTGTGAATTTCATACCGTTATTTTGTGAGGATGTTTATGGTGACAACCTACCATTTTGCCCAGACCTATCCTCATACAGATTATTGAAAAAGATTTCAAGTATTCTTTGTATTTTATTTTCAGAAATCGTACAATACATTATTTACTCTTAACTTAGTCGCTTGGTATTTCGCTGTACCACTAACTCTCCCCTCGGTTAGGTAAAAGGCATAGTCAGTCGGAATAGAAAGTGTTATATTGTGAAGGTAAATAATTGGCTTTGCTAATTGTGAGCAATGTCCTGCGCTAGATGGGAAAGTGGTTGGCCCCTGAGAACAACCCTGGACAGCTACCTCCAGATGTCAGGACCATACCCTCAGTACTTGGAGTCGAGGTAATTTTATTTGAGCAGCCTCCTCACGTCCTGCCGGTTCCCTGTTATTTCGACAAGTATCCTTTTGCTCTGTCTAAGCTCGAAATTCCGTGTCTTCATTGTTCTTGGGCTTCGCGAAAGTGGGAGGTTCCACCTTGTGATTTTCGCGTCAATGTTGTGGCATTACCCGCCCACCATTATTATGCAAATGTATTGTCAGACGTCAGAGAGAAATGTCTAAGTCAGAGATTTCTCGGTAATTTTCCACCATCGATCGCAGCTGTTTTTGTAGAAACGTAACAACATGCCTGAGAACTGTTATATCTTGATTGACACAATATTAATTTTTATTTCAGGTCATAAAACATACATTCTAGTATGTGCTTCACAATAACACTAAATTGTTTGCAAATAATAAATTCTAGTTGAGATAAATAATATTGATACCACCATACAAATGATTAATTCTTTAACTTGTTTATATATATATATATATATATATATATATATATACATATATATATATATATATACATATATATATATATATACATTTTTTTTTATTTGTTTCCTTCTTATAGTAGCCCTATAAGAAGGGAGTTTATTTTCCACAAGTGCCATACAATATATGTACATAACTTGTGCTTTATGTTAAACAAAACATTACATTGTAATGAGATTCAAAGATATTAAACAATAGTGTAAAAAACAAGAAACAGAAATTTATAAAGTTTTACATAAAATTATACACACAAAATATATAAAGTTATAGAATATATAACCTAAGAAAGAACTTTCAAAAAAAGAAACTACCTTACAAAATAACAATAAACAAGAGGAAAATTACAATACAAGAAGAAAATACATAATAACACTGAAACCCAGGATGATAACACACAAAATACCAATAAATAGGATACTTAGCAACTAACATTGACAAACACGTAATATAAATATAAACCTGTAAATAGAATTATGAACTATCTTTCACTGTGGTTAATATCTATCGATAGTGAGAATTTATGTTTCCCATTTTCTCATAAATTTGTTTTGCGAATAATTTTAGTGCTGAATTATGTTTATAGAATAATTTTTCTCCCTCGACAGGACAATTTTTGTTCTTCTTTGTTACTTCGTCTCGTAGTAGTTGTTGTTGAGCTGAGACAAGTCTGCAGTCGTCAAGGAGATGCTGGTATGTTTGTTCGGTTATGAAATCACAAGGGTCAATATGAGTTGTCTGTTAGTTTGAATCTATGTAAGTAGGATTTAATTGAGCCATGTCCTGTGAGTAATTGTGTGGTGTAGAAATCAGTGAGTGTACTCTTCGTGCATAAGTAATCGGTTACGTTCGGTATAAAGTTTTTTAGATGTAATCCAGTTGTTGAAGATGTCCAAGCAGTTTGCCATTTGTTTATTGTATCTGTTTCTAAAAGTTTCTTGAGATGTGTTTTTGATATTTTATTATAGCTTAGTGGTAAGTCAGTGCGTTTTGAAGCTTTTTTGGCTGCATTGTCGGCTAAGTCGTTTCCGAGTATTCCTGAGTGACCTTTGATCCATGAAAAGTGGATGTTTTTGTTAATATTTTGTAGTCTAGTGATTATCTGTCGGATTTGTTCAGTAAGCGGGTCATGAATATAATGATTGCTGAGAGCTTGAAGGCAAGATTGACTATCAGTGTATTTGTTAATGGATGTAATGTGTTGTAGGTTTGTTTCAATGTATATTAGACTGTTGAGTATTGCTAGTTTTTCGGCCTGGTTGTTTGTACATAAGCGTCCTAATTTATATTTCTGTACGTCAGTTAGTTCGTTCTTGAGAAATACTACGAAAGCACAGCCAACAGAGTCACCTTCTTTACTTCCGTCAGTGTAGATTTCTGCATCGACTTCATCCAATGGATTTATATGAATTTTTGAATATTGTGAAGGATGCATCCATTTAGTGACATCAGTTGGCCTCTCGATATCCTCAGTTCTGTAAAGTTCGTTGTCTTCTGTGCTATGTAGTAAGTTATATTTCATTGTGTATTGTTTCCTAATAAGGTCGATGGGCACAATTTTTGCTAGCACGCAAGCTGCATTGTAGGAAACTGTCTTAAGCCCCTTTATTATTTATGTTTGCGGTCTAATCCAGTTTGCCAAATATTGATTGCGTAAGTTAGTGATGGAAGTACAGCTCCTTTATACAGTACGTGTAGTGCTTGTGTTGATAGTCCCCATAAATTACGAGCAGCAATAGCTAAATTTTGAATAAGCCGTAGTAATTTGTAATAAAGTCTGTCGATGTGCGTGTTCCAGTTTAGTTTATGGTCTAACGTAACACCTAGGTATTTCAGCGAGTTTACCCTTTTTATCAATTTATTTTGTACCCATATGTTAATATCTGGTGTTTCCCTTTTTTTTGAAAAAAATTATGTAATTAGATTTGTCATTATTGAAAGTTAATTTGTGCTCATGAGCCCAAGCATTTGTTAATCGCGTCACGTAATTGGCTAAGATTTGGAGTTCATTAAGGTGTTTTGATCTAATTAGAACTATTAAATCATCTGCAAAAGCTATTATTTCGGTATTAGTAGGAAAGTCTTTTTCTAGCAAATTATTGACAATTAGGTTCCACAATATAGGTGAGATGCTTGAGCCCTGAGGGGTGCCTAAGGTCTGTGATTTTTTTAATGCTATTGTCCCCATAGTTAAGTATGTAGTGCGATCCTGAAAAAAGTGTTTAATTAGTCGATATATGTTTAGTGGGCATTGTATTTTTTTCAATGCGTATAGGATTGATGGCCACCAGGCGTTATCAAATGCACCCTTTATATCCAGAGAGATCATCACTGCATGGGACTTGGCTGTAAGTGAGTCTCTTATAAATGACAACGCTTTTGTCAGAGCATCCACTGTTGATGTTTGCGGTCTAAAACCAAACTGGTTGGGATGCATTAGGTTATTGGAATATATATAATGAGAAAGCCTACTATATATTAGTTTCTCTAAAACTTTCCCTGCTGTAGGAATTAGTGATATCGGTCTTATAGAGGACATTGAGACATTCGGTTTTCCTATTTTGTTTATCAGGATCAGTTTCGAGTTTTTCCATTGCTTCGGAAATATGCATAATTCAAAGCATTTTTTGTACAGGGCAGATATGAATTTCGGAAGTTGAATAAAAATTCGTTTAAAGATATCTCCCGTAATGCCGTCTAATCCTGGTGATTTTTTGTTTTTTAAATTATCTATAACCGTATGAATTTCCTCGTCGGTTAAAGGGGAGTCCTTTTGAGCAACTGGATCTTTAGTGATATCAAGTCTACGAAGTCTGTGCTCCTCTGTATCCGTCAGTGGGTTGTCTGTTTTGATTAAAGAGTCCAAAATATATTCATAAGTATCATTAAAGGAATGTATATATATATACATATATATACATATATATATATATATATATATATATATATATATATATACATATATATATATATATATATATATATATATATATATATATATATATATATATATATACATTGTTACCCTCTGATTTTCATTAAATATAACAGAAAAAGTATGGATATATCAACAGCACTTCCTCCCGTCTGCACATCGGTAACTTTCCTTTTTAAAGTCAAAATAACTGTGCAAAATTGGGAACTTATCTTAATTAACTTGTGCTATCACATTTTATTTTTTTTAGTAAAGCCTGTTAATTAAATGAAGTGATATTTCCTCTTCCTGATATTCTCCACATTTTGAAAATTTTTGATGGAATTATTTATTGTTCACATTATCACAAGGAAAAATATATTGAAAAATCATTTTGAACGCTATCGAAATTGATTTTAGTTTGAATTAATTTATATTATTTTTGGGAGCCTCTAAAAGCTGTCAAATAAAAAAAAAAAAAAAAAAAATTGATAAAATTATTTCTGAAGATTGGTCCTAAACAAAGTCAAACAATTTATGCCATATTTATGTTACTTGTTTATTATATGTTTATCAAACCATTTATGGAGGTTTAATCTGTACATTGTTGAAGGAGCTGTTATTTATTTAATCACTTGTCTTATTTTGAAAAGGAACTCGCTTGCATAACAGGTAGAATAAATGCATGTATTTAAAAAAATATGCGTCAACTTAACCTACGTCACTCAAGGTTAAACTTTGCTGAAAAACGCTGCTCTGTTTAGTTAGTAGTTTGTCACCATATCTTAATTTCTGCTTTTTCTGGTAAGTTAGTTTTTGGCCCTAAACGCTCCTTTAGTACATCTCTAGAAGTACTATTAATATAAAGATTGCTTTCTGTTCCATTAATACAGTTATCTTCGATATTTACGAATACAAAACAATTAGTTGTCTTCTATTTTTATGAATACAAAATAATTGGAATTCGCACTGGTCATGTTGTAGGGATCAACGCAGATATACAAATAAGAAATTCAGGTGCCACAATTTTATTCTTCGTTCAATTTTGTGGAAATGGAAGATACTCGTAAATCTGCTAGTAAGCCCAAATTTCTCATATTGTGTTTTATAACTGATTGAAATGTTGTTTTTTGTTTTAGAAAAGTTTAAAAATATCATCTCATAATAATAAATTGACATGAATCAAGTGTCAGGAAACGGGAATAACCCTTTTACAATTTGTTTACAGCTATGCAAGTGTTTTACTTGAATCTTCAATTCGGGTTGATTATTGATAAGTAACCTTAACTAAAGTTTTGATAACCCTATCAAGGCTAATAATAACAGCCTTATTTCGCCATTTTTTTTTTGCAGTGTCAGTGTTATAAAAAAATATATTTTTAAACAGAAGAATGGTTTTCCTTTATTAATGCATTATTATTAGAATATTTTACTACGTTTCATATTATAGCGACTCCTACTAGTTTTCTTAAATTAGTAGTTTTGAAGGTAAAGTAAAATTTTGAGAGAAGTTTTACTTAATAGAAGAGTGCTTAAATATATTTTAATAATGAACAGATAAAGGAGAGATAATGTTATTTCTTTAGTATCTCAGAATATTGATCCATAAGTATAATACATAATTTAAAATATCGTGAAATTTTTAATATTTCATTTTTTGGAATTAAAATTTCTTTTATTAAAAATTCTTAAGTCCTATCGGATAGTTCTAGAGGTGAAAACTACAATTCTCTGATCAATAAAGCATTAAGAGATTATTTCCTGTTTCCTGTTTAATCGACGATCCACGGCCATTAGTATTGTCGGTTTAATGAATATTGAGCGCCATCTTGTGTTCGATCTAGTGAGCAGTGGCAGTACCCTTCACCAGTTGTGTCACATGGCAAGGACGTTTCGACAGTCGTGCATTATCCTTCTTCTGCCTCCGTGAGGCTCCTCTTTACACGCTCTCAAATATCAACAGAATAACAATTAGCTTTGAGAGATTTCTCGTTCCTTTCAGTAAAGTAGGTCTGGAAAATAACGAATCGTTACACAGTTTTCTGTCAAGAAGTGGGTCGCGGCGAGTAAATATATGTACAGAATATGTAAGTTTAGAATAATTAAAAAATTGTTATTAATAATTAAAAAACATTCACTTGGTCATTTAGAAATTCTTATCTCTTTATAACATGATATTAGGCTTGAAAAACATGATTCATCCAAGTACTCGTGGTTACAAAACAGTATCAACAATGAATCATCAGGAAAGTGTTAAATTTTCAATAATACTATATTGTTCAACTATTAATTTTAGATGACTATAAAAACAGGGGTAACCTATCGTGATCTAGCATAGCAGCTCATAATGCTAAAGGTCGCCGGATCATACCCCGCCAGGTGGTCTTAGGATTTCTAGGGAGTAAGAACGTCCTTCGAAAAGAACGTAATGTGGAGGTCCAGGCCTGTTTGATGTCAACACTCGTTCAAGATCCCTATCCTAATTATAATGATAGGCGAGGTAGCGAGGGAGCGGGGTAGCCTACTGGTAAGGCAGTGGACTGCTGTGCTTAAGGTCCCGAGTTCGAATCTGACATGGCTTATAATATCTTTATTATTCGCCACAGTTCGTCTCGTGGGCCGAGAGACCCTCCTGGGGCAAACCCAGCCTCTATAAAGTGGGTACCCTTAATTGAAAAATTAAGGGGAAAAACCTGGCGGTTGAGCGTGATCACGGTCAAATCACCTCCTTGCACGACCGCTGACCAAGAAACAGTACTCTTCCTTACATACATAGTACTGCACCCAAGACCCTTTATGGGTTGTAGTGGTACAGGTTTTTTTTTTTTTTTTTTTAATGATAGGCGAACTTTCTGTAGCATCGTCCTAGTAGCCTTTGTAGCATAAAGGGGCGTTAAACATAAAACAGAAAAAAAAAATGACAATTGGCAACTAGGAATTAATATATCAGATGAAAAATTATTTGAATACTTGTTATTATAACAGATACTCTGCTTGAAAATTCCCGTTTAAAACCCATTCAATTATTATTCAAACAGCTTCTATAGTTGTAATATTAATATGCGACTATGGACTCCGTCTCATAATTTCGTCCCTAGCCTAAAACAGACTTTCTCTTATATTCTTCCCACCACATTTCTTTTCCGAACAATCGGGAGATAACTTATACCTGATTCCTTATACCGAAGCATACCCGAAGAATCGGGTATAAGTTATCTCCCGATTCTCTTGTATGTTTATGTTGTTCTTTTCGTATTTTTTATTGATCCTGAGTTTGAACCGTTACAAATTTCTTTTCATTCCCACGTCTGTTTAGTCTGATTCATCCACCATTTTTTTTAATGGGAAGGTTTCTACAAAAAAAAAAAAAATCTAATCCCGGTTCATGAGGAATTCCTGCACTTCCTGAAACGTCCAACTCGTCCCCTGTGCGTAGGTATCATCAATAGGCACGATTTTCGCCGTATTTTTTGTTTCTTTAAAGCTTTCTCGAAAGTCTCGTTTTACTTTTTATAGTTATGAAACAGAAAATAATATTAATTGAATGTTAATTAAGCATTATTATTATCATATACATAAGTTAATTGATTTATTTTTTCTAAATTTGTTTATTTCCAAAATACACAATTTTGCCATTATTAACATTTGTTCTTGTTAACAAATGTGAGAGGCACCATAAATTTGTTTTAATCATTTTTATTTAAAATTATTGTGACCATGATTCTATTATATTCATATTCAGTAAAATTGTTAGTATAGGAAATAATTAAAGATAATGTTAAAGGAAAATGCCAGTGTAACTCATTTTAAAAACATACCAGTTTTTAATATTTAAATGAAATTCATTAGTATACCTGATGTATTAAATATCATATGCCAAGTTATACCGCCTAAATCAAAGTTAAATCCTTATCGTTTATTAAAAATAGCATATCTTTATTTTTTAAATATTGCTTTTATAATATTACTTTACCTTCGTTAAGATATTTTAACTCGAAAAATCTCGTTTCACATTATTTTTTAATAGAATCATAATTCTTAAAATACCTGTTCCAGTACAACGCATGAAGGGTGTTGGGCTCAGTACTTTGTAAGGAAATTCTGTTTCTTGGTCAGAGGTCGTGTAAGATCATTTGAGCTTGATCACGGTCTTTTCTTTTCAATTTTTTAATCAAGGGTACCCACTTCATAAAGACTGGGTTTACCCCAGGAGGATTTCTCGGCCTCGGACTGTATGTTAACGATACCCTGCCAAGCCAGATTCGAACTCGGGACCTTGAGCACGGCAACTCAATGTCTTACCAATGAGCTACCCCGCTCCAAATTCTCAAAAAATTCATAACCTAATTGGGCTAGTAGACGTTAGTTTCCTACATAAATTAAATCAAATCATTAATCCTAATTATTGAGTGGATTAATAATTAATTATCCATCTACTTATTGGCCAGGAAGTTCAATAAGTTCAATTGGAGTTAATATCTATTCTAAACGTATTTTCTTCTATTTTTAAGTTTGATGTTCCCTACATTGGTAAAGTGTGTTTTTTTATTGATTTATCGTTGTCGAAAGGAAAGATGGATCATTTTTGTATTCTTTCTTGTAATAATTCAAGTTTTTAAAAGCTTAGATGATGGAAAAAAATGTATATACATATATATTTTTTAAGTATTATTATATAGGTACCATCAATTGCATTTAATTGTATACTAGTTAAAAGTGAGAATGCTCCGGTAGGCATACAATATTCATGAAAGGACTGCGAACGCCCCAAGCTATGAATTATTCATAACTCTTTAATTGCTGTCTCTGTATCCTCTTTGTTTTGTATCTGGTCTGCTCTTCCATCTCCAGTTTTCTTAATTATAATTCTCCATAAAATATATTAATAACTTATATAATTGAATTAATGGATAATTAACTAGAATACGTTATTTCCTCTAGTCACAGTTTAACTTCTTATAACGATCCAATGACGTAAATCCCTTACGTTACAATTGATTGTTCTTATTCTTCCGTGAAACTGGCTTATTACATGTGTGCCTTATAAATCGATCTGATCATAGCTATTGCCCAATACGAATGAAACTATTTGGAAGCATCGGTGAAAGGCCCTTAGTTACGTGAAAAAATCCTCCATACAATTAAGACTCCCTCAGCTGTTAGTTCGTGAGGTGTGATTGGGAGTGTATGGTTTCGTTTTAAAGTCTCAATTCGCTTTCCGTGGAACCTTACGTATCTTAATATTGATCCCACGGTATTGTTATTTCAACTCCTTTACCAATGTGTTATGTGGATACTCTGTCCTTCACGCTTGGACAGTCATAACAACATCGCATTGTTAGAACTCTTATATTCTATATCTACATTCTTACTACGGTGTTAGCGAAACAGAATTATTTCTCATGAAGAAAATCTACTTAATGATGACTATGTTAATGAAACTGTTCTTAAATATCTTATTCAAAGGTCTGTATAACTACTGTGACTCTCTTGATTCTTGATAAAGAGCAGGATCCTTGGTTTGATGTTAAATCTCTTATTTGCTGCTTAACCATGAAACGTGCCATGTTTCTCTGGAGGAACACCTTTTTTCTTTTTTAGCTCAGTGCATTTTTTTGGCACCTCAATGTATCAAAATTAACAGAATTATTTCTCGGTTTAGTTGAAAAGAGTTTAGGCAGAGTTTCATTTGGGAAAATAGGGTTAGTTTCCACAGACACGAACATTTGGATTTATTTCTCGAGACTAATGTAGTCCAAGATTCGCTTAAAATTTTCAGTATCGAAATTCCGATTTAAAATTTATTTTTCTATTATCTGATTAGACCAACAGAAATCTCGAACGACTTTTTGAATACATTTTTAATTTAATCACTATAGACTTCAATAGTTATATTTTAATTTTTTTAAATTTCAATTATGATTATTAGGGTCTCATGGTGATTATGGCATAAATAAACATACCTTTTAGCACAAAGTTTTGAAAGAAACAGACAAGTTAAAAACAAAAATATTGAATAGTACTATATTTATTAAAATGTTAATTTAAAATATTCCATTTAAGTCCAAGTAATTATTTTTTTTCAAACCAGGAAAACCACTTTTACTCTTATTCATCAAAGCTCTTTCCGTGAGCCGTTCTCTCGACTTTGAGGTCATCACGTTTTCCGTTTTCTATGGTTTTCCTGGATTAGTTTTTCTATGGTTTTCGTTCCCATTTTCTTCACGAATAAGAATGTTATACAAATTGGATTAAAATGGCTTCGCTGCTGATGTTTTAGTTGGCCCTTTTTAAACACGCGTTTTTAGTTAAACGTTTTAATTGTTATATCAAACATTTTTATTTTTACTGTTAATTTATAACTAAATATCTTTTTATTCCTCATTATCTTATTCAATAATTCATTTATCACTCACTGCTTTTAAATGCGTTTTACTTGTTTACTGTTAGAATTTACTTAATTTTTTACTGTTAGATGTAATAAGTTATACATATTCATGTAATTGGAAAAATCTGAGGAATTAAAACTCTTCAACGTTTTTTTTATGTTCTATTTCCGTTTTGAATATGGTTTCGTTGTTGATGAATTTAGTTCTTGTGAACAGATTTATGATACACATTTTTCTTGCCTTCTGGAAGACAACACGTCTGCTTACTCAATTCAGTACTAATTTCACAATTACCATAATGAAAACTACTTCCCCCATCTATGGCAGGACCCTTTATGCATTCCAGTTCATCAGAAAAAAAAATCGTATGTTTCTCACGTTCTTCACACTTTGACTTGAGTTGACTGGATACAGTCATGATAGTTTTAGTTCCCAAGGTTGTTGGATGAGTTGCCTTCTAGGATACGGTTATTGACTTGACAGTTAGTGCTGTCAGTTAACTAGGATGGGCAAATTGGGGCTGTCAGTTAGGCACGTGGGGCTTATCCTAATAGATCTGGAACGTTATGGCTACACGCTACCATCTCAGTCGGCTGGGTCTTTCCTTATTGGTCAATTATTATGTTTATATCTCCTCTATCAAGTGTCTTCGAGACTGTATACAAGAAAATCGATGTCTGTAATCGAATTCTTTCTAAAATGCTCATTTTTCAAGCATCAAGAGGATTAGTATTGAAAGAGTTGATGCCATATGTTGCGCCTAAAGCATTTAATGAAGTTTAGAGTATTTTAAAAATGCTTGACCTACAGATCTTAACCAAAACATCATTAGTCCTTCTATAAAACACTAACTTTTAAATCTGTAGCCGCAGGAAAACAACACCATATACGTTTAGTTATTGAATTAAATTTAAAGCTAACGATTTAAATGCCATGATAAGTACTCCGATGCTTTTAATATAAATACTTCTATTATGTTTAATTAAGAAGGTCTATAACAATATGTGAAGCGTTCATTTAGCTGTCTCTATAAGCAATCATAAAACAAATTTTAATAGCGCAGAGTTCTGAAAAATCGGTTCTTCAGATAAATACAAAAATGTTTATCTCCGGGGAATATACAGAAATGAACTAATTATTTTGTATAGTTTTACTCTCAAATTAAGCTGCATTTATGCTACTGATCTTCGTTTGTTTCGACTTGAACGGAATACATTCCAGAAATTTGAACCATAATTTTATTTCTCATTAAACGTGCCGATGGTTGACCTTTTGAATAATGTAGCTGAAGATATTCAACCCTATATAATATAATAACATTTATATTTATTTAAACATCCTCTTTTGTTTTATTTATTTGATATGTACGTTTGTCGAATGGTTTGCCAGGAACCATACGAATCCATAAAGTCGTTATATTCTCGTTCAGATAGTTAATAGCTACGATAGCATCGTTGTAATTCCGTGGTAATCTCTATTAGTTATTTCCTGGCTATTATTGATTAGTTTGTTGTTTGATAAAGTGCCACGTGTTTAGTACTACAGTTAGCTTTTATTAAGATTTATTAGTATGTGTTTTTGTATTTTTAATTTTACTGATTAATAATATTGCTGCAGTGAACTAAGCTTAAATGTAAACTTCAAAGATGCACTTATTATTGGTATCAGTTGGTTCTTAACTCTATATAACGTTTTATTAAATTTATTCTAGCTCTATTAAATATTATTGTACCTAATGAAGATGTGTACCCAATCAAGTATCACTTTAAATAGGTATATTCGTTCGACCAACTTGTTCCATCTATTTTACTTAAGATGTTCTTATTTCTTTATGCGATTCGTTATATGACTTGCCCCTTTCTCTGTTTCAGGCTATCTCTAAAGATGTGTGGGCGCATGGTCGGATAGTTGGGTCCGTGGTCCGGCTGTGCGAGAGATTGTCCAACGCGGAAGAGGATCAGACCCCGGATACCTCGATATCCTCCTGGGTGAGGGGCCGTAGGGTCGAGCCTTCCCAAGCGGCCAACTTCGCGAGGAGCCTAGAGCGCCGCTGGCAGCTCCTCTACCTCGCCTGCTTGGAGCGTCAGTGCCATCTCGACCAGCAGAGGTCAGCTCTTCTCAAGAAACAGGTTAGTCTTCGCTATATAGATATCTATTTAAGAAAAAAGAGACAGTACCTCTTAATAGGTTTAGATGAAACAGTTCAAAGATTCCAATAGTAACAAGGTCCATTATCATAACAGAAATATTTTTCGTAGTCAATGCGGGATTAAAATTTTATCCTCAGTTTTATGTTAATGTAAACATATACCAGTTACATTGGACTAGATGTACTACTATGCATCTTTTCCTCCTTTACTTAAAAAACTGGCTGGAATGAGTAAGAATACAAAATTCTCGCACCCGATAGGCATTAGGTTACATATTTTGTATTAGATGTTGGAGAGGATAAAAATATTCAAATGCTTCCTGAATGTTAGTCAAAAAGCTGTAAGTCCTATGTACAACTTTTGCCTTAAATGATATCATCTAAGTATTTAAAATATCCTTAATTATAGGCTCAATTATTTATATTATTGTCTAACGTTTCGGCATTCAAGCCTTTAACGAAGTAGTTCTTCTTAAAGACGAATTTCAATTTATCTTAACTCTATAATTTTAAACTAAAAACCATTTAATAATTAACAAAGTGCACGCCCTCCTGTGACAATAAAATTTCTTACTATGAAATAGTCAAAATCCTTTTGTCAAACACTACTAAAAGTTATAATATTTCGATCGTGTCTTAGCCTATATAATTGTAAAAATTTTCAAATTAAAAATGGTCGCAGGTTAGTGTGCATGTTGTCATTTATTTAATTGTTTTTAGCTTAAATCTGCTGATGACGAATGATGGCTTGAATGACGAAACGTCAGACATAAATATAAACGGCTTTCGGAAACCACCAGTTAAAGAGCCCTGATGTGGACCTAAAAATTGGGTCGAAACATTGGCAAAAATAAATTATGTAATGCTGTAATCTATGTAAAATAAATATGTAAGTGCTATTTATTTTGACCGCACCCCGAACCATTTCCTTTTCTTAAATATAAATAAGTGAGGCTATAATTAACTATATTGTAAACACTTAAATACAATCTGGTAGCCTCAAATAAATCAAAAAGTATTATACAAATTAAATAATTTGGAAAACCCTAGTCATGTATTGTGTAGGGTATAGGTTAGAGTAAAAAATTGTAGAACAAAAAAAAAAAAAAGGACAATTAGATTAGTTTTGTACAATAATTAATAAATTTGATGGGGCATATTCAACAGTTGATGAAATGAAGTTGTTCTAGTTTTGATTTTCCAATAAGCAGCTATCAGCTACTATTTTTTAACTCTAGGGAAGCGTATAAACCTAATACAGTTTTAGAAGCTTGTTACGATGTTAATATTATATTTATGATTCGGGTACCGGTATATCATCACGTCGTAAGTCGTTAAAGAGATTCCCGTTTTGTGTTTTGGTCACGTATGCATGTATTAAATGTACAATGCGTGTGGGGAGTCTAAAGTAGGTTTGGATTTACTTTAGAAAGCGTTAGCAAATCTGATTTTGGATTGAATCTATTGTTCTATGAAATACTCCCTTCTCTTATTTTTGTGAGTATCTTATGAAATATACATCGGTTGATAATGTTAAATGGTGAAGGTTGATATCAGAAAATTCGTTCCGTTTTTTTTTTTCTTTTACTATTTCGGAACGAAATAAAACAAACTCAATAAATAATATTTAAAAAGTTGCAAACGGTACGCAATGCTCACCTGAAGATTCTTGAGTATTCCGTGACTGTGGAATGG
This sequence comes from Aelia acuminata, assembly GCA_911387785.2. NCBI lineage: Eukaryota > Metazoa > Arthropoda > Insecta > Hemiptera > Pentatomidae > Aelia > Aelia acuminata. The sequence continues at coordinate 85,797,117 of OU426982.1, read as the reverse complement.
TTCTTTGAACCCTTCCACTACCACATCGGATACCCAGCTGCCACATAGCATAGAAAGCTTATTGCTCCCCACGTCCGTGGCTTTGTGAGTTCACTGATCCTTGGAACTGAAGCAGACGTGCTAATTGACTGACTGTACTGTCAGAGATAAGCCCTTGTAGGTGTGTCTCGCTTGTTCCTGTCATTACCCTACGCCTCTTGGAATCGCATCGAGCAGACAAGTCTGTTCGTAGTTCCTGGAAGTCGAGTATCCGTGCATTGATGTTTAACTACAGGCATGCACCATATCGTGCGATTTTTAACTATATCTTTTCTGGCTGTGAGGAAAGATATATTTTGAAAAAAAAATAAAAATGGTTTTGTTAACTGAAGATTAGCCACCAATATTTCACTGTCGATTGGAATTGAGGCCTGTCATGCCAAACTCCGTTCTTAAAAAAAAACTTTAAAAAAACATGTAAATTTCGGAAAAATTAATATTTTCAGAGGGCATTTTAGGGAAAAAATGAATAAATAAATAAAATTGATTCAACGGAGTTACCGTTATATTCTGTTATAATGGAGAGGACAATACATTCAACGAACAACAACGAAATTGTGGATGTAATAAATGTTATCGTCTGACTGTTATACTGACTGCATCAGCAGTTATTTTTACTGCCTCTACTAATTTAATGGTTCAGTCGATCCAGTCGCTAATTCATGCTTTCTCCCGATTAGCAATAATTACGAAAACTGGAACTTCAGCAAACTTTACAACGAAAGTGAATGTTACGACGAGAAATGATTTAATTAACAATCTTGCGAAACTGGTTAGTTGACTCGTATATCATCAGATGATTTAGTTCGTATTGGTTTTTACCTCTTTGTATTATATTTTATCCTTTCAACTTTGGCGAGTCACTTCTTATTGATTTTATTATTCTTTTTTCTGAAGTTAATGAATACCAACCAGCTCCTACAATTAATCAATGTTGTATTTTGAACAATGTCCAAAATTGGTAAAGACTATTTATTATGAGAGAGAGAGAGAGAGGGAAATAATCCTTCTTTTTTTTCTCGGTTGATTAGCAATAACTCATATTTTAAAAAAAAGCAGTTATAAATCGAAACGTGTGTAACGGATCCAATAAAATTTATTGCTTTGGTCCTTGAGTCCTTGCTTAGTCCAACACCAAAAAAAAAGTTTTAAACAAAACAAAACAAGATATATAGATATTTTTGGGCTTAAAAAATATTTTATACCTTACTTGAGTGTATTTTAATAGTTTTGGGTAATTTAAAATTTTTACCATTGGAAACACTGGAGTTTTTGTTAACCTTTGTTGATGATATTTTGACACTTACTTTATTACTATACTTTATCTTGTTACTGAATTTTTCCTTGATGAAAAGTTTAAAGGTAATCAATTGAAGCATCAAAACAAAAAAGTTACAAAAACTCCTGTGTTGCCAATGGTAAAAATTGTTAAGCCCCTGTCGACGGTAATTTTTAGTAACAAATTTCTCTGTGGTATATAACGGAAATCAACCATCAATTCCTTACATTTTTAGCGATGCGGTTACAAACTTTCCTATAAACTTCACCATTTTTCTAAAAACTTATTTTTTCATACTTTCAGGTCAAAAAACGTCCTTTAAAGTTTTTTTCTATCGTTGTAGGTAGCACAATATTTTACGAATGCTAAATTTACATACTTAAAGATAATATTTGTCTGATTATCAATCTTATAAAATGACAACTTTATATAGGTACTGCTAGTGACCTCGAACCTAGTTTCATCACAGCGGGCTTGAACATCTGTTTGAAAGAAAAAAAGTAGTTTCTACGTGACGGGCAGGTTTCTGATGGGGTCGGTCAGAATTAGATTTTATAAAGATTGAAAAACAAGTGATGTTTTCTGGTTTTGAGGTGCTCGGGCTATGGATGTTTTGTTTATTCTATGATTGGTCCGAAATTTTTTTTCCATCATTAGTATTTCTGGTTATGTCGGTTGTTCAAACGTTATAATTAGCTCCCCCCCGCCCCTCCCCCCCCGGCTGGCCATTTCTGGCATACGGGGAATTAGTGTTGTTTTTTTGGGTTTGTGTTTTTTTTTTTCTTTCAAATTATGTGTCATTATTAACGTTAATCTATTCAGAGAATTTCATACTAATTCACTTTTACTACCTAATTAGTTATTTTCACATTTCTGTTATTGGAAATATTGGGTTAAATTTAGAATCTATGTTTGTCGAATTTTTCGTAAGGCAAAATGAAAAATGCTATTTTTCATGTTTATTCAGATCTCCCCATAAGACTGTTAAATAATGTAATAAATACTGAATATAAGTTATGGTTAAATAGTGTATAAATATGAAAGAGAAAAACTGGAAAAGGTATAATTTCGAATATGTATATAAGTGGGAGTCATCGTCAGGGGGAAAATGCTAAATATCGTGGTTCGGCAAGAGTATCGATACAAGCCAATGACAATTTCAATCTTTTATACAGATTTATATTTTCATTATTACGTTATATTTTTATTATTATGTAGAGATCGTAAACTGTAAACTGGTAGTGAACAGTATTGCTATTAAAATTATGGCACTTTCCTTGATTTCATTTAGTTGGCGCTAAAATCTAACCAGCACTAAGTTTCTAATATTTTCACTTGTCGACTGGAGATATGACTCATCAGCAGTCCAAAAAAGACAATAACTAGAAATTAAATGATATCTTAACTCATATTCCTTTCCCTCGCTAGTCTTCTGAAGGTTATCAGATATCGATGATATGATAAGTATCAAATCTGTTCCGTCAGCATGTGGTTGGATCACATTTGCGTATTTAGACATTTATGTTCTGTTTTTGTATTGATGATGCATTATGTGCCTTCGTTTATTGAATTTCATAGAGCGATGCGTTGTGGAGTTGTGTATTGCCCCTTAGTCATGAAATCATATGTAAAAATTATAAATGTTAAACATTCAATATAAAGTATAATGAGCGATGATCTCAGCTTGATCTTTGAAATAGCTCAATTATCTACTTATAGTTTTACTGTAATAATATGATATATTGATGAACTCTCTTATAACTGTTGATTTTTTTACATCATCAGTCATGTTTATTTGTTTAAAAACAAAAAAAAATTAAATTAGAAAGTGTTGATGACGGCCTTGAGTCGACCGGGTTTACTGCTCCACTGAAGGGTGAAATTCGTGAACACCTGGTCCAGTGCCCGGAGGCTCCATGACGAGGGGGTCGCACCCTGGATCAGTTGGCGACTTCAGCGGATCTAGGGCAGAAGGTTCGCGCGGTAATTCCCGAAAGGACCGACCAAAACGCTGCCTGGAGGAGCAGGTGTGTAGGGGTAACTTCTCCTGTACGTGGGCAGCCTGGAGAACTGCATCCAGCTCCAGACAGGGCCTGATTTGAATAACAGCCATATGGTCATCTGTTAATGACTTTTAGTGGAGGTCTCATCCTCTCTAGGTTGCCTCACCATAATTCCTGCCGTTTCCTAGACCACGTCCCACACCTTATGATATATCTCATCTATCATAAGTATCTCTTCCTTTGACTTGCTCATTTTGATATTATCAGTACCTTTATTAAGTCGTCTGATTTTTCAGATACCTATCTAATTTAAAGTTACCTTAATTACACGTTAAGCCTATGGCGTTCCCTTTACATCCAGCAAACACTATGAGTCTCATCTAAAGAATTTTTTTTCCTCCCATGATTATTGAAGGGTGGTAACTGATAACTGAATTACATAAATTTTAGTTTGGATACAATTACTATTGTTAGGTGGAGAATAGTCGACTGTTTTCTCTATAAGAAACTAAGGGACGATTGATATTCAGGAAATTCATCGTGTGTTATATTCTCAATTTAAGTTAATATGTAATATTTCTCATGATTAATTTGGTATATTGTTTTCTATGTGTCTATTGTGATAACACTGAACCTTTTTCCAATTATATTCTTTATTTAGTTATATGTGCATTCCTTTATATTTAATCTCGCGTCTGCTAAACTATTCCAATACTAGTTGAGTTAATAGGTGTGGTACTTCACTGTGGCGTTACTCAGAGACTCACTGTTTGAATAAAGAAAATGTTTTGGGACTGTGATTCCTGACTATCAATCATCTCTGAGAATTATTTTTTTTTTTTTTTTTTTAAATTCCTCAATTTGTTCTTTGTTTCATTTTGGGTCCCCGGGTTTGTTAGTTACCCCCTCCAAAAAAAAAAAGGTACTTCCAAAAGTTCATTACCCACTATAAACGTGCCCCTCAAATCTTTTTTTAATATTATACTTTTCACTCTATTACTGGCACTCTTTGAATATTTTAAAATTGAAGGTATTTAACAATAATATGGTGTTTGGGCAAAGGGGGTTAAGTCATCGAAAGTGAAGCTTAAACAACGATTTTCCAAGCTATTGAAAATCATTATAAATTCTTTTTGATTTTATTTTTTTTATTCCAGAATAATAAATGAAACTATATTCTTTCAACAGAGACCGTAATCAATTATGAACAACGAATAAATAATAGTCAATTATCAATTATAAATTTTAAGAATACGAGACAAAAAAAGTTTTTTATGACTTAAGCCCTTTTGTCCAAACATGAATGGTATGAAATAATATTTAGCAGCATTTTCTAGATATTTGTATATATTTTTAGATCAAAATAAATAAATTATTGATATAGCTGGTTCGTATTTGATAAAAATATCAAATGATATAAAAATGTATTTCTTTTTCCCATTAAAAACCAGAAAATTCCTTTAATGGAACAGTTCTTTAGTATTTAATCCAGAAACAGATGTTAGATGGTAGCTGTGCTTAGTAACATAAAATAATATTTTATCCCAAGAAAATAGTGTCGTGCATTTAATGCGTCCAACCAAAATGGCTATTTTTACCAACTTATCGAACAGATTCTTAATAACTATGTATAAACTAAAGCTTAATAATGGAATAAAACAAAAAAATAACCTATTTAAAATATTAATATTCTACTGCTTCGATTTTCCTGAAGTCCATGTGACTGTAGCAGGCGTACTAGTTATACTATACCGCATTACAAACTATTGGTTTTCTTAAGTATCCTTAACTTACTAAACACTGAACTCTCTACAATAGAGTTCCTCTAGATCATTTTCGTTTATTCAATTGAATTTTAATCTTTTTAAAAGCGTTTCTTCACCAGCTTTTATCTGGGATCGCTGAATTCTGAATGAAATTAATCTTCGATATCTATATTATGTAGTTCATCTGTTGTGCCCTTCATTCATACTATTACTTTTAAATACTTCAGAATTGAATAGTATATCGATCTAAGGGTCTTCATTGGTGTTCCTTCATTTTTATCAATGAATCTGATTCATATTTATTATTGTAATATATTGTACATAATATAATATACAAGTAATACAATATACAAATTGTATGTAGTATATTTTAAAATAAAATGTGGTTAGGTTTGTAATGAACATGTACCTAATAAATAAATCTATTCATGTCAAAAATTCCTTCACTGTTTCTCGTCGGCTGTCTACTAGCGTCTTTTTAACATTTTCTCTTTTCCTCATCATTATTCTTCGGGACAGTAAGTTTATTTCGTTATTTTTTGTTTTGTTTTTCCTTCTGAGAACATCAGTGTTAGATTAATATTTCAGTGTCGGACAATTTGTAGAAGTGAGGTATCATTAGTGATGGTCATCAATACACGTCCGCCCATCAGGAGTCTTTAATAGTTCATCACTTATGCATTAACTTGTAATGCGATGCATATCAAGTCATAGTTACTGGTTTGTGTTGTAACGCCCGGTAATGGTATGGTAAATCGAAACTATTCGAATCTCTACGCCTGTTTCGTAAGAATAAAGAAAAAATACATTAAGCAAATTGGGAGCCACTGTATGGAATTATGTTGGAAATATTTATAGGTGTAAGAGTGATTATTTTCAGCATAAATTTTCCCATATTTCTTATTATTTTCTGTCAAGGAACAAATCAAAATTGTTTTAGTTTGATCACCATGTACAAATTTGTGTGTGTCTATTATTTTTAATTATTACACTTGGTTCAAATTATTTGCTTCTTTGAATCAATGTTGTCGCTTCCTAAGGATAGAACCTGTTTTTATAGAATTTTTTTCATCGGCTAAGGTATAAAATTCCTTAGTGGGGCTTCAATGTTGTAATTGATACCTAACTTTCTTAAACAGGAGCGTTATAAGATATTATAGTTCGTTCAACCGAAAAGGCTGTCTTCTATTTTTAGTGTTAGTATCGTTAATGTTAATTAAGGAAAAATAAAAAGCGTTTGATGATTGATAGGAATTTCAGTTACAAATTTGAACAGCCTTAAACATCCTTTCCACCGGAAATATATGGGTTACGTGAGTGCTGTAGTTTAATATACTCGTAAATATTTACTGAAATTCTTGTCTCAATCATCCCTAATCATGTTATAGAAAAATAGTTGGATATATTCTGTACGTTAAATTTTTTTTGTATAGTTTAAACCGCTTAAAAATAATATTATGAACTGGTTATTTTCAGTTACGATATACAGATGTACCAGTGTACCTGTTCCTTTCCTTCCTGTTGCCCTTATTTTATTTCCCAATCGTACCAGAAATAACCTCACGAATAATAATAAATAACAGGAGTAATGGTTATTGTCGAGGTTTTCGAAGGATCGGAATGGGGTCAGCCCCGAAAGGCTATTGTTGTGATTCCGGTTTGGGATGCCGATTACCGTAATACACAGCCTTTCCGGAAAAAACATTAAAAAAAACACGAAAGGTGGACTCGGGTTATCGAACATCTGGCAAATGGTGGAAAGTGTATCGCGTAATGATTGGATCGTGGTGGCGATACGTACCTATTCCACGAATATTGAAGTAATATGCTCCTGGATCGGGTAAAAGTTTATAGTCAAAACGTGTTGGCTGTTCCTAAGGTAATGCCTTGGTTATCGGAGAGCGGTATTTGCTTTAATTTGGAAAGTTTAATGAGCTCTGGAATTAAGTATCAACTCTCTCTTTAATTGTATCTGTTTCGGAATTGTCAGCCACCGCCTGAGGTGATGTGAATGCTTTTAGCTTAAGTATTTCCGAAATGCTAGTCCTATCTTCATTCCAATTTATTTGCTTCTCAAGTAAACCAATTATCTCATAATTTTCTCGGGAATTATAGTTATTGAACTTTCTCGACGACAGCTCGGAAACTTTTCTTTTTTATCTTATTACTGTTTTTTTTATTAATGAAATTAATTAATTATTTACAAACGCAATAGCATAGATTTGTGATGTCTGCTAAAACGCTTCACTTTTGCTCAACGTGCTCTAACGATGGCCCTCATGCTTGGGCCATAAAATAGGCAAATTTAACAAATTAATTTTGGCTGAAAATCTTGATAATTAATCACAAAATATTTTCCACCTCTCAGTCGTTTAATTATTTTATGAAATGTTTTTAATAAATGAAAAATTGGCTTGTACCTTGCATTTTTAGCAGATGTTATTTATTGTGGTCAACATAAAAGCGAAATATTTTTGTTGTTATTTTTTTGTTTATGCCAATGTTCCCAATGAGGTATCTTTATGACGAGAACAATGGTACAAAACGTAGCTTTATTAAAATTATTCTTGTTCATCTATATTTCAAATATTTTGTCAGTGATTAAACGGACTATAATGGTATACGCTTGTTTGGTTATTTTTACGCCCTTTTGAGAATTTGTTTGCATTCCTGTATGTTTTTGAGTACTTACGGCTTCAGGTAAGAACAAGGAGTCTGAAAATTTGTATCTGTTTCAGAAAAGGCTTAAAACGTTCGCATGTCTATCGACGACAAGAAGCGATTCTTGTTGAGAATACACCGATTTAGTATCACCTCCTTATTAGTGTTAATTTATTGGTGATCTCGACGACGGTATATTGCATCATAAACAGTTTCCTGTCTGAGTTTTGTTGACGTGGTGTTAATAAGTTTAGTTAAGCATAAATCAATATAAATTTCTCCTGGCACAGGATCTGATCCGTACCCTATGTCCACTCACTGTGGCAGTGGCCTGGCGGTGCATAGAGGTACCAGCTGCGAGCTATGACTAACCCGACAGATGTATCTGAACCTCCAGTATCTGTAAATTATACCTCTTCTGGAAGGACTGGAAACGGTTCCAGCACCTGCCCCAACGATGCCGCACGCTACCGCACTGAACCAGATTCGTACCCAAATCCTTTTATCTGATAGTCCATCCCTCGGGGGCTCGGCCGATGTTTTCAGCCCAGTCGTTAAGTTTCGGCCACGATTAAAGGGAGCGCATTGATAAATGTTATTACCGGCTGATTGGACCGGTTCTAATATTTCCGACCTCCTGATCTGATTGAACCTTCTGGATCCACCTTAAACATTCTATTAGGCTTTTTACATTAACCCCATTTTTTTATGTTAATTTTTATGTAATTAGTAGATAAATATTAGTAGTGGTATTATTTACTATTTGATTAACAAAATAGAAAGCAACAAGACAAAAACAAAACAGCCTATACGAAAGAAATAAAATTTAACATACATTATTTATTTTACGAATTTATTTAGTTCATATAAAGATATGATTGCACACATGGAAAAATACCGTACATATTCCTCCAAAAATATTTTGTTTTTTGGAAATCGAGTTTAAAGATTGTTTTTGGCTCGCACCACCTATAGCGGTCGCACTTGTTTTATTTTAATCTCAATCTTAGTTTTATTAAATTTGAATTCTATATTTCAAATTTATGCCCTTGAAGCTTTATCTTTTAATCGTTTACCCTGCAAATGTATTCGTAACCGTTAATTCAAGAAGGGTTTGGTCCGGAAATTGACGAAAAAAGGGTAGAATTCGATATAATCGTCAACTCTTTACTTACCTGGGCTCTGCTGTGGAATTACATGGTTTCCTTATAAAATGAAGCGTTGAGGTATTGATGATCCATTACAAAGCTATCGGGTGAGAGAGGACGTTGCACTTTGCTCGGCCGATTCGCCGCGGTCCACATGTAGGCTGGCCATACATTACTTCAGTTGTAGAGGCGATAGTGTTCACGGCACGGTGATTAGCCAGAAATGCATTATGCATGTTGTGGTGGGATCATGTAGGCGTTCTTCCTGCCCTCTTACTGGCATCGTGTTTGAAATTTTAATGTCCTCTTAACCAACTAAATTTTTTCTGTGTCCTGGGTTTGTGTCTTTTCCTGTTATATGTTTCGAAACCTCAGACCCTAACCTCACTTCAGTATATTCATCCTGTACTATGTCTCTACTCCTACCAGAAGAACGCTGAAAATACACGTATATCTTCGAAGAGTTGAATATTCATCTGAATGCGCTTAAAGAGCTTTATATCCTCGCGAGATATTCAAATTTTTAACTTTAACATTATGAAATTTTTAACAAGAATGTAAGAAACAAAAGTGGCTATTTCAAATTTAACATTTATATTGGCTCTACTTTATAGAAAAAAAAAGACATTTATTATCTTCATCCATCAGCTGCATTGTAAAACGTTAAATTGGAGGCTTAATATTTGTTCTGAACACATTTTTTCTACTTTTAAACTTTAAATCAGAATAATCTTGTTATAGTTCATAAACCCTACTTAATAATCATGCGTTTCAGATATGAGTTGTTGTTTTGTTTTTTATGAAAAGAGTTAATAATTCATATATGCAAATTTAATTTTTATGAATTTTATAAATGCCTTGTTAAGTTTTTGTAAAACAGTTTAGAACCAACCGTTGCTTGCTTATCTATTTGACCACTAGGGCCGATGGCGAGGGGCCGAACAGAAGTGTTACCATGGTCACGTATTTCAATAAACCTTGGGATGAAAAAGTCGTAGTTAACTTACTCACCGGTAAATAAAAATAATAATTATCAAAGATTAGTCACCATTCCAAGATTGATAGATAATATTAAACATGTAAGTAGAACTATTAGACCATTGTAATCGTCTCTTGCAATCAAAAAGTGAAGCAATATTTTAGCCCCTTAAAGCATAAGTGGTGTAACTCCAATTTTTATGTTTTGAGATATTAAAGGGTTTGTTATGTTAAGACGCTTTGGTACTACTTGTTTCACCAGACCACAAATGAATGCACAAATATGGGAAACTAGGAGTTACACTGTTGGTGCATTAAACATAACACATTTTTCCCTACACAGTACTATGCCTAACAAAAAAAAAAAACAACGAAAATTGGAGTTACACCACTTGTGCTTTAAGGGGCTCATTTGTTTCCAAAGTTCTTTCCAAATATTCAACCATGTAAACAGACCATAACAGAATTTTCTTTCCATGGGCGAAATCGTAATTTAAAACACACAAATTACACTATTCGTCAATGAAATATATTTGTGTTGTATAGATCAAATATGGAAAATGTATACAAAGACATTTTCACATCCGGCAAAAAAACTTAATTCTAGGCATCAAACTGGTTGAAATCAACTTTATCTAGCCCAAATTAATGATCATGAACATCGAACACATTTAATTTAACCATTATTATTTGGTCTGTGTACTTTAGGATAGTTTCAGTGAATGTACACTAATGCACAAGCATTCTGAGTTGTGTGGGACCTATTTTGTACGATTATTGATTTAATTGTTTTTTTCTGGTTGAAAATGCAACATTAGTACGAATACCTTTACGTTTTGTTTAGATTTAAATTTTGTTCCAATACCAACTTGGTATAGAGTGGTGGAAGGTTCCAAATTAAAGTAGAAAGGGTCTCCAAACTTAATACAGTCAAAGTCAAATATATTACATCTTTGTTGACGTTTCGCTCATTTGTGATCATTTTCAAAACTATTAATCAAAAATTCATCAAAAAAATCATAAATTTAAAAATCTATGTATCATGTGGTAAAATAATTTAAAACTGGTAATTTGTATATAGATAACTAGCATTCTCCGTCGCGGCTTTGCCCGCGAGCCTTTAAAATCAATTCTGTGATCATAATCTTGGTATTGATTTAATATAATATGTTAACTGATGCTAAAGAGATTTAGTAGAATCGCAGCTTCCGGTAGGTGAAATGGTGGAGGGGGAAGCTGCCGGCTCGGTAGAAGAGAGGGAGACGCGCAATGGAGAGAGTTCACTAAAACCGCCGAAACAAAAAATTGCTTACTCGTCGTGAAGCTTCATTTTTTGGCTTTAAAACATGGTTTTCGACGGCCCAAGGGGCTTTCGAGTTAAACTCGTCAAGATCAAGATCTTTAAAAGTTTATTACAAAAATAGGTGTCCGTTAGAGTTAAACGACAATTTCGCCATTTAAACCCCTTAGGATTTACATTTTTGAAATTCCTTTCTTAGTGGTTACCTATATCGCGTTTATATCTAAATCTAAATTCCGAACTTCAAGTTTCTATCATTAGTAGTTTTTGCTCTGCGTTGATTCTGTCAGTCAGGACAAAGCCTCTTATATATATGTAGAGATGAGTGAAAAAGTACCATGTTAATGAAATAACTATCCTGATAAATTATTATCTTCAAATATAAAAAAAAAGTTATGAGACCCTTTCTGCTTTAATTTGGAACCTACTTTCAATCCTTTAGTGTTCTTCTTTAGTCTTCTTCTTTTTTTGAAGATTAATATTCAACGGCATAGATTGATGTTTTATTGGTACTTGGTCTTTCAGGAAACAGCCAATGCCTTTACTTGTTTAGCTGCGGTTGGAGAAAAAATAACTAATCTCAGATCTCACGATTTCGCTGTAGAATTTTTTTTTCTTCTTTCATCTAAATAGTTACGAGGAGGAGAAACTGGAAAGCGAGCTCTCATTATCTTACTGACCTCAACCCTTAATAAAACTTTTGAAGGGCTGCTTTCTTCTACTCCGTTGATTTCTCCGAGGCAAACTCTGTGGCGAGTAGCGTGTTGCTTTATGGCCGCTACCGTCGAGGCGTTACCGTTGCCGTGATGACCGTCCCGTTACCGCGACGCACGGAACTGCTCGCCATTGACGAGACTCTCGTAGCGTACGGTTATTATATGGGGTCCTCGATAGGATCTGGCCTGCTCTCAAAGATATCTCTGTACCCCGGGGTTGAATGAACCCTCCCTTCCAATGCGGAAGGATTTTTTTCATATATATCCTGTCGTGAAGTCTGTTGCGTTTCTCCTTTCCTAGGTTAAGCTCGAGCTCAATTCATCATCGGCTTTTTTCTCTATCTTACTTGTCCCTATATTTCGTGAAGTATAAATAAATATAAGTACTGTAGAAAGCACGTACTATTCAATTTAATGAACACGATAAATTTCTGCAAGCATCGTTTAGCAAGACATCTGCACTAATCAACTCCAACTGCGAAAGCCTTCGTTACCTCTGATAGCTTGACAATATCCCAAGGGTACGCAGTATTTTATTTTGCTTTCCAATAGTTATTCTTACTTTCTCCTTATACATTGGAAACATTTACATTGCGAAAATGGTCAATAAACAACATTTAAACATTATTTATTTATAGTTTAAACGTGAGAATCAAACAACATCGTGTTAAGAGTAGAAACTACTTTAATGTCCCTTCTGGACGATGTCACACATAATTATGGTTACACGAAAGTTCAACGCCATGGTATTGTTGTTTCCAACATTCTGTAGGCGTGATAGGCAATGAATGTCTACGAAGTAAAACAGTTCTGGTGTATTAATCCTCGACTGGGTGGGAGTGTAAGATATACTACAGGTAGCCCTAACGACTGGAAATAGAAATATCAAGAGGCGAGATTTCCTGTTCAATCTATGTAAATTAGAAAGTGTGTTGTCTCAATCGAAAGCATTACTGTGATAGCATCCTATGTGTGGGATGCTGTGTTACACAAATGGATCCCTTCCTTTGTAGAGCAACTGATTCAGTGTCCTTTGTTAACTGGTCCCTTGTACCATTCATCTCCCTTTCTTCTTGACTAGTAGGCGTCCAATATCAATGGAGTTATATAAAAATACAACTTAAATTAATGGGGAAGCCATATTAACAAGACTGATTTCATTTTTTAAAGAGTGACGAAAATTACTCCTCTACATTTTTACGTATATTAGTGAGTTTCATTTTCATAAAAAAATCTAATACATTTCTTGGTCATCATCTAGTGGCAATGTTTATAAATAATTTCGAATTTTCGTACTATGTTTGCTTCAAACAGATGCTTACGACCCTCCCCATGCTTATTCAGCCATATTCAGTTTAAATAGGGTGGATAGTTGCGGCAGATGCTCTTTCAAAGATTTAGCCAATATGGTGTTCCATTATCCTTTTGAATTTCGCAAGCTACTACTTCGAAAAATTAGTTTACTACCTCAATATAGGACTTGGTCCTTAACACTTTCCATAGTAATTTTAAAATAATAAGGATTTTTCTAAACGAAGAAGATCATTATTGTATTACCTTCCCTGTTGAATTATTGCGTTATAAAGAAATATTGATAAACGTTTTAGGCCGAGTTATTCGGTACTTGTTATAGCCCAGCCATGCCCAAAATAGCTGATTTAACCATTATAAGCCACCCATCATCTATACAATCATTAGCCTCCCACTCCTCCACTGGTTCCCACCAGCGGGATGGGATATACCGGATCAGGTGGGAAGGTACCGTCCGGCAGTGACCACACAGCCGAATTAGCTCGTAGAAATCGCATGGTCAACCGCAGCCCTGCCCACTTCCTAGCAATCTGTCTCTCCGATCGAGGGGAACAATCCAAGTTCGCCTTCGCTCGCCATCATTAGCCTTCAAAAGAAACAAATTCGTGTTGCAATCGTCAAGAAACAAACCCTGAGCTGCTGCGTCCTGCGGGTCAGTCATCCTCTGATCTGCCTCAGTGCGACATTGTATTATGAAATACGGTAATAGAATATTTCTATTTTTCAGGCTCTTATCTAGTTTTATTTCATAATTTCTGTACCAATTACGAAGTCATTAGCAGTGGCTTTACCGTATTCTGGATTATTCTAGGAATCGTAATATCAAAGGATGTTATGTTTCTTTTTCATTTTTTGTTAATACGAGACACAAGAAAGAAATGACCTTCTACGCTTTTATTATACGCCATCGACTTGTTGATATTTTGATATCCGGCTTGAATCGATTTTTTAACCAGAAATAAATTGACGATTATGGATGACGAGCTGATAGATCTGTTTGATTAGAATTCAAAAGATTCTTGATATCTATGGCATTCCATTTACATCAGCATACATGTGGAAATTTCTACTTTATAGTGAAATCTGAGTTTAAGACGTCAATTATTGTTTAACAACATCTGTTAATTATGACATTAATAGCTCAAATAGTTTTCAGCATTCGAAATTTCATAGCGATGTACCGATTAAAAGTGTCTGGTTCTTCGATGTTACTGTATAGACTTGATGAAAATTTACAACATATTAGTAAAACTTACTAGTTCATTTGCCTACACACCGACTAATTTTTCTTCATATTTAAATATTTCAATCTGGATGATTATTGGATTTTTTTTGTTTGCGGTCTTGGGCAAATGTTTTCCAGCTATGCAGGAATCTCCTCTTCAAACTGCTTGAACAAAAAGTTACGAAAATGTGAAAGTAAATTTTTGACCACAGTTGCAGCACATAGCCTTTTATGCTGAAATGGTTTTCTATGTCTCTGGAATGACATATAAATGTATTTTTGGCATGTTATGAAACCATTATTAAAAGTCACTTTTTTTTTTTAACTCACGGCACAGAATCTTGATAGGAATCGTAATTATTTTTCTTACCTAGTTTCCGAGATGGAGTGACTGTGGGAGACAAGTTCAGTAACTCTAGGACTTGTCTTTATGGACGTGAGAAGTGAAAGTGACGCCAATGTCACAACACCAATCAAATAATCTCGGACATTAGGTCATACCATACCGATCATTTAGAAAGGAGAAGATTTTAACCACTTATCGGTTTTTAAAAAAAATATACAGATGGAAATTGAATCAACTATTTTATATTCATCTGCTATAATTTGACTAATGGACGGAGGTTTCAGTCAGGATATCTGTATTTAACTTGCCTACGTCCTGACCCATTCATTTGGGCCATTATAAGGGTTTGGTAAGACATAAAGGGTTTCACAAAGACGAGGAGAAGGTTTTTGCTTGGTTAGCAGAGGAAACATTTTTCTTACAAGAAATGAAAACCCTTTTTTTAATTTTGTTTTTTTATTGGTGCAAATCCACCAAAGTTTTTGCCTTTTATATCAGATTATTTTATTTTATTTTATTAAGTTCTTCTCCAGTATCTTTCCCCAAGTACTAGATCAGCTTTTCCCTATTGAGGATGACAAAATTTCAACTACCGGCCTATCAGTTTCGGATGCCGACACAGGTCCGGTAAGCTCCTGGTAAATTGAAGTAGCAATTTCTCTTCACTTTCACCAGCTCCTCTGAAGAAGGAGTTTATTTCCGGTATTTACCTTGAGCAAATATAGTTGGTAGAAGGACCTGGGAAGATAATGTAGCCAGAAACCAGTTGTTGTTGCTTTTTAATAGCCTTTAAATTTCTAGTTTACTCTCTCCCTCTTAAGTCATGTCTGAAATGTTCTGATTTTATCTAGCTTGTTTTGTTTTTTTTTGTTTGTTTTTTTAGTTGTTTTTTTTGTATTTAATTTGCAATTTAATTCAATTAGTTTTTTATTAGTAGTAATTGTACTTACGGGGCTTTAAAGTTATTTCTTGAGCCACTTATACTTTTTGGTGTATATACCCTATGTGTGTGATTTCATTAGAAATCACACCCTTCTCCGATCTACCATGATTTTAACTGAATACGTTTAGAACATACTTATAAGACTTTCGTCTCCTAGAGTTCTCCTCACCTACCCGTCTTCATATTCCAGTTTTCCTCCTCCGACCTTTGGCAGATCCTTGGATTCCAGCCGCAGGGCAAGGACCTGGCTTCTATTTCTGTCCATCCCGTCCCTAGAATACCCCCCAAGTCCGGAATTCTCCCAAGGGCGCCAACCCGACCGTAAACATTTCCATTTCGCAATATAGTAGGCGAGATTTATCGATAGAGCTCAATTTTAGAATGAAATCTATATAAGAGCTCTGCTTCCCTGTCAACCGTGAAGTATATTTCACATCCGCTTTTACTTTCACAGAAGAGCCAGGTCCAGTTTTTCGTAAGATTATTTTTTTTTTTTATCGCATCTTATCATCCACTCTTCTCTTTCCGCCGGAGAGGAAAATATAAATAAATAACTTCCGCTGTTTTTATTATCTCATTCATCTCTTATATATTAACATTAGACGCAGTCGTGAGTATATTTCATTAATCCATTATTAATCCAGTGGTGTTTGGGCATAAGGACTTTAGTCATGGAATGTGAAACTTAAACCACGATTTATCAAGCTTTAAAAAAAATCATTATAAATTCTGTCTGAAGTATAAATTGTATTTCAACTTTATTATAGTCAACACACTTGTTTGTATAGTAAATTATGAATTTTAAGAAGACGAGACAAAATCCCTTTTTATGACTTTAGCCCTTTTGACTACAACCGAATGAATTTTGGTCATGCTAGGTGATTCATTTATTATATTTTCCTGATTTTTATTTTTAAACAAAATATCCTTTCGAATAGTATTTATTTTAATTTATGTTATTTAATTTTTCTTTCCTATACTCTACATTGTCGTCGGAAACTGCTATACCTTCTCTCGATGGCGTACTCAACGTTTTTAGCATAAACTCTTAAAATTGATATACTGCTGAACATGATTAAGTAAATCTAAAGGTAAAGCATACCTTGTGAGCGTGAGCTGACGAGTTTTAAGGGCTTAATGCTTTTTAGAACAATTCATAGGTCGATTTTATTTATGCTTGGATTATGGAATGAAATCATATGCTATAGCATTGTAGGCAGAAAAGGTATAATAGAAAAGCGAATTTCCTGAAGGTAGGTCACCATTATATCTGAACCGCGTGCTTAGCCTACCAATGGTCCGGTAATGACGGGTTGGGGAGCCGTTTCCGTGTACACAAAGGGTGCAATAGTACACCGCCGTAATTAAATATAGATTTGTGGGCCTCAAAGTGCCATTTGTGGCCATTAGCATCAGATAGCATCTCTTAGTTATCCGGCGGCCGCCTCCGAAGAGTTGGTATCGTGCTGCGTTGAAGGTCTCTGTCGGGGAAATTCACACCATTGTTCTCGTCTGTTCCATCAAGTTTTGAGTTGATTTAATGGTCTTTTAATTATTTATTTCCCGCTCATTTCTTATTCGTTATTGCTAATTTGCGTTCCTCGGTTTTTTTAATGCTTTAAGGTTCGGGTATATAATAGTAAAACGGGCAATTTGAGAAGGAATTAATTATTTTTTTATATTCAACTTTTTAAATTGATGGTTTTAGTAATTACCTATTTTCAAAAACAATAGGTCTGTGAACTTCTAAATTTGGAAATATTATAGTTGGTACAGTGAAGTATAGTAAGGTTTGAATGTCGGTTTCATTTTGGACGATTTTCGGACATAAAACAGAATCGTAATAAGCTTTTTTTCTCTTTCACTATTCAAAAATAATTTTTTATGCAACATACAATTCCGACCTCTAACCTTTTTGGCTTATGTTTAATGTTTTCTATTTTCAAAGCTTTTTTTGCATAATATCGGAAAAAATGTATTAGAGAGTATACGATTCCGTTTCTCAATATAATTTAATGAATCTACACCTAGATTTACTTATACCTATAGGCTAGCTTTACAGTTTCAGGATTTGATTTCAAGTTGGTTTTTATTCGACAGGCGCTAAAGGTGTACCGTACCGCATTACATTCTATCTATGTACATAGCTAGTCTTACTGTTGTAAAATAAAGACTTTAATTTGGTTTTTAAATTTATATATGTGCAACTTTCTACTACAATCCTCTCTATCAGTTTATTCAAAGAGGCCGATGAAAGTATAAAAAATTATTTAATCAATCTATTAAATATAAGATCATTTTTGCTAATTATCTTTTTAGTATTGGATATAATCTTTAAACTGATCTGTTAACTACTCACAATATTATCTGTTACTAGATCGGAACATTGTTTCACGGGTTGCTTTCCCTTTGGCATAATCACCCCACGCTATCGATGCCTACGTATCTATATCGCTATATTTTCCTATTTGTTTTATGTCATAACGAACGTCTCTATTATGATTACCGAACGATGAATTTATCGCATCCATGTCGATTCCGAGGACAGTTTTTAGTTAGAATTAATTGCTCTAGATGAGTCCCACGTTTGTGAGAACCGGCACTATCTGATGCGGTCAGGAAACTGGAGTTGGTTGTGAGATAGCAGAGGGAACTTATCTCGAAGGAAAGACACTTCAGTAGTTCTTAATGGTCGTTGTCTCTCTTTCTTTATTGTTTTACTTCTCTTGTAAGGATTCGCACCCTCATTTCGGTTGTAGGACATCCTGCATCTTTGCTCTTTAGTATAGGATCTTCTAGATAGTGAAGTGGATTGCTGTAATTTTTTTAAAAATCATTTAAAACATACAATTTGTACTCCATGTACCAATAAGATGTAATATACCCCTAATATTAATATAATATAATACAATACGAAACTATAAGGAAATATTGTAATATTATACGAGTAACAAGCTCAATTACCACGAAGTTTTTTTTTACCTCTTAGTAAGTTAGTACTTTGTACTTGGTTAATTTTTAGTTCCATCTAGTTAACTATTTACCGCTTTTTTAGTCTTAGATGCCAGATAATACTAGGTTTATTGTTATTAGGACTTGTTTTTGCTCGGAGTAATACATCAACCTTGATATGGAATTTGATTCAGTGTATATTTTACCTCTAAGAGTTTCCACTTTATTCCGTTAGAGTAATCCCTTTTGTCATTAAATCTTGATGATGAGAAGTAAGAAGGTTAAAATCTTCAATCATTTGATTGGTAGAGGGGGTTGACGAGATATGTAAAATGAACAGGATGAATATGATCATTGTTGACGTAATCAGTTGTTGATCTTGCTGAACTTGAGAAATCGGCACTTCTTCAGTCTTCTGAAGAATCCAGTTTTTATTGAACAACGATCCTCAAAATGGGTAAAATTTTCATTCTATTTGTTTCGTTCTTTATGCAAGTTCTTTCATTAAAAAAGAAAAGTCAACGAAGACGAAAAACATGTCAACAATTGAAATAGAATTTGTGGCTACATTACGAATATCTATTTACTCCCAAAGCAGACAAAAATATTGTTAAAAAATGTTACTGAACCAGATATAAGCAAAAGAAGTTCTTTAGGGATGTGCAACCAACAATAAAGTGGTTTGTTACCGAGGAGCTGCTCATATAATTACACTCATGTGATGTGCTTTTGTTTTCTCTCTTTTCTCCCGAAAAACAAATCAGCATAAAAGGTAACCGTACATGATTCATTATTTAATAAACAGTTATGCAGCTTAGATATGATTGCGCGCTATCACCCGTTGTAAAATAATAAACTGTCGAGTTCCTTCCCTTTATTCATATCCCAATTTGTCTTAAATGTTCGACACCTAAACATCGAAACATTTGCCTTCTCGTAACGTTTCCTTAACTGGTGTAGTCATCAACTATCGAAAAGTTGTTATGTCAGATCTTCCTGCTGATACGACCTGATGTACCGGTGTTATGCCGATCATTTCAGTTATCAGATCATTCATGGCACCGGCCCACGATACAGATGTCGGATCAGCTAATCGCTTAGTAATATCCTGTCGTAATATCTAGGGGGAGCCAACTTCCTATGCCGGTTCGATATTTAACAAGAACGGGTTGTGTGATTACGCAGCTCTGCCCTGCTGACCTTGATTGTCTTTTCCTGTTTCGTAGCCCTTAATGGTAGGCAATGTTTTTTGGAGCAATCAAGAAATTGGGCTGGAGTTATTTTGGTCGTTTTCTTTCATTTTTTTGAAATATTCGATCTCATAAATGAGATGCAAAAAGTAGAATCATTAGAAGTAACCAATTCAAGTGTCAACGGAACTAAAACCGCAACTTCTCATTAATGGTAACCGCGCAAAGCATATCTCACTCAAACTGATCAGGCATTTAACATAAACTGGATGGCAGGATGTTTTTCTTCTTCTTGTCCTTGTCCTGAATTTCTCAATAAAATATTTTTTTATTTAAACAAGCACAGATCGGAAAGTCATTCTCCCATTACCTTGTCCTCTCCTATTTTGTAAAGAGAGTCTCTCTGAAAGAGGCGTGGACTGACAATAGGAGTTAGGAATGGATTTGATCAGCTATCAAATCACAAAGGATTGGTCTTCCGTTCTAGTTCAATGTTCGATTCGGGTTAGTTTGACGCTTCAACTGATTGCTAATTATCCACATGAACGGTTTTTTTTTTTTTTTTTTTTTTTAAATCAGTTCTTAAGTAGTGTTACTATCACCTTATTCTATTTTGTTCTTTGTGTTAAGTTAGTAAGTTAAATTGTATATCAGCGGTAGTATTAAATCGTATACTGGAAAATTTAAGGAAACTGTTTCAAGCTAAATTTATGATTTATTACTAAAGTAATCAAAGTCCCTCTAGGTGTTTATGTACAATTTATTTATATTTATGGTTCATCAAAAATGAACTGTACCAATACGATTCATGAAACTTTACGGGCACAGGTGCTTTGTAAGGAATGATACCACGTTGAGTCATGGTGGTTTAATAAAATACAAAATGTCCTGCCTAACCCGATGGTTAAGAGCTTAGTACCTCAGTCACTGAGCAACCCTATTTTATAGGTTTCAATATACATTCTTTCATTTTCAGTTGCGATTTTTTTTTCTGATCCATTTAGTTTTAATAGGAAGGTAGAGAAGTTTTATGGTGGAATTACTTCTATAAACGTAAAGGTCATTGCCAGCCTACGAGGAACCACTCCCATTATCCCTGCCTCTCATTCTAAAGTTATATTAGCTAGAGTATTTTCGCGGCCTGTTTGATATAAAAGAGAAAGTGAGGGAATTACGTTTTAAAATTGTATCCTTCTAGCGGGTAAGGAAATAGCCATTCTCACCTTTAAATGAGTCCGCGATCTGATGGCTATTGTGCAACCTCCGACACCTGGTGATGATCTGTAGATGTTCGAATTTCTACATCGCCGGTAGGTACGCTTCATCATTACCCTGATCCACAACTATACCTGTGTCATCGTCGAACTCTGCGGTGAATCACCACCCCCCGGCAGGACGGATTGCTGATAGGATCGGCGCCGCTCTCAGCGGAGGTCGTCTCGTCATATGCTATGACTTGGCAGGCGGTCGCCGGGAAGTAGTCATCGGATTCGCTTTTTCAGCAGTATCGCCGAATCTAGGAATCCGGTCACTTCATTTATATATGTGATAGAAAACATATAACTATTTAAAAAATAATTGGTGAAGAGACTTTATATAGATGGAACGGCTTTATTGGAGTATAATATTAAGTTGTTAGTTGACAACTGGGAATCATCGGTGTCGAATTTCGAGTAAAATACTTAAAATTTTCTTTAGAAAACTATGCAACATTTCACATACATCAGAAAGATGTCAAAACTTCTTGTGATACTGATGGACGGTTAGAAAGATGAGAAGACATGCTCTGGCGAGGCGGGGGAGACTGTGGGTGCCAAATGTTGAAGGAGGTCGCGGGTATACTTAGCAGATGACGCAGCTTTTGGCGAACACTCTTCCGGTTCGGCATCATCATCGCTAATACTGCTCAATGAGGTCTTGGCAAAGGACTCTACTCCCAGCGTGGAGTGTACACTGGTGTGCGCCTTGGTGTGTACACCTTTACAAAATTAGAGCATTAGCTCACTGTGTGTCTTGACTAATTCGGGATGTCTGTCGGAACTTATATTTTAGGTCCTATGTATCTACTATCAGAATCACAACTAACGAACAGACCCTTCCACTATAATCTTAATCTGCATATAAACTGTTGGTATTCGGTAAACTGGGTCGCTAATTACTTGCCCCATGGAGATAGTGATGTGAATGTGCTTATTATTTCATTTTTACATTCCCTTATAACGTAATAACATCAGTTCATCTACCAAACCAGGCAGTTAAATTCATCCAAACAATTTATACAAAATACTTTTTTTTTTCTCCCCTTGTCTCCTATGTTTTGCTAAATTAAACAAGCGTTGAATTATTACCTTGTTTCTACTAGTACCATTGTGGAGTTATTATAATTATGAATTATAATTATATATACAACAAAAGCAGAAATTTCGTTTCAAACAAACCAAAAATGCGGTTGATAATAATTTTCTATAAAATTCTGTATTTGGTGATTACGAGTTTTGGCAGTATAACCTGTATAAAATATTCAAACTACATGACTACATATTATGAAGTCTAGTGTATTGGATGTACCAAGTGGTCCAACAGGGGTAAACGACATTGTTGATTGGATGCCAAAAGAGCATCCGGATGTTGGAACAGGAGGATATATCGTTGTCATTTTTATTTTTATTTACTGATATAAATATATAGATTAAATATTTTACGGAAATCTTACCTCTTCCCATTATGGTTTTAGATTGAGTTGTTAGGACGAATTAATAAAAAATAGGAGCATTACGAAAATGCGTTTACGTTCGTTTGTACTATTTTCTTTAAATTTCTTTTCATTTATTCCATTTGCACCCAAAATTCATCGTCATTTGTCATGGATTGATTTATGGCTCACTTGGCAACTTCATTACTTTTTTTCACCATATTCACTCATATAAAAAAATAATCCTTAATTCTCTCTGTCACTTTATAGGTATTAATTTTAACTGTCTAAATCTTTAAAATATCTGAATGTTTACTTGTAAGTACTTATACGAGCAATGCGTCATGCGTTTTTTTTTTTTTTTACATGACATATTAAACAGAATAAAAATGAGGAAAATAAATTTCGAGAGAGAGATTCTCGAAATGCATCCTATCGAATTTATGAGTTTTCGTTTTATAAGATATGAACTCTTAAAGTACCTAAGTGCGAGCTCGTTCTTCGGTTGACGAATGGCCCAAGCCAAAGCGATTAGCTAAGAGAGACAAATCTCTGTTTGAGCATTTGAATCTCTGTGGCCTCGTTCGAGAGAAAACTGTAACTGAAAACCGCTTTCCCTCCTCCATGTCATCCACTACTAATTTCTTCTTGTAGCAATTAGCGTAGCTCGGTTTTACTGAGCAATAAAACAAGGTATATATGAGTAAGATAGCCATCACGGTACTCATTAAGTACAGTTTGATCACCTAGTAGAATAATTTCCATAATAAAATTTGAGTATTGTATGATAAATTAGATAATTAATTTTGATTAGTTTGTAAGAGTCCTTTCATTTCCTTTGTAAGTTTATTTATTGATATCAAGTTTTTAATTTTATTCATTAAACATATTAAATTTTTGGAACAACTTAAATGTCTCAAATTACATTATTTTCTCAGCTTAAAAACTATATTTCAAAATAGTGTTTGTTTAAACAGTGCAAATACTTAACTAATCATGTCCTCCTTTTTGTTGCAACCTTCGACATTCCTCCATCCCACCCGTTGTCAGTTTGAAAGAACTGGTTATTAATTTTCTCCTGCTCCGATTAATATTAATGAAAATGTCTTTGTATTCAATACTTCGCTCACCTTGTTATGCGGTTGGTAATAATATTTAATCTTATACCTACATTCTCTAAACTCCTTGTTCCCCAACTCCTCTAGAAATTCAACCAGTCAGGCACTGAAAGAAGAGATATACAACTCAGATAAGATTGGTCTTCTCTAACTTTTCGGCCTTGGCTACGATTTCGCTCTCAGCTAACTAAGGAATCTTTTTCCTCTCATGGGAATTTCTCTTAATTAGGCTAGGAAAGTAAAAGTTTTTGGGTTTGGAGGAATGCCGGCCTGCTGTGGGCGGCACTAATGATCCTTACTGATTGGAAGAACCGATCCGTCCCTGATTGACTTTTCTCCAGAGGTCGGAGTTCTTCGGTAGAAAGTGGAAGAGGCTGAAGAGTGTGGCACGGGACCTCTTCGTGCGTACGGAAGGTTATTCTCTTTGGCATTTCCATATCCTTCCTCTCATCTCCGATACCTCCTCCAGTAAAGAGCTAAGGTTCTCCGTCGTCGTGCGTTACTAATCCTTCTTTCTTGTATCACTAATTTCGACCAGTCTCCGACCCTCTGTTCCTTTGCCATGTTAATCCTACCTACGTCAGGGGTGAGTTCCACAAATCTTCCTATGTTTTAAGTCGACTGAACTTGAACTAGTGAAATTATGAATAGTTAGTTACTTTCTCTCTCT
The DNA here is from genome assembly GCA_911387785.2 of Aelia acuminata. Taxonomy (NCBI): domain Eukaryota; kingdom Metazoa; phylum Arthropoda; class Insecta; order Hemiptera; family Pentatomidae; genus Aelia; species Aelia acuminata. Next base: position 85,772,780 of record OU426982.1, on the reverse strand, counting down.
TTTATGAATGCGTTCCATAGCGAATTATTCTTCGAGTCATTGTTAAATGCTGAAGGAATAATTAATTTTGTTAAGAGTACTCTTAGGGTCTTCTTCAGGGGTAGGTATATGGAAAGTAGTTATTTCCAACTGATGAAGGATTGCAATTACTCTCTATATCAACCTAAAACTTAGTTCGAAACGTCGGTGAAAATTGGAGTATGTCCTGTATATTATTGTTGCTTTTTACTTTCACTTACCTATATATGAAATATATAGTAAGTGGAAGTATTGCGATCGTGAAAAAATTCGACTTCCGGTTTTCAACGGAAATACACGTTTTGGGGTCCCCTGAGTCGAAATGACAAAGTCCCGCGAAATGGTCTGTGTGTGTGTGTGTCTGTGTGTCTGTGTGTCTGTGTGTCTGTGTGTGTGTGTGAACAGACTGTATGCATAAGCCACAGATGTGATAGCCAACATTTCACCAAAATTGACCAACCGGAGGGGGGACTTTACTTAATAAATTTTGTATCATTTTCACGTGTTTTTTTATTTACTCAAAAACGGCTTTAAAGATTTTGATCAAACTGGGTATTTGATGTATGTATGTGCCTGAGATATGACTGTTAAAATTTCATTAAAATTGATTAACCGGAGGGGGGACTTTACTTAATAAATTTTGTATCATTTTCACGTGTTTTTTTTTATTAAGTCAAAAATGGCTTTAAAGGTTTTGATCAAACTGGGTATTTGATGTATGTATATGCCAAATATGTGATAGCCAACATTTCATCAAAATTGATCAACCGGAGGGGGGACTTTACTTAATAAATTTTGTATTATTTTCACGTGTTTTTTTTTTATTTACTCAAAAACGGTTTTCACGATTTTGAACAAACTAGGTATTTGATGTATGTATATGCCAAAGATTTGATAGCCAACATTTCATCAAGATTGATCAACCGAAGGGGACACTTTATTTCATAACTTTTTTTCTAATTTTTAGATTATCTCAAGAACGGCTTTAACGATTTTCTTCATATTCGTCATGTTTAATGAAAATTGAGTGTTATTTAATATCAGGTAAGCGTTATCATTATTAAAATGTTCTGAGGGGTTTATAGAGAAAATGAAAACAAAAATAAGAAATGAATGTGGAAAATGTGTAACTTTGAGTAGTGGCATTAACAAAACGCATTAATTTCTTATCTAAGTAAGTTGGTAAGTGAAAGTTGTGTGTTGCGCGCACGCACCAGATTTTTTTTTTTGGGGCCTAACCCAAACCAATTTCTCTACGGTCAACTGATCCCTCCACATACCTAATGTTTTGAGTATGAGTGCGAGTTCTTATCATGGAAGTGATTGACCGTGGTAGCATATTGCAGTTCACGTTGTTGGTCTTTATCAGGGCTAAATTAAAATAGTACCTAAGTATGTAGAAATGTACCATCAAGAAATTGTTATTTTTTTAGTTTTGTATTGTTGGCACCATATTTACATTCGTTGCCCTAAAAAATGAAAACAGTTTATTTGTTTAAAAAATAATAATTTTTTCAATGACCGAGTTGTTTTGTGTAAGTGTATAGGTGCACAACACTGCAAGTTTTCTTTCCTAACCTCGGAATAAATCCAGTGTTAGTTGCTGAAAGTAATAAAACTAGATAATGAAAATAATTATTGATCGGTATAACTTTTTACTTTCACTTACCTATATATGAAATATATAGTAAGTGGAAGTATTGCGATCGTGAAAAATTTCGACTTCCGGTTTTCAACGGAAATACACGTTTTGGGGTCCCCTGAGTCGAAATGACCAAGTCCCTCGAAATGGTCTGTGTGTGTGTCTGTGTGTCTGTGTGTCTGTGTGTGAACAGACTAGCTCAAAAACTATAAACCGTGCGAACCTGAAATTGGGTATTTAGAGTAAGTATATGCCCGCGATGTGACAGCATAAATTTCATCAAAATTCCTTAAAGGGAGGGGGTACTTTACTTAATAACTTTTTAGGTTTTTTTCGATTTTCTCAAAAACGGCTCTAACGATATTGATTAAACTGAATATTTGATCTTTTTATATGCCCGAGATATGACTGTAAAAATTTCATCAAAATTGATTAACCGGAGGGGGGACTTTACTTAATAAATTTTGTAACATTTTCACGTGTTTTTTTTATATACTCAAAAAAGGCTTTAACGATTTTGATCAAACTGGGTATTTGATGTATGCATAAGCCACAGATGTGATAGCCAACATTTCACCAAAATTGACCAACCGGAGGGGGGACTTTACTTAATAAATTTTGTATCATTTTCACGTGTTTTTTTATTTACTCAAAAACGGCTTTAAAGATTTTGATCAAACTGGGTATTTGATGTATGTATATGCCAAAGATGTGATAGCCAACATTTCATCAAAATTGATTAACCGGAGGGGGGACTTTACTTAATAAATTTTGTAACATTTTCAAGTGTTTCTTTTATTTACTCAAAGAAGGCTTTCACGATTTTGATCAAACTGGGTATTTGATGTATGCATAAGCCAAAGATGTGATAGCCAACATTTCACCCAAATTGACCAACCGGAGGGGGGACTTTACTTAATAAATTTTGTATCATTTTCACGTGTGTTTTTTTTTATTCAAAAACGGCTTTAACTATTTTGATCAAACTGGGTATTTGATGTATTTATATGCCAAAGATGTGATAGCCAACATTTCATCAAAATTGGTCTAACGAAGGGGACCACAACAACGCATTAATTTCTAATCTAAGTAAGTTGGTAAGTGAAAGTTGTGTGTTGCGCGCACGCACCAGATTTTCTTTCTATAGCAATTCATGCTCGATTATTTTTGTCTTTTCAACTGCTGAAGAAAGTAAGGTAAAGGGGAAATCAACTAATGTAACTGAAACTAATTCCGGTATAATGACACTACATAAAAAAACTTATTGAAGGAGGAAGCTTATGTATGTTTTAATGGTTGGGCGATAGTATCGTATCTGCTTTTGTTCCTATATCGATAGTATCTTGCCGCTTTGTGATAGCCTAGCAACTGTGTGTTAGTTCTCCCTTGTCTGGAGCGTGCATCTTCGGGGGCCTCTTGCTAACCGTATCACTTTCAATTGCTTCTTTACTTTCTCATTTCCTAATTGTATAATTGAATATCCGCAATATGGCTCTATTGAATCCTATCAACTTCCAATAAAAGAACAGGTTTCCCCTCTATTGACAATGCAATCTGGACGCGGGTATCTGTAGCTTATTCTCCCTTTCTCCGCTAAATCATACGCTGCGAACGGGCCTATCTATATTCTGCCAAACGATCTGAAAGGAAAAAAAAGGAAAGGTTTGCGGTGGCCGGATAATCGGGACAATGTCCGGGCATTATTGATTTCTAAATAGGCCTAATGGCTATGCTGGATCCTATTGTTGGAGAGGAATGGTGCGTTGCGAGGAGAGGTCTTGCATTGTGTCTTCGGTGAACTTTCTTAAACGGCGGTCGTCCTTTTCACCCAGCGCTATCATTTTGTAGAAAATCATTAAAGGTCTTAAAGGAGTCAAAGGAGTTTATTTTTCCTTTTTTCAGTCCTTTCACTTGATGGATAGAGAGCGTGTCATTTGCCTCGCCATTGCTCTGTTGGCGGTTAGCCATCAAGGTTTAGGTATTAGTCTAGCCTTTGCGGATGTCCGTTCCTATGTGGTTGGAATATTTTATCTAGTTCAAAAAACAAGAAATTGATAAAAATTATATATATAAAGAGTCCATTTAAATTACAGTAGCAAGGAATCATGATCAGTAGATTGTCGGAGGCCCTTGGTTATTGAGGGTGTTGGTATTTTTTCTAATTATCGTTTGAAGTACAAATGAAATTTAATGCATTTGATCGTAGCTAAAAGGATATATAATGTAAATACTGGAAAGTACTAATAATAAATTATGGACAGTTATCATAATCACAAAACTCTATTGCTACCCTTATTCAATACTGGTGGAAATGGCGAATTTGAAAAAAAAAATAAGATTTTAATTTGTTTTAAATTCAAAACCTGCTACTATTCAACAATAATGGAACAAGGATAACTATCAGGGTAGGGCTTAAATCATTTTATTTAATTTTAGAACAAAATATCCCTCTATATCTGTCAAGTAAAAAATTTACTATCATTATTTAATTCAAATTGAAATTTAATTCTGTTTGTGATTTTTGTGAGAAAAAAAGTTTCTGTCGTCTGGGTTGCGCCCGTGGTCTTCAAGGTTTTGCTTCTTTTAGTTCTTTTAATGTTAGATGTTCAAGACTGCCCAACAATATGATATCGCGATTTTTTTTCTCATCGGAGGTTGGGCATTGTTGCGAATTTATCATCTCGTCCTCAAAAACGTATAAGAAAACGTATTATTGTTCCATTGAAAACTGTAACGTAATAAAACCAATTTATTTTTAGGGCATTGAAAAAATTCGCTTGAAGACCTTGTCTTTTGAATATGTTTCATGTAAAAGGTTTTTACCATTTATTAACGAACATACGAATCAAGAAAAAAAAATCTATTCTACCTTGCGTGGACTCTCAGATGTTCATTGTCCTTCATGAAAATCTGACCAAATATAGTCTGTAAATCGCTGATTCAATAGATTTGGTAGGAAACTTAAAGACGAGTATTGTAAAAGAAAATTATTATGAATTAACAATAACAAAAATGTAAATAAACTGCCGTTTGTTCTCTGTATTTTATAAATGTCAACATTGATTTCAGGGCTCGAGGTAAGATACGAGTATAATATTTTTAGCGGTAGACTTGTTTTGACCTAATTGTAGAAGGTTATTAAGCGACATTATGAATGTAATGTTGTCATTTTAAGGATTTTTAGATTTATCTCCGAATGAGATTTTTCGACTTCTGTTTTATGTTAAAATTTTATTACCTTTTTTTGTCACTGAAAGCAAGAAAGGGGATTTATTTTTATTTTTGAATCCATTCCCGAACAATTACAAAGGAATAATAAAAACAAAAAAACAACGGTGCATTGTTTTTCAGTTGTCGCTTCATTGCCTTATTGTTTTTTTTTTTTTTTTTTTTTTTTGGGGGGGGGGGTTCGGTTTTCGATTTGGATAAAAAGTTGTATATATGTCTGACTCCACACACTGCACGATTTATTAGTAAAAGTAACCTAGGAATTGCCACGAAAAGCCCCTTTGGAACCGCTTGGTGACTCCGTCGTGCTTGGAAGCACCCCTGTATCCCTGGGATGAGGTAAACTACTGCTTTCTCGCAATAGCAGTTACTTCGAAACCTGTTACGTAAATCGCCCTCCCTATGCCGGAAAATCCCTCAAATTTAATAGATGTGGTTGTCAATAAAAATATGTTATGTATCCCACGTTGCATAAGGCAAGTTTTCTTCCTCTTTAAGTTTTGAATAGGGGTGTTTTTTATAGCCGCATTTTGTCATGCTAAAACCTTGCTATAAACATTTATTCATTTAGAGTTCCCATTAGAGTTATTAAATCTTACAATGTTTCACTCTTATAATTATAATAGTTTTTTTTTAACATAACTATCTATAATGTTCTTCACATCTTTCAAGCCATGAATAAATATATATTTTTAATAGCTTTTATGTAATTTGCTTAATATAGGATACTTTTTTTCATTTTTATGTAAACTAAAACAGACTTTTTTGTATGTGTTGTTAAATGTAAACAATTTTTAAAATATTTTCAGGTAATTGCCTTATCCAATTTTTTAGCCTTATGGTAATTATAAATCGTTCAATGAACGAATTTTCGTAACAGAAATATTAAAGTGCCTTCGTAAAAAATTTTGAAATTGGAGTTAAGTTATTCTTCGAACTGAAAGGATAATATGTTAATGGCTGTATTTAATATTTAATATTTACCCCCCCCCCCTCTGGCTACCGCGACCAACTTTTTCAATGCGATCTCTTGGTAGTCTCGCGAACTAAAATGTTAAAAACCGTAATTAATATGGCTTTTTTTTCGCGACTAGTTACCTCTCGCATAGGTAACACTGGTCGACAAAATTTAACTTTTTTTCTTTCACAAGAATTAAAATAACAGATTCTAAAAGTATTTTTCGTGCTGAATTCAAATATAATTACAGTTTTTCCCCATTGGGCAGGAGTTTTGTGTGATATTCATTTGAATCTTTTATAATATTCCAAAAAATCCGTAACTAGCTATCTAACTCAAAATTATAACTACTGATTCTGACTTACCTTGAAAGTGGTAGTTAGTGATTTTCGGGTATATTTTGCATCTGGAACGTCTCTCATTTTAGTCCAACAGTAGTCAGCCAGCATATTGGAACTCCAATTTTTTTTATTTTTTTTTTTTTTTTTTTTTACAATCATTGCTTTACGGAAGTATGAATTTTGGCAATCCTCATAATATTCCTATTTTATTTTATTTTTTCCTTTATCATCATACTTTCATATGAATATGGATAATATTCATCTCTAAAAACCTTTAATGTCTATCATTACTATAATTTTACTTTCTGATCTTAATTTTTAATCTGCTCAGTAATTATTTTAACTTAAAACGTAATCGTTGAAATAAAATGCATAGAGCAAAAAAAATAAATTATTGTGAAGTAACGGATTGCCATAAATAATCGGAAGTAGTTAAACGAATGATAATAGTTTAATTGTTTTTATTATAATATTTTTTAATGCTATCAATTATCTATAAATGCTACTACTTCGATTTGTCTCATCAGTGATTTCAATCGATTTAAAAATGCTTAAAATTTTCAGTACGATTATATAAAATAAAAAGCGGGCTTGTTTGAGTTTCACTAGGATAAGAAGCACGTATTATATTGTAATAGCTGCGCAAATTACCTTGCACCGGCTATTACTGCAGATTTAAGAAATTTCCCATGTGAGAAAATCATTAATACTTCGAGTTTGAATAACATCTGTATGGCTGAGAAAAGTGATTACATAAAGTGTCGAAAGTTTCTATCCGTTGTTAATTTATTCGTTTTGCTTCCACCCAACTCAGCTCTGACCTGTTTCGGTTTAATTGAAAATTCTTACCACTTTTTATTTTTAAGTCCAAATTTTTCTTACCCGTCTTGGATCTGTTCCAGTTTCTTAATATTTATTTGCTACTAAGATTTTTTTCTCTTATTATTTGACTTGAATACTACTTTATTTTATAATTTTCATCAATTTAATTCTATGTTTTGTGTATATTATGTGTATTTCGGAAGGCGCCAGCCAAAGGAATAGTTTTCTCTGTTTGTACTATTTAAGGTTTATATTACACTAATTTTCGTCCAAAAATAAAACGTGAATGCTACTATCCGAACCTTATTTGTAACTAATCGGAAATTCTGATTACATTCTGGTTTGGGATGCAAACGGAATAGAATAAATGGTGTAAAATCCTATTTTAGCTCAAGGACTACGGCAATCTAAAACGGAGACTGAAATAGGTTCCTCGCCCCTTCGCCAATGCCTTATCCGCTTTGATAGGCCGTAACAATCATTAAGTTAACCATTACCAACCTTCAGAGTGCCCCGGCCTTCCAAGAGTTTAGCGACCTCATTGCCACGCTCAAATTCGCTATTGATACAGAAACTTGGTTCGAAATCTTTTGTAGTCAAGCTATTCCGAAATAAACCTGTTTATGGAAAGGTTACAGTGATGTACTGTAGCGTGAACCAGATCTAAATACAGGTTAGGGGAGGATGTTGCGGACTGTTGTGCATTAATGTAAGTCATTTAACGTTGAATAATATTCCTGAACTCTATGTTGACTATTCTATGCGCTTATTTTTATCGTGACAGGGTCATTAATGTTCTTTTTTTTATTGATTTATCTTTTCATGAAAAATTTTGCTTATTGAAAGGTGGCGATTTTAATTGCATTATGTGTACTATCCATTATAATATGGTTCATATCCGCCTATATGATTGTCCTGTGTTGTATAGTAAACAGTTGCCCGAAGACACTCCTCCCTAGAACCTGTTCTGAAAAGAGGGGATGAGACCGCGGGGGAATAGGACAGGTGTAGTTCCGCCTCTAGTTTCCGGGTCACGGTCAATTAACCGCTTACGTCAGGATAAGTGCATCCTACATCTGTCTGGGGGTAGGCCGCAGCAGTATCCTGGGGGTTGGTTAAAAGTAAACCGTTTGATTCAATAGTCCATCTCTTCTACTTTTATTCTGAAATTGTGTTTGTCATGATGGTGATCATTTAGATTACTCAGTTTAAAATTTGTAGCTTGGAGGAAGGTACTTAGGCAGAAACTAATACTATTTTGGACATAGAACATCTCAAGGCTCTAATTGTATGACAATTCAAAGTTCTACTTCCTAATTAACTTTAATTTTGGAAATACAATATCGCCCCATCGAAAATTGTTATTTTTTCTTGTTCGATACCATTACTATTTATCAGTACTTACTTTCGTTATCCTACTTACGATAGTTTGTCGAAGAGAATCCTCGGGGCAGTTTCCGTGGACTTGAACCCCGGCCACGATCGTCCTGTTAATTGGGCCCTGGTATCACGGAGTGCCGTTGTAGCCGATGCTGGCGGTACGTACTCGTCACGTACTATCGGAACCGCATAAATTAAAGGCTCTATACTTGTTACTTCATCCGCTCATTAGCAATTTAAATAGAGACGCAGCTCTTCGGTTAGGCTAGCGTCCAAACCACTTCCACTTGGGTTATTAAATCCTTCGTGACTTTCACCGCTGGCAGACAAAGCCCTCGGACCGCTGACGAATGACCGCTCTCAATGGCAATAATCTTCTTGCATTAGTCACACAGCTCCTCCATGTCTTCTTCTTGGACCATCCTCTTCTCTTCCATCGCTCTTTGGTTTCCTCTGGTATTGTCCCCTTTCTTTTTCTGTAGGCATTCGGTTGTACTTTTTGTTCATTTTGTGTCTAAGTATCGGCGGCGCAAGGGCTGTTATATAAATTCCACAGCTGACTTGATTGTTCTTTTATTTAGATTTCTAATCCCATTATTGATATCTGAGTAATGCCCATTTCGAAATCTAATTGAAAGATTACTGTAATCCTAATTCTATTATTAATGGTTCTGTAGCTTTGAAAACCTTTGACCATATTGTTTTTGTTTTTTTCCTCCAACCTGTCAATTATTTAAAATGTTAACGGTTATCTGACCAGGAATTAGGGAATAAATTTAATTCCAATTATTTAAGATACTCAAATATTTATTTCTGAAAATTGTTGTAATGAAAGTTCATTTATGTTTTTGTGTATCTTTTCCTATCTTTAGCCATTTGTAATTGATTTTTTAAATATCCCTCATCCAGTAGAAGGCTGCTCTGATGAAAGTTTGAGTTTTTTAATGTTCCTGATTTTCAAATTGCTCTATCATCTCTGTGCAAAACTGCTTACAATTATCAGGATTGTGATGATTCATGAAACATTTTACCAAGCAGGAAACAGATATCAGGAAAGGAAAAAAAGGAACTTTTAGGGCTCTCTTGAAAAATGACCTTTTTTTTATTTTGTCCAGTCATGTACTGAAATAGCGCTATTGTATGGATTTTTATTATTATCACGTGTTGCCTTTTATTTTTGAATTTTTCATGAGATCATTTCCTTTTATCAAGAAGGGCTGTGGTCTAAAAAACTAAAAGTAATATTTTTAGGAGTGGTATGTAAAAGTAGCTTTATAATTGCATTATTTCTTTAAACATATAAAAAAATATAAATGGCCAAAATATTTGAAGGGGGGGTCATGACCCCTGTGAGTTTCCCCCCTGGATCCACCCCTGATAACATAAGTGGGAAATAATTGGATCACAAAAATATCACAAAAGTATTTGTTTATAACATTAACAATAAAATGACCCTTTTGAGATTTTTAAAGGTTCCTGATAATTAATATCTACTTCTATTGAGAAAATTATTGAAATTTGTTTAATATTCATACTCCTATGTTTTAAAACCGTCCACCTAAAATTACATCTAGGTGTTTTATAACTTTTTTTATGTATAAACTTGAGAATGGTCTGCATAAATATTATTTATGCTAATATTTGTTTACTGAATATATTATTTTTACGACTACGCTAATTTTTGTTTATCAATATTTATTTAATGGTGTATTACTGTATATCCAATATTTATTTACTGGTATGGTTACTTATTGGTGTGTTGGTAAATATCTCAATATTTATTGGTACATTTACTAAGAAGCCTTGTTAAATATACCAATAAAATATTTAATTAGCTTATCCCCTGTTTCGGTGTAAAATTAAGTCTTTCCTTTGCAGAAATAGTCCTAATTAGTTGGAGAATTTACTTTACAATTAAGAAGGAGTATTGATAATTTTATAATGTTTTTTTTTTTTTTTTATTGTATTAGAATATTCTAAACTACTCTATATAGAAGATTAACTGGAGTTCTTTATGTTTTAGGATTCTTCTTCATCTTTAGTCAGTGTCGAGAGCGATGAAGAGCCTATGAGCAAGATGCGAAAACTGTGCGATTCGCCTACACAACCACCTACTGAAAATTTGGATGTAAGTAGAATTTCATTTGAATTAACATGGTATCCTGTATGTTTGTTTATTTTACATTTGATTTCAAATCATGATATGATTTATTTCAATGGGATAAAAATTAAAAAAACATACATTTTAGTAGGTTACAATAATTTTGAGGATAATTGAACAAGGTAGTTGGCTAGTTAAAAGCCCTTCAATTTTGCTATTTTGATTCCTAATATTGCATATGTTCAAATAGTGGTTGGTTTTTATTTATTAGTAATATTTAATTTTTAAAGGAACTTACTTTTTAAATTTATGTTAGATATTAAAATGCATTCTTAATTGTATCTAATGAGGTGTTTTTTTTTTTTTTTTATATGTTTAGGATGTGGATGGTTCTTTAATGGAAGTAGCGGAGGAAGGTGAATCTAAGATTAACACTGCATGCCAGATGGAGATAGAAACAGCACCTGAGTTGGTCAGGTCCACTATTGATAGTGGCAGCTATGTTCCACCATTAAAGTTTACACCAGAAACAATCAGAAAACGCCTTTTGAATGAATCTTCCAAGTTTACTCAGTATGTATTTTTTTTTTTTTTTCAATTTTGATCAGTGCATTATTATATGCTAATCCGCCAGCATTAAAAACAGTTTTTAGTAATAATGTATTGGCTACTTCATTATAGAAACTTCTATGTGCATAACTAAAATTATTCATATGAGAAAAAATGCTTATTTTTTAACTAAACTTCTGTCAGTCTTCGTAGTATTTAATTATCATAGGTTTAATGTTTTTAAACAAATAAGTTTAAGTTTCTGAGCTTGCTTCTCTCCCCTCTGGAACATAATAATAAAATTATTATTCTCAATATCCATTAAGCATGATAAAATTAATGCATTTTTTATTTAATTAAATTAATCCATATGGATGGATTAATTAGAATCTTTTTATTCTTAATTGATTAATACATGGTTTAATATTCCTGAAATAGGCAAAATTAGGTGGTTAAATTAGTCATTCTGCTTATGATACTAAGGCTGTTAATTTTCCTCTTCCATATAATCACCTGATTTGTCCAAATAAAACCAATAATTATTTAAGTTACACCGTTATTCCATATAACCTGATGGAGCTTGGTTCATGTGCATCAAAAAACTAAATTCTTTCTTGTCTTTAACCCTCCGGCAGGCTCGCTGTGACATTTGGACGGCAATCTGAACATTCATCAAAATATTAAGAATACTAATTGAATCAGTGAGCTGGGGGTTCCAGGTATTTGTAGAGTGACATGATCTGACAGGATTAGAGGGTCATACTCTCCATCTTCAGATTTTCCTCAGTAGTTATAGTGCCTTATTTATGGTAGGTCTGTAAGTGCAGTCCAAACACCGGAGGGCGCCCTTTCGTGTTACAGATTCAGACAATCTCTGCTGAATTATTTTATAGTTTTCTGCGCTTTCTTCACAAATTAAATTGCAAGTATTTTGGTTTTTACGTTGTCTAATATTTTTGAATTATTTTTACACATAATATAAATGTATATTATTTTTAGTCTTGTTTTACTAAATTAGTATATCGTGAAATTTAGCTGTGTATATGATTATTTTTCTTTAAAATCTTGACCCATACCTTTATTCCTATGTTCATAATTACAATACTCTATTCCTTATGGGTTCACTTTGACAGCATCAGCCGAATAGCACTGATGAGGACCTAAAATTTGGGTCGAAATGTTGGCAAAAATAAAATATGTGATTCTTACATAGTAGTACTCTATTTTGACCGTACCCCAATCCATTTCCTCTTCATTGTTATAACGGTCAACCACCTTCCACAATTATACCTTTGTTCATATGAGCAACGCTTGTTATAATAAGCAATTTATTATTATACTATCACTATACATTATACTACCAATTGGTAATTTTTTTTGCCTTCCTTTTCTTTGTACAACTTATAATTTTCATTAATTAGAAATAGTATAGAACTAAAGTAATGAGTAAACAACAAAAAAGAAGTAAGCTATTGCTTATTTTCTAATAAAATATATAAAAAACAAAATGCGGTCAAACACCGCAGCGCATATGCTGAAGTAACTCAAATAGGGGTGCCCGCCAGGGAGTTAAAACCAATTCTGGTGTTCTACCCTTTTTTACCGGAAAAGAAATAATATCAGATTATTATTACTTAGCATTCATTTCGAAATGCTAAAAGAATTTCATTCAATGGTAAAGTGCCTTAACGATTTTATTTCCATCTTACTTTAAAGCGTGACCAACTATTAATAATTGCATTTTATTTAATCAACTAGATCTTCAAGAATGGGGAAGAATTGTGCCACTGTCTATTTCCGTCACAAAGACACGGACACTGAAGGCGTCGACGGAAAGAGTGCTGAAGAGAGTAGTGAGGAAGAATGGACTTATGAAGGCTCTCAGTCTCAGGTGCAGGAGCAACCGGAACAGCTTCAACCAGAAATAATACCGCAACCAGAACCGGAAAAGAAACTACAAGAAGCAGGATTGCAGCCAGAGAGGCCAGATCATGAGGTAATGCTATAATGTAATGTCTACATTTCATCAATATTTCTTTGTCTTAAATTCAAACAACATTTTTTAGTATTGCAAGAATTTTTTTCTTTTTCATTCCAGTCTCGCAGGCTCAGTGACTATCAGATTTCGTGCTGTCCAATAAATTCTGATCTCCTGTTATATGGATACTTATGTTTATAGGGTTTTCTCTTAAGTCTGCTAAAACAGAGCAGTTGTCAAAGTTGTTTCCATCTTTGCTTAGTGGGAACGTTTTGTCTTTCTTTATTCCCATTTTGTATAAATGCATTTGTAGGTTGTTGTGACCAGTGATAATGAGGAAACAAGCCATGGCATCCCTTCTTGGCAAGTCATACGGAAGTTTATTTTGTTTGAGGGACTCATACATTTTCCCTATGAACTTTTCTCCTTTTTTCTTGCTCCTCAGTTTTAGGACTGTTTTTATCATATGCTGGGGCATAGTACAGGTAGATCTGGCTGGGGCATTTGAAAGCCTCCTTTTGCCACAATATTGGCAGCCTCATTACCTGGTATACAATAGTGCCAAGGTATCCACTGTATGATAATGAAAACTCTTTGGCACCTGCTATATCTCCCAGTGAAGGATCTTTATTACTGGTCGTCAAATGTAATCTGATTTAGAATTCACAAATATCATGACCTGTCAGCTTCGATCGTCCCTTATTCTTTCAAAGCAAGGATAATTATTACAATTATATTTTCTTAAAATTGGGTTTAGAGAAATGAATACATAGTCATGATTAGGATTTCAGTTTCAACTTAAATTAATTTATATTTCTTTCTTTTGAAAGCTGATACTTTTTAATTCCTGAAGAAGAGAATTTTATAAATGCATCAATAATTTAATAATAATAAATTTAATAGAGCAGAGATATATGTTTAACTACATATTTCAATTTTTATAGGTAATACAACGCCTGGTTGAAGAAGCAGAAGAAATAGTTGCTTCCCCTGTTAGGACACGACCTGGATATAAGTACCCTAGGGTTGAGGAATGGTTGCACCATCAATATCCAGAGAAGGTATGTGTCTGCTCTCATTTTTCATAAGGTTTACTTTCCTATGAGGCGTAATAGATTGTAATATTCTCTGAAGCCCAATTGAATATTTTTTATTATTTTATAACTTCATTCCCATGGTGGTACTTGGTACATTTACTTATTAAAATTAATTACTAAAATTACCTGTGCAATTTGATAATCATATACTCATTGCCAAGTTATAGTCCATTCTATTAACTTTTTTTTTTTTTTTTTTTTTTTTTTTTTTTTTTTTTTTTTTTTTTATAACATTTTTCCTTAATTTAATAGATTTGTGGTTATTATTATTAATTAAAAAGTAAACAAAATATTTATTTATTTTGTAATCATTTTATTTGACCAAGTCAACCAATTTTTTCAAAAGTGCCATTAGTAATTTTTTACTGTCGCAATGAAATTTGTGAATGACACTATTTTTATTATTATTACATTTTATTTGCACAGACCGTGGGAGATAGCTGTGACGCTAGTGGTGAGTACACCTCTGAAGAAGACGCAATAGAAGCTAGAATAGAAGAAGTGACAGAATCTATTCAAGATCTCGATACTACCCTTGTTAATCAGACAGATGTCTCCATTGTGACGCCAGAACAGCCAAAGGTAGTTAGAGGACTTCATTATCTGTATATATTATTTTGATGTGAATTTTCGTAAGAATAAATATAAATGGCTGCATCTTTTTATCTTATTGTAGGTAATAATGAGAGTGAAGAAACGTGATGGTGGTGGCCAAAGACCTTGGAGTGTATCTGGTTCGATGGGAACACACGATCAGAATGACATAGTACTTCCTCATTCAATATCGGAATCTGCCATTCACCAGCTTGGTGGTACTCCAACTCACTGGTGCGTTTTAAATTTCACTGCAATTCCATCTATGTTATTTTGAAAATAATATCACGAGCAAATTGATATTATTTTTGGTTATCAGTAATGATTCTTTTAACTAATGCACTAAATTTGATTTGTAATGATTGTTATTGTATTTTTATTTGGTGGTGGTTATTTAGTTTTATATCTAAAAGTTTATTATTTTGTTTTCCATTCAATCTAACCAGTGGTGGCAAGATGGACTCATCCCTACACGCAGGCAGTACACTTTCCTCTTCCACTGTTGAAGACACTACACAAACGCAGGAAGGAAGTGGTGGAGGGTATAGCTCTAATTCCTTACGAAGAAGAAAAATTAAACTTCGGAAAAGGAATATGGTAAATAATTATCCTTTATTACTCTAAAAGCTTTTCCTTTACTTTTTTATTTCTAACTTCTTTTTATTATTTTCAAAAGCGTAAGAGTGAGTCAGGTTCCGAAGGCCTTTTAGCCCAGTCTGATGCTACGACAATCAACTCATCTCCATCTAAACTCCCTCTTAGTAAATCTGGGCCTAGAAGACTGAGCTATGACAAAGCGTTTGAATCGACCCATAGAAGACATGTGCTACCCGTATGTGTTCAATTTCATAATACTAAATGATAATATTTTTTAATATCATTTGAATTTAGTATATCCGTACATAAGCATAGATGTTTTCATTTATTTTTTATTTATTTACTAACTGCTCTAACAGGTTTCCTTTAAATATAATGCTAACTACAACTGCTTTAATAGATTTCCTTTAAATGTACAGTAGGACCCCCATTATCCGGGTCTCTATTAACCGATGTTCCAATCAACCAGGGTTCCGAGGAGCCAATTTTTTCTTTAATAAGCTGTTTTTAATTTTTTTGCCATTTATTTTGTATGTTGTTGTTTATTTAAAAAAAATAAATATGTAAATATTTTAAAGATTACACAATGGCTAATTAACTATTATTCTTAGAAATTATGAAATAAAATAATAAATGGAAAAACACGGCAAGCTGGTATCATAGGACAAGATGTTTCAGGTAACTATTACTCCAATTCATATACTAAGAATGGTATTGTTTTCAAGTCTTCCTAGGAAACTCCTACTGTGGCTTTTTTTACTACAAAACAAAATATTCTCAGTTGTGATTTAATCTCCATTTAAATATGAACTAACAAAATGTCGAAAAAAACGTTCGTTTGTTAATAAAAGTGATTTCCTGCATTTTTTTTTTTTTTTTTTTTTTTTTTTAATCAACCTTCTTTTTTATTATATTAAGTCAATAAAATGTTGTAATTCAATGTAGACCCTCATACCCATCATTACCCATACCCGGATAAAGGAGATTCTACTGTAATTCTAAGTAAGAATGTAATTGTAATTAAGAACTAACTGAACAATCTTTAAATTTAATGCTAACTTCATTTTACTTATTTAGATGAGACCAACTCTGTTATTTTATTTTAACTGCTACGATTATACTTCTAATTTTAAGAAAGGTTCAGCTCCTAAGATTTATCGATTATTATTTTTCAGTCAGTTTAACTAATTTTTCTAATTATTTAATGATCTTGTCAAGCTTCTATTTAGTTACTTAATGGACTTGTTGCAATCCCTATTCTTAAATGTTCTAAAAATAATTACAAAAATTGTATGATTGATGTTGTGATTTTGTAGTACATTTTGTTTGTTGTACATTTTTTAATAAATTTTGTTCGCATCGGGCAATCCCTATTCCCAAGCAGGTAGGAGTGTGACCTTCGCCATTAGTTGTTAGTTATAAAGGAATCAGTTCAGTTATCAACATAGGCTTGACAAGTGAAAATAATTGTATATACTGGTTTAACATAATTCATGATAAAATACATTGATTAGTAATTAAATAGGAATTTGCAGATTAAGGAAATGTCCAGGCCCAAGTGTAATGAAAGGTATCCCCTGCAAGTGCTTAGCTGCACATTTGTCCACCTACGATGCATGATTAAAGGGCGACTGATGGTGATGATACTTAAGTCACTTTCCCTTAGGGTGTCAATAAATATTCTGTTAATGAAGAAATGGTTGTATGTTTGTTTAATGTCACTTTATGCCAATAAGCCTAATCGGACGATGCTACTTTGGGAGTCCTTAATTTTGCCTCTCCAGGTATAATTAGGATAGATGACATCGTACAGGCTCGGAACCTCCATTTTATGTCCTATCTGAGGGACAGAATAGCTAAAGATTTTTTACTCCCATTAAAAAATCCTAGGGCTACCGCTGGGCACGAACCTGCGACCTTTTTTATTGTAGGTTCTCATGCTAACCACTATACCACAGGTGACCCCAATTAAGAAATATTCTGTTAATTTTTTATGCAATGTTATTTACTTGAAGTTTAACAAATAAAAATAGTGATTGTACTTACCTGAAAGGACTGAAGTTGTTAAATCAGTTATATATACTCTAAAAACATGTTTATTTAAAAATATTATGCCTATATTATTCTTCAGGTCGAGAGCCCTGTCAGCACAAGCGCTACATCAGAAGAGGAGAGTGAAGGAAGCGTGAAGATCAAACAGAAACTCCTTCAGATGCCAGCTTTTAGGATCGGCCCCGCTCACACACTCTGTTCTTACGCTGCCGACAGGAAAGAAAGGGTAGTTGTGAGCAATGACAGTTCCTACTCGGAGCAAGCCTGGGATAGTTATCAGGTACAGTATGCATCTTTTTCTTTTTTCTTTTTTTAATAAGTATGTTCTCTTTTAATAATTATGACAAACCACAAAGTATGTGATGATGGTAGTAATTATTAGCATAGTTAATAGCAATTTATAAGTGGGTAAATAAAATAATTAAATGGATGTTTTATTTTTCTTCTTCTTCTTCTTCCTCCTATGTGCCTTTCAGCGTGGAGGCGCCTCAGTCCAAGCCAGCCATGCACCCCGATCCTTAGCCAGCGCTTTCATGGCATTCAGGCCTCGTCCTTTTTTCTGTCCCAGCCTAATGATGTGGTCTGTCCACGTTAGTCTAGGTCTGCCCCGGGGACGTCTTCCAGTCGGCCTAGCTTCGAAGTACTTCCTTGGGTCACGGTCCTCTTCCATACGGCAAAGGTGGCCAAACCATTTCAGCTGCCTCATTTCAACGATATCCCTTACAGCTGATACTCCCAGGTCCTCTCGTATTCGTTGATTTCGGACCATATCTCTCCTGGTTCGGCCAGGACTCAAGTACTCTCCTCAAGTACCTCATTTCTGCGGCTGTTACTCGGCTCCAGTGCTTGTCCAGTGGGACCCAGCTTTCGCTTCCATAGAGTAGAGTCGGCAAGTATATGGCCTTGAAGATGTGCAGCTTTACGTTGTTGTCCATCTCCCTTTTTCCTGCAACTGTGTTGCACAGGTGATAGTAAACATTGTTCGCCTTCCTAATCCGGTTGGAAACTTCACCATCAATCTTTCCATTTCTACTGATGACAGTTCCGAGGTAGGTATATTCCTCTGTCATCTCTAAGGTTTCTCCTCTACATCGGATCTCCACATTCTCAACATCTCGGCCTACATGCATCACCTTGCTCTTACTTGCATTGAGCATCATCCCCTTTCTCTCCAGCTCAGCTTCCCACTCTATGATTGCTTGCTGCAGGTTTTCTTTTGAATCTGCTATGAGGACAATATCGTCAGCAAAAACCATCGCTTGAGCAAGTACTGTCCTCATATTCCACTTCCCCACAACTGTTCGCGCTGTCCTGCGCTTGCATATTTATGTTTAGAAAACACACTTTTATGAACCTTCACTACCAATCAATGAAATTATCTTTGTGAGTTGTATGACTAAATTAGTATGTAGGTAATTCAATGTTTTTATGTTAATACTTTGTTACAATTATTAAGTATAGATCTTAGTCTATTTACAGTATAACTATCTATCCACATTAAGCTATCTACAAAACGAAAAATATAAATATCAACAAGATATTTAATTTTTCAATGTAGTTTAGGTAAAAAAATAAATATTCTTAAAATACTAAAAGACATTAATAAATTAAATAGGAAAGGTTGATAATTTTTTTATTTAGGAACTTCGTAGTGCTTTGTGTAGCATTGTATTGCATGGGTAATTCTTGGTTTTTGTGTTCTATCTGTCATCTTTAGGTTCCCATTACTTGTTTGATAGTTTAATGCAGATTATATTTGATATGTACAAGAAAAACTTTTGATTTAAAAGTCACAATGGATATAAAAAAATCAGTTTATTAGGAGAGACAGCTAAAATTTTGTATGTTTCAGTAAACTATAAAGATTGTTGTTACCTCATTTTTGTTATACATTTACCCACTTTGTGGCTAATATTACTGTATGTGGCAAAACTTATGTTTATAAAGCCTTACCAAGTTGACTGGCATAGTACTTATTAGGATTCTTGGTATAAAAATTAATGTAATAATCTTTTAATATTAAAAATAGTTGTTCAGTAGTTGTCATCAAAAAGTGTATAGAAACTAAATTAAAAGAAATTTTCTATTCTGTTTCTAGCTTGATGTTTTTTTCTTGTCCAAGAGGCTTTCTATTCATATTCTAATATTCTTTTCTAGCTATATTAAAATTATGGCTACTCAAATATCCATGGCTATTATAGAAATTACTTGTAGTTGGTGTCTTAGAAGTGGCAGAACATACAATACAAGAGTAAAAGAATTGACTGTCAAAATATTTATGGACTATTTGGATTCTACTTTTACTTTTAATTATTTAATTTTTATCTTTTTTCTGCTTGTCATTTCAGGAAAAATATATGTCTGAAGCATACTCTGAGGAACCAGTTGACGCTGAAGCAGCTAAAAGATTGCTTGAATTTGGTGACGATTATCGCAATTTTCTTGATAGTCAATCCGATTGTGCTTCGAGCCTTGGCAGAGTGCCGCTTTCGAGGAGACCTCGAGCCAAAGTTCATCATGTAAGCTGTTAAAAATTTTCTTTCTTTTTTTATTTTAGCCAGAATCACTGTTGTGTTCTGAATGACATTTCTATGAATGTCTTTCATCTTTTTTCATAATATCAAAAAAAGTTACACCTATAAATCTCAAAAATTTAGTTAACACTCGTAAATATATTATTCATTGCAGGGTGTGGAAAGTGACAATGATCTAGAAGATGTTTGGCACTTAGTTCACAAATCAAACAACCAACTTCTTTTCTCAGAACAGGTGTTTAACACCCTGTCAAGAGCATCTCCTCACCTAGTTCTAGCATCTGACTTTGTAAGTAGGCCATATTTTTTCTTTTACCTATTTTGTCGGTAAATTGATAATACTTCATATCGGACATGATATTTGTATTATTTTTAAAGGCTGAACTGATAGCGACTTGCAGAGAAAATGTTAGATGCTTGCGAGTATTACTGGATAAAATAGAGGAAGATACTGCTTTGCTATCTGAACAAGAATGTAAAGACATACGAGGTAAGTCCTAATTTCGTTCAAGTAAGCATGGTTTCACTAATGAAAGAAGTGCCCAAGTACAGGCGGTAAATGATACAAAAGAAAACATAAACTTTGTGTTCAATGAAAAGCCTAAGTATAAAACAAAATGACATAATATTGAGAAACAAATAACAATAATACTAACTATTAGTAAATAGGAAAAGAATAAAATATTACTCTGCAATAAGCTATCAATGATCTCAATATTGGAACATAAAAACAAACTAAATATAAATGGAAATTTCAAAAAAGAAAGACTATAAAAATTTTTTACAAAAAAGAAAGACAAATAAGAAAAAATATACAGAACATCACAATAGAGCCCCCCTTATAAAAATCTTAAAAAATATTCTATTTAATTATCAGTTTGAAATAAATTTAGAAATAGCTACCCATATAAAATTATCAAACTTCCGCAACAAATGGTTAGTTTCATTTAGGCTGTGAAGTCATGGTAAATCTTATGTCAAAACAGTTCCCATTACTTAATTATTACTACCACTGGACTTGAATATCCAGAATCCTCAGCTTTGTTAGGAAAATTACTCTTAATTTCTATTTGTAACCCTCCTCTAAAATCTAAAATTTAAGCAATCGAATGAACCATAACACATAGTATACGATAATAAAAATTTGGCAGGATGTACATTGGAAAGGAAGTGACAGGAATAGACTAGTTATGTGAGGGGTAATTCAAGCATAACTGTAATGCATATTGGTTATGGTTGAAGTAACCCAAGCCTTAGTTCATTTTTCACAATCTAATGCATTTAAAAATTAAAATTAAACATGTAAAAATATAATAGTCATTTTTAGAATTTCTTATTAAATGAGTAATAACCATTATAATATTTCACATTATCCTAATATTAAATATAAAAAATTAATTCACCAATGTTCTATAAATGTCTAATATTTATGCATATTTTATTCTTTTCAACTTTCTGAGTTCTTTTTTTGTCTGTTAATAATTATCTCCAATTTTCTTCATTTTTTCCTAACAAATTTTATCTCTTGTTTTTTGTGACAATTTTAATTCTCCTTTTTCATTTTCTAAGGCATTTTTATGATTTATTATGTTCAAATGAAAGAAGCACTTATACTTGATGCACTCTTTACAGATTTTTGTATTGATTACCGTAAAATGAGGTGACATTGTGACTAATGGGGTGACTTTGTGACAAGCCTATTTTTCTACAGTTTTTGAATTTCACTCCTTGAAAAGAATAATGTTAGGCAATTCAGTGTACTTATCAGTTGGTCAGTAATGTGCTGCAACCTATTGGCCACATATAACTTCTTTCATTCCATTTACCATGGTGCTTTATTTCATATATGTTTGATTGTTTTCATTAAGCACCATGATTGAAATAAAGCACCATGATAAATGGAATGAAAGAAGTTATAGAGGTCCATATGTGGCCAGTAGGTTGCAGCACATTACTGACTAACTGACAAGTAGACGTGCGCGCCGCTGCGCCGCGCCGCCGCCGCCGGATGATTTTAACTGTGCCGAGCCGCCGCCGATGAAGGTGGCGCGCCGCATGTACAGCACTTTCAGAGCAGGGTGTTTTTGTGCTTGGCGTTGATATTATTGGCAACAGAGTTTTTCTTTAAGGCCTATTTGCAGACCTTCATAAAGCTACTAGAAAAATTGATCAGCGGATATGAAACGTTGTTAGGACATATCAAGTCATTCCTCAACCGCCGCATCGTACCGGCAAGAATTGGTTGCAACAAGTTGTTTCTATTTTTCTGCGGTATAATTACCCTAATCTAATTATTACCAGTCCTTGTTATTGTTTAAAGGACTGATAAAGAATTCCATTATTTCTTTTATCTTCATTCATTTTCCCCCTCAAAATATAGTAAAACTTTGATTTTATTTATTACTAGCTAAGGTGCCCGGCTTCGCTCCGGTAGTTGTGTGGTAGTTTTAATAACAGAAAAACTTTAAAATTAATGGAAATATTGAACAAAATTAGCAATTCCTCGAAACTTCGGTTTTAACTTGGTATCAATATTAAAATTCAAGATCTACAGAGTCCACCCAAATAAGGAACCCTATATATATATACTTTAGAGAGAGATTGAAAATAGTGAATGAACAATCAATTTTGCTGCAACTTAGTCGAGTTATGCATCGTTTTTTATGGTTTCTGTGATTCTGAATCCTATAAGCCCATTCCAAGCAGTCAGCAGATAATAAGTTATTAGATAATAGTTGAAAAATTATATTTCCAGTACAACCTAAGCGCCGATTACAGTGATGGTCCTATTATATCCAGAAGTATAGAAACTATCGAAGATTCATAGAAACTTTTTTTTAAATACCTTTCTTCCATTTAAACCTCCCTTAAGTTATCCCCCCGTAATTTGGGCGGACTCTGCAGATGTCGAATCTTACTGCTATCACAAAGTGAAAATCAAAATTTCATGAAGTCACAATTTTTTCACCATATTTCTTTTTATCCTGAACTATGAGGGGTGATAAAATCTTATTGAAAAAAATGGTGTAATTGGAGTTAGTCATTTTGTCAACTGGAATCCTCATCATACAGTAATATAATAAACTTTTTTTTCATAATTACATACAATAAGAACACTTAAAACTTTTTATTTTCGATTTATATTTAGTCAATTCATCTCTTTTTTAATGTTTTTATTCGCTCACTGTACAACTAAAACATGTTCACTCATACTGCATTAAATTTACTTAAGTATATGTTATATATTGATTAAATGTAATGCGTTAATCAATTAACCTTCTTATGAGAAAATTAATTTTGTAAGGTATCCAGGCGGTTTTCCAATGATTGCAGAGATGTAAAATCATTTTTTTATTTTGAACGCAAAAGTTGAAATTAATTATTTTCACTTGATGTTTTAGTAATTTAAAAAGAACAGTTGTAAAATATATAACCTTTACAATTTGAACGGAATGAATGAACAATAAACATTGAGTGAAACGCACCCTAGCGCTTCCTGGTAGTCTGCAGCTCGAACTAAATTTTTCATTCATAAACTCGTACGTCATTCTCAGGTAGGCTAATTACACGGTGCGAGAGGCTTAAAATTCCAGTCCTTTTCTCTTCAATTTTACACCCTTAAGAGAAAAACAGAAACCTTCTTCTCCGTTAGGGGTTGTATAGCAACACGCTGACATAACTTTATTAAACACAGGTTGAGTGGTTTTTGAGCCTTATCGGCACGCACATTGTACACTTTGCTTTATAATATATATTGATTAATTTTTTAACGACTGTTACCACTTATTATGCTTTCTACTTAAACAATCTTTCTATTTCATCAGTGCTGTTGTATTCCATCTCAGTGATCCAGTATGTTTCAGATGAATCCTATAATACTCCACCATTTAACCACTTCCCTTCTTTCCCCCACTTCCCTTTCCCCGCACATTGAATACCTGTTTGCTGAAATATCCACCTCCCCACATCCGTACTCTTTGGTTTCATCGACCTGCCTCCGAAAGTTACCTTTGATGAAACATTCGAAGCCATCCATTACAACACGATCCCTTCATATTTTAACATTGTTCTCTCCGGAGACCTCAACAACAATCTCAAGATACCTTCTCCTAACCATCCCTATCTTTCAGATATCCTCTATTCCCTTAATTTATTTATAGTCCCTTACGACCCGATTCTTAACACCCAGCATTCCATCACTTGGCTTGTCTTTTATGATCTCGATTCCCTAAAAAACTCCTCGCCTTAGCACAGCATCCGGTTCCTTTACAGTCTTCCCACGACCTCATACAATTATATAACCTTCCCATCCTGCTGTATTCCCCCACAACTAAATCCTTTCGAAACCTTGATTCCCTATCACCTGCAATCCTAGCGCCTGATCTTGAGATGATCCAATGGGACCCCATATACACCTCAAACGCCATTGACTCTATGGTGGAAACCCTTACCACTTAACTTTATACCATCCCAGACCGTCACGCTCTTCTCAAGTTCAAGACAGTTAAGCATCCTCGAGCACCCTGGCTAACACCTACGCTAAGGAATTTTATGAAACTAAAAGACGCAGCTAGAAGAAGATTTTAGGGCACCTGACTTTCTGAAGATCACCATCAAGTTCCTCCGAAAGAGCACTCAATCATTAATATAACCCGCCAAATCCAACTACTTCCAGCAATCCTTACCCAGTACCCCTGACTCCAAAGCAAAATAGGTAATTCTCAGCAAACTGTCCATAGGTAAACCCACTCAAAACCAATCAATTCCATTTTCAGCCGATGCACTCAATTTGTCTCTAACATCTCCAATCTAAAGGTGTTCCTCTGTGTCCCCCATGCTTTTTTCTATCTGTATCAATGATGGTAATCTTCATCCTCCACCCATCGCTGTCAATACCATCTGTATGCCGATGACGCCCAGCTTTATCTCTCCTTTGCCCCGCTGATTCCTCCGACGATATCCTAAAATTATACGTTAAAATATATAAAGTAAAAATATAAATTATACGACAGAATATGTGCTTTACTCTGAACGCGATGCAGACGAAAGCCACCTTGATTGGATCTCCCTTTCTCCTCAAATCAACTCCTGTCGCTCCAAATCTAGTCCTGAACAACTCATCTATCTCATTCCACAATTCTGTCAAAAACCTTGGCGTTACCTTCGATCAATCCCCCTCTTGGAAACCACATATCTCACAAATTTCCCGTCGCACTATCTCTACCCGGAAACAGTTCAACCGTCCTCTCTCATCTCTCCTAACTTTGACTACGGCTGTATGGTGTACAGCGGACTGTCTGAGGCACTCAAAGCCAAACTTAAACGCCTAATGAAATATTCAATACGTTTTGTCTTTAGGATCCCAAGAGATACGCATAAAACCCAGTACTATGCCGAGATGAAGTGGCTCTGCCAGTCCTACCGCTGTCGGTATCTACTGGCTTTCTTCTTATACTAGACCATCAGAACTCAACGACCCTCCTATATCTTACAGAGCCTACACTTTAAGGGCCTATTCACACTATCCGCTCCACTCTCGCTCCGCTCCCGGTCCGCTCCCGGTCCACTCTCGCTCTACCCCATTCACACTAGCGCTCCGCTACCGCTCCACTCCCGGTCCGCTCTCCTAATGTCTTACCATATTCACACTATATAATTTTACACCGTTCAATTTTGAAAGGTTTAAGCTATTAAAGCCATTAATAATCGAAGTTGTCTGTATTCGGATTTTAATTAATGATTAACTTTCAGTTATTTAAGTATTAATTTATTCTTCAATATTACGGCCAAAAAAAAAAATCAATTTTTCGTTTGTAGAAATAGCTGGTAAGTGTACTTTTCTTGATGAAGAAGATAATATTATAAAAAAAATATAATAAGAAGAATATATTGCAACACAATGATAATTAATAATAATAATTATAAATTAATTTAATTAATGGTGAAGAAATAATTTAAATTTTTTTCGGAATGTATTCGAATACGCTTGAAAATTTCAAGTTGAAATCGGCAAATGCTACAAATTTACCGATTGTGTTCTCTTCTTTTCCTGATTAATATTTTAATTATTTTTTGCTTTAATATATTTTTTTGTTAATGATCTGACATTTTTCATAATATACTGCATTTTTATTCGTTTCAAATTAAACGTTATTTTATAATAGCTATGAGTATGTAGTCAATAAATAAATCGGTGACCATTTTTTACGAGTACATTAATTCATAGCAAAATATATCTCAAACATAACATGAATTCTTCACGTCGAAAAACCGCGCGTATTGTTGGTGATTTTTATTTATTTATTTATCATTTCAAGCGTATACTAATACATTCGGAAAAAAAAAAAATTATTTCTTCACAATTAATTAAATTAATTTATAATTATATATATATTTTTTTTTTTAAATTTGAACTTTTTTGGCCGTAAAATTGATGAATAAATAAATACTTTAATAACTGAAAGTTAATTATTAATTAAAATCCAAATACAGACGGCTTCGATTATTAATGGCTTCAATCGTGAACGGTGTAAAATTATATAATGTGAATATGAAAAGACTTTAGGAGAGTGGAGCGGGAGTGGAGCGAGAGTGGAGCGGGAGCGGAGCGAGGCCGGACCTGTGCCAATATTGTGATTAACCTCTCTCTATTCCTCTGTAGAATATTTTGCCAGTGAGACCGGACTTGGAGCGGAGCGGGAGCGGAGCGCTAGTGTGAATGGGGTAGAGCGAGAGCGGACCGGGAGTGGAGCGAGACCGGAGCGGTGCCGATAGTGGAATTCTCTGTCTATTTCTCTTTAGAATATTTGAGCGGACCGGGAGTGGAGCGGGAGCGGAGCGATAGTGTGAATCCGCCCTAAATCCTCCATCCAATCCCGCCAAACCAGATCCCGTACGTCCGATATATATCCTCCACCCCATCGAACTTATACATGAACAAATCCTTCATAATGCAAGCAACATCCCTCTGGAACTCTATTCTCTCCGTTATCCGACACGCTCCATTAACTTCCACTTTCAAATCACTCCTCTTCGAGATCCTATTCAACTTTTAATTCAACTGATCACTGAAGGAACACGATGGATCTTTAGAAGTACGAGGGGGGTAAAGAAAGTTCTAAGCCTGATATACATACCAGGTCTGCAAGTTTAAAATGTCGTTTTAATTCCAATAGAATGCGCTCTTAGCCTATTGAAGGATTTGCTTATCTCTAAACGCTATTTTGTTTGTTAGTCATTTGTTTACAAAAGTCAGTTGTTTTTAAGTCGTTTACGTGGACGTATCATCATACCTTTCTTTGGTGTTAAAAATGTCTAATTTTAAGCCAAATAAAGAGCATTTGCGGCATGTCATGATTTTCTTATTCAATCAAAAGAAAAAGGCATCTGAATGTCATCGAATTTTTGTTGAGACTTATGGCGATCTTGCTCCAACCGTCAAGACATGTGAACGTTGGTTTCAAAGTTTCAAACGTGGTGATTTTGATGTTACTGATAAAAAACGAGAAAATCGACCAAAAAAGTTTGAGGACGTCGAATTGCAATCTTTATTAGACGAAGACAATACCCAAACCCAACAAATGATGGCAGAACAGTTGAATGTCACTAGGCAAGCCATTTCCGATCGCCTGAGAGCTATGGGAAAAATTCAAAAGGTTGGAAAATGGGTTCCACATGAATTGGACGAACGACAGATGGAAAAACGAAAAACTGTGTGCGAAATGCTGCTTTTACGCCACGAAAGAAAGGGTTTTTTGCATCGAGTTGTAACTGGCGATGAAAAATGGATTTATTTACAGAATCCCAAACGAATAAAATCATGGGTAACGCCAGGACAACCATCCACATCGAGTGCAAGACCGGATCGTTTTTGGAAGAAGACAATGCTGTGTGTGTGGTGGGATCAGAAGGGAGTAGTCCACTACGAGCTTCTCAAACCCGGCGAAACAGCCAATACCGACCGCTACCGACAACAAATGATCAATTTGAGTCACGCATTGGTCGAAAAACGCCCAGAATGGGCTCACAGGCACGCCAAAGTCATTCTTCAGCATGATAACGCTCCTGCACATTCAGCCAGATTGACTAAGGAAACGATTTCTTCGCTTGGTTGGGAACTCCTACCCCACCCGCCGTATTCACCTGACCTGGCGCCTTCTGATTATCATCTCTTCTCATCGATGGGACACTCATTGGCTGAGCAACACTTTAACAATTTGGAGGATGTAAGAAAATGGCTCGATGAATGGATTTTAAATAAAGATGAAGCATTCTTTTGGAATGGTATCCATAAATTGCCCGAGAGATGGACAAAATGTGTAGAAAGCGAGGGCCAGTACTTTGAATAAAATATATTATACTTTTTTTTTAAATTACTGTGTATATATTTTAAGAAATAAACGACATTTTAAACTTGCAGACCTGGTATATATAAAAATATATTTTCAACTTACATATTTTTATTTTTCAATATAGTCCCCCACAACAGCAACGCACTTATTCCACCGCTTCCCTAACATCTGTAACCCGGCCAAAAATTTTTTTTTTCGAAACCTTCCAAAACTACTTTGAGAGCTGAGATCACCTCATCGTCTGACGAAAACACTCTCCCACACAAATGTTTTTTCATATTAGGGAAGAGGTAGAAGTCTGAGGGGGCCAAGTCTGGCGAGTAGGGTGGGTGCGGGAGCAGCTTGGCCGTCTCCGTGGTAACTCTTGATTTGTGGAGGGGAGTGTTGTCCTGCAGTAGCAGCACACCTTTGGTGATCTTTCCTCGGCGTTTTTCTTTGATGGCCTCTCGCAGTTTCACGAGAAGGTATGCATAGTATTGCCCTGTTATTGTCATGCCATGCTGCAGAAAATCGACCAGCAAAACTCCTTCCGAGACTAACGTCACCCAGATCGGTCATCTTCGAGGTTTCCTCGGCCAGCTTTGAAGAGTGCGGTCCACCTTTTGATAGTGGCATACGATGGGGCAGAGCCCCACAAAGTTGCAAATATGTCGGCCCCATCCCATTTTTTACAAAATATTTTATCACTGCACGGTGATCAAAATTAGACATTTTTAAATCGACCAATAACTCACAACAGTCGGAAAGAAACTGACCTGAATTGAAAGGTGAATTAGAGAGATAAGAACTTTAAAGTAAACAATGACCTTTAACCCCATTCAGCTTATCTGTTTTCATTTCAAAAACTAGTTATCTATGTCACAAGACTGTAAAGTATGTTTTTTACAAGTGAAACTCCTTTAATGTACGGCCTTAACATAAACAATCCAATTCAACAAATAAAATAATCAACGAGTACTCCCAGGTGCGTCCGCAGGATTACCTCTGGGGGGAGGGCAGGCTGATAAAATTTTCGAAAGGGTCGAGGTATTCTGACCTTGTAAGGCTCAATTAATTGTCAAAATAAAACTTACTGATATTTAAATGTTATTAAAAGTGTTTATGTAATGCTTTATAAACATATTAAATGAATATGAATTTATTTATTGGTTGTTTTTGTTTCTCAGAATTTGTAGAGGGGGCAGCTGCCTTCGCCTGCGTACGCCCATGATACAAAAATCTCGCGAGCATCGGCGCGCCGGTATGCGCCGCCGCCGCCGGTTAAAAATCATCGGCGGCCCGCCGCCGAAGATTTTTCTGTGGCGCGCATGTCTACTGACAAGTACACTGAAGTGCCTAACCTGATTCTTTTTAAGGAGGGAAATTCAAAAACTGTAGAAAAATAGGCTTGTCACAAAGTCACCCCATTAGTCACAATGTCACCTCGTTTTACGGTAATCAATATTTTTTAATTAATCTCTAATTACCTAAAAGTAGAGTTAGTTATGTTTTTTATTTATTTTTATATCGAAAATTGGGAGCTTAAAAGATTTTTTCCTATTATTTTGGATATGGAACTCGTGGAAAACTCACAGTAGTTTTCAAAATTAGACTCAACAATTTTGAAAATCCTTTTCTATTATTTCCTTTATTTTTACCTCTCTAGAAAGTGACAGTTGTAACCACAACGATCTATTTATGTAAATGCTTCCTCGTTTTATGTCGTGGGATTTTCTAGCACTAGCCATCTACTTGGTTTTCGCTCTCATGAGAACTATCCTTTCGCCCAGATGGCTTGATGATAAACAAGATTGAATAGAAAAGAAGACTATGAGAAGGCAAATTGCGGCGACTGTTCTTTTCCCTCATTATAGGGGGGCAAGATTATTTTGGACAATGATTGTCATATTATCTCTTTGTGGGACGATCTTTCTTGTTTATTTTTTTTTCCAAGATGTAAAAGAAGGCTTAAGTATTTGTATGTTACGTGTCAGTTTTCTAACTTCAAATATTCGATTTTAGACGTTATTTTTTTTTTTTTTTTTTTATGTAGAAGTTCCGTTTAACTTTTTGTTGAAAAAAGGTGTTCTGGGCCAATGTTCTTGCGATTGTAAGACGTAAATTTTCTGCAGTTTTTTATGTTAAGTTTTAAATTGCTAATTATTTGGTTATCTATCTCGTTTTTTTTATTTTGTGTTAGTATTCATGATTTCGATCCGTCCTATATTGGGAATTAAAAAAAAATATATTCGAATATACTTATTGTTTTATAATACTAATTTAATCATTTTTAATTTAACCACCTTATATTAATTTTACATTAATTTTAAATATTTTATTTTTGAAGAGGAAAGATTGGGCTCGACCGGGTCTCCCGCGTTGGAAGCGAGCTAGGTGGCGCAGTGGTTAGCGTACCGCACATGTCACGGACGACCCGGGTTCGACTCCCGGCCGAGCCCAATAATTTCCCTTCAAAAATAAAATATTAGTTTTATTATACGTTTATGAGTTTTGGTTTACTAATTTGATTGGCATAATAGGATTGCTTATTTGGTTAGAATTAAATTTCAAATACCGTTTTATATTATTGCTTTAATTTTCTATGTATAATATCAGCTGATGTTTATTTTTATTTAGTCATTTCTTAATTAGGTTTTTAAATTTTTTTCTACTGCCCTCATAAAAAAAAAAAAGTTATATATTCATAATTATTGCACCAAGAAAAAGTCATGTAAATTAATATTTTATGATATGTTCATTGGACGGTTAATCCAAAATAATTTACAAAGCACCATTTATTTTATTTAAATCTTTAAATAAATTAAGCCTTTATATATTTACAGGGAACGTACCCTGAAAGTGTAGTGATTGAGATATTTTTGGTGCTTCGATAAAATATTTTATCGCTTCCATCATTTTAACGTGAGTGTAGGTTTTTTAATCTACAAAGTTATCTTGAGGTATAAATGTCTCTAATACTGAAAGATGTATGATCTCTCTTTCTTTAAAAAAAAGTTGATCTTGGCCAGCAATTACGGCCCACAGTGCTCTGCCCACGTCACCCACTCAGTTGTCTTTGTTCCAGTTTTAGTAATGTGGAATTTGAGCGATTTTTTAAATTTATTTATTTCTCTTTGGAGCATAGTTAATATTTTCCATTTAATTATGTAGAGCCAATGACCTTGTTTGAAGCAGAATAACGTCCTTCCCTAATCAGAGAAAACGTAAATTCTTGCACTTCTTTCAGTAACCTACCGATTTTCCTTTCTGTATCTATTGCACCCACGCAATCAGATAATTTACACCCAGCTCAGGGACGTACTCCCGATGATCGTATTCTAATGACGGTCCCTACCGATGGTAGGGGACCCCCACTCCACTCTCGGCTATCAGCTGATCCCCACTTCATTTAGTTAGTTACCTTCTCTCGTATCTTTATCACTCCCGCATTTTTTCCTCCTCCGTCTTCGTAGTTTTGGCGCAGTTTTCGAAATTTTACAGTTCTCTTCTCAGACATCACGAACCCTACTCCTCCAAGCTGGGTCCTCACGCCAAGACTCACACCGGAACTCAGACGGAATGTGCCGGTAAGTGGTTTTTTGGAAATAACACTAGTTCCGTTTTACAGTATAAATTAAAAAACTGTTGTTCGCTAAACAATTTTCCGTGTTTAAGTTCTACTAATCACGAAACGTATCTCGAATCGTCCCTTTTTTTTTTTTTTTTTGAGGTCGGAGTAATTATTACATGATTGAATTTCCTGCGACCCACATGCGGTGTTAATGCCATTAAACAACTTTAAAAAGAATACATTTATTTTATTATGAAACATGCATGTCTATCTAGCTTAAAAGAGAGACATCTATTTATTTGTTTTTTCATATAAAACAATTTTGTTACTTATTAGGCTTTATTTTTAAACATCATCTATGTAAATCAACTTTTAATTTGTCTAAACTTTAATTAGCAATCAATTTACAGAACCTTTTATAAATTTATAATAACATTAAGAAAATATGACAAAACAGACTAAACAGTACGTGACTAAACCCACGTGAATAGGTAGTATAAACTTTTAACACCTGAAAGTTGATTGATCAAATTTATAAAATAGCTGCGGTTAAATAGCCTACGGTTAGCTAAGAATCCATGTTATGAGGAAGGGGTAAATTGAGAACAATTTAAAGTAATTGGAAACGACGCCGAAACACCTACATCGCTTCTCAGTTGCCATCGGAGTGTTTTCTGGCCAGAGTCAATGAAATTTAGAAATTTGAGTAATAATTTTCGATGCATTATATTTCAATTTATGTGTTATATATATATATTTATATAGGAAAGATTTTTGAACGTAAAGTAATTTTTCAAAAATGATGATTAGATTTCTTGTAATTATTAGGAGTTTCTCAACTTCTTCGACAATTAGTATAGTAAGGATATCCATAGGCACTAAGTGGAGACCTAATCAGGACTTAGGTAATAGACACGCTAATACCCACCTGCTGCCAGAGAAGTGTTATGAAGAGATACCGTAATGCTAGGCTTTCACCTGGAGCAGGGGATGGCACTGACTAACAACCTCCCGGTTCGGTTCCTGCAATTATGGATCGGTGAGCGAGAAGTTAGCTACGCGTTTCGCCTATCACCTAACACCGTTCTGAGGTATTGCGAGTCCACCAGAAAATTGTATAAGGTCTATATACTATGCATTAAAAAACCCCATCTCTACTAGCCAACTCTCACAACAAAAAATACTAAAAAAAAGACTAATTACCAGAAAAACTGGAGAATAGAGGAGTTCATCTAGCTGCTGGTGGATGGGTAAAGGTAGAATGATCCTACTAAAGAAAACTCAAGGACCTAACCATTTTTTGTATACCTACGCTTCGCTTCCAACGTCCAAAGGACAGAGGCGCACTCCCGTTTACGACCCGACAAGATAAGACGCAGAGTGTTGGCATGGAACAAGCACCAATCGATAAACGTCCAACTAACAACCTCAATGCCAACTTGTATTACAAGTGGAACTACTTTTTGTTCTACGTTCCTTAGAAGGAGTTGAGTCAAGTCTGTCGAGAGGCATCGGAAAGATGAAAGGCAGGTCCTAAATTACTCTAACTTACAGAGAACTTGGAAGATGTGAGTCAACAAATGCTCCTATTAGAGATGGTTCAGAAAAAGTTGATAGATAAAAATGTATACAAATATAATCTTAATTGAGGGGTTTATAATAGTCCACTGTTTTTCTTTACGATAGATTGATTGATAGGCAGCATTTTAAGTTTGATCTTTTTTTATTTTAGTGAGCCAACGTTTCGATCCCTAGATGTGGATCTTTATCAGGGCTTCTGATTCCAGAGCAATACAGTACAGATCGAAATTAATAAAAGATCAAACTGAAAATCCTGACTATCAATCAATTTGTAATCTTAATTGTCATGTAGTAATTAGTTATCGTTAGATAATTAATTTATAATTTTTAAACTATTTTATTAGAAGATAAAAGATTCGACCACGGCCGGGAATCGAACCCAGGTCCTCTGCATCTACGCCGCAGCGCTCTTACCACTGAGCTAACCGTGAGTCCGTTCCGATCGTGATCGAATCTTTCTCTTCTGTGATCCCTCCCTCCAGGTCTCGCCACATTGTAGCGAAGTACCGGGGGGCTGAACAATTGTCCAGACAGACGGGATCTAGTTGACATACGTCAAATATATACATTGTATGTTGTTATGTAGTAATTAGTTATCGTTAGATAATTAATTTATAATTTTTAAACTATTTTATTAGAAGATAAAATAGTCTGTCTGGACAATTGTTCAGCCCCCCCGGTACTTCGCTACAATGTGGCGAGACCTGGAGGGAGGGATCACAGAAGAGAAAGATTCGATCACGATCGGAACGGACTCACGGTTAGCTCAGTGGTAAGAGCGCTGCGACGTAGATGCTGAGGACCTGGGTTCGAATCCCGGCCGTGGTCGAATCTTTTATCTTCTAATAAAGTAGTTTATGATCTTAATTGCTTTTTAAAGTTGCTTACCTCATTGAAAATTTCAATCTTCAATTTATTTTCGTCCACTATTTACAACTGTTGAAATTATTTACAAATATAATTATTAATAATATTTGCGATGATTTAATGCCTGTACCGTATTGCAGTAGCTGCTAAACGTAAAATTTGAAAATAAAATAATTTCTAACAGTAATTACCAGTGAAGAAGGAATTTTGATTAAGGAAGAGAAAAGATAAAGAGGAAATAATTGGAAAGTAAGTCTTTATGCCGTGATGATGTTATTGTATCATAAATATACATTGATTTTTTAGGCCGAGATAGCCGAGCGTGTAGGAGCGCGACCCGCTGTTGCACGCTCGAGCCGAACGGCGGCGGTTCGCATCCGCCCTGGGAGGGTTGACTTTTATTTCGTGGAGGCCCCACGTAATAAATCTCGACCCTCCCACCATGGTTAGAATAGGTTGGTTACACCTCTAGAGTAACCCCCCGTATGCCACACATGGCCAGGTAGGGGTACCGAACAAAAAAAAAAAAAAAAAAAAAAAAAAAAAAAAAAAAAAAAAAAAAAAAAAAAAAAAAAAAAAAATATACATTGATTTAATTGATATAATATAATTAATATCATAATCGTAACAATCAGACCTTCATGTCATATTAATAGTATGGTATAAACAAATCATAAATAATGAATTTAATTTTTAAATTAAAACGTTAATTAATGCTCGTACGTGTCCCCGCCTACCGTTGAAGTTCTACCTATGCTTAGTTTTCTCCAAGTCAAAGTCACTACATATGTATATAAAAAGGATTAATTTTTTTTTAATAATCATATATATTAAAAATACAAAAGAATTTGAATGGTATGGTTTACCATAATGCTGAATGGGGATAATAAAAAAATAGTGATTTATTCAAAATTAGCCAAACACTAATAAAGAGATTCTACTTATACTTTATTACATAAGAAAGGCATGACATAATTTTAATAATAAAGATTTAAGGATTTAAAATTTATTCCAGTTCTTATTCAAAAATATGTTTTAATATGTAAATTGAAGACAATTCAACATTAATTAAAGAAATTTAAAAAAATAATAATAAGATAATTTAAAACGGCAAAATTACAATATCTATTAGCTAATTATATTGCCTAAAGAGATCAATTTTTTTTTTTTGTGAAATATGATCGTTTACTTCAAGGCCATGATAAAAAAAAAATTGTTTGTTATTCTAATGATAAGGATTTTGAAACATTTCAGAAATTGACCTCAAACTGAGGAAAAATAACAACAGTTTATTGTTACAGTAATAGAAATAAATAGAAAAATGAGCTCAGGATAATAATAATTTATTGTTAAGGTGTCAAATTAAAGAGTTCTCAAATTAAAGAATAAAATAAATCAAATAGAAAAAATGCTTATTATATCAGATATAGTTGACTGAACTGAAATACAAAATAATAGTAGGAGGCAAAATTTGTAAAAGTGCCTTTTGAACAGGAATTAGGAACATGACTATCTAAACCAACAACAGCTCATTTTATATTAAAAAGTAAAGATTCCAGAGAACAAGGGAGACAGTTATCTGATTAGTTATTATAATTTTAGTTTCCTCATCGACAAACAATAATTCTAATAAAAAGAAAACACATTAAAATTATTTATTATTTAAACAAAGTACAACGAGCCATCCGTACGAAACAAAAACTTTGGGGTTTTAAATGAACATTATAATTCCTTCTTTTTTGTATAAATACATTTTAAATCAATGTAAATAAAAATGAACTATATAAAAAAATTGTAGGTGATGCAGATGAAAAATAAATCAAAATAAGTATGTCAGTCGGGACAAACCAAGTAGGTGTGCCAAAAAGTTACACGGACCCTATTTTTGGTTCATACATCGAGACATACCCCACCAGCACTTAAACGCTTACCTAGACCTCTCTTATGTTTAAAATGAGCTACATTAGATTGATATAATTAATAACAATATTTGAACAAAAAAGAAATTTTGAAAGAAAACATTCAGCATGGATTTCTTGCAGTTTAAATGCCTCCTTCAAATATTCTGTTAATCGTATATTAAAACTTGTTTAAAAAAGTAAAAAAACAAACAAGTATACAATAATGAGCTAGTATTAAGTCAACATTAATCTCAATACGTCACTGCATAATCTTCTGTGACAAGATTCCCAAGGATTTAAGTAAACATTACGTTTTCTGAGTAGAATTACAAAATCTCAATTTTTTTAAATATAGAAAACTAAAGATTTTCGTTAAAAAATTAATTCAAAATAGGAAATAACCCATTAAATTTGGCTAAAAATGTGGAACAGCTGGCATGAACACAAATGGGCCGGCTTTCAGATCTTGTTATCGCGAATATCTTGCATCACTTAGGCCCTGATGTAAAAACCTCCATTATCCGTTTTGTCATACACTGATCAGCGCTTATTTTTATCCCCGAACTCCTACGCAATCATCAAAGAAGGGAAAATTATGCGCAATGGAAAGCCAGGGAGAATCATCTTGGAGATCATATACATACTTCACCACAAGACACTTTAATACGAATTCAAATCAATATTGATCACGGGTAATTGGGGATAGGAACGAATTCGTAACCAGTACTCAACACAACCATCTACATTCAGCATGCGATGGCGGATTTGAAATGCAAAAGACATAGCACAGTTCGAAGGCGGGCTCGTCGGTTTCTCCGGTGTATTCCAAAGCTTAGATTCGGACATGCTTTCTAAACACACAAGTATTCTTTATATACTTTCACTGAAAGTTGAAGAATGCGATAAAATTGTAGGCGTAATTGCTTCAAGTCTAACTTAACGAGCTCAAAGTCGATTGGGCTAATTGAGTTGATAAGATAGAACGACTAAGTGCACTTAGGAGTGCCCTCAAGTCAGGTATTCTATGGACGGAAGGATTCCAACCATAGACTTTAGTTAGCAACAGAAAAAGCTATAAAGTAATCTCTGAAAATGAGAAAATAATAAACATGGCAAGAATACAATAAAAAAAAATACTACAAATAGGTATTTTTAAAAATTAGGTATTTTCTCCGAAAAAAAGGAACGGAAGTCATCTACAAATCTCATTATAAAAAAATACAATTTGCAAGCGTTTTAACCAATAGGCGTTTCTAATTTTTTGTTTCTCTTTGAACTCGTTTGACGCCTGACACCTTAAGCATTTAAGCACAATTTCGATTTTAACCGAGGTAGTAAATATAGTAATATTTGAAGGAATAGTATTTCTTATTTAAAATTATAAGCAATAACAATTACTACTTGTATCCCGTCACTCCCCTGACCCCCTCGCCCTTATTAAATACCGCTTATTCGATCGGTCACTTCCGATAGGTACATAATTGTAAATAGATGCTTCTGCATTCAAATAGAAGCGGTAAAAACTTTAAATTATTAACTAATTTAATTTATGAGTGCGAATTTATTTCGTTGTATTGTTACCTGTAAATATGAGATCGAAATTAGCTATTGCCCCTCAAAAATAACATGACATTTTTTTTTTTATCGAGATTGAAAGTTCACTTATAATTTATCAATATTTACTTAATTATTTTCATTTGTTTATTTAACTTTTTTAAAGGGGTTGTCCCAGAAAAATAAAAAAAATATGTTAAAAATGTTTAAGAAATTCAGTAGTCAGTAAGTACGCTAATAATGGTTCCCCTATTTTTTTTACTCTAATTATTTATTTAGAAAATAGAGAGTTAATAAACCTTTTAAGTTATCATGCTCATAACCAATCATGAATTGGATAGTTATGCACGGATAAAGCTCCTTTCCATCATTATTTTTTTTAGGCTTTTTCTGAAAAATAAATTTTTCTTCTGAGACTTGGCATTTTCAAAATGATGCCACAACATATATTTGTAAGATATAAAGATAAGGTAGGTAATAATAGTAAAATAAAACTAAAATGTACAGCAAATATTCACTCCCAAGAAACCTATCAAGTAACGAGTTGACGAGACAAAACGAAAGTCGAAAGTCCTTAAGTTTTGAAACAAGATTGGACAGTTTCAAAACACTCCTTCATGTTATTGACATCAGACACAAGGCTATGAAAACCTGTTCCAAGGAAATGTCGACACAGGTATCCAAGAGTGGGGTCACAAATTAAAGAAATGATTTGTACTTTTTCGCTTGCAAGAAACCAATCGCCGCAATAATTGGATTGACGCTTATAGAACCAATCATAAGGACAATTATTGTAAATCTTCAGGGCCCCGGCTAAAACCAATGTCATTAAATGTAAATAATAATTCCTATAATTAGGTGTTAATGAAATATCATGATGCCGATTAGACAACTTCGTTTATCGTTCCCAAGGATTTTGGGTACCTTTAATTAATTCATCACTAATACTATTTTATTCGATTTAAAGTGCAATGATAATAACAGGTAATTAAGAAAATTAGAAAAAACATACATCAAACATCGAGAAAACACAATTAGCATTGAGTAATTAAATAAAATTCATGTCATCTTTTTTATAAAATTAAACTCGATCAAAAGGATTTTTCCTTAATCGATTGATTCATTGATATTACCGACTTTATAGAGGCTGGGAGAGCCCCAATAAAGCCATCAGGTCATAAGTTCGACTTATTTTTCGATAGGAAAAATAACATAACCATAACCGGAATCTAAGCCGTGCTTGGGAGATAGGTATTCCTGACTTACTGAAATATCTAGCTCCGCTCAAGCTATATTTAAAAATAACAAATTATACCCATCTGAGCATTCTTAACTCTAATAAATTAACTTAAAATGGGGACTATCAATAATAACCTAAACTTTCTACCCTATAAAGGTTACGTCAGAAACCTTTACCTTATTCTCATGGCCGCCAAGTTCTGTTCCAAGAAATCTAGGGATGACCTCAATCAGATAACACCCACCTCTTATCGAATCTCAAATGGCCGTCGGCAATTTTAGATGGTCAGTGAGTCGGAAAGTTTAAAAATTAAATGTGCACAAGATCTAATTAACAGGTTTATCACCACCGCCAGGATTTCAGGATTCCCGATTTGGGCAGGAATAAAAAAAAAAATTAGGGAAAACTTAAGAGCGCAGAACCAGTTACATACTTAATCATTATTTAAATTTAAACAGTTTATTAATAAAAAATTACTAAACAAATTTTAAGAAAATGAATGAAAGAATGAATCTATCTTTCTTAGAATAGTATCGGATACATTGAATTCAAATAGATTCCTTAATATTTATATATAGCTTTATTCGTATTTAGAATCCTGTCCAGAAGGTGAATATTCGATTGAATCATGTATTAGAAAAAACTCACAAAGGGCGTAGATTCACTGCTTATTGAGGAAGAAGTGTTTCTTAAAGATTACGTGAGTATGTATTTAATTAATCGATGCGACGCTTAACTGCAAGGTTTCAACCTATGTTAATTAAGCAAAAAATCGTATTAAATTTAGAAGTGGTGGTGGTCACATGGGTGTTTAATGTTACGTAAATGTACGAAGCGTCTGGTGTTAGAGAAAACATAATTTACTTCTACAGTCGGATAGAAAACTTAAAAATTAAACTTAATAAAGTATTGGAACAGTGCAGTTTACAAGTTTTGGATGTTGATACATTATAAAATATAAACCCTCTTTATATTTTCAATGCAAACACGATCGATGTAAGAGAAGGAAGAAAGAACATTAATCTTCACAAATGCTATTTAAGCCTCCTTATGTTTTCATTTTTATTTTGCTTTTTAAGATAAATAAAAAATAGAAAACTTCAAACAGCATATTGAAGTCCATAACTAGAGACTCTATTGTAAGCAGTGAATGTTATCAGCGTTCCACTATCAACCTCAGGGAGAGTCACTCTGCCTACAAAGCACTGATTTTATCAATCGGCTATTATCGCAAGGAAGGTTCAACGATGCAATGAGAATGGTAGGAAACGGAGTTTGATCTTGTGGCTTCATCCTAAGTAACGAAACTCGAGTTCTATTGTAAGGAGAGGAAATCCGACTAATTTCTAGAAATACTGCATCTATTTATGTTCTTAAACTTTGAAAGGATCGGAATTTTGACGTGTGAATCACACAACGTTGAGATAATGGCTGAGAAAAATGTTCATCGCCTTGACACATTGAAAGGGATTTCGAAACATACGTTACACTCCGAAGAAATATAATGATAAAAAAAAATAATGAAAACCAACCATGAGGATTGAACAACCTTCTAAACCGGTATTAATTAATACATGTGAAATCCGACCAAACGAAACAGATCTGTGTCCACTGATGAAATGAGGATACACAGATATGCGTTACATCCTATTCGATATGTCCGATGCCGGAGAATGCCAACAATGCCATAGTGATCGGATGACCCAGAAAGATATGGTATCGACCAGAGAGAGGTAAACACGGACTACTGGACAAGAACTAGGTCTGTTCAACCTTGGCATTAGTGTTGTCGCAACAGGCTATGGCGTCACCTCTGGAGGTATTCTTCCATGATTCTACGATGCAGAACGCCTGCAGGTAGAGAAAATGGTTGAACGTATTCTGATTTAGCTGCGGCGATGGAGTCCTTGTGTTCCAACATCATTATCGTTAGTCATTAGCGAAAGAAATAACTCTATTATCAGCGATATGATCAGCATAAATACCATCACGCAATTTGCAAGTCATGCGATGGAGTTCAAAATGAGTTTAAAACCTTTTAATAAATAAGAAACACAAGTATCAAATATACTTTCATGAACAAACTTTATTAAACACTATTTTGAGACAAATTCAATGATTGTGAAATTCAAAACTGCTCCTTCATGAAATAACGTAATCATCAATTTACATATAAAACATTAACGCATAACAATGAGAAGAAAAAAAAAACATTAATTATTATTCCTGAATAAATACTCACCAAGGTCTTGGTAAAAAAATAAACAAGATAACCAATAGCGAAATGAATGCCATCCTGGCAGTTAATTTTTATAATTACAATTCGTGAAATTTGACGTGAATAATTAATTAATGAGGATTTAATACAAAATGACCAACGCAGTTTTCGATAATTAGTGAAAGTTTTATTTAGTATCATAGCGTTGCTGGTAATTACTGTAATTTGTGGTAAAAATTGCATTTTCTCAAATGTTAATTTTAATGGTAAATTATGAAGAGAATTATAAAAAAATCCCATCTTCATTAAGCATTGGTGTTAAACACTGGTGATAAATCTATAACAATGACAACAACTTATCAAATATCCAAAGTTTTGTATACTATTTCTTTAATTATTTTTATCTTCTTTTAAAAATCCCAATAACAATTAATGGCGATTCGCTGTCAAACCATACATATACATCATAGTTAATGTTAGTATATCTTAAAGTTCTTATTTTATATTCAATGTTAATCCTTTTATCATTTCATTGAATCTCTTACATTCAACTGTTGATTATGGGTCATATCAAATGAAGATCATTATAATTAAGGAATTATTATTATGTAATAACAGTATGTTTATGTAAATATATGTATTAAGAATCATACGATTTATTAATAGATTTTGTTAGAGGTCCTTTATATACTTTTATATATCCTTATATTTCATCGTTTTGTTGTATTAAAAAAAAAAAACAGTTATTCCATAACAGTTATTCCTATTACCCTGAGTATCGCATTATTACATTGCATTTTAATATTAATTATTGGAGTCTCTAGAGTTGTAATATTCATGGAGGTTAAATTCTAATTTTGACAAGAATTAAGAACTCAGTGCTTTAAAAACTTAGTAAAAGGAATTACTAAATTTTTATAAGCATCCGCGGGAGAATATTAGCAACTAAAGCTGCAAATTAAATAAATTCGTATTCATTTACTATATTTATTAAGTATATAAAAACAACTATTATTATATAATAGTTTTATATAAAAACATATTTTAATTTTCTAATAAAAGTTTTATTTGAACAATTAATTGACCCATACCTTGATCACCCTAACCCATCCTAAATTTACCATTCTTCGTCCCTGACATGAATAATTTACTGGCCTGCCCCCCCCCCCCCCTCCCAGACGACATCTTGCTGGACGTCATTCTAATTTCTTATGTAATTTATTTGTCTTGGAACTCAAAATTCTCTTTATAAGTGAAATGTCATTATTAGTCAAGGAGAATAGAATGTAAACTTCAAATCGAAAATGACGCTGCGATTTGGCGCTATTAAAATTTAATCAGCTGGGGTTATCGTCAGGTCATTGTTGTTGTTTTTTATATGAAAATTAATTATCTACAAGGAATGACTAAATATTTGTAATTCATGTTTGCATTCATTAATTCAAATATGATATGCAAAATTGAATAAATATTACTTAAACAAAATTTGCTTGTGATAGATTAGATTAGATTGATATTTTATTTGGACGGTCAACTACTCGGTTATTACGTCCTTTTGATTTTTAAATTTAAACTATTTTAATGTTTGTGTTTATATATGCTTGTGATAGAAACAGTTTTTAAAAAAGCTTGTAATAGAAACAGTTTTAAAAATATATAATTTATTGAAATTGACGACTGTCTTTACACAAATGTGTACAGCAAATGTGATAATTATAAGAAAAGAATGTGTAATGAAGAGAATCTACTCATTGGTAGCACTCAACTAATACACTTAACATAGAAGGTCCCGAAGCCATCTTCTTTTCAGACGACAAGGTGGATTGTCTGGAATCGAGACATCCCAGCATCTCTGGAGAACGAAACTGGCAACAGAAGGATTCGGGTGGGTTGGGAGTTTATTATGAAAGTACAGGTATCTGGATCGCTTTTTTAAGTTCAGCACCGGTTAAGTATTTGATTGAATGCTGCCGCTGTTAAATTAAATATTACGTACATGGAGTAATTCACTGTGAAATTTACTTGATGTAAGTAATTCTCAATTACTTTCTACTTCGAAATAATAGCCGCTTGAAAGCTTTTTACTTTCCGTTGCTTAGTGAGAGGGTTTTGCTGAAGTTTTAGATAGCTGAATAAGTATAAAATTTCTTCTTGTTAGAAACTTCGATTATTTCCTATTATGCATTTGATTACACTTAGATTTTTAAAATCTGAGGAAAGAAATTATTTCAAGTTACATCTAGGTATCGTTCCAAACACTGTTTCATACCAATGCTTTTTTCTAATAATAAAATAAAAATATTGAGCTCTAGTTAGCAACTAAAATCAATTATAGGTAATAATTTACGAACGAAAAAATACAGGAATAAATATATCAAAGATATATCGGTACATTAGAGCCAGACTGTCCTACGTCCATTTCCATTAACTGTTTCATTAAAAATCATTCATTTGACCCTTAGACTTAAACCATCTGGTTCTCAGGTACCTACCGCAAACATCTGAATAAAGACAGTTTTGAAAATCTCGTGAATCTTTACAAAATAGATTATTTTAATATTATCAATAGAATCAGCGTGCTCGATTGAATAAAGATCGACCCTTACCTCGGAATCGATAAAGATGGTCTTGGGACAGTTGGCCTCTGAGGTACCGAGATATTTTCTATGATAACCTTGCCTAAGTATTTAAGCTTTTTATGGCTGTGATTTATTTACCATGCATATTAAATTATAAAAAAATAAATCTGTACTTTAGTTTTTGGTTTATGTTAAAAAAAATAAAACAGAAAGGATACTTTATTAGTTTTGGGAAAAATTTTAATTCTGAGGCCAGTGTCAACCCTAATAACTTATAAAAGAAT
The DNA here is from genome assembly GCA_911387785.2 of Aelia acuminata. NCBI lineage: Eukaryota > Metazoa > Arthropoda > Insecta > Hemiptera > Pentatomidae > Aelia > Aelia acuminata. Next base: position 85,728,764 of record OU426982.1, on the reverse strand, counting down.
GAAGGATAAAATTGAGTATGTAGAATAATGTCTTAATCAAAAACGGTATCCAGATATACCGGTATACAATCGAGATTAAATTGCTATTCAAGTTTATATGTATATCCATATTTAAGAATGCACATCAATCATGGGCGTCTGCAGGAGAGGGTTGCCTCCTCTTTTCCATAAAATATGAGAAACAAAAGCTACAAATTAAATTCGTATTGATTTACTATATTTATGAAGGTATTACATAAAAACATATTTTCATTTGTAAATATCAATAAGTTTTATTAGAAAAATTAATTGTACCTTACATCTCCCCACCTCATTCATAAGAATTTGGCCAGCCTGTCACCCTCCTAGAAAAATTCCTGCGCATTTGACATCAATTATGATCTTTCCTTTCTGAAAAATTAACAATTTTTAATATCTGTAAATTTGGTTAATAATGAGTGACCATATTTTATTTTATTTATTCTTTTGGATTTTGTTCGTTATTGAGGTAATGTTTATTGATACATTGATTTACAAAATTCTTGAAAAGAAGACAATTTATTTAGTTTTATAATCAATGTGATGTAAATACTGGTTTTGCTCCTGCGGTGTTGGTATGTGTTCCTCAACTCCTGCGTATCATGTTCCTTCTGGCGTGACGTGCCTTACTAATTCTTGAAGAACGTTGACCTTATCACAGTTCGGAAGATACTTACGCGATAATTTTCCTCGACGGCCACTTTCTAGCCGAAGGATATCTTCAGATTGGAATATCTTCCGCGATCAACTCCTGTTGGAGGGTCAAGGACCTTTATGCTTACGTAATCAAGTTGTTGCCATATCGTCGGAATCCTTAGTGGGTCTAGTTTGCCCCAACCATTTTCGGAGTTTTTGTTGTTTGTTTCCGTTCGGTGTCATCTGAATGAAGGCTTTATCTCCCTTGAAGGAAGTCTGCAATCATAACAGCCTTGGTCTTGAAATATAATTCACCATCTTTCAACTGGCTTCTCTTGATTCCAGGGATGAAAATTGTTGCTCCTGTAATTAAAATTTCTAGTCTGACTGCCTAATGACTGTTTACCTGTGACCGGTTTACTATCCGGATATAACCGGGTTCCCGCAATCATTTTCTTTCCTTATTTAGGTAGTTGATGATTCAACTCTACGAGCAATTAAGGGGTCGGATATTTACAAGAGACATCAACGGCAATTAGTGTATAAGTTGTTAGGAAGTATATTTTAGGCTATTTTTTAAGTAGGAAGACTTCCTATCATTACTTTTTTCTACTAAAAAGTTTAAAAATCAAGTGAATGTGGATGAAGGTGAATCTTACAGCCAGACTTGGACAAAGTGCATTTTAATTATAAACCAGTTTTATAAAAATTGTTTAAAGAAGTTTTCAAGTATTTTATAACAATCTAGTGATTCAGTTTTTTTGTATATATTAAGGTGTAAAATATATTATTAATATTAATTTTTTCATATTTTATTTTTTAGAAAAAAAAAAATAAAAATATTTGTTTTGTGTGTGTTGTAATATAAATTATAAGAAAAATAATTATTTTAAAATACTTCATTTCAGATAACTAAGGCTTATGGCATATGTTATGCATTTATTATTTGATCGTATATATACTGACTAGCATTTCCCTTCGCGGCTTTGCCCGCGAGCCTTTAAAATCAATTCTGTGATCATAATCTTGGTATTGATTTAATATAATATGTTAACTGATTTTAAGGAGATTTAGTAGAATTGGAGCTTCCGGTAGATGGAATGTTGTAGGGGGAATCTGCCGGCTCGGTAGAAGAGAGGGGGACGCGCAATGGAGAGAGTTCACTAAAACCGCCGAAACAAATATCGCTTACTTGTCGTGAACGCTTCATTTTTCGGCTTTAAAACATGGTTTCGACGCCCCGTAAGTGCTTTCGAGTTAAACTCGTCCTATCAAGATCTTTAAAATGAGTCCAAATTAGATATTTTTTCTCGAAGTGCAAAAATTGGTGTCCGTCTGAGTTAAACGACAATTTCGCCATTTGAACCCCGTAGTTACATTTTCGAAATTCCTTTCTTAGCGGTTACCTAAAATCTAAATTCCGAACTTCAAGTTTCTATCATTAGTAGTTTTTGCTCTGCATTGATTCTATCAGTCAGGAAAAGGCCTCTTATATATATATGGAGAAAACATCGAAATAAACCAGAGGTTTCATAATTTGATTACCACTAATATTTAAATAATCAGTAGCCATATTTTATGTGAATGTCTATTTTAATAAAATTGTAACGTTCAATCGATATTCAAATAAAAAACATATGGTTTAAAATCTCAAAAATAGATTTCCGTTAGAGTTAAACGACAATTTCGCCATTTAAGCCCCTTAGGGGTTACATTTTCGAAATTCCTTTCTTTGTGGCAACCTACATCGCGTTTAAAATCTAAATTCCGAACTTCAAGTTTCTATCATTAGTAGTTTTTGCTCTGCGTTGATTCTGTCAGTCAGGACAAAGTCTCTTATATATAGAGAGATTAATCAAAAATATTAATAATATCTCTTCTTTGTTGCTATAAAAATATACACATTCATCTTTCATCTTTCGCTGTGGAACAGCTTTCTTTGTCAATTTTTAAAATATTTTACTATCCATTGTTCACCTATCCGTATTGTAAATTTGACACGTACAAATGATAATTTATTCTTGTTTCAATACTTATCTGTATTCAAGGTTATTTTTAATACTACTAAGTTTGGGAACACCTTCTTTATTTATCATTAGTGTTATTTTTGTTCTCTCGTAAACACTGATATTTCTTATTCTCGTTACTCAATACAGTAGTCACGTTTACTTAATAAAATTTAAAAAATAAAATTACTAATTTATTACTTTCACTTACCTATATACGAAATATATAGTAAGTGGAAGTATTGCGATCGTGAAAAATTTCGACTTCCGGTTTTCAACGGAAATACACGTTTCGGGGTCCCCTGAGTCCAATTAACCAAGTCCCGCGAAATGGTCTGTGTGTGTGTGTGTGTGTGTGTGAACAGACTAGCTCAAAAACTATAAACCGTGCGAACCTGAAATTGGGTATTTAGTTTATGTGTATGCCCGCGATGTGACAGCAAAAATTTCATCGAAATTGCTCAAAGGGAGGGGGTATTTTATTTAATAACTTTTTAAGTTTTTTTCGATTTCCTCAAAAACGGCTCTAACGATTTTGATTAAACTGAGTATTTGATCTATTTATATGCCCGAGATATGACTGTAAAAATTTCATCAAAATTGTATCATTTTCACGAGTTTTTTTTTATTTACTCAAAAACGGCTTTCACGATTTTGATCAAACTGGGTATTTGATGTATGTATATGCCAAAGATGTGATAGCCAACATTTCATCAAAATTGATCAACCGGAGGGGGAACTTTACTTAATAAATTTTGTATCATTTTCACGTGTTTTTTTTATTTACTCAAAAACGGTTTTCACGATTTTGATCAAACTGGGTATTTTATGTATGTATATGCCAAAGATGTGATAGCCAACATTTCATCAAAATTGATCAACCGGAGGGGACACTTTATTTCATAACTTTTTTTCCCAATTTTTAGATTATCTCAAAAACGGTTTTAACGATTTTCTTCATATTCGTCATGTTTAATGAAAATTGAGTGTTATTTAATATCAGGTAAGCGTTATCATTATTAAAATGTTCTGAGGGGTTTATAGAGCAAATGAAAACAAAAATAAGAAATGAATGTGGAAAATGTGTAACTTTGAGAAGTGGCATTAACAAAACGCATTAATTTCTTATCTAAGTAAGTTGGTAAGTGAAAGTAGTGTGTTGCGCGCACGCACCAGATTTTTTTTAGTTAAATTTATTCATCACGAATTTTGCGAGTTGAAGTTAAACTGGAACCTTTATGCCTGTCTTATTTAGGTTAAATTTTCTTTCTTAATAGGTTATATATTCAGTTTATCGGAGAACTTTTTAGTCATATAATATCTGTTGTTAAATGATTTAACTTAAAAAAAAAATAAATGGTAAGGAATTATCTAATATCCATCTTTTTGTGGCATATTCACGATTGGATTGATTAACATAAATGTATTTAATTCTTTTCGAAAAATAGTATATTCAATTAATATACTATTCATAATTTAATTAACTATATCGTGTGGGTTATATTTAATTGTAAAAGAAAATTAAAGAGCCGCTGTGGGACCGAGCTGACGCCATTTAGTCCTTGGCCGCACCCTGAAGGTTAAACCAAGTTTACCTTCTTCCAAAGTATTTAAAGATTTTCCGTATATTTAGTATCCTATTGGGCGTATTTAGATAAATAGAGCGTCGTGGGGATAGGTGAGGATCGAAGTAAAGAATAGATGTGTTTAAATTGTAGAATATTTATTTTTTCAACATAAGTTTAATGTATTTACATAGTATTTGGGTGTTTAAAGGACCTCTTTAATCACTTATGTTTGTTAAAATAAGGTGATATCTGAGTATTTGTTGGTTGGTTTGTTTTACACAGACATGGATGTCACTGAAAGAGCGCACCCTGGAAAACGCAACATACTTTAATACACGAGGAAAGCTAGAAAAAAATAAGATTCTATTGACTGAAATCGCAAGTTTTTGCTTGTTACTCACAACGATGGCGACAATCGGAAAAGTTTATATTACCAAAAATGTTCGTCTCGACAAACTGAAAAAAAATGACGCCTTCAAAAAGTTCTGCGATTATTTTCGCTGAGTACTGCAATTTTTTCTCATAACTCGCAAACGAAGGAGTTAATCGAAAAAATGTATGTGACCGAAAATGTTCTCATTGACAACCTAAAAAGATTGACACCATTTAGAAACCGAAACCTCTACTACCAAACCTCTATTACCAAAAGTGCGGTTTTTCGCTTAGAACTCGCAATCGAAGGCGAAATGAGTGATTTGTAGTTAAGGAAAGCTTTAAAATGATGCCTCATTCATGAAATTTGAACTATGATTAAGATTTTAAAAATAAATCTACAACGTTTTTCTCCATACGTGCGTTAGGCTCAAGTATTTTGATATCATTGTGATTTAGCTAGTTCTTTACACTAACTTTTTATTCTGCTCGTTTGGTTGTTGCCGTCATTGTTTAATCACTGTGTTTGGATTTAACAGACCTTGCTAAATAAAAAAAATTAATAAAACTCGGGAGGATAACCCATGTCTGACTGACTGTGGACCTACCCCCATTTTTTATTTTAATATTACACATTCCACTGTCAGCATACCTTACGAGTAAGAAATTATTAGTATAAGTAAAAAATTTAACTTACCAGGTGACCGAGTTGACGGATTCATCTTCAATTCTTTCCTACAAATAAACTTTCTTTTCCTTTCGGGATTGGGTTATTCAATTTTTCCAGATCAGAATTTTATTTTAAAATTATTGTTAAACATTTTTTTTTACTTTTTTTTATTAATTATAATAAAAATTATATTGTTTTTGACCTGAATTGACTTTTCAATCATGTTAACATCATTAAAAATATATGAATGTAGACTTTCACAGTATTTTTCCGGATTTATTTTATTTTACCGGAAACCGTATTTTTTCTATTTTCAGACTGAAAATCGAAAATAGAAGACTTCAAACCTAACATGTTAGACATAATAGTTCAGTGATCGTATACCAGATAGTAGTACGCTTGCAAAATAATATAAAATATATCTAACTAAAAAAAAATACTTTAGGGAGATGTTTTTTTTTTCAATTTATACAGGTATGGAGGACCCCTCCCCCCATTTAGACCTGAGAATATGAAATTTATTGTGTATATTATTGAATGGCCCTGAACTCGCACTTACTGACCACGGTTAAGGTCAAGAACAATCTGCCCACATACATATCAAGACTTGGGTTACACTGACATTTAACTTGATGATGGTAAATCCTCATCAGGGAGCCATTGTCACCTCACTCACTTTCCCTCCAAAACCTCACGACACCATGATGAAGCTTGCTTCGGTAATTCATCCTGAAGAAGGACTAATGATTTCTTTAGCGAGAAAGTCAATATTGTCTCTCGCGCACATGCATCAATCAATTTATGTAACTGCGCAACTAAAGCGAGTGACGCGTGGACTGATGATGTGTCGCTTTTGACTATGGAGCCATCTATCCACAAAAAGGTCTTCGTAATTCATAACCCCTCTGAATTAACACTTTTTAATGAATGTTTGAGTCTATGAACGCGTTCGTCACTTCCTTTAGCTAACGACATGAAAGTTAATCGTTTTAACAGAGAAAGGGGTGAAGCTTTATATAATTGTGTAAAAAATTATTAATTTTCATTATTAAATATCCGCAAATTAAATTAGGGCTTAGCTTTTTACAGTAGGTATGCTGTAAGAGAAAATGGATAAAGTAAATTACTTCAGATGCACATAGCAAATGAAAATAGTTTATTAAACCAATAGATCAGTGTTTCTATCGTGGCTTCTCAAATATAGAAATGTATAAACATTCACTAAATTCATCAGAGTATGGTATGAAATACGAAGTAAAGAGAAATTATATAATTTAAAATATTTTTTTATTTTTAACCATTAATTCATTGAAAGCAAGTTATTACCATCATTTGAATGAAGAACTTTACCAAAATTAAGTTCCACTTCACACACGTTCTTGCAGGTATTAGAAAGAAAAAAATGACTAATACTAATTCCTTTTGTTTGTAAGCTGGGTGTGACTCCTACACCGTGGCCCACTCTGCCACACCTCAGTATTTTCCTGTCGATTGTTGGTGAAATGATTAGATAAAAAATAATAATATAATTGAAGAATGTGCAATAATAATCCAATTTTAGGCTATTTTAAGTTGGAGACAGTTTGTTACTGCAATATAAAAATTGATCATTCTTGTGGTGCAATTAAGGAGTACCTTAGTGTACTAATACCGTGATTTCTCAATTAATAACAGAAGGTACTACAAAATAAGTGAAGTAAGTTGGGTTTTGAGCTTCACGGTGACTTGAATTATTCATCAATTGCATTATTTCGGATTTACATCGTATATCATATAAGGTAATATTCTGAATAAAATTGTGACCGCACTTGTTTAATATAATCCCGAAATATTTTTCTTTGGTGTGCAATAAGGCAGCCGTTAAAAACTTTAAATCGGTCCATTATTCCTTAGAATAAAAAAATGAATGAGTTTTTAAATTACACTATATCATAGTGTTTTATATATATACCTATATCATACTAGTACATCATAAAAGTGTATGCCTATCTCATGAAATAAAATTAACAAAATAAGAATTACATCTAATATCCAATTTGTAAAACTTTTGTTTTAACTTACAAAAATTAAGGAAATGATGAAACCACTGTTTGCTGCTGACCATTGTATAGGTGAAATGTTTTTCTAAATAGTTATTGAATGAAAGAAACATTAAACCTGATGTTTTGCTTTTAATTTAACATTAAATAAGTTCATCTTAACAATATTAGTTTGTACGTTCGTTAATATGTGCCTAAATATTATATTGAAATCATGGTATTAAAAGATTGTTATTTTTAGTATGGAAAATACGTTATGATTTTTTAAAAATATTATTTACATGTAAAATATTAATAGAGGTTCTAAATTGCTCTAGATTTAAATTGCTGCTGATTAGTTACTGTAGTTCAAGCTTATCCTGACCTTTCTTATTATCTCCCCTCTTCATCTCGCATTACCATATTTGAAAATACGCGGTAATTCCAATAGTAATTTAAAATACTTTGTTATTATGAATAAATAATATGAGTGAATAACTAATATTTACTACTATATTATTAATAATGTTTACCACTACAAATATATGCACGCGTATGTCATATAAATACTTATTTTATTTAATGTTAAAGTATATTTTCTTATATAAATAAAGTAAATAAAATAAAGTATATTTTCTTATATAAATATTTATTTTATTTAAGGTTAAAGTATATTTTCTTATCTTAGTAAATGCATGAAAATGATTTTTTTTCTTAGGGTGATTTCAATTTATTTTCCTCTCGCCAACACTAAATTTGTAAAAGCTTCGAGTTAACATACTTGTATTATATTTGTTTAAAGTATTTATACATACTGCTATAACTTGTTCTCATTATTAAGTTATCTTCATTGCTATGTGAAAGTGGTCTATTACAAGTCCACAATTAAGATGCAATTGTATATTATAACTGTTGTGTTGGTGGGATCCAACTGTGAAGTATCTATGCTTTGTAAGTCAACTTTCGCCTGCTTTCTCATTGGTACATCATTAGTTTTTTCTTTCATAGGTGTTCGATCGGCATATTCAGGTGTTCATCATCTGGTGACAAGTGGTATTTTATTGTTATATTTATTTGGTATTGTTATATTTAAGGCTGCGCTAACAGCATTTCTAAAAAAAAAAAAAAAAAAAAAAAAAAATTAAAAGAAAAAGAACAAAAATACAAATAAAAACAAAAAATTACGGCCTTGAAATTTCAGTTAGTATAACCATGAAAATGAAGCAAATAAAGTATCACATAAAATTGCTTACACTAAATAAACTTTATTTAATTCATTGCCCATTGAATTACATTTAATTTTATTTATTTCATTTTTAATTATTTTGATTGCTTTCCCATTGGTGTATCATTAGTTTTTTCTTGGTGTTAGATTGGCCTGGACAGTCGTTCATCATTTGGTGACATGTGGTATTTGTTACATTAATGGCGTCAGTAACAGCTGTAAATGGCACTCTTATTTTTAAAATATTTATTTACGTTTTTTATTTTAAAAATCTGGTTTTAATGATTCTTTATATATTTGGTCTTTTATAATCTAAACCTTCAGAATCCAGTTTTTTCAATATTACTAAAAATAATGTTATTAATAAATTACTAATAATTTTGAATTATTTTTTATATGAAAATATTTACTATAGATTCAGTATTCTTTAAGTTATTATTCATTCATTTTTTCATTTGATATCTTCATCAATTTTCGTGTAGTATTTTGAAGATGATAATAGCAAAAAAAAAAAAAAAAACTGCATTTAGCTAGTTTTTATCGTTAACTTATGTTGCGTTTCATGAGGCTCTCTTTCATTTTATATTTTTCGTTAATTTTCTCACACATACATTTATATTTGTCAATATAAAACTCCTCTGATTGATATTCCAAGAATTTAAGTTGCTTGAAATATTCTTCTTCATGACAATTGTCTTTTATCATGTATTTTATTGCACTACGTTTTTTTGGTTTTTTTTTCTTCTGTAAGGATAAGGAGGTTACTCAATTCGATACGTATGAACATTTTTTATTTCCATCCGTGTGATTTTTTTTTTTTTTTTTTTTTTTTTTTTTTTATCAATATATGATTAAAGAAAGATATTTTATCAAATTCGATTTCGAAAATTGTTTGCTATGATGTTAGTTTCAATCCTGGGTGTACAATATTAGTTTTATATTGTACTATATTGTACCATGCCGGCCTACAACTGCTATGGCCTCGCTCCATTTATTCTGCTGAACAATGGTCCCACAGGTAGCGTTCCATCAACCGGTGTTCTAGTGGAACCATCTCTCTTTGTACTAGTACTGATGTGTTATTTTATATTATTCTTTTATATCTTTATTATTATTATTATTATTATTATTACAATAATGTTATTTTATCGGCAGGGCTGATCGACAGATGGGACGCCCTGGCCAAGGGATCCGACGACCTCCAGATGTGTCGTTCCCTGAGGAGGGAGATCTCCGCACTGAAGGAAGAGATACTGGAGGTATCCGATCGAACCAAACGACTCGACACCAAGCTTAGCGACAGAGATCAGCTTGAGATGAGGATACAAGAAATAAAGGTAGGTTCCTTATCTTTAATCATAGGCGTGCCATACATTGCGAAACAATCATCGACCTTCCAGAAAACTTTAAAGATATTTTTGTTTATTATTAACTTCGATGACATGTTTTATGTTTTGGAAAATAGAAATGATTTTTAGTTAGGAAAAAAACATTTGAAAAAACCTACTCATCATTAAAATATCACTTACTGCATAACTTTGTCAACCGTTCAGTTAACTACCCAATTCCGTGACATTTTTCTCACCTATGCATGCTCTTACTCATCGAAAGTATAAATCGTTTTTATAATTTATTGATGGAAATAGTTTCTTGCTGTTTTAATCGCACCAGAATAGTAGGATTTTTATGTCTATTTGTAAGGCAATTTTGATATTAATGCATGTCTCATAAATTTTTTAACCACGAATACAAGTTAGCATTTTGGTCAAAAATGTATGCGACTACCGATAATGATTGCGATATATTCTTTTGTGATCTTTCTTATGAAGATACACAAGTAATATCAATTTTTTTTCTTTTTCATTTACTGACATCATACATTTTTTAAGTATAATCGTTGGTATAAATATAATAATATTGCAAAAAAAAGAAATACTCGTAATGATTTTTCTAAAGTCAAATACTGGCGTAATTATTACCAATATAATGAGTTATCACAAACAGTTATTTAATTTATATTAATCAGGAAAAACACCAGTCCTTGTTTTACTCTTACATGGTAGAAATACATCTTTTCTATTACTTTTTTTTCTCCAGATTTCGATACTTGATGGTTTTTTTATACACAGCTAGAAAGTACCTTTCTAGACTTAATTCAGTAGATCTGTTAGTAATACTTAAACTTGCGTATAACTTGTTTCTTTGATTTTACCCATCGCCTGACTCCTTGCCACCTTAAGTGGGCTACGGTACAGTTAAAAGGTTGTGATTGGCCCGAGCCAGTTTGAAAACATCTATTATAACGAGCTGGTCAGTCTGTTGGTTGCAAATGGTTGCTTAGCACCTTGTTTCACTTATATTAACAAGTTTTGAGATCGATTTGAGATTAATGGGATCTGCGGTTTGCTGTGAGTTTTATTTATTCTTTTTTCATTCCTTCTTCATTCTTCATTATCAGTTTTACGATCATTCGTAAACCTCGGCCTGCGTATATTTACCTAACCTTCTAAAGAGAACTTTTAAGAGAACAAATGGAAAAAAACCTAATTGAAATTCAAATTAAAAAAAAAAATAATAATTTTTTTACTGAGGTATGACTTAAGGCTATTTATGCTTAAGAAAAATATGAAAAATAAGTAAAGGTTTTAACTAGAAATTCGATTAGAACATTGCAGGACATTGAATGAAAATGTTTAATTATAAATAATGAAATATTTGCATTAATTTTTTAGGTTTTATTTTTAGTGAATGTGACGATTAATTACAGTAATTGTACAATTTACAAGGTTTACATAATTATAATGATCGTTTTCTAAAAAGATTTTCGAACGTAGTACACGAGAGCATTATTGATTTATAAGTTTCAATGAATTTTTCTACTGCTTATATAGTTCATGAATGAAGATAAAAATTTTTTTTTTATCATAATAATAATCGTATTTCTTGTTCCTGTTTCTCACTTTTTTTCTATTTAGTTATCTTTAATGCTATTTATGTGATTTAATGCATTTAAACGAGAGAGGTTTTGTTTATTATTATGCATTTGAGGCCGATGATATATTTAAATCGTTACTAAGAGAATAAGGGATCATTGCTTTAAGAACATAAAGCTCTACTGATGATAAAGCCATTAGATAGATAAAACACGTTCCAATACAAGGTCTCGGGGCATTAAAAGTAGAAAAATGTGTTTTCTCACTATATTGTCTTCCAATTTTTATATATGTATTCTAATTTTAATGTATTATTATATCCTTTTTAACTGCCAGATTTATTTTCGGTTATTTTTCTATAAGTTTGAACTTAAAAAAAAATCATTTTTGCATTAATGTTCATCCGTTACTATCTGTTATTAAATATATCCAATGAGAGTGTCATTAGATAAAATAAGAATAGTGCAACTTAACCTTCATAATCTAATATGGCAGTATGCTTTGCGGCATGGTATATCTTGAGCGCCTGATGCACTCAAAAACATTAATTTTTACATATATTTTTTCAAGAAAATTTTCAAATCTAATTATTTTCACTATTAGTTTATTTTTTATTAAGGTGTCAATTTTTACCAACTACATAAAAATATAAATAGTTTTTTTTTTTATATATATATGTTTAAGATATAATAATAATTTTCTGTTGCTATTCTTGGTATACTTTTTTTTGGGAGGAATGATAACTTGTACAATAAATAACTGTAGAAGAAATCCTTTCATGGTAAAATACCTTGTAGTTAATTTATTCGTATCTTACTATAATTATCCAACCGCGTTTCGAAGGATCATAAAAAACAAATAAATTAAATTTGTATTAATTGTTTTTATTGAGCAGTTACATTTTATTTTATATTCAAGACGTTTTAAGATACCTTTAACCTTTTATAGTTAATCGATTTGAGTTGTGTTCCCTATGTGAAGGAACAAAAAAAAAAAAAAAAATTGCATTTTAAAAATAGCAGTTACTTGTAATGTTTGCGGAACTAGATGCTGATAATAATTAAGAGTGCTAGATAGCCAAAAGGAGCTAGTAACAAGTACAGTGACAACTCGTCGCCATGGAACCTGTCAGAGTAACCGTATCCGGAAGATCTGTTCCTGGAAGGTGTTCCCGACGGCATGGAGGCCAGTGGGCAGTCCGTCCCAAACCTGGATTGGGTACATCCTTCTCCTGTCCTGCTCTCTTTATCCTGTCTTTCTTTTTCTCTAATCCAAATGCGCTGTTAGTGTGATGTACACACCTAACGAAGCTAGTCCAGATGAAGTTTCGTCATTGTGGAGGCTTTAAATGAATATTACAGTAGTTCCATTTTCATGGGAATCGGCGCCTAAATAAGATTGCTGATTCTTTCTTTTTGTATTACCGCAAATTTAACCCCAAAAAATTGAAGATAATGAGGTTATTTTTTTGTTTGCTGTATATTTTTTTTTTCTATAAGTTTAGGAGAATCAATAATGTGGTTGTAGTATCTGGAACGCATAGTGTCATTATTGTTTCCGTTATCGCAGACATAAATTCAGCTCTAACGTTCTAATGAGCGAGGGACAGCTAATAACAGATCTATTCCTAGGCAAGACTATTTTTACCACTAGGGTCGTCAGCCGTCCAAAATTGTATCTACTTTCCTAACGAATTAGCAATTTTTGTTTATATTTTCGTTTCTTGGGTTTGATATTTCTATATTTGGCTCTCCAGGAATAGAAAGTTCCTTTTAAGAGAGTTTCCGTGTTTTTAATCGGTCGATATGATGATGTGACCTTTCGTCGAAACAGATTTCGTTGCGATTAATGTGACCCTGCTAAAAATGGTAATAGAATTTATCTCTCGTAGACACGGCCATCAATTTTAAAATTTCCCCCTTGAATTTATATCACCAAGCCTTATATTCTCAGAAGTTTTTTATGGCACTCTCTTAACCTCGAAACCTGGGCCATCCTGTGCCTTCAAAAAACATTGCAATGACAATAAGGGATAGAAAATACACTTTAATTTATAATATTTTCGGTAAGCTTTGAGATATTTATACGAGTATTATTTTTACTTATAGCTATAAATAATTAAAAATAAATTATTGATTAGATGACGATCAACGCTGTGATGTGAATAATTGGTTTTATTAGTTAACCATTCTTTTCTGAAATTATATAAGTTAATGATTTTTAGTAAGAAAGGAATTACCAAGAAATGATTATGTTTTAAAAATTACAAGCTCCTGTACAAAAGTTGTTATAGGCCGTGTTTAGTTTGTTTCTGCATTTTATTGGTTTATGATTTACTCAGTTTTTGTTTAAAACTAGACTAAATTATTTAGGGTTAAATTGGCGTTTTTTAAAGTTCTGTTAAGTTAGCCGATTTCGATTAGGCGTTCTATAAATTATTTGTTTTATAGTTTGTTTAATATAGGTAATTACGATGTAATAAATAATAATAATAATAATAATTTAAACAATAAGTAAGGAGAAATTTAATTATTTTTAAAGTAATCCTTGTGTATCACTTTTAATTTTGTTTTTTCTTAGTGAATTATGATTATCTAAATCTTCGGTGGTTAAAACGTTTTCTAATTTAGATCATTCATCATTTGATCACTAACATTAAGCGCCCTTGAGTGTGGCAGATTGAATTATTTCTTTTTTAATTAAATAGTAAAAATCTATTTAGATTGAATATAATTAGACTTAATTTATTTAATTTATGAAATCAAATTTTTACTTAAATAATGTTAGATCTAGGTTCTTATCATTTTATTGCGATTCCGACCCTTTCTTATACTTTCATACTGAAATTAAATTTTTTTATTAATTTTTCATATTTTTATTTATTATGCATAATATGTTTTATATGGATGGCATTTATTTTTATAACTTCTACAGTGTAGGTATTAAGCAATAAGAAATTATTTTAAAAAATTTAACTGAAAGTAAACCATTTAGAGAATTATTTCTAAATGGGGGAAGCATTAAAATGGCCATTCGTGTGTTATAATCAAGTTAAATGTTCTATTTCCTGCTGTTTCGTAATCTGTTGAAATAAAATATTTATCATTTTACAGCCGAAAGGATGTGTCCCTTTCTCTTTTTTACTTAAAATATAATTACCTTAGTAACCTAATAAATATAGAGATAAAATATGATTCTGTCTCTGCTTGCTGTAAATGTCTAAATTTAACAGCTATCTTTTGCTGGAGAAAGATCCAATGGGCAATGCTCCAAGGATTCTGGAGCCTGCCTGGAAAAGAATATTTTTCAGAAGGAAAATATATTTATAGAACAACGAAATAACTTATTTATTTTTTTGTAACTACTGGTATCAATCGTTTTCATTTTATTTTTTTAACAACAATTAAGTTAAACAGAACAATAATATATATCATATATATCAAAGTAACTATCAAATCGTCATTTTTATTAATTTCGCATGATTGAAAATTTTGTGTTTAAATGTTATATTTAGCAATAATTTGTATCAAATTATAATAATGACAAGTTTTGTAAATATGTTCTGTTTTTCTTTTGGGACTCTAGTCAGTAGACAATTAATAAAATTGAAGAAAATGTGCTTTTCTTTTGGATATTTCTCCATTTATTCCAGGACTTTTTAAGCGTATTCTACTTTTTAATAATGCAATTCTAAGCTTAAGAGTGGTGCGGCGTTCTGTTTTCTTTTAGAAACCGGAATTTTGAGGAAAAAAAATAATAAAAAAGAAGCTGATTTGTGAAAAGCTGATATGAAATGCTTTCTAAACAGGTTTTACTTATATTTTTAGTAATGAAAATGCTAACAATTAACATGGAAAATAATTTTATTTAGTATGTTGTTAGTGCAATATTAATAAATATTTTTAATTTTATCTACTCATTTTTTTTTATGACAGTGTTTTTTTTATTTGCTTCAAATATATCATAACAAAGAATTAAAAGAATCGGTAACCAAGAAATATAGTTATTGCCCAAGGAATTATGTATTTTATTCAAAATAATTTTTTTAAGGATTTGAAAAACAGTAACCTGCCAATGGAAATGCTCTGGTGTGCTTATTTTTATTTTTTAGTTTTGTAGCTATCTTTTAAAGTAAACATAAACGTGTCCAGTTTTCTTTATGAATTATTCTGTTAATTTTTTTTAATCCGAGAATAAGAATTATGAACTATTTGATATAATTATTATGTAATTGTTACTTGTAATTATAATAACCAAAAGTGGGTTACTAAAAAAGCATCTCTGATACATTTGTATTAATTTGTGTTAATTTTAAAATTATTAATGAAGTAATAATTTTAGTTTTGCCCCCCCCCCTACTGCATCGTTCTGATGTTAGTTAAAAAAAAAAAAAAAAAGTCTTATCCCCTTAAGAAATTAATTAATTTTCATCTTTTTTGGTTCCGAGTATTCCTGTTTTGTTTTTTCGACTGTTAATATTTTTTTTGTATTGTTTCTACATGGTTTAATTGCTCAACTCGATTTTATATCTCATTAGAATGTAATCGGTTGCAGTAAGCGGGAACCCGCTAATGAGACTATAATGTGGGGACCGTAATGAACAAGCCTTCCCCCGCCTCTCCGCCTAGAGAAAGCTGCAGAAGGCTTCAGTAACCTGCCGGGTACAATCCGAGCAGGGCTTCTTGTTTTTTTTGTTTGTTTGTTCGCTTCATCTGGTTTGTTTATGTGGGAAGATATCATTGGAGTGAGGAGGAGGTATCATTGTCCTATTGAGCTTATATGGAAGTTTACAGTTCAGCTTGAGAGGTATGAGTCAGCTTGGAAAAATAAATTTTTATTTGGTCGTAAACAGTATTGGCTAATATAAAACCACTTTTTCCTAAGTTCATTGAAAATATTTTTCATTTTATTTTATCTGTTTTGTATTACTACAAACTCAAAATACGTTTTCCACTAGCGATTGTAAGGGTTGATTTTATTCATTTTGAAATAAGGATTGTTCCAATTAATAAAAAAATTCAGATTGATAGTTTATGTGTCGCTATTTCCATGGATATTATATCTGCTTATTGTTGCAGGGTGGGCGACTAATATGGATAAAAAATAATGTAAAAAATAAATAAAGTGTTTTGGATAATGTTTATTTATTTTTAATGTTGACATCCCCCAACCTCATGAAGGTTATGAATTGATTTTATTTCCAATTGTAGGAATAGAAAAAAATCACTAAAAGTTAAATTCTCATATTTTACTTACCTATATCTTTCTTATTAGAATTTACAACTAAAATATTATATTTTTAATACACTTTATTGTATTATTCCAATAAAGGTTTGCAGATCTAAAATATGTTTTAAGTAAATTTTACAGTAAGTTTTAAATACATTCATGATTATAAATAAATTTTATAGCTTTTTTAATACATTGTAATCATGTCAAATATTTGTTTTTTGTTTTCTTTAGAATTTTAGTGTTATTTAAAATTACAATATTTTCGTAGGAGATAACTCTTAGATCTAATTATTTTATAAAATATAACTGGTAACACTGCGTTTTCTTTTCTTAAAATATTTTAATATGAAAAAACAAGTTTATGACTATTTTAAGCTGAAATGATTAATGCTCGATAATAACGCACGAATGTCAAGTCGCTTTGATATCATGTGCTCGCATTTTGACCTTTATGTTATGATTATTTAAAAAATTGGATGTTAATAACATAAATGAATGATGTTTATGCCGTTAGGACTAATACCTATAAATTAATATGGGGTTAATGTATATTGTATTTATGATTTCCTATTGTTTTTACAACTCCAAGAAAGTCTGATAACTGTTGAATTCACTTCCGACGTACATATTATAGGTCTGTCACATTTGCAAATATTTTGCATTTTGCATATAATTTTGAAAACTTTTTCGTGTTAAACTAATATTAGGAAACAGTCTAAAGTTGTTTTAATGAAAATATTTAGAAAAACATTGATAATTGCAACTAGGGACCGGAAAGCTATATTAAGCCCCCATGCATGCCCTGCCTACCAAATGCATTAGTGATGATTGGTTAAAAAGAAGGACAAGGTCACATTGTATTGCTCCAATGAAATTATTCTATGTTGCAATTCAACTAGACATTTGAGTATGACATGATGTCAACCAATCAATTACCTATTATATATCATTACATTCATGCATCACTGTTTGATGTTTAACAATTACATTAATGTCTTAACGCTTATTATAGAAAAATGCCATGATTGTAGAAACAAGAAATAAAGGTTAAATATTAGTTGAGAATAATGTTTAAATTTTAGATGCTGCTAGAAACATTAGCGTGCTCAAAACCAAAAGTAAAAATGGAAAATATATTTATTTTTATTTTACTTGGTTTTAATATAATTCTCCTACCGTACAAAAATTCAAAATTTATACTTAAGTAGGATTGGTGTTTTGTTTTACTTGCAAACAAACCGCTGACCACTTACTGGCGTGGGGGTCTTTGGTATTTGGGTCAGTTGTAATGCCTCGAAGTGCTAAGCAGTAATAGTAGGTTGAAAAGTACAAGATACTATTTCGACTTCGAGATACTATTTTACCTCTTTTAGCATTAGCGTGAAAAGACTGAGATGGTGCGTCGGCCTTGATAGGGAAACAGTGAATAACCCGTAATAAGAGAAAAAACATAAGGTCACATCATCGTAGGCAGTAAGGGGCTACAGCGTGGTAGGTAGGATGTACGCACTAGTGAATTCTCAACATCAGTTCATTTTAGAGGACCTGCGAGTTGTTCATGTGGATTTATAACGGAAAGGATCGACTGTCCAAGGTAGTGCAAAAGAAGTTTTCAAATTGACATATTTAAAAAAAAAAACTTTTTCTTCCAATATCTGTGCCTCACAACTGACGAGGAATTTTTCACTCTTTCTTTTCATGTGAAATAATTTTAGAAGTAATTTAAATTTGTTCAAATTAATGACTTGAAATTATTTCCCAAGAATCCGTTAAAAATAGTGCTGTTGTTCAATTCATCTGCAGATTTAACCCTTGATGATCCTGTTTTTCCATGTTGTAAACTCTGTTTATGGAAAATAAAATTTTTGAAATGTTTTATTACGTTTCTAACTGTAATTCAGAAAGACATAAAATATTCATTAAAACGATTTTATTGTGGCTTGAATCCTAGTATGGATAATTAGCAACTAAACAATATAAAAATCAATAATTAATATGTCAAGGTAGGAATAAAATGTGAATATTGTATTAACCCTAGAATTACCGACCTCTCCCAGGTCGCACTGGAATTGCGAATTTTTTTCTCAACATAGAAATTTTTTTATTTCATTTTGTTGTTATACCCTCATTCTAGGATGTTTTTCTGAGGAATACATAAAATATCAAATATATCCCATTAAAATTGGGTGATAGGGAACAAAAACAAAAAGTTGTGGGCTCGAGGAGCCCCCCCGTTGGTACTTCTAGGGTTAATATTTATTAGGAAATAGTAGTAGCCTTATGTACTAAACATTTAGAGTATACATACATTTTTATCATTGGTTAATTGCATAAGGGGGTCCGTGGGGAGAGCTGTTCCCCGTTCCCTGTATAGTAAGGAAAAAATCTAGAAACTTATTGCTACATGAAGTTTTAATTCAGTAATTATCAATGTCCTGATTGGAAAATCAATTGTATTTATATATTTAATCGAAATGTTTTAAACTAAATCTTTCAATAACCTATCTCCCGTTTGCACAATATTTTAAACACCATAGGGACTCAACTGTGGATTTAAGTACTTAACAGTAAACTAAGTAATTTTTCGTATAATATATCTTTTAATTTAAAAATTACCACATAATGATAAAAAATTGGAATGGTTAAAAAAAAATAAAAAATACCCCCACTCACTCCCGTAAAATTCCTAGATCCACTGCTGGTTCATTGTTATTTAATAATTTGTTACAACTATTAAATAGTAATACAAATAATATAATACACTATATTAAGCATCAAATCACATAATATTTTCTACAGAGATAGTCTTATTATTCAAACCAATATGTAATAATAAATATGTACAGTATGTTGTAATCTATGATCATATTGAAAACAAAAACAATAAATCAAACTTCACTATCAATAAAATAAATATTTTAACCAATAAACAATACAAAAAATATGTGATAATCATTTTTAAGTAATTTATAAATAAATGGATAATAATTTTTTTTTTAAACTCATCATTGTCTTAAGTTTATTAAAGGAAAAAAGTTAGATAGCGATCTCCCGTGTTTTTTTATCAGATACGTATTCACATTACTTCCGCAAAGTGCCCTGTTTAATTATAAATTATGATTTATCTTGCAGAAGTCTAAATATTATAGCTCTTAAAATATATAAGTGCATCTGCCAAAAGAGTCATTGTATTTGCAGTTTTAGCGCTAGTCGAGATACGGCACGAGCCGCGGAGAACATCCCAAATGCAGATAAGGAATGTGCATTATCCGCTGAACTGTTATCCTTGAAAACATCTGCCTTTTTGCATCATCAACTGTATACTTGTTATTTCAACACGCGCAAAGCTTGTCACTGACTATTACGAGCTACGTTCATAAGAAGTCACATTGAAAAATCGACTAATGCCTAAAAATATTTATTTGTATGTATTAAATATAGAAACAACTTAATCATACTTTTATGGTAATTAGAGCTATGTTTTCATGTTATGATGATTCACATCTTCCAATGCGATACCTCACTGTCACTGTCCGTCATGTTTGTATTTCGATGATGCCATTTTTGGCGATGAAGAAGTGCGCGCAGAAATCCTGTCGTGAGAGCTAGCGCCATTTTCGCTTCTTGCTTCGCACCAGCTTTCTTCCGATAATTTATGCCGGCGTCTTCCTGTTTGGATTCCTTCTGCGACTTATTAAATTTCTCTTCGTCATATCAATTATTTTTAACCCTGAGATCGTTGACTTATTTTAATTGAACATTTCTTGCAGTTCATTCATCATTATGCTGATTATATTTTTTTCAAGCAGTTTCATGCAAAGTATCTGTGATAAACAGCTTTTAACAGATTTTTCATTCCTTGTTAAATCCTCTAAATTTAGGCTTTGCTTCAAAAGTATTACGACTACATTTATTTTCAATAATTAATGTTTCTAATCTCTAATCGCCATTTCTCATTTGTGAAAAGAAGGATTAATTAATTAGTTTAGAAGTAATTAGCTTTCAGTTAAATAACTAACAAAATATTTTTCAAATGTTTTCCTTGTGTTGTTTTTTGAAATGAGACTTCTTCAATTTGGAATGTTTTCATATGAATACTACAAAATATGGTATTCTCATTCGAACGTGATATGAAAAATCGCCTCAATTATATGACCAACAAGAAAAAAATCACTCAAAAAAAATATTAATTAAATGAAATTACAGATAAACATTTTTTATAAAATGAAAAGTTTAATATTTTTATTTTTCGTAATAATATATGATTTTTAAATCAAATTAAATTAATATTTCTAAAAAATTGACTTTATTTCAACTTTTCCAACGGCATAAGTAGGAACCATATACCCTCGTATGTCGTAAGAACTGCACCGTGTTAGATTCTCGCTTGGTCATAAGTAATTAATAATAAGTTAAGTGATCTTTATTACAGTAATTATGTTCAGGTAATCGTAGAATTGCATAAAAATTAGTTTCGAAATCTTCGATTAGAGTTGTTACTTAATATGATTTAATGATTTAAAAACTGGGAATATAAAGTTCCGTCTTCCTGTTGCATTGATTTGTTATTAAAGATATTTTTTCAAATTATAGTGAATATATCTTAGGTTTGAGTAAAATGCAATTTAAAACGTCGGGCTTTTGTAAAATCAATTTTTTGAAAGTTTATTTAGCACTTAAGAGGGGTTGCCAATAACTTTAATGTTAATTCATCAAGGTCTCGTCAACAAAGTGTTCGAACAAAAAAAATTACGCTGGAAGCGCATATATATACATATATATATATATATATATATATATATATATATATATATATATATATATATATATAATCATTTAAAGGATTATTACGTTTTGCTCTCAATCATCGGATCAACCTACAAACATTTTGATTGGATTTCATTAGTTCGTGACCTAATAAAAGAAAAAAAGTTTTTGTTGATTTATTTAAATTTTTATAAATTATAAAATTTATCAAATAGAATATAATCAAGAATTTGAGGTCCAATCTGCGTTTAGATTAATAAATTGAAGTATGCATGTATTGTGAGCCTTAAAACGAGTAACCAAATTAAGAATTTTGTTATGACAATTTCTGATTTGAAAATACTACGCGGGATTAATTAAAAATCATTTACTTGAGTGCATATCAGATACTTAAAAAAAAAAGGAAAAGAGATAAGAATATGTAGAATTAGATGAAATAATAATTAAAATATGAATTTATAAATGTTATATGAAGGGGTCGGGGCAAAATAGTGCCAACCAACATTATTAACAAAAATAAACTGTAGCTGCCGTCTCTTGTATATTATGTATTACTAAATGTCTATGATGGAAATGCCACCTAAATATGACTATAAAGGCTCTATATAGTCATATTTAGGTGGCATTTCAATCATAGACATATAGTCCTACGTAATATACAGCAGACTGCAGCTACAGTTTATTTTTGTTAAAAATGTTGCTTGGCACTATTTTGCCCCGACCCCTTCATATTATCTTGTAGGATTACAATAATATCTTGTAAGAGTAAAAAAATAAAATAGAATTTATCATATTTTTACTCTAACACTACTATTGCTTGGATGTGTACCATTTCTATAAAAATACCCGTGTAGTTTGACTTCTCAACTTAAAATATCCTTCATTTATACTTTTTTAGTTCTTTTTGAAGTTATATTTCTGAATTTTACTTTAAATAACTTATTGTCTGTACTTGATAATTTATTCTAAGAATATGTAAATTAATCATTAAATGAAACTATTTCATATCATTTTAAAAATAGGTTCGTATTCCATAATAATAATCCTGACTTCCACTTATAAAAATTTGTGAAACTTTTTCAATTGCGCTTTCGTTTTATCGCAATTTACCCTGTCTTGTGTAAATAATAACGAACAATAATATGTTTTATAAACCGCAAGATCGATTCGAGCGTAAATGTCATGAATGCGGTCGCAAAAAGGTTTAAGTCTTTTTTATGTCATGCGGCCTACTAAACATTTTTTATTGCATTATTTATTTTTTTATTTTTTTAGAAATCGATGATAACTTTTATTTGAAGTTGAAAGTTCATGTTATTTGGACTGGAATACCATGTTGATAACTGTAGACATTTTTGTATTTTTTATGTTCGATTTCTGTATATTATTTTGTTTATTTGAGTCATCTTTATAAGTTTATGGATTTTCAATTGCATTTATCACTCAAGGTTTTTGTGAACCCACCATCTCCCATTCAACCAACATACTTCATTTCTGAATTAAATTGCATTTTTAATGCAAAATTTAAAATAAAATTTATTCTTTCATTTTAGTTATCCATCATTTATTTTATTTTTTAAAAATATTTTTTTCATTCTTATTTCCAATCGTAAATTGTAAATTGAGTAGGGGCATTACGAAACTCGTCTTATTTATACAATTTAAAAATTTAGAGGATTCATGCAGTACCTCTCGAATGGTTTTAGAATATTATGACTTTTTAAATCAAAACTAGCTACAAATCCGTTAGGCACTAAACATGTTGACAAATTCAAACTAGCTCTTTTTTATTTTTTATTTATTGAACCATTTCAAATACAATATTTACATTAATTTATATGTACAAGTAAAAAAAATATATATACATAATGCATTACAAGTTTAGAAACGGTTAAGGTGCCCTAGGTTTCTTCCTACCTGTATTAGGGTTTTCATTCCTTTCTGTTTCATAACTGGGTTACTTCATTTTTAACCACCTCTTGCATTTAAATCAATATTTTTTTCATTCTTTACTACAAAACAACAATTTTACTCAAACAATAGTTGAGGACGTTATCTAAAAAAATAAAAAACAATTATTTTTCTATAGTCTTGGAAATTTATAAAAACAGTTTTTGAGCAATAGTAAAAAAATTTTTTTTTTCTTTTTCATTCAAATAAAAACAGTACATTTTGTTTATATTTTTATAACTTTCGCTTTAATTGCTTCTTACCTTCAAAGTTTTTAACACAACGCACTCTTGTCTAAGCTTGAATGAAAACAATAGGGTGTCACAATAAGCTCATGAATAACTTAAAGTGTGAATTGTCTATTGTTTAAAGTCGCTTCTGTGATTGTTTTATTTTTTGCCTGATTAATCATTTAAAAATGTTATGCATTTTTTTTCCTTTATTGTCCATTTCGATCGGTCTTTCGAATTTCATTTGTGTTGTTACTGCCCTTGCTCTCTCCATGGAACTCCGAATTAGATTATCGTACACCGTAAACCTATTCCCATGGATTGCCCTAATCTCTGAGCTGTGAACATTCCAAAGCTTGGACCTATCAGACCGTAATAAGATACGAATGAAAGAGAAAAGATGTATAAAGGCTTTCTCCAGTTGCTTTTCCTTTCACGGTTCGGCGGCAACCCCCGACTGGCACAACCGGAATAGGATCTGTATCCGTGAGGGAGGCCATCGTCGGAGATTTTAATGCACCCGCCGAGGTCTCGGGGTCTCGAGTCCCTCTATAAGTTAGCCTTATCCCCATGTCACTTAAGGCGTCGGTCCTTGTCGTGGTTTATGAGGCTCGTGGGTGGGGTGAAAAAGCTTCTTATTTTATTCCTTTACCTCTGACGAGGTTTCTCCTTTTAAATTCAACTGTAAGGAAACCTGTCCTATCTCGGGCTAACTGATATTTAAAGCTAAATAATGAGATTTATTACCATGTTTACTTACTCGTCCTTCTCAAAAGTTAATTTAAGGTGAGCCTACAGTAGAGTAATAGGGGTCGCGCTGCTGTAAATAAAAATAAATACGCGTTTGGCCATCACTACCACTGAATAGTAGAAAGTCTTTTTGCAAAACAAAATTCGGATATTGCTCTGAAGTACAAGACTGATTTGTAGAAATTGAACTCATTTTTATTTCTAGAGGTGAGAGATAGTCAACTGTTAATGTTTACGATCGGTTAATTGATGATCAGGATTTTCAGTTTGAAAAAAAAAAATTATTTTCGAAAGCCAACGTTTCGATCCAACTTGTGGATCTTCATCAGGGCTTATGAGTCAAGGTAGATACAAAGACTCCCTACCTTGACTCAGAAGCCCTGATGAAGATCCACAAGTTGGATCGAAACGTTGGCTTTCGAAAATAATTTTTTTTTTCATACTGAAAATTCTGATCATCTTTTAACCCATTTTTATTTCTAAATTTTGAGCACTTAAGAAAATCTTAACAGCTTGCTTTTGTATCTTCCTCTGTGCTCCACGTTATTTATTTTTTCTCAGTTATTTATTTATTTTGTCTGTTAATTTTACATTATTTTTTCTTCTCGTGTTTAATTTTTTATTTACATTTTTAAATGTTTTTTTGACCGATAAGCTGTTATCTTTTATAACTTTAGTATCTCTTTAGATATCGTCGAGTGATGTTCTGATTTCACAGCTGATGGGTGATATATATTGCATTATATTTGCGGGTGTATGATTTTGGTTGTTTTTTCGCACTGATGATGCCTTCGTTGAGGATACGTTGATGTAGTTCCTTCAGAACGTTCAGAATTTCTTTTTTGTTTGGTGTTTTCAATAGTTGTAGAATAATAAAAAATATCCATAAGAACTTCATAGTCAATTATTAATGACGTTGTTTAAATATTTTATAATAATTTAATTATATTCGTCAAGTAAAGAAAAAAAATTGAAATTTTAATTTTTACAACGAAATGGAATAAATCGAAATTGAATGTACTTTTTACAATCAATATTATCAAAACAGATATACTCCATCTGCCCATGTTGATAAAAACCTGTTGTTTGTCAATTTTATCAAAATAGTACAGCGTGCTGCTTTGTACCGACTGTTTGTTATTAAAAGATAAATGTATGTTGAGGATAAATGCTGTTTACAAAGCAATACCCTATTTCCGTTATCAGTCAATCATCTTGACTCGAAGAGGGAGCACCTCTTTTAGCTGCAAAAGACCACGTTATATTTTTTATTTTATTTTTGTTCAGTTTTAAAAGTTTTTTTAAAATTAAATTAAATCATTTACTTGCGGAATTTTATTATTTAATTTAATGTTCACCTTCATAGCCCAAAAATAGTAAGTGACGAAAATATTTTTACAAATTTATATTTGTTCGTCGCATATTCATGGTTTCAAGTTCTGTAAAGTGGTATTTTGTTATAGCGTTTAGATGTTTTTCTATACCAGTTTATCTTAAATCTTTTTTTACTATAATTATCTGTAGTATTTTTCAAATAACAAAACAACTTGTCGAATAATATATAAAATCGATAAAAACACTAGAACTAAAGTTACCAATTTCTCAGGTTGATGACGGTATACTTCTAATTTAGAAATTTCGTATTAAAATTTACTTAATTAATCTCGTAGTACCAATGTCTTTGTAACACAGGTACACACTTATATACTTTATAATCCCCAATATTTTTTCAATATTATTTCGACCATATGCTCGGTATAGTACATAACTAAGCACCAAACATTTAGAGAAAACTGAAGTTAATGTGGAATTTTGTGAAGTACGGTTGTGTTTACATCTATTGCTTTTGAAGTAATACCTATTTCACTTTGTCTTTTATTTTATTCAAATATGAAGCACCAAATATAACATTATATAACCAAATATAAAAAATTTTTATTTGGCGCTTAGTTCTCTATGGTTTTATTCTGTATAATAATTTTAGAGATCAAATTCGTGGTATCTTAGGAGTGTTTACTTAATGTTGTCCTTTGTTGATCTTCTCTGCGGCTCTTTACGTAGTTTCTAAAAAAAAACATTTATTTTAGCTTCTTTTTTTTTTTTTTTTGAAAACTAATCTGGAATTTGTTTTTGCAGAGAGAGGCAAGCCGACTGAAGGAGGTGAAAAGCCAAGTACACCAGGTAAATGTGGCCGTTCACAGGTTCCTGACGGACTCCGGTCACCAAGACGCAACGCTCAAAGAGGAAGTGGCCCAGCTCTACGGTATATGGGAAGATACGCATCACAGGTAACTTTCATATTTTGGAGTAACCGTTTAAATTAATATAAAAATAAAAAATCTTAAAAAAAAATTGTTATCGCATTTTATTTCTAAGATCTCATGTTTCCACTATTCATATCGCTATACCACGAATTTTCAGACAAATCTGTCCACTTATGTTCATCTTTTGATATTAAAAAAAAAAAAGTTTGATTAAACCAACTAAACAGTCAGTATATTTTTGGGAAATTCTCTTAGGAAAATAATTAATCCGAAATAAAGCTAAAAAATATATTATGGTATTACCTATCATTTTCCAATTTATGCAACTACAGTTATTGGAATCGATAAAAATCTTTTGATTTTTCACCTATCCGCCTTGTTTATAATTTATATAAACTTATATTCCACTTCCTCTGCTAAATAAACTAGAATTTTTGATCGATACGTTTATATACAATGTAAATAGGCGAACGAAAAAATCATTTTAATTATTACGTTTTACTAAGAAATGTGTATATAGACATTTTAATCGATGTAATTTGTTTTCAAGATATTAATCTGATATTGTAAGTATATACTTTAAGTTCGTCTGAAGATGAGTCATTTTTGGGACCAGGTGTAAAATATCTTATCTGTTTTGTTCTTTTTAAAGATTACCTGATTAAATCTTTTGTCCTATTATCTGATTAAAATTTCAGTTCTTATTAACTAAATATCATTAATTTTTGTATAAAATTACGATATATTTTTTAAAATTATTATTAATATTTATTACCTTAAGTGTACCGCAATGGTATTGCGGAAAAACTGGTATTACTACTTCCGGCCATGTGCAATCCTCTCTTCCGATGACATCATTTATTTTTCTTGTAATGCGACCTTCTTTTTTGTAATTCATTGTTATTTATGATTCCTAAGAAAAAATAAAATGAAAAACTTTTTTTTTGTGGTAAACAAATGTTAATGATTTTATAGAAAAAATATCCGTTTATTTTATGCCTCAGTTCGTTACCGATTGATGTCCATGAAAATAATGTATAATAATCACGTTTCTTTTTTTATTAAATCTGAACGCTCCTATTGTTTTATTTATTGTGTAATTGAATTCATAGAAGCCAGGTTTTAATTTTCCTAGATCTGGAATAAGGAAATATACTGTTTCATAATTCTCTTATTAAGGTCATAATTGGCCTATCATGTTGCATCGAGGGCAATTTCCAACAGTTTATTATCAGTTAGTTTACGTTTCGTTGCTGCCCGTCCACAGTTATGATCACATTATACATTTATTTTTGTTGATTAGGTACTTATTGTTGTGAACAGTATGCATTGCCCGTGTTTCCTGTCATTGTGCGTCCTATTCGTTTAGTATTCGGGTCTCTGATGTCATGATAAGAAGTTCTTAAACAAATTTTACAATTCAGACGCATATGAATCGTTTGTATTCTTTATAAACAAGTATTTGAATAGTTTATAGATAGATTTGTGCGTAACTGTCAATGAAGAAAATTATTTTTTCAACACGTGGATGTGTCTCATTGGTGAGTTTTAGTTTTATATTTATTATTGAGGCATATTCATAGATTAAATTATCCAATAAAAAAGCCATCATTCAAGTCTATTTAAATATTTAATTCTTTTGTAAGGATTTTCACCTAAATGTTCCTGTTTGGCCATTTTAAATTTATTCAATAAGAGCGAGAAAAAGTGAGAACTACTTTTGTTATGTGTTGAAAAGAGCTCATGAATGGTTTTCCTAAAGGTTTGGGTGGATTAAGTTGATTTGTTTTGATTGATATAAGTATTAAAATAGAAGCATATTTTGGTTTTCTTCACATATTGTCGGTTCAAATGTCCGTTAAATTTTATCAAAATATTAATACTGCATCACTCGTATTTCATTTAGTTTTATTTATTTTGAATTATTAAAAAAATATTAGGTATTTAACAGTACTGAACCCAAGACCCTTCATGGGTTGTAGTGGTGCAGGTTTTATTTATATTTGTTTAATTTTTATTAATTTCTTGAATTTTTTTTTCTATTTTACTGCATTAATTAGAATGTCACCATTTATTTAATCCTCTGTTACTTTTGGGCCGTTACGCTATCCTAGTATCCCTTATCCGTTTTATTGAATATTAGGGCAGTTCTAATTTATATATTTTTAGGAGTACCATTTAACTTATCTATGTAAACAAGTCGGTTTGGCCTCTGGTGGTGAAAAAGGGAAGCCAAGTTTGGTTACAAATTTCGTTCTAAAAACTCTACTTTTTAAATAGGTCGTTACTAATGAATTAGAAAAGAAACATTCGTTATCAACAAATTTGTAAACGAAGTAAATTTTTGGCGAAAAGCTCTGTTCGAGACAGTTCGAATGTAATGAACTAAAGCTCTTTTTAATGATATTAGGTATATATTATGTTTTTGAGAATAATTATAATAATTCATTATAAAAACTTTCTTAACTTTTATTCGATTGGTACTCAAACAAGGTTATTTCACTCCTATCCAAAGTAGGAATTGCTCATTGACCAGAGGCAGTTAGAGACGCAGACCATGTAAGATGACTATTAGGCTGCAATCATGTGGTTTTGCTCCTTATCCAACTGTCCGAATGCTGGCCTACATCGGTCCTGCGCGTTATGGACGATAGGCGCCAGCGAATGTTGCAATACGCGGAACTCTTTCTATGGGTTTTCTTCCTGGACCTTGTAATTGACGGGTCTATCTGCATCACTCTTGTTGAGAACTGTTATATTGTATATGGTTATGCTTCAAGCTAAAATTACTGCTCTTCACGCTTTTCATACTATTTTCCACGTTTTTAAATTATTCATATATGTTATTCTGAATTCTAAAGAATAATACAAAACCTTTTTTTATAAATCGTATCCGGTATAAAATAATTAATTAGACTGAAGTGAGAAGGCTTGAAATATTAAATATTTATTGGATAATCCTCACAATGATCTAATTTCTAATATGATAACACCTTCCAAAGAATAGGGATGATTAAGTACAGTCGTTTTGCCTTTCAGTAAAAACAAACTTATACCCTTCTTTTAGATGACCTTGTTCTTTTTAGTACCTGTAAAATCTGATATTATATCCTGTCCAAATATAACACCAGATTTTACTTTAACTTTTGCGAAGTAATTTGATACTATGTTTATGTGTGCTCAGTGATAAAAAAATACATGAAAATTTATTTTTCTGCCTAATTCAAAAAACCTTAGCTTTTGTTGCAGTTGTACTTATTGACGCAGAAACAATACAAATAGTTACATTTTTTTTAATATAACAGTTTTTTTTTTTAGAAATGAAAGTTATTGTTAGTATGTCTGTCAAAGAGTGGTGGATGTGGGTATATAAATATATACTCTCTTGATTCCTTTAAATTACTTTTTTTATACTTTTCATCGCTTAGCAACAAAATTATGTTGTTTATCGTTACCATATTTGATACATGTGCTTAGAACATTTTTTATTTATTTTTAAGTTGTAAATGTATGTGCTACAGTCTATTATAGTGGGCCGAACAAAAGGGCCAAACGTAATGACGTACGCTGGGGACACAATAACCACTAAGTGGGCGGCCAACACATGTCGAAATATTATTAAAAATTCAGAAGAGTTTCAGAAAAAAAAAATCCGAGATATCGGAGGGAAAGATGGGACAAACTAGCGGCGAGCTGTCAATGGCCCTGGAATGACTCATAGAGAGCGGAGATATATATTGTTCCCGTCCTGGAGAAAAATGGCTTTTTAACCCCAGTGAGATTGTTTCCCTTATAGAGGACAGTTTTTTCTTATTAGAAGAGTTACATCGATATCTTGTTCTGCCCATCCTACCCCTGATGATATATTAAGTAGCCCCTCGGCCCTCCCGTATCTTGTCGTATATTTTGCCATATGATTTATTACGGCGAGTCTCCGACCTTAAACAAGTTAATCTGGGAGGGGACGTCCAATACTTCGCTCGGGGGACAATATGTGAGAGCTCGTTTTTTAGGCCCTGTCCTAACTTCCATTTGTCAGGCCTCGAATATAATCACCTCAGCGATGTGACATATCGACTTGATTAGCCAGTCGCGTAGAACTAAACAGGCGTTGACAAATTCGTGTCTTCGGAGCCAGAGAAACGATTGTCCTACATTTTACTCATCTGATAACTCTATAAAAATAAAGATTGTGGCTGAATAAGACTTGAGTCCTAATAAATAAGATAATGGCAATAATATAGTACTCACAATAATCCTCTTTATTCCAGAATCTTCACTCTTATTATCTGTCATCTTCTTAAAAACATTTCTCGTATGTTGCCCCTCAGACTCGGATGGGTTTGGAATGCTTAGCACGTCGATACTTACCGACAGCTTGGCCCAGTTACTAATTTTGCAACAGGCCTTTTATGGCTTCACTTGCGTCATTTTCTTCCTCGCCGATCCTTTTGCCATTCTTTAGTTTTGATGCTCTTCGTTGCAGTTGGTTTGTTTAAGTGCTTGTAACTATCTTTCCCATTTATCATACAATTTTTTACAACACAAAATTCCTAAACCTTTTTTGTAAAACTATGCTTGAAATTGTGTACATTTAGGGTAAGACAATTTTGTTGATATTTATTATATTTGTATTCTTTTTAATACTACTATACTAATGCTACTACTATATTACAGATCATTATTTCTGGAACGAATGGGTTGTTATAAATTTTTGCCTATTCTTATTTAAAAAGATTATTTTATATACATTTGGCAAATAAATAGCTTGGTTTGATGGCTTTAACATTATGAATATTTAATCTAACAGTTTTGTCCTTTTGATTTTCGTTTCCCTAACTAGCCATTGAATATTAAATTAAGTGAAAAAAAATTAAGTCATTAATTTGTTGTAACTTAATATTACGTAAGAAGAGACTTACAAATGTTTGGTGAAAAAACAATTGAAATGAAATGAACCTGGATTCTTTTAAATATCGGTGCCAAAAATCATTTAAATGTGACTTGCTCATTTTTTAACAAACCGATAAGTTACAATTAGACCAGGGTGGTAGTCTTTCCGAATTGTTTTATTTGCTTACCCACTAAGATGAGTTTAGTGTTATCGAAGAAACTTCGAACACCTATCGAAATAGCTATAATATTGTCTAGAGACATAAAATCATTTTTGAAAAAATTAATTAGACAATTAGTTCTTGCACAAGTTATTGGCCTAGTTTATTTGTTTGATGGTAAACGTATTTCGTTTACTTTATATTAGCCCCTTAAGGTGTGTAGTTGATTTTTGGGGGTATATGATTGTGGGTTTATTCCTGAATAATTTTTCTTTTGCATAGGGTATGGGCGTTAAGAGTTTCGTGAAGTAGAAGCAATAGAAATCAAATGGGGACGATTTTCTCCGGTTGTACGGCCAAGAGGTTTTAGATTTTTTTATTTTTTGGAACTGGAAGCTAAAAATATTTATGTGCTTCCGTCCGCTGATGTCCCCGACTGTCCAGAGTTCAAGAAGGTATATTACAAGTCAGTTTACAGTGGTACAGTTTCAACCTGAAATATCTCGAGCATTCATTTCTTCATAGCTTTCGATTTCAGTTTAAGCACTTGAAATTTAATCTTGCATATCAGGATTCAACCAAGAGATGCCTTGACATGACACTGATAATGAAATTTAGCGTAGTGTTTGGAACTCTTTAAGTTAAATGCATATCTATTCCGTTGTTGAGTTGCTCGTTAGATGTGTCATGCTTCTAACTCTTCTCCTTAATCCCATCCCGTTCCTAGACCACCATTAGCTTAGGCAGTAGCCATGTAATAATAGTGGAGAGGCTTCCTGCGACATGTGAACAGCACCTGTCGCTCCTTACGTACTGCTCTGTTTCAACTTTCCTGCTTACTTTCATTGCAGACTCACATCGGAGGAGAGCCAGCTGGAGCAGACGCGAAGCCACTGGTGCGAGTTCGACTCCAACCTTGCAGTGCTTGAGTGCGCCCTCCGCTCCGACTCAGAGACCCTGAGGATCCTCGACGAGGCTTTGGCCAGTGACGGTGGGCTCAGCCCCTCCTTGGCGTCCTCTGCGAGGGACCTAGCCAAGAGGCTCAACGAACACCTACCGCTCACCGAACCTCAGGTAACCAATATTCTAATATTATGTTTCAAATTACCTGCATATTAGCATAAGTATCATTAGTTACCTATTGTTATGGCCAGGTCCAGTGGTATATCCATTAAAGAATTCAAATCAGTGACTTATTTACTAAAATAGGCCAACACAAAAATTATGCTTATTACTACTGCTTCTTAATTAAAGTTGCTGAAATACGAAACAGCAAAGAAGAGGTTATGTGAGGATAGGCGACTGACTATAACGTTTTGTATGTTTCAAGGAAATGTCATATTTGTGCTACTCATCTCTTATTGGTAAAATACATATTTTTTTATTGTATAATAGTAAGACAGAAATCTTAAAACATAACAGTTTACTAAAATATAGATACGAAATAAAAAAATACGAATTTTAGAGAATGTTATAATGCTTTCCTGCAAAATTTTAAAATTGGAGTTAATCATTATGTAAACTAATAGTCTCATTTACTAATACCAAAACAATAATTGACATTAATTGAAATTGCAATGGGTAACTTTTGTTGACTGCTTAATTCAACTACGTCCGTTCCCAGGAATGCAACTTAATTTTGCAGGTTCAAAAACTATTTTATTCTTCAAGGCTCAAAAAGGTTTATCAAAGAGCAATAATCTATTTTATGTTCCTTTTTCTTTGGTGATTATACACAAATAAATGATAATAAACGAGAAATAGTATATTTATTGTATAAATACTTGATCCCATAACATTGATTTCACAGTTATCGTCCTCGTCGCGTTTTATAAGATGCCACAGTAGTTGATATAACGTGTTTCTAGTTATTTATTGATAAAATCGGTGTTAAAATTTGCTTTTGGAAGTATCGAGATATAATATAGAAATCCATATTTTAAATGTTCTTAATACGAGTATAATCCCAGTTATAATTTTTAATGAAAGTTATGGAGAATAATTCCCGCTTGTTAAGAAGTTTTACTGCCAACTCCATTCAATTAACATTTATGGACCGTTGACTTAAATATTAAGATTAATTACTGCATAAATTCTCCATCTGGGTTTCATTTCGTTTATTGCAATCCTTATAATTTAAGATTACTATCAAGTATTTTTTGAAACAAACAGGGCTTTATTTATAGTAACTTAGAATAGGTTTTTTCCGAAGGTTTGTATAGATGTTTACCTCAGTAGCAGTAAGTTTCGAGCTTGAAGATATACACTGGAAAATACATTTATATTTAAATTCAGGACCACCATGACGTCAGTGAGAATATTTCATTTAGTCTGTTCAGAATATTGTAGCAATGAAGTTAAAGAGAGCATCTAATGCGTTCCATCAATGTTATGTGGTGTTATTAATACCACTCTGTGTTGGATGGGCTTGTATAGATTTCAAAACAAATGAAGATTATATCTCAGGATTCCAAACTATTTTTATCAATGAATTTAGATGGTAAAATCTCAACCATTATTATAATATTTATCAGTTGTACTTTTTTACATTCATATTCAGTGCTTTAAATTAATTTTGTGATTTAAATTCTATCAGGCCTATCTACTATGTTTTTGTACTAAGTACTATGATTAGACGAAATAAATAAATAAAATACGAACGTAACTTCCAGGAGGTATGCCGTCCTGGTTTTATCTTAAACGTATCTCTTAACTAGAAAACCTAGGTTACGTTATTGTGTGGTTTAGGATTTTACGTCATTCTACCAATGATCACTATACAACCAACTACATAGATGTAGTCGCAGTTTCTTGTCAAACTACTGGATAGATGGTTTGTCTTTTAATAAGAATGGATATTCACATTTCTTAAAAGGGGAAGTAAACTTTGCTTTCTTTAGGTGTCATAAATAACATAAAAACTATTGTTTGTCATATTTATAATTTATTTGTTGCTATCGCTGCATTATCTTTTTCAAGAATTCACGTATTTAACCCAAACGTTTTACCTTAAATAACTTATACGGCTTCTAGCGATAGGTAGTTCTTGTTTATTTAAAAATTATTTTTTGTTTAAAATAGGGCATTGAATAAAATGGGGACGTTAGAAGTCTGATCTTGTGTAAAGACGAAATCGTCTGTTTATCGTCTTTTACGCACGAAAGTTAATTTGTGAAAATATGTAGGTATGGTATAGACGTAATCACATTCAAAATTTTTAAAATGATTTCAACGTAAAGGAAAATTCCAGAAAATATCGTTCTCAATGTCATAATATTTTAATTGGAGGATCTCTTAAAATCGTCAGTGACCTTACGCTTGCCACGATTCCATCAATAAACTTCTGATTCCTTGCAATTAGTACACTTTCATAATGTTTAAGTCAATACAACCGATTCTTTGTTGGCAACCTTCTGGTTATTTCCGTTTGGTCCTCGATGTTAAACGGCGGTTTAGTCATACCATATCATATGTGTCAAATGACACCATTTAGCGGACCTTACGATCACGTCTGGTTACCATATATATTGAGTACATCGATCCTGCGACCAACCAATACCAGGGTTCCTCTGACCCAGTGGTGTTCGCCCCCCTAACCCCCCCCCCGGGTGTAGTGGTCATCAAATGTAAATAAGATTTTGACCGAAGGACCCAATATAACTCAATGAGGGTCCAAGTTGCCAATAATAGCCACTCTGCTGCACTTGTGGCCGCTTTTTCGGGAGGACCACTCTTCCATATTGCCTCTGCTGCCTGAATACAGACAGCTCTTTCCCTACAATGCGGCCACTATTTCCCTAAGTCTTACTGTTATATTTATCTTCTCCAGTTTAATTTTTTTTTTATGGAGGCCTTCTTTCCAGAACTATCTAATTAGTTATTTTTGGGAAGTTAGATGTGGGATTAGGCTTGATTTTAATTTTTTTTTAACTACATAGCGGAATCCCTTTAACCAAACAATAAAATATAAAAGTAAGCAAGTAAGTAAGCAAAAATGAGGTTTAAATAATTTTGAATGGGATTAGTGCTTAATACGTTTAAACAAAAAAACCATCTGTTGGTTCTGGCATCTTCATTGGAAAATGAAAGTAACAAACTTAAAAGTTTATATAATCTTCTATTTATTTTTAATGTAAGATAATAGTGTAATGTCAATTACACATGTAATATCTCATGAAAGTATTCTTTTTTTTTTTTCTTACAGCACCCTCACCCATTTACATTACAATATTCCCTGTAGTCAACTAACCTTCCACCATTATTAAATAATAATTTAATTTTAAAATCATAGATGATAATATTTTAGGTTGATGTGCAATCTATATTTAATAGATGAATGCAGGTTCTCTACACTTCTTGATTTTACATTGCATCATCGTTCCCCAGGTGGAGTGCAATGATGATCTTGCCATGTTTGCATCTTGAGGGCAAACAGTCTTGTTAATTAATGTAAATTTAAGTTAGTAACTGTTAGGTGTCAATGGTATAGCTCAGATCTATTTTAAGTTTAGATGAGTAGTGTGCCATTGATCTATTCAATGATATAGCAGAACAAAAGAAAATGATTCTATGAAAAGTTTTATTATATTGATGAAAAACAATTATTGCTTAAGTTATGTTCTGCAAAATTGATATGTGGTAAAATACTTTTGTCTTCCTTTGTTAAATTAATATATCAAGGGATGATTTGTTAAAAAACATTTATATCATTAACTCAGTCTATAACATGATCAACTTGGGAAAATCTTCCAGACACTTGCCGAATTTTCGGTTTTACATCCACGAAGAACCTCCTCGCAATTTTTTGGTACAGCATCATGGTTTGATAAGGCATTTTTATTTTCAACCATTTGATATAGTTTACCTTTCTCTATTTAACTATATAGAGTCTTCTTCCGAGATAATCAATTGTGGTTGTTAATATTTTATAATAGAACATTGGACCTGGCTATATTTGTTAAGTGGCTCATCTATACACACAATAATAAACATAAACATCTCTAAGCAAATAAAATATATCAATTTTAAGGTAACCAATGGGAGAAATATCTAAAATTCTCTCTTCTATCCAAGGCTGCTGGCTTTAGAATGGTTTTCTGTAACAATCAAAGTCTGACATATAAACCATTTGATCAGATCATTTCAAAATCAATCTATAAAAGTAGCATTAATCTAATCTTAATTTGTTGGTGACCACCTTTTTTAAAGTATTTTTAAATAAATTATAAATCCCGGCGGAGCCAAATCTTTTCTCTTCAAAAAGTGAATAATTACAAAAGTAGTACTAATCTTCAGTTTTTTGTTTGAAATGTGAGGCAATAATATGTTATTTTAGTTTATTTATTGTATTATATTTTAATTTAGGATTTTTCATTTCTGTGATTACAATCAAATGTTACCGTTGATTTGAAGAGCGATAATATGTAATGACCATTGCTTTAACCAATTCATTTTTGTCTATAAACACACTTTTACTCAAAGAGTTCTTTTTGTATTTTTCAGACGACTGATGAAATGACGGGCGGAAGTCTTTCAGATTCGGGTATATCTGACTCAGGTTCTGAGCAGGACCTGAGCGAGCGGGAGCGAAGGTTAGCTGCCTTGCGACGACTTGCTAGGCACCTCGAAGCAGTTCTAGCGCCAGGCTCAGCCGCCATACTTAACATGGCAAAGGTAATTGCACTTTGTTATTTTGTCACTTCTTTATTAATTTATATCATTAACTTTAACCAACTCTGATATCAAAGTATTTGTATTTACTATTTTTATAAATAATATATAAATCATACAAGATATTGAACAATTTCAAAAGCAATATCTTCAAAGTTGAATATTGAAAATTAAAGATCAGGATTTCTGTATTATTCTGCTAGGTGATACCATTTATTTAAATTATCTGAATGTTATTAGTTTAATTTGATGATAATTTGGTATGATGAAGATTTTGAGACATTAGATCATCATACATACTTACACGGCTATTGAGCTAATAACAGTGCCTCCCTTACTAAGTTCTGAATCCAGCACTCATTCATTGATATTAAAATCATGATGCGGAATATACGTTATCATTATTTATTATGAATAATATTTAATTATCCACAGAGAATTGAGGCAACAGAAAATGAACTTCGTGGATTACAGAGAACGTGTCGTGAGTTGATTGTTAGAACTGCAGTTTGTGCTGAAGCAAAAGGACCTCTTCCCACACTTACCAGCCAAAGGCCACCAAACACAAGGTAAACTTTCATTATTAAATTTTCATAGTTTTCCAAATACAATTTTATGTAAGGTTACAAGTATTTTTTTTTTTGTGAAAATTTGAATTTATTTTATAAAAATATTAACAAATCTGATAATAGACTAGTCATTGATTGTAAGCCTCTACTTATTTTCTCCCCGTGTACAAATTTGTGTCGAAAGAACTCTTGGAGGCAGTCTAAGAAGATACTTTAAAAGTTTTTGCATCCTTTTAATAACAGACATTATGTTTAGACTGCCCATGTCATTGATTCAAAAAAGTAATAGATAGAGGGAAAAATGTTTAAAAATTATGGTAGGTGGGTATCTTTATAGGATCTTTAAGTGTTTCCAAGTATTTGTGGCTGTATCTTAGTCTTATGTTATTCAGTTTAATTGTGTCGGCTCAAAAAAATACTTATAGTCAGTAATGATACAATGATGAAGTTTGATTTCATTTGATTTAAGCATCTCCTAGCTTATCACACCAAATTTAGATGAATGAGCTTTTATCCGTAATACTTGCCATTGCTCTTGAAGTTGATGCTTTATCGGGCTTAAGTTTATTTGTTTAATTAATGTTACTTCATGCCACTTATGCTAATTGATTGATGCTACCGTTGGAGTCTTAAATTTTGCCTATCTAATTATTATAAATAATTATAAATTTTGCCTGTATAATTAGGATAGAGATCTTTGATATCATGCAGGAAGACTATCCATTTTACATCCAATGCAAGGCATAGTCAATAATTTTTTACTCTCTTTTAAAAAACCTAGGGCCACCACAGGATCGAAATTCGCGACCTTTAGTATTTTAGACTGCTATATCAATATAAATAAGCTATATATCGAAGTTGGGTCTGGAAGACGGTTGATGGATCGAGTTGTGCAGGGAGCGAGTGGTGGTGTCGCCATCAACCTTCGGGTTCGTTAAGGTTTTATTATTATTATATAGCTATATAGCATATATATGCTTAGCCACTACACCACTGGTGACCCCATCAGGCTTAGGTCATGCATGATTCATTGTCCTAAGAATAATCTCAATAAACCTACTTTTCAATACCAGCTATTAGATACAAAAATTCATTTGGCCTTTATATGAGGGGCTATTTTTGTTTTATTCTCTTTTATTCTTCTAAGGAGGGATTGGCTGAGCTGGGTAACTTGTATCAAATACATTGTGCCTGCCAATCCGATGAACAGAAGATTATGAGTTCGAATCCTTATGCCTAGGAATAATTCCATATAGCCGAAGAGGCAAGCTAGGGGGGGGGGGAGAGTTCCCATCTAGAAAAGTGCCCTTATAGGGTTATGTTAGGCCAATTCAAAATATTAATTCAATATTAATACATAAACAATTATTCAGTTTCAATAAACTTGAAAAATGAAAAAATAATTATTTTCTATTACTAATTATTTTTCTTTAATAATATTTCTGAAAAAATAATGTTGACGTAAATAATAACTAGAACACACCAATTCTGCATCATTGAAAAAAAATCTGTATTTCTTCCATATCGTCGTCACCATGCTAAAGTAATGAATGTGCAACTAAAAACCTATGCATATTTGCTACTTTAGCATGGTGACGACGATATGTATCCTAAATATTTTATCAGACTAATAAAATATAAGAAATATTTAAAAAACCCTTTGGTTTAATTTGTCCGATTTCTTTTCCTCCGAATCAATTATTATATTTTGAATATTTCTTTATTATTACTATTTCAATATTGGACTATTTCACTTCAAAAGAATTTTATCGAACTGATTAATTTCAATTTTGAAATTAAATGAAAAATAATTTTATTAAGCATTTGATTGAAGTTTAATTACCGTCTGAATTCTGATGCAGTGGGTTCTTTTTTCCCTAGTAAAAGTTAGATTTGATTGATTAGTATAAGAATTCATGGAGTTTCCTCTCAAACCATTCATCAACTAATGGACTTAAAAATAAAAAGTAGCGCACTCTCTGAAATGAGAGCCAGTAGGTGGTCGGGCAGCTAATGTGGGGTGATTATTCAGGAACCGGTGTGTGAAATATCCTTTCTGGCCATCCTTCGCTCCACCATCAATTTATCAGTGCAAGCTCATTTTTATCTAGCCCTTCTAGATCAATTTTGAGGTTATTGGTTTTATTTATATCCTATCCCCAGGTCATCATGGATGTTCTGCATTATTTATTGCGTATAATCATGGCTTATCAATATTAATTTTACTTTTTACAATAATTATTTAGTTTATTTGCAAACTAAATAAAATAAATTAAAAATTTATTACCATTGTTACACTCTGCTTTATATCATTTTGGTGATTTATTCTGTAAAAAACGGAGAATCATTCTGTAAAATGATTATTGAATGATAGTTTAAGGCCTACCAAATCTGATGTTTAAAAATGTTTATTCGGCTGATAAACTCTTATTCCGGCCATTTCACATTCTATATCTATGATTACTTTTTCTTTTTATAATTTTTTTCAATATTTGAGTTTATAAAGATATTAATAATGTTTTTGAAAGTCACAGTCTTATGGTTTACGACTATTTACTTTTGAAGAACAAAATTACATCTGTTTTCAGCATTGAAATAAAATTCATATTAGAATTAAAAAACAGTCTAATAAGCATTAAGATTAATTAAATCAATGAAGTACTACATAACATACATAGTTAAAGTAGTTTCTTACGACCCTGTGGTATACAGGCATCAAAATAAAAACACGTGCCTAAATAAGTAATTAATTGCTCATCTAATGAACATTGTTAACTAAAACAAGTACGATTTGAAAATTTTATTGTTTCTGTACAATATATTTTTCCGTCATGAGGTAACATTTTGTAGTCCTTAAAATTATATTCATTTAAAAAAACAAAATTAATTCATGAATAAAATATTAGATATTATTATAGCTGATTGATTTGAACATTTTTTAAAACATCACTCAGTTGATAATTATTATTTTATTACTAAATTTAGTGATTGTTAATAGGTATTTAATTATTAGTAAATAATGAATTTGAACGGAGGAATATATGGAACTGATTACGGAGGAATATATGTTAGTTTTAATCATTGCCATCATCATATAATGAGGAGGGTATCTTCTTTAGTAACTGTTTAACAGTTGTAATTTTTCATTGAAGGCCTCCTAATGAGGCCGCCAGAGGTCGGAGTGCAGCAGGGGGCAATATGTAAATGAAGCGGTCAGCGGGGGGCCAGCAGGTACCTCAGGCCACTCACTAGTTTATTATTTACAAACTGTCTATTCCTCAAATTCGAATATATTTTTATTTTAATTTTCAATAATATGAAGGTAATTCTTTCTTCATGCGAGCTTACTGATTAATCAGTTAATTTCAAAGTTCTTTCCTTTCCCTATGATCAAGTTTATATCCTGCTTCTCTAACTTTAATAAAATGAAACTTCAGTTTGTTACATTTATGTATAACTTTTAAATTGTATATTAAAAAAATAAATTAAAAAAGGTGAATCATGATGCTAATATAAAAATGGTGCCTGAAGTGTAAAAGGTCGGCTACTGTTGCTGTGCTTTATAATTTCCGATCAACATCTTTTCTGAGAATAAATTTTATTCCTTTGTTTATATTTAGAAGAAATAGAGGGATGCAAGTGTTACAACTTTGAAGCTACTATCACCTTCTAATTATATAACATCAGTATTTTAAAAATATGGCATGTTCTTTTAAAAATTAGGTCAACACAAGTTCATGAATTATTTACTGTCATTGGTAGCATATGGTGGAGTGAGGTATGGTCCCCTAACAGCGGCCCCCTCCCTGTTATAGCCTATTTGCATATCAATGCAATGAGATCAATATGTGCACACTCTGTAGGGCTGTTTGTATATGATATCATCGTCTTGTGCATTCTAATTGTATGGATGAAATTACCTTGATTAATGTGGTTGTTCTAATGGTAAATGCCCTTATAAACCTTACCTAAATTGCAATATTGAAGTACTAGGATTTATATTTCATCTAATCTGTTAATTTTTTTTTTAGATACTAAGGGGGTACCACTGTCTACCTTACCCTCATTTTATGAATCAAACAGCTATTCGTTTAATTTCGCTCCTTGTATGATTAATCACTTTAATGTAATACATTAAAATGATATTATATAAGGCAATTCAATATAATATTATTATGATCTCTGAAAACTTTTTTATATAATAGTTTAAATTTAATGGAGTTATAAGCAAGGCAAAGTGGGGGATAGGACACTTTTAGTGGAATCCAATCCTTTCATTATGTTGTTAATATTGCTGATTAGAGCTTAATATACTTCAGTTAGTTCTGTGCTTGTACGCCAGGTAGCAGCACGCTTGCTTAAATGTTTTTTAATAAAATACTGAGATAAAAGAATTGGACTCTATTTAACATATGTTCCAAAAATTAATTTACAGGGTTTTGTTTATTCTTAACTTTTAGGATAGTTACAAAATTGAATCGGTTTTTGTTGAAAAGGCGTCATTGCATAAAATCAAATTTTCAGAATTCACATCTCTATATTTCAACTTATATAATGTACTTTGATTTTTGTATTTAAAATGAAGAGAATGCAAGCATAAATGTCTTTATATAGGTTTGGATAGGTCTATGTTCAAGTATCAATAACAAATAAATTATTAGAAATATTTCTTTTTTTTTTCTTATTTGTTAAAAGAATTTTTAAGAAACTACCTCTAAATTTTATTGATATATGGTATTTTATTTTGTGAGAAAATACTTATAATAAATTATAGAGCACCACACTTAATAATCAGATTTTCTTATGCTATTCTCAGTAATCAAATAAGTATCAGTAATCAAATAATAAGTTCTCAGTAATCAAAAGATATAATGAGGCAACAATGGCTAAAAGAAAGCGCAATAAATAAGGGAGAGGGCTACCCCAAGAGCAATACAAATTAAGACTGACTAGAAGTTTGTTCCTCACCAAGTTCCTCGGCAGCAATTAGTTAATTTTTGTCCTCGATAATGAGATGGCATAGAAATGGCTCTATTAGCCGCGGACCCCTTGACAATTATTGCTATTCCTTCAAAATCCCATTATGGCGCTCCATTACCGCAACACATTTCCCTCACTTGAGCTTCTTTTAATGAAACTTTACTGCCTTCTTTCCCTTTTATTGTCCCTATGGCTTAGGCAACTTAGCTCCTTTCATTAAGCTCGCTGTTTCCTTCTTGTTCTTACACCCTCCTCCCCCTCTAGGAAAGTTGCACCTCAGTGTTGTGATAGGATTATGTATCCCTTTTGACACAACTAGCATATAGGAATTACCTCTAAACCATTTTTCTTTATTTGGGACTTTTGACTCCAATGAATCAAGTTAATGTACTAAAATAAAAGTTATTAAAAATTCTGAAGGTTAAATAGCAAAATTTCTGAATAGAATGGAAAATATATTAAACAATTTTCAACGATCTCTTGTAGATTGTATCTATTGTTTAAATAATTTTTAATGCAAAGTGGTTAATTCAATATTGAAGTGTGTGCAGGTTTATAATGAAAAAGAGTGTAGTTTAAACTAATTTAAATGGATAAAATCTTTATTTCGAAACAACAGAAAAATTTGAAACTACTACTTCTATATACTGATTAAAAAATAAATTTATTTAATAATGAATAGTGATTTATGATATAAAATGAATAATTATTTAGAATTTTTTTCTGAAGAAATCAAATAGTATGTGAAAAATGAATGAAAAGTCGATGTAGGAACGATTTTAAGTAATCGAAAAGCAGTCTGGCTATACCGATAGACATTGAAAGAGGAGACATAACTGAATTGTTTCATTTCATGAAAAAATCCAACAAAAAAAACTGTTTAATATTAATAATTTACTTTTATTTAGAACTAGTATAAAAACACTATTATTTGTATGGAGGCCCCGAGCCTGTACGATGTCAGGTACCCGTTAAAGATCCCTATCCTTATACCTGGATAGGCAAAATTTAGGACTCCCACTGTAGCATCGTCCGATTAGCCTTAGTAGCATAAAAATGGACGTTAAACTTACGGGACGTTAAACTTAAAAATGGAACGTTAATTTGTTAATTAGCATCTGCAAAGTTTGCTGAGTTAACCATTCTGGAGTAGTAAACACTTATGGTCACTAGGAAACCTAGTAAAACTTGAGATGTTTTTAGTTGGCTATCTGTGGTTTCTTATCTACGGTATTTATCTAAAGTTTATAACATTTGAAGAAAAAAAAGTATCCCTGCGATTTTAATAAGATTGCTTATTACAAAAAATCCAGATCTGTAAATAAAAATGTAGTTCTAAAATACAATTAAGGTGAAGTGGGATAAGTGTTACCTAGGAGGGGTAAGTTCAACTTAAACTGAGAATAAAAAACAGTGTGGTGTGTTGAGATTAATGTTTTTTAATGCT
This sequence comes from Aelia acuminata, assembly GCA_911387785.2. Classification (NCBI taxonomy): domain Eukaryota; kingdom Metazoa; phylum Arthropoda; class Insecta; order Hemiptera; family Pentatomidae; genus Aelia; species Aelia acuminata. Next base: position 85,684,405 of record OU426982.1, on the reverse strand, counting down.
TCAAACCTTAAGATGTATCCAGCATACAGAGCATGGTATCCAATATGGTTGATTTTTCTGTATGCTGAAAATTGATATCAGGGTGTAAGAAAATGTGATTTTGAAGTCCTATTCAAACCTCTCCTTTAAGCCATTATAGAGAATTGATTATTTATTGAGGAAGGTCCAAAAGGAAAAAACTCCTACCAACTATTTTTATCCTTGAATGACTGATAGAAAGCGACATCTTGCTATGGAATGATAGATGGATGGTAGAAAAAGGTATGAAGTTAGCACTTAAAAGACAGTTGATGTAATGGAAGTTCAATAAGAAATAACTAATACAATTGCAACAAAAACGCAACATATTTCACCTTATAACATTTCTTTTGAGTGGATTCTTTAACAATTCATGTTTCGACCTGTTCAAAATAGTTTCCTGTATTCTCTAATAATCATTAGTGTTTTAAATATTCAAATTCTTATTGGCGATTTATTATCGCTTGTTTTTTAATAATTTTTTGTTACGAATATGTCCCATTTCCGCAGCTCCCGAAACCTACATACTCCGGCAAGAAGACCCCCTGTCGGCCCCGTCCAGATTTGCAAAGACTGGACGACGAAGGCTGCTCCTATATCCAGGAGATGAATAGATAATTAATGTTTCCTGGAAGCTGTGAGGAGAGGAGGTGCATTGAAGTACGACAACGGTGGCCCCTAAACGACCCTCGTAAACAAGCTGTAGCCCCTTTGTCGGAATTAAATAGACATGATGTAGGCTGCCAATAATGGCCTGCTATTTTAGAAAGATTGGCTCACGTGTTACCGTCCCCTCCCCTGTGGCACATTTCCTTTAGAATTAACCGCTCGTCTCTTCTACATATGGCTTCCGAAACGGTCTTTTGGGGGCGGTTATACGAAGTCGCGGAAACGGAAAAATTAATGGGCCGTTATTTTTATTTTGAATGAGTTTCTTTTGCATCGGGTGCGGGATGTTAGTATTAGGGGTTGGCTCGATTGCAGTAATTCTTATCCTCCCTTGTTTTATGAGATCATAATTCCGAATTAGTTATCTGTTGTTTACCTTAATTGTCTGTAATAAAAGATTGAAGATGGGTTAAGCCAAGTAATTTTTAAAATCTGATCAAAATTTGTGTCCGCCTGTTACAAAAAACAAAAAAAAAAACGTTTTAGATTATATCGGAAGTGAATTGATATAGTAATATGTTTACAAACCTTTACTAAGACGCTGTGTTATGTAATTCTTTGTGTCTAGAAAAACCTCCTAGCTGGATGCAGTCCTGTCAATATAATATTCATTAGGCCCTTCTATTTATATAATTGATTGGAAAAATGTTCATCTTTTTTTTTGTTTATTTATAGTCTTTCCATTTTCAAAAAAAGTTTTAGTATTTTATTTTACTTTCTCATTTTATGAAAAAGAACAAATAAACAGACAGAGATTTTGTTCTCCATATCTACCCTTGTATCATTAAACATCCTTTATGATGAATGCTTCAACTTCAACTTGGTCACCTGAAAAATTGGAATTTTGACTTAACTCATAACAAGTTAGGTATATTTACAGTGTGATATGTTAATGTAAAATGGGGTTCGTCCGCTGTTAGGCGTACATATTTTTTAATAAAAACTCGTGAGCTCATATAGCATTTAGGTGGTTATTGTTGAGAAATCGACATCAATGGCTTTTACGTCATCGTGTGTAATCTTGGGAACGTACGGATTTAAAATATACCTCCTCTCCGATGATCTTCGTTCGAAACTCTGTTCTTTTGGGTGAAAAAACTTCATCAAGTTATTTTGGTAGGACGTGTGTGTAACACTAAACAATTTTTTTTATAGATTTTCTCTTACAAACAGCGTTTTATCCGCGATCGTTTCTGCTAATTTTGGGCTCGACTGTCGAGTATTATGCTAACTTCATTTGGTAACGTTTTGATAGAACGGAAATTTCCTTTTAGATACAAGTAGATCCCTATAATCTCCTCCCCCCTTTTCTACAGTATCTTGATAAATCATATTCGGTAGGGTTAGACCCCATCCCATATTGCCTGCCTGCAGTAGAAGCCTTGTGATACCTGGCCGCGGCAGTCCTGGTAATATGTTTTTTTTCTCTTTTCCTCGGTGGATGGCTGATTGGAGCTCTCCCTGGGAGCGGAGGAGATAAATAAGGTTCCTCCCAGATAATTATTATCATCCTACGGCACCAACTCCACCTCCCCCTACCACTTAGTCAAAATTCTACCCCAACAAACTTATGTCAAAACCGTTATTAATTTTTTATTCTCTTTTCTATCGGAGACTGGAGTTATTGGATTTTGATTTTTTTTTTTTTTTTTTTTTTTTTTTTTAATCAGTGGCCCTAACCCGTTGTTGTCGAAAAGGATTTTATATTTATTGTTATTCGTGTGTCATCGACCTATTACTTATTTAGTGTAGTTAGTAAGATAAACAGCATAATTTTATAAGTAACACTATATTTAGAAAAGGTCGAAACTTTTTATCAGAATATTGTACTTAAAGAGGCGATCGAAACATCAAAAGGTTGTTTTATCCACGATCTTGAGGATTTGTCTAATTTTTTTTAACGAAATAATTTTATTAACATTTTTTCTGAGTTGATTTTAGAAATATTTATTCAAACTAAAAAATGGTAGCTATTAAGACTTATTTACACGACCATGTTTTAGGAACGAAGTTCGGAACCAAACGATGCTTCGCAAATTAACGGATTGATTACAATGGCGAAATAGTCCTGTTTATACGGTTATGTTTTTTTATATATCTTGGAATGAAAATGTTGTTGTTCTCTTATTAACCGGTTAGTAAGACTAATGATCAACACCGGTTAATAATCAGTCTATGGTTGGCAAAACAACCCACCCACTTGGTAGAATTATTAGGTCTATTTTAATCGCCCCCTGGCGGTCAAAAAGCGAAGTACTGTTCTTAACTTCCTTACAAATATTTAACCGTGTATATTATATCTATATCTATATCTCTCTATATATAGATGTATAATATCTATGAGATTTTGTATTTTGAGATCTATCAGAGATTATATATATATTATCATTACCAATTCACGGTCCCTTTAATTCCTTCTGTCGACAAACTTTCTTACTTTTCATCCGTGAGCATTTCAGCAAAGCAGCTGTCGAAAGTCTAATCGCTGATTATTAAATATAAATAATAATGTATCAATTTTTTTTGTTTTAAGTGAAACTTCATTGGGAAGGTCCAAAGTTATTTATTAAGTTCCGGAATATTTCCTGCTTGGATTTATTTATTTACTCTTTAGACTTAAGATAAACAAAGCCTGAACATTTTATCTCATACCTGATCTTCGTTGATTTTATATCGCTCAAGCTGTTGATTTTAATTCTCCCAAGCCCATGAAAATAGATTTTATGCAAGAGAACAAAAAAATATATCTGTGTTGTAGAATATTTTCCCCTATACCATATATATACAGACAATCCCCGATATTATTTAAAACATAACGTTACTCCTTGTAAGTATTTTGCAAAGAGGTTATAAATTGCGTCAGATCAGTTGCGATGCAAGAATTTATCCCCTGCGGAACATGGGTTTTTCCTAAGACGACACATTTTATTCCTTTCAGACGAAAATAAATAAATAATTAAGATAAATCGTACCCATTAGTTTGAAAAGAAATTATTGGTAGTTATTCTTTGGAAAAATTCTATTTTTTTTTTTTTTTTTTTACATTTCCGTTTTTATATTACATATTAAGACCCTACATATAGATTGACCATTTTCTATGATTTCCATTGTACCAGTGTAATATATTTTCAAAATTTTTGTTACCTATATATTTATATGTATAATAAAAGTATTACCTTATTTTTGAATGGAAGAAAATAAGATTTTTTTAATTTTTTTAGACTACAGCTAATATTAGGATATTTGCAGGTAAATTTATTCAAAATTGTTTTGTTGTTTATTTTTATCTCTTGCATTCAGTTTCTGTTAATTCATCAAAGAAGGGTCCATAACCCTTCATGAATTAAATTATTACATAGGCCGTTGGTTGGATTAGGCCCGGATTTTGATGAATTCGTCGAAGAAAATTAGGGATTTATTAAAAGAGTGTTCATTACGCGTATCGTTTTAAATACTACCTTAATATCCGCGCTTAGCGGCAAATTTCTTCCGTGATCTTTTAAATGGCTTGTTTTTTTTTTTTGTTTTTTTTTTTTTTTTTTTTAATGATCTTATGAAATATAAATTTAAGTACTACTGAAGATCAGCAAATTTGAAAAATTGAAAACTCTTCATAGAAGTTTAAGATTTAAGACATTAAAAATGAAATGTGAGGTCGGGGGGGGGGGGGGGGGTTTTAATAATCTGATATTAACTCCCCTAGGTATAGAAACTTTTTGCAGTACCAGTAGCACCCTTGCAGTCAACTAAATAAAAATAAACGTATCGGCAGTAACTTGAGGAGAGGTGCTGCTCATTTTCTGAGCCATTTATTCTTCGGATCTCTTTAAAATTTAAATCGGACTCTGGAGGTGAATTGAAGGCCCTATTCAAATTAAAACCACCCTGTAGGGAGGGGTGGTGGGGGTAGGTCTCGCCTATTAGCCCGCACTTTGGGACCACCCCCTTCCCCATCCCCTCCTCTTCCACCCCTTCTTTCTAGTTGCCTGGAACTCCTTACTTTCTTTATGGACCTCACTCCTCGCCTTGTTTGCAAGTTTTCTAATTTACATTTTCCTCGTCTGCAATTTAACATGCATTTTATCGCGCTATTTTATTTGAATTAGGGTACCCGTTTTTTATTCTTGTTTTAGGTCTAAGCTGTTCTGGTAATTCCATTTACTTGTCCTGACTAGAAAAAAATAATAAACAACCGTAAGTCCAAAAAATATAATAATGGGGACTTGTCAAATGGGAATAACTTGTTCAAGTGATAGTGTCAAATATGAGTTAACATCCTACTACCCTATTTGTGAGAGGGGGGGATGGGGCTATATTTTACAAACTTTAGCTCATCCATAGTTTACATGTTTTTGAGTACATTCAATTTGAATTTAATACCTTGAAAAATCTAAAAGGTTTAAAAACAAGGATATTTTCTTCTTTGTAAGCAACCTAATTTTATTCTACAGTTTATCCATCCTAAAATATGGCTTTTAATCAATAATTAGATTAGAAAATAGCTCCTCCGTTCTGGCTTGGTTAATTTCTTTTGAAGAAACAATCTTGTATTTCATTCTATTTCAAATAATTTTTCAACTGAGATTTTGCATAGAACATTGTTTTCGAGACTAGTAAGTTCGACCTAATCCAATTCAAAGCCATAAATCATCGCATGTGCATATTTATTTTTATTTGCTCCCCTTCTTTAAATGACTGGAATGTCTTAGAACATATTCTATAAGCAGACCTTTTATCATGTAATGGTCTAAACCTCTAGGCCCTATAGTGTTATGTAAATCTGGAAGATACCAGATAGTCTGAGTATCCTTTTTTCTTTCTAGTCTCTAGTTAAAATAGAATTTAAAAAAATAAAAATGATTTTCTTGCTTCCATGGTAGCTGGTAGTAACAGTTTTTCTCGTATAGTATTACATCTACTATTTGTTGACAAAAATAACTTTTATATTTAAATTTTTTAATTTTTAATTGGTTAGTATGTCAGATTATTGAATGCATGTTTATAAGTCTGCATAAAATGCTTGATGCTTGAAGCATAATGAATATGCTTTAAAAGCTTGTTGGTTGATATTTATGATATGGTTGATAAGTACAAAATTAGAGTTACAATTATATGTTTAATGCTTTATAGGTTTATTATAGTTTTTATTTCTGTTAACAGGAGCCCTGAAGGTGGCGAGAAGAGGAACGGCTGGCTATGGCGTGTGATCCGGGCAGCCTTCCCGTTTCAGCTTGCCCTCATGGCGCTGTTCTGCATCGCCTGCCTCCTGGAGCCCCACTGCTGCGACTCGATGAACTCTCTCACAATATCAATTTCCCCTCAGCTGAGGTACATCAGGGGGCCTCCACCCGTTTAACTGCTCAGTTCAACTCTGTTCATGGGCGGCTCTTTCCACAGTTTTGGTCTCTATATGAGGATTCTTCAGTCTCTGGACTCCTCTGTGGGGGACCATCTGTCATAATTCATATCTTGAGGGGGATCTCAGAAAACTCGGAAGAATTTAGAATCTATCCATTACTTTTTTCTGAGCACGAGGTGTTTGTTTCAGAGACGATTTCTCAGAATGGACCAAGTTTGTGAGAGCAAACTAAAAGGAAAAAATTGTTCTGTAAATTACTTGGGAATGACTTCATGTTTTTGATGCATTTTCAGTCTAATTACATTTTTTATTTTGTATTTTAGAAGAATAAATTCTTTCATTTTATTAGCATTGTCTATTACTGTTCATGAAGTACATACCTGTGGTCCATTCGGATGAATGACCCTCATAGTACATTTATTTGTATATGTTGAATTTTTTTTTTTTTTTTACTGGTGCAAATTTGAGGAGAATTTCATTCATATATTTAAAATAAAATAATAAAAGATTTAAAAAAAAATACTTTGTTGACTGATATATATTTTTTTTAGATAGAGACCTTTTATTATATAGTCGGATTAATTTATTACAGTAATAATCTAGTTAGCTAACGTTGTCATTAATGGGGATAAAAGACAAGTTTGTGCCACTACAAACCGAGGGTTGTGCCTTTCTTTTAATGGCTCGTTAGTGAAGCCTGAGTGTTTGCAACTTGTTGAGTTAGTTGGTTAGAAGTAAGTTTTATGATAATATTACTAGAGGGAGTATTTTTTAACTTGGTAGCTTAGGCGTGTAGATATGTTGTCAAGTTTGTTTACTTGGCTCCATCATAATCTAATGTACTTAACTCTACACCTTGACTACTTCTGGCCGAGATAGATCTTTGCACATTCTTGCAGGAAGAAAAACTTTTGAGAAGTTCAGTCAGCGTTGGCTAATCGTTTTCTGTACCTGTTTATCGTGATGAGTGAACTTTTATTTTTGTTTAAAAATGAAAATTATATTTAAAAATTCAATTAAGGACCCAAAGAGGTTGGATTTATTATTAATGGAAAACTTGCATGTGATATACTCGAATATACCACTTTTTTTAAGTTTCTCTTTTTATTTTAATTTGTTTTTATTTCTTCTTTAGAGTGCTGTTAGTTCATATTAAGGTTATTTATTTTCAAATAACTTCCTTTTCACAAAGTTACTACTCTTCTGACAGACATTCTAAACGAAGAATTTTTTAAAGATTTATTATGTAGTTTTTACTTTTGAATTTTAAGTTGTAGTTATTATAAGTTTACCTCAAAGTACATCTTGTGTTTACTTTTGTTTTTTATTTGTTACCAATTATTATATTTTTGTTTGTTTTCGTCATTGTTTATTTTTCAATGTCTTCCTACTGTTATTTTTAAACTATTATTTCCTTCACGAGTCATTTTTCAATCATCTCTCAAGTCAAGGTTTGAAAAATATTTATATAAAATACATAACTTGACAATATATATTACTTTAATTAAAAAAGTAATCTTTTTAACTAATATTTTTTGTTTTCAAAATAATGTTTTCTGGGTTGAATACTAAAATTTTTATCTATACTTTTATATATTCCAGTCTTTTTAAATTTATATTTTGTAGTATTAATATACTTAGATTGATCAGCGATGTTCATTGTGTATTTAATTTCTTGTAATGAAATGATTGAAACAATAAAAATACTGTATATATTGTAGTTTTTATCTAAATTATTTCCTTTTATGATCCCTTATCTAAACAATGACATTATTATAAACATAATATAGTATTTATAAATTGTAATACTCCATAAAGATTGAAGATTATTGAACAATATGTTTTAAGGGGCCTTTCACATTACCTTAACATTCAAGCTCATGTGTTCCTTATTCTATGGTAATATTATGAATTTGATTTACTCATATTCTGTTTAATATAACATTGTGAAGAAATTCAGAATTAGAGAGAAATACTTAATGAAACGAAGTGCCGTACACAGTATGCTTAAATTAATAATTCAAAGGATATTTTACAATAATAATTAAAATTTTCTACTGGCATCTTTTACTGGTATGTTCATCATAGAAGTCATTTTATTTCATCTTTAATGAACTTTTTTCATTTTATTGAAGCTAGATTTAGTATACACATTACTTTATACTTAACTAGCAGAGCAGAAAAGAATAAAAATTTGCTGCAGTGACTCTTTCTACATATGAAACCAAGGAATCTTATTTTTTTCTAAGATTTATTTTTCTCAATAATGAACATTCTTACTCTTATCAGGAACAAACAAGATTTAACCATACTCCCATCTACATTGGTGTTCTCAATGGTAAGGAAAGGAGAATCCTAAAATAGAAAGAAAAAAATCCATCATCTGGGCCTGGGGACCCTATAATGTTTTTTTTTAACATTTGTTGCCAAAGTCGCAGCCAAAGAGTATGGAAGTAACATCTATCTGTAAAGAAAGTGTATAAGATATACTCAGTGGTCACAGCTAACCTTAAGATGATTATAACTAACCATTGTGTTATTATTTTTGCATTTCGATTACCAAGTCAAGAAATTTTAATTTTAAATTGTAACTGAAACTTTTTCAAGGCTTTGAAAAAAAAAAAAAAAAAACTAGATGATACTTTGCCAAGTATAATGTGGACAAAATTAAAATAAAAATTGACAAAAAATATAATGATGGGTTAAATGATTATCAGGATTTTCAGTTTAAACTTTTTTTTATTTTTGAAAGCCAACATTTCGATCCAACTTGGGGATCTTCATCAAGGCTTCTGAGTCTAGGTTGATACAAATAGCGAGTCTTTATATCAACCTGGACTCAAAAGCCCTGATGAAGATCCACAAGTTGGATCAAAACGTTGGCTTTCGAAAATAAAAAAAAATTTTAAAGTGAAAATCCTGATAATCATTTAACCTATCGTATAGAAGAAACAGTTGACTATCTCTCACCTCTACAAAAAACATAATGAGTTTAATAGTGATACAACTTAAATATCAGATATATTTAATAGGGTTGTACTTTGAGGGTTCATTTGAAAGCAATCTTCAGCCTCTCCAAGACGGTGTCTCATAGAATTTTTCCGACTCTAGATTCGAACTCAACACTAATGGAAATATATAAATCAGGAAAACATTCACAGGTGATCTTCGAATCCAACCACTCTCCCTTTATGGAATCCACCAACTTTTGTTAAATACAAATTTAATATTGGGGGATCAAGAACGCTATGACCCCCCCCCCCTCTACAAAATTAGCCACTTTCCGAAGAGCGAAGTATTCTGATATATGAGGTATCAAATGAAAGATTTTTTTGGAGACGTGACGAATCGTAATTTAAGTAACGATCAATTACATAAACCAAAACGAACAGTTTGCATCAATGTTGAGCGATGTACTTAAGAACTATTTTATGTACGTATAGACTACCATAGTTGTCTATACGTACATAAAATAGTTCTAGGCCTAGCTCGAAGAGCAAGAGAGGAATGAGAATACTTATGAATGTAAAAATTTGCTCTGCATGCAGTAGCTATGGTTAGTAGTTACAAGATCACTCACTCGTTTCAAGAAAGTCATATCTCGAAAATCGGCTATTTTTGGATATGGCTACCTTCTGAATGCGCCAAAGGAGAAGTATATGCTCGCAAAAGCTACAAAAACTCAAAGATTACATGAATAAGTAATTATATGAAATTTTTAAATTTATTCTTTTTCAAAAAGACAAAAAAACAAAGTCCAGGTATTGTTTAATACGATCAGTTGAATATTTTAAGATAATCGGAGGCTTAATGTATAAAAAAACACCAAATTGGTTATAACATATTACCAACCAGTCTGGTCACAACTTCCATTGAATGTGACCTGCTAGCAGCTATAATGAATTGACTAAAAATTTGATATTTGTAGGACATCCTCTCATGGTCGGATTCAGCCCAAAATTGGTGAAAGTGATGACCACCCTGTCTCATGATCACATGGCTGACAGCACCGCTTTTTAATGAGATAATTAATTACCTTGCATTAAGAAGGACTGCGATCTAAACAACAAAAAGTAACTATCTAATTGCATTATTTGCTTAAAAAAAAAAAAAATTGAAAAGCCTAAATATTTGGGGGGGGGGGGATTCCTGACCCCTGTGACTCCCCCCCTTGCTTGCGTCTACTCTACTTATGAATGAGGAATGTATTCGAACCTTCTCAGACAGTACCCAACCAACTCGTATACCTAAATTTTCTTACTGAATAATAAGTCTCATTATTGCATAAGTGCATATTGAGACGGATTCGTCGTATTTGATTTTTGAATAGTTTGTTTTGCAATTTTTATCTTTCACTGAATAAGTGAATTTTATTAGTAGGAGGACTCCAATTGTATTAAATTGGAGCTAAAATATTCTAAAAATTTGGTTCAGAAAAAAACAAAACTATTTATGATAAGATATTAGTCAGGTCCCTTCTTCCATTGGACTGCGCCTGTTAGTAACTATGAAGATTTGACAAAAACTCCAAAGGCGCCGGTGAGAGATCTGATTTACAGCCGGTAAAAGAATTCTTCCTACACGCTGCCTCCTCCAGTTTGACGGAAGAAAACTATAGATAGGATTGCTATGTGTAGGATAGAGCATTAGAAAAAGAACTATTGATAGGTTAGATCATAATATTAACCTAATCTCAGATTAAAAAATAAGCATTAAACTAAAAGATGAAGGACTAATGACTATTGATACAACAAAAGGTAACTTATCTATTGATAGGACTTATCTATCAGTCGCCTTAGCCGTTTCGGCCTAGGCTATCACTCTGTCAATACTCCTTAGAACTTATAGGCATAATAATTGTCGATCCTTAACAAGATATTGGGATTTTTGAAATAAAAATGTTCATTTAGCTAACTCACTCCTTTCAACAACGATATCTCTGAAAAATCAGCTTTTTTAATCAACTACTGTCTTCTGATTGCGCTTAAAGAAAAGTAAATCCTTGAAATATCGACAAATCTCGACAAAGATACAACTCCGAAATGTTTGACTAGACCAGTAGATCATATTAATTCAAAACTTTTACATTTATTCTTCTTCTAACCGAAAACAACACATTCGGGTACTGATTCATTAATTTTAATTGGTTCAAGTACTTGGAATATTTTAATATCAATCTAATAACACTTTAAAAGCTTTCACACAGATAACAATTCAAACATTCGTTTATTCAAAACGGCTTGAGGCGCTTATCGCGTAGGAAGTCATAAAGACTGGCTGAAATAGATCAGTTAATCGTTTCCAATGACAAACACTTTAATACTCAGGATTTATTTAAATTATGAGAAAATAAATAGTAATATATTTTCAATACGAAAAATCCTGAAAATAACAATTTCATATTTTGGATTAGCTGTGTGACCGGAACCGTATATCGTTTCACCCAAGCTCAAAGCGCTTCTGTATTAGTATGGTTATGCATAGATAACATATTACAACTTTGGAAAAGAAAGTTTCACTTTAAACAACTTTGTGATCCTAGTAAAACATCTCTTTGTTACGACACACATGGAATGCGAGAGATGGAGCGGTGCGGTACACGTCCTTGCTGACTGGCTGAGAGGACTGATTGCCGAAGAGGAACAGGTGGCGTATCATGGCGAGGAGGTGAGGAGAAGTATGTTCACAGCAACACAGAGGTCCTGACCCGGACAGGTGTTGCCGCGGCGGATCACGTAGGTCCATTACCTGTCATTCCGGGCAACATCATTTTAATTCCAAGCTAATGCTAGGGCCACGTCCGACACCCCGGTCCCGTTTCCAATCCGGCAATATTCCATTTTTTCACTTATCCGTCCTCCTCATTACCTCCCTCTCTACCTCCTACACACACACTCACAACTTTTCCCCAGGAAGAGGAGTCACGATATTAGGGAGGCCGTGTGTTATTTACACCTCGCCTGAATTAGCCGTGGACAACTTAATGCCGGGGGGAAATAGCAGGTTACAAATTACCATAAACAAATGCGTATGAGTATATTCGGTCTTACTTCACGCCTCGTTAACACCACGTCATATAATCGTGCATTGTTCATAGCTCACTCTTCTTGCAATTGTTTCTATGAAAAACGACACAACATATAATGGACTTGTATTGGCTGCTTAGTGAAAAGTTACCAGAATACCTGAAAGTAAAGTTTACAAAATATGCAACTATATCCTTGACTTTGAGTTGGACGTTCGGTAAGGTAGGGGAAAGTGGGGCACAATGAAACACAAAAATTTCTTTTACCGATAGCACCCCACCTGAGTCTTTATTTTCAATTTTGTATTTTTTCCATGTTACCTTTGGGTCTAATCTATGTAAGAAATGCTTTAAAAATTATCTTATGCACAATGTGTATCCGGGAGCACCTGTTTTCCAAAAAATAAATTTTGTTTCATTGTGCCCCGTGACCGGGGTGCAATGAAACAGCTGAAAAAAAATAACACCATAATTAACAAAAACACTTTATTCGGCTTTCAGTCGGTTTTTCGTTCTTCTGCTATAGGATAGCCAAGAAATTCTTCAGGAAAGCGGAATGTTTGACTTGGTTGTCAGTTGTCCTAAATTAATATAGTTTTTTTGGTGTTCCGCTCTCAATTTCACACCAATCTGTAAGAAAATGAAAAAAATCGACTGCTTATTGCACAATGAAACACACATGTGGCACGATGAAACACTCGTGGAACTCCATGAAACATTTCATTGTGCCCCGAACGCCCCTGTTTCTAGGAACCCCATACGGGCCATTTTCATATCTTTAACTTCTACGATGAACGTGAAGAGGTAGGAAAGCCAAATTCAGGAAAAATCTTAAGAGATACATGCATAATGAAAAAGTTGTAAGAGCAGATTGAATAAAATTAATTATATTAATTTTATTCAATATTAAATTTAATTTACTTTTAATCAATATTAAAAGTAATTACTCATACCTAGAGACGAAAATCGGTTCGAAGAAAATTTTTAGTTTTACCCCACAAAACCGCAAATGAGCACATGGAGTTTGTCATACAACAAGTAGTAAGAGGAAAATTACTGACATTGTTTGGAGTAACCCTTACCGCTTGCAGTCTGAATTTGGTTGCACTAGACCTGTTGGTTCGCCTAGTGCAACCTGTTTCACTGTGCCCCCCCCCCCTATATTAGGGGGATATACATAGGGAAATATTAGATTGATAGTGAGACAGAAAACAAATTTTATTTTGGAATTTAAGGATAACAAGAAAGTAAAAATAAAAACCGTAGCGATAATCGTTCACTACTAATGAAAAATCCATTCCTAAACTATTATTATATGATTGATGGGCACCTGTCTGTTTATTAATATGTAATGTTTTATTAAAGAAGGTATTTGGATGAGGACAAGGGAAGTAATAAACGCTGGCAATAGAGCAGGAATGAAAGGAAAGTTCGAAGGTTTTAGTTACCTTAAATTGGTAAAACTTTGCAAACAATGGCAACTTTGCCAGTTTTAAAAAAATATTATTCTCAACTCCTGGGAAGATACCTCATTTCAACTATTCGTGTTATCACATCAAACAAAATGTTTCTTCAAAATAGCAGTGTTTTTATTTCCGTCTGGTTAAAACATGGTTTTGTTGCAAATAAATTGTTCTTTAATGATCGAGGTAGTGAAAGTTGGGTGATGCTGGACCGGCATTTCAGCCGGATTACGGGAGCAGAGATGAGGTACCTTGGCTCTGATGAAGAGGATGTGTCGAGATCGGGAAGAATGGCTCCATTGGATCGAGGCCCCTCTACGCTGAATGGCACAACAGAGGAAGCAAAAGAAAAAAAAAACGATCGAAATAAAAATATAAAAAAACAGTATTCATATAAATTTTTTGCTTAATAAAGTATTAATAACGGATTGTTAATTTTTTAAAGGTAATTTTTTATCCTATTATATTGTCGTATTGTTGCAATGCAAGTGCAATGAAGTGTTTACTTGCTGTAGATGTAGGAAGGGATTTGAGAGTGTATTATGATTTAGTGCAGGTAATATACGAGGAAGTATTGACTGTGAGTCAACATGAAAAGACAACTCGGATTCCAAATCACTTACAGCTCTCTCCATAACTGGTGGTTAAATGATCCATCACTGAACCCTAAAACCATGAAAGACTCTCATTTTAAATATCGGTCAACTACCCAACTTTCTCTATCTCGGCAGATAAGAAAGTAAAATCCGTATCAGATCAACATCAGGTCCTCGTCAATGGTTTACAAGAGGGACAAGACCAAAATACGACTTCCCCCGAGATGACACCTCTGCCACCGCGATATTCCCACGACTTGGGTAACCTACACCGGACATAGAGCACGGACTTTGTTATGTGTTAACTGTTCCGAAGCTTATCTCCGTGGCCTCTAAGGAGCGCTGTAAATTGTAGTTTTTTGGGGGGAGGCTCCTTAGCCCCTATCGCCGTCAGATCAAAATGCTGAGTTCCCACGTTAGCCACCATACATAGGATTATATTTCCATTCATGTAACCTAAACCGTATCGATCAAAAATCAGTCCGCAGATTTTAAATATTGAAATGATTAACTATAAGAATTCGAAAAGAATCGGTAAGAATTCGAATCATTAATATATATCTTTTAATCCATTTTTTTCAGACATTAATTTTTCTTAATTTTAATCGCTACATATATGCCTATCACAAATTTCTAACATTCTGCAATTATTTCTCAGACCAAATCCTTTTGTTCGACACCTAGAAACAATATAAATATAAGATATAGATTGAACTTTATCAACTTATCGAATATTCTTTAAAATAAACTTATTATTGCAACGGGAAATCGGGACTAATTAAACTATTTCTGAGCTAAAGCTATTCTAGTCTGAACTGGATGATGCTGACTTAACATAAGTAGACTGGTTAGATGTTTTCTGATATTTAAGGTACTTAGACTATTTTTCCGTGTTCTTCCTTTTATATATATTATGTTCCATTCTATTTAATAGATTTCCCTAAACCATAAAAAAACAAAAAAACAAAACAAATATAGTTCTTTTGATTATCAGAGGCCAAAATTCGAAATGCCAATTCAACTCAAATATGAATACGTCTGTGTTTTATATGTACATATGGAATTTTCTTTCGTTTAGAAACTTATATTGAATGTGAAGTTCGCGATGGAAGAGTTTTTTTTATATTTTTAATGAAAGCCAGAATGATTGTTTATCTAAAGTTATCAATCAAAAATATTTTTCATGAACTTCTTTAATTTTAATTAGTGCGTTTTTAAAAAATAGTTTCACGTCTACAAATATTTTTTTCAAATAATAAGTGATTTTCTACAGGCCATCGTCCCAGTTTCTGTATAGTTTTGGATTATTTTAGCGATGGAAGAGTTGTTAAATTCAAATAGTAGATTTGTAATAAATGGGAGAAGTCATGATAAATAATTTTGATATTTTACTTTTTAAAAATTTTGATCTTACCTATATGAGGTATATTTCCCCATCACTAAACTTCGTTCTAAATTTTTCAATAACTAATGCAAGTTAGAACTAAATTACAGATATTATAACTGTAACGAATTAAATTAATTAAATATACAATGGTCAAATCCAGCCCGGAGGACCAAAATTATATTTAGGGTAATACAGCATACAATTTTAAATTTAAATGGTGATCTACATAAATGACATATTTTATGTACTGCATAACTGTACATAAAAAAAAAAAATAAGATAAAAATATTACAGAATACGTTTAGTCTTTTTAATTTGAAATATCGCACCCGTCGTATAATAAAGGTACAACTCAAAACCTAAGTTTTTGGTTAGAAACATTGTTACAATGAGGAAGTTGCCTGTTTTGTACATAAACTGGAAAGGTAACTCTAGTAGACCCCCAAAACCTAAGCGATGTAGTTTTTTCTTGGTTTAACTGTATTCAAAAGTGTAGAACAGGAACTAACCTAACGATTTCCCAATGACTCAATTTTTTATTTTATTGAGTTCAACTTTTTATTGAAAAAACCCTTAAATACCTCAAGAGCACAAAATTAAAGCCATACATTTAAGAAGAGTAGTCGTCGCTAATGGCCTGGGCAGAGGAAGCGACATAATGCAACATCAAATAAAAAAATTTATTTGATAAGAGGTAAGAGCGCCGCAACGTAGATGCGGAGGACCTGGGTTCGATTCCCGGCCGTCGTCGAATCTTTCATCTTCTAATTAAATAGTTTAAAAAAATGTATGCTTCGACATAAAAAAAAAAATCAGTAAAACTATAAGGTTTGTGACAATACTAGAATTGTTGAACATCGAGTAAATAAAAACTGCAAGGGAGTTTTTTATTTTTTTTAGTTTACGGTGAAGACAAAATGTATAGCATAGAAAAATAACGATGCAAAAGTTTAATTCATTAGAGAAATTAAAGAGAAATAAAAAGCCAAGGGAAGTTTAAAAAGCAAATAATAAATAATGGAATAACATAAAAGTTTTTTTTGAAGCGTCCCTCCCATATTTGGATGACCGCTAAGGATTGATAAAATGCAAAAAAAAAAAAAAAAAAAAAAAAATGCTTTCCTGCTAAATTCATATTTATATTCCCCCTCCTTCCTTTGGCACCGTTTGCCGCGGACCTTAATAAGATGTTGATTATAGGGTTAGTCCAGTTGGGAATAAAGAGGGAATAGGAAGCGGTGGATAAAGTAACGAAGCCTAGATTAAGATATAAATAATGCAGCATCCGGGAGAGTGGACAGCGGGACCCGCTAAATATTTATACTTTATTAAATAGTAAACAGAGAGCGCTCTGAATAAACAATCTACATTAGTATATAGGAAGCTACCTGTCACATCGTTTATTTAGTAATCACCGCTCGCCGCGTCTGGATCGCTCGCGGCGAACAATTTGGCGCCCAAAAGGGGGCAATATCGCTTCAAGGCAGAGGGCGGGTGAGGACATATTGATTGATATCTCCTACATCATAATCAGGGATAGGATTCTTATGTGATAAAAATTTCAAAAAATGTACATAAATATGGACTTATATTTGCATATATATGTAATAATAGTATGAAAATATCGATTTAAAAAAAAAAAAAAAAAAAAAAAGAAAATATAGAATGAAAATTAAAATATTTAAAAAGTTCAGTATTCATAAAAAATAAATAATCATTTAAAATATTTACCTATAGAATATCAAATGTATTTAACAAAATTTTTGGAAATGTAAGAAAATTGATTAAAATTCCTCTTCTTCACCATCAAAAACGTTTAAAATAAGATGCATTCTAAGATTTTCTTTGGAAAATCGACAACGATTCGGTCGAATTAAAGCTTTTTATTTGCAGAACGATCTTCCTACGTGGTTAGGTTAGGTTTTATTGCTTATGGACACTCAACTTCGGAGGTCATTCGTGTCCTTTAGCTCAGTTGATTATCAGTGAATTATTTGTCTATTGTTATAAAGATTAAAATCTCTATAAGATATCCGTGAGTTAAGCGGGTGTGGCCTATTCTCAGTCATGTTAGTATAACTTCTTCTCTCCTGGTGACTCGGTTGGAGGTTTCCAAGATTGAGATTTCCCTTTTTAATGGATTTTAGTTTATTACTGTCCTCTATGCTATGCTGGTCCCACTTCTTCTTTGCGAGGCCTTTCAAGTTGTTGCAGAGATCACAGATGTTGTTTATCTGTTAGATCTGCTTCTTAATTGCCTTTGATTCCTACATGGGACGGTATGATATCTTTTTATAAATATCAGGCGGGTGGATCTCTAGGCTATAGTTTGTTTTGTTTTTTTTTGTTCTTTTTGGGGCTTCAAGGCTTCCATTGAAGCCCTATACTGCCCATACTAACAACTATCAACCCAGTGCCCACACTAACAAGTATCACCCATGGCACTGGGTGATACTTCTCCTACGAAAGAAAAACACCACCCAGGGCGGGACTCGAACCCGCAGGCGCTTTACCGCCACAGCCACACCGGGCCCCATGCTATAGTTGTTTCGTAAATTGTATTATTGTGCATTGAATTAAATTATTCATCAATGAATGATAGGAAACTAAGAAAACAGCAATTTCTTGTAAAATAAGCCTTTATGAGTCTTGTACCTCAATAAATACAATCTACAGTAACGCAATAAAATTTCTAAAGACTGATTGGGTGGGGGAAGGGTTTATTTTGCACTTGGGGAGGGCGAGTGGATGGATACCCCTGGCTCATATTTCACCGTTTATTAAGCAATTAAAAATAAATTAAACTTTAAGCTACTAATAACTAAGAGGAGATATGATAATAGAGATTTGTAGTTATTTAGATGTAGCGATAGAGAAGGCATTGAGGGGGTGGTGTAGCGGTGTAGTGGGTGGTCCTAGCTAACTATCAGCCATCTCTTCGCCTCTATATTTACTTCTCTCGGTAATTAATTACTCAGGGGGTCTTTTATTTGTATTAGATACAGTCGGATACATTCAGTTTCTCCCAGAACGGGTTTACCCCGGCCAATCATACAGGAGAGAGTTACTGTTGCTGCATAGAGCTTAAGGTTTCTTTGGGCTTTCGATAAATATGATGTGGATTAGTTTGGAATGGAAGAAGTTTAAGTTGTACCTAAGTGGGCATTCTTTGTTTGTTCCTATCACATGTGTTTATTATAGCTGTCAAATATTTTTAAATAACTATCAACGAATAAGTGACTATTTTTAGTTTACTGGGAAAAGCTCATTACTATATGTACAACAAATGTACAAACCGTAGTTACCAACTCCATATAAAATCAAGAATAAATCTTGTTAGATGAATGAAGTTGGAGCTCATTTAAAAAAATATCGGCGACGTTGTTTCATCGGAGTTGTACTCAAAAGTAATTGAAGAAGGATTGTTTAGCGTCAAGGGGTACTAATTCTTCCCACGTTAGGGTAGCTATTGGCAACTTTTTAATATGTTCCGTATATATATTTTTTTTTCTTTTTTCATCCATAAAATTTAAAGTGTAACAACCGGAGGATCTTTTCCCATGTCCAGGTGTGTTTCTTCGCCGATGTGGCTACTTAGGCCCCGTTCTCATGATGGTCAGAAAAAGCTACGATGGGTGTTAACCGAACGGATAACTCGCCGTGACTCGAACATGTTCCCTGAGCAAATTGGCCAAATGGGCACCAAAACAGCGGGCTATTATCAGAATCACTCACCCGTGGCGGATTTGTCTTCTCTTGTTTTTAAAAGAGCCGATACATATATATTTTTTTCATTGTTTCATTATTCATTATTCTGGTAAACGTTTGTTGTTCATTACAAAAGAGGAAAGTGAAACTCTTTTTGTACGGCTACGGTTTTCAATTTGTAAGCAGAAAATGTCATGGAGAAGTTTAAAAAAAATGTGGATAATGAGAGAAAATTGCAGTTTAAAAAAGTGATGTCATTGAAATAAACATTACGTTGAAAAAAAAATTCATAATAGGGGCCAAAGAGTTAGGGTGTAATGTTGAACGGGTGTGTTCTTTCAAACCAGAGGGGGTTGGATTTATGCCTTCTCATATGGCAAATCTCCTTAGTGATATTGATAGCTGACATAATAATTGCTAAAAACTATGTGAGCTACATCAAATATGAAACTTTTACTACGGGGTATGGTTGTAGCATAACTAATTTTACCTTACGATTTAAGTTCAAATCAAGCATTTATCTATAAAATGTGATGGGATTCGCTATCAAATTTTATATTATGGGCACATAAAATGTATAGTAAGGGAGCTTATATTGCTCCTTTATACGGTATCCCTGCTAGGACTGGTCAGATTTGCTGGATGTCTAATTCCTTAGAGGTGCGAATAAAAAGATAAAGAGAAATGAATATATATTTCCAAATCCGCTTAAATCAAACAACAAACAAATTTCTGAAGAGGAAATAGTTGCGACAAAAATAAATAACACCAATATGTAAATATCACATACTTTATTTTATCAACGTTTCGACCCGAATTTCTAATCCTCGTCAGGGCTCTTTGGCTGATGGTGTCAAAGTGCCCTTAGACGCTTGAAACTTAAAAAAATTCTGACGCTTATTAAAAATAAGTGGCATCAAGATCTTTTTTTATTTTTTTTTATTGGCCCGCTGATCTTTTTTTTGTCTACAAAAACAAAACTTCTGAATAGCCGTTTTTCTTTTAGGGTAGGACGTTGTTCTTTCTGTTCTTCCATTTTTTCTAAAATATGCAATTGGATTTTTCCCTTTCCGCCGGTTGAGCAGTATTTCTCCAAATTAATTATTTTCGCATATTTTAGAGAATTATAACGATAGCCCATTATAAAAATATACTTAAAAAACATTGTTCAGTTATAACAGATAAACAGTTAGCATACAGTTCGTTTGAAACGAATAATGAGAGAATTAGAGAGAAGAGTGACACGATGCGAAAATATTCGTTTTTTCACCTTTTTACTTAAAATGCTCAAAACATATTCTTTTTTTTATAATAAAAATGCCAGAATTTTTAATGCAATATTTACCGCTGGTGAGTAGATCAGGGTGTCTTCCAAAGAGTAGAAAAACCGCAATAATTATCACAAGATAACAGATGCTTCTCTTGTAAAATTTCAGTTTTTTGGATTGTGGCAATCCTCTTACAAAAGAGCGATATCTTTTATCTGGCGATATCTCTTATCAAAAGTCTAAATGAGATATGAACTAAGCAGTAACTTTTTTTAGTGCATGCATCAATTTCCAACTGTTTTTTAAAAAAGTATTTAAGTAATCCTCTTTTATTAATTGACCAGCTTCCCTAGATGTTCTCTTGTTACCTTTTTTTGCCTTCCTTCAGTAGTACGTGTCTGTAAATGCCTGTATAAATAAGGTACGTAGGAGACACCCTCCTAATTCTAGTTTGTGATATTTTTCAATTTCAAAATATCCCTCCTAATGATTATGATTGATCCAAATGGTAGTAGTCGATATCAATTTAGCGTGTTCCTTAGAATTGAAAGAAACTAGAATTAGAAAAGTGTCTCTTATTAGGAAGGTGACTCATATTAGGTCACTTTACCAAATGTTTTTAGATAGTATGAACTGATTTCCTATATTTAAGAAGGGAGTCAATGTTACCCAAAACGTGTATATCCGTTGAAAACCGGAAGTCGAAACATTTCACGATCGCAATACTTTCCCTTACTATATTCGTATTGGTAAGTGAAAGTAAAAAAAATGGAATCACAATACTATCTAATGAATTATTATTTTCTTTTTTTTTTCTCAAGAAAATTGTACATTTTCTTATAACTACGCGCGGTAAAAAAAAAAAAAATATTTATTTTTACTTTCACTTACCTAAATACGAAATATATAGTAAGGGGAAGTATTGCGATCGTGAAATATTTCGACTTCCGGTTTTCAACGGAAATACACGTTTTGGGGTCCTCTGAGGCCAAATAACCAAGTCCCGCGAAATGGTCTGCGTGTGTGTGAACAGACTAGCTCAAAAACTATAAATTGTACGAGCCTGAAATTGGGTATTTGGCCTGCGATGTGACAGCAAAAATTTCATCAAAATTGGTCAAACGGAGGGGGTACTTTATTTAAAGAATTTTTTCTCATTTTAACGTGTTTTTTTTATTTTCTCAAAAACGGCTTTAACGATTTTGATCAAACTGGGTATTTGATGTATATATATGCCCCAGATATTACAGCCAATATTTCATCAAAATTGATCAACCTCTTTAATGATTGATCAAACTCATGTCTAATGAGAATCAATATTCTTTAATATCAGGTAAGCTTTATCATTATTAAAATGTTCTGAGGGGGCTTAAATGAGAAAGGGGCCTTTTTTGTTTTCCTATAAACTACCTTAGTTTTTTTGGAGAAATTAACTGCCTCTCGTTACGCCTAAAAATAAGAAATGGCTTAAGAAGAAATATGAAAAAAATCGTAAAAATATACTGGATAAAAAAAAAAATATTCGGTCAACTAATGCGCAGTACGCCTTTAATAACAGAGCATTGGTTTTAAACAATGACGTTCTGTGCATTTAATGAAAATTATTTGTTTCATGGTATCTACATGAATTTTTAACAACTACATAAAGAATTATAATGGAATGCCGATTTATCACAAGTAAAAACTTTTATTCAATAAAAAAATGTTATTGTGTACTTTAGAGAGCAAATACTAACAAAAAAAATGTTACAAAATTTATTAAGTAAAGTCCCCCCTCCGGTTAATCAATTTTGATGAAATTTTTACAGTCATATCTCGGGCATATAAATAGATGAAATACTCAGTTTAATCAAAATCGTTTGAGCCGTTTTTGAGAAAATCGAAAAAAAACCTAAAAATTTATTAAGTAAAGTACCCCCTCCCTTTGAGCAATTTTGATGAAATTTTTGCTGTCACATCGCGGGCATATACCTACACTAAATACCCAATTTCAGGTTCGCACGGTTTATAGTTCTTGAGCTAGTCTGTTCACATACACACACACACACACACAGACACACACACACACACAGACCATTTCGCGGGACTTGGTCATTTCGACTCACGGGACCCCAAAACGTGTATTTCCGTTGAAAACCGGAAGTCGAAATTTTTCACGATCGCAATACTTCCACTTACTATATATTACATATATAGGTAAGTGAAAGTAATAAGTAGATGAATGTAGAAAAAAGTGTGCCTTTGAGGAATGCCATTTAACAAATCTCGTCAATTTCTAATTCTTGGTAAGTGAAAGTTGTATGTTGCGCGCATCGCACCAGATTCTGGTTAATCTGAAATTTTTACAGTCCAGACCCTCATCCCATCAAAGGTTGGATTAACGAGGTTTTACTGCATAACGTTTTTTAAGATTCCTTACCGCTGATGTGCTTTAGCTAAAATAATTCCCGGGCAATGTAGTTCTTAAGCGCAAAGGTTTGGACAGGCTAGAACTCATTGAACGAAGAAAGACCAGTGATACTCGTTAAGAAATTGGACTTCTGTGAAATAGTTGAGAGGCAGAGTTGGACGAGATGAGATGAGGTGCAGACATTGGGCAATTAGCCGGAGAGGTGTGTGTAAGCTCGGCGGGCATTGTTTGGGAAACGGGCTAACGGAGCGAGTGTAGGGGCCTCGTGGAGGAACGTGGGCCTACGTGCCCCCAGCTCTGGACCACTTCCCACACTGCCCTCAAACCAGGTGCCGTTTTTGGTACCCATTGTCAGTACTTTTATCCTCTTCTGTTTTCCGCATTATTCCCTCCGTAATGCTATAATTTAAAAATAAAACAAAAAAGGGAACAATAGGCAATGGATGTATCGTTTCTTTACGGAAATCGCGGAAAACTTCCTATCGGACTTCGTCCGACTGTCGGGTCTAAGGTATTATGAATCTGACAAATAGCATGGCACAGAAGCGCCCAATTTATTATATATTATTATCTCATTCAATTAAAAGAATCTTTTTTGTTTATCTGTTTGCTTACGCCCATTCTTATTTTTTTTTTTTTTTAAGGAACCTCTAACATACGTTGGGGGAGGGGCAAGGTATAACTCATAATTTACGGTGTTTCACCCAAAGAGTATTATCAAACCATGATCAAAATGTCGTGGGGAGCGGAGCGGGGTAGCTCATTGCTTAGGCATTGAGCTGCTGTGCTCAAGTCAAGGTCCCGAGTTCGAATCTTGTCACTGATCGGCTCTGGGGCCGAGAAAAACTCCTGGGGCAAACCAAACCTGTATGAAGTTTTTGCAGCTTGACTGAAAATTTAAGGAGAAAAGACGTTTGACCGTTATTACGGTCAAATGAACTCCTTGTACGACCTCTGACCAAGAAACAGTACTGAATTCAAGATCCTTCGTGAGTTGTAGTGGTATTAAAAAAAAAAAAAAAAAAAAAATGAGAACGTCGAGATTAATTATGCAGATACTCCACGAAAATAGTAAATTTGCCCCATCATGGGTCGTCTTTTAATTTTGTATATCTCAGCCTTCTTGTATTCGTATCATGAGATATGTGCTGACCAATTATTGTGAGCATTTATTAGGCCTTTCTCCTCCAAGCATAAGTAAATTGATTGGTTATAGCTCTGGCTATCATTTGAAGAACTTTTCTTTCAAACGTTTCTCTCAGGTTTCTGACAGCAGCATATATGACTGTTTATATCTTTAATAACAGAAACCCAACAGGCAAAACAACGCATATAAAAACCGAATGCACGGAAACCATTTTATAACTTTTAGATGGAATGAGATAAGTACCAATTAAAATGCGTGGCTAAAAATTGAACAATGGCGGGCAAGATTGTGAAAAGACGTGACATAAGGATTTACAATTGATTTTCTGTTTGGAAACAAATATTTCGTGACAGTTTGAGCAATGTCAGTACTGTCATGGTGGCCGACAGCTGACCATTGTGCAATGCTAGCCCATGAGTCTTTTCACTCAGGTTTCATCTTACAGCCGCGATTCGGTCGAGTGGAACTTTATCGAAAATAGATAAATCAGCAACTTGTTACATTGCTATATAATTTTACAAAACACGCGCTTACAATCAGGACTACGTCTTGCCTTCTTCGAATTTGACAAATGTGTATAAGATTGAATATTTATTCAATTTAACTGAACAGTGGCGGATATAGAATATTTTTTCGGAGGCCAAAGCATTGATGAGGGTTGGGGCGACTTAAAATACTACTGATGTGGGGTTCTGGTCCTTCCTCAAAGACAACTGATTATCGTCACCAGTCATTTCATTATTTTTTGTTGGTTCCCATGATTTATAAAATAATTCAGACTATGGGACCTAATTTTTTTATTACTAATTTTGGGGGTGGGTATAAACTCCTCTGAAGGTGAAAATTCTTCATATATTAAAAATATCTTCAATAGCTATTTATTATTACATGCCCAGCAAATCTAATTGTGTTTTGTAATTCAGGTTAGTTCTTATCCATCTAAAATAGATCGCAGTATATCCCTCTCAAGAATCAGCAGTCAGTCCATCTTTATCCATTTTGGAAATGGCGGATTTCTCCAAGACATGTATCGACACCGGTCGTGTTTGGTTAATGTTTAATATTTTCTTTGGTAAATAGTGATAGAAAAATCTCTACATATACAAGAGGCTTTGTTCTGACTGACAGAATCAACGCAGAGCAAAAACTACTAATGATAGAAACTTGAAGTTCGGAATTTAGATTTTAAACGCGATGTAGGTAACCACTAAGGAAAGGAATTTCAAAAATGTAATCCATAAGGGATTTAAATGGCGAAATTGTCGTTTAACTCTAACGGACACCTATTTTTGCACTTCGAGAAAAAATATCTAATTTGGACTCATTTTAAAGATCTTGATACGACGAGTTTAACTCGAAAGCCCTTACGAGTCGTCGAAAACCATGTTGTAAAGCCGAAAAATAAAGCCTTCACGACGAGTAAGCAATTTTTTGCTTTTTGCTTTTTGCTACTAAATCTCCTTAACATCAGTTAACATATTATATCAAATCAATACCAAGATAATGATCACAGAATTGATTTTAAAGGCTCGCGGGCAAGGCCGCGACGGGGAACGCTAGTACATCATATGCGAAAACAGGAAATCTCACATTGCTACATTTATAAACACATACCCACTGAAGTTATATAAATGTAGCAAATGACCAGTAATGAACAAAATGATAATGAAACGAATGATTACAAATATCATTACAGACGAAACAAAACTTCTAACCAAATAAAAAAAATCACAAAAGGGAAGCTAGTAAAATTTATTACATTTTTTGAGTTTTCTCCTCAGAATAAAATTGTCTTGAATTATTACCATAATTTTTATTATTGTCAAATTTTCTAATAAAGTATGATATATGTATAATGTATAATAAATTTTAGATATATTCTTATCATTCAATCGAATCTCAGTCGGACATTATTAAAATAAAATACATGTTTAAGTATTTTATAATGTTCAGATAATGCCTTTTGTTTGTTTATACAACGTAACTTAATGGTGTTGTGGCTGATTGGAGCAAGCAGGCTCAGAAAATGCAGTGATAGGCTTCATCCTGTTAATATTCTTGCAACCATACTGGTGCTGACACATTCTTTTGTGCAACGTTCATGTTCAACTTATCTAATGGAAAATTAGTATTAAATGGAGTCATGTTGGTTTGTAATAATGCTACCAAATTACAACAGTGTGGGAAAAAACAAACATATCACGGGGGTAAAATTACATCATATACGGCTAATTAATCATGATAGCCATATTAATGATGATTCTTGTATTATATGTGCTATTAGAATATTCACCTAATAGGACTTTGTTTATATAGATTTTTCATACGGGTCACGTTTGCTTGCAGTTACAATTGGAAGCCGATACATCTACCTGCACAAAACTAGCGTGATGCAACGTCTCGTTAAATAATCAAGACATAGGATGATTGTGATTGGAGGGACGATTTGTTGGGGTGTGATAGCCCGAACTGTAATACATAGGATCGTGATCCGGCGGGGGATTGGCTACAGGCGGCCTCTCTGATCGCGGCCTATTACCTCTCCCTGCCTATCATTTGTGGATTATTGACAGCGGCCACCAACCACAGCTCGCCTCTTATTGTCGGTACTTCTCCTTTATCATTTATATTTAGGATCGTAATGGCTCTTGGGAAATCTATGTAGCTGTTAGATAGTGCGATTCTCAAGGCGTCGTTTGCTTTCGTCTTTTTAGGACATATGGTTTTCTTTTCGAATTGAAGCAGCTAAAAAACCTTGAGTGTCGTAATCGGTAACCTTAAGGTTCTCTGCTTACTTCAATATCCAACTGCAATTTACTTTTTAAAATACCAAGGGTTCAGCAAACTATTACCGGTAATAAAAATATTATATAAATGGAAATATACTGGTGACTAATCTGACTACGATCTGTGGGTTAGGAGTAAATTTCATCCTTATCTTGTATTGAATACTACTATCCTGTTATACTATCACTCCCGCATTATTTTCTGAAAAAATATTCATTTATAAAAAAAAAAAAAAAAAGGAGATAAAAAGTGAACTTTTTAACTCTTTGCAAAACTACAAAATTAGACTAGATAATATACTCTTAATAGTTTAATATACAAAAATAAAACGAAAAGGCTCCTACTACTTCATTCATCAGTTAACAATAACTCATCTGAATTTGTAATTAATATTTATTCTGATAATATTCGCATCTCATTCATTCATCATTGATTAATTTTTATTTTTAAGCAAGTAAATCTGAGTGCGTTAAAGCGTGTAATTATATTATTCTTAGAGCTCAGTTAACATATCATCATCACCATGCTTAAGTAACGAATGTGTATAGGTTTTTAATTGCACATTCGTTACTTAAGCATAGTGATGACGATATGTTCATCAGGAAATCATACTATGGTAAGAACTCTTTATTTATATATATTACTCAATATATTAAAGGAACGATATTACCCTTAACCCCTGAACCAGTAAATGGCACTGTAAACATATGCATAGGCTCAAACTCGCAGACTCACCTATCAGCAGATTCTGTGGCAAGGAAGATGAGACAACTTATCACATCATAAGCTGGTGTGAACGACTTGTTATACGACAGCATCTTTGGCGAGGTAAACATACCAGTCCCAAGTACTAATGAACTGGTCAACCCAACAAGTTTGCTCAAATTTACTAATGCTCTAAACATAGCAATTTAGAACTCAGACAAGTTAGGCGCACAGTAGACCCACGAGGTCGCGGTGCATAAAGCCACACACACAAAAAAAAAGTAAAAAGGAACGATATGGTCACATCAGTGGATATTAATTTTATTATAATTTTAACGATAAAGGAGTTGATTTTGGTACAAATTTATTTAAAAGTTTGTTTGTTTGTTTAACGTCCATTTTTATGCTACAAAGGCTAATCGGACCATGCTACAGTGGGAGTCCTAAATTTTGCCCATCCAGGTATAATTAGGATCAGGATCTCTAACGAGTACCTGACATCGTACAGTCTCGGGACCTCCGTTTTACGTCCTATCCGAGGGACGGCATAGCTAAGGATTTTTTACTCCCATTAAAAAATCCTAGGGCCACCAGGGGTCGCGAACTCGCGACCTTTAGTATTGTAGGTTGCCATGCTAATCACTACACCAGGTGCCCCCCTTAATATATATACATATATATATATTTTTATTTTTATTTTTTATTTATTTTTTACTCACTTTACTTATTGAAGGTACGATATGGTCCTGTCCGTGGATTATAATTTTAACAATAAACGATTTGATTTTGGTACAAATTTATTAAAAAGTTTTTAAAACTATACCTCTTTTAACAAATGTGCAATGCTATAAGAGATCTTTGGCCATTAGCGGATCCAGGGGAGGGGCTGTGGGGGCTGCAGCCCCTCCCTTTGGAAAATTTTTCGTCATTTAAAGATAGAATTTTACTTTCCTTTAAGTAAGGAAGCAAGTTAAAGAACAAATAATGTACAGAATAAGTAGAATTTTAGTTGTGGGAAAGGAACATAAAGTTAAAAATCTGGTGCGTGCGCGCAACACACAACTTTCACTTACCAACTTACTTAGATTAGAAATTAATGCGTTTTGTTAATTGCCGCTTTTCAAATTAACAGAATGGCTTTAATTATGAACAATGGCCTGTCTTTAAACGCGTACTCCGCATGCGTGGGCTCAACGAGTTTTATGAGTTGACTGAATATTTTTCTTTTTTTCTCCTCTTTATGTTTTCTTTATTTTTATCATATCTCATATTTAGCCATTTCTTATTTTTAGGCGCAACGAGAGACAGTTAATTTCTCTATATAAACAAAACCAAAGGTACTTTATAGGAAACAAAAAAACAAACAAAAAAGGCCCCTACCTCCAAAAAAAAAGCCCCCTCAGAATATTTTAATAATGATAAAGCTTACCTGATATTAAAGAACACCTAATTTTCATTAAACATGACGAATTTGATAAAAATCGTTTAAGCCGTTTTTGAAATCATCGCATAAAAGGTAAAAATTGGAAAAAAATTATGAAATAAAGTGCCCCCTCTGGTTGACCAATTTTGATGAAATGTTGGATATCACATCTTTGGCATATACATACATTAAATACCCAGTTTGATCAAAGTCGTTTAACCGTTTTTGAGTAAATAAAAGAAACACGTGAAAATGATACAAAATTTATTAAGTAAAGTCCCCCCTCCGGTTGATCAATTTTGATGAATTGTTGGCTATCATATCTTTGGCATATACATAATTCAAATACCCAGTTTGATCAAAATCGTTTAAACCGTTTTTGAGTAAATAAAAGAAACACGTGAAAATGATACAAAATTTATTAAGTAAAGTCCCCCCTCCGGTTGATCGATTTTGATGAAATTTTCAGTCATATCTCGGGCATATAAATAGATCAAATACTCAGTTTAATCAAAATCGTTAGAGCCGTTTTTGAGAAAATAAAAGAAACACGTGAAAATGATACAAAATTTATTAAGTAAAGTCCCCCCTCCGGTTGATCGATTTTGATGAAATTTTCAGTCATATCTCGGGCATATAAATAGATCAAATACTCAGTTTAATCAAAATCGTTAGAGCCGTTTTTGAGAAAATAAAAGAAACACGTGAAAATGATACAAAATTTATTAAGTAAAGTCCCCCCTCCGGTTGATCGATTTTGATGAAATTTTCACAGTCATATCTCGGGCATATAAATAGATGAAATACTCAGTTTAATCAAAATCATTAGAGCCGTTTTTGAGAAAATCGAAAAAAACTTAAAAAGTTATTAAATAAAGTACCCCCTCCCTTTGAGCAATTTTGATGAACTTTTTGCTGTCACATCGCGGGCATATACATACACTAAATACGCAATTTCAGGTTCGCACGGTTTATAGTTTTCGAGCTAGTCTGTTCACACACACACACACACACACACACACACACAGACACACACACACACCCACAGACCATTTCGCGGGACTTGGTCATTTGGACTCAGGGGACCCCAAAACGTGTATTTCCGTTGAAAACCGGAAGTCGAAATTTTTCACGATCGCAATACTTCCACTTACTATATATTTCATATATAGGTAAGTGAAAGTAAAAAAGCTGATTAGCAGATCCAAATGAAGGGCTGTGGGGTTGCAGCCCCCCCTTTAGGACTGCAGCCCCCCCCCCCCCTTTCCGATCGGCTGGATCCTCCCATGTCTTAGGCGCATCCAAATGCCTTATTATGAAACTAAGTGAAACTGCCAGGGTAACAACAGATTTTAGGAAACATATTTTACCGTCTTTTGGAGAAATTATGATATTTCTATTATTATAATATTAAGAAATTTCTATTATCTGTCTGATTCGTATTTTCCATTCATTATTCACTAGTAGAACAGATTTTTTTTTTTTTTTAAGCGATGACGAATATCTTTATATTCCATTCTTGAGGATTGGCCAGTGGAAGAAACCATAGATAGTATAGCTCACAGGAGGTAACGATCCATGACGGGAGACAAGAAGGCCATCCAATCGGAGAGTGGCATGTGCCATGAGGGTGTGTAATGACAAGGAGCAGGCAGCGAGGGGCCTACCAGGGGACTCCGCCCCGCGGGGTGAACGCTCCCCCTAAAAACGACGGCTCCTGTGAAATCGTGTAGCTGTTTTTGTGCGGCCTGGGGGGCTCTTTTGTCCCTAGATTTCTCGGAGCATAGCTGTGCGGTGGGCACGTTCGCCGCTTTTTACCGCCACACTTTCCTAGCCCCTTATCTTATCACTCCCCGCTTCTTCTCGCTGTTATAGTGTCGTTTGGATTTGTCTCGCGCTGGACTATCTTCATAGGGCCCTCGTATTGTCTCATCTAGAGTCTAATCGTCGTCGCGGGCCTAAGTAGTGGAATCTTTGAAGCGTTCCTGTCATTGTCCGTCCTCTTTAGATGGAAACTCGAATTATATATAACATTTTTTACCAAACTTACTGATATTAACTAGGATATATGTAATTAATTAAACTTAAAACATAATATGAAACATTATTAATTAAACTTACTGATATTAAATAGGACACAAGGCGTATTGAATATTTGATGAATTATAAATTTTTATTTCAGACTGAACTGTGTTATTTTATGAAGTTTGTTACAAAATTTGATCTCCGGAATTGGTCTATTTCTTTTTTAAACCAAGCAGCTTAATCCTACTTTCCATCAACTCGATTAAGCTTATAGAACTTGATGGAAAGCAATTAAATTTGTAGGATCAGAATCAAAAGGAGAAATTGGATAAAATTCAATCAAGAATTTTCGACCCATCTTACGATCTGAAGCTTTAGAAACTAACTATATTCTAACTGAGATTTTTTTACAATGTATTTATTTTTTTACTTTGTAAATTATTTATCTACAAATACAAAAATATGTCCTTTGTAATCTGCAAATTAGTAATAAGCAAATCGGTTGAATTCCTATTGGATGAATTGCTAACTTTATACTTATGTTTGATGTTAGTGTCTGTGATAAGGGGTTCGTGTTAAAAGTTAGTCTTTGGTGGAAGTTTTTGTAGTATTGTGTGGCTGTATCGATAAGTGTTGGGATATTCAGGTCCTTGTGCAGTATGTTATTTGTTATGAAGCATGGTGAGTCTGCTATTTTCTTGAATACCTTGGACTGGAGTGACTGAATTCATTGGATGTTTGGGGGTTTTGCAGAACCCCACAGTTCTATCCCGTACGTCCATACTGGTCGTATTAGTACTTTGAAAATAGTAAGTTTGTTAGTTATTGATAATTTTGAGCGTCTGTCGAGTAACCAAGTTAATATTCCAAATGGTTTGTCGAGTTTTTCCCTTTTCAATCCGATGTGGGTTCTCCATGTCAGTCTCTTGTCCAGGTGAAGTCCCAAATATCTTACTGCTTGGGATTCAGGGATTGGATTATAACTAAGATATAAATTGACAAGCTATAAGAGACTATTTACATCTTAAAATACATCGTTTGAGGATGAATCAAATGCCCCAAAAGTTGTTTTTAAACGTTTTTATTTCAACTTTTAGCCTCACAATTTTCTATCTGCCCTATCTAGGAGAATATTTAGCCATACTTCCCAATAATTTGGTGCTGCTGACGCCCATGGCATTATGATTTCCCCAGAGTATATTCCATATTGGAAGAAAAATATAGATATATTTATATTATCCACTATCGATGACCATTCCTACTCCAAACACAAAATTATTAATTCATTTTATTAAAATTTAACATATTGCTTTGAAACCAAGTCTTGGAGCTTATAGGAGGTACTCCTGGAAAATATACATTAATGAAGACTAAAAGGTGAAAGCTAAAATTCATAGAAACTGAAGCAGGTAATACTCCCGGCGATGAACATAATTTCTTGCACGTGTCTAGCTTGCGCCTAGTCCAAGTTTTTTTAACCTACATTTTGTTAAAGCTAGACCTTTTACAACTTTGTCTAAATTTCAACACCGCTAGCACGTGTTAAAATGCGTTTGAGTAGATTCATATCGGAGGTGGTCACCTAACATGTCCAGAAAGTTGAAAAATAAAAACAAAATTTTTCCTCTTATTCATTTATTTCTATAAAAAAATAACTTTAAATGACATATATTCTTAAAACCTAACTTGTCTAATATATTTTTAGTTTAATCGTACTACATAAAGGCATTCGTTTTAATTTATAAATTTATCGTCAAGTTCGGCTGTTCAAATACACTCAAGTACTACTACCGAAAATCTAAGCAAGCTAAGAATACCTTCGCCCAAGATCAAAGGAACTGAATAGGGAGGGCTCTTTGATGTGACTGAAGATCTTCGAGTTCTGTGACCACCGAAAAAAAAAAAAATTGTATCAAAACATGTCTAAACAAATATTTTAGCGTGGAAACAAGCCAATCAGCTTTATAGATTAGTGTAGGAATTCATTTTTCAATTGAAAATAATCATTTAAGTTATAATTACTAATATTTATTATTATAAATATTTATTTAAAATATATTTTCGGCCCTTATGTGTTCACCGACTTTGTATATTTTTGGCGCCTGAACAAATCTCCTCAGTATCTGCCAATCTTATTCAATTTTTCAAGAGGCTGGACAATAAGACTATAATAACCCTAGTTAACACAGTTGACGTTGAGTTTAGTTTTATTTTAAATATTGAGGATCATCACTTAAGCAGTACCAAATATGATTTCTGCCCGCATTGAGCATGGAACCCTTTGGGAAAGATGTTTCCCAAGAAGGATGTACAATTGGACTGGACACAAATACTAGAGGCGAGGAGTACTTTACAAAAGGAGAAGTTGGGCTCAAGTAGAGTGCGGAGGTGGGCCGATGATAGGCGAGCTGTCGGCGGTGGTGGTTACCGGGGCCCATTACCGCCGCGCACCTGGCCAGCCGGCGAGCATCTCAGCACTGCCGGGATAATGCGATAGGGTGGAGGTTATGGATGGTCATAGGCTGTTACCAAGGGTATCCACAGTGCAACGAGTCCAAGTACAATGTTATGTAGATGGAGGGATCACAATCATATTAGAAAAGTTTTACCTGCGAAGTTCTACTTGTTCAAACTAAATTATTCTTATGAAAACAATTTGAATTCTATCTATATAGGATAAACAAGCAAGGAAATAAAAAATATAATCTTTCAACACGGCAAATTGTTAAACCAATAATGCAACATCCCTTTTCCACAACTTGCATTCCAACAGCAGCATAACAATCAGATATATCATGATATCATATCGTAATGATGATATCGTATAATACACTGATATCATACATCATATCGTAACATATCAATAAAAAATAAACCAACCAAAGACAGAAAACAGAACAACACCTTAGGACCTCCAAAAACACAACTAAGATATAGAAAGTTACAGCTGAGGAGGCTGTGATTAACCACTTGATAAGCGAACAATTATTATAAATGAAAGAACAGTTTAAGGAGCTCTCTGCAAATTAAATAAATTTCATTATAATTCTGAAACGTTCAGCATATGGACATAATCTCTAATAAATTTATTTAGGTAGTATCTTGATTTTCTTTTTCCTACCTGATCAGCTGTTCTTATTACGATCTTCCCCAGTTGGGTGGTGACACTTAATTTTCCTTGCGATTTCGTTCTTCATTAT
The DNA here is from genome assembly GCA_911387785.2 of Aelia acuminata. Classification (NCBI taxonomy): domain Eukaryota; kingdom Metazoa; phylum Arthropoda; class Insecta; order Hemiptera; family Pentatomidae; genus Aelia; species Aelia acuminata. The sequence continues at coordinate 85,650,215 of OU426982.1, read as the reverse complement.
TTTTTAAATATTTTTCAATTATTTTTTAGTTATTTGGTGCATTGTTTTGTTTTCATTTGATAATATTTTTTTATTTTGATCAGCTGCTTGATTATAAGCTTTCCCAGCTGTGCCATTTCCCTCCAGTATCTATTCGAATGTCACTGAACGAAGTCGATTTTCATTGCAAAATAAGTACGACGTAGTTTCCTTCTGGAAATGCAATCCTATCCAATGCTAAAATCATTCCATTAAAAAATGTCAGAAATATGTTTGTGAAAAAAGTTTTCACATATTTGATTTCTTCATACAATTGAGCAGATATACACTCGACTTTCAAGAAGAAAATATGTTATCAAATTGTTAGAACAACCTCAAAATGCATCAAAAGGAAAAAAAAAAGAGCAAAGATGTTCAACATGGATATACAAACGAAAATAAGGTTATTGCTTGGTACCGTGGTAATAACATAGTGTTATAATTTGAGAACACATCTTTTGTTGTCATAAATATTAGTAGAACATATTATCATTGAAGCGTTTTGTGGGAATATTTTAATGAAAAAACTAAATAGAGTCCAAAATAAAAGTACAATGTTTATTTAGCGAAAATATGGAATAACGTCCCCAGATAGCGCCCCGACAGAAAATAACGTAGAAGCCTTCAAGAACAGGATCCATTCTTCGTGACACAATTTATGCAGGACTAAAATGAAGGTAAAGAAGCCGAGAAAGACAGATGACAGATAAGGAGACACTCAGATGAGATTTATAATCCTCTTCTTCGTGAGAGAGTCTCTAGTTAGTCTTCCTCGCTTTCCCGGAACATCTTTTCATTTTCTCATATCCATTACCAAACCTATTGAAAAAAAAAGATGATAGAGAACATTAAACATTTTTATGACCAGGTCCTCTTATATTAACTTTATTTCTTTTTGGAATTGCCACTGGACCACAATATCTCTATGGTAAGTTATTGTTTCGTTAATAATATAAGTATAATGTAATCTGTATAATTAATGCCAGAGTTTTCAATCTGCTTGCTAAGCCTGATATAGCCTATTCATAAAATACTTTTTCATCATACTGCATCAAAAACATGTGTTTTCAATACTCGGTTTGACTCCGTAAGGTAGTACTTTTCAGGCCTATGCCTGAAAAATCTTTTTGGTGCGCTAACCTTACCTGCTACTAATTATATTATATATTAATAAATATGTGTTTGAAGGAGGTTACTTGTAGCTATAATGTGCTTCATTCTAATATATGTTGTGTGTTTGAAGTGGAAAATGCAAAAGGCAATGCCAAACAAAGGTTTTAATATAATGAATAATCAGAATTGTACCTACTATAAACAAATATGTAAATAAATAAGTACTTTTCTTCTATTATAGGTTAATAAACAGATGTTTTTTTATAAAAAAAAGGTGTCAATTTAATTTATTATATTGCATCTGTAATTTATCCATGAAATATAAAAGTGTTTTAATGTAATTAAGTATGAGCAGTATGATAAAAAGAATTGTTCATAACACGTACCATAAGTGTGTTTTCGGTGCTTGGTCTAATTTCCTCAACCTTGTTAAACTCGACCGCGCACCGAAAACAACCACTTTTGGTACTAATGATGAAAATCACTATTAAAATGCATAAATGGAAATGGGGAGCAAAAATTCTTGATTTTTTTAGTACAATATTTCATTTTATTTTCTTTTTACGAAATAAGTACAAATGAAAAATTCTGGAATTAAGACTTGATATTTATTTTAAAAATAAATATAGTTTTCAATTTGTAAAGTGGGGATTGTTCCGCTTAAGCGGGCAGAGATTTTGTTTTCTATATAAGTGTATATACAAATGTAAAATTACTTTCAAATGTATACTTTTTTTTTTTTTTTGTGAGATGTTCTGTACATACGTAGGTGTACCCCCTGTAAAAAGTAAATAGGATAAGAATAATTAAATAATGATGGGGAAAATATATGTTTAGCAATATTTTTTCCAATATTAACCCATTCTATTATACTTTGTAATATAATTATTTATGATTCAATAATGTTTAAGTATTATGATTAATATATTCATTTGTTTACAAAACTATATGGAATAGGATACTTTCTTTTTTTGTTTTGTTTTTTACTTGCACCAGTTTTCAATTAAAAATATAGCATAACAACTGTGAAGTTTCAGAAAACTGCTGTTTTTCAGGTTTCTCGGTTTTAAGGGCAATCAAAAGAGACAACAAGCAGAACTAAATTATGAGAAGTAGTTCATCTTTAGATAATTATACTTGGTTTTTAAAGATGCCGGGCTGGAAGAGTATCAAGCTCATAAGTTTTCATTACTTCAGCCCTCTAAGCAATCAGATCACTATCGGCAAGTCGGCCCCTTGACATGCAAATCCACCTCACACGCGCCCCTTCACAGATCTGTGCCGTATAAATTAGTAAACTTTTAACTACTCCGAGATATGGAGTGGTGTTGTAGGTGACTGCATCCAGAGATCTAGGCTGGTTTACTAACGGGGCCGCTTCTTTATGGACTAGTTCTGTAGTCGTCAGGCTGTCTAGTAGCAACCGCTTAACAAAACTAGAACTGAACTTGTAAAAATGACCTATCACCGACCAACTGTGATAGTTATACCAACCTTATGATAACAAATTTATATGACCTTTTATGTATTTTTAAATTGTCATTATCATTAGAATTTGAACAAACTGCGGTGTTTGTTAACCAAATATCTTAACTTAGAATTACTTGCTTTGAGGACTTCCAGAATATAAACTCAGAAACGAAAACCATTTCATTTGATTCATCGCTTTTCTTAATAGTTACTTGAAACAAGTAACTTTGACGTTGTTTCTTATGCTTTCTAAGGTAAGGAATGGAGAAAAATATCTCTATAATGGGTGTTTTATATGAAATTGAAAATTAATTGATTTCCAAAAAAATCTATCGATGCTTGCGCATAATCCAAACTGCATTATGTTCGGTTGAAACTATATTCCGATGATAGAAAGCTCTCAACAGTCAGTTTGGAGCGGCTGATCCAATCAATTAATTTATTAAGGAATTGGTTAAAAAAATATGGTTGCACTGCTTTATTTATTTTTTTTTTAAATATTGTTGCTTTCAATGTTTTGCATCTTAAGAAACGCCTAGGCATGAGAACGAGTTAAGATACCGTCTAAAAGTTATATCATCATGGTGACCGCAGATTAGCAGTTTTTTAACCGAAGGGGATTTTGATATTGTTGAAGGAGGTCGTCTTTCTCTCCGTCAAACTTTAAGAATGAATTAAAATAAACCACGATATGACTACAGAATCCAATATTTTGATCTTTTCAACACAACGATTCCGAACAGAAACAGCCCCTGGTTGGCCACAAAATGCTATGAACTACCCTTGACAGGCGGAGAGATAGGAACAGAGGTCGAAAACACATTGTTGCTATTGCAAATTAAAACAGGAACATCCTCGGTCATTATAATGAGAGAGTAGAGTGGAGACATGGTAATGCGGCAGTAACGTCCAGCCCGGAGGACCATTACCTACATCCCCTGCCCCGACCAGCTGTGTCCATAGCGGCATCTTTAAAATTTCGGCCTCACCCCATTCGCTGGATTAGTTCTGAATTTAATGCCTTCTCATTGTTTGCCGCAACAAGGGTTTGCCATTATAGCAATGTGCGGTGCTGTCATAGGGATTAAAACATCGTGCATTTGCTTTAAATTTTCAAGCTCTCATTGGTTGAACCTTACCGGATTTTATTCTCACATGAAATGGCTTCTATTGCTGTTTCAAAAACATTTGAGGTCACTTGACTTCCCCCCTCCCCCCCACACCCACATAGTAACTTTTAATTAAATGTTCAGAACCACCTTACGGAACAATTACAATTAATGCAAATATGCAATTTATTGAGTACTGGACTTGATTAATTTTTATGAATTGAATGGATTTGGTAAATTTAAATTTTGTGAATAAGTGATTCATTGGTATTGGGTTTATAAGGTAACACTTTATACCTAAAAAATTTAAAAATTAAAATCATCGGGGAGTTGTGGTCACCAACGAATTGGGCCATTGGATTTGTCAACTTCAGGGATATTCGAAAGGGTAATTTATCTTGTAATTTTTAAAAAACAGCATTGTTAACATTTGTGCATCTATAACCTCAAAATTTGCATAAGATTTCATTATTTTTGCGATGGTTTTATTTGGAAAATATAGCAACGTTTTTGGTTGTTATAATGCTTTATACTTTAACTACTCGGTTAACTCGCACTAAAAACTGGTTACCTGAAAGCTAAAGACCTTTGGCATGGACTGCACGTGTAGGGCTAAATATGATTGCAACTTTAATTATTATTCTTAATTCAGGAAATGATACTTAATAACAAAATGTACAGTATACTTTTCAGAACATGATGTTTCATAAACATTTAAAAAATCAACGATGTAATGTAATGATTTGAAATTCATTGTTCTGATCAGAATTAAGTAAATAAAATAAAATGAACAAATGTGATTTCACAATTACATTTATTTTGAATTGTAATTATTTCAATACTTTACTCTTGAATTGAGAAGGTAGGGGATAAGAGAAAGGATGGAAAAATTAAGGCCAATTGTTTTCCTATTGTTCTCCCATACCTCTTCAAGTACCAGCAGCTGAACAAGTCGAGGTACTAAAAACTCATGAATAGCTTCCTCGTGGATTTCACCGAAGATAGTGAAGGGATGTCAAGATATGGTTAGCGATTACACGCTCAGTCATGTATAACATTAAAAAAAAAAAAAAGGTCCACGTTGTTATGTAAATTTCTTTAATACCCTTTAATGGGACGTAATTAGCAATTTGGAGGGAATCGGGTTGAATGTGGCTAGTACATGCACAGTACAGCCCTCCATCGAAGGTGAAAAACCATTTAACTGCTGGCGATAACATTACTACGGCAATTAGTCCGCATACCGCTTTGTGCGGTTTTTTCGTGACCGGATCTTTAGGCAGTACTGCCACATAACTTGGCGATTTCTGGCATATACAGTCTGTGATGATTTTTTTCTGTATACTCTATCTTGCTTCTGGACATGCATAATTACTTATCATCATATATTAACGTATTTATTTATTTTTTTTTTTTTTAATTCTAAATATATAGCTACCAAAGAAAAAAAAATAAAAGATCTACTTTTTATCTCCTAATTTGTAATTAAATTCATTAGAAGTAAATAAATTACTTAATTTTAATATAACTACCTAATACTTTACCTTTGTAGGTCCGCTAATAATAGTCTTACAATTATCGCAAAATTATCCTTTGCATTTAATGTGGAAACGGTGCCAACAGATATGTGTAAGTATTCGTAACGAATCAACTTGGATTTTCCAAAGGAAGCCCAATTCTATGATTGGGGATAGGGCTTATACACTAATCAAAGGTTGTGACCTAATTTTTAAGGGTGTAAATCTTTCTTATTTGGAGGAAAGCTGAGTTAGGTATATAGGGAGCATTTCAGAATGGGTCTGAGCACAATCATTACTGCTGTGGCGTCAACGTCTTCTTAGTTTGCAGCTGGCTTCGGATATTATCGCAGTTAATATGATAATTCATGTGCATGAATTGAATTCATGTTGTTTTAGAAGCTATAAAACAATCACATAATAAAGGCTATACCTTAGTTCAGCCCTAAGCAGTTGTAAACCTACAACGATGCCCCTCATTCCTAAGCGTGCCATGGCTTGACACAATTACGAAATATTGATAATGCTGAAAATTGGTTACAATGCTAAGTCAACCAAGGGAGGTTGTAGGACAGAAATAGCTGTGTAGTCAACAACGAGGAGAAAATAAATAATTATCACCTCCGAATGATGATTCCCACACGACCCTCATGTCCCCGTCCCTCGACGCTAAATCCATAGGCTGCTAGTGCTGTACTCAGCCTTCGACAGATCTCTCACTCTCTAATTGTATAGCCGTTTCTGGTACTCTGGCTGAACCTAGTAATTTGTCTAGTATTACTAATTTCCACTCAAGAGAAAATTAGGAACGTTCAATATATATTATACACAGTTGCAGTTTAATTATGAAAGATTACTGAATTGGTCTTTACGTTTTAGACCACGGGGCTGCAACCCATCTCGTTATCTTGTGTAACCTACCATTTTCAGAGGTCTTTGTGCTCTTAATTTTCATGTTGTTTTTATTACTAATTTTCTTGTTTTTTGTTTGCTTGTTGTTCAAAATATGAATACACTTACATTTAGGACTTGTCGTTTTCAGAATTAAGAAGAACTATTTGAAATAATTCCATCGAGGAAAGCGAGTGAAAAAGGACCTGCTCACTTAGGAGACAGCCCAATGAGGAGATGATATCGCCGATGTAGATATGATTGAAAAGACAGTTTCTATAAGAAAAGGAACATGACTAGAAGGCTTAAGAATAGCGTATGCTTACGGCTTTTAAGTTCGTATTTAGCAAGGTCCTTCTTTGAAAGGGGGGAGCAACCGCTAAAAATATTTTTTGGCCCCTTTATTTCTATTTAAATATTTTATCGATAGTAAACTTTTTGTTTTTTAGTTAAATAAAAGTGTTTTGTTATTATTCCATTTATTGTTATAGGTTATTTAAAGGTATTGTGATATTTGAAAGGTATGAATAAGATATTTCAATATCCGTAGATTTGAAGAAGTTAGGTATTATGAGTGCGAGTAAGGTTTTGGAGATGAGGAATCAATAATTAATATAATATTAACATTCTGTGTGTCCATTGCTTATTCGTATGTATCTCTCAAACATAGAATCGGTCATCATGGTGAGTAATATAAAATTTATGAGAATTATTATTATGACGAATACCTTCCAAAAAATATATATGGTTAATAATAAAGATGGACTGGATATTATAGCATGAATCATGGAGAAGAGGGTGCTCCAGTTTTGGGATAGAGCAGAAACCAGCTGTAGGAGGATGACTCAAGGCGGGGTAAAAAGGAGAGAATTATTATAAATTTATAAGCGGAGCAGAGAGATGGTGGAGATAAAGATGAAAGGAAACCGCGGGGTTACCTATCACCTCGCAGCCACAATATATGTATATATATCACCCACCTTCATCTAATTCTATCTTGCCTCCTTGTCCTTTTATCTGCCTCTCCTTTACTCCCATCTCAAAGCGAAAACCAACCCTGATTTATTCATAACAGCGGTCTTGTATCTTTCGGATATTATATTTTCATGATATACCGGTCCCCGCCATGTATCGTAGCGACTGCAATCGATCCACTACAAACCAACTGCTCGGCGAAGGAAACTAAAAAAAAAATAAATTAACTACTAAATTTAGGACGGATCTTATTAAAAATAACCACAATTGTATCTCTTGTTGCTCACTATACATATACAATATACAATTATGTAATCAATATATTGTATAAAACAATGTGTACAATGTGCATGGCGCTAAAACTCAGAAAATTGGTCCCATACGCATAAAGCAAGGTATATGGCCCTCTAACCTTTATCAATGAAGAAGGTTCGCTTTTTTATTTGATGCCCTTCAATATTGAAGATATAAAGGCTGGAATTTTCTTCCCTTGACAATTTCTCGGACAGTCCACTACATTGCATGGGCTAGCGGATGAAAAATTTAGTTCAAGCTTAATTTAATTTAGCACCGTAACAGCAATAATGTTTTTTAATTTCACATACATACCTATGAAATATAGTAAGAGAGAGTATAACGTTCGTGAAAAATTTCGACTTCCGGTTTTCAACGGAAATCCACGTTTTGGGGCCCACTGAGTCCAAATAACCAATTCCCGCGAAATGGTCTCTCTGTGTGTGAACAGACTAGCTCGAAAACTATAAACTGTAGGAACCTGAAATTAGGTATATAGTGTATGTATATGCCCGCGATGTGACAGCAAAATTTTTATCAAAATTGGTCTAACGGAGGGGGTACTTTATATCATGAATTTTGTCTAATTTTTAGATTTTTTTTATTTTTATTTTCTCAAAAACGGCTCTAACGATTTTGATCAAACTGGGTATTTGACGTATGTATATACCCGAGATGCGACAGCCGAAATTTCATCAAAATTGGTCAAACGGAGGGGGCACTTTACTTAATAAATTAAGCTTGTCCAAACAAGCAACCATTAAAAAAACTCGACTGTTGATGAAATTAGGTCCGTTAAAAAAAGTAATAAGCAATAATAAATCGAAAAGTACTGAGAACTTCCAATACAGCTTTTGCAATACAGATACTCCATAAGTTATGAAGGTATAGGTACAAATATAAGAATATAAATGTGGAAAAATGTGCGAAGTTGAGGAATGGCGTTTACATATTATCGAAACACGTTGATTTCTAATCTAAGTAAGTTCGCAAGTGAAAGTTGTGTGTTGGGTACTTCGCACCAGATTTTTATGATTTTTGTTTCAGCTTTTCTCTCCTAATTTACGTTAGATCACATTTAAATTAGTTCTTCATCTTTATTTTAAAATAAATTCATTATTATACATCTATGCTCTGAACTGAAAAAATAAATAAAAATAGAACTGGATCATCAGACAAAAAAAAAATAGTGTGTGATTAGTGATACAGCGACTGAATACAAAGGATTTTTAATTAATATTTTATACAAAGACCACACGAAATTGTAAAATTTGTTCATTTATACCCCGAATAACAAAATAAAAAATGCTGTTTATTAACAGGTATTGTAAATAATAAGAATAATTATGCAATAAACATTTTTTACCTCTTATATTTTAATGTTTATCCTTTCATTGCAACTATAACATCATCTCATATTAACGCCCTAAGCAAAGCCGGGGGAACCCCAACTATTATTAATCTAAAATATATTTTGAGTCAAATTTTCTTTTATTTGAATCGAAACATTGGCTCTCCAAATAATGAAAATTCGACTGAAAATCCTGACTATAAATCAGGCTAATCTTAAAGAAAACAGTTGACCAGTACACACCTATAAAATCTATTTTGTACTCTTCATACGGAATATAGAAAGTATACCATTTTTCATATTTTACTTCACTTTTCTGTTATACATTTGGGTGGAACATTAAGTCCGGATTTATCGGGACTAAAATGTTTTGTGATTAGGAGGTTGTAGGTAAATCTTCTATATAATTAGGGAGATACGGCAATATCTGATCGGAACAGTGAAGAGCTACAGAAGCCGATGGTCCAATGGTCAGAGCAAGGATGGCGACCGCAGCTCGTGGATTTATGAATATTTCATGGCCATCCCCTCCCTACTTAGCCCTGTCTCATTTGAATACGTTTCGACAGCCCGCCATCTTATTCTCACCTGCTTAGCCTAAGTCTTCAAGTCACTAAGTCCCTGGGCAGGACCATTATAATGCCAACTTACGTGTCCTGAGGACCACAGTCCATTCTGGCGGAACTTATGAGCAATCATCACTCTTAGGGACATTAACACACTAGTACACGAATCAATATAATAAAAATTAAATGTTGTTCGCTGGTAAACGCATCACGTATGAACGGCTCGACGGGTTTGGATACTTTTTCTTATAAAATGATCCTAATCCTTTTCTTTGGGAGGATAACTTTATATTTAAGGAATTTGAAATAGGCATTATGGTGCAGTTAATTAGGGGATAATCTATGAACTGGTGTAATGTGGAAACCAGTTTCCGACGCCTATATAATTTTAATACTAAGGCAGCATTAATTTTCCTAATATTACTAATTGAATAATGAAGTCAGTATCAAATAAAATCAATTAATTCATACATCAGACTGATTGATTGACGTTAATGGAGTCAGTAATATGGTTGGTTCATTAAGGAGATTCCATTAAATAATCATACCTCGAATTGTTAATTGTTCTTATCATCTTTATCTTCTTAATTGTTCTTAAACCTTGTATTTGTAATTCGATGTAGACTTCTTTGTAACATTCTTTAATTTTATGAGCAATTAATCTTTTAATCTGTTAAATTTTCTTCATACCCCATATCAATGTTTTGAAAAGGTTTTCGAAATTCCAAAATACCAATCTATCTATATTTATGTAAATAGAAATAAGAAATGTTTAATAGCATTATACAGCTGGAAGACATTATTTTGGCAATTTGTCCAATGGTGTAGTCATCTATAAGGATCACTGAGCAGAAGAATCGTCTGAGATTGTCCTGCAACGGAGTGTGAAAATCCCATTGTTATGATTCGCTGCCTAACTACAACCGTGCATTAAGTAGCCAATTTTTTTATTTTCGTCACAACTCTGAGGGCTATGAGCAGTTTTTTACTTATACTTTACCACTCCTTACTATCAAATTACTTAGACCTGAATGGTCAACATTAGCAGTTATTGAGATGTTTAGGTGACAGTTAAATCGTCCTTTCTTCAATTAAACGAGCAAATTAATGACATAAAGTATGCTAAGAAATCTAATGTTAATAGGATTGTAAGTTAAACAGAAATGTTAATCTTCATTGAAATACTAGGTTGTTACAAAAGTCCTTGTTCACGAAATTAATTTTATTCAAATGTGAGTACAAAATTTACAAATCAAATTTATTCTTCAAAATACAGGCCATCATTTTCAACTACTTTAATCCGTCTTTAGCCAAAAGTTGTATTTGACGACTGAAGGACGACCTGATCTAGGTTCATCTTCAAGGCTTGTATTCCCAGAATTAAACCGCCTGAACCAAAATGCGGCCGTGTTTCGATGCACCACACTTTCCCCTTCCACTGCACAAATTTCCTCGGCTGAGGCCTTTGCACTAAAATCTTTTTTCCAATAATGCCTAAGAAGGCCGCGGATGACAAATTTTTCTTCCGACATTTCTAGTGAAATTTAATAAACTGAATCAAAGGCAGGGACAGTTGGCGTACATAGATAATTAGAGGATTAGTTAATGTAAACATTGACATAAGAATTGTATTCGTTAGAGATTAAATAAGGATTAAATTAGAGACCTCAATGTAAACAACTTGATATGCACAAGGACTTTTGTAACAACCTAGTATTGATGATCAAACAAATAAACGTGGACACACCCAGAATGGTATTATTTTAAAAACTATCTTTAGGGCGGATTCACACTATCGCTCCGCTCCCGCTCCACTCCCGGTCCGCTCAAATATTCTAAAGAGAAATAGACAGAGAATTCCACTATCGGTACCGCTCCGGTCTCGCTCCACTCCCGGTCCGCTCTCACTCTACCCCATTCACACTATCGCTCCGCTCCCGGTCCGGTCTCACTGGCAAAATATTCTAAAGAGGAATAAAGAGAGGGTAATCACAATATTGGCCGGTAATCACAACAGTTCCGGCCTCGCTTCGCTCCCGCTCCACTCTCGCTCCACTCCCGCTCTACTCCCGCTCCACTCTCGCTCCACTCTCGCTCCGCTCCTGCTCCACTCTCCTAAAGTCTTTTCATATTCACATTATATAATTTTACACCGTTCACGATTGAAGCCATTAATAATCGAAGCCGTCTGTATTTGGATTTTAATTAATAATTAACTTTCAGTTATTAAAGTATTTATTTATTCATCAATTTTACGGCCAAAAAAGTTCAAATATAAAATATATATATATATATATATATATATATATATAAAATTATAAATTAATTTAATTAATGGTGAAGAAATAATTTAAATTTTTTTTCTGAATGTATTCGAATACGCTTGAAATGATAAAAAAAAATCACCAACAATACGCGCGGTTTTTCGACGAGAATAATTCATGTTACGAGATATATTTTGCTATTAATTAATGTACTTGTAAAAACCGGTCACCGATTTATTTATTGACTACATACTCATTGCTATTATAAAATAACGTTAAATTTGAAACGAATAAAAATGCAGTATATTATGAAAAATGTCAGATCATTAACAAAAAATATATTAAAGCAAAAAATAACTAAAATATTAATCAGGAAAAGAAGAGAACACAATCGGTAAATTGCAGCATTAACCGATTTCAACTTGAAATTTTCAAGCGTATTCGAATACATTCCGAAAAAAATTTAAATTATTTCTTAACCATTACAAGTAACAATTTTTATCAAAATAAAATGTTTTCCATATTGCTATACAAAAATTTGGTTGACTTTTTAATACTTTATTGTTGTTTAAAGGGCCTATAGATTCCACTACTTTATCAATTATCATCTTAAATTCATAATAAATGACTCTTTATACGGCAAACAATTCTGAACAAGTATTGCGGATTATTTGACACTTTGTATCAGAAAAGCTCAGTTAATTAGCTAAATTCATTCCAATTTCTTAATTGGTTAATTAAAAAATCACTGGAACCCACCGAGGATCTTGGATTTAGTATTCAACTAGGAAGTACTGATTCTACAAGGTGATCAGCATCCTCACCAAACCAGCGGATCTGAAAATGAGTGCCGCAATGAAGAGATGGGATGGGAGGTTGCAAAGCTTAGTTATTTTAGTGTTAAGTCCTCTCTAAACATGATAGGCAACCTTGATCTCCAATGCGATGCTGTGTAAGAAATTTTTTTTTTTTAAAATGACCAATGGTATACATATTTCTGATTACAGCTACGGCGGGGCTTAAAAACAAATTTCGAAACCGTATTATGCGGTTCTAAATAGCATTATGCTATTCCACGAGCCCAATGAAGGACCAAACCAACCCATCCCTTGAAGGTCTCCCAATCCTAGAGACTTCGTACAACCACTCGGTCCAGCAATTTAGGAGTTCCGTGCCCGTTACAGTTCCGATCTGTTTTACTCTTTACTTAGAACTGCTTTGCTTGCTAATGTCTGTTGATATGAATTAGCAAGATTCAAATTGTGAAAATTTAAATTGATTACGGATTATGATACAATTCCTACCAAACATGACTGACATTGACTCTGCGACAGTCACAAGCCGATTAAGATTGAACGTGGGCTTGGATATGATAGTGGCATTAAGAGCCAGCGAGGCATTGTAATGGACAAGCGGAGAGCGAGATGTGCCGCTGAAGGACGACACAAAAAGCAGCGTGCTGGGTAATGCCTGCTCGCTGTAGCCACCGCCCCCTCTGGGGTGGGGCACCCCACGTCAGCGGCACTCTGGGGGTGCCTAGCGGCGGCTGCACGGTAAAAAAACAAGAGTGTTGTCATTATCCCTTAAAGAACAGTTTAAAAGAAACCGCAAGGGTCAGCCACACTCCTAAAATGAAGGATTTTTTTTTTAACCGCGTGGGACATGACTAGTCCAATCAATCCCTTAGCATTTATTCCGCAAGCTGCCATGCATTGACTTGTTAATGTCATTCCAAAACTTTTCTACAAGCTTAGATGGGTAACTTCACACAAGAACAGTTGAAATAAATAATTAAAAGTATACTTTTTAAAACCTGTCAACAACGAATTCTAGAAGGGTGAAGAAGAACTTTGTTTTACCTTTTCTTGGTCAGTAGCGGATTCAGGGGGACCCCTCCCTGAGAGTTGAGGACAATCAGCTATTACTATTTCTGAATAAAAAAGATTATCATCAGTCATTTTTTAATCTCCTTAAATGAAAAATAGATTGTATTTTAACATTCGATAGACATTTACAACGCAACACTGCTCTAAAATTTTAAATTAGTTCCTTCCTGACACATGAAAATTTAGAAATAAAGAACTGTGCCTCCCCCTTCAGAAAGTTTCTGGACCCTCTACTGTTCCTGGTATACAAGTTTGAATGAAATTGTTGGGTCAGAATTCATTCTCATCTAGGAATGCGACATTTATGACGATGTTATTATAGAAAAGTGTATGAATTGAAGCCAATGTTTTTCGTTCTTTATTTAACGTCACTTAATGTTTGTATGGCTAATGGGACAATGTTTCAGTGGGAGTCTTCAATTTCGTCTATCCAAGAATAATTAGGATAGTGATCTTTAACGAGTACCTGATACCCCACAGGATCGGACCTCAGTTTTACGTCCCATCCTCAGGACGGCATAGCCAAGTATTTTATACTCCCTTTGAAATATCCTAGGTCCAAATGGAGTGGGGGGGGGGGGGGGTTACCTTCTGTGCATTAGTTGGATATGCTTCCCACCATACCAAAGGTGAACCTGCCAATGTTTCGTTGACATCGATGTTTTGTGTATGGACGTCGTTGGCCTGATGTTTCGGTTTTTAATGAAGAAGTTCCGTTGAAAAAAAAATAGTTTCAGAAGTTTGATTTCTCTCATAGATGTTGTAGATATGCACGATCATTTTTTTTTTTTAAGCTGCCTATTAACTTCCATGTATATCCTACCCCTTTTGCATTCCTCCTTTTCCAGTTTTCTGAATACATTTTGAGAGCGCGAAAATTTATTAGAAAGCGGTTAATGTTTTTTTGTACAGTGGTACTTTTTCATTAAGAAAAACTCAAATAACGTAAAATATTGTGCACAATACATCGACGTCTTGTGCACAATCAATGCCAAGGAAATCGATGTTACTTTAAAAACATCAATGGTTTTTCGCATTTCTTTTGTACAATATAAGTTATTGTTTTTACTTAAAAATAGGAAATATTTTCTCTTCAATACACAATCCTTCCTTTTGTTCTGTTTTTGTGAAATGAAAAATTTTCATCTTCAAACAAGACAAATCATGCAGGAATTCTATAAGGAGTCACAAACAAAAAAAAAGCTCTTCCTCGAGTCCAGAGTCCTACTTATAAGACAGTTAATATCTCAAAAGTTGTTGTAGTCGTTTAAGAAAACTAAATGTCATATATCTTTGTTTTTATAGCTGCTGAAAATAAATTATTTTAGAAATGCGTTTCTAAATCTCTACTGGTAGGAATAATATATCGATATATCGAGAGCAATATAGTGATATTGAAAAACATCGTCTAGATAGAATCAATGTTAAAACGATTGTTGTTTTTCTAAAAACATCGATGTTATATATACATAAGTTGCATCACTATTGCACAATATAGGTTTATACTCTTAAAATACAAATAAGTTTCTCAATAATAACTTACCTTTCCCTTTGTTTTTGTTGGGGTAAAATGAAAAATATGCATCTTCAAACAAGACAAATCAAGCACAACTTTATAGTGGAACATTTAACAGAATGGTAAATATCTATGAAGTTTTTTTTAAAGCTTTTATGAAAACCTATGCCATATTAGTTTGTTCAATGCAAATAGTTACCAAATATATTAATGTATTTATCTAAAATACCTTCATACAATCCTATCAGAGATGCTTCATCAACAAAATATTATAGATGTTTAAATACTTTCGAGCACTAATGGGTTAGATAATACTAAACGAGCTTCAAATTAGATGCTAAAAAACATCGATGGTTTTTATGTGATGTTTTCTTAACATTGATGTTTTATATTGGATTAGATTAGATTGAGGTTTTATTTGGACCTGTATAGTTTTTTTAAACAGCTCGGATATTTGATTTTTAAATTTAAACTATTTTTAATGTTTGTATTTTTATGCTTGTCACTTTTTTTCTTTTTTTTTATTACGATTAAATTAAATGTATATAATTATTTTACATGTAGTGGTAATTTAAATATAAGAAGTATGAATTATTCTCGCTTTTTTTCTTTCTTTTTGTTATTCTTTTTTTTTTTTCCTTTTCTTTTTCATTTTTAATGTTTTTTTTTTTAATAACTATCTTTATAATTATTCTTTTTTTTAATTATTTTTATTTTTATTTTATTTTTTTACAGCTTATTGTAAACGCCTATACATTTTGTCAGTTTTAACAAGGAATCTAGTGCCTCTGATGACTCTCATAACGCTTCGGCTGCATTACGAGGAATTCTAAGTATATTTAATTGATGAGAGGTAGAAGGGCATTCATCTATAATGTGCTGCATAGATAAACCCTGTCTCAACCACAGGGTTTATCTGTTTGCTATATAATTTAAAAGTATAGATACCTACCATTTTACCCAGGGGTGTGTTCAATCACCAAACCCAATCAACGGCTGTCTAAAAAAAAAATAAAAAGGGTGCCGAAAAGGGGGTAGTATGATCAAATATTAGGGGTAATTTTTTGGAGTGAACAATACTCTCGTGGAGTTTTCCACGAGGAGTAGCATCGTCCGAGGGAATCGGACGATGCTACAATGGGAGTCCTAAATTTTGCCTAACCAGGTATAATTAGGATAGGGATTTTTAACGAGTACCTGACATCGTACAGGCTCGGGAGCTCCATTTTACGTCCTATCCGAGGGACGTCATAGCTATGGATTTTTTACTCCCAGTAGGTTGCCATGCTAACCACTATACCACAGGTGACCCCGCGGAGAGCGTGTTTCAGCTGAGATACATTACAAAAAATAAAGGTTGTTTATCGGTGGTAATCACATGGCTGCAATGACAATCGTGGGATCCTAAAGGAACGGTTGATTTATCTGATTCTTTGAAATGGTAAAGTAGTCGTTGGAAACTTTAGTAAATTAAGTAAAAACTGAGGATTTCGAAAAAGGCCCGGAAGGCTAGTAACGGTCGAAAACAATGAAGGGTGATGTAAAGAGGCCGTGGGGAAAAAAATGGAAGAAAGAGTGAAACAAGAAGTCGGAGCCCCGGGGCACTGGGTTGCTAGCATCTGCCCTGGCCTTTAATTTGTATCCAATGAAGCTAATAAGGAGATTAGGAGGAAGCCAGGTAGGGCTTGTTCTCTCCAACAATGTCCTTAGAGATCTGGGGGAGTCTTCATATTAGCAAC
The DNA here is from genome assembly GCA_911387785.2 of Aelia acuminata. Lineage (NCBI taxonomy): Eukaryota > Metazoa > Arthropoda > Insecta > Hemiptera > Pentatomidae > Aelia > Aelia acuminata. The sequence goes on along the minus strand of OU426982.1, from coordinate 85,633,506 downwards.
GGGGCAGTGGTCACATATCATAACTCTTTGGGGAGCTCCTTGTGCTCCGAGGTCGTGAGGCAAAGGGTAGAGGGAGCATCTGCTTCCCGTCCGCAAGCATACAGGGATAAAAATAGCTAACTAATAAAGTCACAAAGAAGTAAGATTGATCAGTGAAAGAAAGAACAAATATACTCCAATGGTTGACAATTTGCACAAAAAGTGTATAAGGTTATTAAGCACCTTAATAATAAGGTTCAGGGTTGATTATTTTGGTTCAAAATTTGGCAGTAATTTGCCAAGTTATACTAGTTAGCTGTGCTGCCATCGACATTAGTTTGATGAAAACTCAAGCTTATTTGTGAGAGGTTATAATGGGGAATTTTCTAGTGGCCTGAAAACTTGGTTTCTGCAACCCTTTTTTATTAAGGTGGAAGTCAAGTTAAATAAGCTTTTTAGTTGGTTTATTAAATTCATGAGAATCATTTGATATCCTTTTTAATATATTTATACAATGTTTAAGGTCTTAAATGTAGGCGTCAACAATTTTATGAATTTATAGCTAGTGTGCTCTATCCATGGATCATTGAGAGCAAAATTGCATTGCTAATTATCCTATTGCTGATGGGACACGCGTCTCATCTGACTCACTCCACTTCCTAATTCTGCAAAGAACATATGATACTCTTGCTATTAGTCGCAGTCTATCAAAATACTACACATTTCATCCAACCAATGAGTATGGCCATCTTTAATTGTCTAAAAGAGCACTAGAAAAGTGAATTTCATCATTGGCGAGTCTAAATTGTCTGGCCATTTCTAAAATTTATTATTCTTACTTAACTGTATGATCTCATTTTTCGTTTAAATATGTTGTTGTTTTTTATGTCTCATTTAAGCTTTTCGTGAATAATTAAATTGTGAAAACTTTATTTTGTTTCTATTGTGAATTTACTAGTTCATAAATTAAAAAAGATGAACTTTTATTGCAGTCCTTATTATCTATTAAAAATCATTGGAAATCAAAAATTAATACATGTGTCAACTTTAAAACCATAAATGTCAACTTTCCAAACCTTTACATTTTGATGTGCCAACTGTTGGTTCATTTTAGAAGTTTCTAAGAAATCATTTTTTATAAAACCGTAATTAAAAAAAATAAGATATTGCATTCCTAGTTTTCTAGAGAGATTGGCCTAACTAAATTCATAACAAAGATTATCCTAACATCAATACAATATATTGGTAAACAGTGTCAATAATATATTTTTTTTTTCTTCAACTGTCAATTATTGGTACAGTTACCCTAAGCGTCCTTGACTAAATCCTAAAGTTCGCTAAACTTACCAAGATCCAAATGAAGGTCGGAGTACCACAATCTTCCAATTTACGTTTGCTAATTATAGGAAACATCTAGGATTGATAATTTAATGAACTGATAATTGTTTACCGCTGTTCTAAAAGCTTTAAGTTTTATTTTAGTATTGTCTAATAAGTTATCATTAATTTTATTTTTTTTTTAAGTTAAATCTTTAAATATTTTCTATAGATGGTGACAGCCTAAAAATTATTGCGATCACTATGACATTTTTTGTTTTCTTTGCGAAGAAAATTGCAAAATGAGGACTACACCATTATAGACCATTGATGAACAGCGACGGAGGGTATAAGCCGAGACAATCCCATTGACCGGGAGTTAAACGGACTTGACAAAAAGTAAGTTCCCAGAAGCCATTACCTCGATGTGAAGAAGTCGAGGAGAAAAACGAGGGCGTGCCGACGGTACCGGTTTGGAGGAGGCGGCTCCGGCCGGTATAGCGTTATCTAAACCAGAATTAATATAGATCCATCTTTTATCCAGGTCCATCTCCTCTCGGTTCTTTCTTAGGCGACACCAAGGGCTTGAAGAAACCGCGCAAATTGTCGGAAGGTAGAGAGAGCAAGTTGAAGAAAAAAAGTGTAATTTCTTTTTTTTTGTATTAAGTAAATACAAGAAAAATCTCAATTTTAATAAGTCGGTAAATGCTAAACCATTCCAAAGGCTTTATGATAACCATCAAATTGAGCCGAAACGCTAAGATAAGATCATCCCAAGTATGATGCCTAAACAATCAATTTTTAAGTACAAAGTATAACATAAATGCATTCAGAACGTGTACTAATAAAATCAGATCAACTAAATCGTAGAAAATATTCCTGGTGTTTTTAATGATAAACAGAACTATTTAACCGAAATATAAAATTAAATAAACACAAATAAATTTATGTCCATAAATAATAAAAACATTTTTAAGATGTTATTTTTATGGCCAGAGGAGTTGATTAGGGAAGCAGGGAAATAGTTCACACGAGTTTGCTCGGATCTATGTATCTGAGTTTATGTGTTTATGTATAGGTATTGTTTTTGGGATTATTTCTGAAACCTGTCTGTTCACGATAAAGAAGTTGATAACTCACAGCTCTAAATATTTAGTCGTTATGCACATACTTCTTAGCGTGCAGAAGGCTTCTGAAAAGATCCCAATCAACATAACTCATGTGGACTATTTTTAAACTTACCTAGTTTTTTCTCTGTAGCCATAGATTTAATGATTTAGTATAATTTCAGTCTTGGTATGATGTCTTACCACTGTTTTGTATCTTAAGGTTTTTCATGTAAGGGCTTTCTCAAGTTCGTTTTTATAATCTTATCAATTACTATTCTGATTCGTGTTCTAATTGATGGCTTGAACTGAGCATAGATTATAGCATAATATGATAGTAGGTATTTGGTAGAATTCAGTGTCTGTTTCTAAAACATTTATAATATATTAAAAATAATGATTGTTACTTTAATTTTATATAATATTTGTTTTTTTTTAGAAAAATAAAAGAGGGTGTAGACAGTAACGAGTAAAGAGTACTCCAGTACACTGGGGTTCGTCTTCGGTTACCGTGTAAGGTATAAACGTCCTCCCCCTGATGCTCACAGGGCATTAAATGATCATAATGTCTTAAATTAATAAGCTCTGGAAAAGGAAAAGTTACACATCGTTCAATGCTTTTATAGTAGACAAGAGTAGACGGACCGATAGAATCAAAGGAAATGCTGCAGGGCTTAAATGACCGAGATAGAGGAGTGGATCTACTAGGACCGTTTTTTGTTAGCATTTTCCGATACATTTCAAAAACTATTCAGCCGATCAGATCCATTTGATCATATTGGTCAAGGCTAGTATTATCCAAATTTAAAACCGGTATAATTGAGGATACATCTATTAAATAAAAATACAAATGAGAGTGAATAACCCTAAGAGCTAGCCAAAACTATTCCCAACCATTTTTAACTGGAAATACCTTAAAAATAACTATAGTATTTCTGATAAAATTCATAATTGGTGCGTAGATTATTTTCAAGTTCTTAGTTTTAAATAGTTATATTTCCAAAATGTTTCTATATCTATCTATAGAAATGATGGCTATAAAATTTATGAAAAAATAAATTGAAATTATCCGATTTTTAATTTTTCCAAAATGACCTCTAAGTGATGATAAGTGAAATAGATGTAATGTAAATGTAATTTGTTATGAAAAAGACGTTACAAGATGGTACACAATTCTATATTATTTTTTATTTAAATTCCAATGCCAGATATAGCAGCGCATAATATTAGTGGTCGGGGTTCTTGATTCCTAGTATTTTCAGTTTTGCTATGTTGAATTCCACATTAAGTCATAAAGATCTTTTCATAAGAATAGTACAGCCGGGGATCTTCGGGTGAATAACGCCTCAGGACATGAATCTTCTGGCATAATCCGGCAAATATTTGACTAAAACAGGGAGTAATAGGTTACAAGAACTATCATACTTTAGAAAACGGGGTTTGACCCCCCTTTGAAATATATTTTAGGTAATAGATATGAGCAGATGTGAGCCTCCAAAAATAGTATTAGTAAACGTAGCGCCTGAATAAACAAATAATAATTTCGATCCAGCTATCAATTCATCGTCTATTGCTCCCACCTCACTTAAGTTTCTTTGTAAATACAGAAACTTTGGCAAGATACTATATTCCTAATACTGATACCGATACTGTATTCTCTTGGCTCCTAGTTAGGTTCAGGAGGTGTCGGATGGAAACAAAATATTAGCTTGGCTGAGAAGTACAGGTGTTAGTTTCTCAGCTGAGATTTAGGAGAGGCGGTACCAAGATATTCGTGGTCCGAGCAGACAGCCTGTCTCTGCTCCCAAGAAGCCCACGTGTCTCCAGGCTCATATTACTTCGGGATTTATATCTCGTGTTTTAAAGCTAGCGGCAAAATGTTTTTTTTTTATATTTCTGGCTAGTGCGTTTAGTAGAAAAAGGGGTCGGATTTAGAGTTTTTAAAAATATAAAAAATAATGCGATTGAAGATTAAACTCCTGAATTAATTAATTGATTTTTTTTTTAAGCACGAATTTAATGACATCCTAAATTTAACTAGGAAACATACAGATACTAATTTTATTTCTTTCTTTATCATCTACAAGTTACAGTAGTATTTTTAAAAATTGCATTGAAACAAAAAATGGAATTTGATCAACATTCCAACGTTGCTAGATGTTCTATTATATCAAATAAGAATTTTTGCTTTGCAACTCAAGGTATTTAGTTACCTCAGAGATGATGTGTAATATTTCGTTCTTACTTTACTGTAAAATTAGATATAGGACTATATGTAATAAAGCCCGTGTTGTATAAAGGAATACCTCTGGACACTATTCTAGGACCATTACTTTTCAATATCTTGACGTACCACGTGTTGCCACCAAATGCAACTGGCTTTAATCCATAATGATAACTCTTGATTCCTCACCAAGTCCTCTCGAGCTTAACTCAATATTTCCAATAACGCCAAAAGAATAAAAATAAATAAATTTAAGTAACGCTATTTTAATTTTACTCACACGTACACAATCAGGGGTTATAGCTATATGATTTTTAGTTTCAGTTTTAGAGTCCTTTTTGTATGCATTACTTTGCTTTAAAAAAGAGTGTATTTCTATTATATCATTTTAAGGCACTATTACATATTATCTTATAAGTTATACTTATAATAAAATAAATGATAGAGCTCAAATTAGAAGTTTATTCAGCTCTAAATCTGATCAAATGACACTTTCATTTGTTCAACATTTAAAATTCAAAAACATTTATGATATCTTTGCCTAAAGATAAGGATATTGGCTTGGAGAAATATTTTAAATACTCCATCCTACACAGCGGCTTGTCTGAGTCTTCTAAAATTTATTTTGTGGATATTTCAAAAAATTAAAAACTGAGCAGCTCAGGTAAATTTCACTTGTTCACCTTCAAATTGTTGTCACATAAAATGTTCTTCAAATTGCTCTACAACTGGAAAGTGCTGTGTGTGAAAATAAGAATGTCACAAAGGTTAAAAGCTTTCTCAGCTTTTAATCTTTTAAACCTACCGAAACAAAATTTAGAAGAATTTTACAAGTCATGAAGATTGCAGAATTAAAAATGTTCCTAGCTTTGTATATATAAAAATCTCATGTCCCGATGTTTGTCGGAGGTAAGATTAGAAACTACATAAAATTTGGCTCATTGTGTGCAGTTTTATCTAACTTAAAAGATAGGTTAGTTTTTATCTTGACTATTGTATTTCAAATCCAGTTAGTTTTTAGATTAGCTATAACGTTGTTATCTTTATCAGTGAATTTTGATTTGATTGTATCAAAAAGAATAGGATATAATTAACTTAACGCATTACAGCTACTAACCCACAGCAACGCGTGGCCGGGTCTGCTCGTTTTTTTATTGCAGATATAAGCTATAATTTCAATAATATTTTATAATTAATATAATAATCAACAATTTTTATAATTTAAACTTATCAATTACTTATCTTACTCTTTACAAATTATCTTAGGTAGTTACATTATATTTAAATATTTTTTAGGTGTACAGTAACACTTTTTTTATTAGGATGCTTGATAATCAGGATTTTTAGTCAAAACCTTTCGACCCAAACATATGGATCTTTGTCAGGGCTTGGTGAATTATATAAGTATTTTTATACATCATTTAAATTTGAATGAATATGTTTTTATTTAGTCTTTTAAATTGTCATTGGGATACCTACCCTCCCTCTTCATCAGGATTATTTTGAAAAAATATTCTGAACAATGTTTACAGAATCATCCTGCTGATGGTGTATGGTACCCCGAAACTTTGAATGAGGGTGTAAACTGCTAAATAAAAAGTTATAAAGAAGTTATTATTCATTGAATTGAAAATAATGAAATTAATTTAATAATAAAATTAAGAAAAAATAATAATAAATATAAGAATCAATTCAGATCTTTTTGTTTGACTCGAGTATATTGTTTTGAGAAAATGTTAATAAAAACTTTTCATATAATATTAAATAATAATAATGATGTTTTTTGAAAAAAATAAAAAAACTTTTTTCTAGAAACGTAACTTTCATCAGGATATCAAGAAGGGGACCAAATTAGTCTCAACAATACATTTTTTTATTTATAAGACGTTTCGGCTCTTTTGAACCATCTTCAGTTCTAAAAACATTTAACAATACAATTAATAAATCAAAAATATTAGTGAATAAAATCATTTAGGATCTGTATTTAATATATACAGACCAGCAAAACAGGCAGACAAATCATTTGAAGTCACACAGGGCAGATACAACTCTCAACCAATGTACCCTAACCCCAAGACACCCAAAACACAGGGTAAGCAAAGTCCAATTCATTATAGTACACCCTCCAGCAAAGGCCTATTATTTAGAAGACCCAAAACTATATCATGTACATCAGCTGTATACTTCCAATTAAAATTAATGACCCATGCAATCCATATAAACTTAAGTATTAATTTTTCTTAATATTTCCCCATATTGTATATTGAGACCTTTAGTGTCTGTTTTAAAATTGACGGACTTGTCTCTATATACATTGCTTCTAATAACTTCCTCTTTTTGTTATTACTTTCTTTATGTAAAATGTGGGCACCCTCAAAGTAAAATTCATGCTTGCTTATATGGTGGTGCTGAACTAGTGCTGACTTTTTCCTGTTCTCTTCACTTTTTTTACAATCATTTTTATGCTGATGAAGCCTATCCTTTAAATATTGCGTAGTTTCACCAATATAAGTAGCCGGGCACCTCAAACAATCAATCTTGTAAACCAGACCTGACTGTAGATTTGTATCTATTTTATCTTTCAGATTGGTGTACAAGTTTTGTATTTTGTTTGTTGGTTTGAAGGCCAGGCTAATGTCATCCACATCATAGAAACCTGGTAAAAAACCAGTTATAAAAAAATTCCATAAATGCACATATGTAAAGGGGCTGTCGGAGACAATTAGTAGGTCATTCAAAGATTATGATGTGGATGACATTAGCCTGGCCTTCAAACCAACAAACAAAATACAAAACTTGTACACCAATCTGAAAGATTGGTTTACAAGAAGAAAGATTGGTCTACTCAGTCTCAAGAACTGAATGTATTATAAGTAACTTTCATCTTTTTTTGACGATTCAATGTTCAATCTGTAGGGTGCCATTACTTCTGAAAGAGTCCATCACAAAGCTCACGACTTACCCGAGGAGAGGATTGGGAAAGAGGAAGGCGAAGGATGGTCATGAAGAACGAGTCGCAGGAAGAGTTGGTATTGTTCCTGGTTGCACCCCACAGGTCTATCATTAGTCCGAAATGGCGTACGTGACCGCATATTAGAAAATTTAATTCATCTTAAATTATAAAATAGCATTTAATGGAACCAAAAAAAAAAAAAAGTAAATATGTCACAAATATGATTCAGATGACCATTCAGTGCAGGGATACATACCTTATTTCTGTCATTCGAAAACAAGGAATCCACGATAAGTCAACCGAACGCTATTTCAACTGATCCTGTCAAACAAAAACTTGTTTAAATTCAAATTTAAAATGTTATCTGTCACAAACACCTTTATATAATGTGTCAAAAAGGTGAACTTTGTATTTAAATTTCTTACTTCTGATCGTGTTTTACAATTTTAGGTTCATCAATGGTCACTGATAATGGTCAGAATTACATCATTTAAGGCGAAGAGTAAACGACCAAAACAAAGTACCTACATTGAAAATATATTCAAGGGGTAAAATAGATTAAATATAAAAAATAAAATGAGAAAGGAGCGTTTTTGTTCAGCCACCACTTCTATTTGGCAGAGACAGAGATTGCCTTTTGCGTAATCTCATCCCTCTGGGATGTAAAAATAACAAGTTTAGACAAAATGAATAATTGTAACTTAGAACGAATTTCATGAAAAAAAATGTATTACTTTTTTTTAAACAAAATATTTAAATTTAAAAAAATAAAATTTATTTAAAAAAATTAAAGGTCAAATTCAATAAAAAAATACAGAAAAACGGGAAATCCACATCCTCGTATTAATAACAAAGTCCTTACTTAGGACACTAGCCTCGTCTGGCCTATCAGGAAATTTGAATGTTTTTCCTCCATCAGACATTTGCTAGTGAGACACATGTAAATCTCCATCATCACATTTTTTTAAAATTTTTGCCATATAATTTTTAACGGAATTTTCCCAAATTATTGAACATCGATGAAATCACCAACACTCTAAGTGACAAGATTGGGACATTTCCAACGAATGATCAGGTTTTAGTTTATCCCTTTATCTTCTGACTCTGGTAGTTTTTCCTTTGCCGATAACTTATAAAGATGTTATCTTTTCCACAAAAATTGGGCGTCACCCCACCCCAGAGGGCAATTCACCCTGGTTTACTGTGGTTGTAACAGAAATTAATTTTATTAGGGCTGGATTTATCTATTTATTTTTTGTTGCTTTAAGAGTTTCAATACCTTTTTCAACTTGAATTTTCATCGGAGGTACATGAACTAAGGGAGTTCTCTTCAGTGAAAACAATGAAGACCTAATCCCGTTTAGAAATTCCTGTAACTATCAAAGGCATTACAAATTTTTTACCGTTTACTAAAAAAGTTTAAGTTCTCTAATAAATTTATTTTCAAGTAGAATTGGATACATTGTTCCTATTCTTAGCGATAACAATTATCACTTTCTGTCGCCTGATATAATGGACCCATCGAAGACGACAACTAAGATAGCTGTCAATCCAGTTTTTTTTCTTCTTCGTCTTGACATTATATCTGGAAGAAAAGGAGTTAACTCAGAGAGCACGTCCCTTTTCAATGAGAGAAAATTGGCAAAGCTATCGAACACGTGGGCAGCGAGTTTCAATCTTTCTTCCAATCAAATTTAGTCTATTTGAAAGACATTTCTTATGTAGTTTTTCTAATAAATAATAACAAAACTTTTATTGGAAACTTGTGATGGCAACGGACCGGGCCGGCACGTGCAGACGTTTTCTCGCTACGATGAAGTTGCAGTTGTTAGAATTCAAGTTAACATAAAATATTAAAATAAATGTGGACCTTAGAATGAAAGAGGCCTAGGTTAGATTTTTATAAAATCGAAATAGATGCGGTTTGCATATTTTTTTTCAAAATTTAACTTTTACTTAAAAGATCAAAAATGTCACACCTTATATTCAAAGGTCTACATAAAATAATTATAAACTATATAGTAAAATCCTTACATCGTATAGTATTGAATTTGATGTTTTAATAACTATACTGAAGAGTTAGTATGAACCACTTATAACAAATGAATTACTAAATCTTTCATTGTTCAGACAAAAAAAAATCTATATTAATAAAGATGAAATCCAGTTTTTTTGTTCTTTTTAGAAACCCTCCATTCTCCAAATTTCGCTCAGTGTTTCTTTCATACCAGGTGCGAACCTTTTATTATTTTTATAAATACCTTTTATTTTATTATTTTCACTGAAGAGAACTCTCTTAGTTCATGTACCTCCGATGAAAATTCAAGTTGAAAAAATGTATTGAACTGTCCATATTAAAATAGCATAACTTCAGCCAATCTCCGGGTATATTCATCATTGTTATAAAAATCGCTTTACATTGGTTTTTAGAACATTTTGAAAATTTAGAAAAATAAAATTCCCCGGGTGAAACCGGGATATAGAGTTAGTTATTAGTAATAAAAACAATTAATTAATTATAATTTTGAACTGTTCGAATATCATAAAAATCAAATCCTATTATTACAAAAATAATGGAATATTATATTATTGCTTTCTCTATAAAAAGGACTCATTGAAAGTACATTTTATCAATTTTTCATCGAGCAAGTAGGGGAGACCGAGGGGAGATGAAACAATTTTCACATTTTGTTTCATACCCCAAATCCCATTGATAGAAATCGTATGATATTAGCACCAATCGATAGGGCATTCTTCACACTTGCGAATGGCAAACAAAAAAGTCGTAAGCGTGAAATATTGTGGTTAAAAACCCACTTAACCGTAAGAAGTAAACTTGTTTCAACTCCTCTCATACCGAGGTGAGATGAAACAGGGGTCGAGGAGAGTTGAAACATGTGATTTTTGAAAAGTATTAAGGTCTGTAAAATAAAAATGATGATATAATTTAAAGGTATTTATTAAAATTAAACTTTTGAAGTACAAAACTAACTTTTTTATTAATATTTTGTGCAGATGTATCAGTTAAGTAGGTACCTACAAGTCTAATACAATTAATCAACTCCTAAAGTAGTTAAAAGAACCATTGTAAAGTAGTTAAAACTATTCTTAACATTAATTAAAATAACACTGAGATAAAAAAATGGTTTTAAATTATAAATCCATGAAATAAAATAATTATTAACTTTTAGCCGTTTTTTAAGTATTAAAAATCAGTTTCGATCAATATTTCTTCAAATATATGTTACAATAATCTCATAAATGTCAAAAATAAAAATATTATGAAAATAAAAAGGGTCAATCTGACAAGCAGTAGTGGCAAACATAAAGTTCCCCACCAGTGAAAGTTTCATGAGCCCCGTTGTTGTATTCCAGACATTGCACCCATTTTTATTTGGCTGTGCTATTTAAAAATGGCTCTAAAACAAAGGAAAAAGGATTCTTCTTCTTCTGCAGAATAGGTGCTATAGTAACCGATGTTCCCCTCTCTGCGGAAGTCATGCCACTCACTTGTTTTTGTCCTCGTCGGGCAAAACGAGGTGAGTTGAAACAGCCTGTTTCAAATCTCCTCGGTAAGAAAAAACCTCCCAATTTTTAATCAATCCACAATCAAGAAGCAACTACACAGAAATCAATTGTACCAAATATACATAATAAATCTTTAGTTAATGAGCTTTCGAAAAATATATAACTTAAGCCAAAATACAAAACACTTATGAAAATAGAGGCATCATAAAAAAACGTTAAAAACCTACTTTTCACGATTTTTGTCACCTGGCACGCAGAACTACATAACTGCGCGACTTACGCCACTGACGCGAACTGTCATTTCAGCGGGCAGAGGAAAGTGATTTATAAGCGAAGTTGCCAAATCGCTAGCGATTTTAAGTTCCGAGAAATCGCCACTGTTTCAACTCACCTCTGTTTCAACTCCCCTCGGTCTCCCCTAATGTATGCAGCCATGTTTTAGTGATTAAGGTTTTATTCACACAGACTCAAGTCACTAAAGACCAGGGAGGAAGAAAATGAAAAAAAAAAGAAGCAAAAAATAGAAGAAAAATATATAATAAATTGGGCAGAGAAAAAAGGAATTAAAGCAGGTACACTAGGAAATTTTAATAAAAAGTTTAATTATTCAAATTTAAATTCATTTTGATGTTAACTTTCGGTTTCGTTCATTACTATAAATAATACATTATGTTTTTGATCATTGGGGATTACCTACTGCCCATTAACCATATTTCTCTGGTCCATGTCCGCTTATTTAAGCTGAAAGTGTCGCGCTACGAACTATTACTACATACATTGATAGCTTACAATTTGCTTAAAAGGCCGATAAAGCATCTAGCATGTAATTAGATTGAGGTAAGTGCTACCACAATCCTGCATGAGGGTACCCATTTATTTTCTGTTACACTTTTGGATTGCCTGACATTTAAGAAAAGAATTGCTAGAAATCTTGAACAGTTCTATCATTTCTTTGACTGATCGTTGTCGAAAAGATAAAAGCTCAACGACGATTTCTAACGGATCGGAGGCAGTTATACACAGATCGAACTTATTTAGAACCGTTGAGTTCAGAAACAGTTCTCACAGCTATTCTCACAATAACAGCCGAACCTCGAGTCTGCAACAACGGTATAGGTGTAGGTAGTGCTCTCGACTTCAGGCCTAGACATTTTTTAGGAGATACCAATCACCCTGAGTAAAAGGGATTGTATATAACGCTATCACGGTTTTGGTTTTAGTGAAAATGATATTTTTGGTGCCTCTGATGATTTTTGTGCTTCTGAAGGTTTCTTTAAGATGCAATTTAACTTGGAACTTAATTTACATATTTTTCATTTTGATTTGTACACATTGTGTATTTGAAAATGTTTTGAAAGTATTAATATTTTTTAATATAAAATAAAAGTTTAAGAATTTTTTTTAATACACCATCTTAAAAAAAATTATATTTGGATCCTAAATGAGAGCTGTTTCAACCTTGCCAAACCATGGTAGAAATAAATTAATGAAAGTAAAATAACAAGAATTTCTTGAAGGTAATAAAGAGTGTTTTTTCCCTTTGCACGCACGATTCATTTATATCGAAATACCTTTTAATCGTTCGATAATTGATAAAGTAAACTTATAGACTATACTTTAGAAGAAAAAAAAAGCAGGGCTATAAATCAGGTTTTATATCAAGATCTAAATAAAACGACATTAGAGTGTAAATACGAGGAATAAATCAGTAATAAAAACTGTTGGCTTAAATGTTTTTGCAACTAAAAAAGGAAAAAGTGGCGAGAGCGAGGGGGAACGGGAAAGAGAAATGGGTACGACAAGAGCGGCCGTAGGGAAGGTGATACTGTTTCAATAGCTCTGATCAGGAAGGAATTTGTTTACAAACAGTGGGCAGGGGGAGTGTGGTGGGGGCGTGGTCCTCTATGAAGCGGTAGCTGATTGGTCGAGGAGACCCGCCCACTGCCCCCCACCCGCGGCCCCGCCCTGCCTCCAGTCAGTGTGCCATGTGCCGCCGTGCTGTGAGTGTCACCGTGAGCTGAGCTGGATCCTAGCAGCGGCCTCGGTTGGGTCCTGGGGGCGGGGCCCGAGCACCACTACCCGCCGCCCCCCGCGCACGCCGTCCCCATGGACCTTCATGTTTCTCAGCACTTCCCCTACTACAGGTAAATTTATGAGTAATTAGCAGGGCAAGAATCACCTTCATCTTACAAAAATTAATGAAAAAAATTAGAAAGATTAGACGAAATTTTGCAAATATTTTGAGATTTACCATCCACACTGCTTATACATTTTAAAGAAAAATCCGGATTCATAAAAATACATCATTGATTTACTTAAGCTCCAAGTTAGTCAAATAAAATAACAACCTCAAAAAACAAAAACAAAAAAATATGTATATAATAAATAAAAAAAAAATAAATTAAAAATAACTAACAATCTAAGTAGGTAAATCTGAAGACATGGACTAACAAGCTAAAATTTGAAAATTATTACAAACAAATCGAATATAAATTATCTCAATACATAAATTAAATTAGAAAACATTAGTGTACTATAAATAAATAAATAAATGTACGTAATTGCCGCCAAAAGAGGTAAAAAAAACAAAACAAATTATTACCTATAACTTTCATAGAGTAAAAACTCTGGAAAAAATGTATTTAAAGTTTCTTATCTAATAAATTTGAGAGACATCGACTATCAAAGTAGACTTTTAATAATTTAAAAAACCACAATATTTAGTTGGACACATTGTTAATAATAAATATTCCAAAATTTGTTATGGAAAGATAGATTTGAACTATATCTGTTTGCAATAATTTAATTGGTTACTATTTTAGACGAGAAAAAAAATAGTATAACTTCGAAAACAAATATTGCTTTGTTATATTAAACAAATATTATAATTATAATTTTTGTTAGATTAACGAAAACAACAAAAATGTATGATAAGGGCTACTAATGAAATTTGAATACTACTCAAAAAATAATCAATAAAGAAATATAGGCATACAAATAATATTTTATTAAACATAAAAGATTTGAGAAAATATTTCGAACTTCGTTAAAACCGGTTTATCTCTTTTTGTTCATCTGAAACAGCATAAACTATGATTTGAGACATATTAAAAATATAGTAACGTACCTAATTACGGAGTAAACTAAAACTTGGTTCAATTACTTATAGCATTCTAGATTTTGGAATTTATTTCTTCCTATTAACCTTAACACTTGAAAAAAAAAAATGTAATAATTATAAAAACTGGGCTTGGAAAATAAATGGATCTAAGGATATCCTCTTTTGTCAGATATGTACAAATTGATACGACTGTTCATATAAAATACAACATAAAGTTCATATAAAGTATAAATAAAGAGGATAATTAAATAAAAATATCTTATTGGATACCGTGGTTCGGTACACCTGTTCTGGGGACGAAGCCCCCACTTGTTGAAAGCCCCAACACACCGGCTCCACTCCAAAGGAACGTGAGGAATCACTTTTATGCCCCGTTATCCGACAATACCGAATTCGGATTCTAAGCATGAGCGGGTAATCTTTTCGATAGAAGTACCACGTCTGGAACGCCAGGAATTTTAAAAAATATTGATTCATTTTTATTCTTTTCTATGAATCATTTGCTCAATAGGAATACACATTCTGTTGAGAATAAAATTAAACTTTGACATTAATAAACATTTTGAATTACATTATCATATCATAAATGTATCAAATTAAAAATAATAAATATACACACCATTGTTGCTCAGATAATTAAAAGAATGGATAGTAACTAAAAAAAAAGATAACATTTTTTGGTACATTGTGAAAAAAAATGAATTTCCTAAGAATGAAAGAAAATAAAGAAATATTAATGAAAATAAAAGAATTTACAATAAAAATTAGAACACTTTTTTTTAAATAGAACAGTTCATTTTTCTAATTCAATGAATTAGCTAATAGGTAATATTCTATGATTAATCATATATGGTATTATTATATTTATTTAATCATAGACCTTTCCTTCAAATTATCCTTGAATTATAATGATGTACCTACTGTTTTTATTTTAAAAATATGCTATACTAATTCTAATAATTTTATGGTGATTTGCACTCTACTCAGATTAGGTTCTTATCCTAGAAAAGTTTTTTAAATGTATTTTTTAATAATCTCTTATAATTTACCTCACCTAAAGATTAATGTTTATACAATTGTCGGCAAACTCGGAAACTTTCCGAATTTAAATTAAATTTTTGATTGATAAAGAAAAAGTCACAAGATTTTACTTTTCTAATTATTAATTAAATTAATTGTTCTTTTGTATCCATTAGTCCCTGAAAAAGTCTTTTGTGATTGGACAATGTTAATAATCACTAAAAAATATGAAATAAAATATGTGTGCATATATCATGTGCATTTATATGCCTTTATATGTATTGGCAGCGTATTAAATGAATACCTCTTGGTTTTATTTTTTTTAATAAAACGCAGTAAAAATTATTATTAATAAATGTTATCACATATATATAAAAAACACAAAAAAATCAGAATTAATCCATCTTGAAAATAAGAAAACAAATAAAATTATTAATTTAATATAACCAATTCTACAAATTTATAAAAATATTATTTTAAATAAATTATATTTTTGATTAATCATACTCAATTTATTTTAATAAAAAATTACATTTGTGATAATATTTACAGATTATCATAACTTTCTTTTTAAATGTAAATCAACTAATTTCTTGTATAGAACAGCCCGGATACCCAAAATTGAATATTGTTGACAACCGATGACAGCTGGTTCAACCCAACGTCGTGGGCTCTGACAGCTTGCGTCCTGTCTTTGAGACCTGTCCTGTCTTTTCCAAGACAGTCATTCTGCCTTGACAAAATCTTAAAGTTAATATTCTGTTTGTCTTAAGCTAGTAGGGATTTATTTGTTCATATAAATTTTTCTCTTAAAATCAAACAACTCCTTACAAAATTAGTTACCAAAAATATTGTTAAATTAAAAAAAAATAAAATTCCTACACAAAACATCCATAGACTATTCTGGTAATCAATATTTACTTTAATTAATGTTAACATATTATCGTTTACCGAAACCATGTTTAATACAATTTTAAAAAACACTACCTGAATAAATTCAGTTTCAGAGCTTCTACCTGTTCTAAACGGTTATCAGTAATTGAAATTAATTTGAACGAAACGAGATTGCTATTTGAGATACAATTGATATTTTAATTGTCAATTAATAAAAACGCATTTCACCCGTATTATTAAAAAAGGCAATTAAAAGGTTTTTTATCCAGTCCGATGCCCTCAAATGATGACCTCATAACTGAATTTTTTGCCCCAATATATTTTTAAAAATTCAAACATCAGAAAATTGTGATTTGAATTTATTTTTTAAAATATTGAGCTACATACCGTTCTTAATTTTGGATCAAAGAAAATCTATCTACCATCTGTGGATAATGCGAATCAATTATAAATTACTTATTAGTAAAATTTATAAAGAGCTTATAAATTTATAGGTTTGTTATAATTTATATTTTTACTTAAGAAATTTAAAAAAATTAAACCTTTTTTTTTATCAATATATATGAAGATAACCTAATGAAACTTGCAGTGCAAAGCACGTTATCTCGGTAGTTCATAAAAAAAAAAAAAATAAAATAAAAAAATTATAAACATGTAATTTTTGATGATAAATCCTTTAAACAAAACTTAAGGGCATTGGACTTGTATCGAAGATTTAACATATCTACTTAATCCCATCACCTAACGCTACCAGAAATTATTTGAACAAAATTTATCACCATTCAATTACTTATTCTCTCTTAGAATAAGACTAAATATTAAATAATAAATTTTTAATAATTGTAATTACAAAGAGGTCAAAATTATCAGATGTATATTTTGCTATTGATGTGTCTATAATATAAATTTATTTCTGATATAACCAAGCTAAAAAGTTAATAGAATGATTATAGGAAGTCAATTGAGAAGTTTAGTTTTTGCAAGAAAGTATAATTAATTAATTTGAAATAATAATTTCATATTTATTTAATAAAGACCCAGATGATGTAAAAAAAAAAAAAAACTAATGAAATGATTAAAAATATAAGAAAAATAATTAAATAATTTTATTTTGTTGCGTAAATTGATTTTATAAATTTATAAGTATTAGCTGGGGAGAAATGCATTAAACATAAGGGAAATAATTTATTTTTTGAAGAGAAAAGATTTGGCTCCGCCGGGAGTCGAACCCGGGTCTCCTGCGTTACATGCGAGGATGCTAACCGCTACACCACAGAGCTCGGCTCAAGGCAGAGCAAATCCTCAGTGAAGAGGAAGGATTTGCTCTGCCTTGAGCCAAATCTTTTCTCTTCAAAAAATAAATTATTTAAAAATAATTTAAAATGGTGGTCAGCCACGAACTAAGATTAGATTAATTAACATAAGGGAAATACAAAAAGACCTATATTTCCTTAATAATCTTAACGAGTTCTGAATATTTTTATTGTTTTCGGTCTCGTTCCTTATCCCACTCTTAATTCGGAACATGACGGATTACTCCGATCATTAGAAAAAAATATCGTGTGTCGGCAAGAAGGTTGTTACAACTGGAAATATATAAATTTTGAGTTACAACCGTTGGAATCAAAATAACTAAACCTACTAAGTATATATATATGATAGTCAGAATCGTATTAATAGTTCTATTCGCATAAGACGCCATTTACCGTATTCTTATGCGGAGGGTATGATCGAGTCAACGCAAGTAGAGAGGGCTATTTTTGAGTTACAGGTAGTATCAGTGGTACCTACTAACTGCCCCAATAATAGACTTTTTTGGATCAATTTTAAAAAACACTACCCCAATAATAGACTTTTTTTGATCGAATAGTTTTTCCCAGATACCTGTTTGTAGTTAAATAGTATAATTGAGAATGGAGTTTAAACTTCACAAGTGATTATCTTGTAATAGCTGTAACCATCTTCTTGACGACGGGCGATATATTAAATATGTTATCAAATATTAAATGTTTATTGATAAGAAACATCAATTTTCGGTGGTGAAGGTTTACAGTATTATCAGTTTCAAGGATTTATAATGGGT
Source organism: Aelia acuminata (assembly GCA_911387785.2). NCBI lineage: Eukaryota > Metazoa > Arthropoda > Insecta > Hemiptera > Pentatomidae > Aelia > Aelia acuminata. The sequence goes on along the minus strand of OU426982.1, from coordinate 85,615,281 downwards.
ACCTATATTTTGATATGATTTTAATTTTTCATAAATCACTATAGTAATTAATTAAGTGAGTAATTAATTTACTTAATTACTAAATTAATATGTAATTCATTGATTACTCTAAGACTGACACGTTTTGGATGAGTTAGCTCAATAACATGGGCCAGATACCCTCTATTGTGATGTGATGATTAGCGAGCGATCTGCATACTGATCAGGGAGTTAGGGCGGAACATCAGTGTTAATCCATTATCGGTTTCTTATTCGATTGGAAAAAAATCGATCTCCTATACTTGTTGGGTAAGAGAGCGACATACAATTTTTAAAATCCTATATGAAATATTTATGAATAAAAAATACAACTTTATAAGTGGTGGTACAAGGAAATTATTAAAAGCATATCATTTCTACTGTTAATATAACTTGGCATACCTGAAATTTCATGATATTAGAATTAAATAATTAAAACCAAAAAATATATCATACATATTTACAGTATATGTTACAGTCAGTAAGAAAATAAGAAAATAAAAATAAGAAAAAAATAAATAGGTTTATGAATTTCAGATAGGATTAAAATAATAAAATTAATTGAACCAAAAATAAAAAGAGACTTCAGCATATAAAATCTTTTAAAAAAAAAGCGAACGATGCCATCCCACTAATTTTTATCGGTAAAAAAGAATGCTGGTTCTATTAAATTATCAGACATCCTGATTGGTCATTATAAATACTTATTTTATTATTTACGCCAAGCTTAAAATCAATAATTGCATTTTATTGAACTAAAAAAAGGCTTGTAGTGGAAAAAACTAAAGGTAAATAAATACAGATGGTGTCAAAAAAAGTTGTAGGTATGTAAAAAATATATGTGCATGTGTTCATGTACATAAATGAAAAAGATTTTGCTCATAAAGAAATAGAAATCAGAAAGCATACACATTACATACAATTTTATTTTTGCTAATAAAAAATTCTTCATTTCTGTATAATTTAGGATCAAAATGAAAAAAACATAAAGTGAATACTAAAAATAGATACTCAAAATATTCTAAAAATTAAGCAAGGAATGTAATTATTTTTTCCTATCCGTTTTAAAATCAAGTTTGAATTTCAATTTCTATATAAAGAATAATATTCGATAAATGATGAAATTATCTTTCAATAATTATTCAATGTTATCTTAGCTCAGTTATTTCAATTATTTTAGGAAAAGTATTTTAAGGAAAACATTTGATAACGCCATTTGACCAATAATTTTATGTATCCTTTTCGAACATGATCAGATCTAATAGGATATATCAATTCAAAAGTTTTTTTCCCTCTTAAGATAAAACAATTCGTTTCCAAATCAAAACGAGACAGACTCGGCGGTGCCTCCTGAAAGGATTTGAACGGACGAATACGAGTTCCCATGATTTATCAAACCTGAGTGAGCGCAAGGATGGATAGCTGCTTGGGTTAAATTGATTTGCTGAGGATGACAGTAATGGATTACTAACTGAAAGTAAACAATTATTTATTTTATAGTGCTTTGCCGATAGTAAAAAATATAATTAAAAAAAAACAACAATACCTAATCACTTCATGTGGTGAATCGGATTTCTTCTTGTTTGAAGAACCAGAAAACATATAAAGTAACTGGGACTTATTGTGCCAGCCTAAGCCTTATTGGAAAAAAAAAAATTATTGCAACCTTTAAATTATAGGAAAATTATAAAAATCATATTGTAGGCTTAATGGCATTTGACTTTTTTTGTTTAAATTAAAATATTTGACTTAATATATATTAAGTCGAATAATAAAATGTATCTAAACTTCTATTAAGACAATAAAACTTGATACCAGTAATAAAGTTTGATGAATGGATATATTTTTAACCATTTTTGAAAATTATGACGACAATTTTGGTCAATGAGGGAGAAAATCTTATTACTAATTTATTATTCGTTTATATTTTTCATCATATATATATACAATTTAAATGTTTCTTTTTCTCCATAAAATAGCAAATTTCATAATTAGATTTTCAAGCAAACTGAACATATCCAAATAGAAAATAAATTATGATTTTTCCGCGGCATTGTGTATAAAATTGGATGCAATAATACCCAATTTTCATATAGAGTTTATATGAAAAACAAATTGACTTAATTATCTCTGATGAAGGATAAGTATAATCGAGTTCAGAATACTCTTGACATGAACACACTGAAGGATAATTTTACATTGAGTTGGACCATTAAGAAATACAAAACATTGATATATGAGTCACTTACCGATTTTTTAAAAAGATATTAATAGGAACTTTGAAACAAGGAAATGGATAGGTTTTCTTAGAGCGTAGGATAGTTCAAGGTCTGAGCGTCAGCTAGTGCGGTCGTGTGTGGCCGCCCGAGGAGTTCACAACATTCAAAACGAAATTGGCCATGGCTAAAAAGTAAAAAATGATTTCGATTGAAATTATTAGGTTCTCGTCTTTTTATTTTGCGATTATAATGATAAATTTTCACTTTATTGATGATTTATACTATTATACAAGTGGAACGTTCTAATAGTCATCCGTAGGTTCGATAATATAAAGTTAGCTAACACTCATATTCGAAGTCTCACCAATAGTCGATTCTGAAAAATCTTATTTGTTACTTGTTATTAATAAAGCATCATCACGTTATTTCGGTTGTGCTTTTCCGAAAAATTCTAAAATCGGACATAGACATCCCGTCAACTGAAAGGCGCATATATAAGATTACTATGTATATAAGATTACAAATAGATAACATTAATTTCCGAATATTCTAAAAAGAAAACCTCTCTGATTGTACGGAAAGGTGGCGGTAAAAACTAAAATGACTAAGAAAATCTAAACTTTCTTCTTTATAAAAAAATGTGTAAATGGTTTTATATAACCTGATTTCTGTTCATTTTCAACCAACATAAAATATAATTTAAACTCCTTCATTATAAAAAAAAATGTTTGTAATAAAAATTTTGAAATGGGGTGTCTCATGGGAAAATTGTGTACCAACTGCCCTGAATACTAAGTCGAATTATTATAGTTCGAAAACCACAAACAAAAATATTCTTCTGAATTTTTACCTTAATCCATAATCTAAAACTCTAAGCTTAATTCGTACTCAAAATTGGGTGCATCAATTACAAAAAAAGGTAAATATTTTTTAACTCATATGAATATTTTTTTTTTCTTAATATCATTCTGTTCGTAGTAGGTAATAAAATAATAGGATTTTTAAAAAAAAAAATATATATACGTAGGTAACTACTTACTTATCTGTGATTTTCATTAAGCACATAAAATATTTGTTTCCTTCATCTATTTGAAATAGAATTATTTTCTTGATCAATTGATGAAAGGAAAGCGATTTCGTCTATTGTTTTCGTATCTAAAACTGGTACAAGTAACAACTCTTTTCCAATTTTTTATTAACCAGATCAGGTAAAAGTTTTTGTATCCTTATTTTGATGTGATGAAAATCTTGTGATATCAGGTAACGAATTATAAGCTTTCTGAGTTATATGAAATATTTTTGTCGAAAAAAATAGATAGGAAAAGTACGTCATTGGACTAACCAAGTATGGCCGGCACAACGGTAACTTACACCGCACTACCTCAAACCGCGGTCATCAAAGACGTTCACCAGAAAACCATCTGCAACTGAATTCTAAGTCGCTTACTTTCTTTATAAAGCCCTCTCTGAATATTTTAAGATAGTTGAGGGAAGTGTAATATTCGTTGATATCGTCCAACATTTTGATGATGGGTTTTTGTTTAGACTTTTAGTTTGATTTAAAAATTAATGATCATTATTTAGAAGATATTAATTATTAGCAAACATTTGATCCGAAAGAGAATGTATAAGATAACAACGAAATACGATCAGTCGGTGAAGTTGGAGGAGGAGAAATTTTATCATTATATTTAAAATTATTTAATTTTATGGAGGAAAAACCTTCGAACATGTTGGAGTCGACTTGAGGAAAGAATGATTTTCCCAGGCAATAATAAATGAACCCATATCTAGATTAGGATGAAATGTGTATACATTTTGTTAATATAAGTTTTCTTCGGTCAGTATTCTTACTATTTTTTTAGTGATTGTTAGTAATTGGAATCGAGGATAATTTAAAATGAATTTAAAATATTTTAAATTTAAAAATAATTTAATTTAAAATAAAGGATAATTTAAAATGAATAAAAATTTAAAAATAAATAAAATCAACTGAATAGCTTTTATATAATGAAAGTGAAATTTCTGATGCTCACTCATTGAAAGCCTGAGCTTGTGCATCAAGATTTTTAAAATGTTTTTGTTGTGTATAAATTGGAAAATTCTTATGAAGTAGTAGAAATACAGAGGTGTACAAAAATAATAATTATTAAAAAACATTATAAATTTATAAATCTATATGATCAACATAATTTAATAAACAAATATACTATTATGAACTTATACAATCACAGCGCGCTAGAGTAAATTTTTTGCTGGTAAGAACGGAAACATATGTAAATTATATTTCCTACCAAAATCCCGAGAATTTAAAAAACTATCCCTATTTTCTAATAGATTTTTAAAGCTCTGATTCATATATGCTATTTTTTTTTATTAAGGCAGGGTTAAACAGTTGACCTTCGATGGATTATGATAAAAAATATATATATATATATATATATTTTTTTTATATATTTTATATATTTATATATTTTATATATATATATATATATATATATATATATATATATATATATATATATATATACGGAACGTTGAAAATCGTTAAAAAACCTTTAATATTAGATTAATCAGAACTGCATTATAGCTATTACCATGCTGTCGCGGTCACTAACACACGTCGATCTGACTACTCTCAGGATAAAATTTTGCGTGGCAGCTGACCGTAACTGTCACGGGAGTGATAGCTGATGCAATTCGAATGGTAATGAGTTTACAAATATATTTGTGGACTTTAGAAGACAGCGGGTCTAAGAGATTAATCGAGTTAGATGCGGGATACGGTAGAAAAAAATGCCACTTTGTTAATTGGTGATGAGATCGATTTGGATTTAATGACAGGGATGTTTTAAAAGAGAGTGTTAAAAAACACACAAATGTTTTCGAATTTCACTGAAATCGGATAAACCTATATAATTTAAATAATTATTTCTCCTACCACCCAAAATCTCTCTGTGCTAATACTTATTTAGAATAAACCTTCCTATGTTAATACCAGAGGACGAAATTGTTTCTTATAATTTCGTTAAAAAGATATAAAATGGAAAAAAGTTAATCAATAATTCAATGCCCCCTCCATCCATTTTCCGATGTTCCAATATTTATTCTGCTTTTGCTGAGGCAGAGAAAAATTCAACAAATCAGAGTTCATAAAAATCGGTCTAGCTGATCTTTGAATTATAAAAAACCCATAATATAAAAAATCCGCCTTTGTTTTAATAGATAATGAAATGCCTAAAACTAAAAGTGTTATAACTGATATTGAAAGTAAAAGACCGGATTGAGATTTTAGAAAAAAAAAAAAAGACTAATCATTCAACTCCACATTCAAATATTTATTCAATTCAACTTTGATATACACAAAATGGCCACACCTGTAATTGAATAGTGTCAGATCTAACTTTATCTATTTATTAAATTTATGTACTTATAACTGACATTCCAATTTTTATTAATGTTTTTTTTATTGTTCAACAAAAATGACTTAATTAGCAATTGATTCAGAAATTAATAAAGAAAGATAATTATATAGGAGAGCCTATTAGAGTAGATGAGTAGATAATACATGGAGAGAGGGGCCATTATATTGTGATCCAGGTGAACAGATAGGGTAAAGGTATTACAGGGATCTCCATATTGGATAATTATATGTCCTAGCTCCTCTGGACCGTCTTCAACCTCGTCCATCCATTTTATTTCTTTTTTGCCCAAGAAATAATTCTCTTAGTCAGCTCTTGATCAACTCGAGATCCTAAAAATCTTAAATTAATTTTGTTTCAATGAATCATATTCTTGAGTTCTCAGTTCTAAAAAACTGTCTTTTTTTATAATGCCAGTCTTATTTGAAATCGATGTTTGGATCACACTCTAAATACTATAATTTTTCTCTTAATTGGCCTTCATAATTTTAAAAAATTATATTGCTGCTCCAGTAGTAGGGTAAACCATACAGTTATTGGCACTCAGTACAGTTATTGACACACCAACTTTAACCTAATGAAATAGGTGAACAAGTCCTAATTTTATTACAAGATATATATAAGTCTAATGTTTGAAGGGTTCTCTAAGTTATCTATGAAGTAAGACTTTAACAAACTAACCATAGAGAAGATTTCAAAATTAAATACCCAGGGTGCCAACCAAGATTTGGCACTTTTAACAATAAACATTACCATATTGTAAAACTATTGAACTTTTGACCCAAAAAAACCTCTTGAGTCTTTATGAGGATAGATAAAGAGGGGCTATAGGTTTCTATAAGTTTATGTTTGATCCCTTTATAAAAAGTTTTTTTTTAAATTTAACCATAGAAATGTAGTCTTAAGGCTGGCAATAATTGTATGGTTTACCCTACAATGACATAACTGTAAACAATGAAATTTGATAGTATAAGATTTTGTTTTTTCAATTTTTCTTTAAATATTAGCCAATAAATGCAGTGGCGAAGTTTCTAAGTACACTTTATACAACTTTACAAACATCAAGTAAATGCATTTTTGTAGTACGCCAACATAATAAAATAAATTCCATAAAATTTTAATGTCGTAATTCAATTCTAGAATTTGCAGTTGAGTCATAATACTTTCGGGACAATGGTATGATAGAAGGTTTTTATGCTATCAAGATTTTTTTTTTTTAATTGCACTTCCCCTTTAAATCTATAACCCAGTCATTGTATTATACTGATGTATTTTATCTTATTAAGATAGGTTTCATTCTTACTGACCACTGTAATCTTAATTATCATAATTTTAAGTATTTTCACTAAAATCTCAATATTACTTCCTTTTAACACAGATAAGCTATATAAATTTTTATCTCATTTTTCATTTATTATTTTTATCGTGGTCTTACTTCAATAACCATAATCTTACATTTTTTAAAATTCTATAATTTTGTATGATATTTTTATTTATTGTTTTAATTTTGATATAATGTTACATACATAATTGATATTTCTTTATATGTTTTCTCTTATTGGTCGTTGTCTGTTTTTTCTTATTTCTCGAAACGTCGTCAAAATTAAATATGTGATACACATTAGTGTTATTCATTCTGACCGCACCCTCGACCATTTTCTCTCCATATAATACTTTTAGATACAAGTGAACAGAAATGAAAATAATAAAATAAGAACAGAGGAGACTTGAAGTAAAACATAAAGTTTAGAGAAGCTACGTATTAAATTACGAGGGAGCTGTGTAAGGAAACACGGAAATCTAGTGGTTCTCACATGAATCTCGGTATGGGACTTCAAGAAAAACAAAAGAATAAAATAAAAAAAAGGATAAATAAATATAAGAAAAAACTGTGTGGAAGTGAAGTGAAAAAGTGTTTATAAGAAGAGAAGAGATGAACAGCTCAGGGCTGTCAGTCAGTAGCGGACCTGCCCTTCCCATATCAAGCCCTCCTCCTTCATTAAAAGTTATAACTATTTTTTCACGTTCACTTCCTGAGCGATTTATAGTTTGCTAGTTCCTATCGGGACAAATGGCTCGTGCGATTCATCAACTATCCCCGATGAAGGCTCATGAAGCTTCGGATCTCATGGCTTGGTAAATGGATCATATGAGTGAGCTTTTATAAACAAATAAATTTTTATTTCGATATAGAATCTCAATTCATTACTAAAAAAATCTGGTGCATGCTCGCAACACACAACTTTCAATTACCAACTTACACATTTTTCCTCATTCATTTCTTATTTTTGTTTTCATTTGCTCAAAAAAAAATATATAAATTTTTTTATTATTGATTAAAAGTATTTATTTGTGATAATTCGGCAATGCCAGCATACTAGTCCAAGTATTTTGATTTTATAATTCTCTATTTACTTGTTGAATATTTCATTTAGTTACTATGAAACAAATAATTTCCATTAAATGAACAGAACGGCTTTAATTATAAACAATGGTCTGTCATTAAAGGCGTACTCCGCATGCGTGGGCTCAACGTGTTTTATGAGTTGACTGAATATTTTTCTTTTTTTCTCCTCTCTATGTCAACTTGATTTTTATCATATCTCATATTTAGCCATTTCTTATGTTTAGGCGAAACGAGTGACGGATAATTTCTCCTTATAAACACATACAAAGGTACTTTATAGGAAGACAAAAAAAGCCCCTTCCCCATTTAAGCCCCCTCAGAACATTTTAATACAATAAAGCTTACCTGGTATTAAAGAACAACTAATTTTCATTAAACACGGCGTATTTGATCAAAATTGTTAAAGCCGTTTTTGAGTAAATAAAAAAAAACACGTGAAAATGATACAAAATATATTGAGTAAAGTCCTCCCTCCGGTTGATCAATTTTGATGAAATTTTTGCAGTCATATCTCGTGCATATACGGACATTAAATACCCAGTTTGATAAAAATTGTTAAAGCCGTTTTTGAGTAAATAAAAAAACACGAGAAAATGATATAAAATTTATTAAGTAAAGTGCCCCTTCCGGTTGATCAATTTTGATGAAATTTTTACAGTCATATCTAGGACATTTGAATACATCAAATACTCAGTTTAATCAAAATCGTTAGAGCCGTTTTTGAGAAAATCGAATGAACGTAAAAAGTTTTTAAATAAAGTACCCCCTCCCTTTGACCAGTTTCGATTAAATTTTTGCTGTCACATTGCGGGCATATACATACACTAAATACCAAATTTTTAGGTTCGCACGGTTTATAGTGTTTGAGCTAGTCTGTTCACATACACACACAGAAACACAGACACACACACAGACCATTTCGCGGGACTTTCGATTATTATTTCGACTCAGGGGACCCCAAAACGTGTATTTACGTTGAAAACCGGAAGTCGAAATTTTTCACGATCGCAATACTTCCACTTACTATATATTTCATATATAGGTAAGTGAAAGTAAAAATCATCAAGGGAACAAATATAATAATTAAATACAATATGAATTACACACAACTTTCACTTAGCAACCTATTTAGAAATCTAATATATAAATATTAGAAATATATATTATTTGATAAATATATAAACGCTATTAAAACATTTCCCCATAATTATTTACTTATTTTTGTTTGTCTCCGTAAGTCAAACGATTCATTTATTGTTTATTTCTTTCTTTTTAAGGGGCCTAAAAAGATCCTCATTTCATGAATAGCCGAGTTTTTTTTTTACTGCGAGGTATTGTTTTTTGTAAATATACCGTGAAGGTGAACCGATAGGAGGGGTGTTTACGGCTCGTAGTAAGTTAAAATATAATTTTCAAATGCTTGTCTCTCATGCCTTTCCGGAAATCCCAATTACTTACAACAATGTCCATAACCTTCACTGTCTAATGATATAAATTCTATAAAAAAATTGCTAAGAACTTTAGATATAATTTCGGATAAATACGGAATAAACTTTTATATATATACATAATTATTTAGGTACAAGTTTAATATAGATGTAGATTTATTTTATATATAAGGTTTCTAGTAGTCAGCTATTTAAAAAAAATAAATAAATGATGGTTTAAAATATTCTTCTCCGACACTAGCCTGTTTTTATTATTATTATTATTTTTTTTAAAGGGATGGATGTAGTTCTAGTTATTCTAAGTTGATGGATGCAGTTCTGTGTGTTTTGATAAAAAGTTTTGATATACAGCTGAGTGACAAAAGGAAGATGATGAGATGGTCTCGGCGGAGGCAGCTAAAAGTAAATAAAAAAAATTGGTGATAAAAACAGCATAACAGAAGAGTGGCCGCCATGTTAGTGTTTGTGCTCTTGTAGCTACTTCGCATTCTTACCTTTTCTTAGGATATTCCTTTCTAGTCTGGGAACTTTTGGGTTTATATTTCAGCCCTGCATATTATCTATTTACATTAGTCAATTTTATTCATGAACAGGAAGTTAAAGGAAGGAAGGATGTAAAATTATTAGCGACTGCGAGAACAATCTTTCTTGTTAGATACTTTCTCATCAACTATTTTTGAATTTTTTGTTCATTCATTTAAATAATATTCGTAATAAAAAAAAATAAAAACGTATTTAAAAAAAATAATAACTTCACTTCGCTTCAACTTAAGTTCTTGAGAAACTTAGTCCCCATTTCACATAGCCAATAGGACGAAATAAAAAAGAAATGTAACTGTCGATTGTAGCTCCCAGCAACCAACCTTGCGATATCTAAAGGTTAATAGATTAATTGCGGCAATTACGAATCCAGTCACCTGAAGAAATAAAACCATTTAACCTTTTTTTTTTTTTTTTTTTTTTTTTTTTTTTGTCACTCCATTTAAAAATCAGGTTAGCATTGAGTTTATATTAAATAATCTATTTATATCGCATATAATATTTTAATGTGAAAAACGTAATACAATGAAATAGTACCTTATTTGGTATTAACAATGAATAAAATTTAAACATTCATTCTCAATTATTTTATTTATGTCCGGTGTCGGCATTCCATTATTATATTTCCTAGGTTAAATTTCCTAAAAACAAGTTTCAATTTATTCTGACAATATAATTTGAAAAATAAAAAAAATCAAAATTAAGAATGCACCTTTACCATTAAACTGATAGAATTAAATAGGTTAAATGTCTTTGTCAAACACAATTTAAAAATTATAATGGTCGAAAACACCCTATACACTGGAAACATCCTAGCCAAATAGATACGCTATGAATACAATGACTGAAAAATTTTCATTTATAAGATACAGTTAACTTTTTATATACAATCACTAATTTGGAACTAAATGTATTTCATGATTATTTTCAAGAATAATTAAAATAGTTCTGGTTATTAATTATCAATATCAGGTAATTGTATTGGTATTTAATATCCTGCAACAGATCGTCTCTGGGTCCGAGAGGCACACCCAGCCTTTATGAAGTGGCTGCTTTGATTGAAAAATTAGACTACTTCTGAACAGCGGCTCCTGAGCCGCTCAACTGAAGAGGTCCCTTTTGGAGATTATTTATCTCTGAATAGCGAGCGGGTGTTCCATGCCAGGATAAATAAAGCTAATCAACGCCCTTTTAACTGAAAAAAACGCGATCGAAGTTATATCATATAATATCACGAATCTCAAAATAGCCCAGGCCCAGGAGCCAGAGTGCAGAAGTAGTACCGAAAAATTAAGTGGAAAAACCTGATCATGGTCAAATCAAATCCTTGCACATGTTTTATTATGTTGGTATTCACGTCGTAGGTAGTTTGAAATTCACGAGTGTTGTTTATAAGGGTTACGGTAATTTATTTTTTTAGTGATTTCTTCATTAATTTTTTAATGTAATTAGAAGCACACTGAGGATCCTCTTCTAGAAATTACCGTAAGAGATAAAATATTTTACATGCCGGCTAAGATGGCTATTAAAGTTGGAAGTATTTTAAAGGCTACTCCAAGACGGAACGACTTTCATTGGAATTTCAAAGGGAGGGAATTCGCCGACATAAATTTGTATGGTAGCTGGCGGGAGTACGTTACATATGTATACATTCCTAACAAGGGAAGTCTTCGGCGACCGGCTCTCCACCAATCAGCTCAGTGTCCTCCTCCTTCGAAAATTATCAACTCCTATCACCACTATCTCGTCTGGATCGCCGCTGCTCAGGGCTCATCGGAAGGCCATGACCTCCAACTTCGGCAAGATCTCTGGGGTCTCAAAACTGAAGAAACGACTTACTGACCGTTGGTCCCAGAGAAGATTGTTATATTTTTTTTTTAGTTGCTTGGCGCTCATGCTAACTGTTCTGTAGCATGATGTCATAAAGCATAAATCATTCAACAATGACCGTTCTATTCAAAAGCTAAAAGAATTTTTTAGATAGAACATGTTGCTTGCTAAAATCACCACGACCTAAACTCTTCAGGTTTATTTATTATTTAATAGATGTCATTTCATAAATAATCAGATTATATGATTCGCTATCATTTTAGGAAAATAAACTTTTAATTCATACTCTATTATGAAATTTTAATTTAGTTTTATAAGATACTAGCTGTAATATACTGGTTTCACACGGAGAATTACATTTTTTAAATCTATTAAATCTATAAAGTGAGGCTTTTATCGACTCAAATATAGAAACCAATTTAAAGCGAGATCAAAACGATATTGATAACAACAAGGAATATACCCAGAGATTGGCTAAAGTTATGCAATTTTAATATGGACATGTGTTCGCGCCTGGTATCAAAGAACCACTGAGCGAAATTTGGAGAATTAAGGACGAACGGTATGGATTTCTATAAAGAACAAACAGAATTTCATCTTTATTTACATAGATGAATTTTAAGAATTCGCTCAAATTTTATCCATTCCATAGCTAAGTTTTAAATGATCTTCAAGAGTTGACTATGGATTGAAAAAACAAAACTAAATATCTTAAACTATTTTATTAGAAGATAAAAGATTCCCGGCCGTGGTCGAATCTTTTATCTTCCAATACAGTGGTTTAAAAATTATAACTTAATTATTCAACTAAAGACCATAAATAATAACAAAAAAATAAATATCGTTTAACTAGAACGATGTTTTCAATTCCTAAAGCATTGATATACGGCACGGGCCATTAATGTACCTAAGAATTGAAGTAAAAGCTAATTATTATACAATCACTGTTATAATATTGATTAAATAAGTATAAGATAAGATATTGCAGATTAGTATTGAACTCTGTTTGTCCCTCTTCAAATAATCGGAAAGATTATAAATACCTTAAAAATTATAATTGTCTATCAAAACTTATTCAGTCGCCAGAGAGTCCTTCCTCGTCGATTGCATTCTAAGATTAGGTTTCCTTTTTTTTTTGTTATTTTGTTTTCTTTTTCCCTCTATTGGTATGAGTAAACAAGGTGGAAACGGTTATTATCTCGGACAAGGATAAGAAGAAGACCTAATGGCCGACAAGAGTCGCTCTCAGTTCGAGAACCCTTCCTCGGAAGAATAGTGACAGAACATTGAACTTGCTCCTTTCTGCTTTGCATGAGAGTCCATCACTAACGCTCGCTCACATATAATTAGTTCCTTCTATGAATGTCTCCGTTTTGTCAATTTCGTTTGCCTTTCTCCTCTCTCCTCGGTTCTTCTTCGCCGCTCATAACTGCCCTAAACCAAGACGGCCTGACAAAAAAAACAGAACAAAGGACTGGGTTTCATCTATAGGAATATACGAAGTTCTAATGTATTATGATAATGTATTTATAACATCGCGAAATTCGAAATGGATTCAAGAATGTAAGAGATAACAGAAGTTCATAAAAATAAAAAATTCTTTGTGATGTCATCACATTTCGTAATATTTAGTACGTTAATTTAAATTAATAAATACAAAAAATAATATAATTAGTTGATAAATTAACATTATAAAGAATTTTCTCATCACTAAAAAAAATACCATTAAAATATATTATTTCACATTGTTGAGAACTCAACAATTTTCTCGATGTCTCTAAATATACCAAGATATCTAGTTACAGATCCACTCCCCCCTCCCTCTCGCCCCCCATTATATTTGACATGTTTTTTTATGTCTTGAAATAATTAAAAAAAGTCAGACAAATATATTTTCATTTTGTTGGTATATGGAGTGCTAGCTAAAAATATCAATTTCGAATAACAGAAAAAAAAAAATGTTATGACTTTTTTTTTATCTCTAAAAATAAAAGACCGACGGATGAAATTTTCCATACCGAAAATAAAAATTATTTCCTATACTTTATTGGGTACGGAAGTACTATTACCTAGTAAGAATTTCATTGAAATACTACATCAATTTGGAAACCATGAAATCAAAAAGATTATGCGTTAGGATTGTTAAGTAACATATTTGTCAGGCATAACGTGAAATTAAAATGATAAAAGAAAATAATAGGAAGATTATTTAACTACTGATTATATTTTGTTATATATTAAAATAAAAACCGTAAAGCCCTCTTTTTAAACAGATTTTAGCACCGACAAGATAAGTTTTCGGTACAGCGATAGCAGACTGACATTCAAACAAGTGCCTTTATAAATCATAAGCACAATCTCTCAGTAATGAGGTGAGTACTTAGAACTTATCGCGTTCATTCGCTTACGGCCCTATAAATCTGAAAGAGTGCCAGGACCAGCAAGGGCTAAGACCTTAAGCAGGAACAGATGCTTTGCCGCGGCTCCCCTCGAGGGTAGGGAAAAAGAACTGGGGGAGGAGTTGATGAAAAAAGAGAAGAAGGGAGGCTATGAAGGAAATGTCATCAGGCGGTGGATTTACATATAAAAAGGAATTAGGCTGGAGAGCTCCGGGGGCGCCAACAGCCAATTAGGGATCGGGACTAGCAACCCTTATTAGCTCCTCTTAATTTCTATTGTCTTTTATAAATCGCCTAAATCGAAGGAAGGGGGGGGGGGTGTGGAGAGGGATTTAAAAGCTAGAGTTTTATTGTTGCAAATGGGGAGTTAGGGGATGACTTCAACGCAATTACCATTAATTTGTTCATGCCAACTGATCTTAATAGTGTAATATAATTCTTAGATTAAAAAAAAAAGAAGATGAATTTCAAACCAAACATAACGAAGTTGACATTAATTTTTTTTTTCAAATTATTCGACTGTCTCTTTCACCGAGCTATTATCAGAAAAAAATATTCTTAAAATTAATTGTATTAATATTAATATTATGGTAACATGACTCTCTGCCTAAATTGTTTTACAAATTCAGAAATAGAATAGCCAATAGAGTAAGCGGAATATGTTTTGTTATATGAAGGTATCCGCAATGTGTCATTCAAGCTAAAATAAACAGGCAATATCCTGATAAAAATAAAAAGGTTTAACTTGCGACGTACGAGGTTAGCACAGACAAGGACTATACTCAAGGAAGCGGGTTTGTAGCCCGGCATATGCCTCTAGGATTTTTTAATGGGAGTAATGACCCCTTGGTTATGCAGTCCTTCGGAGGGGACGTAAAATGGAGCTTGTACGATGTGAGGTACTTGTTAAAGATCCCTATCCTAATTTTACCTGGATAGGCGAAATTTAGAACTCGACTGTACCATCGTCCGATTAGCCTTAGCAGCATAAAACGACGTTAGATAAACAAATAAAATAATATTCCACATTTTGTTATGATATTTATTCATCATTATTTTCTCAACCAACACTAATACAATCAGAGATGAAATGAATTTAAACATAATAAATATAGGTAATTAATTTTTTTCAATCGATATTCAAAATAATAATTCAGATGATTTTAAAAAATATCGAAATGGTTGATATTAAAATATCTATAAAATTCATTATCTATAATATTATTTATTATAATATATCAAAATATGACAAATGCAAAATTTTCATCTCTGAAACAAATGTTCAAAGTAATTATTTCTAGAATGTGTGAATTGTCAACATTATTTACACTTTTAAAACAGACACTGTATCGTAGGTTTAGCTAGATAGGAAAAAGAAAAATAATAAGAAATAGTGTTAACAATTTCATATCTACTGTTGGTTGGCCAATGAGAAATGGCACTACTAAATTGGAAAGGTCATGGATTAGCAGGTGACGACACAACCTGCAGATGAAGTGTCCTTTTCTTAGTAATTTTCACCGGCCAAGAAAATAAAAAATAATACAAATATCAAAAAAATTACGTTATTATTTCAGATTAAATAGAATAACCATAAAAGTAATTTTAGAATACTCTTCCTCTGTGTGAAATTAAACACTGAATGTCACACAGAAGAAATGTCATTTGCAGTTATGTATTTTAACAATCTGAATTTCTTTATAATTAACATAAAATCACATAAGGTAAGCGGTCCGATGTCTCATTTGTAATTTAGTGAAAATTTATTTAAGTATATGTTTATAAATATCTTTTTTAAATATTTAAAATAATTAATAATTTCAAAAAATAATTTTTATTGAATATGATCCAAGGTGGAATAAAGTATATGGCTATCTTGTATTACAAATTAAATAGGTCAATGTTTTTTGTTTTGTTTTTATTTGCCCCTTGCTAAAATTATACATACACCTACGTTACATTAAATTTAAATTATTGATCTTAAGTGATGACAAAATGACAAAAAAGGATGCTGCTACCAATGATGACGTAATCATCTAACAAATAATTTTCCTCTCTCCCACCTTTTAGGAAGTTGGAAAAGCCTAGTTGACGGGAAAGGACATTTTTTTCTTCCTACAATATATTTGAATGCTTTCTCGCTTCAGCCAATGCTATATATTTTTCATATATAATTCTAAAAGGAATGATTTAGTGGGGAATATGTAATTATGGAAAGAATCACTCCACCCTTGTTTCATTTATTCCTTTTAACTAATTTACAAAAGAAAAACATATTTTACAAGGAACTGCGAAAGTAAGTATATAGCGAAAACATATTTGTTATGTTCAAATTCGAAGATATTGTCGTTTCCTAAAAAAATTGCATCTTCTTCGAATTGAACTTTTAATTCACTTTCAAGTTTTAAATATCAAGAAACAAATCTGGCAGCATTTACAGTCAATCATCAATCATCAGATATCAACAGCCAAACAACAAAAATAAACTCCCGCTAATGCATTTTTGTAAACTACTTATTAAATTTTGGTTCAAACGTGGAGGAATCTCATTGGATCTCATACTTAGGAGGAATCTCATACATTTAGTTTGAATGATAGTGTCTGTAAAACGGCAAATAAAATTTTCTAAAGCATGATCTTTCAATTTATTAAGTAATTGAAACTGCAAATTTATTTCTTCTAAAGTATTCAATGCGAATTGAGAGAGCTATTGAATTATATGCGAGCTAAGAGAGGCACACTTTTTACAATATTTTAAAAATCGTTTTAATTAGATGTTCCTCAATTAATTTAACTTTTTATAAATATATAAAATAAATATTTCTATTTATCTATAGCATGAAATAAATATTTATACATTATATAAAAATATTATTATACAACTTCTGGATGAAATATGAAAACTCTATTCCGAAACCTCTTGGTTATTTCTTGGTAGGAGTATAAGAAACCTCCCACACTACAGTGGAGCGAGGGCCCCCTGTCAAATTGTTAAATTATGCCGTGTCAACTCAGTAATTAATTCCAAGATCTCTTGATTTATAGCCGCTAATAGAGGAAGGCTCTGCAGAGATGACAGTGGCTGAAAGGCATCTTTACGATCCCAGTTATCCTCAGTTAACAGAAACCGATGGAGAAATAACTCTAAATATTGCAAATAAGGCAAATAAATAGGCGGAGGCTGTACCGCTCCGGAACTTTCCCACCATTTCATATTCATGACATTATAGAAATTTTTTAAAAAACCCACAGCGAGGAGAAATTAATTCCGGAGAAGGGGACAGGACAATGCTAGAAGTTAATTAGGGATTCAGGGGGATAATACATAGGCAATGGCGGGCCACACAGCCTCCTAATTATATATGTATGATTTTATAATATAGTCCTTTGTTTATCTAGCAACATGGCCGCTCTCATATATCCTTATCTCAGTCTTATCGGTCCGCCCCTAAGAGCCCAGCCAGACTTCAACATGTCTTAGCTAACACTCCTTCAAAATTAGTTCCTTACATCATTATTTAAATTGACCCACTCTTAATAAAGGTTTTACAATATATTCTCTGCTTCGGTACAATACTTCGAATGAGCTTCATTGTGCTCGAAACTGGAATGTAGTACTCCTGTCCTATTCTGTATTCCATTTACTAGATAACACTGTTCAAAACTCTCCCTTCAACAAAAATGCCATTTTATTATGTTTTGAAGTGTGCTGAACACGAATCTCAAGTCAGGAAATCTCTATCAGGCTCCATGTTTTGTGAAATTTGTGTTTTAGGTGAAGAATTAGGTATTTTTTGACATTTCGAACATTTTTTTTATCATTTAAAACTCTAACAAAAAAATTAAAAACCTATTTAACTTTGAAACTTTTATAATTCATCACGAAATGAAAAAAAATGGGAGTGCATAAGTATTAGGAACAAAAGAGCAATAAATTACAATGACATTGTCGAAGAATTGCTTTCATCATACAAGGCCATTTGTTGCAACATTTTACTTAAAAATTCGTTTTTTGGGATTTCTTTCCTCCTTACTGGGGTGCAGTTTCAGATGAACACGGAGAACGATTTCATTAAGAGATAGCCCAAAGGGAAAAAGCTATAGCGGTAAATGCAATAAGAAGATGCTTACAGACTACTATTAGAAACAACAGGGGACACGAGATGATAGTAAAAAATGAAACAATATACACAGTAGTAATATTCAGAATTAAATCTTATTATTTTACATATAACTGTTTTTCACCAGAAAATGTTAAAATGCTGCTAGGTACATTTTTTTTTGTACTTCTGATTCGAATTCAGCACAAGGGTTTTTCCAGAACGGTGTAATGGGTAAATAATTTTCGTTACACACATTCTTCTTTATTAACTTCCGTTATAAACATTCTTTCGAAGTATATTTACAAAATTTAGTAAGGCCTATTTCTTAGATCGCTCACTCATTTCAATAACGCTATATTTAAAAAAATGTGATTGTTTATGATAGTGAATTTAAAGTTAAAGAATATACTGTACTCGGTATAACTTTTTTATATGCGATTAAATATCAGTACGTTTTAGATAATAATTGACTTTTTTTTTTGTTCAAAGAACAATAAAATATAAAATGTATACATTTTAAAATCCCTTTTTGATTTGCCAATCTTGTCAAATTGTTGAATAGACGTTGATTGGACAGAGTTAAAAATGTTACGATCTTGCAAGTAAAATAATAGCAATATGAATAGTAATCTTACAGCGCATTCAGAAAACGAAATAACTTTAACAGAAAATGAATGGAATTGAATTTTTTCGAGGCTTATAATGAAAATAAACTGTTTTTAACCAAAAAATGTTAAAATGCTGCTAGGTAGATTTTTTACTTTTTTTTACTTCTGATTCAAATTCAGCACAAGGGAGCGATATATATATATTTTTTTTTTTTCCAGAACGGTGTAATGGGTAAATAATTTTCGTTACACACATTCTTCTTTATTAACTTCCGTTATAAACATTCTTTCGAAGTATATTTACAAAATTTAGTAAGGCCTATTTCTTAGATCGCTCACTCATTTCAATAACGCTGTATTTAAAAAAAATGTGATTTTTTACTATAGTGAATTTGAAGTTAAAGAATATACTGTATTTAGTATAACTTTTTTCTTTAAAATTAATAAAGCATATTTTTGAAATATGACGTTGTGGAAAGGAGTGAACGAGGTGATACAAAAGTCATGAATGGAATTTAATTTTTTCGAGGCTTACAATGAAAATAAACAGCTAATTAAAAATCAGAAATTAAAAAAAATCCAAATTTAAATAAAACAACGCGTTTCTAAACACCATGTGCCTGCTGAATAGGTACATATATTTGACATTGCTCCTGACATTGCTGTTACATACATGCGATTAAATATCAGTACGTTTTAGATAATAATTGACTTTTTTTTTTGTTAAAAGAACAATAAAATATAAAATGACTAAATTTTAAAGTCCCTTTTTGATTTTACAATCTTGTCAAATTGTTGAATAGATGTTGATTGGCCAGAGTTAAAAATGTTACGATCTTGCAAGTAAAATAATAGCAATATGAATAGTAATCTTAGACCGCATTCAGAAAACTGTCATAACCAAAAAGAGCATATTTTTGAAATATGACGTTGTGGAAAGGAGTGAGCGAGGTGATACAAAAGTCATGAATGGAATTTAATTTTTTCGAGGCTTATTGAAAATATTAAATTTTGGCTAAATGAAAATAAACAGCTAATTAAAAATCAGAATTTAAAAAAAATCCAAATTTAGATAAAACAACGCATTTCTAAACAGCATGTGCCTGCTTTATAGGTACATATATTTGACATTGCTCCTGGCATTGCTGCTACATACATGCTCCTGAAAATTGTCTGGTTCTTTCTACTGTTTTTATTTTATTTTTATTTTTTATGTTTTGAGTATACATATGTTTGAATGTTGAAGTATAATTACATAATATACACAATGTCCAGCTTAACTATGCTTGTGTTAAGCATTTAAATGAAATTTATGTATATCCTTTGTTATTATATAACTTTCCAATTTTATTCAATGCACTTGTACTTCGCGGATGATCTAGTTAGCTTTATCTATGATTCCATTGAGGGACTAGGTTTAATACTGATATGGCAGGATTAGCTAGGCTTTCTGTACCACTTTATCTCCACTTCGCTGTTCTACCGATTTTAATATGCTCTCTTTCCATGAAACAAGATCATCAGGTTTTTTTTTTTTTTTTTTGCCGGTTTTCAAAAGGAACAAACACAGCTGGAAACAGAATAAAAAATGTTGGAAACAGCAATGTAAAAGTCCCATACCCACAAAACACGAAATCCCGACAAACCGGTAAACTTCGGCTGGATAAATTAACTATTCAAATCACACATTGGGAAGAGCACAGAGAGATTTATATCGCCGCAATCAAAGCTAACAGGCATAGTGCATTAGTTACTGTCTCCTGGCATGTAATTATTGAACAGAAACACAAGAAAAAAAATTAATTCAAATACAATATTTACAGGTTTCTTAATTAATGTTTACTCTTATATTTTATCAGCTATCGGCGGCGAAGTGATATTTCAAATACAACTCTGTATGCTACATGGTAACGGTTATCATGTATTATAGTGATAATACATCTTTAATTCTTTCATATTAAGTTATTAGTATAATAATTAATTACGATTAGTTAATAAATATTAAACATTTATATATGTGGACCTTAGAAGGCAAGGGACCTTTGAATAATCGAGTTAGATGCGGAATATGGTAATAAAATGCAACTTTTATTATTTGAAAAGAGTTTGAAGTGACTTGATTACAGTGATAATTTTAAATAAATTATACACTCACGGTACAGTTAGTGTGTTAAAATTGTGTGCTGAAATCGGATAGGTAGAAAACTAATAATTCTCACTTCCCAGACCACTCAAAACCGATCCAAAATAACATTTAAGTGGGATTGACCTTCATATATTTCTATAACACCCGAAAACAAACTTTGTGTCGTATTTAGTCGAAATCGAATAAACTGGTACAAAGTTAATAATGAAAGACTCCCCTCCCCTCCCCCCCTATTTTGTTATATTCGATGTTTCATTGCTCATTCTGCTATTCGGGACGGAGGAAAAATCAATTAATCAAAAATAATAGAAAAACTGTATAGCTATCTTGATTTACAAATGCTGTAACTAACCAGATTTTGTTTTATGTTAACTACAATATATTATAAAATGCCTGAAAAAAAAAAAAAAAAAGTTAGACCTGATAATGAAAGTCAAATATAAATTTTTGTATAAGAAAAATTTATTTTATCAATTGACATAAAAATATTTTTTCATTTTTTAACTTTATTACTCAAAATGGGAAAAATGTAACTTAGACATCTGATCTTTCAAGGTCCAACACCGTCTTTCGGCTACTTCCAGTGCCAGATTTCGGAAAGGCTAAAAAATATTCAACTTTTGTCAATCGTGTAAAATTTATAGGTTCTTCGATTATACATGAATCGAACAAAAATCGTGGAAATTTTGGCCAAGTTATTGGTATTAGATTTTTTTTTCACCAATATAAAGCTAACAAAATATTTTATGCTTGTCCGAATTAACATTTTTTGTTAGCTTCCGGAAAGTGTTTAAATTTCCATGGGATTGTAGGAAATGTACCATCCGCTATGAAGCTTCATTACTTATAGTCAAATACCAATGCTTTTTTTTTTTAGTTTTCTCTTTTTATACCTGTTGTACACTACGCTTCCAAATACTAGTTGTTCATGTTGAATTAGTGTTGAAAATTATTTATGTCAATAAGGTTTTTAGTCTCGGTTTTTTTGACCCGATTCGAAAAAGGTAACTTTATTGGCGTGCTATCGGGCCTTCCAAATTGAGGTCAGGATTTAAATCTTTAGACCTGACACAAGCCACCACGGCCTAAACCTAGCATATTTCACATACGGACCTATTAAGCTATCGCTTCGACGCAGTGACTTTCGGTGAATCGTTCGTTAACAAACTCGTAAAGAAAAACACTAAGGAACAAAGAAAGAAAAAAAAATGTTGACCAGCCTGCATTAATGCTGCATTGTGACATTACTCACCTAGCAATTATGGTTAGTAGGTATCTACGCACAGTGTCACGAGTATATGGGGTAAGAAATCAAAAATCTTTTTTTTTTCTAAAAAGGTTTATTATATTTTTAGGTAATTCTAGTTAGCATTATAATTAGAAATATTTATAGGTAGCAATATTAAACAATAGATCTTACCCATTTTGCCCTTTTGGTCAACATTAGTCAATGAACAATTCACATTTGACGGGCACTTTAACAGTTGAAAAGAGGAATTAAAATGTTTAAGTAATAAGATAGAAATAGCCAAAGTAAATGTATACTAACCGAATCAGTTTTATTTATACTTTGAATTTTTATCAACGATTCAAGTTAATCCTTAGCTTTTAGCTTTTGTTTTTATATTGAAATTTCCATGTTTTTTTTCTTTTCTAAGTTTCTAAATTTATATTAGCCCTGTAAAATATTATTTTCAAACTTAATTTTTCTTATTTTTGAACACTGCTCGCTACAATGTGCTTAAATGTTTACCAAATTCGGTTAATAAAATTGACTAGTACTATTTTATTATCGATTTCTGATGATTTCGAGTCAATGTGTTGATCGAATCAATGATAATGCTTTGATTCGATCAAGAGCTTATCATTCATTCCATTCAGTATAACTATCCCCTACCTGCCCCCCCGCACCCCGCTGAGAATAGACTGTTACGGATTACCTGCTTCTTCTAGTTGTCAGTATTTTCCAGAGAGGGCAGCACAATGCTATGAAACATGACTTTTTGCAACAACCATTTTTAGATCAATACAACAATATATATTTTTCATTCAAAGAATTTTTTTTTCTTGTAACTGAATAAATTTATGATTTGCGATTGAAATTGAGATCAAAAATCAAATTAATTGACAACAAAAAATAACTCATACAAAAATAAATATTATGTTTTTCATCACCAATCATAGATAATTAATAAAATAATTATTGTCTAAAATTATTTAATAATGGAATATAACAGTTATAAGTCTTAGAATTAGTTGTTACATGTCACTGAATATGGGCAAGTTTTATATTTGAAAATTCCATAAAATAAAAATAAAAGTACCAACAATAAATAACATACTTTATTAGGATAAACCTAACTAAGGAATCCTCTCTTGATCCTGGCTAAATACAAATATCTTAGTGGTTGTATATGTATCATAATAAATTAAATTTCTTCTGAATGTGGCTTCTATTTATCATTATGGACTTCATTACCATTTGCATGTGTGATACAATGGATATACCTACCATCATGGTATCCATATACATACGTCATCTTTATCCATATGAAATTTTTGAATACCAATACCTTTCACATCCTTCCTCCTATTTCCCAAGATTATACATGAAGATAATGTGAAGAACATTGGTCCATATCATGCTTTCAGAAAATATATGAATTACAAATCATTTTCGAGAGACTCAGTAATCAATAGGAAATCCTATATGCTATCGGATGGATATTTAGCAGGACTGGCCGATGACGTTGGTTCCATTTTTAACGTTCATCCAGCCATTAAACTGAAAAATTCCCACAGGGGATCTATTCCGACTTAAGATCCCTGGATATTTATACCGAAGAGGAACCCCAAAGCGGGGGCAGGTGTACTGGAGGTGTAATTATACAGGCTGGACCCCGAAGAGAGATGGAGCAGAGAGTGGAGCAATTTGTCCTATGAAATTGGTTCTCTAGATCGGCAGGTCCCTCGCAATTAGGCCATTACCTATCATCTCCTCTTCTAATAGCCGGGCCGACTCGTCCTCCCAGGTCCGATGATCTGTCTCGCACCCTTCGTGAGGATCCTATCGGTTCCTGCTAACTAACTCATCTAGGTTAATTAGCAGAGGTGTCTTTCGTAAGGTGAGAAATCAAAATTGCTTTCAAGTTACATACGAAAGTGGCTTTAACATCAGGAATGCTCTAACTGCCAGGTACTACTTAATATTCGCCGCATTTGGAATATATATGGAAAGACTTAAATCAAGATTGAATAAGTAAATAATATAAAAATTCCCTCTCTCTCTCCTAACGAGAGGAGCCTCGTGATTATTCTATAAGAGAGGCGAATTTCAAATGAGAATAAACACTTGAGGAAGAAAGGAAGAAATTAATCGAGCAAGACATAATAAACGGGTTACCATTTAAGCCAGAGGGTGAAAGTAAATATTTATTATCTAGATCCGCTACGAAATAAATACTAACCCTTTCAAGTCCGGTTTATATAGGAGCACGTAGCAGCATTGATAGTGTCGGGCTTCAAATTGCGAAAATGTTTTTTTTCAATAAAAACATGAAGGTTTTATTTTTAAATCTTTGCATTAGGTTTATCAGGACACCCAAAACTTAAATTGCTGGACCGAAAAAAGGACACTCGTAATCCCGAACGGGGTGGTTAAAGTTTAAAATGTCACCCACTTCCACTTATTAAGACGAAATTACTGAAAATAATATCTCATTTATAGATTACCGTATTAAAATAAATTAAAAAAAAAACACGTACCAAATGGACTAAAAACAATTATAAGCACGATGTCTTTTCCACGTGTCCTGAACAATTATTGAGAATTGGTTTGAAAGCAAGATGTGAAATAAGTGTATTTCGATTGGTCGTGTGTCTTTTATGGAATAATGGTGTCTGGATAAGGGCATAGCATTTTATTATGTTAAGAGCATGAAATAGCGTATAAGCGATGATAAACCAATTCTGTATCTCTCATTTAAATTAATATGTTGGTTTTTACTAAGTTGTTTGTAATAAAAATTAAATTATATTTAAGGCCAAGGCTTATCTTCACGGTGATATCACTTAAAACCTTCCCCCAGCGGGGAGGTGGGGGGGGGGGATACTCCAGTACAGTTTGGTTGTAGCTCGAAGATAGAAGGAGAGGTTAGAAGTGGAGCAAGATGCAGCCGTCATTAAAGACGGGATTGGCCTCTTGAAGAGGCTGTCATAATTAGGGGCCTTCCTCAGCCAATCAGCTTCCTCATCAACTTCTGGTAATTTAATAATATCTCCCCACCACATCCCCACTCCTCTGCCCTTCTCATAGTACTCTTTTCTCACGCTCATTTTTTTGGTTGTTTTTCAATTAAAAATATTTCATTTGACGAACTAACACAAATTACGATGTTAATACGTTACTTAATGTAATGCATGTGTCTAATCTACTCATTCCATGGCGATCATTAGAATAGAAGGGAGGAAAGTGGGTGGCGAATCAGTAGATTCCTTGATAATGAAAACTGTTTTGTTTTTATTACAATTTATAAAGTTTAAGCAGTTTCGGGGATTAAAGTAATAGTGATAGTACAAAAATAAGTTAAAAAAGTTTGAGAGCCAATAAGTTTCTGCATTACCATTCAAAACAGATCAGGGCAGTCTTAAAAAACACATCCGTCAATGTAAATAATTATCGTAATTTATATTTTATTTTTTCGAGTTCTTATAATGACTATATTCCTCGAAAACATTTACTAACTATATTATTATTATTATTATTATTTTATAATATATTGATTTGCACCGATCCGTAAAGAGGATGGAAACCAGCTGTGCCTCTTCCCTAGCATGATCAGTATTCCTGGTTTCTAAAGAAAGGGGCCCACTATTTAGGGGCAAAATCATCCAGCACTTTTTAAGTTTCTCTTTCGTATCATTGGGTGAATTTAAGCTGCAGCGATATATGTCTGGGGTATTAACCGTATTTTTCATTAATGTAAATTTTTAAGTATTTGTTTGTGGGGTACGTGGCTGCTAAAACTTGTCTCAGAGAGGAGTGTGTGCATATGGGTATGAGTTTATATCTGAAGGTATTTTATTTATAATAGGAATTTCCATGTGCAACAATCTAAACGCCATATTTTGTGAAGACTTGGCTTGTAATAGAAAATATGAAAGCCTCGGAAACTTCTGATAAGGAGGCATAATTGAAGTGAGACAAATGGATATTTTCTTAGCAAGGATTATACCTACAAATATTTTATTTGGATTAAAAATGGAAGAGGAGTCGAGATTCGATTTATAAATATTAAATATTAATTTCAATAAAAGAAATATATTTAAGTACAACTGGTTAACCATTTTTCTTTTAATCTTATTTACTCATTTACTAATCCACTCACTTTTCTCGGTTTTAAAATTTCTTCCACATTGGAGGGAGTACCCTAACGTTCAATACTGGCTGGCTCCTCCTCTATTCTATATTTAACAAATTTAAAATTATCTTTTTTTTTTTAATATCACTTTATTTTTTATTATTTTTTCGAATGCTTTGGCTGACAACCTTTGTATATTTTAGACAAAAATAAAAAGTTTTTTGTATATTTTTTTATAAAAAAAGAAATATATGGAAGACTAATAATACTATATAAACATTTTCTGGATATTTCATGAAACCAATGGGTCAAGAGTTACTAGAAGCATTAATGATATTTATCGACGCCATAGTAAATAACATTATGTATAGGCGTTTTCCATTGCGGAATAAGTATATAAGAAAATAAAAAATTCGAATTAAAAACATAGTAAATAGCGTCAGAGGGATGATCGGCTATCGGTAGCCTGTAAATATCGGACAGATATTGAGGGCAGTAATAGAGCTTGTAGTATGGTAATAGCTGGGAGGAAAGTGGGTGGCGAATCACTACCTCACAATAATATAAATCCTCTCGCCTCTACTCACTACAATATAATATGTCTTATTATAATAATGCTTCTTCTTAGAGAATAATCATTCATTACCTAACACCTTGTAGTCTCAAATTTAATTAACATAAATTTATAAAGAAAAAACATAAAGCTAAGAGAGGAGATAAATTTTATGAGTTCTTTTGTCAATGGCTTTTATTTTTATTTTTATAAGAAGTTTTTTAAAAATTAATTTAAACAGTATTTGAAGAGTAATTTCGTAAATGTGTAGTGTTTTATGAGATCCAAGTTGTAGTTATTTTATTTTTTTCTTTCATTCTACAGATTAGGTACAATTTAGAGGGAAAAATTACGATGTTTCTCTCCCTTCATTAAAAATTTTAGTGCAAAAAAATACTATTAGGTTTTAAATTACGTGCTAAAAAGATCCACAGTCAGTGACAAGGTATAATAATATGAAAATATTAAAAGTTACATATGTTATGGGCAATGAGAGTACAAATTTATTTTTAGTTTAGTAATACACCGATTAAAAAATAAAATCCGTTTGAGGATTTATATTTGATTATTTCATAGGGGGGAAAAAGATATATAGCAAAGCGAATATATTTGTTAGAAGGTCCTTGGTTTAAACTGATACAATACAGTGCGGTAGGTATTTTAAATAAAAATACTGCTATTTCCATGATTTGTTACATTGTTATGTAGCTTAATATCATTATGCATTACCATAAAATACAATAAATTAGACATTTTTTGAGAAAAAAAGGAGGGGAGCTGGTGGTTAGGATCGGCAAATTTCCTCCCTCTTCAATGGTTGAACAAGGCGCTTCTATTTCTTACTAAAACATTGAACTCACCAAGACCTTGCATGGGTTTAGAGGTAAAGGTTCAGGACCATGTAAAGTGTAGGCCGTGTTGACGGCATAATTTATCCTGAGTCTCAGAGAAAACTAAATCAATTCATCCCCCTTACACTATTTAGTGAGATTTTTCAATTTTTATAAATTTATTATTTCACATCGCCAAAGAAATGAAAAACGTTTCTACTTACTGTTATTTCCTGCGACGTCGACAAATTCAATCAATACTTCCATTAAAACTATAGAATTGGGTTTTATAGGTATCCAAAAAATTAGTAAGAACTTTCCCGTTGGTGCTAGGGAAGATCCAGAAGATATTCATTTATAAACCATTATTATCGGTCTTTCAACAAGATAGTGTACTTCCTTCTAAAACAATGAGCTCAAGACCTGTAAAGGATTTAGCTGTACAGGCTTAGGACAAAGTAATGTGTAGGGCGTGTTAACGAAATCCTTGTGGATGGCTTATTAGTTTTTAAAGTAATTTGTTTCTTCATTTTCCCTTTAACAGAAGTGAAAATATCGAATAAATCTAAACCTTTTTTGTGGCCTACCTTTTTTTTCCCCTCTATCTTAGATATCTTGATTTTTTTTTTTGTAACGCTCGGGATATTATAATTCGACATGGTATTATGGCACATATTTCTTCCAAAAGGGGCTTGTTTTAAAGGCTGCTCTAGGAGTAAAGCCTGGGTCCTCCGATGAGCATGTTGGAGTACAGTTATCCTCCACATACACAATCGCGACGACCCGACAAAGAGCTAATCCTGACTAGGAAGAGGGCGGCTGCAGAGAACTAACGGATCTCCCAGGAGCGCTCTGGTTCGGAGGATGCATGCTGCCGACATAGCCTCACGTCCCTCGGCCGCTGTGGGCACTTTGTCCTCGGCCATAATCGCTCTTCCAATTTGTCACATAGCGAGCAGGATTGTACTCGTCCTAATGCTGCCTCGGATCGCTGCTACATCACCACCCGCATCGAAATATCTCAATTAGTCCGATCTAATCTGGAACACACTTCTAAGCGGTTTGGTTACTTAGGCCTTTACATGTTCACTTCAACTAAATATATTAACAGCGGGCACGCTATACAGTACTGTTATTCATAGCCTACTCAAATCTCTAGTATGCTAAATATACTAAGGTCAATTTACTGATTTGTTTTTTAAGAACTTTGGACTTTGGAATTGTTACAGTGCAAAGAGCAATAATAGAAGGTTCTCACCTTTCATAGCAGGATTCATAATTTTCTAATTTTTAATTCATATTTCTGGAAAGGAGACAATTTTTTTAAATTTAATTTAATTTATTTATTTATTTTTTTGCAATATAACGAAAAAAACATAACTCAATTGGGAGGCATCTGGTAGTTGATCGAATCAGCTCCTTACACAATTGTAAGCCAAAAAAGAGTATTTTCACTACAATAAAGCACTGAGCCCAAGTATAATGGTGTAATTGTAGTGGTCAGCTAATAAATATACTGCATGGGCAGATCTTAAAACATTTGATGAACCAAAAAAGACAAGAAAATTAGCTTTAAAGTTACTAGTTTGCTATTGGTTTCAGATTCACTCATTCAGCAGTTTGTGTGATTTTCTAATTTCGTTCTAAGGTGAAAATTTTCATACAGAAAGCCTTAATTTCTTCAAAAAGGTCATTTAACATGCTCGTGCCGCCAAGCTCTTCATTTATGACAAGCATTTCACTTTTGGATGAACGTAGTGAATTTCGGACAAACTTGAAAATAAATGTGACCATTGGCGGAAACAGATGGGGAATTTAGGAGGTTTCCATTACCATTTAGATGTTAAGGAAGAACTCTGTCCTTTGTCGTGTCATTACATTTGGGTTATAACAGTGAAGGGCCCATTATTGGAATGCTCAACAATGAACGGGAGAGTCGATGAGAGGGGAGAAAGCAACAGATACAGATCGGAGACGAGTGTGTTTTGTCGACTGGAGAGCTTCGGATTGAGATCGGTTCGGCAGATCTCCCGCCCCCGGAGACACTTAGCTAAATCCCCATGATGTGCTCCCAAATCCTTGGGCCACTCTACGCTACGCTGCCAAACAACCCCACTTCATATTTTAGCGCCTCTTAGCTCCTTCATACATACAAATGTTTACTCCGATCCATAGTGTCCCGAGGAGTATAGGTATTTTCCCAGTCAGCAACCGAATTGTTCACATCATTCTCGAAATGAATAAAGCGGGGTGAGAGTTGTATTCTTTTACTGAGCCTTTGTGAGAATCACTCAACTTCGATCTTCAGATTGATTAAATAACCTTGATAATATACAGAGATTCGTTATGGCCCCTAATGTACATAAAATTACGATAACAGTTCAAATCCTTTGCTTTGTTAAATAATGCTTAGAATTATACAAGATGGACGTGATAATTCTGTAAATCTGGTGTAAATGGAAGGTTCCACTGGAGTGGAATTTCGTGTACCATCGAATTTAAAAATATGTTAAAAGTATAAAATTTTGAATAACGTATCACATCTCAAAGATTGGTAAGTATTATAAAATCATACTTAATCAATTAATTAAGACGTTACAATAAACAATATGAATTTATCTGTTTACACATACTCAAATCTATGTTTTCATTTTCATTCGATACTAACAACAACTAACAATACTAACACCAAATGGGCCAAACTCCCTTGGCTAAAAGATGTATATATTAGCCAATAAACTATATATCTATCTATCTATAAAATCATATCAAAGATAAATCTAATTATTTTTATATAGGTACCTGTCATAATAGGCTCCGAATGTCGATAAATCTTAAATTAAAAATAAAGTAAATGAGAGGAAAGGGCAAAATGGAAATAAATAAGATATAACAACAACAAATCTTCAAATAAGCAGGAAATTAGCAGCACTCCAAGATTCCTACAAGAGCCGAATTGCACTTAAAGAAACTCATTTACATAGATGAATCCTAATTGAAAATGTTTTAAGTTCCGTTTAAAAAAATGTTGATCTTTGTCCTATATTTTCAGTATAAAATTTAATAGTCAAGGAGTAATCAAGAATTTAATACTTATGTTTTTTCTTAATTATTTAAGCAACAAATTATCTGCCTCCTTAATAAATAAATTCGTTTTTCCAAGCAAACACGTCAAAGCCTTCTGAAATGATGATGTTATTTAGGTAAAAAACAATACGTCGCTACAAACTTTTAAAATAATCAATGTTTATGCTTGTAATGAAATCACACCCATAAGCCGTTATTTCATGAACGAAACTATTTATAACGGTATGAAAAAATATTATATAATTGTTTTTAGTTAGTCCTTAAACTTAGATTACAAAATTATGATGAGTTTCAGAAGATTGTGGAGGGAAAAACCGGACACTTTTTTGAATAGTCATCGCAATTCCAAATGTTACTATTTTTAAATCATTAAATATATATTATTTACAAGACGGAACATTATGCTCTTACCAGTTAATATAATTAGAGCCGAATAAAAAAAAAAAAAAAAAAAAAAAAAAAAAAACTGCTACAATATGTTAAATAATGTTATCTGACGTGAAAAGATTTTATATAATAAACGTCCGGCGCCCGGTTACCTCGCTGCAATGTGGGTAGGATCGTTGAAGAGTTGCCATCGAAGAATTGAGGACTCTTAAGAAGCTTAGCGGTTAAGAGTACTGCAATGGTGTTGCAGACTCCCGGGTTCGAATACCGACAATAGACAATCTTTTCCCCTCAGATAACATTATTTAATAATTATTAATAAAAAACAATAAACCATTAATATTTAACAAATCGTAATAATAAAGTAACTAAGGCAAATAGCATAATAAATTAAGAATAAGGAAACCCTCTACTAAAATCTACTCCAATTCCACAGAAACATATTTATTTTCTAACATATACATATATAGGTCCATCAACAGAGCATATAAGAAAGGAGATGAAAACAGGCGTGATGTTGGCAATCCGGGTGTAAGAGGCCAGAGATGGAGATTACCTTCGGGGTTGGCATGACTGTAAGTAGCGGTCAATTACAGACATCAAAGCCCCGGCCACGATCTAGCAGCCACCCCGGAGTCGGTTCAATTCGATCGATCGATACAATTCGGTGGGAACACAATATCCTTAGCCGGGGTACGCCAAAGGGTACTCCGTCCGAAGTGATCTGGATCATCGGTTCCCACCGTCAGTGAGAATATATTTTCTTCAACTTCTTATAGCGGTCCTCGCTGATGATGCAATGGAGTAGTTTGCTAGGGAATGTTTTGCAATCATGAATCCATTTTTCGGCCTTAACACAGTGGGAAAGATACTCTGCATGCGTCCTAATGATCATATCATCGAAGGAGTAGGAGTAAAGTTCATATACTGATATATCAAAAAATTGAAGAATTATTTTATTTTTATTCAATTAGGTAGTACGAAAAAAAATCTAACTGCCTTATGAAGACTATGTAACAACCTTTTGTAAACTAGATGCAAACGTTTTTGAAGGGTTGTACAATAAAATCCAAGGCATTTTCGGAATATTGTGAAAAACGACTGAATCAATTAAACTGCTACTATAAGGAAAGAGAATATAGAACATTTGTTCCTCAACGAGAGGGCCATCTTGCAGCTAAACAAAAAATGGATTTTGATCATACGCCTCTGATTTATTCATCTTAAATCTGATCAATTCATCAACACCTCCATGGTAAAATTATAGTAAAAAAAAGTTTATAACAAAAATTTTTTTTGACTTCATGACGTCTGAAAATCTTATAAAAGATTGAAATGAATCATAATATTATAAGTGGGAAATAATTAAATAATTATGGTGATTTAAATTTTATCCATAAAAAGATAAATACATTCTAAGAATACAAAAAGTATATATGTATTAAACATATAAATATGTACTAAAAATAAAATCCAACTAGTGAATGTCAAGAAAACATAAACCATGAAAAATAAAACTTTTACTGGAAACCTCTAAGGGTAGCATTCGAACAATAATTCTAAATTAGAAAGTCTCGAAGACATCTCCTTTTAAGATGCCTTATATGGAAATAAATTTGACGACAGATTTTTATAATTTTATCTTTTAAAAATAAAGCTACTATTTTCCCGATACTACTTCTGGTCTCCACTGAAAATGGCCCATTTGGGGGTTTATTTATCCCTGAAGAATGAGCGTAGCCAGCGGGCTTGGAAACTAATAAAGCTAATCGAGGCACTTTTTAACTGAAAAGGACGAGATGAGAGTCCGCTTAAATCACGGTAACGCTACCTCCCGAAATAGGCTACGTCCATAAGTAGTATCTGGAAACTTTTACCAAATTAAAATTTCAGTCTTCACATAAAACGGATATAATAACGGCGCACGGCCGATATAGCTTATTGAATAAATGCTGAATAAGATATCTTTTTTCCTCAATTAAGGGAGATAAAATTCAACCCGATACTTTCACGTGCCTTGAATATTTTTTTATAACATTCGCTATTGCCACTTTTATCTGTGATAGATACAATCAAAGAAATTAAGAAAAAAAAACCAACTAAGGTGGAAGATGCTTGATTTCATTTGGTTGATCAATTATCAGGCGTTTTTAGTCATAATTTTTTATTACATATAATTAAAAATCGAAACAAAAGTGTAAGTAAAATATAAGCGATCTATGTGTAAAGGGAAAAAATAGAAATTTATGTAGACAAGGGAGGTGAAACAAATTTTTGATAATAAAATTTATTAAGATAGATTGATATATATTGATGGATCGATAACAGGAAGAGATTCAGTTTGCATGAGATAAAAAATGTGAATTTCTGACATATAATCAGAGAACATTAAATATAGTAGTATAATCTACTAAAATAATAACTAAAATAGTTTGATTACACAATTATATTGAGAACAGGTGGAATGACAAATAAGTGAGAGGTTTGGTTTCAAAACCGGCTACATCCTTTTTCTACAATTTTTCAAGACTGATCAAAAAAAGATCAATTTGACCCGCTTTTGATAAGATGTGGAATCTTTTTGTATTGATTTTCGAAAGATCTAGACGTTTTTGAAACAAACGCGTCAAACACATTTTTTTTTCCTTTAAAAACTTGAAGAGAATCAAAAAAATAAATTGTTTGAAAAAAAAAAAATGGATGTAATCGGTTCTGAAACCAAACGCCTCAAGTATCTGATACACTTAATAGAATAATAATAAATAACTCATGGATCAAAGGCTAAAGAAAACTTACTTCACACATTCTTCTTAAAATATTGATTGTAGGCACCAAGTTAAATAGACAATTTTGTTTATATTTCTTAGAGGTTTATTCTTTTCACATATTTTTTTCATCTGACAAAATTAGCTTATAGAATGTTTCAAATAATTAGCTCTTGAGAAAAATTTAGCAATGGTCGGGATTCGTACCAGGGACTCTGCATCACCGTTGTATTGCGCTAACCACGACGCTACCAGGGCCTGAATCTCCAGCTAGTTCAACCCTCTCATTTTATTAATTGCGTGTCCCGTCAATTAATTTAATACACGCAATTTAGGCTCATAAGCCATCAGTTAGAGTATTAAATTATAAACATTTGTTAAATATTTAAATAGTACATTTTTCCAGTATTCTTCAATCATAGAAAGAAATACAGAGATTCTCAATTGAGTAATGTTTCAAGCCGAGCCTCCAACACACAACTGCGCCTCATAAAAAATGAAGCATAAGAGCCAGCTCATAACTCACATCTTTCTGATACACATTATTATTTATATCCAATTCTCATTCAAATTCCGCCTTTCTGAGTGGGGAGGATTCTCAGACCCTCTTTACTTTTTTTTTTTTTAGCTTTATACCACATTTTACACCCTCAAAATATAAGAAAATCTAAAGAGGAGCCTTGTCCCGCGGGATTTCGGGGTTTGTAGAAACCACGGGAAGGGTGCCTGCGAGGGGAGGGCTTTAATTCATTATTTATAGCTCTACTTTAAAGATTGATGTTTATTCAATACGTTTGGTATCCATTCAATATACACGAGGACTTTCCGCTCCTAAAAAGACTGAAAGATTGAAATGGTAGGTCTACTAAAAGGAGATGGGTAAAACGTGCTAGTCCAATATAAACAGGTAACATAACAACCACATGAAAACCTTACTACGAAATGAATGTTTTTTTTTTTTTTTTAAATAATATTGTAACGTGAAACAAAACAAAACACAAAACATGCGATTTGAAAGAGTTCTAGACTTGTTGGAACAAACTAGCAGTTAGAAAAAACTGTTTGAGTACCATCTACTCTGGCCTAGAATCTTCCAGACAGTTCTTCTTTAGACTGAATATAAGGAGCGATGGACAGCAGAGTCTTGTTCTGAAGCTCAACATTTGTGTTACTATATCGTTACAAATTGATACTTTTTGTAACAGTGTTAATTATCTGTGCTTTCATTGTTTAAGTGGCATTGTTAAATTATTATTTTCGTCCAATAAAAAATATTTAAACCCGTACAAGTGTTACAACATTTTAAAAATTATATATTTATGGATCGAGTTTCATGTTTTTTTTCTGTTTGCGCAATAATATATCCTTTTAAGGAATATTTCTTGCTAGAGTTAATGTTGCTGTGTACCATATACTCTATAGTGCATCGGCAAGCAGCTCATAGATCGACATCCCAACCATCAGTCTCTAACTTACTGGGATTCAAAGATATTGATTATTCAAAAATTTATTTTTGAACTAAATTATTATGTAAAATTCACAATTAACGAACCTAGCAAAGAGAGGTGTATTATATTGAGTGCAAACTGGATAGACCCGTTTTGAAGGACTCTTGTAATTGAACATCTTCGTATATTTATTGAGATGGCCGTTTCACCGAATTCAACCATTAAGGTAAGAAAATTACTTGAACGCCGGTTATCGGATTGCCCAGATCTCGTTTTAAATTTAATGATCCGAACTCGGATATAAAGGTCAAGGTATTTAGTCGAATTAGGATGGTCATTTGGAATCGTAAACCAGCTGCTCCCGCTCGATAAAGCCCAACTTATGACCTTATTTTTATATTATTTTAATTTGCTTCCCTTCTTCTGTAAGCTGTCATAAAATGAGAATGTGCATGGGAGCCTTTCTTCTGTTTCAAGCGTCAGCACATCACGAAAATATATTGACGGCCTCTAAGAAATTCCAAATGAATTTATTCAATTATTGTACCTATGATATAACAATAACAACTTTTATCCAATATCTACAACACATAGCATGACATAAAATATCATTTAGGTCAAGAAAGTGTAAGAAAAATCACCTTGAAACAACTTAAACGTTTTTAGTGACATCTGCTAAAATAAGGTTTTTGGATGAATTCTGTGAAAATTTAATGCATGTTAATGGAGACAATAAAAGTTATATATAACATAAATGATAAATTAATTATTAAATATAGGAACTATTTAAATTATTAGACATGATTGAGACTGATTTTTGAAAAGTACAATTCAAAGCTGTAACCTTAGAAATAGTTACAATTATTCCTTGCCTATCTTCATAGATTTTTTAAACCAACTCTAACTTCGGCTATTGGTTCTGTTGCAGGTACGGACGTTTTGTTGTACTTTGGAAACTGTACTCTACGCTCGAACAGGCTCCGAAAAGAATTGAATCAAGCTCCCCTAAGAGCCGACACCATCTCGCCTAATCTTCTATTGATCCCTTTAGGATCCCTATCTTGTCCCTTGCCATATCTACGTGTTGTGTAGTATGTATAAGTTAGCCTAAGTAACACATTCCTATACCCCGTTCCACGATACCTGCCATATTGTTATGGGGTACCCGGGCGATATTGCTTGTTGAAGAAACAATGAGATGCTGATAGCCGCCTCTTGTATACAATGTTAACGAACCGGTACCTCTTGAGAAACCCCCTCCCCCCTCCCCCTCAGTTTTCCTATTCGAGGGCTTTAAATATTTCTATATCCGTAGCTGCAAAGACTTATAAAATATCTAACTAATCCTGAATTTCACTATGTGAGGCAACATCAGAATAAAAAACTATGTGAGAAATAGCCGAACCGGAGATAGCGCACCTCACTCCTACACCTTCAGAAATACTTCAAAACAGTTCAACATATAGTAATGGGCGGTGTGTTTTATGTGCATATTTGTGTGATCTCTGTTGGGGTGCTGTGATTTTTTTTCTTATCCAACTATTTATTTCTTAAATAACCAATAAGTATATACAAATAATTGATTCATATTTTTATATTTTACTCATTTGATAGCCTTTTTAAAAACGTGAAACATAACTCTCAAAATTTACCTGGCCTCTTAGAACAACCTATTCTTAGTTCAACTTAGTTCCACACATTTAATATGCGTTAAAAGGGAAACAATTTAGAACATTTTTAAATAATTAAAATTTATTCTTTTATAAATTGATCCGAGTTCGGTACTTTTTGAAGATATGAAAATCTATTCACTGATATCAGGCAATATATATCATCGTTATATATTTTCTACATAAATGATCTTTATAACCACCTGTAACTGGTAAGTAGTTATATATGAAAAAAAAGTACATGTTTTCAGATAATAATAATAAATTAGCAATACAGATAATTATTGCAGTAAAAAAAAAAAAAAAAAAAGAAATAATCTTATGTGCCCTTGAACATAGATAGTTATACCCTATCCTCATCGAGTATAAGCCTATACTTTCCCATATTACCAGCGTATTGGGAACTGAACATAAAAACCTTATACAATAATTGTTACTTTATAAAAAAATATTGCTAACCAAAATTAATGCTAGAATAAAATTGCATTCATCAGTTTAATTTATCTAGCTAATAACCTATTTCAATAATATTTTGATATACAGTAGGACCTCCATTATCCGGGCCTCGATTAACCGGGGATCCAATTAACCGGGGTGCCGAGGAACCAATATTTTTTTTTTAATAAGCTTTTTTTAATTTCTTTGCCATTTATTTTGTATGTATAATATTTAAAAAAAATGTACACGTAAGTTTTTAACGATTACACAATGGTTAACTATCTATTATGAAATAAAACAATAAATGGAAAAACGCAGAAAGTGAGTATTGTATTATGAGATGTTTGCGGTATCTAACACTCCAATTCATAATCTAGGAACGGTATTGTTTTCAAGTCTACAGGAAACTCCTACTCTGGCCTGTTTGGCTACAAAACAAAATATTGTCAGTTGTGATTTAGTCTCCATTTAAATACATTCGAAGTAGCAAAATGTCGGAAGAAAGAAAACGTGTCGTTTTAACGCTTGAAGATAAATTAATTATTATAAACAGATTAGAAAAGGGTGAAAGTCTTAAAAAATTGTCCGCTCAATCGGCGAACAAACTGTACGGGATATTTTGAAGAAGAAAAAAGACATTTTCGACTTCGTATCGTCGTCGGCCCATAATATATAAAGACATACATTTGCTTTTTTTGTTATTTTTGTATATTAAAATTTAATGTATATAAAACGTTCGTTTGTTAATAAAAGTGATTATACCTTACAAGTGATTTTTTAACCCTTTTTCTCTATCACATTAGGTCAATAAAATGTTTTAAATCGATTATCCATAGACCCCATACCCCCGGATAATGGAGATTCTACTGTATTTAGATAAAGAATGCTATTCTAGATAATGAAAAAAAAAAGAAGTAATTTGAGTACACCTCAATTCCATAATATTAAAACATTCAATTGAAATTTGAGGGAATTCGAATATGTTTTTTTGTAAGCACAAAATATATTGAGGAATGAAATTTACATCATTATTCCTCGTTGTTTGATTCATTGTAAACTATAGCAAATATTTATGGAGAAGGATATTAGTGTACATAA
Source organism: Aelia acuminata (assembly GCA_911387785.2). NCBI lineage: Eukaryota > Metazoa > Arthropoda > Insecta > Hemiptera > Pentatomidae > Aelia > Aelia acuminata. Next base: position 85,576,505 of record OU426982.1, on the reverse strand, counting down.
GTTGGGATAGCTCTATGAATTTGGAAACCAAGCGACCAAGAAACGGTTGGTACTTCCTAATGAAGGATAAAGGAACCCAAATCCCTCGAAGGATAAATAGTAGTGTTACAGACCTAGAATAATAATAATATCGAAATATAAAAAATCGATGCTGTTCAAAGGTTGGGAAAGCTATTGCTTGCCATATTTTTATGGATCCTTCATCCCTAGGGCTCAACTGATATGGAAAAGGAAGCGTGGGGAGTACAAGCCGTGGGACCGAAGACCAATACAACCTGTGGTTACATCTAATGACGGGGCAGCCCCTGTAATGACAAGGCGACAATATGACGGCGGCCAAGGTCGTGTGTCGTCTCTATCTGGGTCTCTCCAACACCTTCCCAGGTTACATATCTGTATCAAGGAACAACCGAAACTGGGATTTTAATCAGGATGGGTAAGCTTAAGGTTGCCGTTCTTCCATAAAACTCAGCGATTTTATCATATCAATGCTCGGAGGGGATTTAATTGTCGGCTATCTACCAACACCGTAGTTCTCCTCCTCATATTGTACCCCGGAATTAAAGGTTGTATCGAGGGTATAGCTCGGACTGATACCAAAACATCTTCTACTTGAATCGTCGTTGAGATTATCTCTTTAAAAATATTTCAAGCTAATAGGCATTGTAATATGAATTACGTTCCAGTTCGCAGAAAGGATCAATCCACAAAATATGCAAACATGTATTACATATTGTTTTAAAATTGATCAGGACTCCACTATTTTTAACTGAAAAGATCATCTCTTAGTTCATGTATTTTCAATAAACAAATTGGAGAAAAAAAACTTTCTTAAAAATAAAAAAGAAATGAAATCAGAAAATCTGATCCCCGGCTTAATTGGCATAATTGTGTGTTTGATACAACGGGAATGTGTTGAAATATACTTTTTTTTTCTGATCTCAATCTACTTTTTCCCATATGCTGAATGCCGCCAGACATAGGATTTATATTTTGAAATAAATAAAATGATAAAATAAACAAAAGTTGAAAAAAAAACACACAATAAAACGGTATATCTTTAGCTAGTTAAAAAAAAAAAAAATCTAAAGAAATATTAGTTTTTAGGAGAATGAATCTAATTTTTAAAGTATAATATCTTTGTGGTCATAAGGGCTTAAGTCAAAATTTTGAATTTTTCAGGAGAGCAACAGCAAAGTTCAAAACATTACGTAAAATCTAACTATTGATATTATTTGTAATTGTTATTTTTAGAAAACAATATAGTTTGACTTAAGACTTTAATACCAACCGGTAGCTCTGGGTTCGTGCTATAATACTACGACATAATCTCGAAATACTCAAATGGTGACTTAAGCCCTTATGACCGCGCATCAAAGATATAATATAGTCAGAATAGATATAAATCTTCCGAATGAATTTCTTATTGTGCATATATCTTTTTAAATTTGTCATGGATGACGCATTTAGAAAACATTCGAGACTAAAAATGACCAATTTTTGAGATGTTGATAAGAATTGAGCGGTAATATTTATGTTTCATGTAACTATTTACTGCTCGGATATATTCAGCATCTAGATTTTGTTAAAAAATTATGAAAAATATTTTCTACGGAACATGAGTCTAAAAATAAACTTAGGATATTGCGCGCTCACCTTGTAATCTCTCTTAAGAGATCGTGAACTGTAAACATTTTTAGGAAGAAGTTGGTCAGAGTAACATTGTACGTTGAAAAATCAAATCATTTCTTCAATCAGGCTTGTCAAGATCATTTAAAAAATTTCGAGAAAGTCTGAGAAGTGAAGAACCAAAAGAATTGAAAAAATCTAAAAAAAAATAAATAATTGAAATACGATATTCTACGAAGTACTTAAAATCACAATAATAAAAAAAAAAAAAAAAAATCTTAACATCCATAAGAGCAACAGAAGGAAATTAATAGAAAAAAAAAATATTTCGGTGACAGAATTGAACAAAAATATCCGTAAATAAAAAAATGATCAAGGGAACAAATATAATAATTAAATACAATATGAATTATGTAGTAAATTAATCGCTCTAATAGGTTTCATGCTAACAGCTTTAAGAGAGCAAACCGCAAAGAACCTTAAATTGACAATTATCTTAATTTAACAAAAGCAGACGAAAACAGCGCAGTATTAATTTAATTTGCTGTGATGTGAGAGATTGCTGTGTGCTCGCTGACCGACAGTTCAAGGGCCGGGCTAGAGGTGAGCACCTCCCAACCAGTCAGTCGGTAATTAGTGATTCACGCGGGATGAGGCCTTGCTGTACGCAGCCTCCGCCCACGCCGCTGTTCTTATGGGAAAGGAATCTTCTGTCCTGGCAAGAACATATCTCATAGCCGGTGTTGGATCAGGTACAACTGGATCGGAACATCAGGTGAACCTATGCACTGGCACGAATATGTCAATACATGTGATCACTTAAGTTAGCCATTTAATAATTAGGCTAGTAATCATAATTTTAAATTAATTTTTCATTTCTTATTTTTTATTTTTATGTCCTCACTACATTGCGTCTAGTCAACGCGTGTGTTGACTACATGAGAGGACTTCTTTCTGTTCTTATGTTGCCCCAAAGTACCAATACTTGCTACATCATCAGCGAGCACACAACAATGTGTTACCTCACAGTATATTAAAATAAAATAAAATTAATACAGCACCTTTTTTCTCCCGGTGTTATTAAACTTGTGATAATTGTCAATTAAAGATTCCCTGCGGTAAGCTCTCTAGGCGCAATTAGTGTAAAACCTATAGAGTGAGTAATCTGTAACTTAATTCAAATTGTATTTAATTATTACTTTTATTCCCTTGAACGAATTTTTCATTTTGGAATACTTTTTTTTTCCAACTTCCTGTCGCCCAAGTAGTTTTTAATTTTTATTATAACTACTAGTAATTTCCTTCTTTGTATCTTTTCATCTGTACGTTTAGATCTGTACTTTAAGCACTACGTGGAGTCTCAATTTTTACATTTCTTTTGACTATTTTCTCAGACTTTAAATAATTTTGACAAGCCTGAGAATTATTTTGTTTCTTATTTCATCAGCTATTGTTGTTCAACACATTAAAAATAGAGGCAGATTTTCAATAGTGCTTTCTATTCTTCTCCCATTTCAATGAACTCTATCGGGTCACTGAAAACTACTGGTATTTATTAAGCAGATGAAGTATTCAGGGATGAAATATTTACTATGACATCTTATGTATTTGCATTAGCTTAAACAGTACCAGGTCAGACCGACTTTGCAAATTTCCAGGAAGCATGGCAAACTACATTTCGGTCGCAAAATCACACACAAACTTTTCTTCTATTTACTGTAGTTCATTATAGCCCCATAGGTGTATAATACTTGTGAGTTAGTCTCTCTCAATCCATTGGATTTTCAAGTTTGGAAATTTCCAACTCATTTTATGAAATGGACGTGCATGCGAACGGATCAGACATAATATGAAACTTCAGTACTGTTCAGCAGAGGTGTTTTTTTATTTTATATATGAATAGCCACAAAATAGAAACGCCTGTTTCTGTTCTTTTTCAACTTTTTTGTCTTAAATTTTTCGGTCTTACTTCAATATCTTCACACCAACAGATGGTTCAGTTAATAGTAGGTAAGCATTAATCACATTTGAAAATCACTGTTACTCATTATATATGTAAAATATGTTGTGGATTTTCACCATTCAGCTCTTCATTGAATTGCAATGTATTTCTAAACGAATAAGATTTATAAATTATTCATCAATTAATAACAATACTTGGGGTCTTAAAATTAAAGTATTTAATTGAGGTAATCCCAAGGATAATTCAAGCAGGACATGTTCTGGTGCCAGTGCGAGCTACACCCTCGACACAACGTTTAATTTTGGGGTACAATATGACGAGGACTGGTACGGTGTTGGGAGACAGCAGACAATGAAAAGTACGACAATTAAAGGACGCTGAGAGATAGAAGATGTCATCGCCTTCATTAACATATGTTATCGGTAGCGATAGATTAATTACGAGAGGAGCCAATAAAATGAGTGGAGCATGAGGGGGGGGGGGGAGCGGGGGCGGATCCTTTTTCGATAATTGGCCACACTTCGGCCCGCTTCCTCCCCTGTCTTGTTTTGTCACTCCTATCGCTTATTTATAGATAGCCGTTGTCCATTAGTTAGTTCTCCTCTACACTCTTATCATCGGGGAGCCGTGTTCTCTCCCAGATATGAAGAAGATTTCATTAATTATCTATTCCCTTCGTCTCAATTATTATCTTCGCAATCTCCATATCCTGATTAGCTTATGCCTATCGCGTCATTTAATCATCTTTCTTTTCATACAGTAGCATAATAAAACCATGGAGGTACAAGTATATAGCGGAAACCCAAAAAATATTAAGGCTTGAGTCTCAAAAATACGGGTAAACACAAACCAACCTGCCAATGTTTCCCCAATCCAGGCATCGTCAGAGCAATAAAACGAACCTAAATAGTAAAAAATAACAAAACATATAATCAGCAATTCAATCAAGGCACCGGAAACCTAAATATCATTGGATTAGTTTCAAACACATTATATTCTGATGATAGGTTTTATATTATCTTGCCCAATAAAGTATTAATAGGGGCCATTTCTATTGTATGTTTTATATTTTTCAAGTCTTGTCTTTTTGAGTGTATGGTAGACTAGATTTGGCATTTACCAAGTAAATTAACAATGAACTAATATGTCAAGCCATATACATTAACCAAACGAAAGCGCACAATTAAAAATTCACGTAATGCAGGTATGCCATAAGTTAGTATATATCAACATTTTAAATGATAATTCATTTTCATTAATCAAGAAATAGTGATGTGGGAAATGAAAAAAAAAATACGGCATTATGAACTCCTATATTTACTAAAATATAATAATCATTCCTCCGCAGTATGAAGCTGGAGTTTTAAACAAAAAGAAGAGAGAGAAGGTTTTATTAAATATTTTGGTGTTTTGGGGATAGGAGGAAAGGGAGGAAAGAGAGGACGAGCGTTGAGAAGTCTACTCACGTACTTAGGGAAAAATCATCCAGAGCTGGGGAGGGGGGTTGAGGGGGGCAAGACCATCACTCAGGGGCAATATAGCCCCCCCCCCCCCCATCCTCTGCTCTACAGCTCTGCTATACTGATCTTACTATAGCTATTATCAACTTATCTATAATTATAGCGTAAATGACTAATTGCTATATCTTATCGCTCATATTGATTCTCTTCCCTAGGTTAAGTTCTAGGTGCGATTCGTTCTGAAGCGGGATAAACCTCGAATATCTGAATGGCTGGCTAAAGTATTTTCTTTTTTGAATCATTAGCTTAAATTATTACCAGAGCTAAACATTGGTCACTTCACGAGTCCAGGGTTTTTTCTTTTACATTGTTGGTCAAGAACAAGACTCTTATAACTATAAAGATCAGATGATTTTTCAGGACGTGCCTGGTATAAACGTTGCACCCCCCCCCCTTTATCCGGTTGTTAAAATCGACAAAAAAGATTCACAAACTATCACTATCGCGGTATATAAGCGGTTCGGTACAGAGCTAGTAGAGGCGATTTGAAGATAATTTGTGTAAAATATTCAATAATCATATTTTCATGACTTCGACCAGTCCTGTTCTAGGCCAGTGATATGAGCACTAATTTACCATTGAAAAAATACATTCTAGGGTAAACCGTAGTTAATGACAACCTTAAGACTAAATTTCTGAGTTGAAATAAAAAAAAAAAAATACTTTTTATGAAGGGATCAAATTGAAACTTCCAATAGCTCCTCTTTATCTATCCTTATTAAGACTCGAGAGGTTTTTTTGGGTCAAAAGTTCAATAGTTTTACCATATGGCAATATTTATTGTTAAAAGTGCAAAAACTAGTTATTGACACACTGTGGATTTAATTTTTAAATCTTCCCTACGGATAGTTCGTTAAAATCTTACTTCATACATGACTTAGAGGACTATTCAAACATTAGATTCGTGTATATCTTGAAATAAAAGGAGGACTTGTTTAATTATTTCTTTAAGTTAAAGTTGGGGTGTCAATAATTGTATGGTTTACCCTATTATTCATTTTTTTTTATTTTAATGAATTCAAATATAATCAATAACGTATCAGAAAACAATTCGCGGAGAAAAATAATATAATTTGTGAATATAGTTATAGTTCATACCATGTTATTAGAAATCATTAATTCCAATACTACTAATCACTCATTCTTGTGTTATAATTTCTTCATGAAATGAGTAAAAAATATATATACATATTAAAAGTCGTATATTTAGTGAACTAAAAAAAAAAGAAATTAGGCGTTGATTACGGAAGAGTTTTTACGCCTAAAGAACACAAAACAAAAAAATAAATTAAAAAAAAAAACAATGAGAAAAGTGATAGTACGGAGGTCGATGGTAGTGAAAATTATTGACGATAATGTTTAAATAAATAGGAGTAAGTATTTGTCAATTTCATTGTTTTGAACATATATCATTCATTATCAGGGCTCGCTGAAGTTGGCAAGAAAAACCGAAGTTAATTGTCTTTAGTGATAGGATTTAAAAGGACACAAAGTTAAGAATCAGTAAATAAGCTAATTTTTTTCTATATTTTTGATAGAATCTAGCATCTACTATTTCGTTTGTAAATAATCAAAGTAGGTAATAAGCTTGCTATTAATTTCCACAGTAAACTTTATAGAATTCTTTATCCTTCCCATCTCTTCAACTTCAATGGTCAAGATTGCCATTAGCAAAAAAAAGTTGTCTTTTGAGTGTTTGCGGTGTCATGTTATTCCTTCTATTGGTCTATATTGGTAATTTGTTTTTCATTTTTAACATCGGTCAATCCTCAGAGCCGCACTCTTATTAAGAAAGGTAATGTATGACGATACTAAAATATTTCTTTTGCTTTCAGTATCTAAAGATGTCTGGTTTTGATACATTGATTTCCAATTTATTTATTTTAGCATGTGAGAAACTTGAGAATTTTTATAATATTTAGCGATTTCATCATATTAACCTAGTTCGCGATTGACCCGAGCCGAATCCAACAGAAGATATATAGGAGGGAGGGAAGGAGTGGAGGTGATATAGATCCAAATGGGATAGCAGGTTACAGTAATGGGACGTTATAAAGATGGCTCATCGCTATGCAACCCTCACCCGGACAGTAAATCCCACTGATGGCACCCTCATGCACTAAGTAGCCGGACAGTCCCGGCACGTAAATTAACAAAAAAGCATCCGCATCTGCCCTCGATCTAACTAACAAAATTAATATTTTAAATGACCTGTTACTGTACCGCCACCTGCTGTCCTAAATACTCTCTTGAAGCTTCTACGTGCGATACGATCTATTGCATACCATAAACGTTTTAATTTTTTCTTGTACCCTCTCTCTCTCTCTCTATTAAAATTAGCGATTACGTACCGATTAGTTTTTTTTTTTTTTTTTTTTTTTTTTTTTTTTTTTTTTTTTTTAACTGGGCACAGTATAGTACAGACAAAGATAATACCAGGTCATTCAAAAATTCCTGTCGTTTTTCGTTTGTTCGTTGTTTATTTTGATTCTAGAGTGTTTGCTAATTAATTCCGTTCAATACAACTTTTATCCAGGTAAACACAAATGTTTATACTTTATGAATAGGAGGCTAAGGAGGATTAATTTAATGCAGTCACCATCCAACTGTCTAGTTAAAATGATTCCAGTTGAAACTCAAATTCGGTCGATTTTGCTCTATGAGTTTAAAATTGGCTCAAAAGCTGCCAAAACTGCTAGAAAAATATGCTCCGTGTTTGGGGAAGATGTGCTGTCTGAGCGGAAGGCACAATTTTGGTTTTCAAAATTTCGTGGAGGCGACGAGACACTAGAAGACGAGGCACGCTCGGGTCGACCAACTGTAGTTGATAAGGAGGACGTTCGAAGAGTAGTAGAGTTGGATCCGCGTCAAAGTTGTTCAGAGATTGCCTCTCAACTTAATATCTCAGCCACCACTGCCTGGAATTACCTTAAAGAGCTGGGAAAAGTGAAAAAACTGGATAAATGGATTCCTCATAAGCTTTCAGATGCCAATATGCTTGTTCGCTTGACAACTGCATCTTCGTTAACTTCCCGCTTGAATAGGCTGGGAAGTTTTGCCTCACCCACCATATTCCCCTAACCTGTCACCCACTGATTATCACATATTCAGAGATCTCGACAACAATCTGAGACAGAAATGTTTTCAAGACCGTGACAACCTAATTCACGAACTGACCACTTATTTTTGCAGTAAAAATCAACAGTTTTTTAAGGAAGGAATTTGGGCTTTACCATCTCGTTGGGAGAAGGTTACCGACTGTAACGGTGGATATTTTGATGAATAAAGGTGATTATTTGAAAATATTTATTTATTTATAATTTCCCCCAAAAAAACGACAGGACTTTTTGAATGACCTGGTATATAGGTGTAAATGTATACCTAATTATACATACATTATACATATATTAAAAAAAATAAAATAATATGACCTCAAATCGTTCTTGCTTGAAAATATTAATTCTTACCTGAATAATTTAAATAAAAAGTTAAATGCGATTGATTTTTTTAAAATTTAAATTAGACCGGACAATGGAGTGGAGTACATCCCATCGGTGGAGGAATATTTTGGAGTATATCAGAAGGCAGATGGTTTTTCTGTAGAAAGAATGGCCTATATGAACTTGCTTATGGATCATTTCGATTAGTGAATGTTTTAATTATTTTGGGAGTTCAGATGTAAAAAAATTATAAATCGTTTTCAGATATAACAGAGGTTCCTGGATATTTGTTAGAGCGCTTCAACTGTAATCAAGTCATAACCATGGGCTTTTCTTTCCGGTAAATGTTTGATTTGCTGTGCAACCTGATATGAAGTAAAATAAGGAGGTGGTAGAGTCAACTGAAGTGGGATATCTAAAGTGTTTAGTGCAAGGTATCATGTTCTGAATTTATTAAGTTAATAAATGATTTAAATACAGAAAAAAGGTCAGCAAAGATTTCAGATTTTCCTTATCTAACACGGCTCAGGAACCATTTGCGATAAAAATACTTAACAAAATCTTGATGTACTTAACCCAAACTTTAATGTTAATGATACGCTTTTAAATATTTCGCACGTTCCGTTAAATTCGGAAAAAATCTCCATTGCATCTAAGGGTAACGCTGGTTGAATTATATAAAATTATTTGTTAAAGTAATATAGGATTCGAATCATGCCTAGAACCAGTATATCTATAAACCAACGTCTAGACTCAACAATCAATTTGAGATGTCTCCGCCTTTCTTGAAAAGGCCTCTACTATTACTGTACCCTGAATTAGCCAACTAAAATTGATTTAGAGAATAGGCATTCAATCGATGTTGGATACGAACAACCACTACATGACAGTATGAAATTTACAACCCGCACTACGACATTAAACCTTTCTTCTAGGGGCTGCTCGCCATTATGCGCGACTAGTTTGTTCGGGAAGAGAGCTCGTTATAGGAGGTAGAGGCGTTGGCCCGGGTATCACCCACTGTGAGGGAATAAATCCCCATCAATCTGTAATTTAGTGCCCTCGTGATCCCTGGCCCAATCATTTTAGTAAGTCGGTTTGTCGAGTGCGGAAGTGCTAACGATGCCTACAACCTCCTCCAACTAGCAAGTTCGATATATGGCTTCCCTCTCCGGAATACTTAAAGTAGTTTCATTCTACAGGCCGTTACATCAGTGTTATGACTGTCATGAACCTAGGCAGCATCGCCTTTCTCACAGTATGTCCTTTAGGAAAAAGACGGAGGTAATTTTTATTTGCCATTTTACATTACCTCTATGAATATACATGTAAAAATGTATTAAAGAGAATGTCAGATAAACCAATCAACTGATAATAATTCCTCGGAGATTTAATACCTAAGAAATAATTACTTCTGATAGATAACAAATTGATAAAAGTAAAACTTTCCAAATTAAAAAACAATGCAGCTTCAGTGAAAAACGTTTAGTTACTCATGGCAATCAATATTGCTAGCAAAACAATAGGGGCCAGTTTGAATGCGCTTGCAAAAGGAACGTCGAGCGTGGTTAGTACTTGGATAGATGACCACCCGCCAATCAGAGCGGGGAAGTCCAAGCCATACACCTAGGGGTATCATCATGAGGGCCGTCAGTCTACTGAAGGCGTCTCACACCGACCGTATATCGTAATCACGGTGTGATTTTCCTGGATGTAGGTCCTCGGGGCCTGCTGACTCTGACAGCCAGCCATAATCCATGAACCTAGACGAGTTTGTCACTTTCCTTGAAACGGAATGAGCTGATGCCATCGGTAGTTAGGAAACTACGAAATTAGCCCCGAGGAAACTGGTTATGGAGCTCCAGTATACTTGAAGTTTGGGTTACCCCCCCCCCCCAGGCTGTCTGAGATCACGCCATAAATGTCTTTATGAAAACCTCATTGAACTGCAAAAGTTACCATAATAAGAAATTACTCAGGAAATTCAGAATTTTGAAGCGTGGCCCTTTTGAAATATTTCAAATGATTGTTTTTTTGATAAAAAAGGAACCTCTTCCATTTTTTTTTATTAATCTATTTTATCCAACGTTTCGGGCTTCCGGAACATCTTCGCGGCATTATCTGGAGTCACATTATTAATTATAACACAAACACCATTGACTAAACATTTTATGTAATAAACACATGTCATTGATTAAAATAAACAACATTCAAAAAAATTCCAAAACCTCCAAAAAATCGGTGAATATGCTATTAATTTTAATCAATTTGTTTTTACATAAAGATGTTTAACACGTTTACGAACGGCACTGTAATTCATGCTCCTCGTCCATTGGCGGCTGACTTAATGTTTTTTCTTCTATTGGACGGGAGCTATTCCAGGGCATTTATTTAAAATCCAGCAATAATAAAATAAACAATACAACCTACCTAGTACCCAACAATCCTTGAAAGTTTTGTGATTGACTACAGTGTCTGATGCGGCAGGTTAGTGCGAGCCACCGGTGGTACTCGCTGGTTTGAACGTGTAAATAAATTTTCCCAGATAATCCCGTGAAGATGGACCAGAAGCCCGAAACGTTGGATAAAATATATGAATAAAAAATGAAAAAAAAGCGGAAAGGTTCATTCTTTGAAAAAAAAAACAGATCATATCAACTCTTCCTCGCATCGAGTGAACATAAAACAAGTTAAAATACTTGACTTTTCGTGGAATCATTGGATGTATTAAAAAATCATAACAAAATATTTTTATTAATCGGAAAATGAGTAGACTTGACAAATAATCCTAGAACGTACGAAAAATTCAAAAGAGGGTAATTCATAAGACGCTGATGGAATTGATAGGTACATTACAGCTACGAAGCTGCTATTAGTAGTGGCTAAGCAGGGAGAGAAGTGTGACCGCCCGAGGCACCCCCTTCATCGCCTCCTCGCCCCGGGCAACGGCTACCGGGCGGACCTCCTACGATTCAATCACTACCATCACCGAGGGGATGACCTCTATTGACAGGGAATCCATTAGCATTAATCAAACCAAATTATAGCTCTCCCTCCAGTTTACTGCCTCCATAAACTACGCTTTCATCGTCGATTATCGGAGCAGAGTCTATCCCTGAACGTTCCTGGGAACTCTTGATCCCTAATTGACATCCAATATGTGAATCTGTGTTCCTGTCTGATATATTAGTACACTAAATAACTCCTAACCGCCCGTTAACGTCTGGTAAAATCGTCTGTAACCTAATTTTATGAGAGCTTTGATTCTACTGTGATACGTTTCTGATGAAGGCTATTAAAATATTAAACGCTGTTAATGGATTTATATGCTAATATCCAAGGGATAGTTTTGTTTTCATCAGAATTGGTACTAAAATAAATTTATTGTACATTCATCCATGAATGAATCGATGATCAAGTGTTGAAAACGTACCTCTGGAAGTACCTGCAAAATGCAAGCTCTCTATCTATTCAGATGACATTGTAGGATAAAGTGGTGGGGCCTTGTCAAAACATCCAGAGCATTGGAAAATTCTCTGAGTCAAAAATATTTCCTGAATAATATTTCAAGTGATAATAATCGAAACATTCAAAACCAAAAATCTTTGTTAGTATTTCATTATCTATTCTATACTGTTAGTATTCCCAAAGGCTTGTTTCAGTATAAGTAGTTCATCTACTTTAAATATGAAAAATAACTCATGTATATTATTTAATTTAAATTTATACATGCCTCAAATTGATTTTGCATATAAACATTTAACAATGTTCGCATCAACTGCAACTGAAAAACATTGACTTCTTATATTCTTACGTCTAAGTATTAATACAATAGCTAAGAAAAATATCGAGATAAATTCTTCGATATTCGGTTTTAAACTAACGTGCATATATCGTATCTTGAAGAAGAACCTACACCGATTATGTCTTTGTTTCGAATAGATTTCGTAGCCTAGGTCTTAACCAAACTTGAGTTATTGAACGGAGACCGATCAAACGATTTGATGAAACTTGTTCAAAGGATTCAGCTATCTGTCCTTTACATTTTCGTATGTAATACGGTATTCCTAGTTGAACTTAGGAAACATTCTAATAAAAAAGGAATATTGAGATTTCCCTTCCATTAAAAAGTCGCTTTGTATTCTTTCTTTACTAACTCACGGGACTACCGCCTTCGCCTTCCAGCTGAAGCCTACCTGGAAGGAATAGGAGAAAGCAGGGAGTTGATTGGTGCTCAGGCTGGCTTTCACAAAGGCTCATTGGATTATGTTTATTGGCTACCGTAGATCGACCAGTCCTTTTGTGTCTGCTATCTTCAGTACTCTTGCAATGCAGTCGGCTTCCGTTGTCATCTTTTCCTTGTCAGGCTGTCATTTGTAGTGTGTATGCCGTCTAGACTGCGCATTTAACCTTAGTTTAGGGTTAGCAAGTACGGGATGACTTACTTGGACTTGAATGTTGCTGTAACTGGGGATCATGATATAACAAAAAACTTGAAATAAGTGAACTAGAATCAAACTAAAGCGTTATAGGGGGCTGACGGTATGGCTGAGTGGGCAAACAGGTTAGGAAATACGCGATGCCCCTGACAACCGACATATAATTGGGAATCAGAAGATAGCAAGTTCAAAACCCGGACCCAGGTGATATGTAATCGTCCTCGGCATTAATATCCCACCCTCTTTTCTGTCCTGGGAAACCCTGTATAGCCTAAAATGCGAGGAGGCGGAGGGCCAAAATATAAAAAAAAGCAATTAAAGGAATCGCCACTGTCTTTTCGCTTTAAAATAAGAAATATTTCTTTAAAGCTTTTTTGTTGTCCTCCCCGCCCTCACCTTTCAGGCTAAACGGGGAGCTGAGTATTATAAATGTCCCTTGGCTCCGAGTTTTGAACTGGCTCTCTTCGGTTAAACATTTATATGTTGTTTGCGTGTATTTCCTAACGTGTTTGCCACCTTGGCCATCTCGCCACCCAAAAAATAAAAAATTCATATTTTGTAGTATCTTACTTATGTATTCAACAACTAAAAAAAAACGAAAAAAAAAACCTTTTATCCCCACTGCGTTCTACACCCTCCTTCACCCCTCAAGAATTTGTCGAGTCCTTCCAAATGGGGACAAATAAGAAATATTACCCAAGCGAGGACTGCATGGGCGATTGCATGCCCATTTCCATTAATGAATAAAACAAGACGCGTGATAGATAATTATCAGCAATTTTCTTACAAAAAGCCGTAATTAACAGCGATATAAAATGCCAAAGGCTCAGTCATAGTGAAGTATTTTCTGAATACAAATACTTCATTCCGTTGAACGTATTTTGTGGAAAATTTAATAGTTTATACTATTAATATATATTTATTAACCTCAATACTTTAAACTGTAAATGTTTTATGTTTAATGTCGTTCGAAAAAACTTGTATTATATACGTTTTTAGCTAATCGGATTTTGTGCTGTCTATGGAATTTATATACATTTATAATAAAATATTTCGGAATGATAAACTAAGATCGTTTATTTGTTGATAATAGTAACTTAATTGACTGCCCTATCATGCTAAATTTCATGTTTTTATAACAATTATTTAAGTACTTTTCAACACGTATCGTTAATTGATTTTTGTTATTTGTTTATTTTATTATTAGTCATTTGAATATTTCGTTACTGATAATTTATTTAGTTGTGAATCATAATCTTTAATTATAATACGAAGTATTATTTTGGATGAGTTGGACTCTATAAAACAACCATAGACTATAGAAACTAATCATATTTTCGCACTTGTGTTGAGTTTTTCGGTTTTGTATTAATTGTAAATATTGTAAATAATAATCATTAACCGCCTAAAAGTTCAAACAATCTTAAGTCACGGTACCTGATTAAACTCATTCCAAATTCATCAAAAATTATCCGTAGAAATCAAGATGGATAGTGTAATATGAGACAGAAAAATGTTGTTAATGGCGCTCGAATAATCCGATTATGATGTCGGACAGGTACCTTGGTACAATGAGTCCTTCCCTAATACACAATGATGAACCGCCGGGAGTTGTATAAATTGGACAAAAAATACAAAGAAAAGGTAAGTTTTTTTTTAATAATAAAGTGACAAATTCGTGGAGGGGGCGGTGCATTGTGTGGCTGAGGAGCGATCATAGGCCGGGGCCGGCCGAACCATGACCACGTGCTCCGATTGCTGTTTCATATGCTAATCATCTCTTCTTTCCTTATTCTTCCTCCTCTGTCGGCTTCTTACCGTTTAGGCACGTTCGGAATATTAACACCTCCCTTCCAAGGGTTCGTCAGCTCTCCTTTCCGCTTTTCGATGAAAATATCCAGGCCTGCTATCTAGGGACCGTTATGTACTGTCTCTGAGGATTATTAGCATTTTGGAAGTTTTTTTACAAGTATATAAGTACGTTGTTTTAAGAATATGTCCTATTGGAATCAAGCAAATGATAATTGTTGACTACCCTATAAATATGAAAATTACCATGGACTGCAATATGCAGGCCAAATCGCTTGGCATCTTAATGACCATAGTATTTATTTGCTTAGCAGTGTCTAGGAGTAATGGCATTGACAACTCGACATCTTTAAATTAGACGGGTTAAGACGTTCTTTCCTAATATTATATCATAGAACAATAGTATTTTTATTTATTAACAACCTATAATTATATCAGATTAGAATTTTCAATCAGAAAAATACATTGCAATGGGCAAAGTTTGATATTTGCTTCGAATGCGTTCCGTTATATAGTAGGTATATGAACATTACATGCACACTCCTTTTTTCTCCACTTCGCGGTCCAGTCAGTAATGTCATCCTATAACAATAGTAAGTAATTTTACAATTTATTTTAACAGCTATTAAAATAGTTTTTCCTTTTAAATTTAGAACCTGGGAACGATTTTAAAGATGATATGAATCATTGAATTCAGCATCAAACCTTTAAGTTCTAAAAAACTGTTATTAATCGATTACTTAATCAGTTATTTTCTTCTATATTCTCAAAATTGTGTACAAAAATTTTCATTTGAAAAACTTATCTGAGCTAACCCGAGTTAAAAAAGTAATCCTTGGAATCGTACTCTATTCATTATTATGCCTCCGAGAATCCTACAAACCGGAACTTAGTAGTTGCTGAAGAGGGATGATGTCAGCAATTAGTTCATATCCTTTTATGATAAGTTTTATTATATTACAAACCGACCCATAAAATAAAAAAGTAGTATTGAATTCATTAATTAGTACCTATTTAACCATAATTATATGTTTATTAGCGAAACCAAACCACGCTTAGCTATGGCTTAGTGCAGTATTAAATTTTAGGAAAATGGGTAAATTTATTTCCGTACAATAGCCTACTTTAAAGTACAGAGGATTAGGAAAGGATTATAAATCTTAATTGAATTTTTTTTAAATTTTATATATAGCATAATTAAACTCACCTAATGAACAGGAAATAAGTTGTGTATTCCTTATATCAGTCTTTTTTTTACTTTCACTTACTATATAAGGGAAAGTATTGGGATCGTGAAAAATTTCGACTTCCGGTTTTCAACGGAAATACACGTTTTGGGGTCCCCTGAGTCCAAATAACCAAGTGGTCTGTCTGGGTGAACAGATCTAGCATGACAGTAAATGTTTCATGCGTATACATACCCAACTAATAATATTTTGCAATTAAATGTTTGGGAGGGATTAGTTATAAAACTCTATTTTTGCTGCTGGGATCTTGGAACATCCGAAGCCCTGTGCATTATAAGTTCAGCAAAACCTCCCATATATTGGCTGATGCTTACAGACTAAAGGATAAAGAAGAGGTTTTTTATAATATTTATTATAAGGAAATGTAAACGCTAGCCAAAATTTAGGTAAAAAATTGATAACATCTAAAGACAAAAAATGTCATGGCCCAAAGTACGTGAAAACTCTCGAGGAATGAGCCGTGCACAAACGGACAATAAATAATCTTTATTAAGAAGGTTATAGTGTTAAATTTCATGAAGGACGGGATCTGCGACCGACATCTAATCTGCGCCGGCTATCATGGGACATGGAGGGACATCTCGAATTAAGGCACAAGTAGGAGATCTAGGTACCCGCTGAAGATAACTTTAAGGACATTATCATGTTCTCCCGCCGGACAAAGGGAGGGTACCGACAAAGCCTTCATGCCTATTTAGTTTATACAAATTTCTTGCTTTTTGTTCTTTCCTCAGCTCTTTATGAGCTTTTGTCCGCTCAAGCATTTTTTTCCTCTTTCCTTTCTATGCATGCTCTCTCATAGGAACTCTTTCGGAATATAGATCTGTTTTTTGTCATTGTTTGGTTCCGGTTCTCGGAGAACTATCCAATCTGTAAGGAGCATGGTTGTAATTCATTGTTATCTATATTTCTGTTGTTTTTAAATGGTGCATGTAGTCAAACTTTCAATAGCAAGGAACTAATCTTTTTCAATGGTGAAATCGAGTGAGAACCCAGTATCATTAATTGTTTATTTATAGTTTCAATATACAGTTATTCTGACCACAATGCCTTAGGCATTAAACAACCGGGCAATTTAAAAATATGAAGTAGGATTAATAGCTTCTATTAATTTTATAGTTTATGGTTTGTTACTTAAGAAACGTATACAATATTCGGGTTAAAGGGTTAGCAATGACTTCTTGCCATAGTCCAATCCTGTCAGTGTACGATTATATTAGCCAAATATGAGCGCGTCCATTCTTGGTCAAACTCTCAACTTATGGCGTACATATTTGCATGTATCGATTTCTATTATATTTAACATTCTGTTGGGACCCTGTCTGACCATTAACTCTAGGTTGCAATTATACTAAAAACAACTTTCGAATTGAACATAACACTTACAAGAACTCCAGACGGTCACGTAAGCAATGAAGCTCTATATTAACTAAATATAATCCGCGATTTTCCAGATTAATTGGATGTTATGATTACTACTCCCATCACGCTATACTATTACCCGTGTTAAATTTCGATTTTATACAATATTATTTCTACTCATGATAATTTTCATATAATAAACTAAATAACAACCAAATTGATAAGGAAAAATAAATTAAATAAAAATTATAGAAAAAAAAAGTTAATAGATTTTATATCCAATTTTATGGCACTATAGTAACAAACCATTACTAAGTACATTTTAAATTTTTTATAATATTATAGTGTTTTATTGGAAATAATATTTTAATTTTCTTCCTGCTTTGCAAGCACAACCTACATTGCTTCTTCCGAGCAACCTGATATTGATAATACAACATATATACATTTTCCAAGGGAAAAATAATCGATCCTAATATGCTTAAAAGACCCTATTACAGGTGCCCAATATTGTTCTTTTTAAATGTTGTATTATTTTAATTTTTAACACAATATTTCCTAATTAAAAACTGCCCTGAGATAAATCTAAAGGCGCTAGAAAAAAGCCAAAAATAGTCGGATCCTTTGGTACTATGTAAATAGCTCATTACAGACCACAGCCGATGATTTAATTAGTCCTCTCTTTAACCCAGGTCATGGACCTTGTAAATTATTTATATTTCTTAAATTAAATTCTATTTTCAGCGCCCAATTGATAATCTATTATTCAAATTGATGTAAATCCTCACGGTTGATAATGAATTGTTACGTCCTCTTTGTTCTTAGCCGTGATTTATTGTAATTTCCCGTATAAGAAAGATAAATTCTTTAGTTTTTCTCATTGATAAATTTTTGATATTTATTTTTTTAATAAATCTATATTCCGGTCTATTTTAAATAAGTTTTTGAAATATAATGGTTAGAGTATTGATGATTTAATTCAAGCCAGTCTTAGACTTTCTTTCAGTTTTTTGTATAATTATACTTTTATTAAAATTTTCATATTATAATATTTTCTCACTAATTTATGCATTAGAAATTTCTGTCCCTGCATTAAAAATAAAGTTGAAATCTAATGTTGTATTCAAGCACCTGTTTTTATTTTATCACAACATTCTCCGATTTCTTATTTTTTCATTACTGTTGATTTTCCTAGCTCTACAACAAAATTATGCTGGTATTTTAAATTTAATAATATATTAGTTATTGGCATCACTCACAATTCCTTATTAATTTATTAATTTTTCCTTAATTAATTGATAGCTAATTCCTTAATTGTTAATTTGTTTTTTAAAGATTGTTACGATATGATAACATAATTACCGTAATGGCATCGTATTGATATTACTCACCATATTTTATGATGATTACTGTAGGTATACTAAAAGTAGGTATATCATTAGTATAATATCACTGGTCAAGTACAAGACAAGTAAAGCTAAAAAATCTATTCTTAAGGAGTGCCATTTAAAGTTTCTTCTTTCCCATTCTTTGCCTGCTCTATCCGATTTAAAATGTTTCATGAATGATTACTATCGCGGTAATTTAAAGATAACTCGTAAAAAAAAAAATAAATAAATAAAAAAATGAAAAAAAAATAATAAAAATCGCATTCCTTGATTTTGGACGATATGATAAAATTGCGGAGTGATCTCAAAGAAAGAAAAAAACAATCAATCATCTTATTTCAGCTATTAAAGCTAACAGGCAGCTCAGTAAAGTCTCAATGTTTTGGTCAATGACTCTATTTTTCGAAAACAGGACGTTATATTTTGAAATGGTGACTTCGTTTTTGAAGAATATTTTTATTTATTTTAAACTATCTTTCCTGTTAAAAATATTTGTAGTTAAGATTTATAAACTGACCTACAAATACAAACATTAGACCACCATACAAACTTTTCAAACGTTTTCACGAACATACACACTACCTTGCACGAACATTTTAAACGACAGATACGAGACATGGCAACAGCTAATGTGGAGATTGATAAGGAGAATAAAAAGGCGCTAGATGAGAGACTTAGTTAATAAACCACAATTACTTAAACAAGCCAAGAAGGAAGTACTATTGAGTGCAATCCTTCCCCATGCCTAACATGCCCTTGATTAATTAGCATAAAAGCGAAAAAGTTTGCTGATTTTCAAGTTCTGTTGACAGACGGCAATTATTATATGAAGCCACAAAAAAAAAAAAAAAAAAAAAAAAAACACTAAAGTTTCGTCAATTAAAAATTGAAACGTGGAAATGCATAAGGGTCTAAATGCCAAAAAAATAAAACAAAGTTGTTTTTTTGCCAAATTGTTATATATGCAAAAGCCATTCTTCAGAAATGGGTATAAGTAATGCTTTGTTGTTAGAAAAGAGTTCATTAAAAGTTTGAAAGATGACATGGGTGTAAGCACTGAACGTAGTTCACCCTAGAGGGTATAAGTCACATAATTTCTGTAAACATTTCCTATGGCACTTATACACTTATGCATTTCCACGCTTCAATTATCATCCCAAATGCCTTCAATAATTGTGATATGTGGGAAAATTATTTTTCTTTCCACATTTTATCTGTTTTTTTTTTTTTTTTGTTTTTTAACCTTCATTAATTACCACTTTTTCTGTAACTACGTTGCTTTCTTTAGGACTTTTGTAATTCTATAACTGTTTCTATGTGATGGGGTTAACCCTCTATTAAATCATATCATACAAACTATTCAACTTAATGATAAGAAAAAGAGTCTAACAAATCAAGGTGATTTCGACATTGTTGGGGTGCTCAGCTGGCTAAAATTTTATTGAAAATTTCATTTCCAGATTGTCCCATAGAGTTGCGCTGGCCGGATAATAGATTTATAGATAAGAAGTTCAAGCCACACGGAGAAGTTTCTGGAATAGTAGGAAATTTTGGAGAATGGAGAATTTTTTTGGAATAGACTCTTAAACGTGAAGAATGGTGGGACTATAAATATTTTTTCTATTTATATTTATTTATTCGTTACATATACTTATGCTTTGGAGATTGGGCCCCGCTAATATCAGGAACTTCTATTTCAAAATTACTATAATCTTTTTACCCCATGTGAATATAAAGCCGAAGGAAATCAAAGTTGTGCTGAGTGTACCGTTATCCGTAAAATAAAGTCAGAACAGAATGAAAAAAAAAAAAATTAAAACTTATTTTCATCCCAAATATTTAGGAGTAACGTGTTGAATCAGTGAAAGAAGCGTTTGAGTTCTTAATACAAGAGTCAAACTGTTGCTGATGTTTTAATTTCTATTCTGTTGTTGGTGGATCGATTCTTCGGCTTGGTCTACCGCTGACTAATTAACAGTAGTTATTAAAAAGTACGGAACCATTAAAGATGGGTTTTAGTGATTGGTAGTTGAAGTTTGTTTGTTTAGCGTCACTTTATGCCACTAAGGCTAATCGGACGATGCTACAGTTGGAGACCTAAATTTTGCCTATCCAGGTATAATTAGGATAGGAATCTTTAGCGTCCTATCCGAGGGGCGGCATGGCTAAGGATTTTTTACACCCATTAAAAAATCCTAGGGCCACCGCTGGGCGCGAACCTGCGACCTTTAGTATTATAGTTTGCCATGCTAACCACTATACCACGGGTGACCCTAGTAGTTGTAGTGATATTTGTTATTATCAAACTAATTGCTGTGAATTAACTCTAAAAAAAAATTAGAGGATAATACTCTCTCTCTCTCTCTCTCTCTATATATATATATATATATACACACATATATTGAATCCTCATCACTGACATGCTGAAGGAAATATTGATAAATAAATAAGACGACGGACATTAACCGCTGGATGCAGGTAGACCTGCCTGAACTATTGGATGTAGCCCGCGATGCGCTCTCATTAAACTAGCGCTGAAGGCCCCCTCTGTTTTTCGCGCCGCCAAATAAGGGCAGGGTACCTTATGAATAATTCCCCCTCGTGTCCTCTCATTCATCCCGTCTGAGTGGTTTCCTGGAAGCTGTCTGCACCGCCACGTCCATTCTTCTATCCCATCATCATCTCCTTCCTACTCTCTTCATATTCAGTTCCTAGCTCCCTGCTCCGTACCCTTCCATCTTTATTCTGCCTCGAGGTGAGGTGATAAGGTGATAACAGCATTATTTTTAATAATGTTTTCTTGTACTGCTATGACCTCGTCCCAAGCAACATCCATCATTTGGTGAAAAACTCGTGTTTTAGTATACTTTATAGCTTAACCATGTAGTGAAATTTTGATTTTAATAACTGTAGAGTAAAACAATTAAGTTCCATGTTTATTCGCCCTTGTCCTTTATCAAATGATTTTTACAATGTTCCATTTTTTTTTTATTGAAATTTATCCTTATTGATCCTAGGCCATATTCTTCATGTCCCAATTATAATGCTTAATCGTTCATTAAATCCTATCTCTCCTCACATGTTGCAATAATTATATTTTAAACAGGTTAATTCAATGTCTACTTATTCCAAAATATTGGGAATACTTTGTTCTCTCTCCTCTTATGCATTGAATGGATCCAAATATACTTATAATTCGACTTTAAATGAGTTTGATCAGTTATAAATTATCGCCACAATGCTTTCAATGACTGTGCGGGAAAAGTATTTTCCTTCCAACACTTTTAACTATGATTTTTTTAACCTTCATTAATCGCGCATCTTAACAATTTTTCTGTAAATATGTGGCTTTTTTTAGGACATTTGTAACTTTATAACAGTTTCTATGTGATGGGGTTAACCATCTAATTGATTATATCACAAAACCTGACTGAATTGACAAGAAAATTAATCTATCAAATCAAGGTGGTTTCGACATTGTTGGGTTACTCAGCTGGCTAAAATTTTATTGAAAATTGCATTTCCCGATTATCTCATAGAGTTGCGCTGACCGGATAATAGATTCATAGATTAGAAGTTAAACCCACACGGACATGTTTTTGGAACAGTGAGAAATTTCGCAATGAAAATATAGAATACAATGCCTACTTTTATGAATTTGTTTCTGGAATATAATAGACTAAAAGGTTAGGAAAGGTGGATATATAAATATTTTTTCTATAAATATTACACATACTATCATAATGCTTTGGATATTTGGCCCCGCTATTTTTAGAAACTTCTAATCCAATATTACAATAGCGTTTTTACGTCCTGTAAATATAAAGACGAACGTAATCAAAGTTGAGCTGAGTGAACCGCTATCCGTAAAATAAATGAATAAAAAAAAAAAAACGGATTAGGGTACATCAGCTTTTCATTTTTGATTCTATTATTGGCTCTCATTGCCCCCAGCCCTAAAGTTTCGCGACGCCATCCTACAGGCCTATAGCCGGCGCCGAGACGAAAGAAATGTTAATGGTGGATGTGAGCAAGCGGAGTGGACACTAACGGTGAGGTCTTCGAGGAACGGGCAACCGGTCTCCCAACCCTTTCTTCACCGTCAATGAAGTCCGCTTTGTTTCCGATTCATCTCCTCATCGGGTCAATCGCTGTCTCGGTTGGAGAGGTAAATTTAAGAACGGATGATAGAACGTCATTTAATGTTCTATCTTCTGTACAATAAGCACGCTTATAAAATATAAAATAGTCAATATTAATCAATATCATCTTCGTTGATTTCTACAGAGTTAATCTAAGCTATTTGTACTATCTTGTAAAAAACAAAAAGGATTTCTCAGTAGTAAACAACTTTTCACAGACAGTGAAAATTGTGATTTATCCATTCATTGAGGTACTGATCATGATTTTGAACTAATTGAGCTTCTTCTACAAAAATATATTAATGTAACGAACAAAGGCACAATGGAGAAATTGTTTTAAGTGATTTTGTATTTAAATTTTATTTTATTTAGTTTGGCTCAAATTCTTCTTGATCGTTCCTCTTTTACCGCAACACAGTGTGAGGTGCCTTCTGATAGAGCCTCATCCACAAATCCCTGTCCTGTGCTAGCTTAATCCATTTTTTCCACTCCGATCAAGTGTCAAAAGGGGGGTCGCTTTCCCGCTGCAACGATCTCGTAGCTGATTTTGGCTGCACGGTTTTCCGACATTCAAGAGACATGTCAGGCGATGTTCCTCTAAAATTTAAAAGTCAGTAGCGGCCCGCGTATTGCAAGCACTCCTGACGTTCCCGAGTTTTCCGCATCCCCAACGTAGTGATCTGCTTCTCCGAGAATCGAATGTCTTCACAACTTTTAAAACCACCTCTTCCAGGTTGTTTATGTTCGCCGATTCCTGTTGACCCTCGCTGCAGTAGATACTGTTCATGGCCCGGACCCTAGGTTGGCTGCGAGAGGTCTCCGTAGCCGCTTCATACTCCAACGCAGTAGAGAGGGCACCCACCAGCAATTTAGGGCGGGCAAGCCGCACCGCTCTCGAAGTTCCAATTCTCGCAGGCAATTGATAAAAGCTTGGACCGCTAAACACTCCAACAAACTTTCTCGGACTGTTGGATAAATCAGTCTTACCATCCTCGCAACGTCCGCCTCCTCGAATTCTTGGATAGTCTCGGCAGCCTTCTGCTTCCTGCTCTTCAGCTGGGACTGGTATAGGTGGGTTCGATGTGTGGCGTGGCTAAATCGCATCTCAAGCCGGCTTATTAATAAGTCAAAATCATAAGGGTCGTTTGCGTTGGGAGCCTGGAGGACATCCAGAACATCGCCTCGAAGGGCTACTGTTAGGGCAACAGCCTTATCTCTCGCAAACCACCAATTTGCGCTAGCTGCAGCGTTAAACTGCTTGAGGTGATTCGACTTACCATCTAAAGTCGGTGGCTTTATCCTAGCTCGGCTTTCAATAACTTCGGGTTCACGTACTTCGTCGTCTCGTTCATCTCAGCAGTCAGGGTGATCAATCAATTTACCATTCATTTCGCCAGACTTGCTGGTCAGTTTATCATTTATCTCAACCGAGTGGTTTGCAAATTTTTTTATTTATCTCAGCTGACAAATTAGAATTTTGGCTAGATAACTTATCATTAAGCTCGACCGAGAGGCTTGCTAATTTATCGGTTATCTTCTTTATTTCAGCAAACATAGCCTTCAAAGAGCTATCCTCAAACCTTACTGTTTCAGGATCTACACCCTGACTCAAGTAATACTCACATAACCGGGCTAATAAGATCATCTTTGTACCAGTAGTGTCTAAATCAAGCTCTTCTGATTCTCTCCTCAGCTCTGTTGCTTTAAGTTATCCAATTCGTTTGCCTGGCATTTTTTCTTCTTTAAGCCCCACACCTGACACCATTTGTAATACCTCTGTGGGTAGAACAATATTTATTCAAAGAAGAATAACATTTTTCAATGCCAGAGGAATTATAACAACACAAATATTAGAACAGGTTACAAAAATTATCACTGTGTAACACAAATAATCATATGGCGAGAGCTTCACAATTAAGACTAAGACTGTCTAATCAATCGCTCCTTATATATAGTCGTACGGAGATAGTCTAGACCCTCGTTGAACCCCGTGGAACGGCCTGGATTGTGCTCGAACAATCTAGTCCCAAACAAGTGCTTTGACAGTTTGTTCCGAGTGCTAGTTCGTTCCAACAAAAGGTCTGAGACTTTTAAACCATGTGTTTTTTACTTTCACTTACTAACATATGAAATATATAGTAAGGGAAAGATTTACGATCGTAAAAAAAAAACGACTTGCGGTTTTCAACGGAAATACACGTTTTAGGGTCATATGAGTCTAAATAACCAAGTCCCGCGAAATGGTCTGTGTGTGTGTAAACAGACCAGTTCATAAACTCTAAACCGTACGAACCTGAAATCGGGTATTTTGTGTACGTATATGCCCGCGATGCGACAGCAAAAATTTCAACAAAATTGGTCGGAGGGGGTACTTTATTTAATGAATTTTGTCTAATTTTTACGTTTTTTTTTTATTTTCTCAAAAACCGGTCTAACGATTTTGATCAAACTGGGTATCTGATGTATGTATATCAAGGAGACGTGACAGCCAAAATTTCATCAAAACTGGTCAAACGAAGCACTTTATTTAATAAATTTAGTTCAGTCTTTTAATTTTGATCCTTTATTGGCCTCACACTATTTTTACAATAGTTGGTTCAACGTTTCGGCACTAAGCCATTTTCAAGAAGAATACCTAAAATTTAGAATTTCAATACTTTTGAACTCAATAAATTAAAATAAAAAACATTCAAGTGAAAAAATATATGATTTTACCCACCTGTGACCACAATTTTTAAATAAATTAGGCTGACTACCCTTGTCTAAAATTAAAATTTTTATTACTAGTTAACAACTATTGTCACTTTTGGTAAGAATCACAGTCAAATGGATTATTTTACCAGTCCCCTTATCCCCTCCAACCTGTAACCTCACTATTACTTAAATAAACAATTTGCAAAAATTTTTAAATTAAAATCATGATTAAAATTCTTACATTTTTTATATTTCACTATGTATTAATTTTCTAAAATTTTAAAATTCATAATAAAATTTTTTTTTTTTTTTTTTTAAATATATAAATTTCCAGACATATTACTTTTTATTATTAGGACACTCAATTATTAATTTTACTTAAAATTTCCGCATAGTATTTGTTTAAATTTCTGGAGTCATTTTTAAAGTTTACTGTCTTATCAATATTTTCTGAAATTGACATGGCTTCAAGCATTCTTCTCTTATATACACTTGATTCCCTATGCATCACTTCAACTCCATCAAAATCAAATCTATGCTGTGTTTTATTTACATGTTCCACTAGACCTGTTTTTTTGTCATTTTTTTGTATATTTTTCACATCATTTTTATGTTGGTAAATCCGGTCAGAAACATATTGCTTTGTTTCACCAATGTATATTGCTGGGCAATCCAAACAAGGTATTTTATAGACTACTTCGGATTGGTTTTTAACATTTATTTTATCTTTCATATTACTGTATATGTTGCCCACTTTATTTGTCGGCTTAAAACTTAATTTATATTCACTTACATCATAATCTTCAAAAGATTTTTTGATATTTTCTCCTAGACCCTTTATATATGTACATTTATAAAACTTTCTGACATTATTATTATATTTTATTATTTCATTTTTTACATGTCCTTTTATTTTATTATAGTTTTTTGCCCATACCTTTTTAATTAGCTTTAGAGGGTACATATTCTCAATAAACATGTTAAATATATTTGTTTTTACTTCTGGGAGCCTCTCATTATTTGTAATTTTTATTGCTTTATTGATTTGGTTATGTAAAATGTTATATTTCATATGGAAGGTAACATTTTACATAACCAAATCAATAAAGCAATAAAAATTACAGATAATGAGAGGCTCCCATAAGTAAAAACAAATATATTTAACATGTTTATTGAGAATATGTACCCTCTAAAGCTAATTAAAAAGGTATGGGCAAAAAACTATAATAAAATAAAAGGACATGTAAAAAATGAAATAATAAAATATAATAATAATGTCAGAAAGTTTTATAAATGTACATATATAAAGGGTCTAGGAGAAAATATCAAAAAATCTTTTGAAGATTATGATGTAAGTGAATATAAATTAAGTTTTAAGCCGACAAATAAAGTGGGCAACATATACAGTAATATGAAAGATAAAATAAATGTTAAAAACCAATCCGAAGTAGTCTATAAAATACCTTGTTTGGATTGCCCAGCAATATACATTGGTGAAACAAAGCAATATGTTTCTGACCGGATTTACCAACATAAAAATGATGTGAAAAATATACAAAAAAATGACAAAAAAACAGGTCTAGTGGAAAATGTAAATAAAACACAGCATAGATTTGATTTTGATGGAGTTGAAGTGATGCATAGGGAATCAAGTGTATATAAGAGAAGAATGCTTGAAGCCATGTCAATTTCAGAAAATATTGATAAGACAGTAAACTTTAAAAATGACTCCAGAAATTTAAACAAATACTATGCGGAAATTTTAAGTAAAATTAATAATTGAGTGTTCTAATAATAAAAAGTAATATGTCTGGAAATTTATATATTTTAAAAAAAAAAAAAAAAAAAAAAATTTTATTATGAATTTTAAAATTTTAGAAAATTAATACATAGTGAAATATAAAAAATGTAAGAATTTTAATCATGATTTTAATTTAAAAATTTTTGCAAATTGTTTATTTAAGTAATAGTGAGGTTACAGGTTGGAGGGGATAAGGGGACTGGTAAAATAATCCATTTGACTGTGATTCTTACCAAAAGTGACAATAGTTGTTAACTAGTAATAAAAATTTTAATTTTAGACAAGGGTAGTCAGCCTAATTTATTTAAAAATTGTGGTCACAGGTGGGTAAAATCATATATTTTTTCACTTGAATGTTTTTTATTTTAATTTATTGAGTTCAAAAGTATTGAAATTCTAAATTTTAGGTATTCTTCTTGAAAATGGCTTAGTGCCGAAATGTTGAACCAACTATTGTAAAAATAGTGTGAGGCCAATAAAGGATCAAAATTAAAAGACTGAACTACTATTTTCTTAGCCTCAAGACCAATATAGAATTAATATAAAAATAAATTTAGTCTCATTTTCAATTTTTTTTTTTATTTTCTCAAAAACGGCTGTAACTATTTTGATCAAACTGTGAATTTTACGTGTATATGCCCGCGATGTGACAGCCAAAATTTCACATCCCGTATTATCACTGATAAAAATAAAAACTTTTATTAAAGAATCAACAAAAATGATTTTACTTTAGAGAATAAATACACGATGCTTAAGTTATTTAAAGCATTTAAGGTGTGAAAAAAATGGTATAAGATAATCTTTAATTAATTATATTTTAGTTTAGAAACTTTAGTTCCATAAAAAATTTTTGAAGGCAATATAATGTGATTTTAGGGGAACATTTCCATTCCAGGACCATCTCGATTTCCAGAAAGGCATGAGAGACAAACTTTACTACGAGTCGTAAATATACTTATCAATTCACCTTTACGTTATATTTACGAAAAGCAAATTTCTGTTAAAACAACCAAGCAGTAAAGAAAACTCGACTTTTGATAAAATTAGCTCCCTTAGAAATAGAAATAAGCAATAATGAACCGAAAAGTACTGAGAACTTTCAAGTTTTGCATTACATATACATTATAACTTATGGAGCTATGAAATATAAGCATATAGGTATATGTGGAAAAGTGTGGCGTTTATATATTGTCGAAACATGTCGATTTCTAATCTAAGTAAGTTCTTAAGTGAAAGTTGTGTGTTGTGTGTGCACCAGATTTTTTATTTAAAGATTTAACGTTACAGTATGAATTGTTAAGCACAAAAATCACATTGGCCTGGCGTTATAATTAAATATTTATTTACTTCAAATATTAATTTGAAGAAAAATATTAATTTAAACAGTTATTTTATTTTTTACCTACGTTAACAGTTATCATATTTTTGCATAATATAGCCACAACTCATTTTTTCATCAACAACAAAATAATTTATCCATCTTAACACACTAGTGCAGGAAGAACATCTCTTAAGAACTCTTAAACAGTATTTGTACTGTTTAAGAGAAAACGGTTACTCCATCAGCA
This sequence comes from Aelia acuminata, assembly GCA_911387785.2. NCBI lineage: Eukaryota > Metazoa > Arthropoda > Insecta > Hemiptera > Pentatomidae > Aelia > Aelia acuminata. Next base: position 85,547,503 of record OU426982.1, on the reverse strand, counting down.
ACAAATAATAAAGTATAATTAATCAAGCATTATGAAAGTCATACGCAATTTATATAATCTAATTCCATAAACGTACAAGCGATCCATTTATTTACAATAATGAGACCGGTTTTACTTTTGATATGGAAAGAAAATTCTCAAAGCGAATGTATTTTCTTTATCGGCTAATTGAAATCCAAATTAATTCCATTAGGTGTAAAGCAATATACATTAATTAAACATCCTGACAAACGTGAGAGAAACTATGCGAGTCGAGCTATATAAAAACGTAGGTTTTCCGATATTAAAACGAATTGATAAAGAATTTTTTTTTGTTCTCTTTTTAAACAATGACATAAGAACTTTTATAAATGAATGATTTAACAATAAAATGAAATCACCTCACATTCGTTTTCGTTTCATAAATACCTATATCACACTATATGAAAAAAAAAAATATATATATACCTTTATTGTAAAAAAAAAAATGTAAATAATATACTGTAATGTAATAATAAAATATTTCGGGACATTGTGCGTATCAGTTCACATAAAACATTAATAATTTATAACAAACAAATCAATATATAAAAATCTAACATGTGATAGTAACAAAGTTTTGACAATATTTAATAAAGGATATTCTGGAAACTTGAGATAAATGCTTGAACTGTTGTCATGGTCTTTACTATCCTTTGATTATTAAGAACTTAGTGACTGGTCCCTCTGCACTAACCTGATAAAGTGTTATAAGTTACAATAAGGATTGTATTGAAAACGAGGAATTTTTATTATAAGAATTTTGAGTTCATGTACCTGCTTGATCTAAAAAACTTTTGATTGATTTTTTTTTTTTAAGAGGATATTAAAAAAAATAATAATATTCAAGATTCAGATGGCAAAAATGTTGTCTAGCTGCTTCCTTTCCACATACTTTTCCATTTCCTTCAGATGGACAGATAGTACAATATCGTAAATAATAAACTAAGAATAACTTATATAACCTTCCCATAAATTTAACATTTGTCCAGTAAATCATATATTGTAAAGAAAATCAAGGGTATCGACGGCCACACTTAACATCAACCAATTAATTAAGTATCTTGATTTTAATATATTGAGCTCTACTACTCTAAAACAGTTGCTTCAATAACTTCCCACAGTTTAATAAAAGTAACTAGAAAACAACTGGTAAGTATTTATTAGTTCAAAGTCAGTGAGATATTATAAAAGTTCAACAAAGAATATACAAAATGTTGAAAAGTTCCAGCTGTATTAAGTACAGAGGTTAATGCCATATTTCAGAAGCTTCTGAATGGTGTCATTCTTTTCAGGTTTTTAAGGAGAAAATTTTCGGACATATACATTTCTTCGATTAACTCCTTCGTTCGCGAGTTGTAAGCGAAAAACTACAATTCCAGCGATAATTTCAAAATGGTCGAAGGGCTTTTTCGAAGGTGTCATTTTTTTCAGCTTGTCGAGACGAACACTTTTCCGTTATATACACTTTTCCGATTGTTCCCTTCGTTTGCCAGTTACAAGCAAAAACATATGAATTCAGTGAATAGAATCAGTGACACCTATGTCTGAGTAAAACAAACTTACCAACAAACAATTACAGATGACCATATCGTAACATCAAACATAATGTTCAAAGAGGTCCTGTAAACTCGTATATACTATTTAAATATGTAAATACCATAAAGTTATGTTTGAAAAAATAAATAATCTACAATTTAAACACATCTATTCTTTACTTTAACTCTCATCTATTCTGACGACTCCCTAAATACGCACTAAGCGATACTAAATATACGGTTCTTTAATTAAGTGAGATTTAAGTAGTTTAGAGTGGGAATGCTTCGCATGGTTCTGCTAGTTTTTACTTATATAATATTTGAAATGTTATATCTCATAAAACTGATGATGGTAATGATTAAAATCAAATTATTGTAATGTAGAATCAGTTCGAAAGAATAAAAAAAATAATAGGTAGTTTTTCTTTCATGTAAAAGATATAAATTATCTGATTGATTTTAATTAGATTACTCCGGACTATGTTACCTGAAGTGCTTTTTTATGTTGAGCTTGGGAGGAAAAAAAATTTGAAATAAAAATTAAAAGCTCTTCCTTGACTTCTCGACATCCTACAACCAATTCTTATCTGTACAGGAGGTGATTATAATTCGGAACGGGATCGGTTTGGAATAGGTTTCTCTCAGAAGGAATCTACCTTCCTAAAATTTGAAGGAAACATAAATAGGTCGTGTGGCAATATCAAGACGAGTCATATCTTGATAGGATGTAATAAGGACACGAGTTGATTAACATTAAATAAATTTATCTAATACAAATAGGCGGTCGAACAAGGGTGTCGAAGGCTGTAGAACAATCGAACTTAAAGGCCGGCTGAGGAACAAAGACTAGGAGCCAGGAAGGAGATAAGGCGGGGAGGATTATAAATCTAAGTGAGGGCTTCTCATTACCAAGATGTTGGCTTAATTGAAGAGCCGTGTCTTCGTAGCGATAGCCGAGCCCTCACTCTACAGGCCACCATCCTCACGGCTACTTTATTTTATTCCCCCTCAATATATCTCCTCTTACTGGACGTTTTAATCAGACCGTTACCACTATATCGCGAAAAATCATCCTATATACACCCCCTTCCTTACCGATAAGAACATGTTCCAGCAGTTGCAAGAAGATATAAAGATATTCCTTACTTAAAAAAAAGAAAAAGAACAACGAACAGCATAATTTAAGAAGTAGTATTACTTTTTTCTAAAAATATTACAAGTTTATTTCAATCATATCTTGCGACTTGTGTTTTTCATTAGAATGAAATTACTGGTGGTCAAAAAATTAATCAACCGTTCCAAATTTCATTCCGAAAATTTAACTGTGGAAATAGGTCTTTCAAGGTCTGCTGAGTTAGTAAGTTTAGATGCATATTTAAGAGTTGTTTTTCCGAAGGAAAGTTTCTTAAAAAACTCAGTGTTTCCACGCTGGTAAGTTTTTTCCAAACCTTTATCATATAAATTTTCCCTGGTCTAAAATATTTAATTAAAAATGTAACTTTAAAGGTTTGAGTGATAGATCATTACATGGGTGACCACACATGGTCTATTTTAAAACAGACTATTTATATTTTAAAACGGGCATCGATGGCAAAAAAAAGTAATATTCATTTGGGTACCATCCCACAAAGGAATAAAGGGGAACGAGGCAGCCGATCAAGCAGCAATTGAGGACTGGCTGCACCAATTGAAGAAAAATCATAACAAAATTTGGGAGTTGAGGTGGAGGACCAAACAGTCCAAACTATATGAAATAAAACTAGAGTGCAAAAAGTGGACCGAAATCTCGAGGAACTCGAGTTATATTATGTCTTAACAGAGTTGGGCATTGCCAATCCCCACACGAATATCTTCTCCGAGAACTCGAAGCACCCACATGCCAAGAATGTGATAAAGTACCCCAAACAGGTAAAAAACTGAAAATAGAAACAACATTAAGCGAACTATTAAAAGACGATGAAGAAAATATAGAAACTTTGTTTAAATACTTAAAAGAAATAATTTACTACAACAAAATATAATTCAACACACCGCCAATGACCCGCTAGGGTAGAGGCGAAGATAAAGAAAAAAAAATATTTTTTTAAATGGTGGCAGTTTTAACTTTAAGAAGTTCGTTAAGCGATCACTTTCGTTCTTTCCGTGGTTTCCTTCAATGGATATAACAATTGTTTTTAGTTCTTAATTCTTCTGTTTCTCTAATTCCTTCTTCATGTGCCTAAGATATCCATCTTAAGAAGAATGGCAAGATGTAATGATCCCAATAGAGATAGATATATTGAGGAAGAGGGCTGAATAGAGACGGACAGACAGCCTATCCGAGGGAGGTGAGCTATGGAACCATTAGATCTCCAGAGACAGCTTAGCCCGAGACAATGGGATTTATCGCTAATTACCAAAGTTAATTACCCGGCAGTGACCATACCCGCCTCCCGGCCAGCGCTAGCACCATACTTGCTGCAAATGTATTCAATTCCTTAAAGAAAACTTTATTACTCCCCCTGGAACCGGTGTCTACCATATATTTACTCTTATTTACAAAGGTTTGCCGTATAGAATGGTCTAGATAAATCAGAGGACAGCTGGGCTGTCACAACTAGTCACTATATACTTCAGTTAACTTCAGTAAGTACTTACCAAATCACTCTCAAGGAGACCATAAGTGACAATGAGAATATTTAGATTCATAGATTAAGCTTGTAGCAGAAAGGGCCATTCCACAAAATATAAAAAAGGGAGCTAGAAATTATTTTGAATTGATTAGATCTTAATGTGATTATAACAGTACAGAACCTCATTTTGGAATCTTTAATAGAAAATCCTGATTGGAAAAAAGATATTAAAAATAGTAAGCGAAATTTAATTTCTTAAAAAAGACAATGAAGTTAACCTACTGATAAAATAGCACTAGATTGCATAAAATGTAGTAAAAAATTTTGTTTGGGTAAAAAAAAAAATAAATAAATAATCCATTTTCAAAGATCCTTTGCTTCCCTTTATTATTTTCACCATTTTTGTATTGATTTTATTCATTAATTGGCCAAATATTTTGCCTAAACAATATAAAAATTATAGACCGAGTTATCATATCGGATAATAATTATTATTAATCTAATCAATTATTACAACACATTAATAATGTGTTAACAGCTGCTTATTAATGAAGCTCTTATTATTGAAAACTAAAAAAACAAACAGATTTTATGTAAAACCTACACTTATCCTCGATTGCGTTAAATTAATCGATCCGTAAGAAATTGTTGGGCAATTGTTTAAAGTCAATGTCTTTCTTTATTAACAAAAACTAATATAATTTTTTCTACAGAAATGGTGATTACTCGTACAATGTCACCATACATCATAGGTACTACATGCCGTAAATTTTTATGTTTTAAATAAATTTTCCAGACTTGATAGAAATAAAATATAGAGTTTTGATTTTATATAAAAGTATAAATTCTCTATATAATTTCATCAAAACCAAAGGTTTTTAAAATTATAAATAGAGAAAATAATACATAAAAAGTATTTATAACTCAAAATTATGAAGATATTAGAAAATTATATTCTTCGACAGCGTATGTGTGTGGCTGTGGAAGGGGGCAGTTAAATGATTCTTGACCCCACTTTATTGGACCACCTTATTGAGTCATTAAGGGGTTATTTATACCGCTCTATATCCACTTCTACGTTTCTAAAAATGCCATTAGTATTTAGTTATTGGTCTTAACAAAAAAAAAATAAAATGATATAGTAAATCATGTTATTATAGTCACTTACAATTAAATAACTGTGTTAATTAAAGGAACGTTCTCCAACAAGTTGAGTTGAAAATTAGCCTTAAATTTTATTTAGTATCATTTATTAAATATAAAAATAATTTATTTAAATAAAAGAAAATTCTTGGTTACGTGTATTGTAAATAATTTGGCTTTTGAATAATTTCCAATTGCCATTAATCAACTTCGCGTACCAAGATTGTTACAAACTTTAAATACTTTAAGTAATTAATGTTTCCAATTTCCGAGAAAAACCAATGAATTAATTTTATTTTGTTTTCATGGTAAAGAAGCATGAATGTAAGAAAATAGAAATCTGAATATAATGGTTTATAAATTGTCTTTTAATAATTAAACATTTTTAATGTAATAAGTAAGTATTGTAGTGTTGTTGATTTTAAGTCCATAAAATCTTAACACATTACATTTTTTTTTTTTTTTTTTTTTAATTTTCTTTATGGCTCTAATCTTTTTCTATAGTGAGATCTATAAATGCAGTTGGGAGGTATTTATTCTCGTCAAATCACTTAATCTACGAATTTAGATTGGAAATTCTTATTGTTGCGTTAACAAATTAATTTTGGTGTCATTTTTAAATACAAAACAACTGCTATTTACTTCATTTTAGATTGATTTTTATTACAACTTGAAACGAGATTCAGCCAGGCGAATAAAGTATACCATACCGCATAACAAAATCGTATTATGGTAAAATGGTAATCGTATTATTTTGAACGGAATGATAATTTCAAATTTTTCATAATGCTATTTCCTGAATTAGATTTTAAAAATGTAACGTTTGTATACAATTTTTCATACAAAATACATATTTTATAAGTAAAAACATACGTAAACATTAAAGTTTGCACCTATAATTTAAGCTGGTACTAATATGGGGTTTTCCTTGATTTCTTCAAATTTGAGTGCAGTTGAAAACTGTTAAGTAATATTTGTTTGATTTCAAATATTTCTCTAAAGACCTCTTTTTTAAATTTGGAATATATAGTATTGCATAGAATAACGGAAATAAATTTTGAGGTACTGAGTTTGAAAAACTCGTCATTCGGATATAAGATTAGATCATTGAATTTGCATATCGGAGAGACGTAGATATACGACTGTCATTTGCTTAGTCATACGACCTTTCGGCATTTCATAGAGTTTGGCTGTTACTGCACCATGGCATGGTATTCGAATTTGTACTTGATGTTAATGAACTAATAGTTACTTTCTAACGAGTGGTAATCATTAAAAATTTTTTTTACCCGACAATTACTGCAACGGTTTCTCATTGGAGTAACGTTCCATTGTTCTAAAAGGTTAGTAAGAAATAGCGATATCGTCTTTCGTTTTCTTTTCTTTCGAATATTCATGAACATTTTCGGTTTGCGAATCTCTTATGTATTATTTTAATTGTAAATTATATATTTTTTTTAAGTAGAATAACATGTATTCGTAATGTAGATATTAGGCAGCCGATTTAACTTTTTACTAAGATTACTTTAGTTAATCATTGCCTTTTATTTAATAATACGTATATTTAATGTGAATATTAAATATAAATTATTAAACTTTTAAACAGTCCTTTTGATTTGTATTCTCTTGTTAAAATTCAGTTAGTGAAGCTTGGATTTAGTTAGAAGTTTGTCGATGTTGCAAGAATACTACTCTTTGGTGCACTTCAGAAAATAGTTCAAGCCAAAAATGGCCAAATTAAGGAGGGAGCCATATAAGAGTTTATAAGTTTAAAGGATAGGGGCCCGGTGTGGCTGTGCGGTAAAGCGCCGTACTCCCATGCCGGAGCTGCGGGTTCGAGTCCCGCCCTGGGTGGTGCTTTTCTTTCGTAGGAGAAGTATCACCCAGTGCCATGGGTGTTAGTATGGGCAGTATAGGGCTTCAGTGGAAGCCTTAAAGTCCCAAAAAAAAAAAAAAAAAAAAAAAAAAAAAGTTTAAAGGATGTTTCATCCACTGGCCAATGGTTTGAGCCAACACCAGTTAAAACCTCCTCAAAATATCATTTAAAAGGCAGCTTTCAAATCAAAATCTACTAGATACATTGTGCTAATAAAAATATATATTCCTGAAGATCCGCGTAGAAGATTGTTTGCTAAAACTAAATTTTGGAAACTAGTGATCTTAAGATCCTAGATAAGGCAATTATTGGGCAACCTCACAAACAGAAGTTGATGAAGAAAAACAGTAAGAAAAGCTGTGAAGATTCAAATTAAAATACATTTGTTTTATTGATGTCATATCAATTGTAAATAAGCTGATTTTGTAAGGAAAATAACTACTTTTACAAAAATGGTAGAATCCAAATGTACCAAGTCCAACTTTCAAAAAATTATTCTAGCGCACCTGATCATTTCCAAAATGTTTTAAATAATTCAAAACAAGGTCACTTAGCTACGTTCAATCATACCAAAATGGCATACAAATATTGAACTCTTTTTCTCTTAAATTTAAATTTTCATAGAAGAAGATCGTTTGAGTTGGATCCTAGTTGAGTGCTACCAGTGGATAGTTTCTTTATATGCTTATTCAAGACATTATTTTATTTTAGCACACTTACTTAATGTATTATATGTAAATACAGATGAAAATTTCAATAAATACATTCAAACCTAAAACTGGAATCTCTTGGTGACAGAATTTTATTCCACTTACAGAAATATGCCACTTAAACAAGGTTTCACTTATCAAGGGTGCAGGTATCTTATTAAGGGGGCTTGTACCACTAAAAGTTTTAAACCAGTAAAAGGTTTTCAAAAAACTTGTAATTTGTATAAAAATTTATTACAGTACACACTTAAAAACCATAATTACATAAAATATTGATACAATGATTACATTATTACATATTTTTTGTAATATGAAAATTAAATAATGCAGATTATAACTCAATTATGTACAAATGTATAATTGAATGTACGTATGTCTAATTGAAAGTAATCACATTTTTTTTTAAATTTGTCATACCATATAGGTAGTTTATCAAAGATTTCATTCAGTTCCTTTATTCATTTCAAAAAAAGTCCGCAGTTTCTTAATTCAATTTAGTGCATCATTTTTCGTGACTGTTCTGGTAGTCTGACTCTTCTGAATTTTCTTGGTCCGGATTGTCAAATTTTTCATTTTTGTCTGGCGTTTTAGATTTTTAAAGAGTTCCTTCATCATTCAGCTCTCTTGCTGATATAATTTTGTCGTCCATTTGGACATACTGCTCAAATGTTGGAAGCTTCTCATTGGTGTCTGCTATCACCTTTTCCCAATCCTGTGGCTGAACAGGATAACCCTTCCCGTTTTTTTTTAGAAATGTGAATTCCACTTACTTATGTAGGTGAATACAAAAATCATCCCACTTACAGAGGTACCTTCCAAAAAAATTGTTTCTACTTATACGGGTGAAAACATTCCAGTTAAAGAATTTATTTAAGGTAAAAATGATGGGACAAGTTTTGTACCACTTGTAGAGGTATCCCATTTAAGCTGGTCCCACTTAACCAGGTCCAACGGTATATAAAAAAAAAAAAAAATTATAATTTTTTGGTATGAAAAATAAAGTTAGCAGGTTTTGATTCTAAACAGCTCAATAAGTATTTCTGTTTTCATTAAAGTAGGAATTATATATGGTAAGCGGGAAGAGGATGAAGAGAGAAGACAAGGAGATAATAGAGGAGATGGGAAGAGGCTGATCGGGATTCCGGTGCCGCCTCCAGTTAGGAGCAGATGCCGCCTCCGGGCCTTTTATTATTCCTCCCGTGAAACTGATTTTTCAACTGAAAAAGCTCTTCCCTGCTGATTTATATCCTACGAGTTTTATTGCGAGCGGGGCTCTTTATTGGAAAACTCGGGGTCTGCCTACCTACCCTCATAAACACATGTTCCTACACCATATCCGATAAATAGAAATTTTAATAAAACGCGGGGACTCACGCACATTCGCGGCACTCCATAACTCCCCCGGAAGGGAAAAAAAAGTTCCCGCCCGTGATGCTCCTTTAAATGCAGTACGGTATAAGTAAAATTAATCGTACGAATTGTTTTGTGACCCAAGGTTTGTCTTTAAGACAAAGAACGCAGGTCACAAGAGAAATTTTTAGGGCTGGTGATTAAGAGAACGAATGAATGCTGATTATATATGCGTGGATTGTATTTAGTTAATTTACATTAGGCGGAGCGAACATTGAGACACTCGCGACGCAGAGAAGAGGAGAGCGATTTTTGTGAAACGTGAATTAGGAAGGAAACGCCTTACTTTAATCTTGGTTTAAGCAAAAATTTATTACAATCATGTTAGTGGGATTACTAATAATTTTTGATCCTATTGCATTGCCTACCTGATGATTAAACTGATTTATGTGGCCTGGTCTGTCCTCCTCCCCCACTTCCCCCAAGTGGCCGATAGCCCCTGTTCTTGCTTTTAGATAAATCGTGGGTCACAATAATATCTGACCGTTCCTTATGCTAGAATTGTTAATTTTACATGTCAAGATAACACTTGAAGAGTGCCGTGTATATGAACAATGTTCACTGAAATTGTCTGCAGAAATTTAAATCTAACAAACTTTCGTAAGCAATTTTTTTTTTTGTGTGTGTCCTCTCCTCTGCAATCCTTCTGTTAAACTGCTGCCGTAGTTTAACTGAATGTCTACGCGATGTGAAGGTACTAAAGATGAAATATAAAAAAAAAAATTAATTAAAAGACTAATCCGCATTAATGACGGTGGCAACAGTTCTAATACACTGCATAATGAGATCTTACTCAAGGCCAGACATTCTGATTTTCATCATATTTTGATTTTCATGGAGCAGACGACGTTTGTTCACGAATTTTCTAAGAACATTTACTCACTACCATAGTCTACATCTTCAATTAAAATTTTACATAAATTTCGTTCCTTATCTATGTTAGTGTCGGTGAGGATCAGGATAGCAAAAATACGAAATTTTAGTTTTTTCGTACTTTTTCGGTGTTGGAGACATAAATTTTTCAAGTAAAAAAAAAAAAAAAAGGATGCGTTCAAATAGAGGTACTATACAGTTTTCATCATTATGTGCTTTTAATTATACGGGCTGACCATATGCTGAAAAGTTAATCTTTAAAAAACCTTATTTTTTGAATTATAAAAAGACCCCTATGATTTAAAGAAAAAAATGTTATTTTAGTATAAGGGAGGTGCTTTTTTATTTTTATTTTTATTTATTTTTTTTTTTTTTCGGTAGGTTAAAATACCTCTTATTCCGGATCAAATTTTTTGTAAAATTTAAGACCGAAAAAACGTTTGTAAAATATCATTCAAATTGGTATCTAATTGTAAGGAGAGGTTATATTTCAAATATTCAAGATTGGAACTATGCACATACAAATTATTCTTTTCATATTCGTTGTTAATTTAAAGACTGCGCCCTAGGTTGAAAACTGGAAAAAAAAAAATTAATTAAAATTAAGCTGAAACTTTTTGGAAATCAACGCAGAGCCTTAAGTTGGTTTTTTTCTCTTTCTTTCATGGTCATTCTTTTAAAACTCATTTTACGAACATTCTATTATTAGATATGCTGACCTATTGACTGAACTAAGGTCAAGATATCAAAAACACAGATACGAATATTTATTAATTAACCTAAAAATATATCATACGAAATTAGTTTGTAACTTGTCCTCTCTTATCAGTATCAGAACCTCTGGGTTTATATAACACCAAACTATAGTGGAAAGTGTGTCTAGTAATTAGCAATAATTTAATTACTCGGAAAAAGGTTAGTTTTAAGTAGTGATGTGAAGGTACATACTAGTTCATGTAAAAAGGTTTCTAAATCCTCTTCATTCAAACTCCGATAAGATATAACCGAGATACGCTGGAACGAAGAACGAAGGGGGTTGAAGAGGAGAGGCTCGAGTTGGAGAGAACTAGTTGGGCAGTTTATGGCTGATATGTGTGACTAAGGGGTTGTAACGAGGAAGAGATGGGAGGCACAAGTGGCAATCATGGCACCTCAGCCGCAAATTGGACAGGGCCGGTGTGCCGGATGTGAATTATTGGTGCGTGCGCCCCCCCTTAATGAAATTATCTCCGCCGGGGGGGTGGTGCACGTATGTTCTGTCGCTCTTCCTCCCACCTTTGATCGGGGTTCTTGTTTCGGGGAGCTTTAGGAAGCGTTCGGGAGCTAGGGTCAAACGTAGGACTAATCGTAGTCATTTCAAAATAAAAAGGGGAAAACCGAACGGAGGACTTATCGTAGCCATAACCATTTTTCATTAATTTAAACCTAATCCTATAAACACGTATATATCTCTACGAAAAATAAATTCTACTAAATATAAATACTAAATTCTATGTTCTGTACCTTTTATACAACATAAATCCCCCTTGTCAAGAAGCAGTTCAAGATAAGTAGGGGTGACATAAGGGGGGGGGGAGGTTAAAATAAAATAAACAGCTTGGGTTCACTTAAGTGCCTCATGCTCAGAGTGACCTTGTAATACATACAAGGTCTTTTTACTACTTAATCAGTTGTACCCCGGATATTTAACAGCAATAAATACTGGGAAAAAAGTGAAGTATGTTCACTTAAATCTTTATTAATTAACGAAAACTTAATTCTAGCAAGAAGGAGTCGGATTTCCTTTACTATTGTTCATTTTATTCATCATAAATTTTACAAAATCTTCCCTACCATCAATTTCACGATAAAACATTGATAGAAAAGAATTCATTTAAAAAATAATGTTATATTAAATTGGAAACGCGATATTCAAGATGTGCTCTAAGTTTATTCAGTTAGAATAGTTGAGTGTCGAAATATTTTTGATGAGAATTTTTCCGCATAAATTATAGTCAATTTGGCAGCTCAGTACTACGCTTGATGACATAATTTAACATTTAAACTGATACGGTTATTTTAAATAAGGTGGTAAAGATTTAAAAATTATTTTAATATAGTTTGTTATTTTGCTTATGAATTATTTTTTGGAATAGCATTTTTCATATAGGTACAGCTCCTCATTTCGAGTGAATTAGCTATCGATATTTTGAATCTAACAATGACATCGATAGCCTTACATCTCTAATCAGCCGTTCCGAAAAGACATCAACCAGAACATCTCAACATATCATCCAAAGAGATTACATTTGGCCTATAACGCTGTCTCCATAAATTTTTTGAAAACGGGCCAAGCTTATTTTCGAAACCCCTTAAAATATTATTCATTTGCCATCCGTTTTTATATTCATCGTCATCCCAACACCTAAAATTATTCATTTATAGACCAAATTAGGGTCGGACCGTATTAAAATATTTTTTTAATAAAACTAATATCGAAATGTAGTTGAAAATTTGTAGACCCCTAACTAAGACATGGTATATAAGCCCCCCTTCTCCACCCGCCTCTCCGTTTCCGGTACTACTCTTCGAATCCTTGAAGATGTTGACTAACTAAATTTCTTAAGTCAACATTTTGCCATCTTCGTATGTTTAGTCATCTTTAAATGAAATCTTCTATACAATAACAAGCATCTATTTTAAGATTATTATCAAAGAATAACACACCAGTCGGTAGTTACGACTGACATAAATTAATTCCTATATCTGATTTTTTTTCAAACGTATTTCTAGCATCAGTAGGATAACTAGAATTATTTACAAATAATGAAAAGTACAAAAAAATCCACTAGACACATCGTATAATATACGACAGTGTAAAATGTAAAACATGTTCTTTAGGGCAAGATGTGGGATGGGGTCTTGGTATTAAGTATTCAGAATATGGCTTCGTAATTTGCGGGATGACTTTCCTTTACAGTTTTTAAATCTATGAATACATTAAATCTAACAAAAGTTCACTTAATAACTCTTGTAGAACTTATCTCTTCATCCCATCAATAAAGTTCACGTCTCACATAACTTAGACTCATCAGCAACTCTCTATGATCATGAGGCAACTCTCTATGATCATTACTCTATATTCTCACAGTTTAATCCTCTGTTGGACATAAAAGTATTGCATGGAATTTGAAAAAATTCGGATGGAATGATTTCTGGTGATAAATTATGGTTCACCAATTAATGAAACAGCACAGCCCCAATATATTAAAAGGAGACCAGTAGAGCTGACTGGTCAGAGTTCTATATTAGTAAAGTAAATTGTTTGGTCCCCGCGGGAAGTTCGGATCATACTTCCTTCATTTAGGATCGCCAAAAATGTTGTAATAATCTTTTATTAAAAACATAATAAAAATATTGTTAAATCAAAGCAGGACACGTTGCTGATAATTGAAAGTTTTTCATATTATAGTTTTGAAGTATTCTGAAAATGGTAACCTTGCTTATGGTAATGATACGACTTTAAATAAAAATTAAAGTATTAATCGTATTTCTATTAGGTTCCCCTACAAACATACGCACACTCTACATTTATAATTTATTTGATCATTTACTCATTTTTAGAAAATTCTTGTGTTCATTGCCATTTTTAGGTTAACATCAATATACCTTTATTATTTTATTCTGTTTATTATTATTATGATTTCTTTTGTACACAAAGGTATATTTTTTTATTCATTCCATTTCATTATTCTGTCCGTTCGGTTACCAACACCTTATAGTTATTACATTTCGATTTTTCAGGGTACTAAAAAAATTTTGAATATAAGGTAACAAATAATTTTATCAAATATCGTGGTGAATTTCATTAATTGAATATAATATCGTAAAAGAAATCGAAATGTGGTGCGTTTTTAGTAAAAAAAAAGATAATATATGTTGTTATATATTTAATTGATACATGCTAAGAATTAATTGAATTAAATAATGAATTTATAAATAAGGTTTGACCAGCCCTAAGCCAAGTGAAGGTTACAGATGTAGAAAAAGTCCCCAGACTGGGAGCGCCAAGCCGACATTTTTTTTTCCCCTTACGTTATATACTCCTGTTTGACGCCTTTATTTTGTTCATATTCTGAGTATTAAATATATTTTTAAGGTAAAAATAATTTACAAAAATTTGTTTTGAATTTTCATAATGAAACCTGTTTATGAAAACGAGATAAAATTTATTCATGATTTAGAAAAAATATTAAAAATCCTAATGAGTGTATATACAATAGCGTTAATTGCGCCATACTTTATAATTATTTATTTAACGTCACTTTATTTTAATATATCGATTGATAGTTATTAAAGTCGATTTTACTATATATTGATTTATAGTAATTTAAAATCTTACTATATTTTACTATGGATAATCGGCCAATACTTCAGTCATAAAGTTTGCCTAGCCATTTATAATCAAGATTGGGGTGTTTAACGAGTAAATGACATCACTAAGGTTCGGGGACGGAATTTTACGTCCCCTTCACTGGACGGCCTAACCAAGGATATTTTATTCCATTTAAGAAAGCCAACTTGCAGGCTTGGGCATAGAAGGCTTTTAGCTAATTACTACTTCACAGGTTATTATTCAACAAAAAATAAAGCTTATGAATTGTTTGAAGAATCACGAAAGTTCATAACTATAAAAACATGCAGATAAAATTACTTCTAATAAAAATTAATTCAAAACCTACATAAATAATCTGGTTTGAAACCACAAAACTCTAGGCTCTCTCCTAAAAACAAGGCTTTCTCATATACTCAACTGTTACAGAAAACAACAGAACAATTATCAAGCAATGGCCTCGTTTAACCAATAACATCTAACTGACATCTTCAGGTAGATCCAGCCCGGAGGACCAACAATTAAAAAAATCATTTTAAATTTATATTACACTCCTTAAAGTATTTTATAAGGAATGGTGTCAAGAAATCACTTTCCTTTGTTGATCCATTTTCGTTTTCGTCAAAGATTTAATTTTTTTCCTTAAAAAAATCTGTAGTTTTGTGAGATCAAACACGGTAAATCAAGTGCCTTATTACACTTTACCATTTATAAAAATGGTTCCCCAATGTCTGAAGAAAAACCTATTTCAGAACAAACTGGAAGCAGTCTTCTCCGTAAACTGCGCGCACCTTACTCCCGACGGTGTACATTCCCAATGAAGGAGCACAAGTTTACAGAGGACAAAGCTCAACCCTAATGGCATGCGTTTGTCCACAAACCACTTAAACTGTTTGCTTTCTTCGGCGCCTTTAAAGAATTCTTTGCTTTTCTCTGTCTTCCGTCTGCTACCTCCCGGCTAGCGGGTGTCTAATCCTTCACCAGCGTTTTAGATCCTGCAATGTCCCAACCAAAATTACCAAATCCGTCTAAAATAAATCTATGTACTTATAAATTAAAAAAGAAAAATCAATTTTCTTTCAATAAAAATCCAAAATCAATTTGCGACATAAATTTTTAGTAAAACAATAAAAATAATAAAAAATCATTACAGACATAGCCGACATAAAACCAGACATTAGGAGTATTGAGTATTAACATTAGGTACTTGTAATTATTAATAATTCAGCTTTATTAAAGCCTAAAAGGTCCGCCATAAAGTATACAATTCAAATAAATTGGGAAAAATATTTCAAAATAAAATTTAAAACTGGAATCATCTAAGGTTTTATTTTCTATAAGTAAATCATATTTCATTAAAAAGATATAACAGTGCCCGAGCGCAGCATACAATTGCTTTGATACCAGTAATTTGGATGAGAGAGAAACGCAGTGATCTGCTGCAGTCCTGCTTTTCCCATCTTACGTATGGGGAACTAAGCTGACTTGTGGTTCGCTAGCCTGATTTTGAATAGAGTTTACTCGCGTTTAAGGTGTTAAAGAGTGACACTTACTAAAACGATATATTTCTCTTATTAAACATAAGCGTTTAAAATTTTTCAAAAATCGTAGAAAATATGTTTAATAACATTGGTAAGTATGGACGGAGAAGTTTATAAAATAAATTACAAAAATCAAGATTCGTAATGATCAAAATAAAAAATGAATATTTTTTTCGTGATAAAAAATACATTATTTTTGTTTATCAAAATAAGCTCATTAAGCATCAACTACTTTTTAAAAATTATAATGTTAAAATGTTTACGGAGTTTTTATTTTTATAAAGAAGACCAGTATTTTTTTATCTTTCAAACATTATTGTTTTTAAATGTTTCGGATGGGCTAAATAGACCATGAGAACAGTTTATATATAAAACTGTAGATTTGCAAAATAATTGAATATTTTTATTTAATAGTAGTTAAGTTCCTCCTTTCCGCCTAAAGGCGGAAAAATCCCCGTTTTACAAATCATACAACTATTCATTTAATTTTTTTTTTTTTTTAATTCAAGTTTTAATCTCAACATTTAAATAAAAAATTAGAAACTTCGTCATACTTAAATCTCTTGGAACTTGTAAAACCCCTTCAAACTTCTTTAAAGTTGAATGACTTGGATAATTCCTTATGAAAAATAGTATAATTTTGATATGTTATAAACAACAAGAAAATTATTAATGTAAGTACTGAAATGTAAATTGATAGATATAGTCAATCGGAATACAATAGATGAAATAGGAGCAGATACTATTACACTAATCTATTAGGTAGATGGAATTTATGCCTCCTCCAGATGTTGGAATGAGTTATACCCCCGAGCACAGCCACTAAATCCACCTTATCAGTAACCGTTTGTCGAGGCCAACACCTTCGCCACCTATATGTCAAGTTTGTTTTATAAATGGTTCATATGTTCTTCCAGTATTTATTGTCTCTTCGGACACATTACCCGCAGTTTATATGTTAATCGCGGGGGTTGGGTAGTTTTTAGGCGGTCCCAACACGTGTACGCTACGCCCATCCTTCAGGTACGGACCTACGGGGAAGTTCCGTGAATGATATCGAATCAAGATAATAATGGGAATTGATATGTTTGAGATAGTGATTTCGTTATATCTGCGGGGATTAGTTAAGTCGGATTTTCGATATTTAGGGTCTGGGATGATTACAGCTCATTCTGCATATATTAATAATATTAATACCAGCACAGATAGGTGGCATTTTACTAAAGAAAAAACAATAGATTAATTCATTTTAAGGCATTCTCCTTAAGCTTATTTTTTGATATGCAAGAACAATAAATTATTAATTTTTCAAGAGTGGACCTATTATATTAACGCTGTATAAGCTTATAGTTTATTTGTTTTTATTTTTGTTTACATGCTTGAAAACAAAGTTTGATATTTGCTTTAAATTAATCTATAAATGTTTTATTCCTAAAAAATAAATAAAAAGAATATACAACCTATAACAGTGAAAATAACACATCTTCCCAGCAAAATTTTATTATTTATTGAAAATATCCGATTTAACACTGTAAGTTTTGTAGATAACCGAAGATGAGATATAAAAAAAATAATAAAATAGTTAACTTCTGTGTGTGTTGAATCACAAGAGTATCAACAAATTTGACATTATAAGCGTATAAGTATAATAATTACAGTGTTTTTTTTTTTTTTTTTGTGTATAATATTAATCTACAATAAAATTAATATAAATACATCAAAAGAAATACATTAAGTGAAATATGCAGTGCATTAATTGCATTTTTAACAATTCTTTGAAAGTAAATAAAGGTGTAAAATAAAAATGTTAAAAATAATGTCAAGATAATCCAAGAACTTGTGATAAAAGGTGAAATAATGTTGAGAAGTCCATTGGCTTGGCATCATTTAATTTTTTTTTAATCGTTAATTGAAAAAAAGAATAACCCTTACTCATTATTTATGATCTGTAAATAATTCGGAAGAGCCAATAAAAATTTAAGAAAATATTGAAACATGTGCGCAACATTTATTTATAACAAACAAAATATTAATGATGGGTTATAAATTATGGAACCATTAAATCGTTCAAACCTTGCAGTATTACATGTAATTATTTTTCATTGATATCTTATAAAATATCGAAATATAAAAACAATTAACAGTTGTAGAGATTTTTAATTTCATAGTAAAACAATAGAACAATTATCTAGAAAGAAAAACATCAGAGTTAGTTCGTCGACATTTACATTACGACTATGAACAACAATTTATTAAATCATTTGAAAAGTTCCAATTCAAATGGTTGATATGGATAATAATGGCGGATTGGTAAAAGATGACAGATAAATTTAAATTCTTCATAATATATAGGTGAAATATGATTTAATTGTCTTTATTCGACACTTAGAACGATGGAAAATTTGAGTAAAAAATAATTATTAATTATTTATTAATTTTATCAGATGAATTCTGCCCAACTCTGGTGAGAACTCCTCGAAACGTTACCAAAAAAATTTATAGCGTTATTTACTAAATAAACAATAATAATAATCCAAATTTAAGTTTAGATGGAATATAAGGTTCTACTACAGTGGTAGTATAACAGATAAATACATATAAAATATATATACAAACATTTCGCTAATTGTAGGATATGATAGTATAATTAACAAGACAATAACTTTAAAATATTTGTTATAATAATCATAATAAGATTTTTCTTTTTTTAAATATGTAATTAGTTGATGTGAAATTCTATAAAAATGTAACTCATTGTTAATCGATCAATGATATCATCACGATTATGATTATTATTTTTATATATTTAATAATTATTTATTAATAAAACCTGTATATATTTATTAGATGTAACCGATTAGATAAATGAAGATGTGGGATGTAGAGGGACAGAATGGGCAGTGACAGGGTGACCAGTGGCCCAGTCACATAAACAGGTCGTAAACGTCCGAGGCCCGGGGCGTAAACCGAGAGCGGGTCCCTCCCTATTAGCATAGCTCTCTTTTATATAATATTATATATACCTAACCGGCCTCAACCGACAGCCGTCACAGCGGATCGGAGGAGATTGTACAGATGTACTTGTTATCTGTATCTCAGCCATCAAATGTTTCACTTTATTTTTTTCATTCAAACGTTTTAAAACGCATTGAAATTGTAATCTATTTATTTAAGAAAAACTTATAAACCTATAAAGAAGGTATATAATTTTCCAAGACTGAAGAGAGTTATCGATGTGTCAAATTTATCAATCAAACATAAAATCAAGGGAATAGGATCAAAGGAAGCTTGTCGGAACAAACATGTATTTAACTAGTAACAAATTCAGCTTCCTCAGAACATAAACATGAATATTGGCGATCGCCTTGCCTGTCTCTATTTTTCATCTTTTATTACCATTTAATCTGATGCGGCCTTTTTCTTCCTCTATTAGAGTTTCGGTATGATATCGGTGAAATATCTTAACTTATACGATTTTCATTTTTTAATTTAATTTTTCTAATTAAAACATTATAGACATTTTCGAAATAAAAAACATTTTATAAAAAAATATTAAACCGACTTCGAAACCTAGGAACCAGTAAAAATGAATTAACTGAAAAGTATGAAATAATTACCTTCTGATTTTTATGAATACACAGCAAAATTGAAAATGGTATAAAAAGTGGAAAAGTGCAATAAGACGAATAATTTTACTTTGATTTGTACAAATACACACTAATTGTTAATAAAAATTATTAAATTTAAATATTAAATACTATGTTCAATACAACACAATCTTTTCGGAGGCGGCGCAAAATAGAAATAACATGTTACTGATACAATTCCATTAGTAGGCATTGAAATCAATAGCTGGGAAGAGAAGATCCATTTAGAAGATTTTCATAATGTCTAGCGTAAAAAATTTTAAATTTTGCGCCGCCTCCGAAAAGATTGTGTTGTATTGAACATAGTATTTAATATTTAAATTTAATAATTTTTATTAACAATTAGTGTGTATTTGTACAAATCAAAATAAAATTATTCGTCTTATTGCACTTTTCCACTTTTTATACCATTTTCAATTTTGCTGTGTATTCATAAAAATCAGAAGGTAATTATTTCATACTTTTCAGTTAATTCATTTTTACTGGTTCCTAGGTTTCGAAGTCGGTTTAATATTTTTTTATAAAATGTTTTTTATTTCACAATTTTTAGTTGGAGAAGATAACAAATGTAGAAAACCGTACGTTGGTTTAAAAATTTCGTTGGTAATTGGTCGTTGATAAAATAAACGTTGGTTTAAAAATTTCGAAATCTTTTTTCGCTCTACCACGTTTGTCTTTCCCAGGTCTTTTTATTATACAATAATTGTATAAAATTATTATGAAATACACTTTACCTTTTCAATTTTATGAATACACACAGAAAAGTGGAAAAGCGGTGCGTGTATTATACAACTTTCAACACACTACTTTTTATGATTATAAATGGTTTTTTTTTTTTTTTTTTTATAAAAGATCAATGTTCAATTGGGAAGGGAACACATAAAATGTTTTTCCACAATGACAATATTTTTCCTTTGCTAAATGTCGTCAGTACTTGTCATTTACGTAGAGAATCAGTGTTCCAAGATGTTTTGGGTTAAATATACATAAATACATAAATCCGGCCATTCCAAGATGAATTAGATAAGTCACTGAACAGTCGAGATTTTGGCCGGTTTTAGACATGATATCGTTATTGGAGAATCGATGAGGATGCTAATATGACCTACAGTAAATTTGAAAGTAATTTTTAAATTTTGATTGCTTGATTATCCTTCTGAAAACTATGGCGATATTATACACGACTTCATTGGATTACATCATTGGATAGAAGTCCCTGCAAAAAAAAGGGCAACCATAAAATTTATCGATATCAAAAAGACTGCCCCGCTAGGATAGAAGCAACAGGGTTTGGGACTCACATATGGTTAATTTATTATTACGAAGGATATTATTATTCTCCGTATTAGACTACTGACATAATTCCAAAGGTTGATTCAATTATGTTCGTAATTCCTTTTGATGAATTTTTGACTAAATTTATTACCGAAGTACTATGAATTATATCCTTCGTAATAAAACATTATTCAGAAAATAAATTGCTAAACAATGTTGCTTATATTCTAGTGGCGTAGCATTTATCATCATTTTTAACAATCATTTCCATGACTGCCAAATTTTTGCTGAGGGGACTTTCATACAATGAGGTTGTTTTCGGGTAGTTATCAAGTTTTATTTTGTAGTTTTTATTGATGGCTGAACACCAGCAAAAGCCTCGATAGTTGTAGAAACAAATTTAAAAACCGATACTAGTAATCCGGATAACATAACAGAAGTGTCACCCTTAAAGGATCGGCACAAGACCTCCGGCAAGATATTCAACAGTAACCGAGTGTATCCGGAAGAAAGAGGTATCTGAATCCTTTATCAAGTCAACTGAAAATGAGGAATGAATTTTCCAAGGATGAAATTTCCAGGAATTATTGTATTCTTTTTTAATGTGCATAGTCAATAAAAGATATAAATCAAAATATAACTTAAATCAATAATAGCTACGATTTTAAATTTAAACGATCCTTCGGGAACTTGAAGAAGTCTTAAATTCTGCTTTAAAACGATTACCGATTATATACTCAGTCCTTCTTGGAATTCCACGAATTTTGTTGTCTTATGATTGTGGTGTCCAACCATTGATTAGATCTAAATTAAGAAGGTTTACTGTTATCGGTGAATATATATCTATCTATTATTTATGCTAATATCGCTACAGAAAACGACAGCGATATTATATTCTGCAGATATTTATATCTTCATTTAAATCAAATGTTGAAAAATTAGTTAAGGTTATGTATAGGTTTGTTCCAATAAGCACGTAAAACACATCGATAACTAACAGACTGCTCATGTTCTCCCCCCACTCTTTTGATTCTGAATTTGATTGGTTGGTTTTCCCATTTGATTTATCCAGCAGTAATACAATATTTGGATTTTTTAGTTATCAATTAGTTTTAATAGCTTGTTGGAGCATACCTTATGTTATATATGCCATATGTTTTTCCAATAAGTAAACAATTTGAGCGATAATTAAATAATTATTTTCATGTTTTTTCCCGATAACTTCTTAAATAAATTAGGAACCCCAAAAAGGTTTAAATGGGACCACCTTGGGAAAATACTCTACAAGATGCAAAAGGTTTCGTTCCAATTGGTCCACCCATCTCTGAGTAATCGGTGAACATACATAGAAAAAAAAAAAAAAAAAAAAGGCACAAAAAAAAAAAAAAAGTCACATACGTATCGAATTGAGTAACCTCCTCTTTCGTTCGAAGTCGGTTAATAAAAAGGGCAAAAATACTTGGATAAAAATGGGCAGAAATAGAACTATTAAATATTAATATATTTCTAACAAGCATAAGTTAAGACCATATTTTTTGACGGTTTCGTTTATAAAATGTTTTTTTTTTTTTTTAAATTCAATAATGTCTTTATGCCTGAACATAATAATTATAATAAATGCGTGAATGAAGACGAGTTGGAAATAGAACTGCTTGTAATAAACATGATATTTTTAGCCAAAGAAGAGACAATATGTAGATATACAACATTCCCATAGATAACAACACTCCTATGCCATTCAATAATTTCTTAAAGAGTAGACTCCAGCTCGTTTTATGAATCGTAAAAGCCAAACTTTTTTCACATTATTACCAAGTGTTAACAACAAACAGGACAAGGGATTTGAATTCTGAAACAATAATGTTATGACTTGACAAGTTGACAGTTTTTACCTACAGTTTTGTATCTGACAGTTAAAAAAAAAATCTTATATTTATATATAGGAGAGAATTAGTATGGAAGCTCCAGAAGTGGGAAACGGGAGAAGAGAGATAAGGAACAGGTGAGTAATAAAATTCTGATGAATGTCTCTATCCAGAGTGGGATGTGATAAAGGCAATAAAAGTGGCCCTATAGTAAAAATATTAAGGAATTATTGCGGCGATAGTGACAAGCCCCATCCTCTGGAAGTCCTCAGGTGTCGGTCGGTTCTGATGTCTATCAGTGCGGCTCTTTGATTTGTGTCCATCCTTGGGGGCGTCTCCCTTCGATGGCATCCACGATTAGCCGGGGGATCCAGGAATCTTATTCACACGGCTCCGTCTCGTCTCATCGGGAACTCTGGCACAGGAAGCTCTTCGTCATCCTGGGAGTTCCTGGGAAGCTAGCTGGGTATGGTAGACTGCCTGGCGGCGACTGTGGTCTACTAATAAATGGCTTCGTACTGTAATATAACCGTTTTTATGGTTTCTTGAAAAATATACTTCGCCTTTTTTACTTATTTATTAATATTACTATGTTCTATACAATAGGAAATGTGTCCTCCGAATATTGAAGTCAATATTTAGAAAAAAAATTATCCATTGTTGGGTAGTCATCCCATACATCACCTGGAATTATTGTTGTCCAAACAATAACGTTAAAAAATGGGAATAATATATTTTAATTTTGAAAAATAAAAAAATATTAAAAATCTCCGGGAATACACAATTTATTTTTAATAAAAAAGGGTTTTATTTATATTACAATTAAAATAAAATATGATTTTGTTTATATTATTTAAAAAAAATAAGTCTAGAAGCCCCGACATGTGAAAAATGTGATGATGTCCCTCTTTCAGTCCAACACTTACTACTGACAGACTGCCTAAGATTCGAAAAGTACCGGAAAAAAGTTGGTCTTTCTGAGACATTAAAGGAAATTATGAAAGACAAAGAAGAAAGAGTCAACACTCTTTTCAAGTTTCTTAAATGCACAGAATTCTACAAAAGGATTTAAAGCACAATTAGACGCCAATGACCCTTTATGATAGAGGCGATAACACAAATAAAAAAAAATTAAAAAATTAGAAAAGAAATTATAATAGTATTTTCTTATTTTAGTTTATTATTAATTACCTTATTTACGTACTTGAAAATTATGATTTAATGAATGGATACAAATCGAAACTACTGAAAAGCATTTCTACAATTAGTTTTAAACTTACAAAAACATATCTCAAATTACGAGGTTTTGAAGACTCAGCAATACTTGAAAACATTGCAGTTGGCGTTCACAACCTAGTGAATCCTGAATCCTCAACAAAAATAATTTACGAAACGCGAATAGAATAACTATGTTGTAGGTGTAGAGAGGACATTGTGTAATCGTTCATCTTCTCTTCTGGGGAAGGAATCATCCTTAACAACTTTGGATCCCATTTTAGAGTTATATGTTTCGCTTGCAAATCATTTACATTTTACTAGGAAAGAAAATAATTCTAAAGCGATGCAAGGGGGCGGGGGAATTGCTAAGGCATATTCCAGCGAAACGACCTTAAATCAGCGAGTACAGGTGTTCGGGTCGCAACAGGTACGTGAAGGATATATCCGTTTTAGCCGGCAATGGATGCTTCTATCCTCAACCCTCCAGTCTAAGATAAACGTTAATGCAACAGATAGGCACTTAACATGGTCGCCTCAACTCTCTACTTTGAGATTTATGTTCCGCCATCATTTGAATAGTTCTCAAAGCAAATATATTAATTTTTTTTTTGGAGGGGCGGAGGAGGGGTAGTATTTCTGGGTAAAGCACTCAACTCCTGTGAGAAAGGTGTGATTTCGAACCTCTTAGGGCGCATATATTCAACATCTAAAATGTGAAGAAAAAAAACAGGGAAAAATATAGTGGTCAAGAGTAAACTTACAAAACGATTACCCTCGGTACAAGGAGCCTAAAGCTGGGATCTTATTAAGGTGATCAACCCCGCTTTTAACAGAAGCTCACTTATATTACCCCCGAAAAAGGCCCAGAAGTGACAGCTATAAATCTACTCTTCTTTTTTTTCCAATTATATAATTTTTATGCAAAGTTATTTTTATATAATTATAAGTGAGTTTTGATGTACTTAATGACATCCTCTGTTTTTATGATTTAGGGCTCAAGAGCCATCATCTTCAAGATGTCCGCATCTTGGAAATGAGAGAATGTGAATTAATGATTTTTTTTAAACGTTTATTTGAATGTTATTACATTCTGTCACAGTGAAAGACAATAGTAACAATAGTATTAATATCCGAGAAAATCTCTCAGTAATTACAAAAATTACAATGAAGAAAGATAGTTTTTATTTATTTAGATATATTTATTATACAAATAGCCAAATACCTTTACTGTCGAGAGAAAAATAGGGCTACAGAATAATATGAAATTGATCATAAATATTGTTCCAAAGCATTTTTTTTTCTTTAACCCTAACTGACCAAGCTATTCTAATTGGAATGGGATGGTTTGGATTTATCTTTAGTCCACTCTATTGTTCGAACATTATTCGATCACCCGCTAAAGTCCCACTGAGTTTTCGATACAACTTTTAGAACCCCATCCTCAACCTTAAGGAATTCTTTTCCTCTTTACACAAGTCACTCTTATAACCAAACCAACTTTACATACCGCCTATTCTATCAGTTTTTCTCTACTCAGTTCCCTAAAAATGTGAATATAATTAAAATGAGGTTTTGAATCAATAAGGTCTCAAAATTATGGAAGTTTATAATTCTTAATTCAAACTATATCATATAATACATAGGTATCATATAATTAGCTTGTTATGGGAACAATTAATTATTGCTGTATTAGATCTAAAGAGGAGCGAATAGGGAGGCTGAGCCTGAGAATAGGGAGGGGTTGAAGGTAAGATGGTGGAAGGTGAAAGAAGTAGACCGCATTCCAGCTCTCCATATCAAGTACTGATTCGGTGGAAGGGGCGAGTTTTTCTCCGGCTAATGAAAAGCCAAGGAAACCCCTCGCGGCTATAAACTCTAACAGTATTTATCAGCACCCTTCACTCACGTACTCGCTTCGGTCCTAGATATAATTGCGTCACTCTTTTTACAGTCATACCTCGCCGCCCGGGCCTCGTAATTCCCTCATTAGTAATGATATCCGCTTGTACTAGTGTCCTTGGAATATAGATTCCAATAGGGTACAAGGTGAGTTAGAAATCGCCAAAATAAATTCTTTTTATTCTAGACATTCTAATGCCTCAAGATAATACCAGTAATATAACTAAGAAACATCACAACAGCTCATTAAAAAACGGTGGTGTCAGGCGCGTGATTATGATAGTGGTAGAGCAGTATGAACCGATCATACGTGAAATCAGTGTGGACAAACATCACAGACGGAGTCCAAAACTTTTTGAAAACGTCTTAATATAACTTCTTATTAATATGAGCACTTCTATTACAATATCCCCCAATCGATTTATTCCTAACTTTAATGTTTTTCTTCCCGCATATCTCGAAGCGTACAAATCTATGAAGGCAATAAGCTATCTTTACCTAATATTCTTTAGGAGAGCCTTGAGGTCCTAACATCAAGAAAAAACATAGTACACTAGATTGAAGAAGCGAACTGTTATATATACTTCTCAGACTACGGCCAAAACTGAGGCAGAAACTAGTTACGAACAAGTATTCAAACCAGTAATTACTTCTCTCAAATAGTCTATTGCAAAAAAGGCAAAAAACAAATACTTCAATAATTCTAATCGAAAAAACTCAGACCTATTACATAAGCACTTTGGTTTGAAAAGGTGTTTATGATCTGAACTTTTGTTTTGAGCTAAGCCAGTTAAAGCTTTAGTATAAAATTTGAAGTTAGTTTAATTAAAAATACTTTTAGATAATGTACTGAAATAGTACAAAATATACTGAAAACATTGCCATAACTATCTTACATAAAAAACTTAATTTCAACTTTACCTAGGGAGATTCAAAAGGAAAACTTTTTTTTATTTTAGCCAAGAATATCATTGTAAATACGCTTAACTTAACCGGTATATTACGCAAATACATAACTTTGAATGCTGACATAGACATGTGCAGCGTATATGTTGGTTCAGGGAATCGTTTGTGGGTGGAAGACGGCGGTTGGTCCATCCCACAGCAACTTGGAGACGGAAAAGGAAATGTTAGGACAAAATAGTTTTCAATTAAAATACAGGCGTTGACAGGTTAATTTTTTATAAGCGGTTTCATGTGAAATAAGGGAAGAAAATAAACAAATTATAGAATATTAGTTCCGAAATAGGAAAACAACTAATTATTCGTCAGTAATTTTTATAAAGCTAAGGAAAGAGAAAATGAAATCGCACGAGCGGTAACCGTATTCAGGTCTAATCCATTTCTCGGTTAATAGCCCGCAATCATTTAGCCGTTAAAAAATTATAAAGAGCGAGAAAAAACCGGGAGAGTTACATCCATATTGGATCTATGTAACGGTGAGACTTAATCCATTAGTATAAATAATAAGGTGCTAAGGAGACGAGAGATTTATAGCGGCCCCTTGGAGCCGGACTGTGCTAAGGTAACGCTACCAATCTGGTCCGGCCACTTAGCCTTTGCCCTTCTTATTTATAATTTTAGAGCATCTTTACGATCGTCCGCTCCAAGCCTTGCTTCTTTAAAATATATTGCCACAAATAGTCGTTCTTCCTGAGGGAGTTGGCAATGAGTGTTTGGATACTTTCGAAGCGGTAGCACTTGCAGAAGTAATTTCATGTTTATTCTATCAATGTCAGATGTATAGTTTGTTTATTGCTACATTTATCTTTTTACTAAATTTTTATAAGAGAAATATGTCTAGTTAAGATAACTCAAAACTTTCCATTATATGATGGATAACTTCATAAGTTAGGGGAGAGCGGGGTTGGTTGGCAACACTTTTCACTTTTTTGATTGTTGATTCGTTCCTGTTAATATAAATCCAATAGGGCTGATACCACTGTAAATTCCAAGTATTAGTGTACTTCAAGTATTTTTTTTCACCACATAATATTTAATACTAAGATTATAGAAAATTGTAGAATTCGTCAATTCAGAATATGCCAATTAACCCCCTATGTGGGGCAGGTTGGCCTGGGAGGTGGGGTTGTTTAGCCATCTCATTCAATTACTGCCTGACACATATTATTGTTATTAAAAGCTGCACTAGATTGGTATAGTAATTTTGAATCGGATCGGATTTTAACAGCTTTTAAGGGAAAATAGAATGACAATAGAAGAAGATAGAAGTTCAGACTGTCGTCACTTTTTGCATATGAAAAATTGCTCTCATCTTCCTCGCTGGAACTAAAGACAATTGGTAGTTTCACCTTTTATTAGGTTTACCTTGCTTTTGTGAATTGCCAATGCGGCAAAAAAAAGTTGAAGAGAGCCAACTAACCCCACAGGAGAGATCATATGATAGATGACTGCCAGGACCAGGGAGAACAACCGAACAGGAAACTGGTTAGTCGAAAGGTTAGGTTTTATAAAGGAGTTGGGGGCTATTTGAACAGAATCGGAATAAAATATTTTGCCATGCCTTTAAACCAAATTTACTGAAAATATAAAAATTTACTTACATGTTGTTAAATCAATAAATGAAGCATACTCTTCTCTATACTGTTAGCATCAGATTGAAAACTGAGGACAAGGCTCCCGAAGTCGAGCGGGTCACATGGTACAATGGTGGGGGCTTCACAACAGGTGTGACGGAAACTATAAGCCAATGGCCAACCTACCCCATATGCCAACCAACCCCGCTCTCCCCTACTGAATTCCCGACAAAGCATAAAAAAACAAAACATGCAGGTAAATCTGAACAGTTCCAAGGAAATTACAAACTATTAAATTTTGTTTATATGTCTTAGATTATGTATTATTTTTCCAACGTCGGCAATACGATAGTTACAACTCAAACTGTTCAAAACGCTTTTGTTTTTTTGGGGGGATTCGAAGTTTCAACTACCTTCCCTACTTTACTTGGTAACTACAAAAAAGGGACTAGGGTATATAGTCGTTGATCACAAATAGTCTACATTTAGGCCAGTTAGTACCACTGGTACAAATTCTAACTGAAAAATAGCCATCTACCTACGTTAACAAGATCATCCCCTCCATAATACGAAATACCTTAAGCCTACGAAACTATTAACACTATAGTGATTATTTTCGGCATTGCAGGTTTTGCCATTCTAATATTTTTAGTTGTTAAAACCACTAGTTTTTAGGTAATATTTTAACTATTACAACCATCTTCTGGCCACGTGCATTATCATTACAGTGTCTTCTATGTTAGATTAATGAATCGAGAAATTTATTTGTTTCTGTGTATTGATGATTATATGTATATCCTACCCGGATTATTTGCCCTGGCTAACTATGTTTATTTATACTATAATAAACGATATGTTAGATTTACATATATTCAAGAACCATACAAATTTTAATCAATTAAATTTTTTTTTTTTAAATTTCTCAGTTTTTGCCTTTTCATCTAGTCTTTCGACGGAACTATTACATGAAAATAGATCAATATTTTTACTATCTTTCAGCTGCAATATCTGTACTGGGTTACCAAATAACTCGAGTTTCTCCAGGTATGGCATACCCGATTTCTGAAAACCACGAGGCCAGAAAAGACATCCCACTGGAGCCAGGTTGCTGGGGAAGGTAATGGGAGTGGATGTGCCTAATGCGATGATGGTCCTCTCTATGATTTATGACATCCTCCAATTTAACAGAAGCCGGCCGTTGGCCATTACCGGACAATTTGCCATCGACCCCTTTATTTCATACTCCTAACTAAGGAAGTCATCTCTTCTCTGTGTCCGGATCGGATGCTGCATTTCTGCTCGGCCATGAGGAGGTCGTCCCGATATAGGGGAACGCCAGAACAATGGAACAAGTGTGAGATTGGAAATGATTGTTAGTTATACAGGGTGTTTCGGAATTGCACGGCACTATTTTAGGTACGTGTTCTCTAACACAAAATAAACAAAAAAGTTCATATTAACATGTATCTCAAACTCATTTATTAAACAGATATCAAAGGTTAAAGATTTATTATTACTATTTATTTATTATTATTACAACATTTAGAGTAAATGTTCAAAGGCGCCTCCGTTTTGTTGAATGCAACATTCAGCACGACGAATCCATGCTTCTCTGGCTCTTCGTATAGCATCAGGATGGTGGTTGATAGTTACTGCGGCTTCCACGATCCGATTTCTTAGCTCTTCTTGCGTGTCAACTGCCGCAGAATAAACCATAGACTTCATCCAGCCCCACACAAAATAATCTAATGGCGTTAAATCCGGAGATCGTGGTGGCCATTTAACAGGTCCGTTTCGACCAACCCATCGGTCTCCATAAGTTGCATTTAAATAATCAGTGACACTATGAGAAAATTGAGCTGGAGCACCGTCATGCATAAACCACAGCCTTTGCCTAATGCCTAGCGGAATATCTTCTAGAATATCATGCAGATTATTTTGCAAAAAATGCAAGTAAGATATACCTGACAGCCTAGGTGGCAAAAAGAAGGGGCCGATGATTTTGTCGCTTAGAAGACCACACCAGACATTTAAAGAGAATGTATGTTGGTAATGTCCAACAGCAGTCGTATGAGGGTTTTCTTCGGCCCAAGTATGGGTATTTCGAAAATTAAGAATCCCGTTTCTTGTAAAGCAAGATTCATCAGTAACCAAAATGCAGTTCAGGAAGTTAGGATCTCGTGTGCATTGTCGAATTAACCACTGGGAGAAATTTCTGCGCTTGTTATAATCTTGTGGTAACAAATCTTGCCTACTTGATACGTGAAATGGATATAATTGTTGTTCGCGTAAAGTTCGCCATACGCTGGTAGAGGAAACATCGAAACGACGTGACAATCTTCTGGTACTAGTAGTAGGAGATAACTGAACAGCATCGAGTATTTCTTCTTCTACGTTTGCAGTTCGTCGAAATCGTTGTCGACCGGCGTTCACTCGTATAGGTTTTAGCGTACCATTATCCCTAAGACGTCTTTCAATGGCCTCAAACGTTTTACGATTTGGTATTCTTCGGTTAGGAAATTTTTCACGATATCTTCGAACAGCAGCAGCACCGTTTGTATGTACCTCGCCATATGTTAAAAGCATGTCTGTTTGTTCATCAAAAGTGAATAAATTTGTGGTATCTCCCATGATAATCATAAATTGAACTGTGTCACAAGATTCATTCACACTAAAACACACAGAACTAGACAAACAGATGAGCAACTACTGTCATTGCTTATCGTTCATTTGTTTATCAGGTGATTAAAACCTTTTATTTAGTATTAAACACGTTAAACGTTGTACAGTCAGTCTTAATGCAGTAAATAAATAATAAATCTTTAACCTTTGATATCTGTTTAATAAATGAGTTTGAGATATATGTTAATATGAACTTTTTTGTTTATTTTGTGTTAGAGAACACGTACCTAAAATAGTGCCGTGCAATTCCGAAACACCCTGTAGAATATTCGAAACAATCTTACTCGCTGCATTTAGCGTCTACGAAGAAATCCTCTTGGGCAATTTTAGTGATCCGTTTAACTCTACAATAGCTTTTACTTCTAACGAAATCAATAATCAGATCATTTGCATTCAATATTAAAAGATATTCAGCACAAAGGCTGAAGTAGGTTGGACAATTTTTAACTTCAATATTTAGTTGCCCATAAAAAATCACATGCAGCTAAGAAATCTCGAAAATTTTCAGTAATAAAAGTACAAAATATTACAAGTTGCCTCAAATATAATACCGTACACATTTGGAACATATTTGGATTTATACGGTTAAATAATCTAAAAAAATATAGATGGAGAATAGAATACGTATATTTTTGTTTTAAGGTTAAACTTTTTTTTTATATAACATCTTTCCATTTTTTATTTATTTATTTTTTTTTTTATGACGTCTTTGAATCATTTTAGTTTTGTGATAATTAATAGTCGAATGAAAAGATGGTTCAGCGCGTAGTGGTAAAAAAATCTACAAATAGTATACAACTAATTTGTATGCAGCCGACGTTTCGGACCAACAATTCAGGTCTTCTTCGGATGTTCTCTGTTCCCTATTGTTTATTCAAAACGTAAAATATTGGCAACTATTTGTAGAATTTTGATCGCCAAATCGGATCATCCTCTTACTTTATGGAACATTATGTTTTGGTTGTATTTTTTATTAAAGCTTTTATAGTCGCTGTAGGTAAGTTATGTACTAAATTGAAGTATGCATTTATAACGTTATATAGAGCCATTTATTATTAATTTTATTTTTAGTAAATTTAATTAAGATAATATTAATTTAAACCATTTTTTTTTTACAGATACCGGGAGGAAGCACTCTGCTGGTCGGACAGGTAATGATGAATGCATAACACCTGTCATTTCCTTTATTTCAGGCCTGGTCAACCTTAAAACAGCAACTTGATGTCAAGTGACTGGGGACCAAGACATAGGTGAAGCGATTTAATATAAGTTAATACTAATGAAGAAATAAATAAAACATTACATCATATACATTTTACGATGATTCATCTATCGTTCAATAAGTTTTCCAATTCTTTTAATTATACTTAACATTCATAGACGTTTCTCAATAATTTAACTGTACTGTATTTAACACTGGAAGTAAACAAAACTACGTCCAATTTTTTATTTGTAAATAAAAATGGTAAATACATACTTATCCGAAAGGTTCTTTAAGCTCTATAATTAAAAAAAAAAATTTAACTAAATATTTATCATGGCATTGTATCTAAATGGGTAAATTTAATTCAATAATAAGGGGTAATAAAAAGGGTTTCAGAATGATTTTTGGTATAAATAGAATTTTAAAAACTAATACATTCAATTGCAATATATACTTTAATAGCACGCGAGGGTTGTCCAGGCCTCGACTAGGCAAAAATTAAATTAATCACATGTTCTAATTAGTCTTATAACTCATCTAATTAAGTATTTTATTTATAAGGTATATTAAACTATATGATATGCTACAGTAAATTTGTTAACTTTGATGTATAAATTGTCCTTAATACGAATTAAAATATAGCATGCAGTACTTAGATAATAGAATAGCATTAGGTACAAGAGAGTACTAAATTGACCAATTACCTAAGTGACTTAATACATCCACGGCTGTCATATGATACATGAA
Source organism: Aelia acuminata (assembly GCA_911387785.2). Taxonomy (NCBI): domain Eukaryota; kingdom Metazoa; phylum Arthropoda; class Insecta; order Hemiptera; family Pentatomidae; genus Aelia; species Aelia acuminata. The sequence goes on along the minus strand of OU426982.1, from coordinate 85,514,336 downwards.
GTCAGCTATTGAATTAGAAACGAATTTAATTAATTTAACTGATAATTTAATCAATTCAAAAAATTACAAGAAAGCGGATAAGAGGTCCTGAGCGAATGCGTAACTAACAATAACGTTTCTCACTCCGAAGTCTAGCTCGATGAACAAAATTAAATAAACAATTCTGTTGAATATTTTTGTTGCATAATATTGTTTGCACCTGCGAATACCTGAACCTTCTCAAATAAACAGAACTGTTGTGTTCAGTCCTTCCACCCCTACCCCGAATTCAGAGTTCGCCGCTTGCTGCAGAGCTCCTGATTAAGCCCATTTGTCTCCGCTCCCCAGGGCGACCAACGAGGAACACACGCTGATTTGCTAGGCCGGAACCCGCCCGATTTAGGAATAGCCGCGGTTAGGGTTAAAAGTACCTTAATTGCCCCGGGGCGAACAATGGCGGCGGTTCGAGGAAAGGCCGATCTAGAAGGCAGCGATCTAATTATTGCCCATTCTGCGGCCACCACGTGCTCTCTTTGTCGCCGGTTCACTAAACCCTTCCCTCCTATTCACCTCAAAGCTTTCTTCCTTCAGGTTCAGGGCAGGCCCAACGGGTTCGATACGTAGAAGAAAAATCTGAGGATTTGAGGAGAAAACTGCGCCTTTTATCGGGAACGCTCGGTTGCATGCATGTCTTTATAGGAGTTAAAATCGACTTAAACCAACCACAGAGACTTTCAAATATAATACAAATCCAGACTACTTACTTTCTCAAAAGCAGGAAGAAATAAGTATACAAGTCTTAATCATGGTTAAACGTCCAATGGGGAAAATTGAGGCGCGAATGGAAAAATGTAAGAGTAAGGTCTTGAAGGAGTTTTGATATGTTTTTGTGCGTTTAAGAAGGAAATAATGATTAGAGAAGATGGTAATCTTTAGAATTGCTGAATTTATTCGTTAGTGTATATTAAAGTCACTTCTTCGTTATATGAGTTGACCAGTTATATGCGGCCATTTTCGCAGAAATCCGAAAAAGCTTGTAAAACATTATTGTTGGCTGAACATCTTCCAAGGTGATTTTATTCGCTTTGATGTTGCTCTTCGTATTTATTACCATTTTCGTTTCGGCGATTTCATTCATTCATTGTACGCTACCTCAAGGTTTTCTTCGAAACCAAATGTTTTTTCGAAGCTTTTCGATATTTTTACAGAAGGCGTATGTTCTTATTCGTATGAGAAGGCGGTCGAAAAAAATTTTGACTTCCTATTTTCAACAAAATACCCGTTTTGGGGTCTAAATAAGCAAGTCCTGCAAAATCGTGTGTGTGTGTGTGTGTGTGTGTGTGTGTGTGTGTGTGTGTGTGTGTTAACAGACTACCTCTAAAACTATAAACCGCACGAAAGTGAACTTTAGTATTTGAGGTAAATTACTGAAGACTTTCAACTTTTGCAATAATCATAATACTCAAACAAACAAAACTAAGTAAATAAATGTTGATAAAGCTATTTTCTGTGAATTTTATAAATTGCGTTTCCACATTTATCAAAACACGTCAGTTCCTACTCCAAGTAGGTTGGCGAGTGAAAATGGTGTGTTGCGCGCATCGCACCAGATTTCTAATATATTTAGACCTTGTTTAAATTATGTTAATGAATTCGTACATAAAACTGCAATATTCCAATAACTAATTATTTAGAAAAAAAAAATGATACAATAAACAACTTCGAAGAATCCTTTAATCACAGTGTTTTACGTTTTTTTAAAATTTCATAATAACCTGTTTCGACAGATGAGCTGTTGATACATTTAATCTATTGATGTTCGGAGAAGTTATTTTGCCGGTTCCGGTTAATGTATTTCAATGAGCTCGTTAAAACAAGTGATTCATATGAATTTTTTTAACGTTACTCATATCCTGAACCAAGAATAGCCTGATGGATTAGGTAACAATAATAACGGTTTATTACCATTAAATAATATATGGAAACTCAATAATTAGACAAAATAAATCCAAACCTATATAGTAATTAGAATAAGGATTGCACTCAAATATTAACAGTAAAATAGGTAAGATTCTATGTATATGTATTGTGTTACTTGAGAACTTTAGATTATAAACTATAAAAATGGTATCAATATTTTTAATGAAAAAAATGATGCACTTTATAATAATGCATAACACAGAATTTCTGATATTTTGAATTAATTATATCCAAGACATTAATCTATTAAAATAGCTTTCACGAGGAAATAGTTGAAGATTTATTCAATCATCTTTCTAGGTCCTTGGCTTACCATAGATACGATTGCAATACATATAAATCAGTGACATGTTTATTTATTTTTTCATTTAATCTTTTTGCTGAAGACCTTAATGTTCCTTATGTAACCGATTTGGCCCGATCCAGAAACCAGACCTTTCATAGTAAACTCCCTGCTCATCCTAACCCTGTTGTCTCCAACCTTGCTTCCTCCTCTATCCCTAACAATCCTCCGAGGCGTCTGAAAAGAAGATCTACTAAATTAAAACAATATTCGAGTGCTACCAATGGGTAGTCTCTCCACACGCCTTTTCATTTCATTGATTTACTTATATCATATTTACTTATTGTATTGATATTATACAGAAGACCGTTAAAGATCCCTATCTTAATTATTAAGCATCATCCGATTAGCCTTAGTGGCATAAAGTGACATTAAACAAACAAACAAACAAACAGATGTAAATTTCAAGAAAAAAATTTAAAAAAAAAAACTCTTTTTGCGATCGTAGAATAACGAATGCAGTGGTGATTGTAAGAAAATTGAATCTTATTCTAGCTTATTTTATTTCTGGGATTAACACCATATCAATAAGAGTTAGTAGTTCTTAGACATATCTACCGTATCGCAGGCCAAGCGACAAATGTTTACAACCACCAACATTGACTCCTTTAGACCTTAAGATGCCTACAAGTAAAATCCACTTTTTTAAAAATTTATGGTAAACTTTTGCCAACCCGTTTCAGGTGATTTCGAACCGAACTTCTACTTTATACCTTTTTGCTAAAACTGTGAAGCGATTGAATAATTTTATATTAATTACAATGACGTTTGAAATATTTAGTCTGGCCGGTATAAGAATGCATTCTGAACTTCAATCAAAACTTGAAATTAATTCTAACCAAAACTGAAACTTCGAGTAAATATATTCTAAAATGTGATAAAGAACTGGTTATTAAGAAGGCGGTAGCAAATATGTAGAATTATACAGGAATTATGAAAATGGCACGAGTTATTCGTATTAATATTAATGTGCCGAGCTATAACATACGGACATATCTCTTCTTCCACATGCATCACGTATGAGATTGAGGCAGATTAACCTTGTAACTTCATAGCCGTGGCATCCATAAAGATTATGCGCATTCTTCAAACATTTAGACCACCATAATAGAGATGATAACTAATTCCTTTTTAGAATTTACCGTTCTATTAAGTCAAGTCCGTTTTTTTAAATTTTACAGCAGAGCGAAAAAAACCAAAAATGTAAAGAATACTTAAAAAATGAGCTTTCTAGGCAACCATTAAATGAGCAAGTATTGGAGGTCTTGTAATAATATGACGATCGCTTCTCTTCGTTTGCTCCTTACAAATTTCAAATGTCTAAAAAAATGAAACGAAGAAGAGCCTCAAATACCTTTTTAATCGGTGTTTCTATTGACAAAAATAATTCGTTTTAAAGATATATGGAAACCATCCGAGGAAAGTGATTTAAAAAAAATATATCCCTCACTCGTTTTATATATGTAATATTTTAAAATTAGTTATTTATTGATGTAACTGTTGGCTGATTGCGTTGAAACATTAGTCTACCTTTGCAAGGTTTTCAAAATTTTAATCCAATCCAAAAAACATGTAAATTTTTAACCAGAGCTTCATAATTAAAAAGGATCTAGTTAAATTAAAAGTAATTTTTCTAAAAAATCATGTTTATTAGATATACTTTATTTAAAGGAATGCATCTCATTTATACTTCCTAAAAACTTCAGTTAATCAAAGTACAGAAAACGCTGTTGAAATAAAATAACCTTGAAAATTTATTTTAATTTAAACACATTTTTTTAAATCTACAACACCTACAAATTACTACTTTTTTTTTAATGTTAGAAATTAGTTTAAAATCCGACATTTTAGCCAGATGAAACTTGCTTGTAGTATGAGAATCACCTAATAGCAGAACTCCAGTGCATTATTTCTTAGAAAAAATTAATCATTGTCATGCTTTAAGGAAAAGAGACTTGTAATACTTTTAAATACAGTTATTTCACATTTTGCCCCAGTAAATATGTTTGGTGGACCCAAGGTAATACATCACCGTAAAAACAGATAAAATTGGTTAATGGATTATAATTACCTAGTGTAACATTTATATGTTGTTTTTTTTTTTTTGAGGAACAAATTCTAAGTTATTCTTAGGCAGAAATGTACTTATGTTAATTAAAATAGTTGGTATCGGAGATTTATCAGATAAGGAGTGCCGTATGAAGAAATGTCAGCGGCTATGACTAAGTGCAGCTCTTAGGAGCAATTAAACATTTTTGCCCTCCAGAGGATGATTCTTTAAAAACCTGACCGGTTCCGCCGAGTCGCCTTTCTTCAGCCGTCTGTTATTCCTTCGATGAAGAGGTGAATGCGGGGTCTTCGAGGAATGATCTCAACATGATATCATCTAAAGCAAATCAACTTGCGTAATTGGGCGCGAAAATTGAAAAAATTAAATTTATTAAAATAACCACTATAGGAAGGTCACTGAAATAAATTTCCTGGCGGATGGCGGTAGTGTAGGAATCATTGGGATATCCCCAACTCTAATTAACGGTAATAAATATATGCCGAAGTAGCAATCATTCCAGACGGGCAGACGATATTCTTTTTAGTTGCTGTAAATTTCATGGCACATGTCATATCACATATGTAATTCTGTTTATTCTTCTTAACTAGTAGGAATAAATCGTGTTCCACTGTAAACATTGAGTATTTAAATTTACCGATTAGCTCACCTCTAAACAGTGAAAACTATTTTAAAGTCCTTATATAAACGATGCTTCAAACACAATTGAATTAACCAACCTTCCAATGGTATTGAAGTTTACGTGAATTGAAACATAAAATCGTTTTGTAATTTTGTTTATTCTTCTTAACTATTAGGAATAAATCGTGTTCCTCTGTAAACAACTTTCGTTAATAATATTATACATACACATATGTGGATAACCAAAAAGCAGTGCTAATTATCTAAAGCTCTCTCGAAGACCATGAAAAGAATTTTAGCCAATTTCAAAAAATATTGGGGAAATCATTGATAAAGTTTTGAAACATTGGGGAAATATTCCGAAGGACCGTACTAGTAAGAAACAGAAAATTTCCCACCCCTAGGGCCGGGATGGGAAAGTTAAAACTTTCCCCGTTTCCAATCCTATGTTCCAATCTCTTAATGTTTTTTTTTTCACTTTTTTAGACAAAAAGGTTTATATTTTGAAGAAAACTTTCACATAAATAATAAAATACTTTTTACATAAAAATTATTTTATATAAAACATCAAGATTCCGCTGAAAAATGATCCTCTGGATATTTTAATTGAGACAAACTGTTTTTCAGACATTCCGGTTGGAAAAAAAGTCCAGGATCTCAGTCACAAATTTGCAAATATGGGAAGTAGTTTATAAATTTTTGAAAATAGTCATAACGGTTGTAGAAGTAAAAACAGAGAAATACATAGAGGGGATGCGGCCCTCATTTCTGCCACCTGAATTCCCAATTTTTTTTACATGTTTCCACAAAGTGAGATAACCCATTCCCAGTTAAAAGCAAATTGAACATCATAAGAAAATCTTATTTTCTTCCCACTAGATTGTGTTGCTTATTTTATGTTGTCTTTCTTAAAACATCATAGGATCATTTTTGAGCAGAATTTTACTAGAAATATTTTTTATACAACTAGTTTAAACCCAATGTTTGGGAAACAAAACTACGTTGCCGATTTCGCAAGTTCCGAATAATACCGATTTGTTTTTTTTACGGCAGATTGTTCTATTTTAATTTGATTTATTGCAAGAGAATGACAAACCTTGGGGAAATATCTTGTACCTACCCGAAAAACTAGAAACATTATTTTAATTCATTACTTCTGAAGAAATGGTTGGCATAAATTAGTTATTTTTTCTTGCGGATCTTCAGCGACAAGTCTTCTTGCCTTTGGATCAGTTGTCGGATGGGACCGAAGATCTGAGAAGTTGAGGATTTACGAGGCAGGCTGCCCTAGAAGGTATCGGCAGCTTCGGGCCTGGAGTCTGTCCCTCATCGCTTTTAATTCCCAGATAGAGATCTCCTTCCAGCCGTAGCCGGCCGTGTATAAAGGGATAGAGATATCTTTTGCAACTTTTACAACTTCCTATGTAATTTTTGTGGAAACAGGCAATTTGTAATCGCGAGGCATGTTGGTCTGCTATTGTATACTAATTAATATTTAATCCTATTAAATGCCAAGGCTTCGTTCAGGCGCCCTAACCTCCTCTGAAGAAATATACCATACCTCATGTCCTGAATTCCTGTTGGGAATTACATAAATTACGAGTTGGTTTAAATAATTGATTTTAGTACCGTAGTCTTTTGGCTTGGACGATTATATTGAAGTTAAAATTATTTATTTAATTTAATACTTTATTTAAGTTATATAATTGTAAAGCTTATACTTTATTTTCGCCGTCCAACATATATCTCCGAACTTCTTTAGTTCAAATCCTCGGTTCGTTCCCGCAATACACACAGCCTAGGTCTTCATATGCATTAAGATCGGCTCACCGCACGTCAGCTTTCAAAATATCTTTCATTATCCGATCCTCATCCCTAAGGAATTCTGTTCCCCCTTTTATCCATCACTCCAACACTCTTCGAATCTCGCCTGTTTAATCACTTCCTATCCATATATCATCATTTCCTGAAAAATTATTAATAGAAACTTCCAATGCGGATTCCAAATTTTAATCCGTTAGAAGTTTTTAGAGGTGAGAGATAGTCAACTGTTAATCTTAACGATAGGTTAAATGATAATCAGGATTTTCAGTTTGAATTTTTTTTTTAAATTATCGAAAGCCAACGTTTCGATCCAACTTGTGGTTCATCATCAGGGCTAAAAGAAAACAAATATATGAGTATCTATGCTAGAGGATAACAATAAATGAATATTTTACAGTACTGACAATAATATAAAATATGGTAAGCATTATACATGAACTAGGTATTTATTTAAATATTCATCTATAATGCTTACAATATTTTATATTATTGTCAGTACTGTAAAATATTCATTTGTTGTTATCCTCTAGCATAGATATTCATATATTTGTTTTCTTTTAGCCCTGATGATGATCCCCAAGTTGGATCGAAACGTTGGCTTTCAATAATTTAAAAAATTTGTGGTTCACAACAATAAACAAAATCAATAAAATAGCAGATATAAATAATCCAATAAAATCTAATACAGTTAATAACAATAAAGTAACAAAAGTTATAAATGCAACCAAAGAAAAAACAAAATAACAGATTTTTTCGAACCATCTAATAAAGAAAAAAACAAATATGAAGAGATAAGAGGAAAAAATGAAAAAAATAAACAAAACAATTACAATTATCAAAAATTAAAATATATTATAAGATAAAACAGATTTTTAAAAAGTACGAGCATGATAATCTCAAATTAGGATTGTACAATAATAACAAAATAGAAAAACATTTAATTAATACAAAGAATAAAATAAAAAATCAAATAACCTCAATATAGTTTATAAAATAAACTGTAAGAACTGTAAAGATAAATATTATATTGGTGAAACATCACAAAATTTAAAAACGAGAATATCACAACATCAAAATAGCACCAGCAACCCAAAAAACATAAATAAATCAGCTTTAGCTAAACATGCCATAACAGAAAACCATGAATTTGATTTTGATGATGTAAAAATCATAGATAGAGAACAGAATAATAAAATAAGAAAGTTAAAAGAAACAATCCATATAACCAAAAACTTAATAAACACAGTAAATTATAAAAGCGATATCGGGGGAATAGGAACCCATTATGCTGAAATTATTAATAGAATTAAAATATAAAAGAGTGAGGATAAAAGATATGGGTTTTGATGAAGAGGAGAGGGGGTGAAAAGTGGGGACTGGTCAACAACAAAGGGATGAGCGGGTGAATGGTGAGGAGATAGTTTTAAAAGTTGTGTAACAACTGATCTATTAACAATTGTTGAAGATTTTAAAGTTGTACCGAAACCATTTTCGGATCACATGCCAATATTACTGTCGATAAAAATAAAAGTGGAACAGGGAGGCGTGGTAACTAATTCTGTGCCAATTAGATTAAAATGGACAACCAAAGACGAGTTATTTTTTAAAAATAAACTAGATAATCTTGTTAAAAATGGATATTGTAACACAGAAAGTCCTACGGATATGTGGGAAATGCTAAAAAAAATGATAATAAACTCTTCTTGGAATGCCACGAAAGGAACAAGGTTACCTGCCTATGGTAATAAACCCTGGTTTGATAACGATTGTAAAAAATTGAGAAAACGTTCCTTTACTTTATTGATGTTATTCCGGAAAACAGATTTGGAATGGGTAAAAATTATGTATAAAGAAACAAACGCTGAATATAAAACAATGTGCAGGTCAAAACAGAAAATCTATCAGAAAAAAATGTATGAAAACTTGTCAAACGTTAGAGACGCTGGGGAATTTTGGAAAATCGTAAACAGATTTAAAAATAAAAATATGAACACGGGTAACAATATTAGTGAAAGAGGTTGGTTCATTCATTTTAGCAAGCTTCTAAATCCAGAAATAATATCCCCACCTGTAATATATGCTGCACCACTCATTATAAACGAATTCTTTGATCGTGATCTACAAATAAATGAATTAAAGTCTGTTATGAATAGAATGGCTAAACATAAAACACCTGGGCCAGATGGAATTCCAATTGAATTTTACAAGAACAGTCCAGATAGTTATATAGAAAAATTACTGTTTCTATTTAATACTATATACAACAAAGGAGATATACCACATACATTTAGTAAATCATTTATATTTCCGTTATATAAAAAAGGTGACAAAAACGCGGTTACGAATTATAGAGGGATTTCATTTTTAGACAACATTTCCAAAATATTTATGAGTATGTTAGTGAACCGGTTAAAAGATTGGATTGAGGTAAATAATGTAATTAACGAATTCCAGGCAGGCTTTCGTGCAGGTTATTCGACAGTAGATCAAATATTCAATTTAACCAACATTATTAGAATAAAAACAGCTGCAAAAAGAACAAAAATATTTTGCTTTTTCATCGACCTGAAAGCGGCATTCGATTGTCTGGACAGAAATTCATTATTTTATAAGATGCATAATATGGGAATATCGTCTAAATTTATCGAAATACTGAAAAAATATTATGATAATAATGAGGTATCGATATTGACAAAGAAGGGAATTACTGATAGTTTTAAAACCAATACGGGTCTTAAACAAGGCTGTGTCATATCTCCGTTATTGTTTATTCTTTTTATTAACGATTTGTCGGAATATTTAGGGGGTGGGATACAAATTGAAGGAATTAAAATACGATGTTTATTATTTGCGGATGATATAGTTTTACTCGCGAGTGAACCATCAATTTTACAGGATATGATAAATAGGCTTCATGAGTACTGTGAATTATGGAATATGCAACTAAATTTAGATAAATCTAAAATTATGATTTTTAAAAAAGGGGGTAAATTATCTAGGTTAGAAAAATGGTTCTACAATAATACATTAATAGAAACAGTAAATTATTATACATATTTAGGTATAGGTATTACGCCGAATCTTTCATTAAAAAAACATTTTCAAAAAAAATTAACGGCAGCTAAGTTTAGTATTAATAGTATATGGAAAGATGTCTTTAAAAATACAAATATACACTTATCCTCAAAATACCAGGTGTTTAACTCAGTATGCAGGGCAATATTGTGTTATGGGGCACAATGTTGGGGCTACCAGTCTATAGAGGAAATAGAATTGTTAAATAAATTCTTTATGAAAAGACTATTTAATCTACCTAGTAATTGCCCGGATTATATTTTATACTTGGAAACGGACCTAAAACCATTATTTCCTTTTACTTTAGGAATTCACTTAAAATATATTAAAAAGGTATTGATGATGTCATCAGATCGTTTACCTAATATTTTAGCTAAATCTATAATAAAAAACAAAATATCATGGTACAAGGAATTGTTAAACATTAGTACTAAGTTTCAAATAGATATTCAAAACAATCTAACGTCTGATAATATAAATAAAATAATAAAGGATTTTAATGATAAATATCATAATTGGTTTAAGCAGGAATTAATCTGTAAAAAAGAAAAGGCTACATTCCATGTAATTTATAAGCAATTAGATTCCGATTTAGGAGTTAAAAAATATGTAACAGATCAGAATAATATACATTTTATGTCTACGATTCTAAAAGCTAGGGGGGAAATGCTTAAACTTAATTATGCTTTTAATAGAGAGGAAAGACAGTGGATATGTTCATTGTGTAATTCAAATGAAATAGAGGATACTTATCACTTTATAGCAGTTTGTCCAATTCTAACAGAAGTTAGAAAACTATACATGGGAAAAAGTAAGTTGTCACACCAGGAATTCATACAGATGTTGAATGGTGAAAACTGGAATTCCCTTTATGATTATGTTAAAAGGGCAACTAAATACAGAACATATTTAATAAATGAATTTAATTTCTAAATTTTTGTTTTTTGGTTTTAAAGTGTTTTAGAATACAGTGTATTCTTTCTAAAGTGTTTAGTTTGTTTTGGAATAAATTTATCAGTACAGTAGTACAGATTTAAGCGTGTACTTTATTTTGTTAAATGTTGATTATTGTATTAGGTATAAGTTAGTATTAGTGTATTTTAGTTTGTTATTAAAATATGCATTTTTTTTTTGATCAGAAGTTAATATGTATATATGTTTAAAAATTTTGTTTATTGGTAAAATTTTGTATATTTCATCTGTAAGGCAACTCTAGCAAACGGACTATGTCCATGCTATCGTTATTTTATATTTTTTTTATATTTTGAAGAAAATAAATAATTATTCTATTCTATTCTAGTTTTAAAAGTAATGACGAGACATTTCAAAGAAGTGTTAATATTGTAGGAAGTTTAAGGTATGTCCATTTTATGACTCTTGTTTATAATATTGGCTAATTTTTATAAAATATTTTTAGAATGTTTTTAACACTAAATGAAAGTTTTTTAAAGATTGAATTTAAAAATAAAAAGTTTTGTTTGTGGTTGAATTGTTTTAAAGTGTAATATAATTTTAATAGGTATATTGTGTTTTAAATGGAATGAAAAATGTTTTAGATATGTACTTGAAAATGGACAAACAAGTCCGAAACGTTGTACATGTATAAAGAAAAATAAAGAGGACAATTTGAATAAGTAGATGTTGGATGTATAAATTTCCTGAAAAAATACACATAATAGAAAGAATTAATTAATTAAGAAATAAAAGGAATTGCTTAAACCACTTGGGTCCATGTATAGGCTAGAATAAAATTGTATAAGCCTAAAAAAAAAAAAAAAGACTACTGGCTTTGTCGATAATTATAATATAAAAAATTCAATTACTTATACTATTTTGTTTTTAAAATTATTCTTTTTTTTAAGACAACGAATGCTGATTTTAAGCGATTTATGAATATTCATAATGGCCAATATCTTTCTATAGATTAAAGTAGCGTCTAAACGTTATCGAATCTATTGTAAATTTCGAGTATCAAAATAAAAAATAAAAATACCAGTATGTTTATGTTATTAAACATCAGTCTGTAATTGTGTTCTTTCATGTTTTTTTTCTTTTTTGTTAAACCTACATTTTTAATAGTACACTATTATTTAAACCCTAGTAAAAGTTTAAAAAAACTGAAATTACTGATTTTTACATGAATACTCCGTTAACTTAGGTATATATCTTTTAACACTTTATTCGTTAAAACCAATTGCCCCTAAAAACCAAAAAAGGAATCTACATCGTTAAGTGATTTTGACCTAGCGAAGTGATTTTGAGAAAATATTTGTTTCAATTTAAATAATTATTTTTGATACATAATTTAATAATAATTCATTGATAACTAAAGAAAGGAAATCATGCTAATATCCAGGTAAAACTTACGAACTAAAATTTGTTATGAGCAATATAAGAGAAACGAATTGTATTAATTAGAAATATGTAAATTCCATCCATCCCCTGGGGGGTGAGCTGAATACAGATATACCCTTCCGGAAAACCGAGGAAACTTCTCAAAGGTTTCCTACTAACTTTCAAAACATGTTAATTAATATATACATTATTTATTCATGTTTTGTTTAGTGATACTCTCTTACAAGTAAGATTTTGAAATTAGTTTTCAAAGAGAATCTTAATGTGGAGCCTTTAAAATAGTTTAGTTCCACTTATTATGTGCTATTAAGGTTATACTATTTATCAACAACAAACAAGTTCGTAGAAAAAAATGAGATTATTAAACACAAATTTAGTAGTAAAGAAAACTCTTAACGTGAAACTCAATACACTAGTCTCTTTCCATAATCATTAATATCAGTTATTAATGATTTAAGGGCGTCTAGAACAGAATCCAGTCTGGGACGACCATTTTTTTTTTTCAATGTTTTGAACATACATGAAAATTATTACGCAAAAAATCTGTATTTTAATTTTTCAGGAGAGGCAAACTTAATGAGGAGGCTTCAAAATTATTTACAATGCAGCTGAATGGAAAATAAGATGATCATATTATCGCACGTCACTAAGAAGATGGTTTCAACAAAAAACACTTTTTTTTTTTGGAAAAACACATGGGAAGTTTCAGTATAAACAGAGACTTGGGACGATAATCTTTGATCGCAAAAATTCTTCTATTGGGGTAATCAGTACCACTGGTAGGAGTAGCTCACTACCTGCGTTAGCACGATCATCCCCTCTCTACAAGAATGTGCTACATTGCGCTTTACGCGAACGGAACTATTAGTACTATTGTGATTACATTCTTACATTATAGGCCTATTTATTTTGATTCCAACGGTATGTATAACTCAAAATGAATATATTTCGAGTTGTAACCATCTTCTTGCCGACCTGCAATATGCAGTATTTAAAACAGCTAGGCACGACAACCTACTCTTCGAAGGGATTCAAGTTTTTTCTTCTCGGTAACAAACTTTTATGATTTATTCATTATTTCAACTAGCTTACTTAAATCTCCAATTATTCTTAGCAGCTTTACTTCAACCCACAGGCTGAAAAGTTGTTGAAATCATACCTCTCTCCAATTATCTAACTGCAGGCTATTGATGGTATGTGGAGGCTGAAGATTTCAATCATAGAGAGACATAGAGCGTGGGAGGTACGGAGAGCTATCCGGTGGGTATGATGTCGCCCCATGCTAATAGCCAGATAAGAGGATCATTACCATAGTCTTTGGGCAGGGCCTACACGGGCATAAATCCGGAGCCTTGTAAATTGCCATCCGGCCGAGGTATCTTCCCTGGACAGGGTTATGGTATGAGCAGGACCGCGACATCGCTCTAATCTTATAAAGTCTAATTATATTTCCCATAGCCCGTTTCCCTACCCCACTACATCACCTGCCAAAGCCAGAGGGATAGGCATCGCAGGGAACGGTATGTCAGGTATAGATGCAGGATGACTGTCGAAGGTTTTAAAATTAACAACCGAAATGACAACCTTTAGAAACGTTAAGAACTAACTAAAATACTGGAGAACACATATAACCACATAACCATGGAGAATTCCACACTAAATGTCAAATAATACAATCAAATGAGGTTATTTGGAGTGTCCTGGAGTACGTTAATGAAAGAAGCCAAAACGTAGGAGGAAGGATTGTTTAATGGCAGTCCGGCAATTCGATATCTTGGTATAATAGGCATTAATCGACATTTTGAGGAAATTGAGATTTTCGTTGATTTCTATTTTTCTGTTTCAGGATTTTTATAACCCTTTCAAACCAAGCTATTCAAACTAATTAATCCGGTTTTGAACCTATATGTTTCTATAACCATTTATAATATTGTTTATAATACAAGAGCAGTCGATCTCCAACAATTCACTCGACAGCTCTGAAGAAGACCTGAATAACGGGTCGATACGTCGGCACAATATATATGTTATTACACATATAGTGTTTTCATTTGACCCCAACCATTTCCATCTCATATAATATTGCTTAACAGTTTGTTTTAACGTCACTTTATGCTACTAAGGCTAATCGGACGATGCAACAGTGGGAGTCCTAAATTTTGCCTATCCAGATATAATAGATAGAGATCTTTAACGAGTATTTGACATCGTACAGGCTCGGGACCTCCATTTTACGTCCTATCAGAGGAACGGCATAGACAAGAATTTTTAACTCCCATTAAAAAATCCTAGGGCCACCTTGGGACGCGAAATCGCGACCTTTAGTACTGTAGGTTTCTATGCTAACCACTACACTACAGGTGACCCTGATTTATAATGTTAAAAGAATTAATACATTCCATTATATTAGTAAAAGCAGACAGAAGAATAAGTAAAGGCAGGTTGGAGAATAATTGGGGGAAATGTTTGATTGATTGTGTAAGTGCAACACTTACACGAGACGAATTTTTTTTTTCAGTTATCTTTAGGTATTTGAAAATTTTCGGTTCTTAGATGCAAAGTTTTAACCTCTGACACCAACACGCTTTGTCTTCGGTGACACAGAAAAAATTAAATTTTTATTCAATCACAGGATGGACCGGTGAAGGTTGTTAAATTTGTTAAGTTGTTAGATTGTTGTTGTAAGATTGTTAAACTATGAATTATTTATTTATAATCTACTTTCCGATCCAGATTTTAAGTCATCATCAGGTCTGAAATATACAAACAAATTAAAAGACGTTGTAGATCCATAATCCATAATTTTCTGTTTTTTTTTACATCTCATTTGACTCCTTGTATTTCGTGGTCATGGTGATGACCTGCATTATGGATAGAAATGTCGGCTATTATATTAATCAACCCATCGAATATATCTTTTTATACCTAAATTAATGAGTAAGATTGATAATTATTGTTCAGAAAACATTGATCGCTTTTGAGCCATACAAAAAGACAGGCGCAAGAGGAATCCACTTGTTGCAAGATCGCTCTTCCAGAAGACTGGCTGACAGTGGGAGAGCAGTGAGTGAGGTAGGGGGCCGGGTCCGAAACCATTAAGGGGCAACGTAAACAAATTAGCCCCCATACACAATGCTAATACCTTTAGTACTAACGCCCCTTCACATTAGTCTGAATAATCTACTTATCTACATCGCTTCTCTAATTCTTCTCTTTGTCTAGCTCCATTTCGAAGCAGCTTACCGAGAAAACAATGAAATCTTATTGTTATATATTTTTAATTCTATAAAACTATGAATTTAAACGTTCCGTATTGAAAGATGGGGGGAAAACTGAATCTTTCTTGGCTAAAACAAAAGATCATAATCAATCATTTAGTTTTAATCGAATCGTTAATAAATCCACTTTCAAAATAAGATTTTATCCATTCGAAATAGTAATATTTGAAAAGCTACTATTTTGGCTTCAAAAAATATTTAGTAAAAAATTAATTCCCTCTAAAAAAGCCAAATAGAAGGCTGAATGACTTCAGAAATTTAGTATACAAAGTACAAACCTTCTGCAGTTTTGAATCAGTTTTTGCTAAGTTTTAGAGTTAGGATTTATCCAATTTTATAAGTAGAGGCTTCAAATGCATTTTACAACTCAAACTTAACAAAATAAAATTCATCCTATATTCTTTATATATTATTTTAATTGTAACGAAAAAAACACAGCCGAGTCATTCTCAATGAACTATTATTCTTCGATGGAAAATAAAATGTTGTTTTAATTATATTTAAAGATTGATTTCATGATTAGGAAAACCAAATAAATTGTAGTTGGTTTAGGGAATCACAGATCCTGAGAAGAATTCCCTTCCACAATGCATATAACGCAATTAGGAAAAATTTGAATATTGAAATGAACTAACTATCAAGAAAACAATGTTTCCGTGACATAGACGGATTGCTGCTATCTTTTCCCCTAATTTACCATGACGAAAAACAAACAAAAAAAATAACCATTATAATCAAGCGAAATACAACGGCAGACAAAGCGTGAATGCTCATCGCTTATTCTAACGGTAATATTGAGAGATGTGAGCTCGCGTAGCTGTGAATAGTCTAACAGAAGGTATTCAAGAATGGATTTTTTCGAGTGTTAAATAAAGACGATTTCAATTATTTCAATAACGAGTAATGTTATTTTTAAATATAAGTTTTTATTAATGGCAGTATAGAAGCCATGAAAAGATTTTTTTTTTTTTTTTTCATTAGCGATTAGACATGGAGCCCTATAACTGCATGTATTAAAATTAAATTTTGACGGAATCATTAAAATTACTAAAGAATTTTTATGTAATAATGAAGGCTATTCATAACCATGTATGACTTCTAAGAGGTATCTGAGTCAGAGATTTGTACTTGAGAATTGCCCTTCGACCCAAACGTCCAAAGTGGAAAATTAAATAATAATAAATATCCTATAGGAAGGAAGCTTCGTTTAGATAATAAGGAAGTTAGGAGCATACAAAATGGACAATTGATTTGGAGAATTATGAATAAATATTATGTTAAAAAAAAAATGATTTAATGGTCGAAATCCAGATTAGGAGTTATGTCCAGAAGAATATTCAAACTAATTTAGAAGGCATTATTTAATTAGTAAATGAAAACCTCTTCTCAAAACTTAAAAAAATAAAATAAACATAAAAATGATCTCGTGTTTCCGTAAAATCGTTATTTAACCAGGGATCTCCATCAATAGAGTTAATTTTTAAAACTTTTGTTTCAAGTTTTATCAATATTAATTTATTAATGCATCCAGAGAGCATTTTTTAAAAGCTTGTTTTCGCGTTTAAAATTTTTGAACGAAAATTGTTACGATACAAATGCTACTTCGCTTTTTGACCGATAAGGACAATTAAAGACCAAATAGTCATGTTTAAACGGTTTAGGTTTTTGTTCAATCATGGGATGATTATTATTATTGTTAACTGGTTAGTAAGTGAACTACAAAATTTTCATCGCAAGTTGAATAAAAAATCTATTTTGTCAAGTTTTATCTACCCTGGCAAAATAGCGAAGCAATGTTTGGTTCTAAAATCAGCTCCAAAAACAATCGTTTAAACATACCTTTACATATTTTGGTTCTGAATAAAAAAATATCCTTATATATATGAGCTATTTGTCCAACAATATTTCTTTTATAGCGAATTATTGCAAATACGGTAGGTTGTGTTTCGATTTATTAACATGGCGTCATATGTCGATTTCATAATCTTTTTGTTTATAAGCATGCTTTTGTATTACAGCATTTATTAGTTCGTACATTAATATTTTCCACGGACAAATAGCAATATAAATCTTCGTATTTATTGTTAATTTTAATAAAAAAATAAATAAACCAAGAAAAGTGGCAATAAATTCTCAAAGTTGTAGGTATTTTTGCTTTCTTTTCATTTTTTTATTTGTATTTTATTCTAATTACTAGCTAAATGCTAAAACTCTCTGCTGTGGCCCACTAATATCAACTTTTAGAAAAGTAATTACATTTTAATAACTTAAAATAGGCTATTGTTTGGAATAATATTATTTATATGTAATATTTATAATATGTCAGCGAAAATTTGTAACCTATTCTTTAATTTAAAGTAGGCTATTATTTGGAATTATATTTTGGGGTGAATTTCACCAGAATATACTTATTTACTTATCGAAAAGTTGATCTTTTACATAATATAATATTTCCTCTTCTACTGCACAGGAAGGAACTGTGTTCGATTAACCCCTTCGTTTTCGATTCGTAGACGAAAAATCTGGTGCGTGCGAGCAACACACAACTTTCACTTACCAACTTACTTAGATTAGAAATTGACGTGTTTTGCTAAATATCATTCCCCAAAGTCACACATTTTTCTACATTCATATCTTATTTTTGTTAATCGTTAAAGCCGTTTTTGAGTAAATAAAAAAACCCCGTGAAAATGATACCAAATTTATTATGTAAAGTCCCCCCTCCCGTAGATCAATTTTGATGAAATTTGTACAGTCATATCTCGGGCATATAAATACATCAAATACCAAGTTTGATCAAAATCGTTAAAACCGTTTTTGAGTAAATAAAAAAAAACACGTGAAAATGATACAAAATTTATCAAGTAAAGTCCCCCCTCCGGTTGATCAATTGTGATGAACTGTTGGTTATCACATCTTTGGCATATAAATACATCAAATACCAAGTTTGATCAAAATCGTTAAAACCGTTTTTGAGTAAATAAAAAAAACACATGAAAATGATACAAAATTTATTAAGTAAAGTCCCCCCTCTGGTAGATCAATCTTGATGAAATTTTTACAGTCATATTTCAGGCATATAAATAGATCAAATACTCAGTTTAATCAAAATCGTTAGAGCCGTTTTTGAGAAAATCGAAAAAAACGTAAAATGTTATTAAGTAAAGTACCCCCCCCCCCTTTGAGAAATTTTGATAAAATTTTTGCTGTCACATCGCGGGCATATACGGTTTATAGTTTTTGAGCTAGTCTGTTCACACACACTCACACAGACACACACACACAGACCATTTCGCGGCACTTGGTTAATTGGACTCAGGGGACCCCAAAACGTGTATTTCTGTTGAAAACCGGAAGTCGAAATTTTTCACGATCGCAATACTTCCACTTACTACATATTTCATACATAGGTAAGTGAAAGTAAAAAAATCTGGTGCGTGCGCGCAACACACAACCTTCACTTACCAACTTACTTAGATTAGAAATTGACGTGTTTTGCTAATTATCATTTCCCAAAGTCACACATTTTTCTACATTCATATCTTATTTTTGTTAATCGTTAAAGCCGTTTTTGAGTAAATAAAAAAACCCGTGAAAATGATACTAAATTTATTAAGTAAAGTCCCCCCTCCCGTAGATCAATTTTGATGAAATTTTTACAGTCATATCTCGGGCATATAAATACATCAAATACCAAGTTTGATCAAAATCGTTAAAACCGTTTTTGAGTAAATAAAAAATATATACACGTGAAATTGGTACAAAATTTATTAAGTAAAGTCCCCCCTCCCGTAGATCAATTTTGATGAAATTTTTACAGTCACATCTCGGGCATATAAATACATCAAATACCAAGTTTGATCAAAATCGTTAAAACCGTTTTTGAGTAAAAAAAACGTGAAAATGATACAAAATTTATTAAGTAAAGTCCCCCCTCCGGTTAATCAATTTTGATGAAATTTTTACAGTAATATTTCGGGCATATAAATCGATCAAATACTCAGTTTAATCAAAATCGTTAGAGCCGTTTTTGAGAAAATCGAAAAAAACGTAAAACGTTATTAAATAAAGTACCCCCTCCCTTTGAGCAATTTTGATGAAATTTTTGCTGTCACATCGCGGGCATATACCTACACTAAATACCCAATTTCAGGTTCCCACGGTTTATAGTTTTTGAGCTAGTCTGTTCACATACACACACACACACACACAGACACACACACAGACCATTTCGCGGGACTTGGTTATTTCGACTCAGGGGGTCCCAAAACGTGTATTTCCGTTGAAAACCGGAAGTCGAAAATTTTCACGATCGCAATACTTCCACTTACTATATATTTCATATATAGGTAAGTGAAAGTAAAAATCTGGTGCGTGCTCGCAACACACAACTTTCACTTACCAACTTACTTAGGTTAGGAATTAATGCGTTTTGTTAATTGCCACTTCTCAAATGAACAGAAACGGCTTTAATTATGAACAATGGTCTGTTATTAAAGGCGTACTCCGCATGCGTGGGCTCAACGAGTTTTATGAGTTGACTGAATATTTTTCTTTTTTTCTCCTCTTTATGTTTTCTTTATTTTTATCATATCTCATATTTAGCCATTTCTTATTTTTAGGCGTAACGAGAGACAGTTAATTTCTCCATGTAAACAAAAACAAATGTACTTTATAAGAAAGAAACAAACAAACAGAAAAGCCCCCCCCCCTCCAAAAAAAAAGCCCCCTCAGAACATTTTAATAATGATAAAGCTTACCTGATATTAAAGAAAACCTAATTTTCATTAAACATGACGAATTTGATAAAAATCGTTAAAGACGTTTTCAAGATAATCGAAAAAAAGGTAAAAATTGGAAAAAAAAGTCATGAAATGAAGTGCCCCCTCAGTTGGACCAATTTTGATGAAATGTTGGCTTTTACATATTTGGTATATACATACATCAAATACCCAGTTTCTTCAAAATCTTTACAGCCGTTTTTGAGTAAATAAAAAATATATACACGTGAAATTGGTACAAAATTTACTAAGTAAAGTCCCCCCTCCGGTTGATCAATTTTGATGAAATTTTTACAGTCGTATCTAGGGCATATACATACATCACATACCCAGTTTGATCAAAATCGTTAAAGCCGTTTTTGAGTAAATAAAAAAAAACACGTGAAAATGATACAAAATTTATTAAGTAAAGTCCCCCCTCCGGTTGATCAATTTTGATGAAATTTTTACAGTAATATTTCGGGCATATAAATAGATCAAATACTCAGTTTAATCAAAATCGTTAGATCCGTTTTCGAGAAAATCGAAAAAAACGTAAAAAGTTATTAAATAAAGTACCCCCTCCCTTTGAGCAATTTTGATGAAATTTTTGCTGTCACATCGCGGGCATATACCTACACTAAATACCCAATTTCAGGTTCCCACGGTTTATAGTTTTTGAGCTAGTCTGTTCACATACACACACACACACACACAGACACACACACAGACCATTTCGCGGGACTTGGTTATTTCGACTCAGGGGGTCCCAAAACGTGTATTTCCGTTGAAAACCGGAAGTCGAAAATTTTCACGATCGCAATACTTCCACTTACTATATATTTCATATATAGGTAAGTGAAAGTAAAAACTGCAATTCTCAGCGAAAATATCAAAATGATCGCAGGGCATTGTCGAATGGGCCATTTTTTTCAATTTGTTGAGACGAACATTTTTTTTTATATACACTTTTCCGATTGTCACCGTTTTTTACGAGTTACAAGCAAAAAAATGGGATTAAATTATTTACATTTAAATTACGGTGCGTACTTTAATTAAAGTGGGGTTTAAGCAGTTTAGAGTGCGAATGCTTCGCACGGGTCACCTAGTATATAATAATTCTATAGAAAAAATCAGGACATATTGGCTCTCAAAAAATCATGCCCCAGTCGAAATTCCTGAATCATATGGTGAAATGTGGTTACACGCGTGACTGGCTCCACTAATCGAAATCAATAGCCTGTAATTATAACAGCCGGAGGAGTAACGTACGGACGGGAACTTTTTGGGTGTGCCCAGACTAAATGAATCTCTTCGACCCGCTAAGAATGAGGTTGCGGATAATATAGTGAGCGCAGAAGAGCGAGTTGATATAGAAGGAGCTGATAATGCTAAGGGCGGTGATATATATTTCCAGGGCTCTCATAAAGCTCCAATCTCACTCATTACCCGATGACTGATGCTCCTAAATAATAACACCGGCACAGTGGGGTGCACCTGTAATTGGCTTCCATTAGCCCGTTCTTTCGTAGTCGTGTCAGATCGACACTGGCACTGGTAACACATGTTTATATATGTCAGTCTTATATCCATTTTTTTATCAGGTTTTAACCTGCATAAGTATTAACAACCACCCCCCAACGATGTCAGTAATTCCGTTTAAAAAATTCAAATTAAATACTAGTAATAATAATCATGAAAAAAAACAAAAAATCTTGTCCACTACTCAGATACCTGTGGTTCTTAAATTTTAAGAGAGCCGGATTGATATACCCTGATAGCTGCTAATACTAATCGATGATAGAATAATAACGTTTTAGAAAGAGTTAGTTATATCAGTCGTAAACAAGAGACATTAAATACGGGTACATACGTAATTTATAACATTAAATATTTAACTCATTGGGGCCGATTGATGATCAGAGATTAACCATAAATAAATATGTGGCTCAGTAACCTTAAATGGGACAAACCCTCCTTGCTTGAAGAAGTTTCTTCTGTGACATTACTGAGGTATCTACTACGAGCATAAAACTCTCTCAAAATTGAAACCATCGTAAACCAAAAAAAATAATCTAATATATACTCGTACATATATTAGAATATATTTATAAAAAATCATTATGCATAAGTACTAAAAAATTTGTATAGCGATTTGATTCCAAATAGAAAATTTGACTAGGGACAGAGGATATTTTCTTTAACAAGTTGTTACTTTGGTAGATAAAAAAATGGGTAATGCGTTTAGCAGATATCATTAACGATAAACACTGTTAATTTTTTTTGTTTTATTTGTAAAATACGATACCAAGATGATCCGGAATATTAGATACAAAAAAAAAAAAAAAAAAAATTACGTATATATACATATCTAAATATACATAATATAGTAAGACAAATTTGGTACTTTATATATATACATATTTACGGTTGCTATAATTGTTATTCTCCGTCTTTTTTGTAACGTGAAACACGCTGATAACGTGCTAGCTTCTTGTTGTTATTTATGGACTAAAAATAAAAATGGACTAAAATAAGGTATACTAATACCTTTAAATAGCTTAAGTAAAATGAGGAAAACCAAAAAAAATTATGATTATTTTTTTTTTTAATTTTACAATAAGATGAAACTAGTTTAATGCCATGCATAATAAAAATTATTTTGCTTTTTATTTATAAAATTAGCACTATACTAGAATGATATAAACTAACTACAACAAAAAATGAAAAAATACTTTTGTGCTTTTTTTGTAGTTTTTTTTTAGCAGCAAAAGATTAGCCTGAAGAAAGAGACAGACTAGGTATATTAGGAAGTGGAGCAGATAATGGACAGAGAGGATAGGAAGTGTTCAATTTCCACGATATGATCTGTTCTCAGAGGTTTTGGGAGGCTAAACACTGTGTTTACCGAGGGACTGTGTACTCGACCGTGCAGCCAACACCTCCATCCTCCCTCCAGTTCGGACTAAGTGGCGGTTCCGTCTTCACTCCTGGGCATAACCGCTCCAGCATCTGGGTAGCCATTTGGGGCAGGGAACCCGAATGTTTTAATGGGAGCAGAAGCTGGGGAAAGGAGGGAACATATCTATCACTTGAAGTTCCAAACCAGAGCAAAACTAAACCTGCAGAAGACGATAAATGTAAAAAAATAGAGAAATTCGTTTAATATTTTTTTTACATTTTCATATTAGATTTATTGACGATTAAATGGAAAACATTAGGAACCTTATTATTTTACATTTAATATCTATTGTATATAAAAGTTCTTTAGCAATATAACCTCACTCGATGTAGTTAGAACAGAAAATCCCAACTCAAAAGTTCCTACCTGTTGGCTGACAAGATTCATCAAAGACCCAAGACAAGGTAAGATATATACCCGGACTTGATGGGTATGAGAGGGAATATGTAATCCATCTTGGGAGTGAGGATATGAGCTGGGAGTCGGGATGGTTGATTGACGGCGGCTATGGTATTAAATCATCATCATCACGGGGGTCCGGCCGGGACCTTTCTTAATTAAAAATACCCGGCTCCGCAACTCTTCTCAGGTTTGTTCCTTCAACAGGTATCGCCTTACTGCATAGGTGGATGCGGATAATAGGAGGATTTTCTCGAGGCTGTTGTAAGGTAATGGATGTACGGACGATGCCCAAACGGAAAGACATAAATGTCTTAAGGTGGGATCCAGTTTTAGTTCAGATTAAAGTATCTTCAGTGAGCTGGAAGGAACTTATAGTCTGGAGGTGATGGCCAACGCATTACGAAAAATTTCACGCTTTTATTTGTATTTCCCCAAGGATTTAGCTAATTTTGTGTGTACGGAGCTTATTTTCTGCTAAATTTGACACTCAGCCACTTTTATCTATAACATTTTTCATTTAAACTAGGTGATTTTGAGTTAGAGGCGTTGGAACACGGTTTCCACCATAATCGTAAAAATTACAGATTTTTGATTTACCGAACCCGGCTAAACCACAAAACGAATTTAAACTTCAAATATATCATTCTATTTGCATGAGTATAGCCTCATATAGTAAGAACAAAGCAATAATTTGTGATCTGTATTAGCCGAATTATATGCGAGAAACTGAAAAAAAATCCCAAAACTTTTACGGATTTTAGACTATAAGGCGCTAAATACGTTCATGGTTTAATCACCTGGTCTCCACAGGAGTGGGCTAATTTTAAAATTAACGAGCTCGTTTTACACGGAATTGGATATTCTACAACTATTATAGGTAACATTTTTTATTTGGAGTAATCCTCATGAGCGTAATTCATTTTTCCACTAAAGTGGCTAAATTGACAATAGGTTTTAACGAAATTAGTACTTTCAGCCTATAAGATCAAAAAAATTTTCTTCATATCAGGCAGGCACCTGTTTGGCCCTCAGCTCCCGGACTATTACTTTAGAGACTTTAGGTAATTATTAACGTTTAATTTTAATGTCATATAGATTTATTAAGTTGGCTTTTTTGTGAAAAATTACAAGTAAACGCATTTGTAATGTTTTTAATATGTAAGAATTCTTTTCCTCTAGCATAACAAAATAACAGCAAGTTATTCTAAAAAAAAACATATAAGCCACGAACACATACACATACGCCGTAAGAGAACTATACGACTCATTTACAAGAGGTTAACAGAACGAAGACCGATACGTATTAATAGCGAATTGTATTTCAAGTGCTTTTTTAAAGCGAGTTCCGTTGCTAATTCCAGCTTGAAAAAAAAAAAAAAAAAAAAGTAAAACGAACAACGACGGCAGAAGAAAGAAAGCAAAACGAACAGAAATCCACTGTAAAATTGGAATTCCTCTCTAAGGGGCGACCACGTGCGCCCAAGTCTTTAGCTATCAGTCACAGCTACTTACTTTCGGGGCCCGAGTAGAGCAACGGGTATAATTTGTAACACGGTGGAAACAGCTGCGCATGCGGGCACGCTTGTTATTGCATTTACACCAATGCTTTACTCACTACAATAAAAAAATGACACGACAATTTAGTCCCATAGAATCGAAGATAACTCTATTCCTCACGAAGTTAAGTTTTATAAAATCACTAGCTGTGGGGCCCGGCTTCGCTCAGGGAGTTGTGGAATAGGTGGAATGAAAGAATAACTTTAAAATATAATAGTACAGAAAGATAGACCAAAATTAATCATTAATAAAACAAAATTTGTACCATCCTGAAACTTCAGTTTAGTATTAGTGGTAAGTTTCGAAACCTCAGAGTCCGCCCATATATGGTTTGGGTATAAGAGACCCTACTAATGCGTTTCTCTCAAATCGAATTTAAAAGATTGCCAGGAGATTAAGAAGAAAAAACAAAAGCCTATCTATACAAAATTCTATATTTTTTTTTCTACTCCTCTTTAAACGTAATTTTAAGAAAAATTATTTTGGCAGCAAATATGTCCTGGTATGTACCATTTTTTATGGTTTCTATGTTCTGATTCCATTGAGACCATTCTCATGACGATACCGCATCCTTATCAAGTTCAGTAACTTCTCCTTTTTCGAATTTGGTTGAAAAATTTACGAACAGAACAGAACTATTAAACAGAAATATTATGTGATCACTTTATTTTCGATATATATTCCATTAGGTTATATCTTTTATTCATATTATCTATTTTATTCAGTGTTAGTTTTTATTCGCTCACTACACTAATAAGCAATTTTCTTTTGTTGTAAATTTACTCTTATATTGTATATTGATTGAAGGTAATGTTTCGACCAATTCTTTCCTCTTCTGTAAAACTTAAGTCGCTTGGGAATCCTGTTGGTTTTGTTTATTTTTAATTTCAATTCATTGCAGAAATGTAATGGCCTTATTGAAAAATAAAAAGGAAAAAGTAGTTATTTATACAGAATCTCGTGTAATTTAAAGAAAACAGCTGAAGCTAAAACCATAACAAACCGAACTAATGAACTATAACCTTATGAATTGAGCTTAGCTAGCGCTCCTGGCTTCTAAATGTCGAACTAAAATTTTCATTCATAACTCGCCTGGGCTTATTAAAGGGGCTAATTACATGTAGCGAGAGGCTTAAACTTACAGCCCTTGTCCCTTCAACATTACACACTTAAAATGAAAACTGAAACCTTCTTCATCGTTAGGGACAATAAGGCAATATGACGACATAACAATCTTAAAAGGACGTTTTTGAGCCTTTTCGGCACGCACATTGTACACTTTGCTTTATAATATATATTGATTAAAAACATTATAAGATAATCAATTAATTGAAGAAATTTTCGTCTTGACATAAACAGAAGACACTGCGGTTTTTTGAATTTTAAATGATGAAGTGGGACATAAATTGTTGCAAATCATAAAAGACCTAAAACTTACCGAAGTATCATTGCCGAGAAACCGAAAGTACCTTTTCCCCTGATTTTTGTCCTGAAATTTTTTTTTTTTTTTTTTTTCGTTTTTAATAAAGTATGAAACGTGTTTCAAATACTTCAATAATATCCAAGATATGATTGACATGATAAATTTATCCAACGATTAGCTCTGGTTTCACACGCACTGAATTTAGATTGTGTAGTATACACTTTAACTTTACATACATATGATGAGCAATTGGGAATGAGCATTTATTTATTTCAGCCTATTAGTGTTTAAAACTAATACACTACCTAACTAAGGGACTAAGTACTTACTGGAAACAAAAATGTTTGAGGTAACAGTGAACCTAATTTCCTTAGTGCAAACCATCGCCAACCTGATTTTATTAAGCTCTCCAGATTGATTGTCTTTAATTTTTTCAAAATCGTATTTATTAAATGTAGCACTTTTAAAATATAAAAACTCTTTATATATTTTAATATTATAAGATAATTATTTAAGATTGTTAACACAGATCAACATTAATGGTGAGGTGTTTGAGGGTGAATAAAACCATCCTTATCTGAACTAAACATAAAAAAAAAAAAAAAAAACTAAAAATTTCCCCCATTTATGTGTTTTTTTACTCCATTTGTAAATCCGCGCCTGTT
Source organism: Aelia acuminata (assembly GCA_911387785.2). Classification (NCBI taxonomy): domain Eukaryota; kingdom Metazoa; phylum Arthropoda; class Insecta; order Hemiptera; family Pentatomidae; genus Aelia; species Aelia acuminata. The sequence continues at coordinate 85,487,044 of OU426982.1, read as the reverse complement.
AACAGTATATTCTACTAGACATACAATGAATTGCTGAATTGCACCCAGCAGTATCTCTTTCAGTGCTTATTTCAGCCATTCTGGTTTGCTAAAATCTCATTTCATGTTTGTTAAATTAATAAACATCTCTATGTAAGCTTCCCGAAATTTGGCTTTGGCTGATGCTTATAAAATGTTATCTTTTGTGAATCATAATATTGTGATTACATGTTCCTTTCACGAGTAGTGGAAAAAACTGTTTGAATTCAGCTACTATTTGAACATTTTATTACCACTCGTCTTGAACATTATTTATTAATAACTTAAAGAACATGAAGTATAGTTCAAAGAGTATATAGTATTATTGGTTATAATTGTGTTTGTGTGACGAAATTTTAAATTTATAAAAATAATAATAATAAAATAAAAAAAATAGCGTTCATATTAAGCTGGTTGTTGCCACTAAAGGTTTACACTGATAAGGTTGCGTGATTATGGAGTAGATGGAGTAATAATGTTTGCTTGAAGGATAGTAGGTTGAAGATTGACTGGGATGGGGGAAGCATTGCAGATGTAGCAGGGATGATAAAAAATTATGTTAGGTCCCGTTAGACGGGATATATAAATTACTGAGTTGGGATCTTGTATTTAAACTAAGATTGCGGGACGTGGAGTAAGGAAATCAAGAATGTTATAGTATAGCTTTGTAATTATTTTGAGGGGACATCCATGCCATAGTAAAATTATTTTATATGTTTAATTTCGTTATCTAAATACCTAAGCCAAGAATTTAAGCATGGTCGAATATCGGACAAGTTCTTTCTTGTTCAGACTCAAGAATTTCCTTCCTCCTGTAGCCCGGGAAATAGTAGCGGAGGTGTCCATTAAGATATGAAGCTGTCTGCCGACAATCAGTCAGAAGTCGGTCCTCCTGAAGAGAAGCGAAGGAAGAGGGCGGCGGTGGAGAGGCCTTGTGTAAAAACAGATGACAATGACGGACTGTCCCAGCTTCTTCAGCTCCCCGCTTTGTGTCCCCGCCCGCCCTACTCCCACTCCTTTATAATTAATTGTGTCCTCGTCTTCCTCCTTTCTTCACAATACCTTAATAACCATCCTTTCCTCTCCAAGAACGAAGATCGCCGTGGAGGATATGAAAGGTTTGGTAACTTTTAGTCACGAAAGACAAGAAAATCGGATGAATAGAAACAAAAACAAATGTAATATAGCGCTCCTGATACACTTAAAAGGGATGCCAAAAACTGCACAATAAATGAAGGGTCGAGTGAAGATAAAGGTTACTGAAGGTCACTGGAGAGAGAAGGTTGGAGCGACCTGGAATGACCCCACGGTTAGCTCAATAGTAGCTCAACAGCAACGGAAATGCAGGAGACCTGGGTTCGATTCCCGGTCTAAAGGCCAATTTCTTCTCCTCTAATAAATTAACTTAAAAATTATAATATAATATAAGACTAATTTTCATCGAAGAAGGGTCGAGTGGATGAAATACTTTGTATAACCTCTTTTTTTTTTTTTTTTTTTTTTTTTTTTTTTTTTTTTTTTTTATGGAAGAAAGAAAATAATGCTGAAAAATCAGTTTACAATATTATACTTAGGTACGATTAAATTCTCACCAAAATGCCACTTATCAAATTCATCCCAGAATGAAGATTCAAGTATGAAGATTTAATAATAGTCTGTTTAGAATGAAACCTAAAAAAAAAAAAATGATATAAAGTAATATCTAAAAAATACTGAAGTTAAAAAACTGTATTCTTTCCCACGTGAAAAGTAGGATTTTTGCAGACCCTTTAGTTTAGTGCACCAAGTCAATATTTGGATTTAACCCATAGCAAAATGTAACATTAAGGTATTTATTCGTGTTTTGTTTTTTATAAAATAAGGAGCATTAATGATTCGGGATTGAATATTTGGAGGGATCTTATTGTTTTCAGTTACATGAGTCTTTTGTGATTAATTAAGAAGCGCTGAATTTTTTGATTAAGTAGGAAGTGCTGAATTCGGCAACATCGAACTACTCATATTTTATTTTTAATAGTGAAAGCATAAGTCATTCTTCATCAAAAGTCGGAATAACTTCGATAAAGCTTTAATGAATTATTTCGATAGCTGTTTAAGAACTATTTGCATAGTAGGTCCAGCTGAGAACTAGCTATACCGGCGGCCGTAATCAATTTGACCTCACTGAACTAGGATATTAATAGCCCAAGAGGTCCACTGCGGCCGTTTCTAAACCTGTAGCTCTGTTATTGGACAAATATCTGCCGTTGTTACTCTACGCCAGATGATAATTAGCGAATATAAGCAATCCTGTAAACCTGTAAGGGTAAGGGAGGAGATATGTGGTAAACTAAACTTACGGATACAGAGCTTGAGACTGATGATTCACCGCTACGGTTTTCGTAGTGATAGTATTGTTATCTATCAAGGGTGAGAGATCTCCACAGCAGATTTCCTATAAAGATAAAATTTACATATTAATTGGATACCTTCATTTTTTTATTTTCATCATTCAAAAAGCGAAAATCATTTGCAACACTCATTTAGAGCTTTATTTTTTAAATTTTCTTGCCCAACCTTCGGACGTTTCTTCTAGCTAATAATTTAATTGATTAATTTTATAGAGCCTGAAAGTGCCACAGAAAAATCTGCCCATGAGGATAGTTCGAGAGAAGATGAATCAGAACAAATATTTATCTACAACACCAGACAGGAACTAAATCTGCCTTAAGTAATAGCTGTTGAGTGCCTCATCCACTGTACATCTTGCTCAATTCGTTGGATTTTATTTGTTCCTTTATTTAACGTCACTTTTATGGTGCTACAGTGTGTGTCCTTTAATTTTGTTTATCCAGGGATCGCTAGGATAGGGATATACTACCTCACTTTGCACAGGCTCCATTTTATATCCCATCCGAAGGATGGCTAGGATTTTTTACTCTTTTAAAATCCTAGGACCACCTGGTGAACTACACACCACCTTCTGTGTAGTAATTTGCTATACTAACCACTACAACATAGGTGACCCATCTCTGATAGTCATCCGTAAAGATTAAACCATCAATGTTATTCATATAAATGAGGTAAATGTAATTCATATAAAATAAATAATTTTAAAATAATGATACCAATAAATACAATTTTCTTTGTATTAGCTGCTTCAAATGTTTTGGTTTTGTTATGGCGGAGCAACAAAGGGATTTCCAATTAAGAAATGCTTCATCTGAACTGGTTACCGAGTAATCGTTCAATCTGAACATTTTTTCTCTACTGATGGGGTTCACTAGATCAGTTGAGTTTGTCCAGTAAAAAATTCAGTTTTTCTCATTTAAATTAGCAATAAATAAATTATGAATTTATTGAAGCTTACTAATGCTCTACTAATACTATTTATTCATTACTTTTTTAATCATCAGAACTTACATTTTTATTTTTTATTTCAGATAATTATCTTAAATTTACAATATTTGAAATGTATACATTGGGTTGCTGTGTAATCAGCAAATAACCACTGTGAAAAATTAAAAAAATGATTAAATAATTTGACTTTTTTTTTCATAACCATTTTGCTAGTCAGGATAAGGGGAAAATGCTCACCTGAAATCATTTTAACTTAATCTCAATTTTTGAGCGTCGCTCTTAAACTTCGAGTGATCAGACTTGTATATTTCATTGGAGTTTAAGAATAAAAAATAATTTGGAATAAAAATATATCTCATGTATCTGACCGAAACCATCAAAATACAGGTATAAAGACGTAGGAGAATAGAAGACCTCCCACTAAACAATGGTGGCAGAGCTCCCTGACCCACGATTAGCCACTAAAGATATGATCCGATAATTATAATGACGGGCTGTGTAAATTAGGAGACAAAGAGAGATAACCGAGAGAAAGATAGTGGATGGGAATTTAGGACCATTGCAGGGATTCCGAAGCCGCCCTTCCCATTCAGTCCCACAACAGGAGCCTTCATTTAAAATTCCCAACGCGCTTTAAATACCACCTCGTCTTCCATAAACGGAAATGCAGCTGATATATTTGAAGAATAATATAACCCACCCGGGTGTTAGTTCCATCAACCCATATCTGGGCTCCATTCAGTATACGAGAATAGTAAGCTGTGTGTTTGAACTTCCAAAAGTTTCTAGAACTTACAAGGCAAACCATTGAAACTTAAATGTTTACTTTATTTGGATGAGATCTTTCTTTTTCGTTTCTTTTTAATTTTTTTTTATGGCTAAAAAAGTTTCCAATAATAATTATTGTGCATTAAAAGCATTATGATATGTCCTTATGATTATGAATATAAATAACAATTCGAAGAGCTCTAAGAGATAATGATGTAAAAAAGGCCATCAAGAAAAAAATAATAATGTTTCAAATAATTTAAAATTGTTTAAGTTTAAAAATTTATAAATAAAATTATACCAAAGCATATTTAGTATGTATGATAATTTTAAAACACTATCTTGACCATTAAAGTAACAACTTTTCAGAAAAACTTCCATCGTTATATCTGTGTATAAATAATTAATTCCTTTAAAAGGTTTAATGATCGTCATAAAGGAATAAAGTTAAGAGCCACATCCTTTTTCTATTAGCTATTTAGATAAAATTCATCCGTTTTCTTCTTTCCTTTTTTATTATTTTTTATGTTTTTTTTTATATAGCCCAGCTTTAGCGTTTAATAATAGTTAAAACTGTTACCCATCATTCTAACAATTTAAAAATATTATCAAGAAAGAAAGAATCCTCCTTATTACCTCATTTCGGGTAATATTATATTCCATAGAAATATCTAAGCTTCATTTTTGATTCCCGATTATCAATTACCGATTACCAATATAATTATCCCATCGAAATTACTACATTGGTATTCGGTGTATATCGGCACCGAAATAAATGTAGGAATATATCCTTAAAAAGTTGGTACAAAACTGTGCAATGGTACACTTTCTTCTTAAAAAACTTGGTACACTTTCTTCTGCGTTAAATTCACTCGCAGATTTTGTATCTATCATCCCTAAACTGGTCATAAATATTTGAAACTGTTCATGCCTCAGAAGTGATAAACAAAGTTTCCTCAGACCATAAAAATTTAAAAACCCTGCAGTTTTTGATTGATGCTCACACAATTTTTCAGTTTACTTATTTATTACGATTAGGCTGAGGTTTATTTTACTTTTTCATTAATTGTTAACCTTTCAAAACAAAGTAATAATGTTAAAATAATTTCTTAGTAGAATGATCCCTTTGTCGATAATCTTATTTATCCTGACCATCCATCCCAGTTTTTCTTGCATAATTTATTTAAAACATCATCATGCCAGTTTAATTACGGCATGCCATCTTGCAAGCTTCTTGCATACTTACGTGTCTCAAAGTTTAAGCTTTATTGATGTATGAATTGCCAAGCTACAAAATTTGGCAATGTTAACTTAGAAAATTATCTTAAGGTTGCTATCGGTTGCTCTTCCAAAATACAACCACTTGTTTCTTTTATGCAGTTATGCGTTTTATTTTTTAAAACTTATTCAGGAAGTTTACTATTATCGATTTGACATTATGATGCCTCAAAAGCAGAAGTTTTCCGACATTTTTTATCGGATGGACTTTGCATACAGGATAAAACCACCTTTAAATGTTTCTAACTCTTATTGTGATAAAATTGGACCTGACGGTTATTTTAACTAGGTTGCCCATATAGGTACACCCAAATTTTTTCAGGTTGGATACAATGCTAGATATCGATAGAATCTATAGGAGATAGCAAGCCATCGATAGTACGGATAAGCGGATAGATGGTGAGTCGGAGGGGCTAGTTGCCTCGGCGGTCCGGTATAAAAATCTCTCCTCTTTGCCGGTGCCTTTGAGATCAGCCGCCCGCCATTGTTAACCGCTACAATAAATAGACTCCTGACTGACGTCTGTCCACCGCCTGCATAATACCTCTCTCCCTTTCCTTTACCCCAATTACACCCCTAAATTTCCGTTTCCGTTGTAGTTGAATTTGAACGGGTTCATTCAAGTCTAGGAGGAAACGATGTCGAACATTGGGGCGATGTAAATATGAACTCAGCTATCATAAAGGATGAACTAAAGCGGGAAAAGTAAGCAGTAAATACAATAAGCAGAAATAAAAAATGAAATAGATTTATCAAATGAAGTTTTATTTGAGGGTCTATCCATTTCAAATCAACATGTTAATGAATCTTATCATTCAAAATTTTATTAAAATTCAGAATCCTTACAGTATTATTATTGAATCGGAAAAAATTGAAATTTTTCTTTATTCGGTTTTAATGTCAAAAATATATATGGACAAAAGAGCAGAAACTGAAATTTTGAATCATTGTATATGTCTTATTTTAGAATATAGAATGCGTGTCAATTGAAAACTTTTTCTTTATTCATACTAGGGAAAATATTGCAGATATACTGTATAACTTTAGGGAAATATTTAATTTAAATAAATTAACTGGAAGTATAAAATAGTTTTAATCTTTTGTAATTTGTATCCATTTAAAGTCGTTCCTCAAATGTGGTTTCCAAGCATGATTATATCCTGCTCATCCTTACTATTTTTTATATCCTTCTTTCTCTTTCATCTTAATATTCTATTGTAAAGGCTGTTTTTTTTTTTCTGATGACACAGCTATTCTTTGTTCAGATAAAAACGCACTTCTACAGCTTCTAACACAACTCAGAATCATTTAGGCGGTATAGGTAACTAGATGAAAAATAAAAATAAACGTAAAAAGAGTTTTTATGTAATATTCTTACATAATTATGGACCAAAATCTATTTTAATTATATCTCTCTACCGGCATCTATGGATATTAAGTATTTAATTTTTTATTAGGGTGAAGGGAGAAAAAGAATAGAACAACTCACATACTAAAATCTATAGAAAGATATGTCTGCGATAAATGCAATAAAGGAAAAGATGAATGATTATGGTAAAATTCTATATTAAGGACCATTTACCAAAATATTTTATAATTTAGTTGATATTTTTATAAATTCTAACAATTTAGGGGAGGGGAAAACACGAACAATAAATCCTGCAGCCCTCCTAGATAGCCTATGTGTAGAAGGTACATAACAGATGAGATTATTTGGAACGCTACCAGAATGATGGAAGAAGCAAACATTTTTTATACACGTGCCCCTGGAAGATTTGAGACTGAAAAGAAGCGACTACACTAAGATACACGTAGAAAAAATGAAATAAAAACTGAAGATAATGTAATCAATTCTAACAAAGACCAAATTTCAACATGAACCCATTGACAAAAGTTTGAAATGTTCAAGTTCAAGGAACCCTTACAGACTATAAGTCAACAACTACGCTCTAAAAACCTGCCATGCTATTCCTATAAGTAACGTCGTTTGAGCAGTCAACAAAATGTGCTCATTGCAAGGTAATTAGCAGATTGCAAATATTATAATGCCACATATTATACCTGCATATGAATAAATATTAATAGCATGAATTTGAACTGCAATAGGTATCGTTTTGGATAATTTGGCACATAGTTTTTAGCACATTCTTGACGATCCTCTCTCTTTTCTCTTATGAATTTCACCTACACTGGTGGAGGTGCTGAGGTGCAAAATGATTTGAGAGCTAATGGATGGGCGAACATATGTAGCATGTAACCATGGACAAGCTAATTAAAAAGCTCTGGATGTTAGAAAGTAGATGATATGACAAATGGGACAGGTGTAGTTGACAAATAGCCATATCGGCCGCCGCGGTGCAATAGCCTTATAGAGCACCCCATCGCCAACTTTCCTCATCCCCGCTCTTTCTTCATTAGCTAACATACCGGTCAGCAATGTGCTTTTATTCTAACTTCACTTCTCCTTTACAAGCTAGTTTGGAATGTTTAAGGCTTCTTTTTTTTATCGCCAACATCGATCGGAAGTCATATGCTACAACTCTCTGGACTGGAAAAATGTGGAGTTACATGGTCCAGTTTCATAATTCTAGTAATGGACGTGATCATCGTAGATAGTAACAGGGATTATCGTTTGAAAAAAAAAAATAAACTAGTAATTTGTCCACAAAAGCTTAACTATCACAAACGTATGATAGGTTGTCGAATAAATAAATTGTAGAAGAAGGGCTGAGGCAGAAAATACCAAAGGGGGGCGCAGCCCAGCCTCTAAATCAATCCAAGACCACCTAAAGTTGGAACCAAAGACCTGATTAAAGAAATTAAAAAAAGTTGAATAAGAATGGTAAAACTCAGTTACCCTAGCATCTTATCATTGAATTCCTCGGTATAGTTCTATCTTTCATCTAGTTAATACTTTTCATAAATTCTAAAAAAAATGGGCAAAATCGATAATTAAAACAAAAAAATCAAATCCGGTCAAAATTTTGACCTGGAATTTTAAAAATTATTTAGTGATTTTCATCAAAGTGATCTTTATTTTTGATCATAAATGAAAAAATATCATACACTGATGATTGTTTTTGAGATATATTTTTTTAAACGAGAAATATAATTTTTTTTAAATTTTATAAATTAATTTTAATTCAGCAACATAAGGTGGAGAATATTGATATCCAATTTTAGCAAGGGTACATCTTAATTTCCGAAATGCAATTGGCTGACAAAATATATAAAAATACAAAATCGCTTGGTGGAGCAAAAACAGTTTAATTTCAAAATCAGCGTTGGTCTGTGGAAGTACATCAGGGATGAGACCGTTTCAAACACCACCAGATTAATCGAAGAGGCAAACATTTTACTGCAAGTAGGTATATTTATGTATCTGATCGTTTTAGGGCTCGAGACATAGAAGAGGTAGCTTTAATCAGAAGGATATAATGTTCTTCACCAGAAAAATATATTTCAAAATCTCTAGTTTGAAAACTATTTTCCTTTTTTTAACACCTGAGTTAAATTATTATTATTATCTGTGTTAAGTAGGATATTTCGGGGAATATTTCTAAATAGGTTTTTAGTATGACTAAAATATAATAAATATATAAATTAGCAATGTTGAGGAGGGGGGAAAGATTTCATCACCGTTAAGAGATGGAACATTGTATTTTTGGTTATTTTATGGTTGGCTTAGTGATAGGGGTTCGGGATTTTTTTGCGATTTACTCCATGCTTTCTACTTCCACCAGGAACCGAAATCATCCATGATGGAATATTTTCTGCATCCTTTAAACTGACTTGTAAAATACTTGAAGCCACTAATTGATTACGATAAGCTGATTTGCATGACTATGACAACATATATTTGGAATTTGGGTGTCCTCCTCGCGAAATCGTTTGCAGCTGCCCTTATGTTACTTCCTATTTCACGAATCAATCATGTATATCTAGTGCAATAGTCAGAGTGTTCCATTTTTCAGTGATTTGGTACGATCCAGGTCCTATTTATTCTTTCTTCCTAACAATCTTCCGAGGAGTCTGAAAAAAAAAGATCCGTGTATATTAGGGTTGCTATCAATGGCACACTATATTAGTAAGTCTGTCGTTTCATTATGCTTATTTCGCAAATTAGATAAATTTAAATTTACAAATAGTGTCTTTATATCAGTGGACTTAGGAAAGCTATAGTTGTTTGCTTTTCAAATCAAAATATAGGAAGCCATAACTATAATCTTCCTCAAATATTAACATGACAAAACTGCTGACTAAGATTTACCTACGGCGTAGATGCTATTTGCACATTAGCGCTTTCTGGAATAAATCCTGGCTAATGAGCCCGGTCGTTCAACTTCCATCAATTCCTGTTTGTCCTCTCTCTTCCTCTTTTGTTCATGTTCCGTTATCCACAATGTTTCCTCAAACCGGGTTCCTAATATAGGTAAATAAATCAGTAATGAAGGGGAGGAGGTAAGGATCTTCACGTTACTACCCGCCGACAGAGGGAGGGTCGGACAGAAGTAGAGTTCCCACGGAAGGCCTATCTCTACCACCATCAGGCTCCTCCGGGTCTGTCCCCGAGCCACTTTATCTCCAGAACTTGGGATCACAAAGAGGACAACACCGAGTATAAATTAAAGAGATAATTTGAGGTCGTGTTCTTTAGTAAACAGATATGGCATTACACGTGAGGGGCATGTACCATCTTATTTTTTATAAAACTGTAACCCCCCCCCAAATAGGGACATGTCCTGTAAACGAAGGGACCTATAAATCAACCTTACGTATTTTTACAAGTTCGTCTCTTTCGAATTCAATATTACTATATTCAGAATTTTGAAAAAAAAAAAAAAAAAAAAGGTTTTGAATGAGGTACTCAGAATTTCACTAAATTTCTATGTATCACAGGAATATTGTTTTCAGTTAAAACTCTATTAACCAACGTTTTAACGGTTAAAAATGGCATTAGATAAATTAAAATATTCAAGGCTCTATCAATCCTCAATGTACCTTAATTTGTCTTATATATTTCATTGATGATAATTTCTACTGAAGATATCAATTCATGCATTAACCTGTAATTTTTCAATATTTCTTATGAATCACTTAAAATAATAACAAAGTTTTATCATCTATAAAATGAAGCTTTTATTATTTTTTGAGAGAACCTGATAAGACTTTATAAGTAAGTCCATTGTTTTTCTATAAAGGAAATATGTGTGCCAAAGTAAATTTTCTGACCACCTTTAAGTATGGTTTTGTTTTAAGCATCGAACTAAGGCGGACTTATAAGAGAATTGGTTGAAAAATCGCGACATGGAGGCCGTACAGGAAGAGGGGATGGTATAAGGCAGGGAGGGCGATATTAATCCAAAGGGCGCTCATAAATCTCCCCGGGATATAATTAAAGGAGAGAGAAATCTCTCAATCCGGGACGTGACTGGTCCAGATGTCGCCGGACGCCCTGGTCACTTAGTCCCCAATAAGTTCCTCCGTCTCTTGTACTATCTGGACCTTGCTGCACCCAGTCCTACGATTCGGTTGCTTTATGAGACATTTTGGGGTATATCAGGTCAACTTTTGAGTTGGAAATGTTAATATGTAAATTCAATCGATACGCATTAAGTTTGTTCCAACAAACAGCCCTGGACTATTTTTCACAATCCCATCTTTTGATTCAAAGTTGGATTCTTTGGAACCAGATAACTAACCAATCAAACTTTATTGTTTTGATGACAGTTAGTCCAGTGCTCCTTGTTGGAGCAGATCTATTATTAGAATATCCAACGTGCTACATCCAATCTTCTTACCTTTCACTTACCCTTCATTGGTTAGAATATATTTATTTATTTTTTATATGTGTTTTATTTTTGTTTTGTTTTTTCGAACATCATTTCTTGCACGTTGCCGTAAGACTTTACTTATGTTTATTAACAGTTTTTGAGCAGTCTATTTCTTTGTCATTTGGTTACCAAAACCTTTCTATTTTACAGGGATTTCTTTGATATAACTGTTTCATGGCAATGTATCTAAGGTAACACAAGGCAATAGGTATATTCATTCTATATCTTTTAGTAATAAATTCAGTATAAAGAGAAGATACTTTTAAAATTCTAGATATATTTATTGCCTCACACCTTCACCTCACAGGTTTGATACCTGAGGAAATTTTTACTAAAAATATCTTCTTGCACTTAACAACTAAGAAAATAGACACTCCAGGTGAAAAAAACATGCTTAAGCTTCACATAGCGCAAAATCAGAGCAAGAGTAGAACATATCATTTTTTTCAACATCAAGTGACACAGCATAAGTGAAACAGAAGTCAGCTGAGATTATAATAGTTGTTATAAATGTTAACTGTATAAGTCATCATTTAATGATTTATGAGAACACAAATCCAAGAATCTTTGATAAATTATCATATTATTCCTGAAGGATTAGACGGCACATGTCTTAAATCAAGTTCAAAATGTACAAATAGGCTTGATATGAACCTCCATTCGGTTCGCCTTTTTTGTAAGCTGTCCTTTTTAGCGAACAGGAACAAATCAATGTTTTTTTCTTTTCGTTTGTGCAGCCTGGCTCTGCGGCATGGCGGTTGAGGCCAGGATCAAGCAGCCTCGGCCGTCGACCAAGTAGCACGAAGCTCTAGCGGACTGGTAGAGGGGGCGATTAAGTTCCTAAGAGTTAGGTGATTGGCCAGGTGGTTTATGGCTCAGGCTAAAGGACCAATTACTTTGTCCCTTTGATGGAACTTTCAATGGCGGACCTCCTTCATTATGCGGCTTCATTCAACACTGTCATTCTAATCCTTACTTTCATTAAGTCAGTGCCTCTGGTTCGGTTAAATCCAGCAGAGGTCGGTATATGAAACAAAAATTGGTTGATTTTGTAAAATTTTCTACTCCTACAGTGATGAACAAATAAATAGTTAACTTAAATTATTTTGGATTTGTTAACATGACTGGATGTTTCAAGAAAACTAATTTAATACCACAATTGACAGTTCTTATAAACAAGAAGGCATTGAGCACTTTTTCTTTTCTGATTCAAAGTCTCGATAGAAGTAACTAGTTGATTTTGTATTAATAATAATTTTTATTTATTTTAACTCAAGTTTAAGGCGCTTCACTTATGATTAACATACTACAAAGGCCAAAGGTAAGAAGTTTTACAGAAAATACTTATAATTTGATCGATTTTTAGTTTATGCGGAGCCTCAAAGTTCAACTTCAAGTCCAAGTGAGTAACAGAGAGCCCTGATTGTGCTAACTTATGAGGATAAATAACAAATTGAATTGTTTCATTTTTTATATTTCATAGTATCATATTTATTCTTTTTTAATAGGAAAAATTAAAGCCAATGACCCTTAAGGTTTGAGGCTCAACAATAAATAAATTTTTTTTTTTTTCGTTCAATATATTTATTTTACTAATAATTTTATAATAAAAGACAGAGAAGCCAATGCTAACGGACAACGTAAAAATTATAATAGTAAAGGCTGCACATGCGTATTGGGTTGAATGCGGTCATCAAAGGATAAGAGAGTTTTTTTTGTTTTTGATTTTTCTATTATACAGTATATTTTATAGAAAAATATCAATAATGTATGAATTTAGAAATAAAATTATGCAGTATCGTAATAAAACTGTAAAACTTGCAATAAAAGATCGACTTTAGAATCTTTCTATCAGATTATCATCGTAAAATTAATAATTACTTAATTTATAAATAATTGCTAATTTTACATTTAAAATTATCAAATTGATTATTGTTTGAGGTAATCAGATAAAAAAAAAATACCAGTGTAAATAAATTTTAATGTAATTATCAATTTAGCCTTTCCCTGCGGTTTATTCGGAACCTTCACGGCTATAAATAATACCAGTCATGCAGCATGAGAATCACATTTCAAAATTAAAATAAAGTAAAAAAAGATGCTGCTTTTCGCTTTAGCCGCTTTGTACAACCAAGGCACGGGATATCTAATCGAGTAATCAAAATTCTTTCCCTTTAATGGAACAGGAATCGAAAGAAATATTAGCTTATTAATGAACATTTTTCGAATATTTGGAGGGTGCAATTCGGTTTTTCGAAGTAGCATAAGAAGTTCTCACCCCCTGGCCCCCAGAGTAGAACTGGCGGATTTCGAATGACGCTGGAGAATGGCAAGAAAAAAAAGTGGCGGCAGGATCCTTCTAGGGAGATCGGAATTTCAAATCAGGAGTTACATTTTTGGGATGGGGGAAGTCATGAATATGTAGCCTGTCCGTCTGTCGGCGTTCTCAATTACCTCTTCCGAGTCCTCGAGGGTCGAGAAAAAGTCCACTAGTTCGTCCTATTAGCGGAATCAGCTCCTACCTGTGAACAATCGGCGACAAGTCTCAGTATGCTGATCCTCCGGCCGAGTTCGATTATATATTTGTGAATCTCTGATCCTTAATTCACCATTAACACAAAGGGCTATCATAAATTTCAAAAAGTCTTATCTTACTGTTAATATTGGGTAGAAGTTGATATCAGCAAAACTGTTCTTTGTAACTTTCCAAAATTTGTATCTTGGAATTACTCAAACAACATTTTTAGGTTGTACCACTATCAGAGAAAATTTTCGATAAATACAAAACAAATACAACGAGCCTCTCATTTACAGTATAAAAAACTCACAGCTAAGAGTAACTTTCAATCAGGTACTACAGCTCAACGTACTTAAGATCTTTCTTTTGAGCTTTGAATTATTCTGTTTTTCCAATAATGAGAAGAAGAGCATTACCATTGATCAAGAACGATGAAGAAACAAGGCAGTTTTAGATTTCGGATACTATTTTTCGGAGCCCCCTCCCCTGCGGTTCACGGTTCCAGTTGATCAGCCGCTAATAAGGAAGCAGGGTAGGTTGGTGTCACGAGGGAGGACAAATCTATTTCTCATAGGGCACAAAGGACCAGGTGAGCCGATTGAAGGATTAGTTAATGATCGCTCTTTGCCAGCGGCAGTTCTAGCGTGAAAACGCCTTTGTGGCCAGCCCGAATAGCTGCATTTGTCTGCGCCCTGTCAAAGGGGGTCTTGCGTCTTGTTTAACCTTTACTGGGATCATACAATTTTTTTTCTAATATTGTATCTTAACCGCTCCAGTTAACAAAATGATCGTCATAAACCAGGTAAAATACTCAGCAATGTTGTAAGCGATATTGGAAAAATGAGCTATCCGTAGCATATTTAAAACTTTTTAACTTGTAAAAACTAAAGTTTTGAATTTCATTATAAATAGCTGGTATATACGTTTAGTATATATTAAGACCGTTGTGTCGACAGAATGAAGAGGATCTAGAAACGATTACTTTAAAAAGTGACACAAAAAAAGTTTATCGGTGTTCCAAATCTTGTAAATTAACCGCACTTCTTGCTCCACTTTTGTAAACACACCTTCCTAGCCCGTCTTATACGATCGTTTACTGCCATGTAAACTCTACTTGCTATATTTAATATTATATTACACGTCAGCAACATGGTTACAACTCAAAAACTGTGTTTTTGGATAATTACATGTCAAATATCATGTACATTCTTAATTTTACTATTTAACTACAAACAGGATCTTGGGAAAATAGTCTTAATCACAAATAGTTTACTGATGGGGCGGATTACCATTGGTACTAACAATAACTAAAAAACGATAATCCCCTACCGTAGCGTGCGCCTTACGCCAACATAACTATTAATACTATTGTGACTATATTCTGGCATTGTAGGTATTGTCATTTTTGTCCCAACGGTATGCATAACTCGAAATTGTTATATTTTAAGTTTTAACTATCTTCTTGCCGACGTGCGATATTAAAACAATCTGGTGTAATGCGCACAACACAAAAGTTTTATTTACCAAGATTGGAAATCAACTTATTTTGATCAATTTTAAACGCCATATAGCGATTTCATTTATTCTTATTTACTCCTTTTTGTTTTTTATTTTTCATTAGATATATTCATAGCAGTAAAAAAATAATTTCTGCAAACCAAGTCCCACCGACTTTCTGATTCATTATTATTTATTACTTTTTTTAGGGATCTAAAAAACAATATTACTCTCATAAATATTCGATTTCTGTTCTAGTAAAATCACCCCATTTTCATTCAGAAATCATATTACGTGACTAAAATTAGTCTGTGTTTATGCCCGATTCCTGCAGGTCTAATGTTACTCATCAACTTCTTTCTATTCACCAAGTCTACATCTACAATATTTCTACATGGCGTAGCACGTCAATTGATACCTCTACCTCCAGAACCTATTTCTCCTCTTCCTGGTCCTGGGACCGGACGGATACCGTTGCAGTGATCTTCCACTGCAGGAGAGTATTCATGAGAGAAGATTGTACTAATGCCGTTTCCGTGGCTGGAGGCTGAGGAAGCAAGAGGCACAAAGGGCCAGAGCTCCACTAATTGCTTTCTAATGCCCGCTTGCTGTAATTAGTCCAACATCTCTCACTTATTGGCACATCCATCACGCTCCTAACCATTCCATCGCTCTGCCATTTGTCTAGCGTCCCGCCGTCTATCATAACCGGTGTTTTGTCAGAGCCATTCTTGTTTACCTTTTTATTAAATAGCTATTATTATAATTGTAAAGATCCAATCTTAGATATTCCCCTTACCTCTACCACGAGTGACTAGTAATAATTTTCTTCCCGCACTAAGAGGAATCGTGTTAATCGTTGAACAAATAAAAAATTCAAATACAATAGTCCTCATGATTTAAAATGTTACGATTATAAATTTTTAATGATGATTTTTATTAAATCCTCAATATTCCTACTTAAAAATTTAAGTTACCCATGAATTGTGGGAATTTAGAAATTCGGTCCAAAATAGGTATATTAAGGTAGGGCGTCCTTATATAAACTAAGACCGTGAAGAGATTATATTTGTTTCCTATGCCTAACTATTTAAAAAACACAAATGAAGGATTTTTTATTTATTTATTAAAATTTACAATTGCATACTAAATAAAAATTGCATAAAAATTAAGTAAAAGTGTTGCAACAAGGATAAAGACTCTGAAAGGAACTGTATCCTCAGGTCAAATCAATGACATATGTAACATTAAGGTCTTTGTGAACAAATAAGGACAATTAATTATTTTATAAATACATATTATTAGTAATTTAATCTTATTACTATTGGAAGTAATGGCATCATTTGCCGATTATCGATATTAGCCAATAACTATGCCGATATACCTATAGACCTATATGCCCACATTACAGGCACTAACTATTACTAACCTTTCGGCTATTTCATTTTGCTAAACTCATATGATACATACATCTTTATCTGTTAAAATTAGCAGATAATATAATAGCTAGATATGTTAATATTGGCATCATTACTGGATTTCTGATTCGATCGATAAACCAACCTATTTTTTTACCTAATCGAAACAAGTAAATAAATAAAACCACTAGCTCATCAAAAGTAAATCCTTATAAATGACGAATTATAAATGATTCAATAACTAGGGTCAAAAGCAAATGTTATTAATATCGGCATATCGGTCTAACGGTTATCATTAGGACGGCATCATTGGCGGACTTCAATATATATTTAACATAATTGAAACACTGAAGGAAAATACATGCGATGTCCATAAATCAGGCTTTCTTTATACCGATCTCCACAGAACACCGTCAATAACTTTATGAATAAGGTACTAAAATAAAGATATTCAAGGATTACTTCTCTGTATTACTTACTGTATGTTTACTCAACTATTTTATACATTCGGATTCGAAGCAATTTTGTGAGTCGATTATGCAGTAACTAAATTCTTGAATCGTCTAATCCAAACTGAAACCAAGGGCTGAATCTTCTTCAACTATCCTTTCGACACGAGTTGGAGACATGGAAGAACCAGAAACAGGATAATAAATCCGGATGAGTACAAGAGATGGACAAGTGCCGACAGGGATACCGCTAATCAGACGCTTTAGCTGTATCGGCCTCCAATCGCTGCATTACACATGGCCTAGCAACTGCCGCAGCAATTGGATTCAGTCAGCACTGTCTAATTTATATCCATCTCGGCTACGTGCTCTTTTGTTTGTTATTACGGGGTAGGGGGAAGAAAAAAAAAGAGAGAAGAAACATAATAGTTGTACTAGTATGTCTGTTTTGTCGTTTTCATTTTCGAGTAGAAGCAGACGTAAGTATTGCATTAATCCTCATTGCATCAGTGCATTAACACAAGCAGATCTTTAAACAATTTCAATAAGGGCAACTTTTAACCTAATCCTAGTTGAAGATTTTGAGAGTACTCGAAATATATTTACCTATTTATTATTTACTCCAAATAAAAATAATAAGTGATCAATGGAGTAATTAAAATTTTACTTTGTTACAAAATTCATATTTCGTACCAATATTTTTAAGGTAAGCAGAAATATTTTATAATTAATTTCAATTAAGAGTTTTTCATATTTATAAGTGATAAGTACATCAACACATTTTTAAAAAATGACAAAGTTTTTTAATGATAATGTAATTTTGAGATTGGGTCTGATGAATGATTCAATAAAAGAAAACTTAGGAAATGTTTAATTTTCGTCATATACTTATATCTAATTTATATTAAAATCATTTCAATAAATAAACGTCAATAAAGCAGCCAAACCTTCGTATAATTGAACAAATTATGTAAGTGGCGTTAACCCTGCAAGAATAGTGAACACAAGTCACAATTTTGAATATTGAAATTTTCGATTTATGCGCCTAGTATAACTGAAATTTCGTAAACATTGAGGAAGAAATGAATTTTAATTATTTCACATGTTTAATGTATACCATCTATAGATAACTATAGTATTGTATATATTGTAACAAAGAAAATTTAAGTATTTCTCTTGATAATTTTGTCTAAAAACAAGGATATCGTAAGAACAGCCCACGATACTGTGTCGAGAGTGTTCGACCGCAGGTCTAACGTAGGAGTGCGATTGTTTCATTACGTAGGCTGAAGATATAAATAAAAATAAAGTCCCCGCGCACTGGAATTGATTTGCATAGTGCCACTGGCAATTCCACGGGACACCTCTTATCATGACTGAGGGGACCTCGGCCCTGTTTAAATCTCCCACAATCTCCAAACAGCCCTACTTTTATTTTCGTCTGTCTCTTTTATTTTAACCTACCTGTCTTTTTTATCATTATTTATTCACGCTCATGTTGAATCTTATTTGTCCCCTGTCAGCCTTATGGAAATTTCTGGTGTATAAGTCATTTCTTACGTAAGAATTTTCCGAGGGAATGATTCATTTCTTTCTTTCTTGAGCATAGTACAATATTCATACAAAGAAAAGTTTTAACTTATGAGAAAATTAAAAAGAAGAATAAACCTGTTAAAATTATTAATTATTATTAATATGGCATTAATCATTTTGCAAAGGAAAATCATCGATTATTAAGCACTTACAATACCATGAAATCGCAGTAAAGAAAAACATTACTAATTTCAGGTTGTTGATTCTAAAAGATTACGTGAAATAAAATCTAGATAAAGATATTCCTCTAGCAAGATTTAATAAAGCTTTAAAATAATAGAGAATTGAATTACCTTTTAAACTCAAAATTTTTCCCTCTTTTAAGTAATTTATCTTTAGGGAGCTTGTGGTGCACATTAGTGACGTAAAACTATCGATAGTCGTCGCTATCGATAGTTTCTATAGTACCGGACATAAAATTATTGATAATATCGATAGTATGAGTTGAATACCTGAGGGGGGGGGGTAGAAAAGGAGAAAAGCTATAATGCACGTTTCCATTTTCACTTTTTCCTTTCCTTTTTTATATTAGGGAATAAAACGAACATTTATGTGAATAGAGTTCGGTTTCAATTATACCTTGAATTAATTTTTATCAGTTTCAATCTTAGTGGCAACTGCAATAAATAAAAATCTGGTGCGTGCTCGCAACACACAACTTTCACTTACCAACTTACTAAGATAAGAAATTGACGTGTTTTGTTAAATATCATTTCCCAAAGTCACACATTTTTCTACATTCATATCTTATTTTTTTTAATCGTTAAAGCCGTTTTTGAGTAAATAAAAAACCCCGTGAAAATGATACAAAATTTATTAAGTAAAGTCCCCCCTTCGGTTGATCAATTTTGATGAAATGTTGGCTATCACATATTTGGCATATACATACATCAAATACCCAGTTTCGTCACAATCGTGAAAGCCGTTTTTGAGTAAATAAAAAAAACACGTAAAAATGGTACAAAATTTATTAAGTAAAGTGCCCCCTGCGGTTGATCAATTTTGATGAAATTTTTACAGGCATATCTCGGGCATATAAATAGATCAAATACTATGTTTAATCAAAATCGTTAAAGCCGTTTTTGAGAAAATCAAAAAAACACGTGAAAATGTTACAAAATTTATTAAGTAAAGTCCCTCCTCCGGTTAATCAATTTTGATGAAATTTTTACAGTCATATCTCGGGCATATAAATACATCAAATACCCAGTTTGATCAAAATCGTTAAAGCTGATTTAGAGTAAATAAAAAAAAACACGTGAAAATATTACAAAATTTATTAAGTAAAGTCCCCCCTCCGGTTAATCAATTTTGATGAAATTTTTACAGTCATATCTCGGGCATATAAATAGATGAAATACTCAGTTTAATCAAAATCGTTAGACCCGTTTTTGAGAAAATCGTAA
The DNA here is from genome assembly GCA_911387785.2 of Aelia acuminata. NCBI lineage: Eukaryota > Metazoa > Arthropoda > Insecta > Hemiptera > Pentatomidae > Aelia > Aelia acuminata. The sequence continues at coordinate 85,466,926 of OU426982.1, read as the reverse complement.
AAAACCTAAAAAGTTATTAAGTAAAGTGCCCCCTCCCTTTAAGTAATTTTGATGAAATTTATGCTGTCACATCGCGGGCATATACCTACAATAAATTCCCAATTTCAGGATCGCACGGTTTATAGTTTTTGAGCTAGTCTGTTCACACACACACACACACACACACAGACACACACACACACACACACACAGACCATTTCGCGGGACTTGGTCATTTCGACTCAGGGGACCCCAAAACGTGTATTTCCGTTGAAAACCGGAAGTCGAAAATTTTCACGATCGCAATACTTCCACTTACTATATATTTCATATATAGGTAAGTGAAAGTAAAAACTTTATTAAAAGGTAAAAGAAGCTGTATATAGAGGAAAGCTATCCTAACCATGAAACCAGGATTCCCAGTTGTCGATGTAGTAGATTTGACATGACACCATTAGGAACGCAATCCTAGAATTCGCCAGTTTTTTAAGATAAAAGGACGTTTCTGTGACATTTGTCTAGACATATGTATCTTGGAACGCGCATACTTGAAAAAAAAATTTCTCAGGTAGTTGATTTATAGAAGTCGAAAATATTTTGTTACAAAAACTTTGATATTGTTTCTATTCCATTAACCAAGTAATTTTCTAGTCAAGGGACTGGCAGGCAATCAGTTGTTTTGTTTTTATGCTATTCTATCTAATTGGAAGTATGTATGAGTAAACATATCAATTTTTCATTCTTATATTTTTTGCGTGAAGTTAATATTTTTTTTATTGACTAGATAAGCATTTTTTGTTAGAAACATAAATAAAATTACACTGTTACAGTTTATTTGCTCCTATCTTTCTTCATTTTTTTATAATTTATTTATTCATTTTCATGAATTATAAAGCACACAGGTACTTAAAGGCATCGGATATTACTTTATCCTTTGAAAACAATGTTTTCGATGGTACTACCGATAGTTAAAAAACTATCGATGGTATCGATATCGATAGTATTATCGATAGTTTAACATCATTAGTGCACATCCGTCAAAAAAATCACAACATATTCTGGAGATGAAAAAAATATAATATAACAATGATTAAATTTAGGAATTCTCATAACTAAAGAGTTTATGTACCACACATAAATTTACTGAGTGTATTAATAGAATAAACGTTGCGAAACTGTATGAAAGGGTATTCATGCATATACTAAAGAAATTAACAATAATTCGCCATAATATTTCATTAATATAAGGTTTAAATCTCCTAAGAACATGTTATAAGTGAGGGGCAATCCATACAAGAGAAAATTATTAATTTTGAAAGGTAATACTAACTAAAAAAATTTAAATTTATAAAATATTTAGTAATGAAACTAGGAAGAGTGTTTAAACTATTCAAATTTAAAATATGAATAGATTCCCCTCGAAATCAACTCATTTAAGCCGGATAAGAATAAGCAATGTCATGGAACGATTAAGGAATCAATCCTAAAAAAAAGTATTTTTATTTTTAATCTTAGAGAAATTTAATTACCGAAAGATAAAGCTTCGGAAGTGGCTGATTTCGATTTTTTGAATGGTTGTTATTTCGTAAATTTACAAAAAATATGGCAGGAACAAAGAAATCAAAAGACAGTTAGTTGCAGACAGACAACTTTGGTTTTCCCGTTGTGATTGGCAATGATTCAGATGATTGGTGGAAGCGATTGAAAAAGTTGGCAATGGAAGTTCAATCAAACCAATAAGAAAGTATATAATGGTAACTGTCATCTAAAAAATAAGTAGGAAATGTCTCTTGCTACTTTCATTGAAAATATTTTTTTAAAGAATATATGATATAACAAAACTAAAACAATTCTTAAAATGTTAATGCAATTTTAATTTTTTTTTGGAAGGATTCGGTTTAGTTTTACTTCAAAAATAGGTATGAAGCGTATTAAAGGTACAATCGTAACTGATCCAGATTAGGCATTCACATATTGAGTCTGATTCGATAAAAATAATACCTGGCAAGTTTCCAACTCTTCCCCAATTTCCTTTAATTTGGAAACTTAAGGCTGTCTCTCTAATTACTATTTTGTTTATAAAAGAAATTAAGAATAATAAATGATAGAAGAAATTAATAAAAATTATAATTGATATCAAGTAAGGTATGTATTCTCAAAATATCTTGAATCGACAAAATGGGATTTATGAATAAAGATGTTATGCTCACGGACAGGGGCGGATTTATCAGAAAATTTTTAGTTAGGGATCAAGACATCCTGATCTTACACGTGTTGCCTTTCGCCAGACAGCACTTTTGTTTTAAAATTTATTAATAAGATTATTTTCTTGCATCAGGAAGTACTGCGATTTAAACAACCAAAAGTGTTAGGTTTGCGGTAGAATAGTAAGATCTATTAAAAATACAAAAAAAAAAAAATTGATAAAATTTTGTGGGGTTATGACACCTGTTAACCCTCTTCCCTACCCTAAAACCTCCCTTGCCCATGGATTAGAATAGCCAAGCAAGAGAGAGGATTTGTTTAAGGAAAAAGGATAACTCGGACTATTATTAGAAATTTTGATGACAGAATTTTTTTTTTTCAATTCCTATATGCATGAAAGTTCATTTCTCATGTCAGAGTTAAATTACATTTATAAATTAAAATCATTAGATTTTCTGATTATCTTATCATAAGTAACTTTTTCTAGCAGTATATTACGGTGTGTCAGGAATTGGTTAAATAGTTTAATCTTCAGTAATCATTGCCCATATCTGTAATTACTCAATCTCTACACTTATCTGGCTGTAATTGTATTGTTTATAATTCAGCTGTGATTGTTGATTCACTCTTGCCAAGGATGTATTTTGGTATCAGAAATTTTAAAGATCCTTACAAATTTAAACATTAAGTTTCGCCAGTGCCAGTTCAGTGTGTTGCCAGTGGAGAAGAGAAAATCTGGTTGAGTTTTTGATTTTTGAATTACATGACACACATTCTTTATATGTAATAATACAAAACGAGGACGGGGTAACCGACCTTGTGGGAGATGTAAATAGAAGACAGTGGACGGTGAAACATGCGTTAAATAAGGTGTTCCCCGCGGGGGCCTCTGGCCATGAGAAGTCTTCGGCTCGGCAGCTCCCGCCCATGGCACAGTTAGAGGAGCAGTACAATGGCCACATCTACCTCTCGGTTAATTTTTAATGTCCCACGCTTTGGTTACCGCTTCCTCGACTGTCTTCTCTTAGCAGGTGACTTCAGTTCATGGTGACATCCTCTTACCAGGATTGGACAGGTTCTGAGGATCTAGGTCCTTGGTATTCCTTTCATTCTTTTTTTGTCACCTGATAATATAGGAGGGTTACAAATGATGGAAGTAGGTTTAGAAGCTCGAAGCTTTAAATAGGCGAAATATAAAACCTACAAATAGTATTAGTACTGTTAAATCAATTAATTTGGGTATAAGCCATAGATATGTTTAAAACATCTACCTGAGAGTAACCCGCCATGATTTCATACAAATTTAAATTAGATTGTCGATTTCCAGAACTTCTTTCCCGTTGAATGGGTTGGATATACTCTTCCAAAATTCTAATTACTGCAACGTCCAAGATGGATTTGCAATATATTAGAAATAACTCAATTATAATACTCCCAAACAAACCAATTAAAAAACGCAAACGCTCCATTTTGCTTTAGGGAACACAAATGCTGACGTAATCCTCCAATATACCTCGTATAAACAAATGGGAGGGGGTTGCCCTAACCGAAAACAACTTGCAGTATCGAGACCCTCGACTCTTGCGGAAGAACCCCTAGGCTGCGAGCAGATTGGAGATGGAGCAGGCCTGATAGATGAGCTCCCATATCAATATGCCTCAGATAGCGGGCACCTATTTGTCTCTTCTCTGATAGCGACCCTCTTCCTTCTAGTCAGTCATCCTTACTGGGCCCTCCCTGGTAGCATCAAATGCAGATCTCTGCTGACTCTGACCCGAGTTAAACCATGTTCAATATTTTTCCGTCCGTACCAAGAGCTTAATCAAGGCACAGCTTATTCTGAACGAAGATTATGAGATATAACTTATATTACGAGAGTATGGTAGTTCAAAAATATTCTAGGATAATAACACATACAACGTACCTGGCTATTATAAGTAAAACTGAAAACCATGCAAAAGCGAAGAAGAGTTTGTGGAAGGATAAGCCAACAATAACGTTCTGTATGTTCCTCGAGGATTATTTTTGTAAAATTGTATTAAGTCTAAAACACAAAAAAAAACAGCAATTTTCACTAAGCCCATTAAAAAAGTGCTTGTTTTTTTTTTTTTTTTTTTTTTTTTTTTTTTTTAATGAAAAACATTTTCTATACCAGAAAATGGTGTGAAGAATATTATAAATCAGATTGAGACTTAAAAATTGCAGTTCGGTAGAAAAAAATGGTAGTTTGAAATTAATATGTCATAAATTTAAATATTTAATCCCAGATATTTACGAACAAATATAAATTTGTACAACTACAAAAGAAAATTATAATTTTCTATTGTTCCCATTTTGAAATTAACAGCTCAAAACTATAGTTCGTTAAAAAAAAATATATAAAGCATATTTGTATTTGCTTACTTCGAATAAATTAAGGTGATCAAAGAAATGAGAAGTATTGAGAGGCAAACATCGCAAATTTGAGTAGGTATGTAGAAGCACGAGGAGAATATCTTTATGAATGATTCATTAAAATTTCCTGCATCCTTAATATTTAATAGAGTAGACTGGACATCTCGCTGTAGGTAGTTAGCCAAGTCTAAGATCTATCCTACCTCCAGCTAGAAACATAACGAGGTACCCGATACCCTTCACATCGGAGTGACGCCCTGACCCCGAGGTAGCCAACGTCCCCAAGGACGGCTGACCCCTGTAATCACGTGACCACAAACCTCCGCCAGCCTTCACTCAACCAATCAGATCCCCGGCTACTCAATACCTCACTTCTTCTCCTACCGATGGCTATAAGAAGTATCCTCCAACTCCTTCATTCCAATCTCTGACGACAACGCAAGCTTGCTCAATGGGGTCAATACAAACACTCCAGAACAGAATATACGACACCCCAAACTTAACTCTAAAAATAGACTGATCATCCTACTTTTCAAGTAATTACGAGTTCTGATTTTTTAAATGTTAAATAAATAACAAAATAGGCATAGAAATGCCTGAAGAGTATAATTTGAAAAACAAAAATAGAGATCATTTCTATATAACAGTATAAAAATTACTTTTTTCCGAGATTAGTAGATTTCACTGCTTTTTTTTAGTAGATTCACTTTCTAACCAATCTCCCACCCACACACTAAATTATTTCAACAAATTTCAGTTAATTTAAGTAAGATTATCCATAGCTTAATTAAAGATCAATATGATAAAGAGTACCATTATCTTATTACCATTACCAGCGGAATGAGTATAATTTTTTTCATCAGGAGGAATATTGAGATTTTTACATAGTTATACAAAATTATTTTACTGCATAGGGTGCAATTTAAGAGCGTTGTGGTTTAGTTAAATGTCTTAAACGTCACCCAGTCATGAATCTACCACCAGTGATATCCACATTTTTTTATTTTATTTTTTCATTTCCCTTTTTTAATTTTTTGTTTTTAATTTTCTTGTGAATTATCTTAATTAATTTTCTTTTTCTGTAACTTCGTTACATTTTAAGGACGTTTGAAATATTTTTATAATTTATGGACGTGTATTTATTAAATTGTGACTATCACAAGTGATGGTGTTAACTATCTGTTTAAATTTCTAAAATTATTTAGTCAATTACATAACAGGAAATTAATATGTAGAACTTCGATAATATTACCTCCAGTAACGATAATAGTATTGAATGTTGATTTTGCTGAATGTTTAAACGTAGGTGTAATAGGTTTAAACCAATAGTAGGAGAGGCACTTAATATATTGCTGTGATAAGTAGCTGAGTCTGATTGTTTTAGTTATGACTGATTTTTTTTCTTTAGCAAAATGGGCTGAAAATGGGTCACGTTTCGAACCGATTTTGTGCCCAAGTATGCCAAGAATTTTAAATAATATTTAATCCATTTCGCTAAACGTTTACTTATCACATTAGGTAGGCTGCTTCAGGGCTGATAAAGGATAAGAGAAATAAAAAACAAAGAGTTATAGCCTAATTAAAACAAAAAAATATGTTTTAACATATGAACTGATAAAAAAAAAGTTTATAATTGACAATAACTAAAAAATCTATATTATAGCGTAAAAATTATCTTTCTGAACTCATATGACTGTTTCTGTATCCTGTAATAGACCATAAGACTAATTATAGTGTAATGAAACGTATTTATTTGACAGTAATGTAATAAATAAATAAATATTAATACAATAATCGTGCTGTAATAATAAATACTGTTAAGGAAAAAAAAAAAGAAGGATCAATTAAAATTTATTCAAATGATCATTGCTTTATAACACTGGAAAAAATTAAAAAGAAAAAAATTTTGCCTGAAAGAAAGGAACAACATTAACTAATAACCACAGCTTTGTTCTTCACAGATTCTGTGGTTTTCCTTTCGGTAGAGCATGTAATAACGAGAAACCATTGGTCAGTACGCAGGCATTTACCTTCTCCTATTGGCTAGAACTTTCTAAATGCTCAACCGATGTCACCGATATAAAAATTAAAAATAATCATGACATATTAAAAACTAAAACGAATATTTATAAAAAGATAAAGGAACTTTTTTTTTTAAAAGTGCTGCTGTAAAGTATCTTCTGATACTGGGTTCGAACTTGAACCTATTTAAATAATTTTAATAAAATAACTAGCCAAGGAGAAAATTCTAATGACATTGTTTGTTTAATTTTTAAAGTTATGAAAATTGAATTAGAATAAAAAACAAAACAATAAAGAAAAACATATGTTAAAATTGTAAATAATTCAGTTTAAAATAAAGGCTTGTTGAAGGTTATTTTTAATAAAGGTTATTTTTTTCATATTCGCTCTAATTAACCAGAGGTAGAGCGAACAGACATAGTATTACATTTTTATGTAGAAAGTGAAAGATGATATAAAAATTGAAATATATTTTAACAATTAGAGGTATTTTTAGAAGGAAAAATAATTTTATAGAATAGAGGATGGAGAGTAGAATATGGACTTTTGATCCGAAAGGTTCATGTGGTAATTTAAATATACTATTGAGAATGCTAATGAGGGATTTTATAATTAGAATATATTAAAATAAAGCAGACATTTATTCCTTACGTTAAACAACTTTTTTTTTTGCTATAACAAAGGAATTGATCACTAAACAGATAATATAAATAGAACCTTCATTAAAAATGTAAAATAATTGAGAATAAATTGGATTTTAGGAATAAAATAATGCTTGGAGCGAATGCATTATTTTTAGAGCTAATTAAAAAGTTGCTAAATTATTTGATGAGGATACCGGCCCGGCCTTTAAAAGATCCGTGAGGAGGAGATAACAGTAATATCATAAAGGCAGCGCCGCGGCACAAATTTGGACCGCCCGGCTAATAACAACAATTAAAAAGCTATGAGCCGTAATTATAGATGTTAATAGCCGAAAAGGGAGGTGTATTGATTAGGGTAATGGTCCGCTGATGAGAATGTAACAGGTACCGCCGAGATTTATAGGGCGCTCGCCCGCTCATGCGCAATGCGATAGATAAAACTGGTCCTCCGTTGACGGATCGTTCTGATCAGTATGCAAATGAGGGGAATAAAGATTGGAAACACGTAAACCTCATTCACACCTATCCTCAACTAGTTCCTACGGGTACTTTTCGTATGTTATAAGTCGATTCTTTAAATAATACCTAAATTTCATGTAAATAACGAACCATATCAGTTTATATAATAGTTTTTAGTTTAACTTCAGATTACATCAGGCATTATAATCATGTTATGATCCTGTTGTGGCATAGAGTTCACAGGAAATTATGATCATGAAATATTTTCATTTACCAAGGGAATTTATTTGCACTTGTTATTGTGCGTATACATGGAGTAAAAATAAAATCGCAATCAATAACTATAAATACCAATGAATATAAATAAACAATACTTAATAAAAAATAAAAAAAATGATCAAAGCCAACGTGCCTTATGTAACTAAATGCTGCTCAAGGTCCTTGGTTCGAATTTGGCTATGGATGTATATCTTTTCCACTCTGTTGCGGATCCTTTAGCAGCACAGTTTCTGTAGAGTTCATAAGTACTCTCAATTTAAATAAAGCATGGCGGTTTAGCGTGGTCACGGTGAAATCACTTAATACCGCGGCCCTTGATCAAGAAACAGTACTTCTCCACAGTGGACCACCTGAAAAACCGGCAATCTTTTTTTTTGACACAAATCTCGTTTGTAAGAACGAAAAAATATCGGGAAGAACATGCATGATATAATGAAATTGCAAAAACAAACGGAACGGTGAACAAATATTTTTCCTGAAACAGCTTCAGAAATGGAATGTCTGTATATATAATATTTAACAAAGGGTCTTTCCAGACGAACGACGTTTCTTTTCATGTACTTAAGTGGGTATATATATATATATATATATATATATATATATATATATATATATATATATATACATTGAATAACGGACTGTATCACTATTGGCCTTTATTCTCTTTAAAGTTAAATATCAGCTATATAAATAATTATTTTGAAATTTAATCATTGATTATTTTTTTAAATAATTAATTTATAATTTTTAAACTATAGTTGCAACGCTCTCACCAATGATTGGTATTCCTAGAGGACGTGGATTCGATTCCCGGGAGTGCTTGAATCTTTTATCTTCTAATTAATTAATTATTTTGAATATTATCGACAGTTATTTTAAACTGGGACTAAAGAGAATAACTCAATAGCGTTTAGTTTTCGGTAAATTTGTTCAGATGAGTAGCATTTAATTTTTTAATCTGGAACACATTTGAATGTCTATTTTTTCAGAAAAATAATAAAGTGACTTTAATGGATCATTAATGTATTTAAAATAAGCAATGATCGTATGAAATAACAATTATTTATTCTGTATTCATTATTATGACATGACATAATAAAGTAAATTATAAACCTTCCTCATCGCATTCCGCTATACAGACACTTTTTTTAACTTGAGAAAAGATGTACCATTGTTAGTAACATCAGCAGTTCCTATCTTTACAATATCTTGATGCGAAATCCATTAGAGTAGGACCTCAACTGCCAGGAGAAGAGTGTTTAGCCACCGCAAGAGACTAATAAAAAAGATATTTATGAATAGAGAACTCACACCTCAGGTGTAATAACTCAGCAGCTCTGTAAATACCCCATTGTGCCTAGCAGCTCAACTGTAAACACTAGTGGGAACTGATCAACCCCTCAACGGCGGGCCTCTTATCCTATCTCTCTTCACCTTCCGTGTTGCCCTCGAGGAGGGGTAGTTTTGGTAGCAACGCTCTACATTATTACTGACAACGGAAAAATATATTTAATATAATATCTTATCAAACTCTATGAGTTTAATTCCACATTTCATATACAAGGTCAGCCAAATGGATGCTATTAGCTAATAGGGTTTCTGAAACGTATTGGGAGATTAGAACGAGCAACCAGATTTTTAAATCTAACAGTTGTATTTCCATATTTATTATATGGGGCATTTGTTAGTTTTAGTGGAATCAATCTTCCAGATTTCAAAAGCTACTTATGCAATAAACATAAACCGATTAGCCCTACAAGGTACAGTCCGCTATTCACCCTTATGTACACAGACAGCGATTAGGTCCAGTCATATTTTGCACTCAATGCCCCCTCCCTATGACCAAAACAGTGACGCAACTTAGACTCTCCGGTAATTACATTATTAAATTAATTCTAATAACATTTATTATTACTTTTAGCTAAAGGAAAACTGCACTTTATGTTACTTAAATGAACCGGAAGATGTTTTTTCATATTTTGGTCCGTTTTCCGATTTATTCTGCTTTCCGTCATCACCATCTGTCCCACTCAGTCAATCCGAACCGGTCGAATTACCCAAAATCGAGAACGTGCAGTGCCTAAAACATCTGTTTTGTTAGATAAGGCAATGTTTTAGCCTGAAATCCTTCATTTTTAACGATAACCAGTAAAATGTTACGTTGCAGGGACCGTTAATTAACTACACTAACCATTCATTTATAAATTTTGTATGTTAGTATTATTTAAATTTATACACTCACAAATCTATTAAGATTTTAGATAGATGGTCAGTTAGATTACAGATAGAATGATCATATTTATTTTTATATATAAATTTATTATTATGTAATGCTTATTTTGTATAGTATTTATAACATTGTATGTTTTTGATAGCTATGTGGAGAAGATGTTGCCACATCCTATTGTGTTCTTTATTATCGCTTAAATATCATTGTTAGTGGTTGTAGTACGTATTTACCTAGTTTATCCAATTCTATATGTGGAATTACTATTTTATATTATTTTATTCTTTATTTGTTTTCGAGGAATACAAATAAAGAATATTCGTTCAGTCATCTTCCGGATTTTTAAAAATTGCTGTTATTCGTTACATTGAGTTAAAAAAAAAAGTTTAACCTGGCTAAGCGTTAGGGAAATACAGTTTAAGTGTAGCTAGATTCTTAATCCAGATATCGAATGAAAGATTAGAGTAAATAAAAAACTTATGTAATATCTTAATAAGTAAAATCTTAATATGTAAAATCTTAATAAGATTAATATAGTAATTAATTAATAATGAATAATTAATAATGAAATATATTAATCCCACTATATTGTGAGTTTTTCCCCCTATAAATTTTGACTTTATAAGCTTACATTTGTTTGAATTTTGTTTATGTGTACCAGTCAAAAAATTCTTACAGTCAAATCATACATTCATGACAAATATGCTACATTTCACTATTCAACTCATAACCACCCAAACCCAGTTGTTTCTCTCCTTTCTTCCTTCCAGTTACCCGTCCAACGAAGATTGAAACGAAAATGGCCGAGGAATATGCTCGTGCACATCACCTAAATCGAGAAAATCTAAAACAATTGCATTCAACAAATTTGCTAGATGCGCTCTAGCGCAGGTGCAAATGACGCAAAATATAAATATGAATATAAATGAATACACTTACATTTGATAGTTCTAATCAGTAAAATTTCTCTGTACTTATCAGAATAATAAATCACGAAATATTCTTTTCTATTTATTTAATTTCTAATACAAAGGCAATAGATTTTTTTTTAACGGTTCAACAAACAGTAGAAATTGAAGTCTCGGTACAGTCCTGATTCCACTTGTAATATGACGATATACCTACATATAATATTATACATTTATCCCCATCTATATAATTTTTACGGAGAATATATGCAGAAATATATGTATTTTAGAGTTAACTGGTGGGACTTATTGATTAGCTTTCAACCAAATTAATTTATACTGTTCTCGATATCAAAAATAAATAAACATGTGCGCCTAACTCATATAGACCCCTAATAAATGCTTGGTATTTGTTACGATAGTCTTATGTAAAATCTACATAGGTCTTTCACTTTGACATAATCTTTAAAGATGTCTTATGATTTCACCCATATTTCTCATATTTAACCATTTTCTACTCCTCTCATCAGATAAAACTACAGGACATTGTATGCAACTTCTTTTCCTCCTACGAATCAGTGTATACATATAAATATTCAAGGAAATCTTTCTTTACTCAATAACGAGGTTAGAACAACAAAAAATAAGAACTATTTATTACACCCTTGTCCATATGTACCCTTTCTTGTAACAATATCATGTTTCATCGGGAGGGCATGAAGCAGTCCATCAGGGATGCAGACACGGAGCTCGGAGCTGCAGTACCCAAATTGAAAAAGCTGCTGCTATCTGAGAAGATGGGAACGTGAGCTGGCTATTAGAGGCTAATTACCCGACGATATTTTTCACCGGACGCCTTCAATCACCGCCCCAGCTCTCAGATCTGGAGCGTTCACCGCCCCTTTATGAGATATGCACTCCGCCCACTGAGCCATTTTTTTTATTTTTTAACTTTTTGTTTTCTTTATCCAACCCTACTTATCTTGACACGTAGACATCCTTATCCATTAATTAAGTATCGAAGATCGAGAAAATCCAATTTGCTCACCTCTGGAAAATCTACCCTTTTTTTTTTTTTTAAACATTAGAAATATTCTCTTGAATTTTTTTGGACTATACCATTCACGATTTTTATGTCGAAAAATGTCATTCCCTATGCTATGTCTATATGAAATGCATACAGATAAGGAACTTTATCTTTGACAGACCCTAACCCATTATAAATAATGATGCAAACAAAAAGTATAGTATATTAAAGAAAGATATATTACGATCTTGGAGTGTTAAACCGACATGGTAGTACCCTTACCATATTAGACATACAAACCCAAAATAAATTCTTTTAAAAATTAACTAAATAATTTCCAATTTGTAATTGGTCCACTATTTTCCTGGATTATTTTTTTAAATTTTATTTAGTTGATCTAAACAACCAGGTTCGAGCAATCACCCGGAAAACTTTATCTTCAATTTTATTTTTTAAAACATTGACGATGTTTCGTCATTTGGCTGGCCAATGAATGTTTAGACATTGGTGTGACATGGTGTCTTTTTTTTTTTGTTTTGTTTTTTAATTTAATGAAAGCGATCTATTTGTTACTATTGCTGGATAAATAAGAATGACGAATACTAGCATTGTAAGATTGAGACTGGAAAATGGCCGTTTGGTTCCTGTGTTCCTGGTGAATGCTCCAGCCAAGTTGTTGTGATCAACTAAATGGAATTAAAAATTAGGTATATCCTTACAAAAAGGTCGAATTTTGAACACAATCCAAACAACATCTGTGAAATTTTAGCAAGACGAATTAAGCAAAAAGTAGGGGACAGCGGGGTTGGTTGGCAACAGTTTTCACTTTTTTGATTGTTGAGCCGTTCCTGTTAATATAATCCCAATGGGGCTGATACCACTGTAAACTCCAAGTATTAGAGTACTTCAAATATTTTTTTCACCACATAATATTTAATACTAAGATCATAGAAAATTGTAGAATTCGTCAATCCAGAGTATGCCAACTAACCCCCTATGCGGGGCAGGTTGGCCTAGAAGGTGGGGTTGTTTAGCCATCTCATTCAAGTACTGCCTGACATATTATTGTTATTAAAAGCTGCACTATAAGGGTATAATAATTTTGAATCGGTTTTTAACAGTTTTTAAGGGAAAATAGAATGACAATAGAAGAAGATAGAAGTTTAGACAGTCGTCACTTTTTGCATAAGAAAAATTGCTCTCATCTTTCTCGCTGGAACTAAAGACAATTGGTAGTTTCACCTTTGATTATGTTTACCTTGCTTTTGTGAATTGCTACTGCGCCAAAAAAAAAGTTGAAGAGAGCCAACTAACCCCACAGGAGAGATCATATGAAAGATGACTGCCAGGACAGTGGAGAACAATCAAACAAGAAACTGGTTAGTCGAAAGGTTAGGTTTTTCAAAGGAGTTTGGGGCTATGTTAACAGAATCGGAGTCAAATGTTTTTCCATGTCTTTAAACCAACTTTACTGAAAATATAAAAATTTACTTACATGTTGTAAAATAAATCAATGAAGCACACTCTTATCTACACTATTAGCATCGGATTGAAAACTCAGGACAAGACTCCCGAGGACGAGCGGGTCGCATGGTACAATGGTAACAGGTGTGACGGAAACTATAAGCCAATCGCCGACCTACCCCCTATGCCAACCAACCCCGCTCTCCCCAACTGTTCAAGAAAAAAAAATGCATTATGGTCCTTTTCAAATGATTTGCTCCAAAGTTTTTGGATTTTGATTTTGATGAACTATATATATTTTATAGAATAGAAATTTTGAATTTGAAAGCATTAAATCGGTAATCTTTAATTTAATTTAATTAAAATCTATCCGTTTTCCTTTCTTACTCTAAATGAAATGAAAGGTGACCGCAATACGTGTAATCAAAACTAACAGGTCATTTCAATTCAAAAGCGATATATTCATGATTTTTTTTTTTTTCATTAATTCCTCTTCGTACATAATAATTTTAGAGAATCAGTGATGCATTCTATTTGTATTGACTAAGTACACCAGAATGAAGATTTTAGTTCATGTAACTTTTCAGTCAGGAACTTAATTTATTTTTCATTTGGTCTACTAATTTCAAAATTTTGATGTCATTAGAGGTCTCGTTCACCTTATTTTACACTCAGTCTTTGTATTACTCTGGACTCAGAAGCCCTGTTTATGATCCACAAGTTGAATCGAAACGTTGGATTTTAAAAATAAAAAAGTTTTAACTGACAATCATTCAACCTAGAGTTTGAGTTTATTTTTATTTTCGAAGAGAAAACCGGTCTGGAAATCACAATATATTCTTTACGAAGATCATATTTAGACTGAACCCACCCACATGAAGCTTGTTAGATGAGCCTTAAACTTTTGTAACGGTTGAGTCAACATAAGGTAAGCAATCAAAACAAACCACAACCGCAAGAAGAAAGGTTTGGTCCATTGTTCAAATTTAAACCTCGTATCTTCCAGAATTCAAATGAAGGATGATGAACCATACCCTGAGATGACTACATGCTGATACCCTAAAAAAGGTCCCTATACCATAAGGGTTGAGAACCCCCCTCCCACCAGCGCTAAGGGTTTGTTGACAGGAGGTGGTGGTGGGGACGCGGCACACACATGTAGTGGAGTGCAGTGCCACTATAGTGGAGTAGTGCTCTAGTAGTTGTAGTAGTGGCCATGGCAGGGCTGGTACAGTACCCAGCGCACCTCTTCCACCACCACCTAAGGTACACCCTTGGTACATTTAATTTTTGTCATAGTTTTAAGATACATTATATTTGTTTGTAAACCGCTATAAAGTTAAAAAAATGGATTCGTTTAAAAAAAAATATTTTGCATGTACATATTCACAATCATGCATAAGGCTAGTATGTATATATATATATATATATATATATTTTAAGTATAAAAACAATAAATGTAGATTACAATAAAATCATAAAATTGGGTCTTATCATAAAAATGAGTACCTGTCAAAATAAAAAAAATAATTTACTAAACAAAAGCTCTGCTTTTCAGTTATTTGCTTTTACTAAAATTTGAAACTTAATTCTATTACTTTTTCGTGTACGAATTATTAATGTAAATAAAATTTAAAACAATCGCGGACAATATTTTTTTTATTTGTCAACCATTACAAATTATATTTTATCAATAACAATTACAAATATAATTAATTGTCGTAAATAGGTTATTTGTTTTGGTAATGTTTTATGTAAAAAATATTGTGACCCACCCGCTATTGGCGGGAAAGTATCGAAAAGTTGACGGGTACACCACTTATCCGCAAGAGTAAAATGGAAAATATCAATTGATTCTTTCCGAAATAATACGTGATAATGCATGACTCATTGGCTTTAAATAATGAATCATACTGTATAATAATAAAATTGTTTCTAAAAAAATAGAAAGAATTACTTCTATCATTATTTTATAGTATTTTATTTCTAAACTCCAAAATTAATTACTAATGTCGGTAAGTTCTTTCTTCACTGTTTTCATGATATTTTTATTAATTGGATTAGACCTTGATAAATGGGGAGTCATTATCTGCGTTGTTTTTGTTTTTTTCGGCATATTTTATATTTTTGTGTTGTGTAAAAAAAAAAACTCTCCGTAGGAACTTTATTTTTGAATGAATTTTTGCTCTTTATGTTGTACATACAATCCTTAGTAACCTCCCAAAAATTTTAAAAATTAGATAATAAATTACGAAAAAATCTTAAATATAACACGATAACATTACTGTATATAAATATCCAAATATAAATAACCAACATATAAATATATATCTATATAGAAATATCCACCAAGGTAAATGATAGTGTAAAAAAGTAAATTTTTAAAGTAAAAATCAACTGTAAAAAATATATATATTTCTTAACTACACAAGAAAGTATTGATAAAAAAAAACAAAAGAATTTAAAACACATAAATTATTTTTATCTTAAGAAGAAGATAAATATTTAATTTACCTTTAATAAATAGTAATGGTCATCAAATGTCGCCAAAGCCAATGATGGCTCAATTTTTTAGAGTAAATCTTCAATCATTTCTTTTTTATAAACAGGGTATAACTTTTTTTTTTTTAAATAACGCATCTCAAGAGTACAAATAATATTAATTTTTGGTCCTTCTTTTTATACATTAATAGGTGTATGTCACTAATGCATGTTGGTAAATATACAAATAATTTTCTTTAATAACCCAACTTTTCGAAATGATGCTTAAGCACAACTTAAGGGCAATAAAGGGAGAAAAAAATATGTTTCATTATTACATTATCGCAATGAAGACAACGCATTCAATAACCCATAACACATAGTAATATGTGTTACCAATACTGTAATAATCCAATACATTGGATGAACAAACCTAAGTAATAAATGTGCAAATTAAATAATATACAAATATTTCATACAATCAAAGGGGCCTATATTTATTTGTCATATACTTCTTTCATTCAGAGTTTAGGGTTTTCCGCGAATATATGCAATTAATACATAATTAATAAAAATAAATTAAGGAGGAATTTATTTCAGATTTATCAATGGCCGAGAAACAGTTAATCCTTTAATTCATTGCAGGAAAGAAATATCAATCTATACCGCTAGAGGAAAGAGAAAAAAAAAAATCCACCATTGAGACCATTAATGACCGTAGGCTAAAACCTTGGGGTATTTACCAGGAATGTCCCTTTTATCTCTTTCTATCGCTATATTTTTTATTCTCTATCGACAGTTTTCTTAGAAAAAGTTGACACACAATGTGAGAAACAGTTGATAGAAAAAGAAAAATAAAAAAATAGAAAAAAAGTTAACCCCAGAGAATCATTTAACGGTCAGCGAGATCGCCTGTGACTAACTGCGGGAACAGAAAAACTAAGAAATGTGTCAATCTCGGCATTGACGAGCCTGGTACTGTTCTTAACGGGTAACAACAACCGAAATCGTCAGCCCGGCTACTGTCTGTCCGTTATTATTTCTCTAATCTTGAGATCTGTTTCTTGAGGGGAAAAGATGGTGAAAAAGAATAGGAAATTATTATTCTAAATTGTCAGCTTTAAACGACTATAAAGTTGTGACAATTTTAAAACCTGGCCTGAGAACTACTAATCTAATGTTGACAAAATTAACTAATAAAAGCTAATAAAAATTGTCTATTAAAAGATAGCCAACTATTAAAAGCCTTATTCTTCTATTAACTAACCATAATACCGAGGGAAGTCAAGCGAATATTGAAAGAAGAACCCAACATAAACTTTTTCAGCTGCATTGTATTTTAGGAGTAACTCTCCTCGAATTTCTAGCTTTTTTTCAATACTCCAAATAAGTTATTTTAATCATTATTCCTTGGTTTTGCATTTTCCAATTGGCTTGACAAGGTAGTAACTGGTCGAACCTATACTTAAAAAGAAGTAGGAAAATATAAATGAAATAGAACTCTTTCCGATATGATTTATTTAAATATAACTAATATTTTCTTATTGTAAATAGAATTATCCATGCCTTACTTAAAATTTTAACTTGTAACTAGCTGTACACTGTACTGAAACAGTCGATAAAAAAACAATGTAAAGTGAGATCATAACGATTTTTATAACAATAAAGAATATACTTAGAGATTGGTTGAAGTTATGCAATTTTAATGTGTTCGCAATGTGCAATTTTAAGGTGTTCGCACCTGGTATGAAAGAACCACTGAGCGACTTTGGAGAATTTAGGACAAACAGTATGGATTTCTATAAAGAACAAACAAACTAACAGAATTTCATCTTTATTTATGTAGGTATGTCCAACTGGAATTATGAACCTTTCATTGATAATAAAATGAGTTGAATTAAAAGGAACAAAGAAGCAAATAACAATGCATTCTTTTCAATCTGAACAAAGACAATTAAATTACAGTTTATTTTTTAATTTTGTCATATAACTTTTCAAAATTTTAAAAATATTGATGGATGTTATCGTGTAAATCTGAGTTATAAGATATACCCATATGTTTTGTTAACAATTAAAATTCCACTTGTTCTGCACATTATTTGTTCTTCAACTTGCTTCCTTACATTAAAGAAAGTCAAATTCTATCTTAAAATGACGAAAAATTTTCCAAAGGGAGGGGCTGCAGCCCCCACAGCTCCCCCCCCCCCCTGGATCCGCCAATGAATGTTCTCAAAATATGGTGTTCGGCGCTTAGTTCACTTTGGTTTTTATACCGACAATTTCACATGCTGAAAATTTTGGTTACGCATGTTTATTTCTTACATATGGGTATATCTTATAACTCAGATTTACACGATATCATCCATCGATATTTTTAAAATTTTGAAAAGCTATATGACAAAATTAAAAAATAATAGATATTAAATCGTTATTTATCTGTTTACCTAAATACATAACTCATTATTTAAATAAATTAAGATAGAATGGAATAGAGCATGGTGTACATGGAGTAAGTTGCACCATAAACATTATTAACAAGGTATAGTGGTGCACCAAGTAAATATAGAAGGGGACAATTTTTAAATTTTTCATCCACTTACAATGATTTAAAGATGAGCACAGAAATAAAATTTTGTGGAACAGTCATATTTCTGTCAAATAAATCATGTCACATTTTGTCATCGTAACATACATAGATAAAAAAAACAAAAAAAAAAACATGATAATAAAGGAAGTACTCTAGAATAGTTAATAAAAAATTAATACAAATGAATATTTGCAAAACCATGGAGTTGGAAATGAGTGATTTCGCCGAGGTTAGGAGGGGGCCACAACCTGCAGACGATAGGATCTCAGCCCTTCTCTTCATTAATTCCATTTAGCCATATTGCCCCCCACGCTCGGATATCTGCTCAGTAATCATCATTTATCTATCATTTAGATGGATTTTATAATTAGTAAATTGAATGGGGAAACAGATAGCGTTATTGTAGCTAGTTATTAATACGCTAGAGTATCGGATTGTATATCAATCCACTTTATTTCCGCATAGCCAAAATATAGTTAAAAGGAATATTTTATTAATTACTAATAGATGTAACAGCAATTATTTATAAAATAATCTTTCTATACAAGAAAGATAAATAAACATAGATAGTAGGCTAAATATACGAACTTGAATAAGATTTGAGTTCTTTATTTCTCCATTTCTTTACTTAATGAAAATCAGCGTTGTTGTGCCTTGATTAATTTTGTTCTGAGGCATGAGGAAAATTTTAAAATATTCTGTATACCGCATTAAGGAGAGACTGAAACTTTACAAGAAAGATATTTTTAGTTTTTGATGTCACTTATCAATTATCAAAACCGAATAAGTATACATTCAAAAAGGAAAAATTTCTTAATATTTCAATACTATTTAGTGGATTTAAATATTTTTTATTAGATGAAAATTATAATTACAACGTCAGAAAAAGAATAAAAATTTCAAATTATTAATAATTAAGTCTGAATTTGAACATTTTAGAAGGTTCTCGAAAAGCGTAGAAGATTATCGAACAATCAAGAACATGTACTTAAACAGTTTGTAACTGTTTGACAAAAAAGTCTAGAACTCTTTTCAATGTAAATAACAAAAATCATATTTGGTTTTGTTTCACGTTACAATATATTAATGCTGAAAATAGAATACTTTGAATATCTTATTTAAGTACTTTGTTTTTCAAAGTGTTACCAATTAATACAGGGTTTATAGTAGGTATAGGTTTCCTACATAACGCCGGAGGAAGAGGAGTATGAAGTCATTTAGGACACAGAGGCTGGATAGGGAAGGATGGAGATCTGTGGTGGAAGGAATGGGGTGGTTTTTTACTAAGTCCTAGGACTATTGTCCTCACCTTTTGGACATTAGATATGGTCTTGGTCCAATCTAAGTTGTTCAATAGGTCTATCGTCGTCCGGGTAGGTCCTCCGCTCTTAGGGTATCCAGTATTTATACATAGAGGAATCATATATTTTTCTCTTAACAGATTATAGGAAATCGGAAAGTTTATATTTATTTATAACATATTTTGTGTACCTACACCATCTCTTTATTTACACGAGTCCAAAGTCACTTTTCAGCTAAACTTTTAATTAGATGTTATCATATTATAATTTGTTTTTATAATTGAAGGGAAATTCAGCAATTTTGAATTTGTTTACTGCAATGCATCCAAAATGAATAATAATTTAGGCTGCGCCGCACAGTGGTTGAAAGGCGGAAAAAACCTATTTTTTGAAGGTATATTCTTTTTCTTTTCATTATTAATTAATAGAATAGTTACCTGACACATTCCATTAATTTATTCGGAGATATTCTGATTTTTAAACTTTTTAGGACCCTTTGAAAATCGATCATTGAAAAGTTTTATTTTACAATGGAAAATTTATAACACTATAATAATTTTTACAACTCGCATTTTTGTTTCTTTGAGCGATTTTCCTTCATAATCATGTAAAGTGATCTCACATATTACACTAGCATAAAAATGATGCTATTTGGTCTAGGTTTTAACCCGGAAATAAAATCCCGAATAAATGCAATAAAATTAAGTCAAAAAATGTTTTTGGTAATCCATATTTTTCAAGCGCAGCCGAGCGCAGTTTTAAAATCCATTTTTTAAAGAAGAAGATACATTCAAGGAAATATTAAAACATATTCTAGCTGCGTCCACCTGCGTCTGTAGATGTGGGATTTTTTTTTTTATAGAAATTCCTATGCTATTTCGTGCAGTTTATTCGCTATGGAGCTTGTGCTTCGAATTAGGTTATTACTAATCGTTTAGTAAAACATCATGCCTTACTTACCAGGTCTGTAGCATCATTTATAAAGTCAGTCTGAATCGTTAATAGATCGATAATAAATCAACTTTTTCACCTACCGTGATTTTAGAATGAATTTGGAAATTATTAATAATAAGTTTATGCATGAACTCAGATAACTTAAAGGCTTCGGCACTTTTCATTTTTAAGCATCCATTTATTTTTAGAAGATTGGTATTAAAAAAAGGTTCAGCTATTATTTAGTGTGAATTAGGGAACTGAATTTTCACATATGGAGTTGCCGCTATTAAACTTATATTGAACAGTCTATCCCACCATCCTCTATCAAAATTATATTAAAGACGGATGACCCCAAACTTATATTTTAATATGATATACATTTAATAGTTAAGAATTAAAACATAACGACAAAAATAATTGATAGTTCCTATGTATGATTTTTTTTTTTTTTTTTACCTAACTTGTGTGTTTTCATGAAGTAAATTATATTGTAAGTACTATTAAGGATATTACTGGTATAAAACAGCAAAAGTGTTTAAACAAGCCGATCTCGAGTCGAAAATTGATGTATAATTTTTTTTCTATTTTCTTTACACTGCCGGTTAATCCGAATAGCCGGTTAAACGGGGCTCGGACCTATACAATTTATAGGAAATTCAATCGTGGTAATGCTAATATCAAATATATTTTTTTGCGGCTTACAGATCAGGTTTGACAAGGTTTTTTTCCGAAAATAGTCGATTTTCAACCACTGTGCGCCGTGATATTTAAACAGATAGGCACATATTTAACCTTACAGGAGAGAGCACAATATTCAGCGAAGAAGCAACAGCAATTATTAAAGCGCTTAACTTGATAATAGACTCCGAAAACAACTATTGTTATTTAAAATTTAAAAATTATAAAATCAAATGTTTTTTATGAATCATCCTAGAATTCACAGATGTTTTTCTTTACCTAAATGCCCGAGCTATAGGAAGTAAGTACGTACCAACGGTTAGGGCTAATAAAAAAAGTTCTAAATCCTTTTCATTTTTACTTCAATAATGAAGATATGAAAACTAATTATAAACCGGTTTGGATTAGGTAAAATTACTTCCTTAAATACTTAAAAACAAATAAAATTATGACTAAGTCAATAATAGTGGGCATATGCATTAATTTTATTTTGCTAGAATATTCTAAAGATTTGAAAGAAACCCCGAAATTTAGAGGTTAATTTTTTTTTTTTTTTGTAGTAAAGTCTGGCTACCTAATTAAACAAAAAAAAAGACTTTTTTTAAAAGACCCTTTAGGGCTTCATTAGTAAGTTATTTCCCTAAGAATCAAGGAAAAAAAAAAAAAAAAAACCTCAGATATTTAAAAACTGCATAAATGTTTTGACTGTGTGAAACGGATGTTTAGTGGAGTGCTTTCAGTCTTAAAACAGTCAATAGGAAAATTTGCAGTTTTTAAAAGCATGTCTTTCCGGCTATAGACAAAGATGAATATTTCAGTACATAATAATGCATTTAGTATCTATATATATATGAAAAAATGTTTTCGCAACCATTTTCGCGATTACTTAACTAATGGTACTAATCCGACGTATTAGCAGTGATAGTATTGCATGGTATAACATGGTTGGCAAAATTATTTATTTTTAGTATGACAAAGTATGATTTTCTATTGATTGATAGGTATGGGTTTATCTAATGATTCTATTCCTTGTTTGATCTGTTTATTCATAGGGATTAGCCTCTGATCCGACACTCATAAAGGGTTTATTGGAAGAGTTTTATAAACTATCAAACAACACGGCTTAATAACGTTATCCCATACTTTTTTTTTTAATTTAAAGACTAGTAAACGAGAGAGAAACCTCGTGAAGAGAGTAGGCGGATGGATGGAAAGAGCGTATAGACAGTTATGGGCAGCTCATCTCCATGCCAGGCGGGGGGCCGGCCGCTGCCAGCAACACAACGCAACGCGGCGTGAAGCGTAGCACTCCCGCTAATAGAATACGTCGCTACGCGAGCTTGTCTTGTCTTTGTCTTCTAGGCTTTTTTATCACGCCACCTTGTTTCTCTTCCTATCCCTCTCTCGTAGAGCTAATAGAGGATAGCGGTACTAGCATGGACTATGACACTATCTGCTCTCGCGAAACAATGGCAAATGAATAAGCTCGGTGAGTCGGCGATATTAGTTCGAGTTGCGACACCGGGCAAGCAAGTCGGTCGATATGGACACTTTCAGTTGTCAGCATTGTTCCAATCTTCGATCGAATATGTATCATGTTTCTCCAACACAACTTTCTCATTGATAGTGTAACGCGAACCAAAACACATCACAAAACATATGATTTTAAATAGTTCTAGACTTGTTTTTGGAAAAGCTGGAACAAATTGTTATAGTACGTGTATGTGACTATGACGTTCGAGTACCATCAGACCAATGGAACAAATTGTTATAGTACGTGTATGTGACTATGACGTTCGAGTACCATCAGACCAACACTGGCACTTCATCTTCAGACTAAACATAAGGAGCGATGGACTGGAGAGTTAGTCTTGTTCTGAAGCTCAATTTCAGTGATTCTTTTTCATTGTTACTCCTAGCGCTGTACGTTTATAAATATACTGTATTTTCATTGGGAAAAAAAAAAATATATGTATTCCTTGAGTTAAGTTACGACGATTTATGGACTGCACATAAATATGCATAAGCAAATTGTAAGTGTGTAACTGACTTAATTCCTAAGTTATGACTTCATGTGTCAAAGTAGTACAGGGAAAAATTAATTTCAGAATCTGTTGAATTATTCATTTAAGTATTGTCTTATTTCTCTTTAGTAGGTAGTGTTTGTTAGATATTAGAGCGTTCCATTAGTGGGTGAGAAATCATGCCTAATGGCTTTGCTTTACTATAATCCAACACAGGCGCACATGCACACAAACAAATGTTCAAATGGATGTACTTTAATTGGACGAGTCTGAGTGTTTTTCTCGTTTTCCTTTTTGAATAAGTGAGACCGGTTCGCGGGTTAAAGCTGATACAAGCAGAATATCTAGGTACATATATATTTTTTTATATCTTCGTTTCCTTTTATTTTATATTATTGTATCACATTTAAAAAAGAATTTTGAGCATCTTAATATATTAACTTACATAAAAATGGATGGGGATAGTTTAAAAGAAATAATGAAAATAAAAAAAAAAAAAATACGATGCCGAATAGTATATATGATTCGAAGATTGTGACTAGTGGTGACAAAATATTTAAGGAAAGTAAAATAAATACCAAAGATCTTTGAGACCCTCAAAAGATTTATATTCAGTATAATTATATTCAGTATATTAATTATATTTAAAAAAAATTAAAATTGAAAATTATATAACCAATACCTATTTAATGCAGCCATATAAAAAATATAAATATTTTAATAACCATAATAAATACCTCAATATAGCCAATCACTTATACGATATAGAACTTCAAACATAATTACTATCATTCGATTTCAAGGCAATATCGGTAATTATTTTAATTTTATTCATTTATTTCTTATTTTTGTTTATTTATTTTTATCCATTCGAAGTCATGATTTTTTTCGTCTAAAAAGGATCATTGACTTTTTGCAGGAAACCGTCGGTGGAGGATGTGGGCCACCCAGCTTCCGTTAATTCACGGTAAGATTTATTTTTTATATTTTATTTATTTTGTTATTTTTTTTTATCAGGTTTTTTATCAATTGTGTTAATTCCAAATCACCTTTTTTGAATCACAATGATTATTCTCAAAGGAAATGTCCTGCAGTATTATTATTTAATGAAATGTTATTCATCAATCAGTTGATTTTTAGAAATTGAGCATTCTGCAATAAACTATACTGTTTTTTATTCAGTAAATAAATTCTGTTACTGATATTTTTTCTTTCCACTTTTTGTCATCCTTCTACCTAAATGATATTGTATCACCGAAATTCTGTATACAAATTTAATTGATATACTTTTTTTGATACCGGACCCCTAAAATTGACCCAATGATTATATAAAGATATTATAGGAGTAGAAAAAGGATAATTTTTTTTTTCGCTGGTCGGTCAAGTATTTCCGTAAATAAGAGTAGTTGTGTATACACTTTAAAGGTACCATCGGAAAGATAATAGCTAAGCAAATGCATAAATATGTCTTACATAAAAATTAGGGAAAGAAATAATAACTGGGAGATAATTTTTTTTCTTCACAAAAAAAAAAAAAAAAATCATCAAATGTTGATATGATGTGGTATCGAAGATATGCTATTAATTATTTTTTATTGCATTCATTAAATACGATTGTATGATATGCGTTTGAAGTTGGCAGTATGAATATTGAAAATCCCAATTAAACCAAGAAGGGAAATGTATCTATCAATACATTAAAAAAAATTATATAAATTATGGAAAAAATAAAACAATAAAGCCTTATAGGGCGCCAAAGCATAGGCTGAATATTAATGAAGATACGAAAGCAATTATAGAATTATCGGTTATTGTAGATGTAGGATAGGGCAGCCTTTTTGTGTGGGTGGGAGCTGCCATAATAGCGACACACCGTGTACTTATCCTCGTCCAGTCTTTTTTTACTCACCGCCTATTTCCTACCTTCATTCTAGATTATTTTTTATTTATTTTTTTTTTTTTTTGTAATATGACCACCAAATTTTTTTTTCGTAATATAATAACACGACATTATTATCTATTCTTACAGGTATATGGTAGTGCCTAATGACCTTCCGGTGGGGTTGGGAGGAAATTATTTAAAATTAATGGTTAGAATACGTACACAAATCTCTCATCTAATATCAGGGTTGCAAGGACGAAGTAATAAGAAAAAATTAGCCAGTTTAACGAATGTTTACTTAAACTGGAGAAAAATGCCTAACGATACCATTACTTTTTTATGTATGATGAACGTTTATTTGTTGAACTGGAACAAATATAAACTGAAATAAAAATTAATAAGATTCAAAAGTAATAAATTAAAAAAAAAAAAAAAGGTGACGAAATTTAAAAAGTAACTAAAAATAAACATGACTAAACTTGAAGGTAATAAGACAAATTGTGCATTACCACAATGTTCTGATGGTTGGGACAATGTTCCCCAAAAACCTTAACTCCTCTCTTATATAATACAGATGATACTATAAAATACGCGTCGTCCCTGAAAACATATGATTTGGAACCCAAATAATAGCCAGTTCAAAAAAAAAAACAGGAGCCAGGGACATTTAGTAATACACCGTATAGCTTAAGAGGCGAGGAAGGGGAGGTCCAGAAAAAAAATGTTTGTACCCCAGAGAGGTCCTTTTACCCTAGGTCGATTCAACTGTTATTGTTAAAAATACAAATAAATTAACAAAGATAATACAGATACGTTTCAATTTTGGAGGTGAAAAATGGTCTAATCCATCTAGGATGATAAATAGTCAGAATTTTTCTCTAAAGTAATATATTTGTTAACTTAAGTATCAGCGCATACTTCTTAGAATCCATAATATTCAATTTATGTAAATGCATCACTTATTGAATTTTTTTTCTACAATTCTTTGCATTCTTACAATCTATAAGTAATATTATGAAGAAAGATACGTTTAATAATTCACCAAATTTCTATTTTACTCTGAACTCATAGATACCTTATATTTTAACCATATATTCGTTTTATTTTAGCCCTATTGATGACTTACATGCTTATGACGAAACAGACAGTTGAATAAAAACATTTCTGACTTATACTCCTGACATCCTATATAAAGTTTGTTTTTTAAAATGACGCGCTTCTTTGGTTTAGATCAAATTTTAAAGGAAATTATTTAGATATTTTATGAATAAAAATATTTAAATTTATGGTAGATAAATCGTTCCTATCTTCAGAGCAGTTTTCGGATTAGGATTCTTATTTATTTTGAATGGAATAGAATGGTACTTCAAATTAAAAAATCGACTGATTTTTTTTTTTTTTTTTTTTTTATGTTGATATGACATTTCACATTCCCTTATTTATTTTTTAATATTTTGTAAAATCGTTTAAATATTAATTGATAAAAGAAAAACTACAGTTATATTTTTGAGGTAACGTCAACACAGCTTATAAGTTTAACGTAAAAACACATACGTTTAATCGAATGGGTCAGCATGGAAGAAAATGAAAATCGAACGAATCAATTCCCGTATCCACAGGTATCAGTTACCGTTTCGAGTCAAGTGAAAATGAGACGAGCCACTATGATACCGAAAGGAGACGGTATGTCTCCTACATTGCTTACGTGACATCAACCCGTCTACGTCGCAGCGAAAGTAGTTAATTATATTCCTCCAGTGCCTCCTCAATCTAGGGGGAAATTACTGTAATTAGCCATTAGTTAGTGTAATTTAGAAATGTTCTACAGAAGATAAATCATAGATGACACCCTCTTGACATTTAATATTCCTTTATAATGACTCCATTGTCCGAAAAATGCAATCGGAACTTATTGTTTAAACTATGTATAATAGTTATACATAGGTACAAGCACAATAAACATAGGTATCAATATATATATATATATATATATATATATATATATATATATACATATATATATATATATATATATTTTTTTTTTGTTAATGAGAGAAAAATAAATTTACTGTTTTTAAAGCCTAACAATTACTACCATGTAATGTTAGCCAGTTAAAAAAAAACAGGAGCCAGGGACATTTAGCAATACACCATATAGCTTAAGAGGCGAGAAAGGGGAGGACCAGAAAAAAAAAATGTGTGTACACCAGAGAGGTCCTTTTACCCTAGGTCGATTCAACTGTTATTGTCAAAAAATACAAATAAATTAACAAAGATAATACAGATACGTTTCAACTTAGGAGGTGAAAAATGGTCTAATCCATCTAGGATGATAAATAGTCAGAATTTTAGAATTTATATATATATATATATATATATATATATATATTTTTTTTTTTTGTTAATGAGAGAAAAATAAATTTACTGTTTTTAAAGCCTAACAATTACTACCATGTAATGTTATTTAACAATTTAAATATATTAAATAATAACGATGAATATTTTCGAGAAAAATTGACAGATCCATCATTATTGTGAGCAACTTTTGGAATTAAAAAAATCAATCATACAGGATGAAAAATTAATATTATCTTGAATTTGTTTTCTGTACCGAGGCAGGCTCACCCAATAGGTAAACCATGTCAGATAAAAAATTACATTCATAGATGTAAAAGTGCCTTTACACTGAGCGAACCTCACCCTCGAACAGATGATCCACCGAACCTTGCCGTACCGTCGTACCACAAACAGCTATTTACACCAAAACGAGAAGGCCGGCTAACAATAATGTCTTACCGCGCCTATGCACCTTAATACAACAATTTTCATTACAAAGACGGCTGACTAGCGGCTGTTCTGACTACTAAGTCAGAAGGGATAAAGTACGAGTACCTACCTGTTCAAGTCCGTTCTTATTGAGAGTTCGGGAAAGGCTGCTCGAAGGTGAGGTTCGAGGGTGAGGTTCACACAGCGTAAAATAAAACCTTAAAATTCAGGTAGGTAAACGTTTACAGCGATCAGAAATTAACTTTATTGATTTGGGTTTTTCGACGCTTGTAATAGCACTTTGAGGAAGAATAAGTTTTTGTTTTTTTAAATATTTTTTATATAATTAATTTTCCCATTAGAGATCATGATCCTGTTAAAAACTATCTCTTAATCATTTTTCCAAATTTTTTTCTCTCGATTGATTCCCTTCTGTTAAATGCAGTCCACATGGTTCATTCAAAAAGATTATATCAGTTTCAGTCTCAATACTTCAGATGAAGATTGATTTAAATTAACTTCACAGGATTATTTCCACATTTCTAAAAGTTAAATCTAAATAAATCGGAAAGGAAATTTTACCTACGAACTTATGGTGTTTATAAAAGGGCAAAGAAGTTATTAACCTCTTTCAATATTTCAAATTTTTCAATTTCCATTTTGAAGCATACTTTTGATTTCTATCCTCGAAATCATTAACTAACTACCATAGTGTCGCGCCGGTCTTTAATTTGGAAGCTGTGATTTATTCAATGCTATGGGTCCCATAACCGCAGGATAAACAGACATTTATTCACTTGAGTCAATAAATGGAAGGAAGGTAGGACATGAATATGTGGTTGAGATATAATTGATTGTGATCGATAATTAGGTTGTCCCTTACATTTCCAACGGATAGCAGAAAAAATCCCCCGATATTTAATTCATAATAACACTAATTTGGTTTTTAAAAAAATGCTTTTTGATCAAAACATGGGTCTAAAAAATTGTTTATTTAACGTTAAAATGAAACCTGATGTGATATAAATGAAGCATAGGGTGGCCTGTCAGTCAAGTTTGGCCTTTTAATTTTTTTTTAATTAACATGGATTATTTTTTCTTGGGTTAAATAAGCGGATCTCTTGCTTGAATGGCGATGTCTCATATCCCGTTAGGATGGAGAAGCGGATGAAAGGGGTCCTCGTTTAAGTTTTAAGTCTTTCTTTAACCGGACAGTTCAAAAGTGACCGTATATAATTAATAGCTGCAGATAGGCTGAGCTTTCTTCCTTAATAGCCATCATTGAAGGAGAACCATCAAGACATCCAGCATCCCCCCAGATCCGGTATTGGAGATGGTAGATGTCAGTGGAAGATAGGGGCCGACCGAACTGGCTCATACAAAACCCTATTAGCGCTGGGCCAGCAATTAATATCTTAATTAAAGGGCTCTTGTTGGTATAAATCAGCATTTGTCACAGGCTGCCCAGTACTTTACCGTGGGAACCGGTAATGGTTCTAATAAAACTTTAATTCCCCATCTCAATTTATTATTTTTAAAAAAAGAAAAAGGAAATTCGACATACTAATTGTATACAATGTCATCTCAAATTAAATCTCTGCTCTTTTCTTTGCCACAAGATGGTTTGAATTATAGACTCTTGAATCGCAAAGCTCAATATTTGTTTTAACAGTTTTCAAGATCTGAACATGAAATATATGATTCAATGCACATTTAATGCACGATAATCATAATTAAATTTCAAACTTGATTCAAACCGTTTAGATTGGCGAAATTCTTAATTCTCACAATTGCACAGCAAATTCTCGAATTATTTAAATATTTAATACCACTATAACACAATAATTATTTACAAGAACTATACCAACAGGCGTAATTTACTAAGAATGAATGCTCTCCGAAATTGTAAGCAGTATTTGAAATAATTTTGTTATTACAAGGAATAATATACTGCGCAGCTAAGGCCCGATTCCCAACAACGATTACGTCTGTAGTAGGTAATTATTTGTTCTGTTACACCAATCGTTGATCAACAATAGTCAAGAACTTCCTGATTCTATAAAGTATGCGATCTTAATTAAATAAAACATTAATTAAGGGGAAAATCGAAGTACGTTTAAATTGATTCAGAAAAACACTTATTGAACTAATGAACCCCGTACTTTTTTTTTTGTTTACGCTGAATTATGATGCCTGATGTACTTTGAATCCTAACTTGTTAACCCGTCACGTCCCAAGGGCTGAATTAAATCACATTGCCCTAATACTTATGTAAAAATAAATCAGCCTAAATTTTTTAATTATTACGTTCATTTTATAAATATTACATATAAAAATCATTTCAGAAGTTGTCGATATAATGATTTTTCAAATTTCACGTTTCTCAAGTAGGCAAGTTTTCAAGTTCACAAAAAACATTTTTGACATATTAAAAAATAATTTAGAACTTTATTCATACATCAATTGAAAATTAAAAAATCTGGTGCGTGCGCGCAACTCACAACTTTCACTTACCAACTTACTTAGATTAGAAATTGACGTGTTTTGCTAAATATCATTTCCCAAAGTCACACATTTTTCTAAATTCATATCTTATTTTTGTTAATCGTTAAAGACGTTTTTGAGTAAACAAAAAAACCCCGTGAAAATGATATCACCGTTGAAAACCGGAAGTCGAAAATTTTCACGATCGCAATACTTCCACTTACTATATATTTCATATATAGGTAAGTGAAAGTAAAAAACAAAGATCTTTATATAAATCTCGTGTCTCAATGTTTGTCGGGGATAAAATCAGAAACTACTAAACCGATCTTTATAAAATTTGGCTAATTGTGAGTAGTTTTGTCCAACTTAAGAGATAGCATAGTTTTTATCTCGATTATTGGCCTCAATATTTCTTTTATTGCAAATTAAGTGCTTATTATACTATTATAACCTGTTTCATGTAGAACCTACTTATACAATATCTCAATCATCATGTGTTACATTCTGAATTTAATGAACATGTATTGTGGCAAAAGATTAATTTGGTACATTTGTTTTGTGTGAAACAAAACAAATGTACCAAATTAATCTTGGTTGGTTGGTGGGTTGGTACATTTTTGCTATCTGTCTATTGTGATTGTACTAAACCCTACTTCTATTATATTCTTTTTTAGTTCCTTTTATATGTGTGTTATTTATATTTAATATTAATTATACATACGTATATAAATTATGCGTTAATGCTGTATCTTAACAATATCTTAATCGTTGAGGTTGAATAGAAACATATTCTGCCCAAGATCGCCTCTGTGGTACTAAGGTACTCTGTAAGGTACTAGTCTGTGGTACTACTAAGGAGTATGTACCCTTGGTGGGTAAATTGATGGCAAAATCCTGGCGGTTGAGGTTCCCTAGCTTTCCAAGAAACTCTACTTCCGCATACATTACTCTACTACCGCATACGAGCATCCTTCAGGGATTTCGTATTTTTTAAATATATATAAATAAATAGATATATTTAGGGAACAAGTGTATATTGCACTCAAAGGGCAACTTTGAGCAACTTTTATAATCTCACTTGACTATTGTGAATATGGCTTTCATTTTTGTACATCAGTTTCTAGGTAGGTACTTACTTTATTGAGTCTACTTGAGTGTACTTTATCAATTTCTAATCTCTTGGCACAATATATAGCAATGAATCATGATAGTTAGGTAGTATCCTTCGAAATTCATTCACCAACATTCCGAAAGCTCTCTAACGTCTTGGACAAATATCGAAACGGAAAATACGATTCCAAGCGTTGCACAAAAGTGAGAAATTATTAATTGTTATTAATTTGATAGAGTGCGGAGAGGAAACGACGTAAATGAGGCTAAGTGATAGTTAGCGACGTGTAGGAGTTAGTCCATTGGGTCAATTATTGCGGCCGTCCTAGCCACTATGTCATATCCTTCTGTCTCGCTTCCCCTTCTTCTTCGCTTTTCCGCAGGAATAATTTGTCTTCAAGATTTCCAAATCTTAATACAAGCTTTTCTTTATGTATTAGATAATCCCCAATGTTTAACTCAATAGTTACCGTGGTAGGAAGTTATTCGATTGATTCTGCGACAGCAAGGAAGCTGTATAAACTCTTTTTTTTGCAGAAACAGATAAAAAATTATAATAACAGATAAATTCCCTGCTCCACTTAAAATTCCATCTTTGCACAGTTTGCCCCCTTCGAGAAAACACTGAATTTTTTCATACCTCCTTTCCACCCCAACTCTCGACTTCTTAGGCCTACACCTTGACTGGAAAATATGCCCTGCACTTAGCGTAAATTCGATTCCTAAACTGAATAAAATGGCTATTGAATCAGGTGAACCCTCCTACCCCCCCCCCCTCTTCGACGGACGGATTTGCAGCGAGTAAAAAGTTTCGGAAGTAGCCCCGCCTGATTAGATATTGATGGTCCGGGGGCGAGAGAGCTAAGTCTCGAACCCCTTCGTCTTCGTAATGTGTAGGCTTCGAGTCTCGCCCAATTACTTTTTAATGGTGCTCATTTATTAGAGAAATCGCTAGACTATAGTTTACTATAATATAAAAGTGTTTACACTTTTATGTAGTACGTTAATCATTCTACCCGGTAATTGTACATTACTACCAGAGGGTTTAATATCGCCGCAATAATATTAAAGCTCTTACTTCGTGATTGAAGCAGATCTCTCATCAAGGCTCCTAACATGTGCTCATAATTAATGGTGCAGAGAAGCATGATTAATAAATTTATTCACGGGAACACAGAAATATTCTAATATATATTTATTCGATCAAGGGCCCAACCACCCATTGTCCAATCCCTACATGCAATACTCATCCCACCTTTTTCATGTCTTACTCCTCTGAGACCTATCCGAGTCGGCACAGCAATTATTAATTTTCACCTCCACGATACTTTAATAGTTTTTTATGTTCTAATAATTAATTTGTGGGAGAGAGGGTGACAGCTAGTTAGTGAACTGAATTTTAAAAAATTATGTCCACGCCTTGTGAACTTCGATTGTCGAAAACGTATACGATACCTGCAGATAGTTATGATTGGTCATATTTTCATTAAAATCTCCGAATAACATACCAAAAGAATGATTCTCACAGCTGTTGATTTAGTCCGATTACTAGGTTTCTATAAACATTAATAGTAATAAATGAGCATAATATTCAATTGTAGGTTTATTACTAAATATGAGATTAGCTGTATTAGGTTTGGAAAAGAATGCGTTAAGTCAGAATTAAAGCGCCCACTTCATCTTGTTAATTCGTAGGTTTTTTTCTGCAATTTTAAATATCTTGTAATGCCGATGAGAGGATGTATTGTAAAGGATTTGTTATCGGCTACAAAGGCTATACGGTGTAAAGGCTCTTTGTCCCCCCGTTGACACCTTCATCAGCTGTGTTGACAGAGCAGGCTGGCTAACTGTTGATACGGCCTTCTATATCAATAAACCTGTTCCCACAGGTAGTGTTCCTCGGCCCTCCAAGAAGAAAACATGAAGAGCACACCGTATAAAGATCCATTCTGCCACGCTACTTGAACTCTTTACCATATGACACTTCAGCTAGTGAAAAAATTAATTTCTTCTGGGAACAGACATTTTCAGCACGATATCCCGAGTTGTATAAAAGCAAATAAATATTGGTTTAAATGCATGTATATTTCATTGGTGAATCATTTTTACAAGCAACTTTTATTGATTACCTAATCACTAAAAATTATTTTCTTCTCTTTTTTTTTTCTTCAAAACTTATCTTGTTAAAAAGATATCTTGAAGACTTTTATTTAGGGTTAAATTTTTAATTAAAATTTGGATTTTATTCTGAATTGGTATACATTTGTTTTTAACATATACCTCCAGTGGTTTCACTATAACCAGATGCCATCTGGTTTCCTAAAATAGTTTGATGTGAATGGAAGAGATTTTATACTTTATTCGTGGCACAAACTTTCAAGGCCTTTTTAATGAGCATAAGGATTTTATAGTGTTTTATAAGTAGAAGAGCCTTTGGTCAGGAAAGATCTTTGGTTCGTTGTTCGGATTTAGATTTGATTTTTGATTTTGGTTTTAATATTGGGGAAAGGTGTCTTTTTCCCTACTTTTCTGTATATTTTACAGCAGACAAAGATTCTCCAATAAGAAGTCGACTCTTACTAGATTTCCAGTAAAGCGAAAAGCGATGAATTTTAATCGAATATTTTTCAATCAGAGTTGACTATTCCTTGGGAAAGAATACAGTTACAGTCTTGAGTTAATAAAAGAAAAACGTTTTAATCTAAGGAGGGATAAAAATGTTACCATATACTACATCCAGGTAAAGGATTGTAAGGCAGGGCACATCTTACTTTTCACACATGCATTTATTGGATTTTTATTGTGTGTTACAAAGAGCATTTAAAAGAGCCTGTTCCACAAAATTCCTCACGGCGGTTGTTTCAGCCATGGGATTTCATTTTTCGTTGGTCATGTAATTGAATACTGGGATAAAATTTCTGAATTTACTTTCTCTTTACGCTGTAGGCATAGCTTTTTTGATAAATGTTATAATTTTTTTCTTCTTTCAATTAACTACTACTGATAATTTTAGGAAAAATTTACTCTTCTGTCAAATCTCCTTCACACTCTAATTTTTCTGTAATATATACATCTTTTTTCAAGGACATTGTTTTTTTTTCTTATCCTTTTTTATCAGTTGGGTAGGTGTTTAAAGTAATAATAAGCTGTGAAGATAAACCGAGAGGTGATAAAGTAAACAAAACAAACAGAGCTAGGCGGGGGCTGAGGCCCGGAGGCCGGGACTACCTGCTCGTGACCGCCGCCGGCTATCCGGTAGTCCAAGCTCATTCATAGCTCTCCCTGGTGTCTGTACATGCCTTGCGGGCATCCTTTTTGTCTCCTATAACACCTTTTATTATACAGTTCCTCTCCTTGTAATTGAGGCTAATAGCTGATAACACTTAGGCAAAGCCCTAGAGCAGTCTTCGATAGATTGGCCCTTATTGACTTCTGAATAAAAGGTCTTTAGAGATCAGAGGCGCTCGGTTGGTTAATGTATTCCTCCTCCTTCCTCCACACATGCTTATGTCAGCAAATGAATATTCACTGCACTCTTGAGCAGATAATACCTGAACTTGTGCACCAAAGAACTGTTTTTAAAAAAACACTAATGCCTTAATAATCCAATACTTAAAGATTGAAGTATCGCACAGTAGGATCCCGACTAACCGGGGTTCCAAGGAGCCAATTTTTTTATTATTTTTTTTTTTTAATAAGCTGTTTGTAATTTTTTAATTTTTGCCATTTATTTTGTGTGTATTTATTTTAAAAAATAATTACGTAAATATTTTGACGATTACACAATTGATAATTAATTATCTATTGTTCTCAGAAATTATGAAATGTTTCCATAACTATTACTCCAATTCATATTCTAGGAACGATATTGTTTTGAAGTCTTTCTAGAAAACTCCTACTCTTTACTACATTAGGTCTGAACGATAAGAACTGAATAGACGATATGGGCTTTTTTTATATAGGTTAAGTGACAGACGATCAAAATTATCTCTAACAAACAAACTAACTTTGTATACTGTTTTATTAAAACCGATACGGACTCACGGTATTGAACTACTGGGTTTAGCTAAAAAATACATTAAAAAAATTCGGTCTATTCAATTGAAAGTGTTTCGGAAAATATTAGAAGCACCATTTTATACCAGTAACGATATGATACTAACAAAACATCCCGACAGTTTTTGCAACAGCTAAAGAATATGACATTAACTTTCACTGAATACTGACTTATGACATTATTTATTACACCAATAAAAAAAAAGTGAAATGTTTAAACAACGCTTCCGAAGCAGCCCTCAAAATTTGCTAATTGTAAAGCATTTTGAAGATTGCTAATTCTAATCCTATGATAACTTTATTTCTTCTAGTTTTTCGCTCTATCGGGAGTTATTCAAAAGCATTATGCAGTATTGACAATCCAACATTAATAAAATAAACAATACTATCCTACCTATTTATACATCGTCGTGGAAAGAATTGTGATTGACAAAAGTGTCCGATGCGGCAGTCTAGTGTGAACTACCGGTGGTACACGCCGGCGTGAACGTGTTAAACCCTTTTTGCTCTGTTTTGTCCACGAAAGTTGCCCAACTACAAAAATTGTTGGTTCGTTTGAAAACACTAACTTCTCCGCTCAAACCCTTATTTGTATTCATTTGTAAGTTCATATACCTAACCAAAGAAAGTTAAAAAGGGATTCCTTGCAATCCTTGCAATCTACTGTAATATTTTGGATGCTCGTGTAGGCTATTATGGTTGTCTCGAATTGAACATAATTTCTTTTAATATTATAATTATATTTAGGTCGGATTGCTTACGGTAATTTATACGTTCCAAGCACACTTTAACATCGGCTTGGAAATGGTTTTGGAAGTTGTTAGAGACAGAGGAGATCTTAGAAGTTGGGAAGCGCACTGAGGAGATGCCACCCGCCCGGGCCAATCTAACTTGCCTCCTATCCACCCCTCAGCTATTCAAATCAGAATCGCTTCAATCATCTTCCCCCGAAAACTACCCTCATCATATTCAGCCAATTTATAGGGTTATCAAGGATCCGAAACATCGAGCTTATACACAGTAACCAATTTTTCCTCAATGATCGGAGAGGCGCGCAGTAAGGAATCTATCGAAAAACAGTAATTCAATTTGATGACGAAAGAACTTCCGATGAAAAGGCTGGAAGAATCATCACCACAAAAGGTGTTCGTGAAGAAATGGAAACAGTAGAAGAAAGGGGGTTAATGAACGGCGATTACAAACTAAAGAGGTTCATTTAGTTCTTACACCGGGGAATCAAGGAGGCAGCCGAGTGTAAAGACTGAAGACTCGGCGAGGGACGGGACCGGTCACGTTCCTTTCAAGGACCGGCGAATTTGGGCAGGAAGGAGGAAACTGGGTTCCATTCAATTATTAGGGGTGGAATAATTAGCAATTCAGCTGATGGATGTTTAATGTATGCACTGGAACAAATGATCAATAGGGACATTAGGAATAATACCAAATGATTAGAATAAAAAACAACGAAAAAAGATTTTTCCAATGCGAACAATATTTTACATTGTTGAGGGAAAAATAATATCTTCTCAACGTTAATTACTATATAATTTAAAAATATGCTAGCAAACATACTAATTTCCTGTTACTAGTAAAAGCACATGGTGCGGAAGTTGGAGTCATAGGGAGTTGGTAATAGTTCCTCTAAGTCACTTCTTGAAGTTGCCAATATGACATCGTTAGTGCAGCACTGATCTCAACTGATTAGGACTTAGGAACAAGCGACAGCGAGCGGTAGTCGAAATCTTGAATCTAATAAATCTGAAAATGATGCGATGATAGATTGCTTAAATTACGGTCACATAGCCTCCTAAAATAGCCCACGCCCAGAAACAGCGTATTAATTATTATAATTAATTAAAATATTCATAGTGCTAGGTAACACATGTTGACACGATTGAAATTTTTTTGTTAAAAACGTTCCAGGATTAGTACGAAATAAGATGAATAATTTAAAAAAAAAAATATGATTATAAATTATAAATGAATAAAGACGATCATTTTTGCGGACCTATATACATCAAGACAGGATATGGTTATTTAATTCCTATGGTAAAATGAACAGGCACAGTTGATTGTTACGATTCTAGGCGTCCTTGAAAGGAAGGAACGCGAAAAAAAGTGGTCAAACCATGACCCTATCATCATAGCTAATTTCTATTGTAATTGGATTTAGCTTTGATTAATCAATATTTCGTTTTTAATCAATTAGCGATTCAATCATTCGTCCCCCTCCCCGATGAGGATTGAATGTGTTTTTGTATTTTTGATTACTTATTACGACTAACCAAAAAATTAAAGTGTAAAAATATATCACCATTAGGGACGGTCCCAGGGGAGGGGGATATTGGGGATCGATTCTTCCTAAATTTAAAAAAAAAAGAATACAGTGGAATAAATTTAAGCACCTAATTTTACAATGATCTAGTTTATCAGTACTCATATAAATTAATTTAATAAGTTTCCTATTATTTTTATCAATAAAAAAGTGTGTTTATGCTATTTCTTTTACTAAACCATCCTCCACCACCGAACTTCTTTTTCTTTTTTTTTTGTCTGCTGCTTTCCTCGATTGATTTATTTTATTTTATGGAACCAAAGATTTTAAAACTTCTGAAGCATCTTGAAAGAAAAGTTAAACTTACATATTGGTGTTTTTTTATCCGGTTCAGGTTTTTTTTTGCTTTGTAAAGCCAAATACTTTGAAAAATCTTAAATTGTCATTAACTCAATTAATTATTAATAAATACAAATAATTGATAGGAGAAAATGGTGGAAACGTGAACTAAGAATGAATGAAGGATGCGAAAGGAGGATCATAGTAACTGCGGACAGGCGGTGGTTACCGCAGAGCTCGGGTCACCATTACGTCTTAATGATCTTCGGTGAACCTTATCTTCCTTTTTTTTATTGGCTTCTTCTATTTTTTTCCCTTATCCTATCGACCCTGCCCCCGGACCCAATCTAATATCGTTAGTAATAACATAATTCGTTTTGTTACCTTACTCTTCTAGCAGGAGTAATTGTTCTAAATAATAAAAAAAAAAAAAAATCTATTATAGGAACCGATAGGAATAACAAAAAATAAAGTAAAAAAAAATTGTAAAAGAGGAATATCTTTAATGGCCGAGATCGGGAGAGATTCACCCTTCCGTTCGTAAATCTACTCTAATCGCTTTATAGGTCCTAACGATAGGGCGATTAGCTGCTGAAAAGGCAGTGGCAATAAAACTACTCTAATAAAACATCTACAGTACTAAAATCTAAAAAACATAAACATCAAATCAAGGTCGATAAAAAATACTTAAATAATTAATAAAAACAAATATTAATCATTTTACATCTATAGAATCATTTTTTAAATTAATTTTTTTTTACATTTACATTCAAATTTTAGGACAATTTGCGTATTCTTGAGTTCTGAAGATTGGGACAGTGCTACCCCGAAACGTTAACAACTAATGCTTTTATGAATACATTTATATAGATATTACTAGAAAAAAAAGTTTTCTTGCTTAAAACCCAAATAAAAATACAATATTAAGTGGCACACTGCCGGCGTATCTATATTCTATAATTTTTAATAAAAAACATACAAATACATAAAAGTATTGGTCGATTTGATATAGATAAAAATGTTAAATATCAATTCCAGAATTTATATTTTATTTATAAAACGTTATTATCTGTTTTAACGTTTTGTTAAAATGGAGTTTAATCGAGAAAAAAAAATATGGGCTAATTCCAAAGAAAGCATAAAAAAAAAAAAAAAAAAAAAAGTGGATGAATCTGCAGTGAATCTCTTCCGTATCTGGAGTCAATCACCGCTAAGGAGAACTGGAAGAGGGAAGCAGAAGGAGCGGCAAATAGCTGTCCCCCAGACCGGTAGGGATATCGGAGAGTTAAGATAAAGATAAGGAGCGGGACACGGGAGCAGACTGGATCGGCTCTTTAGATCCTATCTCAGGAGGATTTGACACCTCTAATAGTGGCTTTATTGGGCATTCTCCGCATTTCATTCTCTTTATCCTCCTCTCCTTCCATTGTCCCGCGGTTGGATTGAATCCGTCTCCCTTCTTTAGCGGCCGCTCTCGATTTACATATGGAATCTCTATTATTATCATCCAACTAAGGCTAAAGGAAAACATTTTAATAAGAAAATATTTTAATATATATCTTTTCAAAACCAAATACAGATCGGTATTATTATTTTATAATTTAAATAATCAAATCCAAACTTTTAAGATTAATAATCGGCGCACTTCGGTTGGTAAATATGGTATAGAAATTAAAGTTTAGCCGACTGAACCTAACATAGACTAAGACCTTATATTGACTAAGACATACGAACTATTTAGTCCAGTTTTCTTAATAAAATACGCAGGAATGACAAAAACGCATTGACGACATTATCTCACGCTGATTATAAAATGATTGATACTTCATAGGTTAATAGTTTTATGTGTATTTACATTTCAAGCTAATTCACTAGCTCTCTTATTGAGCTTATAGATATTTCACAAAATCTACAATTATTCGCTGCCACTTGCTATGATTCGAACGATTTATATGTTTTTAGGTTTCCAACTGAAGCTTTCTTAGACAAGTTTAATAAATCATTCCACAGCGCCATGCGCAAGTTTTCCGCGCACTGCTACGTGATAGGTTAGTGACGGCTCCCAGTATCGGAATGAGCTACGACTATCGATTGCGAAATGTGTTTCCATTGAGCCGGACACGACCCTCCACCTATTCACCAGTTAGCGGGTCGGATTAATTCTTGGGAGACCGGGCTGGGGGGATATAATGAAGAAGGAGGTAGGCGATGCCCCAGGATGGGATGTGTTCGGCCGAGGGCTATAATTACGATATCACAGGCCAAGAGGAGGCCACTATAAATCCAAAGCGCCTTTTTTTATCTTAATACGGAGAATGTGTAGAGCACGATCCAATAGGCGGCGTGAGGACCGTATTATCACTGCCCACAGCTCTCCCGGCCAAACTTTAATTGTTAACTGGATTCGACTAGGGTCTTCGCTCATTGTTCAAACAAGTACAGAACCAGAGCGAGGGGGATTAGTCGTATTCCGAATCATTCCAAAGCAACGATTAACATCACTTTTCCAAAGTAACACAAATTAGTTTACAACATGCATTTATTTTGCCCGAAGCTCATTATGAGGTCATCGTGGGGGGGGGGGGGGGAGAGGAGACATGAATGTATGAACATACTATTGCAAAAAGCGATATTTCTATCAGTATGATTTTCGGATTCATTCCGCTTTAATATTTTGTTCACACAATTATAAACGTAAAAGTTTAGTTAACGACTGCAATTATTCAATTTTAAAAATATCATTGTTTTGGAGACATCAATATCTATGTTACATCACTATTGTACAACATAGGTACATACTGTGGGTTTAAATAATTTTTATTTACGAAAAATTATAATTCACAACGCCATACAAACAATAAAAGCTTAAATTAATAACAAAGTTACAAAAAGTAACTACTAGTGACAATACGGTGACACCAACGGAACCATATGCTTCGATGTTCAGAGCCAGGCTAAGCCCCTAGTCCGTCCCTTCTTATATTTAGTCCGAAATCGAACCTTCTAGAAGGGCGTAGAACGTTCTCATAAGATCTAGGACATGTAACATACAGTTATGTAACTTTTTCAACAAAATGCTTGGAACTCTTTCCAATGTAACTGACAAAATCATATGATTTTATTTCATGCTACAATATTTTTACCTATAAATTATAAAATATTTTCTAAACAATGCGTAATCTGATCTAAACCTTCCTGTTTTCTTTCGTTCTTGTATTTGTATATTGAAAAATTTACATCTTCAAATAAGCCAAATGATGCGAAAATTCAAAATGGAGCCGCAAGCAGAAATAATTCGCGCAAGCGCCACAGCATCCTGTTTGTAGAACAGTAAATATCTGCATCTAATTGTAAATTGGAAAGTAAATTTGAAGCTGTAAATAAAACGCTATGCCTCAATCTTAGTATAGTTAATGTAAGTAGTAGCCACTTACATAATTATTTAAAAATGTTTACTAAAAATATGTTCTAACTTCTCCTATTAAGGATGCGATATTGATGTTCACGTTATGACACTGAAGGTTTTTGGCGATATTTTATCAACATCGATGTTCCGTATATTGTACATCGATGTTTAAAAGATTGATGTTTTGTTGACGGTGTCAAATCCTTAGTTGCTAGAAGATCCTACGGTGATAAAGATAAAGAGATATAATGTAAATTCATGAAGATTACCAGCAGCAATCGAAAACTATAGAATGGAAGATGATTAAATCAGGAAAACAGAGCAGACATTTGGTGGCTATTTTGTATGTAAAGTATTCGTAATTGGTCGACGAGAAAATAGGTAATATTGGTAGGTAATTAGTGGAGGGGATGAGGGACCAAATGACAGGCTAATCCTTTGACCCCGGGGGTCGGAGGTGCGGCGGTCAGCTGTAATCCCCGCTATAACAAACATAGGGCGCCCGACAAATTGAAACTGACCCCATGCGATAGGGCTCTTTTGTGGCCCCCATGCAAATGTAACTCCTCACTTGTGCCTTTTAATCTCCCCACCGCGCCTCGGGCATTGGCTAACTGTTGATTCCAAATCCACATCTAATCGTACTGGGCTCACTGACCACCGCTAGGGATTCTCTTCATTGTTTTCTCCATTTATTATTGCTTACTAAGGGCTAATCAATGAGCGTGATTTCATTTAAACAAGTGAGAGCGATTTCAAATAAATATTTTACAACCTATAAACAATATCATCTATAAATAATGTAATACAATAATCAAGTAAATGGAGGATGTAAGTGGTTTATGGTATCAATGCAATTGTTTTATTTTATTTCTTCCATTCATAAAAAATTAATGTTAGGATATTAATAATATATGACAAACAAAGAGATGTTGTTAAATGACTACATCTAAAAAAATTCGAGAATTAGGTTTTTCAGAATATATGAACACTATTCAATCAGAGCTCTTCATAGCTAATGAATGATTTGATAAATGAAGTGTTTATCTAAATGCACAAATGCGCGAGATGTGCGTGCTAGCGTGACAGACAGGCTAGTGCAGGCTAGTTAAGATTTAATGACGTTTATTACCGTAATAGGGAAGGCTCTCTTGTGAAACCACTCGCCTCTTCAACGGCTTATTAACTAATTTCAACTAATACTATGTTCTATCACTTGATCCTAACAGTTCGCAATAACAATTTATGTGGAATTAGGAGTCAATTCATTTGAATTAAAATTCCATAATTCAAAAAATACATCTGCATATTAATAAACAATCGTGGTTTAGCTCTCATACGATATAAATAAAAATCAGGCACCCGACCCTTAAATAATTTAATGCCAACACCGGAAATCAGCCATGGACAACGAACGAAAGTCCCTCCTTTAGGAGAAAAATAGACAAAAAAAAATAATCACTATAATAAAGTAAATATGCTCTAGTACAACACAAAACCTAATACCTATTTTTATAGCATTAGGGGAAAAGATGGATATGCAAAACCTAGGACATACACGAAAAGTATAATATATATTTTTTAAAACTAATTAGTTAGGGTAGAGATCTTATTAAGGTAGTAAACGTTAGATTAATAAAATTAACAATAATTGATATATCATTCAAAAAGTAACATGGAACTAAGGTTTTGAAATCCACTGAGTAAGTACGCCTCTGTTAATTTTTTGTGTAAGCGTTTACACAGAAGTACCATTGGCAGCCGTTTATTGTCACTCACATATATTTTGCCACAGTCAGAGCCAATGATAGTATATGACACATAATTATGCAATGAGGGGGCACGATCAAACCGTATTTACAATTATTAATTATAATAAAAAGACATAAATTGTAATTAATAATTATAATACTTAAGTTATAAGTAATAAATAAAAACAGAAACAGCAAAATAAAAAAACCAAAATGAACAAGACTTCTAATCAGGTACTACTAATATTTAATTACAACAAATTTCCTAAAATTTAATCAGCAAAAGTCATGCATTCTGTAGTCGCACTTAAAATATTAACAAGGGTACAAAGTTTGATTAAAAATAAATACTATTTAATACATACATTACGTACGTAGGTAAATGAAAAGTTTTATTTATTTTACATAATTATAATCTTAAAATATATACCTAACCCAAGAAATACTAAAAAATTTTATTTTAAAATAGAATTGTAAAAAGTCCGAGATTATGATTTCATAAATATTTTAAAATCATTAGTATCCACATTAATCACGTTTCAAAACACTTCTCTTTTCTTACCTTATGG
The DNA here is from genome assembly GCA_911387785.2 of Aelia acuminata. Classification (NCBI taxonomy): domain Eukaryota; kingdom Metazoa; phylum Arthropoda; class Insecta; order Hemiptera; family Pentatomidae; genus Aelia; species Aelia acuminata. Next base: position 85,422,670 of record OU426982.1, on the reverse strand, counting down.
TATCTATAAGTTAATTTGTGAATTAAAAATGAAAAAAATTAAAAAAGCCAGCGACTCAATGTCAACAGTGCAAAAGAATTATATCTGTAAAGCACTTAATTGACAATTGTCAAATTTACTAACAAAAAATGTTGAAAATGGTAATTCCTCGGTCACTTGTCAGAGCACTAGGTGACAACGAAGACTTTTTCCGAAAAGTTCTAAGTTTTATAAAAGAAATGGGACTCTACACTCAGGTATAGTGTACGTGTTATAGAGAAGTGCCTAGTCTCTAATCCTATGGTTACGGTAACCTTTGCAGATTTTGTGCCCTTTTTAAATAAAATAAAAAAAATAAATAATAAGGATATAAAAGAAATATATTTAAAACAAAAAGCCCTGTGGAAGGAGATGAAAATTTTCTATAGTCGACAACCTCTAAGATGAAAAGGTCGCCTTCTCGAGCTTTAAATAAGTGCTCGGAGCCACGGAAGGAAGTGTGGCCACGGTGATAGAGACATCGGGGATGCAAATATAGCCGCGATGGTTTACATACAAGAGGTCTGAGGAGTGAGATCTCCGCAGAGGCCTCAGCTGTCACTGCAAGTAGGCTCGCCTCTCTGACAGCCTCTGGTTTGTTAAAGCCCCTTCAGTGACCGCCTGTCAAACCTTACCTTCGCAAATATTTACTCCGACCCACTTGATGAACTTGGCTGGTCCATCGAGGGATGAATTGCCACTTGTTCGGTACAACGAACTTGGATCTTCGGACCTTAGAAGGCTCAAAGCAGACAGGTGGTTGTTATAGTAGTTTATAAGTCTATATTTATACAGCGTCATTGGTAATTAGAACTGATCCGTATAAGAGGTGAATGGGACTTTATTTGGGATAATTTTGACCCCATATTGTGTTAACCGAAATACGAACGTTTTTGAGATTTTTGGATTTTAAGATTTTATTTCCGTTACAAAAATTTTCATCCTAAAAAAATAAAAAATAAAAAAAACTAATTATCAGATTTTAATTTTTGTTCATAGTTTTAGATAATGTAGATTTCGATTCTTTATACCCATTACATAGCGCATTGGGAAAAACAAATCAAACTGCCTACATAAATGTAATTTTTCTCGAAAAAAAAATTCTAGTTAATGTATAATGTGTCCTAGTAGGATATCACAAATGGGGTCCAAAATTATCCCTTACAATAGTTGTGGATATCTGTTAGATAATTATGATTTATTTCAAGACGAGAGTTCTTGTTCGATCATTAAAACATACTACTAACAAATAGGTATGAAGATAACGCTATTTTGATATTACTGGAATTTACTTCAAGACTAAACAAGAACCAGGTGTCCATTTTACAAGTTTCTAATCATCCATTTCCCAAAGTATATTAGGTTACTTTAATTCACAATATTCAGTATCCAAATATCAGATCCCGAAAGTATATGAGTTTAGTTTAAATTACATCATCCATTTTCATAATATGAACAAAATTTAAGATTAAAGAATTCAAACCACTTCAGAATGAATCTTGGTTAATTTCAAATCATTTCCAATCTTTATAAAAAAAAAACCCACTCTACTAAGTTTCATCCTATCTATTCGTAAAATAAAAATCAACGAGGAAAATGTGTTGAAAGCCTGTGAAAAATACATAGTATAAACACAATTAGACTTATTTAACAAATCAGCTAAATATCCAACCCTAAATTAACAAGACAAGTTTCAGCTCTTCAGCCGGTTCTTACTTAATACACAACTTACCACTAAGACAGAACATTTTGTTTTTAGTTGAACGATTGAAATTGCACTTCTGATAACGGTAAAACTTCGATGTGCGGTAACGGTAGGTCAACCGCCCGAGTAATGCCTCCTCTTTCCGAAGACACGGACAGATGTGTGAAACAGTCGAAGTACGTGAGACTGTGGACTCCCTCGGAAGACCTCCCGCCGACAGCAAGGAAATTATTGATTTGGACGGATAGTCCAAAGTGTCAATCTGTTTGCTCGCCCCAGATATGCACCGTGAGAAGAGACTCTCCGAGTCATTGGGGCATCACTCGCCTGTCGTTTGGTCCGTTATCTGTATCGGGTTTTGTACTTCTGTAAGATAATAAATGTTAAGCAAAGTAGCAATGTGATTCCAAATCTTTCGGAGTAGAAGGACGTGACACACTTGTACATACAAAATCACAAAAAAAATACAATAGAAATCATTGGAAGCTTTACTTATCCTACTTGAAATGCATGTATGGATTTCTTTCCTTTTTTTTTTGCATCTTATATACCAAAAAGAAATAGATCTATTTCAAGACCATGATGACAACTGTCACCAGCCCTAAGATGGCTTGATGCCATTTAAGATATTTGTGCAGGAAAAAGTTTCACAAACATAATATGATTAAAAAAATATATGGTTAACAATCAATTTTAGATTTACAAACCACAACAAAACAAAAGTATTAATAAAAAATCTCAAGGAAAATTTACTCTCGAACTAATGGTTGGGTGAGTCAGGCTTGAGTCAGCGGTGTCATTCAGTCACAGCGAAGAACCTACTTCTCAGCACACTAATTTATGCTCCTTCTCTTCTTTTTTTTCCTGTTTTAGGCCCATTATTCTTGTGGTACACACTTTTTGAAAGGTCTACCAGTTACAAAAACTGTGTTCTTTATGAGCCCAGAGACGTTTGGTACATTTATTATAGGTATTTACTGGTCTACTGATATTTTTTTTTAACGTTCCTTGGGCTTCTATAATTAAGTTACGAAATTTGTAGCTCGTATAAGTAAATAAATATCTCGACGCCTTCTATACCGTCTGGGATTAATGTTATGTATGTATGACTGTCGGATTTCCCAAGTGTGAACACTTTCTTTGTTCGGTATACATCACATATTCACTTCAGTAAAGTATAAATAAAGTAGGTCTAATTCATCTTACAAAGTTTGAAAATCGGTCGAACTGTCCTTTAAAAGATAACTTTAATTAAACTGTTTGTAAATTAGCTATATGAGATAATTTATTCATTTTGTCATTAAATCTACTGATAGAAGGTAATATAATTAATTCTTACTTTGAATTTTATAAATGTTTTGAAATTATTATTTTAGCAGAAAGTGAATCAAAACAATGAAGTTGAAAACCTAAAATTTGGATCGATAATATTTATATAATAAACTTCAAAATGTGCCAATAAACTTCCTTCTTTTATTATTGGTTATAAGTATATGAGCATTATAGTGATATGGTGAAATTCGTTTGTTTCATTTTCTAATGAGTTTTATGCCTCTTTACATGCTCTATAAAATTCATTCATCATTATTTATGATTATGATATTAGTAACCATCTGCCTTAGCAATAGCCATTGATAAAGATTTTGAAACGGTTGAAGTTGCTCTGAAATGTAATGAAAAAGTTTCAAACACCAGCTCCTAGCACGCGTCCCAAGGATTGGGGACATCCCAAACGTTACTCTTACCCTCTAACAAAAGTCAGCATTTACATAAAGCCACTGGTTGACTGATGGACGGTTTCACCATCTTTTCATCTCTACAGAAAAAGAGAAGCAAATGTGCCTTCTTCCCTTGCTCAATAGGCGATCATATTTTAAAGAACCATTGTTTGGTTGAGCTTCCGGGCCGAATTCCACTGATGGAGGACACGTGAAAGTGTCTTCTGTCTTCTGCGTGCGGTTGCTACTATCTGCCCCTGTTAACTAGCCGTAACAGACCGGAGGAAAATAGATCCGCTTCTAGTTTGCGATTCGGCCATAAGGCACTAATCTTTTAAGAATATTTGTGGTTAATCAGAAGTTTTTCTGTTCTGAACTTTTTGTAATTCCGAGCTGAAATTTAAATCCTCGAGATACCACTACAGTCAAAATCTAATTAACTTAATTAAAACTTTCTCTTCCAAAGTTTATTTTATAAGCTACTTTTATCATACTTACTTTTCACCCGGTTAATTTACATTCAGTTCAACGACGGCTTAAGTTAACGAATTTCCTCAGCAAACTAGATATAATATAAACCAAGACCGAAATTGATATATAATTAAAAACAACAGAGCATAAGATTTTAAGGCTTAAAATTTTAGATTACTTTGTCATATTGAAAAAACTCTAAATGCATTTTTAAAATGTGACGGTTGATCAACGGAATACGGTCAAAATTTCCAATCAATAATAAATCATATAAATATTTAAATATATATAAATATTTGTATATTAGATCTTTCAAAGTCTATACCCATGCATATGGGTCTTAAAGAATTTCCATAAGGGGTGTCTTCCTAATTATATATTCTGAAAGTTCCATGGTTATGCTGGATCATTTATCGAATCAAATTTTTCAATTATATTTGAAAGTTTATTTATTTGTTCCATTCCCACTTGGCCTAGTGGTAATACGGGTTTTGGCATTCATAGTGCGGAGCAATAACGCATATGGGGTTGATATAGCACTTTTCTGTTCGTTTTTTTTATTTTATTCCTCAAGCTGTTCCTTTAATATATTAGATATTTACAATAAACAATTGTCGATGCTGTTGTCGAAAGAATGGTGCAGAAGAAGAATAGGAACTGAAGAGGAACTGACTCGATCTCCTTTAAATGGCACTTGCGGAGATAGTAGGCAACAAATCCACAAGACGAGCCACTCTTAAACCGTTATGTAGACATTTAAAGAGGAGACTGATAAAAATAAATTACTAAAGAGGAGAAAGAGAAGGAAGTGAGACAAAGAGGCGGTTCCCGCTGCCATTATAAAGGTATCCAATATTTAAGGGCTCACCGGAGGCCCTATATCCCGATTAGGGCAGCTCCCGGATTTATATCCCCTCCAAGCCTCTTTAAAGATGCATTTTTATTGCAGCTTTGCATTCATCTTTAGTGGCTCTGCGCTGCCTATTCGTCTTCATTCTGAGCCTGTACTGCGCCCTCCGGCTCTGTGGTCAGCAAATCTTAGCGTCTCCTCCCCCCCTTCCCCCCCCCCCACTCCAACCCCTAACATAAAGGCCATAGCTTTTATCCTTGCCCGGAACGCGATTTGTAACGGCGGAGAGACTAGAGAAAAATATAAATCGCACAAACAAATAGTACTTGTGATTTCCAGTCGTCCGTACATGTCTTCAACATTCTGGGATTGGGGACGAAATTGTCTATAAAATAAATAGGATCTAGTTAAGATATAATAATAAAAAAATATCCTTTAAAGATGCTTTCCATTAGGTTATTTAAACGTTTTTTTTTAAATATTGGTTAGTAGTTCCAGAAACTCACTAACAAAAAAGTTTTGTTAAAGTTTCTTGAACAACACAATTAATAGGAATTAGAGTAAAAAACAAAACAAATAATAATAATAATAATTACAAAAAAGTTAGTGGTGAAAAGTAGTCATTTCTTCAATGTTTATTTGAGCAGGTAATTCATGCTGGAACCTTGATAATCGAGCTAGTCTCTCATGAGGTTAACTATAACTAAAATAAATTTATTCGATATTTTTTCCAATTTATCAGGAAACATCATTGAAATACTATGAAACATTAACTATTAACTATTGGCGAGTCTTTATAGATCTTCTTTAAGATATAATAGCACATGCATGTATTATCAAGGTAATTAAACTCTTTGTACTGAGTTATATAATTTATCATGTAATTCGAAATTGTTTTTTTTTTGTTTCTTCTTCTTAAAAAAAATAACCTCAGTTTATAATCGCTATCATTAATGGCGTTGAGTTATTTTTACACTTTCAATCATTCTAAGCCAAGAGAGCTCATAATTATATATATCTTTATAATTATCACCTCTCTCATTTATTTTAATATTTCATAATTTATTTCTATTATTTTTTAAATTGCCATAGGTTATCACTATAACTCAGAGCGAAATAACATTTAGTAGATTGCATATAACTATAAGTAATAAAATATAGTTATAAATATATAGCTATATAGTTTATAACTATATATAGTTTATTGTATTACTGTATATATTATCCATACATAAGAAATAAAATATAACTAAATAAGTAATAATAGATACAGTTATAAATTATTATTATAGTTGGAAAAATGGTGATTGGGGTAAAATTATAATTGATACATCTTCCTCATGACTAATAAGGAGAAGTCCCGACAAATTATATTCAGTAAATTTTTATTGTACAAAAGGCCGAAATAAATAGGCAATTAATAAAGCGACAGGTCGGAACGGAAGGATCGGGCCATTAAGTACATAAAGTTAAAATATTTATGACAGGGAAAAGGTTGAATAAAGTATTAGGGAGTCATAATTGAGGAGGAGTCATATCATGAGTACAAAATAAATGACGGCGGATTCATCAAAGGAGGAATATTCTGGCTTAAAAAATAAATTCCATTTATGATGAATCGACGGTAATTTTTTAAATCCAACAATCGAATCGATAGCCCAGAGATTGTTTCATAGGATATATAAGTAATACGTAATCAGACAAGGAAAAACCTTTATGCAGGTTAATGAACCATCAGTTAAGTTTCCAACCACCAATAAATCTTATATTATTATTATTTAACAATTATAACTTGGATAAAAAGTTTTTGAAAAAAAATTACTAATCACACTATACACTATATTATTTATTAATATGTTTTGACCCATACATATGTATTTCAAATCAATTTTCCTTTTAGTGTTCTTGCCACAGCTGCGAACTAGGAAATGACAATTTTGATTGAATTCACGATTCATCATTGAAGATGAGAGAAGCGATTGAAAAAAAATCAGTTATTCAATCCAATTCAGAGGTTTACAAGATAAAAAAAAAATCAATTTTAATTTAAATTTAGAATGCTTCCAGAAAGTGATCTGATGTTGGAAATATGTTATATGATTTAAAGAAAAAAATTATAGCGGTTATTGAAAGATGTAAATCTGGTTTAGAAGTACTCAAACTATGGTTTATTGCTCGCTAACTGGCTAATTATCAAGTTACGAGGCTAAGAGGTAGGCAATAAGCCATTAAAGGGGGGGCAATAAAATTGAGATGAGTCAGGCCCGCCCCCCTCACGTCTCAGCAACATAGTAAAGGCATTACATACCCGATACGGACCGATACAGATTTTATATGTGCGCCCTTAAATGTACGGAGATTACACCTTTCCAATAACATAGAGGAAAATTAGTTTATAGTTATTTATTGCTTTATCTTCTTAGTTTTATGTCTTACAGTCAACGTTTAAATTTAATAAAAATTGTTTGTTTCATGTTTTGATTCCTCTCCCAAACAGATCGAATACTCTTCTTATTAATTCGTATAAATAAATACAACTATAAAAAAAAATTTTATGTGTAAATTTATCCCACTAATTGTTTTTTTTTAATTTCGGGAGATAGATCTATCCTTCATATCCCTTAGGACCGCCCCTGCAATGCACATTATATAAGCTAAGGTGTGGTATTTATCGGGATTAGAATACCACTCTTAAATTCATAAACACATTAAATTTAAGCTCAAAAAATAATTTAAAAAAGCATCCAGGATACATTTTTTTTTTATCCAACTATTTGGCGTTGCAAAATTATTGGTTGGTTATAAGAAGGTAGAATTAAATTGGGCCTAAGAATAAAAACCTGGTGCGATCCACGCAACTCACAACTTTCACTTACCAACTTATTAGATCAGAAATTAACTTGTTTTGTTAAATACTATTCCTCATTTTTCCACATTCATTTACTTTTTATTTTATTTTTTTATTTGCTCTTCAAAGTTCTTAAGTTTTTTTTATTTGCTCTTCAAAGTTTTTAAGTTTTTTTTACTATTAAATAAAAGTTTTTGTCTGTGATAATTCTGCAATGCAAATCATTATACTCCAGCGCATAATGATTTTATAATTCTCTATGTAGTTGTTGAGAACATCATATAGTTACACGATGATACAAATAATTTCCATTAAATGAACAGAACATCTTTAATAATAAACAATCGTCGATCATTAAAGGCGTACCGTGCATCCGTTGGCTGAACGTGTTAAAGAGTTGACGGAATATTTTTCTTTTTTTCTCCTGTATATGTTTACTTAATCTTTTCATATTTCATATTTAGCCGTTTCTTATTTTTAGGCGAAACGATAGATAGATAATTTCTCCATTTCTCCATGAAAACAAAAACAAAGGTACTTTATAGGAAAACAAAAAAGGCTAATGATACTAATTTAATAATGATGCTAAAGTCGCATTTATAGACTCTGTGACTGTTATCTTTTTGTTAGTTCCCGGAGAGCACTCAGAATGAACCTACAAAAAGATTTTTAAAAAAATGTATCTTTTTACGCATCAAAAAATCACTTCAGAAAACTTCTGTAGCTGCACTTTTGATCACAACTGAATTCACAGTTTTTATACTATAAGCTAGTTGGTACACTTTTTCATGGTTAATTTTTCTGGGTAGAATTTGTCTCTATCTGGGATAAATATCAAGAAATATTGAATTCCTCACCTTATATCGTGTTATAAATACTTTAAAAATTTATAACACGATCAGCACATGGGATGTAGTACAGGACTTGGGATTTCAAAACGCACTTCAATCGTAGAAACAATTGTTCCTTGGGCCATAGGTCACGGACACTAAACAATAATGAGATCCATTACCCGGAGTAAAAGTAAGATTTTCAATTATCGAAGACCTTGACAATTTTCCCGCCGAATAAAATCCGAAGGTACAACCTTGGCTTAATGGTTAATTAACCATTCCCAAGTTAAATGGAAAATTTGGAAAAATATTCGTGATGTTACAGTGGGTGCAAAAGTTAATCAGGTAAAGTATCATACTCACGTTAATTTTTTATAATTCTAAATACACATGTTATGTTTCTCCCCTCCCCAAGCATGATGAACTTCTGAACATTTTTTATCATCATCTGGATACAATGAGTTTTCATTCCGAATGCAATTCGTCTAAACGGTGGTGGAAAAAAAATTAAACAGGATAAAAATATTTGGTTTGAGTTCTTTAAATTCGTACTTACACCACTAAATAATCAATTCTCTGTGATATCGGAACAAGTGCGTGAATCGTACTTAAAACATTTTTCCTTCACCCAGATAGCTATGCTCCATCGAAGTCGAAGCAAATACACATAAACACATCTTCACTCCATATGATGCACTCATCCTACTTCATCAATCACGAAATACAATTTATGTATGTTAAATAAAATACATTACAACTCACTACTGGAAGCACTATCCGCCAAGACCGCTTTAATGGTTCTTTTTGTTGAGTCACGCCAATAATCCTCTTTTACCAAAATTATAAATGGAGGAGATGTTACGAACTAATATTCTCGTCATCGTCCATCTTTTATATTTTCAATAAAACCTCGGTAATAGCCGTTTTACAGACGTTAGTAAACGCAATAAGTCATCCACGCCTATGAATTATAGGTACGCCCCACTAACACTAATCATCTCAGGACCGTTAAAAAGAAATTAAACCATTAAATGGTAATAAATCGTCGGCGTCAAAGATGTCGATTTTTAAATCGGAATAGATTCATCAAAGAGTTGGACTAGGCCTATATATTTGAGACCGGTAAAATGACAGTTCCCAAATGGAAATAGCTATCATCGCCAGAATTAGTGCGGCGTTAAAATTATTAAATTTGATAAATGCTGAGGTAAAGTGGACGCGTTGTGAATCGTAATGCGGGGTCTCGAAGCTATAGGCTTGGTGGGTGGCTGGCGATGAGATTGTATAAATCAATTACAGGAGCCGTTGTAATTAAAGATGGTATCACTAATCGTTCTATAACTAACTGGCCAATTAGATCCCTCCCATCGGGTCTTATCGTATTCAGTATTTGATTTGGAAATTATAGGCACTCTTCTATTATAAGATATTAGGATTAGAAAGTGTTCCCCAAATAGTTCCATCGGAGATTCTTTCGATTATATCCATTAGTTTAACAAACCACAAACAGTAGAGAGGTTAAAACAAACAAGCTTTTATTTATAATTACTGTTAAAAATTGCGACATCATGTTATATTTGGGAATAACGAGAATGCATTGCACATCTCCCAGAAAGATTAAGTCAAGAAGAATTGATATTCTGGATCCCCTTAAATTAGTGTGACTCTAAGAATGTAACTGAAAAATAGATTTTCCATTAGGTAATGAGGGTAATCATACCAAATAAAAGTAGAGTGGGTATAAAGCGTTTAAGAGATGAAAGAAAGGATAGTGTTATTATAAGCGGAGATATGGCTCTAAGCGTTAATTATTAATCTATAAATTTTTCGGTGTTGAATTTGAAGTTAACGCTTGGAGTGATACGAAACTTGTTAGAGTTAAAAGAGAAAAATATTTAAAATCAATATAAAATGCTTAAGTAATAGAACTGAAAAAGTCGTTTTAAATACCCGACTATCCAACAACTATCGAACTAACCAACAATTGTGTTCTGATTTTAATTTACTTTTTGGCCTCCTATCATGCCGATGCATATTGTTTTAGAGTAAGTATTATATTTAAGATTATATGACCTAATAAGGAATACCTAAATAATTAAGGTTCGGGACCTCTTAGTGAAAATGTAGAAACCTTCTTTTGCTTTGCCATAATGAATCCATTTATGTGTCGAGTTTCTGGGACAACTAACCAATATTCGAAAAAAAAACATTCAAATAACCTAAAGGAAAGCAATAAGTTTCTTGATTTTGCTGTTATTCCGATAAATTTTCACAACTCCGAAAAATAAAGCAAAATTTTCAAACTAATTTTGATAATAACCCAAATGATGATAATGCTTGTAAGAATTTATTCCTGATAAAGAAAAACAATGTATGATTCGATAAGAATTTATTTGACAAACGTCCTATTTATTATAAATTGTGATTATTTACCCGTTGTGCAATGGCCATTTAACTTACCGTTAATTGGATATAAAAATGAAGTTTCTCTCTGAAGTATTTCTCAAGAAGGCTAACAGCAAAAGAAATGTTAAGGAAAAAGGGAATGAAAAAAATAAGTAAAGAATTTTTCGATGTTGCGTTTCGATTTCGAAATCATTGCATTCCGAATGAGTAAGCTCTCGATACCTACTTAGGACTTAGGTACTTTCAAGATTGAGAAACAATGATTGTAAACGAAATACTTTATGGAAGAAAAAAAAAAAGTTAATGGAACTATTTTATTATAAAGTTAAAAGATATATAATAAGATATGATAAATATAATAAGATATGAATATTAATAATTAAAGACTTGAATTGGTTTAATAAAACAATTATTAAAATAAAGCTTTCAAACTAAGTCTTTATAAAACATTATATAAAATATCAGACACGTTGACTATCAGTTATTCTCAGAATAATTACTAGTATAGATTTATAGTATATATACATTAAAATTGATACTAGTTTTAGAATATAAATAGTGCTTATTGTTAGATTAGTTTCTTTATCAAACTAAGTCCAACATATTCTAATATCTTGCCTATAATACTTTCTTTGGAATATCTTTAAAAAATGAAAGGTTTCAAGGATAGCATTGTAATAAAATATTTTTTTAGTCGAGAGGAGATTCCTCAGGTCACTGGAACATTCACTTGAGGATAGCTTTCATCCAGCTTTCTAGACTTCTCCAGGAGATGGAAATGTATTAACTTGTGTGAAATTGGCAAAAAGTGAATAGTCTCGAATCTCATAAGTTTCGTGCTTTACTGAGTTTCAGAAAATGATTTTTGGATGTAACGAAGAGAACATTTCCGCTAGACTTTATTAATTTTTTTTTACATTTTTAAAGAGATAGCTATTAATTTTATGCTTGTGGTCGCTAAATAAAATAATGGTAAAAATTAGAATATTTTATTTTTTGGGCTTGGAGAATGAAAAAAATAATTATTTTATATTTTGAATTCGGTGAATTTAAACTGTAGAATTTAAACTCTAATATCCTAGAAAACTATACTAAAGAGTTAAGCATTTACCAATTAAAAGTAAAATTTGTTTGTACCTACATTCTTATACACAATCCTGGGGCTGATGTCCCTTTAGCAAAATTATGATTAAGACATAAATACAAAATTACATTTTGGACAAACATGGAATTACATATGAATAAATTAATAGATATTTAATAATAAAGAGAGAGAAAAAAATAAACAATATAGTTTTTGAAGGAATTTTTAAAGTTCTATTATAAGTATGCATTGGATGATCAATCGAATAGGGAACGGATCATATATATTATTTCTCAAGTTTTTTTTGTCGGTTCGCCAAAACTTCCTTAATACTTCCTCAAATTTCATGAATGAGGCATCATCTTATAATTTTTCTTATCCGCTACACCAGAAAAATGCAATATATTAAAAATATACAAATTACTCATTTCGCATTCGATTGCGATTTATAAGCCGCGGAAGATTTTGCGAGAAATTCGAAAGGGTCTTAGAGGTTTCTAAATGGTGTCAATGTTTTTAGGTTTTTTAAGGAGAAAATTTTCGGTCATATATGTTTTCCAATTACCCCTTCGTTTGCGGGTTGTAAGCAAAAAACTACAATTCTCAGCGAAAATGGTCGCAGGGCTTTTTCAGAGGTGTCATTTTTTTCAGTTCTTCGAGACGAACATTTTTAGTTATATACACTTTTCCCATTGTCCTATTGCGTTTGCGAGTTACAAGTAAAAACATGCGATTTCGGTCAATAGAATCAATGACATCTATGTCTGTCTAAAACAAACCCACCAACAATCACAAATGACCTTGTCGTAACTTCAAACATAGTGTTTAAAGAGGTCCTGTAAACACGTAAATATGTAAATACCTTAAACTTATATTTCAAAAAATAAATAATCTACAATTTAAACACACCTATTCTTTACTTCAACCCTCACCTGTGCCAATGACGCACTAAAGGATACTAAACATACCTTGTGTAGTTTAATTAAGTGGATTTAAGTAGGTTGAATACGAATGCTTCGCACGGGTCAGCTAGTTAATACTTAATGCTAATTTACACGGTGATTGGTAATTAGACCGGACCCTTTTAAGAGGTGACAGAGGAGGTTATTTGGGATAATTTTGACCCCATATTATGTTATCCGAAAGTTTTAGATACTGTTTTCCGACTCGAGGTTTAATTTACAGCTGTTAAATTGGCAGATTACAGAAGATCTTGCCATTAAGGGTCTCAAATCCGGGATTCTGAGCTTCCAGTTCCATTTTTTCAGTACCTCACCCAACTCAGTTCACTGTTTGAGAACTAATAGTGGAATTTTCTACTAATATCCTGATGATAATCGTAAATAAATGATTCCATATTGAGACCCAGAACGCGAAGCTAATAGAACGGTACTCCTCCGACAAGACGCGCCCACTTAGCATGCACCCACCCCCAGGTTCCACACTGACGACCCTCATCTCTTGGAAGGGTCGATGACGAAGGCGACTAGTGAATTCGGACCGTCGGGTCAGTGGTCCATCGGCAGGCCCCTCACGTTCCCCTCTTTATCCTCGCCCTGGGACTCCACCTTCCCTCCTCGCCCGCCCGTGTCTTCCGTTTCGGTTTCCCTTTCTACCGAGCATTGTCGTCGACTTAGTGATGATAAAATATGTTCATGATTTAATTATCATTATAATTATTATTATTAAGAGTCTTCAATAACTGTGTGGTAAAAATCATACATTCAACGAAAAACATTTAAAAGCTAACACGAAGTACCTATATAATATAATATAGTATATAATATTATATACGAAGTATATAATATGCAATTTCTGAGCGTGAGACAAACCGAATTCCTTAGTGGCAGGCGAATAAGTAGCAACTGTACCCAAATAGTGACACAAGTCGAAATTTTAGTTTTTTCGTTTTTGGACAAATTTAAATTATTAGTTAATACAAAATATCATTAATTATATAAGCAATACTGTTCTCTAACTGATAACAGTTTACTATATATAATTAAATATTGTAACAATGAAAATTTAAATCTTTCTTTTGATAAATTTTAATCGTGAAAATATCTTTTTAATATTTTTTCAAATCATATGCAGTAAATTTTGTGTATTAGATTAGTGAACTAAAAACGTTTTGCCGATTTTTTTTTTTTTTTTTTTTTTTTTTTTTTTTTTTTTTTTTTTTTTTTGTGGTTCCTAATGTTGTGGCTTGATAGTAAAAATTTTATTTTTTTATTTATTATTATGAAAAAAAAAGTTATTATAAAAAAAAATCGAGAAAATATTTCCTATCAAAAAGTAGGATATCAATATAATCAAGGCACACTTCTTAATTCCGTTCCGATTAATATCGTATTTTCTCTTTTATTCGAATAGCACGTTTTTATTTTTTTATTCGAAATGTCTTACAAAGTTTGAATAAGGAATATTTAATTTGATAAAATGATTACGTTGAATACCTAATAATATCAAAGGTTATAAAAGTTTACTTAGAAAAAAAAAATGTGACATTATTTTCATAAAATCTTGTTAACTCATATTAACATACTGTTTTTATTAATTGATAATGGAGAAATAATAATAATAATAAAGATATAAAATGATGTTCGTTATTTCACCAACTGTTAAAGTTTTTAATTTTTAAAATCGGATTTAAATGTTAACATCTTATTAAATTATTAATCTTCAATTACTGCCTCACTTACTTTATTCATCTCCAGCATTTAGGTATTCTAATCATTTTCAAGGTGAGATTACCTGCGACCAATTTCAACTGTTATAATAGAAATGTAAAAATTAAATAGGCTAAATGCCCTGCACGGTTTTTGACAATTACAATTTACAATTATGTTTGATAAAGGATTGAGCCTATTTAATTGCAACAGTTTTATGGTCACAGGAAATATGACTTTGGAAATGGCTGGAATGACGAATCATCGGAGATAAATAAAATAAGTGAGGCTGTAATTGAGGATCGATTAGCGAATATTTAAATACTAAGTGGGGCCGCAAAGAAAAGAAAATCGTCCGATTAGCCTTTGTAACATAAAGTGACGTTAAACAAACAAACAACCTAAAAAAGAACAATTTTCGTCGCAAAAGTAGAACTATTAAGAACGATTTTCATTTATTCTCACAAATGGTAAGAAACCAATATCAAAGTCGGTGGGGGTCACCTCTAGTGTAGTGGTTAGCATGGCAACCTACAATACTAAAGGTCGCGGGTTCGCTCCCCATGGTGGCCCTAGGATTTTTTAAAGGGAGTAAAAAATCCTTAGCTATGCCGCCCCTCGGATAGAGCGTAAAATGGAGGTGCCGAGCCTGTACGATGTCAGATACTCGTTAAAGATCCCTATCCTAATTATAAATTGATAGGCAAAATTTAGAACTCCCACTGTAGCATCGTCCGATTAGAATTAGTGGCATAAAGTGACGTTAAAACAATGAAACAACAAAGTCGGTGTTTTTCAAGCGACATATGATAATGGTGAAGAACCTAATGGTTTCTATTTACCAATAGTTGACGCATCCGCCCACCTCTTGTGAGCTCAAGAACAAAAATAAACAATTATTTAATTTAGTTTAACATTGAGGAAGGGAGTGTTTCTTTATTAAAGATAATATTTCAAGTAGAACCACCGAGAGGGGGTGAGTATTTTTAATTAACAGACTCTTCACTGAGCTGCTACATTTGCAAGTAACAATTAGAGAGGATTTTTTTTTTCCCCCGTTTCTTTCCCCCTCTTCCCAGTGCCGCCTATATCATTAGCCGGGTAGGATTATTTACTACCTCCTCATGGCCTCCTTAATTGAAACAGCCCTTGATAATACTGATAGCCCCACTAACAACTGAGCTTTCTTCTCACTCCTCCAGGTACATACTTGCATCGGATCTAGTTACCACTGACCTCCATATCTGACTGGTTCTCTTCCAGCTTAATAAGGAGGTCTAGGTGATTTATGAGCTATTACCCATAAAGTAGGTGATTAATAAAAGAATTTATCAATGTAAACAGACATAATAAATTCTCAGATCGACCCTTACCAACAGCCAGAAAACGAATAGAAAAAACATAGACCTGTAATATTGCTATAATTTCTGAAGCGTGATGTAATATAGTATGCCTGCCATGTGATCTCTACTAGGCAGATAGAAGTCACATGACCGACGTAGCCAACAGACGTTGATTAAAACAATAAAAAATATTTGTTTGAATTGCACACAAAATTCCCGAAGATAGCATCCAAGTTTGTCATTTAACAAAAAAACTTTTTAGTAATAACGCCATAAATGTATTATTAATATTAATAATAATATAAGTCGTCAGCGTAAAAGACGAACTTCATCGAATAGGATGAGGCGTATCTTTGAAATTGAGGTGTATTTAATAAAATTAGAAATAATAAAATTAAAAATAACTACAAAAATTAATGAAAAGTTTATTTATTAAATAAATAAAAAATGATTTGTAATGGTTTATTTCAAAATTTCCAAGTACTAATATTTTTGGTACAATATTTCTAAAACTTGAATAATCTTGAATGTGATTCAATTAAATAAAAAAATCTTTAAATATTAATTAGTAAGTACTAAAATACTATCTAATTGCAATTAATATGCATCAAATGAACGGGAAGCCACTAACATTGCATGTAAGGAAGATTGCATCGCAATCGCATAGCTGCGCTGAAACAGGATACCTGAAGAGGATGCACCACATACTACCTCGCATTCCGTAATTCCACCACGCGCAACGTATGGCGAAGCAGATGATTTCTTGCTCATAGTACATCTTGAATCTCTGTCCACTTATGTCACGTTCACTTTTCTAAGCACTGCATCAAGCTGTCTTCGAAGACAAAATGCATCTGTGAAGTTTGTTTCGCTTCACGTTCGAGTCCGGAAAGCGTTAGAATTTACATTCATTTAATGGCACCCGAATCCCCAACTAGATTTCCATTAATAGAGGTGCAACAGCTGACTCGATATGGATCTAATCCAACCTTCACTGATCCACCGTTAGAGGATACATTCGGCAAAAAGCTCTTTAAGTTGTTTGATCCTTAGATCTATTACCGTGACCCGTATACCGTGAAATTGAAGTTAGGCGGCATTACGGGTTTATTACAGGATTTAAAACCCTTTAAAATTAATCGCAAACATGGGATAAAACAATTAATTTACGAGCAATTATTCGGTTAATACACCTTCACTTCCTTCCCTAGGAGTAAGGAGAGCTCATAACAAAGGCTTGTTACCATGCAAACAATGCCTTAACCACACCAAAATCCGTGTGAATATTACACCTTAAAAAAAATTAATGGAATATATAAATAATTTAAGTTAATAAAAACGTTATTAGTTGGTCACTTATAAATAATATAATAGTTGGTATAATCTTTGATTTATCAAAATATCCGGTTGATCATCTCAGAATATTAAAAATAGGTAAGTATGGCAGGCTTTTCTGCAGAGTTTTTATATAAGTTTTCTGTTGCCCAATTGTCGTAAATTAACTTTTCTGCATATGCATAGAGCGGATAACACGTACTTACCCCACTCCCCATTATTAAGACTTACATTTTTACAATAGGTATTTTGATGTAATAAAAGTTTTTTCTTTTTTAAACTCTTCTGCATGAAAAGTTATAGCTATTACTTCTATAGCAAAACGATTCTGTGTACTCCTTTTAATGTAATGTTTATTGTATATAAACATACCGAATCAAATAAAACTTTCATGGCAGATAGATTAATTGTTTATATTTTATATATTTGTTGTTGTATTCAATTAGAAACATTTACAAAACTCAAGGTCCTGTACAGAGCGTCCTATAAATACTTGTGTTGATTTATATTTTTTATTTGAATATAAGGGGGAGTTTATTCAGAATTATAAGAAATACATAATATAAGAACTTAGAATAAAAGTTTTTCCTGCTTTTTATTTTATATAGTCCAATGGTGGGCCAACATACTTGTTCGGCCTGACGCTGAAACTTAAAGATATCGAGTTTCATTATAGGATATTAGAACACGAATTTCGCCTTCTGGTAGAGAATTCTAATACAAAGAAAAAAATATTACTGCTTATTGCTGAATGGAATTACGATTTCCTCTTGAAGAAACGATAAATCGACAGTAAGTTGTTTAAGTACTATACTCTCCGATAAGAGGCTGTTTAAGAACACAGGTTCCAACTTATCCCAGCTGTGATAATGACTTGTAAGGCGAATGAAGGATAGCGAGGAGGTGGGGGAGTGGGAGGAAGGGGCTAGAGGAGGAGGAAGGATGAAAATGAAGCGAAAAAAAACTTATAACATTTATTGCTGACTTGAGTCAGTTGAATGTTAAATTAATAGGTGCGAAATTGCCGGAGCATTCGGAGCATTCTAAGCCGTAGGGTTGGCCCGGGGTCTGAGGATTTATAGCCGGGCAACAGAGGGCGTACTCTTTAATGAGCTTTTTTCTTACTTTTTTTTTGTTTTTTAATAGTCAAACAAGGAAAAAGGAGCTGAGAAAAATAAAAATAACAACGGTATTAAGAGAAGGGCGTTCCGTGCGAGTTCACACTTTTCCCTTTTCGAGACCCCTTACCGTTCCCCGTCGGGTGGACTTTAACACCGAGTTAAATGTCTCAGAAAGATCTGCATCCTTGTCTTTCATTAGTCCTACTGGGGGGACAACCCCTTTATTAGTCCTTTTTACCGCCCTCTTTCTTCGCTTCGGAAATTAGGAACTTCCCGAGTTCTGCCTTTTCTCAGGAGGTAGGAATCGCTCGAAAGATTCGGAAGCATACACCACGCAGTTATATAAAGATTCGGAAGCATACACCACGCAAAGGATAAACCTCTTAACTAAAATATTTAATAAAATAAATAATCTAAATTATTTGTTTTTTGTAGATTTAAACCTCTAGGTAGAAGCAATCGCCAGGACACCAGGTGTTTTCAAATCAAACAGGATAAAGAAAAATTTAAAATTAGAGTTTTTCAGACTTAATGTTAGACTTCATATTGACTAAATCTCTCATAAAACTGTGCGTTTGTTAAAAATAATCTCTTCCATCCTAAAAGTTACTTGATCTCATTCGGAGTTATAATATCCCATGATAAATATCTACTCATAATTTATTTTATTAATTATTTCCATTGTATAACTGGTCCTCTAATTTCCTGGGATTAAATTCTTCTATTTGTTTCTTGTAGATCTAAACCACTAGGTAGGAGCAATCATCAGAAAATATTGTTTTTTAATTTCATTTATTTAACTGACAACGTTTCGGCCCCACGGCCATCTTTTAGTCTAAAAATTATTTTATTATTTTTTCAATAATTTACAACAGTAAAACAAGGCAGCACCTATCTAATTTTCTATATAATTAGATATTAACAACTGTAAGTATAAAAATATGAAATATGTGATATTAATAAATAATTTTATTTTATAAAGTTCTGTAGCTAAAATATATTTTTATACTGTACCTATATTTTTTCATTTCATATTGGGAAGATTGTTTTTGCTATGAATATTCATCTAAATAATTACATTGCGTAATAAATATGTAGTGCCTAGGAAAGGAAAGAACCATATTTCTTAACTTTAAAGTTTTATAAGTAATTAAATATAATAAATAATTAATATGAGTAGATATTTATCATGGAATATTATAACTCCGAATGTGATCTAGTAACTTTGAGGTTGGAAGACATTATTTTTAACTAACTCACTGTTTTATGAGAGATTTAGTCAATATTAAGTCTAACATTATGTCTGAAAAAGTATTCTATTTTTTTATTTTTCCTGTTTGATTTGAAAATAGTCCCACTGGGAACCCTTGCACAAGACTAAAACGATATAAACTGTTGGGCACTACATTAGAATATTTTAGCACTTACTAGACATACCTAAATAACTTTCACTATATTACTTCAGGCTAATCTATACGTCAGTAATAAGATCAATAGAGGATCAAAATTCAAAGGAGTTGATACCGTACAACTAAGCAATCGAAATCCTCTCGAATCCAACCTTTACAATCCAGAAATCTTCACAAAATCCTTTCAAAATTCTGTGAAGAATAAAATCATCCAAAATCATTTCCCCCTCTAAAGGAATCAGAAAATAAAATTATTGATGTATATTTTATACTCATTACATTTAAACAATGTTTTCCTGTAAATACATTGGTCAATTTCAACCTTGTACTATAGAGACTATTCAGGATTCTATGTATTGATAAGAATGCACAGGTTGATTTGTTCCATCTCTGATCTATCCAATTATCATTTGGTAAATAAGAAGTCAAAGTTAAATAAACTTTAACCAGCGGATGGTAAAATTATTTAGTAAAACCTTAGCAGAAAGTGCAGTTACTAATATAGCCTACTTAAGCCATGTAAAGTTTAAAGTCGAGCGTAAGAGCAATAAGACTTAAAACAAGCGTAAGAGTTTGAGATAACGGATTTAAATTAGAGCCGAGGCGTTGGTGGGGAGGTAGGATATGAAGCTATTTGAATTCAGGAAGAGAGCGACTAGACCTTTGAGATATGTCGCCTTAACAGGCCACTTAGCAAGGAACAGGGCGTCTTAATAACTCCTTCCAACCCCCCTGTAATCATATTCATCGCCATCCCCGGGGGCCAGGGTCCAACCCTTCCACCGCCACCTCATCTAGTCTCAGTCCTTAATATTGTCTTGGAGGATCTGAAGGTTATCAGTCCCTTTTCAGTGGTTACTACAAAGCGAATGGCCACGGAACTGTACAGGTTTAGTAAAATCTTCATCCACGAGGAACACAACATATCTCATTTTTTAACAAACAACGATCCCTCGTTCCATCACATCTTTTCCTGTTCTTCCAAACCTTATTTTTAGTGAGTACAGGAGATTGCAAGTAAAGTCTTCAAGAAATATACTTCTCTGCTTCTCTCTATTCGACTAAAACAAAATAAGAACGCTCCCATCTAGGAAGTTGGAAAAAATAAAGAATGGTTTACAAGATGATGAACAATGCAGAAAATAAATCCAATCATGACGCCAAATGAGTCTGGTCTTTTCAACCAATGCAGATACATGAATATTTTTTTTCTTATGAAAGCTTTCATTATCATATAGTCCTCCTAATGGATTGCTTCGAGTTACAAATCCCGCCCATCTTATCCCCCTTGCTTACATATCCTGAGACATTGACTTAACAGTTTCCATGAGCAGTTGGTCCTTCCCCACCATTAATTACTATTCTGATGCGGCTATCGTTTAGAGGACTTTTTCTCGAATCTTTGAACAATATAATAATATTCTGGTATTTTCCCATTTTGATAGAAGTGGTAAAGTATTCATTGGCAGGCTGAGATATACCTGCAAAAGTGAATATAAGAATACAACCTAAGGAAACCTATTGCAGAGGAAAATTATTAGGGTTATTAACAGGAAAATTATTCTGATTACCTTCATATCGGTGATAGACCTATCGAAAAAAATAATAATTTTCGGTCTGTCTTGAAAGTAGATAATTTAAAACGAAATTTATAAATAGGTAATCATTCTCTTCAGTGACATTGTGTGAAGTTAAAAATAAATATAGCTCATCCTTAAATATAAATTCCAAACAGTGGAAAAAATCATCAACTCCCTAAGTAGATCTGCTATCTGCCTTTGGTTTTTAATATATTTTAATAAATTATTTTATGTTGGCAAAACAGATTTAATTATGATATCCCTTGTCGTATCAAAATTCGCAGGGATTAAGTCGGTATTTTATTATCAAAGAGGAAATGTCTACGCTATATGTCAGAAAAATTATAAATATAGCGAAGAGAATATTAATGGGATTTGACTGCAATATATTATGGCCTAGCAAGACGAGGTAAATTGCGGAGCGTGCCTTTTGTAGCGTTTGTTAAGTCGGCTTTATGAGTGATGGCTTTGGTACCCGCATTGTACCATCAAGCCCTGATACTCATTTACCCATCCAAATCTGATATAACTTTCAATTCAATTTTCTTAAAGTGTAGTTTATGTGTCATTTATTGCGTGCAGCGAAACCTGTTTTTCCTGATTGTAAACTGATCAAAAAAAAGTCATTATTGCTTTTGCGTTTTGTAATATAACGGTGATCTGTTTTGATAACATTGCTTTTGAATAAGATTTTAATATGCCCTACTACAATTTTTTTTTTTTATTGTATTTAATAAATTTACAACTATAAAATATTTATTTCAACCAGTGAATGTGATGACTACATGAGAAAATAATAACAAGAAAAAAAAATAGTCATGAAGGCATGAAGGTAAAGATCATCCAATGATGCCTCTCCATACAACTATAAATTCTGTTGGTTAAAATTAAATTTTAAAGCTAAATAGTTTGGAGGTGAGGAACGAATTGTAGCGGACTCTCTTTCGTTTTGCCAGCACAGAGTTTTCTACTGCAGTCCAGATTTTCCAATCAAAAAATCATTCGCATTCTTACCACTGTCCTTCATGGTGAAAAAAAATAAAATTGTTCAAAAACATAATTATTAAAAACCAAATAATTTAATTGGAACAGTTTAGTCAAATTTACTGAACGTAGAGGTATAAATTTGGTTATGCAACTTTTACTTTCAAAATTTATTAATATTTAAAGATACATTTTTAAAATTTATTTTGTTAACGTAAATCGGTAAATTTTTTAATATTTTTGTACAATTGTAATATTTTTTTTTCAAGGAACATTTGGGTTAGATTAGGACTGTATATTTGTTTCTTGTAATTAATAAAAGATGGGATGGATTATTTTAAAACCTTTTTTTTATTATTTGAAAAATATTCAAGGGCATTCTTCTAAGAATGTATTCACAAATACTTGATAAAAAAAATAAAATGAAATGAAAAAAACATGGAAATAAAAAGGAAAGAGAAAGAAAAAATATATACACTTCTATGCAATCATACCTTAACAAACATTTAATACGCTCAGCCAAGGGGCCTGAAAGTCGACCACATAAGGGAGGCACAGCAAGACTTAGTGAGATCCCAGTGCACCTCGTCTTACCGCTTCACTTTTTCTTTGTCGTTTAACAATAATAAATTCATATCCTGATTACTTTGTTTACATTTTATTGACCAACTAAAGAATAATTATTTACGGATCAATACGAAAGCGCAAGGACCTATAAAGAAGAAGAGAGATCTATAAAAGCGAGGGGTGGACACGGTCCATTACCGGGAGAAGTAGAAACAAATGAGGAGGGGCGGGGGCGCAGTTAAGAGGCCACCAAACGGCTTCCCTTATTGGATTAGCCGCCCCCGGGGGTGTTAAAATAGTCCGGAAATGAAGGGAAAGGTAATTTCCTTATGGCTGTTTATGTTGATTTGGGCCCTTGACAGATTTAGTCACTCTGTGTTGGCCCTTTCTAATTATTGATCTAATGAAACTCTATTGGACCACACGCGTTGGCTCCAAACCTGGAAGCTCCAGCAGGAACAGTAAATTAAATTAAACCCTAGGAGCGGCCTTTTTCACCAGCTAATCAATCGGCGCTCTCTCACGGTGGGCCATTAAACCACCCGCAGTAAAACAATAAAATATATGTTTATGGCTTATCGATGATGAGAGCCACTTCACATTTTATGGAGGCCGGGGGAGGTGATCTTGAGGAGAGGTCGTCTCCTTAACGGCGAAAGGCCTAATAAAATTCTTATTGCCCGGAATTCACTCCATAACAACTTTGTAATCAATCCTTTTTACCATTTGTAAGATTATTCATCATGGAATGCGAAGCATCGGCGAAATCAAACATGACTGAAGTAAAAATCTCTGCCAAACCGTGTCCGTAGTAATTTTTGGGTCTTGTTTGTTTTATGACTAAATGTTACTGAACCTTGATTTTTCAAGGAACCTAATAATCTTATAGTTTTACCTAATAATCTAACCTAAAAAAAAAAAAAAGATTCAGCTGTGTTCAAAATAACATTATATTTTCTATAAAAGAAAAACCATAATTTAAAACGTAGCTTACTTAGTCCTCAGACCATCGAATACAGGGTTTGGCGAAAATACTCAGAATTTTGACGAAGAACATCCTTTTACGTACTGCAGATTTGAATGCTCCCGAAAGAAACGGAAACATTTTTCCTCAATAGTCTGTCAGTAACCTAGGAAAAATTCATCGCCATGAATAAAAGATTCAAGACCACAACAAAGAATATAATGCTTATTATAGATATTACTTGTGGATCATAAGATTTAATGATATAGAATTTTTTATAAGTTATATTTATTAGCTCAACCTTTTCCTGGAAATATCACGGATTAATTAGAACAAACAATGCCCATATTAATATCAAACCTAAGTGCATAAGTAGCCTTTATATTTTTTTTATCAAAATTTAAAACTGTATTGAAATCATTTAAATATCATCAATTAAATATCATGGCTTTAATGTAAAGAAAAAATGTCATGAAATGGTTTGTAGAGAATACCGGCATGAGTACAACCCGTTAGTGGCACTCATAGTATTTCTAAATTGAATAGGCCATCTTCATCTCGTAGGAAGCAAGGTCGAATGTTGTTGACGAAAGTCAACATTAAAATTTATGAAAAGAAATATTTATATTCTCATGGTTATGATACATTAATTATTAAACTGTAATCTGGCTGGGAACAGTATTGCTAGGATAATTTTACCACTTGTCTTATTTAAAGTTTACTATATTTCATTTTTATTGGCACATCAATCGAAAAAATTTAATTTTGAGTTGCATCACTATTCTTGCCGAACGGCAAAATAAACTACCTCAATAATATAACAAAGGTAGTTTATTTGATCAGTCAGCAAACTGTCGTAAATGTGTAATATAACTGAAGGAAGAGTGATTACAAATTCTTGGCTAGTATTTATTTTTAAATTTTTTTTAATTTAATTTTTGGGAATTCCGCCTCCCACCTTGACTACAACTGCCCGCTATGTTCCCGCGAGCTCTAGTTAGCTCTCGCACACGTAAATTTTCAACCGGTAATTATAATGTTTTTTTTTTTTTTTTCTAGCTAGTTTTCTTAACCACTCTTTACAAACGATTTTTTATTAACTTGAATGGACATCCTAACAGTTTAATCAATGAATATGGCTGGCATTAGCATGGATACGGGAAGACTAAAAAAGGCGCTGGATAAGAGATCGGCTCTCTTAGACAGCCAAGGTAATTTAATCAAGCCAGGAAGGGGGTGCTGTTGGGTGCTTTCCATCCTCATGTCTGACATTTCATTATTCCCTACTGCCACCACCTCATTTGCTGATTATCAGCACCTCGCAGACAGGTGCGAATCGATAATTCCAAGTCCAAAAAAAAAATCAGGGGAATTCTCATAAGCTACTGACTGCATGTTAACATATCTATAGAAATTCTATAAAAATAATAAACAATATATAAAACGACTTTCAATGATAAAAATTTACCACTTGGACAGTCAACGCAAATAATATCAGCAGGTGGTAGAATGGAATTTATTCGGGCAACCACTTGCACTTGCATTATAAATGTCAAGAGATGGAAGGGCGAGATAGTGGCGACCAATCGCTATCTATTTGTTGCGGCGATAGGACCAAGGATGGAAATTGCGTAATTCCTCCCCTAATAGTCGGGCGGGGGCGGTCATCCTGAGGGTGTAATAACCGTAAAGGCTGTCCCTGCTGGGGGATTTACATCTTACTCTCGAAGGTCAGCTATTCCTGGGCCCTCTGGGGGTCCCTGCACGGGAGGACGGTCGATGGCGGCGATTAGCAGTTGATACCGATCGCAATCCAGCTGAAGGAGGAACAGCAGCAATCCTAAAGAAAACATCAGTAAAGAGTACTTATCTTAAAAAATTATTATGAAGTTACAGAAAAAGAAAAAATTAAATACAAAAAGAAAAATTAAATTCAAAAATGGACGTTAGCAGGCCATTTTTAGGATTTTAGCAGACCATTCACCCATTAGTCCTTTAAGGGATAACAGATCTTAAGAAAAGCTGCTCATAAGTATGGTTTGAAATTTGAGATACCAGCATGTAACCCATATTTTGGAGGTGTCAACCACTAGGGTCATTATCACCTTATATTCTGCTAAGTTTTACCCCTCATATTTCTTTAGTTATATTATTTCCTATTATTTTCCAATTTTAGTCTATATTTTGTGCATAATTTTGTCCGTTTGAGAAAGTCAAAAAGGTTATCTATTGTTTTTAGATTGTCCTTTAAAATAGAATTTAGATCGTAAGGTATTTCTAAAATTGCTCTGTCGTTGTCGTACGCTCTACATTCCGTTAGGATATGTTTAACGGTTAG
The DNA here is from genome assembly GCA_911387785.2 of Aelia acuminata. NCBI lineage: Eukaryota > Metazoa > Arthropoda > Insecta > Hemiptera > Pentatomidae > Aelia > Aelia acuminata. The sequence continues at coordinate 85,396,427 of OU426982.1, read as the reverse complement.
CGGGCTGCCGCAGGTCAAACAATCAGGTGGAGGATCGCGAGCCATCAAATAGCTATGGGTAAGGCGAGTATGGCCAATACGCAAACGCGTTAAGATAACTTCGTCTCTGCGTTTATCTCTAGTTGAGTTTTTCCAGGGGGTAACATCATTTTTAATTTCTCTCAGTTTATTTTCTGTTAAACTATGCCACATTTGTTCCCATTTCATCTTTATTTTCTGTTTAATGAGCGAAATATAGTCTTCGGCAGGAAACCCGTCATATGGAATACCTTCAGTTATTGCGTTTTTGGCGGCCTGATCAGCTAACTCATTTCCGGATATTCCGCAATGACCTGGAACCCAAACAAAGAAAACCAAGATATTGTTTCTATTTAATTTTTTTAAAGTTAATAATATATTTTGGACGATATAGTTCGAGGAGAAAGTGTTACTCAAGCTGAGAAGTGCTGATAGAGAGTCCGTACAAATAACCATGTTTTTATTAGTGGAGTGAATGCCGTTTAGGCATTTATAAATTGCTACTGTTTCTGCTGTATAGTTACTACAAATATGAGATAATTTAAACATATGTTCTTGGTCAAGGTATACAAATGATGCACCGACGCCGGTAGAGTTCTTAGAGCCGTCAGTGTAGATATAGTCAGCGTCACCTAGTCTGTCTTTTACTCTGTTAAATTCTTTTTTGTATATGTATGGTAAGGTGTTGTTTTTTAAAAGTTTTGTAAGAGAAAGGCAGATTTTCGGTGTGGGAAGTCCCCAAGGGTGAACTGGAGATGTTCCTGTTACATGAAAGCCTACTAAAACACGCAAAGATTTATAATGATTATTAACGGTAACTGAAAACAATTGATGGACGGTGATAGAATTATTAGGGCTCTATCAAACCCTAAAATATCTATAATATTTATCGATATGAGATATAAGTCGAGTCTTACTGCACAAAAACCCTGATGAATTCAAGTCAGTAGGTACTTAGACCTTTTTTGGATGGATGAACCCATACCTATTGCAGAAATATTTTCCTGGTGGAATATTAGAAATGAATGCACTTTTACAGTGATCAGTACAATACAATAATAATAAAGGGCACTTATTTATTATCAATGCGACACATATATATAATAATAATAATTTGTGATGAGATATAGAATGTAATTTAATTTCAGCCGGACAGGGAGCCAAGGGGGTTGGAGTGGGGTTACGATAATAGTAGCCCCCAGTTTATGGCCTCTCGGAGCTTTTATTTTATTCATCAGAGATCTCTCCCGGTCACTATCATAACCTTTATCCATGGCCTGCGGGCAATTCACTCCGGATTCTCCGGCAATTCTTCGGGGTGGGAGGCCGTTATTCGTTTAGCCGTCCGATCATCAGGATATGGCTCAGGACTTCATACATTAGTAATCGGTATGACCGGGTATAATCGGTGGAAAATAGGGGGATAGGAATGAGGTTAACTGAAATAAAAAAAAAAAATAATGAATGCTCAAATTTAACAGTCATAAATTACTTAGCTGTCATAATTTAAATTAATAAATTCACTGATTAAATTAATAACTCAACAATTTAACAAAAATAAATAGGTATAAAGACGATACTGACATGATGTCTCTGTCGGGTAGAAGGCTTTCTATCGTATGGAGAGTCGTGTATCAGGGAGTCGAAGTCTCAAACGTTCAAGATATCCTTTTGACTTGAGAACATTCGAGAATCGACAATGGACGCTCAAATGTTATGGTTGGATCTACGTCTACACCATGGGTCGGACCTTCTGGCGTCCTACACTGAAGATGTTCGTAGGTTGGTGTATATCCAAGACATTGTTTGACATTATAAATGATACTTGGAACTTTAAGTAGAGTGGTTTGGGAACAGGCACAGTGGGGTAATTTAGTAGTAAAGAGAGGGGCTCTTTACTCACATCACATTGTCTTCTACTGTGTCACAGATAAATACTAATGTGGATATTTATGAGCTAACAAGTTTCCATATTAAGATTTTAGGATAAATAGACTCATAAGAATTTGGGACAATTTCATAAAACTTGCTATTAGTAACAGCTATTAAGAAATCGTTTCGAAATAATATAAAATGATAAATGATGGCCGAATAATATTAATTTAAAAGGGATTAAGATATGGAGAAAGAAGTGGCCATAAGAAGTATGTGTGTTATTGGCCTAATGGTTTATGAGATCGGATCACGAAAGGAGCCCTGAGTTATCACTAGCCTGCCGTAATGTCCCTCTTTATTACTCAACTCTAATATCCATCTATAAATAATCCACCTTTCGTAAATCCTCCGGTGCTCATAAACTGGCTACGGATGGGAAATTGCATGTAAAACTTAACTGCCGGCAAATGCCTTTACTGCGGGGTGGTATGCAGATTTGAAAAAAGAAAAAAAAAAAGGAGTAGGAGAAAAAGAAAGATATATCAAAGCTTATTAATTCGGGAACCGATCAAACGAATGAGAAGTGGATCGATGTTAAGAGTATAAAATCGCACACACTTCAGTCAACTTTACATCACTTCAAATATTAGAATAACTTAGAAATGTTTAAGCATTACATTTCTTTATATCCGAACCTAAAACAATCAAAACGTAAAACTACAAAAAAATAGCGCACTATATTCTGATACACAAGATTGGATTTGGGGTGATCTTATTTCAAAATTCCATGCGTATAGCTTAAAAAACTTCTCTGTTATGATACCTACAAAATTAATTAATTTTTCTAACTTTTTTTCTTCTTTTCGGATAGACAAATTTGCTTTAATTGAGAGAAATAAGATCTTTATAAGTCAACGTTTTGTATGTGTAAAATTGGGCATTAGGGATGCTTTTTATCAATATCAAATATATCGGTCGATTATAATGCGACGTGATGTAAAAAGAGATGATTATTTCTGTCACATTGAAAATTAGTTACGTTTTGTCTTGATAAGACCCTTCCCCCCCCCCCCCCCCCGCGGCCCTCCGCTAAATCCGCTACTGTACCTGAGGTTTTTGAAAATCTTTGACGACTCCCGATAAGTGATTTGACTGAAGCACCAGTGCATGATAAAACTCATGATTCTCCGTCATAAAAGGAATCTTATCCATGTCAACTTGAAAGGCGCAACCTAAACTTTTCATTTAAGTAGGAAATCCAAGTGATCATTTTATCAATTAGTTATCCGAAGAATGAAAAAAAAAACTACTGTAAGATTTTACAGACTACTTCAGTAATAACTAATGGATAAACACTTAAGGCTTCCATTCGAAAACAAAAGGCACATTTACAAGTAAATAATGTCTTAATGTTCCTTATTCCGTCGCTTATAAAATCATCCAAAAAGGCACTAATCTTTTTGCCACCGAGCAGGCCCGTTCCAGATATCTAATTTTTTTCGTAATAAATTCTTTACCCATCCGGAATATGATTCCTTCCGATAATTTGGAATCCTCCTTCCTATTACCGATGACTGATTCATATGCAAAGCTTTTTATTTTGTCAATTTTTTTTTCTGTTTTTTTTTTTTTTAGGCTTAGTTCATTCGCTGTATTTTTAGAGAATATGGTTTTCAATTTTAATAAATACGATTAGAAGGAAGTCGCACGAGTTTGGTTGGAGTCAGCACATCATACTCACTTCTGACTTACTATTCCAACTTATAAATAAGCTGAAAACCTGAGCCCGAGACATGGTCCGGTATAGCGTGGCCCTGAGATAGGAGAGGCAGCTCGTGAAGTGGATGCCGCAATATCGCACTCGGACAGGAGGGCGATCTGAGGCGGGCCGGTTCTAAATCGCTGATTAGAATATAACATGACCCCTGACCCCAGGACCTGCGAGCAGCCGGGGCCTCTGTCAATGCGTGAGAACGCCCAGCAGATGATATCCTCCTCATTTGGCTACAGCCTTAATTACTGCTGTCCGGTAGATTCCGCCGATGGGAGGACTAACAGGGTTCCGGTATGTGGGATAGCAAGTTTAGCTTTACCGTTAATCGCGTTGAAGATGTGAAACTTATATGATCCAAGAACCAACGTCCAAGGCTGAAGAAAGTGTGCAACTTAGAACAACACAATTCTTAGATGAAGAGTTGTTCTTAGATGTTTTTTAATGCTATGCCTTTATTAATTAAAACACTTAGGAAAGGATAAAAACTTTAATGCAGGAGCACCCAAACTATATAATGCATATTAAAAGAACATTTATGAGCAATAAAGAAAATTAATAATAACAATCTAGTATGTTTACGGTAGTAATGTTGAAAGCAGGTGGAGTTTAAAAGGGCTTCAGATCAAGTTCAGGTTTAATCATGCCTAATAGACACCAATTTAAATTACTATTTATTAAAAATTGAAAATTTTTGATTTATTGTTTCAAAATTAATTTTTGATTTATAGTTCCTTATATTAAATTCAATCTACTCCATAATGTTTTGTTAAAAAGAGTTATTACGCCATTGATAATAATAATAATAATTAATTGTTTAATTCTTTTATATTCCACCTTTAAAGATTTTTTAAAAATAATAATACCATAATACCTCACTGGTGATAAGTAAATATTAAATCAGAAAAAATAATTACTAATGATTATGTAACTATACAATGGGTTCTGCTATTATCACTTAAAATATGATACTGCCAATATATAACTGAGGTTGTGATTTTCTGCGAGAGCTCCCGTGATCTGTTTAGGATATAAGTTTTCAACTCTTCTTATCTTTTACAGTTTTAATACAAATTTAATGGAGTTGTGAGCAAAGAAGCTAAAGCGGGTCTACCTCGCATCAGCACACTTGTAATTTAATATAAAATATCTCAAGGATCACTAAAACTGTTTGTATACAATATTACAAGAGAAATAATTATTTTATACATAAATATAGATAGCGAGGAGAAAATCTCCGCCTGTTTATAAGGACCAACTCCCACTTTGCAAATAATACAATTGTTTATATAATTTTAAAATAAACATCAGCTCGTTATCCCAGAATTTCGATTTGTGCATTTTATTAAATATAAAATTAAATTTTAAAATATTTATTAATGATTTATTTATTTAAATGGTGTTTTTATTAAATATTTTATCTCCCCATTCATATTTTAGCTATAAAACAAGGAGAATAACAGAAAAATATCAATATTGATAAGATAAAGCATGAAGATGCTAAGATGTGCTTTGCCGGAGAATGATGTACGGCCGTCGAGGACAGTATAAACAGATGACCCTACGTATGCTTACAAATAAGGGTAGCTGACCCTCAATATTTCATCTTCACGGCACTCTGTGGTGTGTCTTTTAACGCTTCTAAAATATTTATATCTCGAAATTTACTGTCGAAAAATGAAATAGGGTTTTTATTGGGATTTATATATGAGAGAGGATAGTTGTTTAAATAGGAATTCTCCCAGCTGGGGGCCGGCCCATTCACCCACCAATCTCAATGGCCCACGCATTCTTCACGTAATTACGTCCTCACAAGGAACATTATTTTCCTAAGTAGGAAAATGAAACGTAATTATACCGAATAGGAATATAAAATTAATAAGGAGTAATAGCATTGGAGCAAATTAAGTAGTGAAATCCAAACTCAATTTCTTGTTACCAAATTGTGAATATTCAATTTCATCGTTAATTGATGGGACTAAAAATAAGTTACAGTTACGAAAGAAATAATTTTTTATCTCTTGTCTATATATAAAAAAAATATACAGAAAAATAATTTTATAACCTATTAGACATTTTTCTTATAAATAAATCAGGTACAAAAAGTCAGAAAAAAATTTGTATTTTAACTTCAAATATTTATTTGCATCAGAAAACTATTCGTCAATAATAACCTAAAAATTTAAGTACCTTGCAAAAAAGTAAAAGCAATAAAACAAATGAAAACATATGGAAAACTTAGGTGATGTAGAAAAAATACAAAATAAGGATATGTGTGAAAAAATAAAGAAAAAAATATGGAATATTGAAAAGAAATAATTAAAGAACAATGCCGAAAAATCTGCGATGGATATATAAATTTTCGACTAATGTTCATATAAATAAGTATCATATAAAAACGTTAAAAGAGGAGAAATGTTTAATCATCTTATTTTGGGTATTCTAACTTCGATAAGCCATTATTTTTTCGCGTAAACCTTTAACTTCATAGAACCTCAGTGACTTACGATAGGTTTTAATGAATAGTTAATTAAAATCAAGTCAGATCTTTTGATATGATAGGTTGGCTGTTGTTTTATACCAAAGTATGTATGTGTTCCTTTGTCATTAACAAGGTATTCCAAATGAAAAAATAATTCTCACATACTAATGTAATTATCATATTTTTATTTTAATGATTTAGCGCTATTTTAAGAATATCACTAGACATGACCTTGATGAAAAACAATATGATTTTTAAAAATAGACAAATTCCGCTGAGGATACTAAAATAAGGTACGAGTGTGCAAAAAGGATCCTGTGAATTTTATTTTTAAATTGTAAACATTTTTAAGTGCGATTCGTTACAAACAATAGAATGAATAAGTATATGAGAACGTTTCATTGTATGTTTTTTTTTTTTTATTTATTTATTTATTTTTTTTTTTTTTTTTTTTTTTTTTTAAATAACTCAATATGATTTTAAATCAATCATTTTTTAAATAACTTGGCCTACAGACAATATTCACTCTAAAATCGGCCTTACAATAATTTTGGATATGATAAATTTAAGCCCACCACACCAAATTTTTCTCGAAAGCCAATAGGGTTCCCTGATCGAACTACTCTATATACACAGGAAGTGTACTTCATGTATCCCGGTAATAAGGGTAGGTAAAAAAAAAGTCACATAAACTTCACTTAACTTAAGAGTATTTTAGGTAGCGTATGAGGAGAAATAAGTTTTTAAAAACGATGTTATTTTAAAGGTAATATCGAGAGTAACTTTTTTTTTTATGTTACATGGAATAGAGTTTCGTTTTACTAAAACAATTCCGGCGATCCTATGCAGCCTAAAATACAAACACGGGATATTTTCCAGCATTGAAGCAAACCGCAGAGAGGATGTGCTTGAGTCCACAACAATGTAATAAAGGATTTTATTGTTGGTCGTTAAGGGGAAGGAGTGTTGGCGAGAGGTTTCCGATTCGTTCCGGCGTTAATGTTGTTTAGATTTACAGCGGTCATCAAGGGTCAGCTATTTAGTGCATCCTCTATGGCTAATACCCTCGTCATAAACCATATTTAATTGGTTAACTGTGGGGGGGGGGGGCGGTTTGTTAGCCCTCGTGGCAGCGTCTCTAAGTAAAACTACTGCCTATTAATTGATATAAATTATAATTGTACAAAAACACTAATTTGTTGCAATAAATGCTCAGAGAATTGTGTCGATAATGCTAAACTTTGGAATAATCATCGCTTAATATGATCAAACAAGGCAGAAACTAAAAAAGAAGAAATAAAACAGCAATTTGAGGCTCTCGAGAAAAAAAGCTCCATTTGCTGAAGCAATAAAAGTCACATTTGACTGTGACGGACCGACCTAGCATAAAAACTTCCCACCGACAGCTCCCGTACACAATACAAACCGCATATAATCCCTTGGCGCTGTTCTGGATAAGTTAGCTGCAAGTTTTATTAAGTTTTCACCATCTGTTTATCGCCGGCAATAAAACCGCGGGGGGAGCCTATCCGCAACCAAAAAGGTAATAAAATCGCAGTTATTGTTCCTACTCTTTTCAGAATAATAAAGTCGAAAAATGGAAAGAGAGAGAGAGAGAGAGAGAGCGAGAGAGAGAGAGAGAGCGAGAAAGAGAGAGAGAGAAGAAAAAAATTAAAAACAGGCATGGAAATCATAAAATCGGAAATGTGAAAATTAATGAAGACTTAATCGCTTTATGACATCTAAAAACATATTATCTTACCATGTATTATGACCTACGTAAATACTTTGGATGCCATCAAACGATTAAATAAACTGATTACATCAATATATCGTCTACGCTTGATGTGCCTTTTATGGAGTACTGATGAGGAATCGGCAATATTTTGTCTTCATAGTACATGCGTTTTAGTTTAACCTGTATCCTATTAATACCGAAAATAAAATAGCCAAGTTTTCACCAGGTAATTTTATATCTGCTCGAAGTTGAGGCGTTTTGAATTTTCTAATATTTCTTAACAAGAATCGCTTTTTATTTTTAGTGGTATTCGATATTTTGGTCCTTATTCAAAAATAACGTGAGAGCCGAAACAATCGAAACGCGTTGAAAAATGACTGGAGCGACAGTTACGAATAATTTTTTTTTTTTTTGGTTCGAAAATTAAGAGAATTTTTCCAAGCCTATTGTATTATACAATAGTTTGCCCTTTGAAAAAGTATTTATCATATTTTTCAGATTGATGTACACAAGTGACAGTTGTGAACTCCTTAATTCACAACGTAGCATTCTGATCATAGTTTATTTTATTAATGAAGGTCGAGAAGTACTTTTTAAAACATACAGTATTTTTCAGGAAGAGTGTTAGAACAAAACATAGGATTAGAATAGAATATGTATTTATAATTATCATAACTACTACTAGAGAGCATCAAAGATGATTAATTTAACAAATAATTTGTAAAAGGTAGCTCATCCTACAATTTAGAATGAAAACTTCTTCAGAAACTGCCAAAAATATTATTTCAATGACCAGTCATGTGATCGCTTAATTTTCATTTGTTATAAGATCAAGAATTGTTGAATTTAAATAAAAACTAAATTATTGTTTCCTTCTACATATCATGCGTTCCTAGTATGTAAGTCTTTTTTTTATATATAGATATGGTTTACATACTCATCTTAAATCAATATTTTCATTAATATGACATTTCGTGGCTGTGTCCCCATTCTCAAAATTTCTGTCAAATGAGAAATAATATAAACTGGGTATGAAGGATATCTTACCCAGGAATATGTTAGGATAGCAGACAAAAAACTTGAATTTCATATTAGTGCTATATACAAGTATATGAGAGACTGGGGTAGTAATTACCTTCATTTTAATAATTTTAACGACAAACCACTAACTGGCTTTTTAAAAAAAAAAAATTGACTTATAAAATAACATATATCAGTCACATTTCAGCACTGATGATGGCCGAATGACCGAAACGTCTGCTAAAATAAAGTTTTGAAAAAAGTGTTGAGACTTAATTCATGGTTGCCCTGATCCTCAATTTAAAATAATTTAAATTGTTTTTTAAGTTCGGATTGTCTTGCTATGGGCGAGCTATATGTCCAATATTACTTTTAAAATAATTTTGTGTTTAAAATAATTGGTCTTTGATACTTTTTTTCATCGGTTTAGTGATCAGATAGGTAGGAAGGTACCTTTGGCATTCTGAGAATATTACCTGTTTGGGGACAAATTCATGCTGATGTTGATTAACACAATAAATCCCAGGAGTATATAAGCGAGTTGGAATCATCGCGAACACGCCTAGAAACATGATTAATAAAAGGAAGGAAGGATGAGAGGGAAAACAAAGAATGTTCATTAAGGGAAAGGAAGATAAGTATACAGTTATAAACAAGACAGCCAATTATTATCCGGCAGAGCGCGTTGCAATCAACTATATTTCTACCTCCTATATATACATACGTCAGGATCATTATAGATTTTCCTTGCTTGGATTAGAGCGTACCACCCGTAATTACCAGGACAGCCTCCAAAGTCTATTAGGTCTCGGCTGAGGCTGTTTCAACAAAGATTTTTTTTTTGGTTGTATCTTCTTTTTATTTTCCTTCTATTGTTTCTATCTTTCTTTATATTTCTTTATCATTTTTAATTTTTGTTTTTTTAATCAAGTTTAATTAACCTTATTATTTATTATTATCTTCTTTATCAAACATACAGAATTATCTTTTTCTTTTCATTTAAAATTTTTATGTTTTTTTACTATATTTTAAATTATGAGTCTACCTTGCCATACTTGTATTGAAAAATAGTTTATGAAAACTATTCTAAAAAAATAAAAATAAAATGGGGCTTCTTTCAACGGCCAACTTCAAAGTCAAAATTCTAAAACCTATTAGCGTGTAGAATTTATTTCACTGGACAATACTACTCACGAAAATATTTCATTCAACTCAGGCTAGGATTATTTTCGTTCATCAGATAATTTATTGAGATATATTAGGAGAATTCTAAAAATAACGAATGCCAAAAAATTTACAAAACAATATGGATACTGGAAAACGAAACATTACTCCACGGAATCCAATTCCCTACTGGAGATGATAAGGGAACGCGAAAACAGGTGAGGGGTTTTCCTTTTAATGTTTTGCTAAGATAATAAGAATAAAACAATATTCTAGGCTTTATTGGCGAAAAACCCTCAGGTCATCGACCCCTATTGTTTGTTTACTTTTATAACAATGAATTTAAACAAATAAAATAAAGTAATAATATGATAATTAAAAGTGATGATAAAAACTGATAGAAAAAAGTAATTAATTCTTTTGAAATTGTAAAAATAATTTGGAAAGTTTGTAAAGTGAAAAAAAAAAAAGAATAGAGTAGGAAGCAAGGCTGGAAACAAGAGGATTCGAGTTGACCGGGAGTTTAGTATGAAAGGACTGATATCTTGATTGGGCCAAATCGGCGATATATGGAATATTAAGGTCTTTATGGACGAGTTTATTTGTGACGAAGTATGGAGCATTAAGGATTTTACGAAGGATTTTGGATTGCAAGGATTGGATTCGAGAGGAATTTGGTGGTTTAGTAGAGCCCCAAAGCTCGATTCCTTAAGTCCATATCGGTCTTATTACTGTCATATAAATTAGCCGTTTGTAATAGATTGGGAGTTTTGAACGTTTGTCAAGTAAGTGTGGAAGTAGTCGGAGCGACGAGCGGTTTCTTGTCGTTTCAGTCTTGTGTGTGGATTCCAAGTAAAGGTCTGGCCACACATGTCCGCACCGGATCCGCACCGTAGCAATAATACAGGTTATGTTCAGAATATTTTTAATTTAACTTACATATTACCTTTAGTTATGCCTAAAGTCCAAGCCACACATGTCAGACACAGGCCACTTTAGGCATAACTAAAGGTAATATGTAAGTTAAATTAAAAATATTCTGAACATAACCTGTATTATTGCTACGGTGCGGACATGTGTGGCCAGACCCTAAGGCGTTTGTCCAGGTGAAGTCTCAGGTAACGAATCTGTTCGACAGGGATAAGTGGAGTGTTATTGAAGGATACTGTTGGGCAGGAGGTCGTAGGTTTACGGCGAAGGATAGAAATGATTTGATGGGATTTTTCGGGGTTGATTTTAATTCTCCATTTATGACACCATTGGGTTGTGATGTGAGATTGGAGAGTTTGGGATGCAAGAAATGGGTCATTACTAACTACTAGCACAGATGTGTCATCGGCGTACTTTGACAAATTTGGTGTTACTCGGATTTTATTGATGAATGAGAAATAATAGAGGCTTATTAATTTAGACCTGTGGAGTATTATCTTATTCATTGCTGAATCTGTTTTCTAATAAGGTGTGAATACACTTTTGATTGTAAAAATGTAACTTTTTAATAGGATTATGAAGCTTTGTTGCTAAGCTTTCATCAAATGAACGAACAATTAACCGACCATTGCAGTCTAGCTTGCATTTTATTTTTTTAAACCAGTTCCTATTAAATGAATAATTGTCGGTGAGAACCTATAGAAATGGTTGATATATTAATTTTACTACATATATAATGATGATATATAATAAGCCTCATCATTAACAGATCTTGATTCTAATTGCTCATAATTGATTTCGTCATAGAATATATAGTGGAAAGTAATAAAGCGTTGTCTCTAGATATCAGTGGTGTTATGTTGTAAAGCGCAGAAATTTAAATTTAAAATAATATATTTATTAAATTAATCAAACAGCACCTTATAAATTAACTTATGAATTATTAGTAATCCAGAAAAGTTAAGACTTTTCATTTATAATGCGGAACTTCGTTCATATATCACGAACCATTCGAACTGAATGGGGAGAGAGGAGGGTGAAACACCTCGGTGCATGGGATACGAAACAAGAAATATCCGGAGGTGAATTTCAATAGGGCTGAAATACTGAAAGTGAAAGAAGAATCCAGTCAAGTTCCCTTGGCATTCTTTTAGGACCGCCTTCGTGAATACAAATGCAAGATGGAGTCTTTCTAGACGTGCTTTTTCAGAAGCGACTTCAAATGAAGCCTCAAGTACAACTTGTTCAAAAACAGGACTCGTTAGACGGCGGAATGAAGTCCCCCGAGCCGCCTTCAACTTTTTTCCCCTTCTTAACCCCAACTTTTTCTCCCGGGCAAATTAATTATTTCCAGAATGTTGCGGGAAACCATTATCTGACCCGGGGAATGACGGAAGAAAAAAATTACTAGTTACTTGCGCAGATAATCTATACATTACTAAACGCGACCCACCGGCGCAACCATTATAAGATTCCTCAACAACACGGAAATCAGCGAAAAAAATGTTCCCATCGTCATATTGCACAAGGTGAATCTTACAAGGTATTTAGTGCCTTTTTTCTTCTCAATAGTTTTAATTTTCTATATTAATCCTTCTAGTATTATTGGTGATGGTAACATAAAATAATATAGAATTTATCTCCGAATAATAAAATTGCCATTTTCTGCAGCTACAATCGGTCTTCTAAGTAGACAGATGTCAGTGGATCGAGCAGCTTCATTTTTTTATAACCACATAAATAATTAATATCACATCCGAGCTGTCACTCCATATTTATTGCTATCGGTTTCCGCGATAACAAATTGGTTGGACGAGTAAACAGCCTGAGTAGAAAGCTTCAAATCGCAGCTTATCAATGATTAAACAAGAATCAAGATTTTTTACAATGCCTAGAATCTATTTCAGTTGGTAAATCCGACCCCAATAGGAATTTTTAAAAAAAAATTCGAACATGAAAAAATTATTTTATTTTCTTTTTTAAAGAATACTTTTAATATTACCGAAGAATAAAATATGTTATCTAATTATACATTCAGTTGTCTTATCATTAACGCCCTTTCATAGTATCACTTTATGTTATTTCACGTTCCATTACAAGATAAAAAACCAGTTGAAAAGCGCTTTCCAATCATTAAAAATTCAAAAGAAAGCTGCATGATTTTTCCGGACCTCCTGAATCCTTTTCATCTAGCAAGTGATGTTAACGCACGTAGGGATATTAGCGGTTCCATGGGCCATCCGGCTCTTCATTTGACACAGCTTCCGTCTGTTTTCACGTGGCTTTCGCCCCTATTCCCATGGCTCATACGGGAACTCCCATCTGCCCTACTGGGAATACGCACCAGGAACGGACATGGAATAATGGGCGAATGAATGGATTAAAAAGCTGAGAAATTAGAAAAGCTCCGATTCACGAACCGTTAAATTTGTGATAAAGACTACTGTAACTCAAGTGGAATTTACTACACATCACTTTTGATGAAAATTCAAAATGAATTACTCAGAATTTTCATCATTGTTTATATACTTTCATATTTTTGAGTATATCCATACATGTGCACTGTTCTTCTATTTTTTTTGTCTGTAGGTGCAACGATAATTACAGGCGGAGGCATTGAAATAAAGTCATTTGGACATCACAGTTGATTAAATAAACAACGGACCGTCTTCAAAACATTGGTGGGTTAAAAACGTTAAATTGAAAGTGAAGTTTGAATTTGAAATAGAATAGACAAACTAAAAATCTGGTGCGTGCTCGCAACACACAACTTTCACTTACCAACTTACTTAGATAAGGAATTAATGCGTTTTGTTAATTGCCACTTCTCAAATGAACAGAGCGGCTTTAATTATGAACAATGGTCTGTCATTAATGGCGTACTCCGCATGCGTGGGCTCAACGAGTTTTATGAGTTGACTGAATATTTTTATTTTTTTCTCCTCTTTATGTTTTCTTTATTTTTATCATATCTCATATTTAGCCATTTCTTATTTTTAGGCGTAACGCGAAACAGTTAATTTCTCCATATAAACAAAAACAAAGGTACTTTATAGGAAACAAACAAACAAAAAAGACCCCCCCACCCCAAAAAAAAAGCCCCCTCAGAACATTTTCATAATGATAAAGCTTACCTGATATTAAAGAAAACCTATTTTTCATTAAACTTGACGAATTTGATAAAAATCGTTAAAGCCGTTTTCGAGATAATCGAAAAAAAGGTAAAAATTGGAAAAAAAGTCATGAAATAAAGTGCCCCCTCAGTTGGACCAATTTTGATGAAATGTTGGCTTTTACATATTTGGTATATACATACATCAAATACCCAGATTATTCCAAATCGTTAAAGCCGTTTTTGAGTAAATAAAAAATATGTACACGTGACATTGGTACAAAATTTATTAAGTAAAGTCCCCCCTCCGGTTGATCAATTTTGATGAAATTTTTACAGTTACACACACACACACACACACACACACACACACACACACACACACACACACACACACACACACAGACCATTTCGCGGGACTTAGTTATTTCGACTCAAGGGGTCCCAAAACGTGTATTTCCGTTGAAAACCGGAAGTCGAAATTTTTCACGATCGCATTACTTCCACTTACTATATTTAAGGTAGGAAGAAGAATAAATGAATAAATAAATAAATAAATAATATAGGTAAGTGAAAGTAAAAAAGAAGAACGCGGGCTGCGCCAGAGTCGACTGACAGAACCGACCTGAACTTATGAATGGAGCGGGGAAAATAAATAATCTTTTGTAAAGTTCTTAATAAGCCTTCACTCAGGATAAACCGACGGACTTTCATCAAAACTTGATTAGGTGTTTTTTTTTTTTTTTGTGCTCCTTCCCTTCTTCGCCTTTACTATACACTATACGGCTATACGGGGTTTTCCGGGCCAGGGAAGAGGGTGGGGAATTAATGTCGAGTATTATTAAATGTCTCCCACTGTGCTCTGTTCTATATCCAAATTTAAAGAACCGAAATGTTATATAGACTTAATTCGAAATCATCTTCTATTGCCTAGGATATTTTTACTTTCACTTACCTATATATGAAATATATAGTAAGTGGAAGTATTGCGATCGTGAAAATTTTCGACTTCCGGTTTTCAACGGAAATACACGTTTTGGGGTCCCCTGAGTCAAAATAACCAAGTCCCGCGAAATGGTCTGTGTGTGTGTGTGTGTGTGTGTGTGTGTGTGTGTGTGTGTGTGTGTGTGTGTGTGTGAACAGACTAGCTCAAAAACTATAAACCGTGCGAACCTGAAATTAGGTATTTAGAGTATGTATAAGCCCGCGATGTGACAGCAAAAATTTCATCAAATTTGCTCAAAGGGAGGGGGTACTTTATTTAATAACTTTTTAAGTTTTTTTCGATTTTCTCAAAAACGGCTCTAACGATTTTGATTAAACTGAGTATTTGATCTATTTATATGCCTGAAATATGAGTGTAAAAATTTCATCAAAATTGATCAACCGGAGGAGGGACTTTACTTAATAAATTTTGTTTCATTTTCACATGTTTTTTTTTAGTTACTCAAAAACGGTTTTAACGATTTTGATCAAACTTGGTATTTGATGTATTTATATGCCAAAGATGTGATAACCAACATTTCATCACAATTGATCAACCGGAGGGGGGACTTTACTTAATAAATTTTGTATCATTTTCACGTGTTTTTTTATTTACTCAAAAACGGTTTTAACGATTTTGATCAAACTGGGTATTTAATGTATTTATATGCCCGAGATACGACTGTAAAAATTTCATCAAAATTGATCTACGGGAGGGGGGACTTAAACTTAATAAATTTTGTATCATTTTCACGGGTTTTTTTAATTTACTCAAAAACGGCTTTAACGATTAACAAAAATAAGATATGAATGTAGAAAAATGTGTGACTTTGGGAAATGATATTTTGCAAAACACGTCAATTTCTAATCTAAGTAAGTTGGTAAGTGAAAGTTGTGTGTTGCGCGCACGCACCAGATTTTTTTTTTAAGAAACCTAAATCCACCCATCGATTTAAGTGCTTTAGCATTACTATTTAGAAATAAACTGACTGAGTATTATGATGGATCAAGGGGACGCATATCGGGCGTCAAATTGTTTCATCGTTAATTTTTGAAGTTATTTTCTGCGGGTTTCTAGCCCTTTTATAGCAGATATTTTTTTAAAGAAACTACTTAAGCATTTCATAGTGGATGATATTCTCTAACGAAAAATATGTCTAACTCGATTTTTGATAAAATGGACTTTATGGTGGGCCTGACCTGGCCGAACAACTGCTTTGGATGAAATAAAAAGAAAAGGAAATTTAAGATTGTCACATTGGATTATTACTCCAAAGTGACATACAATGTGATTAAATAACGACTAGCGATACATGAATGATTGTAACAATTTTAAATTGTTTATAAATAGCTTTACATACGTTGGAGAACAACAAAAAGTTTTTTTACAAAAGCTGGTAATCTAAGCAAAGTGGAGCTTTGGAATGCTAAAACATACTGCTAAATGTGCACTTTGACATTATTAAAAAAAAAAAAAAAGTCGATGAATAAACTGGCTGAGAGTAATAAATAACCCATTTTGTATGCAAACATTTCACGCCTTAATGCAGGATAGTAGTTTCCTCTTCTTCCTCTTCTTCTTCGTCCTCTTCTAATGTCTAGCGTTTTATTCTGAACTGCTTGGGAACTCGATGTTTCGATAAAGAAAGCAGCTCCTGAAGGGGAACAAAAAATAAATAAGAGATCCGAAACGAATCATATAATGTTGATACGTTGGTAATTTTCACGAAGAAAAACATCGAATAAACATCTTTCGTTCAAGTGTCACTCAATGCAAATCTTATTTCTTTAGATCCTATTTGTATTTCTTCCTCATCTTGATTGTTAAAAGTTATAATTATTACCAATCTTTATAATAATCTTGAAATTTTTTATAAAATTTTGCGTAAAATTACAACTGGCAATCTTAACAGCATTGCAAAGGTGATTGAAATCTAGTTTAAATTTATCATTGAGATGGTTTTTATTACAAATTGATAAGAAAGAGTAGCTCATTCTCGATCATTAATCCGTAACAGGTATACCGGTTCTGTACTTATATAATGTTAAAAATGTTGATTTTGATCTAATATTGTTCAATACAAGCCAAGCGTACGTGGAGTTTAGCAATTTTCGTGAGATAGCTACTTGTTTGAAATTATTTTCAGCGAGTTACTAGCCCTTTTATGGTGGATGATATTCTCTACAGAAAAATGTATATCTAACTCATATTTTGAATAAATGGACCTGTAGTGTTTCCCACCTGATGGTGGGCCTGACCTGGCTGAACAACTGCTGTGAAATATCAATGGTCATGCGAGTGCGATAGTTCGAAGTAAATCGGATCCTACCATATTTGCCCGTTATTTAAAAAACATATATATACATATGAGACGACATTATAATGATTTCAATTTTGGGAGGACAGAGGCATCGGGACCCTGAAACCCACCAGGGAAGGTAATCATTACCGAAAGCTAGCCTGTAATCAAGCGGGGCATTCCCGCCACTATTCTTCCTCCCCAGTGGTCACCACCAGACCGCACTATCGCTCCCGCTACACTCTGGAGTTGAAGGTAATGTCTGCGTTTATACCAGCGTCTGAGGGAACGGGAAAGGAGAATGTGGACAGAAAAATGAGGTGTAAAGGACTCGAATCAAACGGAATACGCTGGTCTTAAGTGGGAGCATCAGCGTGTGATACAATATCTCTCGAAAAGTCATTATTTAGCACCTAAAATTTTTAAAATCAAATTGTGGGTCTCCTGTGGTGTAGTGACAAGCACAGCAGCTTAGAATATTAAAGGTCGCGGGTTCGCATCCTACCAGGTGGTCTTAGGATTCTCAAATGGAGTAAGATATCCTTGCCTATCCCGCCCTTCAGATGGTCCCTAAAATGGAGGACCCAAGCCTGTGCGATGTAAGGTACTCGTTCAAAGATCCCTTACTTAATTATACCTGAATTGTCAATGTGGATTGTCTAATATTTAATACTCAAATGTGCAAAATTTAGGATCGTCTGATAAGTTAGTAGCTTAAGGGCGTTAAAAAAACAAAGCAAATCAAATTAAATTTAATTTGAATCAATTTCAATTCAAAGGATGAATCAATGTTCTCCCCTTCTTTTCCTCGCATTTCAGAATATAAGACAGTTTTTCAAGACCACAGGTGATGACGGAGATAAATGCTGAGTTATTAAAAGACCCCCGGCACTCGAGACTTAAACAAGTTAACTTTAGTCTCCGGTTGTCCATCCCGCTCGGTATACCCCTACCTAAGGAAGAGGATTATAGATGGTTCAAAACAATTTTTTTTTTCCAATATTAACTACTTAATTATAAAAACAACCGTTCATTGAAACTTAGGAACTAATTTCGAACAAATCTACAAACGTTTATGCTCGATGAAAAAAAAACGTAAACACCATTCCGTGACAAAGAGCGCAGATATCAGAAATAACTATAACAGTTACTTGAAACGCGATGAAATTTCCTTAGAGGCTTAAATTTAATATTGGGATGAAATAGAAAATTTTTATTTTGAAGGAGTCAACGTGAAACTTATCGATGAAATGATTACAAGATCTTCCCTGGCTCTCCAAGCTACCTCGCCCTATTGTGGCTTTGACGATTTTCATTTTCCCGGTAGCGAGGAGTGTCGTGGGAGGAGCTTGTATTGCGCCAACCCCCTCCACCCAAATCTGCATACTTCGCGTCAGGTCAACTCCCCGGCCTACGTGTGTATTTGCCTAGGCAGTAGTTAGCCCTAGCTCTGTAACTTTGATAATAACAAACCCCATTTCTTAATTCATAGAAATAAATAATGAATGGCCTATTGTTAAATGAAGCAATTTGCAGATATGTTCATCGCGACCAAGGGCATTAACGACTTCATCTAGGAGGTGGGTGTCCAGGTATTCTGCCTATCTAAATGTAAATTAGTTTTTCTAATAAAAATTATTGATATATGAAAATTAAAAAATAATTGTATATAATACAAATATGTAGTAACTCTCGTATTTTCTGAGGGCGAAGGAGACAACTTGATTTCTTTTCAGTATATTTAATCATCATAAGCTTTTCATATTACACTATTCAAAACTTCTTTTTAACTTCGCCAACTGTGTGCAAAGCTGATAAATAAAATGAATGATATCTTAATTATTTCCTAATTTTTAACTGGTGCTCTAGCTTCCTGGGATTATATTTTTTATTGGATTTCTTTGATCCAAACAACTGGATTAATGTATACACCAAGATATATTTTTCTTAAATTTCCATTTGTTAAATCATTGATACGTTTCGACCACCCGGTCATTATGGAGTCACAGTCTGACTTCTTTATATGTCAGCAGCATTATATCCAGCAATTTCGTTGTTGCAATTTCTGGATAAGGATGCCGGCATATAAACAAGCCAGATTAAGACTGGATGGTCTAGTGGCTGAAATGAAAATTTTAAAAAAAGGTTGTCCTGTATATGATTCAACCCAGTTGTTCAGTTCAACTGACTTCAATAAAATATGATATACTAGTTTTTATCAGGTAGTGAAATAGTCTGAGACGTATTCTTAAAAAACAATATTATTTTTTTGGACATTAATGTTTTATATAAGAATATGCAAAAAATACATTCTCCTCATACTACTTATTTTTATTTGACTCTAATTTGATGCCATACGTGGGTAATTTGTACTTCTCAAGACGATGGATATGGCTTGGAAGGAAATGAGAGTGTTGTTATGTTAATACAGCAGAGTGGATAGCCTTGTCGCCAGGATTTGGCTGGAGAGAATCAGTCAGGGGATTATCCGGATATGTCGCCCAAGTCATAGCGCTCATCGGAGGGGCGGTGGAGTAGCGTTCTTTTCATCGGGCCTGGGGTAAACAAAGCTATCCAGAGATCTAAGAGCATCAGTGGCGATCATAGGCTATCTGCTTTGTTGTGTCTAATAGAATCGCAGTGATAGTTTCATAATATAATCTCGCAGTAGTTGGAACCAAGGACGCAAACCAGCAGCCTGTATTAATTAAAAGCTTGTATTAATGAAAACCTCAAATAGTCCCGTCCTATATATTTCCAACTTTTATGCAAAAGATACATAAGCATCTAGTAATTAATTAAATAAAGGTTTATATACAAGACATTTTCAATACCATATTAAAGATATCTAATCATCGGCAGGCCGTCACCTATCCAAATACCAACAAATTCTGCGTTGCTGAACTGTGATCACCTATTGCAAACGCCTTTGTCCTAGAATAAAAAAAAACATAGAGCAATATATTTTCACAAAATTGTACAGTTGGTCATATAAAATAGTTCAACAGATAAATTTCTCCAATTATACTACTTGTACATGTATGGTCGAGTACAATAGTTTTCTTTCCTGAAGATACCTTGATTAACACTTCAATAATAACTAAATAGTAAATCAGAGTTTCCGTTTATCACAAAAAACTATTAATGAAGATGGTATATATGTACAAAATAAACAGCGTTAAGATATCGTGTAAAGATTAAATTTTATTGCTTAGACCCTTCAATTTTACCACAGAGTTCTAATCTCCTTTTAATCCTAAACATTTTTGATTTAGTGAAATAAATGTGCTTATGCCTAGCAATCCATTATTGCCCCGCTACGCTGTTGAAAAAATTACCATGATTAAATGTTTTGCGATTTAGCCAGGCAATTCTTACCATTATATATCCAGATATTGATAGGTAAATACCACTTGTAGCACTAATACATGAATACAGAATTAGTGAGTTAACGCAATGTAGCCAACTGTAGCTTTTTGTTGCCGTTGTCACTTCCAGTCATCTAGAGGCCATAAGTGACTAAATGCTGCGGATTACCTAATTAACAGTATTTGTGAGACATGGTGTTCAGTTCATGTTTCAGGAATCCATCAATAATATCATAAAAATAGAATCGGTATTATATTATAATAATAAATATAGAAGGCTCAGCAAACCCAACTCCGACAGATTATTCTTAATGCAATCATCCCACCTTCGCCCCGGCCTACCACTGGTATATACTATACAGACACAAGACAGCACCTGTTATTGAAGGTAAGACTTAGCAGGATTTTAAGCTTCTTTCGCCGAGACAGTTACCCTAAGAAGCGGGAAAAATAAGCGAGATAAATCATCTTTCGCTAAAAGGAAAATGTGATAGAGGGGCCAGTTAGCCAGAAGACATAAGTGTTTTAGAAGGACGCAGTAAAGGCGGCAATAAACATGTGGTGGCCGAAGTCCGGGTATAGCACCTCTCGGTATAACCAATAATGGCGATTCCCCTCTTTTTCCCTTTTTACTGGCTCCTCTTATAGTCGTGAGTGCTCCCCTTCTTTACTGCTCCCTTCCCCTATCACTCCTGGATCTACAGCAGTAGGTAGGTACCTATCCTCTCTGAGCTAATCCTCAGGATCATAAGGAGACTCCATAAGTACAAAATTTCAATCCTCTCCGTTCAAACCTAAAACTAAAGATGAGGATTGACGAGGTTAAGCAATGAGCTTTGATGGCGCTCCTGATCATCAGGTAAATCTGCAAATTTGATTGATGTTGAATTTTGTCACAAACCTGATAATTCATTCGGGATTTGACTTAAGAGAACTCTGAATTAGGTCTGAGCCTGTTGGGTCATGGGTCCTCACCAGAATCGTTGACCTCTTGATCAGCTATTCTTTGCTTTTAGGTATACCGTTAAATATTTCTTGACAAGCCAACAAAAAGTTCGTACATTAGTAACAGTCAGTAACTACTACATATTCGTCAGGTATAATTATTTAAACAGTACTCTTATTCACTTTATCACCTCACAGAAATTTTGTTTTAACCGTATAGGAACCCTTTTGAGTTGTAAGAAACCTTAAAATATAATCTTATATTTATCTATTTAGTTTTACTGTAATATTTAAAGTATTTATCTCTTTCAGTTATGAATATGAATGAGATTAACATTTTTCATTTATTTTTTTGCAGGTAAGGAAACTTTGTTACCAGTCTTCATGT
The DNA here is from genome assembly GCA_911387785.2 of Aelia acuminata. Lineage (NCBI taxonomy): Eukaryota > Metazoa > Arthropoda > Insecta > Hemiptera > Pentatomidae > Aelia > Aelia acuminata. The sequence goes on along the minus strand of OU426982.1, from coordinate 85,374,332 downwards.
TTAGTGTAAGTAAAATTATTTACTAAAAAAACTAATAGCTTTATTTCTACTATTTGTATCTACTATGCTATGCGCAATACAAAACATTGTATGCTAACCGCATATTATAAAAGAGGATCGAAATTTTCACCATTTGAATAAGAATGATGATCATTTAATGAGTACATTCTTGGCTGTTTAAACTTTAGAGGATAAGCCCTTAGATATTGTAGAAAGATTATTTTAACATCAATCATAAAGGTATTAACATATATCCCCCCTCAAAAAACCAAAAGAATAAATTTAAATAGTAAAATTTACTTTTTAAAGCCTAAAACAAAATAGCACCTTAAAAAATTCTTATTAAAACTCGTTCCGAATACATATATTTTCATCTACACATTCGCAGTTAAGCTACTACCAGCAATTTAAGGAGATAGTTGTATGGTTAAATACAGTATATTCAGGCATGTGAAAAGATAGTACCCGTTATCACATCTTCGTGGTCTTGATTCTGGTCTCTCTTATCGAAATCCTTTTCTGACGCCTCCTATAACACACGTCAGTAGTGGGTATGTCAAATTTTGTTCCTACGGTACGCAGTTACTTCTGTCATTAATTTTATAATTTTGGATTGATAAATAATGATTATATAATAATGTTCACAAAGATTATATTAATATTTTTTATTAGTTTCGCGAAACTTTACCAACGATAGCTATCATAAATAAATTTCTAATTAGTCAAAATGGCAAGTCTTTTAATTCTTAAAACAGACTTCGATGCTTATCATTTTTTAAATGAAGGAGAAAAAGGAAATTTCTCTTTTGTACAATTTTCGAAACCTACTTTCTTCAAATGGCGCCTACAAATTAGGCCTCAGACCGAACACCGTAAGTTTAATCCGGTTAAGTAGATTGAAGTGGGAATTGGTGTAGAGAAATGTAAGTGGATCTTACTCTGTAACAAGTTGGAGATGCAAACGATTCCTTTTTTTAAGTTGTGAAGTCCGCTCGTAAAGCAGGCCGTAAACCCGGTTCAAATTCTAATCAGAGGGATGCGGTAAAAATGTTTGTCTGTCTGTCGGGGATGACACTGGCGGAGTAATCAAGGTATGGGACGGAAACTTGCTTACGACCGGCAGTAAACTGACAGATTGGAGGAATTAATGTCGGAGAGGGTCACTGTCTTAGCAGTAATAAAATCCGGCAAACATTTCAAACATTGAAATGATTTTATTTAAACTTTGTTCTAATAAAGATTTTAATCATAATGAATGAATATCACAATGAATGAAAAAAATATCTTTAAAGTTAACAATTATTTTTATTTTATTTAACATTAATTTTTAAATATGTTCAACAATGCCTTAAAAAAAACCTGGTTGTAGAGCATGAATATTATCGACCTTATCACCTCCTAGAATGTACTGGACGTTTAAAAAATAGCCGGTAAGTTTTAAAATCTAAAATGCCATTAGCTATTTAAAATATGCTTCGACTATTATTCAGAAGTCAATTGAGGATTATACATCAAAATAAAATATATTTATAGCGTCTACTTCAAGTCAATAGCACTTCTGAGTTGAATATGGGTGTAACTAAAATTTTGGTTAAAAGAGATTGTAGCTTCTGGCTCTCCTTTTAAATGTAATTTAAATATATTTTTATCCACAAAACATTGTAACTTCATTCAATTCTAATTTTGCATACTTTTTAATGCAATTTATCCTTGTGAATAGTAAAGTAACTAAGTACGAGGATATATAGATCAGAACCTAATTTCAAATTTTGATTTCTTTGCCCAACATAGGCTTAAACTTTTGGTATTTGACAATTTCGAGATTTTAAAATTTTATATGAAAAACTGTGCAAGTCCACAGCTTGAAACTTTGTGAATTTAGAGCACTCTATCAAAAAAAAAAATTCAGACCTTTCTAATCAGTCTTTATTCCAATGTTCTAGGACGATTAAAAAAGGAGATATTTGATTAGACGCAGAGCTCTAAAATATCCAAAATAAAAATTAAACTAATTACATTTTTGTACACCTAAGATATTTTACTTTCTATAGTAAAAATATTTAAAATAATTTTCTTAGCTCCCAGCCGCAAAATGATATTTTTCACCTCTTCTTAATCTATAATAACTTTTTCAACTATGGGCTGTGTCATGCATTACTCAGTCAACTTGCAGTGAAACAAATATTCGCCCCCATCCTTCTCATTTCCCGCTAAATAATAATTTGGGCGGACTTATTAGATATAGGAGTCGGCTATTAGTATACGAAGTTCCCTAAAGTATAAAATTTGATCAATCTTGTCTTGTTTCTTTGCAGTTTTTCTAAAAAATACAAGTTTACATGACATTATAAAGCTAGTAATGAAATTAACCGCCTAATCAATAAGTAAACTTGGCTGTAAGACCATTTGAGGTAAGACACATGGGTTGTGTGGTAAATACATTCAGCACTCCAAAACGGTAACCGTACTGTTTCCCAGACACCCTGGAAGGACATGTACACACCGTACCAAATGGCTCAGTACCGAAGCTCTCCTAATGTTGATTGAGGGATGGAGTGCAAAGAGGAGCAGTTAACATAAATAGTGAGCGGTTAAGGCGAGGACCGGGTGAAGTTCCCACGGAGCGGCCCAGCGGGGTACTGCACCCACAGCCTCAATTGTTTATCGCCCAACAAATCATATTATCTCTTAGTTCACTCTTTTATAAATCTACTCTATTAACCGCCTTTAGCGCCTCGGATACCGGGGAGATTTAGGTGGAAGCCAGTCCCGGCCCGAAAGGGTAGTCTTCATCATATCCTTACGAAGTTTATTATGTGATGTGGTCTGGCGTCGTTTCCTTACGGAATGCTTGTAAAATACAGTAAAAGTGAATCTATATAATATCACAGAAATGAAAAATATTTGTGAATTATGGTCAGCTGCTAAATAGGTGAAATAATAATCAATTAATAATGTCAAATAATTTATGGCGGAAAAAATGAAGAAAAAAAAAAAACGGTGCTGTTAAAACCGATGGGTTTAGTTTTACAAGATATTTTCTGTTTCTTGGACTAAGTTTTTGCGAAGAGATTATTTGACGAATATCACGTGCTACATCCAGTGGCGGCACTTCAGGAGCCCCCGTATGTTTTTTTTAATTTTATCATTATCCCTTAAACCTGTTAGCTGAGCATGTGTTAAAAAAATATTGTATATACTTTACTTTTTTAAGATTTTTAATAAATCTTATTCACATTGAATATTATAGAAAATAATCAAATAAAACACTGTACTGATTCTAAAAAATATGTAAAGGCATCTTATAACACAGTCAAGGTCGGATCCATGGGGGTAGTATTGTACAAAAAAATACGCACCGAACTCAAAACATTTTCAAATAAACATACTAACATAGGACTTTTTAGTCAGTAAAAAATAATTAACACAAAAACCTAAACACTCCATTTCTACAACCAACTTTCAAAACATTCCATGGGCAATTTAAGGTCTGGTCACACATAACCGCACCGCAACACGGGCGTGCATCGGATCTGATTCAAATACGAAGGATAGATAGTAGCGGGTCGGTTGACCCGGTGTCGGGCATGTGTGGCCGGTTACTATCTATCCTTCGTAAATGAATCAGATCCGGTGCGGTTGTGTGTGAACAGTCCTTGAATGTCAAACTTGATGTACATATAAACCAACCAATTCAGGGAATAATCATCCGAGACTTGCCGGACACAAGATGGCGTTGGAATAGCATCCTCCTGAACAATCAAATTAAAATGAAGTAGAAAGACATCATTGAACGACCACCTACACCTTCATGGCATTTTATTTATTTATTTTATTCATTGTTGGTAATGTGTCAAGTAAAATTTGTAATACATTAAATAAGATAAAAATAAAAATTTAAATTATTTAAGGTTAATTTAGAAAAAAAAAGAAAGAAATAGTTTAACTTGAAATTGACTCGTAGGATATCCCTCAAAAATACTTTTCCCAAAGCTTTTATTTATTTTTTTTTATTGCTAGATTTATTAAATTATCGAATTATCTTACCGAGTGTATGACTACGCCGGAGATGGTGGAAAAAGGCCCGTCATAAAGCGGACGGTGACAGTACCAATGACAATAAAGAACACCCCCGTCGGAGGCCGGATAATTTAAAGTCCCAAGACTTATGGCTTATCTAAATCTAATCGAGGAACGGATGAAGAAATAAAATTTCAAATTAGCGGCCAAAAACTGAGAGAGGCTAGCGCGGAGCAGCGGGGGGCCGGTTGGGAGTGATGTATGGACCCGGGGCATCCCATGTGGACACAGCTCTCTCGTCCCTATTAGTAGGCCCACTTATAAATCAGTTAGCTCTCTCGGGGCGTACTTCACTTTGAGCTCATCACTAATTGTATGCTATTCAAACTCCTATCCAAGAGTGAGAAATTGAGTTTAATTTTTGACTTCTCGGATCAATAATTACTCTTTAATTCTTCCAGACTCAGCGGGACTTCCTAAAGGTTCTGCAGTGGCTCCTTAATGTTTTATGTGCGCTTCATGTATTCACGACATTCCTCTTACCATCACGTCTTATAATTTTTGTGAATTTTGTTTATATAGATTATTATTGTATATACTTCTTGATTATCTTTGCGTTTATATATGTAATAGCTCTGTTTGCATTTTATTCATGTGTATTCCCACAACGTATAAAAAATTCTTTTGCTTTGTTGTAAATTTTTCAACTAATGTAAAGCCAAACATGGCATATTCGCTTTATTTTTTATTGCAATTTATTCTAAAGGGACGTCAGTTCCAGGTTACTAAATTATTTTTCATTCCATTAACCCATTATATCCCATCGTATGATATTTCATACGCAATTTCTGTCTTCAATTTAAAGTCATTAATTCAGCATAAGAGAGCCAATGACGTCATATTTTGTTATAAATGTATTCTAGGATGTTCTAGCTTTAACCTCCATGAAATTTTAGTTTGTTAACATTTGTAACAAGTAAACAGTGAGAAAGGTTATCCTTGTCTTCCCTAACAACAAACATGGCACAGAAGCAATTGTAAGTATCTTTCATTTTCATCACTTTATCATGATGTATTAATTAAATTGTTGGTAAAATTTGAAATTATAGAGTATAAACTATTGATCAAACTTGCTTTGTTGATTTAATTTTGCTTAGCTTCATGAATAACATTGTTTGAAGTTGGTGTATGATTTATCATACGGTAGGCGTTAAGGTATATTTCTACCAATTCCTTTTGCTTTTTTTAGATTTAACCTTTCGGATGAAAATGACTTGGAAGAGGTTATCAATCTAATTCAAAATGACGAATTGGATGCAGAAATGTCATCTGCAATAAGTGAAGCTGCAGAGCTAGAATTTGTCCTTGTTCCTCCTGATGATGGAGCGGATTCGGACAAAGATGATGCGGAAAGTGATGCTGAAGGAGAACCTCTCATATCTCATCTGGGTAAGGGAGTTCTTGGGAGTCAGCAAGCGGAGGTGAGAATTGTTAAAAAAGTAAACAAGAATATTTGTGAAAATAAGGATTTGAAATTGAGTACTGTAAAGAAAGCGAAGACTCTAAAAGAACGAAAAATTCGAGACTGGAAGGAAGTACATCTAAATCGTGAGGGTCCCCAATTTGAAAAACCGCAGATCGGTAACCTAAATATTTTGAACAAAATTTCTGAGAACAAAATGGCCCCCGTAGACTTTTTCCGAGAACTTTTCAACGATGATATTATCGATCATTTGTGCCGAGAAACTGTCAAATATGCTGCCCACAAAGGGTTTCATATTATATCATCCCATGAGGATATTTATAAATATTTAGCTATTCTCCTCTTATCGGGCTATTCGAAGGTCATGCATAGACGACAATATTGGGAAACCAGGGCCGACACAAATAATGCTGCGGTGTCCAATGCTATGAGCAGAAACCATTTCGACACAATTCATAGATTTTTTCATGTAAACGACAACACGAAAAAATCTAAAGAAAAGCTGTTCAAGGTTCAGCCACTGCTTGACCATCTCAACAAAAAGTTCCAAGAAATGGCTGAGCCCTTGGGAACAAGGTTTTCACTTGACGAAGCCATGGAACCTTACTATGGGAGAAATAGCATGAAACAGTTCATTAGAGGAAAACCCATAAGATATGGTTACAAATTTTGGTGCTTGGCGAATTTCAATGGGTATTTACTAAAGTTTTTGCCTTATACCGGGAAGGGCAGTAAGGAACCCGGAAAAACTTTAGGGGCATCCATTACCGAAAAATTATGTTCTAATTATATCCCAGAAGGAGGTACTATTTACCTAGACAATTATTTTTCCACCCTACCATTACTTGAAAACCTCCATGACTTGAACATAGGATGTGTGGCCACCATCAGAAGAGATCGCATAGAAAAAGCTCCTCTCCCTGAGTTGAAGAAGAAATCCAAGGGAACTACAGCAGCCCTGAGAGACAATAATAGTTGTATTTCTCTGATAGGTTGGAACGATAATAACGAAGTGATAATGGCCACTAACTCGGAGTCCGAAGAAGTATTAGGTCTTCAGGAATGTAGAAGGTGGAACACCATCCAAAAAAAAAAAACATCTACTCCCCAACCAGCGATCATCAAAGAGTATAATCGTTATATGGGTGGAGTAGACCTTTTTGATAATCTTCGCAGTCTCTACCGGGTAAGAATAAGGTCGAAGAAGTGGTATTGGCCATTTATAAGATTTTGCATAAATGGAGCAATTGTGAATCAATGGATATTATATCGAGATTATGATAACATTCCTCTTTTAGAATTCCAACGTCGGATTGTTTTGGCTTTATTGTCTGCTCCAAACATCGAAAAACCCAGAGGAGTAAAACCACGAAGATTAAGTCAAGTAGCCAAAGAAGTGAGATTTGATCGCATTGACCACTTGGTTCAAGAAAAAGCAACGCAAAGAAGGTGTGCTCAGTGTGGAAAATGTGCCAAATTCCGATGTGTGAAGTGTGATGTAGGTCTTCATCCTAAATCTTGTTTCTTAAAATATCACACATATTGACTTAAATTTTTATACAATTAACATTTTCATTGTTTGTTTGTAAATATATGATGTAAAATACAAATAAGAGTATTTTTTTTTTAATACTACCTCTCACCTGTTACTGCCCATCGTATGATATATCATACGATAAAAAAAACCTATAAAGCAACAATTTTCTGCCCTTCTATCTTCTTAACCTTTGTAATAGAGTCAATTGTGAAAGTTTTATAAGGTTTTTTAAAAGGGAAGAAATTTTTTAACTAAATTAAACGTTATTACTGGGTTTAATTTAAGTAGTTAAATTTTTTTCTTTTGAGCAATAAATGGTTTATATATTTGGAAATAGATTTCAGCTTTATTAACTGTATTATATTCAAATCGAAATATAACTGTTATAACGCGATAACCCACTAATATTATTTCGTCATTAGATAGAAAATTCCATCCTCTTTTCAGTAATAAAAATTATTCTAATAGGTTTGGAGAGAGATTTTAGCCATACAGAAATGAACCAATCAAACTGAGTTTAATTAATTTTATTAGATTTACATTGCAATAAAACACTTTCAGCTCAAAACCCCTCCAATATTATTATATCATTTAAAAATAAATTAGATGCTCTTTTCAAAAATATACCTTTGTGCGAGAATATTTTAGAGAGATTTCAGCTGTATTAATTTTTATGTAAAATAAACTTTTACTATATTAGATTCAAATCGACATAAAACTCTTATAAGTCAATACCCGGTCTTTAATTACGGTCTTTAATAAGTCTTTAATTACGGAAATAATAGCTAGCAATAATAACTGAATCCAGATAGGATTAAACTACTCTATAATATCTTCCAAGGTATGTGAGAGAAAAAAGTGTTTAGTTTAAATTTAACGAGAAAATTATAGTGGTAAACGAATGCTACTTCAATTAGGTAAAGTTTGCGATACTTACTTAAAGATTAAAAAAAGAAAGACAATAATGCAATTATATTTGAAAACAGTCTGATCTGAAGTGACAAAGGTACGTTGACTAATATTCCTTCTTAAGTATGTCCATTGTGTTGGTAATGATCTGCGAGCTTCAGGATGTGGACGACTGGTTAAACTCTCTGCTAAGTTATTGGTGAATTTAAATGAACTGTGTCCGGGATGTGTGACTTAACGCTTAGTCGGTCGTAGGCAGGATATTTCGGGGGAGCGTTCGTTCCTTATTACGTCATCGGCTATTTTTGAGACCATAAATTGTTACTATTTTTTTTCTTCAGACCTTTTTTTTTAATAATTATACTGATCGTGCTAAAACTGTGATTAATTTTGATGATGAATTTAAATAAGAGTAACTTTTTTTTTTTTTTTTTTTTTTATGAAAAACTAGGCTAAACCGTACAGTTATTGTCACCCTAAAGATTACATTTCTGTGGTAAAATTAAAAAAAAAAACTTTTTATGAAGGGATCAAATTGAACTTCCTATATCATTATTATTATTATTCTGGCGCAACGGTCCTGCAAGAACCCGGGCCTCCAACACCACATCCGACCGTAACTTCCTATAGCTCCTCTTTATTTATCCTTATAAAGACCCAAGAGGTTTTTTTAAGTCAAAATTTTAATAGTTTTACCATATGGCAATATTTATTGTTAAAAGTGCAAAAACTAGTTATTGACACCCAGTGGATTTAATTGTGAAATGTTCCCTATGGTTAGTTTGTTAAAGTCTTACTTCATAGATGACTTAGAGGATCCTTCAAACATTAGATTCATGTATATCTTGAAATAAAATTAGGACTTGCTTACTTATTTCTTTAAGTTAAAATTGGGGCGTCAATAACTGTATAGAGTGACAATAACTGTATGGTTTACCCTATGTCTCACAATAGTATATTGTTCCAATTTTTATAACCAAAATTTTAACAATGCAAGAACGTATAAGTCCTGACAAAAACTGAAGCAGGGACATTTCGTAGAATGCAGATAAAAAAATTATTAATCCTTAACTTACAAAAAAATATTATTCTTATTTTTTTTAAGTTCACAATTAAAATAATATGACAAAAGTAAAGTAGGAGAAATCCGAACCCTATGTCAATATGCAACTAAGACGAAGTCAAGGTATTTCATACCTAAAAAATATTATTATAAAAATTATATCTACTGATATTTAAAACTTTATTAAAAATTAATAATACAAAAAATTTAATGATGTTTTGGAGCTTTAATGCTAAACTCAGTAGGTAAGTCTAAACAGCCGTATGATGGTAGTGTTCAAGAGTTTTTTACGAAGCCGTGACAAAGAAAGGAAACCTAAATGTTTAGTAGAATGCAAATCTAGAAAAAACATTATTTACTTTTTTTTAGTTCATAATTAAAATAAGTTAACATAAGAAAATTAGAACGAATCCCGATCATATGCCGACTACACCTAACTGAAACGTTTCGTAGAATGCAGATGCAGGAAAATTATTATTATTAATTAGTTTTTTGCGTTAGTTCACAATGAAAACAAGTTAACATTAGAACAATGGGACATATTCCAAGAATATGTCGACATCCAACTGAAACGTTCCTAAAGTATTTCATACCACAAATGTCTTCTCAAACATTATATATAATGATATCTAAACCTTTATTAAAAATTAATAATTCAAAAAATTGATGGGTGCGTTTAAACTTCAATGCTAAACTCCGGGAGTCCTAGTTGTTCTCACATGGTCATGTTATACAAACTTTTGTGATTGATTGGAAACATTGAACATTTGTCAAGTAAGTGTTGCCAGGGCTACTTCGAGTAGTGTCCGTCTTGTCTAAGAATTGCAAGTAAGAAGATTGCCCAGAAGTAGAAAATTGCAAAAATAAAAGATATTCTGTCAATCACTTGTAAGGAGCAAAGTTACTGAATCGGTAACACTTTATGGGTTAAAGTATCTTTATTTAACGAAAATGCCAATTTTCAATGCCACACAAATTATGATAACACAAATAATTAGACAGGTTACAAAAATTATCACTTCGTAACAGATAAATAACCATTTGACTTGCTCTTCAGAACAACTAACTCTCCAGTCCAACGCTACTTATATATAGTCGTAAGGATAACAATCTAGAACACTCTCGGCCGGCGTCGATGGTACCTCGAACATTGTAGTCACAAACATGTGCTTTGACAATTCGTTCCAACGATTCTAAGCAATATGTTTTTATTGTTTTTTTTTTTTGTTTTTTTTACGACACATTATTTTATCAAATTAATGAGAAAACTTATCGAGGTATTCTCATTGCTCAAGATCCAGTTGATGATTATGATGATGGAAAAGGGAGGGGAGAAAGAAGATGGATATAGTTAACTATGAATGAAGGCTGAGTAAGACAGGAGCGGGGTCTTTACTGCTGTCGTAAAGTGACCCCAGGTCATAAAGCTTGGGTCAGCCGGTGCCCCTGAATTTTTCATTCATATCTCTAAATGACTGGATACCCAGCCCCCCCCCCTCCTTACTGCCCCCTATTTCCATATAAATGACAACAATTTTTTCCCGACCATCTTCGCAATGATTTATCTTCGCCGAGGATTGCCTTCAATTGATGGAGTTTCCTAGGGGAGGGCATAAGAGGGACCCTGTATGGTTGGTCTCTTTTTCCTTCTTTTTTTCCGATATTGTTTCGTATCGGCAGGTCTAAAAGATACATATGATGACTACATCGAGAGAAATATAGATAAATATTCAATAAAGTCCTACGATAAACGACAGATAAAATTTTAATAACTAAAAAAAAATATTAATCCCAATTAGGCATCAAATATTTCTATGCTTCCATAATAAAAATAAATGAACTTAAAACATACCTAAGTATAACAATTTGTTAAAGAAATGTAGTTTGAAAATATTTACAGATACAGATTTGTCATACACAAACTTTCTGTATTCAAACATATACCCAAGAAAAAAAACATAATTGTGATTATTATTGGTGTTACTGGGTCAATATTGAGCATTCATTGGATTCATGATAATATGACAACCAAATTCATATAATCTACGTTAACATTGAGGTATTAAATCAGATATATAGGAAAAATCCCTAAAGTTAATGATCGTGTATATATGCCAATAAATATTTAAATACTATTTATATGTATACGAATGAGCATATATTAATTTCTTTTTGTTTATCCATTAATTTCCTCATGTAATATTAACTTCGTATTTTGTATTAATACGATGATTAGTTAAATATCCCCATTAGGTTTTGCACTCAGGAAATTTGCTTAAAAAAGACTGCTGAATTTGCTAGGCGAACGATCGTGAAAATAGTAAATAACAAGTTCCATAACATAGATGACAATTGTTAACCTTGAGAAACCACTTGCTTTTTAAAAAAATGACCTATTACAATATCTATTTCGCTATATTCTTATCGTTATTCTAACTAACCTATTAATGCCTGCAACAGATAGCTTGAACCATAGCTGAGTGATGAAAACCAGTTGCTTCGTCATACCGGTAATCAGACTGAGGAGTACAGAGAGGGAGGCGAGGGAAGCCATAAATCGTAAATAGGAGCAATATGGTGGCGGGGGTGAGTTATGGCCCTTCATTAACCCCTCTTAGCCTTCATATTTGTTGCCGGAATTATTTTCATGGGCCCAATTAGCGATATTGCCGCCCCCTGAATATGTATACTCCCCTAGCTCAGATATTTCTTATAATCCACCTCTCCTGGAATCTTCGGCCTTAATGGAGGTGGGGTGGATAATATGGGTTTAAAGGAATGCTATAAATAACCTTGGTTTTTACCATATTATATATAAAGCTGAGAGAGAAAGAGAATGAGACATGTCCCTATACAATTCAGCATCTTGAACGGATATATTTTCCGCAGTCACTAAAAATTTAAATCGAATTGTCTAAATATAATCTATTTAAGGAAAATTTTGTGTTTTAAGGAAAATTCGAATTTCCAGTTAAATTCTTAATTACCAAAAATTATTATTACATCCTTTTTTTTTAATATAAATTTTAAACATGAAGAAAATAAGCTGAAAAGGATATTAAAGGAAAAATAATAATAATGGTGCCTAACCAATTCAATTATTTTAAAATATTTACCGGAAAAATTAGGAATGATAGCTACTGAATAATTTTAATAGTTCAAGCAGTTTTCTAAAAATAAAAGAAATACTTTTTAGGCACATTAAAAAAAGACATATGAAAAATAGTAGCTCATGTATTACCCCCTCTTGTTTCAGTGTAATGTTTTTACTAATTTCTTTTTTTTTTTATTCTTTAGATATATCAGACATATTAAGTTAAGGTAAAAAATATTAAGAAGTTGCAAGTATTAATTACACATAGGGCTTTCATAGATTATACAGTAATAATAATCGGACTTTAAACCTATAATTAGATTATAAATAATGATAATAAAAATTAGCCATGGTATGGATAAAATTATTCATTTTTTTTTTTTTTGGTGAATTAAATATATGATTTCATGTCGTTTATGAGGCATGATTTACGAAAAATAAAACGCTTTTATATAATTAAAAACGTGATATGCTATGAATATGTTAAGAGCAAGGAGACACTAATCGTATGGGGACACGCCTCAGGTGGGGCAGATACAGAAGCTCCCCCAGGCAGCCACCAGCGGGCCCACTCCCCCATATCGAGATGTTTGATTTATCGAGGCACGGGGAGCGGGTGTCTTGTTAACATGCAAATTGCAAACTGCCACCTCTCCGATCCATTGATAAACTCAACTGGATTATTAAGACCTTGTCATTCAGCCCCCCTCCAAGCCGGTAATTTTAAGCAAACAGTCTTATACTCAGGAGGAAAAGTATCCCCCTTAATGTAAACATAACTTTCTGTCTCATCTTCCCTTTGGATCTTACTCTTCTCTCTAATCTTGGTTTATCATATCTTTCTTTTTTCTTACTCACAGAAAATCGGTATGAACAGGTCACACATATAGAATTTGCATACTACCATAAGTATAGATAGTTAAATATGAGATCAACTAAAGCGTCATTGAAAAAAAAAAAAAAAAAAAAAAAGTTATTTCCTATTTCATTTCTTAAAGACAACGTCTCAGCCTAATTAAATTAAATTAAATCAGATTATAAAAAGATCGAGTGAGAGGCTATACAAATTAATTAATATGATAAAAGCAACAGGACATGGAAGAAAAGGAGAGTTTGAACAATAAGTCAATAACAATTTCTATCAAAGAAAAACTCAAAATTATCTCTGCAGCGCAAAGAGTGAGCGCGAAGAGTCAAACATTTTTTAATTCGGGACTTCATACTAAACGCTGCTGCCACAGAAATAATATTAACCAAAATGGCAATGTTCATAATACATTTTTTGCCATTTTTATTATTTCTATAAGATGTTGTAACATGATCTTAGAAATCAACTAGTAAATTTTGAATCATTTTTAGCCACCGATGATTGATGGTCCCCCAGGAGTTACATTTTTCATGGATTTATACTTTTTTTTAAATAAAAATATAAATACGGATTTTTTTGTCATTCATTCAATCAATAAAATGAATAATTGTAAGTTTTATAAGCAAAACAAAACTTTCTTGCTTTGGAAAAAAGAAGTACATCCTTCAAAATTTCAAAAACAACAATTAGTTCAACGTTTCATAAAATAGTTTTATTCATATACGTAATTTTCACTTAGATACCCGCCAGTAAGTACAACAGCAATGAAAAAATTAATATCATTATGAATTTGTGTAATTTGTTAGTTGGAGAAGGCCGTTTGTAGGGTAGTGAGGTAACATCTGCGGAATCCCAAAGGACTGACTAGCTGACACATTCCCTCATTCAACCGCCTATTTCAATTCATATCGATTTCTTCCGGCCAAAAGAATAGTTCCGTTTGACTGAGAAGCAATAGAAATTTATAGAATCAGGTAAATTGATAAAATATTTCCTGTAGCTTTTGGTATGCACGCAGTATGGCTTCAATAATGTTACGGTAGCTTCGTTTGAGACGGATTTAAACTTTAATTTAAATTTTTTTTTTTTTTTCAAATTTGAACCACTAATAATTTTTCGTTCATTAATTCATTTTATCATATTCTTCTCATATTAAAATGCTTGAAAAGGCTAAAAGAATAAAATAATATTGACAAACATGTAAGTCAAGTTACAACTTCTTTTATATATAAAAAAATACATAGAAAATAATGTCATCTTAAAGGAAAATTAGAACCACAATTCTCATTATAAAAATATAGAAAAAAAGGGGCAGATCATCATCATCACATAAAAACATAGAAAAAAGGGGCAGACGGGTTTTTAAATTCCGTAGTTAACAATTTACAGATATTTTTTTTATTTCATTATATAATTTCATACAACATGAAAAAATATGATGTCACTAAATAGACCAGTTTCCTGATTTGAATTATAAAATCATAGGAGAGACAAAAACCTTCCTCAAATGTAATGTATCAAACGATTTTTTATGTATTATATTTATACTGAATGAAAGAATTCAGGTAAATACTGAATAGAAAATTTAGTTAGATATTTAATCGACAGACAAAGAAAGTAAAAATATAAATTTGATGCTAGAAAATGAAAAGATTAAAAATAAATCTATAAAATTATATAAAAAATGACAAATTTGTTGAATGATGAATGACCTCCTTGTTGAAATTTTTTGTCTAATAATCAAACACTCACAGTATCCGATCCTGATTTCTGAATTCAATATTATGATTTTTCTTTTTTAATTTCTGAAAATTGTAAATAACATAATATAACTAACAATAAGACTAAAGAGATCCGTAACAATGGATTCGAGAAGAACTCGGCAACAAATTCGGGCAGGGGTCACCAATGACCAAGCCCCAAGGGAGCTGCATTATTGAGGAGGAGCCGGGGACAGACAGGCTAGCAAACTGCACCACTTTACCCATCTTCTGTCCCCACCCCCCCCCCCCTTCAATACTCTCCGATTATTTTATCCAATATTTACACCATTCGGCTCATATTCGTTCTTCCTTAAATAGCACTCGAGTTGACAGAGTGAGACTATAGTTTCCTTGAATTTGTCCTTTATATGGCCTATAGACTGAAAACTGAATAACCTTAATCAATCCCGTCGTAACCTTGATAATTCAGACACCGGTAGCCGTAAGATTGCAACAAACGAAAGTGGAACGGCGGGTTCGAGACCTTTGGCCCCGGTAACACACGAGGTGCGAAAAATCAC
The DNA here is from genome assembly GCA_911387785.2 of Aelia acuminata. Taxonomy (NCBI): domain Eukaryota; kingdom Metazoa; phylum Arthropoda; class Insecta; order Hemiptera; family Pentatomidae; genus Aelia; species Aelia acuminata. The sequence continues at coordinate 85,359,074 of OU426982.1, read as the reverse complement.
TCGCAACTGAGTGATTTGTTGTTCAGCGTAGAATGGAATGCTAATGATAACCAGCAAGATTCGAGTCTCAAAACATAAATACGAGTAGCTACATTGATAGGCTAGATTTCTTTATATTCGATAATATTCAAGATGTTTTGGAGGAAATCAATGAATTCTTATATACTTCTCTTTCTTCTTTGAAAATTTCTGAACTCGATCGAATCACTGACTTTGATTTTCCTTGTTGAAATTCTTTGCTTAAAGGCCAACTTACAAATTTTCCATCATCCAGTTATAATTAATACCAAATAACAATTGAAGTCCCATTCACTGAAAAAATGGAAGGAGAAAATAGGTACTAAAAAGGCACTGAATGAGAATTATTTAATTATACTATTTTTTTACCATAAGTGACATTTATATTATTTTCGATAATCATTAAAATATCTGATTGCCAACAGTTAGAAAAAGCAATTAATGTTAAAATAAATATGAAAAGTAAAGACATGAAGACGCATTTATAAAAAATTAATCACCATTTATCAATAAAGAGAAAGAAAATAAACAACACAAAGCAATGTAGTTACGTTTTTGTTTTTTCTTATTATTTTTTAATTATAGTTTGTTGTGCAAATCATCATTATGCATGGACTTTTAAAACGATATGTCATGTTTTTTATATAAAAATAATCAAAAATGAAATTATAATTCATTCCATAAAAATAATTACAAATAAGCTGTTACTGGAAATATCCTTAAAATATAACTATAGCATTTTAGCAATCAATTTTGTAATAACCGTTTTTTCTTCAGTTTTAAATAGGAATTTTTTCTCCATGTGTTCAATAAAATAAAAATATACAAATTACGATAGATAAATTCGATATCTTCTAATATAATCATTAGTTGTTAAAGCTATGTAAGGAAAGAAAAATCCTCTGCACGAAAATATTATATATTTAATATTTTACTTATATATTTAAGGTGTTTCTTCTTAGTTATAAGTTCATTTTATAGTTCATTATACCAATGAAGATTCATAAGAAAAATAAAAACTTCGCCCTTCAATTCTTTTCAAAATAAAATAAAAAGAAGCAATTAAGTAGGTTTATATTATTTTTATTTTCATATTATGAAATTATTATATCCTTCAAATAGGTTTGTACTCGAAAAATATTGTCCACCAGACATCAGTCTAATATTAAACCTACCAAATGTACTACAAATTAAGAAAAAAACTTCATGAAAAATATTTAAAGACAAATTCATAAGACAACATACTCAAAATGGAGGGAGACCTTAGACGAGGAACTCGCGGCACCTAGCGGTAGGAGTAAAAACTAGCGCTCCCCAGGTTGTGGCGCTACCTACGGGAGTACGTCTTTACTATCCTCCGTCTTAAAGTATTCCATTGGGACGCATGTTCTTTTTGATCTGAAAATTATTCTATCAAAGAATAACCAGATATGCAATTATTTAACCAATAATGGTTTCATGGTTACCTTTATGATTTATTAACAATTCTTATAAATTAATTTTTTAGATTATTATTTTTTTTAATTGAAAATATTAATAAAACTTCCACACTCAAAGATAACAGACTATAGTAAAACTATTTATTTTACTTTAAAAACATAAAAATTTACTAATTTTTTTTACACAGTGAAGTTACGTAATTTCATAAATATATCTTGTTATTATAATTTGCTCTTAAAATTATTTTAAAACAAATCTTTCAGCTTGGTATAAGACATAAGACTACTAGCAGGCCGCCCACGCTTGGCTAGTTGGATTAATTATATCTTAATATTGTTAATACAGTTAAATTAATATTCACTGATAAAGATAAAAACTTCTTAGCAAATCTTAAAACCTAAGAGATGGGGAATAGAACTTTGCGCCAAATTTATAAGTATTTGGTAAAGAATTTAGGAGATTTAAATTGTTTACATCTTATAGTTGACTATATTATGTATTAAAGATCCATTCATTTAGTAATTCCTGGATTATTTCTGCAGAGGCGAGATTAAATATAAGTAAAGATACACGTGTAAAAGGAACTAATAAAGAATATTATAGGAATAAACTTTGATATATTTACCATTGGAAAAGCACGGATTTTCCTAGTTCAAGCCGGCTTGATTTTGCTAGGTCAATTCAGCTTACACCGCAATCTGTTGGACATTTACCTATAGAACATACAAATAATTATACTAAATTGTAGTATGGTAAACAATTCATGTGCAATAAAATGAATATTGAGGTCAATAATGGAGATAAAAACTATCCTATCTTTTAAGTTGGTCAAAACCATACACAATGAGCCAAATTTTATCAAGATAGGTTGAGTAGTTTCAGATTTTAACCCGGACAAACATCATGACACGAGATTTTTATAGATGTAGGGATTTAAAGAATGTATTTCTCCATTTGACATAGTTTTCGAATGCATTGTTCAATAAAAATATATATGTGTAAAAAAGGAAACGTGTGAAATGTAAATATTTTTTTTTTTTTTATCACAATATGATTTTTTATTTTTTAATTGTATTATATATTGATGTGTAAATAAATATTATTCATTCATTCATTCATTCATATTTTATTTAAAAAATGCTTGCAAACATCAGTGACAAACAATTAAAAAAATTGATTCCGCCGATGTCCAATGGCTTTTTTTTTTCTAACCAATTTGTTCATGCAGTTATGATTTTAATGTGAAAGTCATGTCTAATAATAATTCTTAGTACTTAACATCGGTGTTATGATATTAAATGAAATTTTTATTTTTATAACCATCAAAAGGTTAACCTAATCTAAAACTATGTCTAAAGTGCATTTTACAAATACTTTGATAATAGCTTAAATTTTCAAATAAGTAAACTATGATATGTGAGTAAAATTTCAGAAATCATTGACGCAGATATAAAAGATTGGTGCTACAATAAAATCAAAAATAATCGTTTTAAAAACATTTTTTAAATCATAAATAATTGAAAATCAAATATGAATTAAATATTTATAAAATTGTAGTCTATCAGGTAATACATTTTCATCAAAGGCCAATGAAAAAAAAAGGCTGCAGCTGACTTCACTAAAATTATGATGAGAGGTGTTATTATTTATCCTGCAGAACACGTTATTTTTTTTTTAAGAATTACTGTTTCTTGTTCAACGGTTGTGAACCAAGGATATTTCGTCGAAATCACGAATCGCCCCCTTTAATTAATTAATTAATTAACCATGAATACCCACATTTTAGAGGCTGCTTTGCTCGAAAAGGGTCAAAGCGTCCCAACTATTTAATTAAAAACGAGATTTTACGATTTCGAATAACATTATTAATACAACAAAACATAATATAAATAAACAAAGGATAACATCAAAAATATATAAATAATAAAAGAAGGCTAGATTATGTGTGTAAAATGGACCCCTACAATAAAAGGGCTTTTTAAAACACTTTCACATTACGGGCACCGATAAGAAGGGAAGTCAATGAGCATTTCGGCTTAGGAACTGGGGGAGTGAGGGAGTGAAAAAAAAGAAAAAGAAATAGTTTCCCCCAAATGGAAGCAAGAATCTGTGAGGTGGCGCACGGTGGACTGGGCAGTGGTAATAGACTGGGGTGGCAAATGAAGCGAGAGCCGCCTCCCTAAAATAATAGCCAGGCCTGGCTGAGTTTTACTCACACACTAGCTTATAGTGGAAAGGAATAACCTTAAAAAATATAAACTGGATTTACCATATAAGGCCAGTATTATATATATATAAATATATTTAATAATAATATAACACATTATATTTTTTAAGATAACAAGAATAATATTGCCGATGATTAAAACCATAGTGAATTTCTCGTACCATTAGGTGTAACAATTTTAAAGTTTTGAACTCTTACTATATTTTACTATATATATAACATATAACTAGTCTGAACAATAAGAATATCTGAATATGGAATAAGTAAGCCGCAGATAAGCTTTAGATAAGATAAGAATTAGGGATATGAAAACTTTACACAATAATAGAATAGCTGCAGAAAACAATAATTAATGTGGAAACAAAAACATTTGTGAGAGTAGTTAAGGTATTGAAAAACCCACTATGCAACAAGTTTGAGACCAGTAAGATTCCAATGAAACTCCTAGAAGATGTTTTACAAGGCACCAGACCTAAAGGACGACGAGGATGGTTTGATGCTTCGGTGGGTGGATTATGTTGCAGAGGTCTCAAGTACACTTTAGTCTCATGTTCTTGCTTGAGGAAGCTCCCTATGGGGAATGGGATTTCGTGCCGATAGAAAAAAGAAGAAAAATGTATTAAAAGATCATTACTATCACGTGAATCGAACAAGTATGGGAATTTCGTAGAAAAACAATCAGAAAATTACCATTGGGAAAAGTAAAAGAGACGCAATTTCTAATAGTTATTTTCATCACTAGTAGCAAAAGTGATTATTTTCGGTGCGCGGTGGAGTTTAACGCGTGAGTCGTAGCCGGAAATTAGACCAAGCACCGAAAACACACTTTGGGTACGTGTTATGAACAATACTTTTCATCATACTGCTCATACTTGAGTACGATAAAACACTTTTATATTTCATTAATAACTTACAAATACAATAAAAGAAAATAAATTGACTTCTTCTCTTTTTTAAAATAAAATATCTGTTTATTAACCTATAATAGAAGAAAAGTACTTAGGTATTTACATTAATATTAATAGTAACAATCTGATTATTCATTATATTAAAACCTTAGTTTTAATTGCATTTAGGAATACCGATAACTTTTGATTAAAGGAATTATTTTCAAGTTCTGGCTCATATCTAAAAAGGTCGTCGACAGTCCAAAAATCTTCTTCCTCCCTAACCACAGACGTTGACTCTTTTATCGATTAATCAGAAAACCCTCCAGAACTTTTTTTGAGGAGCGGGATTTAGCTGGAAGTAGTTCGTTTAAAGCTTTTAGGGCTTATTCTAAAACTTCTACTTCTGGTATATCGATGTTATTTTGCCCTTCAAAGATACTACTTATATTAGAATGAAACACAGAATAGCTAAGTAACCTCCTTCAAACACATGTTTATTAATATATATATTTAGTAGCAGATAAGGTTAGCTAGTCCCGAAAAGTAGTACTTTACGGACTCAAATCGAGTATTGAAAGCACATGTTTTTGATGCAGTGCGATGAAAAATAGATTTCCTTATCGTTCTAGAAAAGAAAATCTAAGAATTTATCAGAACTACTGCATTACTAATTTTTTGGGGGGGGGGGGGGACAGGCAAAAATGTATTCACATCTTGCTTGAAAAATATTTTGTCTCACAACAAGAAGATGCTGGTAGGTGACCAGCAAATCTCTCTTGCTGAAGGAGGATTTACACATGATTTCATATAAACGATTATGTACTAATGTTAAAGTAACATAATAAATATCTCAGTCAGTTACATGATGGATACGTAGTTGATATTTTTCAAGCAAGATGTGAATACTTGTTTGCCTGTTTTTCCCCCAAAATTCAAAGTAATATTAGAAGATTCATAATAATGTGATCAATGATCAACAATTAGATAAGTATTAAAGTAGCCAGCCCTTAAGCGACCCTATCTAAAGCGTCACTGCCTTTGAAGGAAGATAGGGGCCACGGCAATTTAGGGAGGGTCGGTGCAACAGGCTCCGGTGATAGATGGACGCTCCGACGTCCATTCCCAGTCATTCCTCTCTGCATTTCCTACCCCTCTTTAATCTGATCCCTAGCCCGGGGGAGCATTCCTCTTCCTAGAGAGGCGTAAGAAGACATCAATCAAACATCTAAACATCATTTGCTGAACCAAAAGTACACCCGAATACGGAAAAAAAGAAAGAAGATAATACAGAGCATTGTTACTGATGTTAAACTTTTTCTATGTAACAATATCAACAAAAATCAAACATTATCACTTAAAACTTGTTAATTTAAATAGAAATAGAAATATAGTAAAATGTTAGATATAAAAAGCTTGAACCTTTTAATAAATAACAATAATAATTAATAACATTAATACTAAAACATTAATAATAAATAACATAACGAAAAACAGAATGATGTTAAAAACGTTTTATCTCTGTACCAAATCATTGGATTTTTATTATGTTTCTTTGTATTTTTTAAAAACACATGCCTTCATAATCGATCAAATGTTCTAACATTTCTGTGATATCTTATATAAAATACTTTATTCATTATAAACCTCTTTATATCAGCAATTTTTAGTGGCATTACGTGATATTATCAATTGAAATGGCTCTGAGGGGGAAAGGATATCGATTTCGACGTTACAGTGAATATAGCGAAACAAAAAAAGGTTTTTTTATTAGGTTTTTTTATTTTTTTTATTAGTTTTTTTATTTTTTATTTTATTATTTTTTTTATTAGTTTTTTTATTAGGTTATAGCGAAACTCTAGATACTGACTCCTTCCTGCCAGTTAATCACCGTAAAAGGACACAACAAATGTCTTTACACTCATTTACAAGGAAATATTAAAGGGTTAATTAAGGAGTATGGAGTTGACATGCCTATGAAGGACAGCATGTGACTGATAAGGAGCTGGATGAGAGATCTCTTTTCGGGCTCACCTCAAACCATTTATACGTATACGTAGAGTTCGATCTTCCTGTTGTTAAATTAACAATAATGAAAATGTCTTACTATGTCAGTTTATAATTTCGAGAATATTGCAACTTTGATCCAACTCAATAGGTATTAATTACAATACCTAACCAATTTTAAATTAATTAAATCATGCAATACCTTTATTACATTTAATTTTCTTCTTTTATTATATTAATTGCTCAAACGTTTGTATTTATTTTTAAGGATATAAACAACAATTATGAATTAAAATATAATAATAAATATTGTCTGAAATTATTCCCAGAAGGCACAAGATGGTATCTGAACGGAAAACACGTTGCTAAGCCCTGAAATAATTTATAATGCCTGTAGTCATCAAGCAATTTATCATGATAACGTCATGAGAGGAGGCGATAGCGGGCGTTTAAGGTAGGCTATACCACAACACAAAGCTGTGAAGCTGGTTCAAGGAGTAATCTCTGATGTTCCTTCAGATCTTTTTAACATCTTAATATCTTTGTAATGACTTAATATCTTTTTAATTATTATTATTTTTATATTTATTAAAATTAATAAATAATTTCATGGTCAAATCTATTATTATGATATGTTTTTAGAAATAAACTCTGAAAGTAGATAATGTAGGAAGAAACGTCTCATACTACCATTACTTCTCCATAGTACTCTCTATTTATATAGGATTATATATTAATACTACTTTTTTTTGTAATTGATGCAATAATATCATATAATCGTATATATCGTAATAATATATAATATCGTTAAGTTGTCGTTAAATTATTATATCGTAATATCATTAAGTTATCCAACTGACCAGTACATGTTCTAGATTCTACGAAAATCATCTACGCTTTTCGAGAACCTTCTATTTAGTAACCTTATATTTGTTGTTAATTGAAGGTGTTGATAGTGGCAGATTTATGAATCAAGTGAGAAAAATTAAACTGTAATAATAATTACCTTATAAACTCTGAAAACCCTTACTTCCGGCACTGCCCAAGTATGTTCATAAAGTTAAATAAAAAATTAAAACTATATCATTTTTTTTATAATATACTCGTACATTTAAATTAACAACGATTTTTTTGTTTGCTCCTTATATTATTCCTGTTTCACAGCAAAATAGACAATAAATTTTTAGACAAGGAACTATAATAATAGAACGATCAGGAGAAACTACTTCGCTCAAATAACAGTTCTCAATTAGGTCAATAGTCCATTATCTGATAAGAAGCCACGGAAGAGTTATACGAACAGAGGAGGGGGCTTTGTTAGAAAGAATTAGCTTCGGATGAGTCTAAATTTTATTGTGATAGTAGATATATGGATCAGACAAAATTAAGATGGCATTCCCGCATGAATGACTCTATAGCTCAATGGATGACAGACAATATAGACGATTCTAGAAATAATCTTTGTAATATACATACATTGTGGTACTAATCATGTTAGATTTTCGAGCTTATTCCATTAAAAAATGAATATATTTTTTTCATTATGCATTAAAAATGAATTGCTCTAGTAAAATTGATCTCATGATTGTGGGTAGCAGTATTAAAAGAAAACAAGTTGCTTTGCCCGTTTTATAATTCTGATTAGCCTTGCCAATAAGTCTTCTCGAGAGTAAATCTCTCGAGTTAATAAGTAGCCGATTCCTCCCCGCTCTCAGGGGATGATCCCGATCCTCCTAGGAGGTACCGCGGAGGGGGGACTCTAAGAAACTTCTTTATTAGCATATTAATAAGGAAGAGGGAGGGGGTGGGGATTGAGATTCGGATCAGGTCCCTAATTATACAGGTGTAACGGTAGCTTCGTCCGAATCAAAGTCTCTCTTGAGGTTCCCCCGCTTAGCGGCACAAGAGCGCCTCCCACCCCTAACTAACTCGATACCTGTATTAATTACCTTATTCAACTTTCTATAAGAGATTCCAACTCTCCTTCAAATTATTTCTTGAGTGTTCTCCCTTATAATTACAGACTATCGTCCTCTTGATTAGATGTTATAATTTTCCTTCAATAAACTCCTCCTATACAGTGCGAAAATTCTATTTTTAGTATAGAATTTATAATTACTTAATAATAGTAAGGTAATCATTTCCCAGTTATAACAAAGGGAAGTTTTGAATTCGAGTTTTTCAAGTTATTTATTTTCTAACAGTTTTCTTTTAACTTTATAAAAAATTTTAACAAAAGAAAAAGATCCCATAATTAACTAGATAGTATTAAAGCCTGTAATAAACATGTAAATAGGTCTATATGGTCCATAATAATCGATCCTGGCAGTCAAAAAGGGAAGCAACGTTTAGTTCCAAACTTCGTTCCGAAAATAAATCCGCTTAAACTTCAGAGAAGTGGATAAAATTAAATTGGTGGAAAAGTGAAAACAAACGTTTCTAATTTTGCACAAACAGATTCCTGAATTTTTATTTCAATTTTTTCTCCAACATAATTTAGCAAAAATTATAATAAGAAATAATATGTCCGTTATTATTTTTCTTGTTATGCAAGGAGCCAGAAAATAAATCAAAACGGAAATATTTTTTTTTGTTTTTGGAGATGTCGAGTTTCTCAAACGACTGATTAAATTATTAGAAAGAAAAAAAAAATGTCGAAAGTTTTACTAATGACTTTTTTAAAATGTAACGATAATAATACAATTTTATGTAGCATAAAATGGTTCAGGTACCATTTCTGAAAATTATGTAACTATTCGGTTAAGATTAAAAAAATGCACTATTGATAATTATTTAGAGTTCATTAATTAATTTATAATGCCTATGTTATGTAAAATACGCAATTATAAATAAAATAAAATAAAGCCTTATCAATTACTTAATAGGCAAAAGTTTATATGCTTCATTTATTTTCAGTTCAACGCTGACATTGAAAACTTCTTAGATAAGTAGAACACATAGGGGTGTTATCTTCACCTGGGGCTTCATATGTGACATGGCATGTTTACTAAAGTATAACATTGACTTTCACTCGCATGTTATTTATTTCGGTAATCCCTTTTTTATTATTTCTTTATTCTAGACGCCCTTGCATGTATAAATTTCTCTAAAAGTAAATTAATCACAGACAATGATTAATCACATAAATTAATTAAAAGAGGCACTATCAAGAGAAGGGTCAATATCTGGGGAGACGGCCATTAGAAAAGACATATAAGGGATTAGGCTGTAGATGGCTATCCGAGAACCCTTTAGGGACCAGGGCAGCCCTTAAGATACCATCTCTACATATTATACTTGTACACCTCCCCTAAGGACCCTATAATATTCAATTTGGAATTATTACAGTTGCCATTCTTATCTCCAACAATTAGGCAAAGGGTCCCTCCCTTGTCTTATCTTACGCATATGAGTTTTTGGACCCCTTGTTTACGACTACCTGATCCCTACCCTAGCCCCTTCATTTATGGAGCAATTACTGTAATTACTTGTCACAATTGCGGTATGTATATATTTATCATTGTGAAGAACGTTTCTTGTTCTTCAATGTAAATTATTATTAAGAAGGTACTTAAATTAAGCTTTAAATTTCAACAATGTGTTTGTCGAAGAATTTAATTTTTTTAAATGAAACAAGAAATTCATTTTACCATTTATATTACGAATTTAGTAAATTATGTGACAGCGGCGTCCACACTATAATTATACATAATAAAAATAAACTTTAGAAATTCAATAAAACTATAATAAATAAAGAAAGTAAACATTTATTTAAACAAAGTAAACATATTAAATAAAAATTATATATTTACTCTAATACCAAGCATGTTCCTGACATATGTAAGACCCTGTTGCGGAAATGAGTTGACTCTTACAACTCTTGTTAGTTAGAGGCCAAGAGCTCACTAACGCTTAAAATGAAACTTGCCAGATTCTTTTGTTTCCAACACTACCTTACCTTATTACCATAATTGAAGGGGTCGGGGCAAAATAGTGCCAAGCAACATTTTTTACTTAAATAAACTGTAGCTGCAGTCTGCTGTATAATACGTAGGACAATATATAGATATATAGTCCTACGTAATATACAGCAGACTGTAGGTACAGTTTAGTTAAGTTAAAAATGTTGCTTGGCACTATTTTGCCCCGACCCCTTCAATTGTAAAAATAATAACAATTAATAATTATACATTAATGAATATATAACTGATAATAAATAATAATACTTCCTGATGTAAGGGATAATATCATTTAATTTTTAATGGTAATAATTATAAATTTTATTGAAATATCGATTCAAGTAAATAACGACGCTTTGCTTATATTATAGTTTTCAAAACCGTTGAGTTTAATCTTAACCAAACAATTTTATAAAACTAACACTTCTCAGCACAAAACTAAGTTATCTCAATTAAATAGTTTTATAAAACTAACTTTAAATTTTAAACTTCCAATTTTCAAATAATAACTTAAGTTAATTTCAGTATCTGTATATAATATTCTTAATAATTGATTCTAATTACCTATATAAATCTGTACCTCGGAACCAGATTCACTAAAGTCACATTAGGCGATTTCCTCAAGAGAGCAAAAAAAATGTTGTAAATGATTTTTTTATTTTGCTGCTAATCAGTCACTTCAATTAGCTAGCAAAACAAGCATTGAAATTATAAAAGTTGTTTGTGCTTAACCCATTTATAGTTATTCTTTTAAATTAATAGACTTATTTAATCAGGACTGGGCTTTTTTTTTTTCTTTTCGCTTCACAAACAACAAAAAAATACAAAAGACAGACAAAAGACTATTTTTGAAAATACTTATTTTTATTCACTGGCATGGCATAATTTAGATTCAAATTCTACATACAATAACCTGAATGTCGTAATATGTGGACATTCATTCGTTTGGTTTCGAGCTAAAAAAATATAAAGATAGTTTTGAATTGATATTTGAATACAATAAAGTGATTGATATAGCGAACATAATCCACAGGCATAAAGTAAGGAATGAGATCTTCGAAATGTCCCTCAGCTTCCCCTGTGTCAATATCTCAAAGCAACAAGTTCCCAAGAAACATGCCACGCTGGACATTGATCCGTTCTCACTCTTAAACTCATCTGTCTTCCAGTGCATATATGTATCAACTACTAAACTAGCTCCATATAGCAATTCAGTTAACAGTAAGGATCAATATTTAATAGATGAATCGGTATTTGATAGTAATCATTGGTGAATCTTATTTCATTCATAAGGAATTACAATATTATTTACGAAATAGAATTAGGAGAATTCAGAATAATTAAATAAGAAGTTTTGTTTTCTTCTGGAATTCGAAAGTCTGGTACATTTTTATCATAAGCCAGCCAGTAGTTTAATAATTTCACTCAAAACAATTTATATAATTCATTCAGAAGTGGACATTCATTAAAAGAAAAAAAAAAAAATCATACTCTAAATATTTTTTTCGGAAATTAATCAATCGATTATTTTTATATCAATTTGTAACTGTAAGATATGTATTTTATCTATTATTGCCGAAAATTTGTAATACTTCGCAATATGCGATCAATATCGGAACTATTGCAAATTTGTATATATATTACATGAATATATATAAAAATTTACTATATTAATAGTATATATTCATTACGAATAAAATATTAGCCATTTTAGCCAAAAATAAACAATTTACAAGACATTTAATGCTACTGAATTTTAATTAGTTATTTTTTATTTCTTAATTCACTAAACTATTCCTCATTTAATCTATTAATTATTTTTTGAATATTAAGGCTACTAGTTGATAAGGTAATCACTGTAAAAAATGAAATAAATTTTACTATGAGAAAAAAATAATATAAACTAAATATGGTTAAAATTAGTATATAATACAAGTAAGGGTGATTTTTTTTTTAAGGCGATAAGATTTCTCAGTATATTTCAACTGAGTAAATTTCTCAATTTAGTTAAAAAAGAAAAACAGTCCTTTTCATATATTTTTTTAAGTTTTTGGCTCAAAAACCGTTAATTCATCATTAAATTTTCTTTCTCAATGAACGCTCTCTGCAATTATTCCTACAAACTGGATAAACAGTTTTATAAAGGCTTTAAGCTGACTTCGTAATTTATTTAATTTTTAAAAATGTTTGTGGTTTAATATTGCATCTTCCTGCATCATGTAGTTATGCTTTTGGCAAAAAAAAGTTAAAATATTCAAAACATTAACTCGATTGTACGACCTCCAACGATATTAAAATAGTCCCATACCATGCGCAACCCTTTCTATGTTCACATAACTCTACTCCACAACGTCGACGCTGACCATTGCTGCCGAAGGACCTCCAAGAAGAGCGACATTGAGGATTACGAGGTGGTAAAGGGGTTGACGTCGAGGGGACGAGCTGGCGGTATTGATCCCCCCGGCGGGGCTACATCCCCGGAATAACAATTAGCTATAATATCTCTCCAAAACGAAACCCTTGTCTCCCTCCTTTGGGTGTCCACGGACCGTCTCATCGGGTCCCTTATCACCCAATTTTATAATTATTTCCATCCCTTCATTCCTACCAAACGATCATTCCTCCTTGCTTGATCGTAGGGGATTTCAATGTAACAAGATGAAATATGAGTAACTATTGCCGTATTGCAATATATAAAATATATGTCTACTTATAAAGTTGTTTTTTTTTATTTAAAAATAATCGGATTAAACGGTGTTTGCAACTGTATTATTGCTCATATTTGGATACAATAATTTAGACAGAACTTCTAATTTAAACTAATGTTATTAGTTTTATACGTACTATGTAATATGTGAATATGTTAAACTAAAGCATATTTCATGGCCACTACCTTTTTTAACCTTGCTCGACTGGAAAAAATTCAGGAGGAAAGAGAAGAGACGAATGGATATGTGTGATTATGAGTTACACATTGTTACGGGCTTCGGGTTCAGTAAAATAAACAATTAGCTCTAGAACTTTAATTTATTAATCCAATACTTACAATAGTAATTACTGCATTATTATTAGATACAGAACAGGATTTGTAGATAGATTTTAATCACTTACAACAAAAGACACTGGTTAAAAACCAGAGTCTTTTTTATGACATATACTCTTATCACGATAACTTATCACAATAAGGCTTACCACAATAGAACTTATCACTTATCTCAGTAGAACTTATCACTTATCACAATATAACTTATCACTTATCACTGATCACTTCGAAGTGCACTCGACGGGTGTAGACATACAACTCCGCCCAGGCTTGTTAAAGCCGGTTTTTATAAGTCTTAGGTAGATTCTACAAGATTCAGGTTCGCGTAGAACAATGTATTTAATCTTAGCCCCGTACCAAACAATGGATGGATTGTTCTAAATAGGCGCTTTGTCTTCCCCCACTGGCCGCAACAATAAACATACTCATATTGACTCAAATAGATCAGATTATATTTGTAAAATATCTTACGTTTTTGTTTTTCTCGAGATTTTCATGATTTTATTTTCAATATTAAACGTGAATGTTCCATTTAAGTCTGCAGTTCAGAAGTATTCAAAGGAATTAAAAAATAATTTAAAAACATGCTAAATAATCATGGGTAATAAAAGTAAGTACCTATATACCAGCAGTTTAATAATCAAAAATTACTTTAAAGTAATTTTAATTTACTACTTTAAATTTAGTTTAAAGTAGATTAACTATTAAACTTAAGTAATTAATTGATTGATAAAAAATTGATAAAAGCAGTTGGCCCTATCGGATGTCATTGACCAAATGATAATAATGTAATATGAAAATAAGAAAAAGCAATATATTTTAAGGCAAGGAAAACAATATTTTTTTCAGAAGGGTTTATTGGATTATGTATGGGAACTATACACATGAACGAAATTCGGTTAATGGCACCGTTTGGAAGCGTGCTCCGTGGTGCAATGGTTAGCATACCGCGCATGTCGCGCGGAAGACCCGGGTTCGATTTCCGGTGGAGCCAAATATTCAAAAACAAATTATTTAAAAGAAATTCGGTAAACTGTTATTTCACTAATTAAGGTCAGATTTCCAACAAAATTATTTTCCATGTTCTCGCACAACAAAGGTTTTTGACGTATTCACGAATAACAATTTATTTTTTTCGTGCTGTTAATTTTTTTTTTCTATGCTCATTATCTTTTATCTATTTATCTTATGTAACTGATGTGATCTGGTGTCAAAATAATGGGAACTGTCAGAAACTCTGAACCAAGGGATTGGAACTTGTAAGACTCCTACACATCAGAGAGGGCCCGCCGCAGTTAATGAAGAAGAGCAGACAGATGACTGCAGTAAAACCGCGACAACTATACACAGCGGCAGATTGCTTGTTTTTTATTGCCCTCTCTGGGGGAGGGGGGAGGGGATGGGAGGAGAGGTAGAGCAAAGGTGAGGAAAGTGGTTTACTGCCGCCGGGTGTCGCTCCTGGATTAGCATAAGGAAATGAGGGGCTCTTTGCTCTTAGGTCTTCTAGCAGCTCTTTCATCTCTTCTCTGTCTCTGCTCTCTGATCTCTAGGATCTAATGCTATCGGTGGCACTCGACGGAAATCGCTCCAGGAGTACTCTAGATATAGTACCTCTGACATTACTGCATCTTAAATCTTCCAACCTGTCATACTTGCCCCAGATCTTACCTCGTACAAATCCACAGTGTAGGACTCTATTTCGACCTTCGACTAACATAGGTTTCTCAGACACCAAAAACTGAACTGTGAAAAAACAATGTGAGGAATGCCTTACTATCCCCTAAAAATATACCCAGAGATTGGCTGAAGTTATGCAATTTTTATATGGACAGGTGTTCGCACCTTTTGACAAAGAACCATTGAGGGAAATTTGGAGAATTTAGGACAAACGGTATGGATTTCTATAAAGGAACAAACAAACAAACAGAATTTCATCTTTATTTATATAGATTAGGAAATGACATTTTCCAACTTTTAGAAACATACATTGAAGCAGGTAGACCATCGGTATAAAAGAATGAATTACATAAGACGTCAATGAATGCTTTGGTTCGTTTCTTTTTTTTTTTTGTTTTTTTTTTTTTAAAGATAGAATAAAACTAATAATTGTAAAATAGATGCTCCCTAATCCCTCTAAATAAAGCTAAATTCTTATGGTATTTTAATTAGAGAGAGAGAAATACTTTATTTTTTAAAACAAAACAATGCTGCCCAAATAAATTGGGTTGCTATAACACACAGAATCCTTATTAATACATCTTTCATTCATTAATTAAACCAAAATTACTTTTTAATTTGCATGCATATACACTTACAGTTTTATAATCTTACAATTTTTTATTTATTTATTTTTTTACTTTATTTACTATTTATTTTATTATTATTTTCCCTCTGTAAGCCTTTTTTTATTATTATTTTTTTTTTGTTTATAGTTTATATCACTTTTGAGCAAATTTACCCTTTTTCGGTATTGTATCCTCCTCCTCTCTCACTTCCCTCCTTATCCTATTATAGCACGCATACAGTGACTTAATCATAAAAAATAGCTTATGTTTTATGCTAAAAAATAGCATAAAATGTTTGTTAAAGCTTCCTCCCTCAAACGAGTCATTGTAAGTAGAGATTGGGGACACACTGAACAGCACTATTTTGACGAGGCCCAGAAGTAACATAAACAGAAAAGGGGATACTACATATAGTAATAAATTCTAAGTTTAACTATATGTTATTGCTCTAATACGTTTAATTGACCTTTCTAAGGAAACCTGGCTTCTCAATTTATCCAATTAACAAACTTGATGATCTATTGATCAAGCTTAGTATTCTAATTTCAAACAATACCTTTCTGGTTCGCAGAAAACTTCCCTAGAAGCAGTTTAAATCCCAAATTAGAGTAATTTAATTAAAAATCCTAAAGGCAATTTTAGGTGACGTAATGTTTTTGTACGTTCGGAACAAGAGGTGTCCTCAACGTGATGCGATTAGCCGACTAGACGTCAAGAAAGGAGCAGAGATGTGTGGAAGAGTCCCTTTGTCTGAAGTGGATACAATGGCGAGCGCATGTAAAACCTACCTTCAGTCCTAACCCCGTTAGCGGAGGCAGAACAATGAGCGAGGGACACAAAACTAAATCCGATTTCTTCCTATCTCCCCGCCTCAAAGGCACCTTTGTGTCCCCCCCCCCTCTCTCTACACCTGCTAATTCGATAACATTTTATAAACTGATTAACGCCCTCCCTGCTCCGAGGAAAGACATTGTTTCTAAATAAAAGCGATACAAGGTAATTATCCCAAGAGGACGGAGCGAGGAGGCTACAAAGACGAGTCCCTATAGCACAAACCGTGGAGAATCTGAAATCTCAATACAGCCCCACAGGAATCTCCATTGTTTTTCACCGTAGACGGGAGGACACTTTGATTAACACCTGTCCCACCGAGTTACGAAACAAGGATGCTAAGATTCGCCTTGTCATTCCTTTTTAACATCTTCCACTATCAGCCTCTGCAGACTAAAGGGTTTATCGTAAGACTTAGGCAACTTCCGTTTCTTCAGGTTTTTGGATAACCCTAAACATAAGTTTTGTCTTAAAGTCTAAAATTTTAAGCGATTTAAGTGAAAAAATTGTTGATCATATTTAAAATTTAAATGCGAAAGTATATAACATGCTTCTTACTGAAATGCGTGACCTATGCATGGTTTTCTTAACTTCTTCCATCATATATTTACAGAAATTCAAAGAGCTTTTTTTAAGTTTCATAGTTGATCATCATCATAGGCACTGCTAGCTAATACAGATAAGGTCTTCGCCGCATCAAGACGTATCCCCATTCATCTCTCTCATAAGCCAGGTCTGCCAAGCTGGACTGTTGTGGATCTTGAGTGCGTAAATAAAGTTCAAATAGTATTCTATGGAAAAATAAAAAAGTCACTAAATAAAGAACTATTTTTATCCTCCGATTTATCTTGAGATATTTTATTTTTTAAGCTGCTCATGCTTGTTTCTTTGTGAAAATTTTTGAACGTGCTCACCAAGCTTTTTTCACAAATAAACATAAAATTTATATATAATTATACTTATAAAATTTCAGAGTAAAAGCTTACGTACTATTAGCACACACAAGGACTAATGCAGAACAAGGGTAGAAACCACCTTATTATTCGCTAATGGGTTTCTTATCAGGGCAGTCCTATCTCCCATCTCTTAAATCAGAGAGAAATATATACTTTTTGCCAAGGGGTGCTTAATTCATTTTTATTATCATCAGAGGGCCTGTAAGGGTTGATAATTTATGAGCCCGAGCCACCCTCCTTCGCAGCATTAATCCTCGCCCCGTCTTATTTTTATGGCCCTCTAGGATCTCTTATTAAAACGGTTCGGCCTTCGGCTCCTTTGCGGAACCCTCCAGGAAGTAGTACCAGCAGGGAGGGGTTGAAAACTTCATATTTTATGCAGTCAAAACTAATTTTCATTTTTTATTACTCTCTTTCGCTTTTTTCTTTAAAGAAAAAAAAACACTTGTGAAGAAATGCTAAAAAGCACCTTGGCCAATCCTTTTCTTTAATATTAATTCTCAAAGGGTAAAGTCGAGGCATAAATTAGAATCAAAACACCAATAATTGAAACGAACCTTCCATCCACCCCTAAGTGAGTCATGAGAATTTTAATTCTTCCGAAAAGATGATATATATATTTTACATTAAGGACTCGCACAACCGTTGCTCACCTTATTTTTATTGAAAATTAAAAAAAAATCGGAATTTAAATTATATTAAATATAGAAAAAGTATATTTTTGGACGAGTTGATGTTTTATTAAAACTAGAATTTTCCTTATAAGTGAACTTGAGGATGAAACATTAATGACCGTATGAATATAGTTGTTTAATTATTTAACGTCACTTCATTGTGCTATGGCTAACCGGACGGTGCTACTGTGGGGGTTCTAAATTTTGCCTATTCAGCTATAATTAGGATGGGAATCTTTAACGAGTGCCTGACATCGCATGGCGACCAGATCGATAAGAATTCAAAATTATTAAAATTCAATTTAAAATATTGCTTTTTCGATGAAACCTTAAGCGCCAGCTAATGTCGAGATTTTATAATCACAAGATTATTTAAAATGATCGTCCATTGTTTCACGAATAAAGTATATTGTTTAATAGACAAAAATAATAATAAACCAGAAATAAAAGCAAGGGTTGTATGACTAGATGTGGATGTTTATTAAAATGATTGTGGTTCACTTAATGAGCTCATAATATAATCATTTCATACACTTGAGGACCAATTAGATATGCCAGATTTTTACAATGCATTTATAAAGCCAGTTAAATGCAATATACCATACCAGCAACTGACTCTTGTGACACTGAATATGGAGTTCTCGATTTGGTGTTTGAATTTCTCTGAATTCACATGAACGCAAAATCCAGCTTAAGTTTTCTTCAGATGAAACCAATCATATAAGCGTGTTACATTTGACTTCCTTTCAGTTCTAAATGCATTAAGTGTGGATAAATATTTGGGCTAACAATGATAGCTCTTTCGTTCTATTCACTTTAATCAAAGAATTGTCATAAAACTATCTAATAAATTTTAGTTTTACTGGCTCTGTTTTGCCTTTTTAAGATCACCGTGCAGATTAACTTTGACTCATATAATAATAAAGGCTCAGAACCAAAACCAGTAGCCATTCCTTTTTTAATGGAAGTTTTCTGAGGTATAAAAGGACTTAGTGATCCTAATTGTTTCGGAGCTGCCCGAAACGAGAGTCATCGAAGGCCATCACGATCGTCGAATCATGGTAGCCACGAATGAACAATAAAAGCCATGGAATTTTATGGTAATAAAATAAGGATTCGGTAGTAAAAGTCCTCGGCCCAACTAGGACAGGGCTGCTTTACATTCAGCAGATCTCGCTATATTAAACGATCCGGGAATTTCAATCAGCCCGGGCCACCTTTGATTGAATAAGAGAAATCGTTACAAGGGCGTACCCAATAAGGTACGGAAATAGTTTCTGGTGGTGTTAAAATCGCCACTTATTATAGAGGGTGGAGGTAGACAGTTGCGTCATTCGTAAAATTAAAAGGAATCTATTTATTTTAATTGGAAATAAAACTTATAGAAATAACTAGTTTAGCCTTAACCGACAGGTTTACGTTGCTCCTAATTGCAATCACTTGACAGCAACGGCAAAAAAAAAAAAAAAAAAAAAAAAAAAAAAGTTTTAAAACGAAATTAAGAACCTTCCAGGTTTTGGGGTCCTTTTAATGGAAATATATCAACATTTAGTTATGATTTTTAGATTCTGGACTGTTATGTATTCGTCATAATGGCGGGTATTTGACTATTATATAAATTAATTCTTGAATCTGCTTTTTGAATAACTTCTGTTTTAATGTGCATTTTGATGAAATTATAATCAATTACACCCATTTATATAATGACTCACTCCTGTAATATTAGTAATCAAACTCCATGAAAATCAAAACTTTCTTCAATGGACATTTTTGGTTCATGAATGTTTATATTTCCGTTGTTTCTAATTTTCAATGTACTATAAAAATAAAGTGCAACAAATAATTAATCGTAGCTTTTTCAAGTTTCAAGTTTCTGTCCCTTAGCCCAAATAAGGAATATAGTTATTGATGTTCACCATACTGATGATTTAGTGGAATGAAGCAGTTGAAAATTAAAGTTAAAAATAAACTAAAATGAATTATATCAAATTATGATTTACTATATTAACTAGAAGATTCATAGGGGAACAAACTGACAAATAAACCAAGACGGTGGATGGAGTGTAATTTCGGAAACTGTGGATAGATGATAGAGTAAATATGATAACATGGGTTCTAACGGCAGAGGAATGCGTGGACGATGTTTTTTTTAACATAGTACCGGGTGTGACACAATTTCGAATCAAAAATATTGCATGTTTAGATCTGTAGAAGATATTATTCTATCAGCTTTAAGCATCAATCCTTCTGTTGACTAAGTCCAATCGTTAGCTCAAAAATTTCCTCCAGCACTTAGGATAACCATTTTTTTAAGCGCTCGCTGAGGGTTTTTTTTTTTTTTTTTTTTTGTCGCTTAAAATTATACCTAAAACACATTAAATATGCTTTATTATAGAAAAAATAATAATAATAAAAATAAAAAAGGCGGCAATATGGATAGAGATAATGAAGCATAAGAAGCAAGGACCCATCGAGACCTTTCAGGAGCGCTGCCCGTGACGGCCCTTCGTAATCCCAATTTTGATTTCCTTTCACGGTCAATTCACCGCCTCTCTTCTTATATGAAACAGGACACGTGATCCTCTTCAACCAACTTCTTTCGAAAGGGCTACACCCTCCACAAAGCCTCTGTCTTCACTAACTGTACACATCGCTCATTCTTCACCTTCTCTTCCAACCTACAAATATTTACTGTATTACTGGTCCATCATATCCCTTTCTCTGACGATCTCTTTTGATGGAATGGCCCTCTCATATTGGTAAGGAAGTCATAGTAAGGAAATAGTCATATGGTAAGGAATTCCCCCTTATACTGAAGCGAGCAAATAACCTAAAGGTGTTGATTTCGTACAGGAAAAGCTAACAACAAAAGAAACTCGTTCCCTGGGATGAGATAAAGAAAAGCATGCCTGCCTTACCTCTTACGGAAATTTACTGTTATTTATTGATTGCCAAGTACTATCAATATGCCTAAAGCAGTTTAAACTCACTTTTTAAATAGATTTACAAAGCTAAATGAGTTTATTTCTTATCTTTATGAAACTGCTAATAAAAATTAGATCGCCTTCATTCAAGATAGATTTCCTTTGGTATTTCTATTTTTTTTTTTTTTTTTTACTAAATAATTTCAAACACTTCTATTCATAGACAAATGTTTTTAAAACTTGTGCTCTCTCGTATTCTATACGAGTTGAAATGATAATTATAACTAGACTGCTAACGATTATGAATTGGGGTTGTTAGAGGTAGTATTATCTCTTTCGCTTTAGGAATACGTATTTAGGATAAAAGTTTCGATTAGAGCCCAACTGTTTTAAAACCTGTTTTGAAACCTTGTGAATGTGAGGAGGAGATTAAAAATGCATTGGATGAGAGATCTCCTTTCTTAACAGCCTTAAATAACTGAATCTAGCCAAGGAAGAGGTACTGTTGGGTGCCATCCTTCCCCATGCCTGACATGTCATATATGACTATTGGAACGGTCATAAAATCTGCTGATTGTCGATATGTTGTTGACAGGCGCATATATACAAATGGAATCAAAATAAATAAATAATTAAAAGTTAAGACTGGTTATTAATTATTTAAATTTAGATTTTTTTTTTTTTTTTTTTTTTTTTTTGTGAAGAGCTCTTTCAATTTTTCAAAAATGAATTAACAAATAATATACCAGTCCCACTGTAAGACTGCCCTTTGGTTTATTTTAAAGCTCTATTGCACTGATAAATAATACAAAGGATTTGTTCTTCTTAGACACACACACTTAGACTTGTCAACTAAATAAGTCTATGTAGAAGTTTCTTTAATTCCACTTCATAAAAAATATGGCTCTATTTATTATTCTTCATTCACATAACCTCGACAAAGTTGATAGTACGAATAAATATTTATTATATAAACATCATAGTTGATCTAATTAAATATGTAATTCACCAAAAGTAAAGATCTAGACTAACGCAAGAGAGTTATATCTATCACCGCCTAAAATGGTACAAGATAACGCCTAAGCCAAGCTAGCAAGGCAGAAGAGCAAAACAAGTTCGTACAACCCTTGCTCGGGCAGTCCCCTACCCTATATATTTAAAGCCGGTAACCCAATTACCGGGGTCGATGTCAGTTAGCAACCCCTTCATTAGTATCCACCCCTAATCTCTGTTTGCCCACCTAACCCCTAATGAAAACCACACCCGATAAATTTGTAAGGCCTTGTTTTCTCTTACTAATCAATTAATTTATAGCTACAGAGCCCTTTTGCTTTTATTTTTATTTTTTATTATTGGTAATTTATCTATTGATAAAATCCTTGGCTATGTCGTCCTTCGGATGTAATGTAAAATGGAGGTTACGCGTTAAAGATCCCTATCCCAATTATACCAGGATAGGTAAATGTAAGACTCTCAGTGTAGCACCGTTTGATTATTCTTAGTGGCTTAAGTGATGTTTAACAAACAAAAAAAAAAGCTTGAATTATGACGTTCAATCATCTAAGCGAAAAAAGTTTTTGAAAAGTCGGTTTTACTAAGCTTTTTCCTGAATTCTAAAAGCATCCATAAACTACTAAACATATTACAAACAATCCATTGGGATGAAAAGAAAATTCTACCTTTAACTAATAATGTAACATATATTTATAATATTTCATATACCTTTTTAAAGCAGCGATCGTTAAGTAGAGTTAAAACGTGATCAGAGTATATAAATAGAGGATTCTGAAACATTGCATCCTTTAATGTTGCCTACATATGCATAAAATATATTCAGGCCACTGTTTATTGCTCTTCAGTGATCAAGGGCATGGTATAATCTGACCGCGTCATTTCCGTTGCTTCTATTGATAGATTTGAGATCTTCGTTAAACTATTTCTGAACTGATTTCAAATCAACTGACCTCAACATACGAGTATTATTATTTTTTTAGCGTTCATCGGATTTCAACGAATTTTGACTTACTGGTTTTTAACACCCTTTTTTGTTTAAAGTTATGAGTGTCATTAAACTTATTTCTATTTCTTCATCCATCAAAAGTAATGACATTTTTACTCCATATTCCACATGAATAAGGATTTTTTCAAAAATGTGTCTTATTCATTTTTGAAATGAATAAGACAAGGTCATGTGGACCTTGTCTCTTAAGGTCCACGTATGTTATTATTATTCCATAATGGTCTTATTCTTTCTGAAATTCACATCACCATTTTGTATTACCCTTTTTTAAATCTAATATTCTTTGCATTATTCTATGTAATTTTTTTTAGAGCCTTATACTTTCCATATATTCAAGAGCATTGAAGGGACAAATATTTAACACTGAATTTGGAATTGAAACCGAAATTATCTACCTCTATTGGTCGCAGGAAAATGCGTAACAGTAAAGTTAATCAAACAACCTTTACTGGTAATTTAGGAATTTTAAATCCGAAGGACGTTTTTTTTTACGTTTAGTGAAAAGTATAGGTCTAAAATCTATTCCGGATAAGAGGTAAAAAGGAAAAAAAAAAAAAAGAAGAGAATTGAGGGAGAAGATTTTAGATGTAAACTGAGCAATAGGGAACTGAGGCGATAGGCGCCTATGGGCGAACAATGGAGTAAATGGAAAAGCAGTGAAATCCTCGGTGGAGGGTTAAACTGCTTTAGCAGCCCCCAGACCAAACAGGGTTTGTTATTTGATAAAACCAAAGGGGGCTCTTTAAACTATGTTTGCCTCCTTCCAAAGCCACACATACGGCGCCTCATGAATTTCGGATTCGCCTAATCCCATTACGGGAGCTCGTCAGTGGTTCAAAGGACCTCGCTGCCTCGGTATGCAAGCCCATGTTCCCTGAGTCTCGGCAATAATTACTATTTCTCAATCTCTCGCTTGTAATACAATCTCCATATAATAATGTTAACTATACGGCTGGAGGAATATTAATCTGCTTACTAAGCATTTCGACAAAAAAAAAAAAAAAAAAAAAAAAAAAAAAAAACCTTCCTTTCTTTCTTGTAAATCAGACTCGTATATTACTAGTTATGAAGGTGCAATGTATTAGCAAAGATATTTGATACATAACCTATTAAAATGAGACTGTTTTTTTATATCTAGAAACTTTGGCTACGTTCATTATTCAATCTTTGAGGATACCTCCTATCTCCAGTGTAGTCTTGATCTGCTATCGATAAGTCTGTCATAAACGTTTAGATTTGTCTGCCATAAATATTTTTCTGTCTCTCTCTCTCAAGATTGAAAACAAATCCAGCTTTGCTTAAATCTAGCAAAGCCCATCATCAATGGTAACTATTCTACACTGATGTTCGAACAACGTGCCGTACATACCCTTTACTCCCAAGTACCTAATAGTGATTTCGTTGTCGACATCACCCACGCCTCTTAGCCATGGTTAGTCTGAATATTTACAAATATTGCAGAATAAAATTATAGTAAATTTATTTATTTTATTTTTGAAGTATTTTCAAGTAAATAACTACCATGCATTAATAATAAAACTTATTTTATCTTTTTTAGGTAAGGAGAGATGGATTGGAATTCTAAAGGTCAAGTAAGGCATCCAAAATATTATCAATAATTATTTTTATATTATATAAATATACTCCTTGAGTCATAGTGCAGTAATATGACTTATTTATAAGGAAAAGAATATACTATAGCTGAAATAGGAATCTAAATCGGCAGTTTGTGAAGACAAAGATAATATGAAATCGATTTTTAAAACATGGAATAATTAAATAATATCATCATTTCAAATAAATAACTTATCTATTCAAAATATTTGTACAATCTCAAATCTACTCGAACATAATTTGAGAAAAGCTCAAAGATCACCATATAAACGTAAATGTCATTCGTGGTTTTAAGTCTTGCCTAATTAATACAAAAATAATTTTTATAGAATCTGAAAATATTTAAGTTCTCTGTTTTTTTATGCTAAGAACTATTGCGTAACTTCTTTCATCTTAAGCCATTTTGGCTAAGTACATACTTAATTACAATCACAAGTTTTACATTTGGAAAAAATGAGTCAACGTTTCAGCTAAATACCTTGTTAAATCATTTTTCCAACCCATTTGTATTTAATTTGGTGAAACATGCAACCATATTTATTAAATACATTATGGTATAGATGGTGGGGAACCGAGGTTGACCGAGAAGACGCCAAGGAATTTCTTTTTTACTCGAAACTTGCCAAACATGTACACGATTTGGTGTGCTTTATTTAACTTTTGGGGATATAAATAAATAAAGTCCGGTAAAATTTATCCCAAAACATCATTACATATAATAGCCTGCTTTGAAATTCTGTGGAATAGGAAAGCATTAATAATTTACATAGAAAAATTTTAAATTGTATATATAAAAAAGCTACAGTTCACTACTGAACAGGAAATAACTTTGTGTATTGCTTATAACAGTGTTTTTTTTTTTTACATAACAGTCAAGTTTTTCAAATGAGTATATTAATGAAAAATGCGGTAGAAAAAACATATGATTCTGCTAATAAGTACCTACCCTATTACTGAGAAAAAAAGTAGATACTGACAATATTTGTATAAAAAGGTGCATTCTGTAAAAGTTTCGAGTTTTTAGGTAACAAACATAGCCTGGATTTTTATGTAACTGATAAACAGGAGAAAAAACGTGTAATGAAAAATAACTTAGGTTCTGTTAATAATTGATTTGTTATTTATTCATTTTGTAGTGAGAAAGAAAACTATAATTTTGCACAAAAAAATATTTTTCTATTATTTTTGCATTGGACGTATTAAAGAAAGTAGTTACCTACCTACTTTTCGCAAATTTTCGAGTTTTGAGCCAAAACAGATGGACCTAGCATTTTTAATAAAAATAAAAGAAAATATTAAGTATTTTTTATTTAAATTACAAATGTTTCCCTTCTATTTATTTTTATTTAAACCATGGGATACGTTTACGTTTCATTTATACGTTTTCATGCTGCTTAGACTAAATACTTATACCAATTACACTTTTTTTTTTATGTCACCGAGTGATAATTTCTTCTCCACCGTGAAAGAACGAAAGTTGCATTTATTTTAAACTATTTGACAATTTTATATGATCAAATAAATTTTGTAGTATTCTTTCTCATATTATGAGAAAGAATACTACATATAAATGTTCTTCCAGGTTTGACCATGTCACAGGTTTTCCAACAGCCAAGCTTTCACCCATCTTGCTGTGGGCTTCTTCAGGGCTAATACAAGAAATCTTGTATTAGCCCTGAAGAAGCCCACAGCAAGATGGGTGAAAGCTTGGCTGTTGGAAAACCTGTGACATGGTCAAACCTGGAAGAAGAAATGCGGATAATGGATTCAGACCATGGAAGCCTGAAACAACATACATATAAATGGTTAATATTTCCATCAATCTAAAGAAAAATTAAACACTAATAAATAGGAACAGATTCGAAGATTTTATTAGACTTTATAATAAAAATTTGTTGATTTTTATCTTACTTTATAATAATAGAGTCGTACATACAGGGTAAACCGGACAGTTATCGACACCCTTAAGACTATATTTCTGTGTTGAAATTAAAAACAATACTTTTTATGAAGGTATCAAATTGAAACATCCTATAGCTCCTTTTTATCTATTCTTATAAAGACTCAAGAGGTTTTTTGGGGTTCAAACGTTCAATAGTTTTGCCATATGGCAATATTTATTGTAAAAAGTGCAAAAACTAGTTATTGACACCCTGTGGATTCAATTGTCAAATCTTCCCTATGTTTAGTTTGCTAAACACTTACTTCATAGATGACTTAGAGGACCCTTCAAACATTAGATTCATGTACCTATATCTTGAAATAAAATTAGGATTTGTTTACTTATTTCTTTAAGTTAAAGTTGGGGTGTCAATAACTATACTGAGTGTCAATAACTGTCTGGTTTACCCTATGCACAATATAATATATTTTAATAAAATATATTTTTGTTTTTTTACTCGGTCCTTGAAAATAAATCCATTCCAGACCCCAAATGATCTAGGTACGCTACAGCCTGTATTTTTTATCCCTACGATTACTTAAGCGGTCCGCCAGTATTCCAGATTTAAGCTGAGGACTACCCTAACACAGTAAGGGATGCAAATGAGTCAAGAGAATACGGACGGAGTGAATAAAGGGATTAGTTATGGTAATATAGAGGATTTAATAGTGGACCACCACAGGCGGGGTGCGGGCCCGCGTCATCCCCAAATTGCTTCTAATTCAAGGACCTGTTCTCCGATCAACGTCAATTTACCAATTTTTTCCTACAAATTTAATTTACACAACGGTAGAATCCACTAGGGGATAATCTAAACTAATTATTTTACAATAAATATCGCAAAGTTTTACACTAGAGAGATCAAACTTCATTTATTATTATTCATTCATTTATTTATTCCAATCGAACTATGGAACAGCTTGAGGTAAGTAAGTATTAAAATGTATTATATTTTTATTTTATAACATTACATCATGTTTTGTTACTACATCAATAATCACAATTTACCTATTTCATTGATCATTACATGTTATAGATCTTATTTAAAAAGAAACTAATATGCAGAATGAATACAATCGTTTCTCATGTAAATAATATTCTCGTCAAATGCAAGATTGGTCTAATTAAAAATCACATTATGTCTTCATTTGTTCAAGAATCATCTTCAAGCTACGGATATCAAAGGAAGGAAAAAATATAAAATTTTGAAATAATTTTTTATTTTTTTGAATGAGACCAGTCTTGCATTGGGTGAGCGATATATTTTTCAAATAACTATTCTTTCAGGGAGACTGCATCAAAATTCATTTTTTATTTCTTTATGTATAACATATTTGTCTTGTTTTGGCAAATAAGTTACTTGTTATTCGTTTCTTAATTTTTCTTTTTTTTTTCATTGCATTAAATTTAATTTTTTTTCAAAAACAAAAATACATTCTCAGGTCTTTGAAACGTCACGAATTTTGTTACATATAGAATATATCCATTTCAAAAAATAAAATTATGTACTGTGTTTAGCTTATTAATTTTTTATTGTGGCCTTTTTACAATCCCGATTCCCGGATAGCATCGTTTATTATTATTTCTTTATATATTTCTTTGATTAATTAATGAAGCGTTAAGCAACTTAACAGTTAAATTAATTTACTTACATGTTAAATAACAATTTTTATGATTTCAATATTTTTTTCCTTTGAGATTTTGTGTGAATAATGTTGGGTTATACGAAAATGAAAAAAAATAAACAAATTTCGTTATACTGGTTCACATAACAACTACCTAACCTGAAATAAATTAAGTTTCGAAGAAGACTGCCACAATCCAAAATACTAAAATATTACAAAATAAGCACACTTATATTGCGACCTTTTTCTCTAAGGTATATAAAAAACCCCTTGAATATCCAGCATTAAATATTGGTTTTAAATACCTGGAATTTTTCTGAAAGGAAGCTAATGATATTTTAAGTAAAATTTGCGAAGCATTTCTTATTGTCTCTTCCTTCTAACGAGCGTTAAGGTCATGAAATCATTAATTATTTTCTGAATATCATTTAGAATTAGTGCAATTAGTTGATTTCGTTTAAATACGAATATAAATAATAAACTGAAATTCAGCACTAAAAACCGTGATACATTTTTCGCAGTATCTTGTCACTTCCCTTTTCTGCCTTATTTTTCTTTTCCTCTTTATTCCTTTTTCTTTTTTTTTTTTTTTTTTTCATATCGCTCATACCCCAGTCTCTTCGACACAGCTATGGAAAAGAAAGGTTCCGCGGAGCATTGTACCCTGTGACGGATGATCGGAAACAGAGGCTACGAGGGCGACTCCAACCTAGTGTGAAATAGAGCCTACTCCTTGATTCATCACTCATCGGCAGAAGCCATGCCTCTTCGCCGAGCAAAGGGTGGCCCTCCGTAGTCAGCAACCGTGAAATACAGGAGTTTCCAGCTAGACATGAAAATATTAATCGAGGAGGAACACTATTCGTCGTGGAGAATTGAATTTTCATATGTCATATGTTTCCTCAGATGAGGAAAGAAACAAAAGAAGAAATATTTAGTATAAAAAGAAAGACTAAATAAAAAAAGAAATATTAAATTAATGAAATATATGTTTTTTAAAAAAAGGAGTGTGGCGGGATGCCCTAGTGGGCAAACGCGGTGAGAAATACACGTTGCCCCTAACAACCGACATATGTTTGGGTACCCGAAGATGGCAAGTTCAAAACCCAGAGCCAAGGGAAATTTAATAATACTCAGCATCAATCCCCCACCCTCTCCCATAGCCCAAGAAAACCCGTATAGCCAAATCGGCGAAGGAGGATGAAAAAAAAAAATATTGAAAATAATAAAAGAGTTTCTATACTGTCACAAAATAAAAAAACTAAGATACAAATAATTGGCATAATGAAATTGAGTGAGACGCTTACTAATCTCCTAATCTGCATAAAACAAAATATCCCACTGGAATAAATTATCATTTAATTTATATACTTCTAGATTTCCTCTCAGGCACTATTCTTTTAAAGCTCATTGGATCCGAACAAGCTGTAATTTATTAAATTATAAACATTTTATTATAATTATATAAAAAAGTAGTGTCTAAACATACTATGATAGAGACCACCGTTTCTAAGCCAAGTTTCTTAACGATGTAAATAGGGAGTAGAACGCCCAATATCCAGGTTTTATACACAATATAAAGGCTGGGTGTGCCCAGAAAGGTCTCCCAACCTTAATTGTCCAGATCTGACCTTAACAACCTTAATAATTAGTTGGTAAAACTGAACTTTAGGTAAAGTAGCACGGAGTCTTCCATAATGTGCTTTAATAGAGTTAAAAACTTAATACAATTATAGCCGTAGATTTCTTTTGTTCCTGCTACTTCCTATGTGGTTTTATATAGTTATTTGCTTCCTGATAGCATGTTATTTATTTGTTGCATACTTATGCCGTGAACTTGAACATTTTAGGAAACATTTGGATTGATGAAATAATATGGATTAAACTATTCGTGAAAATGATTAAACCAGTAAAAAATTGACTAGTCATTAATTTAATGGTGTTTTTAAGGACAAATCATATCATCAATATACATGGGTAATGAATGATAATAATATTATATGTTCATGATAATAAATGTTCTAAAAATATATGGTTTTTTGAAAATGTAATTACTGAAAAACTAAAACAAAAAATGAAGATTGAGCCACGGAGGTAGGGAACAAATCCTGGGATTTCCTCCCTAACGTCGGAGGCGACCCTCCTCAGGATTCTTCTAGGAGCCATAAATAATTCAGCGGCTAAACGGACATCTTTTTAAGTTGTGAAAAATGATGGTGTTATGACAGGGAACCTGCCGGGTCATGCATATTGTATAGGGGTGGGGGGGACAAATTGTCCCTGGATTATCCGGGTTATCCTGGAATTAGGGCAAACCTCTACGGTAATATCCATCAGGATTACGGATCTACGTCAATCTGCTATATTATAGTGTCCTCGGAATGGCCGCTATCTCGGAGGTGTCATCCACCGATATACATTATCACCGTATTTGGGAAAATAAAACGAAAATTGTGCCTTGGTCGTTTTATACCCATCAGTTAGGGATTTAATATTGAGCATGTGAACCATAGAATTAGTAACCATGCATATTTTAAAAAAGCACCATACATGAGATATCAGCATTAATCTGTAAACATTACTGAAAACTTTGTAGGATCCACAACTGGGGCACATACTAAAAAAAATAAAATCACTTTTGCTGCAGTAGATATGTAATAGAATCAGGACAAGTTGATCATTGCTAGATTATTTTTTCGTCTCTTTTATATTCCAGTTTGAGTAAAGTACAATGGGAATATTTCTATATGTATAGTTATGTTACGTTCTTATACTGCACTAAGCGCAATGTAAGAGTGTACTCATGATGTTTAGTATGTTGAGGATTAGTCAGCCAGAAATCTGCCTCTGATTATGGGATTCGCCAGTTCTGTTGAATCAGTATGTTAGTAGAGCTGACTATAGTCTGAGACTGTCCATGCCTATTTATCACCTTTTTAGTCGTCCAGTTGCTGTGAGAATGTGGAATAGTGGGTTGAAGGAGCTTTTTAAGAATTCACTCCCACGAATGAGGAGCGGTCTTATGTTGGCTTTACATATCATCAATTAGAGGAGGGGAATAAGATTGCCGAAGTTAGCAGGTTGGCTAAGCCACTCCAGTCTGCCAGGACTTCATAACCGAACGTTGTTATATTAGTACCTATTTGAATCTATATGGGGACAAGATAAGGAGAAGAGCATTTTTTCGTGAAAACGTTTAAAAATAATTCTAACTTTGGTACTCAGAATAAGTTTTAAACAAAGGACTGCTTTAATATGTAACGGGTAGGAAAACTGTAACCAAGGATTGTTTGTGCTCTGGGTATCGAACTCGGATGATGGTTTTTCAATATAAACATTTTTTTTTTAAATCATCATTCATACTTTTATTTGCCCCTGCTACTAAATCAAATGGGATAGAGCAAATTTGAAGCATTATGGAAGATATTGCCCAGCAGCAAATCGTCCCTCTCTGCTATCTCGAGAGCAGATCTCAGAGTTGTTTTGCCAGTGTACAAAGGTGCGTTTGTTATTAGTCTGAAAATTTTGGATTGATAGTTTTTTTAAAGTGTATCATTAGTATTGAGCCATCAATTTGTGAGGCGTATGTCCATGTTAGTTTCAGTAATACAAATAAAAATAAATAAAAGGACTCTTAAGTAGTTCATGTGAGAATCGTAATTAGATATCATAAAAAATAATAGATTTCTGAGTAAAATTTGAAACAAATGAAAACAATAAGTTTTATGAGATGGTGAATATGGACTTCCTTTCCGTATAATTTACACGAATAATTATGGCGAATTATGTATAAATCGTGGGGATAATTGTAATAGTTCCGTACTGAGTCAATTAAAAGCCCCTCCGAGATCGATGAGCAGTTGGTGAAAAATCTATGTTTTTTTTTTCTTCCCCCAATCCCAAGAGGCCCGCGGGAGATAAAATGAGACAACAGCGGTTAGCGGTGTCATAAGACCATTTTTCAAAATTTAAAAAGAGGCTTGATGTATGCCTTGAATAATGCATGGGGTGACTCGGGAGCGGGGATTTGCTCTCTTTTATTGCGGGTGTAAACAGCGGGTATTGGGCCCTCATTCCTCCCGATATCTCTTCTAGGTGTTGGAGAGGATTTGCCGTACTCTCTTCTTCTGAATTCAGCTGAAGTCATCCACTGATCAGGAACACCCTGTAGTGGGGGGATATGGATAAGAAAGAAACATTTTGATATAGAGTCGAATGATGTCTTGGAATAAGGATGCAGTTACAGTTCAAAGTACACATAACCATGAAAAACAACTAGATCGTCTTGAATTGTATAACATATCAAATAATAAACATATTTTATTGTTTTTGTAAAAATATTTTTTCCGAAGAAGGTTTAGTTTTAAATGAAAATTAATTAATAACATTTTGTAAACATCGTACTTATTTTTCTTTCACAATTGATGGTAGTAAATCAGAATATTGATTGTAATAAATAGTTGAGTCAGGAAATTAATATTTTTACCAAATACTTACAGGTTAAATTAGGTGGTTTATTATGGACACTCAACCGCAAACTTATATTTTGTGTATCAAGTTTTGTCTTTTTCTTTATTGAATTAAATTATTATTGCTACGTTCTTGATACAACCACCCAGCATTTTTTAAGTTTCCTTTCTACCCTTAATCTTCTGAAATAAAGACCACGCAGCAGCCTTTCTTCTAGAATGTATTATAATATGCATAAATAATAATCATTAAAATTATATTGTTATTGCTGTTACAATATTGATATAATTTTCTAAGGATAATAATTTTTCAAGAAAAAAAAATTAAAAATTCCAAATATGCAATAATTATATAATAATTATAATCTTGAAAGGAGTTATTGGGTTGGAGTTGAAAACGATTTTTTTTTTTTTTTAGAATGAAAATATCACCCACTAAAAAAGGCTTTACCGTAATATGTATGTATTCAACCCCTCTTAAGTACTCACAATATCAAGATATTTTTTAAGGTAATGCATAAACTCGGAAATATAACGTCAGCCACACAAATACATCTCCTCTAAGGAAATATAAATGGTTAAATGCACACAGGATTTCGAATATTTATAGTTTGAGCATGATAACCGTGGAAGATGTTAACATGGCTAGTATGATTGAGCACAGACCCAATACAGCAAAGACATGAAGTATTAATGGAGTCTTCCATCTGGTCCGCTATGTTCTCATAACGATGAATTATATAGCTTGCTTTACAAGTGTTAGCCGGACGGGAAAACTCGTCGGGGATAAATAATTGATAGGGTACGAAAGATGTGTAACATATTCCCAAGTTACCGCGGTGGCTCCTGTTGCTTCACTGAATTAATCGCTGACTAAGGCCCAGTGCCCCCTGCATACCAATCCGGGGACGGCGACTTTCTAGATTGCACCAATCCTAGGGGACGTCCACTGGCCTCCGGTTTCGCAAGAACGGTAGGCGATAACTTATTGTTTACGAATCTAGCAACACAATTGCGAAGGTGTTTGCCAGGTGTTGTTTGCATAGAAGAGAGTAGATTGTAATCACACATTGTTGACAACTAACATTACTAATATTTTTACTTTCACTTACCTATATATGAAATATATAGTAAGTGGAAGTATTGCGATCGTGAAAATTTTCGACTTCCGGTTTTCAACGGAAATACACGTTTTGGGACCCCCTGAGTCGAAATAACCAAGTCCCGCGAAATGGTCTGTGTGTGTGTGTGTCTGTGTGTCTGTGTGTGAACAGACTAGCTCAAAAACTATAAACCGTGCGATCCTGAAATTGGGTATTTAGTGTAGGTATATGCCCGCGATGTGACAGTATAAATTTCATCAAAATTACTTAAAGGGAGGGGGTACTTTACTTAATAACTTTTTAGGTTTTTTTCGATTTCCTCAAAAACGGCTCTAACGATTTTGATTAAACTGAGTATTTCATCTATTTATATGCCCGAAATATGACTGTAAAAATTTCATCAAAATTGATTAACCGGAGGGGGGACTTTACTTAATAAATTTTGTAACATTTTCACGTGTTTTTTTTATTTACTCTAAATCGGCCTTAACGATTTTGATCAAACTGGGTATTTGATGTATGTATATGCCCGAGATATGACTGTTAAAATTTCATTAAAATTGATTAACCGGAGGGGGGACTTTACTTAATAAATTTTGTATCATTTTCACGGGTTTTTTTATTTACTCAAAAACGGCTTTAACGATTAACAAAAATAAGATATGGATGTAGAAAAATGTGTGACTTTGGGAAATTATATTTAACAAAACACGTCAATTTCTTATCTAAGTAAGTTGGTAAGTGAAAGTTGTGTGTTGCGCGCACGCACCAGATTTTTCATATTATAAACCTTATATTTTTCTTTTATTTATTTTTTCCTCTCAGAGAATTAGATTTGTCCCTTTAGAAAAAATAGCATTATTTTTCCAACATTTTAATTCATATTGTGCGATACTTTGATTCATTCATTCTATTCAACAAATGAACAATAATTGATTTCTAGGTGTAATTAGCTATTTTTAGTGCGTAGAGAGGAAGTCGGTTTCATTAGTGCTAAGTAATGGTTTAATTTATGTTTCATTATAACTTATTGTTTCCTTTTTATTTTAGCCTCATATTTTGATTCGCGCGCGTCAGCAAACCTTTCACAATCAGCACAAATGTTTTAGCTTGTATGGTAATCCCTGCCTTGTTTCTGGATCAACAATCTGTTTTGTTAACGAAGGAGATATCTCATACAGCAAATTTTGATCTCCTATTTATAGGCATGTCAGCTCTTGTCACGTCTCTCAGAAGTTGGTTAAATGTCCTAGGAAGTAAATATGAAGACCTTTACATGCCTTTACATAAGACCTTTTAAGGTGCCTTTACATGTTGGTCTACTGCTTGCATTTTTAAGTCAGTTGTAGGGTTTTGTTAGCCACCTACCATGGTGCTTTTGCTATGAGTTGCGCCATCAAAATTTTTGAGAGGGGCACATTTTTGTTTGGTTGTTGTTCGTATGAAGGCGTAAAACCAGCCGGTCATCAACGCCTTTGTTTAGCTTATATATAAATGTTTATTTCATTATTGCTTCCTTTTTTGTTTAGCTAGTTTTGTTTCCTGTTTTTGTTTAGCTTATATATAAATGTTTATTTCATTTTTTTTTTTGTTATTCGTTAATGGGGCCCATTTTTCTGGGTTATGAATTTTTGAATGGTTCGTAATTTGTTATTGTTATGGAAATAAAAATATTTAATTCAACTTCTACAACCACCTTATTTTTTTATCTATACTATTCTTCAGTGGAGGGGGTTGCCACTTGTGTAGGGGGGTATACACCTCTTAAAATAGGTTATCTTACAAAATTCAATGTAATATAATGGGACATGAAATAATTTAAAATTATTATCTATATGTAATCTATTAATTAAAATTAATTCCTTAAAGTAAAAACAAAGTCAAACAGTAGTATCTTGTTTTTAATTTTATATTCTGATAGTCCCATCTTAGTTCTTGCGTCAAACTCCCCAAGAATATCACCTCATTACGTATAGGTATTAACACTTTTTAAGACGCATTCAACGGAACTAAAGAGGACGTCAGCCAAAACTTCTGAAATGAAGCAGATGACAAGGACCCTGTTTAGACAGAGAGAGACGGGGTAGACCGCAAAACAAACAGGCATCCATCAACAAATACTGCGGTCGAGTTGTGCTTGTGGCAGACCAGAGAAATCAATAACAGCCTAGTCTTAGGAACACCCGAATTTCCTTAATTCCAAACGAGCGTTCAATATAAAGTAACAAAACGAGTTAAAATATTTCGATCAAACATTGGAAAGTATAAATTTCATTCAAGTTATCGGATCATAATTAATACTATGAAACTACGTCATGGCTCTGTAATACTACATACTCAAGGAATATGTAAGGTCCAACAGCTAATGAAGAAAATTCATTTTAAATAATTATAAGCTTCAAATATTTATTAGGTACTATCTACTCAAATCTACAACCGAACCAACTCATGCTGGGTCTAGAGTTCGAATGACTTCCTTTACCAAGATGATACTCAATCACCAGGTTTTCCTATTTATTATGAAAATGCAAGTCGTTGAGATTTAGTGTAAACTATGAAATGATGGTGTAAGAAAATCAGATCATTGCGCAGTACTCATAGAGCTATTTATCCCGCTTCCCGCTTAAGACTTTTATTAGTCTTACTTTTTGGTCCAAGCTATATACGGTATCATACGGTGAAAGGGAGAGGGCTATATACGGATCTTCACGAAGCACTATTTATGTGTTCACTCCGCAGAGTTCTATAAAGACCGGAGATCCATCTTTAATGGCTTCAAGCACTGAACTGTTACTCGGGGATATAGAGATCTCCCGGGGGCGGGCGAACAATAGAGAAGTATTCTATAAATCTGCTAGGAGACGAGAGGTTATCGGTGGAGAGAGGTGGTGGGGTCAGCGTTATCGGAGGAACCGCTTCCTGCGGGCGGGGATTCAATTACTGCAGGACACGGGGCAGTGCCTTGTTTATGCCAGGCCTCGCCCCCAGATAGCGCCCAATCCTCGCACGACATAAAGATAGTCCACAGCTCCTTATCCTATTCTCTCTCCATTTCCTACAGATTTTTTTTTCTATCATTCTTTTCCCTCCGCCATCTCCGGATCTATATAAGTTATCGGATATCTTCATTCTTCATTCTTGATCTTAACCGACGGGACTTTGGATACGTCTTTACGTCAGTACTGCTTGATGGCATACTTTCAGTAGTACTGTATTCGTCTGTACTTTCAGTTCTATTATAGAAGTACGTACTCAGTAGCGGTTCCAGAAATTTTGTGAGATAGGGCACTTCTATTTTATTGTTCTTGCAAATTGAATTCTATTCTCTGAAAGCTGGGAATCCATAATGAATAAATATTAATGGGATCATCGTTTATTCTTTGGAAGGATTATTTCGTTTATTCTTTAGGTTATTGGGCATCTAATTTTAATTTAGATTAGTTAATAGTTAGTTAAATTTAATTTAACGTTTTCTTAATTATGGGCATCAACTTGGTATAACCAAATAAAAGTGCTTATTATATAGCAATAGTTAGTGGCTAGCAGCTAACAATGCTAAAGGTCGCTGATTCGCATCTCGTCAGGTAGCTCTAAGATGTTTCAAATGGATAAAAGAAATCTGTAGCTATGCCATCTTTCAGATGAGACGAAAAAATGGTGTGTGCCTATGTGCGAGGTACTCTTTACAGATCGCTATGCTAATTATAACAGGATAAGGCAAAATTAAAGATTTCAACTTTCGCATCGTCGAGTTTAGTCTGAGCAGCATAAAGTGACGTTAAACCAATAAACGAATAATATAGAAATAGTTTTTTTGAATGTTATCACCTTTATTAGGGCGCTACCCTCCTCGCACCTCTCCTGGATCCAGTAGTGAAGTATTAAGTTGAACTCTCCCTTTAAAATATATATATAAAATAAAAAAGTAAAGTAAATTTCGTATTTTCAACCCGAGCTTAACTAATAGAAGTATTGTTTTACTTAACAAATTTTATGACTACCATTTTAATTATTAAGAGTTTTGTTTTGTTTTTCAAATGGTTTAAATGTCTAATTAGACATTTCGACTCAATGTTCCAACATTCGAAGTTCTATCCCTAAATTAAAAAAGAATGATATTTAACATTTCGTGACTGCACCCATTAAATGATTCATTGTTTAATAAACATTAAATCAAAAGAAAAAAATTAATCCTGAATATAACAAAACCTTTTTTGACTGGGTAAATTAAAGTAAAAAAAATTAAATATTGTCTTTTATGAAAATTAAGTCGAAGGGAATTCAACAAAGTGATATAGTAGAAAGCTTTTTGAGCTGGGTTATGAAAAAATAAATAAATAAAAAAGGTGGCTGATTGGTTTTCAATAGACGGTTTAAGAAATCGTGCTACCGGGTGCCCCACTAAGTTATTGTTCATCTTTAAATATTCTAAACACATTTCGCCGTTATGAATATTTATAAACGGTCAAATATAATTTCAGGACAGATTTTAACAGAGTCCGCTGAACGGAAGAAATAATTGTACACATAACTTGCGAGGAGAGAAGAAGGTAAATGATTATTATTAATATATAAGTATCATTTTTGAGGTCACAGGAAATAATTAGATATGTTGGAAAATATAATTTTGTTTACTGGAATCATTTCAGAAGCCTGGTACACACTATGAAGAGGTAGATAACTTCCCAGTAATCATGAAGTATCTCGAATGGATTTATATTGCATGGTTAGAAACCCTTGTTCGACTTTAAGATCTAAAATAATTTATTGCTGAACTTTAGGAATTATCATAATTTTACATTCTATTTCATTTAAAGATATAGTTTTCTTTCCTAAATAATAAACAACTTGACTGCGATTTAAATAAATACTAAAACAATAATTCACTATCCTCATGAGAGTACAATACCTATATTAACACATAAAAACCTAAATAATTAAATTAAAAATAAAAAGGTATCGAATTTCGATAACGATTCTTAGGAACTGTTTTCGACTTCTACGTAACGCTTTCTCTTAAGCTTTCAGAAGAAAATTAACATCTTTAACAATTATATTTATTCGCGGGTCGTTCTCTGACATCTACCTAATGCATACAAAATGGAACCTGTCATACATTATAATGAAACTTTTTTTGGTAACACTGGGTCGAAAAATAGATCCGGGGGTTCTCGTCAGTGAGTTTCCGGAAGACGATAACAAAAATTACATAATTTTAACAAATGTTTATTTTATTTATTAACTATGAGTTACCAATTTTTTGTACTAGAAATGTCAAGTGAACATCGTTGGAATTTTAAAACCATTGTTTTAGAAAAGATGATTCTTCAGTTTTCCAAGTAAAACCTTGTTTACATCGATACATGATTTCTAATGATTTGAACGGCATAAAAAAAGAGGAGAACTAAGAGTCATATGGGAACTTTTTTTTACAACCAGTTACAGAATTTCCACAATAATAACAGTTTCAAACAGTTATTTTAATTTACTCATATTCATTTCGTTGTTTACTATTAATCTGATCTTTCTGACAATTAATCTGAGCAGATATAATTAAAATTCATTCATTTCATTTTATTTATCTTTATGGTAATTGTTGAATATAGGTGTGAAGGTGTGAAAGGTGGTTTATCATTTTTTTTTTTTTTTTCGAACTGTTAGGCGTCCTCGTTAATACTTGACCCGTCAACACGTTTTTTTTTTTGTTCAAATTCTGGTTTGAGTTTTTCTTAGTTTATTGAATTATTTTTTTCATTTTTACTTCCAGTTTTTATTTTATTTTTTTATTTAGATTAAAAACCTCTGAGCCAATAATATTTTCCTATTTAAAAAAAAAAATCAAATGAATCATTTAGCCACTTTCTATCTTCATGGTTCACTTATTAAAAAATGCTTGGCTATTGTGATATTTCCACTCCTCCTATGTTCATATTGGTTTATATTCATTCAAAATACAAAAATAAAAAAAAAAAAAAAAAAAAAAAAACATGGGTTTAGTTTTTTCTTAAAATCTGAATTAGTGGATTCTCATAGTTTTTTCACTGGACCCTTTATGTATTTTTATCTGTGTTATTTAAAAATCTTTAACTGACGGTTTAATGGTTTGGGTGTCTGTGATAAGACGCATTCACAACCAATTAGAGGGGATTAGTGATATTGACGTAGCCTTAAAAACGTCCTTTAAACAGCTGTTTTGCCGATCGTCTTTAACGCTCGAAGATAACAAATAAAAAAAAAACTGAGAAGAGTAGCCTAAAGGAGGTGTTATTAATACAGAGGAGTGGAAGAGGCTGGGGGTACGGACGTGGGGGACGGCTCACGTAGCTACGGGCACGTAGAGACTGCACCTCATCTAAATGACTGGCAGCTTCCTAACAGGCCCTCTCATTCACAACATTTAGTTAGTCTTCTTACCTACTCACTTCCTAACTAATGCTCTAATCTATGTTTACACTGCAGTAAATCTGAAATAATTGATATAATTGTTCTATTTAACTTTTTTTATATTCACATCACACACAACCCGGTTGAGTTGCAGGTCAATATTATTCAAATTTAAAAATATATATAAGAACCTATACAATTTAAAACTCTATTTAAAAAAAAAAAATGTTTAGAGAAATCCTTTGGTAGCTTTATAATTATGGAACAAGGCTAGAAGGGAGATCGGATGGGTCTGACGATTGGTGAGTTATCGATTCACTCGAGAGGTTTTCATTTTTTGGTTATTTTTTTTTTCATGTTTCGGGGGAGGGGGACAAAGGATGGAGGGGTTATAACATACAATCGAGGAGAAAAAATAAAAAAGTTTTTAGAGGTAAAAATACTTTTTAATTTTTATTTTTGAGATCCACCTACCATCGATACCGGCGCACACTATTTATATTGAACCCCTAGTAGTCAAATAAAACTAAAAGTAATCGATAGATTAAATATATTGGCTATATCTGCTCATATCAGTCTACTGATGAAACCCAAAAAGTATTCAGGAACACCAGTTTAATTCTAGATACGAGTATCTCCGTCTGATGATGAGTTGCTTCATTTATGTATAGTTATTTTCTTTTATTTTTATTTTTGAAATGTACTGATCACAGATAAAAGATTAAAAAGATACGACCTAATTCAAACACGCAAGTAATTAGTAATTAGATTAGTTTGTCAATAATGTCAGTTCTCTTCGAAATAAAGTCAGTTTTTAAACATCTACATTCAACAAAGCATAACTCTTTAAATGTTGAAAATAGGTTTTAGTCATTTTTTTTTTCTCGACTATCGCCGACACCAAAGCATGTAAGCTGCTTCCTTCGTGATGTCATCTTTTCCTAGCGTTTACTTAACTGTTTTTGACTACATTTTTGTCTATATAAATTCCTTCACTGAAAATAGACTGAAACGAAAGGTTTTATTTGTCAAGGGATCGTTAACCAGTGCAAAGAAGCTGGATATTCTAAAAATATATTGACCATTATACAATGTACCTAATAAACTTTTGGATTCGAACTAGGACGCGAGGAGTGTATAAATAAGGAATCCTTTATTTTTTATTTTTTATTACTGCTAAAGAGAAACATCGTTTAATTCAAAGATTAATGCTCACATACGCCATTCTTGATATTGACTATAATACGGTCAATAAAACAGGGAACAATTTGGTGGTGGTAAAATTTTTATTTCTGATAATTACACCTCCTGATATAAATGGCTCATTAAATTTAGGAGGACTACTATTTAGTCGGTTTATAATCGAAGAAATGACTTTGGGATAAAATAATTGCACGTTCGTGGGAAACCATAAGCTTTTATTTAATTTGGGAACGCTAATCGTATAAGCTACTAACGACTACTTAAACACGAAATTAAAACATTGGCAAAAAATAAGTGGACCAATTAAATAAATGCCTAAAGACCCTTAGTTGAGTAGATCC
The DNA here is from genome assembly GCA_911387785.2 of Aelia acuminata. Classification (NCBI taxonomy): domain Eukaryota; kingdom Metazoa; phylum Arthropoda; class Insecta; order Hemiptera; family Pentatomidae; genus Aelia; species Aelia acuminata. The sequence continues at coordinate 85,317,122 of OU426982.1, read as the reverse complement.
TCCACCCTCCCATATTCTACCAATAAATGTCAACTATGGACTCTAAAAGTAAAAAGGACTTATCTTAACACATTTCATTTACTACTGTAATAAACAGGTACGTAATTACATATTTATAAAAACATTTTATATCTAAAAGTCAGTTTAGGTCGTATTGAAAAATTCGTTGGCTACTTAAAAGTGAGCCTATTTACTGTATATTAAAAAACCAAGTTGTTTAATCAATAATTTTAATTTATTTTATTTTCTCTATCATTCTCTATCTCTAGCTAATAACCCTTAAATTTAATCTCTCTCCGAACACTGATGACGTTTTCTGCTTATCTTATGACGTAAGCTAAAAATCAAATTGATCTTCTTTTTTTTTCATTATTTGATGATAGACACTTTTTAAATAAATTTAAGTTTATTTATGAATCTTAAAATTATGTTCCATGGGTGGTATTTTTAATTTTTTATTTTTCTGTTCTTGCTGCACTTATTATTTTATATTATCATTATTATTTTATTTTTTTCAATTTTACATATAATAACATACAATATAATGTGTTGTAAACAGAGTGTAGGTGTAGTGACCCCATTGCGGATGGGCTGTATGTAGCCGGTATCGACCGTTGCGGACCTTGAACCCTGGACCCGCCAGATCCAGGGAGTACCTGGCCGGAGGTGGGGATGGCGGGAGGCCATTTTGGCGAGGAGGGGGGCGTGGCGGGGACCACGTGACCGGGTGGGCGGGGCCCCGACTAAAGCCGACCGGAGCCGAGCTGGCGGCAGGGGTGGGTTTTTTCACTCGCAGTGCGACCGCTATGACGTGATGTTACCCTATCAGACGGTTCCGATGGACTATACGGGCGCTCTGGGGCGGCCCGCGACCACCGCTGCAGCCGCCGCCGCTGCCGCCTTCACACACTCCTGGTTTGTACCGGCGGAACTCTGTGTACCCTTCAAACACAATTCAGGCCTACTAGAGCCAGGGCATGTCTTACTTTTTACTATATATTTATTTAATAATTTTTACTATATTAACCATATGTTTTTTCTTCAAATGTTGATTGTGGCAGTTCAGTCATGAGTATATATTTTTTTTTATCCACTCCAGTTCACGTCTCATTTCAAGAAATTAACCATTACTGAACAAATTATAAGTTTTTTAACCATAGTAATTTGTTTGCTATAATGCCTTATCATTGTTTAAGTTAGCCGAAATTTGTTATCTTAAGTTATTCCTAACACAATTCTAACCATAATGCATATTCTTTTAATCCCTTAATATGAAAAATACCACCTTAAACATTCATAATTATTCCGTTATTGTTTTAAATTAACTACCACTAATAACAACAACAATAAATATCTTTGGCAAAACATCCGGGCTCTAGTTCTTATTTTTTGCATGTTTTTTATTTATCAGATTCTTTTCTTATCAATACTTCTATAAACATCATCTGTAACTATTGCATGCACTTATTTTTCTCATGTTTCAAAGACTGAATAGTAGATGCTGCGAAATATACATTTACCATAAGATTTTAATAGTGAGAACTTAAATAGCAATGCGCTACCTTAGTTAGAATATAGGTATTAGTACGTCTACATATAAGTTCTTTTTTTTGTTTTTTTTTCTTATCTAAATGCCGAAATAAACAAAACTCGATGTAAACCTATGCTTATTTGATTTAAAACAAACTTCTCTGTCACGATGTTTAAATCGTATACTGACATATTTTATATAAAATTCATCAAATTAAATGAAAAATTTCAAATTATTGCGATGTAAAAAAAAAAACGAAGACGTAAAAATGTTTCAGCACCGAAAGGTTATAGCAGCATGTTTTATGTATCATAAACTTCAATGGGGCCCGGTGTGGCTGTGCGGTAAAGTGCCGTACTCCCATGCCGGAGCTGCGGGTTCGAGTCCCGCCCTGGGTGGTGCTTTTCTTTCGTAGGAGAAGTATCACCCAGTGCCATGGGTGTTAGTATGGGCAGTATAGGGCTTCAATGGAAGCCTTTAAGTCCCGAAAAAAAAAAAAAAAAAAAAAAAAAAAAAAAAAAAAAAAAAACATAAACTTCAATATTATAAAAACAATGATAAAAAGTTGCCCTTTGTTTCATTTTATTAAATAGTCCCACAAAGATTACTGAGATTGATTTATAATAAAATGTTTAAATTGGGTAATATTTATAATTATTAATTCAACATCTAATAGCAGAAAATCTTAAAATCAGTGTAACAAAAATTCGAACAAGGATACATACAAACAAAACTATACCTCCCAGTGGCTTGGAAAGCGTTCACCCTTTCTCATCCACCATTCAAGTCATTAAATATTAAAGTTAGGTACATTTTCATATTCTTTTACCCATAAATTGAACCTATAAGCGTAGATATAAAATTGTCATTGATATTTTAATAATCTTGAGAAAAATTTTCTTTTGACAAATCCTACATAAATGTCATTTTCAGAATTTTCAGGTAAACAATAGAACAAATAAATGTAAATTCACTATATCATGCCTATAATAAACTATACAAAAATAGAAAATGATAATCTTAAGTTGATTTTTTTTTTTTAAATACAAATCCGAATATGTACCTATTTGTTTAGAATTCATTGTAAATTACAAACTGTCCTTGAATTTATTTTTAAAAATTGACAAGGAGGTCAACAAATATAATTATTTCGTCAAACGAATATTTTCAATAACATAATCAGTGTCAAAAAATAATGTTTTTGTACGTAAGTTTGATAAGATATCACAGTTATTCAATATTTCTTTTTGGGCTAGAATAATAACTAATGTAACCTTTTGTTTATGTCTCAAGGCACCTAGGCTAAATGAAAAATAACACAATTCGCTTTAAGTTGTTAATTTATCTTTTTTAAAGGAGTTATATATTATCTAATATTGTTATATTATACTATATTATAATATTTAAAAAATCACGAAACTAATGGAATTGCAAAATCCTATTGAACTTGTTAAGACCATAGTACTGATGTTAAATCCTAAAGACATAAATTCTAACATCTTTTTTAGCGGTCAAAACATTTTTTGATTTGATCTTTAAGCACTTATTAGTGCTCTTGCACCACCGAAATCCTTCAATTTTTAGAATTTTATAAAATGATAATTTTATGTTTATTCAATATTCCAATTAGTAACCGGAACATTACAAAGGTTACAATCAAACAGGACGTTTCATTTAACATAAGATTTATTTCTTCATATAAATATCTATAAGTGATTAAGTAAATAGTATTAATAATATTGTCATTTTCCAGAATATAAAGTATTAATACGAATCACATAAATTACTAAATAACTACGAATTTAAAAGAAATATTTTTAAAGAGTTACCAATGAAAACCTCGAATACCATTTATATTGTCATAGGCTTAATGGCGCTTGAAATATAAAGTTTTTCTATCTAAAAATTTAATATCTTTCTTATATCCATTTCATAGAATGTAACCGACGTTAGTAAATATAGCAAAAATATTTTAAACAGTCAAATTTCTATCATAATATCTATTCATTAAATGAATAAATATTATGACGACATAAAGATAAATAAATATACAATAAGAAATGTAACACACTTAATAGCGTTGCCATTTACAATGAAAAAAAAATATTGCAATATATTAAATTAAATCGAATTATATAAGTTTATTTCAAATGTGAGTTTATAAAAGTTAAATTAACTTTCAGTTAATTTTATTAAATAAAATCAACAAGTAAAATTTTCGGTCTAGATAGATCTCTGGAAGAGTTTTTATCCAAAATCTAGTTACTGGACACTTAAATAAATATTTCTTATTTATATGAAATAATTTTACCATGCTTATTTCAGTTTCATATAAGAATATTCACGAATCAATCCTCTGTTAGTAAATTAAGTAATATAAATCAATGTTCTCAAAGGAAACGAGGATATAGATAGTGATCTTTATTTAATACCATTTAATAGATTCCAAAGCTTATATTTCAATTCCAATCCTGCTTATAAAATTTCCTTCAAAATAATCAGATATGCTTTTAGATTTTATAAAATAGCATCAAATCATAATATTTCTATTTTTTGAGAAAAAAACAAAACAACATATACAAAACTCATATCTCAATAAAATGAATAAATACGTTTTTAATTTTCCACCAAAAGTAAAATTTTGTGTAAAATGAAAGGTTTGTCCGTGATCTGTTCTCTATTTGAAAGTCAATTAAACTAAAAGATTCTTGTTGGAAATGTCATATTAAGATAGCAATCATATTTTTATTTTATTTTTTACGTTTTACTTCTATAAAATGAAAGAAAAAGGGCCACCTTCCAATACTTATGAATGGCGAAAAATTAAGGGTCGTAGGGTTCTTCAATGATTAGCTATTGACTATTACAAATCGAGTCATTAATCCCTTAAACGATTTTTACCAGATTCATTTATTTCTGTTCGTATAGCAAATTATAATTTCAATTTCGGACATTTTTTAAAGGCGTAAAGATATAAATGTATGAAAAAAATAAATAAAAACCTATTACTCTGAAATTGAAACTACCATTCATCTTTGATTTTATCCGTCCAAAATAATAATTTTTTTTATGGCTTTTCAGTATAAAAGGATAGATAAATAGAAAATAATAAAATCTATTTGTAAATAATTAATATAAGGATTTCTAGCAATACAAGGCATTGTCCTAAACGACCTTCTTGCGATTTCGTTTTTTGTCCTGTTCCGCACTATTGGAGGAGGTGCTTGCCCCGAAAGTGAGAGGTGGACTGGACGATTTTCAAGTCTAATTACCAGCTACAAGAAGCCGCATTAAATTAATTAATTAAGGTCAATAAATCAATTAATTACTTAGCTTTAGCTTCAATTAACGTGAATAATTTACGGAAGAGAGATTTAAAATAACACGAAGGGACCATGCTATTGGCGGGCTTAAGGGTTTCACAGTCTTATGAGGATCGTTAATTAATTTTATTCCCTATCATTTGTTTTTATTCATTTTATTTACTTATATTTTTTTTTCATTCATCCTTACATTACTTCAATATTATTTTTTATTTCTGATTGATTTGTTTTTGTTGATTTTTTTGTCTAATTTGTTTGGTTCACTCATTAGCAAAGAATTCATAAACATACACATATTTTATCAGAAATGACTAATCAAAACCTCTTTTTATAATTTACTAATTTTTCTCTGTTAAACTTCTCCTGAACTTATTTTTTTTCTTAGTTTAACAAAATTTAAACCTTAAAACGTGCTCAATGAAAACCACGCACATATATTTAAAAACATATATTTAAACAAAACATCTACCGTCAATTAACACGAAGTAATGGATGTCGCACCTGCATCATAGGCACATGAAGTTTGTAATGAGTTTAGGGACATAAGTTCATTCGAAAACAATTGAACTTACAATTTAAAGAGTTTGGCTCCAGACAAATGTTATAATATTTGCATTCATTTGGTGTTTTGCTACTGTTATTAGTTTTATTTGTGAAAATAACTTTTTATAGGACAAGGAAATTATTTTTTCTTTAGATACACAAGGTATTTTTCAATCCCTTTAGTGATCGCTAATGAATAGTATATCATAATATGAGACGGGTTACTGAATGAGAACTATACGTTACTGAAGCAATATAATTATTTGGACTCCAACGCACTTTTAATGACACTGTGATGCATATTTTCTTTGCTTAATAAATAGTATATCCCACTTTTTCCGTTTAGAATTAATCCACACAGCTCGACCGAATTCATTTTAAGAAACAAGGGATTAGTAAATAATCGAAAACCAGTTTCAACCAGTAAAATTACATTATATACTCAAAGGAAAAAACACCCATTCTTTGATTCTGAACCAATATCTTAATTTTACCGCAGGGTATAAAAAAAAAAAAAAAGTTTGAACATAGGTTTATTAAAATGTCTGTAAGCTTAGCAACTATCAAGGAAGCTTACAAGTAAGCTCAGCATTGGCTCGCATTTCAGCGGTTTTTTGAGCATGTTATAAAACGGTGCGATAAAATATAGATTAATTATATTTTTACATTAAATAAGATGGAACCCCACACTAGGAAATTATTGTAAACAATGTACTGTAAATTTTATTTTTAAATGATAGATAATAATAACTCAATGCATTGACATTCCACTTTATCACAAGAATAAATAAACTTTGTGTATACGAAGGGATGGTGATATAGTCCAGGTCTCCCTTGGTCTTCCCTTTTTTCTTTCTGGATTCTTTTGTTGAGCTTCTGTTTGTATAGTACCATGTCCGTTGTCCTTAAAGTCCTACTTCTATTTCTTTTTCCTCATTTCTAGTTGGATAGGAAGCTGCTCAGAGGTAATCTAGAGCTCTTTGTTAGAGACTCTGTTAGGCTATTTCCCCAGGACTCTTTTCAAACCGCGATTAATGCAAGTCTGAAGGGTCTGGTCACCTTCCACATTTTACTGCCGTTTAACAGGATGATTTGAGGTTTCAAATTCCTTATTTCACACATTTATTTTACTCTATTTTTTCTCAAGAATATTTATGATGGTTATAATTCAAGCATTAATACTTATAATAAAAATGATTTAATTTAGTTATTTAGGAGTACAGGGGGCAGCTTAATCCAGAACATCATTGGTAATGTTTCTCTGGAATATGTCGCTAATAATGGAGCCGTTGGTTGTTGAAAAAAAGCGATGAACCCGGTTCCATATTAACAGCATTGTCACCTCGGAATTGATATACAAATAAAAAAAATACAGTCAAGTATACAAATAGACATGTCATGTTTGCCGTTCGGAATTCACTACAATGCATCCCAAGTTCATTATCAGCTTTTCTTTTTACCAATGTTATCCCTGTTGTTGTTTTTCTTTTCTCCGTAGAATGGCCGTAGACTATTGAGTGGGAAACGGTAAAAAATGAAGTAAATGACTAGACTTGAGGGTAGGGTACAGGGACCCACACGCTAAGACCGAAATGATGTCGCGTTACGGTCGCCTGAACAGAGTTTTTGCTCTTAATCCACCGTCACAGCCTGATGCGGCTCGATACCACAAGTGCTCATCGTTCTTCCCCCGCTGCCTCCCTGTCCAAAACAAAGCATTTCCTTTTTTCATTGCGTAAATATTTAATAATTATTTTATAAATTATTGGTATATTACAAGATTTTACTATATCTATAGTAATATGTCTTAAGATGGCTGGTGTGATGTGAGGATTTTAATTTTTATTAGGCCTGAAAAGGATATCCGAAATCCCATGGATTCTTTTAATAATAGTTTTCTGTTCTTTCGTTTATTTATTTCATCATTAAAAACAATTCGATCTTTCGTTTTACTTTCTCTTGTAGGAATCCCTTATTGAGACTCGATAGATCGATACTTGAAGGATATCGATTAGCAAAGAGAGGATCAAAGGAATCATAAAAAGGACGAAGGTAGGTCCGGTGATTGGGGCTGATTGCTACGGTAGCTGGTGTCAGCACTCTCGCCCCCACAGGGCCTCTAACTGCCGCCTCCTTATTGGCCTTCTCTTCCGCTATCCGGGGGCGGTTAATTGTACCTTATCCGCGAACTCAATCCAAAGGGACCCGTGGAGATGGGCCATAAAGGTGATATAGAATTTTACAAGAAAAACTAAGAAAGTTGCTGCTTATAAGGCTTATAACTAGGTGACGTTTTGATATGTGTATTGTTTGGTACGTAAAAGTTTAAGGGGATAAATCATACATAACGGAATTTTGTTTGTGAATTTTATTTTTAAAAAAATAAATAAAAAAAAGCAAAACGGCGGTGAAGAAAAAAGTCAAATTCTTATATGGTTTCATACTCAAATGATAAATTACTTGAAGGACAGCTTCAAATAAAACAGGAACTTTCAAAGTTCCTAAGAAATAAAATTCTTCCATATACGCTAATGTCTAGGGTAAACCATGCAGTTGGCACTCAGTACAGTTAGTGTTAATTTTATTACAAGATATACATGGGTCTAATGTTTGAAGGGTCCTCTAAGTCATCTATGAAGTAAGACTTCAACAAACTAACCATAGGGAAGATTTCACAATTAAATCCACAGGGTGCCAATTACTAGATTTGGCACTTTTAACAATAAATATTGCCATATAGTGAAACTATTGAACTTTTTACCCAAAAAAACCTCTTGAGTCTTTATGAGGATAGATAATGGGAAGCTATAGGAAGTTTCTATTTGATCCCTTTATAAAAAGTATTTTTTTTTTAATTTAACCACAGAAATGTAGTCTTAAGGGTGCCAATAGCTGTACGGTTTACCCTAACCTTATATTTACCTGCCGAATCATTATTATTTTTTCTTTCGTTGTCACGAGTCGTAGGTCTTTCTATCCACCCTACATCTAGGCCAGTGACTCTCAAACTGTAATCCACTCCCGTCTTATATGTCGATAATTGTACATTTTTTTTTTGCCTTTACTGGCAATTCTTATTTATGTTACACGTTCTAAGCTCATTCCAATTGGCACAATAGGTTCATTCATCAAAAAATTCACTAAATTTATTTTTAAATAAAAAAATAAATAAATAAGCCCCTAAGCCCGCATCGCGCCACTCACTTTGATAACCACTACTCTTGGCATACTTCATTTTATCTCAATATCCTTAATGGATTATTCAAGGGAAGGCAATAACCGGCCTGTTTAGCCAATCTTATAAAAGTGCAATATATTTTTTTTTCTTGGTCCTCCCCTTCCTCGCCTATAGGCTATACGGGGTTTCCCGGGCCAGGGGAGAGGGTGGGGGTTTGATGCCGAGTATTATTAAATTTCCCCTGGCTCCGGGTTTTGAACTTGCTATCTTTCGGTTCTCAATCAAACGTTGCCGTGGGCAACGCGTATTTTCTGGCGCGTTTGACCACTCGGCCATCCCGCCACCATAAAAGTGCAATAATCGATCAATAAGGATTAGGGAACATCCACACGGTCAGCAGCTCAGATAAGGAAGATGTGCTCCAGGAAGTTCAGCACATCCTCCCTCCTTTGTCCTTATCTTACCATCACGTTTCAACTCTCGTACTTTTTTCCTGAAATTATAAGTTACTCTTCTAGTAAATTTGGTTACAAAACTATTCCGATAGTTAAATATGGATATTTTAATTTTAATAATCAATGATAAGAGAAAAATTTATTAGATAAGACCCGTAAAGATACATAGGTGGCTAGACAAAGAGGAGAGTGCACAGATGACGACTACCTGTTAGAAGGATCGATCGGTGACCGAATACATAAATATGTAGCCATGGAGGGTCAGGGCTGAGGGCTACGTGCTAGCCGCGGGGCACACGTACCATCTCTCGTCATTAAAACAGTCCACCGTCCCCGCTCTGTTTACCCTAACTCCACGCTCCTAACTCAGATTTATATGCCTACATGTAAACTACCTTTAGCCGCAAATCTTTATCGGTGTCATTAACTTAACTGGTTATTTGTAATATAAATTTCCTTATTCTCTTCTTGTTTGATGCAAGAGTTGATCTGATTGTGTCACAGGAGGGATGATTTATTGAGGGAAAGTACCCAGATGATAATTTCAGTATTTATATATATATATATATATATATATATATATATATATATATATATATATATATATGATAATTAATTTTTTATTATTTTTTTTATTTCAATCCACATACTACAAAATAAAACTCCATCCTCTCCTTGTCATATGTATCCTCTGCAACATGAGGATTGAGTGATATCAACTTTAATCGGTGAATGTCCGAGTTTTTCAGTCTTGGCTAGTTCACTAAAATGTTAAATTATTATATATTTTATAATTTACTAAAATAAGAAAATAATTTCAAGTAAAATTCTATATCATCTGTTGGGACCGCGTGGTTCACTTCATATAGTATTTCAATGCTTTTCTACTTTTGTCGTGCACTCAGTCCCACTAGATTTTTTTAGGTTTAATTTTATTGACTAAAAATCAATTTTGAAAAAATCACATTTAGGCCGGCGATATGCTCCCATCTTATCAAATCAAATCAAAATTTAAAGAATTTTATTTACTTTGATATGGAATAGGTGGAGTTAACTGAATATACATATATGTTCTGTAGAAGTTTTTTTAGGCCATCAGAAGCAAAGTCGAAATAAGAACGATAACAACATATTTTTACTCTCACCTAAGTATGTTATAAGTAATTTGGCTTTTACATTTTTTTTTTTTTTTTTTTTTTTTTTTTTTGAGCAATTCCGTGTACCAAAAGAAGTTCAAACGACTGTTACTGCGTTTAGCGTTTTCTTTAATATTTTGTTGGATATAAACACTTAAAATGAAAAAAAAAATACGTTACAGATTAATATTAGTGCAATCTATACTCATATAAATCTGCAACAGGTTAAGCTCCAACGTAAGGAGGTGCCTCATAAGTTACATAAATTCTTTGCTTAATTCGTTACATATGAACTGGAATTCAATTATTGAGCCTAATGGATCTTGTTTCTACATTTATTGATTTGCAACATACTTAAAGTTTATAAAATGAGGAAAGAGGAATTCTAAATAAAAATAAATTTCACAGTCAACAGAGATTTTAATTTATTGAAAAGCGAAAATAAAGATTCTACTTTTGCGCTAAGAGATTCCCCGAACTTGGTACTAGTTTTACTACATTTAACTCTTTTTAGAACTTAGAGGTAAAAATGTAATAATACCTCGAATTATATGACTTGGTATGCTGGGAGGTCAAAAATAAATTTAATACGAACGACTTATTCTCAAACAAATGATTCAGTTAGAGCTAGACAATTACATCTAGGTTTCTAATTTATTTTCCAATATTCGTCACTTTTAATCCAAACCACTGTAATTAAAACTGTAATTTCAAATTCTTTACATCTTTCCTATAAAATATAAAGATTAATAATTTACAAAAAAAAAAGAAAGTTCTAATGATATTACTTTACACTAAACGCAATAACAGTCGTTTGTGAACTTCATTATTCAAAATCCTAATTCAGGTCCAAATTTATTTCTTGTGTAATCATATCATTAATTATTGTACTTTAGTAAATACAGTCACACCAATTTTCTCACATTCTATCCATTTTTCTTTTTATCAAATAATTTTAACCTAATACAGTCCACATTTTTTCAAAGCTGTCAAATTGATCGAAACTCAATCATTTTATTTATTTAAAGACAGTTAGATCAAACAAGTTTTGGTCCTCCGGGCCGGTTATGTTTTATAAATATATATTATGATAAACGTCAAGTTATGATAATGAAGGGTCTCAACAAGTTCTCTACCATTCGTAAAATTAATATTTTCGATAATCGTACCGAAGATAAACTGTTTCCTGATTTTCCGAATTCCGGAAAGGCCTCTAATTACGCCGTTGATATATCCAGCGTATTTTCACTTATTATTTATGTATTTAGTCCGTTTTTTTATCTGAGCTAGAGGAGCAGATAATGGGTACTCCTGTATTCTAATGAAGTTAAGTGTATCAATGGGCCCGGGCTGACAGGCGCAAACAATGAGGGTGATTGGCCGATTGTCTTAGCGAACAATACTCAACCGCAGCTAATAGCCTTTCTCCACCTCATTTGCATTGTCTCCAAATCACCATCATTAACCGTATTCCCCAAACTGTTAGCTGTGGCAACTAAGACCAGTAGTGGTCCATTGTGCTCCCTCTTGCTCCTGTCTCTTTGAGCAGCTATCCTATGTCTTCTTTACGGACATTCTTCTTCGCTTAAGAAACTATTGGGAACTATTCTTCGTAATTGGGTAACTAGAGAAGATTATGCATGCTTCAGAAGGAAGATTAAGCAAATTTTTCATATTATAGAAAAGAGCGGATAAGCTAAGTGTTTAGGCTCTCTGGTATAATTTATAATGAAGATATTTAATAACTTAAATTCTTAAATTTCGAATACGAGTTTTAGGTGCGGAATTACCACATAATTTATGGAAGGAACTAAAATTCGACTTGTGTAGCATAGTTTGTAGTGAAGGAAAACGTTACTACGTTAGGAAGTGAGGAATCTTTTATTAAATTCTCTTACTCAATCCTCCTATGTGAGTATGAGCAATTAAACTCGTGTACAACAGTCTACCTTTCGCGAAAAAACTTTCAATCTAACATAATAAACAAAAGATAATACTGATTCATTACTATTATTAGAATTTAAGTTGTTTTTTCCAAATAATAATTTACAAATATCTTAAAAATTTAAGAAATTATTGAAAGCTATTTCGTTCAATTTTTTGAACGAACAGTTCAAGGCGAATCGTTCATTCATCAAACTGTCGGTTCATATTTTTTTATAAAGCACATAATGCAAAGTTATTCAACATAGACTTTAAATTTGTAAATCATTGAAAAAATTGAACATTTCTATCTACCATAAGGCATAAAAAAACTTCTTTGGATGGTTTTTGGGATATTTTTTCCTTTATTTACTTCAGTTACTTATCAATCACTATAGTGATCGCTAAATTACAGAATATAATATGATAATATGAGTCTTTATTAACGATGTATGTAATATATTATGATCAATATCACTATAAACTGGGTTAGTACGGAAGTAGGTATTTAACAATGTATGTCAAGATCTTTTCCAATAAATCTACTTTATCGCACATCTGCCATATTCCCTTTAGCCTCTCTGATAATTCTAAAATCAGACTTCCATTTGCCTATTACTTCATAAAACTTCATCACTGCAATGCATATTGTCTGTTAATATTTCTTTACTTACTAAATAGTCTCTGGCACATTTATTTTTTTATTAATCCACGCAGCTCAAACAAATTCAGACAACAATTTTGACTCAATCAAAGTTTGAGATATGATCTGTATTAAACAAATCTGTATACATAGATAGTTATTATATACTCGAAAATTGTTACTTGTAAACTAGCAATAATGAATGATTTAATTAAAGGTGATAAGAAACCGGTATTTGCTGAGCATGCCCTACCACAGGGCTTATCTTTCTCATATCCTAAGAGTCGTAATATAATGCATTAACTTATCAGCTGACGGTGAAGCATGAACTTAAAATTTATTTTTCATTGTTAATGTGCTTTTTCCATTATCCCCAGAAATACGATAAGCTTGTGAAGTAAAGAAGCTAAGACCTTCGAATCCTTGCATTAGCAGACACTGCTTTAGACCCCTAGGCGGAGGTGTTATAGGATGTAAGATCGACAGGACGGCTTAACGAGAAGGCACTAGTAAGTGCGCTGGGGTGGAGGTAAAGGTGCCTTTATTTATATTCAAGTGCACTGAGGGGTATTTGAGGGTCGAGTAATAGCCGCTGGGCCCTTTGCATGTCAGAGGGAGGACAGCACGCCCCTACCCACTCGGGGTCATTAGCCAACAACCTACTAACCTTATTTTGAATAATTTCATGTAGGGGTGTATATCAATGTAGACCTCTGTTTGTTTAGAGCTCTCAGATCTTTTAAGTTAATTTTAGAAGATTATATAAATCAACAAATGTATTACGAAGTAATCACAATTACATTTCTTAAAAAAAATAAGACCATGATTTGTTTCTATCATACTTTACTAGTATTCGAACCTCGCCCTCAAAGTATATAAGAAAATAATTAAATAAACTTCATAAAAAAAGTTTTCAAGACAATTTTTATTTCAAATGTTCTAAGATAGTAATTAGTTTGGGTTTAAAATTATTATTATTAATGATTTAAAAAATATATATTGGTATGGCTCTTTTTTAATACTTTTTTTATTTTTAAGTACAATTGGGGCTGATATTTGAGTATATGATCAGCTCCACAGTAACCAATGATAATGTTAGAGAATGTTTTTGTACACCCGACATTAATCATATCACATCAAGGAATTAGATTCGTTCGTTTAGGTTAATAATCAAGTTTGATTTTTTATCATAAATCGTTTAAAAGCCAAGACAAAGTTGAAGTGCAATTTTGTGATTAAATTTTGAAAAACTTACTGTTGAAAAGAATATAACTTTTGTAGTCGTATGAAGTTTTCTCTTAATTTATTTTAAAACCCCATTCTTGTTTAAGATTATTCAGGGTTTGTTTTCACTTGTGCTTTGATTCAAATGATTCTATATATATATATATATATATATATATATATATATATATATATATATATATATATATATATATTTACCGAAAAAGAGCCCCATGAAAAGTTAAGAACCCCGTAAAAATATGTCTCTCTCCGAAAATTTTGATGGCTCAAATTGCACTCGAATTGAAAGTATTTTCAGTTTTCTAAAGTCAATAAAACCCGCTCACTTCATTCTTGATTTTTCTAAAGTTAACGGATAAGTATATTTTTCAGCTATTTAAAAGAATCCATTTGAAATATAATTGTATAGCATTAATGATGCAATATAAAATCTTTAATACCATTAAGGCTATAATCATTTTTCTTCAGCCATTCATAATCTAAATTTTGAGATATAAAATAATTAGCTTTTACAAAGAGTATAATTTAATACTACGCCCATATAATTATGATTTTAAAATAATATTATCAGGTTCAGCTCGTCCAGGTTTAAAATGAACCCTCGGTTTTAAAAAAAATAGGAGATGACAGACCATTTAAAATCATCCATTAATTATGGAAAATAGATTATTCAATAATTGCTTGATGAATTTTGCCCAATTCCGTTTTAGTTCAGTCTTAAATATATCAAAGGGAGAAAAAATAGTTAAATGAACCGTTTATATACTTTGATCATGAAAGGTGAATAAAATAGAGGTAAAGAAAAGAGGGAACGAATTCGTAGGAAGTCACTTTGACAGAGCCATCCCTAATTTTCCGTCCCATTACTGTAGCTAATGAGATGCAGAGTTTTGTGAAGATGGGGAGACGAGGCCTATAATCCGGGCCCCTTGTTCGCAAACAGGGCCGCCTCCTAGACAATGCCCGAATCAGCACAGGAAGCTCTGCTAAACTACAGGTCTCTACGACGGGGAGGCGCACGCTCCATTTGACAAATTCAAAATAGAAAAATAAGGGCAATTTCGCTAGGGGATTTGCGGCTGTGCAGGGACAAATTCACCATATGTAATACGAGAAGGCGGAGGGTCCGCTGGCTAGCGCCTTTGAGGGAACGTTCTTTGAGAGGCGGGTGAGAAAACAGAATTAGCCGCCACTTGTCTGGCTCTGGGGGACGGCAAATTGGCACAAATTGGGGGCGGCCCCCGGGGACCCGGCTATCCTCTGCCCCCCTATCCGCCGCCCCCTACCTACGTGAGCCTTAGCCACCTCCTCTGTAAACATTTCTCTCTGTCTTCGATAGCAAACAACTTCCCTTGATAGCGGTCAGCACCGTTGTTCACATCATCGTTCACATAGTTGTTGTAACATAGCCTGTATAGAAGAATAATCCAAATAATATTTTATAATGACTCTTTTATACTATTTCTTTGTTCAACACAAAGATATAAGATATTAATGACTACTCTAGAAATTTCAATATCAGTTAAAAATGCATTCATCAATTATATTTAGCTATAATTAAATTCGCTTTAAACGATCAGAAACACTAAATTGGGAAAGGCGAAACATGATCAAAGCCAAGCTAACACTTTTCCATAGGTGTTAAAAGTCTAGAATAATCGCCATCCCTGATGGATCTTCTTGTTTTGATCCTTTTACCCGTTGGCTTCTTAACCCTTTCCCTGAATGCAATATATTAGCACTTTAAGGCAGGGGTGCTCTAAAGGGTAGATGCAACATAAAAAAATTTTAAGATGGCGAATTTTTACATACTTTGAGTAGTGCAAATTCTTTCTGTGCGATGAATCTTTGTAGAGAAACGTCAAAGAACTTGAAATGGGAATACTTAAAACAGGGCAGTTTTGAGATACGAGTATTTCTGGTGATTGGTCTCACCTCTAACTTCTGTTTACCTTACAACTAAATAGTAACTCTAATAAATGTATTATATTAAATCTGGCGTCAGTGTCTTGAAAATTTTCAGTTATTCTCATATAAAAACCATCCTTATTCCTTTAAAAGCAACCATCCCAGTAATAATACGAATGGATTTATCAAATTAAATTTCCAACCACTAATATTTTTGTTCGACTATTGACAATATTTAATAATGTACCTTAAATCACCTATTGATTAACTTGACCGAATAATCTAAGTCCACTTTATAAGCCATTAGGGATGTAGCTCTGTAGAATTTCAAATTTTATCCGCATTATTTTCAAATATTCGAATCCAAAGTAACTAAGAAATACTCGTTTTGTTCCGCTGTCTTCGCCACTAGTGTCACTGGCGTAGTAAAACACTGAAGTCTGATATTTCTTTTAAATGTTGGAAGTTACTTTCGTCTCATCATCTTTCAACAATTTTTTTTTTTTTCAATTTTTAATTTGTTCCGAGGCACTTTGTATGGATGGAAAATCTAGTAATAGAATTTTTATTTAATAGATTTTCTTGGAATAATTTTATTTTACATATTTAATGCAGCAATAAAATTGATTTCACTAACAATAATTTATCCGATATTTCAACGGATATTTTGGTAAATACTCCGCTACAACTTTGCGCTATTTATGGATGTTTCAAACAGTACTCATATATTATATTACTCAATCTTACATTAAATCAATGAAAAAACTTAAATATAATCAATGTATGTTTACTTTTAATATCATGTCACTCAATGAATAAATCTCCATATCGATTTGAAGAAGAATCCGTGTTACATTGAGAGCAATAAAAATACCATTTACTTTTTACACATTGGCGCAGCCTTCCATCCAAGGTTACAAAATAAATTGAAAATTAAGTTATTTTTATGCCCGTGGAGACTTTATAGAAAATTGCATGTTCTTAATTCTCAGCTATAACTATAACAACCCCTCATATAAAATGGATTAAGTCTGTACGATGTCAGGTACTCAGTTAAAATCCTTAACCTATTTATACCTAGATAGACAAAATTTAGGGCTTCTATCATCTAGGACATCGTTCTATCAGCCAAAGCAGCATAAAGTGACTTTAAATAAAGAAAGAAATAGTTGATCATTGTTATTGATGGAATTCCGAAAAATAGCATTCAGAGAATAGAGCAGATATCTCGTTTCTTTAACATATCCCGCGGCGCCCTGGCCTCTCACAGATGGTATCCTTCCTCGAAATCCTCTTACTCAATCGACATGAGTTGGAACTGGCTTTTGATGTCTGTCGGCTATCGTGGGGTCAGGCCCGCTGCCCCAGGGCGGGCTATCGCTGATTGCCACCCCTCATCACTGACCTCTGTTTACTCACTCCTTCCCGATAGATCAATATTATTCGGCCCAGGGGAGCCCGCCGCCCAAGAGTACTCCGAGGAGGACTCTAGGTGCAAGATCGCAATTGGAAGTGACTCATCCAGGAGTTGTGACTATGTGCGCGTTCTTAGGGAGAGGGAAAATTCCCGAATGGAAATCGATCTACCGAAGTGTGTTGGGATAATTCGAAATGGACTCTTATTGCATACGAATAGGCTATTGCAGGAAGGTGACTCATTACGCTATTGTTTAAAAGGTGTCGTCACTTTTAAAGTATGCTTCGAAAGAGGTCTGAAAGCTATCAATACAACAAAGGTTTTCTCCTAAACTTATTCTGTTTCATTTGAGCTACTAACATGCACAGAAATAACTCCAAAAGTAAATATTACAAAAGTATGTCTTAAATGTATATTGACCGTATAAATCCGAAAAGTCGTGCAGGCTTCATGCTAATATTTCTAGAAAAAAAATACCTTAAAATAATAGACAAGTTAAAAGGCTGATGTGTAAATATGACAAATTCAGTTCGATTCCTAATCTTTTGTGAGTTTGTCTAATAGCAAATAGGCATTTATGGGCTTGGAAGGATGGGGTTCTCCTTTAAGTATAAGTAGATCTTAAAATCTAAAACTTAAAAACTACAATTTATTCTAGAATTACTTGTTACCAACGTTTTGGGATATCTAATAGAGTTCATGAAACAAACTCATCAACATAATATACTGAATTCGAATTACAATTTCGATTTACACCGAACGAGATTGAACAGGAATGGAAAAAACAGTTAAGAACTTTCTTTCTTTATGTGATTTATACCATAAATGGTTTCGCTCACATCAAATCACTGGCGTTGCGATCTTGATGGAATTTTACATTCCCATTTAATTGCTCCATGGCGAAGACTGGAAGCGGAGGCCTCCGAAAGAGATGAAGCTATTAGAGACAGAAGAAGAGGAGTAAAGAGCCGTGGGAGTAGAATGTGTCCTGGAGCGTGCCCAGCTCCGCCGTGAAATCGGGCCTCCCCAGGTGGTCTACCATTACCGGCTCGCGCTAGGCTAACTGCTCTCATCCCATTCTTCGGCAAGGGAAGCTCCTCGGTGCAGAAGAAGTGCAGCAGTGTATCCGGAGGCGAAGGATGGTGTAGAGCCTTATGAAATATGTCATTTTTTAAAAAATGAATTCTCATATAACAATTACACGTTTCGGCTGTCTAAAATCATGTTAATTTCAAAGAATCTACATTAGTAGTTAGAATATGTATAATTTCGACAAATATATAAAACATTAAGATTAACTTTATAGCTTGTAATGGAATGCTTAGACCATCCCATCTTGGATTCTTGTGAGAGCAACATTATCAGTATTCCCTTAAAATATTTTCTTGGTTTAAATCTTTGCTACTAAGTCATTCAGTAATGGACGCGTATTCCGTCCACCACTGTGTGACTTATACGATTTTACCAAGAGCCACAAACGCGTAATGCCCGGAAATGACCGAACCTGAAACACTCTTCATCAAAAGGTATTGAGTAAGGAGCGCCATAAGAGACAACATCCTCCCCGAGGGACAGGAGCCTGATGGACGAATGAGCAGGAGCCCTAAATAAGACATGAAGATGTACCTGCGGGGTCAATTTTATAGCTCGTCGTAATCCTCGGACCTCGGTCACGTAGCCGGATCGTAAACTCGGCCTCCTCCTCCAACTTTTCCTCTCCGGCTCCGAAATTACTTAGGATCCAACATCCCAACTCCGCAGCCTTCGTTGTCTGGTAAGAACTCCTGGCAACGAGATATCAGCGGTGAGTATAACATAATCAATCAAATGGCTGAAAAGTGAATCATAAATACTGCGACTTGTATTTCAATTTTACCAATGATACAGGGTTACCAAAAGAAAAAATTCATCCAAAATTTAGCAGCCTAATATCCAATACAAGTCACTCTAAATACGCTCTGGCAAGCTTTTAAACCATACGAAAAAATGCTTTTACAATATGATTTCCGAAATAACCTCAGCATATAAGCGGGTGCAAGGTAAAATGGGAAGCAGCAAAAACTTAACTTTTCAAGGGAGCCAAAAAAACAGTTTCTTAGCTTTTAGCCCAATCCATTACCTGTCATACTAATTTTTAGATGTTATTATATGATATTTTGGTGAGGAATCCATTAGTATTAGTTGTAATAGTGTCAAGGGTTTGAATCGACTAATCCTAAGAAGATTTTATGGAGTATTACGGATGATGATAAGGATAGGAAGCGAACTTAATTCACTGTTCAATTTATTCTCAACTTTAATAATAATGCTAATTTCATGAGTAGTTGTTTTTTATAGTACACGTATGAAGACAGAAAGTGCTTTATTTTAGTCTTGTTTGAATAAAATATTGGTAAACGTTATTCACAATATCTTAGGTTTTAGAAGTAAGATAAAAAAAATTGTGATGGAAAAACAGTCTTCCATTTTCTAACACCTATTTTTGCGTTCATCTCCATTATCCATCGCAAACGTCGATTTACAAATTTAGAATAAGAAATATAACTGAGAAATAATTTGCTTTTTTTTTGTTTTTGTTTGAAGAGGGGGTCCTGACTTTCCTCACCTTTTAGGCTATACGGGTTTTTCCCAGGCCAGGGGAGAGGGTGAAAGATTATTGCCGAGGATAATTTACTGTCCACTAGCACCGAGTTTTTCAATTCTTCTAGCTATCTTCGGGTTATCACTCATATATTTCAGGGGCAACGCGTATTTTCCATATACAGCCCACTTGCCCATCCCGCCTCCCTAAATAGAAAATATGAATATCCTACATATCTTTATTACGCCATCATGTCAAATAGTGGTTATATCCCTCAAACGGAGACGAATACAGGAACATAAGATGAATTTCCCTGCACCCCGGAGAAATAAGGGTGGGCAGTCAGAGCGGACATAAAAGGGATTTGGCGATTTGTCCCAGCTGTAGCGGTCACTTCTTCCTGATCCTTATCACTAACATTTTATTAAAGCCCACTTCATCACTGTTCCTCTTCCTCCTCTCGTCTATTGCTCTTTTTATGGTCCACCTATCCTCATCCTCTTTTTTTGCCAGATATTTCTATTTCCCAAGGGACGTATATGGTATCCTCAATCACCGATGACGTTCTTTTTTGATGGCTTCGGCCATAGGCAATAACCGTTGAAGAGGATAAGGGTAATAGTTAATAAGGTGTCTTATTGTGGAAACAGGAAATTTAATTTCGGTATTAATGAGATGTTAAAATTTCCAATATATAATTACTTAATAACAATATCATATCCTTTAGCTAGGAATAAACTGTTGTTTCTAACAATCTCTTTAAGGTGACTGCTAGGTATTGTATCTAACCAACAAACCACTATTCTTCTTACAGCATCCTCGAGCTGCGGAAGGAGAAGTCCCGGGACGCTGCCCGCTCGCGAAGAGGGAAGGAAAACTACGAGTTCTACGAACTGGCGAAGATGCTGCCACTCCCAGCGGCCATCACCTCCCAGCTGGACAAAGCCTCCATCATTAGGCTTACCATCTCCTACCTCAAGCTGAGGGATTTCTCCGGCCACGGCGACCCGCCATGGTCCAGGGATAAGCCTGCCTTCTCCAAGTCAATAAACAGTGAGTACAATATCCATATTTCCAACCCATACACTAAGCGGAAAGGGCTCTATAGTGTGGAGAACAGAGACCGCTGTGGCCGAACGTCTCACGCCCTGTAGGATATTTAGTCAAGGAATATCGTATTTCGTCGTACGAATTTAGACTTATCCGCTCGAATGATAAATGAACTTAAATATGATTTGAATAGGTTAGTTATACATCTAAAATAACCCGCGTTTATATTAGAAATGACAAAACGCTATTAAATTTTAAAGATAAAAAGTTTTGGAGAACTATATGTTATTATAAACCATTGACAATGACCATTAGAGTGTAATATTGTAGTATTCACTTATATCGATACGAATATAACTTGAAAAAATCGACTAAATATCAGAGTTTAAGTAAATCGGAAATCTACAATGAAAATAAATCAAATTTTTGTTATCCACCTAAGTAAACGATAATATCGATAATGTGGTCTGAGAAGGAACTAATTTAGTATAGATATGTGTGTTGGTGGGAAATCTCGAATTAGGAACAAATGAAGGTGGAATAGCACATTAAGTAACGAAATCCATGACAATTAATAAAATTTATTTAAATACTGTGGCTGACTCTATAAACATAATATAAACTTTTAATAATGTAGAAAATTTATAGATAAATATAATAATAGATAAAATTCCCTCCACCGGATAATTATTGTTTAATCCAATTGACATAATTATAACTGATCTATACCAGAATTCTAGATTTTAACTTTAATGTATTGGAGAGAAACATTTAAAAATACGTCTTGTGAAGAGAATTCACGCCGTTTAGGGTTGAAGTACCTGTTAGCGAAAATTAAAAGATTCATTCAAGAAAATTTAGAATAAAAATAAGAAGGGAGAGGGAGAATTCTGTCAGTGAAACCCAAAAGGAAATTCTTGAAAGATTTCTGGAAATATAATGGCTCAGCATAAGTAGCGAAAAAAGTCGTAAGATAAACGTTTTAAAAAACATATATAGATCATTAAAAAAAATTAATTTAATATAAATTATGAATCAATTTTTATGTTAATCCATTTACGTTAAAAAATTTGAATTTCATGTAAAAAAATAACAATACATAAATAGGGGAATAATTATGGTAAGAAACACGTGGCTTGGTCCCCATTACAAACTCCTACACGGTTATAATGCTAAATTACCTTAGAATCGCCAATTTCATGGGATTTCAGGCTCGGGTCGCAGTAAATGTCAGTGTCCAATGTTAATGTGCCTAGGAACAACCTTTTGTGAGGTGGTATTGCACCAGCTAATAAATAACTTTAGTTCCCAAATACACCCAAGTAATGTAAGTAATTTTTCGGAGGTAATAGGCTATTTTAATAACAAAATTCATTGGTTTTCTGAATTATTTTTATGTGAATTGTTAAGTATCCATTATGATAACTATAAGAATAAATAAGAATAAAATTTACTATAATATTGTAAAAAAGAAATCTTTATCTTATCAGAATACTTAAATAGATATTATAAATAATTAGTAATAAATACAATAAATCTTCTGTTTATTCTGTTTAACAACTGGAAGCGGATACAAAAATATCTATGAGTCATGAAGGACTTGATTTAAAATATGAGCCCATAACAACATTGTAAATTATAATGAAATGTTAAATCTTTCCGCTAAAACTTTCCGTTTAAGGAAAAAACATATATCTAAATAAAACGACTGTTTACATAGAAATACAATTCATTTGTGTCCTCACCTCTTTGGGTCCTAAATATATATTGTCATGCATAATGTTTTGTCTGTTTCCTTTAGATAAAACTTGCAAAGTGCAAAGTGATGCATACAGTTATTCATTATCAGCTGTTTTTAAATTCACGAAGTTCTCTATGTCATTAAGATTGGAAGGGGTCGTAGGGAAGGGGGCGATTAGGATAAAGTGTGGGAATGTTTCAGTCTTCGGCACTTAAACGCAGCAAAAACGCCTTACAAAACAAAATAAAATGTTATTAATTTATTTGTTATTAAATATCATTAATAGGAAGTATTTTATTTCTATGAAAAGTATAAAAAGATAGGTACTTATTTAAAAATGATCATTATTGGAATTTAACTTTTTAACTTATTTGAAATGTACTCTGTATTTGAAATCAGAGACAAGTTATTTTATTCTGCATTAATTGTATTTTAACAGATAACATTCGAAATGACTGTTTAAAGATCACGTGACGTTACCTCATTTTGACATAAGAATTATATTCCAAGGAGTGAAAAAGAGTTAATGATTAATGTAATTTTTTTTTCAATTTTGTATTATTTATAGTGATTTATGCCTTTTAATTGTGTAATATATATTTTTTTTTCCATTTCCATTCATTTATAAGTTATGTAATATACCATATTAACTCAAAAACTCTGTTGCCTAATAGAATTATTTTATATAATTGAAGTATTCACGAGTTACTACAGACTAATTATTACAGCCTGAGTTACCTTTTAGTCTAGGGTACCTTTTAGGGAGAGATCAAGAACGATCAAATATTCAACCCATTATTTTACGTCTTGATTTTATTTTAGGCATTTAGGATTATTCTTTTGATATTGCTCAATCGTGCTTATGGTAATGGTAAAAGTGAATTACAAAACTAGCTGTTAGAAAGGACTCGGGGTAAGAAGAGATGCCAATAAAAAAAAAAATTGTTACAAAAGCCTCCATTATGATCGCTTTTGACATGGGCTATTCTTTTCAGAGTGAGAGGGCATTGTGATCAAGATTATACCATGTTTAAAGTGGAGTAAAAGCCAACCTTATCCCACAATAACATCCTTTTTTCTTTTAATATGAAATTCGTTTTAAAAAATGATACATTGAATTTATACGTATTTATTCGCCTGCCCGTGAGATTTATAATGAAACTGGAAATTATTCAATTTTTAAATTTGTTTTATGTTCCCATGGAGAATCAAACCACGATGATATATAAGAATAAATAATTTGCGTCACTACTATCCTGGAATCCAAAAGTTAGAAGAGCTATAAGATGTTTTTAAATTATTTATTTGCTAAAATGTTATACCTCTATTTTAAGCAGTTTAACACTAGAATAGAAATTTTTTTAACATTCAAAGTCCTGGAATTATTAAGTTTCGCTAAATACTATTTAGTACATAATGATTTACATTTAATTTATAAATAACAGCATTGATAAAAACTATGGGTGTACATGTGGCTGCAACTGATTTCTCTCTTAAAAGATGAACACTAAACTGTCTCATTGACAATAGAAGACTAAAATTAAATACACGATATCATTCTAATGAAATAGTTTTATTTATTCAATTTCTAGAATAAATTTTCCTTATTCTTTATTCTTCTTAATTTTTCTCTAAATATTAATATATAAATCTCTTTATTTGTGACGTTTTGGCCTTATCCCCATTTTTATCAATAAATGACTTTTTTCAAATATAATTCATCAATTTACAATATACAACGTGTTATTAGTAGTTATATTTTTAATATTCTTTGTCATTCTGCCTTTCCTTCATTTTACCATAAATTCATGCCTGCTGTGATGACGCATGTTTTGAATTTAGACCTTTTTTTTAGATCAACTTAAAATACGGTTGAAAAATCTTTTAACAGGGATCGAATATTGTTAGTAATTGGCAAACATAAATATTGGGAACGAAAAGGTATTCCAAACCTTCCTTGTGATTTTCCTCGGCTTAAATATCTACCATTGTTTTGATTTAATCTGTGGTCGATTGCCGAAACTTGATCTGTTAGATTTTATTATTTTCTTTACCGATCTTAAAATGTGCTTTGATTTATATTTTTCAATCTAAAAATCTGATATTAAACTTATTTAGACTTAGTTTTACAATATGCCTATCAAAATTTGGAATTGAAAAATATAAATTTAAGCATATCAAATTTTACCAAATAAGCATCGAAATAAAGTTATTATCCCATTCCATTAAAATTTCATCTTAGAAAGACAACACCTTTGCATCTAAATTTTCTCTAAGATCACTGCATTCAATTCCGACAACTTATAAAGTTGATACGCCTGATTTCAATTTTCTAGTTGGCATATTAGAATTTGTGTTTTGAATTTAATTTTTCTATCCCAAAATATAATATCCCAAATTTAAAACTATATCAAAGTATGTCTCTTTTACTAAGTCTAATATCACGTTTTGAAAAATCATATATAAAAAATACCTATCAAAGTTTTGCTTTGAAAAATAATATATGAAAATTTTAAAATAGGTAAGATACTTGATAATTCGAAATATAATTCCAAATTTTTGACCAGCTGGAAGCCCCTCTCCTTCTCTGTATGCAACTCTCCCTTAAACGCTTGGTTTCGCTGATTTATAAGCACCTTCAAAATAATGGTAGGTAGTAAGGTTATTTGGGCCCATAGATAAATAAATGGTCCATACTTGATAAAGCGAATGTGGACTAACAGAAGACCAATAAACAGTTTGGAGAATTTGTCAGTGAGTTAGCTTCACACATTTTTTCACAGAATTGTTCCTCAGGTCGAATAACGAATTGAAGGATCTACATTTTATCCTAGTGAAATTGGAAGACAGGTGACAAGATGGTTGCGTCCTCAGCGGGCTACCGAAAAAGTCGATGGTTTTTAATAATTCATCCCGGGTCCGAGAATAAAAAACGGACGTGATTGGCCGTAGCCCGGCGGCTAGCTGGCAGCATACTAACTAGCACATCATTGAATAAGCAAACCCTACCACCACCGCCCCCAAAACTTTTCACGGTTCCTCCGCCCCAGCTCCTGCCAAATGGGTGGTGCCTCTTCCTCTAACTGTCGCTATTTAGGGAACGTCTCTCGCAGAAGGAAAACCGCTTTGTGCTCTGCGTATCAGTGGTTGTCCACGTAGGTAGCAAACAACCAAATAGCCTCTTACCCCCGAAGATACGAAGAACTGGTTATACGATTGATGATTCAGAGGGTTGCTTCTAGATTTCCCATATAACAACTGCATAAACCGTCATTTAAAGGTGTTTTTTTTTTCCCTAGCTAATTACATCTCGCAAGGTAAATATTAAAAAAGTCTTTATTAGGTAGGTGCAGTGGTGGGGGTTGGGCGGGATAGGTTCCCCCCCCCATGACTACACTGCCACGACTTTGTCCCCGCGAGCTCTAGTTAGCTCTCGCATACGTAAATTTTCAAACCGTCATTATTATCATGTTTTTTTTCCCCTAGCTAGTTACCTCTCGCATAGTAAATGTTTAAAATATGCTAACCACTACACCATAGCTGACAACACCCTCCAAAAAAAAAATTAAAACAATTACTTATTTAATATTTGTAGATACATATATTGATTACAGTCCAGTGTTGATACAACAGTAAATTATGATCGCGGTATGGAATAAAAAATATAGAACAAATCGATGTCAATCAGCGACAATTCTTTAAACTATGATTTGAGAAGCAATATGATGCGTTTAAAATTTTTCGTCGTTAATTTGATATTGTTGTTTGATTTTAGTTCAGTTCTAAGTCCATATTTCCCTTTGCTATACTCAAGTGTTTTGCTCCACAAGTCCTAATACTTTGTAGGATAGAGTTATAGATTATTCTTTTATTTTAAAAGTTAATTTTTGAAGTTTTAGAAAAAAGGGAGTAAAGTAGGTTGAGTCGTTTGTTAAGGGTTTTTTCGTTTCATCTTAACATGAGGGCCCCATGTCATCCTTCTGCCAAGAGTAAGACCAAGGTAATGTACAGTGTCAGTTTGAGAAATTTGGACATTGTCTATATAAATGGAAGGGCAGGAATTTTTTCGAAGAGTGAACGTTATGTGTTTTGATTTCTTTCCATACACACTTAAACGGTCATTTCAACCAACTGATTAGAGGCATGGCAACAACTGATGTGCCCATACCTAGGAGATTAAAAAGGCGCTGGATGAGAGATCTCCTTCATTAAAAATCCAGATTACCTGAAACAAGCCAGGGAAGAGTTACTGCTAGGTGCCATCCTTCCCCATGCCTCACATACCCTTATTCAAATTAGAACGGCGCACATTTGCTGATTGTCGATGTTTGTTGACAGGCCCAAATTAAAATTACGAAGGCAAAAAAAAAAAAAAATATATATATATATAAGCGGTGATCTGTAATTGAGAAGGTATGAAATGTTACAGTAGTGAATTAATTATAAAATAAGGGTAAGATAAACGTCAATTATTATACAATTGTAGGATTAATGTCCTCATTGCAATCCGAAAACAAAAATAATTGCCTCATTTCACTATCAATGATTATCCTAACAAGATTTTTTTCGTTCGATCCATACAAATTTATATTTCTCTGAAATTTGCCTTATTACCAAAAAAAAAAAAAAAAGATTTTCCTCTATTCTCCAATACGAGTATAATAGCTATAAATTAAATTAAATATTATTGTTTTTCTTAGCTATGATGAATTCTAAATTAATCCGTCTAATTTCTGACCGCTTGGCCTCAAATTGAACTACATTTCTATTGTATAAATTTTTTAATATTAAAAAAGTGACCATAACTTATTTATTAATACGATCCAAATCAATTGACACCTTCACCGATATATATCTTTTAAATAATATTTTCTTCCTTATTAGTGTTTTTCAGAGGGAAATAGCAGTACTCGCATTTTTTCTTTAATCCGAAGAATGGAACCTGATATAATAGTTGGACTTTCTTGCAATGGTGAATGAAACCTGTAACTTTCCACATAACCCCTCGATTTAACTTTCCAACCGGATCTAGGTTATTCTTCGATTCATCGAAGTATGTCACTGTATCTTCTTAATAATTTTTATATATGTTTTTCACAAGAATTTCTTAACCCACGAAAACTACAAAAAAATCTTTATAATTATATCAGCAGGAAGCAGTTACCTGTATCTCGTAGCGTTGGTAATTCATAGAGTTAAAAAAAAAAAAAAAAAAAAAAAAAAAAAAAAAAAAAAAAAAAACATTCGAAGGGCATTATTTAATAATGCTGATACATTATGGTTTATAAAGCTGATTTCCTGATTTTTATTTTTCAACAGTTCTTTCTATAAGGTAATAATATCTAACATACTTCAATAGAACATCCATAGGTCAGAGTCCTGAATAATTTACAGTGGTGTGTGTTTTTCAAATTTCAAACAGTTAATAGGACATTCACACATTAAAATAATTACCGCAATATTAAAAAAAAAAAATTGAAAATAAATATGATTCAAAATTAATAACAATTATACATGTCTATGTCAAATAATTATGATTAATTAATAATAAGAATTGAAATATATAAGAAAAAAAGTAATTTACAATTAATGTGTTACGGAATCAAACAAAGAATAGAGAGTGGTAAATTATTATAAAAATGAATATATCATAATAAAAAAAAATAATAATGACTTATGTAATATAAAATTAGTCTTATTTTTTATACATATATGAGCAATTGTACAATTTAAATAAAATTGACTAAATAAAAATTAGTGTTATTGAATTGATTAAAAATAAATAAATAAGTATTTTATCTTATTGGATATTGGTTTGTTGTTTTTGCCACAAAGCCCAACTCTCAGATCATAAAGCCTAAGGTTCAAATTCTTCTTCCTTCATCTTGAGTTGTCGGTTTTTTTCAATAATTAAAATGATTTAAAAATTTGTTTACTGCTATTGTAGAAAAAATATTTCAATTAATTTATTAAGAATTATAGCGTCATTAGCTGGACTGAATAGTAGATTTTAATTTTTTTTTTCATCGTTTGACCGTATTGTACAATACGAAAAGTAGTTTACAAAAAAAAAGAAAAAAAATTAACAAATTTGTTAAGTTCGAAATATGTGTGTATCGCCGTTCCACAATGTTATTTTTTACTGACTACACTGAAGCAACGGGGAACCCTCAACCCTAAACACCATTGAAGCGTTGACAGATATTGACAAAGGGGGTAATTAAAATTAAATGGGAAATTAAATTATGCCAGATGAAAAGTAATCCGAGAAAATATAATTTGCGGGGGGGTCCCCTCTGCTAACCCGAGACCGCTGATATGTAACTAGATTGGTTAGTGGGCAGGCCAATTAGTCCGGATTGTGGGCTCTTTGTGCCAGTATCTCCTTGCTTATCTCTGCCTTTTTGGCTTCCTTGATTTACTGTCCTCAAGGCGGTTTGTTAGTCTCCGGTTACACAAATGGAATTTACATTTTGTGTCGCCGCGTACAAAAAGTTTTAGCAAGGAAATTTCTTTATTCTCATACTCGTACCTACGAACTAATATGAAAATAGGAGTATAAATTATATACAATGAAATAAATGTTATATAACTTCTAAGGAGACAATATTGAAAAAAAAACTATGAAACATGACATGCATGTAGATATTATCATACGCAGGAATCATCACATAAGATTAAAATGAAATTTTTCTAAACCTAGATATTTCAATAAAAAAAAAAATGTTATATTTTGATGTTTATGTTTATTGATATTTGCAGCAGTATTGACTAAAATACAAGAACCTAAATGTGAACAGAAAACCTGAATAATAGCGTTATAAAGAAACTACCGACATAACAGAAACACTCGACCGATAGTTCTAAATAAAAAGGTCCTGCTACCATCTTCTTATCGGATGCAAGTTTTATAGACGTATGGTTCGTCTTTGGATTTAGAATTTTGTTATGAAATGATAGAATACTCGATAGGACCAAATTGCTTAGATATGAACCATTGGGACCTGTTTTGAGGAATTTGATGGTTTGCTGGAGCCCTTAAGGTCAAACCCGTTAAGTTCAGGTAGGTCTTGTTAAGGTCGTTATGCAAAAAAGAATTATTGAAACTTATTGGATATTCGATAAAATCCTTAGTAAGCATGTAAGTATGTAATTTTAGGTTACATGTAAGATCTGTTATACCAAACATATAAAATCCATCTTTTTAATTTCTTTGCGTGAAATTCCTACCTGGAATGGCGTCTATGTATGGCTAGAACAATTAGTTTCAGAAACCATTAAAAAAGAAATTTTCATACTCATACTTATGAATTAATAAAGTTTAAAAATATATTATAATGTATAATTAAAATACATATATTTAAAAATTTGCGAGAGAGGTGAAACATTTTAATACAGTTTAAATATACTTTTCTTCTTTTTTTTTTTTTTTTTTTATGAGTTTTAAACGATTTTTATGCCAATCACTTCTACCACCTTTTTATAATCATACTATTCATTCGGTTTTATTTGATATTTACAACTTTCATGGCTTGTCTCCTCTTATTAAAATTTAGGAATATGGCAGCGGGGTTTGGCATAACATGCACCATTTTATTTAAATGTTCCATGTAAGTAGTATGACATTGGTAAACAAATAAGGCGACTAAAGAGAGAAAAAAGTTTATTAATAGTCCCAATTAGACCTCGGGTGGCTCATGCTGATTCAATAATCGTAATTAAGCATGCAGGTGTCTGTGT
This sequence comes from Aelia acuminata, assembly GCA_911387785.2. Classification (NCBI taxonomy): domain Eukaryota; kingdom Metazoa; phylum Arthropoda; class Insecta; order Hemiptera; family Pentatomidae; genus Aelia; species Aelia acuminata. The sequence continues at coordinate 85,286,708 of OU426982.1, read as the reverse complement.
GTTTTCGAATGTAAAAGGCATACTAACAATTGACAGCACGCGAGAGAGAGTTATTAGTAGGCTCGGACGGTTGTTGAAAATTTTACAAAATACTGGCATTATCCGTCTGAACCCGGCGCCTGCATCCCAAGTAATGGAAACATCAACAGTGTTAGAGAACCAGCGGCCTCCTTCGGTTTACGGATTCAAGGAATGGCGTATTTAATACTTGGCAAGACTGCAAAGTGGGAGGTGTTCAGCCAATCGCAGCGCTGGGAGATCTTGCAACCTGAAGACCCTATTGTGTTCACAAATGTGTGTTATAGGAGGGAGTGAGAATCAACTCAATGCACTGTATACTTCAAGAGTTGATAAACAAAAAATCGAAAAAAATAACGTACTCATGAAAACGTAATCTTATAAAACGACTGATCAATTTAAACAATAAAGTATATTTTCATATTCGCACATAGGATTCATGTTAGAATAAACATAGGATATTATAGTATGAAAAAGGCATGGAGAAAAGTATTACCCTGCGGCAACTCTTCCTGACGTGACTTTGCACGTAAGCATGGAGATCCCACACCCAGTCTTCTACAGGTTTCATATCGGGATGTTGTCATACCGGGGCATAATGTACGCCCATATTGGGTCATTATCCTAATTCACAGCTTTTGTTATTTACATTCTGTGTATTTTTCATAAAATTTTAAGTTATCGTAGCATGAAAGTTGATGGTATCTTATTTTGAGTTACATGATAAAATATTATTCAAAGATTGTAAATAACATGGAATGAGATTGGTCCTTGGTCGAACGCAAATTAAAAACAACTTTAATCGTAAATATGATATATTTGAAAATCGATTCATTTTGTGGACACTAAAAATATAGTTATCAACATGTACCTATCAATTTTCAATCCTGCATTAATTAATCATATTCGACGCTATTAAAATACTTCAAGACTTGACTTGAAACTTGAGCAAATTTCGTATGTTCTTAGTGGACTAGAATAACACAAATGTCTACACCGTAATTTGGAATAACTTTAACACTCGAAAGTAAATAAAGACACGAAAAAATAATATGAGTAGGTGGTTGGTGATAGATTTTACATATCTTTGGTCCAGTTCTCTTTCATGTACAAGACCACATTTAAATTTACATATACTCGACTATTTCGGATATAACCTGCGGTTTACAGGGGTGATTACAAGGGTGCAAGCTGCTTAACAGAGTGCTGACGGGATGCGTAAACAAGTTAGGAGTAGAGATAAAGAGGTTAGGGCGAGGAGGCTCTCCTGTGGCCAATTAATCGACACCATTGGAGCCCCGAAATAGCGCGGGGTCAGTAATTTGGCCTGCCACTCCAGCTAATGGAATGGTCCCTCATCAGCATAGCGGTCCATTGTGTCGAGCTGCCCACAATCAGGCAGCAGCTCTTGTGTCGTCCTATACAGCTCTTATCGGATCCGTGTTATTGTGTCCTTGTATTCGGAAGGACGCTATAGAAAAATACACTGACACCTTGGAAATAATGAACATAATATGTAGAAGATATACAACACTTGCTATGTTTCATGTTCATGAGAGGCCAAGTTAACAATTCATTTAGATAGATATCAAACCTTGGCCTGAGTAAGAGTGAGGGAACTGGGATAGAGTAAGAAGAGTGGAAGAGTAGTACCTGTTTTTTTTTTCGAATTGGTTAAAGTAATTATTTAAAGGTTTCTCACACCCTAACTCTCTTTAAAAACCATATCTCCGAGTGATATTAATTTAGTTCTATGAATTAACGATAGAAAAAAATTGTTCCTAAATTTAACAATTTTTTGAAAAATGGTGAGTTTTCACCATCTCTCGTTTATTTTTAATCAGAAATTATAAATGTCGGTGGGAACTGATCAAAGCTAATCGAAGAAATTTTAGGTTGATCATTAGCTTTTAAGGCTAATCGAACGATGCTACAGTGGGAGTCCTAAATTTTGCCTGTCCAGGTATAATTAGGATAGGGATCTTTAATGAGTACCTGACATCATACTTCCTCGGGACCTCCATTTTACGTCTTATCCGAGGGACGGCATAGACAAGGATTTTTTACTCCCTTAAAAAAATCCTAGGACCACCTCGGGACGCGAACCCGCGACCTTTAGTATTGAAGTTTTCTATGCTAACCACTAAGCCACAGGTTACCCCAAATAGCTTTTGTTTTCTTAATTTTGTTTTATAAAAAATGTGTAAAAAAAAAAAAATCTATCAATGCATACAAATTAGTAGAATTAGTAGAATTAAATAAGGACCTAGTCAGATAATGTTGTAAAGGTTGGATCGGAGCGAGCAGTTGCCACGGACGACTGCCGGTGACGGCTTGGCAGATCCATCATTCTCTACATTAGCTCCTGCCATTGCTAATGGCCTCCGTCACATTGCTCTAACCACCGGGCGATTATTGCTCTCTGTCAATGTCACCTTGCGGTGGTTAACATATGTAATCACGGTGTGTTAGTGCATGTATTTGCATCACTGCTGAGTATCTGTAATGAGCGCGCATGTGTATTTGTGAAGTGACGAAACCTTCCCTTACAACTATTCAGTCAAATATTTAATAAACATATACAAATGGAAAGTAACGGAAATATAACGAAAAAAGTGTGACGAAGTTACGGGATATATATATAGTATCAAAATTATATACATCATGTCCTATTGCAGAATACAAATTTACTCATAAATAAGGCACTTTCAGCAACAAATAAATATAACTATTAACGGGCTTAAGCCTGTATTATAACACGAATTAAGATTTTACAACAATGAATAAACAAGACCTATGTACATCCTTGAGCTCGAAATGGAAATATATGGTGATAAAATTTTCATATGAGACCAACTTGCAAAGTATGCCAGATTTGGTCCTTTGAGACTTTTCTGAAGGTCGTCATTTATAAATAAATAAAAAAGGCGTATGTCGAATATGAACGTAAATGTAGCTTCTTATCATCCTTGAAAGCTGCTTATGTACAGACCTTTCAACGAATGACAAAATATCCAATAGTTTGTACACAATGTGTTTAGGGGCCACGAGAAAGGACAGACAGAAGGGCTCGTGCCAGTGGACAGGAAAGCGAAACAAACCGATCCAGGTTGTCCCTGAACTGCCCGATGCTCCATTTTGTAATTAAAGCTACGTTAAACCATGTCCGATAAGGTGGAAAGGGCTGTTTTATTACAAAATGAGATATGGGAGAGGGGGGAGAGGTGGAGATGGGAGGATAAAAAGAGGACGAGCTGGAGCCGCGTTGGACACGGGGTATCCGCCACGGCACGTCAACATTTACTTTGTCCCCGTGGACACGTGCGTGTCCTTTCTTCACGACATAACCGTAACGGGACCCGCGGGGCATCGCATTCCGTTCTACGACTTTAAGGGATCGCTCTTCGTCTGCCAAATACTGTATCGACATGGGCGCCAGAGGTGCAAACATGAAGAATGGTTTTCTTATTTGATTTTATTTCTATCAATTAAAAACAATATGATATCTTGCTAATATCTCAGTCTGCAGTGCACCAGGTTGTCTACCATAAGATCACAATGATGTAGTATTGTCTAATGTATTTGTAGGTTCTCAACGAAATAAAAAAACTAAAGAAAAGGCCGAACATAATATTCTCAAAACATCAGTAGAAAAAGATTGATGTCACATGTCTTAAGAAGAAACGAAGACGAAAATAACCACAAAATACAGTGGGTACAACATGATAGAGAAGGTTTGGCATCTACAGGTCTGGTGGAAGAGAGTTGTTTGGGCAGGAAATTTTGGAATAAACGTTTCTCCGAAAGGAGACAGTTGAAAAACCTGAAATATAATAATTAAAAATCTTTCCCGAAAATAATTGCGATACTGACTGGATTCACTATGGATCAGATAGGTAGAAGAGTAATAGGAAACCTCCAATGTGAATATCAAAATGACTTGATGGAAGATTATGTCGCCTAACATCAAATTGACATAAAGACATTGGGGTTGAACAGTTTTTAGTTCCAAAATGGGAATCCTTCCCAATTCTGAAAACTAATAAGGATGATAATAAGGATTTCTGAAACCGAGAATTGATGAGAAAACGAAGATTTGTGGAAGCGGTCGGGGACTATGACACTTGCGATCTGAAGATAATCCTAACAAATGGGCGAGGATCTTGGCGTGATCCGGAAGTCCCGATGGAACAAATCCAATCGGTAACCGAAGCCGGAGAGGCTAATGGTCCGTTAGGGGTAATAATACTCCCCCAGTGTGCGGAAATATGACGGCCGGCAAAGTGGCTTAGTCCGGGCCTGTCCAGGGCAATATCTTCACTAACGAGATCGGCTATAGTTAAGCCACCGCCTCTGTCTTCGGTCATTATATCGATATTTCTCATATTCCAATCAAGGAAAATAAGTGATACATCCTAAAGAATAAGAAAACCGCTGTACTCAATCTACAGAGTTCCATCTTACTTTCACGAATAACCCTACTAACAGGAATCATCACAGCAAGCTTAAAGTTCTATAACAAACTGGCGAATTCGTTTCCTTTTATTACACAACTCGTACATTCATCTATCCATGATGATATGATCACAATTGAATAGGTATAATGAAAAGATGGGAATGTCTGCAACTTAAGGTTTTTTAAATTTCATTATGAAAAATTGAATTATATATTTAGGCCTCATTTAGGATTGATTGCAGGAACCGAAAGATTGATCTAAAACTTTACATGACAACCAATCCATACTGTGCAACTTTTCATACAAGAATGTTTTCTTTTCGATCGAAAGAATAATTTCATTTGACAGTTCATCTGCCCGTCTAGCTATCACACCAATTAATTTGTTTATAAGTTATTAAAAAATATACATATATAATTCATTTTCATTTTTTCTCTATGAATTTCTATGTAGACTTTAAAGAATGAGTTTTTTTTTCCTAAATACCAATCCTATTGAAAACCACCTCAACTCAGCTTTGTAATTTAGTGGATTGATTTCCTTTTATCTCAATGTCGTGCATTACAATTCTGTCTATTCAATCGGGCACGATCGTGGTCACTTTACAGTTTTTTTGTTTTGTTTTTTCTGGATTAATTTGAAAATTTACAGCGCTTGCCACCTAACTGCTAATAAATTCGAAATGAAGAATAGCCTTACTTTAAATAGTATGAAAGCACCGAAGTACCGCATGACTAGATAGTTATGTTGATTATAGAATAAGAACGATGGTAAAATAGCAGTGCAATGATATATTCAAAAAATCATTTTATATATTAGTTTGTTTAATCAATGCTGGTGTTTAATAATTGTTTTGTTATCTGGTTGTTTTTTGATTTTTTCTGAAAATAGTGAATTCTTTTATTATGATAAACTGTTCTCTAGTTTATACTAGTCTACTAATTGAACCTGAAATATTTTGCATGAAATTGAGTAATTTGAAGACTAAAATAATGAACGCCATCGTCCACCATCTTTATAAGTCCATCAGAAGTTTCTAATTTCTCTTTTGGTAGATATCTTTGGTCTAAGGGAATGGGAGAAACTTCGATAGCGATTGCCTTTGTGCCGCCCAGTGTCACGCTACATAAATTGAACTAGAGGATACAATGAAAATATTACCAGAGGGAAAGGATTATTGTTTCCGAAATTTTGCCTACCAAAGGTCAATTGTAACTATTGAAAATAATTTCTAAACAGTGAAAATGTCGTGATAAAGGAAAATTTGATTCATTACAAGAAAATCTTCCCAATTGTGCCTAAGGGCTGGAAGTACTTTCGATGACCTCGAAAATAGAAAAACAGTACTCCTATCTGATGAGAAAAAAATTTTATATATATTTTTTTTAAATATAAAAACCAAAGGACATTTTTGTAAGGAATGGAGCAAACCGCTCCATTCTTGGTACATACGCCAGTGGTCACAAGCTATATTTGTTTTGTCTTTTAGACAGCATATTCTTTTTCAGTTTAAAATTATAATAAATAAAGCGTTAGAAGGCGGCTAAAAAGAAGCTGGATGAGAGACCTCTCCTGAATTAGTGTCAAGCCCGGAAAGAGGTGCTGCTGGGCACTTTCGTTCCTTCATGCCATAAATGCGTTACATATTATTGCGTTGCTGCAGCTATCGAATTCGCTGATTGTTGCAGACTGCTGACAGATGCGAATCAATGTTTGAAGACAAAAAAAATTAAAAATGAAAAAAAAATTAGATAAATTATAAATTTATTATTATAATATAAATATCACAATTCAGTTTATTTACTTTTTGCTGCTGCCATATCATTTCTACGCATTGATTATGTGCGAGCGTTCCTTTGATAAATAACTTAGGTAAAGCCGATCTGTTTACATGTCTGTAAATATTAAATTTAAATAAAATTCTTTTATAGTTGTCAACCTATAACTTATATATTTGCATTGCTGAATTAGTAAGACATTTTTCTAAAATTAATTGGTTTCATAACGCCTTAAATAATTGAAACTGAAATTATGGGATGCATAAAGAAGAAGCTAAACCGAAATCAAGCCGGCTGTATAAGAAGGGATAATATCTCAAAGTAAGAGCTCCCAAAAGGTCGCTTAAAACTCCCTTTTACTCCTAATTGAGAAAACAATTGTGAAGAGGGTTGTGGGGTGGGGGGAGAAGGGTTGTAAGTTAAGCGGTAGCCGAGTAATTTGAATATTATCGCCTCCACGGCCCGGCAATAACCATCAATAGTCCCAACTCTGTCTTATCACATCTACGTCTGTCCTATTAAGCGAACTCTCCGGCCTGGATAAGCCGATACCAACTTGACTCCAGATAGCTCTCCGCTCCAGAAATATGGAGCAACTTGTTCCCAACGAGCCCCATTATGATGATTTAACCCTCCTGTACTAGAGTAACGATAATGATTCGCCCCTAGTTAAATCCATAATTCTACCCCCGACCAATAATGTGCTGCTATCTCGATCGGCAAAAGCAATCGGAAATAGGAGCAAGTTCTATATTTATTTATTTGACAAACGCATCTACTCCTATCTGGTTATCACCAAAGTACATTGCTTTGGGTATCAACAATCTGGGTATTTTTCAATACCATCTTAATATATTTGCATAGTTATGAGGAGTATTAGTTAATGACTTATATGGTTCTGTTTCACAAATAAAATTTGTATGCTTTGTTTAGATTATTTTTTAAACTCAAACATTTTGAATAAAGGACTCCATTTCCAGTCTGCTATTAATGTTACACTCTCTCCGTGCAAGTACCTCGCAGGTCGGAGGGTATACTTCAGTTCAATATACTTGATATCAGCCACGGAATTGGGAATGAAAAAACAGAATGGAAACATGTTTTTAATTTTTATATGGCACCAATCATTGACCAATGTGACCACATTGTCAACATTTTTTTTTTCTTTCGATATTTTGTAAACGGGAATCAATAAAGGTGGAGTGTTTTTACGGTAACAAATCAAAACCTAATTTTCAAAATTTTGTGACTTTTTTCAAATAACGGGTTAAACAAAAAATAAAAGCAAACACTTTATAGGTATATCCATAAAAAAGTGAGCTATTTAAAATAGGTAATTGAAAATAAATATTAGTAGGAATTACTTAAGATGTATTTATTTTTGTGTAGTTTAAAAATAAAAAATTTTATTATATTTGTATATATGTTTTATACTAAACAAATATACAACAAATAAATAAAGCTTGATTTTTACTTATCATCGATTTCATATTGCGCTAATTTGTTGTGGCATCTTAGTAGTATTCTAGAGTAATCATTATGTCTATCGTATTTTTTTTTTTTATAATTTATTTCAAGGATTTTTTTTTTTTTTTTGTTATTCCGTTAGTATTTGGTTAGGTTGAGACGAAAGTTGCGGAGGGCAGCCTTTAGCCAAGGGTTGGTTTATTGCGCGTGGCTTAGTGCTCATGAACCAGATTGAGTTTTGCTCTGCACTCGGCTCTAAAACCCAACTCCTGTGCTTCCTGTTTACAGCTGCTTACCTTGCCCTATTTCGGACCCTCTTTACTGTCAGTCCATCCTCCGGGGTTGGGTAGTTTGGGTCAAAGTTATAAACTTGGGTCCTCAGCCTCCTTGAAAAAGGACGAGAGAAGAAAACATGTTTGCATAGTTAAACCGACGAAACTTGACACAGTAAGTTCATCCATTTGGAAAATTTGAAATCACTTGATAGTGTTAGGTGTTATGTTGGCCAACTGTATAATGATTAAAGTTAATTCTTCAAAATAGAAATGTAAATTCAAGGTAATTCCAAACCCTAAACATTTTTTAAGAGGACTGGTTAGTCATGTAAATGTTCCCTCGGTGGCGCTAAAACAAATGAGGCAATAAGGGAAGGAAACTGGAGCTCATATGTCTGAAGAACTGATTGCGGGGCCACCTGATCGGGGGATACGGTTTGTTGCCTCCGGCATATTTGTTCTACAAGTCGAAACAATAAAAGTAGGAAGAGGCTGCAGGGAAAGAAGAAAAAAAAAAAAGAGAAAAGACAAATGAGTATGTTTTATTGGGAAAGAGGGGGGAAATAATTGACTAAGTTAGGAGGTGGTAGGTGCGGGGGGGAGGGGGCACGTCCCCCGGAGAGGGGAGACAAATGGAATAACAGGAGGACGGGGGAGCAATTTATGTCAATAGGGTTCGCAGCCTCTTCGGCAGTCAGTCAGCGGGGGTGACACCTCTAGGCCCGCCAGCCGAAATGTCAAGTTCTTATAGTAAATGGCGAATTTTATTTCATCCTATCACACCGAGCAGAGAGGTTTTCAAAAATAAGTTATCCTAAATATGTCGATGCTTTAAAAAAAAACTAGAGAGATATTTGTTACCAAAAAAATTTCCCACTTCCATAAGTCCTAATATCATAATCTTTTTGATCTATTATTTGATAAAATCAAATTAATGATATTTTTATATACTGTTTAAGTATGTATTGTATACTTTTAAACGATTAAACTTTAGAGGACATCCTGTTACCTCGAAATATAAGGAGGTTTTTATTTAACCTATTATCAAGCTCAATCTTAATGTTTTTTGCTGTAATTAACCCTTTAGCAGTTCGAGTGTATTGCGGGCCCTGTGGCCTGAGAACTTGGACCGGCTGCCGTGCCCGGTGGCTTGAATACTTTTTGCCACATTCACTCTTCTTTTTCTCCTTATTCATATTTTTCTTCTAAATTCGCCCTATTCAACTAAGGAATAAGGTGCATGTAAAATTAATTTGGAAAAAAACGCAAAAAACCCCATGTCAATTTGTTAATTACAACCCTCGGAAATTTTTGAGGAAACCATAAACCTCGTCACTGGGAAATAACGGAGAAACAGAAACAGGGTTGGAGAAACGCGAATGTCAATTATCTAAAAATAATTTTTATATATGTCCTGTACTCGTCCTAAATATGAATAAGAAAATGATGACTATATTGTCTGATCGCCATGCTCCTCTAATATTCAATATTTTTAATATTAAAATTTAAAAAATCGTTTAGGAACGTACTTAAGTAGACATACTTACATATAACTTATAGAACTGTTATATTAAATGTTTCATATATCTGTTAATTTAATAACATTTTTAATTGATATTCTAAATTTTTTTCACGAGTTGTTACTTAAGATTTATGAATGTTGCATTCCTAAATAATGATACGATAAATCACAAAGCGTTGAGTAAAAATTCAATTTTTGTTTTAAAATAAGCCACAAAAACATCTCTTAAGGTACTGACAACTGGGGTTACTGGGGTTTTATCCTAGTGCAATATTGAAATCGAAAGAGTTGTGAAATCAATTAAAGTTTCAGTCTTCTAACGATGAAGTAGGAGGAACTGATATATCAGTCTACAGGCCACAAGGACTGCAGCGCTCGAACTGATATAACAGTCTGCAGGCCTCAGGGACTGCAGCGCTCGAACTGATATATCAGTCTGCAGGTGTTAAAGGGTTAATTATTAATATCTATATTCAAACTATAGAGGTTGAGTGAGCCCCATTCGTCCGAACACACCGACCATTACACTAAGTCTGAGTGACTAATAGCATTAGTGATACATATAATAAGCGGTATAAATACAGAGCAAAGATGGGGCAATATGAAGCAATATCGAAAGTAAGGGGGAACTAATACTCGCGATGACCGTACGCAGCGGGTAATGTTTATAAAAGAGGGCATTGTTTGCTTCCAGCGCCCCCTCCTGCCCAGTTCTCGCGTTAATGAAAACCCTGTTTACCTCGGCGTCAATCCTCCTTCCAGGGTATTTACCGCCTTTCCAATATGTTTTATTGTACCCAAGTAACAACTCTCCTATGTCAATATTGTTAGATCAATATGGATTGACAAAAATTTACATCTGGATTAACGCCGAACTTCTAACGGTAAATAGGAACTGGTTCAAATTTACATAAACTATGAGCTGGCAGTTAGTCAATTATAGTATTAATAATGTGGTATAATCAGATCCTGATTAAGCAATGGGGAAGACTGGGCATTGTGCAGATAGGGCCATTTTCAAAATGGTGGTGAATTTAAAACAGGAGAAAAGGGTGCATTAAAAGATAAATCTGTTTAAAATGGAGAAGAAGTCATATGGAAATAAAACAAAGTAGTGTAAACCATTCCACTGCTTACATACAATCCAGTAATGTTTACACGCGCTTTGCAGTATTAAGGGAAAACAATTATTTTAAAATATTAACCCTATAGATACCAAAAGCCTTCGTTTATTAATATTTTGCTATATTTTTATTATTTTGCTGCATATGTTTAGCATCGATGATTAATAATTCCTTCTTTAATTTTAAAATTTTATCATGTTTTCGGACAAGTTATAGGAATGGAAGGAGAAGAAATAAGATCAACTGCCTTATGAGAAACTGAAAATCACAGACCTCTCCTTAGGATATGTTTATCGGCTTTGAAACCACGAAAAGCCAAGCAGGACTCTATCAAATCAATATAGCTATAATTTAGTTTTGGCAAACATTATCTGATAAATAAATTGCGCCGATATCCATAAATAATTAGCGTAGCTTTAAGGTAATATGACCCATAATACATTTTATTCCTTCTACAAATGAGAAAAAATAAAAACTTATAATGTGTTTGACACGCAGACAATTTAATTGACACATCACTGAGAAAAGGTCATACAGCTGAGGTGTTTAAGTTAGTCATCACAAACAATCTTTATGCAATAAATAATGGTTTCAAAAGGCACTTTTGAGATTATATACGAGGTTTCGTTATATTATATAATTTCATAGATTTCATTATATATAATTATATTAAAGAAACAAAAATTAATTGTTTCCACTTTTCCCAACTTCTTTTTTTATTTATCTTTTTCCCCTCTCAAACTGATCCCTTTACATTCCCCAGACGCTGATCGTCTTCAACAACACTCAAAACACATATTGTTGTTTATTGTTATGTTTGCATTGCCGTATTATCACAAATAAAAATAAAACCTCTTAGGCAATAAAAAATATTGTTCTTGAGAGTAAATGCCCAGAAAAATACGTGATGCTCAAATTATTTAAAGCGGTTTACGGCATAAAAAACATTTGGTATGAAATAATCTTTAAGAATTATATTTTAATAATTAATCTAATCTTAATTTGTGGGTGACCAGCATTTACAAATTATTTTTAAATAATTTATTTTTTGACGAGAAAAGATTCAATTAAACCATTACATTGAACATAACCTTTTTCCCACCCCCTTAAGATAACCATATTCTCCAGAAAAAAGTTATTTAGAAAGAAGGCATTTCATTTCATTTTTATTTTATAATCATTATCGTTTATTTTATTTCATTTCATTTGGCTTAGAATCAATTTAAGATTAGTTATAATTCTAAAAATTTGGTGCGATGCGCGCAACACAAAACTTTCACTTACCAACCTAATTAGAGTAGTAATCCTCGTGTTTTATTAAATATGTAAATCCCATTTAGCATCTTCACAGAAAATATCTTTTTTTCACATTTAAGTATTTACTTCTTTTTATTTGTCTCCATAAGCTATATAGAATTATAATTATTGGAAACTTGAAAATCCTCAGTATTTTTCTATTCATTATTGTTTATTTCTTTTTTAAGGAGCCTGAAAATCCTAATTTCATTAATAGTCGATTTTTTACCGCTTTTTCTAAAAATTTCGTGAAGGAAAATCGATAGTAGGGGTTTTTACGGCTCGGAGTAAATTAATTTTCAAATTTTTGTCTCTTATGCTTTTCCAGAAACCGAAAAGATTTTCAAAAGTTCCTCTAAAATCACCTTCATTTAGTAATTATTATGGAAAAAAAGTTAGTTAAGTAAAATATAATTTTTAAATAATTTATTTTTTGAAGAGAAAAGATTTGGCTCCGCCGGGAGTCGAACCCGGGTCTCCCGCGTGACATGCGCGAATGCTAACCACTGCACCACAGAGCTCGGCCCCAAATAGAGCCAATCCTTCCTCTTCACTGATACCTACTCCCCCTATCTCGCAATTTTTGAGAGTAGTAGCGGAAGGTGGACAAATTTTGTCCATTTTTTGGTATTTATTGACATACGTCAATTTTAAATTATTAATAATCAATCTAATCTTAATTTGTGGATGACCACCGTTTTCAAATTATTTTTTGGAAAGAAAAGATTTGGCTCCGCCGGGAGTCGAACCCGGGTCTCCCGCGTGACATGCGCGGATGCTAACAACTGCACCACAGAGCTCGGCCCCAAGTGAAGAGGAAGGATTGGCTCTACTTGGGGCCGAGCTCTGTGGTGCAGTGGTTAGCATCCACGCATGTCACGGGGGAGACCCGGGTTCGACTCCCGGCGGAGCCAAATCTTTTCTCTTCAAAAAATAAATTATTTAAAAATTATATTTTACTTAACTAACTTTTTTTCCATAATAATTACTAAATAAAGGTGATTTTAGAGGAACTTTTGAAAATCTTTTCGGTTTCTGGAAAAGCATAAGAGACAAAAATTTGAAAATTAATTTACTCCAAGCCGTAAAAACCCCTACTATCGATTCCCCTTCACGAAATTTTTACAAAAAGCGGTAAAAAAATCGACTATTAATGAAATTAGGATTTTTCAGGCTCCTTAAAAAAGAAATAAACAATAATGAATAGAAAAATACTGAGGATTTTCAAGTTTCCAATAATTATAATTCTATATAGCTTATGGAGACAAATAAAAAGAAGTAAATACTTAAATGTGAAAAAAGGTATTTTCTGTGAAGATGCTAAATGGGATTTACATATTTAATAAAACACGAGGATTACTACTCTAATTAGGTTGGTAAGTGAAAGTTTTGTGTTGCGCGCATCGCACCAGATTTTTAGAATTATAACTAATCTTAAATTGATTCTGAGTCAAATGAAATGAAATAAAATAAACGATAATGATTATAAAATAAAAATGAAATGAAATGCCTTCTTTCTACATAACTTTTTTCTGGAGAATATGGTTATCTTAAGGGGGTGGGAAAAAGGTTATGTTCAATGTAATGGTTTAATTGCCTATTTAATTTGATGAAATATCAAGGATGGTATATTATTACGTTAAAATGATTGGAATAATTGTACTCATATTTTTTCATTTTAACGTTATCCTTCAAGACCTCAAGTCTTCATTTCAAGTCATTTCTAAAAATATTTTAGATAGAAGCATGAAATTTCTTAACTATAACATTTACCCGAAATGTCCAATTCGCCCCATCCAGTGGCCCGAGGGGCAGAGGATTAGGAAAAAGGCCCAGGTGGAGTAGAAGCTAAAGAGAAGAATGATGTACGACGCAGGGAGTAGGACCTTACGCTGGAGCAGGATGACGTGGTAATATCTGGGGGTGGCGCTCCTCTGAAATATGGGTCTACCCGGCCAGCAACATGTGCCGCCCCATCTGTATTAGTGCCCTATGGATCCTATCATTTCTTATCGTAGAGGGGTGATATCTGCTAGGGGTGGAAGGTAGCTACAGAACACGTAGTGCGGTGAGGCCTTTTTCAGGTGTGCGTTTCCAACTAAGCAACCTGATGAACCTGAAGCTAAGTTAGGGTTAGGAATAGATAATATGAAATAAAAATGCATTAAATATAATTCAATTTTACTAAATAATTATGCTGTTGAGCATTACAATCGTTAAGAATCGTTAAGAATTATTAAATAACTAAATCACGATGATTAAACAAAATATTTATTAATGATACAGTTATTTCAGTAAATGTAAGTTATTGAACAAAATTTATAACGAAAATATTATTTTTAGAACTTCGGGTAGTTAACAATGTGGCTTAAATATTAAAAAGATTGACGCAAATATTATATAATGCTAATTTTATTTAAGATTAAAACTGTTTACTCAGTGAAATTTTAGGCGTTTAAGATATACTAAACCGCTAACCAAACATCCAGGGACTAGTTATACAGGCAAATAGGTAAATAATAAAAAATTAAAAACGAAAATACTTTTTTAGGACTTCGGTTAGTCGACAATATGGTTTGTTTGTTTCTTTGTTTAACGTCGCTTTATACCATTAAGGCAACTCGGACGATGCTACAGTGGGAGTCCTAAATTTTGCCAATCCAGGTATATTTAGGACAAGGATCTTTAACGAGTACCTCGTACAGGCACGGAACCTTCATTTTACGTCCTATATGAGGAAAGGCATAGCTAAGGATTTTTTATTCCCTTTAAAAAACCCTAGGGCCACCGCGGGACGCGAACCCGCAAATTGTTGATTGCTATGCTAACCCCTAACAATGTGGTTTAAAAAGTAAAAAGGTTTGACGCACCTATCATACAATGCTATTTTTATTTAAGATAAAAACTGTTTACTCAGCAGAATTTTAGGCGTTTCAGGTATACTATACCGCATAACCAAACATCAAGGGACTAGTTACATAGGTAAATAGCTATGTTCTAAACTGAAGGGGGGATCAGATTTTAGTTCGTAATTAGTTTATTTTATTTCCTTCAAAACATTAATTTATTAGACAACGTTTTAGATGTTTGTTTCATAAAAAAATGAGCATAATAATCTAAAGCTATTTAATAACTAAATAATATTCAACTGAAATAAACCTGTCCAACTAAATTCATTATTTAGAAGAGAAAAATAAAAGGTTTTAAGCAGGTATAGCGAAATACGTGAGTGGAATTTTCATGGGTGTCGAATTGGATGAAGTCCAGGGGAATTGGTGCCGTTGTACGCATTACGCAGGATATTCACTCAGCCGAGGGCACACAGAATAGTGGCCTATTCGCATTTTTTATCACAGATCAACTTTCTTTTACTATCCAAACTTCCATTGCTACAGAAGGATTTAGGGCATAGAAATAGTTAAATATGTGCGTTGTATGCTTTGATACTTCAATTAGAATGAATCCAGAAATACCTAAAGTATATTAATTTCATAAATAATTTGTAATAGTGAATAATGTACAATATTTAATTGCGTAGCATTAAGTAATTAATAAATATATATATTTTTCCAGGTGGAGTAACAAGTACAACTGCGAATATTGCACACGAAATATTCGAACACCACCAAGGAACACATATATTACAGGTAATTATTGCTATAAATTTTATAGTTGCTAACAATGTATAATCAAAATTAAATAATTTTAGCTTAAAAAGTCACATATTCACAAAACAAAATTAGTGTGAATTGCAGCAACAAATCTGATTAGTTAACAAAGAAAAAAAAAAAAAAAAACACACACACAAATCTTCTTTACAAAGATCGCTCACTGTATATTTTGAAGATTGCTTAAGTTTTTAGAAAAAAATAGAAGGTTTAAATACAAATAATTTAGTTACTGGGAAAACACGAAACGTAATAACAAAACTGAAGCGTCACAATTCGTGTTGAATTTCTCTAGCTTCATTAGAGATTATTGTTATATTAAAAAAAAAAAAAGAGCCTTAATGACTATAAATTACCGATATATCATTTAAGAATCCTTCGAGGACGTGGTTTGTAAATATTCGGGAGAGGGATGTGTGTTATAAGTTTCTTAAATTTCGAAATTGACTTCATATAACCCCTAAACTCATAAGAAAGACAAGTTTCCACGCCTCTAAATAACAACAAACAAACAAACAAGACAAGTTTCCACTAAAAACTTTTTTTAGTCTTTTTAATGCCTTGAAATGAATTCAAAACAACAGACAATGAAAACTGCCCTGTGAGTTTTTAGCAAACAAGTTGAATGTAAGTTAATATCTTAATAAAGTTGTAAGTTTTTTTAAATGTGATTTCTTATCATATAAATAAGATGGAGGATTACAGCAATGGGATTTTTTTTTTTCTCTTGTTACAACAATAAAGATCTTTTACACCGTATTACCTCCTTACTTATTACGACCTTCTCGATGTACCATATTCCTCCGCTCAAATTGACAAAGTTAAATAATTATTTTATTAAGTGTGATTTTTAATTAAATTATTGGATAAAAATAATAAATGTGAGCAAAAGAACCGAAAGAAGAAAAAAAAGTAAAGAAACATGTGTCCCTTCCAGGAAATACTAGAAACAAGCAGGAAACATAAAACTTTACCAGGAAGACACCCGGTGTTTCTATTCCTTAGAAGTGGAGGGTATGAAAAGAAGATAATATATGTGTATGAGATAAGAGATTTCCTCTGGGCCCCCAAGACCCCAGGAGAGTTATATTCAATATTGCCCCACCCCCACCTCTCCTGGCTCTAGACCAGACCTGTCACCTGCTTCCAGGTGATCCTTCCCTGGATTATCCAGCCGCCTGGAAAATGATAGAGATACAAGAGAGCGCAAAATATTCCGCAGGCAGCGGCCGTGGGCGGGGCAATTTTCGCCACGCCTCCGATCGTTACTCCCCCCCCCCCCCCCCCACAACACAGGTGTATTAACACCGCCTACATACCGCCATAATCACTCCATGTCCATTCCAAACTAACTTCCCTTTATCAATAATGTCGTATTTCAACATGGCTATATTCTTCATTCTATGCTCAAGAAAATCTTAGTAAACAGTGAAGGTGCCAGTTTCTAAAGTTGGTCTTCATTTGTAGTTGTTTTTCTTTTCTTTTTTTCTGAGTTTTCTATATTAAACTTATAGCGAAATAATCTATTATTCTTTATCCCAAAAGCTTTCAGCTAAAAACTTACCACGATTTTAAATAGCCTAACGCTCTGGGAGATGGTGCTTATTTGACCCCTCCATTATTTATTTGGTCTATCCTTAATTTATGCAATTGTACTAATTCTAATCAATTAAGAACACCTATTACAACTTGAATACACAGAACGCTAACATTTTTTGTTATTCAACAAATTGTTAATTAAATTTTGATGTTCTCGTCATAACGACCATTGATCATGAAATAGAATTAATGAAGATTATTAAAAACGAAGGCTTAGCAAACGTCTGTTTTTCATAATTTAAATTAGATTGCCAGACATTTTTCAAATTAAATTATTAACGTAAACTAGCAAATAATAACCTTCTTCTCTCAACACATCTATGTACCTTTAACCACCACTCTCATCTTATCATGAGATAATCAGTTTTTCTTATATTACTTATTTTAAAACTTCGATTCCTGTGATCATCCATTTTGATCAAGATAAGCTGTTTCTCTTTTCAAATCATTTATCAATCCTTCCAATCACTTCCAATGCATTTTCTTGAAATGTTATTTCATTCATTTTACGTAGGCTGTTCCAATAAATCTGTCATTCTCAAGCCTGATTAAAACACTACACACTTCGTCGATTACAAAGTCAGTATTACAGTTACCGTTTATTCTGGCTGATTTATCAATCCATGAGGCAGATGATCTATGATCTTTCAGACCTGTAGCTTTTACAACTACTTTACGACACAGCGTGAAGATAAGGTCCAAATTCTTTCATTTATTATTTCACTTATTTTTATTCGTCTTATCTTATGATAGCAGACTTTCAAAGGAGATCATCAATTTCTATCTTCGTTTGTTTGTACGTGAGAGTAAAAATGGAGGAAGTACTAACAAGTTGGTTTCAAAATTTCAAGCTAAGGATAAATCGGGAAGACGATGGTGAAATAACATTTTCTTCTTTGGATTTTTTTCTTCTTTTTTAAGCCTTATTTAAAAGTGAATTGGAAAAGAGGCACAAAAACAAAAAGTTTTGTTAGAAACAAAATTAAGCTCTTCATAAAAGTTCTCAAGGTGCTTTTGTAAATCTCTAATATATTATGCTGGTACAACACTGGTTGTGTTTATCTATTTGACTATACTTTAGAGGACTGACTGGTTTTTTTGGGGAATTTTTGATGGAAGTATATATATATATATATATATATATATATATATATATATATATATATATATATATATATTTTTTTTTTTTTTATTTATATTTTTTAAAAACATTTATTATATATATAATTTTGTTACAGTCCTTGGATGGATTTGCCTTCGCCCTCGGAATAGATGGAAGGTTCTTGTACATATCAGAAACAGTTTCGATCTACCTCGGTCTTTCACAGGTGACTATATAAATTTATTATTTATACGTTATTGTACCAGTAGCGAACTAATTCATATGTAAAGAGCTGACGAAATACGATAACTTATATCTTGATTTTATATTAAGTTTAGTAGCTGATTTTATAAAAAGGGAAACATAAAAATATTTCTAATGAGTCAGGTTAGAAATTAAACAAGCCAGGTAATTTTAGTGGGCATATCACCAACTGTTCTCAGAAAAAAAAAATATTCAAGCCCAAAAAAGACCATTATTATAATTATTAAGTTAAGGATTGTAATCAAAACCCTAATTTGTATTAATCAGATCCATAACGAATTTATTAACGGTCTCATTATAATTTAAGCTCAATATTAAAATCAGATTTTTTTATTATTGTCAAATTCTGAATTAGTGTACTGTACATCACTGTAAAACTGTCTTTTTGAATGAATCGAACTTAAAAGAGGAACTATATATTGTTGAGTTATCTTAAATAAAAGGTTTTTTTTCTTTTATGCCTCACTATGACAAACATTTATAATTTATATTCGGTTTTAGTATTCTATTCTAAAAACATTAAAAAGAAGTGCAGATTAGAATTATTTTGATAATGCTACGATTTTACTGATGCTAATGTAATATTTGGTTTGACGTTAAAACCATTTAAATATCCAAATTTTCGTATGATCCAAAAAATAAAATTTTACATAAACTGCTGATAAAGCTTATTTTCATACTTTGACATCAAAATCAAATTAAAGGTGGGCATTATTTCTTATATTTATTAGAATAACAATTAATGCCTTATATAGGCATTATTTATGTTATAATAACGATTTAAATAATGTATAAGAATTATTAGTAAATTAAATTTGGAATAGGAAAGATTCAAAATCGATATGATCGTATTATTACACTATATGCCAGTTTTTCGAAAGATATTTTATGAAAAAAAATATATATATATATCGAGATAAAAACAAATCATCATGAAGCATCAAAAATCATGCTCATATTTGCAATGTTAGAAATTCATTTTTTTTTTAAATAATTTTTATTTACATTAGGTTTTCTAAATATTTATATTTATATTTACACACCGAGATATAAATATATCTCTATTTAAATAATTCACGGTTGAAATAACGAAAGGTTTTAAAGTTTATTCCCTGCTTTTTTTTCAACCCCTCATAGTTCTTTTTGCCCTTTGGGCGGTGGAAAATGAAAAGAACTTTCACTATTATAATTCTCGGGAGCAGGTCCATTTCCTTGTTATTTCCCTCACCATTCCAGTTAAAAAATGTACCTTTATACTTTAGCCCTACCCTATAAGAATTTCTGATGAGATCGGGGAGGAAAAGATAATTCTGTTATGACATTTCTTGAAGGCACCCTTTGAAAGGGCCTAGCCCGAATACAAAGTGGCTGACGTGTGAATGGAGCGACCGCAGCATCCCCCCTTCTTGGCTTCCTTTTAATTAAGCTGTATCTCTTAACTTCAGCTATCATCGCTGTAACCGATTAGGTGCTTATACAGTTACAGTAATAAATGTAACTGCTTCAGTTACAACGCGTATTAAAAAAAAAATCATTAATTGAAATAATGGAATATATTAATTTATAATAATATTAAGTGATCTTAATTTAGAGTACTCTCTAATTTTACTTTTAATTGTTAAAGTAACGTAACAATTTAAATACTTTTATTCATTATTTTTAAGCCAAATCAATCATCTTCAATAAGTTTTAAAAATGATTATAATCAATTAGTCAAACGCTATTGCACTTCTTTACCCCGACGTTCTCCAATTAAATGCAAAAGCCTGTTATTTTCTTCGGAAAAAATGAAACAATTCATCCAAGCAAGTCGGTAAACATTAATCATCCCTTATTCAATTCTTGTGTCTAATTGTACCAAACATTCAAATGGTGATCGAAATGAGAATCCATATCCATTCCACTTTCCATAGCTGGATGGCGGTCCCCCAGGAGCCATTTGCCTTCGAAGTGGCTACTTTGGCGAGGCTCCAGGTCAATGCCCTCGATGTGAGCAATGACACGGTTAGCTGGCACACTTATTGTAATAAATGCTGTCCAACTGGACCCAACTATATTGAAAAAGAGCCAATTATTCAACAGCAGGATCTGCGAACCCTATGACAAAGGAACTTTCTTATAAATTGTGACTAAGGAACAGAAATGTATACTTCAGCTATGATTGTTCTGAAATCCAGAGTTCGTTCTAAGATAAAATCTTACATCGCCTTCTTGTCATTGAAAAAGGTTGAACGTTATAGATACAAATGAAAAACATTAGTTCTACATTTCCATATAATATAGTGTTGTATTCTGCGGAGTATACCTTAATGGTCCCACACACAATTCAATACACCACTCTAAGCCACACATGGACAAATGTATTTTTTCAAAACATAGCTTTTAAAAAACAGCTAACTAAGGTCGGTCCAAAGTTAAAGGGAAGTATGCGATCGAAAAGACGCTGCACTCATCCAACACACATTTTACAAGACAGATGCATTCAAGAAAAAGGATAATGAGTCGTTCATATATGAAAGAAGAAGTGGGAGTACAGCACCTTGACCGAAATCCCCGATGCCTGCTCTGCTCATGTCAAAGATCACAAAAGAAGGCTCCCATTGAAATTATTGTAAGATGAAAGAAAGAGAGAGAGAAAAGGAGAAACCTGGATAAATGAGTAATGTAAAAAGGATCCCTGGAGTTGAAGAGAAGGGAAGGTAGTACTGATGTATGAGGGTGTCCTGATCCCACATTCAGGGCCTGCTCAGTATTCAGGGAGCACTGTTTCCTGTCTGGCATCCCAACATCCTCTCCGCCGTCCCCAAGATATACTCTCCTCCCATACACCTTCACACCGTCGTAGGTAGCGAGCGCTCTTCGGCGGTATGACCATGGGCTGTCATAGTATAGCCAGGAATTCCTGAGAGAATTCTAAAAGATGTAACCAAGCTCCTTAATGTCCGCAATCTAGCATTTCTCCTTTGAGGGGCTCAACAGAAGCCTCTTATTGTATGTGGACAATCAAGAGTCGTAAGACCTCATCAAAAAAGAGATACAAGCTGCTTATCTTTATGTAAGATTCAAACACTTGGGAACAAAACACCCACAGAACTAACGGCATATAATCAACACACAGGGCAACTTAATAGAAAATAGCAACAGAAAACAGCATTGGCAACAGAAATAGTTGAAAAGGCCTCCTTTAATAAATTATAATGCACTAACAACTCTAGGAGCTCCACAAGCTTTTGTAGGAGAATCTCTTTATGTAACGCAGGAGGGAGACGTAATTTCGGTACAATTATACTTCAAAAGGGATGGAAAGGTTTCAAAATGTCGGTTGATTCGCAACCACAAATACATCTATAGAAATGTTCGGAACCATTATGGAACCATCCAGGAAGTTAATTTCATAATCCGAGCCTAATCAACTTCAACTCTCTAAGGCGCATTGAGACTGCGCAATAAGAGGACCTGATCAGTTTTCGTATACATTATTTAGCATGAGGATATTCTAGGAGGATATTCTCTGACATTATAAGTAAAGTAATTTTTTCATAAATGAATAGTAGAACTTGCAAACATGAGAGTGACAATCAGCTAAGATGGAAAAAAAAAATGAAAGAAAAGATGGCGATTATAATTATAACATGGATAATCATAATATAGATAATTATGCATGTAAAATAAACGTAGGTAATTGAATCATAATAGTCATGGGAAAAGATATTATCCAGCAGCAACTGTTCCGGCTTCTAATTAAGTACCTGAACTAAAAAAGGAGATGATCTCATCCAACTCCTTTTCAGTCTCCTTTTATCATAGAAAGCTTTCGTTTAATGTTGAATTGTCTTTGTTTTGGTTTTTGGTAGAAGAAACTATATTGCATTTTTAATTTTAATGATATATTACCGTTTTTATTAAAACATCCAGATACTAAATTTAGAGGAAAATCGAGGTATTGAGATGTATAACTTCAAAATGATAAGTTAGGATCTTAAGTCGATAGACTGTTGTACTGTTGTGAATATGATTGCTTACTGATCATTATTTACATGGGGCTGCACACCTTATATGTACGTCGAAATGGACGTACTCAAACTTTCAGCACGTGCTCGCGTATTAGTGATGATCGAAGAGGAGCGGTCTTACTTCCAACCGATTCCCGTTTGGGGGCGGCTGTAGGTTAGTTATAGCGGTAGGTCGATCGCCGACAGTAGAGGATAGAACCGAAGATAAGGGGTAGTATTCCGAACTACACTAGGAAGACTAAAGGGCCAGTTAGGTTGGTTTTACAGTTGTAATGCTCACCTCTTTACCGCGGGGGCGGCTATTGATTGGGGGCGGGGCCGCTTGGGATGTGAGGCACGGAGGCGGCTACGTGACGGGACTCCGCTCGGTCGGCGACCCGTAATGCCGCCCCCGTCTTCATTATCATACGCCGAACCATCCGCCCCTCACACTTATTGAATAGTCCCAGGTCCTCCGGGGGCCATGAATGACCGTCTTAGCAGGTGACCGTGGGAGCCATCGAATGTCCGTCAGTTCGCCATGTGATCGTTCCTCCTATCGACCGGTAGGTAGGTTTACAGGACCGACAAACGGAGGTACCTAAAATATAAAACTTTTATCCAATGTCCAAAAATAAGCCGGTTAATTTCAACATTTATTTAAATTAGGTGTTATTTTCAAAACTATATTACAATCCTTATATATCCAAATTAATACAGATATATGCTCTTTCCCGAATGTATTTATATGTTGGTTATTGACTTTATATTGGATTTTTTGGGGGCGGCGAAATAAAAAACCAACGCTCATGCAATAATGCTTATTCAGCAGTGATTTCAATGAACAGGAGGGAGTCTCTCTAAAACTCTGACGCCATAATCCATGATTAAGTACAAATCTCCGACTACGGTTTGAACAAACGGAGACATTTAAAAAATGTGGTTTGTTAGGAACTAGATAACAACGAAATTCATAAATTAAGACTAGGCCAGAACAAGTTATATTTCCGTTGCAAAATTATCTAATAACATTATCTTTTTTATTCTGCATGGATAAAGCCTTAACGATTTCTTTAAAGTAACCATAGAATATTTGGATCGGAGAATGAAGACATTCGTATAAATTCAGCATGCTCAGTTGCGCGAACCGTGTCATATAAATATAATCGGGCTGATAGCATTTTCGGCCTAGTGCCCATATCCCAAAAAGGTTTATAAAAACTTTGCCGAATAGTGCGAAACGAAGTTGCAAACTTTTTTTGTGAATAAAATTCATATTCCAAATGAAGAGTCACGTAGAATATTATAGTGTAATGGAAAAAATGTTTCTCTTTAAGTTAATAAAGAAAAGTCTATGATAACATTTGGCGTAATATCAACGCATACAATGTGTGTAGAATCAACGATAGTTTGTGGAGGAGTGGGACCTATTTATTGCACCACCTAGGTAGTTGAAAGAAGCCGACATAGGAAACCGGGCTTTTTATTTCTATTATCCCCGGACGGGCTAAAGACCGACCTTATAAAAAATGAGGGTAAGGTTGATGATTCCGAACAATGCGTGATTGGTTTTGGTAGGGTAAGGTGTGGGGCAGAAGGAGGCAGTTACAGGTAGTTAATACCGATTTGGGGCCATCAGCCAATGGTCCGTGGTGTCTCGTCCCAGTGACCACACCATGGGAAGGGTGTCTGCTGGGTGACAAGTCCCTTCCAGTCAACTGATATCTTATCAATATGGGAGGATCCTGTATTTTATCCATCTCCAACTAACTGAAGATATTACAAGCTATTCCAACAAAACCAGACAATGGATCGAATGGGACTAATTCAACCAGTATTGGAACGCATAGGAGGATATTACAAAAGGAACAATGACTCACAGAACATCAGTGGTTCATATTAGATAAGGTAGGTCGGCTGTAGAAACGTTACGAAACGACCAATAAGATAAAGGCAATCAGAGTCTGGTTACACTTTGCTCAATAAGGTCCAATTTACCATTGGACGAATGCTAGGTGCACATGATCACCACCGGAGGCGTTTGATACGTAAGGTCCAATCATGAGGGTCACAGGAAACGCTCGCCGATAACTCGTACCGGCTCTCTGGACAGTATATCAAGAAATGACAGGATAACAGATAAAAAATAAGTTGAAGGAATTAGGATATTATTCTTTAATTATTTTCGAGGTACGTTTTACAATCCTAAATAACATATAAGTTTTCTTCTAAATACGTTACTCGTAATTTGCTTTGCTAAAATTTTAATCTTGAGCTCTATCAGATACAAATAATCTCATTTGTTTTAAGACTGGTGAAGGACTTCGTTAACGATTTCTGTTTATTAAAGAACGGAAGGAAAAAAAAAAACATGTTGATCCGTTTCTCATATAACCTATATATTTATCCACAGCCACGACTAATTGAAGTGTGGAAATGCATAAGGGTATAAGTGCCTTAGGAGATTTTTACAGAAATGATGTGACTTATATACTCTAGGGTGAACTACTTTCAGAGCTTACACCCATACACAACAAAACATTACTTATACCCATTTCTGAAGAATGGCTTTGGCACATATAACAATTTGGCCAAAAAACACTTTGTTTTATTTATTTGGCACTTAGACCCTTATGCATTTCCACCCTTCAATTATTGACAGGCTTATTAATTGTTAATATTTATCAGCTATAATTCTTTAATGCCTGTGACATATCTAACCAATGTGATATTTTTCCTGTTCCTGATGAGATCTTTTAATTAATTAATCTTTTTTAAAGATTTAACAAATGATTCGTTTGTTTGTGATTAGAGACGTAAAAGGCCATCAAAACATATGGCTTGCTTATATAGAACTAGTCCTTGTCACTGAATTCATATCGAAATCATTATAAAAGGGTAATATGAAATACTTTATGGCAATGGTTTCAATTAAACAGATCATTTCAAAGTTTCGAAATCTCCTGCGAAAATCATACATAACTTTGTAGATCATACCTTTTTAGAAAACAGAAACCACCGTCAAGCCAATTTTGCCAATCATCTCTATAAGTTAGATACATTTTTAAAGAATGTTCCTAATAACACCAAATTATGACAGTGCCTCTTGGTGACAAATTTTACAAAGTTTCTTAAGCATTGAAGCATTGTAAAATGTATGTTTGAGAAGAGTAATGATTTTTTTTTTTTTTTTTTTTTTTTTACTACTCTTTCTTATTCTATTTACTACTCTTGCTGAGTAATAATTTAGACATAATTATTTGATTAATTTTAGTAAAGTAACAATTGAACGCCTTTTTACGATTAGGCAAATATTACATTCTAGCATGGCCTGCGGCCGTAGGAGTCTGCCAGGAAAGGCATGAAGAGCCATTTAAACTTAGACGAGATACCTCGAAGTACAAATAAAGTTCAAAGATGAAAATTTGAGCGAATTTCTCCGGAGGTGGAGCAGAACCTGTAATTGGGTTGGGGTAATCCCCGAGGTGTAGCCAGGGTATATTTCATTATACAACCCGCTGAGCGGCGGGCTTTATTAGGGCCAGCCTTTTCAATTAGGACCGGGACGTGACCATTTTAGCAAAGGAACGGGGCTCTGTCTTAGCCGATCTACCCTCTGGGGTTGGGATACGGCTATTTTTTGTTTTAGTAGGGCACCATCACCGGTCAAGGGTTGCATAAATTAAATCAACCCCAATAAACCTAAAAAATCATACTTATGAAGAAGATAAGACCAGCTTAATACTAATTGAATATATCCGAACGACCTAGTGTTTTGTAATCGGAAACTTGGATGTATTAAGCCAAGTAAACTTGGAGAGGATTTTTTTAAGTTTGGACAGTGAGTTGTATTAGTATTTAATCTCTTTATAAAATCTTGTTTAAAAAGCTTGAAGTCTCCATCTCGACGAGACAAACTCCCGTCTGCAATAATCCGGCTTTGAATTCAATCCTAATGACTCTAAAACAAATATAACTTTAGGATTATTAGAACGAAGATAAATGTGAATATTGACCAAAACGATTAAATATTTAGAATTATAATTAGAACAACCAACTATCGACCATCATATACGAATTGCATGTCAAATTGCACTGACATAAAAATAGACTAATTGGGTACATGACTGTGGCTGACATATCTGTTGGATGGCGGCTAAAATAATGGATGAGAGACTTCGTCGTCACCATGTGTAAAGTAACGAATGTGCAACTAAAAACCTATGCATATTCGTTACTTTAGTATGGTGACTCCTGAGGCGCTGCTAGGCCCTTTCTTTTCCTCATGTCCACATGATGCCTTCCACATTACACACCAGACTGCGCTGATTATCGCTATTTGTCGACACGCACTAATGAGGATTAAAAAAAATGAATAAAAATTAAAATCTATATTAAATAAAGTATGGATTATACTGTTTCATCATGATTATACTCACTAACTGCTAAATAGTAGTGCTACAATTTTTTATAAAAATGTGATTATATTAAATCAGTGATGAATGACATCAATACATCATGGTGAAAGTTTAATATTCCAACATATTATTAACGCAATTGATGATTTATTAATTAATTGTTGTTCATTTCTTGATGGCCCTTGGAGCATAAGCATTAATATAAAAATTCTCGAAATCATGA
Source organism: Aelia acuminata (assembly GCA_911387785.2). Taxonomy (NCBI): domain Eukaryota; kingdom Metazoa; phylum Arthropoda; class Insecta; order Hemiptera; family Pentatomidae; genus Aelia; species Aelia acuminata. Next base: position 85,259,505 of record OU426982.1, on the reverse strand, counting down.
CTTACCTTGCGGTACATGCCTCAAGAATGTAGGATATATGGCATCCCAGGATTTCCAACAAAAATTTGAATACGGCAAAGAAGTATTGAAGGAAAGTCTCCAGGTTCCTTTTCTGCTATTTTTCTTTTTTTTTTATACCTCGCTTATTCTAAGAGTGATTGTAAGAATAACTTGAATTTAATTTAACTTTTTCTAAGACTAAGAAATGGGAAATCCTTCAGTATACAATTTCCTCTATCCTACATCCAATACCTTGAATTGAAATAGCCAAACTGAAATATCATAAAGAGTATAGACAGGAGACAGTATTTGGCAGTGGTGTGAATCTAACGGTGAACAGTTTCCTGCCTGTTCGGCCATTGTCCAGTGGGACTCACTATGCATGCCCGCTCTTCGCCGCCGCCACTTGACTCTCTAATAAGCTCTTCTTATGTCTTATTGTTCTCCCTGGCGCCTTTCCAGTAGTCCTCCGTACAGGAATGTAGAACCGGAAAAATCGACTCTCTCTTCTACCGAAGAATATCCGGAGGCGGAGGCGTTTTGGAGGCGACTGTTGTCAATATCCCGCTCTCCAATACTTCAGCGGCTATTGGTATTCCGGGGCCATCCGGACCACAAGGGTTGCTAAGGGACGCCTCTCCCCCCACCGCCGTCGTATTAACCGTGATTTATCCAACAACAAGGAGCAAACCTCACTGTTGGCGGTGGTATTCAACGCGCAAAGTCGTGAAAATATTTAACGTGAATCGAACACTGAAATTAATTATAATAAATCAACAAAAAATGAATATCTGCGGAGATTCGTATAAGATTATAGCATAGAAGGATGGGGAGGATAAAACGATTAGAATTAATATAATCAAGGCTAAGAAAAAATACACGAAATAAATGTGAGATGATAAAAAAAAAAAATATATTAATAAATAAAAATAATGTTACGACTTGGCCCTAAGAGTCGGCATGCATTAAACTTTTATTTTTATTTCTGTAAAGTTTTTAAACTTTCGATCGCACTCATAATGGAATTCATAAACGCCAAACTTCGTCTTCATAATTAAAAAAATATATATATTTATATATTGTTTCCTTAACAAAAAAGTATATCGTGAATTCATTTTTATATTTACTATTTCTCTCACTAATTACTAAACACGGAATTAACTCTAAATTATGTAATGTTCATAAGTCATGATATCGATAATAATGTCATAAATTTTAATTAAATACGAAAATATATGTTTATACACTGTTGTATATTAAATGCGTAGTAATCAATATAGTGTTGAGCGCAGTGATAGTAACAAAAATAGTTTGGTTCATTGTAATAGAATTCGAAAAATACCTACTTTCATGCCTACAATGTTTTTTTGTTTTGTTTTTTAGTCACCTACTGAGTATTCAATCGGCGAGTTATCACAAAGCAGTTTAAGATGAATACAGAAATACAGATAAGGAGTTTCAAGTTCGAGGACACAGATACATTAGGAATATTAAAAAGAAAACACAATTAGTTATTCGAAAAAGTATAAGCATGATTCAAAGTGAAAAAAAAAAACATTTTTATCATCTAAGTAATTTCTGTGTCATAGTTCGAATTTTCCATTAACCAGTATTAAAGAAGATTTTTCCAGGGGATTTTTTTTATTTTATTTTGTTTGGTATGATAAAGATCTATAACAAAGGACAGATGAAAAGATCTCTCATCCGTATTTATAATGTGTGAATAGGTTTCCTAGACGATTCACAACAGTAAAAACTAACAACACCAGAATAAAAAAATTAAAAAAACTAAACCACTCGAAAAGGTAACTATAAAGAGGTTTTTTGGGAACCTTAATAGGGCCATAATGTTGTAATGGCGCTTCCTTATTCCCCCGCGGACAGAACTATCTCTGTTTACCTTGAAACAAGACCAAAAGTAAATCTTATTAGATATTCTAAGGTCAGTGGCGTATGTTTTATACAACAATTGTGATTTGAATATTAAGTTTTGATGTTAAGATTCCAGGTGGTGGTGGGGTGTGATGGCTAGGGGGTAGACGCCAGGGACTCAAGGCGACATTACCAGTCTTCTGTATTCTGCCTGTACCTTCAAAGAAAAGACAGTTTAATCTAGATGTCAACGTTGGGTCTCCTTAGTCAGTCGATAAATCCGAATCTGCTTGGTAGTCAAGAACCAACTTTACCTTCTTTTTCTTTCACATCCGTCGTACATAAATTTATTTTTATAGCATTATTATAAACATAGAAATGTAAATAGTATTTTTTTTTTTAAAGTAAATAAAGAAGTAATACATTGGCTACGGTTTCCTTTCTCACAGGATGGTAACTGATAACTTAACTTCTTCCTGGAGTGTAGGTACTACAAAACATTTGGAAGTCATAAATATCTATATTTTTCTTATTTCTAAATGTCTACGGATGCAAGAAGAAATATTAACAATGAACATCTCAATTCACTTATATTCTCATTTATATTAAACTAGCTGTATATACCGGTTTCACCCGGAGAATTTCATTTTTTAATTCTATAAAAAATATAAAGTGAGACTTTTACAGACTCAAAAGGTCGATTTCGTAAAAACCAGTGTAAAGCGAGATCAAAATGATTTTTATAACAATAAAGATTTTAGGTATATACCCAGAGATTGGCTGAAGTTATGCAATTTTAATATAGACAGGTGTTCGCACCTGGTATCAAAGAACCAGTGAGCGAAATTTGGCGAATTTAGGACAAACGGTATGGATATCTATAAAGAACAAACACACAAACAGAATGTCATCTTTATTTATATAGAAGCAGTACGTGAATATGTGTAGATTATAAAGCTATGAACGAAATATTTATAACTAATCTTACGGTTATTTACAAAGCGAATATTTTTTTTTTTTTTCATTTGAATTTAAATCCAATAATGATTTATTTAAGTACGTTGTACATTAAGGTCTGAATAACCGTTAGTTAAAAATAAAATTTCAAACCATTTAGATAATTATTTGTTACAATACAATTTCGTAATTATAATATTAGTATAGCTTTATTTTACTAGTTTATTTCAATTAGGTATCGATCTACTTATATATTATGTTTCTCTGGATAACATTAAATGTAAATAAACAGTTTATAAGGTAAATTAAATTAAAAAGTATCAAATAGCAGAAACCAATATTTTTTGTCAATTTTGGTTATTTATTATTTTTTTATTAAATTCCAATAGTCAATATTAAAATAATTAAATAATCGGGGATTCTAACCCCGGTGTCCGCATAACCGTTGCATATACCGGGGTACGAATCCCCCTCGGCCAATCTGTTCTCTTCTAATAAAATTTTAAAATATTAATTATTGTAATTACATTTATTTTTAATAATTCGCAGAAAATTTGCCGCCCTCCACATATTGTTACCCAGGAAAACTGCTCCCACTGTTTACTCCCTAGTTCAGATCCTGGGAAAGATTATATATTACTTCTCGTTCTACTATTTTATATTTATTCAATAAGTTTAAGATGTTCATTTCTACAGTTTATTATTTAATTGTATAATATTTTTATTATATTTTTAAATAAAATATTATTCGGTTGCAGGTGGAGATGACGGGCTCGTCGCTGTTCGACTACGTGCACCACCAGGACCACAGCGAGGTGGCCGAACAGCTGGGCCTGGGGCTCAACAACAGCGGGCAGGGGGGCTTAGGGTCGCCCCAGGGCTCTGAGGAGGGGACCACATCCTCCCCAGGTAATTCATCCATTAGTTAATATCAATTAGTAATAATTAATTAATGATCGGTTATTATGCAGCTATGAGGTTAGAATTTGTGACAATCCATAAAGAATTTCGTCAATATTCATTAACGAAGTACAAGTATGAGAAAAATGAAACAACTGACTACACTAAAGTTTGGTCAAGTAAATATTTTGTCTTTCTAAGTTTTAGACAGTTGAAATTCTATAATATAAACCATAAATATAAGATAAAACCAATAAATTCGATTTTTTTTATTTTTTATCCAAATATTGATAAAATATCGCTCACTCCTTTTAACTACAGCACTGAAAGAGTAGTACATTTTTACCAAATCTTCAAAATCAATCCAAGGAACATATATGGCATTTTTAACAAGAACTTCATAAATCCAAAGTAACGAAACGTTTCATAGATAAAACTTCTATCGGAGGCCTAATATCTATTCTGAATACACTTTATTCTACTTTTATAAAATTTTAATTCAAGCTCCTTGAAAATTAATATATATTATTATATAAAAGTTCTTGAAAGAATTGAGTAATTTGTAAAAGACACTAGGGCTTCGAAAGAAAAATACCCGTTTTCGAAAGTATAAATATCTTGGAAAAATTGCAACTCCATACCTCTTTTTTAAATTGAGTACTAAAAATATCAAAATGATATATATTTTTTTAAAATATGAGTGTGAGTCCTTCTATAAATAATGTTTATTCCATCCAAACTATTAATTTCACTCCTTAAAAATATGTAAGATATATCAGAAAGGAAACTATTTCAAAGTTATCTTATTTGCTACTTCTTAAAACTGTAACAATGGCTCGATTTTTTTTATTCCTAACCCCTTCTTTCATGTGGATATTTAATTTTGAAAGTTCAAGTTTTAGGGTTTTAAGCCGATTCCATAGTATAAAGCTGTTATATCATCAGGGGATTTTTTTCAAATGGATAAACATGAACTTTTGCAACCTAATAGTTTCCAGATTTCTTCCTTTTCCTATTTTTACTAATATACAAGTAATTCCTGAAATCCGAACCTGCAGTGGATGGAATGTTAACTTGCCATTCACTTTGAACTTTGAAGTCGTGATAAAAGCTAGACTAAAGACGGGATACGGATATCGAACAGAGATCGGTTACAAAGCAGGAGGTGGGGACCGCAGGCGAGATGTCCAGAGGTAAATTAGACGGAAGGGAAGGGCGAGTTTTTGCCGCGAGCCAGGCCGCCGTGCCACATGGACCGTGATTCCTCGTACCGCAACGGCCCAATTACCAACATCTCACCGCCTTCGTCGTCTGGGTTCTTCTGTAATCCTTCAGGGCACCAATCCAAGTGTCATCCCGCTGTTTAAAAGGGGAAAAAAAGCTCTGATGCTGACATTAAAACACCCTCCAACAATGTATACAGTGTGACCTAGTGATCTATATACCAGCATCTAAAGGGGTCTCATCAGCCTCCCTCGCAGATCTCCAGGGTGACTCAGAGTGGGACCGATAGAGGTTAAAGTATAGGTCCCATGGGGCGGAGGGGCTTTATCCTTCTCCGAGCAGTCTTACACTTGGTTGTTCATATTAGGGTTCCGAGATAAAGCATTCGCTCAGATTTATTTAAATGGATCATATAAAACATTTTATCAATGAAAATTACAAACCGATAAAATCTCGATTAACAATAACTACCATAAATAATTATTTTCTATTATTTTATGTTATTATTTTCTAAAGCATAGATATCGAAAGTGTTAATAATGACTAAACGAGGGACATATAATAGGTTTAAAAAGCTATTAAAATAACAAATATATAGCACCACAATCATGTTTCACTTTCACTTTCATTGCAGATTATTTTATTCTGAATAAATAGATTCTCATGTGTATAGAAAATAAAATAAGGAGATATTGTTAAAAATCATAGTATTTTTTTTTTAATTTCTTAACGTTTAAACATTTATAATATATTAATAGAATTTTTCCACAATTGGAAATATTTGTTAAACTATTAAGTTTAAGTTTAACTATCAAGCTCCGTGATATAATAATGATTATATATTTTAAAAAATAGGATTAAATCAATTGTTATTTTTAAAAAATCAGATCATCGCACGTCCGCAAGAAGATGTTTACAGCCCTAAAAATATCAGTTTTGAATTACGCATACCGTTGGAATCAGCATAACCTATAATACTAGAATACAGTCAGAATAATATTAATAGTTCCGTCCGCGTAAAGAGCAAGTTTCCATATTCTTTTATTGAGGAATTGATGACATAGGTAGAGGGCCACTTTTTAGTTACAATTATTACTAGCGATATTAACTGCCCCGATGGTTTTGGTTGCCCAAGCTGCTGTTTTTAGGTACAGAGTTAAATTAAGAATGCAGTAGAAACTTCACATGTAATTATAAACAACAAAACAATTTTTTGAATTGTAATACTCTTCTTCCCGACGTGCGATGTCTAACTTCTGTTCATCTCAGTGGATAAGTGGTTATATCAAATTTCCTTACTTTTCAGGGCACAACTTTTGAAGTTTGCACGTATTATTATAAATTAGGTTTTCATTATTAAGTGTTGAAATTCCCTTAAATATACCAAAGTAGATCTTATCAGTGATGAGATATTAAATTTGACTAATTTTTTTTTGACCGATTACAACAGATTTACCGCAAATTATAATTACTACATTTTAAAATAAAAGTCTTACTAATGAACTTATTCACTACCAAGAAACCTCCTCCATGCTTCTTTTTAACTATTTATTCTATTTTGGGTTACAATCGACTTTTTGTTCCCTTGGATGACAGATATATATGCTGTTAAAATTAAACCGAATGAATTTTGCACGATTTACTTTCAGTCCATAATATTTGGAAGAAATAATTAGTATAGGTAAATTATATGAAACAAATATTTACTTCTCTTGATTAGAGAATCCATCACCGCCAGGAGAATCATCAAAAACCATCTTTAATAACAACATTGTAGAAAGTTGTAAACTTATTTCCGCAGATATATATAATTAATACAACATATGAATCATTATAAATTTACTTTATTTTTTTTAATTTGTTTATTTTGTATCCTCTCGACGTCACTAATCGGTTTCAGTTTCAACAGTGATGACGCTTAACTCAACCTCGACGTACAAAGGCTTCGACAGAACGTTCTGCGTAAGGATGAAGTCGACCCTCACGAAAAGAGGATGCCATTTCAAGTCTTCCGGATACAGGGTGAGTAATAATTTAATAAAACTCGATTGAACTAATAAAATGTAGTAATCTGTGTATGATGTATAAGTATATTAGTAGTGCAAAGATATAAGTAGAGTAGTGAAGGAAATATAATTCGGCCAATTGATAAGAGTTTGGCGAGAGCAGTGAGCGGCTAACGAAGCGGAAGGGCCACCCCTCCTTGATGAAATGTGTGCTCAACCCTTCTTTTAATTGAGCGCATCATCCCCTGGCCAAGACCGCAGGGATTTGGGAGATTTCCTCTTCTTCCGCGGACCCTAGTTATTTGGTTTCCTATTGGGGTATTATATCCCCCTAGTCCTCCTCCAAATGAAGATGAAGTCATCATTGCCAGGGGCCTCCAACTTCCAACTCTAATAACATTTACAAAGTCCCCGCAGTATAACGTCTAATGAAAAGCAAACCCCGATTCCTCTAATTCGTTCCTCTGCAGCCATCTGCGAGAGAGGCTTAAGAAAGTTGAACTATACTTCTTGATCATCTATTCCGCTTTTAAGATCATCAATTACAACGAAACAGTTTAACTTTACTTCCACATAAACGATTGTTGTTAATTATTAATTAAAGCAACGTCTTTCACAATTTTATCCACATACCAATATAGTTATTTAAATAATACAATACGGTGATCCCCCTGTTATTCATCTAAGACAAGAAAGGAATCCCTACATTAAGAACTTAAATAATATAAAAAATAAATCTTTCCAGCGGACTGGATCGGTAGCCTCTACTCGTCCTCTGCGAAAACAATTTTTACTTAAAACTGAATATTTTACCTTCACATTATGGATTACATGGTCATACAGACCAACTGTGTAAGAAGGCATTCTATACTCATATTCCTTCGTATATTCATAATTCAAACCTCAGTACGAACCCATAACAATGTATCCGGCCTAAACATTCCTCATATATCATAATATAACAGGAACGAAGAATTTGATCATTTCAGGATCAAAGGCTTTCATTACTGTATTTACCTTAAGAGGAACAAGCCAAATCGAACATATAAAAAGAAAAAACAAAACATAAAAGATAATTTTCTTCACGCCAAAATAATGTTGATATCAGGCAAAAGAAAAACGAGAATAAGTTGTGTTGCCAAACCACCCTGTATCGGTTTTATTGTCTTATAAAGAAAGGATTTATTAATAAGTTGCGCCTTATTAATAGCTTATTGGTACTTGAATAAAAAGCGAAAGGTATGATACACACACATACATGATCATCTGTTCGGTAATATGCTTGAGAACAATTTCCATTAGTCTACACAAGAACAGTGAACAAGAACAGTGAGGTTGGGACTATCTGGAAAACTAGGTTGGTTCCTGGGAGTCTGGTACCCCCAGAAGACGGCCAAAGATAAGGTGGACTCCCAGTTCGGGAATACTAATCCAGATCTCGGAGAGCCGAGCTATAAAACAATTAGGGCGAGCCCTGCGGGGAGCGCATATTAAGCGGCCCTTTGTTTGGATCCGCTGGGGATTTAAATAACTGATCCTGGTCCAGGGCAAATAACAGGCTTCATGTCTGTTATTCCGTTTAGGAGGCAGGATGGGATCGAATTCACGAGGAGAGAAAAAAAGATGTTTTTTAAAGACAAGAAAAAACCTAAGCTTCTTGATCTTTTCTATTCGGGATTGGCAAGAATTGCCCAAAGATCCAATTTTTTTAAGTACCAGAGGGACAATAACCAAACCAAACAGGCTAATAATAAAGCCTACTATTATTATATGACACCACTAATACTTTGTAAGCTTTAGAAAATTACTAACTATTAACATGAAATCCCTTTCTTGTTACAGGTAGTCCTGCTGCTGTGCAGGCTGAGGCCGCAGTACCAGTTCTCGCACTCCCGGAAATCTTCCCCACCGCTGCTGGGAATGGTCGCATTGGCCATCGCACTTCCGCCTCCTTCGGTACACGAGATAAGGCTCGAATCCGATATGTTCGTGACCAGGCTCAATTTCGACTTCACAATAGCCCACTGCGAGCCAAGGTAACTAACAAAAAGTTGCTCACGGAGTCATAAAAACCATATTGGTAACAGTTATTATAAGTAGCGAAAGTGATTCATTTGTTACTTGTGGTATTAGGTAGGTAATCTTAGTACTTCTTTGAGGCTTTATCTAAGATGAAGGTTGTAACTGACTCAGACCAAGTGATTCAATTAAACTTGATTCACTGATTCAATATAAAAAATAAGTAGTTCTTAAGAGGATCGACCAGCTATAGTTTTTACATAAATAATTCTATGTGATACTGATTATACAATATTTGAAAATTTTAATTATATCATTTTAGTCAGAGTTGGGCAGTAGTTAACTACATTTGTAATTAACTACACAGACAACTACATGTAGTTTGTAGTTGGAAGCGCGCAACTACTATTTTTCAACTACCAGTTAAGTAGTTGTAATTTAAAACTACAACTACAGTAGTTGGGAAAAAATAGTTCGGAATGGCAAATACAACAAGTAGTTGTAAATGTAGTCTAGAGCGGCAACTACATTTGCTAAGCAACGTCTAATTAAATCACATGTTTTTGCTATTTTTATTTTGTGTTTAGATAAATACTCCATAGATAAATGGGCTCCATTATGGTTGATAATCTGTTTTAAAAACAGTACAATACATATATGTAATACAAATATTTTCCATGATTTCCGGCAGTCAATTATTTTTTTTAACCTTAGGTTCTCAATCAATCCCATGTTTTATATATTAGCTGAATTGCATTTAATATACTCCTTATCGATAATACTAGATATCGATAATTACTCGTTATCAATAAAAGTAGTTATAGTTTCAGGCCCATAATTACAGTTGCAACTACTAGTTGTAGTTGTAAAAATGCAACTACTTTTTTGAAACTACAGTAGTTGTAGTTGTGGTCCATCAACTACAAATTATAAAAGTAGTTGTAGTTTCAACAACTTCCCAACTACTGTGTCAGTAGTTTTGTAATTTGTAGTTCAACTTCTTTTTGCCCAACTCTGATTTTAGTTACATAATTGAAAGAGGGCTAGCTCACTTAATAAAATAAATCGTTCCTAAACTTCGCCTCCCAGGTTCGATAAAAGTAAAGTGAAGTAATCGGCTTTTTGCTACGCATGCGCATTCACATGTGTAACACGGTGTTTTTTGTAACTAGTATAATGAAAGTAAGTAGTAATTTAGTTAGTAAAGTTAGACTGCCACAACTCAAATAAATTGATTTTTCATTTTATTTTTTATCTTGAAACTACTGAAGCATATCTACGAAATGGGAAACCGACATATCTTAAAATACAACGTAAATTTAAATTATTGATAATATTTCTTTTAGTTTATTCGTTATTTTTATAACATTTAAGTGCTAAAATAACACATGCTGTTCTGAACTGTTGCGAAGTGATTTTGGTTACTTAAGCTGAAATATTTGCTCTTCTAAACTTCAATAAGTGCCTCACAGTGGATCAATAAGATCAAAAGAAACATTAAAAATGTAATTGTCCCTGATATAGGTTATTGGGATTATGGTTCATTCAAATTATTCAAGTACGAGTATTTTAATAAAAAATAAGAATGTTTAAAGTATATACTTATTGATAATCCTAACTTCTTCACGTTTATATAACATCTTGTCTTTTAATCAATCACTAATATAAGGCAACAATCTTCTTAAAATGTGTTTATCATATATTTTTTTTACCCTACAGGGTATCGGAGCTTCTCGACTATACAGCTGACGAAATTACCGGAATGAACATGTACACCTTATGCCATGGCGAGGACGCTCACCGACTTAGGAAAAGCCATATCGACTGTAAGTATTTACGATGATGAATGCAAATATAAAAAATAGGCTTTACATTAAACAAATGCTTTTATTTACTTTAAGTTAGTGCTAAAGAAATCTATCAACATGAACAAATTATGCAGTTTAAGACTAAAAATTAACACAAACAATGTAAGTGATTTGGGCCAATATTTAAAAATACTGGTTTAGGATCTGTTTATTGCTAGGTAGCAGGGCATAATAGGTGCCCGAGGCGTTAGCCTGAATCTAGATGGTTTGTTTATCACCGATGTCGTTTATCAATGCCTTTGATAATCAACGACACTAGGTGGTATTGAAGCAAAATTATTGAGCATTGTTTAATGACTTACTTCAATTCGATAAATTCTGTAACTAGATCCTAACTTAAATTTTGCTTTTAAGTCAAGTTAAGTTCAAAGATATATCTAAATACATAATAATGCAATATAAAATATCATCTATGATATATATATATATATATATATATAATGCATAATATTCACATCAACTTAATCTCATAATATGTATTTATCTAATCTATTTAATAAATAATTGCCAATGCTTGCAGTAATCAACAAGGGTCAAGTTTTGACGCATTACTACAGAGTGATGAACAAAAATGGAGGATATACGTGGGTCCAAACCTGTGCAACAGTCGTCTGCAACTCCAAAAATGCCGACGAACAAAATATTATCTGCGTCAATTATGTTGTGAGGTAAATATTTTTTAATCATTTCAAAAATTAGTCGATAGTATTAAAAATAATTAGCACATTTATAACGCATTTTTAAATAATTCTTCCTATATAAATCGGTAATATTTAAATAAACGCAATAATAATGCTATAATGTCAATATAATTTCAGTGGCCGAGAATACAAGAACTTGATCATGGACTGTTGTCAATTGGAAGACCACGTAGCATCGAGAGGAGTCAAACGGGAAGATACGAGCGGAAACGACCCTGAAAATGGTTCTCCAGGCTCTGATACTGGTGGTAAGTAGAATATTTTATAGTACTGAGATAGTTAAAACCAAAATTTTTTAAAACGACCAAACGAATTTAGGTTTTATCGATATAATATAACGGTTGAAGATAATGTTTTTCTGATAAAGCGCCAACACTCGGTGAGTCTAAGTTGGGAAATTTATAGTATAAATTAAAATCGCATAAGTTTAGCGTACGCCCACCGTTCTTCATGTTTCTCAAATTTAAATATTTTATCTACAAAAATATGTCAGCAGGAAAAAATCATTATTACCTACAACCTTTAAATTGTGAAATATTTCAGAATTTTTGTTTGTATCAGGATAATTTTTCAACTGATAGGAATTTACCACAAAAAAAAATTATTTGCAAGTTAAATTTGCGATCTACGCCATATTTATTACAACACGCCATTATTAATGGCAAACCAGCCATTAAATCATAATTCAAATATTTTAATGACCTAAAAATGTTTACTATCTTTATTCAGCTTATTATACTTTTTTTTGCGCACAGTCAAATGAACGATTAGAGCGAAAGAATTCACAATAACAATTTGTGATAAAATTTTGTTTACGGATTCTTGAAGGCGCACACACACACCGTATATTCCCCGTCATCCTTGGCAACTGTTCGGAATACTGTCAGGCTACTTAGATTACAAACTACTTGTTTATGAGACCGGCTCCGAGCTTCTTCTTTGTCCTATGCTGCGGAGATATTTCCTTCTGGATTCTATTTTTAGTACCATTCAACAAATAAAATGTGGAAACAAAAAACGTAAAAACGGAAAGGTAATCAGTTACCCTTAAGATGTAACGTGTTCCTGTGGAGGAAAACCTTATTTTTATCTAAGTGACGTCTCTCCACCAAATTTCTTTCCAATAATAACACTTTGATCCTTCTTATAATTCCTTTCATTGATTTATTTGTTATAGTTATAAATAGAAGTAAGCTCTTGGAAATTGAGTTCAGTTGTAATATAATAATTTATTGCTAATTATACTTTAATTCGCGATTGAATATAAAAAATCTTTTACTCAGGGGTGTCAAAAGGTATACATTTGCTAAAAATCTAGCCTACAAACATTTTTCATATACACCTTTTGTTGTAATAGAGGCAGGCAACGAAGTAATCATGAGATTTTTTTTTTTAATTTAAAAAATCGTTGTATATAAGGGTTAAACTGGACACGAAGGTATCTTTTAATATAAGCGCGTTTTAAGCAGGTAAAATAAAAATATATTTTCCTTTTTTGAATCTCTATTGAGGTTTGATGACAAATATTTTATTGTATAATTGAGGTATCCTGAAATTACTTCATCAAAAATAGAATCCGTGTCTCCAGAGTTCCATCGATATCTTCATTTCCTTTTCATTGAACCGTTTTATTTTTCAATTACAGCTATTTATTTTTTTCTTTTCGAATTTTGAGTTCATTGATAGTCCAGAATTGCAGTAGAAAAAAAAAAAAATTCTGTATAAATAACTATGTACTCTTTTTTTTTTTTTCAAACAGTCTCTAGTATTTATTTATTCCCACCATATTGATCTTTTTCGTCAAGGTCATTTCTTATGATATTTCTAAAATAGCATTAAATTATTAAAATAAAAATATGATGATTATATATTTTGAGAATCGTTTTTTTCTTTTGTTTTTTTAATGGAATGCCTTGCTAATGACAAAGGACCACGTACAAACTTTCACCTAATAGCTCAAGCCCCCAAATCTAAAAACCACTTAACGTCCCCACCACCAAGATTCTTATAGCTCAAACAACTAATTGAGCAGTAGATACGAATCAATTTATAAAATGTGGTTAATAATTTGTAAATTTCGCTCTGAATTGTTGGCAGACTCATGCTTCTAAAACTTTTCTTTTTCGGCCGGAGTTGGACCTATGATGTATTCTCATTTCCCTTTTGGAAATGGAGACTTATATACATTAAGATTTGAGGGCAAATGTTTTATCTTATATTTGATATTACTTCATCGAAGATAGAATCCGTATCTCCAGAGCTCTATTACATCTTGATTTCCTTTCCATAGATCGGTTTTCTTTTTCAAAGAAAGCTATTTTAGTTATTTTGGGTTGATTAATAGTCAAGAATTGCAGTAATGAACTTTTTCTTTGTTTTAACAACCGATGTTTCGACTCAACATGTCTCTGCGTTCGACTCATCTAGCCAGGATGAAGCCACATGTTTGAGTCGAAACCTACGTTTTTAAAATAAAGAATAAGTTTTTACTGCGATTCCTAACTATTAATTATCACAGAGGAATCTTAAAGAGCACACTTGACCATTTTCCACCTCTAAATACTATTATCTTATTATTATTTTATAGTTAATATAAAAACTAAAAGCAAATAACTAATAGTGGATTTGTTTGGATGCCATTTATCTCGGAACAAGGCATTAACATGTATAGTGAAAGTAGGGGGTGACTTATGGATCGGGCGGACAAGGGATAGAGATGCTATCTATGGACTTCATGAAAGCTAATGGGACCGGCCTTGTCTATTCGCAAGAGGAAATTGTGAAAGGGTGATAGGGCCTCCTCCAATTGTGACCACTCCACCCTCCCAAGGAATCCAATTTTCACATCAGTCCGCTTGGATTGCCTAAGGAGAAGACCATATATCACCTAACTCTGCCCTTTTTTGTCGCAGCTTCTTCAGGCAGATCTGGTTCGGCTTTGGTTCAACGTTAATTATCATGATTTTACTAACCTTATCGTCGTTACACTTGTCACCGGATGCCAACGGTGTACAGAGATTTGTATTCCAATGCTTATATCATGTTTAAGCAAAAGAACGGCTAAATCTAGTATAATAAGAAAAACGTGCGTGTTTTGTATCTCAAACGAATGATTCAGTTAAATTTATACATTTTATTTATTTCCAATTTTTCAATATTCATCACTTTTATTGTTTACAACCATTTCAAGCGCTGATTTCGTATTGTACCGTAAAAGTAAAGATTAATAATTTACGCGTAAAGCCACTTTTCTGCTAAATTACATGTACATGTAGACCATGAGATAAATAAATCTTAATCTACAGTAAATTTGTATTACCAATTACATCTACGGATATGATCACCGGAGACTGGAAAAAAAGACAAATTAACCGAAATATTGGCGTTCAATAATGGTATCGGACGATATATCGGTATATCGGCATGTTAGTTACATCGTCAAATGCCTATATTGACATATGATATCGGGCGATACCTTTAATCGGCAAGTGATGCCGATATCCGTATCGGTCGATTCCTAGTATCTATATTATTTTGTCTACTTGTTTAGTTGCATTGTGAGAATAGATCCTTAGATCACTAATAGTAAATACCCTCCACTGTGGCATCAATAATTATTCAAAAATGTAAAGTATCTATATATGCTTCTGGTATTGCATGACTGCATTTCTGTTGCAGAAGGGAGAAGTACAGGAGGGCCACACCATCCTGAAAGACACTTAGCAGGGCCAGACCTAGAAGAGGATGGGGCCGAAGGGCCGGGAGAGCAGAGAGGAAGAGGGATCATGGACCACACAACTCAGTTGCACGATCATTCTCAGGTATGTATCTCTAGGACACGCATACAATATTTTGCAATTACAAACATCGTTAATTCAATCACAGATCTAGAGTGGATTTCATCAAATTTACTATTCACTATTTGGTTTATTAACCGACTTCGAAAGAGGAGGTTACTCAATTCGATACGTATGTGCCTTTTTTTTTCTTTTTTTTTTCAATGTATGCCCACCGATTACTCCGAGATGGGTGGACCAATTGGAACGAAACCTTTTGCATGTTGTAGAGTATTTTACCAATGTGGTCCCATTAAATTCTTTTTTAGGTTCTTATTTTATTTAATAAGTTATCGGGAAAAAAAATCGTGAAAATAATTATTTAATTATCGCTTAAAATATTAACTCATTGGAAAAACATATGGCATATATAACATAAGGTATGCTCCAACAAACAATTAAAACACGTTAATAACTAACAAACTGCTCATGCACTTTCCTCATTTTTTTATTCTAACTTTGATTGGTTGATTTTAAGCAATGCTCAATAATGTTTCAATGTTCGATGAATCGGTTGGAGAAACCAACCTATCAAATTCAGAATCAAAAGAGTGGGGCGGGGGGACATGAGTAGTCTGTTGTTAGCTATTGACGTGTTTCAGGTTCTTGTTGGAACAAACCTTATAAATAACCTTAGATAAATTTTCAACAATAGATTTAAATAAAGATATATAAAGACATTCCTATGTTATAACTGAAATGTAGCAGAATAAATAGTTACTAAAGAGCCAGATTCAATTTTTATGGATTTTGAAGTCTTGATCGATCTTTATTAAATCGAAAGAAATTTAAATATTCGATTCTATGAAGGTTGCCAAGATTTTCAAAAGTCAATGTGTCATTAAGTGTTTGCGTTTCCTGAAAGCATGAGTGCGCTTTTCAGGCCCTAAGTCTATTGTTGAATGAATGCATTTTATTGAAACAGAAACGATAATGGACTTAGAACAGTCTGGATTGGATGTGTTTATGGGTTTTTCTCATTCGAGGCGGTCATGCTCTCAAGTGCCGCAATAACTAACGTATTTGTTGTGTATTATATTCCCCAATAAATGAAAATTTTCCTAGGAAACATTCTCCCAGTAGTAGTGTAATAATAATTAAATCGTCTTTACAGACATTTAAAAAAGAAATTAAAATTTCAATGTTTGCCAATATTCATCCATCAATAAAACTAACGGCAAATTAAAGTTGATATCTCCCAAAAAAACAACCAAATTGTATGAAAGTCCACGCAGCAAACAAAAATTTAGCAACCATAAAAATGATTGCTGTCAAAAAGGCTACTCCGCTAGAATTGAAGCTGCAGTGTTTTCTGCAAATTCATTTTCTGAATTATTGTTTATTAAGAAGGATATTATTCGTAGCACTTCGCTCTCAAGTTTAGTCAACAATTCATCGAAAGGAATGACGAACATAATTTACTCGACCAAGAAATATTTTTGAATTAAACCAGTAGTATAATATCGAGAACAATAATATCCTTCGTAATAATAAATTAACCATAAAATGACTCCCAAAACGCTGTCGCTTCTACCCTAGCGGCTGCTCCCGTTTTGATAACGATGAATTTGAGGGCTGCCCCTTATTTGCTGCGGGTACTCCTATCCAATGATGTTGTTTTTGGAAATGCAATTTAGTTTAATTACTACTTTCCAACGATAGATTTAAATAAAGAAATATAAACGGTCCCTAACGGAACAGTATATATCATCGTATTAGTTTTCAAAAGAATACTCCAGCGATTATAATAAAAAATCAGGGTCCAATTTATTATAGGCCATATAAACATCTTCATTAATAAATCATCATATTCGAAATAAGGCCAAAATCTCGACTGTTCAGTGACGTACCTACATCATCTTGGAGTTATGTGACAGCGGAGCAAACTCGATACCTTCTCTCGGATACACACATGTATATACACGGATGTATGTATGTAAATGACAATTACTAACAAAAAAAATCAGCAAAGGAAATTATTGTCATTGTGATGGGGTGGTGGGGATTGCCGAGTGGGCAGCCGCGTCAGAAAATACGCGTTGCCCATGGCAACATATGATTGAGAACCGAAAGATAGCAAATTCAAAACCCGGAGCCAGGGGACATTTAATTAATAGGACTCGGCATCAATCCCCCACCCTCTCCCCTGGCCCGAGAAACCCCGTATAGCCTAACAGGCGAGGAAGAGGTGGACCAATAAAAAAAATAAAAAAAATTGTCATTGTGAAAAAAAAGTTTTAAGTTTTATGTGTCGTCCCAATGGAACATTGGTCTTTTAAAAAAAAGTCCATTTTTAGTCAAAGTAGGCAGGTTCTTGAAAGGAGTGTAATGCACTCGATTTTCCGCTCTTATTCATAAAATTGAAAAGGTGACTCTTAATATAATTATAATGTAAAGGCCCGGGATAGACCAATGTGGTAGAGCGCTACCTGGGTTGACTTTTGTTTCGCGACGGACCCTCGGATTAATAAATCACAATATTTTCGGAGGCGGCGCAAAATTTAAAATTGTTAACACTAGTTATTATGAAAAATCTATCGATTTTCTATTTTGCGCCGCCTCCGAAAATATTGTGATTTATTAAACACGGTATTGAATATTTCAACTTAATACTTTTTATTAAGAGTTAGTGTGTAATCGTAAAAATCAAAATATTTGTTTTCGTTTTATTGCATTTTCTCGCTTTTTATACCATTTTCTATTTTGCCGTGTATTCATAAAAATCAGAAGGTAATTATTTCATACTTTTTAGTACATTTATTTTTAATGTTTCCTTGTTTTCCAAGTCGGTTTAATTTTTTTTTTTTTTTTATAAAATGTTTTTTTTACAATTTGTATCCAGAAATTCAATTTTCATTATTTAAGAGTGAAGAAAATGAGGAAAACTGGTTTAATGCTTATTTTTTCTTTTCAGATCAACAACGTGCTATCCAGGCCTATTAAAAAAGTAGTAAATGAACGTAGAGGAGTGAAAAGAAAAGTTGGAGAAGAAGAAAGCAGTTGCAGCTCAGATGAAGAAGAGCGTGGTGTAGGAGTAAGGAAGCGCTATCCAGTATTAAGCCCTGCTAGTTCTTCTTGCCATTCTTCAGCACTTGCTGCAAGTCCTAAAGCTCCACCTGAAGATAGTGATGGAGGAGGAACCTCTGTGAAGGATCTTGAACAGGCCATGTCAAAACATTTACCTGCGATGGACAAATCAGCAACACCTGCAGCACATCAACCAACTGACTTCAGTACAGACACACTCCTAAAGGCTCAGCAGCAGAGAAGTACAATACAATGGATTGGAACCCATCACCACCTGAGCCACCTTGGAGGGCAACAGACGGGAAGTTTGCCAGCCTCAACCCTCCTAAGGCAGCTCTACGCAGCAAATAGAGAAAGTGTGATTCGTGCAAATGTACAAGCTGGAAGGTCAGGCCCCGGCTATTACTCAGATATGAATCATTCTGGACCATTGCCTACCCCACCAGGCAGTGATGGTAGCTACAGCGATCAATTCGTTCTTCATAATCAAAAAAATGACTTTGGGCTCTACTCAGGAGGTGGATATACAGTTGACTACCATTCTGCAATGACTCCTCCTTCTTCTGTGTCACCTCGTGACAAGCATCAGCAACAAATCCATTCTGGTTTTGAAAGCCCAGTTTACAGTGAGGTGCTGAGGCATCAATACCTTGGAGGTGAAGCACCTGCCCAACCATTACCCCTCAAACCTCAGCCATATCCCATGCACCCAGGAGCATTGGATTATGCAACCACTTCTCTTGACCAACAGTTTTACCACCACTCAGCACCATCAACAGGTTTTCATCTCTATCACCCGTCCAATAAAACTACTTCGGTTAGCCCAGGTGTATATACTGATCCCCTAAAAAATACTTCAAACTGGTATTCAACACCATCGTAGTCCATTTTGAAGTATGAACTTTTTACAAAGACTTTGAAATGAGATTTTAAACTCAAATCACTGTATATTTCTTGTAAAAATTATTAGCATTGTTAATATAATTATTTTATTGGCTTTATCTTTTTATCCATATCACACTGATATGGAATTCGATGAGACATTTGTAGATAGTAATTATTAAGGACTGTAACTAAAAATGTGAATATATTGTCGCAATTTTATAATTTAAATTCGGTCTCAACGGTATGATGTGTAATGGATGCTTTTATGCATTTTGTGTTATAATAAAATTATACAGAGCTGTCTATCTATTGTGTTATTGCAATTGTGTTCATGGGGGATAATATAGTATGAGGAAATATCAATTATGGGACTTAAAATGTGTAAATTGTACAATTAATTACAATATTTGTATATAGAAAAACTGTACGTATAATGAATGCCATGGATGTGAGCTACCACAAGGATAGCTGTAATTCAAGCAGTATTATTAAATTTATAATTAAAATAATGCATGCCAGTAATGTAACATGTAGCATTCTAATTTTTAGGTTATAACAAGAAACATATCTCCGGTTCTGCAATATATTTTATTTTTTAAAAATGATCTCAAAAAATATATATTTCTGCTATAATTTAATTTATATACAATTTATCACTTCAAGTAATAAAAAACATCAATTTTATGTTAGAAATATCCTTCTCAGCATGAGATGGAGATATGTATCAGAGCCTTATCATTTTTCTTAATTATGATTATTTCTTTTTTTTTTTTTTTAATTCGTGTTCTTTTACATATCAGGAGAATATAAATCTGATAATGTATAAATAAGTATGTTGTTATGTACTGTTATAATTTGTTAGTTTCTTAAGTTTTATTTGTCCATGAGTATAATATATTAAAGTGTTATGAGCATTGGACAGAAAAAATGACTGGAATGGCTTACGGAAATGATTAGTATTGTGGCAAAGCCAAAGTTCAATTGATTTATTGTTTTTTCTTTATTTAGCTAATTAGATGTCCTTTATACTAGTGCAATCATTTGTTTTGTTTTTTAAACGGTTGTATAAAACATGTAATATTGGAGTTTGACAATATTATCAAGTAAAATCGGTTCTTCAAGAACTTTATTTTCGCTCAAACTGTTTCTATGTGCAATACATTCCTTTTGAAATTATTTAACAGTGTATTTTGTAGATTATTTGTTCATATCAAATATAACTGTTATTTCATTGAATTGTTTGTTTCTTTTATTTCATCACAAAAAAATGAAAAGTGGTTTTATTAAGTCATTCTAAAGATAAAATCAAAATTCACATTACAGATTTAAATTAAAGGCCAAATAAACTTTTGATGCAGTCAGGCTTCAAATCTGAAAACATTTATTTTTTAAAAATAATTAGTAACAAATTGAAAATTCATTCAACTCATAAAATTTCAATCATGCAACTCTTGTAATACAATATAACTCTCAAATATTAATAACTATTGGACATTATTCTTTTATGAGTTTATTCATAAGGTCACATTAATAGTAATATTTTGCCATAACTTCCAAAAATTGTCCTCATTATCTTAAAAAAAAAACAAAAAAAAAACGGAATTTATACAGTGAAAAACACAGATACCTTCCAATATAATGAATGATGAAACCAAAATAAATGATATAGATTTCTTTCTTTCTTCTTAAATTATTAAATATAAAATAAAAGAAATATTGCCATAAAGAAGAAAAATAAATAAATAAAATATAATATTATTTATATAATAATAAATATATATATAATAATATAAATATTAAATAAATAAAATAAAATATAAATAAAATAAAATATAATAGAAAATAAGAATAACAATAAATGCAATTTTTGTTTTAATTAATAACAATAATAAAAATTTGGTGCGATACACACAATTTTCACTTAGCAACCTACTTAGAGTATAAATCGATGAGTATTGTTAAATGTGAAATGCCAATTAGCAAATCCTCAGAAAATAGCTTTTTCCATATTTATTTAATTATCTTCGTTATTCTCAATAGGGTATAGAGTATTACAATAGATAAACTAAGACAGCAAAACTTGAAAGCCTTCAGTACTTTTTGATTCATTATTATTTATTTTTTTTTTTTAAGGAGCCTAAAAAAATCCTTATTTTATCAATAGTTGAGTTTTTCTATTGTTTTGTAAATATATCGTGAATGGGAATCAATAGAATGGTATTTACGGCTCATAAATTGAAAACTAATTTGCAAATTTTTGTCTCTAATGCCTCTCTAGAAACTGAAGACAATTATTGTCCCATTAAAACCATCTTATATTTCATTCTACTGGATTATGTAAACAAAAATATAATTATTAAAGATTATTTTGTACCATTTGTTTTACATCCAAAAAAAATATTTTAAATGATTTGAATAGCCTTTTGAAGATCTATAGGGCTACAATACAAACCACAATAGATTATGGTTTGATTTTAAATGCTTCCGCGAGGACAACTGCTCTCAGGATTTGTAATGCAGCATACAGAACATGAACTGTTCAGAGAGAGCAGAATCCTCATTTATGATAAGAAGAGCCGGTCTATCCCTCAAAGACATAGAGAAATTGGCATCACTACCCGCACCCACTGCATCCAGCAGCAGGCAAAACGGAATTAAAATAAAATATGAAATAAAATCCGGAGGTACATGATAGCACGAAGGATTACTAAATTTTTCCCAGACCCTGCCGAGAACATGAGCATAGATCACAGTCAAAAATATCAAGAAATAAATTAACCACCCTGGACTATTATAATATAACACTCTCCAAAGAAACGAAAAAACATGTATACCTATTGAAAATTTAAAAAAATGTCATAAGAAATTTTAAAAGAATTCCAGGACCACAAAATTATGTAAACAGAGACTTCGAAATGTGAGGATTCAGCAGTAGATTTTGCTGTAATAAAAGAAAAAGACTCTTTATTTTTCTAAATTGCCAGGATATATTGCTCATTGTTTACGGGGGAGGCAACTGCCATAAAGGAAGCTCTGCTTCTTTGCAAAGTAGCCTATCACCAAAAATCAGTTATTGCCATTTGCACAATGAGTGTTCTACTGGAACAACGAATCAGAACACTCTACAATATTAGAAACTCTAAACCTTATTTATGAAATCCAATGGGGAGGCAAAACAATATTTTTTATTTGGGCTCCACCCTATTGTGGCATTAGAGGGAATGAAAAGGCAGATGCTGCATCCAGATTGGATCGAACCGGTGATAATACTCAGATAAAGTCCATCGATCTTACTCCCTGAGAGGACTGGGTGAGGCAAGTAATGGCACAATGAACTTAAGCCTAAAGAAGGAACTTGTCTAAACTAAGGCAAGTAAAAGCAGATTGTGAACAATGGGCAAATAGCTACAGAATATCGAGAAGAAAAGAAATGATCTTGTGCCGGCTAAGAATCGGTCACTGTGAATTCTCCTATGTATACCTTCTTCACGACTTCCTACACTCTACCTAGGTTAAATGTGGTGTCTTAAGGCCAGTTTTGCAAACATTAGTGGAATGCAAAAATTATCAGCCAGCCAAAAGAAAATTAAAAGATGAGATATCAGTGAAATATAGCAGGATTTGGAGGAAAGTATGAAGAAACTCATGAATTTTCTGAAAATTTTCAGATTTTTTAATAGAGTTAAAAAAAAATAATGAAATAAAAAAACTGTTGGTTTCAGACAGGTTCAATTCAACAATAAATAAATGTTTTAAGCAATAAAATAGCAGTGTTTTCCTACTCACTCTACAGAAAAATAAAATAGTTTTTATTGTTATTTGTGCCAGCATAGCAATGCAAACATAATCTCCATGATGTCTAATTTTATAAGTCCTGGCATGAAAACTGCCGATGCAAAAGAGTTGCTAACGTATTACCAGGCATATAGAGGGACATTTAATTTCTCCATATAAACAAAATCAAATGTACTGTTTCTTGGAAGCATCAGAGTTCGGATTGAGAAAAGTATATGCATATCTAAATATGAGGAATGGAAAGAATAAGTATCTTTACCAGAATGATTTATTTTTCAACATACTAATCAAACCATACAATTTAAAGCATACTACACCACAAAAATCATTTATTAAATAAGAATAAATACAGACAGTGGGTTTTTTAAAAAAAGACAGGGTAATTACTTGCATGTGTCATTTCGAAACTGATAATAAACATAATTAGTAAATGAAATTTTTTATATCGGTGGAGGATGGGAAAAAATATTATCTAGCGAAATTGATTATATGGCCCATGATACTGGAAAGTGGGGTCCGTAGGTTACAAATAGTAAATATTAAAATTATGTTTGTCATGTTTAGTCTGTGGTTAATAAAACAAAAAGCATTTTGGTTATCAACCAAAAGCTGATTTATAAGTCACACAAACACTTTGAAAAACGCAATGTCTGTCCCTCAAATTTACATCAAATATTAAATATCACTAATGTTGAATCAATCAGACAATAAATTCTTATTGAAATTGCAAATCTTGTTTTATAAAAGTTTAAATTTATACAATTTTCATTTCTCAATTCAATCAATTTCAAAAGTCCAATCAATTCAAAAGATGTTTTTTGTTTTCAGTACTTGAGCTAACATTTTTAGGCACCAAAAGTAAGCAAGTCCCCCCTTAGTAAGAAAAGTCGCAAATAAAATTACGATAAGAAACAAAAAATTATTTGCCTAAAGCTCAAAAATATATTTATAAATATATATAAAGGCCGAGTATAAACAGAATAATTTTGAAGAGTCCTTCATTCGATATAAATGGAAAACCAAAATTATTAGAATAAGAAATTTATCTGAACATGTTGTAGCCCTCTAATGGCTCAAACTATTTCTTTGATAAACTCACACAACCAAAGGTAGTTGGTTTATTTGAAAGATTTTGATAATACCTACAAAACAAAAACAAACTAATTCTTTAAATTGGACCAATATTAGAAAAACTAAATCTATTAGAATTTTCAAAAGGTTTTGTACATTATTCGAATAATAAAACATGTCCAAGAGAAAATTAATGATTCCTCCCTCTTATAATATACTCCTATTTAATTATTTTCTTATTTTAATTTATTAACATGTGCTCCGTTTGTTTGTTTAACGTCCATTTTTATGCTACTAAGGCTAATTGGACTATGCTACAGTAGGAGTCCTAAATTTTGCCTATCCAGGTATAATTAGGATAGGGATCTTAAACGAGTACCTGACATCGTACAGGCTATTTTACGTCCTATCCGAGGGACAGCATAGCTAAGGATTTTTTACTCCCTTTAAAAAATCCTAGGGCCGCCACGGGGCGCGAACTCGCGACCTTTAGTATTGTAGGTTGCCATGCTAACCACTACACCACAGGTGATCCCGACATCTGGTCGGTGACCAATATACTATGCATGTGCTAACTGTTTTCTCAATTTTTTTTCAATCTAAAGTGCCGACCACTGATTCCTTCCCATCCACCTTCCTCTCAATTTCACTTCACGTCAGCCAATTATCATATTAGAGTCAAAGGTCAATAGATTATAATATATAATAATTACTTTAGGTCTTCATTTTTTCCTACTTCCTTCTATATCCAGTCCCTACTTATTTGGGGTGACCTAACTGGATCCATTTTCCAAAAAAAGAAAAAAATTCAAGGAATGTTTTTAACATGGCATAACCCTTATTACTTCAATCCTAGTAAGGATGTTCTTTTTCACCAGTGAAATTTTCAATAGAAGGAGCAGAAGGAATGTTTGTGTTCCCACCTGTCTCAGTCGCAAACATTGGTCAAGTCAGCAGTGTCCTTATGTTGTAGAAATCTATTTCTATAATGGTCAGTAAATGATTGATATGGGTGGTGGGATGGCCGAGGGGGCAAACGCATTAGGAAATACGCATTGCCCCTGACAACCAACATGTGAAGTATTAAACCGAAGATAACCCGGAAAAAGGGGAAATTTAATAAAACTCGGCATCAATCCCCCATTCACTCCCCTGGCCCGGAAAACCCCATACAGCCTAAACACCAAGGAAGGGGAGGATAAAAAATATTATATAAACATAGATTTTAACTTTTAAATATCAATAAGTTTATTTAAACAATTAATTGAGCCTTACAAGGTCAGAATACCTCGACCCCTTCGAGAATTTCAACACCTGTCACCCCCTGGACGAAAATTTTACCAGCCAGCCCCTCCACCCATCAAAATCCTGCAGACGCTCTTGGAAAGAAACAAGACTGTACCCTGCTTTCCTATATCAATAAGTCCAGCTCCAAAGCAATAGATATCAGCTCCATAAATCTAATGGATTTTCTGGTTCTGGATGATTTTAATATAAGGCTTTTTTATAAGCACCCTTGATCAATATTAGCAATGTAGGTAATTTTTTTTTAATGGAAATCAATATGAAATCCTCACTGCATCCTTCAGTTACAGAAAGGATTGGTACTTCCAAGTACCTACTTAAATCTTTTTTGTCGATAAAGTTCCAAAACAGGAAGGAAAAGGAGGCATGCCAAAGAATTACCCAATCTGACTCTGATTTGTATATTCTTAGGAATCTCATTCAGATAAAGCAGCTTATATTTTCTATCGAATGATCATGTGAAAAATAGAATATTCTACTGCTTTTAAACAGTTTTATATATATTTATATTTTATATTTGTGCATCTCCAATAATGTATAGGATTGGAGACTTTGTAAATTAAATAAAATAACATTCAGCACTTTATTGAAATAAATACAAGAATATTAGATAAACATTTTTTTTTTTAATTACCTACAATACATGTTACAAAGATATGTAATGGCTGAGTAATCACTAGTAGGATGTGGTGTTAGACTGTACCAAAAACTCCTAGAAGATTTCAAATACATAAATGGAAAGAACACTTGTGGGTTTAGATAAAAAAATAAAATAAAAATATGTGTAAACACGAAGTTTTAGACATTTAGCAAATCGAAAGTTAATGTATAAAATAAAAAGTCCTTATATTTTAATATTTGGAAATTTCTTAACACAGTTGAGTACTAAGTAAATTCTTTCATTGTTGAAGCTTTTTTTATTGATTATGAACATTAATTCAGAACAGAAATAGATTAAAAAATATTCATTCATAAATGAGAGAAAGACACAATGCAATTTTATAAAACAAAAATTTTCCATTAAATTAATATAGAGATGCAATATCCATCAGCAACTTTAGCACATTATGAGAACAATTTAGTCCCTAAGCCTTGCCATAATGAAGTAGTTTATTACTGACTGAACCTCAAGAACCCTATTACATATATGTATATGTATATGTACATATACACACACACACACACACACACACACATATATATATAATAGAACTTAAAACATGTGGTAGGAGAAACAAAATTTTAAGGAGGAATATTTTTAAATAGAAAAAAATCTACTGTAAGTAAGGATTTCTTTATTAAAACTTAAGTTTCAAAACTAATAAATTTTAGGGTAGAAGAAATGAAAGCTCTATATAATGGTCAGATGTATTAAAAAAATAAGGATTAGTTACTTTCTAAATGTTTTTCTTCTATTATTTGTAATTTTAATAACATTGATAAAATGTCTAATATTTAACAAAAATTAAACGTCATTATTTCATCATAACTCCTTGCAGATATAACAATTTCATTTTTGCCTTTTACACGCCTTTTTATACATATTAAAATTAAATATTCAAAATCTACAAATCAATAAAACTCATTTTCCATACAAGGGTAGAATATGAAGTAATTTAAATAAATACATAAAAATATGTTATCTACAATTATAATCTATTCTATAACAATATACATTTTTCTACATTATACACACATTATATAAATTGACACACACTCTTATTAACTATTTACACAGATAATACTGTCTAAAAACTATAGCATGTGTTAAGTATACATACTACATAGATGCCTTTGAGAAAGACACTTATAATCAGTCTATATCAAAGTATAAGGGGGAAAAATTATCCTATTTACAATCATACAGGTAACAACCAAGATATTGATAGCTTAAAAAAACTTTGTTATAACTGGCTTTATGGAAGAAAAGGAAAACTAGTGTCATATTGGCACAACGTTTATCATAACTAAACCTATTGACATTTTTTATTGAGGAAAAATCATAATACATTTTTGTCTCCACATTTGAGAACGCTTTTCATTTATCTTTCCTTTATGATTGAATCAATTTTTTAAAAGTTAAAATCACTAAGTTTAAAGTATTTCATGAAAATAAACTGATGAAAATTCTAAAGAAACAAATAAAATAATCTGAAGACCTAAATGTAGTCATATTCGCATATATAAGTTGATTAACGACATCAATAAGAATAAACATAAAATTGAAAAGGAATGTCATCACAAAATATCAATTTAATCACTATCTCTTTAAAAAGAGATACTAATTAATAATTTTAAAAAACATATAAATTACTAATGATAAATGAATATTTTAATATTAATATGCAAATTAAAAACATATATTATTTTTACTCTAAAGTAAACAATTAAATAATAAAACAATATTTTAAAATTAAAGTAATAGTGTTAATACTCAAGGTAATGAATCTGATAAAGTGATGCACCTAGATTAAAACAGCCAAAGTAAGTGCCAACAAAAGATAAAAATGTACAAATTGAAATATTTCAAATACATATAATTTATACAATACTTCATGCCTATGCCGCAAAGTCTCTGAAATCAGTCTTGAGCTTGATCGTGGGCTCCTGGGGTTGAAGCTGTGGTTGATGCGGTTTGCCACTGATGATGTCTTTTCTCCGGGACTCCTGGCTTCGCCTCACAGCTGTTTCTAGGCGACTCCTCATATCACTTGACTCAGACATAATTGTTTTGAATTCCTGTAACAACATATGAATGAATTAATCTTCCATTGGAAGGGACATAATTTTAGTTTATACCTTTAGCAAAATATTTTTATTTCCTTGATTTAGGTTTATATTTAAGAGCCTTTTGTTTTTAATAAATCAACAAACCTGAGGATACTGAGGTCCGATCTTCATAAGCCACTGAAGACTTTTTTCGTGAAGTGTTTTACACTGTTTGTTGGCCTCTTTCAGAGTTGGTCCTTCGAGTAGACAATCTATTAGTTCCGGAACTAACAATTTCAACATTTGTATTCCTGAAAAAATTTCATTAATAAAACGGAATGTAGTTGAGAAAATAAAAAAGGTAAAGAGCCATGCTTAAAAATATAATAAATTTTAATCAATTAACTTTTTACTTGCCTTGCAACAAATCTCCTAGAAAGCAGGAAAGAAAAATTGAAGAATTGAATGCAAGTTTTATAAAAATCACGATCTAGATTTCAAAAATACTTTCAACATATAGATATAAGAGTATTTAAATAGCTACTTCATTCATCAAGAAAAAAATGGAAGTAAATTTGTAAAGAGTAAGTACTATATTTTAAAATAATAATAAATAAAGAAATAAAAGATCCTCATTCGCTTTATTATTACTCTGATGAACACTAATTAAGAAGAAATGTCTATAAAATTGCGATAAACAGCTATGTACGGGCTTATTTTAGAATTAAAGTATAGGTTTTTACATCAATAATTGGCCATTTCAATCAAAATTCATTAAAAATTCCTTCTTTTTTCTGTTTTAAATTTATGTTAGGAATGGACTCATAGTCATCAACCAACATATTTATGGGACTAAAGCATTCCTCATAAAATTATGCTTTATCATATGCTTTAATTGATTTTTTTTTAATATTTCATTTATTTCAAAAATATTTTTTCTAATTTGCCTCTAAAAAAATAGACCAATTTCACAAAATTCATGAACAGCATAGTGAGAATGAAATGCTGTATTATTAACTTTAAAGTATTTCAAAGGGACTAGGTTTATGTGGTCAGTACAGCATTTCAATTGCTAAATAAATATTCGAGCATTAAATAACTTAGGGTTTTTCTAAAGGCATGCAGACAAACCTGGAAGTAACATAATCTGATGTCTTTGTATTATAATACCTGATGCCAATAAAGCTAAACTTAAGATTTAATAACTATTTAGTATAAAAGGATTATTTCAATTTATGATAGTATAAAAACACTCTCAACCAGATTCAACATTACTAAATGACTCTATTTACACTTGTTATTTACATTCGCTCAACTTAAACGCAACATTACTTCTTCAAAAATATACTTCCATAACATATGAAATATGGCATACACTCTACATTACAAAAATAAACAAATACAATTATCAAATAAAAAAAATTAAGGATTTACTATGCTTTGGTTCAGCAAGATGAATAAGTGCTTCCAGTGCACAAATTGTTTCAAGTGTCAGGTTCAGCTCTAAATCCGTTGAAACCTGTTTGGAAGCCTTGCTGTGAAGTAATTCTAGAAGTCTTGGTGCTAAAGCGTGGACATAGCTCGTACAAACTTGCCTGTCAGTACTTGAGAAGATAGTCTTGAGACTATGAACACATTTCAGTTTTACCTAAAGAAAAAAAAATACTTTTAAAGCATTATACATTATTCAGAAAAGATTTGACATACTTATATTCAAGTATGCCACTTTACTTGAAAACTACTGATTTATGGTAGAGAAGGAAAAAGGATATAACAATAAAAAGAGATACAAATTAAATTGATAATAACAAAAACATATTAAATTATTATATATCAAAATAAAAATGAAACCATCACTAATATAAAAAAATTAATTAAATCTAAGAACTATCTTTAAAAATACATTCCAGATGTGCTCACTAGTGAGGTGATAGAAAATCATTACAATTTTGAAATTATATTTCTTTATCAAGTTTAGTTCTTGATGCCTGATAAACATCATTTATATTCTCAATAATATTTCCCTTTGCTTTATTAAAAAAAATTAATTACACATCTAGTGGTCACCTCTCTGATTTGAATTACATTATAAATGTAAAGATTGTTTTTAATACTAACTTGAATATCATCCCCCTGTATGCATCTCCTAAAGTGATTGATACAAGGATATTGCAAGTTAGGAGCAGATACAACTTCTGGAGGAGCATGCAAAACAAACACTGTTATTGCAGTCATCATAGTCACTTCGTCTAGCTTGATTTCATCACCATCACTCTTTTCACTCTTGTCAGCTCCTAAATAAAAGAAATATATATATATATATATATGTAATTAATCAAATAGTAACAGAGTTGGTAAATACATCTTCAAAAGTGTCAAAATTTAAGTACTTATGGTCAGTAGTGACTCCAGATAACGATATGAACTAGAGGCAGCGCAAAGGCTAACTGCTGCAAATAGATGTTAATGTGGTCTTCTGAAGCATATGAAGATCACTCGCAGCAACTACAATCGAAGTAGTTACTGTTTTACAAAGTACTCCTATGATAGTTCTACTTTCACAAAGTACTCCTACGACAGTTCTGAATATGGACAATGAAAAAGGGTATGAGAGAAAATTATTAATTTTTGAATGGAATATATATGGCCCAGAAATTCATAAATGTAGAATGAGGCGTAAATAAAATCTGGCCAATGTTTTTAAGGAGCTTGATGAAGTAAGGTCTCTCCCGAGAGCAAGACTCAGATGGACTGGCCATGTTGTATGGAGGGAAGAGATCTCAAACTTTCCCAAGATCTGTTTCAGCATACAAAGAGAAGGAAAAAGAAAAGTTTGAAGGCTGAAGCAGAGATGGATAAACAGAAAGAATGTCCATGCCAAAACTCTTAGGATTAAGATTGGTGGACCCTTGCTTGGGACAGAGAAGCATGGTAGGTGACTTCTGAGGCAGCCAAGATCCAGTAGTGGAATGTTGAGCACAGGATGATCAAGTCAATCAAATCACCTTGAAGTAAATACCTGTTTTGGCGAGGTCAATGATCTTTGCGAGAGCACTCTGCAAGAGGGCTTTCCATTGATTGGTTGTAGCAGAATGAGTAGCATATCTGTGAGAAGCCAATGCTCGCAGGCAATGCAGCGCTCCAGTCACTTCCCCACCTCCTGGAGACTTCCATCCACACTCCTTTAATACGCCAGTAGTGAGATAAAGTACTGTGGGGAGTATTGAGATACCTCCTGAAATTCACAAAAAGAAAAACATTAAACAGAATATAAATAAATTAGGGATGGTCTAACACCAATTACAATTGATTATGTTAAGAAGAGTATAGAAATTATACCAGCAGGAGAAGTGAGAGTTGGGAGCCTGCCCATGGTGTCAAGAGCTCTGGCTACCAGAGGCGGATGTGGCCTTTTCTGTGGCCGAGGGCAGACCGACTGGGGGCTCGGGTTGAGCGGTGGCAGCTGGCTGACCAGCAGGCAGAGGCACACCTCCAGCACGGCAAACACCAACGACTTGCCAGGAGGTAGTTCTCCTGACTCCCCTCCTTCTCCAACATTATCTAGTTCTTCACTCTTCTCATCTGCTTCGGGGCCGAGTTCTGAAAAAATTAAGTAGTAAATTAAAATAGGTGATGAAGTTATCTTATCCATAAAGTAAACTTGAGTTATAAGATTGTCACAATTTATTATTTTACAAATAATACCTTTTAGTTTTTTCTTTTTCAAGGTGTCTAGTTCTTCCTGAGCTGCTTTTAAAACTTGGCTCAAGACATCCATAACTAACTGTTGAATTTCAATGTTTTCCCGGGTTAAAAGTAATCTGAAAACAAATTGATTTAAACTCTTCTTATAATTAATACTATTATTAATAATTATAGGACTACAGGGATTGTATTAATAATTAGTGATAGAAAATACTAAAAACCAACAATATCTTACTTTAAGAAAACTAAAAACACTGACAAGAATAATTAATCTTATAAAGAATAATTAATGCTAAAAAAAAAAAAAAAAAAAAAAAAATAGAATTAACACGTTCACCCGGGACTGTAATTCAAGCTCAATTGGCATCTGATCTTAATGTTTTTCGCTCTATCGGACGGGAGCTATTACAGGGTATTATGCAGTATTGGCAATCCAACAATAATAAAATAAACAACAAAAAATACTATCCTACCAGTTATGTTTATAATACGATATTAATTATAATTTTTATTAAATAATAAATGTTTATAAGTAAATGAATATAAATATAAATAATCCATAATTAATATCCATAAATAATCCATCGCCAATGACCCTGTGGGGTAGAGGCAAATATCAAGAAAAAAAAAATATTCATAAATACAAATAAATATAAAAATAATTGAATTTACATTACATTTTCATTATTTTAATTTTCAGCTATATAGAAATTATTTCTACTTACTGAACACTTTGTCTGCTATGTCACCTGAAATCGAGTGACTGTTCTCTTGTCTGAGATTTAAGTATTAATATTGTGTCGAAACGAGAGCATGATTCTCAGGTATTCTTTTTCGGCAATTAAAGTGTTAAAGATCTAATTAATTGGCCGAAGATGCATTCTAGTGTGAGCCAGTAGTGGTACACGCCGCCCGATGAGGCAATCAAGTGTGAGCCACTGGTGGTACACGCCGGCTTGAACGTGTTAAACAACAAAAAGGATTTGTTGTCCTGAGTTATTTTTCCTTATAAAAGTAGATATTGTTGATTTATTTAGAATTTATTTTCATGGCATGAAATTCAAAATTAAAATATAAATATCATACAGCTTTAGTCATGCATATAACAAAACCACACAAACACTCATAGAGCTTTTAAACACTTAAAGTGGATTCCGATCTTTATCTTGATAAATTTACCATTTACGATAATGGTCAGTTTGTTATCTTACAGATAGGTGAAAGACAGGTATGAAAATATATCTTATTTTGCTTTTTTTATTAAATGCAAAACCTTAAGAGTCCACAAACTGATGGAATAATATTTACCTGTGAAGTACATTACACAACTCAATGCTCAATGACCTGTCTTGCATTAACATCTGCCGAGGTAATTCAGAATCAAGAAGTGTAAAAA
Organism: Aelia acuminata; assembly: GCA_911387785.2. Lineage (NCBI taxonomy): Eukaryota > Metazoa > Arthropoda > Insecta > Hemiptera > Pentatomidae > Aelia > Aelia acuminata. The sequence continues at coordinate 85,226,229 of OU426982.1, read as the reverse complement.
GAGCTTTTAAACAAGTTATAACACTTTCAGTAGGTTCCACCATTCTTGGACTGCAAAGGGCTTCCATACAAATGCCTACAACAAAAATGGGAAAAAAATATAGCATTTTAGATTGCAATAAAAGCCTCTAAATAAAACACGAAATATTCACAAAATAAAATAGCACAAACAGCATACCAAATAATAAGTGAAACCTATCTTGAGCATTTTCTCCTTTGAATTGGGTAGCATTCAACCAGAGAGCGGCAGCATGCAACAGCGGAGGCCAAGATGCTGCATAATGTGGTCTGCAACTATCCATTGTGTCATTTGTATAGAAAGCTCCACCATCATGTGGTAACTGGCTAGCAAATTCTAAAAACAACAAAAAATAACTTTTTAATAGCCTGACTTTGGAATTTATCGTAAAATACAGTACTAGATTTCGGTTATATACAAAAAATAGATTTTAAGAATTAGTAGTTTATTTATTAATATGTATAGTGTTTACCAGTTAATTATTAAATTAATCCTGCAATAATTTACTTTTATTATTTTGGCAAGGTACTCTCAAAAACGAAAATAGAACTAACAAATGTAGACGATTTTAACTCATGTTATTATGAAAAAGTAGTACCTGGAGGAAGCGAGAGCAAGGCATGATCCTTTAGTGCTGCTAACCAATTCTGTGAAAGAGATGCCAATTCAGGTAAAACCAAAGTAAGCAGGCTCTCGCCACCAGATTCAAAATCACCGAAGTCCTCATCGCCATTGGCATAAGTGTCATTGTTAGGAAGGTTTGCAGGGTTTAAGTTGCCAGCAGAAGTACTGCTTCCAACCATAGCAACGATGTATACCTAATAAGAAAAATGTGCATATAATATTCTGTAAATATATTTGTTCTTAGTCATAATTAAGAAACAGTATAAGAAACATTAAATTTCCTATAGTGTTCAATATTTCTTACTGAAATGATTAAATTCATGATTTACACTACCTCAAACCGAATAAATAACTTTGAAGAAAACTTACTTTGCCAATTTTACTTAAAATTATCTTCCATATACCTATCAATACGAGAAAAAAAATATAGTGAAACCAATCGAACTTCATCATTAATATCTAATATATAGAAATTTTATCATTTATTATTTTTAAGTAATTAATTTAAAATTTTTGAAAATTATAAATTATTACATCTTATATTCATACGTTGATTTACAATATTATTTTTAAATACTGATATCAAAAATAGTAAACATTTTGGACAACTTACCTCCGCCCAAGCTTTAAGAATAGCCAGTCTTTCAAGAGTAAGCATACTTTCATTGTAAATCAAAGGTGTAGTTCCGGAAGCTCTTAAACGATCCAAACAAGAGACAAGCAGCTGATGCACCCTTCGAAGATCGCTGAGGTCCCGAGCTACGCCACTTCCGATCCAAGCTGAGCAAGCTTGACAAGCAGCAGCTGTCACATGAGATGGTGTGTCCCGAGTGAATGCTGGCCTCAGTGCAGCACTAACCTGGTGGATGGTGAATACACAAAATACTTATTGACAGCATACTATGATACAAAGCTTCTTTAATATTGTTTTAAAAAAAAATTTATGTCATCACACCTAAGGAATGTAAAGAATAAATAGTTATATACTGGAAGATCATATTTAAATTACTTCTGATAGTAATTAACCTATGAAGAACGTAAGGGAGCTTTTATTTTATTTTTTTCCTAACCCCTTCTTGGCCAATTTTTCTGCAAAGAGGCAGGTTATTTCTACAGAAATAATTAACCTGTTTCCGCCAATGAGGGAATATAGAGATATATCACCTAGTTAATTTTGACCATCCAGGCTGGAATAGAACCATCATTTCATGACTCAATAAGCTAAAAAGCAGGGGTCGAAAGAATCATTAACATTTTTAAATAAGTTTCATTTTAAAAGTATTTGAAAAACTTTGAATTTGAAAAAAAGTATTACTAAAAAGTTTTTCAATAATTTTATGAAAAAAATTTTCCTTCAAAAAGTTCAAGGTTCACCTAAAAATATGGAGCAATTAAAATTAAAGCAATGAACAATAACTTTTTCGCCCTGGGTTTTAATCATAAAAGTTTCTATCATAGAAAAAGAGTTTGTTTTCTAATACTGTTGTTTATTTTGATGAATAATCCTGTGATAGGATTAGTTCAAGGTATATTTATTCATATCCTATTATATCATTCTTCTCGAAGAAAAATCAGTCCAATGTCCAGTCATAAGTCATCTCTCCAGACCGTTTCATTTTAGATTTAGTTATTCCTCATGAGTAAATGGTATGAAACGAGAGACAAATAATTTCTCCATATAAACAAAAACAGAGGTACTTTATAGGAAAACAAAAAAGGCCCCTTCCTCATTTATGCCCCCTCAGAAGATTTTAATAATGATAAAGCTTACCTGATATTAAAGAATAATTGATTCTTATTAAACATGACGAATTTGGTCAAAATCGTTAAGGCTATTTTTGAGAAAATCGAAATGGGATTTTTTGGGGAAGAAAACTTAAAAATGGGAAAAAACGTTATGAAATAAAGTGCCTCCTCCGGTTGATCAATTTTGATGAAATTTTTGTAGCCATATCTCGGGCATATAAATATATCAAATACCAAGTTGTATCAAAATCGTTAGAGCCGTTTTTGAAAAAAAAAAAAAAAAAAAGTAAAAAGTTATTAAATAAAGTACCCCCTCCGTATGTCCAAATTTGACTAAATTTTTGCTGTCACAGCACGGGCATATACATAGACCAAATACCCAATTTCAGGTTCGTATGGTTTATAGTTTTTGAGCTATTCTGTTACCACACACATAGACCATTTCGCGTGATTTGGTTAATTGGACTCAGGGGATCCCAAAACGTGTAATTCCGTTGAAAACCGGAAGTCGAAATTTTTCACGATCGCAATACTTTCCCTTCATTTTTTTTCAGAGAGAAGGATAAAGGGAACTTATTATATAGGAACGATTAAAAAAAAAATCTGTTTAATCCACATTATTAATGTAACATAGAGGCACCTCCCCATAATTCAAGTGATTTTTCCAAAACAAGAGAAAGAAAGTATTTTAAAAAGACAAACCTGCGCTTGATATTGTTCAAGAAGTAGATGTCCAGGGAATTCTGGCTCAGGAACCCTTGCAAAAGTTTCAATTATCTCATGAAGGAGGCTCAAACCTTGCAAGCGCAGCTGGTCACAGTCACTTGTAGCTGCCATGAAAGCCATTCTCACCAAATCAGACAAGTGAAGCACTAAGTAATCACCTGAAATTCAATGATGTGATAATTTTTACCAAAATAATAAAAACCTTACTATTGATACAAGTGGGTACAAAGTCATTGTAAATTTCATGAGGACACCTAATTCAATAAAATCTCACCTTTGTGCTTTGACATCTGCATTTCTTTAGCAAGAGCGAGATCAAAATGAGCTCCTTTGTGAGTTTTGCAAGCTGCAATAATCTTGGAAACAGACTCAGCAGCAAAAACTCTTGTCGGCCACCTCGGCTGAATGGTTACCCTAGCTAATTCACCTGCATGAAATTCTGCATCGTCACCTTCATCATCAGAACCTTCTTCAGCTACTGGCTCATTTCCTTCCTGCTCTCCGGAGGGAGTATCTATATTGAAAATATAAATAAAAATATTTACTCACTGGGTGGTTTATTAAAAATTTCGAAAATTAAACCTAAAAGAGATCAATAAAATGCCTAGAAAAAATAAAATTATCTTTTACATTATTATATGTAAAAATCTCCACAAAAATCATTATTTCATCATAAAAAAAATCAATATTAGAAGTATTTCTTTACCATTAGCAACAGTCAAAACAGATTTGCAAAGTGATAACCATTGAGAGAGATTATCAGCTGCTAGAACCTGAAGCATACTTGTCAGTGTATCATGGATGTGCTTTATGAGGCTAGGGTCTGTTTCGGTATCAAGCATTGTGAACAGCACACCAGGAAGGCCTGTTTCCGTAATCACTAAGCCTAAAATTGCATAGATTGAAATTAATATTATTTTATAATTCTTGACCTAATAAAAATAGTAAAAATAAATAAGAATCCTAACCTTCGACAGAATTGTTTTCTCTATTTTCATTCGCTAGTGTAAGAGCATGCTCACAGACTTCTTTGGCTTCTCTTTGAGTCAACTGTCTTAAGCAAGCTACTGCTGCTTTTCGAAGCAATAGATGATTACTTGACAAGGTACCCTATGATAATATCAAACTGTTAATAGTAAATAATGAATAAATAAAAGTATATCTTTTACATTTACTAATATTATTTCCTATAAAAATAGAACTTTTACCTAATAGATTATTACCTTATAAAATGTTTATTACGTGACTGAAATGGTTGATGTTGAATTTCAGAAAAAATTGTTTGTCTTGAGACCCGCACATTTTTTAATTTACATATCCAAAAATACAAAAAAACTTTAAAAACTTAGTGAAGAGTATACACCATTATTGAAATACTCTGAATGAAAACAAAAGGTTTAGAGGAGTATGGATAAACTAGTCCACATTCTGCTGTGAGGAGAGTTAACGAGATATAGTTTTTAAATATTTTATTAATAAAGACATAATATTTATATCTTTTAAATATTCAACTTGTTACTGACATTAATACAATCTAACTTTTTTCATTAATCTTTAAATAATAAAATTGGTAGAAACTATTTTGTATTTTGGCATAAAAAAAATGAAATGATAATTAAACAGAATACTTACACATAGTGTAGGAACTAGGGATGACAGATTTACATGTCTTGGGGCAAATAAATGTAACTGTTGCAGACATGACGTTGCTTCAGCTTGAACGAGTGGATCTTGATGGTCTTGCATTATAGCACAGGCACATAGCAATGAAGAACGAGCCATACAAACTGTGCTGGTGTTACCTAAGGAAACAAAGAATCAACATAATCTAAAGACGTATATACTCCATCACAAATTACAATATGTAACACCTACGACAAGATATACCATGTGGTGAGAGATTTTTTGTTAGCTTCTTAGATAAATGGTATTTTACTAAAAAAAATACTTCACAGTAATTTTGGGTTTGGACAAAATAATACTTAAAATAAACTTAAATTACATAATAAAATTCAATACAGAAATACAATTATGTACGATGACAGTTTATTTTATAAGGTTTGAATGAGTGGTGCAGTTGAGCACATAGTAGTTTTCTAATGTACTGGGTGTATTGGGGCTATTGGGCCTCAAAGAAGAGGTATTCCTCTCTTTGTCTAAAAAATTTAATACATTGTTTTAAGCAAAATAATTAGGTAATACAGTAATTCAATATCAATATCAATATCCTAATTCCAGTTTCAAGAATTTGAATTATATATCATTACTTAACATCACTGTGACTTTATTGTAACCCATAGTTCAATATGACTATAAATTATATTAATGGTTAGTGTTCATCTAGTTTAAAATTCTAAATATCAAGATATACCTAATGAATTAACAAATATTAATATTTTAAGTTGAACAGTACTTTCAAATTCATCATAAACAATATTCAGTGTATTTTAACATCTCAGAATATAAATACCTTGTAGTTCCGGTCCAACAGTGGTAATAATAGCACTAAGAACTTTTCCAATGCATTGATGAACATCGACATGAGACTGGGGCACATTAAGTAAAAGTTTAAGAGCTAATGTGAGGGTTGGTTCGACGTATCCACGGAACATAGGACCCCCAGAGTCAGCAATGAGGAACAAGGCATGGAGGGCCCAGACCTGAAGGAGATTATTGTAGAGATAGATTATTGGAAAAAATAATGTAAATTTTAATAATGAATCTAATTGATTCCAGTGATAAGTGATAGTGACAAAATCTCAAAGGACGCACCTGCACAATAGGAGAGGTAGGATCTTGAGCCAGTGCGAGTAATATAGAAACACTTGTGTTCAAATGCTGAGAAGATCCAAGCCCCCCAACATATCGATGGAGGCAACCCAGAGCTAAAGAATGACCAGTTCTGCTAGCAACATCTCGAGCAGATTTCAATCGATCAAAACTGGTCTGAGCTAACTCAGCAGTTGTTCTTGGGTCTGGAACAGTCTGTGCGAGGCGGCCCAATGATTCCCCAGCGGCACATCGTAGAATCGGAGAACTGCTAGTTAAGGCACCCTGAAAAACAGTGATGGAAATATTAAGACAAATAATTAACATGAAGTTTTCCAAAGATAGGCAGTACATGTTATTACTTCATGTTACATAATAAAAAGAAAAAGAAATATTTACTAACAATAATTAGTGTTGTAGCAGCTTTTTTAACATCCTCAGAACCAAGCGTTGACTTCGACTCAGTAAGACCTTTGAGGCCAGTGAGTAAAGCCGAAAAAACATTCAGGGTCACAGCGTCAGCTCTTGAAGACTTAGCCGCTTTTATACATTCAGAGAAGTGCTCGAGCATTTGTAGACGATGCTTCTGATTAACTCTAGGGAAGACACAGCCAAATAAAATAACAGAAGCATCAATAACAGCTACACCCAATGGAAGTGGTCCTGGACTACTTTCTCCCTAAAAAAAAAGTATACAATTTAATAATCAAATAAAAGGATATTAATCAGTATTGAGAAATTCTGGTAAAGAAGACAGAAAATAAAATAAAATGTTCACATAATCAAAATAAAATAACTTAAAAAGCAACTGATTGTATATAAAGTAATCCGATAAAAGACCATAGATCAACAATGCAGAATTACGGACAAGGGCTATTAAATAAATGGCCATAATATTGAAAGTTGAGATAATGGACCATGCGCTATTAAGAAGTTAGTTGCAACTTACAGCCATATTTTATACACAATAAAAAATATATAAAATAGGCTTTTTGCTCAAATTAACTGGTGTTACATTCTATTACTTAATAAATTTCAATAGTAATTCAAAGAAATGTATGATGAAAAAAGATATCGATAAAAAAAATTTCTGAGGTTTTTTTTTTAAATTAAAAAATTCATTGAATTGATGCTCATGATAAACCATTAAAAAAAAAAAAAAAAAAAAAAGGAGATTTATCAAACTATTTTGTAGGGACTTTTCAATTCACCCTAACATCATTGGTTATCATAAAATCTTAAGTAGGAGGTCAATCTTAATAAAAAAAAAAAAAAATTAATCGGATCACAAATAAGTGACAATAATAAGATAAGATAATAAGAACAAAGAAAAACATGAAATATTGTTACTTACAGGAGAAATGGCCCGGTAGAGACAACAAGGGTCGTGCTCAAGAGCTCCTGAACCAGCAGCACTATTATGTTGAAGCTAAAATAAAAATAATTTTAATATTTTACTTAATTGAAAAATATAGCTAAATCAATCAAATGCAGAAAAAAGAATATATAATTTATATTGTTCTTTTAGACTTATTTTTCCATTCAAAACCATAAAAAAATTTCGGTAAAGCTATCACTGCATTACTATTTTGGGAGGTTATATGTAATTTAAGTTAACTCGCATCACTTAAAAAGGGACGTTGATCAGCTTTATTAGATCGCAGCTTTCGACGAAAGCTCACTACGCTCGCACTTCAGGCGTTACCAAACCTCCAATGGATCCTATTCTCTTGAGATCGGGGCCTCACTAAACGGTGCCTTATTGGCCAAACAGAAGTAACATAGCGATACTAGTACCAAAATTTTTAAAATGAAAAAGAAACAGTACAGCAATAAAATTACATCTGATCAGATAACATCATAAAGATAAAACAATGAAACATAAATCTTCAACAATATGAATCAGCAGCTGTATGTTATAGATTAAAAACAATATGCAAGAAAAATTAAAGGTTACAATTTAAAAAAAAAAAAACACACCCACACACATGTATAATATTTTTTTCATTACGATAGCAAATCTTTGCAAACTTTGATTATTGTAATACCATTTTTAAAAAATGGTACTCCATCAAACCGTACCATTTTTAAAAATGATATTCCATCAATATTTTTGAAAATTATTCATTTTTTTATAAAGATACAAATACTGCATTTATAAATATAAGCTGAGACTTATAAACTGCAAAACCATTAATTGTATAAAAGGCGGACACAAAGATCATTTAAAAAAAATAGATAATGCAAGAAATCAGTCCAAAAATCATTTAGTCAATCATTCAAGTATAAAATAAAATAAAAACAAACAATAGGGTTAAAATAAAAACATAAATTCTCACTTACATAATCACCATCAGCTTTACGATTTGGTTCCATCTAATGCGAGCCAACAAAAAGAAAACAAAGCAGTTAACCGCCACCAGAGCACAATTCAATGTGATTTAAAAATTAATTACTAAATACTTTTTTGAAAAATTATTAGAAAATATAATTAAAGAAAGGACACTGAAAAAACAAATCACATACCAGGTCTGCAAGTTTAAAATGTCGTTTTAATTCCAATAGAATGCGCTCTTAGCCTATTGAAGGATTTGCTTATCTCTAAACGCTATTTTGTTTGTTAGTCATTTGTTTACAAAAGTCAGTTGTTTTTAAGTCGTTTACGTGGACGTATCATACCTTTCTTTGGTGTTAAAAATGTCTAATTTTAAGCCAAATAAAGAGCATTTGCGGCATGTCATGATTTTCTTATTCAATCAAAAGAAAAAGGCATCTGAATGTCATCGAATTCTTGTTGAGACTTATGGCGATCTTGCTCCAACCGTCAAGACATGTGAACGTTGGTTTCAAAGTTTCAAACGTGGTGATTTTGATGTTACTGATAAAAAACGAGAAAATCGACCAAAAAAGTTTGAGGACGTCGAATTGCAATCTTTATTAGACGAAGACAATACCCAAACCCAACAAATGATGGCAGAACAGTTGAATGTCACTAGGCAAGCCATTTCCGATCGCCTGAGAGCTATGGGAAAAATTCAAAAGGTTGGAAAATGGGTTCCACATGAATTGGACGAACGACAGATGGAAAAACGAAAAACTGTGTGCGGAATGCTGCTTTTACGCCACGAAAGAAAGGGTTTTTTGCATCGAGTTGTAACTGGCGATGAAAAATGGATTTATTTTCAGAATCCCAAACGAATAAAATCATGGGTAACGCCAGGACAACCATCCACATCGAGTGCAAGATCGGATCGTTTTGGGAAGAAGACAATGCTGTGTGTGTGGTGGGATCAGAAGGGAGTAGTCTACTACGAGCTTCTCAAACCCAGTGAAACAGTCAATACCGACCGCTACCGACAACAAATGATCAATTTGAGTCACGCATTGATCGAAAAACGCCCAGAATGGGCTCACAGGCACGCCAAAGTCATTCTTCAGCATGATAACGCTCCTGCACATTCAGCCAGATTGACTAAGGAAACGATTTCTTCGCTTGGTTGGGAACTCCTACCCCACCCGCCGTATTCACCTGACCTGGCGCCTTCTGATTATCATCTCTTCTCATCGATGGGACACTCATTGGCTGAGCAACACTTTAACAATTTGGAGGATGTAAGAAAATGGCTCGATGAATGGATTTCAAATAAAGATGAAGCATTCTTTTGGAATGGTATCCATAAATTGCCCTAGAGATGGACAAAATGTGTAGAAAGCGAGGGCCAGTACTTTGAATAAAATATATTATACTTTTTTTTTAAATTACTGTGTATATATTTTATGAAATAAACGACATTTTAAACTTGCAGACCTGGTAAAAATAATAAAACCAAATGATTGGGCTGTATAATATCAATCATTTCTAATAAATATTCATATACACACATATCAACTTTGAAGTTTTCATTTATTCTTATTCAATAAAATACAATTTTATTATTAATTTCTCTCTGAAGATTAGTTCAATTTTATTTTATGAAGTTACTCCTAAATTTCCAGTTTTAGAAATTTTATAATTGCGAAAAAAATAATGTCCTTCCTTTGAATAAAGTTAGTTTTCAAATGTGAGCTAAGCAACTATGTGGTGTGAATGTTAGTAAATCAATCTCTAATAAACGAAATATTTTTCAGGAGAGGAGATACCTGATCTTCAATTGTCCGATGATCAGTTTCTTGAAGCCAAGTTCCAAGAATGACTGAATCATCAGCATGACAAGCAGATCTTAACTGTGAAGTGGTTGTATTAGCAGGATTTTCACTGAGTGTAAATTCAGACACCAACAGCCTCAATAAATGAGTGTATGAGCCTAAAAATGAAGAGGCTGATTAAGATTTTTAAACAATAATCATACTAGACAATTATCTCCTATCAAACCTTCGAAGAGTTGAGGAGGTAGCAAGCTGAGTGTTTCATACAATCTTAATCGTACCATAGCAGCTGGTGCCTTTAAATGCTGCCCGTATGATTTCAAAACTGATGATATGCTGTAATATATATTCACATACATTACAAATGTTGAACTTAGTAAGTACTATATTTAAGGGTAAAAAATCTATTTACTTTGAAAGCATTGCCAAAGCCGATTCTACAGGTGTTAAAATTCTTTTAGCAATGTCATCAGTAAGAAGTTCTGGACAATTTTGTAAAAAGCTATGCATCGCTGATAGAGCACCAGCTCTGCCATCAAGCGTGACCTGATTAAAAAAAAAAAATCATTATTTAATTAAGATACTTCATTTTAATTGAAGAAACAAAACAAAACTAATTAGCATGAAATCTCCAACGTCAACTTATTCTAATAATAAGGGGAAAATAATTTATTTCCTAAAATGATTATAAACATCAAGTAACATAACTTTACCTGCCAAGTAAATGCATCTCCTCTTGCCTTTTCAGAGTCTAGCTCCTTGTTTGATCGAGGAAATGAATTTCTCCAAAGTAGCAACATACGAGGAAGGAGTCCCTTGACAACCGGCACACCTAAAAAGACAACATACCTTATAATTTACAATTAAATTATATTTTTAAAGCAATATCAAAGGGTTAAATAAGCAATTTGATAATTTGAATTGCATCAAGTTCCATCACCATTATTTTCTCTCAAATGGTGAGTAGCCATTTTTTCCCAACAGACCATTTTGGGCACGTGAGGTATTAATTCTGTAGATAAACAACTTATTCCAGCCATAGTGAGATTTCTAATTGAAAGTTAAATAAACCAAAACAAGCAATTTGAACAAATTAAGACAAAAATATAATGAAATTCACCTAATGTCATAATGGCTCCAATCAGTAGCCAACCAGCTTGAGTTCTGTTTAAGGAAAGACGACTGTTCTGACTTGCGCTTCTTAACAACTCTTCAGCAGTGTTAAATATCACCTTAAAAATATCAAAATGAAGTTTATATTGATAAGTTATGAAAACTAAGGATTAACTGAAATATAGAATGAGCTTACCTTTCCCTTGTTGTGAGGGACACCTAATGGAGAAAGTCTCACACCTCCAAGAACAGCGGCCAGCGCACTACTGTAGCCCGATATGGCCTCAGGTGACGTTCTTGAGTTTTCGATACCTTCTATACACCTAAAAGATGTAGAGATAAGCTTGAAACTAATCAATCTGAATAAAATTAATTAAACAAACGAAGGAATTAAAGAAATAATACTTGTCAATCAGAGGTGTTATTTGACTCGGTATTGCAATACATATACATCTTAGGCACCAAGCAGCTGCTAGGCGAGCAGCTTGGCAGGGGTGCAATAGAACAGACAAAATACAATCTAGCAAATCTGAAAAAAAAAGAAGAAAAAAAAAAGACATGGTTAACTGCTTATTGTAAAAAAAAATCATAAAACATTCATATGAAACATTAATAAAACTTACTATTTGCTTGGTCCGTAAAAAGGCTACTGGAAGTCGTTCCAAGAGATAATATAAGATTTGCAAGTTCTTGAAGGGCACATACCATCAAATGCTGTCCAAATAATGTTTCTTGATTACAGTCTTTTGCATTTTCTAAGCTTAAATCTTTTTTTTTTTAAAAAACAAAGTATTAATGATAAATTTTACACTATGATTAATAGGTTAGAAATAGATTTTTATATAAAGTGAAATAAATCTATGCATTGCATATTAATGAAAAGGGGTGTATCCAATGAAATCTTTCATAAATTAAAATGATTACTCAATATACATCAAAAATTTGATTTATACCTACATTACTGAAAATAAAAAACTTTAATTTTTCATAATTCATAATATTTAATAAAATTCACCTCAGATGAATTACCTGCTGAATTCATGTCAATGATATGAAAGTTGTGGCATATCAATTTTACAACAATTTTATTTTTGTATTTTCAATTACGAAATGTTAAGGCTATTGTTGATTTTATCATACGGTTTTATTCGATTATTATGAAGCTTTTTTTATGTGAAATAAAACATGATTTATTAAGTTAAAATTGTTTATTCCAGTATCTAATACTAACCAATAGAATTCATTTGTGATGTGATAATAGTTGCAATTTCTTTAGCGGCAGAAACCTGAGCCCTTTCTCCAAGCATTCTACCCAAGGAGCTCCTAAGAATAAATGATATGCACTTCCTAGAATAAACAGCATCAACATGGGATGATGCAGCTTTTGGGTTCGCAACAAGTTCTAATATATGATTCAGAACTGCACTTAAATTTCTTTCAAGCCACTCGCCACCCATTGTTTGTAAGAAAACAACATAGGCCTGAAAAGTAAAAAAAAAAAATTAACAATTTCAATTCATTAACATAACTGCAATGATAATTACAACAGAAGGGGGAAAAAATTACATGTGTTACTCCAACTCTTATTTCCCTATTCACTCCGGAACTACCTTTGATGATTTCACCAGTTCCTTTTAGGAATCCAATTCCACCCCTGAGGAAACCAGACATAAGAACACCCAATGCTTCTTCTAAGGACATGCTTTTAACCGAGTTCTTTGAGGGATGAGCTATAATAGTATAAAATTGCAATTATGAATATCTAGAATAGTAAACAGTTTCTCAAAAAAATACAGTTGAAGAGTGTTACAGAATACCAACCTGTAGAGTTGGTTTTTGCTGGAGGCTGTTGCTGCTGTGAAGTTTGTGTCGTGGCGATAAGTGCCCCAAGAAGTTTAGCAACAGCACACCTTACTTCATAATTAGAGCCATCAAAAGCGCGAAAACAAAGAGTTGCCAAACTTTCCAGTTCTGTTGTGTACATAAAAGAGGCGTGATTCAACATTTCTAGTAGGCACTGAAAAAGATTGTTTATTATAAACTAAAAATCTTATTTTAGTACATATTATATAAATATTTAGTAAATAATAGTCACAGGCGAGGTGGCTGAGCATGTTAAAACGCTGCCCCTTAAAACCAACGAGGACCCAAAGTTACTCAGTTCAAATCCTCAGAGCAGGTTTTTATTTTTTTTAATTTTATTTTTTTCACAACTCGGTATTAATTCCCCACACTCACACTTGGTCCTAAGTGTCCTAATGGCTTTTATAGCCATAAACGCTAGGAAGGGGAGAAAAAAGTACACAATAGTCACTAGCAGCAAACACTAAATATTACCTTGGCTGCCGCGCACCTGACAGCCATCACTCTATCCGTAAGGCAGTGTTTGGCTGCTTTGAATATCTCCTTATGCATATTTACAATCGCAGATCCCATGCCACAACACACCTGTAAACAATAAAAAAATGGAAAAGTTAAATATTTGATTTAAACAAGTATAATGACTTTACTGTAGATCTAAATAAAATTATTATAAATGGCTAAATTATAATTGGTGTAGGAGTAAAAAATCATCAAATGAAAGTATGGACCTCTATTCTAACGCCAAATAAATAGTCCCTTAAGAACAAGTGAAAATAATTCTACCTAGTAGTTAAAAATATATAATAAGAATATTTTTTAACCTTCAACACAACTACGTTGTGAACAGCACTCACAATCAGAGGTGACCAGATTTGACTGAGTTGAAAATCTCTTTTTAATATATTTTATAAAAAAAGTTACAATAATGTACAAGCAGATATATTTTAAAAAATAAGACTCCAAGGAATAAATTAATTGTTTTTGTTTTAATTAATCACCTTAAGATGGTCAACTGCGAATTACCAGGTCTGCAAGTTTAAAATGTCGTTTTAATTCCAATAGAATGCGCTCTTAGCCTATTGAAGGATTTGCTTATCTCTAAACGCTATTTTGTTTGTTAGTCATTTGTTTACAAAAGTCAGTTGTTTTTAAGTCGTTTACGTGGACGTATCATACCTTTCTTTGGTGTCAAAAATGTCTAATTTTAAGCCAAATAAAGAGCATTTGCGGCATGTCATGATTTTCTTATTCAATCAAAAGAAAAAGGCATCTGAATGTCATCGAATTCTTGTTGAGACTTATGGCGATCTTGCTCCAACCGTCAAGACATGTGAACATTGGTTTCAAAGTTTCAAACGTGGTGATTTTGATGTTACTGATAAAAAACGAGAAAATCGACCAAAAAAGTTTGAGGACGTCGAATTGCAATCTTTATTAGACGAAGACAATACCCAAACCCAACAAATGATGGCAGAACAGTTGAATGTCACTAGGCAAGCCATTTCCGATCGCCTGAGAGCTATGGGAAAAATTCAAAAGGTTGGAAAATGGGTTCCACATGAATTGGACGAACGACAGATGGAAAAACGAAAAACTGTGTGCGAAATGCTGCTTTTACGCCACGAAAGAAGGGTTTTTTGCATCGAGTTGTAACTGGCGATGAAAAATGGATTTATTTTCAGAATCCTAAACGAATAAAATCATGGGTAACGCCAGGACAACCATCCACATCGAGTGCAAGACCGGATCGTTTTGGGAACAAGACAATGCTGTGTGTGTGGTGGGATCAGAAGGGAGTAGTCTACTACGAGCTTCTCAAACCCGGCGAAACAGTCAATACCGACCGCTACCGACAACAAATGATCAATTTGAGTCACGCATTGATCGAAAAACGCCCAGAATGGGCTCACAGGCACGCCAAAGTCATTCTTCAGCATGATAACGCTCCTGCACATTCAGCCAGATTGACTAAGGAAACGATTTCTTCGCTTGGTTGGGAACTCCTACCCCACCCGCCGTATTCACCTGACCTGGCGCCTTCTGATTATCATCTCTTCTCATCGATGGGACACTCATTGGCTGAGCAACACTTTAACAATTTGGAGGATGTAAGAAAATGGCTCGATGAATGGATTTCAAATAAAGATGAAGCATTCTTTTGGAATGGTATCCATAAATTGCCCGAGAGATGGACAAAATGTGTAGAAAGCGAGGGCCAGTACTTTGAATAAAATATATTATACTTTTTTTTTAAATTACTGTGTATATATTTTAAGAAATAAACGACATTTTAAACTTGCAGACCTGGTATTATCATTGTCTTAATATCTGAACATATTATCATTAAAGAATTTATATGGATAATTGGATTCACTAGTTCCCAAAGAAATAAACAACCATTCTTACAGTCATAAAATAATTAAATAATTCATAATAATCGGCAAAGCAAGTGAATCACAAAGGACAAAATTTTGAAAGATTTTTTACTTCACGATAACAAAAGTTCAATCAATATAAAGTCATTTTATACTTTTTCTAAGGTTGTCATAATTTCAATTCTCATTTGAGATTCTGCACTTCGCAAGGATTTGACCAAAATAGTGACTGTTTCTTCATAAGATCTTCCCATCATTCGCCCCAACTTTTCATACATAAAACCAACACAGCATATGGCAGCCCTGAAATCAGAATGAATAATTCAATAATTCTCTACAAAATATGTAATTCTTAAATTTTACTAAACAATAAGGCAACACTTTTAAATTTTATCATCATCAAATGAGGCGTGTAAATTCAAAACCAGTTCCATCCACATTATTCCACTATCTGCATTTTCTGATTCACACAGCTAAACAGAAAGGATCAGAATTTGCTCCTTCACTGTGACAATTATGTTTAAAGGATTTGATGAAAAACTGGCTTGGTCCAGGCTTCCTTCCCTGGCCGCAAGGCTGCTTGTCCAAGTTTAAGTTTATTGCATTAAGGTTATTCAGTTAGGTTATAGCAAAAAAGTGTGAAGCAGGTTATTATTTGCTTGAATATTAACCAGTCGGTTTTTGTTAGAATGTAATTTTTAATCTGTTGAATGTAAAATTATTGTTAACCTGTTGAGGGGCAACACTGTGTGGACTACCCTCTCTACTTTGTTGTAGTGTAATGGCCGCCTCAATGTTTGTTTGAGTTGTTTATATCTAGTAAAATTACTCTGCTAAGTAAAATCAAGTGTGTTTCATTTAATGCCCTTAATCCTTCAGTTTTAACCGAAGAAAATTGCCGAAGTCTTTCAAATTTACATTTAGCAAATAAAATTATCTTGAACTGGCTTTTCTTTTTATGTTATGTTCAATTTTTATATCGAAATTTCACCAAGAAACAAAATTTGTATATTTTTCTTTACTAATTAAAACTATATTTCTCATATTTTCCAGTAATGTGTTTAATCACCCAGAACCCTCCAGTATTGCAGGAAACGGAAAAGCTGTCAGGGCAGCCAAGTTTGCTAGTAAAAGAAAAGCACCAGGAGCAGTCAAGGAGACAATGATTATCTTAGAAGACTCAGTGAACCATGCCAAGAAAATGCAAAAATCAGAATAGAAATATTGGAGGAGTATGGATAGTAAATTAGCAGAAATTAAAGATAACTGGAATGGAATACAAGAGGCAAAACACCTAGAAGGGAAAAAGTGATGTTTTGCCAACTTAGGATCGGACATTGCCAATTTACTCATGGTTTTCTCCTAAGAGGCCTTGAAGCATCTAAGTGTGAAAAATGCAATAGAGCTACACCAACTGGAAAATACCTGCTACTAGAATGTCCTAAAAATGAAAAACATATTAAAAAAATGAATCCCCGGAGATCTTTAAGTGCAGGACTAAAAAAAGATAAAAAAGAATCAACTTTATTTTAGTTCTTGAAAACCTACAACAGAATCTAAAATAATTTATTGACACCAATGATGACCCTTTAGGGTAAAGGTGCTAAACCAAACAATAATTAACCCAGGGACATAAGATTTCAGAAGAAGTGAAACTGCCTTGAAATAATCAAGGACACTCCATATAAATTAAAAAAAATTCTCAAAACTGATTTGCATGTAATGGAAAGATTTTGTTGCTCTCCTGAAAATTTTCTAAATTGAAGGGAGCTGGTTTTGAAACTACATGCCTCAAATATATTGATAAGCCTTGTGTTCTCTTTTAACAACACCACAAAAGTATGGAACTCTTATTGTGAATAAGTCATAGCATATTATATTTTGATTCAATTCAAGCTAAATTTTGTTTTGCTTTTTTATTAAATCAATGGAGTTGTTTTACTTAATTATTACTTAATGTATACTTACAACTTAGTAGGTAAAAAACTTGGGGAGTCATCTTTGTTCTTGAGAATATCATTACATTTGTTTACAGTGTCGAAAAGGAGAAAGGTATCCCCGACACTGAAGAGCGTGGCTAAGCAGTTGGCTATGAGCCTTCGGGTAGGCGGGCCAGGGCTCTCTTGGATCAGCTGGGTCAGCTGTTCCACAAGCTTCTTCTGGCAGCCCTTGATGTCATTCTGAAAAATTAATTGTAAACATTTTAGTTATTTATTGACAAAATATAGGTAAATTTGTATAAATAAATCGTTATATACACAATAAGCATTATTGAAAGGAGATTCCAAGAGTATCAACTAAATCTAACTTGTCGCTCTCAAATCCAATATTTTCAAATAAAAGACAATTTAACATTTGAATTTTCATTGTATTAAGGGGTTTAATTTTTGTAATACAGTAAATATTAACACATGATATTCCACTGAGTGTAAATAATAAAAAAATACTTTCATTGTCTTTGAATTTATGACTTAAATTAAATTAAACCATTTAGGAGTTATATAAGGTGACTGAAAATATAACAGCGTAACTGGTGTAAAACTATATTACACCTGTTATCTTAAAAATATATTATATACTGTTATATATTATAAAAATATAACAGTGTAAATATAACAATAACAGTGCTTTATTAATTAATGTGGTTGAAACCATTGCTGCTCTAACGATTTCGATTAAACTCGTCATGTTAAATGAGAATCAAAAATTCTTTGATATTAGGGCAGTTTTATCATCATAGAGATGTTCTGAGGGGGCTAAAATAGTTTAGGAACATAATGGAAATAATATGTTACCATTGTAAATAAATGAAATTTTCAACAACTAGAGAATTATAAAATAAGACTCGATGGTGTATTATGATTGTAGATTGTTTTTCCATATTATCACAATTAAAAATTAAAACGTTTATTTAACAATAAAATTTTTTATTGTACTTAAGAAAGGGAATATGTGATGCTGAAATTAATTAAAGCACTTTACTGAGTGAAGAACAAATGGTACAAGATAATCTTTAATAATTATAACAAGTTAATATCATTTCTCCTTTATTCTTAAGATTTTTTAGTTTAATTTAACCTGTCAATTGAAAGGTGAACATTAATGTAGTCTCAACACAGTATTTACTTATTTGTATCACTATACGTTTCAAGCATTCGGCCATCCTCAGTGATGAAATGCGATTGACAAGTATATTCTTCTATATATTAAAATTTTTTATATAAAAACACCGTAACTAATGACTTGTCATTAAAAATTAGGTATTTTTTTTACCCTTGTCCCTCTCATGCATTTTAATTGTTTAAAAAAAAAATAAATTAATTTACTGTCACCTAACCAAGCGCATCCCTGAGAACAGATTCCTCTACTGGGGTAAAGATACAAGGGTAAAAAAATAACTAATTTTTAATGACAAGGCATTATTTATGGTGTTTTTATATAAAAAATTTTAATATATAGAAGATATAGAAATTATTGGCAATCGCATTTCAGCACTGAGCATGGCCGAATGGCCCAAACATATGCTGATATAAAATAAATACTATGTGTTGAGACTAAATTAATGGGCACCTTTTAATCCACATGTTAAATTTAATAATTATATTTTAGTATACAAACTTTAGTTCCTTAATAGATTTCTGAATGAAATATAAGGTGGTTTTAGAGGAATCGTTCCCAGTTTCTGAAAAGGCATAAGAAACAAAACATTTTAAAATTAAGTTTTAATTTACTATGAGCCATAAATTCATCTATCGATTCACCTTCATGATATAATTACAAAAAAGGAACTCGGAGTAAAAGAACTCGACTGTTGAAATTACGTTTTATAGGCCCCTTAAAAAAAGAAATAAACAATAATGAATCGAAAAGTACTGAGAACTTTCAAGTTTTGCAATTCAAATTATAATACTCAAATTATAATAAAATATGGGGACAAACAAAAATAAGTAAAAAGATGTGTGAAGTTGCTGAATGGCGTTTACATATTTATCAAAACATGTCGATTTCTAATCCAAGTAGGTTGGTAAGTGAAAGTTGGGTGTTGCGCGCATCGCACCAGATTTTTTAGTTGACAAATGAGTTTGAAAAATTTCCATCATGTGATTTCGATTCAAACCACTAATGCTAAATTTGTACTATTAAAAAAACGACCAGCTAATAACTTAATGAAAAAGTTGACAGCTTGGACGATAAAAAACGTTTTCATAACGATTTTCCTTTGTAATAGAGCTACTTATTTATCAAAAACATTTTAAAAAATATATATATTTTTTTATGAACAGCAAACTTAGAGGACAAGGAGGTCAACAGGTATTTAGCTGCAACATCATAACCGAAGACCATAAGACACGTTAACGACCAGCACATTTTACCGTAATTGAGCCCTAAAAGATAATATTGAAGATAAAATCATCAATAGTTATAAAGATAATTAAACGAGGGCCATCGGTAGGTAGGTGATAGAGATAAAGATATTATGATAATGTTAAGGACGGGCATAAAGCGCGATGTAACTTAATGGGGCTTTAAGTGCTTGAGGCTAAGTAAATAGCCAGCGGAGGTAAGAGGGAGCTCTTCTCTAATACATCTCACTTAGCTCGCCTTCCGTCTCCTGGGGCACCTTCCCAAATTGCATTCCCCTCTTAGCCGCAAGGGCCTTCCCTAGAAAGCCCAAAATTTACTAGCAAATTATAAACTTAATAACCATGAGATCGATTACTAAGTCCGCATTCGCTAAGCGCAGTCATGCTATTAAGGTCGAGGGAACGAATTTTGCCAGTGGCGGAAAGGCCAAGTAATTTTCAGTCCTTATCTTTGAAAATAATCAAATATTGTGAAGCATCGAAAGTCATCAAAGAAGGGTGGTGCACTCCTCAAAATGTCATTTACTTTTCTGAATGTTTATTATTTTCTACCTCCTTCCTCGAATTTTACGGGGTTTTCCCAGGCCTGGTGGTTGCCTATTAACAGCTACACAGCTTTTGGGGATCGAACTTGCAAATACTTCAAGATATCCATATGCTTTCAGTATCAACGCTTACACGTACGTTTATATTTTGTTTCCAAACTGTGTTTCAATACCTCCACCTACCCCTTGGGGTCAAACGAACTGGAATTCAGTGCGTAGTATTGTACCTAAGCAGAATTATACCATAAAAGTCCTAGTACATATCGTATAAAATCACTCTGTACTGGGGTTAGTGTTTTAAAGCCCTAATACCTACCGTTTTTGAGATAACGCCTGGGTTAGGCCCCTCAGCCACACGTGGTCAACTACTTATTGTATTACGTTAAGCAAATGTTAGGTCCTTTCGTGCTTAGGTTCTATAAATGTTGTTTCGTCTGATTTAGACTTAATTTTAGCGTTGGAAAATTGCACTCTCACTTTTAGCAATTACAGTATACTCCCACTTAACCGGTTCCTGATTAACCGACTCTTCGGATAAACCGACAGAAGCTGTAAAAGATAACAAATTCTTTTTAAAATCATTAAAGGCATTTATAACTTTGTCATATTCTCAATCACTGGTCAAAAATGTGTATTAGGTTGCGGCTCGATAGATCTTAAATAAATTAAAATGTAGGCAAAAAGGCTTCTATCTTTTATTTTATGACTGAACTCCAGTAAAACAAATCTCTTCAAAGTTAAATCGATCTTGAAACGAAATCCGTATCCTCCATTCATTTTATTAAAAAAATTGAAAAAGAAATTAAGAAGAAATAGCTTTCTATATTTTGACAAGACCGACAAAATGACATTAAGGTGCGTTTAAACGAAAAAATAAAATAAAAGATTTTGTGAAAATAGTGTAAATTTTCGTAATTTCTTAAATAAAATTGGCCCATAAAAGTTTTCTTTTATTAATATCTTTATAGCATTTGTAAAGCAGGTTGTGAGTTGTATTTGGGTTTTATCGCAATATAGAAGTTATAATAATATATTTTGTTTTTGTTTTTTTATACGCTTTTCCGGATTGACCGGCTCTCTCGCATAAACGGCAATGTATCCTTTCCGACGAGGAGGGATAAGCGGGAGTCTCCTGAAATCATTGGCAGATCCGGGGGGGGGGGGGTGCTGTGGGGGCTGGAGCCCCTCCCTTTGGAAAATTTTTCGTCATTTAAAGATAGAATTTGACTTTCCTTAAAGTAAGGAAGCAAGTTAAAGAACAAAAATGTGCAGAACAGATAGAACTTTAGTTGTGGGGAGGCGAAAAAGCTGATCGGCAGATCCAAATGAAGGGCTGTGGGCCTGCAGCCTCCCCTTTACAATCGGCTAGACCCGCCCATGACTGTAGTCCAAAATGTGTATAAAATAAGTAAAATCTATTAATGGTGATTCATAAGATCGCGGTGGAACAACTTTGGTTTTAACAATTTATCTTTGTTTTGTTTGTTTGTTTGGTTTGGGAGGGCGTAAAACATCTAGGTCATCAACGCCCGTAATTTAATTATTCTAGTGCTAGTTCTGAGGGGTCCCACTGACCCGAGACAGGCAGGGAGCCCAGCGAGCGGCACCCCCGGGCACCAAGGGGCAGGCCAAGGTCCAGGGGGCGTCCAAGTCCCACATGTCAGGCGGTGGCTTCATGCTATTCAGGACACGAGGACTGATCAGAGGATGTGGATAAAAACCATATTGGCCACCTGCTTATACACTAGTACATTCCACTAATGTTTACAATATAGGAAAAGTCCAAATCCTCTCAGGTCCTCGGAGCTAACATGCTCTGTGGGACAAGTGGCGTCCCCGCAGACCCCAGCGTCCGCCCCAGGGCGCCCAAGGCAGCAACACCCACCCGGCGCCCCGCCGTCCCACGCCAGAGGGCTTTTTTTATCCTTATTGTCATGGAATATTTAAATTACTTTACGAATATAACTAGATAGCCTAAGGCAATGAAAGATATATGGTAAGTAAATGCTTGACATAAAAGAAAATTTAGCTAATTATTAGATGAAATTATGAATACTGAATACTATAGAAGACTGGCAGTTAGATATCGTTTATCAGTTTACTATTTATAAGGAAGTTTACAACACTTTCTATGATAAATTGGTCATTTTTTAGCGCCAGAGAAATATCGGGTGGTATTTTGAATTTATGTAATAATGGTTTGTAGTGGTAACACTCCTCAAAAAATGTGTTTAATTGTTAGATCGGCAGAACACTTTTGGCATTTCGGCGGTGGTTCCTTAGTTATGAGGTGAATATGTGTTAGCCGTGTGTGACCAATTCTAAGGCGGGCAACAGCGACCTCCTCGCGACGTTTTCTGTTGTTAGATGTGGCCCATGCTCTTACATCTCTCTTAATTGATTTAAACTTAGAGGGTGGACTTTCATCCCACATTGCTTGCCATCTTCTACTAATGCATTCTTTTAGGGGACGAGCTAGCTCTGGGGGAGTTAGGATGGCTGTTCCCCTACCTGGGAGTGTTAGCGCATCTTTTGCAGCTTTATCGGCCATTTCGTTCCCGATAATTCCTATGTGTCCAGGAGCCCAGATGAAGTGAACGGTTTTATTTATCTGTTCGAGCATTGTTAAGTAATTATGAATCCGCTGAACGATGGGGTGGTTTGAATACATGTCATTTAATCCTTGGAGGGCGCTGATTGAATCGGAAATTATAGCAATGTTGTCTGTACTTATGTTTGTCATTGAAAAATAAAGGGCTGAGGCTATAGCGGTTAATTCGGCTGAGTAGATGTTACAGAGATGATGGAGTTTTTTCTTGTGGGTTGAGTGCGGTGTAATGAAAGCGGATCCTGTTGACTCGTCTGATTTCGAGCCATCTGTGTATATTGCTGTATGAACGGGTAATGTACTAATCAGTTTTTGGAATGCTTCTTGGTATTTTGAGGGATTTGTATTCTGTTTTCGGAGTTTAGACAGCTGGAGGTATATTTTAGGAGGGGTGTAGGTCCACGGAGGTATGGATGTCTCAGGGATATTTACGGTAATATGTTTTAGTTTGGCTGTTGCAAATGAAATTCTTTCGGCTAAGGGTAAAGTTGCATTTGTCTTCTGGAGGAATTGTCTAGAGAATTTGGGTTTGAAAATGTATCTGTATGTTGGGTGTTTAGGTTGTAGGAATATTCGGGATATATAATTTACTGCTAATTTCTGTCTCCGGAATAACAAGGGTGGATTTCCCGACTCTGCGCAGAGACTTAGGATAGGACTTGTTCTAAAGGCACCGGTAGCTAAGCGGATTCCGGCATTATGAACCGTATCCAGTTTGGCTAGGTTCTGAAGGCGGGCTGAGCCGTATACGAAACATCCGTAGTCGAGCTTCGAGCAGATTAACGCATTATATATTTTTAACATCGTTGACCTATCTGCTCCCCAGGTTGTTTTGCCAAGGACCTTTAAAATATTTGTTTTAGCTAGGCATTTTTCCCTAAGGGATTTAATGTGGAGACTCCATGATAACCGTCTATCGAATGTTAAACCTAAAAATCTACACGAATCAACATACGGTAAGGGTGTTTCTCCGAGAGAGAGTTCGGGTGAGGGCGAAGGGTGCCTTCTTCGGCTAAAGAGAACGCATTTTGTTTTTTCCGTGGAGAAGGCGAGACCTGAAGTGTTCGACCAGGATTGTAGTCGATTGAGGGCTTCTTGCAGATTTCGTTGTATTGTGTCTACATCGTTTGCGCGGAACATTATGGCCAAATCATCGACGTAGAGCATCGTCTTTATTCCTCTTGGTAAGTTCCGTCCTAGGTCGCTTATGGCCAGAGCAAACAGTGTTGTGCTTAGAACACATCCCTGTGGCACTCCAATATGTTGCTCGAAATATTCAGAGGTATTGTTACCTATTCGGACTAAAGATTTTCTATATGACAGAAATTGTTTAATAAACGTAAAGAGATTGCCAGTAATTTTTAGGGAGACCAGTTTTTTAATGAGATGGCTTCTATTTATTCGGTCAAATGCTTTTGTCATATCGAAAAATACAGCCACCGCTTCTTGCTTTTCAATGAAGGCATATTGTAGTTCGGCTTCTAGTTGTACTAAGTGGTCAATAGTCGATCTACCTTTTCGGAAGCCACATTGAAAGTTTTGGAGGTGATCATTCATTTCAAGGAACCACATTAGGCGTTTGTTAACCATACGTTCTATGACCTTGCATAAGCAGCTTGTTAAGAATATTGGGCGGTAGCTGCTTGCTTGGCGTTTGTCTTTGCCTTTTTTCAGAATTGGCACTATTTCAGATATTCGCCAGATATCGGGGAATTCGCCGGTTCGCCATAAATGGTTGTAAAAATTCAGGAGCCAGTTTAGACAGTTCTGCGGGAGATGCTGTATCATTGCATAGTGGATCTCGTCCGGGCCGGGTGATGATCCTTTGAGATTTCGAAGGGTAGTTTTGAGTTCCCACATAGAAAATGGACGGTTGTATGCGTTGTTGGAGTTTTCGGATTGATCGTATCTAGTATTAATTTCGGAATTTATCTGTTTTGTAAAATTTGATTGTGTGGGGGGTGATTTAAAGATTTCTGTATAGTATTCAGCGAATATTTTAGCTACTATTTCTTGGTCGTCTGTTAATTTGCCGTCACAAATTAAGGTGTATCTAGTCGAAGAATAATTTTTATGAATTTTCCTTATTTTATTCCATACAATGTTAGTTGGAGTAGATGAGTTAATAGTTCCGACAAATTGTTTCCAGGTATCAGATTTATTATTATTTATAATCCGTCTGCAAAGGGCTCTTTGTTTTTTATATTCGATTAAATTTTTTAAAGTGCTATTTTTTTGGAAATTTCTATAGGCTCTCCTACGGTTTTTTATGGCTGCTTTGCATTGTTCGTTAAACCAGGGTACAGGGGTTCTTTTCATACTGCTTTTTGTTTTAGGTATGGCTGATTCCGCGGCTTGATTTATGATATTGGTGATTAGATTACAACCTGCGTCGACACTTAGGTCGGAGGGGTGAGTTTCAGGTGGCTTAGCGAGTGACGAGAATAGTTCCCAATCTGACTTTTCAATGATCCACTTTGGCTTCCTTGTTATATTGTTGTTCAGATTTTCGAATTTAATACGGATCGGGAAATGGTCGCTGGCATAAGGTTCGGGTAAGACAGTCCATTCGATAGTATTGTATAGTGAGGGGCTACATATGGAGATATCTATAGATGAATAAGTGCCATACGTTGAACTTAAAAAAGTTTTTTCACCTGTATTGAGAAGCAAGGTATTTGATAGATGGAGTGGGGGGAGGGGGGAGGGGAGGAGTTTGTGATGTGGAGGGGAGGGGAACGGAGGGGGTAAGGGGGGCAAGCGGGGGGGAGGGGGCTAGGAAAGGGAGGCTAGTGTTGTTGTTAGTTAAAATTTTTTTATCATTAGTATTTTCTCCAAAATTAAATATTGTATTCGTCTGGATACCTATATCTTTTTTTTCAGTTATTTTTGTTTTTTGTTTTACAATTTCTGAGAAAGATTTATTAAACTGTGACGGGTTTTGTTCCTTATATATTCTTTTTGCTTCGTTTAACGGTATTTTATTTATTGTTTGAATTGTTTTAATTTCTTTATGGATAACGAAAACAGGGCAAGAGCGATCTAAAGCGTTGTGCGGCCCCTCGCAATTTGCACATTTAGCTGGCAGGTTGCATCTTGTGTTTTCACTGTGTTTTTCTCCTCCGCATTGAATGCATTTCGCTTTTTGTTTACATACATTGGTGGGATGCGCAAATCCTAAACAGTTGAAGCACCTCATGGGATTTGGGATGTATTGCTGGACTTTAACTGTTAGGAATCCTATTTTTATTTTTTCCGGTATTTTTGGTGTGGGAAATGTAATTATATATGTATTTGTCATTATTTCGTTGCCATTTCTTTTTATTTTAATGCGAGTTATATCGTGGATGATGCCGGAGAGTTCGTTTTTGATCCAAATTGACCAGCGAAATTTTCGCATTTTAGTAGTTTTTCAGATTGTTTCTCATTTTTAACTTCGATAAGTAGGCAACCATTTTTTAATTTTTTAACATTATTTAATTCTCCTACAAGGCCACTGAGAAATTTATTGATTAGGAGAGGAGATACTTTTTGAAAGCTCTCTTCGCCTGTTCTTTGGACAACTAAAAACGTCGGGGCTGTGTGTTTTGGGGTAGCGTTTTCCGTATCGTCAAGTTGTTTGAGGCGAACACGAGTCCGTCTTCTTTTAGCCTTCGGGCTACTTAAGTCTATGGGATCCCCCATATTAAAAATAAACAAAGGTAAAATAAAAAGGTATTGATAGATGAAAACAAAAATAAAGAAATAAAAGGAAATAGAGAAAAAGAAATTATAAAAAGTGCTTCTTCACAAAAACAAACAAAAATGCAAAACGAAATTAAATACTATAGAAATAAGAAAAATAAGAAAATAAAAAATATATATATTTCAGTCTTATCTGAATTGCAAGGAGCGCTAAGCAGGGACGTCTTCTCTCTTCAGAACCTAAACACTGACTCACAATTTATCTTTTTTATATTGGAAATTTTAGAAAACTTAAGTATCGAAATAAGAAAAATGCATTTCAATGGTTTCTATGCGGTCTTTATGACCCATACAGGTTTCACGTATATGGGACAGGCGTTTTAAATCTCTAAAACATATTGTTTTTATGAAAAGGCATGGATTAGGCCCCTCAGCTTCACGGGGCTTCATATTGTTTTGTTGCCTCTCCGTGGTTAGAAACCTATTTGATGTCGTTCTTATCACTTAAAAGACTACCTTCCTCTCCAATGTCAGAAAGATAACTGTAAAAAACATCTTATGAACTGTTTTTGAAAAAAAAAAATAAGTAGGGTAGTTAAAATCAGAATGTAGAAAAATTAATTTCAAAGACTATGCAAGATTCTTAGTGATTTCATATATTCCAGGAAGATTACAGGAAACTGTTTTGTAGAGAAAAACGTCAGAAAATTAAGTTCTTCCTTAACTATTGAAAAAATTTAATAGTTGAAAGAAATAATTTCTTAAAATTAATTTATTCTTTCTTGCTGTAGAAAAATAATTTAACCTTAAGGTCCGGGTGGTTGGGGGGGGGGGGATGAACAGGCAAAAAAAAAAAGTTCATTTCATAGTTATGTTAAACCTAGAAGTAAAATCTGA
Source organism: Aelia acuminata (assembly GCA_911387785.2). Classification (NCBI taxonomy): domain Eukaryota; kingdom Metazoa; phylum Arthropoda; class Insecta; order Hemiptera; family Pentatomidae; genus Aelia; species Aelia acuminata. The sequence goes on along the minus strand of OU426982.1, from coordinate 85,198,751 downwards.
TAGAAATCTTCGTGCGAAGTGCTTCGCACGGGTCCACCTAGTTTATTAAATTAATTTTTATACGGTAAAAAATATAATAAAAATGCTCGAAACATTAAAATTTTGACATCACAATTAAACTCCAGAAATTTCTAAAATAAAATAAATTAAAATTAAAACTAGGTATCTTGATTTTCAAATAATTGGTAGACAATACCTGCCAAAAATCTAGAATTTTTCGAAAAAGGCATAATATCTCTTTGCTATTAACCAAATTAAATATAACAATTATAAAATTACAATACATTTATCGTTTCAGAAAGGAAGATATAACAAACTGATACGAAATTACTTAAACTGAAACAATGAGCTCAGAAGTGATATGCAAATAAGAAGGTTTCGACCTGAGCAGAAAACTAATGAATCAATAGGGCGTCGCAAACAACAATAATTCCTCAACTAATTCATCATTTGAATGAAGAAGGTCATTTCCCTCAAAAGGTTGAGAGACTGGCCTTCTTTTGAGTTTCCCTGGCAGATATTAAAAACACATTATATAATGAAAATCGGAGTTCAAAATGTGATTTTACTATTTTAATTTTTTTTATGTTTTTATTTTAAATATTTTTATTTTTAATTTTTATTATCTATTTTTTTTTTTAAATTAATGTATATTTAAATTTCAAGTAAATAAGAAGCGAATGAACTCTTTACTCACTAGCACCAAGGACTTTCTTAATCGTTACAGCATCCAATTTTACTCGATACAAGCAATTTCTTTACAAGATACAAATACAATATACAAGATACAAATTTTCAATTTGTCGAAATGTCGGAGCAATAATGTAATATAAGTAAGGTTCAATAAAGGATCAAATAAGATCTTGACTAAAAGCAATTTAAGAATAATAATTAGGAATAATAAAATCGCGTTATCAAAAAAAAAAAAATCTTAACATTCTTAGGTCAACGCGGAAACGTTATTTAAGTATGGTGGCAGTAACATTGTAAATCCAACTTGAAACTTGTTTTTCAAAACATTTTCCTATAGTTGATGTTTTAAATGCCATGTGAGGGGTGTCTTATTTATATTTTTATACATTCTGATAAATAAACACACGTAAACGTATCAGTACAAAAACGCAAATAATCGTTATAAAAATACAAAACATCTCATACAAGCAACTTAAAACTGCCCCAATCATTTAGAAGCTCTGTATAATTTCATTATATCAAAACACCAATTGGTCAGTTTAAAAACACTAGCATGAATTGCATATTAGAGTATTTTATAAAATGTTTATTAAACAAATATTTCCAAAAAAAAAAGAAAGTAAAAACAGTAAAGTAATTCCAGCAATTGAAGCAAAACAATTTAACAAAAAATATAGGGATTGTTAGGCGGTTAGTCGATTCCGACCTATTATTTTGGCTAGTAGATTTTCAAGAATAATTTATTGAAACAAAAATACATAATCTATTATTAACATACATACATAACAAATAAAAACGGAAAAAATGGAAAAGTTTCGTCAACACTTCAGAAACATATTTTTTTACATGCTAATAGAATGAGTTATATATAATAAGCAGTCCATTCCATTAGGAAAATATTTCATAAAATACGAGTAATGAATTTTATAGAATAATATAGATATATAACAAATATAATCATAATTCTTCTCTTGTAACTATAATAAAAAATTACAAGGACGAAATTAGTAACAGTTATTTAGTAAACATCGACGATTCAAGGATAATACTATTTTTAGATGGTTTATTGTTTGCGCTAATGAACTTGGTTTAAAACATTTAATAATCCAAATTAAAATAAGTTATTCAATATTACGTAATGTTAACATTCACGAGGTAGACGACGGAAAATATATATAAAAAAAAAAAAAAAGTTTAAAACCATTTTTAATCATTAAATAATCCAATAACCGTGGCGAGGCGGCTATAAAAACCCAGTATTTGTTTCCATAATATAATTAATCATCGATAATTATATCGCAAACTAGTGTATTGGAATGCAGTTTACCCAGTTAAATCCGAAATATTCGAGTATAAAATTTCTTGACTTATAGAAATTAACACCAAATAAACTCTTACTTATAGTAATTCACATTTTTAAAAAACGGAAGTAAATATCGCTGCTCCGAAAGTATAATGACACATCTTCAAAAATTATATTTTTACTCTACGATTTTGGAAAATTAATTTTTAGAATAGTTCTATTAGATATAGAAAAGTTTAAATATGTTGTTATTTTCTTTTTACGCAAGTGGATTTGTTTGTATAAATATATATAGAATAGTAATTAATATATATATAATATATATATAAATATATATATATATATATATATATATATATAATACTATAACTGGGTATAAATTTTTTAGGTTCATGATAATGGGCAATCGTTCGAAACGATGTACAAAAAATTAATAAAAGTTGGATGAATAATAACCCGAAATAAAATACAGACAAAAAAATTTGGATTATTTTTCTCTTGCTTGCACTATAAAATTTTAATATTTGCTGCTGTATCATTATAGTTCTGGAATAGCGATATGATTTAATCTAGGTTCCGAAAATAAGAAGTTAGTAAATAAAATGGGAATAGGAAGATATCATTGGTTTATTTAGACAGTCAGATATTTCTTATTCTGAAAATATTTTTTTAGTCATTTCCTTTTTAATCAAAAGATATTCGTTGTTCGTTTTGATAATGGTGCGTAGTTTAATTTATTTATTTATTGTTTAATTTAATTTATTCGTTATGCTTTATTTAACAGTATATATTTGCAATAGTAAAGAATAATATTTTCCAAAATCCGGAAAGTAAGGGGGTCCATGATGGACGGTGTAGCAACATATAAGTTTACGAAACTCCAACACAAAACTAGGATATTAATAAGATAACACTCCTCATAACTTGTACAAAGACAGTCGTGACTGTATCAACCTGTGATATGTAATTGTTTTATTCTTTCTACAGAAGTTTCCAAAATAATTTATAAACCTAACCCACGTTCTCACAAAAAAAAAAATAAAAGAAGAAAATATTTAGGGAACATAACAAAAATTTTTTTCATGATTGTATGCATTCCATTTGTAAAACCTAAATTTTTTAAATTAATTATTAACATTTGTTAATCAATTAACAAGGTTGAAAACTAACAAAATTAATTAAAAAGTTATATTAAAAAAATATATTAAAAAATTATAATAAAAATCTGGTGCGTGCGCGCAACACACAACTTTCACTTACCAACTTAGATTAGAAATTAATGCGTTGTGTTAATGCCACTTCTCACTCAATTACACATTTTTCCACATCCATTTCTTATTTTTGTTTCATTTACTCTATAACAAACACTAATTTCTTTTATTATTAAATAAAAGTTTTTACTTGAGATAATTCGGCAATGCAAGCATAATAATCCAAGTCGACTGTTATTATAATTCTCTATGTACTTGTTGAAAATTTCATTTAGTTACCATGAAACCAATAATTTCCATTAATGGACAAAACGGCTTTAATTATAAACAATGGTCTGTAATTAAAGGCGAACTCCGCATGCGTGGGCTCAACGTGTTTTATGAGTTGACTGAATATTTTTCTTTTTTTCTCTTCTATATGTTTACTTGGTTTTTATCATATCTCATGTTTAAGCCATTTCTTATTTTTAGGCGTAATGAGAGACAGTTAATTTCTCCATATAAACAAAAATAAAGATACCTCATAGGAAACAAAAACAAACAAACAAAAAAGGCCCCTACCCCATTTAAGCCCTCCCAGAAAATTTTAATAGTGATAAAGCTTACTTGATATTAAAGAACACCTATTTTTCATTGAACATGACGAATTTGATGAAACTCGTTACAGCCGTTTTTGAGTAATTAAAAAAACACGTGAAAATGATACAAAGTTTATTAAGTAAAGTCCCCCCTCCGTTTGACCAATTTTGATGAAATGCGGGCTATTTCATATTTGTCATATACATACGTCAAACACCCAGTTTGATCAAAATCGTTAAAGCCGTTTTTGAGTAATTAAAAAAACACGTGAAAATGATACGAAATTTATTAAGTAAAGTCCCCCCTCCGGTTAATCAATTTTGATGAAATTTTTACAGTCATATCTCGGGCAGATATGAAAGTAAAGTAACGGATGTTTCATGTTTCAATTTTACTAAAATCCTTTAGTACTATATACATACATCAAATACCCAGGTTGATCAAAATCGTTAAAGCCGTTTTTGAGTAAATAAAAAAAACATGTGAAAATGATACGAAATTTATTAAGTAAAGTCCCCCCTCCGGTTAATCAATTTTGATGAAATTTTTACAGTCATATCTCGGGCATATACATACATCAAATACCCAGGTTGATCAAAATCGTTAAAGCCGTTTTTGAGTAAATAAAAAAAACATGTGAAAATGATACGAAATCTAATGATCTAAAATGATAATTTAATCAATTTTGATGAAATTTTTACAGTCATATCTCAGGAATATTAATACATCAAATACTCAGTTTAATCAAAATCGTTAGAGCCGTTTTTGAGAAAATCGAAAAAAACCTAAAAAGTTATTAAATAAAGTACCCCCTCCCTTTGGGCATTTTTGATAAAATTTTTGCTGTCACATCGCGGGCATATATCTACACTAAATACCTAATTTCAGGTTCGCACGGTTTATAGGTTTTGAGCTAGTCTGTTCAAACACACACACACACACACACACACACACACACACACACACACACACACACACACACACACACACACACACACACACACACACACACACACACACACACACACCATTTCGCGGGACTTGGTCATTTGGACTCAGGGGACCCCAAAACTTGTATTTCCGTTGAAAACCGGAAGTCAAAATTTTTCACGATCGCAATACTTCCATTTACTATATATTTCATACATAGGTAAGTGAAAGTAAAAAATAAAATAAAATAATAAAAAAATTATAATTAAAAAATATATAAAAAATTAACAAAAAAGTTATATTAAAAAAAATATAATGTTCTAGTATAAATATGAGTCCAACTTATTAAATATTAAAATACTTATTGATCTAAGTGCTTGTAACTTTACTCCAAAGTGTTAACTAAAACGCTCAATAAGCTTTGTTTATTTTACCGTTCTATGCAAGTATATGAATGTTTTCACGAAATTCACGCATCTTAAGGCGAATATACTGTTCTTGCTGGTGTTTAGGGAAATTTAAATATATAATACCAATATTTTTTAATAAAAAAGAAATGGAACAATAAAAAAACCGCTGTATAAATTTTATTTCATTGAAGAGGAGATGAATTGCTATTCGAAATAGTTATAAATTAGTCGTCTTCTTCATAAATTAACAACAAAAATAGAACAATGTATACAATAAGAATATAAACAAATATTAAAAACATACTAGCAGGATATAAAATGCCCCCCCCCACAAAAAAAAATTGTCGCAGAAATTATCCTAAAAAACTTTGAAACATATCAGTAAGTACTAATATAGTAAGTGATAAGAAAAGAATTAAAAACGTATAATAAGAAAATAATGAAGACAATGGAAAACGAATAGTTAGCATAGTTGCATAAATTGCAATTAATCAGTAAGGTCCTAGTATCCACACTTATTTTCCCCCAACTTCACTATTGTGCTTAATGTAGTGTCTTCAGTACCTCGCGACGGTCTTACGGGTACCACCTTTATGGAGAAATTAATTGGATCTTGCCCGTCATAGATATCTCCTCGGGTCCATACAAAACCATCCACTATCGGCATCCTTCCTATGGTACATCTATAGCCCCTCCTACAATTTATGTCCTCTGTTCACTCACAGGAAACAAGATCAACGCCCTTCCAAACTATATACCCCTTCTCACAGAGCCAAAAAAATTGGAAAAGATCCTTTTCTCTACTATCCGCCATGCTCCCTCTCTATCCTCATTCAAGTCCCAGCTTTTTTCAAATCTCACTATTTTCCAAGAGGGTAATGTTTAAGTTTAAATTTTTAATCCTTGATTGATTTTTTCATCCTTGATTGATGACAAGATATTTCTTTTTTTTATACATAACACGCCGGCAAGAAGATGGTTACAACTCAAAAACTGTCTTTTTGGATAATCACATGTGAAATTTCGACTGCATTGTCAATTTTTCTGTGTAGCTACACACAGCGATTAGAGAAAATAGTCAACCATTAAGGCAGTTAGTACCGCTGGTACAAAACGTAACTCAAAAGTAGCCCTTACCTGCATTAACACGATCGTCCCCTCCATAAAAGAACATGGTAAATTGTAATTATATTCTGGCATTGTTAGGTTTTGTCATTCTGCTTCCGAAGTTATCCACCATCTTGCCGACGTTCGATATGTGCATACTTTCTTCTTTAAAGTCTTAAGGCAATTTTTTATAGGATAAACTTCTCTTTCTCTCTACCTACGTATCTAGATGTCGTTAATACGCAAGAACCGGGTACACCAATCTTTTGAATTAGTTGTCTCTCTTCCAAGCATCGAAACAGGTAATATACTCGTCCAAAAAAAAGGGGGAAAAAAAATTGAACCACTGATTTTTCCCCGACGATTAAAGTAGTTAAATTGATATGTTATTTTAATGTGTATCATGATTTAGTTCTTTAATAGGATTTTAAAATTATATTCACCCAAGATTCATAAAGTCAAAACCAAAAAATTAAAACTTCTAATTTTTCCTTTTCCTTAAGTTTTCTAGTTCGAGGTCACGTTCCTCATAATCGGATAGTATTATAAAATACGTAGTGTACTTTTTTTTGGTCAACTGGTTTCCAAGAAGTGGGAAATACCAACTATCTTGAAAATTCACCAGCTTGATAGTCCAACCAGTTCTCATTTCTTCGGAATATTAAAGGGTGTTTATTCATACTAATAAATCAGTTTCCAATGTACCTTTTATCAAATTTTTATAATTGATTAGGCTCTAAGAGATCCAAGGATTATCAGATGATTTAAGAAATATAAAGAACAAGGGAAAGAAAGGAGAAGGTTCTGCCAGCCCAAGGCGAGGCGGCACCCCGGGTCGATAGGCGGCAGATGGATTGCTGCTGGCCATTACCCGACCAATCTCAGCAACAGCACTCCTTCCGTCATTGATAATCAACCCTTGCTCTTCCTCCAGGAGGTGCGACTCGAGGGCTCTCTCAGTCTCTGGACTTGAATATCTCATAACGTGGCTCCCTCCAATCAGGGCAGCTATTCAGCTCTCCACTGCTTCGCCAATCGGGAACCCTTCATCACAGGGCAAAGTACCACTCGACGTCCAAAAAATCTCTGCTACCATCATATGAGGAAATGAGATAATTCCGCTTGTACGGAACAGAACAGATAACCTCACTACCGAAGATAGGAAAATAGAAAATCTTATATTTTAATCTTTTCCTAAAATTACAATCGAAGACAGAGCATGCCACTCCACATTTCTGCTCGGATTTCTGTTGAAAAATTCATGAAATGTTCAGAGAATGTGCTTGTTGCAACATCGCTCACACCTATCAGTATCATATCTCAAAAAAACAGCTATTTTCTGAATCCGCTGAAAGGCATCCTTGCAAGATCGTTAAATCTTGAACCCAATCCAAGCAACATCTATGAAATTTGTAACAAGAAAATTATAAATAAAAGGTGAAACTATCGAGGATTCCCCCTCCTCCCGGTCATCACATTAGATAAGGGTGATTACTACGCCATAAATGCATTCGATAGTTATACATCACCGTCAAACAAGACTGTTTTAATTTATACTTCGTTCTTCATCACACAGAGAAAAAAGTCATTTATAATATAAAACGATCTGTCGCACAGTAAAAAGTTAATTATTTTTTTTATATGAAATTATTTGCAAGAAGCGATATGGACTAAGAATCACTCGATTTCTGTCGCCTATAAAATCAAAAATCCTACCCTTCTATTCGCACTGGACTGAAAAATCAAAAAGCTGGGTCGTTTCAGAATGGTGTCTCTAGAAATAGAAACCCAATACGCAAAACATGCATTATTTTAAGATAAATAGCTCTAAGCCAAAATGGGAATGGACACTTCCTCGTTGCATGACAAAATTATTAATGGGCATCGAACCGGTACACACATTTTAAATACCAAGTTGTTTTTTTATCAGATAGTTGAATTCTGCAGCTATAAGAATACATCATTATAATAAACTACACTGTTGTGAAACCTAATAAAGCTGTTCAGGTTCTCCATTCCTCCAAATGTTTTAAAAACAGCATTTTTTTAAATTTTTATTCATGTATTTTTTGCAACAAGAGAAATTCCCTGATTATTTAATTTTAGCTATTGTAAATTTTTCTGCATATGGTAAATTTGCTATTTTTTTCTGTGCTATTAATATTATTTTTAAATAATGACTAAGATGTGTAGTGGGTCTCTGTAATATTAAAATATACCACTCCATTGCGTTTCTGTCCCATATTAATTTTAGGAGGAAGATATTCATCTTAATAATTTTTTACTCCGATAATGAAGAAAAGATATATTACATGCAAAAGCAATGCTTCATAACGAATGATATGAAAATCATTATAAATATCAATTTATAACTAATGAAGGTTGTTTTACGTACAACATTCAATAGGAGGTTTGTTGAAGAAATCTTTTATTAAAAAAAAATTATAAAATGTATTTCGAGAAATTCCCTATTTTTATTCGATATACGATGAAGGTGTAATATATATTTTTTTTTCCGGTTTAATTTTAATTTCAATAATGTCAATCGTATAAAAAAATACGATAAATATAAAACAAATCGTCTTATTGTGGCAACTGCATACATTCATATCACACATCTAAGAATATAAGAAGTTCGTCTTTCACGATTTTGTAATGCTAAAAACAATAATAGCATAAATGTAAGGACAAAACGAAAGGAATATTATGAGACTAATCATTGAAAAAGTACCTGCGCTATCTCTTACGCTTACAAAAAATAACATGGAATATCTTGACGAAGAGGAAACATTTCATTTTATCTAAACGATAAAAACGCCTCTCTCACATCCCAAAACCAACCGACCTTAAGATAAAAGGAAGACTGTTCAGATATTTTTCCCCAAATCAGCTAAATATTTTAATGATTTATAAAATGTTATATATTTAATATTAATATATGATGAAATCGCATTTTTTGAGTGAAGATATATATTAAGACAAAAATAATAAGCCAAGGAGACGTCAAGACGAAATCTTATGTGAATAATTATGATCGAAACAACAATTTTTCGAATATTTTATTTTGCTGAGAGAGAAATAATTAAATTTCATAAAGGACCCATTTCTGAATACACAGTACTGAAAAAGATCACAGATTGGTTAAATTAGTAAATTTAAAATTAGAACTCTATGATAATAATGCAAAATGAATTACAAGGATCAATTAAATGTTTCCATTTATTTTTGGATTCATAATTACTTGATATAATATGAAAGAGACGTTGTAGAGCAAAATGGAAACGAAAATACAACTAATTCTATATGCATGAAGAGCGAAATAACCGAGTGGGCAATAAATTCTGGCAAATGTCATGAAAAGGGTCTTCTGAAGGCAAACATAGCACAGGCACTCAACTCCAAATTTATGACGGCTTTATAAAAAATTAATATCCATTCCATGTTAATTTATATGCTCAATGGATAGGGCATTATTAATGGTAACATTTGTGGTACAGAGAAAAGTAGCCTACTTGAATTTATTTATTTATCTATTTAAATAAAAATTCCTGATCATGATTCTACATTATTAATAATTAATAAACTATGTATAATTCTCCTGAGTAACTCTGAACTGAGTACGTTTAAGGTAAGCATTGCTGCTATACGCTTAGCATACCTACCTCAGCATTCTAAATCAAGATTTACTGATGGCCGGGGGGGAAAAAAAAAACAACAATTTTTCTAACGAATATTAATTTTTTAGAGTTGAAACAGAAACAGGAAGGTGTAATTCACAATGAAAAAGTTTCTGAAAATTTCTTACACTAAAAAAGGGAGGGAAAAAAACTTCTATTCTATTATCACTACTGAGGGTAAATTGTCAGGTTCCAAAACTTTGAAATTATTTGGTAAAATAAAAAGAAAAATATTAAAAACAGAAATATCCAATAATCATGAAATTAAAATGGCTATTTCCTTAGGGGAACTTACCTATCGGAAGTTGGCACTTCAACCTACCCCATTACTTTTTATCACATGCCTTTTTTAATAACTGTAAGAGTTTCACTTTTATTTTTTTATTGTATGTTAACATAATTTTTTAAGACTAATAGTAGTTTTGACATTGTCTTAATTATATTATCATCAATGACAGTTCCCCGATTTGAGGATGTTTCAACAGATTATTTCCAGCAAAAATGAGATTTTTAGTGCATCTGAGTGCTCTAAAACGACTAAATACTATAATTAAATTGTTTTCTAAAAAACATTTATCTCAGTTAGTACTGTGCTTGTTGACCATAGAGCAACACACTTGCAAATCGCCTAACCCAAAATAAATGGTAGCTAAGGTAGTACCATTGTCTATAGGCAGCAGCGCGCCTGAAAAATAAAATATTATAGTCACTAAAAACGTAGTAGTAAATATAGTAGGAAGAATGCAGCACCTACTGAGCGCCTAATGGCGCGTAGTAACTCCTATTTCAAATTATACAACTATCCATTTATCTTACATATAAATTTATTTCAGTCAGTTGTTTCGGTAGTGTTTATATATATATAAGGTGGGTAGTTAGAAGGAACTTAAATTTAAATATATACGAACAAAAACGGCTTTGTCAGAGTCAGGTCAAGTTAAACAGGCGGGTGAGGGGAAACAGTGACCGTGAATTATTGATTACAGAAATATACATAAATACAATTTATAGCAAATAATAATGCTTTGCATGCATACTAGAAAATTTGCATCACACGGAATCTTCTGAAGGAAATCAGATTCAAAACTGGAACATTGGACCAAAACGAAAAATTATGAAACCACGTCAGGTTCGATGAGTTTAAAACTTTTACCGTAATAGACCTGGATGAGGATAATACTGTAAATGAATGTATCGGATGTTCTTTGGCAGGAAATCTTCCCGAGGTGTTTAGAGGTGAGCTCGAGTGAAATATTTGGCGGGTGGGAGATGCCCGGAGATGCTCGGTACATCCCAATGCCACCGGACTGAATAATATATAGAGCCCGCCTCTCCAGACCCGTCAACCCTGTATCTTCCATCCAGCATTCCAAAATATATTCCACGCCGGGTAGATAAAATAAATATTCAAAGCATAAGAAATGTACCTATGCCAACAATGTATCTTCTGCTTTCTAAAAATATATAAACTTTGCATTTCTGTTTGATGAGAAAGATTACAGGGACATATTTAAATTTGAATGAGACCGTGGCAAGCAGCAGAGGGTCGTTTTTAAGTTTTAATAAATAAATGTGGTAATTTATTTTTATTTGCTAAAGCTTGGATCCACATTGCAATGTGTTGTACAACGTATGGTAGGCTATCGTTAAGAGAGAAAAAAAACTTATGAAATCTTTTCTCCTTTATTATACATTTTGAAAAGAATATAAATAAATAAAAAAATAGGTGTTAAGACACTTTCATTAAGACTGAATAGTTAAATTAGACACAAAAATATTAGGGAAAGAAAAATAATAAATTTAAAAAAAATTAATCAATGTTTATATGGGTACATTACAATTTCTTTAATGCGAATTAACTGGGACACCAAGTAATCCGAATGATCGAAAGGTGGGATAATCAAAAAATATGGGTTAAACGAATTTATAGGTTAGCGGATATTCCTTAAATCAACGAATTTGAATTTATTACAAAAAAAAAAAAACACTTGTTTACGAATATACGTAAACTGTGTACTGTAACGTTAAATCGTTGAATAAAAAAATGGTTTAGAATCCCACACCTTCTGTTTGCAGGAAGTGGCATAGCAAGTGTTTGTTCGAGCCCCATCCTCTACGTTCTACGAGGTTCTATCCCCTTCCTCTTACGTATATATATAAGGAGCGATTGACTGGACATTTGGGCTAAGTCAATGTCTGAGAAGCTCAAGTCATACGATTACTTGTGTTATAATTCCTGTGGCATTGAAAATTTTTATTTTTATTTGAATAAATATTTGTTAACCCACCTGTTACAATACATTCAAAAAATATTCCTCAGAATCCTTTAAAAAATTACATACTTAAAAAAAAACTCTTTATGTCGTTATATTTCAAATAATGGGTCCACTGTCTTCTATTTTTAAACAGATATGCAATATGAAAAAAACACGGTTAAGTAAACTCTTGATTACTTATTGTTAGTCCGTTTTTTTCGGTAAACTTGTATCAAAATAAAATTATAATAATTTTTGGTTAAATTATAACTACATTTTTTTCTATGATTGCTAAATATCAATAACTACTTAAATATATAATAACATAAAAATGTCAACAAATCTGTAAGGATAAACCGGAGATCCGGATAATAGAGGTTTTCTATATATTTATCTAAGCATTTTTATTATTTCTATATTTTTAATTTTTGTATTTTTAGGACTAATGAAGAGTTACCCGGCGAAGGGTTAAGAGGCGAAAGGTCGTCACCCATCAAACGCTATTAACCGTGTCAATTTATTTCTGACCATACCCCAATCATTACATATTTTGTGGATTTCGTAATCGAACAACTTCCATCAATATAAAAGACAGAATTTATTGTGTTCATATCCAGGGTAAGTCGACCTCATTTGTTTAAAACCATACGTATACGAATAAATTAATAATGATAAAAGAGATTAAAAAAAAAAGAGATGAAAAAGTAATGGCAGGGATGAAATAAAACGGAACTTCGGCCGAGCGGATTTATAGCTCGAAGATATGAATTTACCTGGACCATTATCTGAGTCATAGTCAATGAGAAAATGGCCTATAAACTACGAATAAAAGGGGCTATTCCAGAAAAAGAATGGTAGGGAATAAAAAGTAAAGGATGTTTCATACCCAGTAAACCTGAGTGTGAGAAATGGAGTGCGGGAAAGATAATAAAATAAAAAAGAAAGAAAAATAAAACAATATATATAGATGTGCATATACAGAAAGAAGAGAGGAATTCAAGAATGAGGATGTACAATACGGAAAGAGGAAGGGAGAACACAAATCAACATTAATACAAGGAAAATATATGGGGGGTGGTAGAGGGAGTAACAAACAAGGGGAGGGCGCACAGGAGTAGGCTAAGCACGCAAAGCACAACTACACTGCTTAAGTCCATTGCGCCCTCATCTGCAATATTATAGAATAATTGCCCAATTAAGTAGCGCTAATTACACAGGCCAACGATGAAAAAACTTTTTTAATGAAAATACCTTATTCTTATGTTGTTTAGGTTGCTGAATCCAAATATGATGCTTAAAAAGTTGTATCACCCACCATTTATTCACATTTTATAGTTAAATTCATGAAATAAAGAAACATTTTTAGAATTTAACAGCTTTTTCATAGTTAAGATAACATGAAAAAATAGGTCTAATGAACAAAGATGATGTTGGCAGCACTGCTGAAACACATGCTAAACAGCTGATGTTTTGTTTATTTTCAACATAACCTCACTTTTACGTTTCCTGTACATGTGCTCAGTGCAATGTCTCATCGCGGCTGTAAAAACTCTGCTGACAGTTTTTGTTATATTTGTGGTGAGTTTGTTATTAAAAAGCACCAAAGAAACATTACAGACTTTGTGAAAAAGGTTTATCTAGCATACTTTGGAACCAAACTTGGAGACCAGGATAAACCTTGGGCACCGCATAAGGTATGTTATGTATGTGTTGAAGACCTCAGGAAATGGTCAAAAAAAGAGAAAAAACACTTTAAATTTGCTGTTCCCATGATATGGAGGGAACCAAAAAATCATTCCGATGACTGTTACTTTTGCAGTGTAGATATTACTGGTCATAACTCTAAGAACAAGAAGGTAATAAGCTACCCTAACCTTCCGTCCGCCATCCGACCAGTAGGGCACGGTGTAGATTTGCCAATCCCGGAACCACCAGAGGACTTAAATTCTATTGAAACAGAAGTATTTTCTGATGTACAGTCGGAGTTAGATGAACACGATGAAGAATTCCAATGTGTTACAGAAAATGTAGAGCCTAAATTGTTCACTCAGGTCGAGCTTAATGACTTAGTTAGGGATCTGGGCTTAACAAAAGAAAAAGCTGAACTGCTTGGCTCTAGGCTAAAAGAAAAGAACTTGCTGGCGGCTGGAACCAGCTTTCATGTGTATAGGAAGAGAGAACAACAATTTTCGAAGTATTTTGAACAAGAGGGTGATTTGGTGTACTGCTCAGACATTCATGGTTTAATGAATGAGTTTGGAATTGAATACAAAACAGAAGATTGGAGGTTGTTTATTGATTCATCCAAAAATAGTTTGAAGGCAGTTTTACTACACAACGGTAACATGTATGCCTCTGTACCTGTCGGTCATTCTGTACATATGAAAGAGAGTTACGAAAATCTAGAAATAGTGTTAAATAAAATAGGTTATTCTGCACACGGTTGGTTGATATGTGGTGATTTGAAAGTTACGTGCATGCTCCTTGGTCAGCAAGGGGGTTTTACCAAATTTCCATGTTTCTTGTGTGAATGGGACAGTAGAGCTCGGAATCAACATTGGTGCAGAAAGAACTGGCCTGCTAGGGAGTCTTTAAAGCCTGGCGAGAAGAACATTTTACGCAAAAACCTTGTAGATCCAAAAAACGTGCTTCTACCACCACTACATATTAAGTTAGGTCTCATGAAACAGTTTGTAAAGGCTTTGCCTAAAGATGGGCTTTGTTTCAAATATCTCTGTCAGAAGTTTCCACACCTTTCAGAAGCTAAACTGAAAGAAGGCGTCTTTACCGGGCCTGATATTAGAAAAATGATGTTTGACGTTAACTTTGAATCCACAATGACCTCAAATGAAAAAGAAGCATGGGTTTCATTCAAGCAAGTTGTCACCAAGTTTTTGGGAAATAAAAAAGACCCAGAATATAAGGCTATTGTTGCTAACATGTTAAAAAAATTTGAACAGTTAGGATGTTTGATGAGCCTGAAAGTTCACTTCTTGAGCAGCCACCTCGATTACTTCCCAGAAAATTTAGGAGATGTTAGTGAGGAGCAAGGTGAGCGTTTTCACCAGGACGTTAAAGTGATGGAAAAACGTTACCAGGGCCGCTGGAATACCAACATGATGGGGGATTACTGTTGGTCACTTCACCGGGAAGTTCAGCAAGCTATTCATCGCAGGAAAAGCTACACAAGAAGCTTCAAGGAAAAAAGGGAAAGAAAATATAAAGCAATTCCAGTTGACAAGTGAACCTTGTATCATCACATAAAATTACTATTCCAAGTATTTTACTGTAAATACAAACCATTTTTACGATTCTACAGTGTTTCATTGATTTCCCTATATACTGTAAATGGGTATTAGACTATATAATAAAATACATTTTGCTTGGAAACTAAGGGT
Organism: Aelia acuminata; assembly: GCA_911387785.2. NCBI lineage: Eukaryota > Metazoa > Arthropoda > Insecta > Hemiptera > Pentatomidae > Aelia > Aelia acuminata. Next base: position 85,183,188 of record OU426982.1, on the reverse strand, counting down.
GATACATAAAAATTACGAGCAGATTTGGATTCAGCACATAAAAATCTATCAAGATCAGCTATTAAAATTAAAAAAGTTTTCAAAAAGGTTTTTTTTGTTGGCCTGTGTTATTATTTAAGTAGAGGTAGTGTTAATTATTATATCTATCATCCCAGTGAATAACTGTTTAAGTAAAATTTCCTTACTTTTAAAAGTGCTAAACTTTCGTCACAAATACCGAATACTGATTAAGGTCATTAAACCAACTGAACAGATATTATCAATAATGAGGTATAAGAGTTGACAAATCGTTCACCTACCGTTTATAACAGATTTAACACAAATTATAATTATCCAATTATCCACAAAGAAGCGCCCTAACCATGCTTCTATTTATAGCCATTTTAACCCATTTCCGGCTGAATTCGATTCAACCACTTAGTCACAGGAATGACAGAAATAACGACGTAAAACTAGAAGGAAGTAGCAAAAAACAAATAAGATCTATAACCTACGAGCGCTATTAAACTCTAATACGCACTAAACTCTAAGTAACTAGATGAGTATAATTTTTTTTCTTTCAGTTTTCAGAAAACGAAAGTTAAAATTTTTATATTTAAATTATAATATCGCAGGGACGATATCGATATTCGATAATAACAACTATCGACAGACAACCTTAATTGTACCTCTTGCTTGTTTATTACTTTCAATTTATTTTAAAGATAATCTTTTAATATTACAACCACCAGGACGATCTCATAAATATATATATATATTTTTTTATATTATTATATAGAGATTTCGGCATCCTGCGGCATATTCACCTAAAAAGTGTGCTTCAGGGACAATGGGCCGGACGACAACATTGTTTAAAATTTAAATTTTCTCATCCACTAACGATCATACTTTAAGGAAAATGATCAGGTAGGCACGCGATTGTCAATATTAAATAGAATAACAACTGTATTATATAAAAGTGTTAGTTTTGTAAATTTTCATACTGTCTTTATTAGTATAATAAATTATTTCTATTATTGTTCAGTCTTAAATTGTTTTGAACTTAAAACCGAGGTTTCCCGCCATCCAATGCCTCCCAAACTTATTTTCCACCAAAGCTGTGCATCTAGAACTCGCCTCCGAACTCTCCATCCCCGCATTTCTTGCCGCTTTCTCGCGATTCTGCAGTCGCCGCGGCGTTCCCTCTGACATCTATAGTGACTACTGAACTAATTTTGTAGGGGCTAGTCGCCAGCTGAATGAAATTGGGCGTTTCCTGCGACAAGCTGATACCCGCGAGGCAATATCACAACGCTCATCCGCCCTGGGAATTCAATGGCATTTTATCCCGCCTAGTGCTCCCCATTTCGGAGGTCTTTGGGAGGCTGCAGTCAAATCCACCAAACGACATCTCCGTACTGTTATGGGTTCCCAGATTCTTTCTTTCGAGGAATTTTCTACTCTCTTGACCCAAGTAGAGGCCGTTTTCAATAGTCGCCCCTTGTGCGCTCTCTCTCCAGATCCTCAAGACTTAGAAGCCTTAACCCCTGGCCATTTTCTTATTCACCGACCTCTTAACGCGCCACCTAGTCGTGATGTTTCCGACACCCCGGTTAATCGGTTAACAAGATGGAAACTAGTTGATAAACTTCACCAATCATTTTGGAAACGGTGGACGATAGAGTATCTGCACACTCTTCAACAGCGTTCCCGCTGGACGGACTCCTCTCCTGAGTTAGCTCCAGGTTCTCTCGTCCTGGTCAAAACGGAAAATCAACCTCCCCTTAACTGGCCTCTCGCCCGCGTCGTCGAGCTGTTTTCCGGGTACTGACAATGTTGCCCGAGTGGCCAGCATCTTAACCCCTTCAGGCTTGCTTAAACGTCCGGTTAATCGCCTATGCCCCTCACCCTCTCAATAATACCGCATCCGCGCCATGGGGGGGGGGGATGTTCAGTCTTAAATTGTTTTGAACTTAAAACCGAGGTTTCCCGCTATCCAATGCCTCCCAAACTTATTTTGTTTAGCTTAAGCTCAAGCAAGAAGGCTATGAAACAGCTGTCGGATATCAACCGCCACGTGCGTCATCCCCACCCCGACTCATTCTGCTCTCAAGGCTGGAACCGAACGCATAATCTCTTCTGTCTACCATTTTGAGCTAAATGCCCGTCTTCCCATCTGGCTCTCTGCGCTGCACCTCTCCCAGATTTGGAGTTGTATGATCACTAATTACGAGAGTTTGATTGCTAGCCAAATTTGTGAGTACTCTTTCACTTTCTTCTGAATAATCCAGGAGCCTATCTTCAAGTTGTTTTGTTCGCCAGTGAATTGTTCACTGATTTCAGAGTGTAGTTCGCCAATGAGGTCTCATTCTCACCGGATTAGGGAAGCTGCTTGTTTTGTTCGCCTATACTTAAAGACAATTGAATCAAACTATCATTCATATTTCATTGTGGTGGCCATCCACTTTTTGTTTGTCATTCTCTACGTTACTCCTTTTAAATGTTATTGAAAAGGCCTTTTAATTGTAAGAATTTTGTTTATTAAATAGATATTATATATAAATTCACTGATCACATGTTTCTTATTGACTTTTATTAATTTACATATGTCATTTTATTTTCTTTATTCAAGGTATAGATATATAAGTATTGTTCTTTTATTTCTATTTATTTTCTTAACCATTTCAACTAAATCATTCTAATGTTCTGTTTCTTTTCTTCTATAATAAATGTGTGTTTCATGTATGTTTATCAGCAGTCGTTTGTATTTAACTTCACCCTATTCTTATTTCAATGATTAAACAATTATAATTTATTTCTGATTTTCATTTAAATTAAACCCCTCAAGTCGATATGTTAAGCACGAACTTGATCTTAATCGATTTGAAGTAGCCAAGAAGTAAGGAGTTAGAAGGGACTTATTTGGTTATTCAGGCGAGGAAGGGGAAGAGTGGGGGCAGTGATTCAGCTTTACGAGGACCTAAACCAAGTTGTTGGCATTGATTGCATCTCACCTCTCCATCAAGTGTGAACAGACCAGGTCGAGTCTCCCCGATCAACTTGGGAGCAATCATAATTCAAAGCAGGCAAGTTGCACTACAACTGATCTGCTTTCAAACTACAGTGACAACTCTTTACTAAGGGAGGAGTCGATGATAATAGATCAGGAACACAGTGGAGCTATGCATTTTTTTACAGCTCATTTCTATTTAAACAGTCTGAAAGACGACTTTTTGTCAAAAATGTGTTATCACAATAAAGCAAAATAAAAAGAGAGGACGCTGTCAGTCTTTCAAGGATCTTGATGACAGTTTTTTTGAGGCTTCCTGCATAAAAAGATTAGGCATATGTTGCTATTTGCGCAACAAAAAAAAAAAAATATAAATATTTCTTTATTTTAATTCTTAAGTATAAAAAGTAATACCGACATGATTCTTGCGCGGATATTTTTATTTTGGAGTAAAGATTTAAGGAAATATACAGCCGTTCTAGGTCAATGACATTGTATAAAAAAAGTTTAGATCATCAAACAAACTAACCTTATACATTTTTTTACACAAAAAATTAACTATTGGAGTTTTGCTTGAAGATCTAATAATTTTTTTACGGCTTCTTTGACATAAATTATAATCTGTATTTTCTTAAATTTACGCTTAACAATAAATTTCTTGATGCAAGAATTATGTAGATATCATTTCTTAAACTTCAGATAAAAATAAAGAAGTGTAATGCTGTTTTTTGAAAACCGGCGTTACCCCTTTTTTTTCATCAACGGCTTATTTAGGCGATAGGCAAAAGAGTTCTCGTGTCCTCCTTTAGAAGTAAAATGATAATGCTGAGTAGCGTAGTTCATTTTTTTATCAATGATTTTAATTAATTACAGAATTTCAAAATGCAAAGTCCACTTGACTACTTTTATTATATAAATCAATTTTTTTTTTTTAATAAACAGTCTTAACAATCACAAAAAAAATAGTTTGATATTCAGAGGAATATGATTCTGAAACAAGCCATTTTTAAATATACCTTTTGGGTGCTAGATTATAATAAGCAAAAAGAGTTTTTTTTAAGAAATTGTAAAATCGTACACTACTTCTTAGTTAACGGGAGGGATGTTTAAAAATGGGAAATTGAAAGGCTTCTACACCTTATGCAATCAGTTTAATTTTAATTATAATATTTTAATTATAAGATTATAATAAGCAAAAAGATTTTATTTAAGAAATTGTAAAATCGTACACCACTTCTTAGTTACAGGGAGATATGCTTAAAAATAAGGATTCTACACCTTATACAATCTGTTTAATTTTAAGAGTCACCTTATTAATCTCCCATTCAATTAAATTAATAATAAATGTTTTAAAAACGAATTATTTAAGAACAACAACTAATCTTTTACAATTCATAATGAAATTATTGAACATGAAAATACTGTCTGAGCATCGAAGGCTTAAATCGGCTCTAATACATGAGATAAGAAAGTCGTACAAAGCGTTTCTTGGAGCTAAAAATTATAAGAGGACCAATTGAAAAAAAATGTAGATAATGCTTTTATCTTTAACTAACTAAAAACAAACAATGTTCATACTTGTCCGTAATCTTTATCTTGATCTTAAACTCTTTAAGGATTAATGAAAAATAGAAATAAAAAATATAACTGATTCATTTTGTTTTTGAGCCTGGGATTCGATCTTAATTTAACGCTCTAAAAAAAAATAAATAAAAAATAAAATAAAATCTATTTCCCCCAATTTTTCTATTATTAAATTTTATTTAATTATATTTCAAAATCCATATATATGTCAATTTGGACTGATAAGGACTGAGAATGTTGTTTACTGATAAATAAAATTTTCTTCGTCATCATAATCAACATTTTACAGATAATATCGAGATGTTCAGAAGATTTGTTCAGGAATTACCACTTCACTGCAAAAACTTGGAAAATGACATAAGTTTCGCTATTTTTCCTTTTAAAACAAGAATTGGGGGGGAAAATACTACCTTTTGGGTAAAAATTCAATCGTATAAAATGAAACGTCAGTTGCACATGCAGCGTTCGCTTAGTCAAGGTAATTTGGATGAACTTACAGGCGCATTAATTGAGGAAAGTTTTTCATTGAATATATATGAAACGATAATTAATTCAATAATATAGAGAGAAGGTCTAACTTTCGTTATGTCGAATGGAGAGTATTGAGTCAGAAATTTGAAAGGAAATTGCCTGGGTTAATTTTTATTTTGTGGCGGGCCCATCAAATTAACCTCGATCCCTTTCCACCATGATAAGAAAAGGTTGGTTACGTCCCTAGAGGATAAAAGAACAAAAAATCACTTGATCAACCCCCTCTGCCACCCACTACGCCACACATGGCTAGAAGGGGTACATGAGCGTCCGTAAGAGGGGCAGGGGAGCGAAGCCACCTAGAAATTTTAAGAAACAAAAACTAAAAAAAAAGTTAATATAATCACTAATATACTCGTATATTATATTATATTACATGTATATATTTATACTATTCATTATACACACACTATTTTAAATTTCAAACATCAATAAGTTTTATTTGAACAATGAGCAACACAAGGTCAAAATACGTCGACACCTTATTCCAGGCATAAAATGTTTACCACCCAGCCCATCCCTAGAAATCCTGCGGACGCCCTAGAATTTTAGGGTTACCGACGGAAAATAAAAAAATAAGAATATGTTTTGCAAGTTGTTCGTTTATCGTAGTTCGTCGTTGACTCGTAGTCAATCATTAACAACAGTACCTTAATTTAATTAAATATCTCAATTTTATATATTTTAATTCATTTATGTTCGTTTTTGACATGAACATAGAACACTCCTTAAATAATTGAAATAACTATGGAATGAATCGATTATGGAAGCAACAATGATATGAAGAGTTCTTTTCCTTAAACATGTCCTTGGGGTTTTGCCACAACACAGCACTAACAGAAGCGAATCAGGAAGAAGGACGTATATTTTATGCAAAGAGTTTTGTGTATCTTACCAACACGGACGTAACTAGCGTGAACGTGTTACTAACTTGGACTTTCGCCCGCTTTTAAATGATTAATTAATAATTTTTAAATAATTTTAATGGAAGAGCAAAGATTGAACCCCGTCCCCGGCCATGGTTTAATCTTTTCTCTTCCATTAAAAATTATTTTTCTAACATGTACCAAAAAAAAAAAAAAAAAAAAAAAAATAGACTGATAGGTAAAGAGAGCATTAAATATTATCATATTTTAAAACACCAAATAAAAAAAAGAATGAAAAAAAAGTATATTTTCGTTTTATTTTAACTTAGAATATAACTTATAATTATACTTATCATTAGGCTATAGTATGCCAAGATATATAATTCAAGAGTATTATCATTATAAATTCTAATAATAACGGATAAGGGTTCAATATTTTCTCTTCCATAAAATTATTTTTGTTTTGTTCTGTTAATTTGTACCAAACAAATGGGGAGTTAGGTAAAGACATTAAATATTATTATAAATAACATATTTTAAAACACCATATAAATAAAAGAAGAAAAAATCAATTATCGTTTTATTTTAACGTAAATTATACTTATCATTTTAATTTATTATCGGTTTAATTTAACGATTAGGCTAAAGTATGCCAATATATGATTATATATATAGATAATAGATAGAGAATTCAAGAGAATTATCATTATAAATTCTAACATTAAAGGATAAGGGACAGAGAAAATAACTTAATATAAGGGAATATCGTATTGCAAATGCGAACCTTTTTTTTTCCTATAAGTAAAAATTTGTATAGGTGGGCATGTATACGTATATATATATGACAATATAATTTTTGAAGTTAATAAACCAAGTGTGTAAATATTAACAGAGAAATATAAATTTTATCGAATGATGAATAAACCAATTAAACTACTACGAGAATACTAGGAACAGAAGGGCTTAAGGCAAACAAGCCATGGGTTGCGGTTAGTATAATACCCTTCTGTAAGCACAAGATACCACTAAGCTCGCGGTTCTACTACACGGAGAGCCAACAATTGAATTACTACCAGAATGCTAGGCGTGGTCGAGGTGGTTTCACTGCAATCTATGCAGCAATTAAACTTAATGTTAAATTTCAAACTATAACTCATTACACGATTACTTAATACGGGCGACCTTCTTTCGCTGTAGGGCTGGGAATAATGGAGAAAGGTCAGTGGGTTCGTCCAACCTTTTAGGTATACCCACCCTGTACTTTGTGAAGGGCCTCCAAATTATTTAATACCCGCGCTACGGGAAAAAAATGCAGCATTGCGTCATTTGGGGGTCGTTAATTCGCCATAGGTTGCTAGGCTAATAGTAACAGACATTATGTCTAAAGTAAATAAATATTTTGGTAATAAAAAAAATAAATCATAAATAATTTACATAAAATTTATTTAAGATTGTTTTCAGTTTATGAATTATATACTGTCTGCATAACGGCGGACCAGCCTCCATTTTACAAATTATACAACTGCTACAAATGAAATGTAACACTATTATGATATCGCTTGTCCTCGGAGAAGGACTAGGAGAAACTCAAAATCTCATTTTTGTATTCTTTTTTGATTTACGAGAATCTTCCAATTTTCCGTTATGTCTGTGAGAGACAGCTTATAAACCGCAAATTGGAGATTCGTGAAACATCTAAACAATTTGATAAAGCAGGCAACTGATATTAAACAAATGGAAAAGAAGAAAACTTAATTGGCTCTTCTGAAAAATCACTTCTTTTTATTTATTTTTTTAGTCAGACTATTCTTGGAGTGGATGAGGGTTATAATAAATTTTCCTGTAAGAACATTAATCACTAAAAACATTATTTATAAAATAGGGAGAAGACAGTGAGAAATTTCACAATTTATACCGCATGTGAATAAGAAACCAAGCTGTTCAAGTAATAAAGTGAAAATGCAGGGGAGCGCCGATACGAAACTCATTTAACCGAACGTTCAATTAACGGGTCCGTTTTTTTTATTCATATAGATCACCTAATTACTCTTTTCAACTGCTAAAATTAATGTGTACTACCACTAATTACTACGTCAGAAATTGGTTTCTAAACTGTATGTGGTTTATCGATATTAATATTAGTAGTAAAATAATAAAAGAACTTAGACGTTCGATCAGTATTTCTTTCATAAAAACGGTAAAACTAATTACTTCTTCAATGAATTATGATTATCCAATTTTTGTATAATCTGAAACACCCCAGACAAAATTAGTTCGCGGAAAAATCGACACTACTGTATTATTTTTTTTTTTTTTAAATAAGAGATTGTTCTAACATTATGTCTTTGCCTTAACTTTAAAACATTTTCAAAAATTACTTTGTTAAGGAGCCTACTATAAATAGTGAAACACATTTTTCAAAATTGTTTTGACACTGCTATAAATCGCTTTAGCATTTATTTTTAGTGCTTTTATAATCCTCGGGTAAATGTACTTTTATATATCAGGGAAGAAAAACACAATTTTTTTCTTGATTATTTCTATCAAATCATCATCAATATTATGATACTAATTTTTTTTTAATTTAAAAATTAAAATTATTAGATTTATTAGATAGATTCCCTCAATTGGTAGCATTTAAATTCTGAATATTGACATTTTTATTTTTTTGCGATTTTGATCCAGGAGGATATAAAATTATTTGAGCCGTAAATATTATTTGAGATTTACGGCTAGAAATTTTTTTTTTTTTAAGAAAAATAGATCAGATCTTATGTTTCTGAAGGATATTTGATATCTTAAAAGTTCTTAAATGATCTCCTACACAATTTTTTACTTTCACATTTTATGTAATAGCAAAATTTTAATGGAAAGAATTTAATCACTTTTTCCAGGACCGAACCGAAAACAAACAGTTTCGTTCCCAACAATTCAGGTGATAGGCCTCTCATATCAGATGCACACTTTTGATTATTTTTCAATAACTTATTAACAATTTAATATTTTTTAATGATATTTAACTAGCAAAAATCATATTTTTAAAGTTTAAAAATTAACAAATATCTGTTACACTGTGATCTGAATTGTTTCAAATTTTACATGGGAAAAGTTAATTTCGCAATGGAATTGGAAACAAACTAATTGAAACTAATCGGGCGAAAAAATAAACACTCAAGAGCCAGACGGAAAAGCAATGAAAAAGTAATCAAATGAAAAGCAGTAGGAAAGGTTATTGAACAAGAGCGGGTGGCAGGTGGGTAATATGCAGGGGATGGATCAGGTATTATTTCTACCCGTTCCTTCTCGTAAATCATTCCTCCTCTGACCCGATTACAAATATTGCATGCTCGCCTTGAGGGTCTTATAACCTAGGGGACGACAAAGCTAAAGGTTTAGGGTACTCTGATATTAAACTTGGAAGGGTCCCGGTCCTTTCAATACACTAATTCTAATATGCATGTTCAAAGAAAAAGGTAAAAAAAATTAAGTAACAAATAAAGTCACATTTTGCTAATTTTTAAGGTGAGCAAAGACAAAACCTTGACTTCAAAGATGATATTTCTTTCATCTTTAATATATTTTTAGTTATCATCATACTCTTCCCCATTGTGAATAAATAGCAACTAACTTTCGACACTACACTGCGAAACTACTCCAAAACCCCGATTTCGAAAAAATAAAAATAATAACATTGATTCTCTAATCATCTCTCTCATCGGTTTGGTGGTTTTTTAATCTTATATTCTTTCCTTTGATGGGAGGTATAAACAAATAAAAGAAAAAAGCTTAATTCCAACGTTACTTGTATCTTGAGGAAAAAGAAGATTAGTTTCAGCATTTTGCTTCATTCTCGCCAATATTAAACCGAAAGCTAAACTGAAAATATGAATGAAAAATCTTGATAAACTCAAGGAACGTAATGATCATTCGGAATGATTTGGGGCTGTGAGCACAAACAAGTACGAGTACAAACCGCAATGCACAAATAATTAATATCAAACAAATGATATTCGTTATCATTAGGTATTTTTGATTGATCACGTAGAAATTAAAAAGAGTATACTTTTATAAAAATAGCCGCACAGAATTACTTTTCCTTACCATAATATTAATAGATTTTTCGTGGAGTGAAAAGTTAGTACTTTAAAAGGAATATTTTGGGCAAATCTCATGACTTGTGAAGAGCCTTTATGGAGTTAGGGTCTATAAAATAATAAGTTCTTCAGCTAAACGAACTCCCTCAATCCGCCAGCGAATCAATAGCACCACAGTCGTGGCATGGTAACTACCATGCTCCTCAAAAATATGTACTCACTTACTATACATAATTTCTTTACAGAACCTAATTTTTCTTAAATATCTCAGCACTTTAATATTATTTAATGTCGAATGCGAAAATTTATGTGAATGCTTATTTTTGGATTCGATACTTTCCTACTGCATATGGCGATGTAAGTGTGTTTAATGAAAATACCATTTGTGAGAAGTAGTGATGTAAAACTATCGATAGTTTCGGACATAAAACTATCTCCGATAGTGATGACCGGGGGGGAGGGGGGGGGGGTAGAATAGTAGAATGTTTCATGTGGAACGATAGGAGCTATAATGCACGTCTCCATTTGCACTTTTTTCTTTCCTTTTTTACTAGGGAATAAGATGAACATTTCTATGAATAGAGGATGGGACTACAATTATAATTATATGGTAAGGTATTATAGGGTTCCACCATGAAATAATTTTTATCAAAGCTTAGTAGTAACTGCAATGAATAAAAACTTTATCAAAAGGTCAAAGAAACTACCTGTTTCTTATTTTGAGGAAAGCTATACAAACCCTCTTCAAGGAACCATGCAACCAGGATTCCCAGTTGTCAAGGTAGTTGATTTGATATGACACATTTGGAACGTAATCCTCGAATGTGTCGGAGTTTTTGAAGAAAAAAGGATGTTGTTGTAAAATTTGTCTAGACATACCTTGGAACATGCATTGTTCAACAAGATGTTCTCAGGTAGTTGATTTATAGAGGTCGAAACCATTTTGTTACAAAACTGTGATTTTGTTTCTATGTCATTAACCAAGTAATTTTCGATCAAGGGACTGGCCAGGCAATCAGTTGCTTTGTTTGTATATTATTCCATCAAGTTGAGAGGCATATATGAGCAAAACATTCTATTTTTCAGTCTTATATAGTGAAGCTAATATTTATTTTATAGAGTACATAAGCATTTTAGGTAGAAAAATAACTTTTACATTTTTTTTTTGTTTTTCATTTCCATGAATTATGTAGCACATAGGTACTTAGGGGCAGGGGCTATTACTATATCCTTTTAACACAATATTTTCGCTAGTACTATCGATAGTTTAAAACTATCGATAGTATCGCTAGTTTATGTATACATCACTAGTGAGAAGATTATATAAAAAATATGTCAAAGATAGACAAAACATAAAAACTTGCCCATTTAAAATTTGGCTGAATTAGGGTTTCGCAGTTGATTGTTTTCCCTTAAAAAAAAATTTCTCATTAGTAAGTTGATGTGGTAGCTACGATTTTTATCAATTCATTTATATTTTGTCTTACCCCTAATGAAAACCTATTATAAATAAGACAACATTTCCCTGAAATTGAATTAAAATAATATTTCCCCGAGATAACTAGGACATATTGTCCCCTTTCACAGATGCATATGATTACAAAAATTGATAAAATGATAAATGTTGCCTAATCCAGATATTCTATTTTAATCAAAGATTAAATAAAATCCAAAACCATTTTTTTTTTTTCCAATGGTGCCTATCCTAGAAAGCTACACTTCCTTAAGAGAGTAACGGAAATGGGGAAGAAAAAGTAGTTCCATTAGGTTTGTTTATTGACACGCGGACAGCAAAGGTACTTTAAGCCTTTTAGGTAAGTGGAACTGAGAGCCCTTTCCAATTATAGGCTAACTGAAATATACTGTAAGGAAACACACTATATATATACGCGTGTATGTATCTATTGATATACATCAAATCGTATTTTCAAATAAAGAGTATAATAAAACTTCTAAACAGGAATATTTAACTTATAATTTGCTTTATCAAACCTATAGGTATTAACATTAAAAATGAAATTCTGAAATTCCATATGAGACACTAGAAAAGTATTCGAACAATGCTTAGGAAAATATAAATTCTGCCATAAAATAAAGGCCATCCCTCCTTCACTTTCTCCATGATTTTAGAATATCAAGGAAAATCATAATGAACATTTTAACTGTTCTTTATTTTTGAATCTTCATGTCAATCTCATATTTATCATTTTATTTCGTAGTTCTAATCATTCTTATACTTTTTTATAATCCATAGAAAATAGGGGAAAATAAATAAAAATCCTAAGTGCACGATTATGTCAATAACACTTTTATTTATTTATTTTCCTCAATGAGTTTGCAGTAATATTTTACATGCGATATCAAGTGATTTGATTAGAATATCAAAAAGTTTTATTGAATTTTTTTTTCTGAATGCTACAACGAAGTTGAATCATTTATCGAACCACCACATCAAGTATTTTTCTGCCCGTATACCTTTAATTCGAGTTTCATATTTCACCTTCAGTCCATAATATTTTCCCAGTTCCTAAATAAAAATGAATTTTCGGATATAACCTTTATCTACACTTGCATAGAAACTTACCATACTAAAGGTCGCGGATTCGTGTTCCGTGGCCCTAGTTGTTTCTAGGATTTTTCATTGGGAGTAACAAATCCTTGTCTATGCCGTCCTTCGGATAGGAAGTAAAATGGAAGTCCCGAGCCTGTACGATATCAGGTACTCGGTAGAGATCCCTATCCTAATTATACCTGGATAGGCAAAATTTAGGACTCCCACTGTAGCATCGTCCGATTAGCCTTAGTGGCATAAAGTGACGTTAAAACAAACAAAAAAGTACATTATTTTAATTATGGAAGGGTTTGGTACACGCCATTAGCCTGTTGATAGCTTTGGTACACCATTAGTATCGCCTGGTATGCTTGGTACGGTTGATAAGGCGTTAATCTCCGTGACGCAATATTTCGAAAGTAGAATGACTCTAAGGCAGATCACACTTTCATCTGCTCCTTCCAGTGTTTCGAACTCCGACCAAGTGGAACTAATTTAATAGACGTCTGAGTTATTGTTTTTTTTTTTTTTTTTTTTTTTTTTTTTTTTTTTTTTTTTTTTTTTTTTTTTTATGGACCCACTTAACTTTTTAAGCAACCCAGCAAGACGGGATATATCCAAATAGGTGTATCAGAAATTAATTTGGCTGTGGGTGAATTTGGATTATTCTTTTCCTAGACAAAAGGTACTTTTTAAATATTTTCTACGTAATTAAAGTTCCCAATGGAGATAAATGAACTGAGAGCCATCATATCTTCTGATATAAAAACTGTGAAAGCATGTCCCCGTTTAAAATCTTTAGCATTTTATTAACCCATTTGAGTATATTTTATGGATTGGATCCCCTCATTAAAATGCCGTCCAAATATTGGAGATTTTTCATATTCATTTGGAAGTTATAAAACGTAAATTAAAAAAAAACTTTAATAATAATATCAGGCTAAAGGTTTGCGATATGGCAGCAGAATCGATAATTAACAAATAAAATTCCTTAAAAACTTGATTTTATGAAAGGGTAGTAAAAAAAAAAAAAAAACCTTTATTTTTAATTTTTGAAAAGTGTTTTAAGATTTATAACCAGAAATTGGAATTTTTTGCTAAAATTACCAAAACAATCAGAAATTGGAGTGTTCTGTTGCCTTATTAACCATTTTTAAATTGCTTAGATCATAAAAATATATTAAAAATTAAACATTTTGAAATAATTACTGAGATCTGTGAACGTTTACTGATTGGAAAACATTCGAAGACGAATTTAAACTTGTTTACAAGGACTTGAAATATAGGTGGTGCGAAAATATATTAATATAAAGCAGTAAATTAAAAGCCAAGAGCTAATTTAAAAAAAAAAATCCTAGCTCTCCAAGTCCAATTAAGAAGTAATTTGTGTTTGGCTGAAGTAGAACCTCCCAGAAGTGGAATGGAGCCCCCCACCCCAACTCGAGGAGCAGCAATTTTTTATGAAGGGTTGGAAATTGCTGAGGAATACGCGCGAATCTGAATCCCGGCCAAGTTTTATTAGGGCCCGCGACTAACAAGATTACTTCTCTTAGGGGGAGGTTAAATAAAATCTCAAAGGAACAGGAAGATTGGTACATCATCAACATAGAACAGACCTTAGTTTCAACGTTTTAGAGATAATTAATTTGTAAATCGCCCAAATCACTCGCCTACTACCATCCCAGGTAAGGGACTGTCCAGCACTAGATAGATTCAGGCTTATATATTGAGCACATACTCAGGAATGTACAAGTAAAAATAGAGGAATAATATAATTATATTGCAGCATCTTTAAAAGTAAATACACAGATTATTTTTTCAGATTGCCGCCAGATTGAGAGATTAGAAAATATTTGATTCAGCTGACGTACCAGCAGCCTTATTTTATTTTTATAAAATAGTAAGAGATTGAAGATAGAGCAGGAATCGAATTATGGTAGAAGTAGGGAGGTAAGTACGTGGAGTAAAGGAAGGAAGTAGTAGGTAGGGGGCAGATTGATCACCTAGCCAAGATATCTGAGGCCTTAGACCCCGCACCTCTGTCTACCAAACGGGGATAGATGGCTCCAAGCAACCCTTTTACGCTCTATGTTTGTCCATATCAACTTACCCCTCACAGAGCATGGGTAAACAACACTATTATAAACCGGAAATTATGCAATGCCATTATTTATTGCTACTTTATTACATATTATTTTATATCAAATATTCATTCATCAAGGATACTCAAACCCAGGCGTTCTACAACACAGAACTTTTGAGAGTTCGGAACCAATAAGAGGCAGGCCATTAGCTTTACTCTTATTTATTTTTCATCCCTCATCTTTTTAGTTCATAATCGACCGATACTGATATTACTATCGGCATCGTTTGCCAATTATCGGAATTAAGTGCCGATATTCCGATACAACCGACAGAGAGATATGCCGATATAAGCCATAGAACGATATAAGCAATGTAGCCCATAGACCGATACGCCGATATTAATTCTGGTAACTATCGATATCTCGTTATTGCTATTTTGTATTGAATACATTACTATAGATGAAAATGTATTTTTGATAAATGTTATTTCAATAAGTTAGCTAAAGCACATTAGTGGAGACAACCTCAAGTAAAAACTCAAGTAAAAAGAGGAATGCCAACAATAGACTCGTAGGCTTATGTATAAATATTTGTAAATCTAATTTTCGCCCATTTAGGCATCTTTAGTAGTACTTAATTTTCATATGACAGAGCATCTGAAAGTGTTACCAATATTAATCAACCATACTAAAATTAATCTACCAGAAAATAAGATACATTTTCGATATTAATACATCGTTTTATCGGTAATACCTCATGATTAGCAGAATTGAGAATCATCGATACCTAGACCAATTGTTTAATCAATAGAGAACATTTAAAGAAACATTAAAGAACATTTAAAGAAACACACATTAAACAGACATACACCTATAATTGTAATAAGTTGCAAATAACTATTAAGTACCTATAATCCATTTCTTTAAAACTGTTACCTTATAATTATATAATATACATCATTCATGTTTGCCCAAAAGTTCATGTTTGTCATAAAAAAAAAAAAATTTTTGTATCGTCTTCTTAAAATTCATAATTTATTTGTTATTCATAATTAATTAATTATGTATAGTCTCTGTTGAAAGAATATAGTTTCATTTATTATTCTGGAATAAAGAAATACAATCACTAAGAATTTATAATGATTATAATAGCTTGGTAAATCGTTGTTTAAGCTTCCCCTTTTGCCCAAACACCAGTGATATAATTTAATAATATTGTAACGTTAAATCGTTAAATAAAAACACATGGTTTAAAATCCCAGACCTTTTGTTTGAACAAACTAGCAATCGGAACAAACCGTCAGAGCACGTGTATGGGACTAGATTTTTCGAGCTCAATCCAGAACCTTCCAGGCCAGTCGTTTTACGACTATATATAAGGAGCTAGTGACTAGACGAGTTTGTCTTAGTCTTTCTCTTGACTGTGAAGCTCAAGTCATATAGGATTTGTGTGCTATAAAGTTAAAATTTTTGTAACCAACTCGAATATTTAAGTAGTTATAATTCGTTTGGCATTTATATTGTTATATTTTCCACACACACCCTTTTCCGCACAAACATTGATATATAACCCATAGCAGTGTTACAATGTATATATTAATAATTTTAGAAAATCGTTTAGAAACTAGATGTAAAAACGACTCTTAATCACTTAAAAACGACACATAAACATAACACGCTTTAACAAACGACATTTTCTCAATTTTATCTAGAAATCCGACTCATTGTGTCAGATATTAGTTTCCCTTATTTATTTAAGTCCTTATATTTAAATAAATTTAATATAATTAAAAATGTCTATTTACGAATTGCCATAAAATCATAACTTTAATAATAGCTTATTTACTCAATTTATTTAGAAGTTCCTAGAATAGTAGACAAAATGTTAGACTCCTTAAAATAATTACTTGAGGTTTATGTTTATTGGATTCGCATTTGTTGCAACAACTTTGCGGAGGAGTTCTGAGCCCAAATAATAAGAACATACGAGACAGGACTCATATATCTTGCTTTGGGGAGAATTCCTCGTATGTCAGGTCTAAGTTATTACTCTTGTTGATGTAGTCTTCCCAACTTTTTGTTCTGTATCTTCCCTTTAGCAATTTTATATGACCTCTTTGTTTGTTACCATATCAGTAGTAAACTTTCAGAAACAAATCAGACAAAACAGATGAAACCAACTAAACTTTAGTATACTCCAGTTTTATCGACTCTCCGGATTAATCGGTGGAAGTATTAAAAAAAATTGAGAGCATTGGGTTCTCTTTACTTCTTAAAAAAAAAAAAAAAAAAAAACTTTAGAGACTCTGGTGTTGAGAAGTCTAACACCGGTAAAACGAAAATAAATAAGTAACCGATTATGTGAAAAACTGAAAGCTAGTTTTTATAGTAATTTTGTAAAACGATAAATTGAGTCGGCCTAAAAATGTGCTCACCTTGAATTCAACCATTTAAACAAACAACCTATCTGTAGGTTAGTTAGGTTTTGAGTTGTATTTTAGCCACTTTTCTAATAAAACAATAAAAACGCTTAAAATGCAACTCAGAACATGCTCCGTGTTTCCTGTATAGTAAGCAGTACTGATTCCTAAACTACAATTCTTAAAAATTTCAAAATAAATTCGATCTTTCGGATATGCCTAGAATCATAAACAGATATAGGAGGCTGACTGAGCAAGAATGTTGGAGGATGACTAATTTTAACTGACTTCCCGAGTGTGATTACACCAAACAGGGACGACCTTGCTCTAGTTGAGAGTTACTGTACGCTGCAGGAGTCAGCTCATACTCTCTAGGGTAGCATAGGTAGTCATGTAACTAAATAGGACCGTATATTTTTAAATAAATATAAATATGAAATGAGCCTTTCAGTTGACAAAATAACCAATAACATTTTTCAAAGAGCACTTGTTAAATTTTTATATCTCTGCCATATTTTTACAAAATATATATTTTACAAATTTCCATAGAGGAATTTTATTTTAACAACTTACCTGAAAAAAAAGTTGAAATTGAAGTTAGCCATTCTGTCAACTGAAAGGTTTAAATATAAATATGAAAAAATCTGGTGCAATACACGCAACACATAACTTTCACTTACCAACTTTCTTTGATTAGGAATTGACGTGTTTTATTAAATTCCTAAAAAACACACATTTTCCCACATTCATTTACTTGATTTTGTTTGTATTTGCACACTAATCTCTCTTATTATTAAATAAAAGTATTTACTTGTGATAATTCGGTAACGCAAGTATAATACTCCATCGCGTCTGATTTTATAATTCTTTATGTAATTGTAGAAAACTTCATTTTGGCAGACACACACAGACCGTTTCGAATTTTCCCACATTCATTTACTTGATTTTGTTTGTATTTGCACACTAATCTCTCTTATTATTAAATAAAAGTATTTACTTGTGATAATTCGGTAACGCAAGTATAATACTCCATCGCGTCTGATTTTATAATTCTTTATGTAATTGTAGAAAACTTCATTTTGGCAGACACACACAGACCGTTTCGCGGTACTCAGTTATTTAGAATCACGGGACCACAAAACGTGTATTTCCGTTGAAAACCGGAAATTTTTCATGATCGCAATACTTTCCCTTTCTAAACATTTCATACATAGGTAAGTGAAAGTAAAAAAAAGTTTAAATAAACAATGGTTTGACTGTGAATATTAACCGTTCAGGCTTATGGCATGGTTAAACCAAGTCGTAGCTGCTAAAAATAGGAACATACAAATAATGTTAAACCTATTTTACTTTCCGTACTTGTTTCCACAAAATACGCTTCTATCCGGTCGATGTAACGCCAAAGTGAACAAAGGCCAACTCCATATTTTGAGAAAACTGAAATTAAAGTTGAAGTTTGTGAAATAGTGTTGTTTTTACTTCTATCGCTTTTGAAATACAATGTAATTCACTCTGTCTTTTACTTTATTCAAATATAAAGAACCATGATTAAAAAAAATAACAATAGGTAATTTAAAAATAAAATATTATTAAATTGGTTTGGCGCTTAGTTCACAATGGTTTTACACCGACCATTTATAACCTAATTAATGTGCCTACCTTCTAGGAAGACTATCGGCTCATATAGATGTGAGTTTAAGGGGAGGAAGAGACATGGAAATAGGGACCTCTTTTACCCGATTTTAAATGAACTCAGGGATTTTTTTTCTCGCAAGACATGAATTCATGTATTTCTTGCTTTTATTTTGTAGGAAAGTGTTTTTTTTTAAACTCTATACTGTGTGTGTATATTTATATATATAATGTTAAAACTGCTTAATCTATATTTATTTTATTTTATTTTTATTACTTTAGATAAAACTGGCTCAGGAAAAATTACTAATTAGCGACTGAGGCCGTAAAAAAAAAAAAAAAAAAACAAGACCCAAACAATTGTTTGAGTTTTGCTATTAAAAATGGTAACAACTAAACTTTGTATATTGGTATATTGGTATATCTGTATGAACTGCGGTTGTTATTTGGTTGAAGAGATACAAATCTGCATGTACTAGCCAGGTATACTATTCCAAATATGAGTCAAAAGATACCGTGTAGAACAGTTAAAATTAATTAATATTTGTGATACTTGTGTGTCGAGGATTAATTTTACATCTGTGGATTTTCCCCTAAATATTGTCTAATGGACCGAGTAATATCAATTTAACAATATATAAAAAGGTATTCCCTCTCTGTTAATAAAAATTTATACCCAGTAACAACCAAGTAAATTTAAATACACTTTATGTATTTACAATTCTCTCCAACTTAATTAAAGAGAGAAGTTTAATACCTTCAGAATTGATTGAGACATACATCTATTTTTTTTATGTAATGGAAATGGGGGTGCGGTCAAATAAAACAACACCAAATGTCCACTAACCGTATATTGTGCCGACTTTTGGACAAGAGATTCAAGCGTTCATTAGGGCTAAGCCAGTCTATATGTCATTGCACATATAGTTTTGTTTTATTTGAACGCACCCCTAATTCTCCAATTTCCAATATATAAACTTCTCCGGTCAACCATATTCCTTCATTTTTTTCACTTAGTTTAAGAGTTAGATAAAACTGATTGATTTATACTATTTGATTATGCCTAATACTAAGTAAAGAAATGTGAATGTAGTAAAATGTAGATTCGCGTTTAAATATATTACTTAATTGGATGCCCTACCTTCTGGGCTGCGACGAGAACCTTGTCCAGGAAGCGGAGCCACTCGAATATGAAGACGGGACGTTTCTGCTCCGGGATCTGAGCTAGAGCCTCTTCGTTGAGGGTGAGGCTGTGGCTCAGGTCCATCATGGTTCCCTGCCTAGAGCAAAAAATAAATAAATAATAATAAAATAAATTTATTTTAAAGAATGGATTATTATTAAAAAAATTCAAGTTGTACTTTTAAACAAAAAAAAGCCGTAAGTGACACAAGAACCAAGGCAAGTTATATACCACAATAGGTGCTACCTAAGGAAATGTAGGTCAGCCATAAATGATTCCTTTCAAGTTATATTAAAGCGTTGCGGGCTAAATTCGCTACAGCTTAGAGCAAAGCAACAACTGGATTTTACTCAAAGGGCCAACTCCTAACTCCTTTTAAGAAGGTTCCAAGAGAGGGTACAAAGAGTCCACTCTTAGGAACTAGGGTCAGGATATAAGGGCCAGGGCGATTCACAGGAAATACCAATGAGGTCTACAATAAGAAATAAAATACTGAGGAAACCTTTTTATTATAAAAAAAAATGTCGAAGAAACATTATTTTTGCTTTAAAATTTTTGTACTTAAGACTTTAAATATTGAGAAAACCTTTTTATTAAAAAAAATTTTTCCCAGAAATAATTTTTTTTTTTTGTATCTAAGCCTTGTACAGTAATACTTTTGACACTTTTTAGACGAGATCTTGGTGAATTAATTAAAACATTAAGGTCTTTGCCAACCCTGCTAAGTACTAAACAATATATTTTTAAATTATTTGAGTTGATCGCTTTTTTCCTCAAATCTAAAATTTTTGACTTAACACAGTATGCTTGCAGCACAGATATAGATATACATAATAATTGAATAAAAATTTTGCTTTCCTTGCTCAAATCATACTTGGTTTCGATTAGCTGTTACTCTAGGATTGCAAAAAGGTTTCATATGAATTTAAAAAAAAAATTTATCAGATGATACAGCGTGCAGGAAAGTAAGTGTTGGAATGTTTGATAAGCCAGAGTAATTAATATCGTCAGCATTAACGTGATACTTCATATGTCGAAGATTGAAATTTTAAGATATTTGAAGATTACGAAGTATTCTTGCTTTTTATTAAGCAGACTGTCATGATTTAGATGACATCATCGAAGTTCGATATTTTTGAATTGATCTTTGCTAATAATAAACACCTCAGACCTTGAAAATTTTGACATAATGTGTTTCACTTGTAAGCCGACGAAATAATGTTTAAAAAACAATATATTATAAACCAGCAGACCTTGCTTTGGCTCAGTAGCTCTAATGCGTTGAATTAATTATATCATATTGTTTTTAATACGGTCAAATTAAAATTCACTGGCAAAGATAACCTACCTAAAAACCAACGGGAATTAAAATAGAACTTTTCGCCAAATTTAAAATTGTTTGGTAAAGAATTGAGAAGGTTTAAAGTTTATATTCTTACATCTCATATTTGACTATAGTAAGTATTAATGATCCATTTAATTATAACTTATTGGATTATTTCAGCAGAGGCGAGATTAAATATAAGTAACACACATGTAAAAGGAACTAATAAAGAATATAATGGAATAGGGTTTAGTAAAAACACAATAGACAGTTAGCTAAAATGTACCAAATTAATCTTTTGCCATAATAGGTACATATTAATTAAATTCAGAATATAACACATGATATGAGATATCGTCTAATTGTTGCGGTTCTACCTGAAACAGGTTATGAAAAGCTCAAAGCATGCTGAATGTTCTACATGCTACTAATCAAAACATAAAAATTTAATTTTATGAATGAGATAGATAAAGTTAAGTTATAAATTTTAACATCAATAATGGACTTTTTCTTTTTCACAATTTCTATTTACTGTAGTGCTAATAGGTGCACAATGATTTTGTTTAACCTGTCTTTTGCTAAAACAGATTCGATTTTTTCCCTACTCGTGAAAAGACGACACATAATGGCCAACGGGAAAAACACGGATCTTCCTAGTCCAAGCCGGAAAATATAAATTTATGCTTACCTACCCTAAATATCGAAAGAAAATGCAGTGTTGTGTCAATAAATAAACTTACACCGCCATCTGTTGGAAATTTATAGACAAATAATCACACTCAGCTGTAGTATAATATGCATTTAATTAATAGAAGAAATTATGAAGCTAATAATCGAGATGAAAAACTATCCTATCTTTTAAGTTGGACAAAAATACAGACTATGAGCAAAATTGTATAAAGATTGGTTGAGTAGTTTCTGATTTTACCCCCGACAAACAACTAAAAGGTTATGAAATCAACATATGGCGCCATGTTAATAAATCGAAACACGACTTACTGTATTTGCAATAATTCGCAATAAAAGAAATATTGTGGTCAATAATCAAGATAAAAACTATCCTATATTTTAAGTTGGACAAAACTATATATATTGAGCCAGATTTCATTAAAAGCAGTTGAGTAGTTTCTGAGTTTATCTCCGACAAACATCGGGATACGATATTTTTATATAAATATATAAGGGTAAGGATAAAAGGATAAATAACAAAACGAAAAATAAATTCTATGCACCACTTATTTACTGATAACAGATGCTATAGCATGGACAGAGGGAAAGCTGGCCAGAAAGGGATCGAAGGGTTGGTACTTGGATATTTTATGCTGTGAGTGCCCTAAGTCCCTATTCACCTTTATTTTATTACCTCATCCCTTACCTTTAACGGCCCATTCGCTACAGCCTCTCTTAACTTTCAGGAGCTCTTTGATAAAACTCGGTCCTTTCATTAATTTACACCGTCCGGCTCAATATAATCCAGAACGTTTACTGCGTGTCAGTGCAATGCCTTGCTTTTGTGATGTTACAAACAAGACCAAAACCAAAAAACTGTACCACTGTAATCATCGGTTTTATAGTTTCGAGTTCTTTACTTCCAAAAGCATCACCGTTTCTTGGTCACCGGTGATACAAAGAAGTATTTCCTCGGAGATTTCCATTAGTTCCCTTCATTTAATTCTTCAGGTCAAAGTTGCCACTTACAATTAGTCGTAATAATAGAGAGGTAATCTTCAAAAATAACTATTCGATTTTTCAACAGTTAGAATTCTGTGATTAAAATTCTAAGAATTGAGGGTATTAAAAATAACAGTTAAAAATGAAAAATGGTAAAATACGGTGAATATATAGCCCGCCAGCAAGAAAATGGTTACAACTCAAAATGTATCAATTTATGCAAACCGTTGGAATAACAAATTCAAAATAACAAAACCTAAAATGCCAGCATATAGCCAAAATAGCATTAATAGTTCCGTTCGCGTAAGGCGCAATTTGCGAAATTCTTAGATGGTCGTGTAAACGCGGGCAGAGAGCTAGTTTGTGTTACAGTTAGTACCACTGCCCCAATGGAAGACTATTTGTGGTCAAAGTTATAAATGGTAAAATTTAGAGGGTAGTTAAAACTTCACATATAATAAAAAAAACAACACAAAAAAACAGTTTTTTAAGTTGTACCTAACAACCTAATCTTCTTGCCGACGTGCGATCTATAATAATAATATGGGTTATACTTATCAATCATACTTAGTGCTGAAGAGTACTCAGTTAAGGGTTATATCAAATAACGAATTATAATTAAACACGATGGCAATACACAATTTATTATTTAGTTAAGAGATACAATTTTATACTTATGAAGTAAAAAACAAGGATTAATTTTAATTTATGTTTTATAAATGATAAATAAAATTGACAGCGTTTTGAAATTTTGTAGGGTATTTAATTGCAGAAGGGAATGCTAAGGCGATTAAGTCGACAAAGAATTACAATATGGGTCATAAAATTGGAGATTAAGTAGGAAAATTAAATTTTATTGAAGTGCGGGATTTCCTTCACATTTGGAGGCAATAGTTCAAAAAAAACAACATTAAAAAAAATAATTGATTATTTAATAATTCGACTATTTATTATTCGTCCATTGAGGATGATATGGGGTGATAATTTTTTCAATTTAAATTTACTAGGATAAAACTTTAACTGTTATCTGGAATAAAGTATTTTTGAAATAAAACGTATCAATGGAACAAAGGGGAAATTGGAAAGCGGCCAAGAATACCCAACTCAACATAAGTTACTTCTTCTACTGGAAAATCGCTCCAACTTTTTGTACAACAGAAACCTTACGCAAGCAGATAGTATCAATCGTGTCACAAAAAAACTGCAACTAAACCGATTACGTCACTGATACGAGTTCGGTCGGTGAGTAAACTAAGCGGCCATCTTGCACAGGTAAAGAAATGTTGAAATAGGCAAAATTAAAAAGATATAAAATGCATACCATGGGTATATCCATTTTGGTAAAATAAAAAAGCAAATGTACAATTAAACAGCATAATGTATTATTCCGTGATATTGGAAATGCTATAAAAAAAATTCTACATACTAAAACATCTAAAGAATCATGAGTCCATTAAAAAAACTTCATATATGTCAAAAAATGGACACCGAAATTGCTGTATAGTATATATATATATTTTCTATATATACATTGTATTGTATGCATGTATTGTTGTAAAAAATGGACACCGAACCAGCTGTATTGTCTATATATACATTGTATTGTATGCATGTATTGGACATTGTCGTACATTGTACATGGATCCTTTTTAAAATATAGGCACATAAGAAACGCCAAAGTAGGATATGAAATTAGCTTAAATATAAAAGGAACCATTGGGGAAAAAAGTCTGAAAATCATTTAAATAAAAAAAAAATGTCGTCATGAATGAATCTTTGATTTATTAATAGATGGTATTATTTTATTTACTTTATGAAATGACATGTTAACTTCCTGCCAAGACATATACTATTAGTCGATAATTATCCTATGATAATTCATTACAAGTATTTTCTAAACTTATTCTTTTGTTTTTTTATTATTTTATTTAACGCTTCTTAAATATTAATATATGTAATAGAACGGTTTCAATTTTATCCGAAAAAAATATTAAGTACTATAAAAAATATAATTTCATTATCTTATTAAAACCTGGATGTTAGGCAAAACCTTTCACTTTTATATTTTTCATCCATATTATATGTAGTTACTCGAAACCAATTGGAAATAAATGAATTATATCTTGCGATTAATCCCTGGCAATTAGGCCTGGCTGGGAGCGGTATAATCCTGTGACCGGTTGCGAAAGGGTTACCCTGTACCCGTAACATGCAGGGCCCGCTCAGTAACCGGGGAGCTTGTTATTAGATTTGCGGGATCCTGTGTGAACCGGGTCATCCCCTATCGAATTACCACCCCCCATGGCAACAACCGATATCCTACCCCTCCCACCATCAGATATACCCATGATATCGGCTCTGTATGCAACTCGACTGTTCCATAAATTACTAATAACTGTGAATAATTTAAATTTTGAATTATAATGGAAATACAAATAAACCTTCTTAAGATAAGTCAGTAAATCTAAAGAAATAGAGCTAATTTATAATAATTCTAGTAAATTTATACATATTTATAAACATTGTTTTCTAAAAGAAATTTAAAATTTAAATAGGTTTTCTGAATATTCTAGTTTTATAGCTTATATACCTGAAGCAGATGACCTTTCCCATATACTCATTCGAACTATTGGCCTAACCTTAATCACTCATAATGAATTTAACAGCAATAATTTTATGATTCTCAGCGATTCAGATTCGGCTCTAAAGTCCATAAAAAAGTTTCATTAACATTATAGGGAACAACAATAGAATAAAGTTTCTTTGGGTTCCTATTCATGTCGGAGTAACGGAAAACGAACTGGCTGACACAGCTGCGAAGGAAGTCTGCAAATTATTTCCAAGGTATTATTTATTTATTTTTATTATTATTTTTATTTATTATTTTTTTTTTTTTGTAGAAGCGAAACCTTCACCAACATGTCGCGAATGCAACACAACTGTACCTGTGGAACAATATAGACACATCCTTTTTTTTTTTTTTTTTGTTAAGTACCCCTACCTTGTGCGGCATACGGGGGGTTACTCTACAGGTGTAACCAACCTATTCTAACCATGGTGGGAAGGTTGAGATTTATTTCCTGGGGCCTCCACGAAATAAAAGTCAACCCTCCCAGGGCGGATTCGAACCGCCGCCCATCAGCTTCGTGATTTTAAATAACTCCCCCTTCTTACCAAGAAATATCTATTATGTTAAATTACATTTAAAGCATTTCTCTGTTTTTTTGTTTGTTTTTTTTGGAGGGAGTAGGGATGATAACTTAATAACACCACATTTACGTTAAGTAGCGTAAATGTACGTTAAGTACTATTAACTCTTCTACATTGGGAACACAGGGATTTACTAAAGCCTTAAAGCAAAAAAAGAAAGAAAAAAACAATAATAGGTACATATATCAATCGAGCTTTCAAGAGATCATGTGTTCATTTGTCACATTAATGCGATCAATGTTAATCTGTTGACCGAACGTGGCATAAATTATAAATTATAGTATTAATCTTAGCCAAAAACGATTACACGTTAGACTTAAAATTGCATATTAGTTTTGCAAGATAAAATAAAATGGTTTACGAAAAACAGGCTTAATAACTAGTAATTTATCACCTCCAATAATTTAATAAAACCTTATTAATATTCTGTATAAGAACGAAGATGAGGAATGGAGGGAATGAAAAGGCAGGCGCTGCATCCCGATTGGCTCGGACCGGCGACTTTAGCCAGATAAAATCTATAGACTATGAGACGCAGGTAAAATTCCAATAATGGTGCAATGAAATGAGGCCTGGAGAAGGAACCCTTCCAAACTACTGCAGAAAATACTAATTGTACAGAATGTATAATTAGAAGCATAAATTATTGGGTGGCGGGACGGCCGAGTGGACAAAAGCGTTAAGAAATACGAGCTTGAAATTTAATCGAGCCTTTGACAACGTATGATTGGAAACCTCGTAAACCCTAAAAGGCGATGAAGGGGAGGAACAAAATAATAATTAATAAAATTAATAAGAAACAATAATAAGAAAATTAAATATGAATCTCCGTCATAATATTCTGTTAAAACAAATTCTATAAAAAAAAAAAAAAAAAAAAAATTTAAAAATCTTAAACATCACCTAAGCCATTTTATCGGAAAAAATCGTAATACATATATAATCTTCTAATAGGGTAAAAATGTTTGAAGAAAAGTTAAATTTTTTTGGAGTAGTTGATTTTGGGATTGGATGGAGGACTTCATTCGTTTTAAAGCTAATGCATTTTAAAAAAATTAATCGGTACTTTCTGGATTTCAAGTTCAGTAAACAACTATTAAGGAATATTACACATCGGAATTAATTGGGTTATTTATCGTAATCTCATTTGGATATCATAAAATTAAATTTACATAAAAATAGGAATGCCATATTTCGATTGAATTAAAATCTGAGAACATATAAACCAAACGATGAAACGGTGCATGAAAGACCCTCTATGAGATAACGGAGAGTAGTAAAAAAGTCTTTATACAGCTGAGATAATTTTTTTTTCATTCAATTATTCTTCATTATTTAAAAAAAAAAAAAAAGATAAAATAATGGTAAGTAAAGTTGCATACAAGTGTCACTCCAATTTGATGAATGAACTCAGAAAATGGCCATAGGAAATGTGTCCATGAGAGTAACCAATCTTCATTAACGAATTTAGCGAACTCGGGTATTTTTTTTAACTTAAAATCGGGGCCTTCATTAATGAATTAATTAAATTCGACTTCCGCTCGCAATGATCATTCCTAAGATAGATAGATGCACAGGAACACCTCAACGTGTCTTTTTCAGTTGAGGAAGGCGTCAGGCTAAACAAATCGAAGTCAGCTAAAACTGCTGATATACACTCCATCTATATTTTGATTATGAAATCTTGTTTCCTTTCCTTAAGGCGGAGTGACTATTTGGTATTAGTATAGAACAATCTTATTATGTTGAAAAAAAAAATTTAAACTTTTTTTATAATGTATGAACCAATAAACTGCTCTTATTGGATTATGACACACTTACTTAAACGCTTTGCTGACTGGAAAACATAGAGGGGTTCGGTTCGAAAGAAGTTCGAAGGAAAGAGGATTCGGTGAGGGCTGATCTCTATGAAAAACTCTATATTCGTCGAAAATATAAATTATCATTTGATTCCTGCAATATAGCATGGAATTTCACAATGGAGGGAGAAGTTGTGACGAATAATGGATCGTTGGATTTTCTTCATATTTTTTTATTATTTCACCTTAAGCTTATAATAAAAATAAGCTGTTTTTTCAGGCGAAAATATTTATTAAAAAATTGTCGAAATTATAGTCGGTTGGTATCACGCTGAACAGGGCGAGAAAAGCTTTCCGATACATTTGAGTGCAATAAAAATATTGTTAATTTTTATTTTTTAGTACTATTATTCTATTTTGTACTATTATCTATGTTAGTATATAGCTATGTTACTTCTGTGCTCGACCAATCAGGGCGGTTATGTGGCTGTAATATAACTCCCATCCTGTCCTTATCAATCAAAAAGGGCCTAGATTAGCTTGATTAGATCCCAGGTTTGCACTCCCATTCGCTACTTTCGCTCTTAAGAAATGAATAAAACCCCGAAAGAGTGCTTTTCAGTTCAGTTCGGGGCCTCACTGAACGGGGCCATGTTGGTCATGCCTCACCAGTACCCAAAAAAATTTTATTAGCAGTACCTCCCCCCCCCATATTGTTTGTTGGCTATTGTTTATTCATTCAATTATTTCCAAAGTACTACGATTTTAAATATTTGTATCATAAGATTCTAATTCAACATCAAGGTCAAGATTTAATCATTGAATTATGATGCCATAAAGTGTTATCATTTATTGTAATTTTTAAGCGATGAGCATCTCGATAGATGAGGGAACAAAGCATGATTCATATAATTCAGTGAAAGACAATTTAGTGTCCAGATTTTAAAAGTATCTGGAATATAAATTATCCAGTCTTAGCCGTAAACGCACAGTCATCATAAAAACCACACACTATACCTTCATTTTAATTTTCTAAAGAATAAAAAGAAGAAAAAAAGACATAATATTCAAACAAGAGAAACGACGGTATTGGACCAGTTTTGTGATTGGCACGAAAGATGAATGAACACTTTCAGCCGAGAAATGTTTCTGAATGCTCGGGGATTCTGTCTCCTCATTCAATTCCAAGGAAGGATTACAAGAACAAGGAGAAATCCCTAAATCCAAGGAGAATTGATTCGCCTTCGCAAACAGGATTGGAACACGATACGCTTTTACAAAGCAGAGCTTTTATGAAGACATTTATCTTTTCCTTAAGGGGTAGGGATTTTCTAAAATACTGAGAAATTCTTGAAACATCAGAGGATACATATATCTTGTTTAAATATTATAGAACATTATTAACTATTATCTTAGATATGGGACTAATATATATATATATATATATATATATATATATATATATATATATATATATATAAGAATAATCCTTGTAGTATAGTATCTAATTATCATAAATAGGTTAACTATATCGTTTGAATACACAATGATATCATAAAAATCTTTTCATTAAAATATTCGCAGTAATCAATAACTAAAACTGGTGTCATCACAATACACAAAATGCGAAAAAAAATAAAAATAAAATAAGTAAAAAGGATAATATCAAATTAAAAGAAATCTAAGTAGTCGAGCACCGCACGAATTCACACCGTTTACTTACCACCACTCCTAGTTAGAGTAGAAATGCGAGTTGATATTCTTGAAAATAGGGAATGGAAAGTAAATTATAAATGAAATTTATTGATTAAAATTTCTTTTGCCCTACCGTATAGTAACCTACTTAATTTGTCTCACTTATATGAATGAATATTTTCTCCTAATAAAATAGTAATGCCGTAAAACATCTTGTGAGGCTGTAATGCGACAAATACATTTATTCAGTCCATTAATTTGGGTAAAAGGCATCATCACGACGAAATTAATAAAAATTTCAACAACTTTATTTTCTTTCTGGAAAGCCGACAATATACTCGGATTTATATTTCATTGCGAACAAATTTATCTTTTAAATTAATACTATAAATTTTACATGCTATAAATTAATTATGACAGGATTTTTCCCTTCCTCGTTAAATCAAACTTTTCAATAGCCAGGTGGAATATTTAACACCTCACTTTACAGTCTAGTTCTCTATTCAACGGTTTCCCATTGAATTGATTCATCTATCTTTTAGCAATGCAAACTGTACCGACGAAGAGACTGCTCCTAACACAACAGAAAACTGAAAAGGAATCCCAGCTGATAAAAGACTTAATTTTAATAAGAAATTAACTAAAATATTTAATTCCAGATAGAAGAAGTCTATTTTTATTTTAGAATAATTATCAATATCAAAATTATAAGGGATGGAGGAACAAATTAAAATATTATTAAATTCAAAAAGGTACACTTCTTGAAACTATATTAAAACTAAATAATTACCATTGATCGCAAGTCTTAAACAGGTTTAAAGGATAATAAGTAAAGAGGGGAAGTTGAACTAAGCTGAATTGGTCGAGGATATAAATACTCAACACAAGTTTTCAAATTAACTGAAATATTAACAGAATAATAATATTCCTTCAGTTATTCATTAATTTATGTACATATACTTTTTTTTTTTATTCTCATTAATGGAGAGATTTTCGACAATAAAAGACCGTGAAAAATACAGTGCAATATTTAGTGTTAATTTATTTAATTATTTTAAATCAACAAATCATTACCAAAATTCTAGTCATTGCAAAATTTATAACATAAATTTTAATAATTTATCAGCTAATACAAGATTTAAATTAAATGGGAGGACACATGCCCGCAATACTGACCGGCTGTGTGGGTTAAGGGGCACATAGTATGGACAACATACCCATATACGTAAGTATAAAGCTTTTTATTAAAATAATTGTTGAAATTGACGTTATTCTATTCGATAAATCCTTTATAGTAGCATTTCTCCAAGAGATAACTAAACAACGCTAAAAAAACGAAACAAACAATATAAAGATATTTTTACATATCGAAGATATATAAATTTTAATACCCAGTAATCAAATAATAAAGGTTTTTTTCTTACAAAAACTACGGCTTTTAATTCTTATGGATGATATATTTATTCAAATGAAAGTATAACTGAAATAAAGTGCCTTGGGACGACAAGGTTCTAACTCAAATTTTTAAGGAGAATTAAATACTTGGTGCATCTGACTCTTTTATAAGATGGTATTAAATTTATTAATTCTAGTTATTTTTAGAACAAGTTTCAACTTCATTGACATCTCTATCAATATCATATTTATTTATTTCACCTGTATTTATTTAAGAATGAACTCAACATATTACATACATTAAATCAGTGACTTGTACAGAATAGCGTCGAATTTATAAAAGTTATTAATAACCAAAAATGTTTTAGTACCATTTTTATCAGTTTTGGGAAATAAATTGACGTCAGCAAAATTATAATCCAAGAATTGTTAAATTCAAATTAGAAACCAGCGTACCGAATGGCTATATATGATAACGAATTGATGAACATATGAATTATATTTTCCCAAATTTTAAGGGAATTCAGTTAGGTGAAATTTAGGAAACGCTTTTTTTTACTTGGAATGAATTGGTACGATAAAAAAATAAAAATAATATCGCTGAGAGAATGAGAATCTTGAAAGTTGATTAATGGGAATTTTCTACCAAAGATTTGTTTTTTACTATAAAATAAAAAATAATAATATGATCACCAATAACAACATTCTAGGGGAATAATATTACTCTTATCGCCATCTGTTCATATAATATATACATACCAGAAAACGGGTAAATATAAATAAAATTAAATAATTTATTTTTTGAAGAGAAAAGATTTGGCTCCGCCGGGAGTCGAACCCGGGTCTCCTGCGTTACATGCGAGGATGCTAACCGCTACACCACAGAGCTCGGCTCGAGAGGAAGAGGAAGAGGAAGGATTTGCTCTGCCTTGAGCCGAGCTCTGTGGTGTAGCGGTTAGCATCCTCGCATGTAACGCAGGAGACCCGGGTTCGACTCCCGGCGGAGCCAAATCTTTTCTCTTCAAAAAATAAATTATTTAAAAATAATTTAAAATTGGTGGTTAGCCACAATTTAAGATTGGAGTAATTAAAATAAATAAAATTAAATTAATCAAATTATAAATATATAAACAAATCAGTAAATAATAATAAATATAAAAATAAAATAGTAGAGGTGAGAGATAGTCAACTGTTCTTCAATTACGATAGGTTAAATGATAGTCAGGATTTTCAGTTTACAATGATTTTATTGTGGTAAGCCAACGTTTCGATCCAACTTGTGGATCTTCATCAGGGCTAAAAGAAAACAAATATATGAGTATCTATGCTAGAGGGTGAAAATAAATGGATAAATTACAGAACTGATAATAATATAAAAGATGGTGTATACATGAATATTAAAATAAGTGGCTGGTTAACAAAATAAAATAGAATCTGATATTTACCTACTGAGTCCAGGTGGATACTAAGACTAAAGGTAAAAATAAGGTGAGAGGTAGTGGTAGGGGATTAGTTTGCCGACATCAAAGGTTTATGACGGGGAAATCCAACGCTTTTGAAGTGAAGGCACATGACAACTGAGTGAACAAAAATATTTAAAAAATAATAAAAAAAGATGAATCCATCTATTTTGTATTACCATTTGTATTACCAGGATGATATAAAACTGCGCCTTTGAGTGTCATAAACGCAAAACAGGATAGTTTGGAATTTAAGGAAAAAAGGGATGTACTCTTTGAGGGTAAAATGGGACAAAAAGAGAGACTCAAAGAATAAGAAAGAAGGGTAAAAACGGAAGAGGAGGATTTGGTGGGAGGAGATAGAAAGGAATTTAGCTAATTAGAAAGAGGCAGTAATTACATTGCGGTAAACCAGAGCGCTCCCTAACCCAATCTTTCAAAGATAAACATATTTAAGAGCACTTTCTTCATGGCCAACTTCTGAATAGAGTACTTAATGGGTTAAAACTTAGCAAGCTTGCTTGGAGCATTGAACAAGGGGCAGAAACAGAATAGTGCAGGACTTTAACAAGTTCTGCGATCTGAAGCTTTGGATAAGGAAACTTTAACGAGCAATTCCACCGGGTTGATGAAGTTCTGATGAAAAAAGGAAATAAATACAAAAGCATGTAAGAAGCTATTTTAACCTATCATCAGTATATCCCATGATTCAACCATTGTACAAAGGTTCAGAGCCCGAAATTCTGCTATACGTGAGTAGCTGAGTCAATACTGAAGAGAAAGCTATTGTTTAAGTGTTTTAAGCTATTTTTAACAAAGGAAAAAAATTAATGAATGAAAGAAATTAATATAAAAACCTCAAAAAAGTTTCTCGGAATTCATTGCGTTCTTTCTAAGCCCGGAAGAAGTTTAGGACTTACTCAACAGAATCGGAATTATATTAACTCATTTTTTATTTTATTTGAGATGCTGAATAGAGACAGAAACAATCGCAAAAGAAATGTAATAATTTCAAAGAGTATTATAAAATGTTTGGATAATTGTTTAGTTTCCAGGTACTGCCTCCTGTCTGAATAATAAAAATATACACAATTATAATGGATTTGAATGTTGATCTTCAAAATAGTTAAATTTTAATGGATATTTATCCGATTGAACTATCCGATGTTAATCAAAATAAAATCATTAAAAAGTTATCACAATAAATTCAAAAAGTATTTAGATGGAAATCAGAGGAGGTTACTAAATCAACGAATACAATTCAAGAATCGTATCCTGTAATTTGTTGTTAACATTGTTCCTGTAATAAACAATGTGCTTTTTAAGTTTAGAAACAGAAAAAATTAATGGTGGATCAAAAAGGATTTTTTTCATTCCTATTTATTTTGCCTTAAAATAAACAAAGAAATACAATTGTAAAACAGGGAAAACCGAATAGTGAGTGGAATGGTAGTCCATCTCAAGGTAGGACACAGGAGCGGGGTAATCGATAAGGCAGGAAGCATGCTAAAACTCCAAAACGTATTCCTTTCTACTTTATTTATAATATTTAAAAAATAATAAATAAACAAATACCATCATAGACATTTAATAATACAGCTTCAAGTTACAATAACTTTGAAATATTTGAAAATAAATATGGGTGGTCGAATAAGTCGTGATACTTAAGAGACAGCAATGAACAAATTAATTTTCAGCCAAGGGAAACTCAAAATATGGAGGGTAAACTGTACTAATACTGAGAATCAACACGCTTTTGAGATAAACTTTATTCAACAATAATTTAGTTTGATAAGGTTTCAACTGATATTGTGCAGAAGAAATTTAATAAAATGTATTTTTTCAATATTTTTAATATCCTTTAATATATATATATTTGTCTAATAAAACAAATTGTATTTTTATTTAAATATAGACCGATTTCATTTGTAATGATTTCACCTGTGGCATTGCTATGATTGGTATTCCAACATGTTTAATTTAAGACCTGAGATCAATTTTTTTTTCTTTAACAATTATCATACTCAATAATTAACTCGCTGATTTCAATTAATTAACTTAATTAATTAATTTAATTAACTCGAAAATTGAACAAATGAAGTCATTCCCGTATTTTAAATAATACATTCTATATTCCATTTGCATAAGCATTGGATGAAGTATAACGCAGCAGAACAATTTGGAACCAGCTAAGATATTAAACTAAGAAAAAAAAAATATAAAATCGGTAACTAATTTTGCATAACCCATTAAGCACAAAACATGGATAACCTACTTTCTCTTTTAACACCAGAATTACGAGTAAGAAGAAAATGCTTTCGGTTTCTTATGTCGACTTTTCCTTAAGATTTTCTATGGTCTGAGGGAAAGATCTTTTTTTTTTTATTAAACCATACTTCCTTCCATTGTAATAAATTTAATAGTAATGCTTAAACGTTTACTCGAATAATACATATTTAAAAAAAAAAAAAATAAAATTAATAAATAAAAAAAAAAAAAAAAGCTTTATAATAAGAAAAGGATTTAAATTTCTAAAAAGAAACCTGAGAGAGAAAAGAGAAAATAAAAATACATGTAAAAAAATAAAAAAATAATTTGAAGATATACAGCTCTGATAGGTTAAATGCAGTCTAATCATAACATATATATAATTTATAAGGAAATTACAATGCGTAATTCAGAAATATCAATGAGTCTATGGCGATACGCTGCAGGGTACTTTTTTTTGGGGGGGGGGGGTTAAGAAGAAGTAAAAAATCCTTGGATAAAATGACCTTCGGAGGGGCGTTCCCAAGCGTGTGTTATGTCTGATACTAGTCAAAATTCCTGTAATCATTATACCTTTTTAGCCAAAATTTAGGACTTCTACTGTGGCATCCACCGCTCAGCCTTAGTTACATTAAGTAACGCATAATAAATAACAAAAGCAATAAAACATGTAACAAAAATTATAGTAACTTACTGCGGGAAATTGTTCACTAAAAAACGACCAGTGTAGTTACCTAACAATTAAAATTAAAATTTTAAGAAAAACCTGCATATGATCTAACCTTCATTAGCATACAAAAGATATGAAAACACGATTAGGGGTTTAAGTTAAAAACGTCTTTGCCATGAGAGAACGTCAATCAAACTGAAGGTAAGCGGAAAAGTAAATAAATATTGTATAAGCTCTTATGAAAATTATGTAATTTCATATGCCTTTTAGATCCAAGTTTATTATATTTATTTTAAAGTTTAAACTTATTCCAAAACATTTTAACAACTTTTGAGTGGAATTCGTACTACTCAGTTTATCCGAAACTATTTTGGCTCAAGAAGAGAAGATTGAAATATTCACTAACAATTTTATTAATCGTTATTATCAATTTCATAGTATTATATAAAAGTGAAGTTGAAGAGTAAAAAAAAAAAAACAAAAAAAAAAACATAAACATACCAATCAATGATCATCATGATTCTTATAGTTGTCCGACTGGCTTCTAACACTCGACTGTTCTAAGACATTCAACAATTGAGTCATATTTTTATCAGTTCCACGTCACAGATTAAACAGCTCCTACCTTTAAGAAATTAATCACAATCAATACATTACTAATACATAATTACTATCACAATATATTTATGAAAAACATAAGAAATAAAAATATTTAGGTAAAGTTTCTATAATATTAGAATGTCTCCGGACCATGGTAGTTATACAATAAAAAAAAAAGTTCAGAAGGTGCTTGCGTTAAAGCTGCAATAACCAATATCTCTGATCAGAAAAAGGAAAAAAAAACATGTTTAATTACCTATTATTTTTTTTTTAATGAAAAGATTAGCCATAGCCGGAATTCGAGCCCCCCCCCCCCGCGTAACATGCAAAGCCGGGTCTTAAATAGCTCTAGTATGTGCTGCCACTTGCACCACTTCTCTAAACTGGTCCTTCTTCCCACCAATTTTGCATTTTCTGCGAAGCATAAAGGGGCTGGAATATTTTCCCAAATAGTAGGATCTCTTATCTTTTATAATATGTGTTAAATTCAACTGTGGATTTTGTTCATTTAATTTTTTTGTAGATAGCCATTAATAATTTATTTAAATTTAAAATATTTTTATTTTGAAGAAAAAAGAAGAACCATGTGCAGGATTATAACTCGGGTCCCCCGTATTCCTAGTACAGTGCGCTACTACTTGTGCCATAAGAGTATCTAAGCCATAGTAATCTGATAAGGCTCTAGGCTGCAAGTGAAATATCCCATTTCTTCACCCTGGTTCGATTCAGATCAACGTATTCTGTTCAAAATAAAAAATAAATAAATTACAGGTGGTTATCCAAAAGAAAAATAGTTGAATTATAATACCTCATACTAATAACATAATTTAATGCATTCAAAATAAAAAATTAAATAACACCGAAAAATAACAGGTTAATCAATTTTTACGGTACGTTATTATGAGGTATTCTAAGTATTTCTTTCGAAGACTATTTTGCCTATTCAAAGAATTGAAGACAAGAATACTTTAATTATTAAATTCTAAATTTTTGATTATTTTTTTCTTACAGATGCTTAAATTTAACCCTGTATCTTTTTGGATTTGAAAAATGTTCAGTAAAGAAAAACAGCTTGAAGAGCATTTCTTTTATTCGAATTACCGCAAAATAATAGATAAAAACAAACCTGTTTTACCGACATTTTTCTCTTTTTAAATAGATAAAATTAAAGATATAACTTCTAAATTAAATAAAGGAAGATATCAATGGATTTCTTTTATAAAAGAAAACTTTCGCAAAATATTTCATAATATACCAAGTGATTTGATTCAGTGTCACGTAAATATTATAGATGCTTTTCATTTTTGATACATAATCAATCAAATGAGCAACAGTACAAGGAATATTCGCATTATTATTGATCCAAGAAGGACGAAGAAAATCAATTTAGTTCAATTACTGATCAAAAGATCACCTAATGCTTCATTCGTTACCTAAAAGAGCAAGGCATCAAGTGAAACTTTATTCTATTTAGACATAGATTCAATTTTAGAGTACCTTATAAGAGATATAATTGAAAACAAGGGATGATCAAAACAAAAAAATCACTACAGAAGAATCCCGGAAGAAAAAATATGATGAGAGTGCTATTGCTTTGACGTTTTAGCTGACAACGGGTTATTCCCGCAAAATGACAACGCTTTAGATATTTAAAAATGAAAGTTGAGGAAAACAGTTCAACCTATACAATCTCCTGCATAAGTGACACAAAGTATTCAGTTCGCGATCTTAGCGACGGCAATAATATGGAAATAAATATGTGTGTGTGTATATATATATATATATATTGAATTTATGACCACCTGTTCCATCATTGGGCGTTAGCGTGTTGGTGGGCGATGTAAATAAATAAATAAATAAATAAATAAATATATATATATATATATATATATATATATATATATATATATACTAGCTGTATATCCCGGTTTCACCCGGGGAATTTCATTTTTCTAATAAACGTGAACAAATTTAAAGTGAAATCATAACGATTTTTATAACAATAAAGAATATACCCAGAGACTGGCTGAAGTTATGAAATTTTAATATGGACAGGTGTTCGCACCTAGTAAGAAAGATCCACTGAGCGAAATTTGGGGAATTTAGGACAAACGGTATGGAGTTTTATTAAGAAAAAACAAACTAACAGAAATTCATCTTTGAGCTGTATAACCCGGTTTGATCGGGGAATTTCATTTTTCTAATGAAACGGTTGATTTCGTAAAAAACCATTGTAAAGTAAGTTCATTACGATTTCTATAACAATAAAGACTATCAGCTGAAGATCGGCTGAAGTTATGCAATTTTAATATGGACAGGTGTCTACTGGCGAAATTTGGAGAATTCAGGATAAACGGTATGGATTTCTATAAAAAACAAACAAACAAACAGAAATATTTCCCTGCAGTTTCAGCTTCTCGTAAGTCGGCTTGCCTAAGCCTCTGTGGCGCAAGGTGGGCCTCGTATTCCTGGGCAGACTCACGTTTCCCGCGATTCTCCCTGTCTAATCCTCTGTTGTTCAATCCTATTTTGATGTTCGTCGGGAGTTTCAGCTGCTCGTATTTGACGTTGTTTTTTAGCTTTTGAGCTCACTACACCTATTGAAGCTCGCTTCTTAGGAGGCATTTTAAAAATAAATTTACCGTACATGTGAATAAACTAGCTGTATATCCCGGTTTCACCCGGGGAATTTCATTTTTCTAATAAACGTGAACAAATTTAAAGTGAAATCATAACGATTTTTATAACAATAAAGAATATACCCAGAGACTGGCTGAAGTTATGAAATTTTAATATGGACAGGTGTTCGCACCTAGTAAGAAAGATCCCCTGAGCGAAATTTGGGGAATTTAGGACAAACGGTATGGAGTTTTATTAAGAAAAAACAAACTAACAGAAATTCATCTTTGAGCTGTATAACCCGGTTTGATTGGGGAATTTCATTTTTCTAATGAAACGGTTGATTTCGTAAAAAACCATTGTAAAGTGAGTTCATTACGATTTCTATAACAATAAAGACTATCAGCTGAAGATCGGCTGAAGTTATGCAATTTTAATATGGACAGGTGTTCGCACCTGGTATGAAAGAACTACTGGCGAAATTTGGAGAATTTAGGATAAACGGTATGGATTTCTATAAAAAACAAACAAACAAACAGAAATATTGGCCTGCAGTTTCAGCTTCTCGCAAATCGGCTTGCCTAAGCCTTTGTGGCGCAAAGCGGGCCTCGTATTCCTGGGCAGACTCAGTTTCCCGCGATTCTGCCTGTCTAACACTCTGTTGTTCAATCCTAATTTGATGTTCGTCGAGAGTTTCAGCTGCTCGTATTTGACGTTGTTTTTAGCTTTTGAGCTCACTACTCCTATTGAAGCTCGCTTCTTAGGAGGCATTTATAAAAAATCTGGTGCGTGCGCGCAACACACAACTTTCACTTACCAACTTACTTAGATAAGAAATTAATGCGTTTTGTTAATGCCACTTCTCAAAGTTACACATTTTCCACATTCATTTCTTATTTTTGTTTTCATTTGCTCTATAAACCCCTCAGAACATTTTAATAATGGCAACGCTTACCTGATATTAAATAACTCTCAATTTTCATTTAACATGACGAATATGAAGAAAATCGTTAAAGCCGTTTTTGAGATAATCTAAAAATTAGAAAAAAAGTTATGAAATAAAGTGTCCCCTTCGGTTGATCAATCTTGATGAAATGTTGGCTATCACATCTTTGGCATATACATACATAAATACCCAGTTTGATCAAAATCGTGAAAGCCGTTTTTGAGTAAATTAAAAAAACACGTGAAATTGATACAAAATTTATTAAGTAAAGTCCCCCCTCCGGTTGATCAATTTTGATGAAATGTTGGCTATCAAATCTTTGACATATACATTTATCAAATACCCAGTTTGATCAAAATCGTGAAAACCGTTTTTGAGTAAATAAAAAAAAACACGTGAAAATAATACAAAATTTATTAAGTAAAGTCCCCCCTCCGGTTGATCAATTTTGATGAAATGTTGGCTATCACATCTTTGGCATATACATACATCAAATACCCAGTTTGATCAAAATCGTGAAAACCGTTTTTGAGTAAATAAAAAAAAAACACGTGAAAATAATACAAAATTTATTAAGTAAAGTCCCCCCCTCCGGTTGATCAATTTTGATGAAATGTTGGCTATCAAATCTCTGGCATATACATACATCAAATACCCAGTTTGATCAAAATCGTGAAAACCGTTTTTGAGTAAATAAAAAAACACGTGAAAATGATACAAAATTTATTAAGTAAAGTCCCCCCTCCGGTTGTTCAATTTTGATGAAATGTTGGCTATCACATCTTTGGCATATACATACATAAAATACCCAGTTTGATCAAAATCGTGAAAGCCGTTTTTGAGTAAATAAAAAAAAACACTTGAAAATGATACAAAATTTATTAAGTAAAGTCCCCCCTCCGGTCGATCAATTTTGATGAAATGTTGGCTATCACATCTTTGGCATATACATACATCAAATACCCAGTTTGATCAAAATCGTGAAAGCCGTTTTTGAGTAAATAAAAAAAAACACTTGAAAATGATACAAAAATTTATTAAGTAAAGTCCCCCCTCCGGTTGATCAATTTTGATGAAATGTTGGCTATCACATCTTTGGCATATACATACATCAAATACCCAGTTTGATCAAAATCGTGAAAGCCGTTTTTGAGTAAATAAAAAAAAACACTTGAAAATGATACAAAATTTATTAAGTAAAGTCCCCCCTCCGGTTGATCAATTTTGATGAAATTTTTACAGTCATATCTCGGGCATATAAATAGATCAAATACTCAGTTTAATCAAAATCGTTAGAGCCGTTTTTGAGAAAATCGAAAAAAAACTTAAAAAGTTATTAAACAAAGTACCCCCTCCCTTTGAGCAATTTTGATGAAATTTTTGCTGTCACATCGCGGGCATATACATACACTAAATACCCAATCTCAGGTTCGCACGGTTTATAGTTTTTGAGCTAGTCTGTTCACACACACACACACACACACACACACACACAGACACACACACACACACACACACAGACCATTTCGCGGGACTTGGTTAATTGGACTCAGGGGACCCCAAAACGTGTATTTCCGTTGAAAACCGGAAGTCGAAATTTTTCACGATCGCAATACTTCCACTTACTATATATTTCATATATAGGTAAGTGAAAGTAAAAATAAATTCACCACACATGTAAATAAACGTATTGTAATTTAAAAAAATCTGGTGCGTGCGCGCAACACACAACTTTCACTTACCAACTTACTTAGATAAAAAATTGACGTGTTTTGTTAAATATCATTTCCCAAAGTCACACATTTTTCTACATTCATATCTTATTTTTATAAATCGTTAAAGCCGTTTTTGAGTAAATAAAAAACCCCGTGAAAATGATACAAAATTTATTAAGTAAAGTCCCCCCTTCGGTTGATCAATTTTGATGAAATGTTGGCTATCACATATTTGGCATATACATACATCAAATACCCAGTTTGGTCACAATCGTGAAAGCCGTTTTTGAGTAAATAAAAAAAACATGTAAAAATGGTACAAAATTTATTAAGTAAAGTGTCCCCTGCGGTTAATCAATTTTGATGAAATTTTTACAGACATATCTCGGGCATATAAATAGATCAAATACTAAGTTTAATCAAAATCGTTCAAAGCCGTTTTTGAGAATATCAAAAAAACACGTGAAAATGTTACAAAATTTATCAAGTAAAGTCCCCCCTCCGGTAAATCAATTTTGATGAAATTTTTACAGTCATATCTCGGGCATATAAATAAATGAAATACTCAGTTTAATCAAAATCGTTAGAGCCGTTTTTGAGAAAATCGAAAAAAACCTAAAAAGTTATTAAGTAAAGTACCCCCTCCCTTTAAGTAATTTTGATGAAATTTATGCTGTCACATCGCGGGCATATAGCTACAATAAATACCCAATTTCAGGATCGCACGGTTTATAGTTTTTGAGCTAGTCTGTTCACACACACACACACACACAGACACACACACACACACACAGACCATTTCGCGGGACTTGGTCATTTAGACTCAGGGGACCCCAAAACGTGTATTTCCGTTGAAAACCGGAAGTCGAAATTTTTCACGATCGCAATACTTCCACTTACTATATATTTCATATATAGGTAAGTGAAAGTAAAAAAAAAAACATATGGTTTAAAAAT
This sequence comes from Aelia acuminata, assembly GCA_911387785.2. Taxonomy (NCBI): domain Eukaryota; kingdom Metazoa; phylum Arthropoda; class Insecta; order Hemiptera; family Pentatomidae; genus Aelia; species Aelia acuminata. The sequence continues at coordinate 85,140,925 of OU426982.1, read as the reverse complement.
CCCAGAACTCGACGCCTACCAAGGGACGGTCTTACCGGGCCTTGTTGGCCTCTTCAAAATGTATAAAATGATATTTTAGGCTGTTTTTCGACTCAAACGGTCGATTTCGTAAAAAAAAACCATTGTAAAGCGAGATCATGACGATTTTTTTAACAATAAAGAATATACCATGAGATTGGCTGAAGTTATGCAATTTTAATATGGACAGGTGTTCGCACCTGGTATCAAAGAACCACTAAGCGAAATTTGGAGAATTTAGGACAAACGGTATGGATTTCTATAAAGAACAAACAAACAGAATTTCAACTTTATTTATAAGATGTATTGAAATGTTAAAAAAAACAAAAAAACATATGGTTTAAAAATCCCAGAACTCGACGCCTGCCAAGGGACGGTCTTTCCGGGCCTAGTTGGCCTCTTCAAAATCTATAAAATGAATTTTAAGGCCGTTTTTTCGACTCAAACGTCGATTTCGTAAAAAAAACAATTTTAGAGCGAGATCATCGCGAATTTTATAACAATAAAGAATATACCCAGAGATTGGCTGAAGCTATGCAATTTTAATATGGACGGGTGTTCGCACCTGGTATCAAAGAACCACTGAGCGAAATTTGGAGAATTTAGGACAAACGGTATGGATTTCTATAAAGAACAAACAAACAAACAGAATTTCATCTTTATTTATATATATATATATATATATATATATATATATATATATATATATATATATATATATATATATATATATATACAACTTGCTAAGTAAATATTCAGGAAATTAAATTGAGTCGCAGTTTCGACCAATGATTGACCAGGATAAAGCGAATTCAATGGGAGTGACAATTGGAATGTCATCTTACTTTGTCATTTAAATAGAATTTAATTTTTTATCACATGCCCTGGTTTTGACAAAAAGGTGATTAGTTTGAAACTTCAACATATTTAATAAAGCGTTGTATATTGGCTGATTTTATGTTCCAAGATAAACATTCACGGATTTAATTATTAACTAAACAGGAATTATTAAGTACATTGTTTTCAGTTTTCGGACCAAATACTTCTTTACAATTGGTGCTCCTCAGATATTCTTAAGGGTCTGGAAAAGACGATTTGAGGCAGAAACAAAATTAAAAAAAAAAAAATTCCTGCCTAGGTAAAACGAAGCTGCAGGAGGTTTTTACAAAGGGAAAAAAAATCTCTAAAGGGGTTTATCAAAAAATAAACAAATTTGTATAAATTTGTAAATTTATTCAATTTGTATAAAATAAACAAATTGAGCCTTTCAATCGAGTAAACTTGTGATGGCTTTTTAAAAGATAATAAAAAATTCGGGCTTCAACATAATTCATCAATTTCTGTTGAAAAAACCTGTATAAACCCATCGTCGAAGTTAATTCATTTCCTTGGAAATATTTTATTACCAATATAATGATAAAAATAATCGATATGTTGCTGCTGTCTATTCCACCGATTTTACCCTTCCATTCTGCTAACATTATAAGAGATAATATTTACTTTTTTTCTAGTTTATATAGTTCGTTTCAAGTTCGTTTTAGTCGCTGCGATATCGTTCCACTTAAGGTATTATCCCTCTGTTGCTGTCATTCTTATCACTGTTTTTTTTGTTTTTTTCGAAGTCCTCATGTAGGCTTCATCTTCCATCAGAACACATATTCTATGCAATACTTATTTTAATTGAAATTCACTTGGAGACTTTGTGTGGCTTTTAACCCATTTCGCCTATAATAGCAATACCAATACCAATTGTTTGTGTTGATTTTCATGTTTATCTATGTTAAAAATATATAACTCGTAAATTTACAAATATTACCCTTCGGGAATACTATTCAAAAATTGGAAACGCACATAAGGGACATAAAGAGTAAAATGTGAAAAAGAAATCAGTCACATTATTTAACTAATACTGTATTTTGTAAAATTTACAATTGCAGGAGGTCTGGCTCGACTTAATATATATATGTAGCAATATTTAAATACAAATAACTAAATATAATAAAATTAACAGACCATATTGGAGAAAAAAATATTAATATTAACGAAGCGTAAACGCACCTCTGTTAATCGCAAACCATCAACGTACTAAAAATAAATCTTGTATTAATTAATTAAAAAAGCATTTTATTCCATTACATTAAATATCAATGCTACGTTATTAGGTTATACAAAAAAAAAGTTTTATGCTAAAATAACATTTTTTAGAAACTATTTCATTAAGATAAATTAATAAATAAAAATTCAACAACTAAAGGAATAAATGAAGAGCTTACAGCCAACCTACTTCACTTTAACACTTGAAACTTGAGTGCCTGCCTCCTGAAAATTTGAATACCTAGTTCCCAGCAAATGGGGTTTTAAACTAAGTTCATTTTTTTATCTTTTTAGTTCATCAGGTGCCCGGTGCTAATGTTCACAAAATAATTTACAGCGTTTCAACAGGATCGTTGTTTATTAACCCTCCTATCAAAAATAAAAGGTTACATTTAAAACAATTATTATCCAGTAATTCAAAAAACGCGAACAGGAATACTATAGAGACTTCACATTAATATCCATAAGATACTTTGAAGGTTTGAATTATAAAATTATAAAATTTGGAATATTACATAATTAATTACATGGATATTGCCAGTCTGTTATTTTCACCGACCGACCGACCATCATCATATTCGGAAGTAATATTTTTCAAAAAGACAACAAAAAATACTATCAGATAAATACACGTACAAAAGCATTCCGAATAAAAAGTAAAAATAACATTAAATATTGAAATAAGTGACACTAATCGCACTTATTCTTCGAGGGAATGTCTATAGATAAACAGTAATATAGGCTTACATTATACATACATACTTTGAAGTGATGGAACTGACTAATTTACATAAAGCGACAGTGACAAAAACAAGAAGAAGATACGGACGGAATGAATTTACACTGATGAATAAATTAAATAACTCACGATAGCTAAATAATATGGTTGATAACTAAGCAAAACGTTTATAGTTAAAAACCTGCGAGTCAGGTGTTTGATAGTGAACCAACTTGGAAATAATAATAAATAATAGGTGTATCGCTTACTCTCAGTTAATTATGTAATCGCTATTATATGGTGACAAATAACGTTATTATAAAGGTAAAGGTTGTTGACCTTTCATTTTATTTTAAAATTTAAAAAACAATGAAATTCAACAATAACCAATAATAAAAAAGTAATGGTCTGGAAGTCGTTTCTACTGTGGACTATCAGTAGTATTAGAACTGAATCAAGAAAGGGGCTAAAATTGAAACTGATATTCATGAATAGATGGAGGGGTCATCATTCTCAGCTAGAGTTCTATCCATAACTCCAGGATCAAAATATTTTTCACATTCCATATACTTTTTTATTATGAAACCAAATTTTAAATCCTTTATACTTGATAAAAGAAGAAAAAATATAAAAAATCTCGCGTAGCATTTCCCTTCTCCGCTTACTTTTTCTTAAAACACTAACTTCAACAAAACTTTGGTCGGATGAATTAAAATTAGTAAAAGTATTACAATTATTAAAAGCCAGGTAATCAATAATATTGAGTTAACACCTCGAATATCAACAAAACTGGAGATATTAAGACTAGACTGAAGCTATGAAGAACTCCGGCTTTTCAGGAGTAGCAGGACAAAATAAATAAATCCTAAAGGTTCGGAGCTGGCGAGTCACAAGATTCATTTTATTCAAATCCTACTATACCACTGGCCCAGTCGCCAAGCACTATCATTGTCCTCCACAATTCCACCAATATCAACACTGTCCATTGTACAGCTAGCTCGAGGGTCCCACCATTGTCAGCGGATTAAAGTCGGGAATGGAAATACGGATAACTCTAACTGATGGCGATGCGGATGAAAGAATCATGACTTATCAAAGGGCATAGCAATGTTTATCACAGGGTATAAATAAGCCGAGATAAAATAAGAGTTTGAAGTTATTTAAAATTAAAATAAAAGAATTATACATAATTACATTTGGCACAACTTTATGTAATTTCACTTAATCTCATTTACCTAAAAACCGAGGGCCTGGGGTAAATATTAGGTAATAAATTACCCAAAGAATAAAGATAAAGATAACGTTATTGAAATAAAATTACAATAATAACAAGACTTTTTCCTTATATAATAAACTGCAAAATTCAGTGAGGTAGGTAGTGGATCGGAGGGCAGCTAGGTGGTGTATCGATCACTTTGCTTTCTCTCGGAGAGTGCATACTCCTTCAATAGCCTAAAAGCTTCGGTCAGCCGTCATATATCACTGGGTCTGACTTGCTAAAAAAATGAGTAGCTCACAATGTGTATATTAATTGTAATAAAAGGTAGTCATTTATAAAATAAATAAATAAAACATTGAACCGAAGGTTAAAAACGTCCGTTTCCGCAGGATGAAAAAGTATTTATTTTAAGTATTTAAAAGTATTATTTTTAAAAAACATGAAATCAATAGGCATATATATATACATATACAATTATAGACATGTTTTTATTGTTCCAACTTAATATGCTAACTGATTATGTTTCAAATATTGTAAGATTAAGGGCCAAACAGTCTATATAACAAAGGTTCCTAGATTCTTTTGTACTACGCTCCCCCTGATGAAATGAAATCCTCTCACCCCCCCCCCCCCCCGATGAACTGTTAGCCTCTCAGGCCGCTTACACAATTAACTGTATTGGCCTATGGAAAAAACAAAAATAGTATTGCACAGAAATTTTTTTTTAAATTTTCTAAACATCCTTGTTCATTAACAAAACCTACAACATAAATTTAGTTTTACTAAATTCTGCACTAAATTTTAAACTAAGTTAATTTTTTTTCAACTCGTCACGCGGCCCCCTGACTCGTCTTCATGACTCCCTGGTTGGACGCATCTCCCAATCGGAAACCTTTATCTATTATTCGAATAGATCGGAATCCTATATAAGGGTAAAAAAAAGAAATAAAAAAAAATGACTGCAAGAGCTAAAGCTTAGAGAAATTTAGTTACACTTTTCATCATTAGGAAATGAAGGTTACGTAGGTCATAATAATCAAGATATTTTTTAAAAAATATATATTCATTTTAAAATTAAAGGCTGTTGAGCAACGTTTACAAATTTTAATTTTATGCATAATAAGATATAATAAAATAAGCTCGATTTCTTTTTATTTTAAGTCACTGTGAAATATATGTTGTATTTAATTTATAAATGTAATAGTAAAATAAGATTGGAATCATCCAAAACTGTCATGTTAGATAATAATAGATTTCAAAATAATATACTAAACTAAATTCACAAGTCCCTTAAAATCAATTTTATAATAACTTCGACCTTTTAATAATTATGGATATCTAGACGAATAAAATTACGCAATATAATAAATTATTTTTGAAAAATCGACCAGTTACTACATTTTAAATTATTGTAACATAAACAGGCACTCGATACCATAACAGAAAAGCGCAATAAAATAAAAAATAAAATAAAAAAATAAAGCAAGAAGGCATAAAACAATATTTAAAAAAGAAAAAAAAGAAATCTTGACAATTTCATATGCTGAGAGGCTAACGACTATACAGTATTGCAGCATTAGGCACTTCTTAGTTTTTTAAATTAATAAAAAAATCATTAATTGTAAAATGATGTATATGTAATGTTACCATAAATTGGTATCATGTTAAATAAATTAACTGAACTAATACAATTCGTTTCAATATTCATCTTCTACATTATTTCTATGATAATATGAGGGACCTGCTGTCTTCTGGCATTTGGGGAGTTTGAAAGGTCATTTTGGGGGCAACAACAGTGTCGGCTCCCGAAACAAGAATTTAAAATAAGATTAAAAATTAATTAATAAGTCAGTACCTACTTCATACAGAGTAAAAAACCAATAGATTTCGCGTTAATGAAAAAGTACGACTATAGATCTTGAAATGAAAATTTCATAAATAAATAAGTTTCTTATTTTTACTTCAAATTAATTACTTGTCCAGTTGATTACAGAAAGAAAATTGAAATAATTACTTTCAAAACGATAATTGTTTAAAAATGGACTGAATGGCGTTAAACACTGGATAATTACTCTACCATTTCAGTGAATGTTTTTTCTAATACTATTTTTATCGATTTCAAGGTAAAGGTCGATCTTTATTAAATTGGACAGGCTGAATCTATTGAAACTATTAAAGTAATCGAAATTTTCAAAAGTCAAAATGTTTTAAGTCAACTGTTTGCGAGAAATTAGAGCCAGACTGTAAAGGTATGTCCAGTGTGGACGAACTTAACTGATACAGACAATAAAAATGGACTTACGTAGTCTGGGTTTCAGGTGCTGATTAGGTGTGAAGCATTTTTCAACATACACAAAACTAATAATTCGGGCTTAAAACAAGAGAACTAAAAAGGAAAAATTATTTTTGTCATTTTTTTCTCGGAAATTTGATTTGAATTTGATTTGCCATTTTCACTTCATGAATATCAAAAAGTTTGAACTAAACTTAAAATAAAAAAGATACTTATAATATTGATAGCATAAATTATATTTTTTTAAAAGAGGAAACGTTAATAAATCAGAATTATAGAATGAAAACGTTATAAAGATATTAAGCGAGAGGTTATCAAAAGCCAACAACACTTTAAAATAAGGGGTAAAACAATTTTAAAGTGATTACTAATTCAATTTATTAAAACAACATGTTGGATACAGTTTGTCATTAAATCATAAGATACAAGAATATTTTTTTTTTTTTAAAGCAGCTTAATAATATGTTAATTAAATGTTTTAGAGGACATTCGTATTAGAGATAAAGATATTTTTATGAGTTTATGTGAGGAAAAAGAATAAAATTAAGGGTATCAAAACAGTTTAAAAAATTTAAATAGATTAGCCTGGTTCTGGAATTATACAAATCTAATCTAAATTACGTGTTTATCATAATTCGTGGTATTAATATTTTTAACTTGCATACAGCCCTTAAACGATGCTACATAATGTTTTAATTATACATTGTTTAACGATCAGGTTGAATGTGATAACCTTGCTGAAATGCTTGAAAAATAATAATATTTAATATTTTTAACATCGGATATTTAGTAGGTAAGATATTTATCGTGATACTCTGATTCCATAAAGCGAAGGACAAAATAAAATAAAACGGTGCATATATTAAAAGAATCAGTTATGCAACGTTTATTTCACCTTCACCTTGTAAAGATGGTCCGCATTACAGATAAAGTTATTTTTAAGTGCTAATGCGAAGTAAAAAATAATAAAGATAGACAAGAAAACATGCATCAGAGGAAAAACACGACTCCTTATGGAGATAACAGCCTGAGGCAAGGTTGCGGTTTAGGAATTGATTCTATCCCAGGAAAGCTCAACTTACTGCGAGACCAACGAGTAGATAGTTTCGACTAACTAAATCAGCAGGTTATAACGAGGTGCTGAAGAGAAGAGGGAAACTACTGCTAAAGAAAACATAGAGATGTTACTAACCCATAACACGACAAACTTGGAGTAAAACAAATATAGAGTTTAATCTATCTGGGTAGATACTTGCATGATGAACCTAATATTTTAACACCAAGTTATGTAGGTTTAAATAATTTTGATTTACGAAAAATTATAATTTAAAACGCCAGACAAAAAATAGAAGCTCAAATTAATTACCAAGTTACAAAAAGTAACTATTAGTGACATAAAACTAATCATATGCTTCGATGCACAGAGCAAAACTAAACCCCTAGTCCATTTCTTCTTATATTTAGTCCGAAATCGAACATTCTAGAAGGGCGTAGAACATTCTCGTATGATCCAGAACATGTACTATGCAGTTATGTAACTGTTCCAACAAAATGTCAAGAACTCTTTTAAATGTAATAGACAAAATCATATAATTTTGTTTCACATTAAAATTTTTTGAGCTGTACCGCAAAAAATAATTTTATCTTAAGGGAAAAGATTTGCCATGACCTGGATCAAAGCACCGTTGAAGAGATCCGGGTTCGAATCCCAGTCATCGCCAATCTTTTCCCTTCACATAAAATTTTTTTTCTGAGGTATCGCACAGTGGGAAAAATTTGTAAATCAGTGGCCAAAACCCTATGACTCCAGACCAAATGACGATCGTCGAATAATTCTTTTCTTCATTACTAAGCATGAGATTTTCTCTAATTGTGAGGATAAAAAATCTGGTGCGTGCGCGCAACACACAACTTTCACTTACCAACATACTTAGATTAGAAATTAATGCGTTTTGTTAATTGCCACTTCTCAAATGAACAGAACAGTTTAATTATAACGCATTGGTTTGTCATTAAAGGCGTACGGCGCATGCGTGAGCTCAAGGTGTTTTATGAGTTGACGGAATATTTTTCTTTTTTTTTCCTGTATATGTTTACTTGATTTTCTTCATATATGATATTTAGCCATTTCTTATTTTCAAGCGTGCTGAGAGACAGTTAATTTCTCAATATAAACTAAAACAAAGGTACTTTATAGAAAAACAAAAAAAGCCCCTTCCCCATTTAAGCCCCCTCAGAACATTTTAATAATGATAAAGCTTACCTGATATTAAATAACAACTAATTTTCATTAAACATAACGAATTCGATAAAAATCGTTAAAGCCGTTTTTGAGATAATCGATCAAAAACGTAAATATTGGACACAATTTATTAAGTAAAGTCCCCCCTCCTGTTGATCAATTTTGATGAAATTTTTACAGTCATATCTCGAGCATATAAATACATCAAATACCCAGTTTGATCAAAATCGTTAAAATCGTTATTGAGAAAATAAAAAAAATACGTGAAAATGATACAAAATTTATTAAGTAAAGTCCCCCCTCCGGTTGATCAATTTTGATGAAATTTTTACAGTCATATCTCGGGTATATTAATAGATTAAATACTCAGTTTAATCAAAATCGTTAGAGCCGTTTTTGAGAAAATCGAAAAAAACTTAAAAAGTTATTAAATAAAGTACCCCCTCCCTTTGAGCAAATTTGATGAAATTTTTGCTGTCACATCGCGGGCATATAAATACTTTAAATACCCAATTTCAGGTTCGCACGGTTTATAGTTTTTGAGCTAGTCTGTTCACACACACACACACACACACACACACACACACACACACACACACACACACACACACACACACACACACACACACACACACACACACACACACACACACACACACACACACACACACACACACACACACACACACACACACACACACACACACACACACACACACACACACACACACACACACACACACACACACACACACACACACACACACACACACACACACACACACACACACACACACACACACACACACACACACACAGACCATTTCGCGGGACTTGGTTATTTTGACTCAGGGGACCCTAAAACGTGTATTTCCGTTGAAAACCGGAAGTCGAAAATTTTCACGATCGCAATACTTCCACTTACTATATATTTCATATATAGGTAAGTGAAAGTAAAAAATTTAAATACCAACAGTTTGTGTATTTCAAATTAATTTATATATGATTTTATATAACACTATATAACAGTTATAACACAACTTATATAACACTTTAATTTAAAGATAATAATTTGAACGTAATGAACTTTTTTTGCTAATTCTCATCTAATCAATACCAATATACAAACGCACGTTCAAAAATATATTTTATATCCTCATATTCCTAATGACCCAATAATCTAATAATTTTCTTATTTTACCACTATTGATGTCAAAATTGAGAAATACGAAAATAAATTATGGGAGAGTGTAGGACGTGTCTTAAGAGTGTAGGAATCTTTTAAAGACAAACTCTATTTTCAGAAATTTATTTCGTAGATTGGAAGATGAATTAATTCGGTAAGTAGTCAAGGAATAATTGTATTTTTTTAATGACTCAAACGGGACACAGTTACTCAACAGAGCATTAAAAAAAATAATTTTAGCCTTCTTCAACCCATTAAAAGTACATCTGAATGAATGGTTCAACGTACATCCGAATGATTACCATCAAATAAATTAGATTTTTTTTTCTTAAGCATTAGGAGCACTCAGATACAATTAATGTATTAAATAATTAAAATTGGCATTTTTTAAAAGTGATTTCATGTGTGCCATTAAAATGTATTATGTGAACTCCAACAAGGTCATTAATACATAGAGAGAGCGGAGAAGGCTGGTAAATAGGCCGGTAACAGACAACAGGCGATCCCAAGAGATGCGTCTACAGCAACGGATCCACGCCGATAGCATGCTGATGAGTTTGTTCACGGTAAGGCTGCCTGGCCTTCTGGCTATTTCAACCTATTTGGAACTTAACAGTTTTTTTTTTTTTTTTTAAAGCAACAATGTGAAATAAATATTGGGTTGAGGAAAAAGTAATTTCGGTATTACTTATTATTATTTTATGTTTTTCAAAGCGAATTTATTTATATAAATTTCAAATATTAATCAATGAATATGTGCCGTTTTGATCGATGGCCTTTTGCCATTTTTTCGGTAAAACCATTATACCATACCGTCACTATAGAAGTTCTGTGATTTCTGGGCGAAAAACTGAACCAAGTGATTTGCACAAGCCTCTTTTGATTCCGGCTTTATACCCTTAAGGGAGTTCTGAAGAGAACGAAACAAAGAATAGTCAGACGGAACGGGTACTTATGTTGGATGCACCAAAACTTCCCAATCAAACTCTCGTAATTTTTGCCGAGTCACCAAAGATGTATGTGGTCTATCATATTGTCGTGATGGAATACAACGCAATTTTGGCCGTTTTTCTTGAATCTTCTGCTTCAACCGCATTAGTTGTTAACAGTAGAGAGTCGAATCAATAAACCATCGAAACCAGCCAGGTTCGAGAAGCTCATGATGAACAATGCCTTTCCAATCCCACCAAACACTCAACATCACCTTCCTTCGCTTTGCCACTGTTTGTGAAGTTTCTCCGCGCTTCCACAACGATCTTTTTCGCACATTATTGCCGTACGTGATCCACTTTTCATCACATGTATTCATTATTTTAAAAAATCACTCGATTTCGTTTCGTTTCACCAATGATTCACAAATGGAAACTCAGTCCATTCAATTTTATACTGTTCATTCTCTTGGAACCCATATATCGAGCTTCTTTTGGTAACCATTCTTATGTAAATGGTTCAAAACTGTTTTATGGTCGATGTTGAGCTCCATAGCGATGTCACGAGATGAAATATGTCGGTCTATCTCGAATTTCATCGACTTTTTCATCAATTGGCCTGCCTGGGGGAGGTTCATCATATCCATCAAAATTTCCGGAACGAAATCGAGCGAGCCAATTATGACACTGATGTTCGCTTAAACACACATCACCTTAAACACCATACAATTTTCGAGGAACCTTAGCTGCATTTTTTCCTTTTCGGAATTAAAAAAGCAAAACATGACGAAAATGACCATCGCCATTTTCAAAGCAAAATAACGTTTGACTGAGTAAATGAACGATACTGTGTTGATATGTGGTATATTCTATGGACTGTGACCTTTCAAACGTGGTATAGTATGGCTATAAACCGAAATTACTTTTTCCCCAACCCAATAGATAAAACATAAAGGAAAGTCGGGAAATCATGGAAGGCAGGTAACCGCGGCCTAATTTCTAAGAAGCTAAATAAACGAATTTCATAAACAACACGTTATCGTAAATGTGCTTCCGGGTGTGAAAAACAAATGCAGTTCAGGTGCGGCATCATAACATCAAAAAAACGGTCCGGAACTAAGCGAGATTGTAAAACTTTTACTATATAAAAAAGAAGTAGAGGAAACACAGATAATGAGAGGGAATAAAGAAAGACATTCAGACTCAAAGAAGATGTAGAAGACCTACGATCAAGGAAACGATATGGAATGCATCGTTGGCATTCAGAATGAAACTATATTTGTTCAAAAATTAATTAAAATCAACGGAGGCCATAAACTATAATAAAATTCCACGTAAAACCTCCATGCCGTGGGGAGATAGGTGAGCTTGCAACCATCTAAAAAACTTTTCTTAAGCACCGTGCCATCTGAAGATTCCCGAGGCTAAACTTCTATCTGGAGAACAAAATTCGTCGATACCTTTGCCAAAAAGAGAAAGATGTCTTAACAAACGTGATCTTTTAATTTTGATGGTGATCGTAAATGAAAGAATGAGTTTTTAGTTTATTTTCCATTGGCATTTGAGACTTAGACGACAATATACCTAAGATCGTTGAATGTGGAGTAAGTTAAATATTTATATATGTTTCATAACTATCATTACTTTATCCCTACTAGACAATATTTATACAAGTTCAATTAAAAAAATTAATTAAAAAGTAATGAAGTAAAGAACATACAGAGGTACATTAAGTTAGATTTTCTTCTAGGAGAAGAACTAATGTCAAAACCTGTTTCTCAGGAAATCATATAACTAACCGTCTTGTGGTAAAGTTAAAGGATCTTTATAAAAAATCTTTTTTCTATTGTGTACAACTCTCCTCCTCATTTCTGAAGAAACAGAACACAACGCCGTATTGCCATAATCAGAAAATCAGCCCTCAGTGATCTTGTTGGCAGGAAGAGGCGATTGCAACTATTTTATTTTTTTTATAAAGATAGTCCGCATGAGACCACAGGGGCTGCATTTAATTACATGATAACTGTGTGAATAAATAATTTTAGTACGCATTCCTAAATCAGATATTATTATTTAAAAATTCTATTTCTCGCTGTATATTAAAAGCAGTAAGAGATTTTGATGAAACTTACAACACGACTCATTATTGAGTTTGCGTGGAGCATTTTATGTGCTTATTAATTGTTTTTTTTTTTTTTTTTCAAAAAACATAAAAAGTAGTGAATTTTATAACGTTTAATAATTCTGCCAAAATAGACAAAAATAAAAATTATAATAAGAATTAATTAAGTATTGCCTTGCAATTAGAATACCTGAAAATTAGGATTTCAAGTCCTGCTGCCGGGGGGGGGGGGGGGGGGCATTTAACCATGACATTAATCCCCGCCCCCTCCAGGCACAGGGAAAACTCCTGAAGCCAAAAAGGGGAGGAAGAGTGGAAAAGAAAAATCTATTTCTTACGATCCCTTTTCTCTCCATACATTCTCATCTTGAAGAAGCATTATAAGTACGAGGAAAATTTAGCAAACAAGTAATTAATTGTACTTAATCTTTCCTAATATTCTGTCATGATTCGATTAATATTCAAGTTTTGCGTGTTATGTCACCTAGGATAGCGTGTCTCCTATCAAGAACTTGCTCCTGTGTACTAATCATTTTCAAAAGACATAAATATCATACGACAAGATATTATGAACACAAAGATAATTAGCGTTCCCAGAACTAAGCTCTTAGTGATTATACTTTCATACTCCTTTCATGTGTAGGACTTGCTTGTAAATTGCCCTGTCTTCGGATAAGGAAAAAGGAAATTTGAATGATTTTCCTCTATCTGACGTTACATTTTTTCTCTATCTTTGCGCAAGAAAGGGATAGTGATGATTCGTGAATAATTTTAACAATCGTAAAAAGCCAACGACTGTTATTAAAGGAAGTGAAAAGAAGAAATTTTAATTGGCTCTTCTGAAAAATAGTGTTTTTTTTTTTTATGTTAACCAGCCTTGCAATGGACCAGCTATGTATATGTTTTTTTAATTCTTCCATTTTTTTTTGTTTTCAAGTTAACAAAAAACTCGATTTATGGAATAAGAAGGTATCGATACAGAATAAAATGTTTCACTATACTTTTTATCTAAACCTACTTTCTCCCCATCAGACTCTTCCCTCCGCCTAAAAATGTTAAAATATAAGTGAAAATGTTTAATCATAAAAATAACTATTTTTAACTCCTGCGAGAACCCCCCCCCCCCCCGCCCGGTCCACCATTACTGGTAGGAAGGCAAAAATAAAAGCAACTATTACCTTCTCGACTTATTTAGGCCGTGGGAAAGGAAGAACAGAAAAACTCTAGATTTCACTAACTTAATAACATCGATTACGCTAACACTATTACTCACAACGTAAGTGCGTAACACTCTCGAGTTAAACTGACATCCTCACATTTCTCGATCTGCTAATATGTTTTAGACGAATGGCCATTCGGTCCTATTCCACCTTGTTGCCAAAACGATAGGGACTAACTGGTCGGAATGGCTCGTTCGGTTTATGGAAGTTTTGGTGAGGAAAATTACTTAAAAACCCGCCGCTATTTCATTCGTAAAATTACCTATTTTGTTTAGTTTATAACATATTGATTTTTTATCATAATATTAAAATCAGTTAAAAGTTTAATTATGGGTGAAGTCAAAATAACTCATCGTAAGGAAATCATCCAGTTCTTTAGAACACTCTTCATTAAATGTTTGAATAAAACTGACTTCTGAGTATTAGAAGAGAATAGAAAATAAACTTCAATAACGAAGTGACTTTAGAATAACACTTTAGTAAAAAAAAAATCACTCCCGGCCAAATAAAAAAAAAACATTAAAATAAGTAGGTGTAAGTATATGAATTGTTGTAGAAAATATTCATTACTAAAATAACTAAGATAAAAATAATCAAATAATAAATAATAATGAAAGTAATCTTCGAAGCAAAAAAATAATAGTAATTCATGATGATAAGTCGTAATACTTCACTAGACAGTTAAATAAAATATTAAGCGGTCACTAAAAGCTTGATTACAAAATAGGTAGATAATAATAATAAATGAAAGTAATAAGTCCTCTCTCAAAAATAAATAAATAAATAAAAACTTATAGATATAATAGAAAGGCTCTAAATATTCAAGAATACATGTTTCAAGAAAGAAAATTAATAACTATTTCAGAAAAAATACCAAACAAGGGAAAAATTAAACACATGAAGACGCAAAGCTACGTAATTTAAATACCTACAATATTGAAGTTACAAGCCCACTTACGTTACAAGCCCACTTACTTATCAATCGGAAGCGCAAAAGATTACTTAATAAATCGAAACTTGTGATGAGAGAGGCAAAATTGTCCAATAAAACGAATTGTTGAGGAGCTCTTAAGGAAACTACCTGAGCAAACTCTATTGTAAATGGTCAAAAACGTTGTCCTAATTTTACAAATCTAACATTTAACTGTTACTAAAGTGAATTTAAGTAATATTTCTTACAAAATTTTCAGGCTTAAGAAAGCAGATAAATACAGGCCGTAATTTCTTAAACATGTTTTTTAGTGAATCCTTTTTTTTTTTTTTTCTTTTTTTAATGAACCCAATTAAATATCCTTTCCTCCCTTCCTAAAAAAAACTCAGTGAACACAGTACATTTCAACTTGACGAGTAAAGTAAAGGCAGAGAGCTGAAACCGTATACCTCTATCGGAAGAAGAAAAAAAAATAAGACTTTCTTCTCGCCAACACGGGAGCAATTCCGAACCTCCAGAGACCCGCTTCCCGAACCAATGACCACTATATCCCAATAATTCACTAGGAGAAGGTTCTCTTTACTTGAGTTAATATCTATAAGTATATACATATCACAAATATTTAAAATTTGAATCTAATTTCGGAATAAAAATTCTTTTTTGAGTGACATTTTTGAGCAAAGTTGGTAAATTTGAGTTATCTGTTTTTTAAACTTCCATAATCACTAATGAACAACAATTAGGAGGTAACTCCATCCTTCCTTATTTTCTTAAATTAAAAAAAAATCCTCTTAAATATTAGATATTATGACTCTTTTTTTGTTTATTTCATATCGTTTCATACAGTCTTTTTTAAAAGCCCCTTTTTTTCTGTTCAGAGCGATTATGAGACAAATTAATGTATAGACCTGGCTTCCTAATGCATACCATAGAGAAAGATTTGGCAATTTGTTAAACAAAAGTATACAGAATTTGATCTCAAACACATTTTATTAATGAAAAAAAAAAGTAAAATGAATATAAGATGATACAACGAATAACCGAAATAATGTAATAAATGATTAATTCAGTTATCCGAAAGCTGCGAAACATTAAAAATCTATACATTGAACCAATCGCATGATAACTAAAAAAGACAAACGGCAACGTTGAACTTCTGGAAGTGAAGCTCAAAGGGGGAAGCTGGCAACGTCGATATCTGTTAACTTCCAATATATTCATTTCTAGTATCATCGCCTAATGTATACTAAATGTCGCCTATACTGTATAGTACTATAGTATTATATATATAGTATAGTAGGCTCCAGGAGCTGCCCGCCCGTTTTTGCACCACTTGCTTGGTGGAAGGAAGCTAATGCTATTTAGGTTTTATATTAGAGAATTGCGGGATTATTATACTGAGCTCTTACTTTATTGCACTAGATTTTTTTTTTTTTGTATGAACCTGGTACTTACAAACCAGTACCTAGTACCTGGTACTTACAAACCAGTACCTAGTACCTGGTACTTACAAACCAGTACCTAGTACCTGGTACTTACAAACCAGTACCTAGTACCTGGTACTTACAAACCAGTACCTAGTACCTGGTACTTACAAACCAGTACCTAGTACCTGGTACTTACAAAACAGCCTGAAATGGAGTTACCTCCTTGTTACTGAACCTCTTAGAACTATATCGTCCGATTAAAATAAATTTCCATAATTTCATTATAAGAAGTCTTTATAAGTCCAGGTATAATTACAAAGATATAATTAATTTTTGTACTTTTTTACGTAAATGATAAGATTAACACTATACATTGTAAACATTTATATATATATATATATATATATATATATATATATATATATATATATATATATATAAAAACATTTTCGACAGCCGTAGATCGTTACTTCATTAAGTACCTTCAATTACATAGAAAACTGACAACCATAAATAACGTTTCTAAACTGTTTATAGTATAACAGTTTCATATTGACAGGTAACATCAAATTTTTATAAACTTTATACACATTCTTTTAAAAATTTGATTTTACCTCAATTAATATTACTATAAATTGAATACTAAAACGACAACGATGCAAGTTAATACATCGTTAACAATACTATTTGTGATGGATGGTAGAAATTTCTCTTTCTAAAAAATAATGTCCAAATTAAAGAATAATACACGGTTCGTATTTCATTCCAGAATTTTCTCTCCAATGCAACGAGATTCCTTATGATATCTCCAACCTTCACAATATAAAAAATATATAAATAAAACCACAAATGATCACCTCGACAAGACGTAAAACAGTAAAATAAGTTAAGTGCTTTGTTGCATTTTTCTCTGTGAATCAAAACATTTTGTAGCACGGGTGAACTATATTGATATATCAATGGATTTGTCTTCTTTTGATCTGTTTCGTGCGTTTTCGCATCTCTAAATAAGGCCAAGAGATTTATTACAAAATCGTAATAAAAGATTTAGCTTCATCTAAAATGTACTGAGTGACTTTTGGCAATAAACAAACGATCTGCTGGATCGCTGTTCACTGGCATATCATCAATATCTAAATCCTATGTGACAAGTTTGATAAAGCAAGGCGATAACAGCGTGGTGATAGTTACCTGTAGAGGTCCATCCCGAGATCACTACCGTCCGGAGCGGCGAAAACCGAGACACTAGATGAGGGGGGCACCAGCGGCCCGAGTCGATACCCAGCCAGGCATCTATTAGATGAAGCCAGGTATCGATAGTGGGCTCTGCAGTTATCGTATAGCATTGCACTAAACAATGTCCTCAAAATTCGTATTATGCAGTGCATAATTTCGGTAACAATCTCCTAATAAAACTGTATAAGTGTACTTCAATTAGCAAAACTGACGAACAATTTCATTACATCTTAAATTATTATTATAATTTAAAAATAAAATAAACTGTATGTATCTAATAAAAATATCCATAATTGAAATGTAAATTATGCCATAATTCAAATTTACTTTTGATTGGTGGGTTTCTTTAATTTTCCACAATCGCTCTCGATAATAAACACAAATAAAATAAAGCTGTCTTTTTTTTTTTTTTACTTTTTTTACGAAGGAATAAAGATACATACTAATATTTACTTACTTTTGAATTTTAACCTAATAAGTAATGTAACTAATAATGAAATTTTACGATAAAATTATTTTTTTAAGTATTTACGCTATTTTAAAATAATTCTAGTTTTTAAAAATAAGCTGATAGTTTTTATGAGTGATTGCGAGCACCTTGTATTGATTAAAGACAACTTTCAAGTTTAAAGAAACAAAACATAAGTTTACCACTAAAATATTGTTAACTATTACATAAAACTTGTCACAACTGAAATAAATTATTTTATTACATTATAAAAACACGTTTTATAATATTAATTTTGAAGATTTACTTATTTTCAAATATTTTGCAGTTTTAAAAACGTTGGCAACTGTCTCCATTATTGTAGCTGTTAAGTATTTTGCTCATTTAAAATGATCGATTACCCAATCTTTGGCTCAGTTGTTTTGGTGCCTCGAATGAAGCTGGTTTCGTCATAGTGTCGGTTCAGCAACTCTTAACGGCAAAAAAAATATTGATTTTTTTTTTTTAATATCGAATAGCAAACAATTTTGTATCATTTGTAGCGATCATATAAATAATTAATAACTATTTTTTATAATACAATATCTGTTAGCATTACTACCTATATGCTAATTTATAGCAGTAATTAGCCATAATTGTTTGAATCAAAGCCATAAATCAGGCATCATTAATTAAAGAAAATAAAACATACGACATAAATTGGTACTAACGAAAATTACATTTCTATTCAAAATTCAATTGCGACCGCACATTCAACTTACTCGTAGGTAAAGGCGAAGTTTGTTTTGTTTTTTCTATTTATTTTTTTAAATTGTGCTTTTGTAAATATGTAAAGACCATTCCTCAACTTCCACATTTGTGTTGCTTATTTTGGTCTCCTTAAGTTAAAGAGTATTATGATTATTACAAAACTTTAGAGTCCTCGATATTTGTCTATTTATGAATAAGCACTTTTTTTTTTTAGGGGTCTAAAAAATCCTAATTTAATCAATAGTCTAGTTTTTTTATTTTACTGCACTTTGCTTTTTGTAAATTGATCGTGAAGGTTAATCGATAGGTATAGGTATAATGATAAGGCTCGTAGTAAATTAAAACTTAATTTCCAAATGTTTGTTTCTTATGCCTTTTCTGAAACTGAGAACGATTACTGTTCCTCTTAAACCACCTTATATTTTATAGAAATAAATATCAAAATCAAAATGAATATTTTTCCCAATGCGCCTATACAGCCTGCTCCTATGTTCCACGAAACCTTTTATGCCTTTGCAGATTTGCAATCTGCACAAATAGTGATCATATCTTATACCACTTTGGCAACAAACCAAAACTCAGGGAGGAAGGGTCGTCGTCCCACCCCGAATCTCTCAACTCAATGCATTAAAATAAAAATGAGAACTGAATTAAATCAATACAGAAAAATCTTTCTTTAGTTATCATATAGGGGACATTAAGATAAAGAACTCCAGCTTACATAAATCGGAAGATGATTATTAATTAATATGTGTGAAGTTAATTTAAAGATAGCGTTACAATTAATATATTTTATTTATTAACAAGCAGTGTAAAAGTAATAAAATATCTTTATCAAAAGTCTGACTCGGTTAGATATTGTATGTTAGTCAAACCTTCAAATACTTAATCTTGATCAATATGATAGATCAAACAATCCATATATATACTATGAATTCATGCATAAAAAGTATTAAGGTAAGAAAAAATATTTCCTAGGATCAAACTTGCCAAGCAACCAACATGTCATAAAAAGAAGAGAAACCTTAATTTACAAAGAAGTATAATTTTACAAAGGATATTTGAGATGGAAACGAGGCTTCCGCAAAGTTTCGGATAACTGAAAGAAGATCATATATACAAGACAGAATCGAAGCATTAAAAGCCAGGACATTCATAAAAAAATCGAGCCTCGATTAATACATACAATAATTAATACCACTAATTGAAATAAAACAGAAAAGGATTTTATTTATATTCAGACAGAAAAAAGGATAATATTAGAAGAAATGAGTGAGAACAGAAATTAGAAATAAGATATAGGAGAATATGATTTTTTTCTTTTAATATTCTAAATCTCGTTTAGTTATTCATTTCTTAAACTTTATAGTAATTTAGAAGTTAATTTTATTACCTCTCTATAAGTATATATTTTTACTTTCACTTACCTATATATGAAATATATAGTAAGTGGAAGTATTGCGATCGTGAAAAATTTCGACTTCCGGTTTTCAACGGAAATACACGTTTTGGGGTCCCCTGAGTCCAATTAACCAAGTCCCGCGAAAAGGTCTGTGTGTGTGTGTGAACAAACTAGCTCAAAAACTATAAACCGTGCGAACCTGAAATTGGGTATTTAGTGTATGTATATGCCCGCGATGTGACAGCAAAAATTTCATCAAAATTGCTCAAAGGGAGGGGGTACTTTATTTAATAACTTTTTAAGTTTTTTTCGATTTTCTCCAAAACGGCTCTAACGATTTTTATTAAACTGAGTATTTGATCTATTTATATGCCCGAAATATGACTGTAAAAGTTTCATCAAAATTGATCAACCGGAGGGGGGACTTTACTTAATAAATTTTAGATCACTGTCACGTGTTTTTTTTTATTTACTCAAAAACGGTTTTAACGATTTTGATCAAACTGGGTATTTGATGTATGTATATGCCAAAGATGGGATAGCCAACATTACATCAAAATTGATCAACCGGAGGGGAGACTTTACTTAATAAATTTTGTATCATTTTCACGTGTTTTTTTTATTTTCTCTAAAAAGGCTTTAACGATTTTTATCAAACTGGGTATTTGATGTATGTATATGCGAAAGATGAGATAGCCAACATTTCATTAAAATTGGTAAAACGGAGGTGGGACTTTATTTCACAACTTTTTTTCCAATGTTTACCTTTTTTTCGATTATCTCAAAAACGGCTTTAACGATTTTTATCAAATTCGTCATGCTAAATGAAAATTAGGTGTTCTTTAATATCAGGTAAGCCTTACCATTATTAAAATGTTCTGTGGGGGCGTTTTTTTTTTGGGGGGGGGGGGCCTTTTTTGTTTCCTATAAAGTACCTTTGTTTTTGTTTATATGGAGAAATTAACTGTTTCTTGTTACGCCTAAAAATAAGAAATGGCTAAATATGAGATATGATAAAAATAAAGAAAACATAAAGAGGAGAAAAAAAGAAAAATATTCAGTCAACTCATAAAACTCGTTGGGCTAACGCATGCGGAGTACGCCTTTAATGACAGACCATTGTTCATAATTAAAGCCGTTCTGTTCATTTGAGAAGTGGCAATTAACAAAACGCATTAATTTCTAATCTAAGTAAGTTGGTAAGTGAAAGTTGTGTGTTGCGCGCATGCACCAGATTTTTTTTACTTTATGCTGTTATTTTTTTTGTTTTTTTGATAAAATATTATAG
This sequence comes from Aelia acuminata, assembly GCA_911387785.2. Taxonomy (NCBI): domain Eukaryota; kingdom Metazoa; phylum Arthropoda; class Insecta; order Hemiptera; family Pentatomidae; genus Aelia; species Aelia acuminata. The sequence goes on along the minus strand of OU426982.1, from coordinate 85,119,402 downwards.
CCTCGTCAATAATCGAATCAATTATTTCGTGAAAATTAACATTTCAAATGAAAACTAGATCATCTTTTGCGAGGAAGATGAATCAGAAGACTAGTTAAATAACTAAGGCACATTTTTATGCTTTTTTGTAGAATAAAAAATTTAAGAAATTATTTTCTATTGTAGAAAAAAAAAATAGAAAAAGGAAGCAACGTACACTTGATTTAGATTAGAAATGGTTAGATAAATTAGTACAATTTTCTATTATACCACAATTATGCATCGAGTTCAGAAATAGTGTTCTCGGTATCTTTCGTGATATACAATATTATACAAAATAGGGTAAACCATATAGTTATTGGCACCCCAACTTTAACTTAAAGAAATAGGTAAACAAGTCCTAATTATATTACAAGATACACATGAGTCTAACGTTTGAAGGGTCCTCTAAGTCATCTATGAAGCATGACTTTAACAACCTAACCATAGGGAAGATTTCACAATTAAATCCACAGGGTGCCAATAACTAGATTTGGCACTTTTAACAATAAATATTGCCATATTGTAAAACTATTGAAATTTTGACCCAAAAAAATCTCTTGAGTCTTTATAAGGATAGATAAAGAGGATTTATATGAAGTTTCAATTAGATCCCTTCATAAGAAGTATTTTTTTTTAATGTCACCACTGAAATTTAGTCTTAAGGGTGCCAATAACTGTACGGTTTACCCAATATGTTATTGCACATATAGTGTTTCATTTGACCACACCCCAACCGTTTCCATCACAATAAGAAAACAAATAATTGCGAAAATCTTATACATAAAAAAAACAATTCATATCCTGTAACTCATTATTTTCCTTCTCTTCCCTAGACTTATGTTTGCTATTGATTATGAGTTCTAATGTTAAGAAGGAAATACTGTTTTTAGATCAACGATTGTGGAAGGAGGCAAAGTGACCAAGTTCAAAATCATCCGCCAAGGTTTTCCAGATTTAATTAAGAGGCTGGGTGAGCCCCCAGGAGGGTTTTCCTACTCTGCATCGAACCAAAACTGAATGAATAAAAAATTTACTCAACCAAAGTTAACAAGAGATATTTTTTTTAACACTATTCTGCTAGACCGCGTGGGATGTACTAAAATATCCAACATAAATGTTGGATAGGATTAAGATCTGGTCTTCTTCAAGCCAACCAATGGGTCGAAACTGACCTCCTTTTAAGTCCTAAACGAACACATTCGAATGTACGGCTGCATATCGCCGAGCATGAAATGGAAACGGACGGCGCTAAGGGGAGTGAACCGCATCAGAAATCCGATGTTTACCGATGTGATCCGCTATGAGGGCATAAAAAGGTCCAGCTAATAACTAATTGAGGACCAGTAGCAACACTACTTTTGGAGGCAGTCAGGTTTCATCTTTCCTTGCGGTCAAGGGCTTCCCTTTCATTGGCGCATCTTATTTTGGGTATTTTCATCGACAGTCGTCATGCAACGTATCTTGAGAAAGTGTCCGATATAAGTACATCCGAAGTACCAAAGGTTCTGCTTTCCAAAAGAATAAGTCACATCATTATTATTTCAGAACAATTCACAAGGAATCGAATTAACTTGATCAGAAAATTCCTTAGCTGGCCAGCGGAAGAACATTATACATTATACAGCTTCAAAACAGCAATTAAGTGAAGATTAAATTCAAGAGCGGATTAGCGATTAGCTGAGCGAGTTGACATTCGGTCTTCGGCTTCTGAAGTACAAACAATTCTTGACATATTTGAATCCCATAAACGACCAAATAAAAAAAGTAAATCGTGATGTATTATTTGTCTTTTAAATGAAATGAATACGTAATGGTACGTTTAGGAAGAAAAGTGATCTTTTAATATGTATCTCTTAGATCAAATTCGGCAATCCTATCTCTGGAATCGTTCTTTGCACTCTTCAGTTAAACACATTAAAGCTGATACAAAAAATAACGAAACTGCAAAAAGCAGCGCACTGAACTATGAGTTGGCCAACAAAACGTAATATATTGTCGAAGAGTTAAAAAAACAAAAAAAAAAAAAAAACTTCTACTGTTTTTTACAGCACATACAAAAGATAGCTTTGGTGATGCATAAGGGCTCCAAAACTCAGATCAGCATATTCTTGGTAAACTAAATCCAAAAGGGCGTAATAATCGAGATATTTATCGCCCTAAAACCCCTATCCTATCCTATCCAAAAAAACATAATAGAGTTTATTTAACACATATGTGAAGTAATTACAATTAAATAATAATCTCGATTATTAACATTTTGGCATTATTATATTTTCATAATATTCGTATAACTAAATAATTATGAATGCAATTTTTGTTTTGGTCTGAAGTTTTCATTTATCAATTTAAAAAATTAATTTTTATGCTTTATAACTGAAAAATAAACTGGCGCGAAGAGCGCAACACACAACTTTCACTTATCAACTTTCTTTGATTAGAAATCGACATGTTTTGTTAAATGCCATTTCTCAAAGTAACATATTTTTCCACATTCATTTACTTATTTTTCTTTGTACTTGGTCCTTAAAGTACACTCAATTTTTTTTATAGTTAAATAAAAGTTTTTACATGTGATAATTAATGCAAGCAGAATACTCCAAGTCGTCTGATTTTATAATACTCTATTTAGTTGTTGAAAACTTCATATAGTTACCATGAAACAAATAACTTCAATTGAATGAACAGAGCATATTTATTAATTATAAACTATCGTCTGTCATTAAGGGCGTACTGTGCATGCATGGGCTCTGTTTTATAAGTTGAAGGAATATTTTTCTTTTTTTCTCCTGTATATGTTTCCTTGATGTTTTTCACACCTCGTATTTCAAACATGTTTCTCGTATTTTTAGGCGAAACGAGAGACAGATAATCTCTCCATAAAAACTAAGGTATTTTATAGGAAAACGAAAAAAGCCCCTTCCCCATTTACATAACATTTTAATAAAGATAAAGCTTACCTGATATAAAAGAATACTTGATTCTCATTAAACATGACGAGTTTAACCAAAATCCTTTAAGCTATTTTTGATGAAAACATTAAAATGGGGAAAACATTTAAAAATAAAGTGCCCCTTCCGCTTAATCAATTTTGATGAAATTTTTGCTATCACATCGCGGTCGTATACATATACCAAATACCCAATTTCGGTTTCGTACGGTTTTTGAGCTAGTCTGTTCACACGCACGCATGCACGCACACGCACACACCCACAAACACACACACACAGGTTATTTAGACCTAGGGGATCCCAAAACCCAAGACCCAATGTATTTCGTTGAAAACCTGAAGTCGAAATTTTACACGATCGCAATACTTTCCCTTCCTTTATATTTTATATATATGGGTAAGTGAAAGTAAAAATAATAAGAAATGATATTAAAATGATTTTTTTAAAAATCAAATGAATGCCTTGTACACGGTTGAGAGATGTCATACAGCCTTCAAAGATACTGAAAAACAGACATCTCCAACATCCTTCATGCAAGTCAAAACTCATTGGAAACATCAGTTTGCCATGATAAATAAGTTCCACTCATTAACGTTCTGCTTCTTTGGATGTTGTTCAACAAAAAATAAAGGGATTCATCAAGTTTAATTATAATTTTACATATTTAAAATACATGTTTTCTAAAGTAAAAAGAAACAACAGTAATAAACAACCTGGTTTAAATTTTATTACGATACGTCAAATGTTTTTTCAAGCAGGAGATAGTCAGTTTGACATTAAAAGAATAAATAAATAACTATGATTCTTCATTTATTCTTGGCCATTATTAAATAATTAAAGAAAAACTTCTGACTCGTTTCCCTCACAATCTTCTGCTTGAACCATATAAATTAAAATACTCCTTTTGAAATACAACTCCACGCTGATTCTTAATCATTTTTATGTTGACCAAAATTTTAAAAGATATTACACATCCTACCTAGTTTTTAACTTTTTTACTAGGCATATTAGATAGGCAAGAATAGTAAAACAATGGCCATAGAAATGGGCAATATCACAAACTAAGGAGCTTAATGATGGTCAATTAATAGCTATTTAGTATTACTTTGTTAATGTCTGGAAGCAACAGAATTAAACAGATAACAGAATAAACCAAAGTTTACAATGATATTCATGTAAAATCTATTTATCTCGTCTGGACACCTACCAGGATAAAGTGTAAATAAACCTAAAAGTTTTCTATAAAAACAAAAAAATTTAAACCTGCATAATATAAAGTTTAATTAAAGTTTTCACAGATGAATAAATATTCAAAATCTGAGGTAATGCTACATCATTAAAAATTAAACTAAATTTATACACAAAATAAGATTATTTCAAGACTTCTGGCCTCATAATTGAACAAGTAGGGATGAAGGTCCTATGTGGCATAGAGGAAAGCATAATAGCTTCAACGACCAAGGTCAGGAGTTTGGCTCCCGCAGGGGACCATGTCCGGAAACAGGTGGCTTTAAGGTTTTTAAAGCGAGTAAAAAAATCCTTGGTTATGACATCCTTCCGGGTGGAGGGAAAATGGTGGTCCTGAGACTGCGGGATGTCAGGCACTTGATGAAAATCCAAATGGATAGGCGAAATTTGGGCTGCCACTGTAGCACAATCCAATTACTCTTAGTAGAATAAACTAACATTAAATAAATTAAAAATAAACAAGTGAGGATAATAAGATTTGGCAAAAATATTTTAAATACAACAATTAATGCCATATAGCATTTCTAAAAGAATTAAAACATATAAAGATCTGGATTTATTTTGTAGTTGAACAAGATTCCGACTTTTCCAGGTAAGTACTATAAAAATATACATTACATTTTCTAGCAGTTGCTTTATATCTTTAATTAAAAATCAAAAAACAACTGTCACTTTATATCTTAAATATTAAAAAATTAAATAAGAGAGAATAATGCCCTAAAGGCATTTATTCAATGACATAATTTTGTCATTTCCATAATAATTATTTATCTTTCAAGAATATGAAAAAAGTGATGTGCAAATTTAATACAAATCCTTAACCAACAAAATCAGAGTTGATAGAATATAAAATAAGAGTAATGTAGCTTAAAGATAAGGCATTGTAATCTGATCATATGTACCAATTTTAATTATTATGAATCTTTTTTGGTGGTCTACTTTAGAAATATCTTCTTCTTCTTTAACTTCCTCTTATGCCATTAGTTAGCGTCGAGGAGCCTCAATCCAGCGTAACCAATTTTCCCGGTCTCTGCTTAGCCGCTTCATCTCATTGAGGGATTTTCCTCTTTTAATTCCAATTCTTTGGATGTACTCTTGGTATGTAATTCTGGGGCGTCCGCGTGGTCTCCTTCCTATGGGTCGAGCCTCCAATACCTTTATAGGATTCATCTCCTCATTCATGCGGTAGACATGTCCGAACCACTGGAGTTGCCGTTTTTCTAGAGTGTCTTTAAGTTCTGCAACTTCTAGTTGCTCTCTAATACTTTCGTTTCTAATGCGATCCCTTCTAGTTCTCCCAACAGACCTGCGAAGGAACCTCATTTCCGCTGCCGTTATGCGACTAGAATGTCTGTCCAGCATAGTCCAGCTTTCTCCGCCGTAGGTGAGTGTAGGTAGGTAAACAGACTTATATACATGCATTTTTGTCTTCCTGTCTACTTCGCGGTGGCCGATAATGCTATTAGTAAGCTGGTAATAAACTTGATTTGCCTTACATATTCTGTTTGATATTTCGGCATCTATTTTACCCGAGCTACTAATTACGGTCCCTAAGTAGGTATACTCATTCACTACCTCAAGTGTCTCGCCATTGCAGGTTAGTTGGACATTTTCCTGTTCATCTCTCGCCATAACCAGCACTTTACTCTTGGAGGTGTTGATTTGCAACCCTTTCCTGAGCAACTCTTCTTCCCATTCCACCAGAGCTTTTTGTAGTTTGGTTTTGGTGTCGGCTATTAGGACTATGTCATCCGCGTATAACAGGCTTTGTATGAGGACAGTTCTCATATTCCATTTTCCAATTGTTGTCCACGCAGTTCGGCGCTTGCAGATTTTGTGGATTTCATCCATAACATTTATAAATAGAAGAGGGCTTAGGCTATCTCCCTGTCTAACTCCTCTAGCAATTGGGAAAGGTTCTGATTCCTTACCACTTATTCTTACCACAGCCATGGCTCCTTGGTAGGCTGATTGTATGGCTGCCAGCAAGTCTCCAGGTACACCCTTGGCTCTTAGTGCATTCCAAATTTCTTTTCTTGGGACCACATCAAACGCTGACTTCAGATCAAGGAATGCAAGATATATATTCTTATCTCTGTCCCAAGCTTTTTCAGCAATATTTCTGAGTACAAAGATGTGGTCCTGCGTCTGTCGGCCTGGACGAAAACCAGCCTGTTCCGCTTCTAACTGCCCTTCTAAAATCCGCCGGAGTCTCCTTTCTAGAATAGAGGTGTAAAGTTTATAGACTACGGAAAGCAAACTAATAGGTCTGTAATTTTTGCAGTCTGTTGTGCATCCTTTTTTATAAATGGGGAGGATTATACTATACTTCCAGTCCTCAGGAATTCTCTTTCTGTCATATACTTCTTGGAACAGCGATTGGAGTGCTTTAAGAAGTTCTTGACCACCATATTTCAAATATTCTGGTGCAATTCCATCTTTTCCTGATGCTTTACCTCTTTTTAGCTTAAGGATTGCATTTTCTATTTCATCTTCCTCTATAATCTCCAGGCTTTCTTGAATTTCGGGCTCTCGTTCTTGGCAATGGTCTGTTCCTTGGTTTTCGGAGAATTGTTCCTGGAAATATTGCTTCCATCTGCCAAGGATCTTTTCTTTGTCTGTAAGTAAGATTCCATCGCTACCTTTTACATTTCTAATGGGCTTACATTGCTTTCCTCGTATCATTTTAACTTTCCGCCAAAAGGTTCTTATGGATTCGCGATGGTCCTCGCTCAGGCTTTTACCAAAATCCTCCCATGACTTTTTCTTGGCCTGGCGTACGGCTACCTTACATTCATTCCTGGCTATTCGATATGCCTGCAGCTTTTCTTCAGTTTTATTTTTCAAGTATGCTTTCCAGGCTAGCTTTTTCTGAGAAACCAGTCGTTGAAGGTCATTGGTCCACCAGTCTGTCCGCTTTCCCTTACCAGACACTCTCTTCTTCCCACATACTGTGCTTGCTGTGTCCAGGATACATGTTTTCAGTGCCTTCCATATCTTTTCTACGTCACAGATGAATAAATATTCAAAATCTGAGGTAATGCTACATCATTAAAAATTAAACTAAATTTATACACAAAATAAGATTATTTCAAGACTTCTGGCCTCATAATTGAACAAGTAGGGATGAAGGTCCTATGTGGCATAGAGGAAAGCATAATAGCTTCAACGACCAAGGTCAGGAGTTTGGCTCCCGCAGGGGACCATGTCCGGAAACAGGTGGCTTTAAGGTTTTTAAAGCGAGTAAAAAAATCCTTGGTTATGACATCCTTCCGGGTGGAGGGAAAATGGTGGTCCTGAGACTGCGGGATGTCAGGCACTTGATGAAAATCCAAATGGATAGGCGAAATTTGGGCTGCCACTGTAGCACAATCCAATTACTCTTAGTAGAATAAACTAACATTAAATAAATTAAAAATAAACAAGTGAGGATAATAAGATTTGGCAAAAATATTTTAAATACAACAATTAATGCCATATAGCATTTCTAAAAGAATTAAAACATATAAAGATCTGGATTTATTTTGTAGTTGAACAAGATTCCGACTTTTCCAGGTAAGTACTATAAAAATATACATTACATTTTCTAGCAGTTGCTTTATATCTTTAATTAAAAATCAAAAAACAACTGTCACTTTATATCTTAAATATTAAAAAATTAAATAAGAGAGAATAATGCCCTAAAGGCATTTATTCAATGACATAATTTTGTCATTTCCATAATAATTATTTATCTTTCAAGAATATGAAAAAAGTGATGTGCAAATTTAATACAAATCCTTAACCAACAAAATCAGAGTTGATAGAATATAAAATAAGAGTAATGTAGCTTAAAGATAAGGCATTGTAATCTGATCATATGTACCAATTTTAATTATTATGAATCTTTTTTGGTGGTCTACTTTAGAAATATCAAAAACTTTAATAACGTTTATCGGAATACAACTATAAACTAAAATTTAATGGTTAGTGGTGAGAACAACACTCGATAAGGAACTGTTTAATTCAAAAACAATAACTATCTTAGATAATTAGTTGTGTGAATAATGGTTAAGCATTATCAGGCTTCAGAAATACAACAAAAACACCTAATTATAAAAGCTGATGGAAAACAAAGTAACTATCCAGATTAGAAATAAGTCCTGTATCAAGAATTTCACCAGAATAGTGACACTTTCCAAACATTAAACCAATAACTAGCATTCCATCTTAGCTCCAAGAAGGCTTTACAAATATATAAACATATGAACAGGAGATTATCAACAACTTTCTGCCATAAAACTTCTTCTGAACTAAAGATTATTCAACCACAATTTCAACATTCCATAAGAAATACTGTCTAACTTTTGATTTGAAATTAAACTCTTATAAGATCAATAAACTACATCTTCAAATTAAAGAAAAAAATTTTATAGAAATACAAAGACGCAAATTTAAAAGTAAAATATCAAAAAAAACTAATGGATGATAATGATCAAATAAACTTACATGTTGATAAGAACTGTGATAAAGTACTTGGAATTTGAAACTACAACATACTCCAACACTCACACCACCTGCTATCTCAAAACCTGAACTTAAGCAAAGTCGATGAAAGAATCGAGTTATGAACCGCTTTCTCTAAATCGATCAGGAAGCCATTGGCTTCTACTGACAAGGAGGTAGATTGCGATATTCTCCTTAACTCGTTAAAGGAGTTTAAATGTGCTTAGAAACTAATATTCACTTTTTCAAAACGAAACTATTGCTCCCATTTATGAACTTTTAATCTATTATAGAAATATTGGCATTATTTTTCACTTAGGTATGTAGAGCGGGAAACATGTACAGCTATGACGTCATAGTCCATATGTATTTCCCCCGTTAGTAGACATTTCCTTTATGACCAAAAATGATGATAGCAAATCCACTAATAACCATCTTAAAATTAGCAATTTGTTGAAGACAATAATTATTGAAGCAAATACCATGGATATTTACTTTTAATAATAGTGAGTATACATTTTATTTTTTATAACATGGAAATTTATGAAGTTCTTAATCTATAACTGACTTCAAGGTCAATCAAATATGGTTTTCACTGTTGGTTTGGTCGACTAAACACATTTTTATTGTAATCAGAAGATCATAATCGACTTGATTGATCATAATTAAGAGCATAATTGACAATCAAAATAGAGTTAAGATGACCCTATCAGGAAATAATCAGGAAGTTATAGGAAACTATTTCTAATTTATTAAATCTACGTTTGCTTTTGCATTTTTTGTTTGTTTTAAATCAAATTTCTTTTGCTTCTTAAACCTCACTTTCTTCTTCTTGTATCACTCACCTAATACATGTGAATAAAAAATCCTATGAAGTTCATTAATTTAATGTTTTAAATGAAAATGAGATGTGTATCATAGATATTGTTAATATTTTGAGGAATGTAACTAAAAGCTGATTTTGATATTTTGACATTATTTTGTGACTGCTAAAAGATTCTTTCGAAAGTTTATCTAATGAAACACGATATATTTTTGTCAAACATCTTTTTGAGATTTAAGGAGTAGGCTTAAGTTTCAATTAGCTTGAAAGAAAGATTACATCAAAGGCAGATGGCATGATTCAGTGATCAAGTTCCTTACACATAGCTCTGTCTGCCGTATCCAAACTAATTTGTCAATTTTTTTTTTTATATGATAATCATTTATAAAGATTGTTAATGTAGCAAATGTCTGAGAAGGGCTTGAGAAACGCAGGAAGCTCAACACAAATTTTATTTCATCCCCTGATGAAATATACTGATTCCCTAAGGGCATCTTGGTTAACTTCATCACCTAGGATGGCCTAATAACTAATAAACGATTTTATTTAAATTAATTGAGAAAAGGATTCAGATAAAAATTAATTTGAAATGCCAAATGGGAACCCTGTGCTCATGAATGGAAACAGATTTATTTGTTTATTGTTAAATATAAATTTTTAGAATTTAGTTAATTAAATAGCAAATTTTTATCACTGGGCCGGTTGGGTAGTCTTATAGTCCGGAATTTTAATATTCTGGGCTATGTTGTACTTAGTTACTCCTTTGATGCTCGATTCATTCATATACTTTCTTTAAAATTCTCATAATTGTATTCATTATATTTATTATTACAAGTCTCAACATTCAAGTAATTGTAAATTTGTATTTTATTAGTTGCTAAAGAGTACTGAAGCAATTCTAGATAAGTCAAAATTTATTCATTGAGCACCATCTCATTTAAAAGTTAAATTATTGGTCACAAGTGAGAGCAAGCGGTAGGGGGGGGGGGGGCAGCTGCCCTAGAAGCAAACAAATTAATGAAAATTAATTTGAAAACTGTTACTTATTTTTCACTCATTACAAAAGATAAATGTTAATCATTTAAAAGACAACTGTGAAAAATTCAACAACTACATCCCTTAAAAAAAACAGTTATTATTTCTGCAAGAGCACGGTTTGCTGCCCCCTAGTTTTAATCTTGGACACGCCCTTCTTATTTTCCACCTAAAGGTAATAGTATTGAGAGGATCTCTTTCAAAAGACAATTGCGTGCGATTTCCTCCAAAAAACCTTCGGATGCTTCAGCATGTCTTTTCAGCCTCTTTCTGCTCTACCTCCTTTTACCAACCTTGTATTCAATTAAAATTGCCATCTCTCTTGCTTCTATTTTCTCATTTTAGAAATGTTAGCTTTTATGGGTATACTAGCTGGGGTGCCCGACTTCGCTCCGGTAGTTGTGTGATAGCTTTAATACCAGAAAAACTTTAAAATTAAAGGAAATAGGGAACAAAATTAGCACCTTCTTGAAAATTCGGTTTTAACTTGGTATCAATATTCTGCAGACTTGAGATCTGCAGAGTCCGCCCAAATAAGGAACCCTGTATAGTTTACAGGGGGTTAAAAATTGTAAATGAACAATTAATTTTGCTAAATTTTTTCATCATATTTCTTTTTATCTTGAACTATGATGGATGATAAAATCTTGAATGCTGTTATTGGAGTTAGTCGTTTTGTCAGCTGGAATGCTCATCATACGTAGTAACCAAACCAACTTCTTTTTCATAAATGCAATAAGAACTCTTCAAACTTTTTATTTTCGATTTATATTCAGTCAATTCATCTCTTTTTTTATGTCTGATTTTATTCGCTCACGGTACTACTAAGAAATCATCACTCATATTGCATTAAATTTACTAAAGTATATATAATATATAGATTGAATGTAATGTGCTGATCATTTATTAGCCTTCTTATGAGAAAACTAATTTTTTAAGAAATCCAATTGGTTTTCTAATTAATTCTAATTAGATTGAAGAGATGTAAAATCATTATTTTATTTTGAAAGCAAAGGAGAAACTAATTATTTTCGCTTAATTTTTTAGTAATTTAAAATGAACAGCTGAACAAATATATAACCTCTACAATTTTAACTGGATGAATGAACGATAAACAAGTGGAACGAACCCTAGCGCTTCCTGGTAGTCTGGAGCTCGAACTAAATTTTTCATTCATGAACTGGTATCTCAATCTCAGAGACGCTAATTAAATGTTGCGAGAGGCATAAAATTCCAGTCTTTTTCTCTTCAATTTTACACTCTTAAGAGAGAAACGGAAACCTTCTTTTCCGTTAGGAGTCATATGGCTAAACGACGACATAACTTCCTCAATCCTGCGTGGAGTCGTCTTTGAGCCTTTTCGGCACGCACATTGTACACTTTGCTTTATAATATATATTGATTATTATATTGGTTGGATATATGCAAGAAATAACTTGTAGTTTTTTTTGTTGGATTATATTGGTCATATTTTCATTTAAAAATAAAATTAAACATCCATTCCATGGTTCAAATGATTTTATTTTGTTTTATATATTTTACATCTTCCGATCATTCTTATTTTTCATATTATCAACCAAAAATGAATAATGCTATATACAATATTTTATTATGATATCTGAGCATAACATTTTTTTAAATTATAAAAATCATTATGACCACTAATATTTTTAATTTCCTTGAGATTTCAATGTGAGTTGCAACCTTTAACTCATAAACTTCTAGTATTCTTTTTAAGGATTACTATTTATCTGAATTTGACAGTTTTTTTATTGTAGTGACAAATGATGTATCTAATCCATAAGATTCAATGGTAAAAAAAGCATTTCACATTAATAATGGAGTATATATTTTATTTTCAGAAAGTTGAGAAAAAGCTTTGTATACATAGCTTCAATTCTATATATATATTTTTATTCAAAATTCGGTGTTATACTTTAAAAGAAAACCAACAAAAATATTTATGGATGAATTTAAGCAAATAATAGCTTTTTCTCAAATGGCATATGTCTACCTCTGATATAAAGCCTTTCAAAAATGTAAACTCAGGCAAAACAAAATGTTGATATTTATTTTATTATTTATTTTTTAATTATATTCTATTATGAATATTTTCTATCCCACTCTGTCAATATTTTTTTACATTGATTTTAGGGGATTTAAAGTTATTTATAAAAGTTAAGTTATTTATAAGTTAAGTTATTTATAAAAGTTTGCTCTAAATTACTGCGAGTATGCTCTTTGTTAACTGCGGTCTATTTAAACTAACAATGTTTAATTAACATTGAGCAATAACACCATAATTTTCTAGACCACTTAAACAGTATATTAATCCTTATTAATTAATAAGTTGTTAGAAGAAAACAAAAGTTACCATTTGATTACTATATTATAGTTTCATCACTCATTGTTCCTCTAAAAAATCAAAATGACCTTTAAAAGTAAATAAACAATAAAAAACATGAATTGGTTATCGATGAGTTTTTATATTAAAAATCTGGTACTAGTACTGAAGTGCGGCTTATGCGCCGTTCATTAAGGGGCCCTTTAAAGTTAGCCCGATCTCCACTGAAAAGGACCCTTTTGGGGGTTTATTTATCTCTGAAGAGCAAGCGGGAGTCGAAAGCTGGAATCTATTAAAGCCAATCAAGGCACTATTTAACTGAAAAAAAGGGGATGGGAGTTCGATAAAATCATGGTCTCATAACCTCTCAAAACAGCCTATGGCCAGCAGCCGCTCTTCATTACCTTTACCAAAAATCTTGAAATAAAATATACAGTTATAATACCGAAATATGGATGAATTATCTTCTATTTGAATACATATAGCCTTTGCCAAAAGTATTAGGCACCTTGCAAAATTGTCTATTTCACTTTATTTAATAATTCTATATTCACTGTGGCTCCCAAAACTTGTTGTGTTGACAAAAATGGATTATTTTTAATTCCCAGCTCCTCATTAATACTCTGGAAAAACATAATGAAATATAAACAAAAATTCCCTGTATTGTTAGCTCCCTTATTGGTAGCAGTTAAGGTTTTGTTTTATTTTATTATTAAAAAGTTAAATTTTCTTTTTGTTTATGATTAAATATGGTCAAAGAAAAATAGCAAAAACTATGAAGAGCTCTCGTTGTGCTGTTCAGTATACTCTTCTTAGACATCGGACGCATAACACATTTTCCTCTCTACCTAGAATAGGAAGAAATAAAATAACAGAAACGCGTGTAGATAAGTTTATGGCAAGAACAACTCTTAAGAATCGCAAAAAAAGTATCGAAACAACTGGCTGAAGAGATGAAAACCTTGTGTTCTGTTGAAATTTTTGCTCGGACAGCAAGAAGAAGACTGGGAGAGAATGATCTGAAAGGCTAGAAAGAAACCCGGGCTTAGTGAAGCCAATCGCAAGAAGAGGCTTTACATTGGCAAACTTTCACCATAACTGGACTGCTCGAGACTGGGCAAAGGTGGTTTGGTCCGATGAAAGCAACTTTCAGGTAAATAAATTTTTGTAAATTGAAATTAGAAATTGACAAAATTGTAAATGTAGAATATATGAATATAGTTATTTTTAAAAATACATAAAAATATCGAATTTTGTATAACTTAGGAACTTGAGGAGCTCCCTGTGCTGTTTTCATACGAAGAAGGGAAGGCGAACCCTATCATCCAGATTGTGTTGTCCCTACTGTGAAACACGATGGAGGAAATAAGGAAATGATTTGGGGCTTCAGGTGTTGGAGAAATGTTTTTATGTGAAGGAAGAATGAATAGCGATACCTATATTTCCATGTTAAATGAAGTTTGAAGCCTTCGTTTGAAAAAATATTTATACCAGATGACGGAAAAAACATTGTTTTTCAACAGGTTAATACTCCATGCCACGTTTCACACTAAAGTAGCGAATGGTTTGAGAAAAAAAAAAAAAAACATTAAGGGGCTTGACTGGCCTCTTCAGTCCCCTACCTCAATCCCATTGAGCACAATGGTCTAAATTAAAAATTTAGATAAGAATGCTTGATTAGAATGAAAAGATTAGATAAAAATGCAGTTGGTAAAGATAAGCCTACAAAAATAGACAACTTATTTTTTTATTTAAAAGAAGAGTAGGAAAAAGTAAACAAAGACGTTTGTTCAAAACTTCTATGCCAAAAAGGAAAAGTTAAATAATAAAAGCCAATGGCTTAGTAACCAAATATTAAATTGACTTTGTTTTATTTTTAATAAATTATGTTATGATAGTAGATGTTCTTTTTTCCCTCTTTACATTTTTTAAGAAAATATGTAGGTGCCAAATACTTTTGGCCAAGGTTGTAGTTTTAAGCATATGCTTTTTTGTTCAATGTTATTTTCTTCTATTTGTATGTTAAACTTATAATTAACTGTTTCCTTAGGCGAAGTCAGAATTTGATGGATTCAGTTTTTGGCTCATGTAAGGGTGAGTTTCAATTAAGTTATTAATGAGTTCAATAATTGCTATTTATTTCAAAGGAATCAAAATAATTCTTTGAAAATCATCGTACAATCTAGAGTTATATGTATTTTGTACATCATACCTTTTGATTTTACATTTGTTAAAGCTTAATTTTAAAAGTGAAAATAAATGCAAATGACTAGTGTAATAGGTAACTACTTATTTGAAAATCTTATCACAAGTTTTAAATCTAATGTTGTTTTGATCTCATGGAACCTGTGATGGTGACCTTACCAAGCCTGCCAATAAAACTAAGCCAGTAGGTTTGTGCAAAAGGAAAAACATAAATGGCTTGTTAAAAACAAGCGCATTTGGACTTTGCCTTTTTTCTCTCTTTGGTGCCTTTTTATCTGAAATCAATTTTATTATTAAAAGTAAATAAAATAAAATAAAAATGATAAAATAAAATACTGTATTGTATTTACATAAAACTGTGTTAGTAGACCCAACAGAATTCACGCTGACGAATGATGTTGCAAAATATGCATTCTGTTTAATACTTTTTACTGGTCCTGATTTTGTTGCAAAAATCTCTTTTAGTCCTAACTGCTGCAAGGTTTTACTCAGGTCCAAATTGTTATTTAGGATTACAAACTGTGGAAATGTAACCTCAGTTTCAGTTAAAGGTAATGATGCAGGAAGGGATCCAATGTTTTCCTTTAACATTTTCTCTAATACATCTCTTATTTTTGTTCTTTCATCTGGCATCACGAGAAATAAGCTGGCTCGTTTTGTCTAGAATACATGCATGAAACTAATAATTATTATTTCAAGTGAACTTTACAGAAATCTGTAAATATAAAAATTGTTCATGAAAAATGACCAAATTCTTATAAAACTTTACATGTACATCTGATTTGGTTAATTATCAGAGAGATTTTCAGCATCACAGAATCTTCCTGATTTTTATTTATTATTTTAAATGCTACTGATAAGCATAATTACAATGTGGAAGGTCTGTTTTATCCAGGTGGGATGCTTTTGTTGCTTTTAAAGAAGCTGCATCAATGATGCAGTCTTTTTGTAAACCAAAGCTAGGCGAAACACGTTAGGACGGGGGGTTCAAGGTGTAGCAGAAAGTCTGCTGAATTCCAAGTTAGAGAATTTACCTTTGAATGATAGATAAATTTTTAAACCTTGGTTTGCTTGTGATTTCTAACAATGATATGAAGTCAGAGATAGATAGAGGAATAAAAGGCTGGTGCAAGGGCTCCAGAGCTACATGAAGATTAAATCTTTTTGCAGAGCAACTAAACTGTGACCCTATAAAACACTTATAAGGCCTGTTATCACCTATGGCTTCGAATGCTGGACACTATCCAAGAATCAGGAGTGGAACTAAGGAGTTTTACCAGTAAGCTGACCTACTTAGATTTATACAAATTAGTAGACTGCGTTGAGCAGGACACGTGGCCAGGATGGAAGAGAACTAGATTCCCAAGAAGTTCTTCAGCGAACTGGCATGGAAAAAGACCCTATTGGACGATACAAATTGTGTTGGGCTGATGGCTTTGCCACTGATGCAAGTTCCATCCTTTGGATGAGGAAATGGAAGGCAGCTGCTCTGAACAGGGGTGGACTGCTGGTGTTTGTTGGAGGAGGCCCTGACTCCTATTGGCTTGTGGTGCCACTTGAGAAAAAGATAAACATACTAATTTATACAAAGAATATATAACTTGAGTATTCTATCAATTTCTAAGTCCAAACGCTAATGGATATTCACAGAGTGTACATTTATTTATAGTATAACTAAAGAAAAACATTTTTATAAAAATATAATATTGTGCTTGTTTCATGATTTAGTGCCAAAGTAAATATTTTCTTCTAAAATATTTTCACCATAATATTTCTATTTGTAATGCTAAACAACTAATAACCTTTAGATTTTTTTTTTTTTTAAGCTTTGAAAGAAACCTTTTACTTAAGCTTAGTTTTTTAAAATAATTTTTTGATACTGAAAAATTAGTTTCTTTTATAGTATTTATTTAAAAATTCACAATCATTATTCCTGAATTTCTGTTTTAACCTTTGTTCCTATCATTATGAATTATCCTCATACAAATTTTTTATTCGTTACCTCGAGATGCAATTCTACAGCTTGACTTTTTAATCGGCTTATATAACCAGCCCTATAGGTCCCAACTTGAGGTATCATTGGCACTTCTATTGTTACTCCTTTTTCGCTTATGAATGGAGCTCCAGGGTGATGAGTAAGATAGGTATAGACCGCTAACTTGTCAAAATCTTTCCAATGGCTCATAACTCCAGTATCGGTATGTATTTCCAATTGGAGTTCTGCTTAAACAAAAAATATAAAAAATCATATGTTTTAAAACCTCTTTTAAGAAATATACAATTTCAAATCCTCGGGCGATTATAAATTGTGATGCTTTTTGCCTTTATAACTCAGATAAAATTTATTTGATAAATTAGCTGATAAAACTAATATTAATAATTAATGAAAACTAGTTCAATTATCAATCATAATTTTATTTTAATTTTGTTGTTGGGTTTTTTTTTGGAAATGCTTTTAATATAACTTTATATTATTTTTGCACCACTTCAATTAAGTGTAGTTAATCAATTACTAATTGATCTGAGGTTTATAAATTTTTTTTTATTGTAATTTAAAATGCGATAATTGTCTTAATTTACGGAGGTAAACTTTATTCGTTCTTTAGTTTATTTCATTTGTCTAAAAGTTAAATTTACTTATGTTTAAGTTAGTTATAATCTTATTATTATTGAGAATGCTCCTCGTTTTTATTTGTATTTATTTATGAATTCTTTATGAAATTTTATTTATTTATTTATTAATTCAACTTCTTGTTGATATGCACCTGACCAGTGAATCAAGCAAATTTGGTCACATAAGTTTATCAGAAATTTGAAATACTTATATACAATATTAAGAAGCTTACCTGATGAATTCGTTGCTGTTGAATTTTGGATAATCGAGACTTTATAGAAGTTCTCTAGTGCATTCTGATATTCAGGAACAAGTTTTGTAGTACTGTAGAGATGTGCATCATTATATGAACCAGCTGCATCTTGCGCATGTTTTTCTTTCTATAAATACAAAGTTTTTTTAAAGGATAATAAGTTTTTTTAAAATTAAATTAATGGGAAATGTCATATTACCTCAAATTCTTCTAACAGTGATTTGAACCCGGTTCTGAGAACTTGCTTGGCTACTGAAGGGTTTGGGTTATCAAGTTTAAGAGTTTTTATCATATCATCTGCTAATTTATTTCCGACTCCTTCGAAAACAATTGCCAGACTTGTTGATAACCCAAAGGGTGAATACACAACATTGTCGTAATCGAAAGATAAGGCCTGTAAGAATTATGAAGTATAAATAACCAGTACTGGCTGTTTTTATTTCAATTTTTAATCAAAATGATATTCTTACATGTAATACATTTGGTATTATACCATTGGTTAAAGACACCACATTGGATAATCCGAACCTTTGAGCTTCGCTTTTAGCAAAAAGTAAACTAACTACCAAACATACAAGTCTCATGTTAAACTTTTACTGAAAAAAATAATTATTAATCAGTTAAATAAAAGAATTGTGATATGTTCAAATCACTGAGATAGGTCTTTAAATTAAGTTTGTTGTTGTTTACTCACTTACTGATTCAGTTGTTAGAGATGAGAATATCTAGCTAGGATGGTGATTGAGAGAGAAGTGAGAGTAGGATCAGGCAAGGCAAATGATGTGTGGGGATGTAGGACACAGTTGTCGCAATACCTGTCTTGCTGCAGTTAAATTTTTTCTCAGTATAGTTAGTTATTGTGACATTCTCTGTGCCTCTCAAGGTGATTATCGGCTTTTAAAGTATGAATTAATAATTTATAAATTTATTCGTCATAGTGATTGCCTAATGTATCTTCAATATAAACAGCAGATATTGTATTGTTGTCTTTTGTTGACATTTTTTTTTTATTATTTTTTATATATTAATAATTAATTTCCTTTTATTTTATTTACTTCTCTATTTTCAATAATGTTGAAAAAAAATTGTTTATAAAATTCACATTAGTATTTATTTTTGAGAAATTTCTTAAAAGATATAATGATTATAGAGATAAAATCATTTAAAACTATATTTCCCCAAAAAAATTTCTATATTCTAAATTTTTTATCCTTCTTGCTAATGTTTTGTTGATTTTTTAAGTCGAAGATTTTTTTTTTTTTTTTTGAGATAAAAGAACTGTTTCGAAATTTTTATAACTTTTTATTTTACAGAAAGAAACAGAAAACCCTAACACAGAGGGTATATTTTATATTATTTTGGCTGTTTCATGTAAATAGTATTTTGATTATATTTGTATCACCTCCCTAGTTCATCTATTTTTGGACAATTTATCTGTTCCTATCGTATAAAAATGAAATGTTCAATGATCAAATTCATAACCTAAATGATTTCTTCAAACATTTTCCTACATAATAGAGTCTGATCAATTTATAAATTCAAAGGGAATAGCAAATGAGTTTTCTCATTAATTTGTGTTCTGTTACTATTCTGAAAAAAAAAAATTATTAACTGGGCTTATATATAAAATCATATAATTGAAATTGTTTAAAAAATGTAGTTAATGGCATTTTTCCTTTTAAGTCTTCCTTGAATAGTTTAGGGTAACCCTCAATACTTCCGAAGTTACTACAGTAAATGAATCCCTAAGGGTAAACAAAATATTATTAATCTTTTATTTATTAATAAATGTTTAAACTATCCGGTTATTATCCTGAAATTTAAAAATAATGATAATACATACATATAATTAATCTTCAAAACTAAAAAACTGACTTTTTTTGTATCAAAGCTATTAAAAAAATCTGGTGCGTGCGCGCAACACACAACTTTCACTTACCAACTTACTTAGATTAGTAATTGACGTGTTTTGCTAAATATCATTTCCCAAAGTCACACATTTTTCTACATTCATATCTTATTTTTGTTAATCGTTAAAGCCGTTTTTGAGTAAATAAAAAAACCCCGTGAAAATGATACAAAATTTATTAAGTAAAGTCCCCCCTCCCGTAGATCAATTTTGATGAAATTTTTACAGTCATATCTCGGGCATATAAGTACATCAAATACCAAGTTTGATCAAAATCGTTAAAACCGTTTTTGAGTAAATAAATAAAACACGTGAAAATGATACAAAATTAATTAAGTGAAGTCCCCCCTCCACTAGATCAATTTTGATGAAATTTTTACAGTCATATCTCGGGCATATAAATACATCAAATACCAAGTTTGATCAAAATCGTTAAAACCGTTTTTGAGTAAATAAAAAAACACGTGAAAATGATACAAAATTTATTAAGTAAAGTCCCCCCTCCGGTTGATCAATTGTGATGAAATGTTGTTTATCACATCTCTGGCATATAAATACATCAAATACCAAGTTTGATCAAAATCGTTAAAACCGTTTTTGAGTAAATAAAAAAAACATGTGAAAATTATACAAAATTTATTCAGTAAAGTCCCCCCTCCGGTTGATCAATTTTGATGAAATTTTTACAGTCATATCTCGGGCATATCAATAGATTAAATACTCAGTTTGATCAAAATCGTTAGAGCCGTTTTTGAGAAAATCGAAAAAACTTAAAAAGTTATTAAATAAAGTACCCCCTCCCTTTGAGCAAATTTGATGAAATTTTTGCTGTCACATCGCGGGCTTATACATACTCTAAATACACAATTTCAGGTTCGCACGGTTTATAGTTTTTGAGCTAGTCTGTTCACACACACACACACAGACACACAGACAGACACACACACACACAGACCATTTCGCGGGACTTGGTTATTTTGACTCAGGGGATCCCAAAACGTGTATTTCCGTTGAAAACCGGAAGTCGAAAATTTTCACGATCGCAATACTTCCACTTACTATATATTTCATATATAGGTAAGTGAAAGTAAAAATTTGTTATCTCTAGTCTTCACCTAACTCCAAGTTTCCTTCATCCTTAGTCTCGTTTAGGCACTCCCTAATATTATTTTTATTTGGGTGTTCTTTAAATTGTTGGTGATACTGTTTAGGTATTATTTTCTTTAAACACTAAATCTTTATAAATTATTTTTTACATGCAATTTTAACCTATAAAATTTCCCCAAATCTTTATTTTTATTTCCCCAAATTTTTATGCATTATGGATTATTATATACACATATGCATTATGGATGAGCTGTATTACATTATTTTTTTAAAACTTCGAATGAAAATTTTCTCTTAATACATTCTGGATAAAGCACTTTGCTGGTAATCTAATCTTACCAGTTCATATATAATTTGTAAGTTATGACTTGTTGTACATTATAAAGGTACTTAAGGTATATAATATATACCTTAATATAATATATAAAGGTACTTCACTAGTTTTAAATAGTAGAGTGTAAGTATGACCTGGAATCATGTAATTTAATTATTCAACTTTATTCAATTTTACATAATTGTATAGCATTTCAGAAAGTTCATTTCAGGATCATAGTCCTTAATTTTTTATTTTTATTTTATCCCTGGTTGCTGTTACAGAACAAAGAAAAGCTTATTGATGACAATGGTACTTGTAGTTTATTCTGACTTCTATGACTTTTATTTCTTATTTATAAATGTCTTATTTTTTTTTTTAACAGGAGCATGGTATAGCACATTAATTTTTCAAGCTAGTTACTGCAAAATAGTAATAACTATTTATTAATTTTGAATCATTTTTCTTCTAAACTTGATTTACAAATATAAAGTTATTTTGCTACAAATTTTGGTTGACTTCAGTTCAAAATTAAATTTAGTCTTTGTGGCTGATGTTTCTTGCTTTGGTTAGAATTCTCCCTCTGACCTAGTTAAGCTTTAGGTTTTTGCCCAGTCAATTTAAATATTTTTATACTTTAAAAATTTTAGAATAAATTTGTTCGCCTTCTTTCTATTTCAGTTATATCGGAAATTCAACATCACCTGTGAAAAGTATTATGGATGATCGATGGTTTGGTGAGTAATTATAATCATACTATACTATTCACCTATAAGTTTATAAGACATACTTGGATATAAGGTAGGGCAACGAACCATTGGAGAGCTTGGGCGGGCCTAGATCTTTTCGACGGAGACCTGGAATATCCCAGGGAGGATCCCGAACCTTCTAGTCTTTGAAATTCAGTGTTGAAAGAATTTATGACAATGAATATAATATTGTAATGTTAAATCGATAATCAAATAAAAAACGCCCCAACAGGTATTGACAGCTCTTAGAAATGCAGGTGGCCAGGCCAGAACTCTGGAAGAAGCTGCTAACATCTTCATTGAAGAAACATATCCCAAAGATGATCCATCCCAAGACAATGAGGAACAAGGTTTTGTGAGACGCACCACGGTTTGTCCTCCTGGTACGGACTTGTGCCCACCATGGGACATACATGACCTACGTATCGCCGTGGACAAGGAAAAGGCTGGTCGTGTTCCAGGACTTAATTCTATAGCAATAGCAATTCTATAGTTGAGGAATAGTATCTCTTACATCGAGGAAAGGCTTTTAGGAGTCTATAATGATTGCCTAGATAAGGGATACTATTCCAAAAGGTGGAAGATTGCCGACTTGAGACTCCTCTACAAGGGAGGAGGCCGGGATAAGCAGCTCCTAAAATCATACAGACCTATATGCCTTCTCCCTGTGATGAGCAAAGTCCTGGAGAACCTCATCATGACCAGTCTTTCTCCTATTCTCGCTAGGGCAAGTCATCCACGGCAATTTGGCTCTAAAAAAGGCAAGGGAACCTCTGATGCTGTTCTAAGAGTACGTCTGGATGTCGAGGTACGAGTAGAGCGGTATGTTATGTTGATGCTCTTCGATATATCCTCTGCATTCGACAGTATCTGGTTGCCAAACGTACTACAGCAGCTGCAAAGGTATGAAACTCCCAGCAACTCATACACACTTTTACAGAGCTACCTCCAAGATAGGCGAATAAAGGTCAGAGGTAATTCCTTTGAAACGAAAGCATCTATAGAGAGGGGGTGCCCGCAAGGATCCGTCCTAGGCCCGGCTCTATGGAAATTAGTTTTTGATGAGTTGCTGGGAGTAATAGAGGAAAAAGGGTTCCCTGCTACTGCCTAAGTGGATGACTTGGCTGTAGTCGTATACTCCAACAGCAGAGCCGGCTTGAAGCAAGAAGCAGAACGCTGTGCCAACCTAGTAGCTTCATGGTGTGAAAGGAGGAGATAAAAAATGGCCGCAGCTAAAACCCAGACCATCTTGCTAAGAGGAACTACAGATAGAGCATACCCTATTAACATGATCATCCAAGGTGAAAGAATACGTCCAAGTGAAGAGTTCACTTACCTTGGTATAAGATTTGGCAGAGGCTTTAACATGACCCCTCCATTGGAGTGTTTGAGAAACAGGGTGGCTCTGACTTTGAACTGCCTCAATCGAATAGGGGGCGCTTTCTGGGGCCTCAGATACCCAGCTACATTGACCATATATAAGGGAGTAATTATGGGTATTCTGAGGTATGCGTCCCCTGCCTGGTACCCTAACCTTTCACGCCGACAGAAAAGCAGGTTGGCAACCATCCAGCGAACGGTGCTGTTGCGAGCGTATCGGAGTGTGTCTCACGAGGCGGTGCAGATTTTAGCAGGAGCGGTACCTCTCGACCTCCTCCTCCGAGAAGACCTTTTGAAACACACTTAAAAGAGAGAAGGCTCTGCAGGCATGCCAGGAAAGGTCTCATCAAAATAGATGAGAACCCAAGGAAATGGAGGAGCATATTAAGGGAGGATGGTGACAAGCCTGAAAGGATCTACTTCTATTAAGTACTTTCCCACCGTCCAGTCTCGCTTAGAAGCCAAATGGGTCCTCCCAGATTACTGGCTCTCTCAATTTCTCACAGGGCATGGGGCATTTCGGGCCAAGCTCCATAGCCATGGGATTGACGTCGACCCCCTGTGTCCTACCTGCGGTACACCGGAAACTGCAGAGCACGTCCTTGTTGACTGCTCTGCCTTCGAGCAAATGAAGCCTACCGGCCTAAAGTTCAGAACATTTTTGTTTTTATAGGAGCAGTGGGATGCTATGCAGACATGCCTAACATCTAACTGCTGCACCAACCCTTATTGCCTCAAGAGGCAGGGTAGGGTGAAAAAAAAAAAAAAAAAAATCAAATAAAAAAACATATGGTGTAAAATCCCAAACCGTTTTTTGGAACGACTAATGGTCGGAACGAACCGTTGGAGCGCTTGGGCGGGCCTAGATTTTTTAGACGGAGACCAGGAATATCCCAGGAGGATCCCGAACCTTCCAGAAGGGTCGTTGTGAGACTATATATAAGGAGCGAGTAACTGGGCCAGTTAGTCTAAGTCTTAGTCTGTGCCTTGACTGTGAAGCTCAAGTCATATGATTAGTGTGCTATAACGTTATCATTTTTTGAAACCTTCTCGAATATTTGGAGTTTTATTAATTCGTTGGCATTGATAATTGTATATTTTTGTTTAATAAATATTCTTTAACTCACAGAAGCATTACAATATATGATGAATATAATAGAAATGGACATAGCAGAATTAATTCTTCTCTTATTGATTTTACCATTCTGACAGCATATGATCCTATAAAAGCTTATTATATTCAATGAATTATTTCCTTGATGGAATTTAACATTGAGATTTTTAAATAACAATAATTTTTATTAAAGAAGTTTTAAAAAAGATTAAATTATACATTAGATTACTAACAACTTTGTGCGTGTGCATGTGTATGTTTATATTATTTAAAAAATAATTATGTCTAAGTTAAGTCTTTTTAAACTCATTCCCCTTAATTAAAATCATTTTCCTGTTCAAAACACACTTCTAGGCAAAAAAAAAAACCATTTATGGCTATCTTTCTTATTATGTCTGTTTAATTCTGGTTCATGCAATGTTATAGTAAATATTTGTAGCCCTATTCTGTCTAAAAATCATATTTAAATTTCTCATTGGTTGATTATCATCAAGATATGTTTGGATAGGACCTTAGTCAATCCTTGCATCAGATCCTAATATGTACTCCTTGCATCCAAACCATCTTCTTACTTTACCAGGTCTGCAAGTTTAAAATGTCGTTTTAATTCCAATAGAATGCGCTCTTAGCCTATTGAAGGATTTGCTTATCTCTAAACGCTATTTTGTTTGTTAGTCATTTGTTTACAAAAGTCAGTTGTTTTTAAGTCGTTTACGTGGACGTATCATACCTTTCTTTGGTGTTAAAAATGTCTAATTTTAAGCCAAATAAAGAGCATTTGCGGCATGTCATGATTTTCTTATTCAATCAAAAGAAAAAGGCATCTGAATGTCATCGAATTCTTGTTGAGACTTATGGCAATCTTGCTCCAACCGTCAAGACATGTGAACGTTGGTTTCAAAGTTTCAAACGTGGTGATTTTGATGTTACTGATAAAAAACGAGAAAATCGACCAAAAAAGTTTGAGGACGTCGAATTGCTTCTCAAACCCGGCGAAACAGTCAATACCGACCGCTACCGACAACAAATGATCAATTTGAGTCACGCATTGATCGAAAAACGCCCAGAATGGGCTCACAGGCACGCCAAAGTCATTCTTCAGCATGATAACGCTCCTGCACATTCAGCCAGATTGACTAAGGAAACGATTTCTTCGCTTGGTTGGGAACTCCTACCCCACCCGCCGTATTCACCTGACCTGGCGCCTTCTGATTATCATCTCATATCATCGATGGGGCGCTCATTGGTTGAGCAACACTTTAAGAATTTGGAGGATGTAAGAAAATGTCTCGATGAATGGATTTCAAATAAAGATGAAGCATTCTTTAGGAATGGTATCCATAAATTGCCCGAGAGATGGACAAAATGTGTAGAAAGCGAGGGCCAGTACTTTGAATAAAATATATTATACTTTTTTTTTAAATTACTGTGTATATATTTTAAGAAATAAACGACATTTTAAACTTGCAGACCTGGTATCTTCTATTGTTTTACTAAGGTTTTTAGGCATTCTATGCATTATGCTAGGTGGATCCTTGCGAAGATTTCTTACAAAGAATTATTTTTAGCTTTGTCTACGTGTAATGTCAAGCATAATAGCTGTATTTTTGTGTTGAATCAACATTAATCACAAATAACACTATAGTTTAAATAACATAGTACAATTCAATCAACCGCCTAACCTAATTTGGAAGAGCCGTTAATAACGTAACATAATAATAAAAAATCGTGGGCTAAGATATGCCCCGTATAACCTAAGTGTTATTCAGGATAAAAATTAGATACTACAAACCTTATTCACATAGGAATTTTCAATTCTTAAACCCCATATGGATCCTCTTCAACTCAATACCAAGAGGTATCATTGAGAACTGAAAAAAAAAATCAATCAATCAATTGTCCATCCCTTGTTTCCATCACTGCAATGTGGCTAGACCTGGTAGGTGGGATTAAAAATTTTCAATTTTTCTTGCCATGTAAACATTTTGTTACAAAAAAAAAAAATCTTTTTATTGGCTTTTGCAAGATTTAAAGTTTCTGAGCCTTAGAGTAAAACCAAAAGGGGTTCTGTACAGATGGACCATAATGTTTCTAGAGAGAATGTGGCCAGTGCACTGTTCATTAGTTCATAGCATTCTAAATCATTGAGAAAAATAGAAATATGGGGCAAGAATGGCTTCAGTAGGAAAATTTTAAGAATATAGCTCTATAGTAGAAGAAAGCTTAATACCTCCTGGATCTGTCCTCTTTTTTTAATCTTACTCCGTATGAGCTTCAAGAAACTGAGGAATTAATACACTTTACTGTTCCTTTATTTAAAGAGATATTTTTGTAAGAAGGTACTGTATATAGTTCAACCTTTAATAGAGATATCCCCTTATTCACAAATAATTTTTTAATGAATGGATTACAGAATGGACATGCTATGGTTTCTTGACTATTAACACCTAAAGTTTATTGTTTAACCAACAAGTTTATAATAAATAAACTACCTGTACTATAGTTGAAGGTGTGGGGTGGCTCATAGGTAAGGCAGTGAGATCAAGGTCCTGAGTTCGAATCTGACTTAACTGGGGGTATCTTTAGTATTCTGCCACAGTTCGTCTCGTGGGCCGAGACATACTTCTGGGGCAAATCCAGACTCTATAAAGTGGGTACCCTTAATTGAAAAATTAAGAGGAAAAAAAAACCTGGTGGTTGAGCGTAATCACGGTCCAATCACCTTGCACAACCTCTGACCAAGGAACAGTATTCCTTACATAGTGCTCATCCCAATACCCTACATGGGTGTAGTGGTATAGGTTACTATTGTTGAATAAGCTGTAGTTTGTATATAACATAATTTGTATTATCATTAATAATCTAATTTAATTTTTATTCACTGATTCTGATTCATAATTTTTCAATAATTGAATTAGGATTCTTATAGCTTAAAATTTTGGACTATAAGGGATATTTAGTATATTGTTCCTCCCCCTCTTAAAAATTGTTAAACTGTTTCTTTATTTAGTTTATTTCTTTATGATTGAAATTTCATTTCGTATTTATAATTGCATTGATTATCCTCAATATTTGATAGCCAAGTTATAGCCGACCTTGATTTAGTCTAGATAATCGATACTTAATATAGAATATTTATCCAAATCTGGCTATTGATTAGAGATGTTTTGTATTTTATTCTGAATGTTTTTTTATCAGTATTCATCTACACATTATAGAATTCTGCAAGAAGGAATTTATGACTAAAGGGTGGTACAAGGTGCCAAAAATCTCAGTACATAAGTTACTTAGAATTGAAATTTTAGTGATATATCATTAAATCCTCGATGCTTAGTTCCTTTTCTCAAAATTCTTGTATACACTTGCAGGATATATTGTGAAAATATCCATTAAGCTATTCCCATTAGGTAGCATGACCACCAATAATAGGTTTCTGTGTTATATAACCAAGAGGTCATCAAGCATTTCTAGCAAACATCTAGAAATTGTGTGCTAACAGTTGAACATTTCATAACATTCAAATGGCTTGCAATAGTTGTCATTATGTTATACATACATGAATTTCATATTATTATTTCTTTCACTTACCCATATATGAAGTATATAGTTTTTATATATCTTCACAATCAATGTGACTTTATTTATATTTATTTATAAATATATATGTATATATTTGTAATTATTAATATTACACAAATTATATTATATTAAATATTATATACATATATATTATATGTTTACATTTTGATTTTGCCTTTAATATTGTAAACAACAAATGTTATCTAGTTATGGCAGGTTTATAATTTATGTAGTTTTATTACCCCCCCCCCACTAAAAAAAACAATAGTATAAAATAATACAAATTGTTTTTATTTTCTGAAAAATTTAGATTTTATAGGTACACTGGTTTTTATTGGACTTACTATGTATTTTTTATCTTACAATAAAATTGAATATTACTACTTTTGTAATATGGGGTATATCTATAAAAATCTCTTTTCTTTAAATTGTCATTAAAGGAAGCTCTTTCATTTTGTCGCTTTCTTTTTTTTTTTTTCTTTTACTAGGCAAAACAAAATTGTGGCCTGTATAATTTAAAAAAAATTAAACTCTCTCTTTTTTTTTTTCTTTTCTTTTACCAGGCAGTACAAAATTGTGGCCTATATAATTTTAAAAAAAATTAAACCCCGTGAAAGGGGGTAATGGGTCATATAAGTTCAGGAACCTAGGTTTGTAATGATACCATTAGATATGTTTCCTCTCTAGTATGTATAAAGTGAATTACATGATTCTAGCCTCTTTTTTTGAGATTTTTTCTTACTTCTGTAGTGCCTTAGGTTATGTTTATAGTCAGGAACAGTTTTTATTTAATTTTTTAGCCCGATTTATTTTCAAACATATATAAATGGTTTATTTGCATCCCACCGCCAGTGCAGAATAACTCCATAATTCAAAATATAAATTCGGAGTTAGTTACACCGTTGAAAACGTGTATTTATTACGACAGTTAACCCCAGTTAACTCCTGTCTGAAGGATTGCCCCCTCAACTAGACGTGGGATGGAATGATGAGGTCATAGCCTCCCCTGAGATACGCCGCCGTTTACGCATCACACTCAGGTCCAGGGACGACGAACAAGCTACAGGGAGATTGACCTGCCTCACATAAAGTACTCTCACAATGGGAGGATTTAGTTGCAACAAAGGGTCGTAAAAATTATTTGTTCATACAAGTGTTAAAATTATAAATAAAACCAATGTTTTATGACCGTATAACATTATAAACACAGCTAAGTTTTATGGCTGTTTATTTACTCAACTTTATGGAGACTCTCTGATAAAGTTATTGATTGACCATTAACCTAAGGAGGCAGTTTAGCGCTTTCTCTCTACTTTATCGGTAAAAATTTATCTTCTTACGTATTAAAATTTTCAAAGTATATTCGGTTAAAACAACTATAACTTACATAAGACAAAAACATTACATCCAAAAACACGAAGAATGGTTTCTGTAACATCATTGGCTCTAACTCCGACTAATTTAAAAATTTAAAAAACTAATTGAAAACATTGAAATTCAATTTAAAAAACTCCGACTAATTTAATGGTATGGTGTTGAAAAGGTTTGCTTTTAAATGTCTACATTATAATTATTAGTAGCATAGTAAGTAAACATTATCTTTATCTATCATTCGAGCCCATCTCCGAGCTAGATTTTCGATGAACGAGTGCTTCCTGAACTTTCCCTCTTGATTGTCAAATTTAACGAACGCGTTTTTTATACTCCTTTTTTATATATTTAAAACAAAGAAAAAATGCCCGTAGCTGAGTTATGCCACTAAAATCACAATATCCCTTATTTTTTTAAAGAAGCATTGATTCTTTTTTGTTTAGAAACAATTAACTCACATTAAGGAGCTGGGTAATTGTTTTATTGAAGCTCGCCTAAAAAGACTTAATTAAAATCAAAATTAAAGTTAGTTTCTGCTCAGTTGACACATAGGTGGTTGCTGGGATTACCGAAATGTGGGAGAAAATACATTACACGTTAATAAACGTAACGTAAATAACATTAATTAAATGTTAAAGTGAGGATGAGTTTGGGTCAGTTAATCCCCTAAGATTTGCTCTGATTTATGAAATTAGTATATAAAAAATAAATCTGTTAAGGAATGTGAAAATCTTCAAACAGTTACTATAAAATAATTACAGCTTTTTCATCTACTATAAACCTAAACACAAACCTACCTGGTTTGCATGTTTTTTATAATTCTATTAATTCTTAGGCTTAAATTTTGGTTTTAATGAACTTAATAAAAATATAAAATAACTTCTTTTTCAGCTTTTTAGTATTATTTATAACTATTTTACTGTTTGCTTGAGCTTATTTAAAGCTATCATCTATAAACCTAAACACAAATTTACCTATTTTGCACGGTTTTTATAATTCTATTAATTCTAGGCTTAAATTTTGGATTAAATGATGATGCTTTAGAAATTAAATAAAATGATAAAATAAAAATGTAAAAATAAAAACTTTTTTTCATGACCTCACTACAAACAGCAGAAGAAATCTATTGTTTGTCGAACCTGTAAATATTTTTCACACTCTATCGAGTTTACGTGCTGACTGTTTCTATATTTTTATTCGGCTAAAATATCTTTAACTTCAATATTATTAGGTTTGAAGAGAGTCTACGATATGGCCCAACCCAGTTTTTTCCAATCTCGCTTCCTCATCTATCCTTGTCAATCCTCTTAGGCGTCTTATATACTAGATGAGTGCTACTAATTGGTAGTTTCTCCAAATGCGTTTTCTTCTCATTATTTTTTCTTAATTTTACATCCATAAAATTTTCAATAAATCAAAGTAAATAAATACATAAATTTAGAAATAAAATTGATTATTAATCCAACATAAAAGTGAAAAGATGGTAAGGCAAACTCTCCATGGCCTCCAACCAGTGCGATACTTTCACTTAGCAATTATCTAATAGAAATTATTCATGCCAGATTGCCTTGTTAAAACTAATTTGTTTTAATTAGTGGGCACGAAAGTGGCATTTAAATAATACTTACTTATATTAATAATTTTTATGAATGATTAAAAATTAGTACAACTGTAGGTGTTGTCTTCAAATCCCACAGAATGACATTTAATTATCATTTCTTTGTATGTATTGGTGTAATTAATGAATGTATGTCCTAAGTTGTTCTAAGGAACAGTTTTATCGAAAAATATATATCGTCAACGAGGAGTCCAGATTTTTAATTGTTGGAGATTTAGTTCAATTATAGCAAATTTGCATTATTGAAATCAAAATAATGTATTCCTTTGCTCACAAACCTCTAATCTGAACTTTTCGTACTGTTTTGATGGCTCATACATGTGGCTGTATATTAATAAGCCAATAAAATCGAACAATAAAATGTAGCAGACTAGTACAGTTTTTTATTACATATACGAATATTAGAGAATCTCAGACTGAAACCACGAAGTTTTATTTTCCCGAACGGTTTCTATAACGCCGGTTACATTGTTCGTAACGACGGGATAGCAGTTGTAGTAACCAAAGTGATGCCTATAGTCTTTTTCACAATCAGTCTTGTGGTGCGAATAGCTTCTTCCGGCACTTGTTCGGCAGTGTCTTAGGCATTGGTTGCTGAAGATTTTTTTTTTTTTAAGCATATATTGATATTTACAACTGCATAAAATAATACACCTAGTAAATGTGAATATAAAGATACAAAGGAAGCTAGGACGGAGACAAGAGGGTAGGGATGAGTATGTAGGGAGTTTATTGTGAAAGGATTGGTATCTGGACATGGCCACATCGGCGATATTCTGAAGACATTAAATCACCAAGTAAGTAAAAACTGTTGATTCGAACGGTTAACGAAAAACATTAACCTGCTAAACAAATAATTATTTGTTACAAATAATTATTACCTTTATGTTCGAGGTTATAAAGTATGGAATAGAATAAGGTTTTTTACCGTTATGTTTTCAGAACTTAATTTTTCTTTTGGAAAGCCCCTGCTCGCCTGTATCATGGGCCTGTAGATGCGCCACAGATTATGTACTTAAAACGGGTTTATATTGCGGGATCTTTCGACAGCTTAGACTGGGAACCCAGGGATGTAAATGCGCTTAACGACAAGTTGGCCAGCCAGTCAGCCGAGATAAACGACAGATTCAACAACCTCTCATGAGAGATGAATGACAGGTTGGCCCATCAAGAAGCGAAGGCCGTTGCATTGGAAGAGGAGGTTGAGAGATTAGAAAAGACATTGGAAGAAAAGATCCAGGCGATCGTGAGAAAGCAGTTCGCACAACAGTGTGCTATAAAGTTATCATTTTTGTAACCTGATCGGATATTTGAGTTGTATTAATTCGTTTGGCATTGATATTGTGATATTTTCTTTCAATAATTATTAGTTAACCCTCATAAGCGTTGCAGTAAGAAATAAAATAAGGTTATTTACTGTGTGATGTTTTCAAAATTTAATTTCTGTTTCCGCAAGTCCCTCCTCGCCTGTATGTACTTATACATACGCCAAAGATTATGTACTTAAAACGGGTTTATATTGCGGGATCTTTCTACAGCTTAGACTGGGAACCCAGGGATGAACGCTTATAACGCAATACCTCTGAGTAATCCAGTCACACTTTAAACTTTCAATATCGGATTGTAGTAAGGGTGAGGCTATCGAGATTCCTTCAGTCTGGTTGAAAACCTTACATACCTGTTTGGATATGAATAAGTTCTGATTCTTTTTTAATAGAAATCCATTTTTAAATTTATTTTTTTTAGGTAGAGATAAAAAAAAAGTCTTCCAATAAAAAGATTCATTTTTCTTTTAATTAATTACTTTTTAATGAAATATTTAGGAAAACGAAAGTGTTGCGATCGTGAAAATTTTCGGCCTTGGGTTTATTACGAAGTTACGTTTTTGGGTTCCCTCATTTCAACTAACCACTCTCGCGGGATAGTCTGTGTTCGTGATATTTTTTATGCTGCTTTTGATCTCTATTTTGTATATGAATTATTCTCAAATATAAAATTTACGGATCATTTTCTTTAAAAATGTTTTACTTTATTTAACACCTTAAAAAAATTGTAAATGTAATAAGATATACAGAATCAAAATACTTAAATTTAACAAACCCTAACAGTATTGTACTCTAGATGAAACAGCAAATTTTACAATTTTTCCAATCATCATAAATATTCAGTCCTTCTTATAAAGTTTAGAAAATTCAAGGGTAAAAATTTTTTTGTTAGGTTTGTATGATATTATGTTTATTAATAATAATATATATAGAATTACTTTTATATGTTTCCCAACAAATGAGGACCTATAACATTCTGTGAACTAAGAAAGAACTTTTAAACAAAAATAGATTGTCACCTCGGTGAAATCAGAATAAAGGAATTTTCTAAGAAGGGTTGAATATTAATGGGGGTAACATAAAATATTCAACAAAGAATCGTATATTAATTTACCAAGTTTAAGGGATATAATTTAAATTTCAAAAACAGTACTTTATTTTCGAATTAGTTTATTCAGCAATATAACAAAACTCTTAGGAAGGTCAATTAACTTGTATAGATAAATTTGAATTCACATTGGGATCCTTATGTAATCCTAAAGGTGCCTTTACACTGTACGAGTTTGACCCTCGAACCTAACCCTAGGAACAGCCTTCCCGAACACTGTTCGGGTATTCTAGATACTTCATCTGTTCGCCTGTGTGTTCGGGGGTAGCTCGAGTGTCACTTTTGATTCGGATTTTTCGCAAGTGACAGGAGTTGTTTTTGATACTAGTGCGCTGTTTGTTATTCGTCTTTTTATTTTTCCGATAAAATACCATGGTCTAACGACATTTGTTCGCTCAGCGTCACGTTGAATGTATGCCAGGTATAAATGGCTGTTCGTGGAACGCCGGTACGGCAAGGTTCGGAGAGTGTAAAGGCACCTTAACGTTTTATATAAGTTTATTGAGAAAATAATGTGAAAGGCTATGAGTAACTTCCTAAATTCCTAGCTTAATACTGATTACCGTCGATCACACTTTCTTTTATATTCCATAATATATTCATAACGTAAATAAAACGTTAGAGAAGTTTCTGTTTGATTGATATTTAAATGGACGGTTCCCGGAGGAACTGCAATACCGGGTCAACCAGCGAAAGAGGAGGAGTAAGCCCCTAGCACTCCGCTTTTTCCCAAAAATCAGTTTAATCTTCTGGACTTCCGGAGGAAGTCGTACGGAGATTTAAACGGTAAGAACAAACAACACAAAACTAAGTAAACACAAAAATCAGTTCAACCTTCTGTGTGTGTCCTACGTAGCCTGGGCGCCCGCGACAATTGGATAGTGATGGGAAGAAAAACGCCAAACTGTTTGAAAAAACTATTTTTCATAAAAAACGGAAAAAAACTGTTTTTCTGAACCAGCCCAAACAGTTGGAATTTAGAACTTCCTACCCTTCCCGTTCTCATTTATAACTACTCAAACGTTTGGAACTCGTTACAGAACGACTGAAATTGAAAAGAACGGTTGTTTTCTTCACCACTCCGTTATTTGATTTTTCGTTAGGTTTTCTGTGGATTCTATTTTCGAATTTCTATTTATTTCATTTAAAATTTAAAGTGACACTTTTACTTTCATTTATACTTAATATTTAGACTTACTTTATAATGTCAGTTTATTCAAGTGCTAATTAAAACATATCTCCAAACGGCTGTGTATGGATAAGGGTCTGGCCACACATGTCCGCACCGGATCCGCACCGTAGCAATAATACAGGTTATGTTCAGAATATTTTTAATTTAACTTACATATTACCTTTAGTTATGCCTAAAGTGGCCTGTGTCTGACATGTGTGGCTTGAACTTAAGGCATAACTAAAGGTAATATGTAAGTTAAATTAAAAATATTCTGAACATAACCTGTATTATTGCTACGGTGCGGACATGTGTGGCCAGACCTTAATAATATATGTATTACGATAACAGGAAGTTATTATATATAGTTCATTACAATGTAAAAAAAAGTAAAAACTTCTAAATATTAAAGAAGTTTATTTTTCGTAATATTTCAAGAATTCATAATATTTTAACATTTTTCTCGATAAAGCCTGTCGAAATTATTTTAGGTTTGTGATTTTTTTTTTTAATTTTGGTGCTTCAACAATTAATGACATTTTCTGATTTTATTCTCAAATTATTTTTTTTTAACTTTGAATTAATACTATTATTACGTTTTCAATAAAACAACACAACACAAAACAAACACCTGATAGAAACATTAGTCTGGAGGTTTTCTGTTTTTCCCAACCTGTTTTTTTCAAACCGTTTTTTCCAACAGTTGTTTTTTTTCAACGAACAGTTCGTTGGCGTTTTGTAAAAACAACCGAAACGCCCATCTCTACAATTGGATCAATCTACACCTCCCTGTACATAGTTCTCAGTGAGGTCGTAAGGGCGTCGCATTTCTCTGCTTGACTCGCCCTCGCTGTGTCAAAACGCCACCCTAAGATCCTTAAGGGGGACAGTGCAAAAATCTACATCCGTCCATCATGTTAGTCCCATATTATTATTCATGACTAAAGGCCGGATTTCGTGCAGTAAAAGTTTTAAAAACATGCAATAAAAATTAGCCAAACGTGCAAAAACGTGCAATAAAAATAAAAAACACTGACAAAACGTGCAATAAAAATAAAAAAAACATTGCAAACGTGCAATTCAACCTTCTGCTGTGTGAAGATGTGGTAATAATTGAAAAAATCAAATATTAATTTAACATATTTATATTTTTATTGTAACATACATATGTGCTTACAAAAACTACAAAAAAAAATGTTTGATAGGTATCATAATTAAACAAAACTAATAATATATATAATTATATATATATATATATATATATATATATATATATATATATATATATATATATATATATATATATATATATATATATATATAGTAAAACATAAATTTTCGTAATTTTCTACTAACTATGTTAATTTATCAAATAGAAATTTCTAAAATTTTATTAAAATTTACAATCATGTACATTTCCAGATTATGTTCCGTAAAGTTATATCGTCGGTTATCTAATATGTGTTTCAACTGTGAAAACATGCGCTCCACATTAACACTTGTGATGGGACATCTTTTTTAGTTACTCAATATTACTGGATCCACCTCCACATCTGCGTCTTCTCCGTTGAGTGCTTTGTTGTAAATTTGGAAAATTTTGTAACCCGTGTTTTTTTCTATAACTAATTTAAATTTATCAAAAATTATTTTTCCCTTTTCGTTTTCGATTTTTTCTAATTCTTCTCCAGCTTTCTCTATAATATTAATCTGTGATGTCAACGTTAAGTTTTGCTCTTCAAGGTTTTTTTATTTGCGAAGATAGAACCAATAAATGGGATCTTATAAATGCTAGATCTGATGCAACAGATGTAAAATTTAAAACAGATTTTACTTTTTGCACAGATACTGCGTCATCTTCAAGAGTAGAAACAAACTCTTTAAAAATATTAAAGTGATCTGAATAAAATAGGGCTGCTTCGATCCATGTTCCCCATCTAGTTATCACAGGTTCTGGGGGAAGGGGGCAGTCCATACTATTTCTATAAGCTGTCACGCGGTGAGGAGCTTTTAAAAATATTTTTTTCCCATTATTAACAAGTTTGTTGACATTTGGGAAAATTTCCCTCACTTTTTTTAAACCATGGGCAACACAAGTTACGTGTTCCATATTTGAATAAAAAACTTTTAATGCTTCTCCAGCTTTTACCATATACGGAGCGGCATCGCTAACAAATAAAAGGATTTTATCTTGGTAAGATGTTGAGGGAAAAAAATTGCTAAACAGTCGTTCACAAATCGAGAGACAGTCTCGTAGTTTGTTTTTGGAAGCTGCTTGCATGAAATTAGATATGGTTTGGGTCTCCGGGTGTAGGATTCCAACAATTAAACTGCAAATATAAAGTCCCCGTGGGTCTGTTGTTTCATCTACCATGATGTAAATATAATTATTTTCAATTATTTTTCGCATTTCTTCAACAGAATGTTTAAAACAGTTTTTGAGATAATTTTTTCTTAGGGTGCTCTCTTCAGGAATGTTTTGTTTTGTGTATTTTTGCAAAAAACACTTAAAGGGCTTGGACTGCAATTTATTGAATGGAATATTGGAAGCGACCATGGCGTAACATAAATCGGCAAAAATGTTTGTTTATTGTCTAACGACGAGCAGCTTTGTGTGAGTAACTGTTGAATTGGGGCTCGATTTTTGTGCTGCAGTTAACTGTGTGTGCCCACCTATAAAAATAAAAAGATATTGGGAATAGTCAAATGCTATCGTGTGCTACTTATGAAAAGATAGAATCTACTTACTTGAGTTGCAATGAGCATCCACTTGAGATTTTCGATCGGAACCAATTGATTTATTGCAAGAAGAACAAAAAATTGTTTTCCCGTCTGATTTCAATTCTGGGTATGGTTATATCCAAATTTTGATTTTGGAAGATTGGCTGGCTGTCACTTTAGGCATTTTCACTATTGTACTTGTTTACCGAACTAAACTCAACTTCAGAATGAAATGAAAATAAAGGAGTAGGTGGGAAGGTTGGGTCAAATCAAATTAGAACTTCTAAGAAAGTTAATACAAAGGAACGTAGATCGACTTAATATTATTTCCTTAACGAGTTCGAATGAATATTTTGAAAATCTTTCTTAGAAAATTAGGTAGTTAAATAAATTATAAACACATACATACATCGGTATTATTGTTGGTGATTTTAAAATAAATCATAAGTATTCTCTATAATAGAAATTAAAAAAAAAAATCAATATTTTCAATGAAATATCAAAAAGTGCACTTTCGTGCACTGAAAACCTAAAATGTGCAAATTTGTGCAGTAACCCCCAAAATGTGCAATTTCGTGCAAAATAAAACTTACATATGTTAATCCGGATGCCTTAATTCGTGTAAATAACTTGTCCCCGATCGATTATAAGCAACCGAAAAAAAAGTGCAATTGCACGAGAATCCGGTCTCTATTCATGACCAATAGTCACCATTAGGGATGGTGCGAAATTGCCGGAACGGCTCCACGGAACCTAATACGTGCCCGGAGCTGTTAGGAACAGTTCCAACATGGATGCCTTAACGCCTCCGGTCGGAGCTGTCTGCTTTCTCCCTCCTTCGCTAGACTCTTGGGAGCTGGAACCGGAGCTGTTAGTGTACTAGACTAGCTCCGACTCGGAGCTGTTAGCATATTAGTTCCGAGGCTCGTCGGAGCTGTTTAACCTCTCCCCTTCCATTGGTTCTAACGGAGCTGGAGTCGGAGCTGTTAGCATATCAGTTCCGAGACTAGCTCCGACTCGGAGCTGTTAGCTTATTAGTTCCGAGACTAGCTCCGACTCGGAGCTGTTAGCTTATTAGTTCCGAGGCTGGACGGAGCTGTTTAACCTTTCCTCGCCCATTGATTCTAACGGAGCTGTTAGCTTATTAGTTCCGAGGTTCTCTTCGGAATGGAGCCTCAGTGCAAAT
Source organism: Aelia acuminata (assembly GCA_911387785.2). Classification (NCBI taxonomy): domain Eukaryota; kingdom Metazoa; phylum Arthropoda; class Insecta; order Hemiptera; family Pentatomidae; genus Aelia; species Aelia acuminata. The sequence goes on along the minus strand of OU426982.1, from coordinate 85,080,778 downwards.
GTTCATGAAATTAATTTGGAATTCTTGATTAGACATTTCAACTAATTTTTAAGCCAGCATATTATGGTTATCTAAGAAGCAATTAATTATTTATCTTTGTTGTTGTAACATCACCGTCTTTCATTTCTTTATTTATTTAAAATAAAATAAAACACAATTTCAATTTTTTCTAATATATGATCTTAAAAAAAATTAATATGTTAACATTTTTTTAGATAAACCATTAAATGGATAGGGAAGTTATAACTCGATAAAGGCATTATTTATTAAAATCCTAAATTCTTCTTAACATTAGCATTGTAGCAATTTCATTCTAATTAATTAAGCTGTAAAAATTTAGTCTTAAAAAATAAAAAATTTAATTTAGTCAAATTAAAAATAAAATGTTTTCTTTTTTCTTAACTGTAAAAATAAAAATACTTTTATTTTTAAATGCTAACATGGAGTTATGACTTGAAGAACAATAAGTTTTATGTACAATATACTTTTTCATTTTTACTAGCAAACGGGTTTTCATTTCATTTTAAGATGTCATCATTTTCATTTTTTTAACCTGGCTTACTTGGAATTTTTTTTAATTTTTAATAGTAAACGCTAACAAAAAATCGTAATTTTTTTGTTTAAATAAATTGTATTCACATCCATACATATAATATACAGTGAGAGAGATACAATGTATAAAATAACATGTAATAATAATACAATGTATAAAAAAAATGTAAGTATAATATACATGTTTATATCTACTTTATTTTGTTATCTGCTTATTATGTTTATTGGCATACAATTATTTATTTAAATTATAAATTGAAAAATCTAATTATAAATTATATAATTAAAGATTATAAATAACGATTTAATTTTTATTTGTAAAAATTAGAAATAATAAAAATGTTTACTTGATAACTTGTTATTCTTTACATTCTTATTTTTTAAATATCATTATAATATAATATAATATTATTATTTAAATAATATTATATTATATGACAATATATTATATTATTATAATATTAAATTATCCCCTGGATTCCTTTCCTATTTATGTTCCTTGGAGAGTAGTTTAACTTTTGAAAAGGTGGAGATAGAGGTCTACCTACACTGGTGGAATTTACTCTCGGAACCGATAGGTGGAACTGGAACGGTTAAGCGAACCTAATACGCAGTCGGAACTGGAACGGTTGGAGCTAATACGTCATTTAAACGTTCCGTAACATCCCTAGTCACCATGTTGTTTCTGAATGATTGTTATTTTAATGGGCCGTTCCCGGAGGTACTGCAATACCGGGTCAACCCGCGACAGAGGTGGAGCAAGCCCCTAGCACTCCGTCATTTTCCAAAAATCAGTTTAATCTTCTGGACTTCCGATGGAAGTCGTACCAGAGATTAAGCTGATAAGAACAGATACTACACTTTGATCTTAGCCAATAGGCCGAGAAGCGATAACTGCCGTCTCATTTTAACACTAATTTAATTCCCTAATGAATCCCCATAGCGGTGGGAGCAAGCGGCGCACCGATATATAACTTCCAACTCACAATATTCAATATTATCGGCTCTATTACCACTATATTGACACCATCTTCATCCAGCCACTCAATTAATACATCTAGGATACTAAGAAAAACAGATTTAAAAAGAAAAACGAATGGGTGCGTATTTTAACATAGCGCATTCACGATAGTGCTGCGCCCTCCGAGCAAATAATGAAACTAACCCAATGAGACAACACGTGGGCAAGCCTGCAAAAGCAGGTATGATTTTATTATGGACTGACCTTGATACAAGAATATAAGTACATATTGTATATTACTTTGGTTTTTAGTTTTAAATTTCATCTTTTATTTTATTTTATATTTCTGAAAAATTATTCATATCAATTTAAATTAATTTTCAGCCGCTTTCCTATGCAGCAAATATACTGGAAATACTGTTGGTATTTGCCCTAGTAGTTTTTTCTGAGAATCCAGCTAGAAATGAAATATTAAAATTTTTATTTATTAAAAAAAAAAATGTTGATTCATACCTTAAAAGAAAAAAATATTTCACCATTTTTATTCAGCCTAAACTCAAAATCATTTCACTTCTTTGTAAGAATCTTTTTCCTGAATAAATATGCATCTACATAAAATAAGAATACGTTTTTAATTATATTCCATCAGAATAATTATTTTTAATTTATTTTTGTTAGAATTTTTCTAACAAGGAACTTGAAATGATATGATTTAAACAGGAAACTGATTTAAATTATTTTTACCTTTTCTCTTCTGCTCATGTCACTTAACAAATAAGAAACAATCATTAGATTGTTACCTATATTGAATCAGAATAAAGGCATTTTCTTAGAAGGCCTGGGTATTATTGATGATATGATGAAAATAGGAAGTTAAATTTTTTGGAACTTTGAATATTTTAATTGTCTTAATTAAGAGCAACACACAAATCCAACCTTCAGGAACATTCAGTGATTCTTAGAACATTTAGAAAAGTTAGGTGTCTAAAGCAAAACATTTTTGATCTTGACACCTTATAAATATCTACCAATAACATTCTGAGAACTCTGAAAGAGAGAACTTTTTTTCTAATAAGATTCTCACATCAGTGGAATAAGATAAAGGATTTTTCTAAGATGGACGGAATATTACTGATGATATGATTTAAGCAGGAAAGGAAATAAAAAAGTTTAGGCCTTTGTGTGTTGAGCACAACAGGGCAAAAAGTATTTTAATTTTTATTTTAAATAGAATAGCAAAAAATTATTTAAAATAAATTTAAATAAAATGCATTTTAACCTCAAATCATTTAAAATACATTTCAATAAAAGTATTTTAAATAAAATAAAAAAATACTTTTAAAACCTATTAGCTAGTGCATTGCAATTGATTAATAAATCGACAGTTTTTATTTAATTTTTTTCGGTTGTCTACGCTGGGTGTATAGAATCTTATTCTCAGATCATCTTCGCTTTCATTTTGTTGAAATTATTAAATTAAATTTCTTTTTCTACAGATCCAATCGGATTCGGAACCTATTTAAACTAATTGGGCTACCCATTAGACTATTCTCGACTCATACGTCCAATAGGAACTTCGGCAAATCTGCCCTAACGCAATCCTCCCATCCACTTCTCAGCCCTTACTTCCCTCAGACGTTTTCCATTCGTCACCGCGCTTATTAATTTCTATAAAATTAGTTCACCACTGTTTTGCAATATCACACTCCAATTTTATACATCTGTCTGCTATCGCCTCATTTGCTCATCATCCAATGTTAGCGTGCACGTTTTGCATTCTTAAAGAAACGCAAGAGGGATAATATTTTTGTAAACTTGAAATTTTAAGTTTTAAGGAAGAAGGTGTGAGCTATGAGAGCTAGCATTTCATACCTCTAATCTTGCCTGAATTTCCTCTCCAATTTCGAACGACCGTCAACCTTTCGGAAAAATAATGACCGATTCGAACTTTATTGAATGTATGAGTCATTCACATTTTTACTAAGTTTACTAACTCTTTTGGTATTGTCTCCAAATTGGGATCCTGTTTATGCCTTCGTGTTTATGGCTCCAACTTAATTTCCGATTTTTTTACTTTCAAATAAACCGGTAAAAAGTCAATAATTAACCGCCCCCCTTCATAAAAAAACCTGTTTATTGTAAAAATTATGAGGAATTAGCCTTGTTATTTGACTTACGAACAATCTGTTTCATATTTCGTGACAATCGGATCTAGCGGTAAAAACACCCTCCACCCCAAAACCTATGCTTAAAACCGTTTATGTGAAATTAATTTATTAGACTTCTATTTAGATAATCAGAAACCACCAATGGACAAAATTTGTTGAAATCGGATGAAGCGGTATAAAGTTAATAATTGCGCCCCCCCCCCCCTATCAAAAACAAAACAAAAACAACGACATCAAACTGAAATAAATATGCTTGCACAATATTTAGGAATGAGAGCTCTAGTGCAAAGTACTACACTATACTATTACGAACATCCTTTAACTAATTGTTTAACTTCAAACAACCTACTTAAGATTTATTTTATTTTATTATTTAAAATACAAATGAAAATAGTTTTTTTTTTATTTTAGTATTAAAATGAAAATACTTTTTTTTATCTGAGTACTAGCAGTATATACCGGTTTCACCCGGGGAATTTCATTTTTCTAATAAAACTGAACAATTCTATAAACAAAAAAAGCACTAATAGATTATTATTCCAAAGCTTTAGGATATACTATATTTTTAGTTTTACCCTCTGGGGCATATATAATTAGGTCTTTAGACGAACCTACTTTTTGAAATCAAAGGACATCACTGGGGACAATGGGGATTCCAGGCATGGAAAGCCGTAAGGGCAGAAGGGGATGTGCAAGGAGGTGATAGATTTCAATTAACCATATAAACAGTCCGGGTAGTTTCCATAAATCAATCAGGTACCAAATATCGAAGAAAAAACAGAATTTCAACTTTATTTACATAGATTATAGCTATATATCCCGGTTTCAACCGGGAATTTAATTTTTCTAATGAAACGGTCGATTTCGTAAAAAACAATTGTAAAGCGAGATCATTACCATTTTTATAACAATAAAGAATATCGCACACACACACACACACACACACACGCGCACACACACACACACGCGCGCACACACACACACACACACACACGCGCGCACACACACACACACAAAATAAAACACATGTTTATTTTCATTTTCAGCTGATATTCTTTATTTTGTGTCTGTGTGCGCGCGCGCGTGTGTGCGCTTTACAATTGTTTTTTACTTAGATTATAGCTATATATCCCGGTTTCAACCGGGAATTTAATTTTTCTAATGAAACGGTCGATTTCGTAAAAAACAATTGTAAAGCGAGATCATTACCATTTTTATAACAATAAAGAATATCGCACACACACACACACACACGCGCACACACACACACGCGCGCGCACACACACACACACACACACACGCGCGCGCACACACACACAAAATAAATCACATGTTTATTTTCATTTTCAGCTGATATTCTTTATTTTGTGTCTGTGTGCGCGCGCGCGTGTGTGCGCTTTAACGGTGCGCTTTAATGAAACGGTCGATTTCGTAAAAAACAATTGTAAAGCGCACACACGCGCGCGCGCACACAGACACAAAATAAAGAATATCAGCTGAAAATGAAAATAAACATGTGATTTATTTTGTGTGTGTGTGCGCGCGCGTGTGTGTGTGTGTGTGTGTGTGCGCGCGCGTGTGTGTGTGTGCGCGTGTGTGTGTGTGTGTGTGCGATATTCTTTATTGTTATAAAAATGGTAATGATCTCGCTTTACAATTGTTTTTTACGAAATCGACCGTTTCATTAGAAAAATTAAATTCCCGGTTGAAACCGGGATATATAGCTATAATCTAAGTAAAAAACAATTGTAAAGCGCACACACGCGCGCGCGCACACAGACACAAAATAAAGAATATCAGCTGAAAATGAAAATAAACATGTGATTTATTTTGTGTGTGTGTGTGCGCGCGCGTGTGTGTGTGTGTGTGTGTGTGCGCGCGTGTGTGTGTGTGTGCGCGTGTGTGTGTGTGTGTGTGTGTGTGCGATATTCTTTATTGTTATAAAAATGGTAATGATCTCGCTTTACAATTGTTTTTTACGAAATCGACCGTTTCATTAGAAAAATTAAATTCCCGGTTGAAACCGGGATATATAGCTATAATCTATGTAAATAAAGTTGAAATTCTGTTTTTTCTTCGATATTTGGTACCTGATTGATTTATGGAAACTACCCGGACTGTTTATATGGTTAATTGAAATCTATCACCTCCTTGCACATCCCCTTCTGCCCTTACGGCTTTCCATGCCTGGAATCCCCATTGTCCCCAGTGATGTCCTTTGATTTCAAAAAGTAGGTTCGTCTAAAGACCTAATTATATATGCCCCAGAGGGTAAAACTAAAAATATAGTATATCCTAAAGCTTTGGAATAATAATCTATTAGTGCTTTTTTTGTTTATAGAATTGTTCAGTTTTATTAGAAAAATGAAATTCCCCGGGTGAAACCGGTATATACTGCTAGTACTCAGATAAAAAAAAGTATTTTCATTTTAATACTAAAATAAAAAAAAAACTATTTTCATTTGTATTTTAAATAATAAAATAAAATAAATCTTAAGTAGGTTGTTTGAAGTTAAACAATTAGTTAAAGGATGTTCGTAATAGTATAGTGTAGTACTTTGCACTAGAGCTCTCATTCCTAAATATTGTGCAAGCATATTTATTTCAGTTTGATGTCGTTGTTTTTGTTTTGTTTTTTATAGGGGGGGGGGGCGCAATTATTAACTTTATACCGCTTCATCCGATTTCAACAAATTTTGTCCATTGGTGGTTTCTGATTATCTAAATAGAAGTCTAATAAATTAATTTCACATAAACGGTTTTAAGCATAGGTTTTGGGGTGGAGGGTGTTTTTACCGCTAGATCCGATTGTCACGAAATATGAAACAGATTGTTCGTAAGTCAAATAACAAGGCTAATTCCTCATAATTTTTACAATAAACAGGTTTTTTTATGAAGGGGGGCGGTTAATTATTGACTTTTTACCGGTTTATTTGAAAGTAAAAAAATCGGAAATTAAGTTGGAGCCATAAACACGAAGGCATAAACAGGATCCCAATTTGGAGACAATACCAAAAGAGTTAGTAAACTTAGTAAAAATGTGAATGACTCATACATTCAATAAAGTTCGAATCGGTCATTATTTTTCCGAAAGGTTGACGGTCGTTCGAAATTGGAGAGGAAATTCAGGCAAGATTAGAGGTATGAAATGCTAGCTCTCATAGCTCACACCTTCTTCCTTAAAACTTAAAATTTCAAGTTTACAAAAATATTATCCCTCTTGCGTTTCTTTAAGAATGCAAAACGTGCACGCTAACATTGGATGATGAGCAAATGAGGCGATAGCAGACAGATGTATAAAATTGGAGTGTGATATTGCAAAACAGTGGTGAACTAATTTTATAGAAATTAATAAGCGCGGTGACGAATGGAAAACGTCTGAGGGAAGTAAGGGCTGAGAAGTGGATGGGAGGATTGCGTTAGGGCAGATTTGCCGAAGTTCCTATTGGACGTATGAGTCGAGAATAGTCTAATGGGTAGCCCAATTAGTTTAAATAGGTTCCGAATCCGATTGGATCTGTAGAAAAAGAAATTTAATTTAATAATTTCAACAAAATGAAAGCGAAGATGATCTGAGAATAAGATTCTATACACCCAGCGTAGACAACCGAAAAAAATTAAATAAAAACTGTCGATTTATTAATCAATTGCAATGCACTAGCTAATAGGTTTTAAAAGTATTTTTTTATTTTATTTAAAATACTTTTATTGAAATGTATTTTAAATGATTTGAGGTTAAAATGCATTTTATTTAAATTTATTTTAAATAATTTTTTGCTATTCTATTTAAAATAAAAATTAAAATACTTTTTGCCCTGTTGTGCTCAACACACAAAGGCCTAAACTTTTTTATTTCCTTTCCTGCTTAAATCATATCATCAGTAATATTCCGTCCATCTTAGAAAAATCCTTTATCTTATTCCACTGATGTGAGAATCTTATTAGAAAAAAAGTTCTCTCTTTCAGAGTTCTCAGAATGTTATTGGTAGATATTTATAAGGTGTCAAGATCAAAAATGTTTTGCTTTAGACACCTAACTTTTCTAAATGTTCTAAGAATCACTGAATGTTCCTGAAGGTTGGATTTGTGTGTTGCTCTTAATTAAGACAATTAAAATATTCAAAGTTCCAAAAAATTTAACTTCCTATTTTCATCATATCATCAATAATACCCAGGCCTTCTAAGAAAATGCCTTTATTCTGATTCAATATAGGTAACAATCTAATGATTGTTTCTTATTTGTTAAGTGACATGAGCAGAAGAGAAAAGGTAAAAATAATTTAAATCAGTTTCCTGTTTAAATCATATCATTTCAAGTTCCTTGTTAGAAAAATTCTAACAAAAATAAATTAAAAATAATTATTCTGATGGAATATAATTAAAAACGTATTCTTATTTTATGTAGATGCATATTTATTCAGGAAAAAGATTCTTACAAAGAAGTGAAATGATTTTGAGTTTAGGCTGAATAAAAATGGTGAAATATTTTTTTCTTTTAAGGTATGAATCAACATTTTTTTTTTTAATAAATAAAAATTTTAATATTTCATTTCTAGCTGGATTCTCAGAAAAAACTACTAGGGCAAATACCAACAGTATTTCCAGTATATTTGCTGCATAGGAAAGCGGCTGAAAATTAATTTAAATTGATATGAATAATTTTTCAGAAATATAAAATAAAATAAAAGATGAAATTTAAAACTAAAAACCAAAGTAATATACAATATGTACTTATATTCTTGTATCAAGGTCAGTCCATAATAAAATCATACCTGCTTTTGCAGGCTTGCCCACGTGTTGTCTCATTGGGTTAGTTTCATTATTTGCTCGGAGGGCGCAGCACTATCGTGAATGCGCTATGTTAAAATACGCACCCATTCGTTTTTCTTTTTAAATCTGTTTTTCTTAGTATCCTAGATGTATTAATTGAGTGGCTGGATGAAGATGGTGTCAATATAGTGGTAATAGAGCCGATAATATTGAATATTGTGAGTTGGAAGTTATATATCGGTGCGCCGCTTGCTCCCACCGCTATGGGGATTCATTAGGGAATTAAATTAGTGTTAAAATGAGACGGCAGTTATCGCTTCTCGGCCTATTGGCTAAGATCAAAGTGTAGTATCTGTTCTTATCAGCTTAATCTCTGGTACGACTTCCATCGGAAGTCCAGAAGATTAAACTGATTTTTGGAAAATGACGGAGTGCTAGGGGCTTGCTCCACCTCTGTCGCGGGTTGACCCGGTATTGCAGTACCTCCGGGAACGGCCCATTAAAATAACAATCATTCAGAAACAACATGGTGACTAGGGATGTTACGGAACGTTTAAATGACGTATTAGCTCCAACCGTTCCAGTTCCGACTGCGTATTAGGTTCGCTTAACCGTTCCAGTTCCACCTATCGGTTCCGAGAGTAAATTCCACCAGTGTAGGTAGACCTCTATCTCCACCTTTTCAAAAGTTAAACTACTCTCCAAGGAACATAAATAGGAAAGGAATCCAGGGGATAATTTAATATTATAATAATATAATATATTGTCATATAATATAATATTATTTAAATAATATTATATTATATGATAATGATATTTAAAAAATAAGAATGTAAAGAATAACAAGTTATCAAGTAAACATTTTTATTATTTCTAATTTTTACAAATAAAAATTAAATCGTTATTTATAATCTTTAATTATATAATTTATAATTAGATTTTTCAATTTATAATTTAAATAAATAATTGTATGCCAATAAACATAATAAGCAGATAACAAAATAAAGTAGATATAAACATGTATATTATACTTACATTTTTTTTATACATTGTATTATTATTACATGTTATTTTATACATTGTATCTCTCTCACTGTATATTATATGTATGGATGTGAATACAATTTATTTAAACAAAAAAATTACGATTTTTTGTTAGCGTTTACTATTAAAAATTAAAAAAAATTCCAAGTAAGCCAGGTTAAAAAAATGAAAATGATGACATCTTAAAATGAAATGAAAACCCGTTTGCTAGTAAAAATGAAAAAGTATATTGTACATAAAACTTATTGTTCTTCAAGTCATAACTCCATGTTAGCATTTAAAAATAAAAGTATTTTTATTTTTACAGTTAAGAAAAAAGAAAACATTTTATTTTTAATTTGACTAAATTAAATTTTTTATTTTTTAAGACTAAATTTTTACAGCTTAATTAATTAGAATGAAATTGCTACAATGCTAATGTTAAGAAGAATTTAGGATTTTAATAAATAATGCCTTTATCGAGTTATAACTTCCCTATCCATTTAATGGTTTATCTAAAAAAATGTTAACATATTAATTTTTTTTAAGATCATATATTAGAAAAAATTGAAATTGTGTTTTATTTTATTTTAAATAAATAAAGAAATGAAAGACGGTGATGTTACAACAACAAAGATAAATAATTAATTGCTTCTTAGATAACCATAATATGCTGGCTTAAAAATTAGTTGAAATGTCTAATCAAGAATTCCAAATTAATTTCATGAACATTTGCACTGAGGCTCCATTCCGAAGAGAACCTCGGAACTAATAAGCTAACAGCTCCGTTAGAATCAATGGGCGAGGAAAGGTTAAACAGCTCCGTCCAGCCTCGGAACTAATAAGCTAACAGCTCCGAGTCGGAGCTAGTCTCGGAACTAATAAGCTAACAGCTCCGAGTCGGAGCTAGTCTCGGAACTAATAAGCTAACAGCTCCGAGTCGGAGCTAGTCTCGGAACTGATATGCTAACAGCTCCGACTCCAGCTCCGTTAGAACCAATGGATGGGGAGAGGTTAAACAGCTCCGACGAGCCTCGGAACTAATATGCTAACAGCTCCGAGTCGGAGCTAGTCTAGTACACTAACAGCTCCGGTTCCAGCTCCCAAGAGTCTAGCGAAGGAGGGAGAAAGCAGACAGCTCCGACCGGAGGCGTTAAGGCATCCATGTTGGAACTGTTCCTAACAGCTCCGGGCACGTATTAGGTTCCGTGGAGCCGTTCCGGCAATTTCGCACCATCCCTAATGGTGACTATTGGTCATGAATAGAGACCGGATTCTCGTGCAATTGCACTTTTTTTTCGGTTGCTTATAATCGATCGGGGACAAGTTATTTACACGAATTAAGGCATCCGGATTAACATATGTAAGTTTTATTTTGCACGAAATTGCACATTTTGGGGGTTACTGCACAAATTTGCACATTTTAGGTTTTCAGTGCACGAAAGTGCACTTTTTGATATTTCATTGAAAATATTGATTTTTTTTTTTAATTTCTATTATAGAGAATACTTATGATTTATTTTAAAATCACCAACAATAATACCGATGTATGTATGTGTTTATAATTTATTTAACTACCTAATTTTCTAAGAAAGATTTTCAAAAAAATTCGCCCCAAGCAAAAGGTGGGGCCTGTGAGGCGGGCCGTAAATCCCTCCGACCCCCGCACCATCCAAAGAATCTACAGAATGAACAGAAGAAAGGCGATAAGGATGGTGTTGGGGGAGCCTCCCAGTGTGTGTAACCTCCCCCTAGAGGAAATGACCGCGCGACTGGAGGGGGAAGATGTTGGGGACTTCGATCCCGACGCGCTTGAGGGATTAGAGAGGGCTGAAGAGGCGGTCGTAATGACTATAATCACTCCAGAAGAAGTGCGCGACCGCCTCAGAAGATTTGAGAACTCGGCCCCGGGGGAGGATGGGATAGACTACAGGTCCTGGAGAAAGGTGGACCCTGAGGGAAAGCTTCTGGCCTCAATCTATAACATTTGCCTGAAGCACCGAAGGGTCCCGGAAGAATGGAAAATGTCCAGGACCATATTCCTCCCCAAGGTGAAGTCCCCAACAGGAATAAAGGACTGGAGACCAATAGCGCTCACCAGGACGATATACAAGATATACGCTGGCGTCCTGGCTGACAGGATTTCGTCCTGGTGTAGGTCGAACCAGGTCCTTTCCCCATACCAGAAAGGGTTCACGGCACATGACGGAGTCTTTGAACACAATTATGTGCTCCGTCAGAGAATGGTGGCCGCAAGGAAGAAGCGAGAAGAGCTCTGCACCGCATGGCTAGATATTTCCGATGCGTTCGGGACTATCCCACACGCCTGCATCACCGGAGCGCTCGAGAAGAGAGGAGCTGGGTCGGCGCTGGTGGACATAGTGAGAGACCTCTACGTGGACACGTTCACCAGCGTGAGCTCCTCCTCAGAAGAATCCGATCCCATCAGGATGGTAAGAGGCATCAAGCAAGGATGCCCACTTAGCGGGCTGCTATTCATCCTGGGGATCGACCATATAATAAGGGAGCTGAACTCCGGTGAGGAGCATACGGTACTAGCCTATGCAGATGATATCGCCCTACTCTCCCCAAACCCAGGTGGCCTCCAGAGATTGCTCAACGAGGCGGCAGAGGCCCTGGCTAGAGTCGGGTTGCGGATCAACCCCGAGAAATGCAAGACAATGCACCTATCTGGAAAAGCGCCGGTGGGGATCCGCGAAACCCGATTTAAGATAATGGGGAGAGAGATAGGAACACTGAAGGAGGGCGAGGTGCAGAGCTTCCTGGGCAACCCGGTTGGATTCCGGGCGGTGAACCCCAAGGCGGAAATGGAGGAGATTGTGGCCAAGGCGAGGGGTATCCTTGGATCGAAGTTGGCCCCCTGGCAGAAGATCGATGCCCTGAGAACCTTCGTTTACCCATCCCTAAATTTTCAGATGAGAAACGGCCAGCACCCTAAGGGTGACTGGTCCAGGGTGGACGAGGTGGTCAGGGCGGAGATAAAGAGAGCGCTCAACCTGCCAGCAGAAGCATCAAATGAATATATATATGGGGCCAGGTCGGAGGGCCTATGTGGCATCCCAGTCGCAGCAGAAGAGAGCGATCTGGCACTGATTGACGGAGCGTTTAAGCTACTAACGACCAACGATGAGAAGCTCCGTCAATTGGCAGGAAAAGACCTCTACGAGTCCGCGGCATCAAGAGCCAAGCCCGGTCACCAACCCGACCCAGAAGCATTTTTATCAGGGTTGGTGACGGAGGGGATGCGGGAGAGGTCAAGCCAGGTGTCAGATTGCTGGACCAAAGGAAGACAGGCATCCCAGCGAATGGGCGTCCAATGGCACTTCCAGGAGGACGTCCCATCGTTGGTGTATGGGGATGTCACGATGGAGGCCCATGACCGATGTAAGGTGATCAGGACCCTTCGCCTTAAGAAGCAGGTGGAGAGGGGAGAGGCACTCCGTCGAAAGCCAGTGCAAGGAAGAGTCCCGGAGTGCCTGAAGGACTCCCCTGACTCCAGCCACTTCCTCCAAACCGGCGAAGCAATGTCCTTCGCTGACTGGCGGTTCATCCACAGGGCCAGACTTCAGCTGGTCCCCCTGAATGGACACCGAAGATATGGGGGTGACCAGGAGAAGAGTTGCAGGCGGTGCACGTTTGCAAATGAGTGCCTGGCTCACGTAATTGGCCAATGCAACGTGCACGCGGTTCTTCGCCAGAAGAGGCACGATGCCATCGTGGACAGGCTGGAGAGGACGGCGAGGAACCGAGGATACGGAGTCGTTGGAAAGAACCAGGCAGTTGACGACTCCGGCCTGCGACCGGACCTTGTGGTGGAGAAGGGTGACAGTGCCATAATCATCGATGTAACTGTCCCCTTCGAGAACCGCAGAGAGGCGTTTGAGTCAGCGAGGGCAAGAAAGGAAGAGAAATACGCCGCCCTTAAGACCTCCCTGAGGACCAGGTACAGGGAGGTGAAGATTGCTCCGATAGTCGTGGGCGCTCTGGGTACGTGGGACCCCAGCAATGATAAACACCTGAGGGGGATCACCACTAGGGCGTACCTCAAGAAGATGAGGCGGCTGGTGACATGCGAGACGATAGCCTGGTCCCGCTGCATGTACATGGAGCATCTGTCGGGCAGGGTCCAGAGACCTTATAGGTGGCCCCGGCCCGAGAGGGACCAGGCAGAAGAGGAAGAAATACCAGCCGAACCACGACTGTTGGATGAAGAGGATGTAGGGCGAGCGTCGCCGGAGCCATCCACTTCAAGGGAGCATCCCGGAGGAGTGGAGGGGGGAGCGTCGTGTCACTGATCGGATAGGTCGGGAAGCGAAATAATCTTTTATTGTTGATTAGTTGTGAGTTGAGTTTATTTGAGTGTGTGTTTACTTTGAAATATATATATTCCAAAAAGAATGAAATATATTATATTGTTATGATAATCATATTATGTAATGGAAAGTACCAGAAAAAAATGAAATGTACTGTTATATATATATATATTGTAAACCTATTTTAAAATAAAGCATATTTTAATCTGTTCTTATCAGCTTAATCTCTGGTACGACTTCCATCGGAAGTCCAGAAGATTAAACTGATTTTTGGAAAATGACGGAGTGCTAGGGGCTTGCTCCACCTCTGTCGCGGGTTGACCCGGTATTGCAGTACCTCCGGGAACGGCCCATTAAAATAACAATCATTCAGAAACAACATGGTGACTAGGGATGTTACGGAACGTTTAAATGACGTATTAGCTCCAACCGTTCCAGTTCCGACTGCGTATTAGGTTCGCTTAACCGTTCCAGTTCCACCTATCGGTTCCGAGAGTAAATTCCACCAGTGTAGGTAGACCTCTATCTCCACCTTTTCAAAAGTTAAACTACTCTCCAAGGAACATAAATAGGAAAGGAATCCAGGGGATAATTTAATATTATAATAATATAATATATTGTCATATAATATAATATTATTTAAATAATAATATTATATTATATTATAATGATATTTAAAAAATAAGAATGTAAAGAATAACAAGTTATCAAGTAAACATTTTTATTATTTCTAATTTTTACAAATAAAAATTAAATCGTTATTTATAATCTTTAATTATATAATTTATAATTAGATTTTTCAATTTATAATTTAAATAAATAATTGTATGCCAATAAACATAATAAGCAGATAACAAAATAAAGTAGATATAAACATGTATATTATACTTACATTTTTTTTATACATTGTATTATTATTACATGTTATTTTATACATTGTATCTCTCTCACTGTATATTATATGTATGGATGTGAATACAATTTATTTAAACAAAAAAATTACGATTTTTTGTTAGCGTTTACTATTAAAAATTAAAAAAAATTCCAAGTAAGCCAGGTTAAAAAAATGAAAATGATGACATCTTAAAATGAAATGAAAACCCGTTTGCTAGTAAAAATGAAAAAGTATATTGTACATAAAACTTATTGTTCTTCAAGTCATAACTCCATGTTAGCATTTAAAAATAAAAGTATTTTTATTTTTACAGTTAAGAAAAAAGAAAACATTTTATTTTTAATTTGACTAAATTAAATTTTTTATTTTTTAAGACTAAATTTTTACAGCTTAATTAATTAGAATGAAATTGCTACAATGCTAATGTTAAGAAGAATTTAGGATTTTAATAAATAATGCCTTTATCGAGTTATAACTTCCCTATCCATTTAATGGTTTATCTAAAAAAATGTTAACATATTAATTTTTTTTAAGATCATATATTAGAAAAAATTGAAATTGTGTTTTATTTTATTTTAAATAAATAAAGAAATGAAAGACGGTGATGTTACAACAACAAAGATAAATAATTAATTGCTTCTTAGATAACCATAATATGCTGGCTTAAAAATTAGTTGAAATGTCTAATCAAGAATTCCAAATTAATTTCATGAACATTTGCACTGAGGCTCCATTCCGAAGAGAACCTCGGAACTAATAAGCTAACAGCTCCGTTAGAATCAATGGGCGAGGAAAGGTTAAACAGCTCCGTCCAGCCTCGGAACTAATAAGCTAACAGCTCCGAGTCGGAGCTAGTCTCGGAACTAATAAGCTAACAGCTCCGAGTCGGAGCTAGTCTCGGAACTAATAAGCTAACAGCTCCGAGTCGGAGCTAGTCTCGGAACTGATATGCTAACAGCTCCGACTCCAGCTCCGTTAGAACCAATGGATGGGGAGAGGTTAAACAGCTCCGACGAGCCTCGGAACTAATATGCTAACAGCTCCGAGTCGGAGCTAGTCTAGTACACTAACAGCTCCGGTTCCAGCTCCCAAGAGTCTAGCGAAGGAGGGAGAAAGCAGACAGCTCCGACCGGAGGCGTTAAGGCATCCATGTTGGAACTGTTCCTAACAGCTCCGGGCACGTATTAGGTTCCGTGGAGCCGTTCCGGCAATTTCGCACCATCCCTAATGGTGACTATTGGTCATGAATAGAGACCGGATTCTCGTGCAATTGCACTTTTTTTTCGGTTGCTTATAATCGATCGGGGACAAGTTATTTACACGAATTAAGGCATCCGGATTAACATATGTAAGTTTTATTTTGCACGAAATTGCACATTTTGGGGGTTACTGCACAAATTTGCACATTTTAGGTTTTCAGTGCACGAAAGTGCACTTTTTGATATTTCATTGAAAATATTGATTTTTTTTTTTAATTTCTATTATAGAGAATACTTATGATTTATTTTAAAATCACCAACAATAATACCGATGTATGTATGTGTTTATAATTTATTTAACTACCTAATTTTCTAAGAAAGATTTTCAAAATATTCATTCGAACTCGTTAAGGAAATAATATTAAGTCGATCTACGTTCCTTTGTATTAACTTTCTTAGAAGTTCTAATTTGATTTGACCCAACCTTCCCACCTACTCCTTTATTTTCATTTCATTCTGAAGTTGAGTTTAGTTCGGTAAACAAGTACAATAGTGAAAATGCCTAAAGTGACAGCCAGCCAATCTTCCAAAATCAAAATTTGGATATAACCATACCCAGAATTGAAATCAGACGGGAAAACAATTTTTTGTTCTTCTTGCAATAAATCAATTGGTTCCGATCGAAAATCTCAAGTGGATGCTCATTGCAACTCAAGTAAGTAGATTCTATCTTTTCATAAGTAGCACACGATAGCATTTGACTATTCCCAATATCTTTTTATTTTTATAGGTGGGCACACACAGTTAACTGCAGCACAAAAATCGAGCCCCAATTCAACAGTTACTCACACAAAGCTGCTCGTCGTTAGACAATAAACAAACATTTTTGCCGATTTATGTTACGCCATGGTCGCTTCCAATATTCCATTCAATAAATTGCAGTCCAAGCCCTTTAAGTGTTTTTTGCAAAAATACACAAAACAAAACATTCCTGAAGAGAGCACCCTAAGAAAAAATTATCTCAAAAACTGTTTTAAACATTCTGTTGAAGAAATGCGAAAAATAATTGAAAATAATTATATTTACATCATGGTAGATGAAACAACAGACCCACGGGGACTTTATATTTGCAGTTTAATTGTTGGAATCCTACACCCGGAGACCCAAACCATATCTAATTTCATGCAAGCAGCTTCCAAAAACAAACTACGAGACTGTCTCTCGATTTGTGAACGACTGTTTAGCAATTTTTTTCCCTCAACATCTTACCAAGATAAAATCCTTTTATTTGTTAGCGATGCCGCTCCGTATATGGTAAAAGCTGGAGAAGCATTAAAAGTTTTTTATTCAAATATGGAACACGTAACTTGTGTTGCCCATGGTTTAAAAAAAGTGAGGGAAATTTTCCCAAATGTCAACAAACTTGTTAATAATGGGAAAAAAATATTTTTAAAAGCTCCTCACCGCGTGACAGCTTATAGAAATAGTATGGACTGCCCCCTTCCCCCAGAACCTGTGATAACTAGATGGGGAACATGGATCGAAGCAGCCCTATTTTATTCAGATCACTTTAATATTTTTAAAGAGTTTGTTTCTACTCTTGAAGATGACGCAGTATCTGTGCAAAAAGTAAAATCTGTTTTAAATTTTACATCTGTTGCATCAGATCTAGCATTTATAAGATCCCATTTATTGGTTCTACCTTCGCAAATAAAAAAACCTTGAAGAGCAAAACTTAACGTTGACATCACAGATTAATATTATAGAGAAAGCTGGAGAAGAATTAGAAAAAATCGAAAACGAAAAGGGAAAAATAATTTTTGATAAATTTAAATTAGTTATAGAAAAAAACACGGGTTACAAAATTTTCCAAATTTACAACAAAGCACTCAACGGAGAAGACGCAGATGTGGAGGTGGATCCAGTAATATTGAGTAACTAAAAAAGATGTCCCATCACAAGTGTTAATGTGGAGCGCATGTTTTCACAGTTGAAACACATATTAGATAACCGACGATATAACTTTACGGAACATAATCTGGAAATGTACATGATTGTAAATTTTAATAAAATTTTAGAAATTTCTATTTGATAAATTAACATAGTTAGTAGAAAATTACGAAAATTTATGTTTTACTATATATATATATATATATATATATATATATATATATATAATTATATATATTATTAGTTTTGTTTAATTATGATACCTATCAAACATTTTTTTTTGTAGTTTTTGTAAGCACATATGTATGTTACAATAAAAATATAAATATGTTAAATTAATATTTGATTTTTTCAATTATTACCACATCTTCACACAGCAGAAGGTTGAATTGCACGTTTGCAATGTTTTTTTTATTTTTATTGCACGTTTTGTCAGTGTTTTTTATTTTTATTGCACGTTTTTGCACGTTTGGCTAATTTTTATTGCATGTTTTTAAAACTTTTACTGCACGAAATCCGGCCTTTAGTCATGAATAATAATATGGGACTAACATGATGGACGGATGTCGATTTTTGCACTGTCCCCCTTAAGGATCTTAGGGTGGCGTTTTGACACAGCGAGGGCGAGTCAAGCAGAGAAATGCGACGCCCTTACGACCTCACTGAGAACTATGTACAGGGAGGTGTAGATTGATCCAATTGTAGAGATGGGCGTTTCGGTTGTTTTTACAAAACGCCAACGAACTGTTCGTTGAAAAAAAACAACTGTTGGAAAAAACGGTTTGAAAAAAACAGGTTGGGAAAAACAGAAAACCTCCAGACTAATGTTTCTATCAGGTGTTTGTTTTGTGTTGTGTTGTTTTATTGAAAACGTAATAATAGTATTAATTCAAAGTTAAAAAAAAATAATTTGAGAATAAAATCAGAAAATGTCATTAATTGTTGAAGCACCAAAATTAAAAAAAAAAATCACAAACCTAAAATAATTTCGACAGGCTTTATCGAGAAAAATGTTAAAATATTATGAATTCTTGAAATATTACGAAAAATAAACTTCTTTAATATTTAGAAGTTTTTACTTTTTTTTACATTGTAATGAACTATATATAATAACTTCCTGTTATCGTAATACATATATTATTAAGGTCTGGCCACACATGTCCGCACCGTAGCAATAATACAGGTTATGTTCAGAATATTTTTAATTTAACTTACATATTACCTTTAGTTATGCCTTAAGTTCAAGCCACACATGTCAGACACAGGCCACTTTAGGCATAACTAAAGGTAATATGTAAGTTAAATTAAAAATATTCTGAACATAACCTGTATTATTGCTACGGTGCGGATCCGGTGCGGACATGTGTGGCCAGACCCTTATCCATACACAGCCGTTTGGAGATATGTTTTAATTAGCACTTGAATAAACTGACATTATAAAGTAAGTCTAAATATTAAGTATAAATGAAAGTAAAAGTGTCACTTTAAATTTTAAATGAAATAAATAGAAATTCGAAAATAGAATCCACAGAAAACCTAACGAAAAATCAAATAACGGAGTGGTGAAGAAAACAACCGTTCTTTTCAATTTCAGTCGTTCTGTAACGAGTTCCAAACGTTTGAGTAGTTATAAATGAGAACGGGAAGGGTAGGAAGTTCTAAATTCCAACTGTTTGGGCTGGTTCAGAAAAACAGTTTTTTTCCGTTTTTTATGAAAAATAGTTTTTTCAAACAGTTTGGCGTTTTTCTTCCCATCACTATCCAATTGTCGCGGGCGCCCAGGCTACGTAGGACACACACAGAAGGTTGAACTGATTTTTGTGTTTACTTAGTTTTGTGTTGTTTGTTCTTACCGTTTAAATCTCCGTACGACTTCCTCCGGAAGTCCAGAAGATTAAACTGATTTTTGGGAAAAAGCGGAGTGCTAGGGGCTTACTCCTCCTCTTTCGCTGGTTGACCCGGTATTGCAGTTCCTCCGGGAACCGTCCATTTAAATATCAATCAAACAGAAACTTCTCTAACGTTTTATTTACGTTATGAATATATTATGGAATATAAAAGAAAGTGTGATCGACGGTAATCAGTATTAAGCTAGGAATTTAGGAAGTTACTCATAGCTTTTCACATTATTTTCTCAATAAACTTATATAAAACGTTAAGGTGCCTTTACACTCTCCGAACCTTGCCGTACCGGCGTTCCACGAACAGCCATTTATACCTGGCATACATTCAACGTGACGCTGAGCGAACAAATGTCGTTAGACCATGGTATTTTATCGGAAAAATAAAAAGACGAATAACAAACAGCGCACTAGTATCAAAAACAACTCCTGTCACTTGGGAAAAATCCGAATCAAAAGTGACACTCGAGCTACCCCCGAACACACAGGCGAACAGATGAAGTATCTAGAATACCCGAACAGTGTTCGGGAAGGCTGTTCCTAGGGTTAGGTTCGAGGGTCAAACTCGTACAGTGTAAAGGCACCTTTAGGATTACATAAGGATCCCAATGTGAATTCAAATTTATCTATACAAGTTAATTGACCTTCCTAAGAGTTTTGTTATATTGCTGAATAAACTAATTCGAAAATAAAGTACTGTTTTTGAAATTTAAATTATATCCCTTAAACTTGGTAAATTAATATACGATTCTTTGTTGAATATTTTATGTTACCCCCATTAATATTCAACCCTTCTTAGAAAATTCCTTTATTCTGATTTCACCGAGGTGACAATCTATTTTTGTTTAAAAGTTCTTTCTTAGTTCACAGAATGTTATAGGTCCTCAATTGTTGGGAAACATATAAAAGTAATGATTGGAAAAATTGTAAAATTTGCTGTTTCATCTAGAGTACAATACTGTTAGGGTTTGTTAAATTTAAGTATTTTGATTCTGTATATCTTATTACATTTACAATTTTTTTAAGGTGTTAAATAAAGTAAAACATTTTTAAAGAAAATGATCCGTAAATTTTATATTTGAGAATAATTCATATACAAAATAGAGATCAAAAGCAGCATAAAAAATATCACGAACACAGACTATCCCGCGAGAGTGGTTAGTTGAAATGAGGGAACCCAAAAACGTAACTTCGTAATAAACCCAAGGCCGAAAATTTTCACGATCGCAACACTTTCGTTTTCCTAAATATTTCATTAAAAAGTAATTAATTAAAAGAAAAATGAATCTTTTTATTGGAAGACTTTTTTTTTATCTCTACCTAAAAAAAATAAATTTAAAAATGGATTTCTATTAAAAAAGAATCAGAACTTATTCATATCCAAATAGGTATGTAAGGTTTTCAACCAGACTGAAGGAATCTCGATAGCCTCACCCTTACTACAATCCGATATTGAAAGTTTAAAGTGTGACTGGATTACTCAGATGTATTGCGTTATAAGCGTTCATCCCTGGGTTCCCAGTCTAAGCTGTAGAAAGATCCCGCAATATAAACCCGTTTTAAGTACATAATCTTTGGCGTATGTATAAGTACATACAGGCGAGGAGGGACTTGCGGAAACAGAAATTAAATTTTGAAAACATCACACAGTAAATAACCTTATTTTATTTCTTACTGCAACGCTTATGCGGGTTAACTAATAATTATTGAAAGAAAATATCACAATATCAATGCCAAACGAATTAATACAACTCAAATATTCGATCAGGTTACAAAAATGATAACTTTATAGCACACTGTTGAGCGAACTGCTTTCTCACGATCGCCTGGATCTTTTCTTCCAATGTCTTTTCTAATCTCTCAACCTCCTCTTCCAATGCAACGGCCTTCGCTTCTTGATGGGCCAACCTGTCATTCATCTCTCATGAGAGGTTGTTGAATCTGTCGTTTATCTCGGCTGACTGGCTGGCCAACTTGTCGTTAAGCGCATTTACATCCCTGGGTTCCCAGTCTAAGCTGTCGAAAGATCCCGCAATATAAACCCGTTTTAAGTACATAATCTGTGGCGCATCTACAGGCCCATGATACAGGCGAGCAGGGGCTTTCCAAAAGAAAAATTAAGTTCTGAAAACATCACGGTAAAAAACCTTATTCTATTCCATACTTTATAACCTCGAACATAAAGGTAATAATTATTTGTAACAAATAATTATTTGTTTAGCAGGTTAATGTTTTTCGTTAACCGTTCGAATCAACAGTTTTTACTTACTTGGTGATTTAATGTCTTCAGAATATCGCCGATGTGGCCATGTCCAGATACCAATCCTTTCACAATAAACTCCCTACATACTCATCCCTACCCTCTTGTCTCCGTCCTAGCTTCCTTTGTATCTTTATATTCACATTTACTAGGTGTATTATTTTATGCAGTTGTAAATATCAATATATGCTTAAAAAAAAAAAAATCTTCAGCAACCAGTGCCTAAGACACAGCCGAACAAGTGCCGGAAGCTATTCGCACCACAAGACTGATTGTGAAAAAGACTATAGGCATCACTTTGGTTACTACAACTGCTATCCCGTCGTTACGAACAATGTAACCGGCGTTATAGAAACCGTTCGGGAAAATAAAACTTCGTGGTTTCAGTCTGAGATTCTCTAATATTCGTATATGTAATAAAAAACTGTACTAGTCTGCTACATTTTATTGTTCGATTTTATTGGCTTATTAATATACAGCCACATGTATGAGCCATCAAAACAGTACGAAAAGTTCAGATTAGAGGTTTGTGAGCAAAGGAATACATTATTTTGATTTCAATAATGCAAATTTGCTATAATTGAACTAAATCTCCAACAATTAAAAATCTGGACTCCTCGTTGACGATATATATTTTTCGATAAAACTGTTCCTTAGAACAACTTAGGACATACATTCATTAATTACACCAATACATACAAAGAAATGATAATTAAATGTCATTCTGTGGGATTTGAAGACATCTACATCTGTACGACGTTTTAATCACCCATAAAAATTATTAATATAAGTAAGTATTATTTAAATGCCACTTTCGTGCCCTTTATTTTAATTTAGAAGATTTTTACTGTATTTAAAAAGTAAAATCGTTCGTGAAGATTTCACTTAGTAGGGGGAAAGTAATTATGCAAAAATGTTAATTATTCAGCTGGAGAACGGTTTAAGATAAGAATCTAATTGTGGGATGTGATAGCTCTATAGAAAGTAAAAACCTAGTTCTATTAATTTATTCGCATGATGTTTTATACTACAACCTACTTCATTATGATAATCGGAAGCCTTAGATAAATAAATTAATAAATTCTTTATTTATATCTTCTGGGACTAGTGTCCCTTAAAAACAAATTTAAATAGCATACAAAGGGAGCTTTAGAACCTTAAAGTTTAAATAAACAAATTAAAATGATACAAATTAAAATAACTAAAAATAATTAGGGAACCTCTAGTTTAAAAGGAGAAAATAAAATACACATTAAATATTTGCTAAGGTAAAAGAAACTAGTTTTCACATCTAATAATATATACATATTTACACATTTATTTACAGATTGGTTGAATAGTATTTATATTTTCTTAAAGGAGGGGAAAAAAAAGACAGGGATAATAAAATAAATAAAATAGAATATATAAGGAGAATGAGAACTTCCATCGGTTTAAAAAGGACGCTGGATGGCTATGAAGTGATGATATAGATAATATATGAGATGTGAAGATTGGATTTTTTTTTGGAAACAGTAACCTTCCTTTAAGTTCATAATTGGTTTCGCACTCACCCCAAACTTCAAATACAAAATTAGATTGAATGTGGTACGTTTTTGAGATTTTAAGAATATATCACCCTAAAGAGGACATTAAACAGTCTGGAAAACATTTAAAATAGGTTTACCCCTTTCTACATATAATAAATTGGGGGAGCTTTTTGATTATTTAAAGAAGGCATTTAGTAATGGCGGCGAGGTTGGTTAAAAAAAAAAAAAGTTAAATAAAAATGTATGATGCTTGATGTTGATAGTGCTCATTAATTCTTGGAAATATATTGTTATAACTATTATTGGTAGCATTTGTATAAGTTCTAATTAATAATATTTTATTTTAAATTATTCAATTTCAGGCATCCTGTTTTTAACTTATTATTTTTATACTTTATATTTTAATTTTACATTTTTTCAACTAGCCAGACAAACGGCTCTTGATCTGTTCATGTTTGTTATTCTTAGGGGACTAGATGTCCCAGAACAAAATTGCTTTCTTTCAAATAAGATTTCCATTCATTAAATATATCGATAAAAACTGTTTAAAACTCGACTAATAATGAAGTACGAAACGTTGTACCTATTATATCAAGCGACGAAAAGTGGATCAATTGAAAAAAAATTTGATTTGCGTTGGAAACGCATCGCATTAGATTTTGACCTATTGGCGTCATGATTTGTATAATTTAAAAGATTGTATTTAATTAAAATTAAACGCCCGACCATTTTATATTTCTCTTTTCATTCTGTCTGACGCCATATGTATGATATTTGATTTTATATCTTAATTCAAATATGTTTTGTAGGTATTTAAATCGCAGGAAATGCAATCATTTTCTCTTAAAAAGGTTTTGATGACCTTTCCTTAATATTTATGTTCTGTCCCCCTTAGCTTGATTCAGGTAATACACATCTTAGGATTTATGATATAAATAATGAAGTTGAAGAGAAGACGTTTGATGAAGAAAGATCTTATTAGGAAAGTGATAAAAAGAAGAACTAACAAAGACATCTTAAGTTATCTTTAAAATTCAGCAATTGCCCGTATAGGTAGGTCACTAGCTGATGTGGGAAGGCAAAACTTATTTGATTGTGTTCAAATGTTTCTGCATCAGTTTTGCACATTCGCAAGGTTAAGTGAAAACAAGATAGCAACAATCAATAAATACCAGTAAGAAAAAGTTAAATAATAAGAAGATAGAAATATGTGTATGAAAACGGAAAAATCATTCATACACACAATTTCTTATTTATTATGAATATCTTTTTCTCTTTATATTTTATTGTGTTATTTCATATTTGCCTGTAACCCCAACTAAAGTTCCAAACTAATATTTAAAAACCATTGAAGGTATACATTGTATAATCATTGTGTAGGTCAGGGATAGTGATTTCAATTTATTAATGATAACGTTGTAGCTATTTATCAGGAATGAAAAAAAGGAACTGACATTGGCAATGGCGCCTGGAACCTTGACAACTTCCTCTTGTTTTTGTTTGATCTATATGTTAATAATTATGAGATAATTTTGCCATTTAATATGTCCTGACTGGTGTCAGTACCTAACGGATAGCAGCCGGCACCCCCTTTAACCGCTGTCCGGATGGGCGAGTGGTGGGTGTTAACCGCTTCCCCCAATTAATGCAGCCGCTCGAGGTGGGAGCTAGTCAGTCTGCTCCAGGCCTCTACGCGCCATGGCCCTCTCCTAGGTGAGTGTGTCTCCTCTTTAATCAATCTTTTAAACACCTGTTGACGTTACCTCGTTCAACAGCGAACTAAAGGTTTTCCTCTTTTTTTTTTGTAATGAAGCAGCATTTTATAGGAGAAGAAACGCTTTAAGGTATAGTGACGCAAAATTTTAAATGGATACCAACTATCCGTTTACCAACGTTTAGTTTTGGGTGGATTAATAATTGATTTGAAGGCATACAATATAAAAAAAAATGTATATTAAATTGGTTTGGCGCTTAGTTCACTATCGTTTTATACCGATCATATCTGAACATTACTAAGTATTTCCGTTTATGTGAAACTGTCATAACAGGAAATGACAGATGTAAACATAAATGCACTCTGTAATAAAATGTCACAGTAATCAACGATAATTAGTCACTGGTTAATTTTCAAATTTCTATTTATTTTATTCATTTGTGTTTTTAATATACATATATATTTTACCGCCGTAATAATAATTATCGCTATTTATTATTTTTTAAATTTATTTTCTTGTTTGAATACTGACAAAGCAAAAGTTAAAACTTTTTTGAATATTTAGGAATTTTGAATGTTAACCTCACCTCAAATGACAGAAAATTATTAATTCAGGTACGTTTCATTTTTTTTTTTTTTTAGGTACCATTTTTTTCTACTGGTATTATAATCGATTTACAATAAATTTTATTTTACACTATATAAAACTAACAAAGATATATTTTGGAATTTAGATATTTAATGCTAATAAAAAATTTGTGCCTCTTAATTGACTTGTAATTTAAAGTAACTTTCACCTCAAATAACATAAAATTAAAAATTCAGAATTAATGTTTAGTAAAAATTTGATAAAAATGCTTACAATGCCACCTGACTGGACCTCGCATCTAAAACCGAGACTCAGGTTGCGTTTAATTTATTACCAAATTCTATTATTTCAAAATAAGTTTCCTTTCATTAATAATTATTCCCCTTTTCTCATTTCTATATTCTGGTGGACGAGGGGGGTCTACCCTATGTTTTGAGATCCATCATAACTGTTTATGTTTTTATTTGTTCGGTTCTAGTTCTTCTGGTGTGTTTGTCTGAGCCCGCGATGTTTTGTTTTTTTAATATTAATAATGAATACTAATGCCGATTGAATATTGATAACAACGATGACAATTATTATTAATTCCTCAAAAAGAAAAAATAGTGTTGGAATAATAACGAAGGATTATAAAAATAAAATGCATGTAAAATTTTAATAAGTAGACTGTAAGGATACATAGAGAATTTTTTATATGAATATTTTTTTTTATCATTGAAATCAATTTAAATGGCTACATTTATTGTATTATTTTTCTCAAGTATTCATCATTTCATATATTAATTTATATTCACTTGATGTGAGGATGAGTTTATATATTCAGGGCGGAATATGTTGTCTTTTATTTTCTCAAGTATTCATCATTAAATAAGCTTAATTAGGATTAACTCAAATAATTCAGGCAATACCTCCCTTCAAACCTCTTTTCTCCACACATCATTACAGATGTGACCCATCCCTGTTAATGTCGAGGGTTGTTGATGTTTATATAGAAAAATATTGCTGTGTGAAAATAGGCGAGAGGCAGGGCTGGTTGTTGTACCACTGGCGCCCCTAGCCATCTGGTCCAGCTAGTGTCCTAATTTATTTGAATTAGTTTACGCCCACTGCTTCTTCTCCAGGATACAGTGTGTACGATCTCTGGGAGCTTGCCCTTTATATGATGAAATAGACTTAACCCTTTAACCGGGCGGGACGTATATATGCGTCCTGAAATATTTGTTATTTTTATTATTATTTATATATGTATATATAATTATTTATATTTATATATATTTTCACGTAGATACATGTATCTATGACTAATACCTCTGTTGTACGAAAATATAAGTCCCACCAGTCCCAGGGTACAACATATATTTCAAGGACGCATTTATACGTCCCGCCCGGTTAAAGGGTTAATATCGGATCTAATTTTTAATTTTTTTTATATTATTTTTTTTTCCTTTTCTACCTTACCCCTTATGTCTTCCTGACTAGATACTTCATCAAAATCAATGGTCGAACGTTTTGAAGCTGCCTTCTTCTTCTAGAGGCATCTAGAACAAAAACATCAAATAATAATAATAATAATAATAATAATATTATTATGCTTATTATAAGGGGTTGTATTTGCATATTTAAAAGTGTTTATGAATTTTTAGGTTTTTATGAAAATTAGGAAATAATATAATACAATAGAAAAAATTTTAATCATGTTTTAATTAGTATTTTCAACTTTTTATTTAAGTAACAATGGAATTACATGTTGGAGGGGATAAGGGGATCAGTATAATAATCCATTTGACTTTGTAGCTTGAAAAGAAAAGGACTGTGGTTTTTTAACTAATAACACTTTTTTATTTTTATGACAAGGGCACTCAGCCTATTTTATTGATAATATTTTGTGGTCACAGGTGGGTGTAAATGTTTCATTATTGAATTGTTTCTAATTTAAATTATAATGTTTAAAATATATTAAAATTCTAATTTTAGATGTTCATCTTAAAAATGGCGTGAGTGCCGAAACGTTGAACAAAAAATTGTAAAAGTTGATTTCAATAATAGGATCACAACAAAATTTGACTGATTAATAAAGGAGATTTTTTTTTTACAAAAGTTAGTCAACACCTACATCCACCAAAGGCTTCAATTATTAATAATGCTGCTTTATTTATTAAAAAAATGTTTGCATACTAGATTTCCTTTTATCATATCCATGGCTCGGTTTAAAACTGAAACAACTAAAAAATCAATGTCCGCGTATTCATACATCCTTTAATCATACAGCCTTGTTCATAGTTCATAACGGCAATGTGTCCTTCAGCATGAATGGAAATGTTGAAGTTTAACTATAGGAATGTTTTACTTTCATTTTTAAAGCTCATTTTCAAGCTCAAAGCGACAACATTTAGGCATTTTTCTTTGTATAAATGGAAGATACTCTTGATTTCATTTCCGTAAGGGAACAATACAAATTGTGTCCTTATAGAATTTATACTTGCTTCTGGTTTGTTGATATCATTGGCTCGTTCTTCTGAAAGCCTTAACAGTTTTTACTGCTTTGAAGTGAGCCATCGGTATTTGATTTCGAGCAATGACTGATTCAAGAATATTCTGAGGTGGATGAAATTTTTTTTTCAGAAATGAATTCTAGCCTATGGAAGCTTAAATATTATAATATTGGGTAATTATTAAAGGGATTTTTTCCTTGTAGAATGATCCAGTTTGTACGGCATCTTATCCTACAAAGAAAATAGATTTATGGACTAAACGTATTGTGACTACCAATGGGGAATGAGCCACGAAACACCTAATTTAAATATGAACATCATTACCACGTTGTAAATCACAGTTAAATGTTTAAATACAATCCATTTTCCAAGGTGGCAATACTAGCATGTTATACTTCATGAAAACGCTTTTTATGCAGTAGATATTTTAATTTAATCTTTGTCCCTCCTCTCAAGGGAGGAGTCCCTTTCTCCTGAATCAGATGGTGAATTTGAATCGGTAAAAATTATTGAAATCCTATTCTCTATGAACGCGTTATAAGTTTGAATTTGATCTGAGAGTACTATTAACGTTGTCTTATATGTAAAAGATTGTAGCATAATTCAATAGATTGTTTAAAATGGTATACTGTAGAGAGGTGCTATGAAAATTTTAATGTTTATTGATAAAAATTAATTAAAAGCATTTTAGTTATCCTTGTCATAAAATCCATACTTCTGCTGGTGTAAAATTATACTACTGTCGGAAATGAAATATTTTCAGTTAAGTTTCGCATATAAAACTATTAAAAAATAAAATTTAAAAACAATTATTTTTATTTTAGTTGGGAAAATATGTCACTTAAATGGTTAAAACTAAATTTACTTATATTTTAAGGAAAAGAGTAAAAAAAAAAAAAAAAATGATGTGCAAACAAATTTTTCATTAATAATAATATTTATCACTTTTGTCCTCAATTCCTCTTTTATGGTAATAATATTAATTTTGAAGATGGTTAAAAAAATAAATAAATAACCTTATGATTTTGGATAAAATATATCGTAATTAAGTTAAAACATTCTTATAGACCATATCAGATTATTAAAACACCCAACCAATATTCATTCTTGATTAGAATAAAACAAACGAGTCTTTGAGCCTGATTCCGATCAAATGTTAATCGTCACTAATTGCATAAATGTTCCTTTAAACATTTTATCCCCCTTCTATTTTTAGACTGAGGGTACTTAGGGCTTTCTCATTTCGAATGCTTCGATCATTAAATTCTTAAGTAGTTCTTAGGCAAGAAAATAAATACTTAATGAATTAATTTCAAAGTTTAACTTACTGAGTTTTACATTCAATTTTTTATGAGAGAATACCGTTTCGCCGTAAAGTTTCTTCTGCGGAGTTCTGTTCTGTTCGGTTTTGAAACTTCGGCGTATAATCAGGCCTAAAGTAACGGGTTATGATGCGAAATAGAAAACAGGAAGTTCTTGGGTAAAATATTCGAAGCTTCAAATAAATGTTTAAAATAAACGAGGTATTATCTCATGTTGCAGGCTTAAGCGGAAATAGAAAAAAATTAGTCACAAAACCCGTTAGTCCATAATATTGTCTCCTAATCGAGTAATGTTTTCTTAGTTGCCTTAAACGCAAATGCCTTGGGAATTTCCCATATGTTATTCGTTAACTCAAGTCATTTTGTTACATGCAGTTGTAATTTTACATTCTGTGATTTTAGAAAACTAGTACTGATAGATAGCTTTAATGAACATCACATTATTATATCGTATATCGTACATTGCTAAAGCGATAATTTCGGTTTTCCTGTTGCGGTAATTATTTTGCATGGCTACATGAGGATGCAGCAATTTATTCGCTCGCCCTAAACGAGCCACTCGAGAACATTAAGACATGGCCAACTCCCGTTATATCAATGAAATCATCCGTTTGAATATTACTGTTCTAAACATATTTTCGCCAAAGTAACATGATTTTTTGGACAATAAGTTACCCATAGAGTTGTTATTTCGAAGAAAAAAAAAGAAAAGATTATTTTTGCTGTATATTTACCCAGATTAGTACCTGCTAATAACCAACTGTAAGGTCGGGACTCAAAATAATATAGGTTTAGTGGTTTAACCATTTCTAAATTTTAGAAGGATATATTGTCATGCCATTTAAGTAGTATTAAACTATTGAACGGAAACTACTGGTTTTCAGGGTATTACTTAATTGAATCTATCATGAAACTAAATCAAAACTTAAAAGATTTTACAATCGTGCATTGTTCTTTTGGGCCGGACTGATAGAAATAAATGCTGTCACCCCCCTAAAACATATTTATATAAAAAATCCAAACGAATCCCCGGGCATAGAGTCTCTCCACTTCATACTTGGAACACTACTTTATGAAGTACTGACTGTAGTACTTACCAATAAGGGAAAAAATGTTTTGTGTCCTCTTTCCGGTAGCACTTGAATTCGCCTTTTTAAATAAATAGTGTCAATTTTTAGTCAAAGAAAGGAGGTTAGTAAGTGAATGTTGTGAAACCACACCAGATTTTTATAATATATTTACTTAAGTACAGCCATGACGGTTTAGATTTTCATCCAAAAGTATCAAAACATTTTATGATAACTCCCCCTTAACAAAATATGTTTAAATATTTGATTAATTTGACTAAATATCTTAAACCAAACCAGTTTTTCGTTTCCATGCCATGTTTTCTGTTTTGTTTTTTTATTTTATTAAGTTATCCGGTATTATGTATAAAAAAAAAAATTATTTTGAATACTTTTGATTCGTACATTCGATACCGGTAGAATACACGTTCCTGTACGGTTTGAAATAGAATCTATATTACGGATTACATATTTCTACTTTACGGATTTAAGTAAAAATGGATGCATTGAAGAATATCACTGACATGATAAAAATGTCACTGATCCATAGGCGGATCCAGCCGAATGTAAAGGGGGGGGCTGCAGCCCCACAGACCTTCATTTGGATCTGCCAATCAGCCTTTTTACCTTTATGTTCCTTTCCAACAACTAAAATTCTACTAGTTCTGCACATTATTTGTTCTTTAATTTGCTTCCTTGCTTTAAGGAAAGTCAAATTCTATCTTTAAATGACGAAAAAATTTCCAAAGGGAGGGGCTGCAGCCCCCACAGCCCCCCCCCCCCCCTAGATCCGCCAATGCACTGATCAGCCATGGTAACAAAACAATGTCTCGATTCTCAGTACTTCAAGAATCATACTATGTATTTGTACTATCCAATCATAAAAGATCATGCCAAAAAAAAATCTAATTATCCAGATGATTACAAGCAAATACCCTTCTGAATAAGGAAGTTGTCTATTGTAGCAATCCTCTATAATTGTAATTATAATAAAATTATTTGTCTAATCGATGTGCAGCTAAGAAATAATAATTGTTTGGTATCCCTACAAACCCCAAAAAGCTCAGTCAATGCCCTCAATAAAGGTGTTATGTTAAACTCGGATGTTTACGGAATCGGTCGCCTCAATGTTATTCCTAGGCTAAATTAAATAATCCTGCCTCAGGTAAACAAATAAGAACAAATATTTGTCAGTGAGAATTTTTTTTATCAAAAAATACCGGTAGGTTCTAAAGGTGAACAACCTCATTTGAACTGATCATGAAGGGATTGATATAATTTATTTTTTTGCGTTTGGAAAAATCAATGCTAATAAATGAGCGCTGAGTTTTTTTATTGTTCGATTAATTAAAAAAGCATTTTTCGATACTTTATTTTAATTTTATCATTAAATTAATCTTAGTCTTGATTAAGAGAACGGATTACTATCACCGTAAAACCTACTGGTTACAGAGAAGATTCTTGAACTGAAATTTTTGTTTCACCTGAAATGAAATCGTTAGTGTCTTTAATTCTTGCATGTAATCTACTTACAAATATATTTATTAATTATTTAGATATTCATTCAGTGTAATATTAGTTCTTATATTAAAAAAGAATTAAATTGAATATAAAACCATAAAAAAAAAAAAAATAAATAAATAAAAAAATACGCATCTCCTTAAAACTTTTTTTTTCATTACACAAAGTCATATTGATCCTGCTACTAAGTATGTTAATTAGTAATTGTTTACGTAGCCAATTTCTTTTTAAACATCTTGTAAGCAGGCCTTAAATTAAACCTTAATGTTTTTATATAATTTTTTTTTCTTTTAAATTAATTTTTCTTATAATTTCAACGTATCAGGTAACTAACTTTTTGAACCAAACAAATACGACCGTGTGACATCAGTTGAGGAACACGAGAACCACGCATTTGCACACAGTGAAGCACTTCATACAACTTCCGCTCGATACCTGAGTCAGCAAGGATATCAGAATACGCGGTTTATCTGGAGTGTGACGGTTTTAGGTTGTTAATTATAAACTATTACATATTTTTAGAACGTTGCTAATTATCTTTTAATTTTATATATGTATATATATATATATATATATATACACACTATTCAACTAAACTAATTATACAAAACACCCTCAGTAATACGCATATAGTCAACGTTATGGAGTACTATTTGAATTAGTAGCTAGCGGAACTCGTATCTATTTTTAAATTTCCGCTTCCTTCATTTGTGATAATCTTTATCTACGTCAAACATGTATCATAGATATAAAACCTACCTTTTCTACGTATTAGCTTGCATTGTAGAATTCTTGTTATTTATTTAAACCCTGATAAGAAATCTTATCATTCTTAGAATTCCAGATATTGATATCCGAGATGAACGCGAATTAAGTTTGAAGAAATATCCGGTCATCATTAGGCGATTTTAATGAAATTATAAAAGCAAAGAAAAACTGTGTCCTAAAGTTATCGAATATGCGTTTCTTTATACATAATTTTTTGCTCCTTTATATGACAATTATAAAAATCTTAAATTATCAAATAAATAATTGCGATTTTTGTTCAATTCGAAGTTTTAAATTATTTTTTCTAGTGTCTAAATAGCATAAAATGTATTGGTATGACACCAACACTGAACAACTGTTCAATTCATACAAAACAAAATTAGATTCGCTGTTCATAATTCCAGTTTAGTTTAGTTTTCTGAATCGAATTTTTAAAGAAGGAATAGTTAATTTTTTTTTTTTAAAGACCCTTATAAATACTGACAATTAGTGAAATAATTTTCTATGAATCAATCATACTATGAATCAATCATCATATAAAACAAAATGCACATCTGATTTTTTTTTTTTTTTTTTTTTTTTGGTAATTTGGAACGAAAACTATCTAATTAGTCATAATAGTTTCATTAAAGAATTTATTTTTATTCTTCTTTTTTGTAAATATATTTATTCATGTTTGCATGCAAATGTGTAAGAATTTGTTTGAAAATCGAAGATACTTAAGATTTAGAACTATGCCTGATGTCTGGTATACGTACGTCAGGCTTTGACGTACAGACCCAAAAGGACGAGTTGGTGTCTTTAGTTTAAATTTAGATTTTTCTGTGGGCTACTCTTAAATGCGTCATTATTTAAACAAGAAAATGTTAACTCTTGTTCTTAAAAGGAATTTGCCAATTATTACAACTAAATCAGATTTTAGTAGTGAAACAGATTCATTTCAATAAAGCTATGACAGTAAGACGGTTATTACGTTTAGATTTTTAAATGCTATTTATTTCTTTAGTGTATTAAGTAGTTTATAATTATTGTTTATATCAAACCTTGAACCTTCAAATCCTTTATACGTACTTAGACCATTTTCCTTAAATTAATTTAATATAAAAACTTTTCTTTTACCTATTGTTTATTTATCCCTTCATTAATGTTAGGGTTAATATTTTTATGCATATCATACATATTAAATAAATGTTAATTTCAATTTAAATATTTTATTAAATATAGCATATCTTTATGAAAATATTACAGTATTATATAAATATAACTTGTCCGAAACCACATCTCATTACTAATAATTATCTGGGATGATTAAGGAATATGGTCAAAAGTTGCACTCAGAAATTTTCTTGCTTCAACGGAATAACTTGTAAGCTCAGACAGACACCGTGAAACAACTCGTGACAGACCAGCCCTAATGATGACCCACAGGCATGAGTCGAAACGTAGACTAATTAATTAAATAAATAAAAATATTGAAAAAAAGTCGACGCTTTCCAATCTCATAATGAATTAATTTAAACAAATTGTATCGTCTCCTTTTTTATTTTTAAAATTTTTATTTTCATTCTTAATTATGTATTTATGAATGCCATTAAAAACATGATATGTCATTTTACGCTATATATAAATATGAAGGTAGAAACCAACACTTGTGGGCTATTCTTGTCTACATGTTTGTTTTTCTTCTATCTGCTGTTTCCACTTTACGTGAGCGCATAAAATGGAATTATCAACTTCCTTTCCGTGCTATTTTTGATCAATAAACAATAAGACTTATTAAAAAGACTTTAAATATGTATATATAGGCTTCCTATTTAAGAAATGATAAATTTAAGAATTATTGTCCTTTGGGGACTATTTTTCGAATGCGCACATGTGGGACATTAAGAGGAAACAAATAAATCAGCTGCAGTTCTTATTTATTTTTATTACATTCTTTTCATCAAGAATAAACTTAAAAAAAATTTTAAAAGTTGTTAAAATTAATTTTTCACGATATTCTTAAAAACCTCATTCATAAATTATGGTAAATTTTCAAATTTCATATTTATGAAGTCCGTTTGCATATTTATACTTTTCAATTCACAAAATACATTTAAAAATTTTTTTTAATTAACCTTTTAAATTTTAAAAATAATTTATAACTATGGACATTAATTAACAAAAAAAGTTGGACCTGAACCCCCAACTTGCTGATCATCGAAAAGGGAACAGGGCAAGTTTGAATCAAAAGCGGCGTGCAATAAGGTCGTCCCCAAAACAAAAAAAAGTGGATATTTGTATACTTAATATTTTTTTTTAAATGTTTGATAGTTCATTTTCTGACTTATCTCATTGGACATTTCCCTTAGTCCTAGGACATTCTCTTAGTCAGGATATTTTATTTTAAAACGTTGTCGGTCGGTTTCCCTGTCGGCAATTTCTAAAGCTATTCATTCCGCTAAGCTAATGAACCGTTTTCGCTTAAGTGCTCTGTGTAGCGTTAAGTACTTGTAAAGAAAGCACCCAAGCTGAAGAAGGGTTAGGCAATATTTCCATAATATCTCCTAAAACGATAAGTAAATCAACCGATTTAAAGTCACTTTCATATTTTAGATTTTTTTTTTTTTTTCTTCCTATTCCCCTTAAATATTTTAAAAACAATTTTTTTTTTCGTTACATTTTGAAATAAAAAATTAAAACCATAAGGGAATACCTCACTTCCACCCACAAAATTAACATACTAAATAAACTCTGAATTTAACCCATTTCTTCTGAAGGGTTGATAGAAATAAGTTATTATTTTTTATATTTCATGTGTTCTTGTTATCTCTAAAATTCATAAATTGTTGTTGTTTCTTTTTATTTCCATGTCAAAAATAAATTACAAAAACTCAGTTTAAATATTCAAATTCCTCCACCTTTCTGATTATTTGATCTTTTCAAGATCACAAAAAAACGAAGATTAACAAAATTTTAAACTATCTTTGGCCAAATTTTAGACTATTAACAAAATTAAACTATCTTTATTTTTAAAAACAATAATTGAAAGGATCGGGGCAAAATAGTGCCAATCAAAATTTTTAACAAATAAACTGTAGCTGCAGTCTGTATAGTCATATTTAGGTGGCATTTCCATCGTAGACTTTATTTCTTTATTTATTTCCTCCCTACCTTGCCTTTCAGCAACACGGGTGTTGGCAAGATAAGAACACTAGTAGTGCTCTTATCTTGCCTAAAAAACTTTATTTATTTTGTTTAACTTTCTCTTGGATGGATTTTCTGTTTTTTCTAGGAATACTGCCTTCTATCCAGGTAGCTATCCAGGTAGCTCGCTGTCCGGTGGTCTTCCATGTGGTGGTCCCCTTCCCACGAGGTTGAACACGGCTGGCCCGACGGCTTCCTTCCACCCGTAGACGAACTCTTTGTAGTACGGGTAGTTACGTTCTTTCATCAACTCAGGGAACTGGTTCTCTGTGAGGACATAGAGCCCAGTGTCCCTGAGTAGCTTAGACCTCAGTGCCTCAAAGGCGGTGCAGTTCAAGACGACATGCTCAGCCGTCTCCGGTACTCCGCATGCTGGGCACAGGGGATCGATATCCTTTCCAAAACTATGGAGTTTAGCACGATAGGCCCCATGCCCGGTAAGGAATTGAGAAATCCAATAGTCCGGGAGGACCCACTTTGCTTCCAGACGTGCCCACACCGTAGGGAAGTATTTTTTCAAGGTAGAACCTTTCGTGGTTGCTACTCACCGCTGGTTCCACTCTGTGGTAGTGTTCTCCCGGATGATCTTCTTCCATTTCCTAGGGTCCTCTTCTACCCTTACCCGGATGTTTTCCGGAAGACCAGCTGAGCCTTCAGTTTTGAACTTCCGATTTAAATTGTCTTCCCGCAGGATGAGGTCGAGAGGAACCCCTCCTGCTAGGACCTGCACCGCCTCATGAGACACAGTCCGATATGATTTCGTAATCCGCAGCAGAGCCATTCTTTGAAATGTCGCCAACCTGCGTTTCTGCCTTAATGTGAGATTCTGGGACCACGCAGGGGAGGCATACCTCAGAACACCCAGAATCACTCCGTTGTAAATAGCCATGTTTGCTGGGTATCTGAGGCCCCATAACGCGCCTCCCAAGCGGCTCAGGCCATTCAATGTTTGGGCTACCCTGTTTCCCATGTAGTCCAAATGAGGGGTCACATTAAAGCGTCTACCAAACCTTACGCCAAGGTAAGTGACCACTTCACTTGGACGTACTCTGGTGCCTTCTATACTGATATGTATAGGGTGGGCTCTATCCGTCTTACCTTTTAGCAGGATTGCTTGAGTCTTTGCCGCGGCCATCTTTAATTTCTTCGTCCCACACCATTGGCTTACCAGGTTGGCGCATCTTTCTGCTTCTTCTTTGATTCCGGCTCTGCTGTTAGACGCCACAACTGCCGCCAAATCGTCAACGTAAGCCGTTGCAGGGAACCGACCTTCTTCGAGCACCCCCAGCACCTCGTCAAACACTAGCTTCCATAGCGCTGGCCCAAGAACCGAGCCTTGAGGGCATCCTCTCTCTATGGAAGCTTCGACTTCAAAAGAGGTACCTCGAAACTTCACGCTCCTGTCCCGGAGGTAGCTTTCAACGAGGGTATATAGGTTGCTAGGGGCATCGTACTTCTGCAGCTGCTGTAGTATCAGGGGCCACCACACGCTGTCGAAGGCAGAGGATATGTCAAAGAGCAGCAACATGACATACCGCTCTACCCTCTGCTCAACGTCCTGGCGAACCCGTAGCAGTGCATCGGCGGTTCCCTTTCCTTTTGTTGAACCGTATTGCCGTGGATGGCTGGCCCTCATTAGAACCGGTTGTAGGCTTGTTAAAATGAGATTCTCCAGGACCTTGCTCATCACAGGGAGGAGACATATAGGTCTATATGACTTAGGGAGCTGCTTATCCCTGCCTCCTCCCTTGTAGAGTAGTCTCAGATCGGCGATTTTCCAACTTTTTGGGAAGTACCCCCTATCAAGACAATCATTAAATATTCCTAATAGTTGATCTTCGACGTAGGGAATACTATTTTTCAAGATCGCCGCATCTATGGCGTCAAGTCCTGGAGCACGACCAGTTTTCTGCTTATCCACGGCAATACGGAGATCATGTATGTCCCATGGCGGGCATAAGTCCGTGCCTGGGGGATATGCTGTGGTGCGTCTGACAAAGTTGTCGGCCGAATCGTCCTGGGATGGATCATCCCTGGGATACGTCACTCGTATGTAGAGGCTAGCCGACTCTTCCAGGGTATTAGCGTGCCGAACACCATCAGTGAGGGCTGCCATCGGCTGTGGCGAGGTCAGCTTACCCATAAGCTTTCCATCGTAGACATATAGTCCAACGTAATATACAGCAGACTGCAGCTACAGTTTATTTTTGTTAAAAATGTTGCTTGGCACTATTTTGCCCCGACCCCTTCTATTAAACTTATACGTTAATTTAAAACAGAAATAAAAAACAAAAATCTCATAATAGTATGCTGAAATATTATAATATTGATATTAATAATGTGCAAACACATCTATGGGACGAAATAAGGTAGGATTAAAAAAGTTATTTCTTTTAAATCTTTAAAAAAGAAATTAAATTTCTACAAAATTTATGACCTTGCTGATGACCTTTTATTGAACATTTTGTGCGAAATCCATGGCTTATTTAGATTAAAAAATGGCATCTGTGGAAACACTTATCATAAATTTGGTTTAGTTAAAATTTAATCAACATCAATAAACAAAATATAAAATTCATTATTCCAGTACAATGAACTTGGTATTTATATAATTAATAAATTTTCATGTATTATTATTGTATGTATTTTTTATTCCTCTCTAAGGAAGGTCATCAAGGAAACTTTCCTCTTGCGTTTTGCGTTTTAAGCATCAAGAGCGAATCCGGATGCATATTCTCCGGTACGTTGTTAATATCTAGTTATACACAAGATAGTGACGCACTATCTTGCATTTTGATAAAACGTATAGTCGGGTTTGTTCTACTTACATAATTTTTTCCAATGCATTTGGTTACTTTCGCCAACGCCCGTGCATAAGTATTTTCCTTGACACACCTCAATTCCAAAACGGCTGGTCCGATTTAGCCCTAAGTTAAAGGAAAATTGGAGATACGTGTTAAAGTAGTCCAATACGAGTACCTATCTATTGTATGAAATTCCATCCGATACTTTCGCTTTTTCCTACTCCTTTTTTTTTTTCAACCCAATGGTTTCCTTGGTATTATTTCGTAACCATCAATTTTTAATCAAGTAATCAATGGAAATTACTTAAGCCTCTATTTAGGCACCGCTTGGCAGAATTTGATTTATTTTCAGTAATTTCATTTATTAAATTCATCAAATAATTGTAACAGGATTTAGCGACTATCGTTCACATGTTGTTTTATCACCTAGAAAGGGTTTGTTTTCATCCTCCTTTTTTTTTTCTTTCCCAGATTCAGAATGTCCCTAGTTTAATGTAATTATATAAGGGATGCCGACTGTAATGAAGCATTGTGTTTAGAAAGCCGATAGAGGTTTCACTTGCTCCACTTCCCAGATCTCCTTTGTTCTTGGTTGGACCGTTTCCCAACGGAGCGGGGAAAGGAAACCTGATGAGCTGGGCGTAGACGGGGTGCCGTTGTAAATGTTTTCCAGGGGTTAGTGACACCTGCGCACTCGTGTCACTCTGATGTCTCATTGCTGCGCAGTTACGATTTGTGTGCAAGTCGTTTCCTGAAAATGGAGCTTTCAAAACTTATTAATGAATGATTGCCTAGAAACCAGACTAATCTTTTGTTTTGGTATTACGTTTGAACTGGGTCGTAAATGTTAGTTCTTTCCAATCCTCTCTGCATCTCTTCCTGCTGTTGGGAATTTACTTTGCCTTTTGGCAAAGTGAATTGTGGATTAACCATTGTTAAACTTTTTGGCGGTATGCTTTGGGTCATTGTCCTGGTTTAAAACTTTTCAAATTGTTCCGTAGAACATTAAGAAATACATGCTGGTCTAGTATATCATCAATAAAAAACACATTTCCAACTCCTGAAGAACTCATACACTCCTATACCATTAGACATCCACCTCCATGTTTGAAAGTCGATCGCAAATTCTTTGAAAAAGCTTCTTTGTCTTTTCTCCAGACACGACACCTTCCATCTGGTACAAAAAGATTGAATTTTGATTCATCTGAGACTATATCAGAATTTCAAAAACTTTCGGATTTATTTACATATTCCTTGGCAAACGCCAACCTTTTTTTCTTATTAATTTTGCTTCTGAAGGGTTTTTTTCAGTATTCGTCCGCGAAAAATGCCTTTCTCAAAACATTCCTAACAGTTTTCGGATGTACAATTTGCCTGAAATTAGATCATAATATTGAAAAACCAAATAATTAAAAATATATTTATATTAAAAGTTAAGCAATGAGCTACTAGCGGACTATTTTCGTTTAGAGCTAATTGATGCTCACACAGCGTTCGTGGCTAACTTATTTATTACTCCAACTCTTCAGTATTGTGGGTAGGATGCATGCGACCTGTGGTTGAATGTGTGTTGCTTAAGGGTTCATTTTATAAGACAGTTTGTGATGTTCAACTTTTCTTTTTACGATGTAAAAGTCCTTGTCCAATATTAGGTGTTTTTGAAAGTTCGAGACGTTGAATTGTCTAGATGTTTTACGTTTAATTTTGGGCTTCTGTCAGTTGTACTGGATAATAGTCCCAACCGTTTTTTCATTTTTGTATTTCTGTATGATTGAATTAATACATGTTTCGTCTCTTTATATAATTTCCTGGGGATGTATGGATTGCTACATCTTTTCAGTTCTGTTTTATTTAAAAAAAAAAAAGTTACATAGTATAGTAAATGTACCAATAAAGTAAATTCCAACTCTATAAAGAACAGTGTAATTAATTATGTTTGTTGTCCTTTGCATGCTAGTATGTATAAGTTGGCTAATGGTGAAACACACTAAGTCGAAGAGTGAAGTTTTGAGATACTTTTAAATGGAATTTTGTGTTCTAATGTTTTGGAAATAATATATATTTTATAGATAGGAAGGCCAGTAATAGTCTCATCAATCTTTTTATAATGTTTATTGATACATTTCAAATTTTCGCCTGTTCAGGCATCATCAGGAAAACAGCCCCATGGATACTGGATGCAGGTTATCCATGGGACTATTATAGTGATTGATCTCCCTTCTGGTGCTCTACCATAAATACATTATGTATTTTCCTGATGATGCCTGAACAGGCGAAAATTTGAAATATATCAATAAACAATGTAAACATATTGGTGAGACGATTACTGGCCTTCCTATGTTAAAAATTATCTTTAGTCTCCACTAATTCAATTGGTGAATATTTGAAAATATACATTTTGTTAATTATGATCAACTCAAAACTGGAGCATCTTGATTAAATGTGTTTCACTTGTAAGCTGACAATGTATTTGAGGTCATACATGGTAGTATAGGATTATGGTAGTCCACTACAGTTACGTATGTTAACTACAGCTTCACTTACCAATGTTGTCGAAATAAAGAATCCTTTCTATCCTAATCAGCGAGTAAGAATGATTAACAATTTAAAATTAAAACCATTGGTTGAATTATAATGCTATTGCATAGCGGAATTAAATTCGACAAGACAATGGCGAGTTAGGTGCCGCCTTTACGGTAGCCTCGCCGTCCTTAGAGTAACGAATACAATGCTCTAAATTATTAACAGTTCCAAGGTTGTCCGGCCCACGGTAATAATTTATTATTCTTTAATTATTCCTATTAATCCACAACGATTGGATGTAATCGAATAGCATATTGTTCAATATTATACATCTTTTATCTATTAAAATTTGTATTTTTATTGAGTGAATAGCTTTTCAGCCCTAAGACCAATAGAAACAAACAAGTAATCATAAAAGTTAAATTTGATTAAATGTAATTACTACAAACTAAAATATTATAACTGACTGGATTTTCTTAATTAAGCTAACAACTGTTAAAATAAAATACAGTTAATAAACATACATTATTGATTTACCCTAGGAGAAACAATACAAAATGAATAATTTTAAATTAGTTCCATTAGCTTGTAAAGGCTAAAGGCTGTTTTAAAAATAATAAATTGAAAAATTGAACAAATTCCCTCGCCAATGGAATGGAACCAGTCGTAAGTGCCTATTTTGATTTTTGTATCTAAAGTGACACTACCTAAGTAGGTTCTTGTGTATGTTACTCCTTAAGAACCGAACCTCTTTCGATACGATATTTTTCCTAAAATTATCGATACTCGATGTTATTGGACGTAAAGTATCGATGCTTGACATGATCTTCCTTCCATAAAAATGAATAGCAACGTAAAAATGTGTTCCGATTACCATATTGAATACCCCAGGTGATTTAGTCATTTTATGTTATTATTTATTTAAAAAAAAAAAAAATGGTTGAAATTTTAATAGTACGTTTATATGCTTTTTAACTATATCTCCTTCTGCAACCATGCTTTTTCGGGTAGGATATGCATAAAAGTAATCAACAATAACGAAAGGGTGAGTTTAAGAATAGTTCATTACTCAAAATATTCACATCACAGATTTTAATCCCGCCATTGAAACCACTGCGTGGTAAGGAAACGTAAATAATAAAATATTGATTTGTAATATAGTGATAAGTATTGAGTAAATAAATGATAAAACCACTATGTTTGGCCAATATTAATTCTCTTTTCCTTATTGCATTATTTAAACGGCAAACAGAAACATTTATCAATACTGTTGTAAAGAAGGGGTTTATAATTCATTTCGTTTCTTATATTTTTTCCTACCCTATCTTCACTTGATGTTTATTGGTGTAAACTTGTTCTGAGACCTCCATAAAACTTCTATAAAATTCTTTGTCCTTGATATATATTTTTTTTTTAGAAGATAACGATATTTTGCCCATTTAAGAAAAAAACTAATTAGCTTAAGCTTTATTTAAAGTCATAATTTAACCTTAAATATTCAGAATACCTTGCCCCCCTCCCCCGATTTTATCAGCCTGCCCTCCTTGAAGTACTGCGGACGCACTTAGCAAGTAGTTGTGGGCAAGGAACATAAAGATAAAAGTGCATATGGGCAGATCAGGGGAAGATGCTGTGGGAGTGCAGCTTCCCCTTTAAAACATACTGAATTCGCCCTTGATTGAAGGGGTGCCTACTTGCAGAACACGCAGAATTTTGTAAAAGTCCGGCCTGACCCCACGGTCAGCTGAAACCCAGTCATAGATGTTTTTGATGATTGTTCAATATTAAGGTTCTATAGCATACTCTTAAAAATAACGGAGGAGCTCGTTCACATAAATGGCCTCTATTATATGTTAAAGAGATTACGTTACAAGATTCGATCGCTTGGCTTCGAATAGTTCACTTTAAACATTTTGTTTTTATTATGATTATAATTTTTCTCTTCAATAAGTTTTCTATTTGAGGAACTGTTTTTGTCTTCTGAATTATGTCCAACCGCCTGGATTTTCAGCCATCCTACGGATGAGAATTACATGTGACCCTACTATGGTATATTGTGAGTGTGATCAAAAGGATCTTCCATACCCATAGTGAATTCCATTATCGGGTTAAAAAACAATCTGATTTATTACTAATAAATTTCATCTTGATATCATAATTAGAATGTGTGCCAAGTTTCGATTAAAACATTAGATTAAATGCAAAGAAAATGAATGAAATAAAAGAACTTTAATAAATAAAGTTATTTATTTAACTAATTTAAGTTTTGTTAAATATATACCACATAAACTTAACAGACACACATCACGAGGCCTTTGTTGAAACAGTTTTAAACTCCCCTCTTCCGATGTCTCTTCCACCAAAATCCTTTACTCCTTCAGAGGTATCAAAGCAGATTATGAAAATGCCAAAGAGGAAGGCTCCTGGTTACTTACGACCTTATCACAGCTGAGTTACTTCAAAAAATCCCCAGAAAAGCTTTAGTCTTTCTCACAACATTATACAACGCTATAATAAGGACAACTTAACTTCCCATCCAATGGAAATACTCAACAATTTTGATGATCCCTAAACCCAACAAAGACAAAAATAAACCTGACTCCTATAGACCTATTAGCCTTCTTCCCTTATGCTCCAAAATTTTCGAAAAATTATTACATGAACGTATCCTTTACATACTGTCACAACAAAACATACTACCTGATCATCAATTTGGCTTCCGCTCATTTCATTCCACAACACAACAGCTACACAGAGTAACAGACTTCATATCTTCTGCTCTCGAACTAAAACAATACGCTTCTTGTTACTTGATGTTACTCAAGCGTTCGATAGGGTTTGGCACCAAGACCTTCTTTTCAAACTGAAACCTATTCTTCCCAGTACCTACTTACTATTTAGTCTTACAATCATATCTGTATGACCGCTTTTTCTCTGTCCGCCAGGGCACAGTAATCTCATCAATAAAACCAACCTCTGCAGGCGTCCCACAAGGTTCAATTCTTGCCCCACTCCTGTACTTAATATACACAAATGACATACCAACTGACAATAACATAATAACTGCGACGTATGCTGGCGAT
Source organism: Aelia acuminata (assembly GCA_911387785.2). Lineage (NCBI taxonomy): Eukaryota > Metazoa > Arthropoda > Insecta > Hemiptera > Pentatomidae > Aelia > Aelia acuminata. Next base: position 85,036,167 of record OU426982.1, on the reverse strand, counting down.
ACCGCTATTATTACAAGAAACACGAATCCTATACATGCCACCCTAACATTACAACACAACCTTGACAACATACAAAATTGGTGTAGAAAATGGAAAATTAAGATAAATCAAGACTAGTCACATCACGTTACATTCACTTTAAGACACGAAACATGCCCTCTAGTCTACATAGACAATCAACCAATACCACAAACAAATACAGTAACATACTTGGGACTTACTCTCGATCGAAGGATGACATGGGGCCCACACGTTAAGATGAAACGAAAAACGTTAAATTTCAGACTGACTATTATACTCCATCGTACATAGACGTTCAAAATTACCCCTCAGACAAAAACTTAACCTGTTCGGCTATTTACTCAAACCTATATGGACCTATGCTAGCCAAATTTACGGACCCGCAAAAAAGACACATATTAACAAAATACAAACCTTTCAATCCCAATACTTAAGATTAATTACGAACTCACCACCTTACATTTCAAACGAGACCCTTCACAATGACTGAAGAGTTTCGACTGTGACAAATCATATACGTATGAATTACAAACGGTTTTACGACAAACTACATGGACATACCAACAAATTTGTACAAGATATGGCAAGACGTGACATTCCTGACCTACCTCGGCGAAGGCTGAAGAGGAGTTGGATGAGGGACCTCCTAGTCTGAGAACGTAAATCTTTTGAATGCCAGGAAGATGAACCACTGGGTGCTATTTCCCTCATGCCCACCAATGACATTTGAAATTATTTTAGCACATTTGCTTGTTGTAATTGTACAGGTGCAAATAAATTGTTTAGTTAAAAAAAAAAATAATTGAATGCTATTATTTTATGATTCATATAGAGTTTTATTTAGATGCGTAAGGACATTTTGTAATAATAAATACCATTATAATGAACTTTCATTTCCCACATTTTTATTAAGGATTTCCCGAACCTCTTATTTCGTCAGAGTTCGATGGGAATGAGCTTGATCTTAATATAGATAGTCGCTTTTGTAAATGTTCTCTATTGTGTGTTATTAAGATAGTTTGCAATGAACTGTGCGGTCGACTATACGATGGAATTATGATATTCTAAGTATAATGTAATAAAGTAGTAGTATAGATATTATCAGTGATATAGTTTTATTTTATTCTTAAATTTATTTAACTTCTGTCAACAGTTAAACGTATCGATTGTCAATAATTTTAATTTTAATTGCAGATTTGGCCCAATCCAATCCTTCTATAATATACCTCATACCCACCAGAAACGCCATTCCTTTACAAAATCACTTTCCGCTCCAACATCCATTTTCCTCCGAGGCTTCTGAAAAGAAGGTGGCCTCGTGAACATTTAGTTTTAGAAATATTATTAGAGTTCTTCCAATGGCTGGTTTCTCTATAAGCCTGCTCATGCACCTATTTTTATTTATTGGTCACACGTTAATTATTATATTGCATTAATTAATACAATTCTGTACATCAAACGACACAATTTCTATGTTTTTATTTAATTAAACTTAACCATATGAATTTAAATGCTATGATAAATACTTCCAATTTTTTATCAACGTCAATAATAATGTGAAAAACGTTCTTAACGAGAAAAATGTGGTGCGATGTGCGCAACTTTCACTTAACAACTTATTTTCACTTAACTTACTAAATTGATGTGTTTTGATAAATATGTAAACGCCATTCCTCAAAATCACACTTTTTTCTACATTAATTTGCATATTTTTGTTTGAATTGTTCTCTAAAGTACACTAAACATTTTTATTGTTAAACAAACGTTTTTACTTGTGATGATTCGGCAAGCATAATATTCACGTCTGATTTTATAATCTCTTTTTAATTGCTGAAAACATCATTTAGTTTGCATGGAAACAAATAATTTCCATTAAATATATATATATTCTCTTTCCCAAGAACAGAACGTCTTTAATTATAAACGGTCTATCATTGAAGGGTTACCACGCATGCGTCGGCTCAACGGGTCGGAATTTTTTTCTCCTGTACACTTTACTCAATTTTTTTCATATTTTTTGTTTATCCATTTCTTATTTTTAGACATAATAGAGACAGACAGAGACAGGAACGTAAAAATAAGACAAAATTTATTAAATAAAGTACCCCCTCCGGTGACCAATTTTGATGAAATTTTCTCTGTCACAGATAGATACATACACTAAATACCCAATTTCAGGTTCGTGCGGTTTATAGTTTTTGAGGTAGTCTGTTCACACACACGATCGCATCTTCTACTTTCTACTACTATATATTGTGTTTTTAATCGAAACGAGTAGCTCTAGGGTTCTAAAAGAGGAAGTATGTCACCGATAAATAGATAAGTAGAACCATGCTCAGTAAAAAAATATTCGAATTTTAGGATTCGCTTGGTAAAACTCTAACACGAAAAAAAAAAGTTTTACAAATGAATGTAATAACAGTTTTAATGTTTCTTTCGATAATCAGACATAAAAACTAAAAAAAAAAAATGAATTGCAAATAAAATGATTTTTTTGTTCTCCTGAAATTCAGCTGTTAATTGACATACCACCTTTAACTACGTCATGAAAACTAGATCGGACTGGTGGCACCAAATTAAACATCGTGATTAATCAGGTATTTTTGTTTCTTTTATACTCTTTATATTTTTTTTTTCGTTTATTTCCTTCTTAATTCATTAATATTTTGTTAATTTCTTTGTTGTAATGGAACAGTTTTATGATAAATAATATTTTAAATCATTTTTCCCGCACACAGTAACATATGATGAAACTTGCAGGGCTTATATGTAACATAAACCTCTCCATTGTCAGGGTTATTGGAGTGGGGAAAGCATTAAAAAATAAATGAATTAAAATGGGGGCTAGAAAAAAGATTATTTTGCATGGTATCAGTTTTGAATTGAATAGATTATACTGGCATTGAGATTTTTACCGCTTAATCATAGCTAGCAAATTTAAACCGATCTCACTCGACTTTTAATCTTTTATTTTATTTTTAGTGGTTTGTAAGCAATTCACATCATCGCCATTTTTTGTTTTTGAATATCTCATCGTCCTGGAGATAATTAGAATAGCAGATTGTACCTTACATACAAAATAACAGGGAGAAGCGATACTTAGTGCAGATAATTTCTTTTTTATCAACCATGAAAAAGATTATTATCATAGGCAATAAGTGGCCATGATATATTTATTGTAGTACATCTTGGAAACATCTTGGCACTTAGCCAATCTTAGTTCTTCACGAGTCATCGAGTCTTAAGAGCGGAAGCACATCTCCGGCTACGAGAGAAGTGCCTACGATTACTTCACCCGAATACTTTCTACTTCACAGGTGATTAATATTGCAGTGAAATTCGCGTCGGGGCTAATTACTTGGATGGATAAGTAGTCCTCTATTAAAAATAATCCTACTATTTCAAATTAAAATTAAACTCACATGACCTTGCGGAAACTCCCAAATGACAATAATATCCTTCTTTACCCTGGCCATACATTCAAAGTGATTACGCGATATTAGGGAAACGATATATTCTCTTTGTATGTCTGCCTAAAAATGTTCCCGCCTCGTTACGACTTCACTTACGTTGGAATTTTTAAACCAACTTTTTTTTTTTCAATGACTTTAAAGTTACTCGGAGATGCAAGTCGAATTAATGGATGGAAATGGAAATTCGTCTCTTTTCCGTGAAGTTCCCCTTTTTTGACACCTCGTTCAACAAAATTGATTCCCCTTTAGTAGGGGCGGGTCCAGGAGGGTGGTCACAAGGGTCTTGACCCCCTCAAATATTTTGGGTATTTGTATATATTTTTTTTTTGTATTTTAAAAGGAATAATACGATTACATTGATCCCTAACCCTAAACATAATACTTTTCCTTGTTTAGATCGCAGTTCTTTTCAATACAAGACAATAATCTGATCAAAATTTCGAAAACGAACGTGCTCTTGGCCAAAAGGCAGCACGTGAATATGAGATGGGGTTCGTGACCCCCCCCCCTCAAATTTGGGGAAGAACCTGTCCCTGCCCTCGAGATAATGAATACAGGGGAGTTTTTTAAAATTATATTTATTGCAGATTTTCTATCTTTTTGTGATAATTATAGAAGGATATATCTGTAATGTCTCAAAGATACTTGTCTATAACTATTACAGAAACATTAATTCCATTACGAGCATTAGTTTAACACCTCACCTAGTAAATGAAACCCAGCAAGTTAGTAAGAAGAGGTACAAGTGTCCAGATGACATAATCGTTGGACTCAGGTTAATGTAATTATCTCAGGGCGAAAAGATATATACAGGTTTTGATCGACTCCACTCATTTCTTAAAGTTTACTTCCCTCTGTTTGTTCGGCCTCCCGAGAAATATAGGTATGTGTAAATCGATAATATACGTATGTTCCAAAAAGCATTTGATTAATTTGTATCAACTGACTCGAAGTTGGGATGAACTTAATTACAGGGAAATTTCACGTTCGTGAGACCAAGTCGTTTATTACTGATGAGTTAGTCAAGGGTAGTTACCTCCTCTTATGGCTGTCCTGATTTCCCTTCCTCTTGAAAATTTCTGGAATAACTTATCCTGAACAGTTCATGAAGCTATTTTAATTTTGTTTTCTTTCCTTTCTAGTGGTTTCGAAAAAGTCAACTTAAGTTGTAATTAACAGAAGAGAAAAATTCTTTGATGGCAAAATGTCACTTTTACTCATTATATGTTTATTTTATTTTTTTTTAAACTCTTCTAAGAGACTAGTTAAAATCTTTTTCTGCAACTTGTTAACTATTTAAGTTTAAAAGTGATATAGGTTTTTTTTCTTTTTGTTTTTTAGTTGTTTATTTATATTATTCTTATTGTACTATTGTAGATCACATGAATGGTCAAAAATATTCAAACTGTTCTCTTGTTTTTAGAAAGGGATGGAAATGTTACGTGGGGATCTGGAAAGGGAAATAATAATGAATGAACAGAAAATGAAGACTGAAAGTAGTTTTAGTCTTCGTAGCGAAGACACAGTCGCTCCTACCAGTATCTTTTCATGCCGGCCCCGTCTTAGGTCCAGGAGGAGTTGTAAGTACCAAAAATACTTCTAGTCATTTAACAGAAAAGAAAATTGTTAAATAATTCTACTTATTGTTTTGCAGTATCAGAAGCTTCTGTATACCGAGCTAATAGTAGATATTCACTTAAGAGTATGTATAGTTTTTTTTTTCTTTTTGTATTGTACATGTTTATTTAAAAAATATTTTAATTTCAAAAATCAAATGTGCAATTAATAATTGAAGGGTGCTGTGGAAAAAACCTGTCAGAAAAAAATAAACTTTTTTTTATAAAACACATTTGAATGTTTTCTATTCCAAGAAAGCTAAAAAAATATACATTCCGGTTATGCAAGTAACAAATAGATTAGTTCTTGAGACTTAGTAAGCAGTATCATATGACCATTTCATATTAATAACTTCCCAATAAAAGCAAATCTAAAGTCTTGCTATATGAATCTCAATGACTGACTGGATTTTTCCTCAGTACAGCCTATTTTCAGGCAAATATTTTAGCTGACTTACGGGTTTTATAAATAAATATATGGTGGCATAATAATGGTGGTATAAATATGGTGGGCAATTCGAAAAGTACACTTCATCAACCACTATATGCAACCATTATTCCATTTTTTTTTTTTTTTTAAACTCACTGAAATATAATAATATATAAACTATAGCCAAAGTTGAGCAGCAGTGCAATTACTTTTATTATTATTATCTGTTGTATTATTTATATTATTAAATGTTATCTGGGTACAATTTAATCAATGATTGCCCCTCAACCAACTCCCCTAGTACCCCCTCCAACAAAAGATATAAATTCTATTTTTATTGGTTAGTCGATTTGAAAATACTTTTATTTTATTTTTAACTTATCAATACTATTTTATTTTTGTGAGCATATTAACTTGGTTTTTTTTTTTACTTTCAGCTGGTGTCTCACAAGATAACAAGGCATTAGATCGCCTTATGCACTGCTTCTGGTTGTGCTCCCCAGGTTGTCAGGAAACAGCGTGAAAATAAAATTTTGGTAATCATGCCAATAAAATAAAATGATACAAAATAAAGACAATTATTATTTTTATACTATAAATTAAAATTTTATAAATAAGATATCCATCTTATTTCTTACTTTGTACAAAGTTAATTTATACTGCTACTTTATACATGTAAAATATATGTTTTTTTAATCTACTGTTTTCTTATCCCAAAGTTAAATCAATAAATATTTTTAGAGATATTCAGTTTTGGAGAAAAATTCGATTAAATGAGGGTAAAAATAAGGGTAACAGGGAGCGCAAGCTCAAAATCTTTCTTTAAAAAAATAATAGCGATGGAACTACATACATTTTACTTTCTATCAGCCTTTTATTTATCGTTTTCATATATATAAATATATATATATATATATATATATGTATTTTTTTTTTAATTATTTAAGAATATATGTTTCCTAGAAAACTCTAAAAGTTAAAGTAAGAGTTAGCTGCCGGCAGCCATTGAGTGCGGACGTCTCTAGTGCGCTTCTAGTTTGCTTAAAGTGGCTATTAAGTACAAACAGTTTAAATTATTTGTAAACATCGAAATAATTAGTGTTTGTGTCATTATAGACATATACATCAGAAAAGTAAGAAGTAACTTTTTCATCAATATCCATTATAACCAATAGCAAAATGACTCTGGAAGATACATTTACAAACTCAACTGGAATTACTAATGATGATATTATGAACGAAATTAAGAAAAATATCAGTGAGACCAGAGATATTAAAGGCATAGTGGAAAATATAGTGGGAGTATTAGGAAAATTAAGCGAAGAAATGGAGTCAACAAAACAAAAATACAAGGAATTAGAAAATCAGGTGAAAATGCAAGCCCGAGAAATTATTATTTTAAAGAAACAGTTAAACAAAAACAATATTATTATTTATAATGTTCCTGAAACGAATGACAGAACAAATGAAGATATCCCGACAACTATAGAAAAAATATGTGAACAAGTAAATGTGTCATTAAAACCAGAACAAATAAATGACTGTTACAGATTAGGTAAAGGAAGTGGAATAAGACCAATAAAAGTATCGCTGACAACCAACAGGAAGAAACAAGAAATCATGAGCAATAAACACAAATTTAGAGAAATTAACACTCCAGTCGCACATGACAGAAGTAAGGAAGAAAGAGAAATCGGAAAGAGAATATACAATTGTATGACATCTCTAAGAGCAATAGATAGAGGGGTGAGGACATTCAAAGGTAGTATACAGTTTCAGGGAACAATATATACACTAGAAGAAGCTGAAAAAATAGTTTTGAATACGATAAGAAAACCGGTGGTGGAAAAAGAAGATCCTCCCAACCTCCCAGTAAACGTGAAAATTGTCAGCAGGTTAGAGCAGTATCGCTTTCGTCCCAGAAGTGACACACAATAAATTAACACTAGGTAATAATAAAGACTATTGTAATAAAGATAATGTAAGGTTAGAAGGTAAGGATAGTAGTATAAGATGCATTAATGCAAATGAGAATTGTCTAAGCGAGGATGTCAAAATTTTATCATATAATATTAATGGGCTAGTTAGGAAAAATATTTCTTTCTACAATTATGTAAATAATTTTGATATAATATTGCTTTTTGAGACACATACAGAGGAAAAAGATTTTAACAAATATGAACAATATTTTGATAATTTTAATATAAAATGGATTCCCGCAACCCGACTATCAAAATTTGGGCGAGCGAGAGGTGGGTGTTTATATGGTATCAGTATTAAGTTAGGGGATAAGTATAGGGCAAGCTTTCAACAACAAACTGGGTATGAGGTAATACGACTAGGAACCGGAACCGGAACTGTTTACATTGTACCTGTTTACCTCAACGATTGGGAAAAGGACTTCCTAGCCTTGGAAAAAATGATTATGACACACAGAAATTTAAAATTTGTGCTGTTAGGAGATTTCAACGGGAGAATAGCCGAGTTACAAGTTATTCCTAAACAGGCAATTAAAGGTAACACACTAATAATAAATCGCAACCGACGCTCAAAAGATAAAATTAAAGATAATAGGGGGAGTAAACTAATAGATTTTTTTAATATAGCAGATCTTATCATCCTAAATGGCAGAACTAAAAATGATATAAACGGTGAGTTTACATTTCTTAATAAAAACGGATCATCAACAATAGACTTATGCTGCGCATCTAGGGAAATTCTTGATTTAATAAAATCATTCAAAGTAGACATCCAAATCTATTCGGACCACATGCCCACCATAACATGCTGTAATCTGCAAATTAACAAAAATAACGATATCTTACAGCTTTTGCCCAAACTAAACTGGTCGCAACAAAATAAAAAATGTTACCAGCAGAAATTAGACAATAATTTGCTGTTTAATAATGATAAAAATAATACCGAAGAGGCCAGACTCAATGAATTAATAAGAATTTTAAATAAATCAAGTAATGCCAATAACAATAACAAACAAAGATATAAAAGAAAAGATAAATGGTTTGATGGTGAATGTAGAAAGGAGAGAAATAGGTCTTTCGATAAATTGAATGAATTCAGGAAAACTAGCAGCGACGAAGACAAAGTAGCGTATCTCAAACAAAATAAGAAATTAAAAGTATTATACGAGCAAAAAAGAAAGCAATACCATTACGAAATAGTAGAGAAATTTAAAAAAGTAAAGGACAATAAAGACTTTTGGGAACTCGTTAACAAAATTAAAAATAGAAAATTTATAGCAGGGACGAGAATTACTCCTAATGAATGGATAAAACATTATTCTCAAATGTACAATCAATCAGTAACAACAATAGCCGTACAATATGCCCAACCAATGTCACATAATATAATCCTGGACAAGGAATTCAATTTAACCGAATTAAAAATAGTACTTAAAAAAGCAAAAGTTAACAAAGCACCTGGCATTGACCGTATCCCCTATGAATTTTATCAAAATGCCTCGGAAAATTACCTTAAATCACTATTAAAAATATTTAACAATATATTTGAAAACGGAAAGGTACCAGATATCATGAAACAAGCTATTATTTTTCCTATACATAAAAAAGGTGATATCAATAACCCAGAAAATTATAGAGGATTATCATTCATAAATACTATAGGGAAATTATTTACTGGACTAATTCAGCTGAGACTACAAGAATGGACCGATAAGTTTAACATAATAAAAGAATATCAAGCAGGATTTCGGAAAAATTATTCCACAGTCGATAATATATTCAATCTTATGAGTATTGTAAAATTAATATTAAGTAAAAAGAGAGGTAAGGTATATGCTTTCTTCATTGATTTTTCGGCGGCTTTCGATGGGGTGGACAGAGCTTCTTTGATATTTAAGCTTTATAATATGGGAATATCTAATAAAATAATTGAAATAATTAGGAGCTTATATGATAAGTCCGAGTCTGCTGTCTGGTGTAGGGAAGGAATAACCTCTTTTTTCGAAACCACGAAGGGGGTAAAACAGGGATGTAATTTAAGCCCCTATCTCTTCTCGTTCTATGTAAACGATATTGAAGAAGAATTAAGTGGAGGGATACTCATTAAAGACAGAAGAGTAAAGATATTAGCTTATGCGGACGACATGGCATTACTGGCACAAGATCCCAAAACATTACAAATCATGATTAATGACTTCACAAAATACTGCGAGAAATGGAATTTAAAAATTAATTTGGATAAATCGAAGGTGTTAATATTTAAAAATGGGGGAAAATTAAGCCGTATGGAAAGGTGGGTCATGAATAATAACGAAATAGAAATCGTAAACGATTACAAATATCTGGGCGTCATACTAAGCAGTAAACTGTCACTTCAAAAACATTTTGAATCAAAATCAGAAAAAGCGAAAGTGGCAATCAACGTAGTGTGGAAGGATCTCTTAGACAGCAATCAGATAACATACGCTTCAAAGTTACAAATTTTTAATTCTGTCATTAGATCAGTAGTTACATATGCTGCTCAGGTCTGGGGAAGCAAACAATATTACAAAATAGAACAAGTTATATACTACTTTATTAAAAAATTGTTCAATCTGCCCCGATATACGCCCAACTATATTATACATTTAGAAACAGAAATACAACCACTATTTTTATATACCCTTAAATTACACCACGACTATATAATTAAAGTACTAAATTCACCACACGAAAGACTGACCAATTTCTTGGCTAAACAAATAATAAAAAATAAAATATTTTGGTATGATGACCTGGTTAATGTTATTAAAGACTGCAACATGGATATAGAGATAAATTCAGATGACACCGGTATACTCAAACAACAATTAAGTAACATAAGAGACACAGTCAGAAAAAATATTCACAAGGGATTTGTAGAAAAAGCATGTGGGTCAACTAAATACTTACTTTATAAACAATTGCAAGGAGACTCATCAAATAATTATTTTTACATCAATAAGAATATATCCGAAATTAAATGGATTTTTAAAGCTAGAGGAGAACTTTTAAATTTAAATTATAAAGTATACAGCTCTGATAATGTCGAACTGTGTTCTCTGTGCAACCTAAATGAAGTTGAAAACACTTATCATTTCTTAGCAATATGCCCCATTTTATCAGAATTTAGAAAAATTTGTTTTAATAAAAATAAGCTGTCTAATGAGGAATTATTACAATACTTAAAGGGAAAAAATTGGGAAGCATTAATAAAATACTGTAAACTATCTTGGAGATACAGATATAATTTAACAAAAGAATTTAACTACTCCTGAACTGAATTGTTTAACTAAGTAATACTATATCAATAACTGATATTTATCACGTTAATGCTGTAAAGTTACAATGTTATTCTTAATATTTATGTAAGCAAATGTCAATGAAACTCAAATTATGTTTACTAAGGAAAATTGATTAAATTATTATTTATAAAGTTCAGTATAAATATTAATAGTATATATATATATGTACATATGTATGTGTGGGTATAAATACATATAATTTATTTATTTTCTTTTGCTTAAATGTTGTTGTATTAATTTAGAGGTTTCGTTTTGTTTTCTCAATGCTTTATTTTCAATAGTTATTTTATTTGTTTATTTATAATTATTTTTTATTTTAAGCATTATTAATATAAGAGTTTAAAATATTTCTGATGTAAAAACAGCGGATAACTCCGAGCTGACGGCCATAAGTGCCAAGCTCCCATAATGTTTGTTTTTATTTTAAATTTGTAAATGGTTGTATTTTTATTTTAAATAAACATTATTATTATTATTATTATTATTATTACTATTTTATTTTTGTGAGCATATTAACTTGGTTTTTTTTTTTACTTTCAGCTGGTGTCTCACAAGATAACAAGGCATTAGATCGCCTTATGCACTGCTTCTGGTTGTGCTCCCCAGGTTGTCAGGAAACAGCGTGAAAATAAAATTTTGGTAATCATGCCAATAAAATAAAATGATACAAAATAAAGACAATTATTATTTTTATACTATAAATTAAAATTTTATAAATAAGATATCCATCTTATTTCTTACTTTGTACAAAGTTAATTTATACTGCTACTTTATACATGTAAAATATATGTTTTTTTAATCTACTGTTTTCTTATCCCAAAGTTAAATCAATAAATATTTTTAGAGATATTCAGTTTTGGAGAAAAATTCGATTAAATGAGGGTAAAAATAAGGGTAACAGGGAGCGCAAGCTCAAAATCTTTCTTTAAAAAAATAATAGCGATGGAACTACATACATTTTACTTTCTATCAGCCTTTTATTTATCGTTTTCATATATATAAATATATATATATATGTATTTTTTTTTTAATTATTTAAGAATATATGTTTCCTAGAAAACTCTAAAAGTTACCATTTCTTAAGTCAGTCGAGGTCACCTGTGGTGTAGTGTTAGCATAGAAACTTACAATACTAAAGGTCGCGGGTTTGCGTCCCATGGTGGCCCTAGGATTTTTTAATGGGAGTAAAAAATCCTTGTCTAAGCCGTCCCTTGGATGGGACGTAAAATGGAGGTCCCAAGCCTGTACGATATCAGGTACTCGTTAAAGATTCCTATCGTAATTATACTTGGATAGGCAAAAGTTAGGACTCCCACTGTAGCATCGTCCGATTAGCCTTAGTGGCATAAAGTGAGGTTAAACAAACAAACAACAACTAAGTTAGTTTTGGATTATCCAAGTGTCCATGTAAACATGTAAAAATAGAGGCGGATAAAAAAAAACAATAAATTTAAATTTCTAAAACACTAGTTGGATAAAAAAAAAATATAAATTTAATTTTTTAAAACAAGTTAGATATATGTATTTTAAACAGGGGCGGATTAAACACCAAATTCGGGAAGGAGTCTAGACTCCCACCGGTCTAACTCACATGCGATGCTTTTTGCCTAACAGCACTTTTGTTTTCAAATTTTTATGAGATTATTTCCTTGTATCAGACATTACTGCGATCTAAGCAATGAAACTTTCACATTTAGGATTTAGTAGCTATTTAATCACATTAGTTCTTTAAAAATAAAAATAGCCTAAATGATCCTGTAACCCCCTCCTTCCCTGATTCTAGATGTCCTTATTATAAAGCAGAGGCCTTTACTAAGATTAATTAAAACCTAACGGAAGAAATAAATATTTGCAGGTAACAACTGCTATTTTATATAATTCCGTACACGATGTGGTAGCGTTACTGCTGTTTATTCTATAAAACTCTACAAAATAAAATTCCTCTAATAAATAACCTTCACTTTTTACATGCTTGTAAAAACTATTTATTTTCAAGTTTTGATTATTACAGAGGTACCCTGATAAAATAGCAGTAATGCAATTCCATGAGCCTGTTTTGGGGCTAATCATTGGGTATTAGCAATATATAAATATATTATTTTATTCCAACATGATTGCTTTATTATACAAAAGATATTCATTATTATAAAATTAAATCAAAGAACATATTTTAATAATAAATACAATACAAACATATTTAAAAATCTCATTAGCAGGAATAATCCATGACTTATAAATTATTTCAATAAAATAACAATTCTTACATTTTTATTATATAAATATAAATAACTAGTCACTTATGTATGTTTTTTAACCATTTATTACTAACATTATAGATCTAATTAATAAATAATTATAAGCTATAAATATATCATCCAATTAAAACAAATAGCCAATAGATGTTGTTTTATTATTTAACAAAAACTGTGCTAAATTTGCGACAATGTTAAATAAAATAGGAGAGCTAGAAAAATATATATACATAACCTGAAAGAAACCTAATTTATAAGTTCCACTATTCATTTGAACTGATAAAAATGGTACATAAAATTTTAAAAACAATAGCAACTTAAACATAAAAAAATTGAAAATTATAATTAACATAATCTTTATTAAGATATTCTAGAATTTCTACAACATAGCACCAAGATCAATCGACATAGTATACAAATCAAAATTCCTCTATGCAATGAGAACGATGTGTTGTTTCCAGCACATGATACAGAATATAACATAAATACTGTTCATTTGTAGAAAATTATGCAATACAATCACAAGCCAGGAACAATCACCTCAGATCAATTTTTCCACTTAGTATTCTGAAAATAAAAATAAATAACAAAACATGTTATAACATAGTACAACATTCACTAGCAGTGGTAAAGTTAACTTACAGTCCTTATTGCTTGCTCAGCATAAAAATAATCATCAGACTGTGGATGCAAACTTGTCTGATAGTTTAAAATACTCTCTTTATCCTTCAGCTGCGTATAAACCTGCAAGAACCATAAAAAGTGGTTGTAAAAAAATAAATTAATGACTGAAGAAATTATAATTTCTTTTAAATGTTGTAATTCACCATATGTTTAACAAAAAAAAATCAAGCAGTTAAAAATCTATCGACTATTTTTTCTGTACCCTATTATTCGACCCAGCAACAGGGTCTTCAAAGTAAGAGAAAGATGTTTATCATTCATCATCCATCTTCCTCTTGCCCTAAGAAGACCTGCATTTCGGGTTGAGACATATGATACAAAAAAAAAGAAAGAGTTCAATTATTCAAATCATTATTTGTAAAAATCATAATAAAATTAAATGACACAAAAGAAAAGACCAATTAGACTGAGTTGTTACATACATCTATAATGGTACGGTGGCAATGAACTTTTTTTGCAGTCTCTAACTTCTTGTCAGTATTGGTGATCAGATCCAAATACTGCATAAGTACGCTAACAGGTGCTCCAAGAGTATGCAGTTGAACAACGATTCGGTCCAATGGCAGCTCAGTCTTCACTCTCTTGTTGCCCATCCATCCCTAGAACAAAATTAAATAAAACTTGAAAAAAAAAAAAACCTTTAGTTATTATTATAATAAATAGTGATAAAAAGTAAGACAAACAAATATTTACTTAAGTTAGATTTTAAATTATAAGACAATTTTATAATCACTTCACATTATAATCTCAATAATTTTTAGTGGGTGTTTAGTAGTCATCTAGATTCTTTAGTTGACTCTTTACTGCTAAATTTTAATCTCACACATTACGAAGGAAATCATAATAGCAAACTAATATATACTGGTAATAGCAAAAACGACAAACTATATACTGGTAATAGCAAACCTTAGTAATAATCAAATTATCAATGTCGGCCCAAGAACCTGCTCGTGCATTCAGCGCTACCCAATGAAACAAGCGCTCAGAAACACCTTGCTCTTGGACTAGTGATAGAGGCGAAAGAGGTCCATTCGAATCCCAGTGATTTCTACAAGCATAATCCAGGCAAGCAGAAACTGACTCTGCAGCAGGTTTTCCTGCTGCTGCTTCCCATTCTGAGGTTTAATACAAAATTTATTTATATAAAAAATATTTATGTGATTTGAAACAATTAAAAAACAAATATAAATTAAGGTCATACCTAGTAGTCGTATGAAATTGTCTACAATCGCCTTATCTTTAGAGTCCTGGAAATGGTTTCTTTGGCAAAGTTTCAATCTTTGTAACTGTCTTTGAGGATTAGAGCAGGCTAAAGAGAAGTGTTTCATCTACAAGAAAAAGTCAGATCACCATGAATTCAATTTGCTAAATTGAAGCAAAAACTAGCTAAATTAAATTAAATTAAAGAGATTGTAAATAAATTCTCTACAACTAAGCATACAAAATACAAAATACTAATAATAATAATGAAGCAACAAAAACTATGCCTTAATACAGTTTGTTACCATATTCCTTGTATATAACACAACCTTGGGGGTGAAGTGATCGCGTCCGGCATAGATAACCCTTTAACTGCTAGTGGCTAATATATAAGCCAACTGCGCGCTGGTCCCCAACTCCTGCCCTGCTACCACCGCAGTTAAAAGGTTAATGCCACGTGCCCACTAGTGTATCTGTGATATAAGAACCTACTTATACTCGCAGAAAGCAAAACGATCTACAGCCATTCAGAGGCCAATATCTACAAAGTCTCACGCAAACGGTCTTTCTCAAAGCCCTCCTAAAATTACTTTTTTAGAACTCGGGCGGCCTAAAAAATGACAAATTCATAGAACTTAAAACTTTCCATTAATCATGATGTAGATATTTTCCAACTTCCATGATAGTGAAAGACAGAATTAATAACAATTAATTAATTAATTGATAGCGGCAGACCGATTTCCATGCCGTACAATGTTTGTCTCTTTCGTTTATAATTTGTAATTATTATTATTCAATAAAGCATTATTATTAAAAAAGACAGAATTAATGCAGTTTTGAGTGCAATATTAACTTTGGTCAAAAGAAACCAATCCCTTGTCATCAAGACAGGACAATTACCCTCATCATACATGATTACAAAAGATAAATGATCTGAACTGCAAGGAGTACATGTTTTGCCTCACCTTGCTAATAGTCCAGAAGCTGCACAATCAAATTATGGTTTGTTTAGATCAACGGCTCTTTTTTTAAAAGTTAGGATCTTTGATAGTTATGAGGAAATAACATTTGGATGTAAAGAGTTCTGTACTTCAAAGGAGTGGAACAACCATCAAATCCAAATACTGGCAGAAAGATGAGTGAAAGTATTTGATAATAATGGAATTTACTTTATGAAAAGTAGTATTCATTAATGTTAAAAGTATGCAATCAGAAATAAATTTATAATAATACAAAAGGACTTATGTAATAACCTAATTATAATAAATATTACTCACTGAAGATTCTCTTGAATTTCCCAGCATTCTAAAAAAGAAAAAAAAGAAAAATAAATTTGTATAATTATATGTAGTAAGTGAAATAGTATATTACAGTGTAAGTGGATTAAGAAGTCTTAGAAACATGCAGGAGTTATTTCAGTATACCAGTGCAGGCTGAGTGCTTGAAATAGACCTATTGTTTTTTGAAAACTTGTTATCAATGAATACTTTATATATTTGTTACTCTTGTCTTGAATACAATAACATAACCACCATAAACTTATCCTGGGCATACTGCAAAAAATAAAATTGGTTTAGTAACCAAGTCAAATGTCCCATCTCTCTATTCAATTCCAAATCCCTCACCGACATTTTAAACATTTAAACATTAAAAAACTAAATTAGCAAATAGAACTCTAAATAGAGAAACTATGCTCAAATGAAAAACTTATTAAATCGTGATTCTTAATACCAATTAGAACTTTTAAATGTGCTTCAAAATCTAAATTTTATGACTTGGTCACTTTTTGCACTACGCCCACTATAATTATGCTATAACTGGTTTAAATAAATCTCCTATAATTAAGATTGCAAGCTACTCATGTCAAAGCAACAATTTAATAGTTGAGATTAAGATATTGAGGTCAAATGAAAGGATGTACTTTTTAAAAGTTGTCTTATTTACAAAAAATCAAATTATTGATTTATATACTTGTTATATAAATAAAATATGATAATTATTCAACAATTATTATAATATTGTTTGTCAAAATACTAATCTAATTTTTGTCAAATAAAGCCTTTCTGTGCATGGTATAATTTTTATTACAATTTATTTGACATAAATTAACCGTCCTGCGTTCATCTGATAATTTAGGATGAAAAAATTCTTTAGACCAGAACGTCTCTCACTAGACCCAAATGAGCCTCAGACAACACGTCAATGGGTGCATTGGAAGACTACATTTGAAAACTTCATGTAAGAAATCGAAGCCACAGACGAAGATAAGTTAAAACTAATTGCCAATTTTGTTTCTTATAAAAATGCATTTACGAAATAATAATTAATAAATGTACAAAATAATTGTGGAGTGCTCTACATATCAAGATGCTATTAACACTCTTGAAAATTATTATAAAAACCAACCAATGAAATTTACTCTTGACATCAATTGGCTTCAAGGAAACAAGAATCCGGAGAGAGTGTTATTAAGTATCTGCATAGGCTAAAAGAACTCAGGAAGGAGTGCTGTTTTAAAGCTGTAACAGCTGAACGGAATAGAGACTATATAAGGGACTCATTTATTCGTGGACTTCTTTCTCCTAAGATTACGTAACGTCTTTTAGAAAATTTATCGTTAACATTAGACGAAGCTTATAATCAGGCATCAACTATGGAAGCAGCTGAAAACCATGCGAACTCGTATAAGAATTTGTACAACTTACTTAATTCTCTTTCTAACCAAACTCATTTAATACCCAATAATAAAATGTCTTCACCTGGTTATTTCCGGAAGGAGTTTTTTAAAACTAACTCCGAATCTCAAATAGCTTCACTCAAAATCTCGCCTGACAAATAAGGATTCTGTGGGTACTCACCAATACATTCAAGCAACAAATGTGCTGCACTTGAAGCTGTTTGTAACAAATGTGGAAAAAAAGGGCATTTTTCTAAGAAGGTCGGTGCATATCTTTCAGAAATCCTAAACAGAAGAGTTCGAACTCAGTATCAACTGTTGCTTCCTTGTTAGACGCCTCTCCCAAATGTTTATCCAAAGCTACCGTCCAGATTTCAATCAATGGGGTAACTGCAGACGCACTACTCGATACAGGTAGCTCTGATAGATTTATATCTCACAAGGCAGTACAAGCAAACAATATTCACTGCTTTCCAACACGAAGACAAATAGTATTGGCATCTACTGACCACATATCTTCTACGATAGGACACTGTTAAGTCAACTTAAATTTAGAAGGACATGACTATCTAAAGGTAAAATTACTTATACTACCAGAATTGTGCACTGATATACCAGGTCTGCAAGTTTAAAATGTCGTTTTAATTCCAATAGAATGCGCTCTTAGCCTATTGAAGGATTTGCTTATCTCTAAACGCTATTTTGTTTGTTAGTCATTTGTTTACAAAAGTCAGTTGTTTTTAAGTCGTTTACGTGGACGTATCATACCTTTCTTTGGTGTTAAAAATGTCTAATTTTAAGCCAAATAAAGAGCATTTGCGGCATGTCATGATTTTCTTATTCAATCAAAAGAAAAAGGCATCTGAATGTCATCGAATTCTTGTTGAGACTTATGGCGATCTTGCTCCAACCATAAAGACATGTGAACGTTGGTTTCAAAGTTTCAAACGTGGTGATTTTGATGTTACTGATAAAAAACGAGAAAATCGACCAAAAAAGTTTGAGGACGTCGAATTGCAATCTTTATTAGACGAAGACAATACCCAAACCCAACAAATGATGGCAGAACAGTTGAATGTCACTAGGCAAGCCATTTCCGATCGCCTGAGAGCTATGGGAAAAATTCAAAAGGTTGGAAATGGGTTCCACATGAATTGGACGAACGACAGATGGAAAAACGAAAAACTGTGTGCGAAATGCTGCTTTTATGCCACGAAAGAAAGGGTTTTTTGCATCGAGTTGTAACTGGCGATGAAAAATGGATTTATTTTCAGAATCCCAAACGAATAAAATCATGGGTAACGCCAGGACAACCATCCACATCGAGTGCAAGACCGGATCGTTTTGGGAAGAAGACAATGCTGTGTGTGTGGTGGGATCAGAAGGGAGTAGTCTACTACGAGCTTCTCAAACCCGGCGAAACAGTCAATACTGACCGCTACCGACAACAAATGATCAATTTGAGTCACGCATTGATCGAAAAACGCCCAGAATGGGCTCACAGGCACGCCAAAGTCATTCTTCAGCATGATAATGCTCCTGCACATTCAGCCAGATTGACTAAGGAAACGATTTCTTCGCTTGGTTGGGAACTCCTACCCCACCCGCCGTATTCACCTGACCTGGCGCCTTCTGATTATCATCTCTTCTCATCGATGGGACACTCATTGGCTGAGCAACACTTTAACAATTTGGAGGATGTAAGAAAATGGCTCGACGAATGGATTTCAAATAAAGATGAAGCATTCTTTTGGAATGGTATCCATAAATTGCCCGAGAGATGGACAAAATGTGTAGAAAGCGAGGGCCAGTACTTTGAATAAAATATATTATACTTTTTTTTTAAATTACTGTGTATATATTTTAAGAAATAAACGACATTTTAAACTTGCAGACCTGGTAGTTATTGGCCACGACATAATGAATCAGCAGTGATCGAAATTGAATTTTGGGGGGAAAAGACCTCCCCTTAGTTTATGCAGTCTCCTAAGCGCGAAAGTGACTTCTCCTTCACTTTTCAATAATTTACACCCCAATTATAAGCCCATTGCTGTTAGATCTCGTCGGTACTCCTCTCAAGATACAATGTGTATCAAAGAAGAAGTGTCAAGGCTACTCTCGGAAGGAATTATCGAGCCAAGTAATTCACCATGGAGAGCACAAGTTGTAGTAAAAAAAGAAGGAAAGGAAGGTTAGTGATAGATTATTTTCAAACCATAAATAAATATAAATTTCTTGATGCCTATCTGTTACCGAATATTGAATCTTTTGTCGCTAAATTAGCTCAATATAAAATATTTAGTGTGATAGATCTGAAAAGTGCTTATCACCAGGTACCAATAAGCCAGCAGGACAAGCCGTTCACAGCATTTGAAGCAAATGGTAGGCTCTATCAGTTCACATTTATACCTTTTGGTGCAACAAATGGTGTTGCCTGCTTCCAAAGAACCATCGAACAAATAATTGAAACTGAAAACCTAAAGGATACCTTCACATATCTCGATGATGTAACAGTATGCGGGAAAAATAAAGAAGAACATGATCGAAATCTTTGTATAAATACTAATCTAATTTTTGCCAAATAAAGCCTTTCTATACAAGGTATAATTTTCATAACAATACTTAAAGAAGTATAATTTATATATTAAAAATAATAACATTTCTAGCTTAGAAGTTGTAATACTATTTTAACTAACTGAGCATTTTATATATGAAAAATTGATATTAAATATGTTCGGGTAACCCTATCCTAAGGCCAAAACTGAACTTGACCGTTGTACTTTAGCTTTTAACATAGACTTTTGAAACTTATAAATATCATTTACAATGACAACAAATCTATAAATCCATATATTACTATTGTTTAATAAATCAAATGCTAAATAAAAGCAATAGTATTGTAACTATATTTACTACATATGCAATTTCTAATTCTTATTTCATTTTTACATATCAATAGACTTGCCAAATGTAAACAAGATATACTTATTTCTTAATTATCAAACAATATAAAAAAAAAAAGCTGATAACTTACTCAAGCAAGTCAGTCACTTCTTGAATTTGCATTCTTGTGGTCAGATATGTCACATAATGTTGTATAGCAATGGAAGAAGTGGACAAAATATTATAAAATAAATTTTTCCTTAGCGTGTTAGCAAGAAATAATACAATCTAAAAATATTTAAAATATAAATATAAAAAATTTAGAAAATGCCAAAGCAATATATTTAATAATATTGGTACCATTAAAATAGCATCACCATCTCCTAATGCCACAGCACTTTTCAATAATTCTTTTTTACTATTAAGTGAACGGTAAAGTTCCAAAGAATAAGGCTGACCTGTCAAAATTCTTTGGAGTATATTATCAATTTCAGGAGGTGACCACCGGCTCTGCAAACAACCGTATTATAAAAATAAATTATTTAATGTTCTATTGAAATATATTTATAGATATATCTAGTCACTCACTTCAACTCGCCTTCTCAAAATATTTAATTCCTCATCTTTGGACTTAAATCCATCTCTGTTAAAACTGAATTCTATATTGTCTGCTTCTAAAACTATTTAATTATGGATTATATTAAATCCATAAAGTAAAATAGAGATATACTAATTATGAAAATCGTACTTACTGGTATCAAGCTCTTTTTGAGGTACAAGTTGACTTAATTCTAATTCCAACACTGTTTCATCATGCACTAAAATTAATGAAAAATACAATTTATTTTGTTACTTTATTTTGTTATTTAATTAAAAACGATAGATACTTTTTAGATATTCGACTAACCAGGAAAAGCATCAAATATATCCTTCTGATTGGAACCAAGGCCTGCCTTTATTTGCTGAGATAATCTCGCTGTTCCTCCAAGAGAAATTCCACACATTTGTGTAGCAGTAGACTAGCAAAAAAAATTAAAAATGTAGGAGCAGCTTTTAAAACGAAATTTAAAGAGGAACACTGAAAAATTACCTCATCGTCATCAAAATTATAACCCTTAACATCACTTTTCTCCCAAAAATCATCTCCTGAAGCCATATCTCCAACATACTCAAATAACGGGAGCAATATTTCAAAACAATCACTAGGCAGTTGATTAAAATTTAAAACAAGAAATCACAGTATGCAGGCATAACCTTACCTAAACTGTTTAACCTCTTGTTTACTGTCATTTCAGTACCGGAATAAAGCGACAGATGGCGTTGATGTTTTGATTTCTTGTTTTAGATTGTGCTAGGATCTTTTGCGTGAGAAGTAAAGCTGACTAACAAATTTAACACAATCTATTAATTCGCGGGCGCAATCGACAATAGAGTGCGCTAGTAGTTTTGAAAAATGTTGGAAGGAACGGGGATAGACATAGTTGATGTGATAGAGATAATTTTTGTGGAAAAATGGAGTTGCTATTGAAACAATACAATAAATTTTCATTGTTTATGTTTTTTTTTTTTGTTTAACGTCACTTTATGCCACTAAGGCTAATCAGACGATGCTAAAGTGGGGTTCCTAAATTTTGCCTATCCAGGTATAATTAGGATAGGGATCTTTAATGAGTACCTGACATCGTACAGGCTCGGGACCTCCATTTTACGTCCTATCCGAGGGACGGCATAGACAAGGATTTTTTACTGGGAGTAAAAAATCCTAGGGCCACCTCAGAACACGAACCCGCGACCTTTAATATTGTAAGCTTCTATGTTGTTTATATTTAAAATTGTTTATATGTTTAAACAATATTATTAAGGTTCAATTCTAGGAACAGCACGTTTGAATAATCCGATCCGTTTCTGAATCGGTCCCGAGCTCTTAAATTGTCTTCAATGGTTCACGCGTGCTGTAACTGCATATCCTAAGCGCTTTTTTTAAGGTTCAATTAACCATTTAAAGATTTTATTAACCATTATAAAATAATATGAGTCTCAAATAAACAATATTTTATTAAAGTAATTAATTACGGTTTGCCATTTTAGCCATGTATAGGTAAATGTTTTATAAAATTATATTAATAAAAAAAATTATTTTGATTTATTCACCGTCAGTTACTTTTTTTAAAAATCTTAAAGCTTTAAAACTTTTTTTTTTTTTTTAACTTTATTTTATTTATCCACACCTGTCTAAAATAACAATGACAATCAGCGGATTGTCTGACTATAACTTGTATAATATTGGCATGTCATGCATGAGGAAGAGCAAATACCCAGCGGTACCCCTTCCGTGGCATTATTTTAGATTAAAAAATGAAATAAAACTATGAAATTTACAGAAGGTCTCTCATCCACGACCTTTTCAACCTTCTCTGGATGTTGTCAGGCATGCTGGTGGAGGCCATTTTAACTATTAGTGGATTGTGATGTCCCTGTAAGTTGTCATGAAATCGTTTATAGTGAGTCCGTACGTATTCGCTGACAGTTGGCACGCGCAAGTCGGTATGTAGGGTAATGTTGGAAACGTATAGAGGTGCGTGTGTAATAAATCTTAGAATTTTTTATTGTAAGGTTTGTAGTCTCTTTATGTGGGTCTTTTTCGCAGATCCGAAAATTTGGGAGGCGTAAGTCCAAATTGGTTTAAGTAAGTAAGTGTATGTAGCGAGTTTCTGTCTTAATTTTAATTTTGATCTTGGTCTGAGTAGCATGTATAACAGTTTGCTTCTTTGATTTAATGTCTTTGGTTTTTTCTTAATGTGGGGGCCCCAAGTTAGCCTCCTGTCAAGTGTCAGTCCTAGATAGTTAACATTGTCTGTTTGTGGAATTGGGATATTTTCGAGATAAACGCGGGGACAAGTTTCACGTCTTAATGTAAAGTTGATGTGTTGGCATTTGTCATAGTTGAATCTTACTTTCCACAACTTGCACCACTCGTCTAGTTTTAGTAAGTGATGTTGTAGCGTTAGTGAGGCCTGTGTATGATCTCGGTGTCTTGTTATAACAGCAGTGTCGTCAGCGTAAGTAGCTGTCATGATGTCAGGATGGTCTGGTATATCGTATGTGTATACAATGTATAAGAAAGGTGATATTATAGAACCTTGGGGTACTCCTGATAGTGCTGGTCGTACGGTTGAAATTTCGGAGCCCTGACGGACGGAGAAAAATCTATCGGATAGGAAAGATTTAATGATTAGGAAGTATGTAGGTAATACATTTTTAAGTTTAAAGAGAAGTCCCTGGTGCCAGACTTTGTCAAATGCTTGAGCGACATCCAGAAATACCCCAGTTGCATATAGCTTTTGCTCTAGTGCAGTAGAAATAAAGTCTGTCACTCGGTGAAGTTGGTGCGTTGTCGAATGAAATTTTCTAAATCCAAATTGGTGATGGGGAATTATTTCTTTATCAGTTAGTATGTCAATTAGTCTTTTGTACAACAATTTTTCAAATATTTTGGAGCAAACTGAAATCAAACTGATCGGACGGTAGGATGAGGGGTTGTTCTTGTCTTTGTTGGGTTTGTTGACCATGGAGATGTACGAATACTTCCACTGTAGTGGGAATTTTGTAGTCCTGAGAATCGCATTATAGATAGTCGTAAGGAACACTAGGGCCTTTCTTGGCATTTGCTGGAGCACTAAAGCATTTATCAGATCATGGCCAGGGGCTTTTCTTTTCTGTAAGAGTTTAATTTGTTCAGAGACTTGTGAGGGAGAAAAAGATAGAGGAGGGAGTGAAAGTTGTAGCGGAATGTCTAGTGATTTGAGTACGAATTCGTCGTGTTCTTGATTAGAAATATCAGTATGTGGAACGAAAACAGACGAAAGATGGTGGGCGAAGAGCTCAGATTTTTCTGCGTCCGTCACAGCCCAAGAACCCTCATCTCTCCTTAAAGGTGCCGACACCGTGCGATGCTTCAAGATATTCTTTGTGTGCCTCCATAAGCTTCCATCGTCAGTTGTCAGGTTTCTAATGAACGAATCATAGCTAGTCCTGTTAAATTTCTGAATCTGTCGTTTCAGTTCATTATTTAGTCTGTTAAATGTCCGTTTGTACGACGGTAATCGAATGGTCTGCCAGTCTTTGCTTTAAAACTTAAATCAGACATGCAGTTGTAATTTATCGAAATAAAATAAACATTAACAATATATGCTTAAATAATATCAACAATGGGGTCTTATATTTCATTGTTATGAATTTCAAATAATTTATTTTATTATGGTCTATTACCTTCTCAGTAATATTGCTTTGTTTTATGAAGATACATCGAGTCGGGTTTTCCAATTTTTAATGTTGATTATAGACTTATATGCTTATTTTTTTTGAAAAGTCAAACAAAGCTTTATATTTAAAGAAGAATTTTATAAAAGAAGACTCTATATAAGAATTTTAAACAGTTTAAATGAGACCGATAGACTTTTTAATTGCTACCTCCCCGTCCATAAAGAGAATCTTTAGAGAGATTTTTAAAGAGAATTTTAGGGGACTTACAAATTAATAAATAAAAAAAATAAGAGGTAGGTATTCGATGATCAAAATCTTTATTTTGGACCAATTATTTTAGAAATCGACAATGCATAAAATAAGAAGTAAATTCTTATTTTAAACTTCGGATCACTAAATTACTGAAGTATTTTGAAGAAAAATTCCTCAAAGTTAATAAATTTAGAATTTATAGTGTTCATTGCAAGCTGGAGAAACTTACAACCAACTCGATAAATTCTAAACTTAGACAAGTTTCATTTAAGAATAGGAATTCTTCATTCAATTAATAATTTTTGTATTCATATATTATTAAATAATGAATTATATGTCAATATTTAAAAGTAAGCATCATTGAAGGAATTAATTAATCTTTTATTTCATTCAACGTATCCCCCATTTTTCAGTGTGACAGTAACTTTTTTATTCATTTCTAGTTGTTTGGTGATTGGGTTGAATCGAATATTCGATTTGACCTTTTTCCATTCCTAAGATTTAGCAAGAAACAGAAAAGGGGAATATAATAATGACTTCTGGTAACTGCGTGGGATACTTAAGAAACCAAGAAACCCTTAAAAGGGAATTTCACTTTCATAATTTCCATTCGTTAAATTTATGTATCACTATAGATTTATGTATTGTTGTTGAAATATAATTCATATCACAGTTTCGTCATGCTTTCAATCAAATCTCGTTCCCATGACTTTCGGATCTGGTCGTTCTTGATTCTTATCAAACCACTGTCTTTATGCGGACATTTACACTGTTAATAATTTATCATTGCCTTTTTATTATCCTTGTGCTAATATAAAATAAAATAAAATGTTGTCGAAATGGTTCGTTTCACAACCATAATGTCTGTCTTTTAATTTAAAACTCATCAAAATAAGTGTTTAGTTTGTTTCTGCAATTAATCTTTCCTTACAAAAAGTAATATTATTATCCTATAGTAAAATTTAATAAGCAATAAAATTGTGGAATAAATTGGTAATTGAATTTATTTTTATTAATGTTGTATTAATATTGGATTTTTCTAGGTTAATTTAGCATTTCTGCTTTGTCTCTCTTATTGACATGAGCTTTCTTTCCATCCTCACATATCGTCTTTGAAAGAGTACCATTTAAGGCCAGGAGGTCAATTCGTCATCAAATCATCTTTGGAATAAGGCAAACAGCTTTCTTCTCGCAGCCTTATTGGCGCAGTTATTAGGCCCAAAAACCTAAAACACATCCACCATGAAGGGAAGATATCAACTCCAATACAATCAAAATTAGTTAATAAGCTCTGACAGCTGTACGAGTCATATTGATATTTAAATAAAGATAAAATGGACCAATTTCAAAAACAAAGGTAGATGGCATTCCGCATGGCTGCCTCTTAATTTTTCTTATTTCCTTTGATTGCTACGCCAGATTGCCTTTGCTCTTGACCCTGAATTGTTAATATGACACGCTTGATTTCTATAAAAGAAATAACTTAGATATCCAAAGAAATAAAGTAAAATAACTAAAGCATCTGACAACCATATGCAAATCTAATGTTTTCAAGCTCGAGTCCCGAATTCCGGTACGCTTTTAACAACTCGGTATTAATCTTCCTTGACCCAGTAATTCCCCCCCCCCCCAAAAAAAAGCTTATACAGTGATTAAGTACAATTTCGAAGTAAAACAGATGGGACGTTTTATCTTTCACACCAAACTGCTATTAACACTGATTACAAACAATTTCAGTACCTCAAACTAATTTCTATTATGAGTTTCTATCACTTTTGTAATTTTTCGTTGATATCTTATATTATACTAGCTGTATATCCCGGTTTCACTCGGAGAATTTAATTTTTTAAATCTATAAACTGAGACTTTTATCGACTCAAACGGTCGATTTTGTAAAAACCAATGTAAAGCGAGTTCTAAACGATGATTATAACAATAAAGAATATACCCAGAGATCGGCTGAAGTTATGCAATTTTAATATGGACAGGTGTCCTGGTATGAAAGAACCACTGAGAGAAATTTGGGGAATTTAGGACAAATTGTATGGATTTCTATAAAGAACAAACAGAATTTCATCTTTATATACATAAATTATTTACAGCTATATATCCCGGTTTCACACGGGGAATTACATTTTTCTAAAGAAACGGTCGATTTCGTAAAAAAAAAACATTGTAAAGTGAGATCATTATGATTTTTACAACAATAAAGAATATCAGCTGAAGATCGGCTAAAGTTATGCAATTTTAATATGATCAGGTGTTCGCACCTGATCATACTAATCGTCTGTCATTAAAGGCGTACTGCGCGTGCGTGGGCTCAGCGTCTTTTATGAGTTCACGGAATATTTTTCTTTTTTCCACCTGTATATGTCTACTTGATTTGTTTCATATTTCATATTTTGCCATTTCTTATTCTTAGGCGAAACGAGAGACATAATTTCTCCATATAAACAAAAGCCAAGGTACTTTACAAGGAAAACATAAAAGGCCCCTTCCCTATTTAAGTTCTCTCAGAACATTTTAATAATAATAAAGCTTACCTGATATTAAAGAATACTTGATTATCATTAAACATGATGAGTTTAATCAAAATCGTTAGAGCTATTTTTGAGAAAATTGAAAAAAACCGTAAAAAGTTATTGAATAAAGTACCCCCTCCGTTTGAAATTTTTGTTGTCATATCGCGGGTATATAAATAGATCAAATACCCAATTTCAGGTTCGTACGCTTTATAGTTTTTGAGCTAGTCTGTTCAAACACACACACACACACAAACAGACCAGTCCCGCGGACTTGGTTATTTGGACTCAGGAGACCTCAAAACGTGTTTTTCCGTTGAAAATCTGAAGTAGAAATTTTTCACGATCGCAAATCTTCGTCTTACTATATATTTCATATATAGGTAAGTGAAAGTAAAAGAACGTAATCGTGGCTTAGGCAAAAATTCAACAAAACCTTTTTTAACGGGTATGGAAAATATATTTTAGGTCTCAAGGAAAAAAGTATCTGAAAAAAAAATTCAAGCGTATTCTCCTCTATTTTGGGACACCCCCCCCCCCCCATATCGTGATATCTGTGATATTTTGTGTACTATGTTATGATATCTACTGTTATGGTGCATGGGCAAAGAACATCTATACAATTTTCAAATTCAATTTTGCAAAACCAACTCGGTAACGTGAATCATGCAATCACTAATATACGATGCTTTTCAAAGAGAACCAATCTTGATACCGATTGCACTACTCTAAATTCTAAATGGGAGCCAATACCTATGCCATGATATGATGAAGACATGCATGCTCCTAATTAAAATAATCTAGTAAAATTTAAATATTTTGAATTTTTCATATAGAAAATACCCATTTTTATATGAGTTTATTCCACAAAGACTATTTTTTATCTATATTTAACATAGAGCTGCGGTCATTAACATGGAGTGGCGTACTTAGAGGGAGGGCATTTCCGTTGATAAGCTGAAGAAAATATTTTTTACGGTCGCAATACTTTCCCTTACTGTAGGGTGAATGAGGGATAAATGTGGACAATCTTGTAGGTGATTCTAGGCACTATTTACAAAATATAACTTCGTTTGATTCATTGTGCTATTCCCAAAAGAAAAGGAGTGAAGTCTATTTTACTCTAAGTCCTTAAGTCTTTTTTACTGGTACTCTTGCATTGGCGGATCCAGGGAGGGGGGCTGTGGGGGCTGCAGCCCCTCCCTTTAGAAAATATTTCGTCATTTAAAGATAGAATTTGATTTTCCTTAATGTAAGGAAGCAAGTTAAAGAACAAATAATGTGCAGAACAAGTAGAATTTTATTTGTGGGAAAGGAACATAAAGGTAAAAAAGGTGATTAGCAGATCCAAATAAAAGGCTGTGGGGTTGCAGCCCCCCCCCCTTTAAGATCTGCTGGATCCGCCTATGTACTCTTGTGATAAAGTCTGAGTAAGTAACATTGGTACGGGGAACGGTACCATTTAAGGCATTCGCGGTAGAACGAATTTGATACAATTTCCGGCTCAGGCACGTGGAGAGCTTTTCTACCCCAAAATTCACAGAATTTCAAGTTCTTGCTATGGTAGCCTTATTGAGGGGGGTGGGTAGGACGGCTTTTCTTCCACGTGCTCCTACTTATTGTACTATGTTGGGACCCATCATAAATTCTTTAATAAGTTATTCTGTAAAATGATGATAACATTCTTCTTAATCAGACTAGGGTTGCATTGTTACATGTCTGAAATTATTTTTAGTGTGCTTCGAACAGGGCATTTAGTAATTTTAATGACAATTAATTAAATGACCACTTTATTTCAGAAAATAAGATAACATATCTACTAAAAATTTACTGTAATGGGTTCAATACATTCTGTCCATCGATTTTTTCTTTTAAATTTTTTAAATGTTATGTACCTATGTATCTATGTATACAAGATCTTAGGCTCCATGCAATTGCAATGTATAAATATAATTGCAATAAATATAGTTGCAATGCAACTATTTATTTTATTAAATCATAACACCATCAGTAAATGTGAACAAAGAAAAAAAAATCATGCATGAACTTGAAAAGAAACTACCATTGGTAGCATTCTAATGATATTTTTAAGTTCGATGGTCGCAAGACCATTATCCTTGTATACGCATTATATTCTCTCTGCATTGTCAGAAACGTATTTGACTGCGATATGTAAACGTATTTTCTCAAAAAGATTTCTATTATAGATAGGATGAATAGGATTTTTTTTGTGAAATTACTTAGTATCTGGTTCGTGAATGGAACATCAAGACATTTATAGATAATTTTATATTTGAAAAAATAAGGAGGATTCAGAATTTAGCTTTAGAAGGATTCGTATTTAAAGGATGGGGTATTAAAGGAATTGAATGGTTTGATACAGCCCTAATGCTCAATGCAGCATGTAGGTTTTATTCTACTCATCTAAATGAGTTTCTACTCATCTAAATGAGTTTACTCATCTAAATGGGCCTTTTGTAACTTATAGATAGTTTGACCATTTGTCTAGTAAGTTCTGACGAAGGCTGTAACTTCAGGAGTGTTTTTTTCTTTTTAGATGATTCAAGTTTGTCCAACAAGGAAAAATTGTTAAAGGATACTTTATGACAGGATATCGTTTTATGGTGAATAATAAAGGTGCTTTCATTGGGTTTTTTCGGAATGATTTTGATACTCCATCTTTGACACCATTTTGTTTGTAAAGGTTTGTAACGTAAGCTTAGTTAAATAAGTTGCGAACAAATCGTAAAAAAGTAATAATACATTATTAGATACCTATATTACATTATATGTAAATAAATATACATGTAATATAAGTTATAAGCTATTATCTAAATAAATATACATGCGGTTCTTTTGGTAATAATTTTAATTAAACATTTATAAAAGGAGCCTATTTACGTCTTCAATCTGTAGAACGCTATCTCTGAACATAATATGTAACTAAAGCGGTAAAGTAGTTCCCTCGAGTGGCGTAGGATAGCAGCACGATAGCAGTATTCCCCCTACCACATCGGCGGGACCTTAGTCAATTTAAAACAAACATCGCTCGGCCGCTGTCAAAGTGACATCGTTGGCGCCTCCTCTACTTCTTTATCAACGTGAATTAAAGGTTAGTTTATCTCCTGATTAAATAATGATTAAGCGGATAAATAATGATTAATTAAATAATAAGTAGATTTTTTTTTTTAAATAACAAATAATCAAGGTAATTTTATTGAAGTAATATATTTATCATTTGAAAAAAAAAAATATAACTCTGCGTTCTGTTCCTTGTATCTCATAAATATATTTAAAAAATTATAAAAAAAAAATCCTTAATAGCGAGAACTCGAAAATAACGTTAAAATTTACAGTTGAATTTAATTCCCTCTTTTAATATTCTGCCAAACATCATGTTATATTGTACCAATACAAAATTTTATACAATCTCTAACATTTGTTAAAACTACCAAATTTTTTAATATACAATGGAATAAAATCCCGGTTCAAAAATTGGCATTTATAAGTTCAAAAACCAACGGCAATTGCCCTCTTTGTTAAAACAGATATTGAAATTATTCTCGTTATTTATATCGATATGTACTATATAAAGTTTTCATCTATATAGAAAATAAAATGTTATGGGTTGATTTTCATCAATAATATTATTTCTTTGAGGTTATTTTAAAATTAGAATAGTTTTTGAAATGCCTGGTTCGAAAGCAAAAATAAATGCATGAAGTAAAAACCGTGACGTTAGTTGCAGTTGTAGCGAGACACGAGCGCCCCTAACGAATTCTTTAATCTTAATAGAGTTGTCAAAATGCTCATTTATCTCTTCTTTCCATCTGACATGAATGAGTCAAAACATTTTTACACTAGAGTCTACTTTTTTTTTGAGTGTTTATAAAGCACATTTTAAGAATGAAAAAACTTTAAAAAAAATCTTCATTTCAAAATATTTGAAACATCTTTTGGTTTTTCTTTCTACGAAGTGCTAGGATTTATTTAAATTTTATTGCTAATTTTAACGCTAACTACTGATGTTTCTGCATGCAATTTTATCCGCAACTGCTTTCTGATAGTAAACAAGTAATATAAGACTTTAAAACAAGTAGTATAATATTTTAAATATTATAATCAGCTTTAAATAAATTAATAAATATAGATATCTTTTTTTAATATTTTAAATGTTTTACAATAAGTTGATACCTACTTATCATATCTTATATAGCAATTATACCATTATTATTTGTTAAAACAAACAATTAATTTAGTGTTATGTAACCAATGCTTATATATTTTAGCGATGTTAATTGTATGAATGCATTACACTTTTTATTTCTTTATAATATAATTTGTCTCTTATTTTTTATAATGGAATTTATAATTCAATTCCTTAATCAATGCAGGATTTGTTTTTATTCGAAAAAGCGAAGAATGGGATAGATTCACAACAGATATATATATATATTTATGTGTGTGTGTGTCTGTGTCTGTGTGTCTGTGTGTCTGTGTGTGTGTGTATTTTTCTTGTTGCTGATATACCTTTGAAATTACTATTGGCTTTTAAAAGTATAATACAATACAATAAAAATATTTTAGACTATATTTTATTTATTTATTTATTCGTTTTGGTGTGGGAAATTAAGAATATTTGCAAAATACTGGATGAATCCAAATAGTAATTGTTTTTAAATCAAAATTAATTTATTATCAACAGTTATCTAATATGAAATTTGTTTTTGATTAAGCCTTTTTATAATAAAACTGGAACAAATAAAATGTGACATATCTTTTCTTACTTTATTGAGTTATTATTCTTTTGCTTTGTCTTTATTTCGTATTATAATTACTAATAAAGTTGAATTATTATCAATCTCGTTTAAACCTTATTATACTTATTATTATTGTTTGCAAGGAATACATTATTCTAAGTCCTTGTTACATGTATATATATAATTTAGTGATAATTTTTTTATTCATTTGATCTAATATATTGGCTGTTTTCTTTTATTTTTAATTTCTCTTTCTATATATTACATTAGTATATTAATCGGTGAAAATAGAAAAATATTGAAAAAACAAAACCATGAAAATTCTTAAACTCTAATTGACGATTTTTTATTGAATTATTTAAAGTTAAATATTTTATTGTTTCCGTAAAAAAATAAAAAGACCGCTACATAACTACCTATTTGTAGTTCTAAACATTTTAAAAAGTACTATAATTTTTCTTTAGAAAGTCTCACCAAATACTGTATGTCTGTATCATCTAAATACATTATCTAAACTCAGCGTTCTATATTTGTAATTCATTTTTAACAAGTACTTATACTGTCTAGATTGAGATTGAGAGTTAAATCCTCTCAAATAAAACTATTAAAAAATAGTTTCCTGAACTAGAGGATTTGACCTGATAATATATTTATTGAAAAAAATTCTAAGGGGTTTGCCACTTTATATCAATATCCTCGAAAATTAAATCAAAATCAAAAGTAACAAGTAAATATACCATTTATTTACTGTGCTCCAGAGTTCAAGAGTCACAGTTCACGCTTGCTTAAGTGCCATGTTTCCGCTTTTGTCGAGTTCATTAATTTGCATGAATTAAAATTAGTCGAGCATGTTCCGATGCTAATTTGTGATTTAAAAAAAAGTTATTTATTGTTTTAAATCACATTAAATTAAGAAGTTTTCAGCTGATATTGATGGATAAGTTATACTTTCATGGAGTATATAGTTGTATTTTTTAAGTTTTTCTCTCATAGTTATTTGTCTCGATAAATAAAATAATATTCCCAGTGCTATCAAATTGGTAATATCAATTAAGATTTTAAGTTTTCTGGACTTAGCTATATAAATGTTTAAAAAAATAGCATTTATTGGCTAGTATTTGCATACGGCTAATTTTGGTAGGATGCGTGATCTAATTAGATGACTAATGAATCGTAGTTCATAAGTTTGATATAATTTTAAAAAGATATGTGCTTAGTTTTTATTCAGTGCTCTTTTTTCTTTTATTTTTTAAATCTATATAAAAATATAGATATTTAGGTCGATCAGCGACCGGGGTGAAGCGGTAGGCCCTGAAGACACGTGCGCGGCCGTGACGTCACTAGCCAGCTGATATAGTACACGTGGCCTTCATACATCAACCTTAGCCATACTATTCAATGAAAGGGTCGGGTAGTAGTTGTGTGGGAAGGGGGAAGGAATATCTGAGTAGAAAGATTTTTTAGAAGGGATTTCTTCTATTAAAGTAAAATAAATATTTATTTACAATAAATAAATGCTGGTGAATATTGATCAGTTAAAAAAAAAAAAAAGTTGAAATTAACGTTGGATAACTTTGGGTACGTTTAATATACACAATGAGCCACTCTATGTAGTATGCCTTGTTATATAATAAATTATACATATTATTATCCAACTATTCATTTAATTATATTACTCAAAAACTAGTAAATTTATTTTAATAAATCATAGTAATATTTTATCCGGTAGTAAAAATAATATATTAAGTACCTAAATTTAATGGAGTTATTAGCCACGAAGGCATAATGGTCAATAAAATTGACGTGTTAATAAGGATTCATGGCACAGCTTGTACCTTGCTTGTCCAGCCGGGATGCCCGAGCGTTTTAGCGCGCTATCCGCTTTAGCATTCTCGAACCGAACAGTGGGCAAATACACCAATTTTTTTATACGAAAAGATTTTTTATATTCATGTTTACACACTTGCTTGATGATAGACCTGTGACATGGTAGTATCCGTAGAAGGGTACACACACTTACTCCTCACAAATGACCAAAAACTATCCACGTCCTCCTAATATAATATCCACCAGTAAACTCTAGCCTACTCTTATGTATATTAAGCTATCAGAATTTAAAAAAAAAAAATCTGGTGCGTGCGCGAACTCACAACTTTCACTTACCAATTTATTTAGATTAGAAATTGACGTGTTTTGTTAATTGCCACTTCACAAAGTCACAAATCTTTCCACATTCATTTCTTATTTTTTCCTTTTATGAGTAATTTAAAACACACGTGAAAATGATACAAAATTTATTAAGTAAAGAACCCCCTCCATTTGATCAATATTGATGAAATTTTTACAGTCATATCTCGGGCATATTAATACATCAAATACTCAGTTTGATCAAAATCGTGAAAACCGTTTTTGAGTAAATAAAAAAAACACGTGAAAATGAGAAAACATTCATTCAGTAAAGTGCCCCCTCCAATTGATCAATTTTGATGAAATTTTTACTGTCACATCGCGGGCATATACATATACTAAATACAAAGTTTGATCGAAATCATTAAAGCCGTTTTTGGGTAAATGAAAAAAAACACATAAAAGTGGGACACAATTTATTAAGTAAAGTACCCCCTCCGGTTGATCAATTTTGATTACATTTTTACAGTCGTATCTCGGGCATATAAATAGATCAAATACTCAGTTTAATCAAAATCGTTAGAGCCGTTTTTGAGAAAATCGAAAAATACTTAAAAAGTTATTAAATAAAGTACCCCCTCCCTTTGAGCAATTTTGATGAAATTTTTGCTGTCACATCGCGGGCATATACATACACTAAATACCCAATTTCAGGTTCGCACGGTTTATAGTTTTTGAGCTAGTTCGTTCACACACACACACACACACACACACACACACACACACACACACACACACACACACACACACACACACACACACAGACCATTTCGTGGGACTTGGTTAATTAGACTTAGGGGACCCCAAAACGTGTATTTCCGCTGAAAACCGGAAGTCGAAATTTTTCACGATCGCAATACTTCCACTTACTATATATTTCATATATAGGTAAGTGAAAGTAAAAATAATGCAATTAATTAAAAAAATATATATATTTTCTTTAATTTCAAAATAATACCGTTTTCTCATGTCAATACAAATAATAGGCGTTCACAAAAATAAAAAGAAATCATCAAGCCAATGAAGTTTCTTTCGTATGCATGTAAATAGAATATAAGCGGATAGGGTAAAATGAAAACTTACAAAAATATGTTTACCTCAAATTCATATTCCATGGTGGATTTCCTTAGAAGCTATGACTTTTTCCCAAATAAATAAACTAATTTGCTCACTGTGAGGTGGTTAAAATCCACTTCAGGCGTGTAACTTTTATTTCGTGGCGGTTTCATTCTTATAGCACAGAATAAATCTCAACCTTTCCAACATGTTTAGAATAGGTTGGTTAGAACAATAGAATAACCCCTCCTTCCCGGTGAATTCCTCATGTCGAGGAAAAAAAAAAAACCTGTACCACTACAGCCCATGAAGGGTCTTGGGTTCAGTACTATGTAAGGAAGAGCACTGTTTCTTGGTCAGTGGTCGTGCAAGGAGGTGATTTGACCGTGATCACGCTCAATCGCCAGGTTTTTTCCTCTTATTTTTTTTTTATTTTAATAATGTCGAGGAAGGGATAATAAAAAGTAGTTTGCTATCTACGATGCGGCAGCACACTTGTAAAATAAAATGTTATACGGTCACTAAAATCTTTTTTACATACTAGAAAGATAAAGTTAGCTTTTTCGTTCCCTGAAATGCCGCTGTATCTTGGAACTCAAACCAAAATAACAAAAATGTACTTGCTTATGGCTTCCTACCATATTTCGAGTATTTCCATTATTAGGATAATATTTGGGTATGGTTTATGGATGCACATTATAAATCTGTTGTTAGGACCCGGCATCCACTTTTGGAATTCGCAATAATATAAAGAGCATTTATTCATGGGAGCTGTAGCGTCTGTGAAAATGGTGCTCTCCCCAGGCAATTATACAGATGTGGATTCTGTTTGTTTCTCATAGCGCATCCTACAGTGCATTCCTTCCAATTCACAATGCATTGATGTATATGCAGTCAAAGTCTTTATATTTTCTTACATTCTTAAAAAGGACATCTGAATTAATGTATAAGATTTTTTTTTCTAAATTCCGGTCATCGATCCATCTATCCGGTCGGTGTTGACTTAATCCAAAGAGATATATTTAGTTCAGAGATGGTTCTATCAGTGCTCAAAATAATTTCCAATAAAATTAATTAAAGATCGAATAACACATAAAATGAGAGATTTTATCCCCTCAGTTTGTTGATCTGAGTAATCGGTTAATAGACAATGTAAACTAGTAACTTTAATTCTGACCACTCGGACTAAAATCGTGTTAGAGCTTAAAAACAATAAAAAATTGTTGGCTTTTCACATCATCTTATTTAGCCAAATTAAAGATCACTATATAATTATTTCAAGAGGATTCATTCATCTTAATTGTCGTTGCTTTTGTAAAGCCCCACTTAAAAACTGAGTTAAATATAAA
The DNA here is from genome assembly GCA_911387785.2 of Aelia acuminata. Classification (NCBI taxonomy): domain Eukaryota; kingdom Metazoa; phylum Arthropoda; class Insecta; order Hemiptera; family Pentatomidae; genus Aelia; species Aelia acuminata. The sequence continues at coordinate 84,999,240 of OU426982.1, read as the reverse complement.
CAATTGTTGGATGATCCATCTTTGCTATATCCCAAATAAATTTTAAGATGTTATTCTGAAAATTTTCAACCATTGCGACCTTAGCTTTGTCATGCATTTCACTTCTAGTTTAAAACTTAATTTGCATACTTCCGTATCTTCAACAATATATTAAACACGAGAGTCGCTTTCGTTTACTGTAATATAAACAACTAATACATGAAAGATGTTGAGGATGAAGAGATTATTCTATCCAGGCGGCTTGAATGAGAGATAGAAATGTGTGTGTATAATGGAAGAATGTGTGCCTATTTTGGGTCTAGTGTGAAACATACGGGAATGTCCTTGGATAGTGAGATATTTTTGGATAATGTTATTAAAATCCCAACAAGAAATTATTCAGATTATTCGAGTTGAGTACGCACGGATTCGATCACAGTTTAAAATGTTTTAATGACTATATATTTCAGAACATAATGCTATCAATGAAAGGTGAACATGAAGAGAAGTGATTACGGTTTCTAACCATATATTAATAATCATTAAATTGTAACTTTATGGAATCCAAAAAATAGTGCTAATAACAGTAATATGTAATGTATAATGCTGTTGGGCAAAATAATGCTGCATTTGTTGCCCTTGAACCTGGCCTTTTCAAAGATTAGGGGTCATCGAGTATTGACCCTCAACCCCTCGGTTATCAATAATGCCTACTTCCCCTGTTGCTGAGTGGTCGGTGAGGAAGTTAGAGGATTTGTTTAATCTACTGTTTATCATAGACCTTTAGTTTAATTTTATGAATTTCAATCAATGTTACCAATTTTTTAAAGTTGAAGTAGTTTCTCAGACCAAATAGGTATACTTAATCATTAAATATTAGAATAAATTCAACTGGGCGTTTGGTTTCAAAACCGGCTACATCCATTTTCAACAATTTTGCAGGACTGATCAAAAAATGATCAATTGGAACCGCTTTTCATAAGAAATTGAATCTTTTAGTATTGATTTTCGAAGGATCTAGACGTTTTTGAAACAAACGCGTCTAACAAATACTTTTTTAACATTAACAATTTTAAAAAATGAAAAAACAAATAGTTTGAAAAAAAAAATGGATGTAACCGGTTTTGAAACCAAACGCCTCATTTGTCTTATCGACATTATTACTATTTTTCATTACAAATTTCCATTAAATTTTATTGAATATTGTAGTAATAATTTCTCAGCAAATTGGAACTTACAGTGATCAGGCACTTGCCGATCCTTTGGGTTTAAAATAAAAATTGTGTTATTTTGTCGTTATGAGTTATTTTGGAAAGTATTTTCAATTAATCGTTATTAAGCTATCTTTTGATCCTTTACTCTATACCTCCTTTACAGCTCATACTGAATACGTTTCGGAGTTAGTTGTAATGATATGTAATGTAATGTAATGTGATATGTGGCCGGTCGTCCATAAATCCTAGGAACCTGGCTCCTGGTTGCCAGACCTGCTATGACATTTTATATTCAACTCATTTCTTAACTATTTTCTTTTCGTTTATTGATTTTTCCTGCCAGAGACGTTTTGAGTTTTCCTGCGAGCTCCTTGTTTCCGACCCGACGTAGATATGCAGGTTACATTATAGGAAATATATGACTAAGACATATTGAGTCAAGAATAAATGCTGGCACAACTTCTCCGCGGCAACAGACCTGGATAAGCAAGGGATGGGCCGTTTTCTATAAAGCAGATTTACTATCTCTTGAGTCGTTGCAACTAACAAAGCAACATCGATTAACTGAGCACGGAATGTTCACGTATTTTTTGTATGGCTTATGAACCATATAAACCGGTTGGCTCGCTAGTTATGTATAGTGATATGAGTGGGTTGTGAAGTTGAAATGGTTCGATTTGATTTCATTCTTATACCTCTTCGGCTTCATTGGCCAGGGCGCTTCTTTGTTAAAAAATGATTAATGCTCATGCAGTATAACCATAGTTGTGCCAATACGAATTATGTGTTACTTCCCAGAAACCTATCAACGTTTCCGAGCAATATCGGGCTTCATCCAATGAATGCATTATGTCGTAAAGTGTAATTTAAATAATAAAAGGGGGGGCCTTTTGTGCGTTGCTCCCTCGGGCAGCTTCAAGGCTCTGTCGAGGTTATTACCCCGAAATTGAGTTATAGCTGATACAACACGTCTTTGAATTGGTGAAAAATTGAGTTTCGTCGATCGAATGGCTGTTTGGGCCCAGAGCAACAACGACATTAGGTGTTAATATGGTTCAACGCTGAGCGATGCGCGACATCTGCCTACGGGATCGGAACGGGGGCACGTGTTTGGGTGACGTCAGAGTGTCAGCTGATGGGCCCTCCACGTGGCCTTGCAGCGTACACGTGGGGCCGCGAACTGCTCGGTTACGCTCGGCTCCGCTCGTCACTCTCCGTGACCCCCTTCCACCAACTGGGCCAAGGATCCCCTCACAGATGTTCTTCTGTTTACACTCTCCTCTAATCTATATCTATCCACCTTACTGATAACGTATCACCCTCTTGATGCACCAGATAATCCGACCGTCCCCTTTCCTAAGGGGATCGTGATGAGATTGAAGATGTCATCCTTAATAAACTAGATTAATTATGAGACAATACAAGATTAATTAATTGTGATTAATTATCACAAGACTTTGGCGAATAGCAAACGCTCATATTGCAATAAAATAAATTGCAAATAACAACAAATCTATTTAAAATTCCTAACCCATTACTATGTAAAATATTTTAGACATATGAACTGCCTTCTTTTTAACCCAATTCGTCCCAAGGGTAGAAATAATATTTGGTGTATCTTTTATTTCTATGTTATCATATGTCAAAAATATATGATTTGTAAATTTAAAAATTATTGCCGTATTAGAACCATATTTTTCGGAACCTTAAGGGGTCAAAAGTAAATATATAAATCAGCCCCATTTTTATTTTTGTTTTATTTATAAAATGGATTGTTTTTTAACTAAATTTTCGTGTCAATAGAAAAAACTAAATTTACCATCGTATAGCCAAACATAGACATAACGTAAAAAATTCAAATTAATATTCCTGATTTCATTCTTTTCACATGATAAAAATAGTGGTAATAATGTAAAATAATTGTATTGTTTACGCTTTTCTTTAATGAAAAGAGGGATTTTTAATCAACACTAACAAGTATTTATTAAATTCCTTTAATTTTTTTCTCTTACGATTAAAGAAAAGTGTAAACAAAACAATTACACTTCATTATTCCATTCTACTTTACATAGTCTGTTTGTTATAACGTCACTTTATGCCACTGAGGCTAATGCAAATCAGACGATGCTACAGTGGGAGTCCTAAATTCTGCCTACCCAGGTATAATTAGGATTGGATTCTGTAACGAGTACCTGACATCGTAGAGGTTCGGGACCTCCATTTTACTTCCATCGAGGGACGGATAGGCAATGATTTTTTACTCCCATTAAAAAATCCTAGGGCCGCCTCGGGACGCGAACCCGCGACCTTCAGTATTGTAAGTTTCTATGCTAACCAATACACCACAGTTGACCCCTGCTTTACATAGTAAATATAAAAAAACAATGAAATTTACAATGTTAATTTTTTTTCATATTTATTAAAAGTTGAAATAAAAAAAAAATATGATAAATACTTATACATTCATTTTTTTTAATACCATGAAAAAAGTAACATTTACAGAGAAGTATTACTGCTTATTTTTTGTTATTTAAGCATTTTACAAAATACACATTGAATGAAATATAAAATATCTAAGCTCACCTGATCAATAATCATGAAGGGTGAAAAAAGCAATTTTATAAGTAAAAATATATCAGAATAGTATAAGACTTAGATGGTTTATTATATTTTTTCAAAATATACAAATAAAATTATATATATTTTTGAGTAATTTTACGATAAATTGTCTAATATTCGCAAAAATAAGAGAATGAGATCAAATTAGATATTAAAAAATAATTTTATTTTTTGAATGATTTTTCAAATTATAGTTTATCACTTAGCATGCTTTTTTCAAAATAGATGTAATGAATAGGGAGGGGGGGGGGGGGCTGCAGCCGATTAATCCGTTTGTGCGAATGGGTTTATAAGTCGGATAGCCATTAAATATTCATGGTCTAAAATGTCTTATTGCTAGTCAAAAAGACCGAAATCTCTATAACCGAAATGATCTTTTTATTACACAATAATTATTCAATTGCACTGCTTATGAGTTCCGATTTACAGTGTATTCGCTGGACTACATACAAACGGTAGCTTTCCTCTTTTTCGGCAGTATATTGTTCTATTAGGATTCGTTGTTTGTATAAGAATAGTTTCAGATTAACAATGGACTCAAGCGTATCAGGATGAGTCAGATTTGAATAATGATGAGAATAGATTTATTGCATTGGAAGGTGTCAGCTGGGGGAGCAATAGCCCCTTGGAATTGAAGCAGTGCCAACAATATGCTAACGGACATGCTACCTCGTGGAGTTCCAGGTGGAGTGCCACGTGTGCCGGATGTGAAAATCCGCGGTGTAGAAATAGGCCAGTTTACATAAGAGGGGCCAGCCACGTGGTGCCTCTTGCCTAATCAGCTAGCTGGGATTCGCGGCCGCCGAGCACTTCTGCCGCCACGATACCATCTCGCTCTTACGAAACCTTCCCTCGACTCGCCGAGGCCGACTCCCTTATCGGATCTCGTTTCGTCGTGGCGAAACGCCGAGGAGTCGGTCTTGTAAGCTCTGCTAATTGTGGAGTTTCCCAAATCGTTGCAGGACTTTGGGGTGGGTCACGCGAAGTCATGTGATCTTTTTCTTTGGATTTTTAATAAATTAGAGCCTGGATATGTTTATATTATTTCCAGAGATATAAAACTGCACTTATAGGCAAGGGTGTACCCAGGATCAAAACTAGGGGGGGCAAGCTAAAAACAAGGGGGGGGGTAAGCTATGGTCGTTCAGGTTGTAACACCTTACCGCGGAAAAGGTGAATGAAACCTAAATTATGTATATATATAATTATAGCAGTGCTTTATCAACTAAGTTATTACAATTATTTGCTTGAAAAAAATGTATTCTATTATTGCTTCCAGTCTTAAAAGCCTAAAGAATTATTGCTTCCAGCCTTCCTGGGGGAGGGGGCAGCTGCTCCCCCCCCCTGCCCCCCGCTGGGTACGCCCATGCTCATAGGTCTATAATAAACTGAATCTGGAAGTAAAACAATCATTTGGAAATCTTAATTGAGGCAATCTTTTTAAGGTGAATTTCATCATGATAAGGAATTCGCTAAAATAATTTTTGATAGGAATACAAAAAATAAAATCCGCTTTTTTGCCGATAAGGCAGCCTGGATCTTTGTAGGCGAAAGTGATTCCGATATTGTTGTGGTAGCCAAGAAGCCACGTGGACATCTCCCTCTTAGTAAGATGCGACACGTGTGCTGGTCTCCCCATAAAGTAGATAGATCAATTGGCCTCCCTAGGCAACTGTTAGTTAAGCTTACTTACGAAACCTGGTTGCGTCTCTTTAAAATTTAATTTTTTTTTCATACGCATATGATTTTAAAAACGCAATATATGCGGCATGAAATACTTTCTTTGACGATACAAACCATTTGATGTCTATTAAACCTTAAAAACGAATAATGGGACATAGCGTTACTTATTCGAAATATACAGACATAAAGATTTGTCATCGTTATTATCATTTATTTATCACAAAATTTTGGTCCTTGCCGACATTAATATATGCATATAATAGTGGCTAGCAAACATAATATATTTGTAAATTCATTTATTATTCAATGAATGCGATTTTTATTTACATTTATGTTATAATTTTTATTAGGAGAAAATAATAATTCACAATGTCAGACAAACAATAAAATCTCAAATTATTAGCAAAGTTACAAAACGACTTGTGGCGATACTGTAACACAAAAGTAATCATATGCTACGATGTACACAGCAAGACTTACGGACTCGATTTCTCGTTCATCGCTTCCTATATTTGGTCCGAAGCAGAACGTCATAGACTGGTGTAGAAAATTCTCGAAGATTCTAGAATATCCATAGCATTTATCTTTTCAATCTTACAAACTAAAATCATACTGTTTCTGTTTCACGTTATAAATAAAATACGTTATAAAATAAAAGAAATAATATGTTAATAATCAAATCCTTATACATTAAATTTAATTATCAGTTGCCAATTTTTGTTTCGATTAGTGATTACCTTTCTAATCATCCGTGTTCATTTATTATTAATTATTCTGAAAGAAAAAACATCACGACACCGTTGCTAAAGTAGTATGCTACTTTAGATTTAAACTAAGCGTTAATTTATCCTTACGCCAAGCATTTGTCCATTAATGACAATTATTCCTACATAATTTAATGTGAAAGGGCTGATGGGCCAGATGGGGCTTTCAATTATGTGGCCAACATTATTGGCCAAATTTTGGCAAAAATTATTCACTTAAAGCAGTCGACGACTTTAAAAAGGCAAAAACTCCTTTCACCCTTTTTAAGTCCAATGTAAGGCTTGTTTACTTATGTTTGTCATCTCATTGCCACTGAATATACTAGATATGAAATTTATTGTTCGTGGGAGGAGCTATCTGAGAACTCCATTTATTTTCTTCTAACAAAGTCGGTAACCGTCGGAATTTCGGGGATGAGATTTCATGTAATGTTAATTATATTACACGCTGTAAATGTGAAAAACCCGTTGATTATTTTTTTCAAAAGAGTAGTTGTTTTTCCTAATAAATAAAATTATAACTGTCCATATATCGTACGTCGGCAAGAAAATGGTTGCAACTCAAAATATATAAATTTTGAATTATGCATACCGTTGGAATCAGAATGATTCCATACATACAATATAGTCACAATTATATTAATAGTTACGTTCGCCATAACCTTTAATGGCGTGGATTATCGTGTTAACTCAGGTAATATTTTTTTGATTAACAGTTAGTACCAGTGGTGCTAACTGCATCAATGGTAGGCTGTTTGTGATCAAAGACAATTTTCCCTATTCGCTATTCGTAGGAACCTAGTAAAATTATAGTTCAAACTTAACACGTGATTATAAAAAAACAACAGCTTTTTGAGTTTTGACCATCTTCTCTCCGACGTGTGATATGGTATTTTGTATGTAATTTTTTCATCTAATGTTACTCATATTACATTAAAAAAAAAATATTTTGTGTAATGCACACCTTATAGCTCAAATTCCGATATCAAGAATCTGCTTTTATACTTTAAAAGTCTTTGATTTTCAAGATTATGTTTCATAGTCCGCAACGTCTCATGTTTCTCTCGGACGGATGGATCAGTTTCATAGACAACCTTGGAATTGAACAATACTAGAAATTCTGTCATAGAATACAATCCAAATTTTAGTATTATTAGTATATTTTATTTTGAATATGACAAAAATTCCTTGAAGTCTATCATCATTGCAGCTAGTTAATTTACATTCACATTATGGAAGTGAAATAAAATGAAAAAAATAACTAGAATAATATAAAAATTTAAAATATATGTATATGCAAGATAATATTACTAAAAGTACTTAAATATAATTAATTAATTACTCAATTAATTTACTTAGATATTCTGATTAAAGTTAAGATCAGAAGATTAATTTCTTAATGGAAGCAGAAGCTAGAGAGCGGATGTCTTTCATCAACTTCCTTCCACAACCGGAAACTAGCCCCTTGACCGCCCCTCATCTTCACTTGGACATCCGGTTCTTGTGTTGGATCCCTTCTCACATCCTCCCTCCAAGACCCCATAAGTGGTCCTCCAAGTAATCGCTCCATTTACCCATCTCAACCCCTATAAAAATTGCCTAACCCGCTACCTTTTTATATATATATGTATATATTTAGTAAAATAACTTTTTTTTGCTCTAAGATGAACCTTTTGCTATTTTATTCCCGTTCAAAATTTTGAAAGAAATTATTTAAGGACAAAGAAAACCGTTTAATTGAAAGAAATAATAATTTTAAAAATTACACAGCTCTACAGAAAAATTTGTGTTTTGGTGCCTAGAATCTTATAGCTCATTTTAACTGTTTGGGGCACTGATTCCAATATTGAAACCTGATTTTTTCTATTAACTCAACATATTTAGCTTCAGCATACCTTAACAGTAGTTTTATTTAAATTTAAATACCTATGATATAGATAACACAATGCGAAATAGATGTGTAAATGAATAATTTTAGCACGCTTTTCTCCTTATTTTAGAATATTAAACTATTAGCTAGCTGTATATAATTGTTTGTAAGAATTAAAAAATAATAACATCTAGTAATAGCTTGTAACAGCGCGTTTTAGTATGATTTTACCCACCGGCAAATCATTTTAATTACTTTTGTTATGGTAAGCATTTGAAATGCACAACTGGATCATGGGATATCCACATGATGGCAGATTATTGCTAGAACCTAAAACGAGACTGAAGAAACGTTCAAGAAAGTGCCGTATTAGTACAATGACCTACTCTGCCGACCTTTCACGTGTAATTTTTTATTTAAACAACCTCTCTCGGAACGTGGAACAACCAATTTGGATTCGACCCAGATCTGGGTCGAGAGGAGCGAGAAGTTTGAGAAGTGTGTGTTTTTTTGTGCAGTTGAGGTGAGCTGCACGTGCGCCTTTTTCTAGCCATTTATATCGCAACCCAGGTACCCGATCCTCTTAACGTAATCCTAGCAACACTACATGAATTGCAACATGCTATACCTGTGCCGCATATATCAAATAACTCGTTAAATGATATTCTAGATAAATATTAAGCAAATATGTATATTACTTTATATTTCTGTAATATTTTTCAAGCATCAAATTCCAAATATGAATCAGTTTGTACGATGGAATATGAATTTCAATAATATTATTATTTTTTTTTAAATAATATACGTAGTCCATTTTTTCTCTTTACACTTTACCTTTAACAATAAACAAACCCATCCTTACTCCTTTCTCCTCTAGTCTTGTAATAATCCGAGACTGAAAACAATACGGCATCATGTCCTTCCAATTTGGGATTATTATTCGAGTCATACCAATGGATTATTTCTCAAAAAGTCTCCTCCTGCATCATTTTTCTTACATTCGAACATTAAGTTAATGTATTCTCATTATAATAATGTTGGAAATTTCAATAGCTTTATCTGTTCTAGTGGGGCCTAAGGGGGAAGGCTTTTCTCATTCATAAATAATGCCAATAAAGCTTTATTATTTCTTTTTTGTTTTTTCATCTATATCACCTATTATATACTATATTGTCCGGCCCTAAGTCCAGGGTAAAGCTAGAAAAATGTATTCTTTAATATGCAAAAATATTCTAACCATGCTTGCTGTTTCGAGAAGTACTACTTTCTGCTTATGTCCCAACCTGCATCGTCGTCTCCGGGATTAAATTAAGTGGTAAAAACCTCGTTCTCTTAGTACAGTGACTCAATACCTCGCGCAGGTCCTGATATTTTCTTATTTTTTCGGCTATCAACTTATGGGGATTATCGTCTGACGGTACCCCTATTACTGATATCTTTTCTTCTTTTAGTAATAATTATAAAGATGTAAGGCTGTTTGTCCAGAATAGTTTGATATGTTATGATGGCCTTGTCCACTACGGCTTGATGTGTTTCCTTATATGAACGGTTGTGGTGTTTACTTATGACAAGGAGTTGTTTTTCTACGATTTTATAGTTTTTAGCCAGTTATTGGTGTACTAATTTTGCAATTTTATTCATATTCATTCCATTTCATATTATTATTATTATTACTACAGTTGAGTAATATAAAATGAACCTTGTAAATTGATTACTCTAAATATGTTATTCTTCTGAATACTATTATTTTTAAATGCGAATATGTCCGAGTATTTTGACTAATGATCCAAATCACCTATAAGTAATAAAAAAGATAAATTTAACCCTGTTTAATAGCCTAATTGCAACGATTGAGGTGGACGATTCCAAATGGAGAGTGCAGCTGCCGCATTAGGCATGCTCATCAATCATCGTGAGGTAACTCAGCAGAAAAAGTTGTTGCCTTATAATGCATACACGTGCCGTAAACTAGTCTGAATATAATTTTTGTAATGTACTTATATAACGTACTTTTTTTGAAATTGCCTTAGCGTGCTTAATCTAGCATTATGTTATTCATAATCACATTTACGAATAAGAGTCTAAACGTGTATAACATTTTATTGACCAATATATAAATTGATAAAAAATAAATAATTAAAAAAAAATCGGGTAAAAATAAATAAAGAGCACTGTCTTTTTTCGAATATTGGGGTTCAATTAATTGTGTTATGAAATTAGCGGTTCCAAGGCGTATCTCTCTCATATCTATGGCCAAAAAAATGTATTTATCACTTCCGACCCAAATTTCAGACGAATCACACATAATTTAAATTTGATTCAACCGAAGTAATTTATAAGAAAATATTAACTTCAAACCACATTATCGATTGCTTACTTCGCAAAAGTGCTAAGTGACCTTTGGGCAAAAACGAGTTAAGCCCTTATTTACATTACTTTCAGAGTTCTGTAATCTATACAACTGCGCAAAAGATTTAAGTGAAATGTAAAACCGTCTAAATACTTTTCTTTTTTATTTTTGTATACCTGCACAGAATTGATATGTTTGAATAATTAGTTTGCACCCTCAATTCTCTTCTCACCCGAGTAAAGTAAACTTAACTCTAGTGAGTAGTTGGTAAATATTGCAGGTAAATGTTTCAAAAAGAGATAACCTTTTAGTATTTTTCCTAAAGTGAGTTTACATAGTTAGTGTACTTATCATTTAAACTAAATATATGAGGCTTCCTAAAGGCTATTAATTATTTTTACTTTTATCTAACAGATTTAAAGGGATATTATGTAATTATTTTTGGAATAATAGTTATTTTTATGTTATTATATATTATACACTTATCATTTCAATCATATTACATATTTGTTCTGCGTTTCAAAATTAAAGCAGTGAGTATTAAGATGATAGGAAAGATAGGACCATAAAATAATTATATGTATATATTTGATTTCTATATTTAAATAGGCTTCACAAACTTGAATACTAGGTAAATAATCGTAAAATTGCGCCTAATTTTCAAAGTAGAATTTTCATTTAGCATGAAATTTCTTTTAATAATCTGTCGTATGCTGTACACTACACTTAAGCCATCGACATTAAAAAAAATCTAGATGCCAACTATTTAAATGTATTTAAAATATACTGATTATAATAAAATGTTACGGTAAAAAAAATAATAATAATAATGATGCTTGAAATGATTATTTTTTTTCCTGGTTCAGTTCTGTGAGATCTTCAATTGTTTATCTTTTGCGAACTTGTTCATTTAGGGAAGGCAAGAGTGAGAGAACAGGTGATAAAATAAACCGGTCGAAGGAATTTACAACCCTATTTCTTCGAAAATATTGTCTTAATGCAAGCCGTGTCGAAAAAGTTTTATTACTTCATCAAACTTTGTTCCAGAAGGGTGGCTGCAAATGAAGAGTGAAAAGAGGAAAAAAAAAAAAAACTCCGGTAAGGGGAGAGACCTTGTATGGGAATCGTAAAATGAAGATTAGACGCGGGTGGTTGAGGGATCCAGGGGTTAGATGGGCGACAAAGGGTTGCAGTGGTGGGGGGTCGCACGCGTGCCAAGGTCAACACGTGTCCTGCCTGCTCGCTCATCGGTTGGTGGTTAGAGTTTGGGTCCGACAGGAGAGGTTAGCAGTGCTAGGAGAGCACTCTGTAATTATCCTGTCTTTCATTATCTCCTAAATTAGCCCGTGAAGTTCTTCCTAGCGTACTCCCTTCTGCAACTGACCGTTAGTAACTTCTAATCTCTTAGACCTTTGGTGAAGCATTAGAGGCAATGCTATCTTGTCTCTAAACAGCGTAGAGGGTTGACTGTTTCAACTTCGAAGTCTGCTTTAACAGGAGAGACTTTACCGCTCAGACATTTAACTCACTATTTTTACCGAATCTCTTTAGAGGTTCACGCTAAGAGCGGTGAGACATTTGCCAGGAATAAGACAAAATTTGATGTGGTGTTGGAGTTTGGGCAGTTATCATGGATAATATGATAAGAACTCATGAGTTCTGATGAAGTTATTGTGAGATATTATTATTGATCAAGAAATTACAAAGAGTAGAAAACAGTGGGTGCATCATATAAATTAATGAATGTGAAAATCTTTAAAACATAGTAGTAATTCAAACATAAATATGAACCATTAATTTACCTTAACCTATTTTGTTAAATAGGTAAATTCCATGTGAGACGGGTTTACAAGTCAATAATATTAATTGTTCTTAGTATATTATTATGAGAATTTTGTTTGGTTGATTTGAATTTAGAAGGTTCTAAATTATTCTTTAAAACGTCACGATGGTTAAAATTTGGATTCCTAGACGCGTTAAAGAGTCATTCCTAAAAATAGGATTCTCAAAAGAGCAATGATTTTTACTTTCACCTACCTATATATGAAATATTTAGTAAGGGAAAGTATTGCGATCGTGAAAAATTTCGACTTCCGGTTTTAAACGGAAATAAGCGTTTTTGGATCGCCTGAGTACAAATAACCAATTGTATTCATTTTGTCTATTGTATAGTTTTACAAACTCTGAAGAAGGCGACTAGTAAGCTCTTGATGCACCTATTTTAAGGTGAATGTGAGCCAAGGCTGAGCCGTGTCTTCCATGTGAATTATCCTATACCACTTATGACCTAATGGAACGTTTCTTATCTCCCTGATGTGAGTTCCGTTGTAAGTGGATGGAGCGCTTAATAATCGAGAAAAAAAATCTATCAACGAAACGGCAAAAATAAAAATTTCTAATACTTAATAATTTAAATTTCCGATTTAAAAAAGTATTTTTCGAAAATGACTATTTTTCTTAATTGTATACTTTTATTAAAAATAATGACCAGAATGTGTTTTTTTTTTAATTATGATCAAAAATAAAAATCACTTGATCAAAATCATCAAAAGATTTTTAAAAATTTTAGATAAATATTTTGCTCGGATTTTATTATTATTTACATATGATTTTATATTAATTATCGAATTTCAAACCCTCAAAAAATTCTGATTTTATATATCCAGTGTTTCAGACTTCGTTACACAGATTCTTTGAAAGCTAATGTACCGTATGCAGTATTTAGATGTCTATCCACCTCAATATCAACAAAACAACCTACTCTAATGGGTAAACTTAAAAAAATTAAATACAGTGGACGAGCTTTGCCGTTAGTAACGCGACATAGTCTATAGAAGTTACAAATTTTATGGACTAATCTATAGATAAAGTTAACCCATTAGGTGCGGCGGCGAATTTAGAGTTATCCTGAATTGAACGGTATCGGTCTGCTGGGATGAGACACAGACGATATCGGGCGTCGAGGTCCGATGGGAATTCTTAGAAGAAAGCGTTATCTTTTGATTAAAAAGGAATTAAATGGGCGTCTCAAGGGCATTATCTCTTGGGAAGGTTGGGACTAGACGTAATAAGTGAAGGACAGGCCGATACAGGATTTACGCTATTCTTTATCGAAAATCAGACCTCGGAGTCCGATTCTAAAAAAAAAACCAGAATTTCAACTGTTAGCAACATTTTCTGGACTCATTAAAAATCGATTAAATTGAGTGTTTGAAGTGTTCGACCTTTCGGACATTTTCATGTGAACATCGGCTGTTAAAAAGGGAATGTAAGGCATCGTACCCCTGGGCCGATGCCGCACTTAACGTGTTAAGCTAAGCTATTGAAATTTTTGTTATGTAAATATTAATAAAAATGAACCATTTATTTAAACATTTTATATCGATATTTTCTCTTTTAATCACATTACTCTATAAGTTCAACTGACGCCTTAAGGCTAGCCTTGATTCGTTTAATTGATTCATACGACTACTTCAAATCTAATTTGCTCTTGTTACATAAAGAAAAGGAAAATCCATTCTATCAATCATTGCCAGTTCGCGTATTCTAATGCCTATTTCTAAATTATATATTGTCATGAGTCTAAAAAGTAGAGTGATAAATTAATATAAGCATTGGAATATTCATGCATGAAGGCCGGGAATATAAATTTTGTATGAAGTAATTCACTTCTAAATTTTAAAATAAATTATAGTTGAATGTATAATTTAAAGTGTGGGTAGTTTTTAATGAAATCTAAAACAAGAAATATCACTAGCTAATGTTGAATTCTATCATTTAGTTTGTTTGGTTATAAACATATTCATCTTCTTTAAGACATTTAATTTATCTGAAATGAAAATTATAATAACTAACACAAAATTCAGCCTACTATTTGAGCCTTACAAGAAAAAAATTCTAGTGTATATATATATATATATATATATATATATATATATATATATATTGTCACCCCTATTCTTAAAATCTACAAGTCCAATGTGACACTGTGATCTTTGGGCAAGGGTTGTGTGGTAATTAATCAAACTATGTACTATTTACATCATGTATTTTGTACAATAAATAATCTTACAAGTCCCAACTTCAAAGGGGGGGGGGGTGTACCATGACTCATAAATTACTTGGGGCTACTTTACTACTTCGAATCCCACTATGCCCCAGGCTCGCTCTGCCTGTCCCAGACTTCGACAGCCCATCTTGGCCCCAGCCTCCGCTCCAGACTGCCTGTCTGTCTCTAACTGCCCTTCTCAGACTGCCTATGTGTATGCCTCAGACTCTCCCAGACTTCCCCACTCTGTCCTGGGCCAGACTCTTCTAGGATTTCCCCCTCTCTCTCAGGGTGTCCTAGGTTCAATGGAGATCTTAGGTTTTCCACGTGACAATATATAAATATTATGTAATAAATCATTAAAGCATATTTGCATTACTGTTGTGATTTTTTTACTAAACAGGACTTTCTTCAAGAGGCAGAGGTACTCTTGTTTTTCAAGAGTTCAAAAGACAAAAAACCAATCGCGCTATAAAGGAGATCGCCGATACTATTATTGATATTGAAAGCATAAATTGATATAAATAAAATGAAAGAATGGTATCAGTTATAAAACAGTTTGTTTCTAATCGACCCGTTGATACAATAAGAATAAAGATATGAACTATGTATAGTAAAATAAAAATAGATAAAAATTAATCTACTATTCCATACTTATTAGAATATTAGATTATTGCCTGAATCAAAACTTAACTCGGGAACACTTTACCGAACCTATAAATTCAACACTAATAAAGAATTAAAGAAAAAATAAATAAAAATACGAATGCTGTAAAATTTTTTTTTTTAAAGCTGCTGCTAGCACTTAAGATAAAAGATAAAAGTAAAGTCTATCAGTACGACTTATCGCTACACCATGACGTAAAATGAAGCCAAAATGTTTATATATTAATAAAGCGTTAACATTTTTGTACATACATTAGCGTTTTACATAACCAAAGCATTAACATTATTTTCTTCTTTCAGATGGCACCTACAGTTAGTGACATTGGAGATTACAGAGATTCCTTCTCATTGGAAGATCAACTCCAGCGAATTTTAAGGCTGTCTCCTCAGAGTGAGTCATATTATATAAAGCATTGCAATTTAATTGTTATAGTGGTAAATATTTTCGTGATTATGTTTTGATTGAAAAATGTTTCTTGTTTGTTGGATCGTTCCCTGGCGTTCACGAATTGCCTAGTCAACAAATCCCCCCTTGCTTCGCATATTATCCTCTCGCATCAGTTCTTTGCCATTTTTTTTTTTTTAATTACTTATTATAATAATTAATTAAAATTATATTTGTAAAAGGTGAACGAATGAATATTTTTTTATTTATCACGGAGAGGCGAGTATGTTATACATAATATAACACATCTTCGCTGAAATAGAGGAAATGGCTACAGTCAGCGTTGTTTATTTTTCCATTACAGTATTTGTAATGAGTGGCCTTGCCTTGTTTTCGAAATCCAAATGGTCTTTGCCTTTTTTTTTTTTTAAATTAATTATGCATGACTTGTAAGCTTAGTCCTGTTGGTAATTCGCGGCTTTATCCTCATCGACATAGTAAAGAATATAAGAGAATGCCGAAAACAGCTGAGCGACAGTGGAGCCTCCAGACTTACTTAGGCTGAGACCACATAAGCCTATAGGGCGTGCGTGCTGTGCTTTCCCTACGGTTGAAGGGGCTCTGAGTCACCCAGCTATAAATATGACGGACGTTGATGTCCTCGTAAAGCTAACATTACGATCCCGTGAGCGAATTTATTGCCAACACTTAGCGACTCCCTCCTACTTCTGCTGCTCCGTGAAGTGTGAATGAAAGTGATCGCAAGTCTGAGATACATAATGCCATAACCTTCCAGAATCGCAATGATATGCTTCTTCTTTATTGTGAAACACCATACATTTTTGCTGAAAGGGAGATCTCATCTATACATTCCTACGTTTGAATGTACGATAAAGACAATAAAAATTTCATATGTTTACTGCATATTCATATACTACATATCAATATTGAATTCCCATGTTTTTTTTTTCTTTAACAATGTCTTTTTATTGTTCATACAAATTACAAATTACATTCTCGACATGTACTCTTGGTCAACGACCATCAGAGGTTGAGAAAGCTGCACATATCATATTAACTAATTTAGACCTAGCGATAATATAATAACAGTAACAGTTCATAGTTCAAGAAATTTACAAAAATGCTATTATTTTTAAAAATAAAATAAAATTTAGAGGACATTTGTACGAAGCTGAAGAACTTCAATCCACATTAACAAAAACAACTAACACACTGAATGTTCTACCTGGAAATGACCAACATGAGGAAGTTAACACCTTAAAAAGAAGAACAAATGAGCAGTTAGATGCTTTTCGATTTCGGAAGAAAACATCTCAGTAACCCATGCAAATATGAATTAAAGACTAAAGAAAAAATATATAAAATTAAGATTTTAAGTTATAATGTAAATGGTTTAAATAATAAGAAATCTAATAATAGTTTTTTAGTTATATAAATGAAATGGACATTTTTTTGTTATTTGAAACGCATGTCGAAACAAAAGATATCTCATCATATTGTAATTTTTTCGCCGAGTACGATGTCAAATGGATACCTGCAATAAGATCTGTAAAATATGGTCGAGCTAGCGGGGGCTGTATTTATGGAATTAAAAAGTGTGGTACTGTTCGTAAATATGTTAGGTTTTCTGAAATATCTGAATTTGTTGCAATGGGTTTAAAATGTAAGGGAAAACAAGTATATATATTACCGGTATATATTAATTGTAATAATTGGGATAGTGATTTTATGAATTCCCATGGTTGTCCCAAGTAACCCAAATTACGACAAACACTAGTGGTGTATTATTCAGAAGTCAACTATTATAATTAACAAAAATCAAAAGAAAACATCCATTTTGAATTATCACCCATTGTGGAAGGAATCAGGGGGTCAAGAAACTTGAGTTAGAATTATAAGATATAATCGCTATGCCAGAAAACGTTTAATTACCACGGCAGACTCTGTAATCGTGGGTCCAATATTTAAAAGTTTCTGTTTTTGGAACTAAAAATGGTGATTGATTAAATAAACGACCCGTTTCCTTAACCCATCACATCCTACTTGTCACTAAAATATTTATTTTAAATTCTAAAACTAAGGTAATGACTGATTATTTTAACACTCTCCCGTAGTTTGAGAACCACTCAATGGATTTTTACGTACTTTCTGCAAAATGATAAGCAATATGTGTTCTGAGTCGAAACACATATTGCTTGTCATTTTATAGTCGGAACTTCCGACTATATAAATAATAATACAATCATTAAAGCTTTCTAAACAGATAACTAATTGTATTATTATAATTGCATTCCGCAGATTATTTATTTACTTGCAATCTTATTTCATCCTTGTGGAAGTCAAAAGGTAATGGGAAACACAATACGAATTTAATATTTGCTAAACTCTCTAGAACTCTATTAGTCTATTTTTATGTATATCTTATGATCGTCTAAAAATATACGCAAACATACTACAACACAATAGAGCCAGGAAGACTTTGCCTTCATTCACATCTTTCATGCGCAGGCGAGCAGCAAGAGAGTTGAGGAGGTCCAGTGCGTCGGCTTCGACTTCATCTTCCCATTTCTTGGTCTCGACCGTTCCTCTCTTTATCCTTCATACAACATACCCTAAAAGCAAGCTCTTGATAGGTGTGCCACTCTTCAGTCCTGCGACATGCACATCTTAGCCTTAAGATTCCTATAATTTGCACCACTTGCGGTTATCGGTAAATTTGGTACAACTGTGCATTATGTCTCAGCCTTTGCCAGGTGGGCCCATGAGCATTCCCTCAGAGTTCCAAAGATTCTTCTCTCGAAAATCTGTAAGCTGATATCACATATAAGGCTTTCGTCTCTTAGACATATGTCAGTCAATTAGACCTATAATTAAAAACAAAAAGAAAGATTTGTAGGGAATATTTGATCAGGTTTTATAAAATAAAATGGAATAACGTTTATCTAATCATGCACACTTTATGTTCTTTATTTAATTCTTTTAAGCCATGAAATTATAGAAAATCATTGTCCGCTAGGATTCTCGGACGCTTTGACATATTTACCCTGCATTTTCTATTTGGGCTGTCGAAGGACGATTCGTGACGAAAATAAACATTACTTAACTTACTTTAGCTTTATCGAAAGTTTTTCTAACTATTGAAAAATTACTGCTTCTTTAATACTTTTAGTCTTGAATTATGTAATTAATCTCTATTGTTAAAGATGACTCTGGATTACATGGGGAATAAAAAAAACCTGCCTGTTCACTTCTGCCTGTGTAATTCATATTTGACCCCCAACGATATTATTTATAACGATATAAGAATGAAAAAGTTTATATTTTATTCAATATTAAATAATAAAAAAGCTTCTTTGTAGCATAGTTTATATCATAGAAACATGAAATTATATATCTCATATTTTTAATCGTAAATCACATTTTTATTTACTGCTTAAGATCAAAATCAAATTTTTTTTTTTTTTTTTTTTTAAATCGACTATTTGCAAGAGTCTCAAAACCTTTAATGTAAAGGTCGTTCTTATCTCCTTCATTATTTTCCTTTTTTTATATAAGGGCATCTTGTGTGGGATTTGTGCGTGGGAGTTCTACTGGTTTTCGTCAATCTTTTATCAAAAGGTTACTACTCATTATTTTTTTTAACATATGCGTCTCGTCTGGGGAATAGTGCTGTTGTCAGTTAATGTCAACCTTTTCTTAATAAGTCTTTAAAATTGATATCAGCATTCCATTGACAAATGATCAGTATCAGATAAAATATTCAGGAATCTCAACCAACTGGTAAAATGATAAGACAAAGAAATGCCAGAACGCTAACATATGATCTTCAAATCTGCTAAATGATTATTATCCGATTTTTATCCTGAAATTTGTGTTTTTAAAGGTTGTGTTGTCGTTTTAATAGTGCCTGTTTAAGATCTGGTACATATATTATGTTTGGTTGATACTTTATAGTGTGTAGGTAATAATTAATGGAATGCATTGAGTATAGATAAGATGCAAGAATGGCTAATTGAGGGACTCCTGCTGAAAACGTTTCGGCGAATTTGATAACGTTTTTGAATGATTATAAATTCTAACGATGGTTCCTATTTAGAAAATGTTAATACAAAATCTTATCAAAGCCATGCAAGACATCCAAAAAAGGGACTCAGAAGCATTGAGTTTAGTTATTGTATAATCCAGAGGTTCCCAAAAATTTTTGGGTCCGGGCTTATATCTATATTATTGGTAGTTTTTCGTTATTTCGAATCCAGATACGCATTAATATTAATGCCTCACAATATTAATACTAATAAGTTAATACCTCTTATGTTTGCAATGAATATAAAATACATTTCAGTTGTCTCAGTGATAAGTATATTGAGACTATACAGTCACCGGTTGTAGTGGCGTTCTGGGTGTTTTCTGGCGTATTGTGGCATTCATTCAATACAACCACAATACGTAATTAAACTGCGAATTCGATTTCGTATGTTTTAAAATAAATTAAACGCGTATTTAAATTAAAAAATATTTGATTATATGGACATTAAAACAATTCATGGGATAGGTGGGCTTGTTCCCTACACATTTTATAAATTAATAATGTTATAATACAATATTTTGTAAAGGAAAATGTACACGGCGCACCTAGAGAACGACCACGGCGCACAGTATAACTTATATATGTAGGACGAACTGAACAGATTCCATTCTTCTTCCATTGTTTCTTGATTGTCTGATACTAGTTTAGTTTCTGAAAGTTAAGCAGGCACAGCAATGTTTTAGTTATTTTTAATGGCGTTGGTACAGGATTATGATAAATTAAGAAGTATTTCTTTAGAAGTGTTGTGGATCACATCTACAAATCATAACCAAGATCCTCTCTTGATTGACTTGATCAGATGAACTATTCAATTTGTTATTATTTAATTTTCATTTTTTTATATGAAAAATTGATGCATACGCGCGTCTCTGAATAAAATTGAATTGCCCTCTACTCTTCATTTTGTGTGTGCGCCTATCACAATCTTCGTAGCTGTTCTCGCACGATTTATGAGGTTGAGGAAACTGTCTGAAAAAATGCGCTATGCAATGTCTCCGTTCCAAAACATGTATATTCGTTTGAGGTTAGAAATATGTTCATTGATATCTACTTTAACTTCTTAATGTGTTTATCTTCTAATATCCTATTATCCCTTATCCCATTTAAACATAATTAGAAGCTCTTTTTCGTAGGTTCAATGAGAAGGTTCCGTCCTCATATTTATTATTGCAAATAGTTAATTGGGTGAAGGTAGTTACTTTTATAGGTGTCTACGATTTGAAAAACTTGTCATTTATAGGTAAAATATAAATAAAAGGAGGTTAATTACACACAAAATTTATTACTATACGTCTTGGGTGGTTTAATTATTAGTTATTATTTTCATTATTATTTATTAGATTAATTATTAACGTTTTATGAGTTATCGACTACATTTGAATAATCTATTTTCCATAGGTCACATAGATATTAATTTCTTAGAATCGAAAGGATATTAATTTCTTATAAATGTTGTTTAAGGCAGGTTATGTGGGGCAAGAGGGTTAGTTCGTAACTTTATATATTTTTCTTCGATTCTGCCTGAATTCGAAACACTTTTCGTTCATCGTTCAAACTGTAATTATTATTGTTAAAATAATAAGAAAAATTCATCGATCGTAATACCATATCAACTATGATGTAACTAAGCGTCCTGTGACGGCCGACTTTTTTTAAAATTAATCGCATTTGTGAGACCTATCACCTTAAAAGTCACAATTTCGATAAAAGGCTGTTGGTAAATGACTTTCGATTATCGATAGTAATTTACTTTTGGGTAGAGGATTGGATGGAATTAGATTTGTGGGGCTACATCCCATTTAGTGACAGAGCTTCCTGAAGTGATTGGTGCCTCGATAGGGTCCTTAACTCATGGTCTAAACATTTATTTCTTTTAACATTAGGTTGTTTATATTACGATAACATTTCACAGTGTTAATATGTTACATGTGTTGCTTTTTCAGATCATTTCAAATTTAAGGAGTTCAGTTACACATCCAGTTGTGCACAACATGTTCGATTTTTTTGTTTATTGATTTCTTTTTTTAATTTGTAGGGCGCTCTTAATGATTAATTCGCCCGGAACGGAAATATTTATGCGACTCACACATGGCAAAAACTTGTTTGTTTGTTTTTGGTTTTTTCAGACCACAACTCCTTTATAATTATTTAATTTATATTCATTAAAATATTATGAAAAACTCCAAAAAAAGATTTGTGATAACTTCGAAAGAAAGGGCTTAGTGGCATTTCAGAATCTATAATTCTCAAAGTCATTATCATTTTTAGGCAATTCTGGTTTTCGCCGCGTGTCCGCCGCACCTGTCTTGTCAAAGTTATGAGGAAAGAACGGTTGTTATGAGGAAAAGAGAACTATAAGTAGACCTACAACTTTTTCCTCTGGCATTTTTTCGATTAGATCATTCATTAGTTTGACCGTGGGGAACTTTGGACAAGGTACAGATACGCTACATTACTGATAGAATGCTTGAAAATATTTCATTAGTTTATTTACTTCCATAATTGTAATGAATATATTTCTAAGTACTGAATGTATTGTTTGTAAAAAACAAAAGAAACGTCATTTTTTAAACTTCATTTTACCTTAATTTTGTTTTTTAAGCGATCGTAAACAATTTTAATTTTTTTTTTTTAAATCGCTATTACAAATTAGGGTACTACTTCTGTAGAGTGGTTCATGCCCTGTTTTGAGAGGTTACATGAGCGTGATCTTATAGAACTCTCATTGCTTCTCCTTTGGTATAAAAAGGGTCTTGATTAGCTTTATTAAATCCTATATTTACACTCCCGTTCGCTATGCTCACTCTTCAGAGATAAAAAATCCACTTCTATTTAAAATCGGGCCTAACCGCTCAGGGCGCCTTACTGAACGTCGCGTGCGCCATTGTTCGAAAGTTTAACCCAAATTAGTACCTACTGGATAGTTTTATATGGATATTTGCAGTAGTAACAAAGAAAAATAATGTCATGGTTTATGTGCATTTTGTGATTTTCGCATTGTTACCGAAAAAATGTTTACACTGTCTACATCTTAATCATTAATTTATAATTTTCTTCTTGTGAAAAACATCTATGCGATGAAGAAATGTTTCAGTGCTGGAATTGCAAATACATGAACCTGCTCATGCCTAAAACCAAAATATTAGTGACCGACCGAAGTTTCGGCCAAAAATCGGCCGAATCTTCGGCCAAGCCGAAACTAGTATAGCTTTTGTGTCTTATATCTCCGGGAAGGAAGTAGGACTACACGACTTCAGCTTGTTAGCTCCATCTCTTTCATGGCCTTTAACACCCTTGGATTTTATACTGCGAAAAATCTGTTATTTTAATTAATAACACTTGTATTTTATTTCGATAAAACATCGATTTTTCTCATTCGTTTGGTATCTTTAAATGATCGAATACTTTAAGTTGGAAAAGGAGACCAAAAATTTAATGTGACAAACAGAAATATGCCTCGTAAATTACATCAAGTCTTAATATGTAATGAAATATTCCTTTCTTACAGAATTATTTACCTTGAGTTTAAGAATAATATTTATTCTTTACCTTGAGCATTAAGAACCTTTTTGTGCCTTTAGTTATCTCCCCATTAATAATGAAATTCGATTTCTAAAAAAATGAGATTAACAGTAAATAAGAATATACATTCTAAATATTTAAACTTAATAAACTTAAAATTAGTCGTTGAAGGAACCCGGCATGTCCACAGATTCAAATCAAAAGACAAAAAATATTTTAGTCAGTAACCTAAAAAGGGGGCTTGCATCAAATGGCGGTAACACACCAAAAAGGTTTTTTTTTTTTTTTTTTTTTTTTTTTTTTTTTTTTTTTTTTTTTTTTTTTTTTTTTTTTTTTTTTTTTTTTTTTTTTTTTTTTTTTTTGACCATGAAGAAGAACGATTTCGACAAAAAACTGTTTCATAAATTTTCAAACTAGATTATATCCGCTATCATTTGAGGCCAAAACTGACATATGTAGTAGACTAAATAGCTTCTGAGATACAGCTTTTCGTATTCAATAGGCCATCATTTTGTATTCCGTTGGCTTTATGGTGGCAAAGATTTACTATATTATTTATTATTTAGACATTATAATATGAATGTTTATTATTATCAGCCTGTTATTTCAAGATTATTTCAAATTTACGGCTATAATAGGTAAGGGGGTATGGTCTAACATCCCATGGGGACCAACGTTACTAGGTAGTAGGGGCCGGGATTCGATCCTTTAACCTATCTAGTAAACCTGTCTTACCGCTCTTCTATACCCAAGCCCCCTTATTCTATGAATATTGAGTTAAATTACTGTTATTTTATAAGCTTTCATTGATATTTTTGCTAAACTAGACATATTAGGTACATGTATGTAATGTATACACACGTAAATAAGTTTCGGTTTCGGTTTCGGTTTCGGCTAAAATTTTGGTTTCGGTCGGACACTACAAAATATAATAAATTTAAATCGATATCAAATGTTATTTTGAATCATATTATAATTGTCATATAAAACTTATCAGGCGTAACGAGAAGTGTAGAATCAGTCACTTTTACAAGTCATTTTATTTTTTCATAAGAAAAGCATTGCAAAAAAATTATTTAAAAAAAAAGGTTATTTATACAAAAAAAAATTAAGCCATCCATCTATTACATATTTAATTTTTTTTTTTATCGTTATTCTTGAAACAACTAACCATAAAATTCAAATTTTATGTTGGAACAAATTACCCTCTGCACCTGTAAAAAAATGTCGTTCAAATAGTAAAAATAAATTGATTACAAGAGAAAAATGCAATAAATTTAATTTTCTCCCCCATTAAGCAGGAGCAAAGGTTTGACTCGTTTTTATTTGGTTTGCAAGGTCGAATATCTGCAATGACAGTTTTTATAAAGTTTGGCTATTCGGATCAGACACGTGTCGGCAAGAGCTGTTTCTGTTATGACATTTTTTTTTTTACCTTAGTTAGCTATTATGTGTTAATAACGAACTATAGATTAGGATGTATACATGCAAATGTGCATGAATTATAAAATTAATATTTATTCGGTATTAATAGTGTTAATACGCTTATATAATTAAGGATCAATTAAACTTACCAATTAAAATGGATCAACGTTCAGAGATGACACAGTTAGACCGGTTGGTATTTCATTTTAGGTTGCGATCATTGAGTAATTTCGATTATCAGGCATGTAATATTTGTTGTTTCTCTCGTAAAAAAATTCAAATTTCCAATGGTTCTAGTTCTTTTTCTTCCATCAAATTTTTATTTGTAACATGTTTGAATTTCAGGAACTTGGACTTGATGAAGGTATCAATGGACTTGATTTATGATATCAAGATAGAGTAATTCACAACTGTTTGGCTTATTTTGATTTTTCTTCTTGGCAAATAATGTGCATATATCCAAAACCTTCAAAATATTTACCATCTGTATTACAGTATAATGTACAATTAATTCTTAGCGTCAGAGATAGAGAATTATGTTCGGTATTCAATAGAAATTCTCTCTAGAAGTGAGAAAATTAAATCGATTAGGTAAAAAACGTCATCATATTTTTTATTATTGTCAATTTTATTGACTGTGAGTTAACCTTGAAAGAAATTTTATAAAAAAAATGAAAAATAACTTTTAATGTTTTGTTTTTAAAGAAAATCTGATGAAATAACTAAAATTGACCCATCAAGTCTTCTTTCAAATTGGGGTTAGTAAATTTTAATATTTTTTCAAGATATCTTTTTAAAAAGCCTATAATATGGCGAAATTAAATATTTTTTAAAAACTTGATTAATTAAAAGTGACATTTCGAAAATTTATATCGATGAGTATATCGGTGATACACTAATGATAATGGTAATAGTACAGAAGATAATTAACCCCATTCTGAAAGTAAACGGTTCAACAAATAAAAACATTTCTTTTAAATTTATTCACAGGTACTTTATTTATTTATTTTTATAGAGCCAACATACAATTTTGTTTTCTTCTTTTCCTTAGGTCTTACATCCTTTTATACTGGCGTTCTTTCGTTTTTACGATTTTACTTGTGTTTGTTTGATTTTATTTCTACTGTTTACCATGCGATAAAATTTAAATTATAATAAACATTTAGCTATATTATCAATGTTATAAAAAAACCTTTTTCTGCTTCAGGAATTTATTGAAGAACTTCCTTTTCACTCATCTTTTAACTTTGTGAGGGAGCAGATTCAAAACTAACTAACCTTTCAAAAATAACCACTTGAAAACTCTAGCGAGTTTCCACACATTTCCAATTTCTTTGGGATTCTTTTTTCTTCTCAGCTCTTTAAATGGGTCTATTTCAATAATTTCTACATTTTTTTTTTTTTGCAATAGAAATTATATTTTAAAATATTTTGTGGCATATGTTCACTTTAACTTGTTTTATACTATAAATTTAAATTCATATTTTCTAAATTTAATTTGGTAACTACAGGGGCGGATCCAGAGAGGGGCAAAGGGGTCATGACCCCCCTCAAATTATTTTGGATATCAATATTTTTTGTATTTTTTAAGAAATAGTACAATTGCATAGCTACTAAAACCTAAACGTAATACTTTTGGTTGTTTAGATCGCAGTCCTTTTTAATACAAGAAAATAATCTCATGAAAAATTTGAAAAAAAGTGCTGTGCAGGCAAAAGGCAACTCGTGATTATGAAACCGGTGGGGTCATACCCCCCCCCCCCCCCCTTCAAATATGGTGGAAATCCGCCCCAGGGTACCTAACAATTCTAGGGAAATGTCATATCATATGGCTATTACTAGTTTTTAGTTGTTTGGAGAGAGAAACGAATAATTAGACGTGGTTGATTATTTTTTTCTCAAAATTGAAAACATATCAAGAAAATTAGTAGTTTGTTGACTGATTTGAAATCGCAGTCGTCATTTAGGTTAATAATTACATGCCGTCGTCCGTATAATTTTTTTTATATTTCGCCAAATTACCCCGAAGGTATAATGACGGCCATATTGGCGAAGAGAGAGCAGGAATGGCCCAATCAGAGGCTGGTGTGATAAGAGGAAGACAGCACGTGTAGGGCGATGCCATTATGGCGGACACCCCCCGGGATTGGTTGACCTTGCGGGGACCCGACCATCCACGTGCCACCCCTCGCGGCCACGCTCCTCGCTCTTATCACCTCTTATCAGAGCAATTACTTGTGCCCCCTTTCCTTCACGGGCCTTTCATCATATTTTTCGTGGAAAAAGCTATTTACACTCTTTATTATCGATATTATGATCGCTGAACTTGCGATTCGATATCACTTTTTCAAAGATGGATTATGTTTTTAAAAAAACCTAAAAATGGGCAACAAATTATGAAATAAAGTCCCCCCTCGGTTTGACCAATTTTGATGAAATATTTGCTGCCACATCGCGGGCACATACATACACCAAATAACCAATTTCAGGTTCGTATGGTTTATAGTTCTTGAGCTAGTCTGTTCACACACAGACCATTTCGGGGGACTTAGTTTTTTGGTCTCAGCGGACAACAAAACGTGTGATTTCGTTGAAAACCGTAAATCGAAATTTTTCCGTAAATACGATCGTAATACTTAGGTAAGTGAAAGTAAAAATTCGTACTGTGATAGCGAGCCCTCGTTTTATAATGACTATTCTTTTTTTTATTATTTTTTTTATATATTGATTTTAATCTTATATCAGATTATAAATGTCAATCAATAATTTTTTTTTAAATTGGAATGCCTAAGAAATCCATGGGTCCATTAGCGTCACTGTAGCATATCAGTGTGATCAGTCAACTCTCTCACACACACTTTCTTTTTAGTATAAACCTTTCTTCTTTCCTATCGAGAATTTCCCTTAGGTATTTTATTTTAATACTATACATATACACACACATGTATAAATATATAATTTTTTTTCCTAATGCATGACGCCGATACATTCTGTACACCATGACAACATTTTTGTAGTATATCTTAAAAGCATAACACAGTACCTAACAAAAACCAATATTTTAAATTTATTTTTAAGCCACAAATATTTTTACCCAAAATGTTAATGACGAAATAATAATAGTCGTTATTCTCCATTAATTTTTACCCATCAATCACAGAATACAAAAATCTGTACCACTATAGCCAACTAAGGGTCTTCGTTTTCTTTACAACCAATTTAGGATCAGATATCAACTATATTTATGTTAGGTATCGAAAAGGTGCATGTCAATAAAATATATATGAATTGGACCACTGCTTTAACCATTAATCTATGTAAAAAATCATTGAGTTTCGATTTTCTTACATTGTAGATTAGTGAGAGGTGTCTTTTTAAATTAAAAGATATGTTTACATTTTGAAACACATCATTTAACTAATCATTATTCATGTTTTTGTTTTTTTCATTCGTAATTTTAGTCCGTAAATGCGATTAAAACTATACAGTGTAAGTTAGTGGCAAAATTATAGAATTTATGGTTATGTTTAAGAAATTAAGGTGGAAATTCATTATTACTCAACTGTTGATAGGATGAACCTATATTGTGCTTTAAGTAATCCTTACAGCCCAAAATGCTATAAAATAAATTATTGCGGGATATTGTTTCGTGACTACCTCATCAAGTTACTGCATTAAATTAAGGTGATGATAATGGGCGTTTTTACTGATACAAGCCAGGTGCTGGGGAATAAATTGAGACAATGCAGATTGCCGCTGGGTTAGAAAGTGGGTACCGCAATAGTCTCACCCTTTCGTTGCGGCCACTATGTAACGGTCTTCATTGTGCCTTCGTCGATCAAACGTTGTGATGGGAGTAGCAGTTGTAGATCCAGTTTGGGTGCCAGGTTGATTCCTTCCTATCCAGATCTACATATTTATTATTTTCGGAAGAATACGTCTAGAATAAAATATACAAAAATTAAAATATGCCAAATAGATGATATTTGTAAAATAACAGTATATACTCGTACTTACTTCATTAATTATAGTATCACCATTTATTAACTTATACAAATTATTTTATAATAATGATTTAATCAAGTAAAAGTTTAGTCAAATGTTAAAACCTTCCCTACATTGCCAATAGTTTTTTGACGCCAAAGAATTGAAAAATAACTACTCCGGTTACCGTTAACGTTATTTCAATAAACGTTCCTTGGCACTTTAAATGTAAATACTCCAGTATAATAACAATTTGTAGAAGAGTAATTGCCCTTCTATAATATCTCAATAATTATTCTAAATTAGAAGATTTCGAAACTGCCTTCTTTACAGATAACAGGAGAAAGCTGTTGTAGATTGGATTGGAGTAGGTTAGAATGGATTGGGAGTATATTAAGAAAGAAAGGGTACTCTCCAAAACGCTGCAGATTTTCTTTAACTGGCTTGAATAATTATTTTATCTAAACAACAACTACTCCTATGTAGAAACGTTTTCATTAAGTCATATTTCTGTTTTATGAACTATTTCAAACGAATCTTTAATACACGAGAACTATATATGTTACGCAATATAATTATCATGGAAAAGAAAAATTAATGAATTTAAAAGTAAATTTTAAATGTATCTTATAAAACGTGATTTTTTATGTAATTTTGTATCACTCAGCGAGTGATTATTATTTTTAATCAAATTAATAAAAATCCAAGATCGACATGAATGCATATCGATATGCATGATTATTAAATTAAAAATCAAACCATAACCTTAATAAAACTTAAACCAATATGGACATACTCATCACCGATATACGAAACAGCTAAAAAGACGAGCTTGAGTAAAATTCAAAGATTTCAATCAAAACTTTTAAGACTCATAACCAACTCACCCTGGAAACGTGACAAACCGGACCCTACCATAAGGACCTCCACCAGCCAACAGTTGACCAGAACACAGCGACACTCTACACTACACGTTTTTACACTAACCTTCATGGACATAAAAATCGCCTAATAATGGACATGGCTACAGCTGATATCCCAATAAATACGAGGAGGAGATTAAAAAGGCGTTGGATGAGAGGTCTCCTTACTTAAAAACCTTTAGTAATTGAATCAAGCCAGGAAGGGGGTGCTACGAAGTACTTTTCTTTCCCATGCCTGACATGCCATTGTTTTCTCTTCCGGCCAAAACATTCGCTGATTGTCAGCATTATGCAGACAGGCGCGAATAAATAATAAAAGCCAAAAAATAAAAAAAATATGATAATTATTATATGATTTTTCGGAAAAAATATTTATCGATTTCCAACCCTTGATTTGAGTGCTCCTAGATATTTCGCGAATGAGACTTTAGCGTTGTTAACTGAGTTATTCATCTAAGGTTCGTAATTGACCGAGTTGAACACTAACAGTAAAACCATTTCCTACCCATGAGTTATTAATGAAACGGCGCTTAGTCCATTCAAGGTCATTGTTCTCTGCAGATGATCCTTAAGTGCTTTTCCTCAAGTCCGCCGATTATCTCTATCATAGCGATCTTTATCGATCGGTGGGTGTTTTCCCGGTCGATATGCTTATTAAACGATTGTATATGATAGATATGGTTGCTCCTATAAAGAGATCAGACAATGCCGGGTTGGTGGGGAGCACGTGGCTAATATTTCCATTGACCTCGCCGTTTCCACGTGTCACCGGCTCCAAGGCCACCTCACCTCGGGCTTTGACTCCGGCCTCTTCCGTCCTCCTTTACGCGCCGAAAATAGCGAGCCTTTACCGGTATTGGTCCCCTGGTAAAGTACTCTGCTCTCTCGAAATATCTCTTAATAACGAGGTTTTTCCTTGCCCATTTAAGCATAAAAGTCGAACATAAAACCGGCTTGATTATTGGTTATTACTATTTCAAAAATCCAAAGCGGAAATTCCACCTCACGCCGACTTTCTTACGTGACATCCAAAATAATTAATTGTATCAGTTAAAAAAAAATTATTTTCCATTTCTCTTAAATCGAAGTATCTAGTTCAAAAATGTATCTGGAATATATCCAATATTTTATCGAAATCAATTAACATTCTTCTTTCCTTATGGTGTATTCTTAGTTCATCATAAAACAAAAAAATCAAGATTGATGTTCTGAGTGGCCAAAAAATATTTCTAAGCTAATGTGAAGGAGGGGGGAGGGGATAAGTACTTACCAATGGTAGAAAGTTACGATGACATTTATAAATAAATTGATGATTTATATTAATATATAATACGAGATTGGTGGGAGAGAGAGAGAGAGAATTGACTCGGCTCGGATGCATTCTCGCTAGCACAGTGGCTGCTTACCTCGAAAAAATATAAGAATAAGGTACCACTTGTTTAGAAGTGCGAAAGCAGAGTAGATTTTTGTAATTTCAGACGTTTTGGAAACCTAAATATTGCGAAACAATAATGATTAGACATAAACAAAATTTGGTATGAACAACAGAAAAAGACAAGTCAATAAAACTCATGCTTTGTTCTTTTAGTTTTTCTAGTTTCAATCGCATAAAATTTTTCTTTTTATAAGCAAGATTCGAAAAATACAACTAAAAAATATATCTGTACCTGAGAGGTAAACTGTTGTAACTACAAAATTCTCGAGTTTCCAATTATTGAATTGTAAAGGTGTATATTTCTAGCGAAAGGTATTCCTATTTTTACTCCAGATGAATGGTGTTTTATATGACCTATTATTATTATTATTAATTTTTTTTTTACGACAAGAAATATGAAAATTTAAAATTCAAAGTGCTCTCTAATGTCAGTTACTCTGAGGTACAGATATGTATTCAACTTTTTAAGCGACGTCCCGTAGCTGTAGCTAATGGCTAATATATTTTGTGTATATATTGTACACATATATATATATATATATATATGTATATATAGTGTATATATATATATGGCCTATTTCAATACTAATTACGCCAGTATACATATCTTGGTTCGAACTATTATTAGTTATGTAACAGTAATTGTCATTGAGACTCTTCAGGTATAAGAATTCGTGTCTTATTTATCTTAATAAATAAATTAAGGAAGTTTATTTATTATGTTTATGTTTATTTGTTAAAAAAATATTTTTTTATTTTCTTCAAAGTGGTGTCTAAAGCACGAGTGAAGTGTTTATAATATTCTAAGAAGTAAAGTGAGCCGAAAACGAGGAAAAGCTTTTGTAAATCATCTTCATTTAGTTTTGATAAGATTGCGTAAGATATAATATAAACTCCTACACGTGTATCTAGATTGCGGTAAACAAAACGAAAACATGGCGAAAATCGCTTCCACGTGGATTGATGGTTATTTAAATTATCTCTTTAAAAGTGATAATTCCAAAGTGACTACTAAAATCACTTAAAATAATTATCACCTTACTGCAAAACAATTAGCTAATCGTAATTAAAAGGAATATATTCCACAACCCATTACTACTGAATGCTTCTCATTCATTATATATAATGATGTAAATGTATTGTTATGCAAATAATTCATTTTACATGTAAAGATTTTGTACAAATATCTGTAGGCAACCAGACCCGTTTAATTGTTGGAAAAACAAAATACAGTACTTTATCTATCTATTTAATGGATATCTTATCGAATTACTTAGAATATAATGTAGAAATTTATAAGGTATTAACTTTGGAAATAATAATAATAAATTATACAAACTGACTACATTTTTCGTCGAATTAAGAAGCAATTTGGTGGATAGGCCGTGAAAATATTAAGGGAAAAAAAGGATACGAGTGCTCTATAAACATTAGATGCAACATCTATTGATAAATTTACTTAGATAATATACATGTGTATATATTCAATGTAATAAGATAAAGTACTTGTTATAATATACTAATATATACATATATATATATATATATATATATATATATATATATATATATATATATATATTTATAATATAATGTGCTATTATAGATATATAATATGATAAATGTACATGTTGATTCCGATTTAAAATTCGCTGCGAACATTGGTTTAAATTACGCGCTCCTTTCATTTTTGACTAATAAAATATATGTTGAAGTTGACATGCCCATCGGTATCGGAAAGAGATGAATTGGAAAACTGTGAGTATTATCTAGTATAAATGAAACACCCCTAACTATAGCTTTATCACAATGTAAATCGTCTATAAAAAAAAAGTTAAATAAAAAATTTAAAACATTTTTTTTTTTTTTTTTTTCGCCCCTCTTGTATCCCCTATAGATTGAAGAGTTTTTTCCCACATTGCAGTTGACATTGACTTATAGCTTTTACCAACAACTCAGGCAATGATGCTAGGGTCCCACTCACGCAAAATCGACATAAAAATGTTGTCTGGGTGTAATTATTTTTAGATAAGTAATTTGAATAGAAGTGAGTATATTACCAACGGTTCATGTCTCAGGGGTGCCAAAATTTCTTTGTATCATCTATCAAATCTTCTTTACCTGAGTGAAAACTTAATTATTCTCCCAAAAAGGGCTACTTTTTGTTGTTGTATTTTGGGTTTGTTTTCTGAATAGTTTTTTTTCGGAGAAGTGAAAAAATATATGCATTTCAAGCAGCTCCTTTCTTTAAAGAATAATGTATTAAGAAAAGGTCCTCAAATGAAGTAATCGCCTGACACAATAGTGTCCTATGTGTCTTATGTTAATTTTGGCATTTCCATCGATAACATGAAAAGAAATCGATTTCAAATAAATTTCTATAACCCAC
Source organism: Aelia acuminata (assembly GCA_911387785.2). NCBI lineage: Eukaryota > Metazoa > Arthropoda > Insecta > Hemiptera > Pentatomidae > Aelia > Aelia acuminata. The sequence continues at coordinate 84,965,876 of OU426982.1, read as the reverse complement.
CTTCTTCTATTTAGCATATAGTAAGGTTTCTTGTTTCCTGTCAAAAAATAAGATAAAGAATCAGCATCCGCTTTCAGCGACCAAGTTTGTCCCCAAACCCATAGAAGTTACCCCATTGAGAGTCTATAGCTCTTGTCCAGTCAGGTAAATATACTATATATATATATAACCACACTTTCTCTAGAGACCATCTGCATTTAAACCATTTGCCACAGAGCTAAACTAATCAAAATATGTAAATATAAGCAACCCTTTTGCTCAGGTAGCCAGATCCACTTTGTAAGAGTTCTCAGAAAGACGTTCAGGGGTTGTGTCAATGTCAAATATAAAATGTTCTTCTATTTTGTCCATTTACCTACTGTTTGAAATAGTTATCCACCATCCGCTTGACTTTGCAGTGTGTTAACATCGACTAAGGCAATTGCAAACGAACCTTCGTTCTTTGGAATTCTACTATAGATAAGGTAAGTCAGAATGAAAAAGAATCTTGCTCTCTGAACCATAATAAACCATGTATACCAAAATGTGCCAAAATCGTCTAGGGCTGGCGAAATGTGTATCCCCACCCCCTCTAGCCACGGGCTTACCTCAATAGCTCAGTACAAACCGTGCGGTCTCTAGAACAGGTGGGCATTACCATATCACCTTCCAATAGTCTTAATTAATCCGTTTTGAAATTAACTAACTCTATTCAATTCTAAATTAATCACTAATGTTAATTTATTCTAATCTAATTCCAGTGAATTTTAATTAATGTTTATTTTGTGACTCTGCATCTCAATGGATTCTGTGCCCATACATTTTCGTACTTAAAATAAATTTGTAAAATCATTCATTGATGTATTTGTTGGTGGTAAGTAAACAATAAAAAATATAATATACTAAAATTGCTGTATTTCAATTTATTATATGAGTAATTAATCCAATGTCTTTCTTATATAATAAAATTTTATTCAATAAGTTATAAAACATGATAAAAATGTTATAAGTTAAAGCTCAGTAGTTTTATATGTAGAGAGTCAATATTTTATATTCAACCTGTGATGATACATAACATATTGTTTATTATTCCACAATAAACTTTTTATACAATAAAATATTAATATATTTGCCAACATCGAATAAAAATAAAATTGCAACTAATTTACAATTGGTAGGTTAGGTAACTAACTGGTGTGAAGTAAACTTTGCGCCATGTCTTTAATGCAATTGTTAACAATAGTCTACTTGTTGCATCATTACTTATTCAATATTACTTATAACTTATTATTACTTACAAAAAAATTTATTTTTGAGATTTTGAAACAAACACAGACACATTTTGAATAGGGACTAAAGAAGAGATAGAGGTGGAGCGAGAGAGAGCAACAGTCAGAGAAAGAGGGAGTGAGAGAGAGATTATCTAAAAATTTTAAAATAACTGAAAACAAAAGGGACACAGGGCTCGAATTCATTTGCTCTTTCTTTTTGGTTCTTGGTCTTCTAAGGTCCTCAATTAATATAAATTTTGTGAAATAATTAACATAACACAATATGATAATTATTTAAATACCCATTCATTCCCGATCCGGTCGATTAAAAATATCTTTACGCAAATTTTACTAAATATTTAACGTACTATATTTAGTAAAATTTGCGTATAGATTTTTTTAATCGACCGGATCGGGATGGTGGGATAGTCGTATAGGAAAAATTTATTTTTTATACGTTTAACCGATTTCAACGAATTTTGACATGGGATAGGAGTTTTAGGGCGATAAATATCTAGATTATTACGCCCGAATTTTGACATACTGGTATTTAACACACTCATTTATTTAAACTTATCACCGTCATATAATCTACTGCGATCTCTTCACCAATGGAAAGAGTACCATGTTCCGCAAATAAATTTATGGTTATTAATTTCTCATTAGCATTCATTATTTGCATCTCTCGTCCAAAGTTAATGTAATACCTCTCAAAGAGCACCAATTTTCATCTTATTATCTCATTTCCTGGAATGTAATCAGTGCTATTCTGAGCCTGCAAAGAATTTGGAAAATTCGAATTATTTACGTTGAAAAAAAAATACGGATTTATTCAAATTAAAATTTAAAATATTCGCCTTTGCTTTACTTTGAATAAAACTAATTAATTATTATTATTATTTAAACGTGCATTGAATTTTCTTCATTTTAAACAATAATAATAAATTCAATTTCACTGCAGGTAAAAATATTTGAATAATAATTTTTATTATACTTCATAAAAATAATTATTTCTTTTCTTTTTATATAGCTATTGTTGAAATTAATTAATTGACTCACACGATGAATAAAGTCATGGAATATAAAAATATGTGTGTGATTAGTTTTATAATTTGTTGAATTATTTAAAATTTATTTCACTCTACTACTCATTCTACAATATTTCATGAGATGCCCTTTTTATAATTAATTAAGAATGAGAAAGTGAAATTGTTTATTTAGGTAAATAATTTACTTAAAATTATTATATTTTTTTTTGTGTGTATTTACGTCCATATGCCAATATTTGCCTGATTATTTTGTATATATGTATTGTCAGAAATTTGTTTTATACAGATGAACCTTTAATATGATTTTCTATCAGATTATTTTAAAAAAGCCCATGCTTTATCAATCTCGCCAGAAATTTTGAATTAAACATTATCGCGACTTATGAATACTATGGACCAATATACGTCCATAAATGATAGTTAGCTTCGTAAGTTCCCACAATATCTAAATTTATGATTATTTGACAATTTTATACAAAAAAGATCTTTTTTTGTCTTCCGTAAAATATTCCATATTTGCGGTCGGCTTCTCTTTTAATTGGCTAAAAAGAAATGCAATTTTTTAAACAAAAACAATATGTTATTCCTCTCGAAAAATCGGGCCATCCCTGTTCTTAGTTTCTCTTTTGTTGCGTAATCAGAAACTTTTTAAAATCCCTTAATAGGAATACTTATTTTATTTTTAACAAAGAACTATGTTAGTTTAAAAAAAGTTTAATTAGATAGTGCTTCCATTTAATAATATTTTTTTTTAAAAAACAGTTGCTTTATTTATACAAAATTAAGGTCAGGTTATGGTGATTGTTTTTCTTTTAGATATCTTTCTCTTAGTTGAGTATTTACCAGTTTTCAGCCCAAAGAATACTTAAGATTATTATCACTATAAGATTTTACACGTCTTTTTCTTTTCATTTTTGTAGGGGTAGGTGCGAGGGAGTTTTTTCGAATAGGTTTCTTTCATATATTTATAAATATATGTATGTGTCATATAAGACACTTCATCAAGTTATTGCCAATTATTGTTGAAGTGATAAAAGCATCTGATATCTGATAGTGGATCAGAGTTTTATAGATTAGCAATTACTGAAATATTCCCAGAAATTACTTTAGTATAAGTAGTAATTACTTAAGTACTTTCTTTAAGATTAATAGTTATTTATTATACAAGTGACGAAAGTAGATCATTTTACAACTCGAGTGAAACGTTTACCCGGTAATTTCACGAGAGTTGTAAATTCTACTTTTTTCACGAGTGTAATATTAAATTTTTTCTTTAATCGTGTAATACATGATCAGATCTAACCAGAATATGAACAAAATTAGGATGTTGTGAAGATTATGGTATGTTGTTGGTAGGTTATAAGCATGGTTGTGAAGTAGTGCAGTTATAAACAAGTGCAGGTTATAAACAAGGAAGGTAATTATTATTATATTTAAATTTTAAAATATATTGATTATTTCCACCAATAATTCATTCACATTTCAATTTATTTTGTTAAAATAAATTCTTACAATGTTAAGAAACATTTAAAAGCATTTAATTTCCAACTTCAAATTATTTTTTAATTTATACTTATTACTAATTAAGAAGGCAATTCACTTTCTTCACTTGTGAAGAAAGTAATCACTTTCTTCACTCTATTGCAAAATGTTTCACTTTCTTCACTCATTTCAGTTTAGTAATGTTACCATTATTCAACGATTACAGAAAAAAATATATATATATTTAATTTGAATTTCTCGTAATGTTTCTTGACATTTGATCAATACATCAGAAACTGACGTTTTGATTTTTTTATAAATTCTTAAGGATTTTTTATTACTTTTTTTTTAGCATTGTATTTTATGTTGTATAGAAATTATTTATTACTTTAAAATCAACTCTTTATATTAAATATATAGTAAGGTAAAGTATTGGGATCGTGAAAAATTTTGACTTCCGGTTTTCAAGGGAAATACACGTTTTGGGGTCCCCTGAGTCCAAATAACCAAGTCCCGTGAAATGGTCTGGGTGTGTGTGAATAGACTAACTCAAAAACTATAAACCTGCGTGCGAACCTGAAATTGGGGCCCGCGATTTGACATAAAATATTTCATCAAAATTGGTCAAACGGAGGGGGTACTTTATTTTATATCAGTTTTTTTTTCGATTTTCTCAAAAACGGCTCTAACGATTTTGATAAAATTGGGTATTAGATCTTATAAAATACAGAATTATAAAATCAGACGACTGGTATTATGCTTGCATTGCCGCATTATCACAAGTAAAAACTTTTATTTAATAATAAAAAAATAGTGTACATTAAAGAGCAAAAACAAACCAAAATATGTAAAGGAATGTGGAAAAATGTGTGACTTTGAACCGCGTTTAACAAAACACGTCAATTTCTAATCAAAGTAAGGTGGTAAGTGAAAGTTGTTTATATCACCTAATCCGTGTATATTCTATCTATTCTATTCTTAAGAGTCTATGTACTGTAATAAACTTATTTTTATGGCTATAGGTATTTATTCACCAAACCATTATTAGAAATAACTTTATCTTTTTTTTAATTTAGTAAAAAGTAATGAGTAAAAAAGTAATAATAATAAAAAAAAAGTAACACGAGTCATGAGTCAATAGTATAGGCCTTCAATTGGCCCTTGCAATAGAATAGGAAATGTGCAAAGTTAATATTCAGCACTCTTCTTTGTATTCAATAAAACATTCTATTTTATTCGATGAATAATCTTTGGCTCATTATTTAATTTTTTTTATACCTTTTTTCTTTTCTTTTTAATCCTGTTACACCGGTTAGCTGAAGGGGCGGGATGTGAAAAATATTGCGATCACTACGATCAGCAGATGTTGATATGCAAATGCTTTGTTGACTCTATCCGGGGAATATCCTCTCACCGCACGTGTAGCCCGCTTATTTTAATCTGCTATATGTTAAGGTCGAGTTGTCTGGCAGCCGGTGGAATTTCAGGCGATTCAGTCTCGGATCAAAACTCGAACGACCAGCTCTTTATTTTCAGGCGAAGGAGGCGTGTTTCTATGCTTTCTAAATGATGGGTTCACCTGGAACAATGTGTCAATTCCTTGGCAAAGCACATAATAACTGTATTCTAAATATAAATCTCAGCTGCTGCATTCTACTGCAAAACCTAATTTGGAGGTGTCACTCAAGATTGCATTGCTCCGTCTTCGATCATTGAAATATGTCTAATTTGGTTTGGTATCGGAATATAGTATTATTCAAAACTATAATCAACGAAAAAAAAATAAACACCTACACAAGCATTTTGGTTCAGGTTAGAGTATAGTTATGTAAATCGAGATTGTGTACTATATACAGACATTGTACACAGTCTGTTCAAGGTTATTTATTCCCTTTGTCTTTGGTAGCTGCTCACAACTGAAATTTGTAATATACTCGTAATCCCCTAAAAATCTACTCCAGGTAGGGGTGAAAGTGGTGCCTCTCTCAAGTGCAACTTATTGTTAGTTAGATAGTTAGTGCCACTTGTGCCATACCATCCATATCCTTCTGGGTTCCCGTGTTTTGGACATGCAACTGCTAAGCTCAAGTTCCCGAGGTCGGATCTGGCTTTGCAGGCTATAATATAATATCAATAATATTCTGTCACAGATCGTCTTTAAGGCCGGCCGAGAGACCCTTCTCTCGGGGCAAATCCGTCCTCTGTTAGACGGTATTCTTGATTCTTGAAAATTGATAAAGGGAAAACCGGTTGAGCGTGATCACGGTCAAATCACCTTCTAGTACAACCCAAGACCATTCATGTGTTGTAGTGGTACAGATTCGCACCACTGTAACTGTGTCCATAAGTTATGAATGATAAATAAATAAAATAGAAACTTCCAAATCTTTTTTTTTTTTTTGTATTTTCTTCCAATTTTTTATGTTTATTTTATCCTATTTTTATATATTTTCCTCCTATAATTAATATTTCTTGAAATCGAAGTCGGTCAATCTGACTAATTCTTATTTAGAAGGCAACGTCAAGAAAAAACCAACTAATATATTAAAAAAAATTTAATTTACATACACACATCACTTAAAAATAAAACACAATTAGTTATTATCTAAGGAAAAAGGGTTCTTGCCGCTGTATATAATGTATATACACACAAAATTATAATGCTTCTTAATTGACCAACTTCTCTGATACTTGCAATCTATGCAAAGATACTTACGATAGTTTGTTGGAGTTTAGTGGCGTAAAACCGAACTGGTCATCAACGCCAACTTACTTACGTTGGTAGTATTTTGTTACTTACGATAGAAACATCTAAACTATTGTCAATGATTAGCGCTAGTGCACCACCTAGTTCAATTATTTATGCTCTGTTCCAACAAGCCAAACAGCAGAAGGTTCCCGATCTTTCTTCTGTTGCAATAGCCGAGAGAGTTCGGATAAGTGTTTCGTTGCGATATGAATCCGACATAAATTGATCTAGTTTTTAAACTATGTCGTTGTCCAAGTTTATTAGGTACACCTAACGTAAAAATAAGCACCTATCAGAAACACTACCTCTTTCTTGTTTATATTTAAAATCTATTAAGATTGTTGCAACTTCAAACTAAAAGTTTGTGCCTAAGCAACCGCTGTCGCAGCAAAATATAGAAGTTTGAAGCTCACGCCTGCTTCTGCTGTTTCTACATTACCAGCGGCAGATCCTTGCCCACTTACACTGTCTTTTTACGAAAAGATACCGTGAAGTAATCACAATGCCTTCATTGACCCGTTCATTAAGTTTATCTGCGATGCTCCTTTCTTCGTATATAATTGACTAGCTTCAGGAAAACTGATGGCTGGCTTGCTGCACATGACGTAAGTGGTAGAGAGGGATCAATCACTTGGGTTCGACAGAGTGTCAGGGGATAATTACCTTGTGTTTTCTAAAGTTAACTGATTAGGAAGCCGCCTCTCATCTAGTTAGTAGCGTTGTGCTCATAAAAAATATTTTAGCTAATTGGCATCAACCTATTTTTTTTTCTTTTTCTCCCGATTTCACCTTTTTAAAAACAAAATACTACATTTATTTTGACAAAAAATTGTCGAAACATTTATAAACATGAATGTGATATAAAAAAAAAAAGGAAGAAATACTTGAATATGATATATCATTATTTTCACCAAGAGGCTAGATGAGAGACCTACTTACGTGAATTTGTTCCTGGCCTAGAATGAGTGCTCCTGGGCACAAACTTTCCTCATGCATTAATTATCGAAATAATATTGATTTATAATATTCGATAAATTTCAATAATTGTTATTTTATTCCTTCTTATTTTTGTTAATGTATGTGGAATAAACTCTTTCTTTAAAATTTTCAATCTAAGATTAGTCTGCGCATCATGCCTTCTGCGCATTCCCATGACGAGGATATTTATCACTTATTTATTTTTATGTTAATAAAATTTATCACGTTGGAATTGAAAAATACTTTTTAAATGACCGTAAAACATGTCGCACGAGTCTCTGACTAAAAGATTGAAATGACTTTGGATAAAAATAGTTTTGGACTTATTATGGACTCTAAATTCGTCCCCATTTGCATTTTTTATTTTTTATTTTTTTTATTCTGGTTTCTACTTCGAGCTTTAGAAAATATCTTATTTTCTAAATGTCTGTTTTTAAGAAAAAATATTTTTAAATTAATAAATATATGAAAAAACTAAGGATCGGAGTGTGAAATGTCTTATGCAATGTTGTACAGAATATTTCTCGGTGAGACCCGGGCAACAAAAAAATGGAACAAAATGTGATAACTAATTCAAATTAATTATTATAAGCTTTAGTGGATCCGTTAATTAATTATTAAGGCCTAGCCCATAAAAACTTTTTTTTTAGAAAGTACTAGTATAGGTAGGGTTGCTAATTGCCTAGCTGTTATCGGTACCAGTCCTTAAGGGGCTTGTTTATGTCATTTTTTCCAATAACATCCATTAATGTGTGTACATATATTTTTTCATTTAAAGTTCGGATTAAATAAAAAAACAGAATCTTGTTTTAGTAACTGTTAAATGTAACTACTACTTATTAACAAAGTGGCCTGATAGCCTTTTTTGGTTAGAAGTGATGAATAATTAATTACGTTTAAATTAAGCTATTCTCATCTGGAAAAATTCCCACATACGCCTTCTGCAATTGTTTTCAATCACACATCATAAACCTGATAGAAAGGAGTTATAACCGACGTATCTCTTCAAATAATCTTTGCCTTACATAACTTTGACTCACTATTCCACTGTTAGTAATATTCCCTGATGAACTAGCCCCACAGCAATACGCAAATATTTTCTTCATTTGTATTCACTGAAAGTAATTGTCAGAACCAAATACTTATAAACAAAATCGGGTTATAAATGGATAGATAGTAAATGTGATAAAAATTCCGCTGTTAGTTAAAAATAATTGCTCAGGAGTAAAAATGCATTTAATGGGGTTTGGCTGGCATAGTAGGGGTAATAAAAAGCAATTACAAGAACTATAAACATTTGGAAAATTTTAGGTAGTTATATTTAATGAACTTCTTGAAGCGAATTTTAAATTTTATTTAATAATTTAGTTGCGAGTTTCTCCTAAATTTTTGTTATGTAATAAAATTAATGGTGTTAAGTTTCAATTAAAGCTGTTATGACAGGGTGCAACCGCGTTATAGAGATTTTTTTTTCCAAACGTCATTGGTAATCTGAGAAGGACTGATGAATATTTGAAAAACTAATGAAACTTAACGTTTGAAAAACATTTTTACCTGGATCCGCCAATGAACAGAGCTATTATTGTAATGTTGCTATTGCTTAAAGCTACTGTTAATTCTTTCTTGCCTATATTTTACTAAAAAGGCACTGGATTTGAAATCTGCCTTAATCATAGCAGGGAAATAAAAGTTACTGCTATGAACTATTCTCTCCCATTCCAGGCGTGTCATTGCTCCGAATATTGCCAGCACATTTGCGGAGTTAAAGTTTAAGGTTTCCATATTGGAATATCATTTTTTTTCTGGAAAATAAACTTCAAAACTTTTTCTTTAATCATCTTTTTCAAGTTTGATGATTGATATGATTAAATAAATAAAAATAAAGCCAATATTCACCAAAAACAATAGAAGTTTATTTAAAGAAACATTTCGGCTTCTAAAGCCATTTTCAAGCCTGTAAGCATTTTTTCATAAAGTGTTATTTATAATTATTATATAGACTTTTTTTCTTTCATAACATTTTGCCATTTGATATTATGTACCTACCATACAGTTCATAGATAGTTCATACGGGGGTTTGAATTAAAACCATTTTTACGGTTGCTCTATTTCCTAGTTTTTTAGATGTTAGAATGACGCCTCCAGCAACCAGTTTTGTTTTACACCTTAACAATAGTTTTATTTCAAATCCCTTGTATGAACTATCTCATATATGATGCATGGTAGGTACATAATATCAAATGGCAAAATCTTATGAAAGAAAAAATGTCTATATACTATTTATAAATTAATAATTTAAAAAAATGCTTACAGGCTTGAAAATGGCTCTAGAAGCCGAAACGTTGCCTAAATAAACTTCTTTTGTTTTGGGTGAATATTGGCCTTATTTTTATTCATTTAATCAAAACATTTTTTTTCTGAAAAGCCATTAACCTAATCTTGGCCTCGGTTGGCCAGATTTTATCAATATTAGATTTCGGATTTTTTTTTTTTTTTTATTCTGTTCAGATTATTCTCTTTTTAAAACTATTAAATCCTGTTCTAGTTATAATTCAAGGATATTCTTGAAAGTAGTAGGCGTGTTTATCTAGTATCCTACAGCAGATTAAAAAAAAAAAGATAGATGTTAAAAAAATAAAGGTATATTAGGTTAAACGTATACCCGAAGGCCAGAATGTGTCCATGAGGAACGCCACGTGTCGGTAACTTGCACAAGGAGACGCTTCCTTGCCAATGCCTTCTATATATACTGTTTATACACCATTTTATCCTTTTTTTATTTAGTTTTCATTTCGACGATAATTTTACCATTACTAATCTCCTAAGCAAACTTCCTTCTTTCTTTATTCAATAATGCTGCATAAAAGTTATGGTAATTATTATATAAATAAATAAAATTTTATTATATTTTAAGATGTGTATAAAATTCGATAGGTTGTAACTTTTCTAATAATGATCCGATTTCGATTATTTAAAAATAAAGTAAAATTAGGTTATTAAGGAAAAGGCGTGAAAAGTTTTTATCAAGAGTGCTCCCTGATCATGTTGAAATTTAATCATTTTTTTACTTATAAGTAATTAATTTATAATTTTTAAACAATTTTATAATAAGAGAAAAGATTCGACCACGGCTGGGAATCGAACCCCAGGTCCTCTGCATTTTCGATTCCCTGCCGTGGTCAAATCTTTTCCCTTCTAATAAAATTATTTCAAAACTATAAGGATAGATTGTTTAAAGATCCGATAACGTTTTTTAACTTTATTGACTTAAAACAGAACCTATGAAAAAGGCTGCATTTTTCTAAAGGCTATACTCAAAAATAAAAAGTTTAGTGCCAGAATTACATCGATATAATTTTTGAACCCGATATTAAAAAATAAAGTAGTTTAATACGTTCACACCAGGACTGTATATCGCCGTTCGCTATATCGGGCGGGAGCTATTCCAGGGCATTATGCAGTATTGGCAATCCAACAATAATAAAATAAAAAACAATAACAATAAAAAATACCATCCTACTAGTTATGTTTATAATATGATATTAATTATAATTCTTATTAAAAAATAAATTTTTATAAATACAGTAGGGTCCCGATTAACCGAGATGCCAAGTCTGAGAGGGGGGTATGTACATGTTCATTTAAACAAACTACAAAAAAAAGTTTCCTTTTAAAAAAATAGTTTCATAATTTCTGTTACTGTTATTGTTATTATGCATTATTATTATTAAATATGTAGTTTTTATTTAAAAATAACTTACATTTTCAGTTGGTATTGGTATGGTTCCTATTAACCGATTATTTGGATTAACAGAGGTAACCTTGGTCCCCATCGACTCGGTTAATCGGAACCCTGCTGTATATGAATATAAATATAAATAAATATAAAAATATATGAATTTACGTTAAATTTTCATTATTTTAATTTTCAGCAATATAGAAATTATTTCTACTTTCTTAACACTTTGGCTGCTAGTCACCTGAACTCGGGGAACTGTTCTCTTGTCAGAGAATTAAATATTAAAATTGTATCGAAACGTGAGCGTGACGCTCAGATATTCTTTTTCGGCAGTCAATGTGTTAAAGATCTAATTATTAGGCAGAGGCGGCATTCTAGCGTGAGCCACCGGTGGTACACGCCGCCCGATGAGGCAGTCAAGTGTGAGCCACCGGTGGTACACGCCGGCATGAACGTGTTAATCTTATTTTATTGTTTCTTCACCAGCCTCTGTGGACAATTGTCGCGAACAGCAAAATACATGTGTAATATTTTCTACCGGGAACTTTCATTAGGATCCTTGAGAGAATGAGCTGTAATAAATGCGATAACCTCGTAAATATGCCACCGGCTCTACATAAACTATTTCACTTTCTGAACCTTACACATACAATCAAACCCCTTATTTTATAAATATAACTATTTATTGCAATTTTGTATTTAAAATAGATAGATAACCAGAGTTGGTGTCAACTACCTACGAAACGAACGGTGGCTTCTCCTTCCCTCTTGCTCTAAGGCACGACCTATTAAACTGTTTGCTACAACTGGCGATGTACTGTAATCATCTGATTGTGGTGACACGTGTACCATTCCTTTCCTCAAACTTTCCTTATTGAGTTCCTATGAAAATATACAGTCAGCATTACGGTTTATATAGTGAGCGACACTTAATGGCCGTCATGAAGAAAACTCGAGGCACTTATGGTGTGAATTATAACCCTACCTTTAGTATGCTAATTTAATCAGCTATCAACCATACTTGTCGATTTAAACACATAATTTCATTCGTGAATGTTAAATGTCATTAGGATATTTTTTTAAAATCTTAAATCTCAAATTTATAATATGACACACTGATCCCTGTAGATACAAAAAATTAAAAAAAAAAAAGAAAAAAGAATAAAACCAGGCTAGACAAAGCGAGGTTGTTAGGAAACATTATCCGCCAAGGTGACCTGAGGGTAACGAACTTGCACGCGATTCCTCCTCTAGGCTGTACATCCTGTTCCTGGTCGGAGGATACGCTAGCAATGCCCTAGGATAGTTATCCATTCAATGGCTTCTTCTCAATAGAGTTCTGAGGGTCTATTTTCACAGAAGATTGTAAATATTTTATCTAAAATTATTCTAACAAAATGTATTCTATACAGATACAACAATGTTTCATACGAGGGGGATAGGCCCCAATTAATATTTCAATCTAAGGATAGTGATTTTTTTTCTTAATTAAATAATAAAATTATTTAAAAACCAACAATAAAGTCTATTAAATTTCTTTAATAGACAAAAATACACATTATTATTTATGTATTTTTTAATATATTTCAATTAATTATTCTTTTGATTTTGTTACAGGTAAGTTACTTTCCATTCACATAGCTAGTGGTTTAAGTCCTGCTCTTCTTACAAAGTGAGAAATTCAGAAATATTAATTTTTTTTTTTTTTTTACCTCTGGCATAATAACCCCATGCAAATGGAGTTAATTTGTTAAGAATGCATACTTTATTTGAAACCACACTTAATATATATGTAATGTATATTAATTGATTTGAACTGAGGATGGTCCGGGTTGGCAAGGACACATAAAATAATTAATATAAATTATTGATTTGTTATTTACCACCATCAGGACTTGAAATTAAAAAAAATCTGATGCGTGCGCGCAACACACAACTTTTACTTACCAACTTACTTAGATTAGAAATTAATGTGTTTTGTTAATTGCCACTTCTCAAAGTTATACATTATTCCACACTCATTTCTTATTTTTGTTTTCATTTGCTCAAAAAAAAAAAACTAATTTCTTTTATTATTAAATAAAAGTTTTTACTTGTGATAATTCGGCAATCCAAGCATTAGGCCGAGCGCACATTGAGACACTCGCGACGCAGAGCAGAGCAGAGCAGTTTTTGTGAAACTGAATAAGAAACGAAAGGCGCCGACCAATGTCAGCGGAAAACTGTGCGACGCAGTTTTTTTTCGTGCTGCCCGGCCCTCATCTGTGTCTATTTGCCCTTTTCTGCTCTGCGTCGCCTGCGTGGCACAGTTCAATGTGCGCTCGGCCTAATACTCCAAGTCGTCTGATTTTATAATTCTCTATGTACTTGTAACAAATAATTTTCATTAAATGAACAGAACATCTTTAATTATAACGCATTGGTTTGTCATTAAAGGCGTACGGCGCATGCGTGAGCTCAAGGTGTTTTATGAGTTGACGGAATAGTTTTCTTTTTTTCTCCTGTATATGTTTACTTGATTTTCTTCATATATCATATTTAGCCATTTCGTATTTTCAGGCGTGATGAGAGACAGTTAATTTCTCAATATAAACTAAAACAAAGGTGCTTTATAGGAAAACAAAAAAGGCCCCTTCCCCATTTAAGCTCCCTCAGAAAATTTTAATACTGATAAAACTTACCTGATATTATTGAACACCTAAGTTTCATTAAACATGACGAATTTGATCAGAATTATTAAAGCCGTTTTTGAGATAATCGAAAAAAATGTAAAAATTGGAAAAAAAGTTATGAAATAAAGTGCCCCCCTCCGTTTGACCAAATTTGATGAAATTTTTGGATGTCATATCTTTGGCATATACATACGTCAAATACCCAGTTTAATCAAAATCTTTAAAGCCGTTTTTGAGTAAATAAAAACACATGAAACACATGAAAATGATACAAAATTTATTAAGTAAAGTCCCCCCTCCGGTTGATCAATTTTGATGAAATTTTTACAGTCATATCTCGGGCATATTAATACATCAAATATTTAGTTTAATCAAAATCGTTTGAGCCGTTTTACGAAAAAAACGTAGAAAGTTATTAAATAAAGTACCCCCATCCTTTGACCAATTTTGATGAAATTTTTGCTGTCACATCGCGGGCATATACATACACTAAATACCCAATTTCCGATTCGCACGGTTAATAGTTTTTGAGCTAGTCTGTTCACACACACACACACACACAGACACACACACACACACACAGACCATTTCGCGGGACTTGGTTATTTCGACTCAGGGGACCCCAAAACGTGTATTTCCGTTGAAAACCGGTCGAAATTTTTCACGATCGCAATACTTCCACTTACTATATATTTCATATATAGGTAAGTGAAAGTAATAAGCAAATACAATTCGTTAGAAAATTGTATTAGGTACATTTGGCTATAAAAATACATTTTGTTGTTTTTATTTTCTTGCCCTGATGATAAACTACAATGGGTCCAAACGTTTGTTATAAATACATAATTTATGTTTATGTACCATATTTATTAGATATGTCTCAAACTGGACATGTCATCGTGTACATGGATGTTCAATGGTCAACCATTAACATATCGACTAATAGATTTTAGTTGGCCATTATAAAAGTTTAAAGGTAAAATAAAATCAATAAAATAAATTAAATTAAAATTAAAAAAATATGTATCGTATTAAAAATATTAAAACTAAAAGAGCATAAATTATATATTTTTAACGTTTTGCACATAACCTGGAGATAAATAGAAAATAGATTTAAAAAGTAAAGTTGAAATTAGTTACATACAATAACTAATTAAGACTAAAACTAATACTTAATGTTTAAATAATAATTGTTACAAATAATATATAAGTAATGTATAAATATTATAAACATTTGTATATAAAATATAGTGGCGTATGACGATAAGCTGAAACTAAATGCTTCAAGGTGAACTAAAGGAATTTCCATTAAAGTTTATTTGAATTTTGACTAACCAAAAAAAAAAAAAAAATGGTCCACTAAATATTACACAACTCAAATTGCAATAATTTAAAAAATAAAAACTGTTTTACTGTCTGTTCACTTGTTGTAAGAAATCATGAATTTTTATTAAATTATTACTTTACTCAGTTTTAATAACTAATACCCGGCATTAGATTTAAATATTGGTTAGTAAATAAATTTATATTTATAAAATAAATAAATCTTATTTGGCCAGAAATTATTTTCTAATACAAAAGAGTTACATTTTTATGTGATATTATAACAATCTCCGATATTATACTCATTTCCTGCCTTCAACATATAATTTGATTCGTAGTTTAGAATATTGGAAGGCATTCCAATCTATGGCTACAAGGGCTAGGCATATTTGGCTTGATTAAACTGAAACTTGATGGAAGGCAATTACCTTGATTACGCGTGGCCGATGGTTTGACCTACACTCTGCAGCCCGCCTCTTGTGGCTTACTCTGTTATCCTTGATCTTAATTTCTACTATTATATAATTTTAATTGATTAATCAATTTCATTTTATGTTTTATTCACGTGTGTATATATATATATATATATATAAATATATATATTAATAGAAAATAAATTGATAGCGATTTATTACTGAGTCTTGGTAAAAGGCTGTCATAATCTTAAAACAAGCTATAAAATAGATTTTGAAAATACAAATCTTTTTTACAATTGCACTTTTACCCTTTGTAACGATAAAATATAATAGATCTTACTTTTTTTTCTCAAATGTTTCAGATGAGTCAGATGTTTGCAAATTTTAAAAATAAAAAATGTGTATGTTTGATTACCAGAATTTTAGGCATTTTTTTTTTTTTTTTTTAAAGAAAATAATATGCCGTTTGAAGTGGTATGATTCAAATGTACAATAAATCATAAAACACCTAAAGATGCTTCACGTAGAATTTTGCTTTGAAATCGGGTTTTTCAAGTCCGTAGTGTCCACTGACCCTAAAGTGCAGTGCATGTGTGATACAAATACTGGTTTTCATCCCATTCGATCTACAATCAAACATTATTCGCACAGGCCATATTTATAAAAAGTAAAAACAAATATATTTAACACGTTTATTGAGAATATGTACCCTCTAAAGCTAATTAAAAAGGTATGGGCAAAAAATTATAATAAAATAAATGGACATGTAAAAAATGAAATAATAAAATATAATAATAATGTCAGAAAGTTTTATAAATGTACATATATAAAGGGTCTAGGAGAAAATATCAAAAAATCTTTTGAAGATTATGATGTAAGTGAATATAATTTAAGTTTTAAGCCGACAAATAAAGTGGGCAACATATACAGCAATATGAAAGATAAAATAAATGTTAAAAACCAATCCGAAGTAGTCTATAAAATACCTTGTTTGGATTGCCCAGCAATATACATTGGTGAAACAAAGCAATATGTTTCTGACCGGATGTACCAACATAAAAATGATGTGAAAAATATACAAAAAAAATGACAAAAAAACAGGTCTAGTGGAACATGTAAATAAAACACAGCATAGATTTGATTTTGATGGAGTTGAAGTGATGCATAGGGAATCAAGTGTATATAAGAGAAGAATGCTTGAAGCCATGTCAATTTCAGAAAATATTGATAAGACAGTAAATTTTAAAAATGACTCCAAAAATTTAAACAAATACTATGCGGAAATTTTAAGTAAAATTAATAATTGATTGTCCTAATAATAAAAAGTAATATGTCTGGAAATTTATATTAAAAAAAATTTTATTATGAATTTTAAAATTTTAGAAAATTAATAAATAGTGAAATATAAAAAAATGTAAGAATTTTAATCATGATTTTAATTTAAAATTTTGCAAATTGTTTATTTAAGTAATAGTGAAGTTACAGGTTAGAAGGGATAAGGGGACTGGTAAAATAATCCATTTGACTGTGATTCTTACCAAATGTGACAATAGTTGTTAACTAGTAATAAATATTTTTAATTTTAGACAAGGGTAGTCAGCCTAATTTATTTAAAAATTGTGGTCACAGGTGGGTAAAAACATATATTTTTTCACTTGAATGTTTTTTATTTTAATTTATTGAGTTCAAAAGTATTGAAATTCTAAATTTTAGGTCTTCTTCTTGAAAATGGCTTAGTGCCGAAACGTTGAACCAACTATTGTAAAAATAGTGTGAGGCCAATAAAGGATCAAATTTAAAAGACTGAACCCATATTTATAATGTTATTTAGCTCATTTAAGTTAAATTTAATAACGGTTTAATTTTTTTTTTTACGAGCTAGAACTATAGTATAGGAGATGCTCCAGTGAACGGCTTGCGTGTACAACGCCTCCGGTAACTAATATCGCACGAGTTGGCCATTAGCTGCCGTGAGGTAAAGATCGTCTCCGTAAAAGTTTGTGACAGTTTAAAGAATTGTTGTTAGTTTGGGCTGAAATTTGGCATATAGTTTTGTGTAGTGTCAAGTTTACTGTATGTTGATTTTCAAGCAATAATACTGACTAGAACAAGGCTAAACTGAAAATCTAAAACTGGTATCTATTGGGACAGTAAGGCCGGAGATTAGACAAGTTGGAGAAGGAATACCCCTACTACTCTACAGGTGAACCTTTTCTTTATTATTAAGTGCTAAGAGCTATAAACATTCCACTTAAGGCATACCGAAGAATTAAAGAAGTTAGCATTTTGATTTATAAGAAATAATAAAAAAAATAAATAAATAAAAATGGAAGCTATCAGGGAAGACATTGGGAAAATCCTTTCCGAAATTACCTCGTTACGAAAGGATATTCTGCATAACACCAACCAAGTAACATCAATAAATTCCAACTTATCTACAGTGGTTACTACCTTAGAACATTGTGTGAATGAAATCAAAAGTACCAATTCCCGAGTACTTGAATTGGAAAAAACAATTGAAATTCAAAAGCAAGAAATTCAATTTCTAAAAAATAAGGATTTGCAGAAAAACGTAATTATATTCAATGTCCCCGAAGATAATGAAATTCAGAAAACCGGCACCATAAAAATAGTCCAAGAAACCTTTAAGCAGGCAGGCGTTGTTTTGGATATACAAGATATAGATGATTGCCATAGAATTGGAAAAACTGGTAATAAAAGACCAATAATAATCAAGCTCACCTCAAAAATAAAAAAACTCGAGCTAATGAATGCAAAAAAAAATTTGAGTAGCCAGGGTTTCCGTATTATTCACGATCGAACAAGAGAAGATAGGCTGTTCTATAAGGAGGCATACCCGTATATTTCGGAGCTCAGGGCAAAAAACAAAAACCCGAAAATCAGAAACGGAAAACTCTTAGTCGATGACAAATATTTCTCCCTGACGGAATTGAAAAACATGATGGCGAAAAGGCAGAGGGAAGACGAAGAAGCTTTTGAAGACTCCAAACGTAATAAAATGTCTCAAAACCTTCAGCAATTTGCATTTAGACCTAGAGCACTCTCAGACCCTTCGAAAATAAACGTTGCCTATTCAAGATTAGAAAACAACTCAGAAGCGTAGCAGTTACCCATTATCAGGAAAAAGGATGTCTTTCAAAATTTATTGGACCCGGAAACTTCAAACTTCATCAACCAAGGCCAAGCTGGTAGCCGTAATAAGTCTGATAAGTTTATAAGCCCTAACATAGGAAAATTTTTGTTTCTCAATATTTCTGGTATCAATCGTTTATTTAATTTAGATTGCAAACAACAAAATTTACTGCTAAAATACGACTTTTTGTGCTTCGTGGAAACTTGGCATTTAACTGACAGTTTTCAATTACCGCAGTTTCTTATTTCTCATTATGATTTTCACCACGTAAAAGCTATAAAAGATAAAAAGATGGGAAGAGGTAGTGGCGGAATAATAGTATTATATAAAATCACTGTTAAGCATAATATGTTGTTATTAGATAGTAAACCCCACTGGATGTTTTTCATGATTAAGGATTACAACTGTATATTAGGAGTAAACTATTGGAAACCTAAACTAGACATCAAAAATATTTCGGAACTGTTCTTTGAATATGTAAACCATTTAATTGAAACGAATGTCGAAGCCGTAGATCTGATCGTGTATGGGGATTTTAATTCTAGGATCGGCCAGGATGATTTTACAGATGAAAATATTTTTTTAAACTCTTTCCTATCCCATAAACGAAAATCCTATGATTTTATAATTAATGAACGGGGGAAAGTATTGAGCGAAGCGATGAACGAATTAGGACTAACAAATATCAACGGCAGGAGTAATTCTGATTCACCCGCACATTTCACATATATTTCAAGCAATAAGGGGAAAAGCTGTATCGATCTAGTTTGGGCAAACCACTCTGCAATTAAAAAAGTTAAAGATATGAAAGTAATAACATTTATAGAAACAATAGATCATAGAGCCTGCTCTTTGGATTATATTCTTCCGAATTTTTATAATAGTCTGAATGTAGAGGAGAAAACGAATGAGGCAATGGTTTCTTATCAATATATAAAATGGGATAATGATAAAAATATATTATTTGCAAATGTTTTAGCGTCCTCGGAATTTCTGTATTTTGATTCTATGGAAGTAGATGAAATATATAGAAATATTGTAAATGCCGTCTATTATAATGTCTCAAAGATAAATATTAATGTTAATAAGACTAAAAAATATTTGAGAATCCCAAATCATAACAAACCGTGGTTAGATGAAAATTGTAAACAGTTGAAAATTCAAACCAAACAGGCATTGAAAACTCTTGAAAAATCCAAATACAATAGCTATGAGTGTAAAATTTATATAAAAACAAGAAACCGTTACCGAAACCAAATTAAATTATCCAAAAAAAATTACCAACAAAAGGCACTCGAAAATTTATGCCAAGTAAAAAATTCAAAAAATTTCTGGGAAACCGTTTCAAAGTTCAGGACTAGAAATATAAATCTATCATCAATAGACCCCGAAACATGGAAAATAGCTTTTCAAAATTTTTATGAGCCAACAATGCAAAATAATAATCTATTCTTTAGTGTAACAGACCCATACTTAGATATTGATTTTAGCCTGTCTGAGCTTCAAAACGTATTAAAGAAATGTAAAAATAATAAATCCCCAGGTTTAGATGGCATACCATTTGAAGCATACAGTAATTTTCCTCCCGCGTGGGAACATTATTTACTCAACTTTATAAATAAAATATTCAACAGAGAAAAAATTCCGAAGGCCTGGTCAACAGTTATGATGACAATGATCTATAAGAAAGGTGACCCAGAAGATACTAATAACTATAGAAGTATAGGCTTAGTAAATACAATAACTAAAATATTTACCTCACTAATAGCTCATAGATTAGAGAACTGGGCTGAAACTAATAATGTCTTGCCTGAGGAGCAGTCCGGGTTTAGGAGGGGTCGTTCATGTCTGGATAACATCTTTATTTTAAATTCATTAATAACCAGGGCTCATATAAAAAACAGATATCTTTTTGCTGTATTTGTTGATTTCAGGAGAGCTTTCGATTCCGTAACTCATGACATATTATGGCGAAAAATGAATAAGATCGGCGTGAGTGGAAAAATAATTCGTATACTACAAACTTTATACGATAATGCCGTACTGCGTCTTAAACATAATAACATGTTGAGCGAATGGGAAGTCGACCTCAATAGGGGTGTAATCCAAGGCGAATCTGTG
Source organism: Aelia acuminata (assembly GCA_911387785.2). Classification (NCBI taxonomy): domain Eukaryota; kingdom Metazoa; phylum Arthropoda; class Insecta; order Hemiptera; family Pentatomidae; genus Aelia; species Aelia acuminata. The sequence continues at coordinate 84,944,943 of OU426982.1, read as the reverse complement.
TCTCCGATAGCTTTTTCTCTATTCATGTCGGATTTCGTGGAATACTTCAGGGAGAGAGGGGTCCAAGGAGTTGATGTTGATAACAGGACGGACGTTTTAAGCCTCTTATTTGCTGACGACTGCATTTTGTTCGGGAACTCTTGGCTCGACACCCAATTAAAATTAAAAATATTACAAAAATATTCCGAAGAAAACAAAATAGAAATCAATAGCAACAAAACTAAAATAGTTGTATTTCGAAAATCACCAAAATTAAAAACATTGAGGCCATTTTTGTTCAACGGTTCCCCGATAGAGATTGTAAATAGTTACTGTTATCTAGGTGTAGTGTTTAGCTCGACGGGAAGGTTTCTGAATGCTGCCAATAATTTCATTACAAAAGGAAAAAGAGCTATGGGCATTGTTAAAAATATTTTAACTAAAAGTAAATCCGACAGTTGGGACACTAAAACTAAATTATTTCAAGCAGTTCTCTCGGCTACAGTTCTGTATTCATCGGAAATTTGGGCATTACGATATCTAGATAACATAGATTCAATTTTAATACAATATGTTAAACAGTTGCTCTTGTTACCAAGAAACACGCCAAATCATTATATTTATATAGAAACTGGCCTAAGCCCTCTAAGATTATCAGTTTTAAAAAGAGCCGTTAACTACCTAGAAAAGATATTTTCAATGTCAGACACAAGATTGCCAAGGGTTTGTTACCAAATGTTAAAAGCCGTGTCTTACAAGAAAGAGGACAAATTAAATGTTAACTGGGTCAGTATACTAATAAGTAATCTTGAAGTGATAGGGCTAACAGCAGATCAAGACCTAGCGACAATAGTTAAAAATAAACATGACATTATAGAATCCCTCAAAAATCACTATCTAGGTATCAATATTAATAAAGTTTACAACAGTTCCTACAATCCTCTTTATAGAAATATCGTTGATTTTAAAAAATATCAAAATTATCTTCAACACAGGTCTACTATTCATAAAATACGTATAGCAGCTCAAATCAGAATAAGTAACTCGAATAAAATTATTGTTTTTCATAAAGGGAAAAAATTTGTAATTGAAACAAATAAAAAATGTTTAATCTGTAATCGAGGAGAAATAGAGTCATTAGAGCACTTTTACTTTCATTGCCCAACATACCTAACCAATAGGGAAAAATATTTACCTGATTACATGGAAGAAAATAGTATTACCGCACTGTTGACGATAGATGATTACCAGACATTAACTAACCTGTATTATTACTCTGTAAACTCCCTCAAATTACGACAATTTATAATAGACGAATAATTAATATTAATTCAGACAATTATTATTTTAAATTTTCTTTTGTTATTCTTTCGTCTTATATATATATAAATTATATATACAAGTTATTGATCGTTTCTGTACATAAATATATATAATATTGTTCAATATGTATTTATTTACAATAGTTAAGAAGAAGTTAAGTTGCAAATTTATTTTAGATTAGATTTATTTTTGTTTTTTTTTTATGTTACAATCAATGAAACCTTGATGAAGAACCTTTTCATTGCTTTCATTTATATATTATGATATAGAAACAAACGTAGGTAATTTATGATATCTGTGATATGGGTTTATAATTTGTTATCTATGCTAGAGGCTATTATTTTAATTTCTAAAATAGTGTATATATTGTACCTTTGTAAGATATTGATATATTGATATAAGATATGTATGTATATCAATTGTAAGCTGCATATTTACAATAATGGCCAACTCTGTTTGTATGGGGAAATACCCCGAATGCAAATAAACTTCTATTCTATTCTATTCTATTCTATTCTAACTAATATCGCACAGTTGGGGGTGGAACACGTGGGCCGACCGCTTGGCCTTGAACGGTGACGTCACTGTTACACGTGGCTACACGTGTCCCAGTGCAAAACCTTCCAGTCAGCTGTTGGTTTCCCTTTTACGTTCTCCCCTTCTTGTTTACAAGGTCGAGGATCTCCTTCTTAGGGGTGGGGGTTGAAATGTTTAGAAAATCGTATTGAAATTCAGTTGTTGAAGTTAAGCTAAATTAAAATAAAAATCTGCATTATACTTTTTATTTAAACAACTTTTAACTTTTTATTAGCTGTTAATTTATTATTAATAGTAATTAATTTTCAATAATTTCTACAAAATATTATATAGTCACACACGTTTATGGTTTTACAGATATTTTAAAAGGATGACGCCTTTGATCTTAAAAATAAAAAAAATGACTTAAAACCAGCTATATTGCACCTTCATTAAGAAAAAAAAACATAAAATTTTATGTAAGTGACTTTATACAATTTTAAGTGCTTTTATATAATTATATATATATATATATATATATATATATATATATATATATATATATATATATCATCACATGAAGATGAGATGCTATTATCAATCGCTTTCACTCTTTAATTAGTATGTGAATGATCTAAGAAAGTTGTTAAGACTTGATGGGCAAGCCTGTCTACATACTTAGCACTAATTTTTTGACTTCGAAAAACATTATTATTATTTTATTTTTTATACATACGATTTAACTTATTTAAATATTATATGGTGTCAAATTTAATCTGATTTTTTTTTTGTTGAAGAATTGTATTGTAAACAGTGTTCGATAAACGCATGTTTAGTGTTGAACAATGCTTACATTCAAAAGATAAAACTAGAATTTTCATTCGCTTAATTTTCGAGAAAAAGCTTAAAATCGCATTAAATATTTTCACTTTAAGTTTAAAATTAAATTGCTCTAAATAATTTTTAATTCAGGAACCGAACTAAACTCGAGGAAAACATTATCGCATATTTTTTACTATTCTTTAAACTTTATACTGTACTGTTGATATTTTTAAAAGTGATCAGATGAATGCTGTACTGTGAGAATATCTCTCAATGCCACAAACCTTCAGAAAAGGCTGTATCAGCGATATTGGAATCTCCTGTTACGTGCACATCTTCCTCAAATGCTCTTGTCTGTTGTTTTTTTAAAATCATTTTATCTTATTTATCCTTCTGACATTAATAATCTGTTGATCCCATTTATATATATAATATATATATATATATATATATATATATTTATATAAAATTATTATATTACTCCATTTAAACATGAACTTGCCCAAAAAATATTATTATTGATACGTTAACTTAGCGAAAACATGTAAAAGTAAGAAAAAGAACTTCCCGAGATATATTGTCTTATAAGATATACTCTTAAATTAAAATTCGTAGTAAAATTCTGCTTAAAATGATCCTATGCATATTTTAAGTTACCAAAAACTTTTCTATATATGAAATATTATTTATTTGATTGTTCAACGTCACTTTATGCCACTAAGGCTAATCGGACAATGCTACAGTGGGAGTCCTAAATATTGCCTTTCCAGTTATAATTGTTAAAATTGCTTGGACTATTTTAAAGTGGATTTTCTCGAAAAAATTCACTTTAAAATAGTCCAAACAAATTATCAATAAAAACAAAACACTTTTGAAACTTTATTGTATGAAAAAGAAAAGGTGCCTCCCCCCTTTCTACCGCTGAATTTCCATTTTTTAAAAGCTTCTTCCTTATTAAATTTGAAGAAATCTGTTATATATGAAGTATTCCTAGTATTCTAACAAAATGGTCCTATGTATATAAGACTACTCGTTCTCGAGATAATCCAGTTGTAAAAAAATTAAATTCATAAATGTGTTAGTTTGGCCTATTTTTCTACAATTTTTCTTTTCTCTCTTGTTTCTCCTCATATGCTTACCTTTAGTTCATAAATATAGATGAAACATAGGAAAGTATAAAAATGAAAAATATAAAGATGAAAAATAATAAAGTAATAAAAGATTAACATTTGAGCCGACTACCATACTAATAAACTTTTTATTTTTCTTCCAGCTGGATTATCTCTAGAACGGGTAGTCACACTTGAAAAATGCAAATAACCTTTCTTTAGCAGAATTTTACTAGGCATCGTTTTTATGTAACAGATTTACTTAAAGGTAAACCGTTTCGTTTTTAAATTGGAAAAAATATTAATATCTGTTTCTTAGTACTATACCCCTAGTGACCATTTTCCCAATGTTTCAAAACTTTATAAATTATTTCCCCCATTTGCTAATTTCTAATTTACTTTTCCAAGTAAATTTTATCTTATTATCTAATTATTTAATTATTTATCTTTCTAATTTAATTACCTGGACTTATTTGCCTGGACTAACGAAGTAATTGGTACTTATTTTTTTTAATTTTTTACGAGCCGAACAGAAACAGAAATTGCATTAGCTAAACAGAGAGCGATCTCTGAAACTCTGTTTAATTTAGGTAATTATCAATGCTCTTCCAAAGCGTAGAAAGCTCCAAAATAATTATTCAAATGAAGGTATAATTTATCTTTGTTACAACTCACAAGTTCAAAACTTTTTAATAATTGGTTGATTCGATTTTTTCTCCACGCCCATTTCCCTACTTTTCTTTGCTTTGCTATTAGACAAACTTTCTAGCCTAATAATTCCATAATATAATTTTTAGTTTTGTAGCCGAAGTTAAGATTTTCTACCAATATTGAAAAAATATTATTTTAAGTGATCCCATAAGAAGTACCTTTGTTAAAAATAGTGACTAAATATTAAAAAGTTTTTTTGTAATATTTAATGTATGTCTGGGGCCCGGTGTGGCTGTGCGGTAACTCGCCGTACTCCCATGCCGGAGCTGCGGGTTCGAGTCCCGCCCTGGTTGGTGCTTTTCTTTCGTAGGAGAAGTATCACCCAGTGCCATGGGTGTTAGTATGGGCAGTATAGGGCTTCAGTGGAAGCCTTGAAGAAAAAAAAAACAAAAAAAAAACAAATGTATGTCTTACATATTTTAATAATACTTGATATATAATATATCACTAAAATGGACGGGATTTACCAATAGGGAACCAATCCACAAAATATGCAAAAATGACCAATGGATTGTTTAAGCCGGAATCTTAGCTTCATTATTTTTAACTGTTAAGAATCATCTCTTAACTCATATATTCACCCAATGAAAAAGTTAAGTAGAAATAAACCATTAAGTTGAAAACCAGACCCAAACTCGAAAATGTTTATTTTTCATCGAACTGTAGGATACAGCATAATTGTGGGTTTGATAGAATGTTTAATAAAAAAGGGTTTATGCAAAAAAAATTATGCTTATACTTTTTAAATTACTTTGTACTTTTTTATAAGGATCCCAAATTTGCCAAGGCTGTTAGTTGCATTTAGCATAAAATATGTGCGATATGTGTTTGTTACCTTCTGATAAATGCCGTCTGAATACAATTTTGTTTATTTTACAAAATGTTTAATTTGGATAAATAATACAAAATATAGCGAATCAGAATAAAAAGTTTTATTTTTAGACTGTGTTGTTGGAATAACTTGTGGAGCGCCAACAGGTTGCCTGGGTATAGAAATTTGTTTTTCAATAGATGCTATTTTTAAAAAAGCCAAATTTTCCATGATCTTTTTTCCGAAAGAAATTTTACTAGACGTATGCGATCTGAATATAGGGAGGTAAATAAAAATTAGTAAAATAAACGAGGATAAGAATTGGACAAAGGTTAAAATGCAGACTATTTTTTTTACTTACGTAGCACCCGGGACGCCATGGATCCAGGCCGCTAAAGAGGACACCGTCAGCTTATTTTGGCCCGGATGGTACCCAAATGGTGCCCGTTGTGAAATAGTTTGAAGGGGGGAGACACGTGGCGATGACCGGAACACGTGGAAAACCGCTTGGCAACATTGGCACCCGTCGCGGGCGACAGCAGGAAGCGAGCGATCCTCACTGATATAAAATTTAAACTGCATCGGATTCCAATCAACCTCTATCGGGATAGATAAATGTCTTAAATAGACATTAGGTGTTCATACTTCGGGAATATGTACCCATATACTAGGTTATGAGCTCATTATTTTGTAATAAAGAACTTTTTCTTGGTCAGCGATTTAGCAAGTACTTAGCCATGGGATTTCCCATGTAATCCACGTGACAATTTAATATTTTATTACGGGAATACAAGCATAATATTCCACCGCGTCCGATTTTATAATTCTCTATCTAGTTGTTAAAAACTTCATTTAGTTACCATGGAAACAAATAACCATCGTATATATTATTTCTTAAAGCCTTTTTTTGTCGGTACGCCTAACTAGACATCATTTTAAAGCTTTCCTTAACCGCTACACCGGAAAAATACACAAACCAATCATTTCGCGTTCGATTGCGAGTTATAAACGCAAAACCGCGGTCCTTGAAAATCAAAATAGTCGTAGAAGTTTCTAAATGGTCTCAATCTTTTCAGGTTTTCAAGGAGAACATTTTCGATTAACCCCTTCGTTTGCGAGTTGTAAGCGAAAAACTGCAATTGTCAGCAAAAATTTCAAAATGGACGCTGGGCTTTTTCAAAGGCGAACATTTTTGCACACACTTTTCCGATTTTAGCTGTCCTTCGCGAGTTACAAGCAAAAACATGCGATTTCAGTCAATAGAATCAGCGCACTCACTTTCCGCGAAACCAATACTTGTATTTAAGAATGCGTCGTTTTCCAGGGTGCCATCTTTTATTGACATCTATGTCTGTGTAAAACAAACCCACCGACAAACAATCACAGATCGTAACTGCAAACATTGTGTTCAAAGAGGTCATGTCCAAACTCGTAAATACTTTGTAAAAATGTAAGTACTTAAACTTAAGTTTCAAAAATCTGGTGCGTGCGCGCAACACACAACTTTCACTTACGAACTTCCTTAAATTAGAAATTGATGTGTTTTGTTAATTTCCACTTCTCAAAGACACATTTTTTCTTAATTTTGTTTTTATTGGCTTTATAAAAAACACTATTTTTTTTTATTATTAAATAAAATATTTTACTTACGATAATTCGGCCATGTAAGCATAATACTCCAAGTCGTCTGATTTTATAATTCTGTATATAGTTGTTGAAAACTTCATTTAGTTACCATGGAAACAAATAATTTCCATTTAATGAACAGGTCGGCTTTAATTATGAACAATGGTCTGTCATTAAAGGCGTACTCCGACGCATGCGTGTGCTCTATGTATTTTATGAGTTGACGGAATATTTTTCTTTTTTTCTCCTGTGTATGTTTACTTGATTTTTTTCATATTTCATATTTAGCCATTTCTTACTTTTAGGCGTAATGAGAGACAGTTAATTTTTCCATATAAACAAAAACAAGGGTACTTTACAGGAAAACAAAAAAGGCCCCTTCCCCATTTAAGCCCCCTCAGAAGATTTATTAACGATAAAGCTTCCCTGATATTAAAGAACACTTTATTTTCATTAAACGTGGCGAATTCGATCAAAATAATTAAAGCCGTTTTTGAGATAATTTAAAGAAAGCTATAAATTGGAAAAAAGGTTATAAAATGAATTGCCCCCTCCGTTTGACCAATTTTGATGAAATGTTGGCTGTCACATCTTTTTCATATACATACATCAAATACCCAGTTTGATCAAAATCGTTAAAACCGTTTTTGAGTAAATAAAAAAAAACACGTGAAAATGATACAAAAATTATTAAGTAAAGTCCCCCCTCCGGTTGATCATTTTTGATGAAATTTTAACGGTCATATCTTGGACATATAAATAGATCAAATACTCAGTTTAATCAAAATCGTTAGAGACGTTTTTGAGAAAATCGAAAAAAACGTAAAAAGTTATTAAATAAAGTACCCCCTCCCTTTGAGCAATTTGGATGAAATTTTTGCTGTCACATCGCGGGCATATACATACACTAAATACCCAATTTCAGGTTCGCACGGTTTATAGTTTTTGAGCTAGTCTGTTCACACACACGCACACACACATACACACACACACACACACACACACACACACACACACACACACACACACACACACACACACACACACACACACACACACACATAAACACACACACAGACCATTTCGCGGGACTTGGTTATTTTGACTCAGGGGACCTCAAAACGTGTATTTCCGTTGAAAACCAGAAAACGAAATTTTTATACGGAATACTTTCTTTCGCTATTTATTCCAGTATAGGTAAGTAACATAAAAAAATGTAATGTTTAAAACTGACAATATATATTATATATTGCTATTACAAGAGATTACATATTATATATTACAAGAGATTCAAAGATTTACAGAATATATTTTAAAAAAATAAAAATTATCAAAGCTATTCTTAATGAAGATTTTCCATTCGATCAAAATTAAGAATGGAATCCATGGAGTCATGGAATTCCATCTATCGAACTTGATCATCGTGCTTGGTAATACTTTTTTTTTCATTTGAAGTTTTACAAAAAATGAAAAAAAAATGGTGAAAGTTATTATTTCAGAAATTTTAGAGTTTTCTTGTGTCTAGAAGGGCTTAAAAAACTCTACCCTTTAGCACAAAGCCGGTTGCGCTTCACGCCCTAATAATTATTTCTCTCTTCATTCAGAACTAAATTTTCGTTGCTAGGTATGTATTTATCTGTTTAAAGGAAAGCATGGTGATGTGTATGACTATCATACTGCTTAGACGAGTTCGTAAAGTATGATTTTAAGTTAATATCCCTCGTATTCAAAAAAATTACCAACGATCAACACTTGGTAAAAACCCTTTTGAGAGTGAAGGGGGATAATAAAAGGTTTTTATTAAAAAATAAAACAAATAGTTTAAGATAGATGTACAGTATGTTGTGGATTAGTAACCCAATGTAGTTGGCCAGCATTTTTTTTATGAATGAAGGTTTCTCTCTCTTGTTCAGAAATTAGTAAAAAAAAAATAGGTTATAACAATCAATAGGCTTAGATCATATTCCTAAGAATGTCTGAATAAAGACACTATACATTTTGAATGTTTCTTTTTCTTTTTTCATTCATATTTTTATGATACCTTGCTAATAATCGCAAAACACATGAGTTATAACTAACTTATGTTCAATATTGTATTTTTTCTCAGTGATAAATAAATTCGATGAGATTCCTCTCTTCATAATATAAAGAATTATTTATTCAATATCATTGAATTTTTTTGTAATGTAGAACATACAGTTTAAACCTATTCTAGATGTTGTAAAAGTTGGCTCAGGATTCTTGGATTAAAAACCGTGGCTTATAAAAATATTGATGCTGTTTCATCATCAGGGCATTATTTAGATAATATTTTGTAAACGTAGTACTATTGCATCACGTTTGCTGTGAAAACAAATTTTATGATGCAAACACGTTTTCTTATTTTTCAGAGATTAGGAAGGTATTTAAAAAATCAATAAACATAAAAATGTAGAAACGTGAACATAGTTTCTCAATACCAGAATGTTAGGTTTTTTGTTTCGGAAATGAATCAACAGAATATTAATTAGTAAAATGAGCTCGTATTCTATATTAATCATTTCATATCGTGAATATGTATAACCTAACCTGTACCACTACAGCCCATGAAGGGTTTCGGGCTCAGTACTGTATAAGATAAAAAGCACTGCTTCTTGGCAGGAGTCGTGCAAGGAGGTGATATTACCGTGATCAAGCTCAACCGCCAGGTTTTCCCCCTTAATTTGTCGATTAAGGGTACCCACTTTATATAGGCTGGGTTTGCCCCAGTGTATCTCGGCTCACGAGACGAAGTGTGGCAGAATATTAAAGATACCCTGGCAAGCCAGTTTCAAACTTTAGGACAGCCTTACCAATGAGCAACCCCGCTGCCTTGAACATATGATAGTATAAATAGTAATACGTAATATAATTGTCTCGAAGCTAATACTCAGCATAGATCAGTGACCTATATAATAACATGCAATTTGAGAATAATTAAACCCACTTTTGATGACAGGATAGAAATCATTTTTCACAGATGGAATAAATCGGTATCCCATATCTTTTCTATTCTGGTGTAGATCGTTCTTCGTGTTACCGCTCTGAGACACATTTATCTATCCTCTACGAATGAGGTACTTGTAAAATTAAGGTAGAAAAACCTGACAGTTATGCATGACTTATATTCATAAATATTTTCCCCTCTTTTTGGTGGGAATCTGATTATTCTTAGGCACTGTAGGAGAAAGAATCTTCAAAATGAATAAAGTTACAAACAACAACAAACTGAAACAATAGTAATATAAAATATTTCCAGGAATAGGTTATTCTTTTTATGAAAAGAGATTGTTCAAACTCCATTCAATGCGAAGTTGAATATACTTGATATTCATCAAGTCTTGTTGGAGAAGCAACAAGTTCTCAATATTCCAGTAATTGAGCTTCTTGGAGATGCTCAAATTGCCCCCACGTGGTAACCTAATGGAAGGAGATCGTTAAGGCGTATCCTCGGACGGTACACAAAACAATCCTCCTCGGGGTTCTCCTCTTCTCGTGCGGATCCCTTTGTGGCCGGTCGGCACGTGAAGGGGTCAGGATAGGGCCCGCAAGGTCGGCGTAATACACGTTCCTCTCACCAACCACCATAATTGCCATTTTATGAGCCTAAAAAAATTAGGTAATTCACCACTATAATGATATCCCACACGGTGTTCATACATGGAACTCATGGGTCTTTCAAATACCTTTAAGAAATTTAAATGCATAATGCTGTTCCATATGCAGAAATGAAAAGACAAGGGTATCTATATCAACCTAAAGGCGATCGATAACTGCTCTATGTTTGCTAAATGATCCAAGATTTGGTTTGAAGCAGTATGTCTTGCAAATACAAATAATACTAGAAGTTGAAGGAATGGAATTTTCTTTAATTCCACAGGGGAGAATTAAAAAAGTACCATAATAACATCAAACACAAATTGCGTAGAAAAAAAAAAAAATTTAAAAAGTCGCCCAAAACCTAGCTACACGCAAAACATTCATAATTTATTACTGGGCGTATTAACATGGAAATCAACATCCATTTTTTTAATGATTACAAAGGGATAGAAAATAAGAAGCGAGATAAGAGCAATTACAAAATATATTCAACTTAATTATTCTTGCAGCTGTATCATGAAACATTTTTTTTAATATAAAAAATATTTGCAATAAACTCCTGACTATCCACCCCAACGGGCAATTTTTTTCCCTCTGAATTTGAATGCGCACAATTCCATCGTGATATTTTCGGTAGGTGGAGTTGAAAAAAAAGTAAGAGAGGCTTTGCTTTACCATTCCTGGAAGAACTTGTATTCATGAATTCTTATTGTTGTTTAACAGTGCAGAATTAAAAAGAAAAGTTGTAACTGTTACAAAACACTAAAGTAACGATTTTTTTTTGGTTTGGTTTTTTTGTGGTTGTTAGGTACATTATAGCATTAGTAAAGACCCAAATGCTGTTCATCATATTCAACTAAAATTTGAATTTAATATTCAGCTATTTTTAAAAATATTTATATACTACATATATAAAATAATAAATTTAAAAAAGAAACTATATTTTAAGTACATTACCTAATGCTTTCTTGTCTCATTGTGGGTTACCGGTGTCGTTTTTGTTTCCGCTTTATCCCCTGATTATCAAAGAGTTCATAGTATTTTAAATTAATATAGTTTAGATAAAATATTTTTTATCATGTTAAAAAATACTGGATTAGGCATGTATAATATACACTGACTACCAGGACTTACCGCGCATTCTGTTGGTTGTCGAAGGAACTAACTACTGCCTTATGGCAACCTGACGAATTTCGAGTACTAAATTTACATACCTTAACGATTTTGAAGTTTGATTTCTTTAATTTTGATATATAAATTTAATTTGGTTTTAATTAATAGGCATTTTCTAATTATCGAAGTTTATATGCAACTATCCCATATTTTTATTCAAAATCTTCGATTTTATATGTTTGTTTACTTCGCTTGGTATTTATTTTCGGTTAAAAATTCAGGGTAAAGAAATGAGAAATAATAAAGGAGAAACGAGTAGGCTTAGAACAAAAAATATATAAACACTAAATGTTTACAACTATTCACTTTAAAATGTTACCGAAGTGCCATTGGGAGGATAACGTCACCAATCCTGATGATTCGCTGTACAAAATTAAATATAAAATTGTTTATTGCTAAATTCACAGCTCTCACGAATAGTCTTTATTTAATTATTTTATGTTCCTCATAGGCGTTGGGTTTATCAATTTTTGGTTGCATTATTGTTATTGATTTTTAGTTGTGATTTGTGATGACAGAATTAAAAATAAATCGGGTTCGCTGGTAAATAAATTTTTGTCGATAGTTTTTTCTAATTAGAATTAGCATGCAATCCGCATTTGTTTGGGTCTCAACAGTTTTAGAAACATTTACAAAAATTATTCGTGTAAATTTAAAGTAAAACGCATTCCATTACGTATTCTTCTAATCATTAAATTATAAATTAAATAAAGGCGTACTACAGGCAGTTTTTTTAAACCCTCCTCTTCATTCTAGGTGCACATCTGATATCCCTGAAACTACTACACTGCTAAATCTTACTATTGTTCCTTGCCTCTAGAATGATCTATTTGATCTCTAAAAGTGATTTGATAATTTAGAAAAATAAAATTAAACGTTTACCTTTGAATAAATAAATAAAAATAAAACTGACCAGACTGTAGAAGCAATCGTCTCATTTGCGACATAACCGCTAATCTACGCCGCTGCATCAAGACAAGTTTGGACTTACGGAGCAGAACTTTACAGTTTCGCAAAACGAGTCTAAGAAAACAGAACCCCCATTGTTTTATTTCATATTGCATTATTTAAAATACATTAGCATACCTACATAAAAGGTTTCATTTTCAAAAAGTACAAGACAGTTAACCCTTCAACATTACATTACAATATTTTATTACATTACTCCCCCTTTTCACCGGTTAGCCAAAACAAACCTTATTAAAAAGTTAGTTGCCTAATCAGATGATAAGCTTGTAAATATTAAAACAGTATTTTGAATGAAATGTAAGCCAGATAAACAGAACAGAAGCAATAAATTTGACTAATAAAATAAAGGAAATATACATTTTTTTTATGATTCAACATATACATATATATACATACAAATTAGTGCGGGTGTATGTATGTGTGTGTTTCCCTCGAAATGTTCTCTATCTTTCTTTTGTAATAATTCCTAATCAAGTTTTTTTGTTTTCTTAAAATTTGTGAATGATTGATTATTTGGCTTAAATTTGGAAACAAACGACTGATGTGGTCTTCGAATTTCTTTTTGTTTACCGCTTTAAACATATTTTAGTATTAATTACCACTTTTTTAGTGGTAATTAACACTAGTTTAATTTTAGTAAGTGTAAAATTAATGTATAGCTTTTTAAATCATTCTGATTAGCATATTTAATACCTTTTATTTTATTCGTGGAACGTGTTAATAGCTATAAAAAATCGCTAGTAATCAGCTTTTGCAAGTGAAAGATTAATGAATATTTCAGTCATTATGTATGCTCAATCGGGGTGTTGTAATCGACTCATTAATACATTTTTTTACATCATTAATACATTTTTTTACATCATTAATACATTTTTTTTTAAATTACAATTGTAAATGTGAGAGATTGAGTATTGATAGAGTATTGAGCCGATGCCAGGGGACGCACGTGCAGCCCTCACCAGCAGCCTCGGAATATTTTCGACATAAGTGATCTTTTTTCCACTGAATCATAAAACATATAATCAACGGGTCAATGATCCAGTTACGTAATTGATATCGTCGGCCACGTGCGATCGGAATCATATCTCTTTGCAAACTCTTAAATTATGAATCCTGAGCACCTATGTTGAGACTCAAATTTCTATTCATCAGAAGATTATTTTACATCATAATTCTTATTATTTGTGTAATGTATGTAACGATTGTGTCTGTTAAATTGTGATTCCCTTCGGCCTCGACAGTTACCGTCATGAAAGTTGTTATTTATTTTTTGAGATAAAAAATAAACAATTACCGTAATTTCGGGTTACTTTGACGCTATGATGTTACTTTGTCCCCCGCCCCACAGTGGGGCAAACGAGAAAAAAAAAAACCAAAATCCAATGTTCATTTCTGGAGTTAATTTTTATTATTTTACATTCTTGTATAGTCAACAAACAAAACACGATTTGTTCCTTTCTCTTCAAAAATTTCTTTTAAGCTCAAATTAGAAGTTTTGGCGTGGTTGTAATATTGTCATTTTTTAAATAAAAATATTTTGAGCTAGTTACAGCATATTTGAGTGATAGTTGATTTACAGCCGTTATGTGCATATATAGAAAAAACATTTATAACAGTAATTGTCCAATAAAAATCATTATATAAGCGAAAATCTTTCACACAAAATAAATAATTTTAAGCATAATTATAGATAAGGGCTTATCCTGGCTTAAGATGGCAGCGATTGATCTAGGACAGGAATGTATCGGAGAATATATTGCTCATATTTCCACATTATAACAGTATAAACAATTAAATAAGTGAAAAGATTTCACACAAAATAACAAATTTGAAGCATAATTATAATTGAGGGCTTAAGATGGCAACGATTGATCTAGGACCGGGATGTATCAAAAAAATATATTCCTCTGTTTTCATTTGCCTGTTCGGTAATTATTGTCGTTTGTGTGAAAATTTTTGCTGAGCACCGTACAGTGTGGCAAACGAGGAAAAAAAAAAAAAAAAACCAAAATCCAATGTTCATTTCTGGAGTTAATTTTTATTGGTTTTTATTCTTTAATAGTCAACAAATAAAAAAACGGTTAGTTTCTTCCCTACCAAAAATTTGGTTCAAGTTGAAATTATCTTTTTGTTGTGGTTTTAAGATTGCTATTTTTTTTTTTACATAAATATTTTGAGCTTGTTACGGCACATTATATTGATCGATGTTTAACAGCCGTTATGTGCATATATAGACGAACCATTTATAACAGTAATTGTCCAATAAAAATCATTATATAAGCGAAAATCTTTCACAAAAAATAAATAATTTTAAGCATAATTATAGATAAGGGCTTATGCTGGCTTAAGATGGCAGCGATTGATCTAGGACAGGGATGTATCAGAGAATATATTGCTTTTTGTGTGTTGGTTAGTTATTGTCATTAATGTAAAAATTTTCGAGACAAGCAGTGGGGCCCAGAAGGAAAATACCGTACTGTCTCCAATTTATGCAAAAATAATTGAATCACATTCACAAATACGTTCAAAATCATGTTTTGAATTATTTTAAATTTAAAATATAATATGGTTAGCGTAATACTCTATAAAAAGTGACGCTGCTTCAGCCTCCTCCCAAAGAAAAATAGTAAAAATGCATTTTTCGACACTTTTTCTGCACTAGCTGTTTTTATCCTGTCAAAATTGTCTAAACATCAATGTGAGGTGATTAAAGACAGGGGTTTCAATATTTTCCTATTCAATATTTTCCTATAAAAAGTTACAAGGCATCAGCTAAATTCCTCAACTCAAAATAGAGATGATGAAACAATTGGCGGATCCAGGGGGGGGAGGGCTGTGGGGACTGCAGCCCCTCTCTTTGAAAATGTTTTCGTCATTTAGAGATAGAATTTGACATTCCTTAAAAAAAGGAAGCGGATTAAAGAACAAATAATGTGCAGAACAAGTAGAATTTTAGTTGTGGGAAAGGAACATAAAGGTAAAAAAGCTGATTGGCAGATCCAAATAAAGGTCTGTGGGACTGTAGCCCCCCTTTACAAACGGCTGGTTTGTAGCGGGTCCACCCATGGATGCAGCAGATGCTTCATATATGTATATGAAGGTGTTTCATATATGTATATGAGGGTATTTCGGAATTGCACGGCACTATTTTAGGTACGTGTTCTCTAACACAAAATAAACAAAAAAGTTCATATTAACATGTATCTCAAACTCATTTATTAAACAGATATCAAAGGTTAAAGATTTATTATTACTATTTATTTATTATTATTACAACATTTAGAGTAAATGTTCAAAGGCGCCTCCGTTTTGTTGAATGCAACATTCAGCACGACGAATCCATGCTTCTCTGGCTCTTCGTATAGCATCAGGATGGTGGTTGATAGTTACTGCGGCTTCCACGATCCGATTTCTTAGCTCTTCTTGCGTGTCAACTGCCGCAGAATAAACCATAGACTTCATCCAGCCCCATACAAAATAATCTAATGGCGTTAAATCCGGAGATCGTGGTGGCCATTTAACAGGTCCGTTTCGACCAACCCATCGGTCTCCATAAGTTGCATTTAAATAATCAGTGACACTATGAGAAAAGTGAGCTGGAGCACCGTCATGCATAAACCACAGCCTTTGCCTAATGCCTAGCGGAATATCTTCTAGAATATCATGCAGATTATTTTGCAAAAAATGCAAGTAAGATATACCTGACAGCCTAGGTGGCAAAAAGAAGGGGCCGATGATTTTGTCGCTTAGAAGACCACACCAGATATTTAAAGAGAATGTATGTTGGTAATGTCAAACAGCAGTCGTATGAGGGTTTTCTTCGGCCCAAGTATGGGTATTTCGAAAATAAAGAATCCCGTTTCTTGTAAAGCAAGATTCATCAGTAACCAAAATGCAGTTCAGGAAGTTAGGATCTCGTGTGCATTGTCGAATTAACCACTGGGAGAAATTTCTGCGCTTGTTATAATCTTGTGGTAACAAATCTTGCCTACTTGATACGTGAAATGGATATAATTGTTGTTCGCGTAAAGTTCGCCATACGCTGGTAGAGGAAACATCGAAACGACGTGACAATCTTCTGGTACTAGTAGTAGGAGATAACTGAACAGCATCGAGTATTTCTTCTTCTACGTTTGCAGTTCGTCGAAATCGTTGTCGACCGGCGTTCACTCGTATAGGTTTTAGCGTACCATTATCCCTAAGAGGTCTTTCAATGGCCTCAAACGTTTTACGATTTGGTATTCTTCGGTTAGGAAATTTTTCATGATATCTTCGAACAGCAGCAGCACCGTTTGTATGTACCTCGCCATAAGTTAAAAGCATGTCTGTTTGTTCATCAAAAGTGAATAAATTTGGGGTATCTCCCATGATAATCATAAATTGAACTGTGTCACAAGATTCACTCACACTAAAACACACAGAACTAGACAAACAGATGAGCAACTACTGTCATTGCTTATCGTTCATTTGTTTATCAGGTGATTAAAACCTTTTATTTAGTATTAAACACGTTAAACGTTGTACAGTCAGTCTTAATGCAGTAAATAAATAATAAATCTTTAACCTTTGATATCTGTTTAATAAATGAGTTTGAGATATATGTTAATATGAACTTTTTTGTTTATTTTGTGTTAGAGAACACGTACCTAAAATAGTGCCGTGCAATTCCGAAACACCCTGTATATATATATATATATATATATATATATATATATATATATATATATACAGTTCATATATACCAAGATTTAATTTGAGCTGAGTCCATAAAGCACACTCTGGATGAAAGGAATTTGCTTGGAATGAAAATTTTGTTCCAGTAACAGTTATGACTCGGTTAAAGTCATCACTGGTGCGTTTATAGATTGAATAAAAACTATTAAAAAAAACTATTGTAAGTCGCCGAAAGAAGAATTCATCCTTCTCTTTTTTTTATCTTTTTTTTTTTATGAATGATTGTACATCTTAAAAGGCAATGAACCTCTCACCAAAATTGTGGTGTTCAATTGGAGTGGTTTTAACCTCTATTTGTTTTTAATAATATAATGGTTCCTTTTTTTTTCGCATTTGTTCAAAATATCTTTAGAACTATTGACGGAATATTATTTTATATGTTTTTTAATCTACGAGTATTTCTCTTCATGTTCATTTCCTCCAAGAGTTTACTGTGCTTTAATGAAGGAATATATGGGGTGGAACAAGGTTACACTTCATGGTACTCCACAATAAAACAGAAATATGTATTATTGAATGTCACAAGATTATTTTGATTATCGTTACTGTCTTTTACAAAACTATTTGCAGGGAGTAGAGGAATTCTATGTACTTCCCCAAGTTGAGAGACACAACAGGAAAAAACGAAAGAAGTAAAGAGTTTGAGCTTTCCAATAAAGCATGTAGCAACTCGAGCCAAATTTATTGTTCGTTTCTTTTCTTTTATATTTTCAAACAAAGATTGGGTGAGTAAAGTTTATTGGGAAGAACAAGTAAAGAACTCTAAGTCAAAAACTGTTTGGGTCAAATCACAACTATATAAATATAAAATAGCGAAATCCAAAAAGTATGCCTAAATTAATGTCAGTTTACTCGAAAAATTCACTAAAACAATTAATTTAAACACTATCTAAAATACTGTGAACTAGCATATCAAAATTTCGCCAAATCAGGATAGATAACGACCCGAATCACTGCTGCAGTATGTGATTGGATTTCATGGAGTGATGAAGTATTTTCCTCAGTGAATATGTTTCATTTATACTCTCGATGAGAGATACGTTATATTTTAATTGAACACATATCTTTTAAGGTGTTCCTTCCCAATGATGCCTCAATCGGTGAGTTGAGTTTTAAATACATCTCTTAATAATATAAATGTATATTAAATATTCTATTTTATAAGAGAAAAGTTTGACCTCGGCTGGGAGTCGAAGCCATGTTTCCCGCTTAACATAAACGGTTTCCCAAAGAAAATCATATTTTGAGATATAGAAATCCATATCTAATGTGTGAGTTTTAGCAAGCGAAATTATTATTTCTGAAAATAATCATATAGTTTACGTTGCCTCTGATTTGATTGCTAAAGAAAACGCTAGATTACACAAATGATCACAGTTCGGTCGTCGACGTTGGGAACGTCACTTGCAAACCATAGGCCCACTTCAAGCAAGTATAAAATGCTTTTATGGCTTTTCTATGAATTATTTATGATTAACATTTTTTACTTTCACTTACCTATATATGAAATATATAGTAAGTGAAAGTATTGCGATCGTGAAAAATTTCGACTTCCGGTTTTCAACGGAAATACACGTTTTGGGACCCCCTGAGTCGAAATAACCAAGTCCCGCGAAATGGTCTGTGTGTGTGTGTGTGTGTGTGTGTGTGTGAACAGACTAGCTCAAAAACTATAAACCGTGGGAACCTGAAATCGGGTATTTAGTGTAGGTATATGCCCGCGATGTGACAGCAAACATTTCGTCAAAATTGCTCAAAGGGAGGGGGTACTTTATTTTGTAACTTTTTACGTTTTTTTCGATTTTCTCAAAAACGGCTCTAACGATTTTGATTAAACTGAGTATTTGATCTATTTATATGCCCGAGATATGACTGTAAAAATTTCATCAAAATTGATTAACTGGAGAGGGGACTTTACTTTATAAATTTTGTATCATTTTCACGTGTTTTTTTTATTTACTCAAAAACGGGTTGAAAGATTTTGATCAAACTGGGTATATGATGTATGTATATGCCCGAGATACGACTGTAAAAATTTAACCAAAATTGATCAACCGGAGGGGGGACTTTACTTAGTAAATTTTGTACCAATTTCACGTGTACATATTTTTTATTTACTCAAAAAAGGCTTTAACGATTTTGAAGAAACTGGGTATTTGATGTATGTATATACCAAATATGTGAAAGCCAACATTTCGTCAAAATTGGTCCAACTGAGGGGGCACTTTATTTCATGACTTTTTTCCAATTTTTACCTTTTTTTCGATTATCTCAAAAACGGCTTTAACGATTTTTATCAAATTCGTCATGTTTAATGAAGGTTAGGTTTTCTTTAATATCAGGTAAGCTTTATCAATATTAAAATGTTCTGAGGGGGCTTTTTTTGGGGGGGGGGGGGGGTTTTTTGTTTGTTTGTTTCTTTCTTATAAAGTACCTTTGTTTTTGTTTACATGGAGAAATTAACGGTCTCTCGTTACGCCTAAAAATGGCTAAATATGAGATTTGATAAAAATAAAGAAAACATAAAGAGGAGAAAAAAAGAAAAATATTCAGTCAACTCATAAAACTCGTTGAGCCCAAGCATGCGGAATACGCCTTTAATGACAGACCATTGTTCATAATTAAAGCCGTTCTGTTCATTTAAGAAGTGGCAATTAACAAAACGCATTAATTTATAATCTAAGTAAGTTGGTAAGTGAAAGTTGTGTGTTGCGAGCACGCACCAGATTTTTTTAATTTCAAATAAGTACTACCGCTATAGAATCCCATGTTCAAAAATAAGTCATACGATTCATGAATTAATGATGATATTTTCCTGAGGTGTGTAAATTCAAAGAATTACTCTTGGAATTAAGTGATGATCCTTTAATGATAATCCATTGTTTATCGTTTGCATAATTACTGCAGTTGTTGTTGACTTTGACAAGTGTCAAAGCCAACGACACAGGAAAACTGTATAACTCGTTTCTCTGTACTTTCCTTATGTGATAGATCTCCTAAGTAATGAATGCCTGCTTTTAAAAGAAAGAAAAACTCCTTGATGGTATAAACAAGTCCGGTTGATTGACGATATCTCTAAATTCTATCTGCTGGATTAGTATATTAAATTTTAAGGACACGATGGGAGTTCGCTTATATTATGACAAAATAACCTGCAGAAATAGGCAAGGCCGGAAATTGTATCCAAAAATACAATATCATATGAGTTATTTGTTTTGTTTAATGTCACTTCATGCTACTATGGCTAATCGGACGACGGAGTGGAAGTCCTAAATGTTACCTATCAAGGTATAATATGATATAATCATGATAAGGACCGTTAACGATCGCACATGTCGCAAAAGGACCACGGCATGTTCCACGGCATAGTCAAAGATGTTTTACACCCTTTAAAAAATCCTAGGACCTTCTGGAGGGATGCGAACCCGTGACCTTCAACATTCTAACTGTTATCTTAACCACCACACCACAGGTGACTCCTATAACAGTTATTTTTTTTTTATTCATTTAAAATACAATTGGGAAATTCCTAGACCAAAATCTTGCGATTAATTTGAGCATTTAGTGAATTGTAAGTAATTTGAGCACTTGTCTTTAAAGTATGTTTAGAAAAAAAAGGTGTTTTAACATCTGGAAGGGTAATTTAGATTTAACTGTATAAAATACAGATGCAATTGGACATTCTTTTCTAGCAAATCATTAATTAATCAAGGCAATTGTGTTAAATTTTAAATGATCAATCATATTTTTGCTAAAAATTGGGTGTCAAGTACTAAAATGTGGCCTTCTCATTGTCGAATGTGACGTGTTAGGCTCTCAGGATACGACATGTACTATCTTCAGTTTATTGGCAATTTAAAAATAAAGAATTAAAGGATGAAATCACCATAATTTGTACTCCCTGTTCCATGGTTTCCGTAGGTACTCAGCAGTTTTTTCTAATTGTAAAATATTTGAAAAACATATGAAAAAACAGACTTCATGCATTGGAAACACATATTTGAAAATCAAATTGAAACAAATCCTCGTTGGTCGCTCCTCTTGCCAAAGGAGCTCATCCCTATTTATTTTATTTTCTATTCTTATGTAAATATAACGTTTATGTTAACATACCTCTACGTCATAACACTTTTTGGTTGCGTATTATTATTATTTTTGGTGGTGGGGCAGGGAATGCCAAGGCCGGCCGTTAGATTCGGATCCTCTAGTCTCGCCACTAGCGCCCTACCATGCGTCAATCGGATGGCCAAAGGTACCAAGATTTTTTTTAAATTATATATCATAAAATATTCATCTATATAAATCTTGTAAGTTATTCCGTCTTATTTTCTGCGTCTCAAAGTAAAACCGCATCACTGATAAAGGTTTAAAAAAAATCATAAAGTAGATTTTTTTTTAATTTAAAATTGTTTAAAGAGTATACATTTTGAAAAATAATGATTATTTAAACACACTGTAGTAATTAATTTGAAGTTAATCTGAAAACAAAATATTGAATCAATTATAAACCAGAAGTTTTTGCAGTTAAGATATTTCTCAGTGAGAGTGACGATAGTCTTTAATAAGTTAAATTATAATATATCAACTGTTGAAACTTTTATTTTATCTTATTATTGTACAATATACTTCTTTTAATCCAATATAGATACCATTTTCGGTGTCTTTTTTACTTTTAGAAATATAATAAAAAAATAATAATTACATTTGGATGTGTTATTCTGACGTTTCATTTTGAAAAACGACAAAACTTATCATTTATAGAATAATTAAACAAAGTTTGTATTATAGTTTAGTGGACATAAAACGTTGTTTGCTATTTCTAAGTATTTAACGTTATTATTAATTTAACCTTAAATTAACCTGTATCAGACGTAACTATCGTAGCATTAGAAACAAAAAACAAAAATAAACTCAATTTACCACACAGTATTCAATAAAAATACGAGTATTTTAAGCTTTATGGTTTATTTATTAATGATCGTTCATTCGATAAAGCTGATGAATGTCCCGGAATATTTTATGCTCAAATGGGAAAAAATAATTACATTTTCAAATTTTGCAGGATAGGTATTTAATTCTCTTTCCCGATTGTCGAGACGTTGTGCAAAATGAAGTAATAACCTCTAATTTTATCATAATAAACTAAAAATGATTCATCCTTGTAATTTTCATTGGGTAGATGGTGAATTATTCTTTAAAAAGATGTGTTCTGTAATTGAAGGAGCAGTTTGCTTACTAGGAAGGCTACACACACACACACACCTTCAAGCTTACTTAGCACAGAATGCAGGATCAATCTAATAAAGTACAAGTACTCTTGAAAATCTATTATGGGAAATGAGGTACTTATTTACAGTGATCAAAAGTTTTCTTCTTTTAAAGTAAAGCTCAGTTTGGAGGGGGTGGTGGTAATTTGGTAATTGGAGGGGGTGGGGGTGGGTAATTGGAAGAAAAAAAAGCGATAACACAGAAAAAATAAGAATTTTAGTACAATATAAGAATTTTCATGGGGATATCAATCATTATAGGATATATAATATATCCATATATTTATCCAAGTAAATAAATAAATATTCAAATATTTACTGTATCAATAAACGTATTGTTTTTTCTTTGAATACTGGGTGCCCTCTAAAAGCCAGAAAATATTAAAAGATTGATAGATGATCTTAACACCAATTAAAAAGTTTATAGTGACTATAATCACCGTCAGGAAGTCACCGTTTATATTGACTAAAAAAATCTTAAAATCCAAATTGATTTTTATTTTTTTACTAGGTATCTAATATCGAGGAAAAACGGCGATTATATGTTCTTCACTAAACTTGAGAACATCAAATTTAGGGAAAAAAAAGAAAAAAAAAAGACATGTATTTATATTATAGTACTTTTGAACTGAGGGCTGACAAAATATTAAGAATTGATAAAGTAGATAGATGACTAAGAGAACAAAAAAGACTATCTGTATAAAACATAAATTTTACATATTTTTAATTATCAGATTTTTCTTTAATTTGAATAAATTTATTCAAATGTTTGATAATTATTCAAAGTAACCTACTAAATCAAATTAATTCTGACATTGCTAAGGAAAAGTTTAATACTGGAAAGTTATAAGGAAATAGGAAAATTCGAGGAAGAAGAGGAAAGCTTTTTTCCTCCATTATCTGATTTTACAATCAGTTTCCTCAATAAGGATTTTCTGGGGGTCAAGAAATTAAACTGTAAACTGCAAGACTTCCATGGGATGAAGACTTGGACCTTAGTAAGTTCACGCTGCTGCCGGTAGATAGCATTGGGCGCTTCGTTCGGACCTGTTGTGGCAATGTAACAATAATTATCATCTAATTCCATGTTTTATGTACATTTTTTTTTTTTTTTAATCAACAAGGATAAAATTAAATAATAACCGAAATTCACTCGAAAGATCAAAACAAATATTCATGAAAGCATTGATAACAAGATTTTGTTGGAAATGAAAAATAACTCATAAAATAAATTATACAGGTTTGAGGCTTCATAAAATGTTATTAAGTAAGTTACGAGTACCATCATATCATTACGACTCGAAATTTACCGTCCAATCTTGTTCGGACTCTTATGAGACCAAAATTGGCACTCAGTATTCGGCAAATGTTAAGTTGTACGATTTAACATTAATTTTTTGACTACCATAATCGGCACATTTACAACCGACCGGACCAGTTCGTCCACCATGGTACAAGAGAGTTGTTATATTTTCCAAAATTAACATGGGCCGCTTCGGATACAAAAGTTGTGTATGTAGGTCATTTTCATAATAAATAATTAGTTAATATCAGAAAAATTTCTTAAACGTTTTGCAGTCAGTCGAAAGCAAATTTGTTTGTTCTTATTACTTACATGTCAAACTTTTGATTTTTTTAAGATACTTTTTTAAAATATTTAAAAGTATTGTTTTATCTCTGATTATTTTGCTATTTTGAAAAATTGAATTGAAACAGTTGTAAGTAATTTCAAACGTCAAAACTTTTGATGGTTTGTTTTTTTTTTATCTTTAAGTAGGTAAAGTTAAAGGAAGAAGAAGAAAAGTTAAAGGATTTTTTTCTCTCTAATACAATTTTTACATGTGAGTAATTTAATCTTTTTAGATGGTTTATTGACAAAACAAACGGCTTCTAATCTCATATAAATATGTGAAAATGCAAATAATCCTCCTCAACAACAAAATGATTAAAAATTAAAATGAGAAAGGTTTATATGAATTTGCATATTATTAATACAAAAACAAAACAAAAAATACCTTTTAGCTTAATAGCGAATCACATATTTAAATATTTAAAAAAATAATATTTGAATAATTCACGATATGTATACCTTAAGAATATTATTATTAACAAATTAAGGTAACCAAAACTGTTTTATCATTTCATAAACATGACCAGTTTTCATTAGCTAAGAAAACAAAATATATTATCAGTAATCATATATCATCTTAAAATAATCAAAATATGATTTATAATTTTCTTTTAGCTCTAAAACTTCAAACCGTGCCAAAAATAAATAATCTAGTTCATTTTTATAATATACCCTTCGCAATGTCCGTATTCTTTTTTTCCCCCTCAAGGATGTATTCCGGGACATTCAATTATTTTTTAGCTGATTCGACTATTCTACTTTTTTCTTCAATGCAATTTAAAATACACAATAAATAATTATATTCCTTCAGCTGTCTCAATATTCCAATTTGAATTTGGCTCTGAGTGCGAATTCGGGTGCATGGAGCTGCTCGGTGGCACAATGAATGCCGATAAGATTCTGTGACGCAAAACTCCACGTGTACGAAGTTTTAGCGTATCGAGCGATCCTCCGTCCGATGCTGGGCGAATTCAACAGTCTCCGAATCCAACCGAACGAATATCATCTCGAATATCCAAACAAAATATTTTTATAATTGATTTAAAAGAAGAAAAAAACTCGAGAATTGTTATCACTCATAAAAATAGCTCATAAATAATTTAAAAATATTGATTGACTCTATATAAAAAACAAAAAATAACGATGCCTAGAGGCTGGTGTATCAAAAGGGCTCATTAATCTAAAACTTCTTTATTTGAATTTAGAACTTCAACTTGAGGAAAATTCTTATTAAATGTTAAAAAAAAAAAGATTATTTACAAGTATATTTTACCTCCTGTGTCTCTTTTTAAAAAATAAAAATAAATATAAATAAATAAATTTTCAACTTTTCAAGCATACGATTTTTACCTCAAAATATTTTGAATTTTTATTTTAACTAAATATGCACATTATTTGTGATTTACAGCTTTAAATTATTGTAAGTTATTCTATACGGATTTGCGATAGAAAAGTTTTAATTAGTTATTTAATAATTTTTATCCTAGAGAAATCAAATCATTATTTTTAAATTAATTTTATTGAACTACATATGCATATTTTGTAATTTTTAACGTTTTAGCCTTCAAAATTCTGACCATTTTTAAACAAATTTTTATCATATAGTTTATACAAATTTTTAGCTAAACACATAATTTTGTTGGAAATTATTATTTTTTTATGTGTGGTAACGTATTTCAGCATTTAAGAGATTAAATATAAAAAAGAATGAGAAAAATATGTCTGCTATTTTGAGGTAACTCTAAATATCTAAAAATCAACACAAATTAAACCCATTAATTAATATTTTTAATGTCAAAATTTTTATTTAATATATATATACATTAAAACGTACCATGTTTTATTGTTGTTGATTATATATTTTATATTTAATATTTTTTATAGCTCATCTTTCTCTTTTTCCCCCATCATTTTATTAATGATTGGTGGTATTTTAGCGAAATAAACATAATCAATGCTTTCTATTAAATATTATTTTATTGTGACTCACTTCAATTCCATTCACTGTAATAATAATGACTTACCTATGATGTATGGTGTAGAATTAATAAGCACAGCTTGCAGGTTTTACAATTGCAAATAAAATAATTTCTGCCGTAATGTTTTACAATATCAATTGAATTCAAATTCAAAATTATTTTATATTTTTAATATAAAAATTCTATGGTCTAGGTATTGTTTCTGAATATAAAAAGAACTATATAAGTATAAGGCTATAAATATTTTCGATCAATATTTAAAAACCAATCGTTGTTAAAACAATATATATTTGGATTAGTTTAATTCATTTCAAATAAATCTTTTCATTATTATCAGGCGTGATGATATATTCTACCATTAAAAAAAAAATATATATATATATAAAAGAATTTTATGATCACGAAATATGAATATGAAGGGCGCATTATAAGCGTCATCTAAATAAGTGTTGAGCCTTTGTATCTGTGTCTGATATTCATCATTAAATTGATGAGCAGTTTTACTGTGAGCTATTGATAATAAATGATCTTTTACAATAGACTCAAATCAAACTTTATTGCTAATCATTTCACTTTTCACCAAATCCAGGCATCATATCTAAAAAGCTCTTCCCAAAACTGAGATGGTCCATTCCAAGATTATTCTTAGTTAAGGTGTAGTGTGGTGGCTATTCTTGGTGTGGCGGTGTGCTGAGATAGTCTCAAGTAGTGAGCGAAACCTCTTTTTCTCTGTATATTGATTCTATGTTCTGAAAGAGCTTTCCAAGATTTACTCATTTCAAGATAAAATAATCATAAAATAAAAAATTACAGTTGAACCGGGAACGACTATCGTAAACCAGTGAAAAGAGTTGGATACTCTAATACTTTTATTTTCCACTCCGTGAAAATCTGCGGATGCCACACTTACAATCTGCAGCGGATGCTTAGTGAATATTGGAAGGTTCCATAACAAAGCCTTGAATGTCGCAAATCGAAGACAACCCTGTCAAGGTTCCACCATGTCGAGACAGGAAGAGGTTATGGAATCAAGAAAATGTTGATTTATGAGGCATTTCAGTCTAGAGGTAATTAAAACCTACTTTTACGTTTTTATAACTAATTTCATTGGCTCATTATTTAATTTAAGACTTTCCCGGAAACAATATTAAATTCCT
This sequence comes from Aelia acuminata, assembly GCA_911387785.2. NCBI lineage: Eukaryota > Metazoa > Arthropoda > Insecta > Hemiptera > Pentatomidae > Aelia > Aelia acuminata. Next base: position 84,917,519 of record OU426982.1, on the reverse strand, counting down.
GTTTATTAATATTATTTATGCTCGATAATTAATCTTGCAATTATTGCCCTAAAAGGTTGTTTGTTCAAATAACGAATGAAAAAAAATAAATAATCGTCATCTGTCGTTCGAATATTACCCTACTCTACATTGCACAACTGCCTGAGGCAACGCTTCCGGTTCACAAGAGGCCTAGGCGATGTTCCGTTGGATGGAGATGGCTTGCAGAGCTGACGATCCCTATTATCCAGGGGCAGGAGGGGTCGATTCTTGCAAAATCGCCATAGAGGAAGAGAGGAGGCATAGAGAACTAGTTGGTTAGCTAGCTGCTGTGTCGTAAGAGGGCCTGGCTCAATGGGAGGGAAGTAGGAACCTGACACACGTGCCTTGGAGGCCAGCCTCTAAGTCTTTTTTTAAATCGTCCCTCACCTTCCTCCCTCTGTTCTGCTTAGCGGTCCGTTATGGGACAGCCCTCCGCTCTAGTCCCGGTCGGAGGGAATCCTCTAAACTCTTTACCAATTTTTCCGCGTTTGAGGAACCAGAGGGATATAGTTAGATCTAAAAGAGTGTTACTACATAAACAAAATTAATAATGAAATCAGATTTATAATTGGAATCGTAAACACTTATTTACCCTTACACATATCGTTTTCCTATGTATTTCTTTTTTTTCTTTTTACTCCTTCTATGTTACTTCTGTGCCTTGCCAATACGGCATTTTCAGTGTAGCCCCGATTTCAAAGGAATTGACCCGTTTGGGGGTTTATGTATACCGAGCAAGTGCAGAAACGAAATTTGAAAGTAGGGATCTAATAAAGCTAATCAAGGACCTTTTTAAATTAAAAGGGATGCGATGGGAGTTCACTTACAATAGGATCACTTAACCTGAGGAAATAGCCTCTCTCAGAAGTAGCATTGCTAAGTCAAGTATCTTAGCACAACATTGCCCTATAAGTAGTCTCTCTGGTAGTTAAACATTACTCCTTGGCGTAGGTTAAGGGTTGTTAGGTAGTTTGTTTTATGTCAGAAATTTGAGTTTGCCATAGCTACCCGTGTTTGGACTTATTATTCATCATTATCATACTCATAAATGAACATGATTAATTTTTAATATATGTGTTAGAAAAGAAAAATAATATATTTAACACTATTTATAGGTTTCTCTCTATATATTAATAAGCTACTGTTAATAAAAGTATAAAGTACAAAGTATTCAGAAAAGTCTGTCAAGAAGGATCATTATAGCTTTTTCACCGTTTCTGTCGGTTACACTTAAAAAAAAAATCAAATTTTTAGTTTAAATAGCTGATGATATTCTTCATGGGCTAACTTGGCTGTGGCTATACCACCTTCGCCCAGCCTTCGTTGACTTTTTAATTACTGCCTCCAAAGGACGCGAACGGAATCTCCTGGAGTTCTGGTTTTTCCTCCTGATTGGGGGACATGCCTTGTTCAATGTTCCTTAGGATGATTGTATAAATATTATCGTGCGACTTTATTTGGGTGAGATCCTCTTGGGATACACCCAACCCCTAAAAATTGAGTACTCGTAATTAAATAATGGATTTAGAGGAAAACTTGTGGATATAGCATGCAACAAGGTGAACCCCTATTTGTGCGACCTCTCCCCAAGTAACTTACTTCCTTGTTAAGTGCTGAGCTTCTGTGGGTTGTGTTTGTACATTGTAGAAGATATTAAATAAAATTATTTCAAACTATAATTAATTCTATTCATTGTGGCAGGTAGTAATGTTACTCAATAAAAAATAAAAAAGCGACTATATGCTCTGCTAATCTTTACATAACCAGTTGTGCACGAGGTAGTTATAATTCGATTTCTATAACAGGAGGCCTTGAGAATGCATTGAATAATGCAATGATACGGGAGATTATTCTGGATTAGTCGTGCACTGTTCCCATTGCACTCCTCGCTGCCGTAGAGGACAGGTTGGGAGTCGCCCCAGGTTCTGGGAAGGCTACACGTGGCTTATGATGAATCATTCGAGAACAACCCTAATCTCTGACCTTGGCCTTGAAGACCTATTGCTTCCTCTGATTTGATTAAAAGGCTTCTCTCGCCCAGCTATTTTGCCATTTAGTAAGCTGACACGTGAAGGTCTCCGTTCTATAATAAGTGGATCTTGCGATGGTTCAGAAACCATTCCTGAAATCGTATTATCCGAGAATCGAAACGGCGAGACTGTTGTAAGTGGTAATATTAATCAGTTTTAATTACGCGATTCCACAGTTTTCGATGGATAAAACAGATCGTTTCTTCTTTTCTACAACTTTGAAAAATCTGCATCCTCCAGCTAACCCTGTCTTAACAGATTTACGTTTCATTAAAAATCTTCATTTCTGCATAACAGAACTTTAGCATTGTTAATAAATTAAATTATGGCTGTATATTAATCCTTGAAAATTTTAATCAATTATTCTAATTCCTCCTATTCACTTTGAATTAACTATTCTGAAAATACAGTTTTTTTGTGATGTAGATTTATTATGTAGAAAAGAGATTTATCCATCCTGCTTTAAGAAACCAATATAGCACTAGCATGGTACATGTTTTTGTCTCAGGTTTGGATTAAGAGAAACGTTCCTTTTCCAATTCTCAGCCTGGTTCTTATGGCAGGGTTGTCTTCTTTGACCAGGCGAAGGTACATTTAACGTTCCATTTTTGCTATACTTTACATTTATCCTGTTTTGCCCATTCGGAAGGAAATATGCATTTTAGAACACGAGGGTCTGCTTGTTCATTTACTTTAATCCCGAAATGAGTAGGAACCCATAACATCAACACTTCCCTCCCGCTCTCCTTGTTCGAAGTTTTATGAATTATTATAGTTGATATTAAATGTGTGATCACATTTAAATTAATATTAAATTGTATCAATTTTCTCAATAGCTCAAAAATGTTTTAAAATCGTTTTTACTGTTCGATTAAATCAGTCTCTTAGAACGGATATCGCTAATAATTCCGGTCATATGAAAAAAAAAAAAAAAAGGGAAGTGCATTTTAAATTAGGATATGTCAACGTGGCAGCCGTTGAAAGAGGTTCGATCTGGTTTATTTTACCTTAAAATTAAAACAATTATCGAATCAGTGGGATTGCTTCAACTTTGAATATCTTGAATATCGTTGAATTGAATATCTAAATTTTTAAAAAAATAATTCCGAAAATAATTCCTTAGTATCTTATATTTATGATAGGTATAGATTTGATTCATATTATGATGTTTTCCTTGGTTTTACCGATGGATCAGACATCTTAACCATTTTAGCTCCTAAGTTTGAATTTTACCTCATACATTTTTTAAACATGTTCAATTAATTCTTTACTAAATTATACAATTTACTCAATATTTTTGTTTAGTTTTATTTAAGTTTATATTTCATTTCGGAATGGATTTTACAAGTTTTTATTTTACAAGTTTTATGTACAGATATTCATAAAATTTGATTGGTCGTAAAATTTTTAATATGAAGCATGATTTGATAGAAGCAAGTGGCTTATAGAAAAAGTCAGTCATTTTAATCTGCATTTGATAAATTCTTTTTGACTACAAAACATTTAATGCAACGGACGTCGAGTGTGGTGAGATACCAGATGAGTCACCGAGTCTGGCTTGGTAATTTTAACGTTCAATACATTGGCCGCCATATTGGTCCCGATTTACTGAGATGGGGTGGATGAGTTTGTTTCTCAGCTGTAGAATTTTGAAAAGTGAAATAAAATGCGAAAATTAAATAAAATTTGGTTTTTCCTAACGTTTCGCGTTTCAAGATTATGAAAAAATAATTGTCATTAAGTGATGTAGGATATTACATGATTATGTTTTTTTCTAAAGTAATGAGTGTTCATAGCTACATCTAATTTAAATATTGGACATACTGAAATATTATTTTACAAGTATGAAGTACCAACAGGTGGTATTTTTGATAGTTTCAATAAGAAAAATTGCACACTCATATTTACAAACAGCTCTCAAATGAACTGAATGGCTTAAATTTTTTCTATTTAATTCAATAAAATAACAATCTTTATTATTACCTACTACGTAAGTTGACGTTATATATTCATATCAGTAGCGACTAATTAGAATTTTAGCTGTTGATAATTCCGAAGATAAAAACGACGATTGTGAATTATGTTATCAATATCTCGCCAACTCTTTTATTTTGTTATAACAGGCATGCTTGCATTATTTTTAACATTGAAAAAAAAAAAATGTTCTATTCAACACTCCATTAACTTCGTATCTAATCAGATTTTCTTTTTCTTCTACGGATGCATATGGTGCATAAAATATTGTGACCCATTCAATCAATAATTTGTATTTATTTTGAATCATTTCCAAGTTCTCACGATAAAAACAAATAAAAGGCAGTAAAAAAAACTGGAATTTTAACTTTTTAAATCATAGCAGTATTTAATTAATTAAACTGTTCACACAGAAAATAATAGGGAGACCGAGTGTATTTGAAACAGTAACGATTTCTCGGAACTTAAAAACGTTAGCGATTTGGCAATGTCGCCTATGAATCACTTATCCGCCCGCTGACGTGTCAGTTCGCGTCGGTGGCGTAAGTCGCGCCTTTCTGGAGTTCTGCGTGCCATGTGACAATAAAACGTCGTTTTATTTACGATGCGTATATTTCGATAAGGGTTTTGTATTTTGGTTTAAGTTATATATGTTTCGAAAGCTCATTATCTAAATATTTATTATATATGTTTAGTAAAATTGATTTGTGTGTGTTTGCTTCTTGATCATGGATTAATTAAAAATTGGGAGGTTTTCCCTAACCGAGGAGATTTGAAACAGGCTGTTTCAACTCACCTCGTTTTGTCCGACGAGGACAAAAACAAGTTAGTGGCATGACTTCCACAGAGAGGAGAATTTTGGTTACTATAGCACCTATTCTGCAGAAGAAGAAGTATCCTTTTGCCTTTGTTTTTAGAGCCATTTTCAAATAGCAGAGCCAAATAAAAATGGGTGCAATGTCATGCAACATCGGGATTCATGAAACTTGCACTGGTGGGGAACTTAATGTTTGCCACAACTGCTTGTCAGATTGAACTTTTTTATTATCATCATATTTTTATTTTTGACATTTGTGAGATTATTGCAACACAGAAATATTGGTCAAAACTGATTTTAATGCTTAAAAAAAGGACTGAAAGTTAATAATTATTTTAGGTCAAAGATCTATAATGTAAAACAGTTTATTTATCTTACTGTAATTATAATTAATGTTACGAATAGGACGTTATAGTACTTACCACTGGTAATAAACCACAATATTTAACGCTTACAATTTCTTTATGTTTGTCTTTCGCAAGTTAAAGAATGCACTATCGATTGGTCCTAATATCATCCGATTCAATATCATACATGTGTTATTTAAAGTATGAAACAAAATGTGAAAATTGGTTTAATTCCCCTCGGTCTCCCCTACTGACTAAAATAATAATGTATAAACTCCCTCTTATTTACTGGAATGCTATCATTTATCAAAAAAAAAAAAAAAGAGGTCATATACATTAAATACATAATATAAAGCACCTAATGGTTAATTAGTAGGTAAGTGTGACTATTCTTGTGGTCTTTTGTGAAATTGACCTCTTTAGAAAGTTGCAGTTTGATATTTTTTTTCTCTTTGTTTTTTTCCAAGAAGAATATTCGAAACATAATTCAGTTATTTTGCTTTTTCGTATATTTTGTTTGGCTTGCCATTGAGTTGTGTAGTATAATATGTATTTAATTGCTTCTCTGCTGCTATTTTGCTTCTCTTTGAGGAATCTGTCAAAATCTCTCTGCTCTGATATATATATATATATATATATATATATATATATATATATATATATATATATATATATATATAATGAATAGTTGAATGAGTTTTGAAACACCTTTCAGATTATCCTTTTATTAATCTTACGAACGCTAAGCTTTTTATTCTCAACGAACAATAAAGATGTAGTGTTGGAACAAAAGATGTATCAGACAGATGGTCATCTACCTCCACCGTATGGTCAAATGGTAATGGGTTTGTTTTTTCTCAAAACGAATCAGTTTCTATCGAGCACAAATCTTGAACCCTCCTCTAAAACTCTAAAGCCAGCTCCTCTAATTTGTTTGGCATTGGGTTATTTTCGGATTTCTTTTTTAAAAGATTTCCCAGAAATCATCCTTTGCAATTCGTCTTCATTGTTACCAAGCCCAGCGAGGTTTATATGAACAAAAGTGAGAATATATTTTTCTCCAATTGCATTTTATTAGTAGGTATATACAATTATTTTTAAAGTTATATTACGAAATTGTAATCTTATTATTATTGTAAATAAAATCAACTGACTTTTTCTATAAGAAAATATCTGTTGCGATGCTCGCCACTCCACATTCACCTCCCAACTTACTTCGATTAGAAATTGACGTGTTTTGATAAATATACCTCAAATGAACACATTTTTCCATATTCATTTACTTATTTTTGTTTGTATTTGCTCTCTAAAGTACAATACATTTTTTTGGAATTGTTGGAAACTTCATTTAGTTACCATAGAAACAAATAATTTCCATTAAATATCTAGTTCCAAAACACCTTGACAACTCTTTCGCGTGAACAGAACGTCTTCACTTATAAAGAATGGTCTGTCATTAAAGGGGTACTGCGCATGCGTCGGCTTAACCTCTTTTATAAGTTGTCGGAATATTTTTCTTTTTTTCTCCTATTTTTTCTAACACGATTTTTTTCATATTTAGCCATTTCTTATTTTCAGGCATAACGATTCATATAAACATTTCTCCATATAAATAAAAACAAAGGTACTTTATAGGAAAACATCAAGTCCCCTTCCCCATTTAAGCTACCTCAGAACATTTCAATGATGATAAAACTTAGCTGATATTAAACCATACTTGATTCTCATTAAACATGACAAATTTGATAAAAATCGTTAGAGCCGTTTTTGAGAAAATGAAAAAAACGTAAAATTGAGACAAAATTGATTAAATAAAGTGACCTCTCCGTTTGATCAATTGGACCCACCCCACGTGTATTTCCGTTGAAAACAGTAATTAGAAATTTTTCACGATCGCAATACTTTCCCCACTTAGTATATATTTCATATATAGGTAAGTGAAACTAAAACTCTTCATTCAAAATGTATGTTTAGTGCATATCTGGGAACCTCACAGACTTTTCTGCTGACACTCATAACATACGAAATTCCTTTCATTAAATAGCATTTTAATTACGAGGTAAACGAGGTGAAGGCATCAAAGGATTAAACTGCTACTAGAATTGAACGTTTCAATAATAATCCTTTTCTTATCTACGGCTTATCATACTTAAATTAATAAAACAGTTTTTTTTTTTCACATAATTCTGCTAATATTTTATTTTAGAATGTATTAGTATAATATCAGTATTAAAACCCTATTTAAAAGGATACAAATAAAATATTTTTATCAATTTTCTCTACCTAAGGGTCCAACGTATTCCCAACTGTATCTTCATTATCTCTCATCTTATTAAAAGTCCTTTCTCCGCGATTTTCAGTAAAAATCGTAGCTAAATTATGATGTGCAGCAAGATAATTTTCACCGTAAATCCTCAATGTTTTTTTTCGTTTTGTTTTCACTATAAGCTCAGGAATTATTTTTAAAAATACGAGATATAAGTTATGGATCATGTTTTAGGATTTTTACCATCACTAATTTATCTCAAATGGTTGCAGAAATATAAGCAATAAACATAGGTTATGTTAAAATTTCTCCTGTAAGTATGCTCATTTTTGTTTACGTCCGTCGAGACAATATTTTCGTCTGGCGTCCATCATTACGCGAAATTGCTTGTTTTGACAAATCGCTGATTTTATAGCCTTGGTGATGATGTTTTGTATAGACCATGTAAGCAATGAATTCGTTCCAGAGCATTGTTAGAAAACAAAAAACCACGAGTGTTTCTACATGACACACTAGGTATATAGGATTTGAACACTACTTATTTTTCCCACCTTATTATATAATTAAATGTCTACGAATTTAGCATTGCCATTTGGTTAGATATTTTATTTATAAACTTAATGATTATATGATCGGATATGGTAACTAAGTAAGCAATACGCAATTTTTTATTCCATAAACCTCGATCAACTTGAATATTCTAGGGTGAAAGGAAATCGACTATTTTTAGTTTTGCCTGTTTTCCTCAACATGCAGTTAAAGCTTAAAAAAAAAAATATTTTTTTTTTAATTTCAGCCCTTTGCATGGAGGGCACTTGGGAAGGAAAAATAAGATAGTACATAATTTTGACGATTGATGATTTCATGATATTTAAAAAAATATTTTTGTTTTCGGATATTAATCAACCGCTATGAGACAGAGACTTGTTGAGTAATACTCAACAACTACGCAATTCCATTTTCCCCCAAAATATATCAAGGTTCTGAATTCCGTAATAAATGCCTTAGTTTATTTTTTCGGCCTAATTTAAAATATTCGGAATCTGATTTAGAGCCCGGAATAGCAACCTTATTATACAGTTGTTTAGACCAGAAACAACCAGTCTTATAAGATAATAAATTAAAGAAAATAAAAATATGTACGTATATAAATCTTGTTTCTCCAGAACTGCTTATCTTTTATGCATAAAAAAATATGTAATACACGAAGGTAGAAACAATAAAATAGCGAAAATGATAATAATAATAAAACACAAAAACATAGTCTGACAACGCTAAGTTGTTTCTCGATAAATCTTTTACATGTTTGTTTGACCTAGAGAAAGCTCCATTTATTAATCACCTTGATAAAGTAAAAACTGTTTTCTCCAGGAAAATTTGATCTAAATTACGATAGTACACTTAGAATTTTATCTATCATATTGGACAGTAAAATTGAGCAATACATTTTTATTCAATTAAAAGTTCAAACTCCTTAAGAAAACACAAAAATGAACTTTACTCCTCTTCTGTTGGGAATAGGAAAATACATACATCGAATGAACTTCTTTTTTAAAAATAGTATCCAGAATCACCTCCCAAAGTTTTTCCAATAAACCCTGAATCACCCTGTATATTTATTTTAATATCCGAAATAAATATTTATAAGCTAATTTTTATAGTTTCGTAATCATTTTGTACTTCTAAAAAATCGCTGGTAGTATTTCTAAACACTCATATGCATGATGATTAGTTGAACAACTGTATTTAATAAATGAGTCTTAAGTTCATCCCTGTGTTATGCTGGATTAAGTTTCCGACTGCAAAAATTCCCTTTTGTTTTTATAACTATATATATATATTGTGATTTTGCAATTTATCGAGTTTTTACTAACCGCAGCCGTATTAAACCAATCTAGTATAAAAATGGGTTAAAACACTACAGAGTAGCATATCCCAAATTAGGCTTTTTTTTTTTTTTTTCTCCTTTAAAAGTTCTCAAAACCGGTAAAAACCACTCGGCCCATTTCTAAAATGTCCAATTCAATTATTAATTTTTTTTTTTGTGTGTCAATCGAAAATGTGTCATTGAAATTGAGAACTTATAATTGGTAAAAAATAAAAGGCTCCTTGATATGGGTCACGATTAGCATAATATCCAAGAACAGGATAACTCTAACTTATTCAATAGTCAGATTTCAAAGTCAATATATTCTTTCGATCCAATCTATTTAGGATACTGAGTATATTAAGGCTATAGTGGATAAAATATGGTATTCAAGGCCGGGAAAAGTTTTCGGCGCTTCTCATGACTTAGGTCAATACACCAAACACCAAACTACACCTAAAAATCAATTAATCACCAAGAATTCTATTTCGAAAACACGGTAAACAACGAAAGAACGATAGGACTCTAGCTGTCTCGCGGGAAAACATGTTCCTACCACTTAATGATCCTGGGGACGTAATGTCCCCTCCGAAGGACGACATAACAAAGTATTTTTACTCCCTTTAAAAAATCTTAATGACTCCTACCGGGCTACGAACCCACGACCTTGGGAATGTCCATAGGTTTTATTTACGTTTTTTAAAAATATTATATCAATTTGCTCGGTTATGACCGATTGTTAAAGAATAAAACAATACTATAAATCCAAATTTGGTAAGTTATGGGCTTTTTAACATTCAAGACTGAAAACTCCTTTATGCTAATTTCTCATTTTTTTTAAATATTAAAATTAATTAATTCTGTCCTTTATTGTTTATTTATCGACACAATATCGATTAATTAACAATGTTTTAGAATGAGAAAAAAAATATTTATTAAAATAAATTACTAAATATTTGATAAAAAATTCTAAAATAAATAATACTTATACCATATCGTTTTATTAAGAGTATTTTTAATTTTACTGGCTTTAGCAACTTCAGGATATTTATATTTTTTTGGTATCATAAAAAGAATAACTTTATGTTTCTACGTCATTTATGTCAATAAAGGTGTATTAAAGGTACTCATCAACAGATGAGGATGTAAGGCTGTGGAAACCTTTCATCTTCGAACTTCTCCCTTCCCTAACCCCATCCACTGTTAGCAAGTAGGTCATTACTTGATAACCCTGGGCAAACCTGTTGTCTGCAAAGCGGTACTGACCGAATAAACTTCTCTAGATAGATCATATTGTCTTCGGCCAACTTTCCCCTCACTTTCACTTCGAGTTGTTGCGGAATTGTGTGAGGAGTTTTTCCTTATTCTTCGCCTCCTCACTTATCCCTTTTATTCTCCTCCTCCTCCTCCTCCCAGACAGTTTCCCTTTCATCCCGTGACGTCCGAGTTGCCCTTTCGGAGGGATCGACTAGGGAATGGGATCAATATGGTGTAGGGCAAGCAGGCTCATCTTGCCTGTGTCATTGGCCCCTGCGCGCGCACCCACCGCCAACCCCAGCTTCGTTGACCCATTCGCATCTGGCGGCTCTCTCAGGTAACTGTACTCGTCCTACCTTGCCTTAATTATCTCTATATTATTAGGTCATTAGCCTTTGATTAACCCTATAATTTCAATAATTTATTATCGTTGTTTTAAAAAAAAAAAAGTGCTAAAATATAATTAGTGTCATAAATATTGAAAGTAATTATCGTTACAAAAGCCTACTATAACTAATGAAGCACAAAAAAAAAGTGACATCGTCAAAGAAGTGTTACCGCTATGTACTCATGGCATCGAGTCGTTATCAGTTGGGGCTTATTCAGAGAACTTGATCGCTGATAACGTGCTGATAAGGGATACACACGCCTCGTTCACTTTCACTTGTCCCAACACAGCGGTATGTAGATTAATTTATTTATATATTTCCTAATCTAAATACTTTTATCTCAACTTGACATTGATGTAACAGTTATGCGTGTGTGGAGAGTTGAAATTCAATGTATTCCTTTGAAATTATATTTATTAAATTCTTTCGACTGGTGATACTCAATTTAAAACAATTTTTAAAAAATTGCATGTGTTTTCCTTTAAATGTAATATTTTCAAATTAAAAATGTTATGAGAAAAGTCTAGCACTATATATTTATTTTTATTTTTCAATTTTACTCAATATTTCTCCTGAACTCATTTCGGAAAAAATCAATAAATGTTTTTGTTGTAAAATTTTGTTTTCTATAAAATATATAACTTTTTAAACCCCAAAATTATTGTTTATTTATTTAAATGATATTGAATAAAATCATTTACTCAACTAAAAAGTATATTGTTTACTCTAAACGTCGTTCTGATTTTTTTTATTTATTAAAGGATTGCGGTGGGTTTTTATTTTGACACCACTATTTTATCAAGTTAGATTTTTTCAGAATGTAACTTGAAAACTTTATTCACTTTTAAATAGTAGTTGTGTTTTTTTTTTTTTTTTCCTGATCAAATATTAATTAATATCGGTATTAAATTTTATTATCGTTTTAAATTGTTAATAATGTTGTTTTTCAAAGGGCCTCAAGGCCGCCGAAACTTCCGAACCTCTCTAATGCATATTATATCATTTTTTTATTTTATTAAGCAAAATATTTTCAATAAATATTCCACTTGACTGCCTCATGAAATGTACACAACCTCGGAAACAAACATTATTGTCTAAAGTAATCATTCACATAATTTTAGTTTATCCCATAATATCCAAAGAACCGGCCAAGTTTTTAAAATGATCCTTACTCCACACGTTAATTTATAATTATTAAATAAATTAAAATAAATGGATTTGATTTAATTTTTCAGAATGTTTTAATTTGTATTAAAATATTTTGGGATAGTTACTCAATTGTTTATAAGGTGGGTGATAGATTGAATTCGCGATTGGCTAGTGGGAGTCTATTTCGCTGCAACGGGGGCATTGGCACCGTGGCCTCGTCTTCGAGAAAGTGACTTATAGGGATATCTAAAATCAGGGCCAACAACTTGGACAAAAATTTCCTTTCAAAATTTTAGAAATTTGCCTCATTTATACATTAAAAAAAATTAAATGAGAGAAAGCAACTTCATTACACCAATTTAAAAAAAAAAAACTCATAATAACAATTAATGCATCACCACAATTTAATTGTAGTTTAACATTTTCTTTTGAAATAATTTTATAAAAAATAAAACAACCAAAAAGGGCGCTATTATTCGTATCGTTACTTCCCATGCGGAGTTCAGAGATCCCGGCCATCTTGGGCGCATGCTTCACGGTACCACGTGACCGTCAGATCGAAAGTGAAAGCGTTTAAATTTTCAGATCTGCGCAAAAAGGAAAAAGAACAAAAATACAACGAGTGCGAGTATTTTTAGACCTCAGACCTCCCTGCTTCGTAAAGCATCTATTTCCTACCCTTTGTAGTTCAATGGCCTGTTCGGTAACACGCAGTCTGGTAAAAAAAAATATGTCAACGATGAGGCAAGAGGTAAATGCGATCTGGCAAGTACTTCGTCCGGTCACGTCACTTAGCTTAGAGGACAAAAAAAAATCTTTTCTTTCTGAACCAGATTTGTTTTTGGTTTGAAAACCGTCAATGTCATTGATTGACAGCACCGGTCTGTGACAAGTTTGGACTACAATCCTATATTTGTTAAGAAGGAAAAAAATACTAAGGCTTGACCACGGTTTCTTCTTTCTAGAGCTTTCACTGGATTTTTAAAAATGAATTTCTACTTAACTACTTTATCAGAATTATATTTGGCTGCGATTTTCAAAATTAAAAAATTATTATTATTATTGCTTAAAATTATTAAAAAGTTATGAATAAAAATAACATAGTTATTCAAAACATTTCAATGCTATGTTTAGAACTTCTTGGAAAAGAAATTAAAATTTGGCTGTAATAAATATTTATTAATTTACTATAGTGGAATCTATAGACTGCTAATGAAGCGCATATCGCTCACTCATTATAACAGCGCGCTGCAGGCAGCGTCGTATCTCAAAAATGTGAGTTTTGTGACAGTGAATTTAAAAATCAAAGGTACCTACAATAAAATGTGTTCAGAATAGATATTAAGTATACGATTGAAATATTTTCTATGCAGCAGATCGTTTCAGATAATAACTGTTTTTTGTCTGTTTGAAGAAGTAAGAAATAATAATAAAATTAAGATTTAAACAGCCCCTTTTTACTTTCACTTACCTATATATGAAATATATAGTAAGTGGAAGTATTGCGATCGTGAAAAAATTCGACTTCCGGTTTTCAACGGAAATACACGTTTTGGGGTCCCCTGAGTCGAAATGACCAAGTCCCGCGAAATGGTCTGTGTGTGTGTGTGTGTGTGTGTGTGTGAACAGACTAGCTCAAAAACTATAAACCGTGCGATCCTGAAATTGGGTATTTAGTGTAGGTATATGCCCGCGATGTGACAGCATAAATTTCATCAAAATTACTTAAAGGGAGGGGGTACTTTACTTAATAACTTTTTAGGTTTTTTTCGATTTTCTCAAAAACGGCTCTAACGATTTTGATTAAACTGAGTATTTCATCTATTTATATGCCCGAAATATGACTGTAAAAATTTCATCAAAATTGATTAACCGGAGGGGGGACTTTACTTAATAAATTTTGTAACATTTTCACGTGTTTTTTTTATTTACTCTAAATCGGCTTTAACGATTTTGATCAAACTTGGTATTTGATGTATGTATATGCCCGAGATATGACTGTTAAAATTTCATTAAAATTGATTAACCGGAGGGGAGACTTTGCTTAATAAATTTTGTATCATTTTCACGGTTTTTTTTTATTTTATTACTCAAAAACGGCTTTAACGATTAACAAAAATAAGATATGGATGTAGAAAAATGTGTGACTTTGGGAAATTATATTTAACAGAACACGTCAATTTCTTATCTAAGTAAGTTGGTAAGTGAAAGTTGTGTGTTGCGCGCACGCACCAGATTTTTATTTATAAGGGATTTGCTATAAATTCCAAAGTTTTTTTTTTTTGGATTGAGTTGAACATCTGATGATCTTGCTAGACTAAACTACTCTTTCACCGAATTCAGAAAACAGTCTTAATTAAAAAGAACCTATTTTTGAGATATGAAGTTGTTGGAGGGAGTGAGCAATATATGACACTTCTTTGTACTAAATTAATATTGTTAAGATAAGTTTGCTATCATAATTACATGATCGGCATAATTATAATTACAAGACTAGTGGATCTATTGAAATATCATAAAACTTAACTACTCGTAATAAAATTATGCCATTTCGTTGGACGGAAGATCTCAATGATTTTATTCGATGGAAAACATCTACTTTTATACTAGATTTAAACACTTCTTTAAAGTTTTTGAATATCGGACCTAAGCCTCTAAAATCTATAAATAAATATCTTTATAATTTATAAAGATATATATATGATAAATAAATATGCTCTCCCCTCTCCTATGTTGTATAAATATATCCTGGTTTGGCTTCAATTTTATTTCTTAAATGTGATCATTTAGAATAATAGAAATAGAAATCGATGAATTGAGACATTAATGTTACCATCACTCCAGTGTTTGAATTATGCCATTTTATCTGAGAAATTGTGATGTAATTTCCAATTAATCGTGAACGTATTTTAGCCATAAATAAGGATTGTTGCACAAATCCGTAACTCTTCTGATTATATTTATTGCATTCTGAGATGGTAGCCGATAGTTAGGTGACATTTTTCTTTTAATTTTGATTCAAATACACCAAATAAAAGTAAAAGAGATAGACAATAAGAAGAGTCGTATATATTTTTAATACTTATTCAAAATTGTATTGTAATTGTATTCAAAATTGTAACCACTTCAGTTGTTACATGTTGCTTGGATTAATCTGAGTAGTTAATAATAAAATTTCATTTAAAAATACTACTTTCTTTATTTTTTAGCCTAAGTAGGAATTAATGGTTGAAAAATATGATTTTCATAAAAATCCTTTGTTCCTAGGGGACGGAATATGGATCAAAACGGAACGATTTTTGAAAAATTAAAAGGGTTCATAAAAAATAACTTATTTTTAAAATGTTGAATAAAAATTATTCTTTGGAAATAGTTAATACTTAACTTATGAATTAATATCTTTCACGTTTAAATGTTTAGCTAAAAGCCCGCATTAAACTTCATTTTTTTAATCGTTTCGGCCTAATACAGACCACGGGGCTTGTCTTAAGTGCGACTGTTTGTAATTATAATTGTTGTATAATTATAGTTATTACAATAAATAATATAATAATAATTAATCCTCTCATCCGTCCATTTAGTTCTGGTAGTGTAGCTTATGAGACTGTGGGAAGTCTCCCTGCAGGATGGCCTGCCGGTATTAGTTTGGTTCTTGGTTGTCTGTTATGGGATCTGCAGTTCTTCTAAATCTGATTTAAGAGAGTTGAACCACTTGGGCTTTGGACTCAAAAAGATATTTATTTTTATAAATACCTAATAAACTATATAAAGTTATGAAAAATATAGTTTTTTTTCTTTTTATCGTAGAAATAGTTATTATAAGGTAATAAGATTTATCCGTAAAAATATTTGAGTACATTCCTTTCGGATCGGCGATTGGAGGCTGCACCGAGCCGTCGAGGTTTATTTATAGCCCGAGGGTTGCTGCTCAACGTGCTCCCAGTCAAGAAGGTCGGCAGACCTCGTCTTGCTGGATGCAGTTTGCAGTTTCGACAACGCGGAGGTGAAAAAAAAACCTCCTCGATGGCATGCACAACCAGTTTAGAACCTGCAGATTCCTCACATCCAGTCAATTTATTTACGGAAACGAATTTTATGTTTTCAGCACAATTGCTTTGTTTTTTTTTTTCTACCATACATTTTTACATTTTTATTTTTGAAAATGTAGAAGTTTTAAATGTTTTTAAAGTAGGTTTTTTGTAAAATTAAAAATGTCATGTCTGCACACTTCAGAAACGTGAAATTTGAAAGTTTATACGAAACAACTGGTTTTTCTAGAATATCTTGAAAAATAAATTTTTAAAAGGTTTTGTATGTCTAATCTAATATTGCTACAACAAAAATGGGGCTGACTTATTTTTTTTACTTTTTGCCCCTAAGTGCTTTTACAGAAAATAGAGTTACCGAAGGAAAATAATTTTAAATTTACCAATAAAATATTTTTGAAATATAATTATATAGATATATTAGTAAACATGTCAGTTTTTCATTATGTTCCATACAGGACGATTCATTTACTACAAGCGAAGGTTCAAAGATGAAACTTAAACTTTTTATGTGGAATCAATTCATAGCCATAATTCCACTTAGTTGCTATGAATAATCATAGGGCATTCTAAATGAAAACTCAACAGAAATAAGACATTTATCTTAAATTCTCAGTATCGATGTATTTAGTTTTCATACTAAATTAAATGTTCAACCTCATAATTCTGATCTGTATTCAAATATTTGCAAATTAATTAACTATAGAAATGAGTTATAATTATTTGTCGAAAGAGGCCCCTACCCTGCTATCAAATATATTTACGCCCACGCAGAGGTTGATGTGGCGTTAAGCCAGATTAGACTTGACAGGAGGTCGTTAACTGAGTGATATTTTGAAAAATTATTCAGTATGAAAAAAAAACCATAATAAGTTGGGCGCCGCTGATGGCGCCCAACTGCAATGAGGTTAATTGGTGGACATGTACCGCACTGGCGTCCCCTAATTGTAAATAATTTGTTTTAATTACGGCAAACAATTCTATGAGATCGTGCAATCATAACTTATTCAGCTCCAAGGTCTAGGAGGGATACAGCTGAGGTCGGCAGAAATTGATTTGGCTCGGCAGAACGCTACTCCCAGTCAAGAAAGGCTACGTACAAGATATCAGTAACACTTAATGGTCTGTTTGAATCCAATGCGGGCGTTGATTCTGATCTTAGCATCGTATTTAGTCTAGCGATCAACGTTAAATATATTATATAGTGAACGGTTATAACCAAAAATAAATCACTGGTGTTTGGGCAAAAGGGCTTAAGTCATCGAATGTGAAGCTTTAACAACGATTTACCAAGCTATTGAAAATCATTGTAAATTCTTTCTGATTGTATTTCTTTATCCCATAATAATAAATAAAAATATATTCCTTCAACAAAGACTGTAATAAATTATGAATAACGAATAAATTATAGTCAATTATGAATTTTAAGTAGACTAGACAAATAAAATTTTTTATGACCTAAGCCCTTTTGCCCGAACACGAATGAAATATAAAAACGTAAAATGGTAGGATGTAGGGTATATTCGTGATTAGAGGATGACAAAAAAAAGGCGATGTCACTTAAATCGCAGAAAATCATCACCAGTAAAATCATCATTAATTGAAACATCATGAGGAAGGAATTTTGTGATGAAATAAATGCAAGGTAATAACATAAATCTCATATCAACAGAATAAAATAGGGAGATTTTGTTTGAAAAACAGAGGCAGTAAGCATTTACATTCGGAATTCGTATAGGTATATTTTTTTCGTATAATGATTACATGAAAGCATCATTAGTATATTCTCTTTCTTTAAGTTGTTGTTTTTTATTTCCATTTTTCAAAATGGTAGAAACATCCTTGTAATTTTCTAGCCATCGTGGTCATAGAGGGATTTTTGGTAGCTCATTTTAAAGCTTATTTAATGGGCTTTGATTTTTTTTATTGATTTTTTTATTTGTGCTATTTAGATCGTTCGCTATCCTAGATTTCAGAATATTCAAACTGTACTAGCCTTATTTTTAAGGAAAACAAATTGTATGATTTATCCTATATTAATGGAACTCAGCATCGTTTCTAGTTTTTTTTTTTTTTTTTCATAATAATAATTTCGAATTTAGATATTATTTTAATTAAAGTATGTAATATATTGGTAAAAAGTACCATGTATATATCATTTTATACATAATAAATTCAATTACAGTCAAAAAAATGTAATTGAAATTTAAAAAGATGTATGTAAAGTTACAACTTATTTGCATACATAAAAACATCAATTTTATCGTTCTGGAGATCTAGAAGCGCAGAAAATCTCATTTTATCTAAGAACGCCAATTAAAACCTAAAATAAACTTAGGTAGTGAATTAAATTTAAAAATATAGATTTAATGAGATAAACGCATATTTAAATATAATATAGGTAGTTAAATAAAATATAATTACATTTGAAGTGTGGTATAAAACATTAACATTTGCCTAAAAGTATTTTATCGTGTTCAAAAAAAGTGATGAAATTCGGCTTTTCCTTCCATTTTTAAAAACAGTTTTTTTTTTAATAGATTCATGTCATAACTAAAATCATGCAAATTAGAGACCTTACGAGTTGAAAATTAGTTCATTATTTTTTTAAAATAATTATTTGACTCTATGGATCAAAATTCATTTCTAGATGCGTGATTCGACAAGTGATGACTCAAGGAACCCCGAAAGAGATACGTAGGGACAGGTTTTATAGAGATTGGGTTCAGTGTACGAGATAAAGTTGCCAGCCATTAGGCTTGGGGTTCTGTAATTTCTAACTTAACTTCTAACTTCTACTGATCTCCCCTCTTGCTCTTTGTGTAATATCGATTTTATAAGAGGAAATTCTGAACCGATACAAGCTTAACACATGCTCTCTTAATTCAAAAGTATAACTTATCCTACTTCGCTCCGCTTAAGTTCGCTGAGTTCATTGAACAAACTGGAAATAAATTGTGTAACATAGCTGGATTTTTAAGAATCCATTTCCAAGGATAAGAGGAACTACGTTTTTTTAGGGGTCCGTGCCTTTACTTATACAATACATACATTTTTTTTTTAAATTATGTTCCTTTATATGTGCATACATTCGTGTTTTGAAATACTTCATCTTTATTTATGAGGTATTAGGGTTTTAGATTAAATCCAAGTTAATCCTGAGAATTCTACCGATAAATTCAGTTTTTTTATAATGAATTAATATCTGAATAAATAAAAATTATGTTAATAACTGTATTTATGGGTATTATTAACATAATTGCGAATCAAATTTCGAAAAGGAAAAACACAACCGTTATATTATTGTCATATAATTCTTATATTTGAGAGGGAAACATTTATACAACGAATACTCTACTTCTTAAGAAGCATATGATAAAAATTAAAGTATATCAAATTATAGCCACGAAAATAATATGAAGGCTAAAGGAAAAAAAAAATTAGTAACGATTGGAAAAATAAATTATGAAACGGAACCAAAGAAAGATGAAAAGGATGACAGGAACTATTAGATAAAATTTACAAAACGAGGTATTTACCATATTATTTTGCTATAAATAAATAATGAGTGAAGGCATAAAATTACGGTTTTGCAATAAATAATTGTGTGAAAACCCATTAGAATAATTACTAAGGCCTAGATTTTCCATCTAAAATAAAATGCTACCTATGTACTTATGCGGGTAGTAATATTTCCACAAATATGTTTTTTTTTTGTTTTTTTTTGACTTCAATAATTGATTCGCACCTGTCAGCAAGGTGCTGACAATCAGCGAATGAGATGACGGTATTGGGAAATGATGACATGTCAGGCATGAGGAGGGAAAGCACCCAACAGCACCCCCTTCCTGGCTTGATTCAATTACCTTGGCTGTCTAAGAGAGCAGATCTCTCATCCAGCGCCTTTTTAGTCTTCTCGTATCAATCCGTACTTCAGCCATATTACTGATTAGACTGTTTGGGTGTCCGTTTAAATTATTAAAAAATCTTTTGTATAGCGTCGTTATGTGCTGGTCGACTGTTGGTATATGGAGGTCTGTATGTAAAGTTTTGTTAGTCACGTACCAGGGTGATTTTGTGATGAGTCGTAACAATTTTGATTGAAAAGTTTGAAGTTTTTGTAAGTGAGTCTTTTTAGCAATGCCGAATATCTGTGAGGAATATGTCCATATGGGCTTTAGTAAGTAAGTGTACGTATTTAATTTTTGTTTCAGTTTCAGTTTTGACGATTTAGAAAGTAGCGGGTAGAGAAGTTTGAGTCTTTTGTCAAGAGTCCTTTTTTTCATTTTGACGTGTGGACCCCATGTCATCCTTCTGTCGAAAAGGAGTCCGAGATAGTGTACTGAGTCCGTCTGTGGAATTTGGTGGTTGTCTATATGAACAGGGGGGCAGGTTTGTTTTCTAAGAGTGAATGTGATGTGTTTTGATTTGTCGTGATTGAGTTTAATTTTCCATAATTGAAACCAGTCGTGTAATTTGTATAAGTGATGTTGTAATGTCAATGAAGCCTGTGTTGGGTCCTGATGTTTCGTGATAATTGCAGTATCATCAGCGTAAGTTGCAGTCAATGTCTCGTTGTTAATAGGTATGTCGTGCGTGTAAATGATGTAGAGTAGAGGTGCTAGTATTGAGCCTTGGGGTACACCCGCCAAGACTGGATAAATTGAAGAAATTTCCGAACCCTGCCGGACGGAGAAAAATCTATCGAAAAGGAAAGATTGAAGAATCAGATAATAAGTGGAAGGTAATATGGTCTTTAGTTTAAAGAGAAGACCCTGGTGCCAGACTTTGTCAAACGCTTGAGCAACGTCCAAAAATACTCCAGTTGCATACAGTTTTTGTTCTAGAGCTCCTGCAATGTAGTCAGTAACTCTGTGTAGTTGATGCGTCGTCGAATGGTAAGTGCGGAAGCCGAATTGGTGGTCAGGTAACACTTTTTGGTCTGTAAGTATGTCAACTAATCTTTTGTGTATTAATTTTTCAAATAATTTGGAGCATATTGGGAGGAGGCTGATTGGTCTGTAGGATGACGGGTCGTATATGTCTTTACCTGGTTTGTGGATCATTTTTATGAGGGAGTACTTCCATTGTATTGGGAATTTGGACGTTCTCAGTATACAGTTGTAAATTGTTGTTAGAAATACAAGAGCTTTTCTCGGCATTTGTTGGAGTGCCTCAGCTGTAATTAAGTCATAACCAGGGGCTTTCCTTTTTGGTAATTGTTTGATTTGTAGAGCGACTTGTGAAGGAGTGAACGGAGGTGGTGGGAGTGTCAGCTGTAGTGGAATGTCTAAGGTGTTCTGTACAATGGTATCATGTTCTGTATTTATGAAATCAGTAAATGGTGTAAATATAGAAGAAAGATGGTTGGCGAAGAGCTCAGATTTTTCTTTATCCGACACGGCCCAGGAACCATCTTCTTTTCGAAGTGGTGCGGATACCTCTCGATGTTTTAGCAGTTTTTTGGTATGCTTCCACAAGCTTCCATCGTCCGTCGAAAGGCTACTAATGTAAGCGTCATAGTTTGTCCTGTTGAATTTTTGAATTTCTCTTTTAAGTTGATTACTAAGTCGGTTGTATGTTTGTCTGTCTGAGGGACGTCTGTCAGTCTGCCATACCTTACGCGCTCTTCTCTTTGCCCTGATCAAGTCCCTTATAAACTGAGGATATTGCGGTAAGTGCGCAGATCTGGAATGATTATACTTGGGCATTGAGGAAGACCATGCCGCTTCTTGAATTTTTGATGTGAACATGTCTACAGCCTCTTCTAATTCACTTTCATGTTTTATAGAAAGTGGGATGGAAAGCGACTTATCTAATAGCTCCCTGTATGCATCCCAGTCTATTGTGCCATTAAGCAGTTTTGGTCTTCTTTCCAGGTTAACCGCCTCATCCAGGATAATGAGTTGTACAGCGGAATGATCAGAGCAAAGATCAGAACTCGT
This sequence comes from Aelia acuminata, assembly GCA_911387785.2. NCBI lineage: Eukaryota > Metazoa > Arthropoda > Insecta > Hemiptera > Pentatomidae > Aelia > Aelia acuminata. The sequence goes on along the minus strand of OU426982.1, from coordinate 84,895,411 downwards.
ATGTATGGTGTGAGGAACAGTCCGCAGTCCATTTGTAATAAAAAAATCCAAAAGGTCCGGGGATTTACGTAATGATGTTGGCCAGTATGTCGGTGTGTCAGGATTTATAGTGTCTAATGAAAGCTCATGGATAGCAGCCCTCAGGTTCCTACCTCTTGGGTTGCTTAATCGTGATCCCCAATATTGGTGCTTAGCGTTGAAATCACCTCCTGCTATAAAGCACCGCCCTAGGCTTTGGAAGAAATTGTAAAACATCAAAGATGTCAGCAAATATCTTGGCGGACAATACACCGAGGCTAGTGTCATTGTGTAGTGTTTCATGTACAAAGTAATGCCTGTAGATTGGATGTCAGGTGTACTAGGTAAATGTAAATGGTTGTGTGATAATGGTGATCTTATGAGTATAGCTGTACCTCCATGGGCAGTGTTGTCGGGGTGGTCCGTCCTGTGTATTACGTATCCAGAAATACCATATGTATTTCTGTATACATATGTAATAAAATATGTAATAAAAAAGTAGAAAAATGTAGAAATATTAAATTGGATTAATTAATTAATAAATCTAATAATAAATTAATAAATCTAATCAGCAATATCTTCCGTCTCAGAGGATAAGAAATTATTGTATCCCGAAATTCTCTGACTTTCAGGTTTACATGTATCGTACATTATTATTATTTAGTTTGAAGTTTCTTTAGTGGCCGAATATGAATGATGATACGTAAAATATCAAAACCTAAAAAATGTAAGTATAATTATAGGTGATAACCTACAGATGTGAACGAATATGTAAATATAAATAGCCTTTATTTACTTTGAATTGTGTGCAACCAAAAATTGTTTGTCGGTCTCTTTAAGAGGCTCGGCCAATCTCTATGATGTTTAAAAAAGAATATATAAATACATATAAATCCAGACCCTAGTAATTACATATCTACTTCTAAAAATATTATATAAAATTCTATTTAGGTATATAATATATAAAAAACATAAAATAAATGCATGGTCTGTAGGTGAAGGGTAAAATAATTAATAAGATCAAATCCAGACGTGCAAAAACTTTTTTTTGCCCTTGGCCTACTTGGTCAGTATACTTAATGCAGCAGACAGTGCAATTTCCTGTTGGAAAGTCATAATTCTTTTTTTAGTCTGTCGGATTACTTCTGTTAATGCAGCCTTGGTAATTTCTGACGTATAAAAAATAAAATTAATTTCATGGGTGTAAGAAAGCAGTTTAAGATTTTTACGACAAATTATAACAATACAATCATTAAACAAATAATAATAATAAGCATGGTTGTTACCATACTTCCTATCAATTAAATTTTCTTTATCTCCAACACGAAAAAAACATCACACTGATAAATTATTATAACAGAGAATTAGAGAACAGAATTATTATGTCTTTCACATCAATTAAATATTTAAATTAAATAAACTATTTCTTTTACTTACTCATTAAAATAAATATTAAATTGTCCAAGAACTTTTGTCACCTCTGAGGAGGTCCTCAAGAAAGTTATTATTATTAGTTATTTTTTTATTTTCCAGTAATTTTAGTAGGCAATTATTTAACACTTTTTATGACCGGAGTTTTTTAAAACTATATTACCTGAAAAGTTTAATTTCGTTGATTTAACAATAAAAAAGTTAGGATATTTTATAGTTTCATTTTTGGAACCACCGAACATAGAGTGCTTGAGCATTTTTAGTATGGTGATTAATTGTCATGTGTTACAAACTCATTACTTCATTTTTGAGGTTAGGAAAGAGAACAAAAAAAATAGCACTTTCTTTAATTTTAAATATTTAGACAACCGTTCATGCTCAGTGGTTCATACTTGAAACAATTTAGTTTATTAAAGTACAACTAAGTAAAATATTTATATTTTAAAACTATTTTTGAATAGTTAAATTGAAAAGAATTTTAAGCGAAATTCAATAAAAATATATCAACATAAGAATATGGAACTAACTTATATTGGGACACAGGGAAAAAATTGGTTAATTTGTTTCGGGGATGTCAAAAATCAACAGAAATTATATTTAATACAATTAAATCATTGCAATTTACATAAAATTAACAAACTAAAACCTTGAGTAAAATTTTTAAAATCATGCATAATCAACATTAAATAAAAAAAAATGCCTCAATGTATATAAAAATCTGCATAATTATATTAAATATAATAAACGAATATTAATATAAATAACAGAACGTGTCAAATAAAATTATAAATTCAAAGATACCCTTCCTGACTTCTAATCAATTGGACTCGATTCTATTTAGGTTTAATATCCATTCAAGTTTACGTTATGCTGTAATAGTTGCACCTATTTAGGTCAGCTGTCCATTGCGTATTCCGGGTGCGAAACATTATGAATTTCCTAGGTTAATGTGTTAATAAAAAAAAAAAAAAAAAAAAAAAGAATGGTTGTGTGTATAGGAAAAGCATGATGCAATATAGACCCATAGAACTGGTTCCTCGAATGTTTACGGTTGACTGCTGCGTGGTCAACAAACCCTGAATGCCGCAGATCCCTTCGCTTCTTTCGCAACTCCGACCTCTTTCGCCAAGGACAACCGTTATCTTTCTCAGTACCTCATCCAACGGTGTTAAAGGCTCTCTCATTGGTTCTTCTTTATCAATAAAAACATAAAAAAATAGTACAATCACATTAATTAAGATAATAATAAAAAAATTACACATAATCTTAAAATAAATATATTTAAATCCGTGTGGGAGAAAGTTGTACCTCAGTAGACAATTTACTTATATATTATTTTAAAATATATCGATGGGAAAAAAGCTGAAGCTTAAATAACGATTTAACAAGTTTTAAAAAATCATTATAAATTCTGTCAACTTTTATTTCTAATTGCATTTCTTTATTCGTAAATAATAAATGGAATATAAATAAATGGAAAATAAATAATAAAAATTATATTATTCCAACAAACTGGTCTTTATAGTAAAGTATTTATCTTAAGAAGAAGAGACAAAAAACTTTTTATGACTTATGCCCTTTTGCCCAAACATGAATGAAATTATTCGTTAGTTCTTAAAACCAAGAATAATAATAATTATAAAAAAAAATTCTTAAACATTAGAAAACAAAAAAGGGTGATAATTCCAGTAACCAACTTTTTTAACAAATATTCCCGAAAGGCAGAGGCTATATTTAATAAAACAAAATTATTTTAAATGTTTAATTTAATAAAATATTTTCACAAGAAATATCATCTATGAAATAAAATTATTTGGTAAATATTGATGTTTTATTATAGTTGTAAATTAATATCCCTTTAAGATCCAAAAAGCCTCCTTACGATAACTTCAAGTTCAGTGTTATCGCATTTATTTAACATACATTATTTTTTTTGCCTATTTATTATTCATAATTCTGTCTCGCGACATAAGAAGGTCAGCGGGGTATTCGAGGCTGAAATGAAATTCATAACTAGTTGTTTATACTTTGAAAACCTTGGAACCCCTATCAAGAGGATACTTGATATATGCCCTGAACAAGCCCTTCTTAAACCCATTGCAATCATACCACTAGATGTAGAATGGTAAGTTTCCGCTAGTCAGCAGTTCTTTGTTCGTCCTCCTCCATTCATTACTAGGTACTCTGTACCCAGATCGATCTGGTTATCGTAAGGAGGATTTTCTTCCGAATCATTCAATAATAGTTAATTCCATGTCTCACAGCGTATAACGTAACTGATTTTATAATTTACAATACACCCTTAATATATTTTTTTTTATTAATTAAATTAATATATGGTTTCCAGATATTTTTGAGGATTAAAATCCATCTTTAAAAGATGGATATTACCCGCCGTTCTATTTCCGCCCGTCCGCCTTTTATTGAGGTTATTCTTGAGCAGATATATTTGAATTGATCTACTGTTGGGAATGATTGTTATAAAACGCATATCTGGTTTTTTGGATATTCAACAATTCGACTAATTATTAGTATGATAATCATAAGCTTGTGGGTCAATGGGTTTCTCAATGTCCTATGCTATTGTTTTAAAGGAGCAATATCATCCTACAGATCATCCGACGTGCACCATTTTCGCGCAATTTAGTTCTTATCAATTTCTTCAATGTTATGTTGAACAATAGAACCGGAAGATCACATCCTTGCCTCCGAACCCGTTCCAACTTCAAAGGTCTCAGATACCCTATGTATTTGGATTCGGCATTTAAGCTCATAGGTACATGTTATTGTCAATCTCAAAAAATTTCCAGGGAATCCTTGCTATTTTTATATACACCTACATTTAATATTCGGAGAAAGAAAGAAGAAAAATTAAGAAAATATAATCTTTCAGAAATAAAATAAGTATATTAGATCTAGATATACCAGCCTCTGTGGTATGTATTATAAAATAGTTTCCTCCAATAAGCTTAGCATGTTTCTGGATTATCATTCTCTTTATTTATTTATTTTTTCCATCTGTTATATGTACAATTATTATTAGTTTATCACATTTTTATTTTGTAAATTTATCTGGTAGGAGCTATTTTATTTTTATAACTTTGGATTTATATATACTCTTTTTTACTGCACTAAAACTTTTTTTTTAAATCTTAAGTTGACAACAGATACTAATTCTTATTTTACATAAAAAACCATAAGGTTTATAAAAACAACAAGAATCAAGGAATGTTTAAATAATAAAATAAAGTTGGAAATTGGACCTAAAGCAGTTTCTCAATAGTAGCAGTTCTTGTTATCTTTTATTATTTACGTTCATTTTTTTACCAATACAACAAAAAAAATTGTATGAATTTCGTGTTAATTATTGTAGCACTTGATCCTATTAAATAATGGGAGATTACTTAATATTTAAAAACTCATAAAAATACGGTGTCATTAGTCTCATACCAAATGAGAATTCTTTGCAGTATTTTTCTGAACGGGAAACAAACTAAAAATCAAAACTCTTCTCGAGTGATACATATATTGTGCCCAAAGGGGAGTCCAGTAATAGCAAAGTACCACACGTGCCACCAAAACAGACGGCCATACCTCGAAGGGGGCGTTCACCCAGTCACGCCCCTTTGGTAGGCGTGGCCTAGCTCGCTTTTTGGGTGGCCCATCCACCAATGGCAATCCTTCCCTCAGCCGAATCCAAAATGTAACCTCCATGGCTTCAGTGAGCCTGTGGTCCTTGTCCAAGAACTCGATGATTGCGCGCTGCCGAGAATTCCTTCCTGTCTCCTTGTGACTTCCTATCTCGAAGAACGTTATGCACTTTGCATTAGTAGGAAAATTTAAATCACCAGCGATCATAATTTAGTTTCTGTCATCATCAACTAGTGGTACGATTTTTATTTGTATACTTTATATTCTCTAATCCATTTTTATATATATTCTTAACTTATATATTCTAACACCGTTTATGATAATTTTGTATTTTTAAAATAAACTTAATTAAAATTTAAATTATTTTGTTAAACCAACAAATCCAGAGAGATTTTGAATGTTTTCCGTGTTGAGCATTTCGAGATCATAGGGAGAATATGAATTGTATATGTAGATTTTAACTGATAGCTCTAAATATCGAGAGGTTATGTAATAAAATGTGTTTTGTTTTTTTTATTAATATTATTATTAGGACTAAAATCAATACATTTCAAGTTATTAATGCGCTAAAATGTCATTGGAATTGATCATTTTTATTGATAATTTTACTAAAATTACTTAAAACATTAAAATACTTAACGGTTCCAATTATCTTGTAAGTTATTTATTGTTATTGTATCCTGTCATTACATTACTTTTTGAGTCGGAAAAATTTGTAAAGTCTTTTTTCAAAAGTAACATCAAGTACGTCTTGATGGCAGATACATGTATATATTTCTATAAATAAATGCCATGAATCCGTAGTTTAGAGATTCCTGTCTCGGTGAACATAAAAAAATTGTATTATAATTTTTTCTTCAATAATTTCATGACATATCATACAAGAAGACAAAACATAGATCATCGCCAACAAAACATAGACAATAGCTAAATACTTTTCACGGAAATTTATTTTATTATTTTAATTTTTAATATACCCAAAAATGAAAAATGACGGAGTAATGAATAGCTCTAAGGAAAAAAATTAATTGTTATTAATTATTTTTTTGAATTATTCACTTATCATCTTCTTATTTCTTTTATTTTAATAAAAGTAAATATTAATTTCTTCTTTTATTTAATTTAAAATATATTTTTATTTTTGTTTCTTTACTTGTGCATTTTCATTGGATAAAATAAATATATTACATAACAATAGCATTTTGTTTGTGAAAACGAAAGAATTTAAAGAAATAATAATGATAAAGAATGCAAATAATTAACAAAATCATTTACTAAAAATATAACATACTCTATAAATTATATACTATGGGCTTTATCATACCATTTTACTCAAAGAATTTTAAGTGCTCTTAAAAAGATGGAATTTAAATAAAATTATTCCTATTTGGAGAAGGAACAATTTTTAATAGCATCTAAACATATCCAAGAATTATGAATTTTAATTTAAAAATTAAATAATCTTTTATTTTAGAGAATAGACAAACAATTTCTGTTAAATATTGTTCATCTGCCTTTTTATTTATTTTATAAAACCTAAAAAATATATTTATCTTAGAAACTCATGTAGTTATCTTTTAAAACAGCAGAATAATTACTAGAGCTCTGGATCAAAATAACCAAAAAAAAAAAAATACACTGTACTTGTCCATTATTTCGTGCTAGAAAAATAATTCTGCAATGTTTTGTTTATATTATGAATGAATGACTGAAAATATAACTGTATTCTGGGACTTTTAGTACCTTAAGTATAACAAAAAGAATATTTATGATAATAAATTTGTCTGTCTAAAAATAGAACAATAGAATTATTACTTCTTGTCGATGCATTATAGAGCTTCAAAGTTGCTAACATTAATTTCGTACAAATTTTTGTCCGGATCAAAATAAATTGTTAGGAAAGCATAGACGATGCTTTCGAAGATTTGATTTTCACATCTTGAAAATTGTTAAAGAATGACCAAAATTTCATTTTATTAATTATTAAATTATAACAGTCGTTTCTCTATTCCTAGTACTCATGTAGAAATAGTGAATGACGAAGATTTAAACTACATGAAAATTTCATTCCTATTGAAACTGATTACAGAACAGAAGTAAATGCTTTGGCTTACAATTGTAACAAACGGTTCAAAAATTTGACATAATAATAAAAAATCATAAATAACTTTAGCCTTAATTATTTTTCTTTTAGAATTGTATGTTTTTTCAATTAAATTAAATAAAACTAAATTAAATTAATCATTTATATACAAAAAAAACTTTTTTTGTAAAAATTTATTTTATATTGTGTTATTTTATTTTATAAATAAAATGTATACAAAATAACGAGAATAACTCATATTATACTGGCAAGTGGTTTCTTGAGGAAGTGGGCGCTGCCAACTTGCCAAAAATTTTTTTTTCTTTGTTTTACAATGCAGTATGGTTATAAAATTACATATGTAGTTATATAAGTACTTATATTCCTAATAAACGTAATATAAATAAAATATGTATTTTTTTTAGATGAAGGTGTAAGACATAGGAGGAGCCCTCACAAGCCATTCCGGCTCACCAGCTCCAAGGTAATCTAAACGCATTATTATAGTTTCATAATATCAATCGAATCATTTTAACTAAATATATTGTTTATATGTAGTTGATTATATTGTTATTATTAGCAAATAACACTGAAGTTATTGGTGTAACAGTTCAATTTCTATGGATAACAGCGCAGTAATAGGTAGCCAATATTAGGAAGTAATTCAGTTCTGTGTAAAAAATTTATATTTATGGAGGAAGTCCCGGGAACGAATAAGTTTTTTTATTTCATTTTTATCAGAAATGATAGGACATGTTTCATAGATAACGTTGTTCGTCTTTTCTTCCTAGTTAAGTCGCCTACTTTCAATGTACCATTTCCTTGCTTATTATTAATGGTTTAGAGTTTCATAAATTGTTATTTAATTAATTTATTTCACTAAAAATCAATAATCCATATTTACTATGATTATATATTTTTTTTATTCGCTACCTTTTTCTGATACTGTGAGTTTAATTGGGGAGGGATATTGACGATAAATGGGAACATAATTATTCATTAATTTTTATCGCAAATTTTGTGGAAAATGTCAAAGAAATTTGTTTGCAATAATCTTTAAGAATAGATCACTCGCTTAGATGGTACATATACTAAAATTGGAACTTAATAATGATTAAGCATGATTTTAAAAAATTTCTTTAAAGTTTTAGCTTGTCAATTTCATGTAAATTTAAATCATTTAATAAGGTATTAAATATAATTTGTTGATTGCCGACATCCCCAAAACAAATTAACCATTTTTAAATAGGGAATGCGTAAATAGTGCCTGATGCTCAAAATATTTAAAGCAGTTAAGGTGAAAAACATTTGTTATAAGTTAATCTTTAATAATAATATTTTAGTTATAATACTTTACGTATAAGGTAAAACAGTAATCGCTGTCGGTTTCTGGGAAGGCGTTAGAGACAAAATTTCTAATATTAGATTTCAATTTACTATGAGCCGTAAATATACCTATCGATTTCATTTCACGATATATCGACAAAAACAGCTCAAATTTCTATTTTCAATTTTTAAAATAATCATTAACTCCTGTCTGGTTTAGTAACAGTAATTTTTACTTTCACTTAACTATGTATAATTAAGGGACAGTATTGCGATCGTGAAAAATTTCGACTTCCGGTTTTCAACGGAAATACACGTTTTGGGGTCCCCTGAGTCCAAATAACCAAGTCCCGCGAAATGGTGTGTGTGTGTGTGTGTGTGTGTGTGTGTGTGTGTGTGTGTGTGTGTGTGTGTGTGTGTGTGTGTGTGTGTGTGTGTGTGTGTGTGTGTGTGTGTGTGTGTGTGTGTGTGTGTGTGTGTGTGTGTGTGTGTGTGTGTGTGTGTGTGTGTGTGTGTGTGTGTGTGTGTGTGTGTGTGTGTGTGTGTGTGTGTGTGTGTGTGTGTGTGTGTGTGTGTGTGTGTGCAAAACACGTTGACCCCACGCATGGGCAGTACGCCTTTAATGGCAGACGATTGTTTAAAATTAAAAACGTTATGTTCATTTAATGGAAACTATTTGTTTCACGGTAACTAAATGAAGTTTTCAACAACTACATAGAGAATTATATATAAAATGAAACGACTTGGAGTATCATGCTTGTATTGCCGAATTATCGCAAGTAAAAATTGTATTTAATAATAAAAAAAAAAAATTAGAGCAAAACAAAAATAAGAAATGAATGTGGAAAAATGTGTGACTTTGAGAAATGGCAATTAAAAAAGCTCGTCTATTTCCAATCAAATAAAGTTGGTAAGTGAAAGTTGTGTGTTGCGCGCATCGCACCAGATTTTTTTTAATCATATTTTTCTCATTAAAATGCGAGTGGCGATACTTGAGTAAAAAAGGCCGGAAATAAATAATAATAAATCGAAAAGTACTGTGAAGTGTTGCAATAATTGAAGTCCTCTACACCTAATAGGGAATGACAAACAAAAAAAGTAAATAAATGGGAGGAAAGCTGTTTTCTGTGAAGTTGCTGAATGGCGTTTATACATTAAACAGAACAAGCCTATTTTTATTTGGTTGGTAAATGAAAGTTGTGTGTGGCGCGCATAGCGCCAGACTTAAAAAATATTTAAGGATATATATTACGAATCAATCTGTAACTAAAGCAATGTTTTTTGTAAGATCACATTTTTATGTTTCTAAATGCTAAACTTCTAATTTTGAAGTAACTTTTGTCAAAAATAGATTTCCGGTAAATCTTAAGATTAATGGGAGGAATAGTTAAACCAAACGTCATGGAGCCAATTAGCCAGAGTTCAAAGATTGTTATCATTGCCGTGGATCAAACGCTATCGTCCCTCGATCTTGCTCTGATCAGAATCAACGGAAGAATGCGGAAAATTAAGGTGTTACAATGGAATATGCAGTCCATTTCGTAATCCCTATATGCATTTCCTCATGATCTCGCCTCAACTGCTCCCAGCGACCAAGACCTCTTGAAAGTAGCGTAAAAGAGTTGGATAAAAATTTGAGTTGGAGGGGGCGCAGGCGATTTTTAGATGGTCCTGATTGCCGACGGCCAAAGGGGGACGAATCGTTTCAGGGCAACATGCAACTAATTGCGGCTTATTTTAAAGGAAATTAAGCATTCAGGAAAAGATGGCCGTTTGCGACTAGAATATATTTTACAATATATCCTTTAATACACCTCCAAATCTTGGAATATCACTAGACGGGATAGGATTTACAAGACCAGCAGTGGTCATTCCCAAAATTGAGTCTGGCGGAACGGTATCACAATTTAAGATTGTTAGGTCATCTTCTAATTAGTTCATCGTGGCTAGAAGTAAATCCTGGACCGCATGATAAACGTTGTAAGGGAAGCGTTCCAGAAGTTTCTTTCTTTATTTATTTATTTATTTATTTTTTTTGGCCCGCTACCTGACCACAGGTGTAACCAACCCATCCTAACCAGGTTCGGAAGCGTCGAGATATATTCCGTAGGACAACCACAAAATATTAGTCAACCCGCTCATGGCGGATTTGGACTTCCACCGTTACACTTGAGAAAGCTCAAGCGAGTCGTCGCACTCAAGCACGCTCGGCCGTTCGTCGATATGTTAGACAAACGCCTAGCCAGCAAATATTGCCCCACGGAATAAAAGTCGCTCCCCATGAACCGGAATGAAAGTTTTGGATTGAAAAGTATTATATATGCGAACGAAAATTAATTAACTCGTTACAAAAACTACATAATGTGTAGTTTTTAATATTCATATTATGAATATTTTCAAAATTAATATAAATAGATATGGATTAGGTAATATCTTTAGGCGTGAAGCTTTTAATTGTTACTTGTCCCCTCTAGTTCTTCAAGATAAAAAGTATAAAAGCACAATATTTTTTTTTCTGTTTATGTTCTCCATAATTTTTGTTAAGTTTTAGAGTAAAAACAAATGTTGGTAATAAATATGAATTAAACAAATCTGGTGCGATGCGCGCAACACACAACTTCCACTTACCAAATTACTTTGATTGGAAATAGACGAGTTTTTTTAAATGCCATTTCTCAAAGTCACATTTTTCCCAGATTAATTTACTTATTTTTTTTTCGTATTTGCTCATTAATATTTATTTCCGGCCTTTTTTACTCAAGTATTGCCACTCGCATTTTAATGAGAAAAATATGATAAAAAAAATCTGGTGCGATGCGCGCAACACATAACTTCACTTACCAACTTAATTTGATTGGAAATAGACGAGTTTTTTTAATTGCCATTTCTCAAAGTCACACATTTTTCCACATTCATTTCTTATTTTTGTTTTGCTCTCTAAAGTACATTAATTTTTTTTTATTATTAAACAAAAGTTTTTACTTGTGATAATTCAGCAATGCAACAATAATATTCCAAGTCGTCTGGTTTTATAATTCTCTATGTAGTTGTTGAAAACTTTTGTTACCATGAAACAAATAATTTCCATAAATGAACATAACTTCTTACATTATAAACAATGGTGTCATTAAAGGCGTACTGCGCATGCGTGGGTTCAACGTGTTTTATGAGTTGACGGAATATTTTTTTTTTCCTCCTGTTTATACTTACTTGATTTTTTTCATATTTCATATTTAGCCATTTCTTATTTTTAAGGGTAATGAGAGACAGTTAATTTCTCCAAACAAACAGAAAAAAAGATACTTTATTGGAAAACAAAAAGTCGCCTTCCCCATTTAATCCCCAGCAGAACATTTTAATAATGATAAAGGTTATCTGATATTAAAGAATACTCGATTCTCTTTAAACATGACGAATTTGATCAAAATCGTTACAACTGTTTTTGAGAAAATCGAAAAAACCGTAAAAATGGGGGAAAAAAAAGTTATGAAATAAAGTACCCCCTCCCTTTCGTCAATTTTGGCTATCACATCGCAGGTATATATCTATATCGAATAACCAGTTTTATCAAAATCGTTAGAGCCGTTTTTTGAGAAAATCGAAAAAAAGTTATGAAATAAAGTACCCCCTCTGTTAGACCAATTTTGATGAAATTTTTGCTGTCACATCGCAGGTATATATATAGACTAAATATCCAATTTCAGGTTCGTGCGGTTTATAGTTTTTGAGGTAGTCTGTTGACACACACACACACATACACACGCACGCACTCACGCGCACACACACATACAGACCATTTCACGGGACTTGGTTATTTGGACTTAGGGGACCCCAAAACGTGTATTTCCGTAGAAAACCGGAAGTCGAAATGTTTCACGATCGCAATACTTTCCTCGCTTACTATATATTTCATATATAGGTAAGTGAAAGTAAAAATTATTACCATGATTTTTAAAAAACAATATTCTAGCAAAAAGTAAATGAAATTTAAATTTTTTAATTCTTAAAACTTTGGTTAGTTTAAACCATCCATTTAAAAATTTTAATCAACTATACCTAAATTCTTCCAAAAATGTTCTTAACTATTTTCATTTTTTATGGGTTTTGTTAAAAAAAAATAAAACATTTTGAGGTATTTCTGTGAATGCAAAATTACAATTTATAAATCATTATTTCTTTTTTATTACCTAAAACTGAATAATTTCATATTTCCATCTAGATTTAAAAAAATGTTTTAGTTGAACCTTATTAAAATTTTTTTTTTTGGAAAAAGTCAAAGGAATATGCTGCAGTCTCATGTAACAAAAATACTGTTCTGATTTTTCTTGTTGAAATAGTTGGAGAATTGATATTTTAACTAACAAAAAATTTATCTCCTATCTGTATTAGTTTTGTTTAGACGTGTAAAACCCTCAATTCACAATTATAGTATAATTATTATTCAATGACATTATATATTTATTTATTTATTATGATTAATTTTTTAACAGGTTTGTACTCTAATGGGTCTGGTAGTGGACCAAGGGGTAAGGGAGGGAGATTCCCCAGGCCTCCCTTCCAGCAACACTTCCATAGATATTGACCGAAGGTCGTCGCATGACATGTCCAGGAAACAAGGTTAATACATTTATATAATTTATTTTATTAATACACTAACACTAAGCTAGAGGTCAATCAGATCCTATCATCTTAGAATATTAATTACAAGCATAACATACTCTTTAACTGCCATGATTTAAGTTCCTCAATAAAATTACAATACTGGTTTAGTGTCATATTTCCTCAAAACAGGAAATAATGTTTTTCATAATAACATACTTAGACAAAATTTAGTTGGATTTTGTATCTCCGTTAATGATGAAAAAGGAGAACAATAATCAAATAAAACAATTGTTTTCCTCACCTTTGATGCTATACTGGGAGGGAGGGGGCGAGGGAACAGGGTGGGGGTTTAATGTTAAGTAGAACTAAAACAAGTTAATAGGCTTGTGCTAATCCCTCAATCCAAGAATGGGCAGAGTAAACATGAAATGGCCCCTTATTTAAGGACTTCATTAAATAGGTTCTTTAAGGTTTCAGAAATAGCCAAAAGTTTTCAATAAATAAATACATGCATTCATTAATTGAACTTTTTTTTTTTACCTGCTATCTTGTGTGCAGCTTTTGGGGGTAACTCTAAAGGAGTAGCGATCTAATTTAAGGCATTAGCATTTTAAGGGCTCAATGTCCAACGTCAAGTATGATCCAGCCCTTTCCTATAAATAATTGTTTTTAAAAAGTTGAATTTTGACAGAACCATTAAAAAGGTGGAAATGAATATTATATTATTAATAAAGGCAGTTCTTTGCCTGATAGGAATTTTAAGTGGTGTTTAAATCAAATTTAGCCTTGAAAAAGGAAAATGGAAAACTGAAGTAAATGATAAATGCCCTTGATGAAGCTTCATTTCGATATTTCCACTCCCTAAAAAGTTTAATCCCAGGAAAGCGGTACCAAAGATAGACTTGCACAATTTTTTTTTTTATCTATGTGCATTCATGAAATAGTTACAACTTTAAAATAAGAATGGTCCTATTGCAAACGATTCATAATACTATTTTCATGTTAAGACATAAGATATTTCATTAGCTAACATTGTAATAGTTTTTTTTTTTCTTCCACAGATTTGATTGATATTACTTTAAGGACTATGGTACTCCTGCGAAGAAACCAGATTCTACAAAAAAGGCTGAATGCATTGCAGATGGAAACCAGGGCATTCGTGAAGTCTACCTTAAACAACCAACAAAATGGACACAGTATGGGCAAAGACAAATGAACTGGATTTGCACATTGGCATAAGATAAACAGGAAGGAAGCTAAGGACTCTAATGTTATTTTAATTTTCATAAAAAAGTTATGTAAAATAAAACAACCATTGATGCACTTCATAGAATATTCCAAAAAATATTTACCCAGAACCCTTTGAAGGTGCATTTCAAGGCTTCGCAATGAGATCCAGATAGCACAAGGATACATTACTTGGAGTACTTCCTTGCCAAGCTATCTAAAAACTCTTTTCGTGAATATGTGGTTTTAAATTAACACAAAAATCACTAAATTTGGTTAATTCTTCATCACAAAAAAGTTGCTCAGAGTTAGGGAGAATTCAAACGGATACATTATTAAAATTAATGATTTTATTATTGTTTACCATAGGCTAACTTAGGCTCCAGCTCCTTAAAATGTATAATTACACTTACCTAGTAAAATTGTAATTAAGCATTCATCATATGATTATTTATATTCCGACTTCTCTATATAGTCTATTAGTTTTTAAGAATTTATTTCTTAAGCATTTAAAATAAAATGATTACATTTTGAAACTGTATTATTTTATATAAAAACAAAACGAATTCCAACTGTATTATTTCATATTAAGTAATTGCCTTGAAAAAGTTTAATGACAAACTGATATCGAGAAATTTTTTTCAAGTGAATAACAGGAATTCATTTAATGATTGTTAAAATCCTGCTATGGCTGTGTTATGTAAATAGTGTAATATAGTTACTCATATTAATATTTAGTTCCTGGAACGTTCATTATGGATTAGTCCAATCACTTTCCATTATTACATGTGTTCTATATAAATGATTGTGTCATTTAATCATGTAATGTTCTACATAAGATTATTTATTTATAAATGTTTATTCGCAAAATAATTATAAGTTTTTATTTTATATTAATTCTAAGTATTTGTTTATACAAGTTTCATAAACATTCTTGTGAGTATTTAATACTATATAATTTTTGTTTTAATTCCTGCACATATACAATAGTGATAAAATGGATTAAAGTTTGTTATTTAGATTTAGATTATTGAAAAATAATAGCACTTGTTAAAATCTACATTGGATAATGAAGTAATTTGGTTGATAACATAGTAAAATTTTTTATTGACAACATGGTATTTTGTATGTGAAATATACCTCGAAAATTCTTCAGGTGGCACATGTTAGTTGTATATATTTATTTTTTATAATTTACTTGTCTGTGAATGGTATGTTTTCGAGATATCCTAAATGACTGAGTGTGTACTTTTATTGAATTGTCTTTCCAAAAAAAAATAGTTTATCTCACTAGAACCTATGATTTAGGATTAAATTTGGATATTCGACATTATAGGATAAAAAAAATATTGTGATTTTTGTGTAATACTGTTAATGACATAAATATCTAAGGAGCCGCCCAAACAATCAAAGATTGTTATGACATTTGAATTAGTCGATAAATTAAAAACGATATTAGTGCCTGTAAACAAGCGAGCTTAATTCGCTAAAAAAGTTACTAAAAGTTGGTGAATCATTGATGACTATAAATTGTCATCCAGTGCTAATTTCTTCTATGCAATGTCGATAATGAACCATAAGGTACAAATAATTGTGACACTGAAACATATTGTAATTCTAAATTAGACAGTTCATTTTTCATAAGCACATATACATAGTAAGTTCCATTTACAGCAATACTATTATTTCTGGAGAATGAAGCAAGACTATATATTAAAATACCATGTCATTTTATTACCATAATTGTATGTAAGTACTTTTTTATTCATCAAAATCAATAGCATAAATAAAACTAAATTATGTCAACTACAATTACAATATTTATTTACCTTTAAGATTAAAATATTTCCTTGGTATTAAACATAATGAATTAAAAGACCTTTCATAATTTCCAGTATTATAAAATTAATTTACATAGCTGTTGGCCCTTGAATTTGAAGATAGCAAACAGATACTATTTACACTATTCTAATTCCAAAATTTACTGAAAAAACCAAATGCCAATTTTATTTTTTCTCATAGTTATCTCTCAGGAAGCCAACTAACTCTGGTCATACTACCATTAAAATAACCCAAACTATTGATAACGATGGAATATACACACAATCCACTAAAAAAACATTTTTTTTAGCACCAAGATTTGCTAACAAATCCTATTTCGCCAAACTGTTCCTTCAGATTTTTTTTTTTTAATCAGAACCTAATTAAAATAGCCTATAACAAAAGTATTTCTGAATAATTATGATAGCAGTTTTTTTTTTTGAGATAATAATAAAAATGAAAAAAAAGGGGTGATGGCTTAATTACCACACATCTTTATATCGGTAAGTTTATTTCGTTCAGAAAGTTGCACAATTTATGGGCTGTGTCTTTATTTATTGATCACAGTATTTCCTCACCATCATCTATGATCCGCGATCCCAGGCTAATTCTCCTCTACATTTCAAACCTTTTACATTGGAACACAATGTGTCAAGGATCTTCAGGGCATAGGCATGTTGGGTAATCACCGCTCTTAACCAGTCCCATTAACTTTAAGAATTTATTCGTTCTGCCATGATTTATTCTTAATCTCGTCAGCTTAACTAAATTTGGACGGTTGGCATGACATTTAAGAGTCGGGAACCATGGAATCAGAGTTACCTTCTGGTGCACGTCGTAGTGGTCCTTACCTTTCGAGGAACATTGCCACTCGTAGAATTGCTGCCAGTCTTTTATTATTGTTCCTCTCATTACTCTGGTAATGTCCAATAATGGGATCTTGGCGTTATCGCAGTGAGTCTGACTTTGATTAGCTGCTATGTCTGCCTGCTCATTTCCCGATAGGCCCTCGTGACCCGGAACCCATTGAAAATAGTAATGGTTATTGGCATTTCGTAACGTAAAAAACATTTGAGAATTTTTCATATATATGAATATGAGAGTTGATATATTTTGTCAATAGAGCTCCTTTTTTACTTAACCATATATGAAATATATAGTAAGGGAAAGTATTGTGATCATAAAAAATTTCGACTTCCAGTTTTCAACAGAGATACACGTTTTGGGGTCCCCTGAGTCAAATTAACCCAGTCTCTAAACTACTAACTCAGTCTATAAAGCACCTTTAATTCTTTTTATTATGAGTTAATACCTGTCTCTTTTTATCGCTAGTAACAAGAAATGGCCAAATATAAAATATGAAAAGATTTCATAATCAAATAAAAGAGAAAAAAAATGTATGAGTTCCAAAACGAAAATTTCAATTTCTAATAAAATTAGCAGTAATATATATGTATTATATATCGTTGGAAAGCTTAAAATTTAAGAAATAAAAATATACAGTTTATAATATGGCAGAAGGTCACTGATACGAAATATTGGAGTATCAATAAAATAATAATTTCTGCCTTCAGATTATTTAAAAGAAACTATTGGGCCCAATGGTACTAATCGCAACTGTCTATTATTAGTCAAAGAAGAAGTGTGGTTAGTAAAAGTTGTGTGATACACGCAACGCACCAGATTTTTTTTTTCAAATAATAACTATGGCAATTCTACTGCATACTGCAATCTTTCCATCTATGTTTCCATCAACATGACATTGTACATAAATGTTTTAAAAAAATTAAATTCCATGAAATGTTAAGAAGAACAAATTATTTCTGCTTCAAAAATGATAAAATTTAAATTCAAGAAAAAATAAACATGATAACTGAAAAAATAAACATTCTCAAAATTGTATGAGTAGTACTCTTAAAATTGTATGAGCAGTACCATCTCAGACTTCATTTGTAAAAAGTAAAATCTAGTAATCAGTAACACTTCAAAATAAGAAATATTATTATTATTATTTTTTTTTTTCAACTTAGAAATGAAACATAATATAGCAGAGTGAACTTTATTTTAATTTTATTTATATATTTATTTTATTTTTTTTAAAAACGGTCAAAAAATTAAATAGACTAAAGAATAAAATAAATAAAAAATTAAATGAGTGAAAATTTTAATCAATAGATAGTTGAGAGGAATCAAATAAAAAAAGTTTTAATAATATAAATATAATTGCTTATTTTTTAAAAATAAAATGAGTTACAAAAATAAATCAAACTTGCATTTTAGTATCAGGAGTACTAAAAAACAGCACCAAACACAGCCATAAATGGAGAATAACCTACAAACAGAGATCATACATAGGTAAATTAATATGACAGATATTAAACTAACAGGAATATATTAAGATGGGTAAATTATTAACAAACACTTTTTTGTATTACCAAATAACAAAATAAAATTATTCTCGCGAAAGGATGTCTCCGTAAGAAAATGCAACGACTTATAGCTTCAACACAGGTATAGGCTTTCTTAACACTCTTATCAAAAGGCGTATGCATCATAAAACTGGGAAGTTGAGCTTTGGCTAAAACAAAAAAAAAAAAAAAAAAAAAAAAGAAGAAAATTATTAAAAAAATTAAATGATGAAAAATAAAATTCTTATCCTCATGACAACTAAGCTTAGGGCATGATTAGAATAGAGCTGTTTTGTTTTTAGTTAGCATTTTATGGCATAAAACAGCACAGGCCATCCATCAATGCCAACTTAGCTTTTTATTTTGTTATTTGTTGACATACAAAACAATCCCTAATGGTAGTCAACATAAGTACATACTTAAATATTAAGTGCCACTTGAAAGCTCAAAGTATAAAGATAAGAGAAAGAACCTTAAACGGTTATCGGTTATCGGCTTTTGACATTAATCTAATTACTTCAAGTTGACCTCCAATTCTTAGATGGGATTATATATATGAGGATTTGACTTAATTATCGAGAGTGCAGTTTCTACAGCTATTTATTACTGTTTATGATTATTGAATTGCTGAACATTAAACTCACAAATTCAGCCCAAAAGTTGTAATGTTTATATTCGAATTCTCTAATGCATGATCTTAATTATAAATTAATATTTGCTATTTATAGAATGGTTCACCACATTAAAATAAATTAAAATTTTTTGGTTCAAATAAAAACATAAATGAAACTATAAAATAAAGAAACTTACCATCATCTGTGTCATTAACATAAAGCGATTGGCGGTGATTTATATCTTGGCCATATGAACCCTACAAAGGAAATTTTAAAGCCACAATAAATCTTAAACATATAATTTATTTAATATAAAATAAATAAATAATGAAATGCAAGTTTAATTACGAAAAATAATAATTGAAATCATTTTAAATTGAAGGTACATAGTTTGTTTGAGTTTAATGGCTTTAAACTGCCTAAGTTTTTCTTATACTTCATTACTTGTGAACTGATGATGTAAGGTGTCAAATATCTGTACATATACACTCCCTGACAAAATTATAGGCCACCCCTCATTATGTTAGTTAATATTTTAGAGGAATCCAATTCGTCAACCAAAACAATTAAAGACTGTCGTAAACAAACAAATACTTTAAAATAATTCATTTTATTGGGTTCTGATAGTTAATGTTTACGGATTAGGTAAAATGTCAATATTTACATACGACAAAATTATAGGCTACCATCAGTTTTTATCTTAATCTCGTTCAAATCGTAGTATTAATAAAGTGTTGAAGTATTAATTGTTACTTTAATTTTTAATTTCACCCAAAAATTAATTCTAATAGTTCAAATAAACATGCCAAGGGGGAAAGTGTTGTTGGAGAGTGAGAAGGATGTTATTAAAACGTTACTCGAAAAAAATTGGACAATTTCGTAAATTGCTCGCACTTTGAATAGAAGTAGGCACGTTACAAGGAATTTTGTTAGGCTGGGTGATGATTATGGCCGAAAGGAGAGCACAGGTCGGCCCATGGCAACAACTGTCCGAGAAAGGAGAGCTATTCTACGCCAAGCATCCAACTCTTCTGCAACTGCAAGGCAAATCTGTGAACAAGCTGGTGTCCAAACAAACCTTAGAAACGTCCAACGCATTTTGCAAAAAGCTAGTAATTTAAAGTGGCTAAAACTAAGGACAAAAACACCTCTTTCAAAAGCCCACAAAGCCAACAGCAAGCGATTCGCAGTAGAACATGTTTCATGGAGAAAGCTTTGGAAAAAAGTAATTGTTAGTGATGAAAAACGTTTTAATCTGGATGGTTATCGATATTATTTTCATGATTTACGTAAGGAAAAAATATTTTTAAGCAAGCGTTAGATGGGGGGAGGGCGCGTCATGGTTTGGGCTGGGATAGGGTACTATGGAGAGACTGAATTAATATGTTGTTCTCAAAAAATGAATGCTAAAAAATATCTAGGAATTATTCAACAAACGGTCATTCAAAGAGGAGAAGGGCTGACACGAGGGAGGTTCATCTTTCAACAAGACAACGCACCTGTCCACACAGCGCACATGGTAAAAAAAATGTTGAGGGCACAAATTTTTCAATTTTACCCTGGCCAGTCCGATCACCTGGCCTCAACATCATTGAAAACTGTTGGGGAGAACGTTCTCGAGCAGTTTATGCACAAGGGAAACAGTTCAACTCCATAGAGGAACTCAAAACTTGCGTAGTGGAAAAGTGGGGCAATATTCGTCAGAATTACATAAAGAAGTTGTTTAAATCTGTTCCAAAATGATTGGTGGAAGTCTTAGAGTGCAATGGAGGATCAACAAACTACTGAATAGGATAATTACTCAGGTGTTACTACTATTACTATAGTAATTAAAACTGCTGGCCTATGTTTTTGTCGCGGAGAATTTTCATGTTTTGTTTTATGTTTGAACCAGAAATAAATTTGTGCTATAAAAATTGTGTTTTTCGTTTGTTATTCCTTACTATGAAATCATAAAATATTTTCAAAAGATCTTAGACCAATAGAATAAATAATTACTGTAATAAATTGGGGTGGCCTATCATTTTGTCAGAGAGTGTATATGGTTTGATTTTAAAAAATTAGAAAACAGAATTTATTATCTTATTGTCTACAAGAATTATTGTTGTTTCGGACTAACTACCAGCCAATATGTGTAGCTTAAGAAACGAATCATTCTAAAATTTTTAGTTGTGATTGTTTTCAAACTAGAAATATGCTGTTTCAAGTTAGCTTTTTATCAAACATTAAGCCTAAAGTAAGAACAGGACAGTAAGCACTGTAAGGAGCTACAGTGAAAAATAGTTATTACAATATTGAAGAGACTTAATAAATATAATGTTATATTCGGAACCAAAGTGTTAAACCTATAAATTGTGGATGGACTGGTATATTAAAAATAAAAGAAGTTTTGGGATATATTTGATTCACTGGGTCTTAAAACATTTAAAAAATGTCTAGCTCTTAATCTTGGCTGCATCAAAGTTATATAGAGAGGTTGTATCTTTTTTCAAATATTAAATTCATTGATTTTATCTCTGGATTTCCTAATTGTCAATATCATAATCTGGGACATTTTTATTGTTTTTTCCTTCTCAATCCAATTAATTATTTTCGCTTTTTCAGAAAACAAGCGATACATATTCGGTATTATTTTCAATGTAATTTTAATTAACGCTGACATGATTACTACGGAGCTAAAGAAAAGACTAATCTAAAACTAATAATATAACCCACTAAAAGAAAAGCAGAGAATTAATAGAAAATTAAGGAAAAGGAAATGTTAGTTTGGAAACGGAATGACGAATAGAACTTGGAAATAGAAAAGAAGTATGAAATCATGTTAACTACAAATATCTCTAATGCTTGTATTTTTATTCGGTATCAAACTGTTGTATACTATTGGATTCATGCATAAAACATATATCGTTTTAACCGGAATAAATAACCAAACTGATTAAGTTTCATTTATTTATCATAACAACTGGAATTTTTGTAAAGATATTTCACTGTGTGGAATAAAAATTGGCATTTTCTAAAATTTCTGGAAATTAGAGATGTTCACCTATGGTAAGATGCCACTTCATTACTTTACTTCAAAACACATGTACAATAATTTCACATTAATTTAATTATTTTCAATTGAAAATTAAAATAATTAAGGAAGAGAATCAATCGATTCTTGAAGGAAGGTAACTGTGATAGACCCACTAAGATATGAAACCTAGATCTTTATGCAAGGTTGTGGACTCACTCAAGATCAAAAATTGAAATATAATCTTTTAAATTCAGTCCTTTAATCCTTTTAGGAGAGATCCTAATTAAACTTTTAATTATCAAAGACCATTATAATATTATGACGGAAGAAATAAAAAAGAGATTATTTCTTATAATTAATATAAGTTTATAATATAAATTAATTAATATAATTCTTATTTAAGAGATTATAATAGAGAGTTTATTCATGATATAAATATGTAAGAAGGCCTAGAATGTTCAAGAATAGAATCAGCAATGTTAGTGTTAGTTGACCCACAATTATAAATGAGCAAGTGACGAGTTAGACAAGTTTAACCTTGAACAGTGAAGCATACAGTTACTTTTAGCTGACATTCAACTGTTTTGTCACATTGTTATTAATTTGAGTTCTCATAGTTTGCTGTATATTTTCATATTGTAATTTTATATAAATATAGGAGGTAATTAGTTGACCGGAGAAGAATATTTGACCGCACCCCAAACCATTTCCATCACTTATATAAATTAACTTATTTAAACCAGCACCAGTGTTACAACATCAAATTCAATGCTATAAGAACTTTAATCCTATAAATTAAGTAAATTATTATGTAAACAAGTTTGTAGAAAGAGACTATTTAATTATAGATATAGAATGTTAGTCCTCAAAGTCTCGCATTATTTCAATAATTCACTTAATCATGCAGATTACATGCCAAATTTTTGCCTATTCAGGCATCTTCGGGGCTACAAGGGTATAAGCAAGATGGAAACAGACTGACAGTCAGTCTAATCTGCATGTTTAAGTGAATTATTGAAATAATACAAGACTTTGAGGCCTAACATTCTATATCGTAAATTATTATGGTTACTCAAAATAGAAATTTTACAAATAATCAAATTTAATTTAATCAAATATTGGAAAAATTATTACAAAAAATAGTAATAATGTTCTCAACCAAAAAAACTTAATGAGCTACCCTCTTTATTGAAGGTTTACTTTCCCATAATTATTGTTGATTTAAAATAGACCCTAAATGACATACTAAACATACTCAGCAGTCCTGATATTTACAAGTTATACATTAGCATATCAGAAGCAAATAATATTTTAATAGAGGAATGAAAAGAACCAAGATTTGTTGTTTGTTGTATGTCATCCCTTTATGCTACTAAGGCTTATCGGATGATGCTACAATAGGAGTCATAAATTTTACCTATCCAGGTCTAATATGGATTGGGATCTTTAACGAGTACCTGACATCGTACAGGTTCGGGATCTCCATTTCCCATCCTATCCACGGAACGTGAACCAGCAACCTTCAGTATTGTAGGTTGCTATGCTGGTGTAGTGGTACCACAGGTGACCTTAACCATGATTTTATTTCCATATTTACAAGAAACATTAACAGTGTATTTGGCACTTGATGAGGATCCACCCACCTTCACTCTTTCAAGCTGTAGCCTCATTTGGCTCAATTCCTTGGTCAGATGTTCGATTGCTTCCTGCTTCTGTACAAGAGCTGCAGTAAGCTCTGGCTCTGGCCTAGTCACAACACGCTCGGATAACTGTTTACGCAGTCTTGTCAGCTCCCGTTCCCTCTCTTTTAACCTTGAGTTTAGAGAACCAACTTGCCTCCATAGTTCTTCTCTTACACTATGCAATTCCTAAAAAAAAAAAAAGTACATTAACTGGATGCTGAAATGAAGGAATCAACAACTGAATGTTGATGATGAACCAAACAATATTATAAATCATTAAAAAACATCCATTAAAACTCCTCAACACTTGTAGGCAAGGTGGTAAAATTATTAGTTTTTTAGTTAAAAAAAATATATATATTAGTGTTAGACTGTTTAGCATGAAATGGTAGATAGTTCAGTTTCAGAAAGAAAGAATTAATTTTGGTTATACAGCTTTATCAATGTACCACAATTAAATGATTTTTTTAGAATTGGATCAAATTGAAGTTATAAAAAAGTTGTTTACCCTAGATTACTCTAAATGAAATTACTCTAGTCTAAATAAAAGATGTCCTGCCGTGGATCTTTCAAATATCTAAATTTTGTAAACTATACCATACATTTACAATCAAGTAAAAATGCACAATAAATAAAAATCTACATGGGCTGCTATGGTTGCTCAGGTTTTAATTCGGTAAAATTACAAATATTTAACACTCAACTATTTAGCTCAAAACACATAATGGACCTCAAATTTCACCAAAACTATTTTATATTTAATCTAGGATTAGCATAGGATACCACAGTAATAAACTAAAATTAAGAAGACTCGTGGGAATAAAGCCTCAAAACATCTTAATCCTATATGTATTAAACATTGAATATAATAATTACCAGAGAGAACCATAGAGTATTAATTTAATTGATGAATATTTTTGATATTGTAGAGAAAATGTTGGTATGGTGTTCAGATAAAATTATACTGAAAAATAAAAATTTACATATTCTTAAGCCAAAAATGTGTGAATGAAATTTAAAACCTACTTCAGCATGGGAAGCGGAATGTTCTTCTGCAGCAAGCCTACGTGCGGTCTCTTCTGCCAGCCTTGCTTGGGATGACCTCAAAGCTGCCACTGCTTCTTCTCTAACAGTCTCCAACCTCCGCTCAGCTTCCAATTCTGATTTCCTAGAATTCTCAAGTTTTTTCCTGGCATCTTCCAACTCTTCAATGAGCTTGACCTTTTCCTCACTAAAACAAAAACAAAGACCATATATTCATTAAATAAATTAAAAATATATGTTTTTTTCTTCTTCTTTATTCCTTACTGGCCAAGTGTGGCAAAAGGGTTAGGGAGGGGGCTGACTCTAAAGGTGTAGCTATATCACAACTTACGAAAGCACAGTGTTCATTTATAAAAAAGATTAAGTTTTACAAGGAGATGGTCTATACCAGGACATACTCAATCACCAGGTTTTTCCTTTAGTTGAAGGATCAAGTCACCACTTTATAGAGGTTACCAGTATTTTTTTTTTTTAAAGCAACATTTTAATTTTTTTTTCTTTCTAATAGCTGTCCAAATATCAGTTTGAATTAAATGTTTTATATGCACATTAAACACACACACCTGAATCGGCAAAAATTTAGGAATCCCCCTTTAGCATCCAACAATTAGCCATTGCAGTGTAAAGCGGTGTTAAATAAGCAAATTAACATACAAATACAATTAAAATATTCCAAACAGCCTTTAAAGCATGTCACTATGTATAACTTTTTTTTAAACAATACTTTATGGATAATTTTCCTAGAAAGTGCAAACTCATTTTCTCTCACTTTTGTGGCTTCTCTCACCACAAGGTAATTTGTTTTCTAACGGGACCTTGAATATCAAAAAAGGAAAATTGTAGGCCACTTTTTTAAAAAAGGCCCAAAAAGTTGCTATTGGTGTAGCTGCTTACAAGATAAGGTAGGACCATGCATACTCATATGTGTTCCGTGAAGCCAAGTAGCGTGACATTCCTTTCATTTGCTTTGAGATGACTTCATAATTTGATTGTGGCCCATTCCCTACTTCCAATTAAACAAGGTTGGTAAATCAATTTTGCTACATTTATTCAACAGATCGCAATAGACCAGCACCTTATAATTTTTTATTTATTTTTAATTCATGAAGTTATTTCTAAACACTGAAGTTTTATCATTTCCTCACCATGTGAGGATTAAGAGTGTTAAATTATTCTTACATAGATATAAAATTGAACAGATTATACATAAACATTTTGTTGTTTTTCATTTTGAAATTTTCTCATATTTCTTTTTATGCTCACGGACTTTAATAATGTATCTTTAATTCATATTTCAATTATTTTGGAATTTTGTTATTAAAAAATGAAGATATAAATAATGAAATTATCACTCCAAACATATTATTTCCTAATTAATATATTTATCAATTAATTATATATTATAGGTTGATCAGTAAAGAGGGCATCAAGTAATGTATGTTTAATAGGTATTTCTTTTATTTGCACACAATTAATCATAAAAATGCCAGGGAATAAGACAAAAGAAGAATTAAATTGTATCAGATGTAAAATTTGTTAATGATGAAATGAGGAATGTTTCTAAGAGAGGAGTTATTATGATATAAATCAAGAGATAACACCCAGTTTTGGCACCCTTATGGAATCTTTGAACGGTATTTGTCTCATCATCAATTATATATTTTGTGAGGACATTGAAAACATCAATTAGGAAAATAATCCCTACCTGTTCCAAAATAATAAGAAAGTATGTAGGTCATGCCTGGATGTTGAAATAAATAACAATATTATTTAATAGAATTTGTTATTAAATTTAAAACAATACTCATAGACAAATTTTCAAAAAATCAAGATAATTAACCAATGTTTCTGATATAAATAAGTCATTTTTATTAAAACAGGCTTTTCTCTGGTGTACAGGAAACTTTTTTGTTAAAATAATAAACGATTAGAAATACGATAAACTAGAAATAAACAAATTCTAAGAAATAATTTTAATTTTATAAAACTTTTACCTCACAGATTAGTATGTCTGAACACTTTGGGACTAGTGATAATTAATATCTATATCACATTTAATCTGAGACGATTAGGTTTAGGGATATGTAACTAGATGTCAAGACATGGAGAAAATTCGGTGTCGTCATAGATCTTTTGACCTTCTTGATTGATCTTTTCTTGCTAATTCTTATTGATTAATACCATGAATGATATTCTTGATATTCCCAGAAAATTTAAAGCACAGATTCCTCCATACAGGTTTTGGGACTGATGTTCCAAGTGTGAAATGGGAGATATTTTGGTAGATGATTCGCCCGCCTCATTGATTGGATTACAGTAAGAGAGAAACAAAACCATATCAGTTCCTTGTTATATAGAATGTAGAAGACATTCTGAAGATGTTTTTTTACAAATCTTATCAAATAAAACCTTCCATCGGGAGTAGTGAGTTAAAAAATTAAATGACCAGAGAGAAAATAGTGCATTTTAGTTTTAAGTGACCTGATGAAATCGAGATATCGTGGCAAGCCGAAAATGGGAACTAGAAGCTGCCAAAATACACAAGATAGGGGTTTCAGTTTTTCGGCAACATTGATATCGAAAATTGAAAAATTTCATTTTTCGACGGATCAGTTTTGGGCACCTACTTTATAAAAAATTAGATATAAATTTTTAGGTGACTTTATTTTCTAAGCTAAGAAAGAAAGGTATACAATAAGATAAAAATGTAACAAAAATAAAAATAGCAGTTTATACCGTGCTGTTTCTCATAAAGTCAAGGTGAGTTTCTAAACAAAATCGTAAGAAACATCCTTCTTGGATGACATCTCTTGATCTACTGTTTTTCTGTTCTTTTTTAAATCCAAAAAATTAGAGTAACACTATTGTATAATAAATTCACTACAGCGGAAAGCTTTCCCGCTTTAAAAGCGAGAAACAATTTCAGAAGCTTAATATTCTTTAAAAACTGCTAGGGAGAGCTCAAAACTGGGGGGAGGGGATGTTGACAATTGGGTGTATTACACTAAATCAAAGAACATGGAAAATATAAGGTTTTAAAAAAAAACTTCCTTCTCCCGCCCTATTGCATTCTCTCATAGCCAGAATTATTTCATTCCCTAACCAATATCTTGTCCCCAAGTTTGGCAGTTTTATCCATTACAGATGACTGCGGCTTCTGGCTAAATGTAGGATTACATGTCGGGTAACAGCTCTTTTTGCCGCCAAATGTTTTCAGTCACTGTAGAACCGTCAGGATAACAATGCTGGTGCTGCAGCGGGAGGCGGCATACAACCTGTGTCATTTTCCCGCCCATAGGTACTTAAAAGGTAATTGTATCAAATTTTTTTCATTGCTTCCTTCTTTTAGAGCACGTTGAGACGCTTCTGACGGTCTATCATTTTTTCAAAAAACAACTGTATTTATGTAGTGAAGCAGAAAAAAATGGATGGTCATACAATACAATATCGGGTGTTTTTCTCCCGCCCACATTTACTCGGAGAGTAAATACGCATTATACTTATAGAACTCGTTGAGGCGTTTCCAATGGTCTATCATTTTGTCGTAAAACAGCAGTATTTAAGTAGTAAACGAGAAAAAACTAGATGGTCATAAATATCAGGAGTCATTGTCCCGTCTGTCTCTACCCGAAAACTAATTGCATCTATATTTTCTTGTTGCTTTATACATATAGAGGTCGTTGAGACGTTTCTTATGGTCTATCATTTATTTCAAAAGCATCTGTATTTAAGTAGTTAACGAGAAAAAACTGGATACTCATAAAGTTTAGTGTAATGGCTGTTAGATCACTTAGGATTTTTGTCAGCTATCTTTAAAAAAAAAAAAAAAAGTAAAACAAGAAAAAATTACAAAAAAAACACTAGAAAAAATATAATTAAACGGAGATGCAGCACATTTCTTTGCCCGTTTTCCGTTTTTTTTTTTTTTTTTTTTTTGCACCATGCTCTTGTATAACCTTGCATTGGAGTTCAATCAGTGGCATCCCTAAATATTTTCTAGACGTTAATTCGACATTTTCAATTTCAAGAATTCCAAGTTCAGATTCGCCCTTTCTGGAAAAATGGCCCATATATAAAATTTCAGAACTTGGCCCTTTACATAAAAATGAACCGTTAATAAATCAGATTAAATTTAAATAATTTTATTTTCAGTAATTTTTAAAAAATCTCATTCGCCCTACATGCAGTACATGAGGACTTCAAGCCCAAATAAACAAAATAGAAATAAAGAAAATAATCAATTATACTCTTAATACCTAGCTTGCTGCAGCTCTAGGTTGACAAAACTTTCAGCACTCGAATTTCCATTTTGTTTTTTTAATTCATTTATCAGTTTCTCTTTTTCAGTTAGTGTCCATTGAGCCTTTGTTCGATATTCTTCTAATTCCTTTCTGGCTTCATGAACCCTGGCATTTGCCTCTGACAACTCTTTAGCACTTTCACTTCTGTCCTTTAAGAGAGTTTGTTCTAATTCACTAACCCTATAAAATAATTTAAGCAAATTAAAGTCATTACAATATTTAAAACAATATATAATTCTAATTTAACGATTATTAGTTTATCATGTTGGAGATGACATAAAATAATCTTGATTGTTTTGTGATCAATAGTGAAGGATAAAACATTAAAAGGTTAAGTGGAGGAAGAAAAATTAAAAATAAGCCCAATGAGATTTAACCCCTAGAGGGATCACCATAGCCCAAATATCTGTAAAACTATAGAATGGGGCATGTGTCTAATATAAAATAAACATACGAGAAATCATAAATGTACATTTTTTTAACAATTAATACAATGCCATGAATATATTATTTTAGTAAATATATTAATGGATATTTAGACTGGTTAGAGCAAACTATCACAAAAATATTCAACAATACACTGTCATAAGATTGGCATATCATCATCTTCCAATTGAAACAGATGGAACAAGTAAAATTTTTCCAGTTCTGAGTTATTTGTTTTTCTGGTTCACCTATTAGGAAAAAATCATGTGATGCACTTATAAATAAATATATCATAATGGATAAAACAAATCAAACGTTTATTTTCACAATTTTGTAAAAAAAAATTAAAAAAAATAAAATATTCTGGAACAGTTACAGGTCATTCTGTATCATTTCAAAACGTTCTATCACAGACAATATATAAATAAGCAATCAACTAGGAAGCCAATTTAACATACCAGCGAAGTTTACAGTTACTTTTGAGTCACTGTTACATTTAACTGTTTCAAGTTGATATTATTTTGTGTTCGCATTGTTTGTTTTACATTGCATTAATTCTATGACAATAAAACGTTATTCAAACCCTAATTACTGTTATATCATTATTTTCCATAATAGATAGATCCTCTTTTTTAAGGATTTGAACATTTTAGACCAGATAACCTAACATTTGAAACTCTTGACTTAATGTATTTTAATGGTAAGCTGAAGATATAATCTTATCAGATGTAGGGGAAATGGATATAAATCAAAAGAACATCATTCAAACATAATCTATCTTAGTAATTAGTAAAATATTTAAATGCTTATTCAGCTTTGGTTCTATTTTCTTTTTTTCTTTCCAATTTAAAAAAAAAAATAAAAGGCTGCCTTTCGAAATTATTCAAGCAGCTATACCATTCAGGAGGAATCATAACAATAGTAAAACGTTAAAGGATAATCAAAGTTATTATACAAATATTACATACCTGATTCGAAGGGAAGCTATGTCTCCTTTCAGAGCCTCCTCTTTATGTTGGGCATCCAGTTGGCATTGAGAAAGCTTTGCTTCAACACTATCTAGAGCAAGCTGATCTATACCAGTTTTATTCAGTGACTTTTTCAAACTTGGAAAAAAAAAGAAAAGCAAAAAGATAGATATAAAGACTAATTTATAAAATAATTTAATCGAATATAAATCCAAATAAAACCATATCAACAAACTTTTTATTCTCTTAGATCTTAATAATAGAATAATTTTTTTTAAACTAAGGTAAAAATAAAGTTGGAAAGCAGAGCCCTTACACGGAGCACTTTTAATTTTTTTTTCACAGGAAATTGTTATTACCATGTGTTATTTTAGGTTGTACAATTGAGCTATTTTTTCTTTTGTTATAAGCAATAACACCAATAAATCATAAAATAACATTCATAATGTACTTAAATATTCATCTGTTGTGTGGTAAACATTCGCAGGTAAGAGGAAAAGAGATACAGGAAGTTTAAAAATGTGTAATGATATAAGCTTGACAAGGGCTGGAAGTAACTGAAAAAATATAAAACCTGATTACATGAATTGTGTATCTATAACTGTACTCCATAAGCATCGCATATATTAAATTTGTAACAAATTCCTCAGACACTATTTTTTTTTTCTCTTGGAATGTTCCTCATAAAGGTAGGTTAATTGAAAGACTGCTACATCAATCCACTCTCGTTTATTAGGTGTCACCTTATTTTCAATCATTACGAAAAAATAAATAAATAAAAAAAATTAGTCTTTTGAGAAAGTCACAGCTCTTCCAACTGAGATGGAAAACTTGAGACTGGATCAGATGAGCAAAGTTTGATCAAGTGCACTAGTGACACTGGATGTAGCTGATACATGGAACAGCTTGTCACAGACACTGCTCTCAGACCTGTGTCGATTTGCGACTCCAGTCTCGAGGCTATTGGACACCTGGCTTTCCTCAAGCAGCAATCAAGTTTGGGTAGGCGAATTTTTTAATTTTGAATCTTCCTTCCAACTGATGAATTCTTCCGTCAAAGCTGCTTCTTACCATGGTCCTATTTTTCTCGTCACCACTTGACAATAGAGTATATTTTTAAATTTCGAGTGACGCTTCTTTACTTTCTATAAGGTTTACTAAAAACAATCTGCAACTTACATTCTATCTGGCTAGTTAGCTTCTTAAAGCCAACGCTCACTAAATGGCTTTCCCTTCTCTGACTAGATTTTATCTAAGAAAAACTACTGAGTAGAATCAATAGAACTTTGTGAAAAGCTAAGCCTTGCTATATCAGCTGTCTAACTAAAAAGGACTACGCAGGCTTTGAAAAAATTCAATTAAGCCCTTGGTTAGGAAAAACGAAATCAATTGTTAACAACCCAAATAAAATAGAAAAATCTTTATATAAAAAAGTTTTTAGTGACAATATAATATTATTTAAGCTCTCACAGATTATAGATAGATATAATTAGTTAAAATTAACTAAATATATACATTAGCTATAATAGTAGCATTAATAGTAATAGTGAACAGTTGTACAACTTATAAAAGGGTGTTGGTATACTGTTAGGCAGACAGGGAGTATTCCCTTATTATTTTGTGTTTATAATGATAATAATTTATGCTTACTTCATATTTTCATTGCACAATTCAGCATTATCATTTTCTAAATTTTTTATCCTTTGTTTTAATGAAGCTATTTCTTTTTCCAGAACGACACTATCACCTTCCTTTTTTGATAATAAAGATTTAGCAAGGGTCATCTCTGCAAATTTTACATACTATGTTAAAAATTAAAAATAATTACAGCCAAATATAAATAACTGCAAAATCAATAAAAGTTTTTTTTTTCTTTCAAGGTCACTAATTAGCTTAATCTACTAATGTGGTTTTTACTATGGTCCATTCCACGTCGAGATGACAGTAGATCCTCTTGCGCTGTTGCCTAATCTTCAAATCTACCAGGTTTTCACGTTAAAATTATGAAAAACTTCATTTTATTTTTTTAACTTTCATAATGTGCAGAATTTGATTCTCTATCAGCCTATCCTAAAAATAAAACACATAAGATAAATCTAGAATCGCAATAAATTATTTTTTGTAATTTTGTTACTTAAAAATTTTAATGGAAATGCTTGTTTCTCTCGTCCCTGTGTCCTTAAAAAAATGACTTTTTCGATTTTTAAAAAGTAGCATGTGAGGAATTTTCGCACTGTAGCAGTCTCTGAAATTTTGGCATATCCCTTATAAAAAGGAATCTTCAAATTTATTTTTAAGCTATGTCCTAAAGTGTGGGACGCATACAGCTGGACTAATTAATTTTTAAATGTGAGCGAACTGTACACCTCATAGGTGTACCACTGCAGGCTATTAAATAAAGGTATATTCTTTCAAATACTTTCACACAGGATATAGAAGTTTTGTAACTGAATTATTAGTTTATGGAATGATTAAAAAATAAAAAATAAAATGAATTAAAAATATTTTATGAACTACGTGCTCAAGGACTAAGTATGTTAATTACGAATAGAATAGTTTTAATAATTCTTGTTTTAATAAATACAACATTTTCTTATTACACCTATTTATATTATTCACTATGCAAAATTATGATTCAATTTATTTCAAAATCAAAACACCAAAAAGTAAAATGCTTTATACCTGTAGCCCCAGTACCAGTACTGTAGCCAGTAAGGGTTGATGCACTGGCTTGATAAAGCCTGTTTATGGTACAATGGATTAGTGATCATCTTAAGGACCCAACAGGGTTATTGCCAGGATAATGAAAGTAATTTAAAAATAATGAAAGATGAAAAGATTTTGAAATAAATTGAATCATAATTTTGCATAGTGAATAATATAGGTGTATATAGGTTTAAATAAGAGAATGTGAAACGAGAATTATTAAAACTATTCTTCTATTTGTAATTAAGGTACTTCGTTCTTGAGAACATAGAACATAAAATTTTTAATATTTTTAAATCATTTCTATTCACTAATTTAAGTATGACTAATATTTAATTTAAGTATGTTATCTTCATTTAGTCCCCTGCAGTGGTACACCTACGAGGTGTACAGTTACACATTTAAAAATTAATTAGTCCAGCTGAATGCGTCCCACAATTGTCTGACATAGCTTAAAATTAAATTTGAAGATTCCTTTTTATAAGGGATATGCCAAAATTTCATAGACTACTATAGTACGAAAATCCCTCGAAGGCTACTTTTTAAAAATCGAAAATGTCATTATTTTTTTCCATTTTGTCTAAAAATAAGAAAGGAACAACATTAAAACCATTTTTTTCCCCTCTGTTACGAGTGTAGGCAACGTCTGGTGTCTTTATGAACAATTTCAAAGCAATATCTCTAAAAATAAGGACACAGGGACGATAGAAAGAAGAATTTCCATTAAAATTTTTAAGTTAAAAAATTACCAAAAATAATTTATTGCAATTGTAGATTTACCTTTAATGTTTTATTTTTAGGATAGGCTGATAGAGAATCAAATTCTGCACATTATAGAATTTTTCCCGAAAAGATTGGACGAAGTTGAAGTTAGTGGGAACGTTAGGACAGAGTTATCTAGAGTGGAGTAGGAGCATGTTAGAGAGAGACACTAGGCTCCCTAGGAAAACACATACTGCCATGTCAACATGGAATGGACTATCGTAGTAGTCTGCCCTGTCAAGGAGAAAAGCATTAAATTAAAGATAGGTTATTAGTTTACACTTTCCATCTAGAATTTATGGTGCTTTGATTGCTATGGAGCATTATTGGAAAATTTAATAACAAATCCAACGATTCCATTATCTCACAATTTTTTGGCTGATTTGCTACTTGGAAGGGCAATAGTAATGATGGTGGTTATATCTAGTTTTAGAAAATAAAATGAAAATATAAATTAAATAAATAAACAGATAATATAAAAATAAAATGGCTGACATACTGAGAAAAAAATCACAAAAAGATAAGATGATTATAATGGGAAGTGAACATATACAATTTCATCTTTTCCTTTTCAATATAGTGACACATCTCACTAAAAAACTATTTTCAAACTTATATACATGGAAAAATCCCAGGGATTGTAATGTCTGATATGAATCGGAACTGACAACTGTTAAGATGATATACAACTGATGGCAGGCAGACTTAATACAGCAACGAGCTATAAATATTTTAAAAGCTCTCTCAGATTGTTCCTAGATATAATCCATTAATAGTGTGTATTAAAGAATTATGAAGTATTGAAAGAAACCATTGAACAGATATGGAATCATTCGTTTTCTTTTAGCCCTGATGAAGATCCACAAGTTGGATCGAAACGTTGGCTTACCATAATAAAATCATTGAAAACTGAAAATCCTGACCATCATTTAACCTATCGTAATTGAAGAACAGTTGACCATCTCTCATCTCTATTAAATTGATTTAAATATACCAAAAATTATAAAAATAACAGCTCCAGCAATATAGGCACAATACATTTCTTTATTCTAGTTGTGCATAATACATTTGTTTATTTTAGTTGAGCATAATACATTTCTTTATTCTAGTTGTGCATAATACATTTGTTTATTCTAGTTGTACATCATACATTTCTTTATTCTAGTTGTGAATCAAAGACAGATAATATAATACAGTGATAACTTATAATATTTATATCTGTTCAAAACAGTCAACTTTTAATATTCTATTCTTTTTAAAATGATAATTAAGAAAAAAAAATTTTTTTTGGTGCCTAGAATCTTATAGCTGATTTTAACTATGTTTGGGGCGCTGACTCCAAAAATGCAATCAGATTTTTTCAGTCAGCTCTACTTTTTTAGCTTCAGCATACCTTAACATTTAAATACCTATGATATAGATAACACAATCCGAAACAGATTTGTAAATGAATTACTTTAGCATGTTTTTCTCCTAATTTTAGAATATTCAACTATTAGCTAGCTGAATATAATTGTTTGTAAGATTTAAAAATAATAACATCTAGTAATAACTTGTAACAATGCATTCTAGTATGATTTTACCCACCGGCAAATTATTTTAAACCCACATGATGGCAGATTACTGCTGGAACCTAAAACGAGACTGTTTAAAGAAACATTCAAGAAAGTCAAACAGAAAAAGCTTCCGAAGTGTGAAATAGAGTGTGTTTGACATGTAATTGGTTTAGTTACAAAGTGATTATGTAAATAATGTGTAGGTAGGCTTACATGGTTTTAATTGATTTAAAAGTTTTATGTAAAGAATTTGTTTATCTTTGTTGTTTCCACCTACTATTAACCTGCATATGTATTCGAGAAGTTATGTTTAGTTTTAAGAGGTAAGCATCGCTATTTATATATCTCAACAACTAGAGCTGATAGAGGAAAACTAATGGCAAATTTGGATTAAATGCACTAATTGTACTCAGAATAAGAAAAAATAATAATAAATTAATCCATTGCAAGACTTTTTCTCCTAAATTATCTTCAAATTTCATGGGTTAGTTATTAAGATTTATCGGTTTATAAAATTATTAAGTACTTTTGTGAGTACAAACGCATTGGGTTTTTAGGCTTTTAGGCCAAATAGAGGTAGGTATAAGGAGGTTGATTTCACAAAAATTTTACCAAGGATAGATTTTTTTTTTAAGGCTTAATATTTTACTGGTTTGTCCAATTTTTATGAAATTTGACATATTTTATTCTCGGTTGTTCCAATTGTATAAGAAAGTTAATTCCACCAAAATATTATTATGGATAGGTTTTTATTAATTTTTTTTTTTTTTTATGGAGGGAAATAATCATTAACTTTGTACCAGTCAAAGTGATTTCAATGAACAAAACAAGAGTGATTTTAGGCTAATAAAAGCACAAGGAGGTTTATTCCTCTGAAATATTATTGTGCCTCGGTATTAGCAGGGGAGGGGGGTTATTACGTTCTTCTAAAATAGCAATAACCCAAGATGGTTAAGTAAGTAATAT
Source organism: Aelia acuminata (assembly GCA_911387785.2). NCBI lineage: Eukaryota > Metazoa > Arthropoda > Insecta > Hemiptera > Pentatomidae > Aelia > Aelia acuminata. Next base: position 84,858,803 of record OU426982.1, on the reverse strand, counting down.
ATAAAACTAGATTTTTTTTCTAAAAGTTTATAAAAGATAATTTTTTAAAAGAAAAATAAATTAAATATACACCAGGGAAGAAATGACCTTCTTAAAGCAGAATAATTCATAGAATGCTTAACCTCTCTCTGAAGACTTAGTCCGGTTCATTAGCAATGACATTTCACTTGATAAACTACGGACTTCATTCCTAAGCATTTCATTTTCATTTTTCAAATTGCTTATTGAATCTTTCTCACTTTCATCAATGTTGATTTTAACATTTGTTGGTTGAGTTGTGGATGAATCATCTACTCTAGCAACATCCTAAACATAAATAAACATTTCAACTATAGTTAAAACTTGACTTTTTAGGAATTACATTTTGTTAGATTGAAACATGGATTTTGAATTGCTTCCTTATAAATACCTTTCAACAGCATTAGGTTACGATTTTACTTAACTTAAAAATTAGCTTGTGAGCAACAGAGATGAATATCAAACCTGATTATGGGATATCCTTATATTTTTATTCCTTTATTTATCCACTAAAAAATGAATATAATTTACATTTTGTGTAAAAAAAAAAACTATGACATTGTGAAGTCAGACCTGGGGAAATATTGACTTAATTACTCTAACACTTGGTTGCTGACACAATAATACATAGGTATTCACTGATTATTATAATTGTTAACTTAACTAGTGGATGGTAGTGTTGGAAAACATTCCAGGAAGCTATTCTTTTTGCTTCTTTGTTTGTTTAACAACTTCAGGAATCTGCTCTTCTTCAAGCATACCTAAAAACTACCAGAACTGATTTCACGGTCAACCCCAAATTAGTGTAAAGCTCCTATCAAAAACTGAATAGATTTCCTAAAAAAGTTTTATCTGGATATTGCACCCCCCCTCCTCACTTTAAATAGTTCAATTAAATTGTGCTTTCAGGGTCGGAAATGTCAACAATTTTATAGTAGTGGACACTTACAAAATCGGAAAAAGATAAATTTTCCTACTATAAGCAACACCCCCCCCACCAACTCTAAATTGAAAATATATAATATTTTAAAATCTATCTATGACCAAAATCACAATAATTGACACTCATTATGATAAAATCAGAAAAACTTAAGTTTTCTTCCCCTCCACCAACTCAAAATTAAAAATCAATAATGTTTTTGAAATCTATGAACCAAAAACACAATAATTAATCGTTAAGTCGATAAAACCGAAATAAGTTGAAATTTCCTAATGGAAGACCCATCCACTAATCTAAATTTAAATCAACAATATTTTTTAAATCGACGACCACAAAAACATAACGATTCACCCTTCTATTGCTATAATAAATATAAAAAAATTATATTTTCTTGATAGAAGTGTTCCTTCCCATGACATTTCAAATCGATAATATTTTTTTTAATCTAAAACCCCAAAAGCATAATGATTCACACAAATATCGATAAATTTGGAAAAAGTTAAATTTTCTTGACGTTAGCACCCCCCATACTCGAAATTCAAAATAAATTATTATTAAGGAATCTATGATATTCAAAATAAATTATTATTAAGGAATCTATGATCACAACACAATGATTCACCCTTGTATGTAATAAAAAACTAATTTTTATAATTGTAGCATTTAAAACTTAAAATTGATTATATTTCAGAAAACTAAGACCTCAAAAACATATTTATTCATCTATATGTCAATAAAATCGGAAAAAGGTAAATTTTTTTAGAGTTAATCTTCACCTTTAAATTTAAAATATTAATATTTCTGAAATATAAGAACACTAAAAAATTGCGATTCACCCTTATTTAGATATTATCATAAAAAGAAAAACTCCAAATTGTAAGTGTTTCTCTCAACTTCAAATAACTTATTTGGCAAATTAGGATTGCCAATTAACTACTAACATTGGTCAACATTTAGTTGTACAACTAAAAACAATTATTTAATTGACAGTATTAATTATATTAATTAATGAATAAATGAGAGGTGTCAGTGAAGAGGAAGGATTTGGCACCGTTTGGAAGCGACTCCGTGGTGTAATGGATAAGCATACCGCGCATGTCACGCGGAAGACCCGGGTTCGATTCCCGGCGGAACCAAATCTTTTCTCTTCAAAAATAAATTATTTAAAATGACAGTATTAATGTTATCCAAAGGAAAAAAAATAGTTAACTATGTACGTGTTTTTTTTTAATGTAAAATTAATTTAAGTTATGACTGCTTATTAAGACCTTTATTGGACTTTTAAATTGTTTATTAGGTGGCTTAGATACAAGTGCACTATTGTAACATATGTCACTAAACCAGACAATGACGCAAGAAGCTAAATACATTCATAGATAAAACTAAAAACTATAAACAAATAGAATTTTAACTAATTTATCTAAAATGTGTACCTGCAACGCATCTATATCAATCGATGAATTATTCAAGTATTGAATAAGTTTATCTTCTTCATTAATGGGTTTAACATGGTTTATTTCTTCATTATGGTTAATAGTATTGCTGTGTTTAGGTGACGCTTCTTTTAGTGGTGGAGGGCTGTATTTTGCTTTGTACCTAAAACATTCAATCTTAAATACTAACTATTGAAAATCTAATCCCTAAATCGTTAGATAAAATCAAGCATCATAATGTTATAATCTGCAACTGACAATCAACATCAATTCATCATTTGATAATCAGTACTTATTAACTTCCTTGTGATTCTTCTGAAAACTTTACATATCCCCTCAATAACCAAAACATTATTACTAGGCTGTTAGTATTGAGTAAGCTTATTATGGTTATTATTATATTATTAAACAAACAACATTGTAAGTAAAGAAGAAAGAATAGAAGAAAGGGGGGGGGGGGAGGTAGTTGGAGTCTGAACAAGGCGATGACAAGATTTTGGAGAAGTTTCTCGCAAGGAACTGGAGGAAAAGAATGATGAATACCTGAAGTCTGCATATTAAAAAAAATCTGGTATGATGCGAGCATTACACAACTTTCACTTACCACCCTCCTTTCTTTGACTGGAAATATATGTATATTATTTTTTAAAAATGGTTAACATAAGTGCTACTGGAAAGGTAACATAAAACTAATTCCCTAAATGACAATTTTTTTTTCTAGTGGAAAGTGGGAAATGTCTTTAGTGATTCTTACTGTGGTGTACCAAGAATGAAGTAATAATTGTAAGCCCAATCAGATCCTTTGTATGATGAGAAAACAGCCTTGCCAACAAATATATCCCCATGATTTATAAAATTAAAATTAATACAATAAATGTAATAAAATTGAACTTACAAGTTCTCTTCGATAAACAAATCTTGATTGACAGACTTTTTCTTCTTTTTTTTCTTATCTTTATTCAAAACAGTAGCAGCGCCACTATCTATTTTATTAAGGAAATCTTCTGCCTTTCCAGCTATTTCATTGATCCATGACATGTTGCTAGGAATTTTAATTGAAGTGACAAACAATTATAATACACAAATAAAAATATAAAACAACAAATATAAGATGACAATTAATAGGTTATGTTATGAAAATAATTAATTTATTAACTGAAAATGGAACAATGACTTTTCAAAATATAATAATTAAGAACATTACCTTGATATTAGAGTTAAAAAATACGACACTAACTTATAACACTAACAGAATACCAGATCTTATCATAATCAATAACTGTCACTTCGATATAACCTTCTTTTAACCTGTTGTTCACTATACAGTGTTGCCTGTGGATAAATTAAATTAGAGAAATAGGCGGGCGCAATCGACTATATGGTGCGCTAGTAGTTTTGCAAAATGTCGGAAAGAACGGGGATAGACATAGTTGATGTGATACGAGATAATTGGTAATTTTAAAAGACCATTAATTGAAGGGCAGGCTATCCTTGATGCAAACCACATAATTACATGTGGAATAATATCTAAAAGTAAAAAAACAGTTATTTTACAAGCCTTGTGCCTTCAAACTAGCAATCTTAAATAAAGGACTGCTTCCACTCAAATAAAAGTGGAAATCAGATTTATTAATAATAATAAGCAATTTTCTTGTCATTGCACATGTAAAGCTGGTAGTTCTGGTAAATGCAAACACATCATTGTAACTACTCTACGTTTTTCGGTTACTAATAACATTATCTATTCATACAATCATTGTTATGACAGCTTAGATTCTTTGTCATATTATTTATTTATTTATCAAAACTTTCAGGCTTCGCATTGAAAACTTGAAACAATTAAGCACAACGGATATAAGACCAAAATGGGGAAAATTAAAAAAGAAAAACAAATATGACACTATGGTCCCAATGTTATTTGCATAAAACTAACATTTTGGAATATTAAAATGTCAAATACTAATATTTACCTGGATAAATATAGTCACTTTCTTTAAAATGAAGACTACATATCGTCATATGTTTCGAAACAGGCTTATCTATGCTTAATTTTACAATCCACTCTTTAGGAAGCTTTTTATTTTTTTGGAAATAAATGGAATGACGCGTCTTTTGATGTTCACTGAGGGACCGAGCAATACCTATTAGACGTTTTTCAAATAATATTTTGCTCAATCGGGTTTTAATTATGAAAAAATAAATTAAAAACGCCAAAAAATCCTATGAATTCCAGGTACTGGCCCGGTTTCTATCCCCGTTTTTCTAGTTCATGAAAGAAGCAGCACCGTCGCTTGCGCCCGCCTATTGTAAATTGTGACATAATTAAATTCTTTATAATATTAAAAATGAATAACTTGGTGTGAAAGGGGCTAGTACCGTTCTGTTATGCCGACCACACCACTCATAAGGATGTAAATATGGGTGATTCTCCCGATAGGTACGAAATTGAGTCACACTAGGAGATCGTGGGATTCCCGAGAAATTTTGAATATGCGAAAATTCTAATTCCAGATATTCCTCCGTTTCCCAAAGAAATTAACACACACGCACGCACACACTTATAAAGGAAATCCTATGGTCATTAATGTAAAAAAATATTTGATCAGTTGCCGCATTTGATCAGGAGTAGAATTTTGGCCACTGAAATACTAAATTTTCCGACTGTGGGGTGGTCCGTTCGCTCTTATCTGAGAACCACCACTGGTTATAATTCAATGAGTGGTTAAAAATTATAGATCCGGTATTAAACTAGGTATTTAATTACCGTAAAACGAGGTGACTTTGTGACAAGCCTATTTTTCTACAGTTTTTGAATTTCCGTCCTTAAAAAGAATCAGGTTAGGCAATTCAGTGTACTTGTCAGTTGGTCAGTAATGTGCTGCAACCTACTGGCCACATATAACTTCTTTCATTCCATTTACCATAATGCTTTATTTCATATATGATTGATTGTTTTCAATTAGTTGAAACTTTGAAATAAAGCACCATGATAAATGGAATGAAAGAAGTTATAGGCGGGCGCAATCGACTATAGGGTGCGCTAGTAGCATTTTCAAAATGTCGGAAAGAACGGGGATAGACTTAGTTGATATAATAGAGATAGTTGGTAATTTTAAGAGACCATTAATTGAAGGGCAGGCTATTCTTGATGCAAACCACATAATAACATGTGGAATAATATCTAGAAGTAAAAAAACAGTTATTTTACAAGCCTTGTGCCTTCAAACTAGCAATTTTAAAGGACTGCCCCATCAAATAAAAGTGGAAATCAAATTTATTAATAATAATAAGCAATTTTCTTGTCATTGTACGTGTAAAGCTGGTAGTTCTGGTAAATGCAAACACATCATAGTAATTTTACTCTACGTTTTTCGGTTAGTAATAACATTAATTACCTATTCATACAATCATTGTTATGACAGCTTAGATTCTTTGTCATATTATTTATTTATCTGTCAAAACTTTCAGGCTTCGCTTTGAAAACTTGGAACAATTAAGCACAACGGATGTAAGACAAAAATGGGGAAAATTAAAAAAGAAAAACAAATATGACACCATGGTCCCAATGTTATTTGCATAAAACCAACATTTTGGAATAATAAAATGTCAAATACTAATATTTACCTGGATAAACATAGTCACTTTCTTTAAAACGAAGACTACATATCGTCATATGTTTCGAAACAGGCTTATCTATTCTTAATTTTACAATCCACTCTTTAAGAAGCTTTTTATTTTTTGGAAACAAATGGAATGAAACATCTTTAGATTTTTTTGAAGAACACTGAGGGACCGAGCAATACCTATTAGACATTTTTCCAATATTTTTTTGCTCAATCGGGTTTTAATTATGGAAAAATAAATTAAAAACGGCAAAAAACCCTATGAATCCCAGGTAATCGCACGGCTTCTATCCCCGTTTCTCTAGTTCCTTCTAGTTCCTCAAAGAAGCAGCACCGTCGCTTGCGCTCGCCTATAGAGGTCCATATGTGGCCAGTAGGTTGCAGCACATTACTGACCAACGAACAAGTACACTGAATTGCCTAACCTGATTCTTTTTAAGGAGGGAAATTAAAAAACTGTAGAAAAATAGGCTTGTCACAAAGTCACCCCATTAGTCACAAAGTCACCTCGTTTTACGGTATTTAAATTAATCCAAATGCTATTTTGTATGAGAAATTTATATCATGCAGGTAAAAAAAAAAGAAATATCTGATTACATTAGGATTAGGATAAGATTTAATCAGGAAGGCGGGGGGGGGGGGGGAAGAGGAAGAAAACAAGAAGCACTCGAAAAAGTTGCTAGTGTCGTCATTCTGGTCACGATCCCGGCTATGAAGTCGTATTGTCCATCAAAAATATTTTTGAATTCTGTAATATTTTCGGTCGAACTTGAAAATGCATTAAAAAAAACACCAACCAGGAGAGTTAGTCAAAGGAGAAATAAAAATATATTAAGCCAGCAACTCCCAAACAGAAAATGGACTTAAAAAGGTTGTACCATTAATTTTACTTGGTGAGTGTATGTGTACTTTTATAGTAAAACTTAAATCTAATTCCTTTTACTTTGAAAAAATCTGAAGTATTGTGAACTCTATCCTATGATGATCATTTAGATTATCATATTTCCCAGTGTATATATCATTTTTATTTATATCCATTCCATCAGTTTACTGTCATCATTTCGCCCACTGTCTGTTTGGTGGTATCCCTGGAATGGCTACTCATTTATCCAAGAAGTGGGATCCTCACACAGTACTCAAATATCTTGTTATAAGCTGAGTGAGACTTGGCCCTCAGGAACCAGTAAAAATAAATGCACTAAAAAGTATGAAATAATTACCTTCTAATTTTTATGAATACACAGAAAAATTTAAAATGGTATGATAAGCTGATAAATGCAATAAAAAAAATAATTTATTTTGATCTGCATAAATACTCCCCTGACTGTTAATAAAAATTATTAAATTAAAGTATTAAATACATACCATGTTCAATACAACACAATCTTTTTGTAGGCGGTGCAAAATAGAAAATCTTCCAAATACTCCTCTAAGCAAAAACCAACTTCCTCATAGCTTACCTAAGTAACCAGCTCATCACTTGATTTTCCTCTGTTAAAAACCTAAGAAATTTCATTGGTCAATTCTCCTGGTGTTGTACTGGTTCATATCGTGGACAGAAGGGTCATATTAAGGATTAATGCAACAATTATCTATCCTCCCTTATACTTGAACTAGTATTGTGTATTAAGGATTCCCAATGAACATAATGTTCATAAAATAAAATGTTCTCTTTACAAGACATCCAGCTTTTTAGGGAACATCTTTTTCTCAACCCCCTCTTGTCAATAAATAATAATTTTGACTTTCCCCTCATACACAATAGCAGTTGGCTTACTATTAAATTTTTTTTTTATTAATTTCCGAACTTCTTTTCGGTTTCATTATTGATTTAATCACTTTCTTTATTCTAAAGTAGATACCTACATATAAATCAAACACATTTCTTTTTTTTTTGTATTTCATATCTTTATTTTTACTTTAATAAGATTATAACCAGTGGTACTTATTCGTGACATTGTTTATAACACAAAAGTGTTTGTCAAAACATTTTTTTTAGGTTTTTAAAAATAGGCTTGTCCAAAAAGGTAACTGACACATCAGGATTTGCATAGTGGAGCTCCACAACAGTCACTGTATTGTTTGCAGGATATTTTCGCAAATAGCAGGCTGGAACATAGAGAGTCACTTGAGGCCCTATCTTCCAGTACCGGCCAAGATTGTATTCATTGATGAAAACAATGCCCTGAAAGTTAAAATAAGATTTTAAAAATCTGGTGTGATGCGCATCACTCTACTTTAGGTAAACTATTCCCCCTTCTGGTCTCCAGGTGGGGGATTCATGCCGCAAGTTAAAAAATATCGATTTGAAGACAGCTGTTTTTGAAGTATAAACCATTTTGACTTACTGACAACATAGTACTGATTGCGGATTCCCAGGAAGTTCTGCTAACATCATTAAACGAATGGCATGAGGAACTCCGGCTAAGAGGGTTGATTATAAATCGGGCAAAAAGCAAAATTATGTGTGTAGGAAGAGCCTAGGATATTCTGTAATGGCAAACTCCTAGAAACAACAAACGCCTACACTTATCCAGGGACAGTCATGAGCAAAGATGGCAAGATAGACCAGGAGGTTCTAAATCGGGTCATGAAGGCCAATGGACTATACGACCACATATTCAAAACTGTCATTGGGAAACACGAAGTTAGCAGAGAGGCTAAAATTAGGATATTTCAATCTGTTTTCCTACCTGTGCTTTTGTATGAATCTGAAAACTGGACTACCCTCAACAAACATGCAAGCAAGATGGTAACAGCTGAAATGAGATTCCTCCAAAGAATAGTTGGCAAAACCAGGAGAGACTGTATTAAAAATGACAGGATCCGCGAGGAATTGGGAGTAAGATCAGTGCGGGACATCCTGGAGGAGCAGCAATTGAGGTGGTTCGTGCATTTCTGTAGAATGAACGATACCCGAAAGGCCAGGTGGTTTTTTGAAGCTAGACCGGAAGGAAGATATCCTTGTGGCAAAGCCAGATGTTTGTACTCCAACTACATTGGGAAACTGGGTGCAGCAAGAATACTAACTATCCCGGAGATGAGAAGAATGGCAAGGGACAGAGACCAACGGGCTCACTGGACCGGGACGGCAACTCCATGCTAAGCAGCACACAGGAGTTAGAGGAAAAAGAAGAAGAAGACTTACTAAACAACCTTCTTCCATTGGTTAAAAATAAATTTTGCCAAGCACCTGCCTATCTAAGTAGTTATTTTTATGTTTATTTTATCAAATCCCCTGATACTTCAAAATTAGCTGTCTTACTTCAAAATTTTAAGTTGAAAACATTTGTCAATCTTTGAAAAGCTTTATCTCAGAAGCTATTTAGTCTACTGAGCCAGTTTTGATCACAAGTTGTAACGAATTCAATCTAGCTACAAAAATGAATTTAATTGTTTCTGTCCAAAACATTCTTCTTCATGGTGAAAATGAGCACAAAATAAAAGAAGAAAGAAACTTTGTAGTTTTTGGTGCAGGGGGCTGCCGAGGCCAAAAACTTGTCTTTTTCATCTCAGTAACAGAACGCAAACATGAAACCACTAGATGCAACTTAGGATGTATTATATTACTGGATTATTTTTGCTTTTGCATTAAGAGATACCCTGTACTTTCTTTATTTAAAATCTATTTTAAAAGAGAAATGTTACTGTCATAGAAGGTTTGGTTTGATCCCAGTTTCTACATATCCCTTCGGCATCGCCTGGTCAGTGTGGAGTTACCTCTACCTTTAACATATCTGGGATTGGCCTCCCAGGGCCTGTATATACTCGATGACCATTTAATGCAGGACTCTTTCCTCTTGCTTAGATTAGCACTCTAGAGCTGTCAAGTCCCACGTTTCTCCCACGGAACTAGCTTCACCTCTCAAGGTAAAAGGGTAGCGTACGTCTGGCAAGAAGATTCCTTCCCGCTGTGGGATCTGACGCCTAGGAGTGCTATTGTATTGTATTGAGCTATTGCATGTATAATTGGTTGACCCTTTATATTATGGGCTTATTTTTCTCTTTTTGCTTAGATAGCACCCTTGAATCACCAACGTCCATGCTTATCCCTTGGGTTTATCTTTGGTGATTCACTTCACAGAAGTTAAGGACTGGAGCAACAAGCTCTGGCAAGATCATCCTTATTAAAACATATTAGAGTCACTAATGTAAAAACATCCATAGAGATAGTAAAGAGCCCCTTAAAGACATCCCTAGTATAGATATAAAATATTGACACTCAGAAGAGATATTACTATATATATAGGTATATATATATATATATATATATATATATATATATATATATATATATATATATATATACATGTGTTAATATGCGAGAGAGCATAATATTTAGTTAGTCCTATTTACTAGAGATAAACACACCAGGAATGTATATATAGAGGATTGATTATGTGAACAATAAAGTCAGTCTATTCTGGATATTCGTGAGTGTTATTTCGATTCCTTCTTCCCTTTTTTTTAGAGTTTCGCTGTAAATAGTAATTATATATATATATATATATAAACTGGATTATTGCAGCGCTTGTTCAAAATTTCCTCCATTACTCTGGACGCAGGCTTGTATTCAAGATTTTTATGTAGGATTTTTTTTTTTTTAATTTTAGATTATTATTACCCTTTTTATATTATTTAGAATTCATACATTGTTCTTTATATTTCTAGTCTTAAAAAAGTAAAACTAACTCTAACTCATTGGAAATTCGGCATCCATTACTTTGGATGCAGGCGCTAGCGCGCTTCCTCATTGCCCCAGCAGTGACATTCTCTAGCGTGTTTTTCATCAGAAAAACTTCTTTTAGACTCAAAAGGTGATGGGCAATTGTATCATGGGTTACACCACTAAAAAGCTAATTAAATTCGGCAGTTTTTAGGAAATTTGACAGCTTCTGGGGTGCTCCTGTGGGAAGTGAGAAATTTTCAAAACCTATTAAAAATTTGAGTTTTAATGAATGATTTGTGTTTAGCGCGTTAAAAGATTTAAAATAACCAGACCCATTTCATCTTTTAGAGAATTTAATGCTGATTAAGAAAATATCATCGTTTTTGTTTCTACACTAAACCAAAGTAGAGAAAACTCATTTTTCCGAAAAAAGAAAGATTTTAAAAATAAAAACAAAAAAAATTCTATCTCCTCAACAGATTGAGATTGGAAACTCGTTTCTGCGCCATTCTACCCCGTTTAACATGTAGTATTACCCAATTTTTTTTTTTTACACTAGGTCTGGGACACCCAGTATATATATATATATATATATATATATATTTAGATTTCATTGGACACTATTTTACAGTCACGAGTCATTTATTATTTTAAAACTGTTATAGGTCCGTACAAATTAGATTTTATGTATTTTTTTAAAACCAGAATTTTTGAAAGGGAGAATGGTCACAGTTATGGTCAAATTTGTACCTATACAAATATTAATTGTGTATCTTTCATTACAAAAAATTAGAAAACCAATTTCTGTCTAATAGTCTATAGTTTTTAGTCCTGCAATGAACAGCAAAAATTCCTGCATTTCAAATTCATAAATTGCCTTGGCTTTGTTGGTTTTCTAAAAAGAAAGAAAAGACTTTTGCAATTATGTAATTTCTATCAACATCAGCAATTACTTTTAAGACTGCTATAAACAATAAAATAATGTGATATTTTAAAAATTTATCTGGATGTGATTTTTTATATTGATAACCATTTTAAAATTCGTTATAGCACCAACCTTTCCCCACTTTTCCATTGAAACAAATGTATCCAAAGGTTCTTCATTCTTTTTTAGATTGAATCGTCCTCTAAATATTGCAGGAAAGGAAACATTTTCAGTTGGTTTTAGGTCATCAAGCAATTCTATGTCTTCTGAATTGAATGGATAACCTTTTATCTCCCAATTTTTTAAGACATTGCCATCAACAGTTGCATTACTAAAAAGCCCCTAAAAAGTTTTAAATGAATAAGAAAATTTTTATTTAATAGAAGAAAAAAATACAGCTGTCTTACTTTTGTACAATCAGAGAGGATTTCCCAGTTTCTCCTTCCCATGTTTTCTACGAAAAACCTTAAATGTTGTCCTTTATTGTACCTTGATGGTAAAGGCAATTCATTAATAACAGTATATTGCAATGTCCCAGCTTCAACCTATTAGAGGAAATATTAATTAGAAATTTTTATTATATGTTTTTTATTTCAGGCAATTAAACATCCATCCGTATGATAATATTATTCCTTTTCTTATTCTATGCATGAGCATATAATAATTAAATGAATATTGTAATAATATGGTTGGATTTTTAATCTCCTAAAATAAAAAAACATATAATAAAATAACAAGAATTATCCAAAGAAAAAAAATAATTACAAAGTTTCTGATCACTGTAAATAATTTTCAAGACGAAATTATCACTTGATCTTATTTTTGGTATAGTGGAATAATATAAAACAAGTTACCTTTTTCACAATCTGTAACACATAAGATTTATGTCAACTTACATCATCTAGATAAACTATTGCCCTGTCTCTGACATTCACTTGGAGTACTGATGGATCTTGTGGTTCTATTTCCAGCTGTGTAGAGTAGGAAACAAATCCATATCTTTGGCCAAGAGCCTCAAAGCTCACCGGATATTCAGAGTTTGAGTATTCAGTACCTGCTCATAAGTAAACTTTAAAATCAATAAAATATGTGTGGTCGATATTAAAAAAATATAAACCACACAAACCTTTTAATTAGTATTATTACTGATGTAGATTAGACTTGCATTGTAAAAATAATTTTAAGAGAAATGTTACCTATTCAAAACAGATTACTCAATTAAAATAATCATAAAGCATTACATTTAATCAACATCCTCATTACTGAAATTAATTAGTAATATTTCTTGTTTAGTTAATTATCAAATTCAGAGTGTGGTATTAAAAGAATGAAGTTTGCTCCCCATACTCATAGCACCCTCCCTGTATTTGCAGGGGATTTGCTTGAATAGTTTGAATGGAGAAATAAAAGTTTTCTATCTCTCTCTAAACTGTATAAGAGATTTTCAATAAAGAAATAACTAATAGTTGAAAAAACAAAACAAAATATGATTAATAGAACTTAGAGGGAAATAGGTCATGCCTTGTTAAGAACTTTTTGACAGATAATTTTATGCATAATTGGGGGTATTATTATTGTCTCTACTTTAACTTGTATTAATTTAAAATTTAATGTATTGTTTAACTTGGTATTAATTTGTTTCTACTTACAGTAAATATACTTTACTGTATATTTAATCTGGTTAATAGCGAGTAGTTATAGATATATTTTAAAGATTCAGTTATAAAAAATAAATGTAAATAATGTGAGCAGACTTGGACTGTTTACGTTTATCCATCATTAATTAACAGTGAATGACAACTTTATTAGTTACGTCTAGTGGGAAAATGATTGGCATAAGGTTTTATTTAGAAAAAAATTGTAATTTGGTTTGTTGATTTTTACCTAAATATATATTTATTCACTTTAGTATTTTTTAGGAATCCTATGATAGATCAACATTAAACATAAAAACAGGCGAATATTCAAATTATGCTCTTATATGCTTTTATAATTGATTCTAATCTTATGAATATTAATTTATAATTTTTTGTTTTCATTCACCTTTCCCACTGTGTAATGCCATAATCTGTTATAATTTATGCATGTACATTACATACATAGATTATGAGGATTCACATGGAGTACCTTCATTTTATAAATTCAACTACCAAATTTTTAATTTAAGACTGAACGACGTTTCTTACCTATTGGACAATTGAACAGAGAACAAATAGGTTTAACTGTCAGTTTTCCATAATTACCCTTCTTTTTCACTTTTTCTATGGTTAATGGAGAATACAGATTACGATTCTAGAAAATCATATTTTATAAAAAGTCCCAGTGCAATGGTTTTTTTTTTTTTTTTTTTTTTTTTTATGTTTGCTATTTATCTGACCTTTAAGATAGTATCCCGGATAGCTTCATATTTAGGAGTCAAATCACCAGCTTCAGAAATAGGTGCATCATAATCGTATGAAGTAATATCAGCCATGTAATGAGACTCACTTCCAGATCCTAAAGAAAAATAAATATGCTTTTTTAAAAATTTATTTGATTATGTCCATTTGGTAAAAATTAAATCAAAGTGTTAAATCATTGTTTCTATTTCTACTTGTTTTGATAAAATGTTTCTTTAAAGTTGTTTCATCATAGAAAATCTGTTTGGACTGAGGTCTATGGCATTTGCCACCTGCTCAACCTATATTTATGTCCATGTTATTGAGCTTACAGTGGAGCAAACAATTGATTAGATTTTAAAATTAAATGAAATAACTTATATTACCTGCTGTAAAACCAAAGTTTGTTCCTCCATGGAACATGTACATGCTGAAAGAAACATTATGGTTCATGAGGTTTGTGATTGTGTTAACAATAGGAGCAATTTCAGTCTGGGCCAATGGCCTTCCCCAATATGAGATCCATCCAACATAAAATTCTGAGGCAACAAGGGGACCGTTTGGCTGGATCTTTTTTAATTCCCGAAATATGTTATCAATTGAATTGTTTGCTGAAACCAACAATTAATGCCATCATAATCAATTTTGTTTTATATTTGTATTAAAATAGGGTATATCACTGTATTAGTATTAGTTTTTTCTGGTTCTAGTTCCTAACAGCCAAAATTTCCCCTTTAATTAATTATCAAATTTTTATGTCACTATAATTTCAATAGTTTTTATTATACCCTAGAATGTGAATTTATTTAAGTATTTTAAATAATCAAAATTTAAGGTATTTTGGAGAAAGAAATTTCGATAATTTGACATTCAAGCCCTTATATGCTGTTTTGATAATGATAAGACCTATCTGATACTAAATACCTTTTAATTGTAGATTGTTACAATGAGTTTAATCAAAATCATTAGAGCTCTTCTCAAGCTTATTGTAAAACCAATCATATAAAGAATGCAGAGCTAGGTTCTTTATAAGCACAATTAACAATTTGTTATTTGGACTACAGGGTCGTTAAAACTTAAATTTTTATTAAAAACTCGGTGGTGAGATTCTTTGAAATTCCAATACTTTCTCTCACTATATATTTCAAATGTATATTATACTTATATAAGTGAAAGTAATTAACACTAGATGGTCGTTCTCCATAAGCTCTCAATTTTCTCTTCTTTATCACAACCAAAATACCAGACAGATCACAGTGATTGCAACTCAAAGTTTTTCATAGATAGTGCTTCTGCTATCGAATTTCGATACCTCTTAAAAGTGGTCCAAGTGCCTAAAAAATGTCGGTAAGAGAGAGGTACGGAGAGTAGGGTGGATGAGGCAGAACCAAGCTCAAACAATTTCTGTGAACCATGGAGCCATATGTGAGACATTTTGGCAATGATTGTTCTGCCAGAATTCAAGAACCTTTATTGAACCAGCTCAAATAAAGCCAACTAAACAGTAACCATTACCTCTTTTTGATAAGTTGGGGGTATTGGAAAATGTCCTGCTAATTTTTAGCATATCTTTAATGTAATCATTACTAGTGTGAGGGTTGCTGTGTCGATGTTGTTGATACCAGGGGCCTGACCAAAACTTTGCCTATCCATGCCAGCACGAAGGTCCTAAATGTCTGATTGTGGGCACAAGTCCGAATCAGGTGAGCATGTCATAATATGTCATACAAATACTTCATCTACATTATCTTATGATGGGTCATACTTGCGTTGGTATTGCAATAAACCTTTTTACAGTCACTTTCAGAGTGGTTGCCTGGATAGTTCCCTTTCGTATTGCTCTTATCACCTGTGGCATGGTCAATTTGACAATAGCAACTCTATAAGGTATACCCGAGTTTTTTTTTAGTTTTTTTTAGATGACTCCTTGACTATGAACTCTTCTCAAGATATACATTTTGCAAGTACGACTCATTTTGTTATGTGGACTTTTACTCTTCATGAAGTTTAATTTACTGTTTTCTCTGTGTCTCGAATCCTTCCTCTTTTGTTGTTGGATTTCTTTGCCGAATCACATATAATAGCAGTGAACCGTACCGTGAACAGTAAGATCTGCATCACACATATCACCGAATAGTTTTTCCTTCAATGAAGGCTGCATTCCTATTTCCTTTCTGAGTAATCACTTTCAATTCCATAGGAACTTTCCACTTTTAATACCTGGAGTTTGTTAGACTCCCATCAATCCAGCTCTGTCCCCTTGTGCTAGAGAACGTTAGACTAGCAGAAGGGTCGTTTATCACGATAAGATGGCTGTGGTATATGCAGCTAGGGGCAGAACATAGGATGGCTGTTGCATTCTCTTGCTTGCAAATGAAGTTTTTCTTTTTCAGTCTGCAAGTACCTTTTTCATGGGGCCCTGGTATGCCGCTCTCCTTGACATGTTGTGCACTGTGGAATGTCAATATAGTCTTAAAGGTCAACAACTACGATCTTCCATCTATGCTTCCTATTGTTTATAATAGAAATCTTACCGTTAAATGATGTAGTATCCGACTTTTAAGGTAATCTTTCCCTTAAAAATTCTGCCTACTGCATTCAACTCTAGGAGTGGGTCATTCTCACCTCGAGCTTTGCCTTCTTCAGAGCAAGTTGCAGTACTCTTTCACGCAGTTCCTGCTACCCATTCACCTTAGTTGCTTCGGACCAATCGTTAAAGTAGACTAAGACCGAACCTCCCTTGTTCACAGAGACCATATATGTCTTTAAACATTTCAAATGGAAATGGTAACTATGAATGATATCTGTCAGAGTTTTGCCATTGCTTATAGCCACATATGTAGGTCAAGGTGTGTGGGCAGGTTTTGATTTCACTATCTCTGCTAATGATTTTTGTTTGTTGACTCCAATATATTGTTTTTGTTTTTTTTGTTAACTGCTGATTCTCTTTTCTTGGCCTTCCTTTTGCTCCTTTTAATTAAGACCCCCGAGAAGAATTCGGTAAATGAAAAGGGGGTCCAGGGTCCCTTTGATTGATAGATACTTCTACCTGGGTTAATGTTTCAAGTATAGCTTTTTGAGCAAATCTATACTTTCTTATCTCTTTTCTTCATGTTTTCAATAATATTAACAAAACACTGAACCTCTTTGTAAATATGATCTTGATCTTCATGAGTCACTGTTTTCAAGAATTAATCCAATGCTGTCCTGTAAAGGTTTTTTGTGTTGAACTTGTATCATGTTCTTAGCAATACTTTTTAATTTTTGCTGAGAATCAGACAATACCCTCCCAGGCCTTTTTGTCGATGCTCCTGAGGAGTGTCCCTTTTCCATGGTTCATATGAATCTACTAAGTAGGTTAGTATAATAAGATGACCTTATAAACTTCCTCGAATTTAAGCTAAAAATTGTTTATTTTGTTATTGATTTTCCTAAAGACGCTTAGTACTCCTATGCTGTAAGTAACACTGTACAGACTGAGACTAGGAGTTATTAGTTGTAATAAGACGTTTTTTTTAATTACTAATTTTGTTCCAACTTAATAATTTCCAATCTATTGTTTTTATATTTAAAATAATATAGTCCACTCTTATATCCTAAATAAGATATGTTCTATTCTGAGTTTATTAAAAATTCTATTTTTTGAAAGCATGCTTCCAATCTAAATAACTAAAAACTTAAAATCAATAAATTTAAACAAAATAATATAGATATAAACAAGGGTTTTTATGACCAAGGGGTTTTTTTACGCCTTCATACTAAAACTACCAACGAACCAAGATAGTCCACTGAATACTACTTTAAGTAGTTAAAATATCAAAGTGTCCTACTCTTAATGTAACCAGATTTGAGTGTGTTCGTTTGAAGTAGAGGGGAGGTTAATGTAGAGTGCTAAATATTGGGGTTTGTGTGGGTGTTAGCTAATTGCAGCCTGATGGCTGAGCGATGGGGTCACCACTTCCCTATGCCAAAAAAGAATATCATTGTGGAGTATAAAATAATTATTATCACAAAATATTTTTAAAACACATAACATCAATTTGACAATCTGAATGATTCACACGAAAGAACCGAAATTGGCCTAATACTTATATATATAATTAATTAAATATATTGCATACAAATATCAGTATGTGAACATACTTGGTTTAAAGTCAATGGTTGACAAAACACCAGGAATCTTTCCACCTGCAATATGATTACTTTGAGACTGATCAGTCGTGAACAATACAGCTGCAGCACCTACATAGCTTTTCAATAAGTCTCTAAGCCATATTAAATAATTTGCATCATGTATTGGGTAACTTCCGTATTCATTTTCAACCTAAAAAAATTTGACAGAAAATTATTGAAGGATGTCTCCATGCCTTACAAGAATAAAAAAAGTTTACCTGAACCATTATAATATTTCCTCCATTGCCATACAGGTGGGGTTGAATTTTTTCCATCAATACTTTAAACCAAATGGTGACAAAAAATGTGTGAGCTGTTTAACAGAATTATTAGTTTAATATATCTAAAGTTAGTTCTGATAACACTGATACTTTTATAAAAAAAGGAGGTAGATATTTGAAAATTTATATTAATATACTGACTGAATGTATTTAAAATATACCAACTGTAAACCAATGACAGAAGTTGAAATATTTATTAACATTATGCATTTAAATCTTTTTTATTAAATTAGATTATAATTATGTCATATATATTATTAAAACTATTAACTTTAAGAATATAATGCTTTATATTTTTCTTTGTTTATTTCACTTTTTATTTAAATAACCATCACATGGTAGGCACCACTTAAGCTCCCCTCAGACAAATACCTTAAGAACGTGAGGTAATGTTGCTGATTTGTAGTGAGTTGGTTTATGTGAAAGGTTGAATATAGAAGAGTATGTTTGAATGTGTAGAAATGACTGTTTCAACCCTCCAACCGTAAGGTTGGGATTGGATCAGACCCCATTAAGATTGTTTTGTTTCTCCTCTCCTCTCCAAGGGTGCTCAGGTGGACAGTCAATCTTCCAGATGACATCAACAAGTCCATATTAGCCTGGTGGGTACCCTTGAGCTCCTGTATTAATTCAAAGCCTGCATTGCCTCTCCTACATTAGGTAGGACCCGACCCCTCCTTACTGTTGCGTAAACAAATTAGGTGGAGCTTAGTCTTTTAGGTTCATCTAAACTTTTTTTTTTCTCCTTTTAGTTTTAATTGAAATGATTGAATTTTATTTTTCCTAGTTCTATGTGCACAAGTTCCCAAGTTTTCATGGCTTACTAATCAAAACTTTTCTTTTTTCTTTTAAGTTTATAAGATGAACATTATGTATTTGTGTTTTAATCAAGTTCCTGAGTTTGTTCCAAAATATTTTAGATTCATAATTATTATGTATAAAAATATCTCATCACAACTTATAATGTATTTTTTTTATGATTAAAAGTGTTCCTACTGTCAACTTTTTCTTTTGCTCACTAAAATAAATTTTTTGGGGACAGGGGTCAATTTTTTTAAGGGGGGGTCCACCAACCATACCATCTATGTTAGAGAGTAATGTTAATTGACTATTATCTAAGGTTTTTTTAAAATAGTATCTTGGAGTAGCTACTTGGATCAGACGTCCTTAGTTTCATATTTGGATTCTTTGTTAAAAGCCAGGCAGGATAGCCACCCTGAAATATCAAAAAAGTTTAGATTTCAGCAATGAAAGTAATGCAGGTCTTGATTAGCTTAAAATATTTCAAATTTAAACTTACGAAGTCTCTTTCTGCACAAATATATGGACCTGGTCGCAAAAGTACATATAAGCCAAGTTCTTGAGCTATATTTAGGTATTCAAAAATATCCTGTTCCCCAGTAAAAAGATATTTTCCTGGGGATGGTTCATGGAAGCTCCATTCTACATAACTAAAATTTTATTGAATTATAACATATTTTGAATATTAAAATTTCTGTATCCTGTATTTTATAAATAAAAAAAAAATCATGTCCATCTGGTAAAGTGGTGTGGATGATAGATCACTTAGGGAGCACGAATAGATATTTTGGTTTGAAAATCATCAATCTGTTTTTCTTGCTGTTAAGAAAGATATGTTCAGGAGAGGGTACCAAATTCGGTGGGAGTAAAATTCTGGGTCTAGCTTATTTTTAAAAGAATCAAGTTTTATTTTTCATTCAATTGTTGATAGTAAAAATATAAATGTGCTATTAAGTGAAGAATATAGATATGTCCGACAGAGACAATCCCTTATAAACTAGTTCCAATCTGTTAAAGTTTCCAAGATCAATGATTTAATTGAAAGCTTAGAATGGAATTCAAGTAGGGTTTAAGTACATATTTGTAAACTAAATATTAATAAACTATAAAAATGAATCCAATACTTTGTATTTGAATTTTAATTGTAAAATTCTTTATATATTTTGATTTTGATGAAAAACAAATTTTTCCGAAAACAGTTTTTTTTTAATGAAAATTATCATAATAAAAAGTAATTAAATAATTTGCTTAAAATGTCCTGTAGAAAGTGCCTATCAATCATTATTTGGTAAAATTAGTAATCAAATGACAAAACAGAATTACACATTTTTTCATAATAAATTATTTATTTATACCTATTTAGTAGCTGATTTTAAATTACTAATATACTAGTTATTTTTTGGATTTTTTTAGAAAATCCTTACATGCTTACTGTGTCACATCCTGCTGCTTTCAGTTTTTCTAACCTATCCCTCCAGTAAACTCTTGGTATTCTAAAATAATGCATCTCTCCAGCAACATAACTAAATGGCAAGCCATCTTTCAAAAATCGGTTATTGTCATAGTCCACTACAAATGTTTGCTCCTTAGTAATTACCTACAAAGTTTTTATAAAATTGTCTTATTCCTCCCGAGTATATTTAGCTTTAATTAATTATAAATTTATATTTTTACTCTTAAAAAAATAATACTTTAATGCTAATAAAACTAGAAAATTCAATTATTATATTTTCAGAAAAAAAAACAAAAAAAATTTTTCAATTTAAATCATGTGAAAATTTGAATTTTCTAGACTATTTTACCAATTTCAAGTTCGGTCTTCAGGAAGTCGGACATGACCGAGCAGTGCTGGCAGAGCGCGGGGAACAAAGCTCTGTGACATTGAAGGACCTCAGAAACACCATTAACTTTGTTTTAGCTCTATTACCGGATTGTGCCATAATGAAAAGAAAAAGAATCATCTTTTTCTTTTCTGCCCTAATAACAGGGGAAATGCCTTCTACTTTAAATATCCTGTTTAGAAATTCAGCTGTTTTCATATTAATTTTCGTCCAAAAGACAAGTGATATCTATAGCAGCGTTACTCCTAACGGCTAGTGGGAACGAACTGGTCAAGGCTATCCGTGACCTTTTGCATACTAACCAAGACTATGCCCAAAGATGAGTACATAGATTTCATATTACCTCTCCTAAAAAATCTGGCCTGATGCTCATAACACACAACTTTCACTTACCAACCTACTTAGATTAGAAATAGACGTGTTTTGATAAAAATGTAAACGCCATTCAGCTACTTCACACATTTTTCCACTTTTATTTCTGTCCATAATTTATAGAGTTATAATACTTGTATTGGAAAACTTAGTAGTTCTCAGAAATTTTCAATTCATTATTGGTATATTTCTTTTTTTAAGGGGTTGCTTTTTGTAAATATATCGTGATGGTGAATCGATAGAAGGCGTATTTACAGTTTGTTTGTTTGTTTGTTTGTTTAACGTCCATTTTTATGCTACTAAGGCTAATCGGACGATGCTACAGTGGGAGTCCTAAATTTTGCCTATCCAGGTATAATTAGGATAGTGATCTTTAACGAGTACCTGACATCGTACAGGCTCGGGACCTCCATTTTACGTCCTATCCGAGGGACGGCATAGCTAAGGATTTTTTACTCCCATTAAAAAATCCTAGGGCCACCGTTGGAATTGAACCCGCGATCTTTAGTATTGTAGGTTGCCATGCTAACCACAACACTACAGGTGACCCCGGCGTATTTACAGTAAATTATAACTTAATTTCAAAATGTTTGTCTCTTATGCCCTACCGGAAACCGAGAGCGATTACTGTCCCTCTATAACAACTTTATAATGCATTCAGAAATCTATTCTGGAACTAAAGTTTGTAAACTAAAAAGTCATTAATTAAAGATTGTCTTATACCTTATTTTTTCACATCGTAAACTGCTTAAAAATAATTGAGCATCACGTATTTACTCTAAGGGCCTATTCACACTATCGGTCTCGCGCCCGCTCCACTCTCGCTCCGCTCCCGGTCCACTCTCGCTCTACCCCATTCACACTAGCGCTCCGCTCCCGCTCCACTCCCGGTCCGCTCTCCTAATGTCTTACCATATTCACACTATATAATTTTACACCGTTCAATTTTGAAAGGTTTAAGCTATTAAAGCCATTAATAATCGAAGTTGTCTGTATTCGGATTTTAATTAATGATTAACTTTCAGTTATTTAAGTATTCATTTACAATTTTACTTCAATTTTACGGCCAAAAAAAAAATCAATTTTTCGTTTGTAGAAATAGCTGGTAAGTGTACTTTTCTTGATGAAGAAGATAATATTATCAAAAAATATAATAAGAAGAATATATTGCAACAAAATTGATGCAATGATAATTATTAATAATAATTATAAATTAATTTAATTAATAGTGAAGAAATAATTTAATTTTTTTTTCGGAATGTATTCGAATACGCTTGAAAATTTTAAGTTGAAATCGGTAAATGCTACAAATTTACCGATTGTGTTCTCTTCTTTTCCTGATTAATATTTTAATTATTTTTTGCTTTAATATATTTTTTTGTTAATGATCTGACATTTTTCATAATATACTGCATTTTTATTCGTTTCAAATTAAACGTTATTTTATAATAGCAATGAGTATGTAGTCAATAAATAAATCGGTGACCATTTTTTACGAGTACATTAATTCATAGCAAAATATATCTCAAACATAACATGAATTTTGCACGTCGAAAAACCGCGCGTATTGTTGGTGATTTTTTTTTTTTTTTTTTTATCATTTCAAGCGTATTCGAATACATTCGGAAAAAAAATTTAAATTATTTCTTCACCATTAATTAAATTAATTTATAATTATATATATATATATATATATATTTTTTTAAGTTGAACTTTTTTGGCCGTAAAATTGATGAATAAATAAATACTTTAATAACTGAAAGTTAATTATTAATTAAAATCCAAATACAGACGGCTTCGATTATTAATGGCTTCAATCGTGAACGGTGTAAAATTATATAATGTGAATATGAAGACTTTAGGAGAGTGGAGCGGGAGCGGAGCGGGAGCGGAGCGAGGCCGGACCTGTGCCTATATTGTGATTAACCTCTCTCTATTCCTCTTTAGAATATGTCGCCAGTGAGACCGGACCGGGAGCGGAGCGGGAGCGGAGCGCTAGTGTGAATGGGGTAGAGCGAGAGCGGACCGGGAGTGGAGCGAGACCGGAGCGGTACCGATAGTGGAATTCTCTGTCTATTTCTCTTTAGAATATTTGAGCGGACCGGGAGTGGAGCGGGAGCGGAGCGATAGTGTGAATCCGCCCTAAGTCCTATAGTTCCGCTCCTTTGTCGGGGACATCATATCAGACATGTATGAAAGTTTCGGCTCGCTGAAGATTCGGCCGATTTTCGTCCGAAACCAAAACTTCGATCGGTAACTATTAATTTGTCTTAAAGCTAGAAGAGTTTCACAGAATATTTTTAAGGAGAACATTGTTTACCTTTTGAAAATGACTATTTTTTTTTATAAATATTTGAATATTCTATTGGGCTGTTGATGTATTTTCAAATACTGCATTTTAAAAAACTATAGGACATTCAGCTTAACATTAAAAATACGAGATTTTAAAATATAAACTTAATTATTATTCCTTAACTATCTTTATCAATAATTCTTAAGCTCAACACAAAGTATTAACATAATTAATATTATAATTATATAATAAACTTTTTTTTGCTTAAATTATAATGAAACAAGGTCAATATCACTTATAAATTATTGGCCCTTATTTACTATCCTTGCCGTTATACCTACCATTGCTCAACTCTAAAAATACATTGTTATTTAAAATGTTTTATAATTTTTAATGATTGCACAAAATATATTTTTAATTTGTTCATCATGTGTTTTCTGTAATCAACATTTATATATACTTATTTTTACTTCTCCTGTACAGGTCACTGCAGCCCATAACTGAGTCTTTGCCTCCTCCAACATTGTTGTCTTGCTTAGCCAATCTCCAGTTATATTATAACATCTAGTTACACAGTGGGCCAGATTCCCAGAAATTGCATATCGTTGTGTTCCTTGTGATAAAAGATTAAGAAAAGGCAATGTTCCCAGAAAAAAAAAGTGACCGCACTAATCCAAAATAACGTTCAAACATGGCAGAATGACGAATTTGGTTTTATTTCGTTTTTTGATTACTGACATTCACCATTATGTTCATAATTAATCAACGAAAATATAAGCCTATTAATAACAGATGCTGTGAATAACTCAATATCAGTAGTAATTTTTTGGTCTTACAGGGTGAAATTACTAATTCCATAGACCACAATTATGAACGTCTTCCTGTTCAGATCGTTTGCCATAAAATATTACATGCATACAAAATTTAATTTTTTTTGTCTATAACTCGAAAATTTTGCGTCGGTTGATTTGCTCAATTTAAAAACCAGGTAAGTTGTTTCGCCAAAACGATTGTCGATTTTAGGCAATTTTAACAAATTTAGTGGAAAAATGAATTACACTCTTGTTCCAATGCTTTCAATTTGAATAGGGATATCCAAATGAAAAAGTTTTATATAAAAGTTGTAGAACATCTAATTCTCTATAAAATGAGCACCTTAATTTTAAAATCTATTCACTCCGGCTGAGAGATACTACTTAAGATGTGAAACTATTCGCGAAATGTTTGGCCTTCTATTTTGTTTTTTAGAATTCCTCTAGAAATTTAGAGTTTACCTCGCCAACTACAGACTATATGATATTGCCTTCTCTTTTTTAATAAAAGCGTACTACTACAAATACAATGGCACTTATAAGCTATCTACCTGATTCTGAATTTAGTTATTAGATATTCTGGGATAATAAATTCAAGTTTACTATCGGAATTAAACGCACACACGATTTCAGTAACCAGAAAAAATTACCGTTAAAACAACTTTACAATCCGTTATCAATTATTTATGCAAATTAGAAGTACCTAAATACTACTTTTTTTAAATCTCAAACTTCAAAGAAAATTATAACATATACATCATCAAAGGTGAATTTTCCTCGTTTTAATTTGGTTATTATTATTTAATGAAATTTCCCTTTATAATGCATATTTTTAATTTTAAGAGTTCTCATACTTAGAGTCATTGCCTATATGTAAATGTAAAATATTAACATATTTATGTAATTTAGTACCGAGAAATGGTGATAAAGCTTCACTTATAGCGGTGTTTTGTTTTTAACTTTTTTATTTGAAATTTTCAATGTTTTATGACTTCATATTATTAACTATACCCCTCATCTATTGTAAAGGGGAAAATTAAATAATTTAGTTGTTTATGAACTCTATTATAACTATAAAAAAAAAGAGTTTGGGGCCCGGTGTGGCTGTGCGGTAAAGCGCCGTAATGCCGGAGCTGCGGGTTCGAGTCCCGCCCTGGGTGGTGCTTTTCTTTCGTAGGAGAAGTATCACCCAGTGCCATGGGTGTTAGTATGGGCAGTATAGGGCTTCAGTGGAAGCCTTAAGTCCCAAAAAAAAAAAAAAAAAAAAAAAAAAAAAAAAAAAAAAAAAAAAAAAAAAAAAAAAAAAAGAGTTCCCAGAATGACTATTTTTAGCGATACCTAATTTAAAAAATAAAATTACAAGATAAATAATTGATTCTATGGTCTGTTGTTCAAACATAAGATCAGTGATGATTTTAGCTGATCGTCAAAGTAATAGCCATAGGCGTACCCAGCATGGGAAAGGGGGGAGCCGTCCCCCCCCCCTGGAAGGCTGGATGCGATAATTTTTTAAGCCGGGAAGCAGTAATAGAATAATTTTTTTCATGCAAATAATTGTATTAACTTAATAAATACTCGGCATTTATCCCCACCCTCTCCCCTGGCCCGGGAAACCCCGTATAGCCTAAACGGCGAAGAAGGGGAGGACCCAAAAAAAAAAGTTGTATTAACTTAGTTGATAAAGCACTGCTATAATTATACATAATTTTGGTTTCATTAACCTTTTCTGCGGGAAGATGTTACAAACTGAACGACCATAGCTCCCCCCCCTAGTTTTGATCCTGGGTACGCCGTTGGTAATAGCTGCTGGGTAATTTCATCCCAAAACTAACTTGAATTCGTCACCCTCGAGATTTTTACCTTAATAAACACGCTGGTCAATTTTTTTTTTTTTTAATTCTTAACATTCATAACACCCTAATTTTTGATCAGATTCTAATTGTATCAGTTTTACAAAATGTTTGTTTTTTACATTTCTACTTTATCAATATGATTTTATTTGCTTCATTTTTTAATAAATGGCTAGCTTTTTATCCTAAAATTAATTTTAAATATATATTTCTTGTGAAATAAAGACCTTCAAATCCGATCTGTATTAATAATCAATAAATTAAAGAAAATATTTTAATAAAAATTAAATAATAATCATACCAATGATTGCCATAACAAGAGACTACAATTTATACATATTAATCTTGAAAATGCTTACATTCTGAGACAAAATAAAAGAAGACAACTGAAAAAAGAGAAGAACTCGTAGGAACAAGAACATGGACATCACTCTTGCTATAATTATAGAAGGAGGTAAGAGCCGCCTCAAGAACCGGGATTTATTACTAAAGGCACTTGAGATTGAATAAAACGCACGCCTTCCCCCACCACCTGTTATCCGAGGTGGGGCTATTTTATGTGGTCGGTTTTTTAAAAAAAATATTGTTGCTTTTACTTTTTTTTTTTTTTTTTTTTTTTGCTGAGCTCTATAGCTACTAATCTACTACTACTAATCTGTTAAGATCACATCAGACTAAATAGGCTTGCTCAACGGTGGTGAACATACGGCATGCGTACCAAGTACAAAAAATTTTATTTTATGCATATAAATCAAAAAAAAATCTGGTGCGATGCGCGCAACACCCAACTTTCACTTACCAACTTGCATTGTGTTTTGTTAAATGCCATTTTTCAACATTCATTTATTTTTTTTTTGTTGGTATTTGCTCTTTAAAGAACTCTATTTCTTTTTGTTATTTAATGAAAGGTTTTTACTTGTGATGATTCGGCAGTGTAAGCATAATACTCCTAATCGTTAAAGCCGTTTTTGAGAAAATCGAAAAAACCGTAAAAAGTTATTAAATAAAGTGAACTCCCCCCCTCCGTTTGACCCCACCTATAATATACACCCAAGTGAATGTAAAATGAAGATCTTTTTAAAATAAAATAAAATTTCTGCAGCTATTTTTACTTTCACTTAGCTATATATGAAATATATAGTAAGGGAAAGTATTGCGAAAAAAATTCGACTTCCTGTGTTTAACGGAAATACATGTTTTGGGTTCCCTGACTCCAAATAACCAAGTCCCGCGAAATGGTGTGTGTATGTGTGAACAGACTAGCTCAAAAACTATAAACCGTACGAACCTGAAATCGGGTATTCGGTATATGTACTTGCCCGTGATGTAACAGCAAAAATTTCATAAAAATTGGTCAAACCAAGGGGGTACTTTATTTCATGATTTTTTACGTTTTTTTCGATTTTCTCAAAAACAGATCTAACGATTTTGATACAAATGGGTATTTTATGTATGTATATGCACGCGATATGACAGTAAAAATTTCATAACTTTTTCCCATTTTTACTTTTTTTTTTCGATTTTCTCAAAAAAAGCTTTAACGATGTTGATTAAACTCGTCATGTTTAATGGGGATCAAGTATTCTATCTACTATCAGGCAAGCTTTATCATTATTAAAATGTTGTGAAGGGGTTAAATGGGGAAGGGGCCTTTTTTATTTTCCTATAAAGTACCTTTGTTTTAGTTTATATTGAGAAATTATCTGTCTCTCGTTTCACCTAAAAATAAATTGCTAAATATGAAATATGAAAAAAATCAAGCAAACATATACAGGAGAAAAAAAAATATTCCGTCAATTCATAAAATACGTTGAGCGCAGTATGCCTTTAGTGGCGTATGATTAAAGATGTTCTGTTCATTTAATGGAAATTATTTGTTCCATAGTAACTATATGAAGTTTTCGACAACTACATACAGAATTATAAAATCAGACGACTTGGAGTATTATGCTTGCTTTGCCGAATTTTCACAAGTAAAAACTTTTATTTAATAATAAAACAAATTAGTGTACTTTAAAGAGCAAATACAAACAAAAATAAGGAATGAAATTTGGAAAATTGCTTTGCTTTGAGAAATGGTATTTAACAAAACACATCAATTTCTAATCAAAGTAAGTTGGTAAGTGAAAGTTGTGGGTTGGGTGCATCGCACCAGATTTTTAGTTGTAGTAAACGAATTTTTTTTCGATATTTAACTCATTCAAAGAATTTTTAGGAACATCAGTTGGTTATATGCAGACACGATTTCAGCTGTGTTTTATACTTATTTTGGGTCTTATCTGTTTTAGGCACTGGTTGTCTTATCTAAGCACTGAGAGACTTAAGTTGAACATACTACATCTGAGTACGTCTAGATTTGTAAATAGTAACATGCTCCATGCCATAACTCTTTACCTCTTCTATTGCCCTACAGTTTCAGGCCATAGAGAAACCAGATTACCTTCCTCCTTCTTCGCCAGCTATCGCTAAGAACCATCTTGATTAAAAGACTTTTTGTCACCCACCCATGGGCATCCGTAGGGGGGGGGGGGGGGGGGTAACTGCCCCCCTTCAGTCTCCCTCCTTCCTCACGTTGAATGCATGTTCGTTGAAATTTCCTCTGTCTCCTCTCCTCTTTTATTCGCCGTAATTTATAGACATCCCCGCGCCCCATTCAACAACCTGTCTGAATCCTCCCTTGTCAATCTGGTCTCCCATTATTCCAATATCATTATTAACGGCGATTTCAATGTAAACCTACTTTCTGAATCCTCGGAGAAGTCCTTTCTAACGGACCTCGTGTATTCCCTCAATCTTTACCTAGTTCCCTACTCTATTCAACACATCACACGCAATACTCTGATACTTGGCTAGAACTCTGCATTTCTGATTCTCCCATCAAAATCATTTCCTCTTCGCAATGTCCTTTTCCTTTTCTCTCATTACATGACCTTATCCAGATTTCATCCGACATTCAAACGTTTCTCTCCTAAGTTCATATCATCTCGCAATCTAGACCACCTTTCCTACGAATCCCTTCAATCCGATCCCGACGCCAATGAGATATCATATATTCCTATGATTCTATCGATTCCATGGTCTCCTTCCTCACCTCAAATTTGAAAACCTGAACCCGACGTAGCCCCGTTTCACCTTGGTTGAATTCTGAAATAAAGGATTTGATGAAAAGAAGGGAAGTTTCGGCGTACCCGTTTGGCAGCTGATTATGAGTTTTTCGAAAAACTTTGAAATGTGACCTAATCTGAAATCCGACGAGCTAAATTTCTCCACTTCCCTGCCCTCTCCAATGCCCACGATCCTAAAAGTAAATGGAAAATTCTTCGTGAATTATCCCTCCTTGGTTCCAATAACTCCAGTTCTCCCTTCCATTCATTCCAGATGATCTCAATAACCATTTCTCATCCTTCGCTTCTTTTTCATCCCTAACTCCTGTTATCAATCATCATAATTTCAATCCGGAAAACTTCTTTTTTTCCCACATTACATACGATGACCTTTTTCCCGCAATCCTAAATTCCTGATGATAAAGCTTCCAGTAAAGCCATAAAGGTTCCAGTAAAGCTAATAAAGTCCTGCTTCCCCTCACTCATTCCTGTTCTCTATCATATTTACAACTTCTCTTTACAAAACTCGGTTTTCCGTTCTTCCTGGAAAACTGCGCGTTAGAACGCCTTGTTCAAAATCAACTACCAAAGTTCCTAGAAGAACGCTTCCTCCTTAACCCTCTCCAATCTGGTTTCCGATCTGGTTACTCGACTCAATCTGCTCTCCTAAAAATTACCCATGACCTCGAAATTTCCATCGAACTCTGAAAACTAAATATTCTTATCCTTCTAGATTTTTCCAAAGCCTTTGACACAGTCGATCATAACATCCTTCATACAAAACTGCAAAAACTCCACCTATCTAGCAGCGCCTTACATTGATTTAAATCTTTTCTTTCACATCAGTCTCAGTATGTAGTCGTTCCTGGTCAACCTCCATCCAAAACACATCCCCTCTCCTGCGGTTTCCCTCAAGGATCCTCTCTATCCCCCACTCTATTTGCTATTTATATTAACGACCTTCCTCTTCTGAATTACCACTCCCATTACCATATCTACGCTGATGATTTCCAAATATACCTGTCTTTTCCACCTTCCGAGTTGGTGCCAGCGACGAAAAAGCTTCAAGAAGATTTTAATTGAATCAGTCTCTGGGCAGAGGCTAACAAGTTGAAGCTGAACGCAGAGAAAACAAAGGCAATTTTAATAGGCTCCAAACACCTCTTTAAAACCGTCCCTAATATCTCACCCTTATTACTAAATAATAAACCCATTAAATTCCATTCAACGGTCAAAAACCTTGGTGTAACCTTTGAACTCTTAACCTGGAAAAAACATATCTCCCATCGCACCATTTCGACCTTAAAGCAACTAAACCATCTCGGTGACCTTTTCCCTTTTGAAACACGCAGACTTCTGGTCACCTCCTTGATATTTCCCCACTTCGACTATTGTTGCACAGTGGATGGGGACATCTCAGGGGATCTTGACGCAAAACTAAAACGTTTAATAAATTGTTTCACCCGATTTATAGTTGGGATCCCAAGAGACGTTTCCATATCGCCTTTTTACGAAAAGTTAAAGTGGTTATATCCTTCCTACTACCATAAGTATTTCCTGGCATCCTTCCTTTTCCAAGTTATCCGATCCTGCCGTCCATCATATATCTCGGAACTTCTCCATCCCAAATCCTCAGTACATTCCCGCAATACCCGCTCTAGGCCTTCAGATCTATATACACTGGCCCACCGAACGTCAGCTTTCATTATCCGGTCCACCTCCCTATGGGATTCCATTCCCACTTTCATCCGTAATTCCAATACCCTCTCCACCTTTAAATCCCGCCTATATCATCACTTCATAGCCATCCAGCGTCCTTTTTAAACCGATGGAAGTTCTTATTTTCCTTTTTTATTTTTTTCTTTATTATCATTTTTCTTTTTTTTAGAAAATATAAATACTATTTAACCAATCTGTAAATAAGTGTGTTAATATGTATATATTATTAGATGTGAAAACTAATTTCTTTTCACCTGAGCGAATATTTAATGTGTATTTTTTTTTCTCTACTAGAGGTTTCCTAATGATGTAGTTATTTTGTATTATATTAATTTGTTTATCAAAACTTTAAGGCTCTAAAGCCCCCTTTGTGTATTATTTAATTTTCTTCTTAAGGGACACATCCCAGAACAAATAAATAAAGAATTTATTTATTATTTATTTATTTATATTGGAATGGAGAGGAAATGAAAGTTGTGACAGACTTCACATAACTCGCTACAGTGATAGACAGGTCTGGGGAAAGTAGACGTGGAAATATCAAATAGGATTAACAAGGTGAATGCAGTCTATTCCCAGATATGTAACAGTCTTGTGGGAAAAAGAAAATTAGGCAAGGATGCCAAGATTAACCGATTTAAGACTGTCTACCTCCCCATAATGTATGGAGCTGAGAGTTGGGTACTAACAGAGAATCACTGCTGCTGAGATGAAGTTCCTATGAAGCCAGAAAAACAAGGAGAAACCATATCCGCTATGAGAGGATTTGTCAGCAACTTGAGGTGGCCCTATTAAAACAGCTCCGCCAGCTAAAGTGGTGAGGCCATGTTGTCAGGAATGACGACAGAGATCCTCTTAAAACCATGGAATATGTCCCAGATGTTGTATCTTGATTACGTCGATCGACTTTGCAGTGTGAAGGGGAACTAGCGAATAGGGACAAGCCAGAAACCTAGCGAGAAACAGGGAGTGATGGAATTCCTGGCTAAAAGCTGAAAGGCACTAAAAGGAGAAGCAAAAGAAAAAAAAAACGAAGGAAGCTGGTTTCATAAGCTTGTTTTTAGCGATTTTGTGTGGTTTTTTAGAAGACCTGGATCGTTCTAGGCTTTTAAACGTCTATATAAACTGTGAACAGGAACAGCTTTTACTATGATACCCCTTCGCTCTAGGTAGCGAATGAGAACTGGTAGGTAAACCATGGACCATCCCTATAAAAAAAAAAAAAAAGAAATAAATAAAAAAGAAATGTCTCCTTACAACCTCTCTTTGAATTTACCAATGAACAGAATAGCTTTGGTGACACAGCTTACAATTTTTAAAATATTGTAAGGTGTTAATTGTTAATTGTAAGGTGTTAAAATATTTAAAAGGTGTTACATGAAATGATGATATCTTTGTGTCAATTTCAAATGTTTGCTCCTAAAGATTAGTTTTGAATGGCAAACTTTAGATCTTTAAGTTAATTTCTATATCGTAGAAAATCAAAACCATGGTAATTTGACAAGTATTCATTGAAAACATTTATTTTTAATAACAATTATAATTACTAAAAAAACTCAGTAATTTTGTATTACTATGTTGTTGTTTTTTATTGAAATAAAATATTTTTTATTTTATAAAAATAACAAATTCAATAAAATTAACATAATAATTCGATATTTAAATATAACTTAAATTCAATAATTTAATATTATATTATTTATAACTTCATTATTTATTTTATTTTTTTATCTGTTAAACTGTTTTAGGCTCTTACAATGCCTATAACATGACTAACTCTTGTAGTTTCTTTTAATTAATTATTTTTGTAATTCATTGTTATAAAAGTAAACCATAAGTGTTGATGACCATTATGGTTTTACTCCTCTAAACCATAATAAACTAACAAACAATACCGTAAAATGAGGTGACATTGTGACTAATGGGGTGACTTTACGACAAGCCTATTTTTCTACAGTTTTTGAATTTCTCTCCTTAAAAAGAATCAGGTTAGGCAATTCATTGTACTTGTCAGTTAGTCAGTAATGTGCTGCAACCTACTGGCCACATATAACTTCTTTCATTCCACTTACCATGGTGCTTTATTTCAAAGTTTCAGCTAAATGAAAACAATCAAACATATATGAAATAAAGCACCATGGTAAGTGGAATGAAAGAAGTTATATGTGGCCAGTAGGTTGCAGCACATTACTGACTAACTGACAAGTACAATGAATTGCCTAACCTGATTCTTTTTAAGGAGGGAAATTCAAAAACTATAGAAAAATAGGCTTGTAGTAAAGTCACCCCATTAGTCACAATGTCACCTCATTTTACGGTAGCAATAATAAATAACAGTTATATTGTTCAAAGAATAGAGCTTTAAGTGTAGCTACCTAAGGAAAAGAAACAAGAAATACGAACATAAAGGTGAAATGCTTCGAAAGTTTATAATATTCTCAATGGTCTATTATTTAAATATAACAGCTTCTGTTACTAATTTTCATCAAAATTAGCAGATTTTTCAAAAGTGATATGAGTGTTATGATTGTAGTACTGACATATATAAATATAAACATGCATAAAAAAAAATAAGTTTTTTATCAAAGTAAAACTTATTCAGTAATTCAGTCCTCATTGTGAAATGATAAAAATTAAAATATATATATATATATATATATATATATATATATATATATATATATATATATATATATATATATATGTTAAATTGTTTTTGATTTAATGATTTTATTTACTTTAAAATAAAATCATTAAATCAAAAGTAATATAAGCTATTGTTAAAATAGACCATTTATTTTCAATAATAGACCTGAGCAAAATCACAATAGTCAAAGTTACAACTGCTGAAAGTATTTTTTAAACATACATTATATGCAAAATTCTTTACTTTTTTATCTTGTATCATAACTTAATCATATTGCAGCATCACAACCAATGAAACATGTTTGCGATATTGTTTATCACACTTTTAAAAAAAATTTCACATCTTTTTAAGATTTGAAAATATAGGCTTGTCCAAAAAGGTAATTGACACATCAGGATTTGCATAGTGGAGCTCCACAACAGTCACTGTATTGTTTGCAGGATATTTTCGCAAATAGCAGGCTGGAACATAGAGAGTCACTTGAGGCCCTATCTTCCAGTACCGGCCAAGATTGTATTCATTAATGAAAACAATGCCCTGAAAGGTAAATTAATTTATTTTATAACATATGAAAAAAATAAAATTATTATAACTACAAACTTCATTGTTTGAGCAGTTAAGTACAAACTGTCATCCTAGCTGAAGTATCAATAAAGTAATAATTGATGATGAAATAATAAAAATTAAGAGGAAGCAAATTGATATACATGGAATTGGAAAATCATTATGAGGACAATGATAATGGAAAAAAATAACAATAATTGTGAGAACAATGAAAATGGATGCAAATTTTAATGCAATGGAGGAATAAGTAATTAAATGAGTAAGGTAACATATCCCTGAAATTCTTCCTAAATAAAAAAAAAAAAAAATAATTATTAATAAAAATGCGGTCCAGTATACTGTTGCTGTTGCTTGTTGTGTTTGGAAACACTCAAAGCCAACAATTTAACCTGAAGAACCACCAAGATTAGTTCAAGACCACAACTTCTCCAAAACACAAAAGCAAGAAGGAAAGACCGTGGGGACTGAATCATTAGGCTGAACAGAATTATGTTGGAACAGATAATGGATTTAGAATATGTGGGCACTTACCTAAGTGAATGTGGAAGGGTCAATGGGGGCATTAGGGAAAGGATCAAGATGACTGGAAGATGTTACCACCCTCTCAAGGCAGGTGTCCTATGCAAAAAAGAAGTTTCCAAGGCGATGGGAAAAAAACGATTATATAAGATCAAAGCTAGACCTTAGCTCTGTAGGGGAAGTAATTGTAAAGAACCAACTGAGATGGTTTGGCCATGTTTCATAAAGACATAATGCAGCTGAAGACAGAATTATCAGAGCTGCTCAAAAGGTAAAAGTGGAGAGGAAGGGGCTATTGAGAAGGAGTCTGACTCCTTCCTAGAAAGGATGATTCAAATAAGGCAAGAGAGCAAGTAGCAATAGGCTAGGGGCAGCTGGCACAAGACAGATACCCTTGGGTCAAGTTCTATAAACAGGTGCCTCACACCAAACATTGGTAGAAGAGGGATTAATAATAAAGTCAAAGTAATAAAAATAAAAGCATTTTGTTGTCACATTTATATTATCTTGGTTTTTTAATATATATATATACGAGGGGTGATCAAAAAGTTCCAGGACTGTTGAGAGTGCGCGGCAATGGAGTGTCATAGAGCAGTGCGGTTGGCAGCATTGTTTAGCGTGACTCTTCCTGAGCTCAGCTGTTTATTCAGTTTGTTGATAAGCTTCTTCATTGCAAAGTTACTGCTGTTTTCGTAAAAAAAAGTTTTTTGTGTTCGGCGATTCTTTCCCTTCATGGGTCTCTTAAGTTTTGGAAACAAGAAAAAGTCTGCAGGGGCAAGGTCAGGTGAATATGGAGGCTGGGGAATGACCGTCATTCCATTTTTGGTGCAGTAGTCGCGAATGAGCAGTGCGGAATGAACAGGCGCATTGTCATGATGCAGCACCCACTCACCGCTCCGCCACAACTCTGGTCTCTTCCTCCTTATTGCCTCGTGCAAATTTCTCAGGGTTTGAAGATAACGAAAGCGGTTAATGGTCTCATAACATTTTACCCAACTTCACACAAAACTTTACGCAAACGCGTTGCTCTTCCTTTACATTCATTTCACAAAATCGCCGAACACAAAAAACTTTTTTTTACGAAAACAGCAGTAACTTTGCAATGAAGAAGGTTATCAACAAACTGAATAAACAGCTGAGCTCAGGAAGAGTCACGCTAAACAATGCTGCCAACCGCACTGCTCTATGACACTCCATTGCCGCGCAATCTCAACAGTCCTGGAACTTTTTGATCACCCCTCGTATATATATATATATATAAATATATATTTTTTTTTTTTTCTTTTTTGGACTTTAAGGCTTCCACTGAAGCCCTATACTGTCCATACTAACACCCATGGCACTGGGTGATACTTCTCCTATGAAAGAAAAGCACCACCCAGGGCGGGACTCGAACCCGCAGCTCCGGCATGGGGGTACGGCGCTTTACCGCACAGCCACACCAAGCCCCAATATATTATTTGAAATTATACAATTAATTTTAACACTAACCTTTCCCCAATTTTCCATTGAAACAAAAGTATCCAAAGGTTCTTCATTCTTTTTTAATATGAATTGTCCTCTAAATATTGCAGGAAAGGAAACGTTTTCAGTTGGTTCTAGGTCATCAAGCAATGCTATGTCATCTGAATTGAATGGATAACCTTTTATCTCCCAATTTTTTAAGATATTGCCATCAACAGTTGCATTATCAACAAGCCCCTAAAAAGGGAAGTAGAAAATAAAAATTTCCATTTTGAAAAAGAGAAAAAACAAAGAAACAAATTAATAAAAATCTATTGCATTATCAGTTTTTTTACTTTTGTACAATCAGATAGCATTTGATAGTTCCTCCTTCCCATGTTTTCAATTAAAAGTCTTAAACGTTGTCCTTTATTATACCTTGGTGGTAAAGGCAATTCATTAATAACAGTATATTGCAATGTCCCAGCTTCAACCTATTGGGGAAAATAAAAATTATAAAACTTTTCATCACTATAAATAATTTTCACGGTCATAACTTGACCTTGATTTGTCGTTTAGTGGAAAGATATATAGTGGAATATATATAGTGGAAAGATATTCTTGCAATTAATAACAATTAAGGTGAAGTTTTTTATAAACATACTTACATCATCAAGATAAACTATTGCCCTGTCTCTGACATTCACTTGAAGTACTGATGGATCATGTGGTTCTGTTTCTAGGAGTGTCGAGTAGGACACAAATCCATATCTTTGGCCAAGAGTCTCAAAGGTCACAGGATATTCAGAACTTGGGTATTCAGTACCTGCTCATAAATAAACTTTAAAATCAATAAAATTTGTGTGGTCGATATTACAAAAATATAAACCACACAAACCTTTTAACTAGTATTTTTACTGATGTAGATTAAACTCGTAAAACAAAACAGGTAATATTTTATATATGTATTTATCTTATTATATATATATATATATATATATATATATATATTTTACAATTGACATCAATGTTACTTTTTATAATTGTATAATATTATAATAAATTATAAAGAGGATATTCACAATGTATGTGGCCTTCAAAGAGCTCTTTTTCCTGTTTTATTCAAGGATTTTTTAATCTTTTTATCTGGAATCACAACAACAACAACAAACTGATACTTTAAAGATTTATTATATCCCAATAATTTAAGAGCTATATTTTAATAATTCTAACACTGTAAATATCCCCATAAAAAAAATACATTGTAAATAATTTGAGAAGACTAAAGCAACATTTTTTAA
Organism: Aelia acuminata; assembly: GCA_911387785.2. Lineage (NCBI taxonomy): Eukaryota > Metazoa > Arthropoda > Insecta > Hemiptera > Pentatomidae > Aelia > Aelia acuminata. The sequence continues at coordinate 84,821,097 of OU426982.1, read as the reverse complement.
TCAAATAAATCATGAATGTCTTAATTTGTTATACTTAAACTTATTAGTTTAATTTTTGGGGAAAAATGCTACTAATTATATTCATTAATTATAATTGAATTAATTTTCTTAAATGTCTTATTCCTAGTGCATGTAGTCACTTACCTATTGGACAATTGAACAGTGAACAAAGAGGCTTAAGTTCCAATTTCCCATAATTACCCTTCTTTTTCACTTTTTCTATAGTTAATGGAGTAGAAAGATTACGAATCTAGAAAATTTGATTAAATAAAGAAGTTTCAATGCACCGTAACATAATGATTTTTAAAATCTTTGGTTAAAAACTATTTAACCAACCTTTAAAATTGTATCCCGGATAGCTTCATATTTAGGCGTCAAGTCACCAGCCTCAGAAATGGGTGCATCATAATCGTATGAAGTGATATCAGCAATGTAATGAGTATCACTTCCAGATCCTGAAGAACAATAAATTGTTGTTAGATTTAATTTATTATAATAATATGCTGGATATAAATTAAGTCATAGAGATAAAAATGATTGTGTCACCTTTTCTTTTTTGGTAAGATTTTTATATGAAATTTTCTGGTCTTAAAAATATTCAAACTTAATATTTGAGGTTATTTCTGTAACTCAATCTACTAAACTTATATATGTGTGTATGTGTATGTACGAGTATATATATATATATATATATATATATATATATATATATATATATATATATATATATATATATATATATACTTAATAATATCCGGTACCTGCTCATAAATAAACTTTAAAATCAATAAAATTTGTGTGGTTGATATTACAAAAATATAAGCCACACAAACCTTTTAACTAGTATTTTTACTGATGTAGATTAAACTCGTAAAACAAACAGGTAATATTTTGTATATGTATTTATGTTATTATATATATTTTATGATTGACATCAATATTACTTTTTATAATTGTATAAAATTATAATAAATCATAAAGAGTATATTCACAATAAATGTGGTCTTCAAAGAGCCACATAGATTGCTGCTCAAAGTATATATATACTTAAGTTTAGTGTATGCCCATGATGTGACAGTAAAGGTTTCATCAGGTTAATGTAGGAGACACGTCTTATCTTTACAATTTCTCAAAAGCAGCTCTTAAAATTTTCATAAAACTTGTCTTGTCTAATCGAAATGAAGTATTCTTTAATATTGGTAGGTTTTATCATCTTAAAAATGAAGTGATAGGGGGAGAGGCAAAGGAAAAATCATCCTATTAAGTACCTTTAATTTTATTTTTTCTTTGTAATATTAAAAGTCCCTTATAAACTCTTGTAACAAGAAATGGCACAATATAAATTATGAAAGTATTTCATAATCAAATAAAAAGAAAAAAACTTATTGTAAATGTATTTAAAAATTATTTTTGTATTTTAAAAATGTAATCACCGATGTATTGTTGAAAAGCTCAATCATTCAGGCTAAAACTCAAATTTAATTTTTATAATCCCCTAAAAAAATATTTATATAAAACCATTTAAACGAATCCCCTACAGGTATGGAGTCACATGAGTAAGTGGAACCAACTTCATTCTTGGTGCTGTATGAAGTACTGATGAAAATTTTCGAATAGAATAAAATTTAAAAAATTGTCATTGATGAAACAAGTTTTATGTCTGATGGCAGTTACATAATTTAAAACATCTGGTGCGGTGCGCGTATCGCATACATTTCACTTATCCCCCTCCGTCAATTGTATTAGAAACATTATTTTTTTAAAACGGCTTACTACTAGAAAGAGAACACAAAATGGTTTTCGCAATGGCAATTTTTTTAATATGTTGTAAAAGACGGCCTGTTAGTTACTATAATGGAAAGTGGGTACTGTGGTCAGTAATTCATTTAGTGGTGTGCCAAAAATGAAGTACTTATATTCCATTCTTCTCTATCCCTTGCACCAGCCACTCAATCAACCTTTTTTAAAAAGTTCCTTACATCTGTTCGGACACTGTCGAGCCATCTGAGGTTGGGTCTTACCACTCTTCTTTTTCAATGAAGTACGTCTCTAATTAATTTTCCTGGAATTTCACTTTCCTCCATCCTCTGGATATTCCCTACCCATCTCAGTCTACCACACTTCATAAATCTTTCTATGTTAGTGTTCCTTCTTCACCAGGTATTACCTGGTACTTTTTTAAATTAAGCCGAAGATTGTTGCAGTATTTTCCTCTTATTTCATTTTCATCCTCATTTTCAATTAGTGGACTTGAAAAATGACTAAATATAGCTCATTTTATATAGAAATAGTAACACTTTACTAGTTTCCTCACCTCTCAGGGGGGGGCGTGCGCCCCTCCCCTGGATCCGCTACTGCTTTGTATACTTTCAAACTTATAGGCACATGCCTCTGTGTGAGATCTCCCTGTGTGGCATCATCTCCCTCTACCTTCATATATTTTCTTTTATTTTTGTTTATTCTGAATCTAAACTTTTTCTAGTTGCAGAAACGCATCTTTCAATTATCTTATCGAACTAGCATATGATGAAATCATCAGCATATGCCACCTAATATCCTGTGGAATATGTGGATATACCCACCAATAATTTGAATATCTCTTTCCCTGACAGCTCCCTCCATTGAAAGGATAAACAGTGAACAGGCTGATGTTTCACCACACTCCTGGTTCACACATCGCCATGATATAGGGAGATGGTGGCCCCAATTCCTGGTCATGGTACTGCAGCCAGCCACTGGTCCTCCAGGTTGTGGGAACAGTACAGTGACACATATGCAGTACTCTATTATACTATTCATCACACTAAGAACAGTACTCACACTAGGATCACCTTCCCTAGGTAGATACTCTGGAAGGGGGTGCAAGCAAAGAAGCATTGAGGAGGCAGCCCCTCCACCTGACTAAGAGAGCAGTGGGCTCAAATAGCAGTTGATAAAACTGCTCACATACACAAATATTTTTAAAAAACAGAGTTTTATTTTATTTTTATTATTTTAGAAGGCCATGCAAAAGTAATGACTCTTATAATCATGTTTGGTGAATGTGAATTTATTAATGAATATGCACTAATAAAGTAATAAATTGAATATTTGGCTAAATTATAAAATTAATTAATATTTTTTTTATTATAATAAGTAATAGGACCTTGTTTCATATATAGTATTAATAACTTATATTACCTGCTGTAAAACCAAAGTTTGTTCCTCCATGGAACATGTACATGCTGAAAGAAACATTATGGTTCATGAGGTTTGTGATTGTGTTTACAATAGGAGCAATTTCAGTCTGGGCTAAAGGCCACCCCCAATATGTGATCCATCCAACATAAAATTCTGAGTTTACCAGCGGACCATTTGGCTGGATTTTTCTTAGTTCCCGATACATATTGTCCACAGAATTGTTTGCTGAAACAAATTATTATTGTTAGTTACCATGAAAAATGGTACTACTTCTGAAATGTGACTGTGATATAACAAACTCCCATCGTTTCTTTTTCAGTTAAAAAGGTCCTTGACTAGCTTTATTAGATCCTAGCTTTACACTCAACTCGCTTCAATCGCTCTTAAGGGGAAAATAAACCTCGAAAAGGGTCCTTTTCATAAACAGTTAAGATTGAGCCTTACTTTGATTGGCACCCGAGCCACCGTTCAGAATTTATTCATACTATGAGCATTGATTAACATTAACATATTAGCATACAATTTATTTTATAACAAAATAGCAAAGAATTTTCATATGGTTAAAAATACTAAATCTTTCATAAAAACCAAAATGTAAATATTAAAGAAAATGTGCGAGTGGCATCAATGCAAATAATTAATTCATTAGAACAAGATGCTCTTTATTTACAGACTTTGTTATTCTCTAAGATGAATAAAACATTGGTTCAAGATAAACATATTTGAATAAACATACATGGTCCAAAGTCTATTGTCGAAAAAACACCTGGAATTCTGCCTCTTGAAACCATACTAGCGGAAGGACCATCTGTTGTAAACAAGACAGCTGCAACACCAATATAGCTTCTCAATAAGTCTCTAAGCCATATTAAATAATTTGCATCATGAACAGGATAACTTCCATATTCGTTTTCAACCTATGTTTTCATTGCATAGAAAAATTATTGAAGGATTACTATCACGAGGTTTTTTAAATCAGCCATTGATATCTAAAGCTTACCTGAACCATGATGATGTTTCCTCCGTTGCCATATAGATGAGGCTGAATTTTTTCCATTAATACCTTAAACCACTTGGCAACAAAAAATGTGTGAGCTGTTAAACATAAATATTAGTTCAATTTATTATTCTATTTCACAAACAACTATTGAAGTAAAATTTCAAATTTATGGCTGAATCTGGGAGTGACAGTACTCCAGGCTGTAGTCCTTACATATGACGAAGGCTACCTGTCTACATGCGGGCACCACTTATTCTTAATCATCTAGTCCTGCAGTTTGGGATTGGTCGATGGGCTAGCAACCTACCATCGGAAAACTAATATTGCTTTCAAACAAATTAAAAGAGCTCTAAACCATGAACGTCTGAGGCTTCGATAATGGACTATACAAGTGAGGATATTGAACATGCTAGGAATGAAGCAGGTAAAAAGAGAAATATGTAAGGTAAACAATGATAAAGAAGTAGTATCTGAAGCAAAAATGAAATGGAAAGGCACTGAGAAGTATGAAAATGTTGTCCACATTTTCAGTCTAGAGGACGAAAGCAGAAGGGCCAAAGAGCAAATTCTAGTGGTTATGAATAGCACTTGGTCACAACCTGCACTTCATGTAATGGTATAAGAGGGAGAATGATACAAAGCACGGGAAATTACCTCCTCACTGAACAAGAGTTGGTGAGCAAAGAGAAATTCCCGTAGTTCAAGGAGTTCATTAAAGTTTGGATAGTGGGTCCAGCCCATTTCAACTTAAGGGGGTTAGATGTTCAGAGGAACAGTGCTAGGAAGGCTGCTGGAAAAGGGTAATAACCTTCAGGACAGTCCTTGGGAACGACTGTCACTCAACGAAGTTTAGTGTTTTACTAAAAATAGTGTGTTGTTGCACAGTCATGCATAAAATCCCACTATTGCTAATACCGGTTTTGCCAATGAGGCATGGAATCAAGTTCTTATAATTGGAGTATAGCTCCAACCAAAGACACAAACACTGCAGAGAAAGATAAATTTTATGATGACTGGTATAAACGATTAAAAAAGTTTTAATCTCTATCAATGATCTAAATGCTTGAATTGGACCTAAAAAAGAAGCACTTTTATTGGAATCCATGGTAGACACTCTCAATGATAATAGTTGCGATTGGTTGGATAAATTGGTTCCACAATCATAAAAATATATTAAATACATGTGGTAAGAGCCTGTATGACAGCTCAAATCTATTATAGGTTTTATCATCTTGAGAAAAAACAAAACGGTATCATCTCAGGATGCAAGAGCAATGAGAAGAACAGAATGTGGTACTGGACCTTTACTGGAAGGTAAAATATCTACAAATCAGATTCCTTAGTAATTTCAATCGAGTGACCTACAATGTAATTGATAAATTCCTGTTTGCTAGGACAAAAATCATCAGAAGTGTTGCAACAGTTGCGTGCCATTAAGAGACCATAGGAAGAAATCGGACAATTGGATCTTATGGGTGAACATAACAGGAAAGAATACTTCACCAAAATTATCAACTAAAGAAATAATATTATATTAATCTAATCTTAATTTTTGGGTGACTGTCTCCCGCGTGACATGCGCGGATGCTAACCACTGCACTACAGAGCTCGGCTCCAAGCATATCAGTGAAGAGGAAGGAATGGCTCTGCTTGGAGCCAAGCTCTGTGGTGCAGTGGTTAGCATCCGCACATGTCACGCGGGAGACCCGGGTTCGACTCCCGGCGGAGCCAAATCTTTTCTCTTCAAAAAATAAATTATTTATAAAGAAATAATAGATTATCTGAGTGGGTTGAATTTAAAACTGAGTATGAGGTCTGATATCCAAACAGAAACTCTCTTCACTTGGAAAGAATTCATCCCAAAAATAAAGAATTCAATACCATCAGACGTAGATGTCAGAAAATGGCAATTCTTGAAAAGGTAAATATGAGCAGATGTATAATATACATCCTAAACTCCATATTATGGAGTAAATATTTCCCTTTAATGACAAAAAAAATGCAGCAGCTAGTAAAAAATGTCTGGATTAGAGAGGTTGGAAGTTTAGATGATAGAAAGAACAATTTGATAGAATAGGAAATAAAAGACTTGCATAGTTTGGCCACTTTATGAGGATGTCTGAAGAAAGGTGGCCAAAAAGGCTATACAAATATGTCCCAAAAAAGTGAAGGAGGAGACGATATCCAGAGAAAAGATGAAAACAGGATGTGGACGAAGAAATGCCAGCAAGGGGGCTATGAGATGGTAGGTAACTGGTGTGACTGAAATGGCAATAAATTTGTCATGACATATGACTCTATATATATATAGTGTGTGTGTAGGTTTGGTAATTCCTGTTTTTAATATGTCTTATTGTTTATGTTTTAATTAAATTGTGTTATATTATATTAAAAGTTATTTATATTTAGTAACAATCTGAATGTGAAATATATCAGTACTCAGAGGGTGTACATAACAGGCAATATGTTTGACTTCTTTGTGCAGATAGTTCCTAATGCTGAGATGTGTTTTTAATAAAGCATTTCCAAACTTTTCAATATTATTTTTCTGATTCCTAACTATGTATAAGTATATTCTGCTTGTAGGGCTTTAGATAATATTTGTCTATCTTTTAAAACCTACATTTCAAGAAATAGTTCTGCTGATTGATGATTTTTTTTTTCAGCACCAACAATATGTAAGGTAAGAATTCATTAGTGAAGTAAAGATAACATTATAGAATATTTAAATTTTATTAGGAAATAACTACTTGGATCTGATGTTCTTAGTTTCATTTTTGGATTCTTTGTCAAGAGCCAAGCTGGATAGCCACCCTGAAATTTCAAAACAGTTTAGGTCTTTATGGATCTATGCAATTCAGATTTAGATGAATATATGAAATTCTTAATTTAATCTTACAAAATCTCTTTCTGCACAAATATATGGACCTGGTCTCAAGATTACATTTAAACCAAGTTCTTGAGCTATATTTAGGTATTCCGAAATATCTTGTTCTCCTGTGAAAAGATATTTTCCTGGGGATGGTTCATGGAGGCTCCATTCTACGTACCTAGAATAGAATAATACACATTTTTCATAATCATATCTACAATTTTTGACTTTTTTATTATTTTATTACTCAGGGAAAATTCGATTCCCCATTAAACACACTATACAGCTGTTAATTTGATTGTACTATACTATAGAATAGTACCATACTTTTACAATTATGCATTAATTTTTAGTGGTATGTATAGTTGCTTTGTATAGTTAATGAATTATGCAATTAATGCATTATTTATGCTTTGTAAAGTTAATAGTTATACAATGCCCTGTATAACATCAACACATTACTAATGCTCTGTTCATTAAGCAAAAACGTAATTTATCATTGATTTATTTATGTGTAAACATTTAAAACTTACGTGCATACTGTGTCACATCCTGCAGCTTTCAATTTTTCTAACCGATCCCTCCAATAAACTCTTGGGATTCTGAAATAATGCATCTCTCCAGAAACATAACTAAATGGCATGCCATCTTTCAAGAACTGGTTATATTCGTAATCCACTTCAAATGATCGCCTTTTAGTGATTGCCTGAAACATTTTTTAAAAATGAATTAAAATAGCATATTAAATGAGCAGGATAATACGTAATCCGAACATAATTATATGGTGTGAGGTAATTATGAATATCATCAAATTTATAAAAATATGAATGATATATATTTATGTGTTAAACTAATAATGTAACTTGGCTCAATATATCTTTTTTACATTCCTTAATATTATGTAAAAATGTTTGAATGTAGGGTGGGTTTTAATTATTTTTGCCCCTGCCGTTCCTTCTGCGTTTCTCTATTCTGGAAGTCTAGCAGGTTACTTCCTTGAAGTAATTCTGGTATCCTGCATATCAGGCACAGGGGATCAATATCCTTTACAAAGCTGTGATGCTTGGCTCAGAAGGCCCCATGCCCGGTAAGTTATTGGGAGATCCATACACCTAGGAAGACCCACTTTGCTCCTAACTGTGTCAGAACGATATGGAAATACCTTTTTAAGGTAGAACCTTTTGTCGTTTCCATCAACCTCCAGTTCCACTCTTCAGTGTTATCCTCAGGTAAGATACTTTTCCATTTCCTAGGGTCCTCTAAAATCCTTACCAGGATATCCTGGTTGAGCCTTCCATTTTGAACTTCTGCTTTAATAAATCCTACAACTTGATGAGTTTGAGACGAACCCCTCCTACTGCTGAGACACTGTCTAATACGATAGGAAGTTATGCTGCATATTTGTATAAATAGGGGATAGGATGGTTTATATATTGGAGGTATATATATATATATATATATATATACACACACACACACACACACATATATATATATATATATATATATATATATATATATATATATATATATATATACATATATACACATAATCTTTCATGTAAGCTGGTTAAGGTTAAGTAAGCACCCCTGGTAAAAAGACTTACACGCAGGGTTTCTGGCACCTAGTTAAGCTTTAGGAAGTCTTTACCTAACTGTCCCAATGGAAATTGTGAAGGGAAAGTTTTGCTTACTAGGATTTTGACTAGATGGCTGGTTAAAATATGATCCTTCAGACCTGAATTCTAATGTTTGTCAATGACATGGATTAAGGAACTCAATTGCTTTTTCATCTTATCTTAAGTGTGGATCTATCTCTTTACTGCACCATAGAGCCCATCAATTATTGATGCGTAAAACATGAAGCATTCATACTACCCTGTTACATTAATGCAGTCTGTGAGCTTTTTCAGGACTGTACCTACTTGAATTCTTATCCAAAAAAAAAAACAATTGCTATAATTACTGTTACTATAATTACTACAATTATACTAGGATTACAGTAATTATTAAAAAACTTAATTCATTATTAATTAAGTGATATATATTATAACTAATTTAGAATAATAAAATAAACAAGCATTATAAATTAATATAAAACAGTGTGCAATGTAAGACATATTAATAATGCTATATAGGAACAAGGATTTCATAATGAAAGTGAGATCTCAAAAAAGGTAAACTGTACCCCATGGATACTAACATTGCTTCAAAACTAAAATTTTTGTTTTGTTTTGAATTCCTTGAAACACCAATTTTATAGAAACCTAACTTCCATTATCAAACAGAATCCATTTTACTTATTAAAATTAATTAAATCTTGTAATTTAAAATGTTTTTGCAAACATAATGCTTTGATGAACATTTATTCTAATTTTGAAGTTATCTCACTCTCAAAGAGTAAACTTCTCCCATTTTAAGCCAAGAAGGAATGTTATGTTTTATTTAACAAATCAAATTTACTATTTTTTAAAAATTACATCTAATTTACGGATCCATGTATTATGATATGTCTCAGTATGCAATAAAAAAAAAAATTTAATTTAAGAAATGATCAATAAAGGTAAACAAACAACAATGTAACAAAGTAAAAAAACATAAATAAACCTAATATATACAACTATTTATAACATTGATGGATTTGCGATTAGGTACCTCAAACCAACTATAAATAATAATTTGTATTGATTAATAAAAAGTTTGATAAACGTGCCTGTCAAGCACTGGTAGAGGATTTGGAAATGTGGTTTGAGTATTTGACATTCATTAAGCTTCCACTTATTTAAAAAAAATGAGTAAAAAATCCCATAAAACATACCCTACAAACCCTTTAAGTCAACATTTTTAAGAATGAAGCAAAAATATTTAAAAATAAAACAAACTATCTTGGTGTCGTCAGCGGTAGATGCTTGTTCCCAGGATAGTAAATTGACTGTGGGACTTTCAAAATTTGTAAATTATTATTATGATTACTATTGCCAAAAAAAAAAGAAAGATAAAAAGCAAACACAACTCTTCTAGACAAATATAAAAAAGGCCTCATATTTTTTAAATAGGAGGTCCTACAACCATATTCTAATTTTTCAAGGTGGATATCAGGCATTGTTATGCTGCCAGCAACTAGTTCATTTATCCTAATGGCTTATGCATAAGAAACTTGTAATTATTCTCAAAAATGATCCATGTGTTAATTAAATTTTCCACACATTGAACAAAGACTTTTAGCTTTTAAAAATTATCTGTATTTATTTACTCTTCTGTTAGTTCTGTAGTGTTCGATGAAAAATACAGTTTACATATTTAATAATATAAGTGGCAAACAACTTTTAGAAGAGTAAATTATTTTTTATACAGACACACACACACATATATAAATCAATTTCCTTGACAATAATAATACAAAAGTGTATTTACTGCAATGAATTTCCTTGTTTATTTGGGATTAAATGTTCAAATTATTATTAATAAATTGGTGGAAATAACATAAATAGCAATTTAAAAAGTAATATTATATATTAAATATATGACCGCTACTCACTGTCTGAGCAGAAGCTAACGAAAACAACCAGAGCGAGATGAGAACTGAGAGAGAGAGGAATGCGGACATCGCTGGCCCTGGAAGCGGCTAGAGCCAACTGCTGCAATTAACATCAACACCGGCTCTAGTGAAGGGCCACTCCACTGGCTTCTGATGTTATCTCGGGTCTCCAAGTCAGGGCCTTCCACCACCTTCCTCTATATTACATTATATATACATCGTCATATAATATAATAATGTGTATTGAGAACCGGTAAAATGCTTACGCCGTTTCCTAAAAATACGATCCTAACTCCCGAGAGGAAACGATGGTGATAAAAAAAAAAAATTAAAAAGAACAGCTATTTCCCAGGAAATATGTATATTTTACCTTGCAAAAGGTCCGCTAAAGACCATCAGTTGTTAATCACTGAAGAATTACCATCAAAATGTCAACATTGTAATAGCATTCTAATAGTATGTCACATTTTCCAAGAACTTCTCTTCTACATTCAGCATAACAATAATTTAGGACTAAAATCCGATTTGACTCGAATCCTAAACGCAGTAACATTAGCCTAAAATTTTTAAATTCTAATAACTTGATACCGGAAATATTAAATCAAATGTAAAACTGGTATGAATGAGTAAGAAATATAACGAATAAACATAATCATATAAAAAAAATCTGGTGCGATGCGCGCCTCACAACTCTCACGAACTTTCTTAGATCAGAAATTGATGTGTTTCGATATGTAATCGCCATTCCCCAACTTCACACATTTTTCCAAATTTTATGCTTATATATGTATATCTCCATAAGTTATGGAGTAGAGTATTTGATGTATTTATGTGCCCACGAGGGCAAAAACTCGTCAAAATTGATCAATTGGAAAGGGCACTTTATTTAGTAAATTTTGTCTCATTTTCACTTTTTTTTTTTTTTTCTATTTAATCAAAAACGGCTGTAACGGTTTGGATCAAATTGGGTATTTGATGTATGTATTCCCGCGATGTGACAGCCAAAATTTCATATCCCGTATTATCACTGATGAAAATTAAAACTTTTTTAACACTAAACATTTTATTTTTCTTTAGAGAGTAAATAAGTGATGCTCAAATTATTTAAAACAGTTTATGGCGTCAAATAATATAGTATAAGATGATCTTTAATTAAATACATTTTACTTTAGAAACTTTAGTTACATAATAGATTTCTGAATGCAATATGAAGTGATTTTAGAGGAACAGTAATCGTTCTCGGTTTCCAGAAAGGCATAAGAGACAAACATTTATGTACATTTCGTCTCAACTACAATGGCTTCAAAAAAAAAAAAAAAAAGGTGCCAAGGGCGAATCATTTTCCCCATTTTTTTTCTCGTTTGGATCAGTCTTCAATAAATGTTACTTTCAATCAACTTGTGACAACGTTTTATTTAAAATTTGTTAATTTCCTTAAAAAATAAACTCAAGTACAATTTTGTTTAAATAATGTGCTCAAGGGAATTTATGTTCAGCAATTCACCACCACCCAAATGGTATTCAATGACACAAAATAATAAAATATTATTGAAGGAATAAAGATTGAAAAAAAAAAAAAACTCATATTTTTAATGATTTACAGTTGGAGCATATGAAAATTGTTTATAAAATACGTCTTTGGAGGATGAATTAAATATTCCAACAGTTGTTTCGAAGGCGTAGTTATTGCAATTTTTAGAGGGTTGAATTTTTACCTAACTATGGTAAGGTAGGCTATAGCCCCCGATAGCCCCGGTGCTCGTGACGCCTATGCTCACCTTAACACTTGCAATAAAGCTTGCCCTTATTGCTTATCCCAATCCATTTTTTTTATTCGGGATTAGATTCCCACTCTTTTTTATAATAATGATAAAATAATCTAGATTTAGTCGCCTTAAACCTATTTTTCTTTATCCCACTGTCACAGTCAGATCCTCCAATTTTTCTGAAAAAAAATTCAACACTAAGCTAAAAAAAAAAACAACTTTAAATACTTCAAAAATATTTAAAGTAACAGTAGTGTCACTACTAGTAACAGTCGATGTCACCTGTGGTGTAGTCGTTAGCATAAAAACTTTCAATACTAAAGGTCGCGGGTTCGCGTCCCGCGGTTGCTCTAGGATTTTTTAATGGGAGTAAATTTAATAGGAGTAACGACTTCTCACACTCATTCTTCAAACCCTATTTTACAAAAAAGTAACGGAACGTAAAAAAATTATATTCCGTTAAATACATACCTACTACAGCAAAAAATAAAATAAAGCACTGAGTAAATTCTTTACTAAGTAATCATTAAGAATACATATCACCTCTCAAACTGAGCTTTTTATACTCTCCCTAGACACTAAACGTCTCAAGAACACTAAAAAGACGTTGTTTATCATTACCGTATAAAAAAATACAACCTTTTAATTAGTAATAAAAACATACTTATAGCGGCAATATTTCATTGCCAGATAAAAAAAAAAAATACAACTTTTTAATCAGTAATAAAAACTGTTATTGTTCTTTACAGAGTCAAAGGCTTAGAAGAAAGTAAAAGCGAAAAATAAGTGATGGTCAAATTATTTTATTATATATATATATATATATATATATATATATATATATATATATATATATATATATATATATATATAACATAATTATATATATTTCTATTAATTTGATCATTTTTCGTCCCCATCACTTTCTTTTAATTTTTACCGGACCGAGCCTAATCATTTCTCTTCAAAAGTAAAATATTTAAATTTAATATTTTTGTATAATGGTATTTCTTTTCAAACTTCAGTTCCATAATAGCTTTCTAAAAGAAGGTGGTTTTAGTGGAACACTAATCGTTGTCGGTTTCTTGTTAGGCATAAGAGACAAAACTTTGAAAATTAATTTTTAATTTACTGCGAGCCGTAAACACCCCTCCTATCGATTACCCTTTAAGGCATTATTTAAAAAATGGAAGAAAAAGTCGAATATTAATGAAATAAGGATTTTTTCAGGCCCCTTAAAAAAATAAATAAGCAATGATGATAAAAAGAATACTGAGGACTTTCAAGTTTTGCAATAATTATAATACTCATGGAGACAAAAAGAATTAAATAAATGTGAAAAGAGCTATTTTATGTGAAGACGCTAAATGGGGTTTACATATTCAACTAAACACGTGGAGCCTACGCTAATTAGGTTGGTTCAGTGAAAGTGGTGTGTTGCGGGTATCGCACCAGATTTTTTATCCATGATACATAATTGATTAAAATAATTTTTCAAGGTGGCACCCACCATTATTTCAGTAATTAGTTAGTGATTTCACTTAAAAGCAATTGCAACTTTTAAACTTTTGTAATGTAGAGAAATAGATTATTTTCTATTGAACCAAGACCGAAATATTGACCTAAAAAAAAAAAAATCATTTCTAATGGGGAAGTAGAAGATTGAAAGTAAATACTTTAAAATTCACTCTAAACGCCTCGCTAAAGAAGTGGGGCATTTTGTTTTAAGATTTTAACCTGATAAAATAATATTGTGTAAATTTATAATATCGTATCCTATCGGCCAAGTTCAATAGTACACTATCTACGAAAGTAAATGTTGATTTTTTTCTTATCTATAATTAAAATAAAATCAACTGTTCGTATGGTAGAGTGATTCCATTCATTGTGCCAAAAAGCTTAATAAGAATGACATATTACGCGTCTAAGTGTTTTGTTGAAAATCTAAAGGGGAATAAAAATTAATTTTGGCTAATATTTGATTATAGAACAATTTAAAAAAAAATAAGATTATATGATCAGTGAATAGATGATAATTAATCTTATGATTAATGGTACATAATAATGTCCTTACTCCGAAGTGAAAACTTCTTCTATTCGTTTTCCACGGAGCGTTGCGAAATGATATTTTTTGTTTACAGCATTTCGTTTCACAAAGTGGTGTGATTAGTCTTGCTAGAATAACTGAGTTGATAATTTCATGAAAAAAATAAATAACAGTTTTGGAAGAACACCATGGAGATTCTGTGGTTTATCCTGGTAAACCTGCGGATTGCTGCAGTTGGGTGGCCTAGAATATTTATGACCGCTAAATCAATTTTATTGAATTCCATATATATTTTTTTTAATTTATACTCATTTATAGTTTATGTCCATCTCATAGGAGTTACAGGTAATCCAATGGGGTGTATTTGATATGTTCATTGGCTGGAAAGAAATAACGTTTAGAAAATGTATTTTAATAAAAAATTCTGATGGGGAATTATTAAGGGGGCGACAGTAGGTGGAAGAACTAAAACTTATGTTATGTATTTTGGTTTATGATTTAAAAGGAAGGTGGGATACTACATCAAGGAAAAGAGAGGTTTTGAGGAGCACCACAGCTATTGTTAAACGGAACAATTTCTATAAGCATTTCAAATCATTTTCATACAATTTAGTGGCGCCCTGAAAATATTTACATTTCATGTGAACAAAACAAAAGGTAGAAAATTGAAAAATAAAATCGACATAAATCTATATAAATAAAGATGAAATTCTGTTTGTTCTTTATAGAAATCCATACCGTTTGTCCTAAATACTCCAAATTTTGCTCAGTGGTTCTGTGATACCAGGTGCGAACACCTGTCCATATAAAAATTGCATAACTTCAGCCAATCTCTGGGTATATTCTTTACTGTTATAAGAATCGTTTTGATCTCGGTTTACATTGGCTTTTACGAAATCGACCGTTTGAGTCGATAAAAGTCTCACTTTATAGATTTAAGAAATGAAATTCCCCGGGTGAAACCAGTATTTACAGCTAGTAAGCTATAAAATGCTAAAATATGCCACAAAAAAGAAATCAAGAGATATGCATGATATCCAGGCCTTCTCGAGCAGTAACATAACAGAAAGACATTTAAAACATATTATAAAGTTTTAAAAATCTAATTTTTAAAATTTATATAGTTGTTATTTAATTTTTCAAAATCTATAAAAAAGGAATCATGTATTTGCTGGGAGTTATTGCTGTATTTAAGGAGACTTAAAATATAAGAAAAAACAATAAATAAAAAAATATTTTAAAAAATGGTAATAAAAATTAAATAATAAATAAAGGATCAAAAATATAAGTATGTTGTATTAAAATAAAATAATAATAAACCATTATAAAGAGTTTTATAATTTAGAAACTAGCCGGTTCTTTAGAAAGCTCAACATTAATGTCACCGAGGCTTCGTTTTCCGAGACCAATTTGGGACTAATCCAATTTTTCTGATTAATGGTGCGTAGTGAGTGCATTGTTCAAAAATATGTTTGACCGGAACAGTTGACTGGCAAATTTGACAAGACGGGGGTGGTTCTTTAGTAAAAAGGTGTGAATGCGTGAGCGCCGTATGTCCGATTCTTAAGCGGGTCAGGGCGACCTCATCCCTTCGGCTGCTACGACAGGATGTAGCCCACGGCTTTACTGAATTTTTTACTATTTTTAGATTGTTTGGTGGGCTTTCTTCCCACCTTATTTGCCATTTGTCTGTTATTTCCTTCTTTAGTGGTCTACTAAGATCTGACAGGGTTAGGTCTGCCAGGCAGCGTCACATTTATTTTTTTAACTATTTAATTAGAATAAAAAAAATTCGACCACGGCCGGGAATCGAAACCAGGTCCTCTGCATATCATTTAAGGCCATACATCACATTTAAGCATAACAGAAGCTTATATTTTGGAGAAAACCGATTTTTTAGTTTTGCGGAATAATAATATATGTATGTGCTGTTACATAAGTACTTAACTGGGTCATAATGTGTTTATAGTAATTCATAAATCTCAATTAGTTCCATCTAGATCTATAGAGTTACTATGTCACTATGAATCACTATAGATCGATTTTATTGATTTTGTGTACACATTTTGGACAGATTACATTAGACTCCCGCCTATCTGTCTCCGTAGTGACCGATAAATTGCCTTTTAATCGGGAGAACCGGTTAATACGAAGCGTATAAAATGACAAACAAAAGAACACCAATATTATTATAACTTCTATATTGAGCTCAAATCCAAATGCAACACAAAAACTAACTTATAAAGGTTATATAAATATTAATTCCAGAAGATAACATTTTTGACTGATTCAATTTAACAATTTATGAAAATTTCTACAATCAATCTTGGCATACTTACTGAAATGGATGATCTCATTTTTCGTTGAAATATGGTTGTTTGCTTTTTGTCTCATTTAAGCTTTTTGTGTATAAAATAATTAAATTGTAAAATTTTATTTTGTTTCCATTGTGAATTTACTAGTTTACAAATAAAAAAAGTATTAACTTTTATTACAGTCCTGATTACCTATTAAAAATCATAGGAAATCAAAAATTAATGCGTAAAAAAAAATTAATGTGTCAACTTTAAAACCATAAATATCAACCTTCCAAACCTTTACGTTTTGATGTGTCAACTATTGGTTCATTTTAGAAGTTTTTAAGAAATCATTTTTTTATAAAAACCGTAAATGTAGACCATAGTATATGAAGGGCCACGGGGAAAAACGATCAAAGTCCATTTTTCTGCCAAATTGAGTTTGCCATAGGAATCAGTAGATTATTACATACAATATGCAGCTGTGATATCATACAGTCAAAAAACATCATAGTCACTGAGTTATAACAGGAAAATAATTTGGGCTGACGGGCAAAATCGATCATAGTCCAAGCGCCGACGGGCAAGGGTGATCAATGTCCAATTGGCCCCACTCAACCCATGCCTGATTCTTTGCTTACTTGGTTTGTTTTCTTAGTTAGTTTAATGCTTAGTTTGCTTTCTGTCTTAATTAACCGTAAAAGTTGTATTCCCCATAAGAGGCCACTCATATATGGAGGGAGACAAGGATATGAGTCTTATCAATACAAAAACTTACACTGAGACACCCGATGACTGGAGGAACGTCATCAGAAGTAGCAGAATTAAACCATCACCTTTTACTGTCATCGATTGTGCCACAGAAATCCAATTTGAATCATGGACAGACTTTTTATCTGGACTTTATGTTAAAAAGTGCCCTATACCTACACGACCTATTCGAATTTTTAAAGTTGACCAAAAGGAGCCAAGATTCATACTTCATAAGCCAAACTACTTTGGAAGCTTTTTCAAAGAAGTTATTGTTGGGAATCAATGCACAAGAAACAAGAAGCCAAGGAAGTCCAAGAAGCAAAACGACCCAATCGTATTAAGAGAACTTTACAATGGAAAATTGCCAATTAAACCTGCAAAATTGAAGGACCTTCTACATTTAAAACAGTTTTTGACTAACGCAGATTCTCAAGAATTTTATAATTCATTGGTTCCTTCCCAGGGTTTAAACGAAGGAGATGACGATGACACCGAATACGTAAACGACCCACCAATTGATGCTGTGTAACTGACAAGAACGATCAAGGTCCATATGTATTTATGTTTTGTAATTTATTTCTCATGCTCATTTTGTAAAAATGTTTTTTGATTTCTTTCAATGTAAATAAATAATGTGTTAAAATATGAAAAAAATTATAAATTCATTCTTATACCCTTTTCAAGTTATATAATCGACTCTAAAGTTAAAAAACGCAATCCTGAAAATTTTGATGGGAGTGACTATGATCATTTTTCCCCGTGGCCCTTCATATGGTATTCCTAGTTTTCTAGAGGGATTGGCCTAACTAAATTCATAACAAAGATTATCCTAACATCAATATGTTGGTAGACAGTGTCAATAATATATATATTTTTTTCTTAAACTGTCAACTATTGGTACAGTTACCCTACCTATGTTTTTGCAACTGTGGAATACTTAAAACTTTTTAATATAAAAATATATCAAACTAATAAAATATAAAAAGTTTCAAGTTTTGACAAAAATTAGGGGAATTTCTGGAAAAATCAGGGAATTCGAAAAACTTCTGGAAAATGTTCAATATAAGACATTTTAAAGTTATATTGCAATTTAATATCTAGCTTTTGGAAATACTAAATACATTATTTGTGTAATAAATTTCAATTATGATCTATTTATAGCGCGTTCTCCAAGTGCAGCCGACTTTCTGATAAGCCTCTAGACTTATTCTATTAGTTTCCTGTTCTAGTTCCTGTATGAAATCTTCGCGCGGTTGATTTTAAATTTAAGCTTCCTACAGCACCATAACAAAGTTAATTAAAAGGATAAACAACTTTGGTAAGTCACTAATTACTTTAATTCGAAAATTATCTTTCGACTGAACTGATGTGATTGGAGCAAATAATATATAAGCGCTTAAAATTATTGGATCGTTGTCCAAGTTGCTGAAAACAATTGAATTATCCCAGTCTAAAATTTTATTTATATTTTCCAGGATTTTAAGACCTTAATTTTTCATAAAACGTCTTCCCTTTTTGTTTTGTTTTCCAAAGCTTCTCCAGCATGGCCTGGGATGAGATTTATATTTTTATTTATCAAAAACGGAGGTGGAAAGTCGGATATCCCAGTAATCATTAATTCTAAGAAGAATACATATTTACGGCGAATAACCCCGATCGAAATTGGGAATCCTAGCTCCCACGTTGGATATTACTTTTATATATCTTAATGCATTGTTTACTTTATTAGATAAAGGGTGAAAATGAACCAGGTGGTCGAAAAGTCAGAAAATTTTACATTAATAAATTAATACTTTATTAGATCATCAAAATATGCAAAAATATGCAGTTATCAAATATGCAAAATAAAACTTGACCAATTAGATCTGCGTATTCTAATTCGTAATCATATCTGGTCCGCTATTTTAAAGAGGCACGCAAACTAAATATGCAATTCCATAAAAATCCGGGCCCTGATAATGATAGGTGATTACTAAGCTGTTTTATCGTTTTAATCTGTCTCGGTTTTCAATAGCTTTGAAAACATTAAAATATGAATCTCAGAAATAATTCAATATATATGAAATATAAAATGAGGAAAAGAACCCTTAAAACATTTATTAAAAGCATATTTCCATGACAAATACAACAAGCAAATGGAATATTGACGTGATCTTGTGATATTAAATTTGGTATAATTTTGATAAGAAACCGGACAAAAAAAATGTATATGTATATATGGTTTTTTTTTTCGTAAATTATCTTTCGATTGATTTGTCATTTTAATTTGTTTCGAGTGATTTTTCTAGTACTTAATGGATTATATTCTGTAAATAATTTCGGTATTGACATTTTTTATAAGAAAGGTTTTTAGCGTTATGAAATCTTCCAATCAGACTGATGGTGAAGTCTAAAATCTTTCGAAAAATCAAATATAAAGTTTATCATTATTTGATTATTTCACTAAAGGTCAATTACGATAAACTAATCGTTTGTAAAGCGGGCCTTTTCGAGGCTAGCTGGAAATAGCAGATCAATGAATAAATATACGATATTAATGTTACAACATCATTATAGTCCTGCGTTGAAATGGATTACAGATGCTGAAACGTAATGCTTTATCTTCACTTCAACAGTGTATTTATTTAATCAGAATAATTTGATTCACCAGAATCAATTTACTATTGCTAACGTTAAACAAACATTTCTATCCAACCAGAAAAACTAATTTCTGTCTCATTCTGGTTTTAATAATTTCTCTCTAGCAAAAAGTTTTTTCAAAATCCTGTAATGCTAGAATTCAGTAGGAGAGAGGTCAGGTAAATATCGCGGTCTTCGTAGCATTGGTTGGGCCTCTTTTAATTAATCAGTACTGGGAAAGAGGATGCAACTTCCGATTCATGCCATCAATATCTAGACCAGAGGTTCGCGAAGTGGGCGCGAAGACAAGTCATGGGTGGTGATGTTGACTACATAAAAAAAAAGTCCCACTTGAAATTTTATCACACAATTTAACAAAAATAAAATTATTTTGTAGTTTTGTAATTACGGACGATGTTCAGAAAATTAAAACAATATTTTCAATGTAACAGTTGTTTCTTTTATTATATACCCATACAACGAATTGTCTAAACGGAGGCTTTAATTTAATTGTGGGGAGCCTGGTACAAAAAAGTTTGTATCTAGGCATCAGTGTCAGTGCAAAGCCACGTACTACGGCATAGAAAACTAGCGTTTAGTTTTCTGGGATAGTGTGACCATAGCTGTGTGACCGTTTCATATAGCCCAAAACTATCCGTACAGTTGAACAATAAGCCAGTTTTTTTAGCTGTAATGAAGTAGAAAACTCTCTATAGACTTACGACAACTTGCAGCTATCCAACAAGAATGGATAGAGTATAGTTGATAGCGCTCGCACCGTGTAGGTGAACAAGAAGACATATGAAAAAGTAACAAAATGTCGTTAGACTCAACAAAAACTAGCCAACATAGAAAACATTTTTTTTATTTCGTTTTGTGGTACAATTAATTAATAGATACAATTAGTGTCCCTCTTCACTCTTCTCTCCTCCCTGACGGCTGATACGACAGTGGCAACCAATCTAAAGCAAAAAATACCAAACTTTTCAAATGATCAAGAAACTCAGCGCAGGCTCAAATCTGCAAGGGGGATAGATATAATTATAATATACTACAATTAAATAATATATAAATTAAATATAATTCTATTATTTTATAGGTACAAACAAAATGTCAAAAATTTCAATGGATTTCAAGCCGACTTCAAAAGCCCTCCCCTCTTTTTAAGGGGAGGGGGAGGATGAAACCCTTTTAATTTCTATGAATGAAGTCATGTCTCTTACATTGGTGTTATTTTTTCCTGTGTGATTTTTATCATTCAAATGTTCCAAATGAAATATCTGATAAACAGTAGCAGATCCAGAAATTTTCTCAGGAGGGGGGGCGTACTTTTTTATTTTAAAATGTTTGCGTCATAAAGGGCCTTATTTAAAATATTAGTGCACATTCAGTAATAAATGTCTATTGAATGTTTAAATACAATCTATTTTTCATTTAACGAGTTTAAAAAATTATAAAAGATAGCCCTTTTTATACAGAAATAGTAATAATTTAATGGTGTCCTCACCTCCCAGGGGGGCCCCCCGCGCACCTCCCCTGGATCCGCCGCTGCTAATCAAGCAATGGTTTCTTCCACTTGCGTATTAAAAAGTATTGATATAAAAAGAAATGGATATATATGTTTTAGCATTTAATATTTGACTGAATGGAATTCTTAAAGAAAACCTCGGAATAGATCTATTTGTGTATAAAACTAGAGAATAGATCTATTTGTGTATAAAACTACAGAATAGGTATATTTTAGTGCGGGATTGCATAGAAATTGTTTAATGTACTCAGTATTTCAAGATAGCAGTAGATATCATGAGAACGCTTATTCCCTTGGACAGAAAAAAAAAGGAAAAATCTCTCAAATCGGGTCCCTGGTCATGATGCTTTTCTGATTTTTTTATTTGTCAAGCTTTATAATAATCAATTCAATATTTTTCAAGATAGTAAAGATAAACTAAATTTAATTTTAAATGAAATTATATTGTGTTGTTATGAAATCAATTTAATTTTAAGTAGTCAGTCCGGATTCGTTTCTTTTAATGTTCTATTCAGATTGCATAACATCACCATACAAAAAGTTGTTGAAAAAGTGTGAGAAAACGAAACTATCTTTATTACAATATGGAGAAGTGTGCTTCATTTCAAGTGTTTTGTAGTGGAAAACCATAGAATTTAATCACGGTGCGTAGCTAGACTGCGTAGCAGTGCATAATTCAAGGCCACACTCCCCCGCCAATCCCACTAAGGGCCTTACATTACCATCACTTTCATACATTGGCGGATCAACCCGGTGGTTGTAAAGGGTAAGCATGCGTCACAAGGGCGGGGGCGCAGCCCCACAGCCCTTCTTCTGGACCTGACAATCAGCTTTTTTTTACCTTTATATTCCTTTCCCATAACTGAAATTCTACTTGTTCTGCACATTATTGGTGGCGGGATGGCCGAGTGGGCAAACGCGTTAAAAATACGCGTTGCCCTTGGCAACGTCTGATTGGAAATACTAAGATAGCAAGTTCAAAGCCCGGAGCCAGGGGAAAATTTAATTATACTCGGCATCAATCCCCCACGCGCTCCCCTGGCCCGGAAAACTCAGTATAGCATACAAGGCGAGGAAGGGGAGGAAAAAAAAATGTTCTGCACATTATTTGTTTTTTAACTTACTTCCTTACTAAAAGTAGAGTTAAAATTCATTTGATTCTCCGCTTTCATTCAAGCTCACTTGAAAGGCAAGACACTTTCTGACCTTCTTTTTAAAATTTCAATAATTTCTTTTCAAATTATCAAGAAAGAAAATATTTTTTCAAAATGTAAGTCAAACTTATTTTACTATTTTTTCGAATTAGGAGGTGGTAACATACAGTCGTGGTCATAGAAATTGCATCACCTATGATTATTATCTTTTCAATTCTATATGAGTATACAAGTAAGGATTTCATTTGTTGGGGCCGGGATTGCCGAGCGTGTAGGAGCGCGACCCGCTGTTGCACGCTCGAGCCGAACGGCGCACAGTGGTGCAAAAGGGCGAAAAATGGGAAAAAACCTCATCTCAAACGAAATAAAAAATAAATCTAGTTTGGTAACTATATATATGTTTTTAAGGTGCTAAATCGAATGAAATGATAGCCAACTTAATCAAATTATTAGAGAGGTCAACATGTGAGGTCAAAAAGGCAAAATTTAAAAAAAAATCAAGTTTGGTATCGACATATGCATATGTTTTTAAGGGATAACCAACAACTTTCTATAACTTGGTAATATATAAAATCCCAAGTCTTTAATAGTTTTCCTTATAATGTCATTTTGGTATTTTGATAGCTGAGCTTGAATCATCAAAGCTAAAGCTCTATCATTATCCAACATCGCATGTTTTTTTACTTTTTCTGGTGTCGTCGAAGCAGCCGCGTTTATTAAATCTCGGTCGTAATTTGCCTGAAATTCTCGAATTTTGTACAATTTTGCCTTTCTTCCAGATTCAGGGAAGTCTTTTGTAGGTCTACCCCCTAGACTTTTATCAGTAGTAACACTTTGCACTTCCTCAAATCTGATGTCAAAACGATTCTCTAACCAATCCGCATATCTTCTGACAAAATTTTGAGAATTATGATTTACCCCTCTTAGCCTTTTGAGAAAATGAGGCTGAAATCTTCTTTTCACTTGCTGGATAACCTGCGTGATGATTGTTCTTCATTTAGATAAGCAAACCGTTCCTGTAAACACACTTCCCAAGAACGATCCTTGGTAAACAGAATCTCGCACAACACTTTATGTGTAATAGAAAAATTGTCAATTTTTTTTTTTTTTCATATACGCCGTCACTAGATCGATTTATAGTTAACACGACGAAATTCAATGGAGAACTGAGGTAATGACTGATAAAAATAATTCCAAGAGATAAAAATAATCCTTTGAAGAAAACATGTGGTGTTTACTTGAAGAGCATAATATTTACCTGTGAACACATACGGCCGAGTACGGGAATGAAACTAATACCAATTTTTCTCCAATAGTAGTACTTTTATTTAAAATATGTCACAGAACCTAGTTCGACGGAGCTTTTTTTAAAAGTTCAAATGAAAACACGATAAGTTAGATCTTTCAGGCAGCAAATGTAAAAATCCTTCGCTGTCACTGTTATGCTAAATTTATCAAAATAAAACCCCTAATGGAACCAGTATATATATATAATGATGTTCAAAAGGTTTTGCGAGTAATCGGATAAAAAGTTAGTTTAAAAAAAAAATCATCTCTACAGAACAATAAAATCGTGATTTTCACAGCATGTAAGAAAAGTACTACTTCAATGACGTATATACGTCTGGGCTTTGAGATATTAGGAAAAATCGTTTCACAAAACTGTACTACAGGTAGTAAGGTATTGAAAAATTATTAAAATATTACTCCAGAAATATGTTCATTTTTAGGGTTTTTCCCCTAATGCACCACTGTGCGGCGGCGGTTCGAATCCGTCCTGGGAGGGTTGACTTTTATTTCGTGGAGGCCCCACGGAATAAATCTCGACCCTCCCACCATGGTTTGAATAGGTTGGTTACACCTATAGAGTAACCCCCTGTATGCCACACATGTCCGGGTACCGAACAAAAAACACCATGGTAGGGGTACCGAATAAAAAAAAAAAAAAAGATTTCATTTGTTTACCTACTAGCATTACAGATGGATGTAATCAGTGACTTATAGTTTAGTTGGTTCCAGCTTGGCTAATATTAAACACGTTATTTCCTATTATTATGTCCGATAGAAGGAGTTTCAAACAAATGTCCAAGGAGCAAAAAGTTAAAAAAGTTGCATTTTTTGAAGCTGGACTTTCTTCGCGGGAGATAAAAAAAAGAGTGAGGTGCAACCGGTCCACTGTGGTGGGAATAATAAAAAAAAATCCTTCTCAGGGATCAACCGAGCGAAAGAAAGGGACTGGAAGGAAAAGGAAGACAGGTGAGCGTTTAGATCGCATGATGATGAGATTATCATTAGAAAATCACTTCAAAATTACAAAGGAAATATCTAGAGATCTAGCAGATTGCAATTTAGCAGAAGTAAGTCGAGAAAAAGGCTATTGTCTGGCCATGGCAGTGTGGAGATCCCGTTTTCTGTTAAAAACTGCTTTACCTATCAAAAAAAAAAAAAAAACAATGGTAAAGGTAATAAAAAAATATGCATCTAACAGCATAAGACATTTTTTTAAATAAATAAATAATTAACTTACAGATTTGGCTCTATGGCAGTGAGCACAATCATCTTGAAAAATGAAGTCTCCGCAGTGTGTAAGGTAGGAATTCATTGAGGGAAATAAACTCAATTCCAAAATTTTTAAATATTTTTTTGCATTAACCGTCCCATCTATAAAGTTTATATGGCCAATTCCAAAGTAAGAAAAATATCCCCAGACCATCACACTTGCCGGATGTTTCACTGTTTCTAGCATACAAGATTCGTCAAATCTTTCATTTGACCGACGTCTTACGTATGGATCACTGTCAGAACTGAAGATCTTGAAATTACTTTCATCCAAGAACATCACTTTCCCCCAATCATAAGTCGTCCAGTTTTTGAAATTTCGCGCCCAATTTAGGCGAGATTGTTTCATTTTTTTGTTAAGAAATGACTTATTAGCTGGTATTCTTGCCCATAAACTTTTTTCTCTTAATCTTCTGCCTACTATTTCTCGACTTACTTCTGCTAAATTGCAATCTGCTAGATCTCTAGATATTTCCTTTGTAATTTTGAAGTGATTTTCTAATGATAATCTCATCATCATGCGATCTAAACGCTCACCTGTCTTCCTTTTCCTTCCAGTCCCTTTCTTTCGCTCGGTTGATCCCTGAGAAAGATTTTTTTTTATTATTCTCACCACAGTAGACCGGTTGCATCTCACTCTCTTTTTTATCTCCCGCGAAGAAAGTCCAGCTTCAGAAAATGCCACTATTTTAACTTTTTCCTCCTTGGACATTTGTTTGAAACTCCTTCTATCGGACAGAATAATAGGAAATAACGTGTTTAATATTAGCCACGCTGGAAGCAACTACACTATAAGTCACTGATTACATCCATCTCTAATGCTAGTAGGTAAACAAATGAAATCCCTTACTTGTATACTCATAGGATTGAAAAGATAATAATGATAGGTGATGCAATTTCTATGACCACGACTGTATTTCATTGTGTGACAATGTGTCGTGAATTTTAGTCTCTTATAACAATAAAAATGAGATAATAGAGCCATATGGTAGAAAAAGGAAACTTATAGCATTTATAAAAAAGGTAGAAACAGTAGGTAATGTAAACATATGCGGATCCAGCCGGTTGTAAAGGGGCCGGAGTCCTAACGGGGGAGGCTGCAGCCACCATAGCACTCCCCCAAGATCCACCAATGAATATAAATGATAATAAAGAGTCAGTTAGGTATGTGTAAACCAACGATTACGTTCTATAAGAAGTATTATATATAAGTATTATATAAGTAATATATATAAGTATAATATATGATGGAAAATCGCCTAATCCACATATTTGTCAAATTGAGTTCAAGTATATGTTTCTTTTATTAATTTTTTTTTTTTTTTTTTTTTTATCATTTCTTCGGTTTTAAAGTGGGTTTTAGGAAAAATAATGATAAATTAAACAAAATAAAAGTTTAGTAGGTACAGCAAACGCGAATGGAATTATTGTCAGATGCTGGACATGCCCGAAGGTCCCTTTACATTGTACTAACTTTACCCTTGACCCTACCTTCCGAACAACCGGCAAATCTAAATAAGACACGAACTCGAACAGGTACTTAATCCGTTCGGGGATAGCGCTAGTGTCACTTTTGTATTATTTAAGATAAACTTCTAGGGCTTCTTTTAGCATTCTTCTGACGTTGCTTTTATCCATAATAAGTTTAAAAAAAAGTCAGAACAGTCGCTAGTTCCAAGTTAGCGGTCTTCGTAATGAAAATTATTGTATTAAGATGTATAGGCGGGCGCAAGCGACGGTGCTGCTTCTTTACAGGAACTAGAGAAACGGGGATAGAAGCCAGGCCAGTACCTGGGATTCATAGGGTTTTTTGGCTTTTTAAATTTATTTTTCCATGATTAAAACCCGATTGGGCAAAAAATTATTTGAAAAATGTTTAATAGGTATTGCTCGGTTCCTCAGTGTTCAATTAGAAAATCAAAAGACGTGTCATTCCATTTATTTCCAAAAAATAAAAAGCTTCTTAAAGAGTGGATTGTAAAATTAAGAATAGGTAAGGCTGTTTCGAAACATATGACGATATGTAGTCTTCATTTTAAAGAAAGTGACTATATTTATCCAGGTAAATAATAGTATTCGACATTTTATTATTCCAAAACGCTAGTTTTATTCAAATAACATTGAAGCCATAGTGTCATAGATTTGTTTTTCTTTTTTAATTTTCCCCATTTTTGTATTACATCCGTTGTGCTTAATTGTTCAATGCGATGCCTGAAAGTTTTGACAAATAAATAAATAATATGACAAAGAAACTAAACTGTCATGTAAATGACAGCTGCCATTACAATGATTGTAAGAATAGGTAATTAATGTTATTACTAACCGAAAAACGTAAAGTTACAATGATGAGTTTGCATTTACCAGAACTACTAGCTTCACACGAAAATTTCTTATTATTATCAATAAATTTGATTTCCACTTTTATTTGATGGGGCAGTCCTTTAAGATCGCTTGTTTGAAGGCACAAGGCTTGTAAAATAACTGTTTTTTTACTTCTAAATATTATTCCACATGCAATTGTGTGGTTTGCATCAAGGATAGCCTGCCCTTCAATTAATGGTCTTTTAAAATTATCAATTATCTCTATCACATCAACTATATCTATCCCCGTTCCTTTCGACATTTTTCAAAACTACTAGCGCACTCTATAGTCGATTGCGCCAGCGAATAAGTGCGATCAGACATCATTGTTCACTCGAAATCACATTTCAGTATAAATGGCTGTTCTTGGTACGCCGGAACTGCAAGGTTCGAGGGATTACATGTTCGAGTGAGGTTCGTAGAGTGTAAAGGCACCTTAACCTTAATGTTTGCGGATCTACAAAGAAAATATTTGCTAACAATTAATTTAACCTAATAATAAAAATAAATATTATTGAAAAAATAAGTCGTTTGTTTCAATGTTGTATATTATTTATTTTAATTATGTTACAAAAAGAAACACCTTGTACCAGCGTGTTTTTGATTACATCGGGGTGAAATAAAAATAAGTTGAAATACGTATGAAAAACGAAACTTATATGGCAAGGATCTAAAATGTTTCTGTGATGTTTATATTTGTTGCCACGTTCTCGGTGAAATAAAAGAAAATCTTGAGGGGGTGAATATGGATCATGTAGGAGATTCAAGCATACATCCAAACTTCGTTTTTTTAACTCTTGAGCGTTTTTAAATGCTTTGGTTAAAGAAATCTGGACCGGGATGTTGTGATATCTTTAAATTCATTGAGATTAATCTAAAGTCAGAATCAGAGTATAATAAATCAAATAAGGCCGATTGTTAGAAATATTGCTAATACACAATGTTTATGAATCCTCAAGATATTTGCCAACTTAAAAATCTGGTGCGTGCGCGCAACACACAACTTTCACTTACCAACTTACTAAGATTAGAAATTAATGCGTTGTTGTGGTCCCCTTCGTTAGACCAATTTTGATGAAATGTTAGCTATCACATCTTTGGCATATAAATACATCAAATACCCAGTTTGATCAAAATAGTTAAATCCGTTTTTGTATAAAAAAAAAAAAAACACGTGAAAATGATACAAAATTTATTAAGTAAAGTCCCCCCTCCGGTCGGTCAATTTTGGTGAAATGTTGGCTATCACATCTTTGGCTTATGCATACATCAAATACCCAGTTTGATCAAAATCGTGAAAGCCTTCTTTGAGTAAATAAAAAAAACACTTGAAAATGTTACAAAATTTATTAAGTAAAGTCCCCCCTCCGGTTAATCAATTTTGATGAAATGTTGGCTATCACATCTTTGGAATACATACATCAAATACCCAGTTTGATCAAAATCTTTAAAGCCGTTTTTGAGTCAATAAAAAAAACATGTGCAAATGATACAAAATTTATTAAGTAAAGTCCCCCCTCCGGTTGGTCAATTTTGGTGAAATGTTGGCTATCACATCTTTGGCTTATGCATACATCAAATACCCAGTTTGATCAAAATCTTTAAAGCCGTTTTTGAGTAAATAAAAAAAACACGTGCAAATGATACAAAATTTATTAAGTAAAGTCCCCCCTCCGGTTGGTCAATTTTGGTGAAATGTTGGCTATCACATCTTTGGCTTATGCATACATCAAATACCCAGTTTGATCAAAATCGTTAAAGCCTTTTTCGAGTAAATAAAAAAAAAAAAACGTGAAAATGTTACAAAATTTATTAAGTAAAGTCCCCCCTCCGGTTAATCAATTTTGATGAAATTTTTACAGTCATATCTCGGGCATATACATAGATCAAATACTCAGTTTAATCAAAATCGTTAGAGCCGTTTTTGAGAAAATCGAAAAAAACCTAAAAAGTTATTAAGTAAATTACCCCCTCCCTTTAAGTAATTGTGATGAAATTTATGCTGTCACATCGCGGGCATATACTTACACTAAATACCCAATTTCAGGATCGCACGGTTTATAGTTTTTGAGCTAGTCTGTTCACACACACACACACACGCGCGCGCCCACACACACACACACACACACACACACACACACACACACACACACACACACACACACACGTACACACACACACGCACACACACACACGCACACACACACGCGCGCACACACACACACGCGCGCGCCCACACACACACACACACACACACACACACACACACACACACACACACACACACACACACACACACACACACACACACACACACACACACGCACGCACACACACACACGCGCGCACACACACACACACACACACAGACCATTTCGCGGGACTTGGTCATTTCAACTCAGGGGACCCCAAAACGTGTATTTCCGTTGAAAACCGGAAGTCGAAATTTTTTACGATCGCAATACTTCCACTTACTATATATTTCATATATAGGTAAGTGAAAGTAAAAAAACTATACTAGTTCAGAAAAGTGCCGAAACTTGTGGATAAATAGGGAAACAATCTGACCATTGGCGACACTGGTAGGGGTCATGTACCTCCGGCCAACGTACTAATTCGCCGTACATCCGTTATTCAAGGTTAGCAGGAAGTTAATCAAATGCATTTGGGACGCGGCACACATAAATTAATTGACCTTATATTTCGATTGTCGCTTACGAAAATCCGTAGGCGTTATCTTCCAACGGGCTCTTCGATTCAATGAATGAATAATCGTTGATGCTGTTTTGTATTTTTGTTCCCTGGAAGCCCATTGTCAATCTCTTGCTAACAGATCAGTAGGTTTTCATTGTGCTTTGTTTCTTTTGAAGTTAATGCATCATTAGGTAAGGATGGCCTCGAAACAACCAGTTAAATGAGTGATTTTGAAATACTGAAGTTAAGAACCAGTAGCCAAGCGTGTTTTCAACCAGGCCTGACCTTCCTCAATGTTTATTGCGATATTCTGTGGTTGTCTTCTGTAGTTAAAAAAAAAAAAAACCTGTACCACTACAACCCATGAAGGGTCTTGGGTTCAGTACTATGTAAGGAAGTGCACTGTATCTGGGTCAGCGGTCGTGCAAGGAGGTGATTTGACCGTGATCACGCTCAACCGCCAGGTTTTTTCCCCTTAATTTTTCAATTAAGGGTACCCTCTTTATAGAGGCTGGGTTTGCCCCAGGAGGGTCTCTCGGCCCCCGAGACGAACTGTAGCAGAATAATTAAGATATCCTGAGCCGAGACAGTATCGAACTCGGGACCTCGAGCACAGCAATCCACTGCCTTACCAGTGAGCTACCCCGCTCCCGTCATCTGTAGTTAATGGAATATATTGGAAACATTAATTCAAACAGACATATTAATTTAGCGGATACAGAGGGTTACAAGTTGGGGCAGCTGCTCCCTTTCTGATGTGTACAATAATAATAAGGAATATTTACAAAAAACTTCGTGAGCAGTAGTGCTCCATCACTGAGGTGAGGTCACATTATCCCCAGTTTAATTGGAAAATCATCGAGTGTTATACTTATATCATAAACATTAACTTATATTACATTTTAAGTGATGGAAAAATTCCAAAAAGTAATGAAAATATATTTATTATTAGTTATATACACATATTACGATATATATTACAATAAATATTATATATTATAAATAATTATATTTATTATTACTTATACAGTTATACACGTTGCAAAATAAATAATTAGTTCTGAAAATAATAAAATAGTGAACATTGAGTTTCGAATTTTGCCGCAAAATAAAACACCTGATTTCGCGAATTCCTTGTACTACCACCTTTTAGTGGTTAGTTTAAGGGTGGATCCAAGGGGGGGGGGGGGTCACAGGGGGCATGACCCCCCACAATTTTTTTAGCTTTCAAGTTTTGTAAATTTTAAAAAGAATATCGCAATTAGGCACTAACTGTACCCTTAAGATAACACTTTTAGTTGCTTAGATCGCAGCCCTTCTTAATACTAGGTAATAATCTCGCAAAAAAAATGGTGCTGTCAGTCACGTGATTATGGGTCAGGAGGGGTCATGACTCTCGTCCAAATTTCGTGCTAAATCCGACCCAATGTCAGTTATGGTGCATAACCCTACATACCTGAGTAAGCATCCCCCTCCTACTATCCTGTATTTGTGTATTAGTAGTTCATGTAACTGTGTTCTATTAACAATAAAGTTTATAAGTTCTTTCTCGGTTAATTTCTTTATCAATCAATGTTGGACCCACTCGCCATTTTTACTCAAGTACCAAAGAAGATTTAAAGAAATATTAAACTTAAAAAAAGGGCAATAAGAGGGACTGCTGAGAATTAGACTGGCAGGACTCTCAAATCGCAGCCATTTCCTCCTTACTCTCCCTTCTCTCGTCAGTGCACAATATTTTTTTAATTCTTGTTCGGATTCCCAGAGGTTTCGAATTACTAGGCAATACCAGAAGGGTTCTTCCTGTGAACAAAAATAAAATATTACAATAAATTAATATAATTTATTGTTGTAGTACATTAAGAAAAACCGAATTTACGTGGAAAAAACAGACCCAAGTTAAAAACTCTATATTTCATCATCAGTTTCAATGACATTTTTGTTTTTTTTTTCTTTTAGTAAATAGTATCCCTTACTGATAGATAAAATTGTATATTTGTCTTATTTTTTTTTTTCGATCAACTACTTGGGGAATCATGTGGCATACATGAATTTAAAAAGCTTTGTGTGGAAAAACATCGAAGTTTCATCGAAATCAGAACAACCTGTTGGACGCTGCAATCTATAGAAACTGATATAAAAAAATCTAGTGTGCGCACGCAACACACAACTTTCACTTACCAACTTACTTAGATTCGAAATTGACGTGTTTTGTAAATTGCCACTTCTCAAAGTCACACATTTTTCCACATTCATTTCTTATTTTTGTTTTTATTTGCTCTATAAAAAACACTCTATAATAATTTTTTTTATTATGAAATAAAAGCTTTTACTTGTGATACTTCGGCAATGCAAGCATAATACTCCAAGTCCTCTGATTTTATAATTCTCTATGTAGATGTTGAAAACCAGAAGTCGAAATTTTTCACAATCGCAATACTTTCCCTTACTAGTATATATTTCATATATAGGTAAGAGAAAGTAAAAAGACTTTTCGGTCGTCATTTGTAGCTATGGAGGATTCTATCATCAAAACAATTTACAATAACCATTCCAATACTCTGACCACAATTGTAGAAGTTGTTGTTGGGTAAAAATAAGAAAACCCGTTATAAAATGTGTAAAGTACCCAAATTTTATTAGAATTTTTGTCCCAGGAAAAAACCAACAACCTTATTTTGGTGATATGGGGCCGATTATGGTGTTGATGTGTAGCGGAGGAAAAATATATAAAACTAACTCCATCCCTCGCATACACTGCCATAGTAATAAAATACAGCATCGGGTTTGTTTATAGTATTTTCATAGTCACCATATATGTAGTCACCATTTTCAAAACCATTATTATTTCATTTTTAATTTATTATTTATTAGCCATTTTGAAGCTTTAGGTGTGTGATCTCCCAAAGCACTACCTATCCCACCATTGCCGTACAATTGGTAAGGTAATTCGCATTGGTAGGGATTTTTGCAGCAATGAGATGATTCTGAAAATCAACTCTGCTGCTACGTTCAAAATCACTCCTAAGGGCTGTAGCATAATATAGTTTTTCTTCGTAATCGCTGGTGCAATCGTCCAGCCTCTTCAACTTCTCAGTCCAGCGGCCATCGCGGAGCAGCACCAACTCTCCGTCCCATGGTGAAGTTATTTTGGCTAACAACTTCCTACCGTACACTAAAGCTTCGTAAAAGTAAGGGTAGTGCTGCTTGGTCATCAGCTGAGGAAGAGCGTTCCCAGACAGAACCTAGAGCCCTATCTCCCTTAGTAGGGCTATCTTGCCTCAATCCATCTCCTTCTGAAGGCCGTCTACTCGAAGGAGGAGCTCAATAGGGATAGCTCCTGCACTGCCTCGTATCCTATCCGCCCTAGCGACGCGAAGCAGAGTCATCCGCTGGATGGTTGCCAACTTCTTCAGTTGGTCCAAGAGGTGCTGACTAAACCCTCAGAATATCCAAAATCACCCCTTTGCAAATATTCGATGTGGCTGGGAATCTAAGACCGAAAAAGCTGCCTAAAATACGAAAAGGTGGTTCAAGTGAAGTGTTGAGTTGAACTTCTTTCCAATCTTGATGCCTAGGTTACAAATTTCGCTTGGGCTTATCTTATCCATTTTCCGTATAAGAATAGGATGGGTGTGTCCCTCATGCGTTATGTGCCTCCTTCTAGGCTGCTTCATGCTCTGCTTGTACAGCTTCATGTTTTAGCCTGGCTGTGGTGTATGAAGCTACTATGACGGCTAGGTCATAGATATAAGCGGTGGCGGGTACCAATCCTCATGAAACACCAATTTGCATAAGGCAAGGCCAAGGAAAGGCCCCTTTCTTATATAGATACACTCTCGTCTAGGTTAAGTAGAAGTAAGCTAGGCCACCAAAGGCTGTGGAAAGCGAACGATATATCAAATAGGAGAAACTTAACATATTTCCCTGCCTTTTCTTTGACATTCCGAGGTATTCTCAGTAGAGCATTGTTGGCTCGTACTTCGCTCTAGAGAAGGCTGGTCCCAGGCTCGTTATTAGCCGGTGCTCCGATACTTTGCTCGTTATAAGGAGGAGACATGAAGGCCTATAAGACTTGCCTAATGTCTTATCCTTTATGAACAATCCTGAGGTCAGCTATTTCCCGTATTTTATGATAGTGATTCCTATCGAGGCACTCATTGAACAATGCTAAAAGCTTCTATTCAATGAAGGAGATACTATTTTGAAGAATTGCTGTGTCAATGGAGTCCAATCTTGGAGCACGACCAGTCTTTTGCTTGTCCATGGCAGCTTGGGACAAATCATACGAAACTGAAATTTGGAATTAGAGATAGGCTAAAGCCCCTGATTTGGCCCTTAGACCACTCGGTGCCTGGGCCGGATGAATTTTAAGCTAATAACTAAATCAAATTTAATATAAAAGAACTTAAACCATTATTTCCATACTATTACTATTTTTTTTTTAACTGTACGCTACTATGCAGTGATGGCTATTTTGTAACAAGAATTATTAGTCGAACCTTCTTGCAACCATCAACACTATTAGTCAAAAAAATGCACAGCCTTTTTTTGTCTGTATATTATACTTCATATAATATTTAGTTCATTCACTACATAATATTTAGTATATAATACTTCATTGTAGATATTTCAACTTATTCCTCTATGCAATACCAATGTAGAGGTTACATTTTGAACTCCAAATGCATACTGCTAATACAATATGAACAAATTAAAATTGAATTTATGCTACTCTAATGTTTTTTTTATAGAAAAATTTAATAAGAAATACTACAGTTTTTTATCTACAAACACTATTCGTCAAACATTTATCGACTATTTTGCTTCAGAGAACCATTCTTATATTAAATCTAGTCCAGTTAAACCTTTCAATGATCCATCTTTAGAATTTGTAAATGCTGGTATGAACCAGGTTAGAAAATATTAAATTATTTATCATTTCAGATTAGTGGAATAATAAGGAGAAAGATATATATGTTTTCTAACTTGATCAGTCTTTTACTTGATGCATTGATTTTTTTTTTAATAATTTATTTTTTGATACTTTTAGTTCATTATTAAAAAAAAACAAATTTTTAAAATTTGGCCTATTCATTCAACAACTTCATTTGGTACTAACCAAACTCACCTGATAATATTCCTTTAGAACATCATACGATTTGTTTTTTCCAAATTTCTGAGAATGGTCATTTATAGTTACAGTTTCATTTCTCTCATCTTAGGTTTATTAAAAGGTAAATTATTTAGTCTTTCTGAGAGGCATGTTAGGCATTTAATTTTAAAAATAATGTAGTAGCCTACTTGGGGTTACACTCCCACAGTTTTTTCCTACTTTGCATTAATTTATAAAGTGTTATCTAAACTTTCATGATTTTTATTTTCAGTTCAAAAATGTTTTTCTTGGATTAGAAGGAATTCCTGTTGCCAAAGCTTATAATAGTCAGAAATGTGTCCGAGTAGGTGGAAAACATAATGATTTAGATTCAGTCGGCAAAGATACATACCATCATACATTTTTTGAAATGCTTGGAAATTGGTCTTTTAATGATTACTTTAAGGTTAGTCTATTAACATAGAAAATATTAATTCTTTGATGAATTATAAACTATGTAGCAATTTAGATTTGATTATACGATGTGCTGTTGTGAATTTGCTACACGCACTTTTTTAGGATCATACCGATGATACTTTTTTTGGTCTTGCAAGAAAAAAAAATTAACTTTTAAAAATTGTGTTGATATTTATGAATATTAATTCGCCTGTGCAACTCTTCCTTTGCATTTGTTTGCCTATGCAGCTTATCACCACATTGGCTCCAACCGTAATTGCACCAAAGTATCCTTTTATCATGAAAAATGCCTGTTTATCATCCTTAGATTTAGTTTAGGCATTCTCAGAGTCTTGAGCATTCGATAACTTAATCCAATTTATATTCATCAATTGCTCTTCTCTGCCAGGCTTCATCTTCTTCCCCAGGCCATGTACTTTTTTTTGGAGGCATTCACAGCTAGCCTCATTCATCTTGCAGCTCCCTCTCCAAGTCTTGAAAAGAATTCACTATACCCTGGAATGACCATCCTACTATAACCAGTTCATTAGCTTCAATATGGAGTCAGAGGTTTGGATGGATGAGTTTGATACTGCTTTCTTAAGCACTATATTGACGTGGAGGTAGGCCAGGGCATCACCCTGCCTCAGGCCTTTGCATGGGGAGAAGGGGCCAGAGATTTCAGCTTGCACTCTGACATAACATTTATTTGATCGTTTATTTTTTTTTTTTTTTTTTTTTTTTTTTTTTTTTTTTTTTTTTTTTTTTTTTTTGGGACTTAAGGCTTCCAATGAAGCCCTATACTGCCCATACTAACACCCATGGCACTGGGTGATACTTCTCCTACGAAAGAAAAGCACCACCCAGGGCGGGACTCGAACCCGCAGCTCCGGCATGGGAGTACGGCGCTTTACCGCACAGCCACACCGGGCCCCTTATTTGATGGTTATTTGGCAAATTCTCACCTGTATTTGATTGAGAACTCTAACCTTTCTCATTACCACCTTCAGCTGGATTCAGTCTACACTGTTTAGGCACTTCTAAAATTAACATAGAGGTGATATGTTGGTATCCTATATTCGTGACCTTCCGCTTGTATATGGTCTATGGAATAGCACCTCTTAACCATATATCCATTAAAATTTATAATCCCTTATGTTAATTTCATGATTTAATGGGTGATGAATGTACAATCAAAATGATTTTCAATTTTTTTTATTTTGGTTTAATAAATTATGTATTTAAGACTTTTCTGTGAAAATTATTCAGAAAGGTGATCTTTTATCATTTTAAAATTAAATGTATTTATAAATATAGTTATTTCTTTGATAAATTCTGTCGAAATAAACCCTTGGAATGAAATTCATATTTAGCATGAGGATGTAAATTTTTGTTTTTTTATTATAAGTTAATTTATTCTATATTTATGACTATTTATTATTAGTCCAATGTATAATGATATACCTATTTTGATTCTAGAAAGAAGCTTGCAAATTAGCTTGGAATCTTATTACTTCTAAACCTTATGCCATTGATCCTAACAGATTATATGTAACATATTTCAAAGGTGATGACAATTTGAGTTTATTGCCTGACTTGGAAACAAAAGAAATTTGGTTAGAAATCGGGTAATATAAAAGAAAATGTTATTTTTTGAAACAAATATTTATATTTCCCTGAGCGATATTCTTATTATTGTTTCATTCTTTCTTAGAGTCCCAAAGCATCGTATTTTACCATTTGGGTTGAAAGAAAATTTTTGGGAAATGGGACTTCATGGCCCTTGTGGACCTTGTACTGAAATACATTATGACCACCTCGGAACAATGCCACGGCCACATTTTGTCAATAAAGATTCTGCAGATCTCACAGAACTCTGGAATAATGTTTTTATTCAGTACAATAGGTATTTCATTGTTTTTTTTTTTTTTTGTTTTTTTTTTTATAAAATTATTAATTTTACATCCTTATGAAAATAATATTGTTTCATTTTTTAATTTAAAGCAGAATACTCTTGAACTGTTTCCAAAATCAATATTTGAATTTTTTTTCAAGTATCTTTTTTCTTTTAGTGTTTAAATTGTTATTTTTTAAAAACTTACAATATCAATTTTAAATTAAAAATGTGTATTTTTTATAATTGTATATAAAATTCAAATATTTATTCATTAAGAATATTTTATTTATGTATTCATTATTAATAATTATACTATTAAACATTTGGATGTAGGATAAAATCCATTTAAAGAGTAATAGAAAACGTAACTTATACATAATAAGATACATAGTAAGAATTTTATGCAAATTAAATAAATTGTAATAACAAAGAAGGAAAAAAAAAAAAAAAAAAAAAAAACCTTCAGCCACAATGAATTATTAACAATATTTAAAAAACTGATACTGAAGA
Source organism: Aelia acuminata (assembly GCA_911387785.2). Lineage (NCBI taxonomy): Eukaryota > Metazoa > Arthropoda > Insecta > Hemiptera > Pentatomidae > Aelia > Aelia acuminata. The sequence continues at coordinate 84,782,771 of OU426982.1, read as the reverse complement.
GAATCATCAGTATCATCACCTCTTTGATATTATTATGCATCAGTGCTTATTAAAAAATATTTTGTAATTTTAAGTTCAATTTTTTTGAAGTTTAAATAGCTTTTTTTATATTTGAAGTTTAAAATAAATAATTTTTAAAATTTTATTCATACTATGTTTTTAATATTTAAAAGGTTAGAAGATGGATCTTTGATACCTTTAGAAAAACATTTTGTTGATACAGGAATGGGTCTAGAACGCTTAGTTGCGTTACTTCAAGGAAAATCTTCAAATTATGATACTGACAGTTTTGCACCATATTTTGATACAATTTCCAAGGTGAATTACTTTTATTTGTTTAAATTTCAATTAATTCTTTTTTTTTTTTTTTTACACTCTCTTTTTTTTCTAGATTTCTGGGATTTCAAAATATTCTGGAAAATTTGGAATTGAAGATGAGAAAGGCATCGACACAGCTTATCGCATTCTAGCTGACCATGCTCGTATGGTGTCTGTTGCAATAGCTGATAACGTTTTCCCCGATGAAAGGTAATGCATTATCACTGTTAAGCAGTTGGATAAATAGAATATATTTCTAGGGTGGGGGGTGTGACTTAACTTACAGATGACCGTCGGGATGTTTGTGTGGCTCTGATACTGCTACAAAGGCAACTGAGAACATTATTAGTAATTTTTAATGGTTATGCATATTAACTAAAATAATTCAAATAACGATAGTTAATTTTTTTCTTTAAAATACTAATTTTGGGAGGCTACCCTCCTCATATACACCCTTGCTATTAAAGAAAATGCAGTGGAGTTGCCGTTTAATCCGTTGCAATCGGGTCAGGATAAAATTCAATGGATTAAACGAAAAATGAGAAATTGAGGGTAAATTTTTAGATGAGATAGATTAAAATTAAAAAAACGAATGGGACTGCTACCTAATTGATTCATAGAATACCATGAAATGTATAAACAGGATTGTTTCTTCCATAGTTTTCCTAGACCCTTCAAAAGCTGGATTCCAGGAAGTAAGAAAAAAAAAAAAACACTCCGCCTGTAGCTACACATTTGTCGTTGCGTTTCGCGGAAAAAAATACCTCACAAACAACGGATTAACCGGAAGGCAACAATAGATTATCTGATAAAAAATATATTGTAAAGGACCATTTGGTTTCATCCTATAATTTTTCAACGGAATATCCAAAAAACAAATTATCCGACTACGGCAACCACTATAGTAAAAAGTTGCAAATTTATCTAATGATTATATATGGTTACTACATATTTATTTATTTTTTGTTATGCAAATGTATATATATTTTTTTTTTACAGTCATGGATTAAGAAGAGTAATAAGAAAGGGTATTCTTGTTGCCGAAAAGTTTTTACCTGGAAATGGAGTATCTTTGATGGTTGAATTAAGTAAAGTAGCTGGAGAATCGTTTTCTCATATCTTTCCTGAAGTCACTAATAGCTTGAGGCAGGTATATCAAAATTTAAACTTCAATATTTTATTCAGACACATCTTTTTATGAGCGAAATGAGGTGCCAATCCTGGGTCCTGCAGAAAAATTTGGTACTTAGCCAATGCCAATAGTGGTAATAAATGAGCCGTCTAACTCCATGCATGTAGTTTTAAAATTCTAATTTAATAACTAAAAAAAAAAAAAAAACTATTGAAAATCCAGCAAATCAAATAAATTTTAAATATAATGGACTTTTAACCATTTTTACTACTCATTCATAGTAGTAAAGAGGAAAAAAATAGTAATAAGTACAATTGTATAAATAATGGAAAATAGGAAAAAATAATAAAAGTAATTCATAGTTAGTTAAATGAATCGGATCTTTTATGTTGTATTGTAGTGAAGGATCTTATTTTCATAAAAAAAAAAAAAAAAAAAAAAAAATTGGACGGTGAACCGAGTTATTTATTTTAAAGTATTGAAATGGTTTTTTAAGGGAATAACTTTAGTTAAAGTTTAGTTTTGGTTTCTCAAGCATCTGTTTTCATCATAAGTTTTCTTTTGCTTCTTACAGAGCGATTCTTTCTCCTAATATTTTGGCCTTCACAATGGATTCCCTAAAGATATTGACATAAATTTCTGAAGATCCCAGAAGTAGAAGTTTGTTTGTTTATTTGTTTAACCTTCCTTTAAACTGCTAAGGTTAATCAGACGATGCTACAGTGGGAGTCCTAAATTTTGTCTATCCAGGTGTAATTAGGATAGGGATCTTTAACGAGGACCTTCGTACAGGCTCCGGACGTCCATTTTACGAGGGACGGCATAGCTAAAGATTTTTTACTCCCTTTAAAAAATCCTAGGGCCACCACGGGCCGCGAACGCGTGACCTTTAGTATTGTAGGTTGCCATACTAACCTTAGTGGTCCCTATGATGACCCCCAGAAGAAGAAGTGAATTACTCTAAACCCTTGTGCTTTTCTACATTTAAATCTTGTCTATAAATCTCTCAACAAATTATATTCACAATGGGAAAACCTACAAAAATGATTTAGTAAAGTCCAATGGTTAAACTAATGTGGAGTTGATTTTCATGACAATTGAAATTAAAATTCAACTTTCATTCGTTCTATGGAACATTGAAAAATCTTTGGATACAAATTAAGGATTTTAAAATGTTTAAAAATTTAATTACATACCTCCTTGAAGTGTATTGTGATGGTTATTTTAAAGGGCTAAATAAGATTATTATAATAGTAATTAGTAGCTTAGTTTTCTATTTTCATTTTATTTATTAATTTTCCAATTATGTTTTTATTGTATTTTTATTTTAGATTGAATTTGTCCTCAATGACGAAAATGAACTGTGGCAAGAAATAAAAGTAAAGGTAAAAGATGATTGGGAAAATTTAAAGAGGGACAACCCTTATTTGGAGTCATTGAACGATGTACAGAGTATAGGTCTTATTTCTTCATTTAATGAATTGAAACGGAGGAAGTTAACCCCGAAGAGTGTTTTACCGGAAGATTTATGCTTAATACTTTATGACCGATATGGCCTCAATCCTCAAGTTATCGAAGAATTAGCGAGAGTTTGTGGTAATTATAAAATAGAAATGTTTGGTTCCTTCTTCTGAATCCCCATTCCTAGCAATGCCATCACATGTAAAATTGTGAATATATTTGATTTGGCTCACTGTCTCTTTTACATTTACAATGTAAAAAAATAATTAAAATACTGATAATTAGTTATGAATCATTTCTACATATTCATCATCAATTGATCTGATTTTTTTTCTTCAGATTATTCAGTGAACATCTCACAACTTCAAAAGGATATTCTACTTTTGAAAGAGAAAAATAAAGCTTTAATTCATTCAAACCAAAAGTTTGATCTACCAAAGAGTACTTTAGAATATATCAGTGATGGTTTTCTCCCAACTGATGATTCCTTCAAAGCGAATTATACCAAAAATTCAGATGGATATATTCTTGAAAACATTCAAAGTAAAGTGCAAGCTGTAATTAAGAATGGCCAATGTATCCGTAATATGTCCTCATTATTTGATTCAGAACTGACTGTTAGTGTGTTGTTGGATAAGACAAACATGTGGAGTTCTTTAAAGGGAGGTGGGGACCGTGGCATTATTACTTTATATTGTGGTTATAATAATGAAATTGGAAAAATTTTGGTTGACAAAGTTTTTAATCTTGGAGGCTATATCTATCATACTGGGAAAGTTCAGATATCGACGGAGTAAGTATTGGTTCATTTATTTTGTTTAAAAGAAAAAAAACCTTATCTTCAGATCAAGTTATTTGCTGAAAATCTAAATCATTTATTGAAAGATGTAAATGATAAATTAATTCAATTTTTCTATTGTTCTGTAGTGATTGGTAAGTTTGCCTGTGGGCTTCAAACTCATTGATGACTATGATGTCTAGGTGATAACTATGTCATTTCTCCCTAAAAGCTGAAAGTTTTTATTTATTCAGCTAATAATAGATATTTATTTTATATTGAAGTCATAGTCTAACTTGATTAGACTTCTAGATAATTACAGAATATATTTCTTTTCTTGAATATTCATTATAGTCCCTGTTTTATTCTTGAATCAATTCATATCCGTCATAGATATTAATTATCCTATTATTAGATGTTAATTGTCCTCATAGAAATTCACAATACCTTGTACTTAATTATGAATTTTCAAGTTATTAGAAACATATTACATTTTGTTTTGTTTGTAATTATTTATTACATTTATTGGATTATATTCCATCCCATAAAATTTTTTTCTCTCTAGTAATGAAGACATTCCGGTTGAAGATTTAACAGCAGATATTTCAGTTGACTATGATAACAGAATGAATCTAATGAAAAATACCTCAGCTGCTCATTTACTCTCCTTTGCTCTGAGAACAAATTTTTTTTGTAATACTCTCTCCTACAGGACATCAAATAAGGAGTTCTCCGCCAGCTTTTTGATATTTGGTCATAGTTTACAAAATGATGGTTTGTATGATAAATCTGATTTTTTCCTACTTCTTGTTTGTCTGAATTCACATTTTCCATGATTCTAACAGGGGAGTGGCAAACCAAAAGGCAAGCAGGACTGAATATTAATCACATTTATTACTTATTCAGTGCTAGAGAATTGATCTATATATGTTATAAATGCATATATTGAGATAAATTACTTGTTCTGAAATGTATAATTTGTATATTTATTGTTAAATTTGTTTTATAATGTAAATATATTAGAAAATTCAATTTTTTAAAGAATAATTTGTCTTTTAATTTATAAATTTATAAATAACTTTCCAAAAATTGTCTTCAAAAATTTAAAGTTTCTCATTTTCTCCTAAGTTTGAAAGCATTAATAAAAAGTTACATGTGGAGTGTTTATATATGTGTATATGTATATATATATATATATATATATATATATATATATATATATATATATATATATATATATATATATATATATATATATTTTAATCATTTTGGTTGATCTCGATAACATTTTTATACTATTTATATTAGCGAATTTGTTTAGTTCACATGTACTTTATTTATGCATTCTGTTAGTATTCCTAGTGGTAGAAGGAAATTTCACCTTTTCTACCAAAATTCACTAATTATTAAACTAAATAAAAGTTGATTTTTTTTTTGTTGGACGGGGGGGGGGGGGGGGGTGATGTAAATCCATTTACTCACCGCTAACAAATATTTAGTTTTCTCTTCTTTATTCATTGCCTCCATTCTTTTCATGAGTATTTTTGAATTCAGTAAACTTTTTTTAATATTTGTTATAAATTCTTTATTGCTGAAAATATTATTTTTTATTTATTTTAGACATTAGGTCCCTTGAAAAAAAGATGAATGATTTGATAAGTGCAGGATTGAATATAGAATTGACAAAGAAATCTACTAATGATTTAGTTGGAACTGAAGATTTACACCTTCCTCCTTACATTAGTCCAAATATGAAATCTGTGTATCTTGTTAATATTGACAGTGAAAAGAGGTAGAAATCACTCTGTTTATTTAATATATGAATTTTCTTTTTTATTTTTTTTAGATGTTTTAAACTACCATAATTGGGTCGTTCTCACGTTAGAGGGCACTTTTGTGTCCCAGGCCGTTTATAGCGATTTAGAAAAGCTTAGGGCATTAAGTCATCAATTTTCTAAATCCAGGCGAGTTGTAAAAGTAGACCCCATACGACATTATTTTAATTATATAATACATGTACCATAAAAACATCAGAAAAAGGTCGAAATTCATTCCCCTGTCATGTCCCGAGGTCTGAGTTTGCTCAAAGTACAAGTTGTGTGCATATATACCAGATAAATTTTTACTTTTTTTTCTATTCAATTTGTTCAAAATACTTGCAAATTTCAGGAAAGCAGTCAAAATAGTTGCAGCAGTCTTGATGATAAAGGATTAGAATTGAAAGAAACTAATTTTTACACTGTCCCACAGGTTTGCTTTCATTCCCCTGTCAATTTGTAAAATGAGATTCTCGCAATTCTTTCTTGGCGGGAAAATTAGTAAAAAATATATCGTCAGCAGGGAGGGGTCTCTCCCCTATCAACCCCGACTGTTAACCTAACCTCAGTACAAATCTAAGCTCTCCAGAAGTAAATTGTTTCTCAAACCTGAGAGGTTATGTTTAATGGTTTTCATTCCCCTGTCCTCTATAGTTTTGGTCAGGTAAGTTTTTTCTTTTCTAATTTTTCAAATATAAGTGATTTTGTAGCACCGATTTTGTTTTGGCAAGTGGCATTTTTATATCTTTTTTTCCCTTTCAACGGTTATCAAACAAACCATAAAAATTCATTCCCCTGTCTTACTGTAAATCAAATACGGCAGGGAAATGATGTTAGCGACGGGGATCGAAGCTTTCTTTAGCTGTTTCACTTTTTTAAAGCATCGTCAGACATTAAAAATGAGAAATTAAAAAAAATAATAATAAAAAAAAATAGAAAGAAAAAAACTTTTGGAACAAATTTATTACTTTTTCAGACAGTTAAAAAAATGCCCCCAATAAAATACAAGTTAAGAGAGGAAGTGTTTAGTGATTAGAGATTTCGTTATCAAAACAAGAAAATGATCCAATTATTTGGAGAAAGAGAATCAAAAATATAAAATGAAGCGACAAAAAAGAAAGTATAATTGGTTTGTGAAATGACTCCCTGTGAAATTCACTTGAATCAGAAGCAATTGAGAAATTAATGTATATTTGTTAAGAAAAATAATTTTAAAACAGGAGTTGATTTGATGATACAAAATCGCTGGTGAGAATATAGACCCACCCACTTCTCAATACATATGTGGAAGGAAACTGGCAAATAAAAACGAAGCAAAAATGTACAAAGATAATGCTAAGTTGCACAAATGAAACATAACATTTGAACGACAATATGAAAGACTATGGAAAAATATCGAGAACTTTTTTTTTCAAAAAAGCGGTTTACCATGTAAAATGAATGCACATATGTCTTTTGTTATAGAGGCATTATTTAAACAAAATGTATTCAAAGCGAAGGACATCAATACTATCTTGCAAACACTGCTGTGATCCTTTTAATCCCAAAGGTCTGGTAATTCATTCCATAATTTTTTATGGTCATCTATATATCACGTTTCATATTCATGTTCTGCCACATCGACTCCTTGCTTCTGACAGCCAAAGGAATAATATCACACCGAAAAAAATGTTTATTTGTAACCATAAAATTTAAAAAAAATCTGGTGCGTACGCGCAACACACAACTTTCACTTACCAACTTACTTAGATAAGAAATTAATGCTTTTGTTAATGCCAATTCTCAAAGTTACTCATTTTTCCACATTCACTTCTTATTTTTCTTTTCATTTGCTCTATAATCCCTTCAAAACATTTGTATAATGATAGCGCTTACCTCATATTAAATAACACCTAATTTTCATTAAACATGACGAATTTGATGAAAATCGTTAAAGCCATTTTTGAGGTAATCGAAAAATTGGAAAAAAAGTTATGAAATAAAGTCCCCCCTCCGGTTGATCCATTTTGATGAAATGTTGGCTATCACATCTTTGATATATAGATACATCAAATACCCAGTTTGATCAAAATCGTGAAAGCCGTTTTTGAGTAAAAAAAAAAAAAACGTGAAAATGATACAAACTTTATTAAGTAAAGTCCTCCCTCCGGTTGATCAATTTTGATGAAATGTTGGGTATCACATCTTTGGCATATACATAAATCAAATATCCAGTTTGATCAAAATCATTAAAGCCGTTTTTGAGTAAATTAAAAAAACACGTGAAAATGATACGAAATTTATTAAGTAAAGTCCCCCCTCCGGTTAATCAATTTTGATGAAATTTTTACAGTCATATCTCGGGCATACACATATATCAAATACGCAGTTTGATCAAATTCGTTCAAGTCGATTTTGAGTAAATAAGAAAATCACGTGAAAATGATACAAAAGTTATTAAGTAAAGTCCCCCCTCCGGTTAATCAATTTTGATGAAATTTTCACAGTCATATCTCAGGCATATTAATACATCAAATACTCAGTTTAATCAAATTGTTAGAGCCGTTTTTGAGAAAATCGAAAAAAAACCTAAAAAGTTATTAAATAAAGTACCCCCTCCCTTTGAGCAATTTTAATAAAATTTTTGTTGTCACATCACGGGCATATATCTACACTAAATACCCAATTTCAGGTTCGCACGGTTTATAGTTTTTGAGCTAGTCTGTTCACACACACACACACACAGACACAGACCATTTCGCGGGACTTGGTCATTTGGACTCAAGGGACCCCAAAACGTGTATTTCCATTGAAACCCGGAAGTCGAATTTTTTCACGATCGCAATACTTCCACTTACTATATATTTCATATATAGGTAAGTGAAAGTAAAAAAAAAACGCTGTAAACAGTGCCCACTTCAGTGAGAATGAACCAATTATGAATATTTATTTTTTAAGAGAAAAGATTGGCCATGGCTGGGACTTGAACCGAAGCCTCTGCTCCTCCAAAAATGCTACCTCGGCCGCTGTCTCAGCTGTCACAATGTTCTCTTCACTCATCCTTTTCCTTACCAAAACAGAGATGTGGAGGCCCGGGTTAGAGTATAATAGAGTATAAGTAAAATAAAAGTATTTAAATTAATAAATGATTAACTTTAATCAAAAAGCCTGGTTTAAGTCTTGTTTCACTTTTATTTCTCATCTGTTTTAGGGAGTCATCCAATTTTTTTTAGTATCGGGTTCAATTTGTGTAGCTAAATATTACTCTTTCCATTATTGATTTTAATTCATCTATCTTTGGCTTCCTTGTTTCATGAGGCTGTATACTTTTTCAAGGAACTTCTTCCTTATTTTTTTCAAGTCATGACTTTCTGCTTAGTAAAGGTTTAGATCATTATTTATATGCATCAATTCTAGGTCATTCACCTAACCAATGACCTTTTTTAACAGATGGTCTGCAGCTCAGGCATGCTTGAACCTTTATCCAATGATGAAAATTTATCATAGCCTCCATGATTAGGGTAGCAAATCGAAGACCATTTGATGTCAGCTTAAATAAAGGTAACCCAAAGTTGAAGCATATTTTTTGACCCCATCACACTGTATGTGAAGTGTTGAAGAAGTTAATGTTAATTGTTGGTTAGCCACATTGCTAACTTTACTTATTTAGCAATTTAGCACTTGATATGTTGCAAGTCAGCATAAAAAATCTGTTCTTGTATATTGAACTAAAACATAAAGTTTTTCAGAATATTTTCTAAATGTATTAACATGTCTGCAGATAGCTTCCCCCAGTGGATCCTCTTTAAAGCTGGATATGTTTTATAAAATCGATCGCTGGGGTCTAATCAATTATACTGATCTTATGTGATATAAAAATTGATCTAATGAACCATTCTTAAGCGAATGTGAGTGGTGGTTTGCTCTAGCCCAGAGACAACATACTATAGTTTGACAACATATTTAGCTAGTGTTTGACCTTGAGGAAGGACTGTCTTGTTGTCACGGCCTGTTGGTGGCACGTCTCTTCACCAGCATTCCCTATTTGTCATATGATTTTCTAGCTGAAAAAGCCCTCATTCCATTCTTTTTTACCAAATTTATAGTATAGTGGTTATTATTAACATTGTTAACATGCTAGTAGCTAATGACTGACCAGAAATGCCAAGCTTTTAGAAGTGAGGCTGCAAATGACAGATTGTGTCATCTGCTGCGTCACCAGAGTTCTGGGCCTTGATTGGAGAGCTTATAATCTGAATTGACGATCTGACTCATTGTATTAGAGTGCTCTAAGAAGGTGACATTGAGCATAACAGGATTCAAGGAAGGGTAGCAATGATGTCACGTATCTGAGTCTTAGCCATACCTAGACCTGTCATAGACAGGGGAGGAATCCACCTTGGAGGTATCTGTGACATCACGGGCCCTGGCCTCGACTACAGGGAGATTAGTCACTGGTGGTAGAGGAGGATTATAGATAGGTGCAGGATGAGAGTGCCTTGGGGGTACCAGTGACGTTACGGCCTGAATGCTAGGTCGCTGCTTGACCCTTCAGAGACAATAAAGGAGAGTTTCCTCGGAGATTACTGGAGACTTCATTGACAACTGTCTTGGATGCCAGTAGGCTCGAGATTGGGAGAAAGTGCTATCTGATGTCGCTCATAGAGCTGGGAGGTCTGAAGGTACCTTGAGAGGAGTAGGCCACTGTATTTATACCCATGGGCCGCCCCCTCCAAGCCTACTGCAGAAGGTGCTACCTACATGCGTGACTGTGGAATTCCTTTTCTCTGTCCGTTACAAGCTCTATAACGACGACTGACTATATTTGATTATTTTATTTAAATGTTTGGCAGGAATGATATCCTGGTCTACAATCTAATCCATCAGGGTCAATAGAGAATATACCTTGTTGATTAATTTATATCCAAATGTTTTGATTAAATGACGTTTGGTGACCCAATGCTGGGGTTCCTCCATCTCTGGAATCCAATTTTTTCCATTAGATGTTTATTATATTCTGTTCTTTCAGATTTAGAGAAGTTACTATTGGACCAAACGTTTTAAACACAAGGGATATAGAGCCCATTTGCCTAGTAAAGTTCGAAACCAAAAACAAAGGAAGAAATGTGACAATATCTGGTGTTTCTGACAAAAATGGCTCAGTTTTGAAAAATGCAAAGGCTGCAATCTTATCTATCGATAATGATGTAAGATCGTTTTTCTGCATTTTTCTTTTGCTATATTTCCTGTCTATTAAGCTCATTAGTTCATATTTTATCTAGGAATGGGATGATGAAGCAAAAATTGCTAAGCTTAATTCATTCATGATGGAGAACCCTGTTCCCATTGAATTAAAACCTGAGTTTATGTCCAAATTACAAGAACTTAAGTTGAAAAATAAACAAAAACAAAGGTATTCTTTTTTATTTAATCCTAATTGCATTTATTAATTAATTAATTGCAATTGTTTGATTTTTATTTAATAGAATTATATGTAAATAAAAATGAAAAAAAAAAGTTTAACATCTCTGAAAACCGGCTACAGAACTGGATAGTAAGTTTAGCTAATTGAGTCATATAAATTTATTGTTACCTCAATTGAGGTGCTAAATACTTAGTTATTAAGATTGCTAATCCTTAAATATTAAGAATTAAATTAATGTTTCCAGAAATAAAAAAATTCATTTAATTCAAAAATATACTCTGGAAGCCAAAGATAAATGTGAAAACTGTGTTGTGCTCTATGCTGGAAAAGAAACAAATTTAATGAGGCTGATTAAAAAATATGTAGATTTTCCTATCATGCTATTTGCTTGTAATGGGAATTATTTTTCTGCAATATGTCGTGTGCCAGAGGTAAGGTTTCTAATACATTCTTTAAAAGTATTTTATTTATTTTTTGTTTTATTTATATAAATATTAATTGAAATTACTAAAAAGTATTTTAAAATTGCTTCTGTCAATAAGAACATCTTTGTTCAAAGACAAAAAGGTTTAGAATATATTTCATAAAAAGTATTACTATAATTTCTAAAATTATACATTATCCCGGATCAGCCTAATCCCCTGATGAGACCATAATGATACAGAGTTAATGAATGTGTAGAAACCTAACAATAATGCAACTTTATTTGCAACTAATAATTCATTTACTGCCAATAAAAAGGAATGACAGAAAAAATCAGTTGCATTGCAAAAACTAATTGTTGTTTCTTAGGAGTATTATAATGAACAATAAATTGTACTATTTTACATGTGGCTGAAAAAGATTATTACATTTATGTATGAAAAAAAGTAATGAAAAATTCCCATTCATAAAATTGTTTGATACTAAACAGAACTTAGTTCTATTGATTAATTAATATCATTTTAATGTATGTAATGGGTTTAGGGATCTAGATTGAGTGCTGCGGCTTGGATGCATAAGGTAGCCAATAAACTAGGAGGTCAGTGCACGGTTCCAAAGGGTTCGTCTGATATTTCCTTAATGCGGCCCATCAAAATTAATAAAGATAAGCTTAAAGAAATCATTCGGATGGCAGAGATATCTGCTAAGGAAGGAGCTGACTCATTATAAGGTGGCTGAGATCAGTAGCCAGCAATAAGGTTGGCAGCTTTAGCTATCTCAGTGATTGATATTATTAATTATTTTATATTTTACAATGTGTATGTGTATATATATATATATATATATATATATATATATATATATATATATATATATATATATATCTCCTCCTTCCTCATGTCCTCTTCACTTTCAGGGAATGCTTTTCTTTCCTCATATCTGTCCACTTTCTCTCTCCTCTCCACTTCTCCACTACAAGGAGCTCTGTCTCACCTATCCATTTTCTGAATTGATTTATGTTTAACTTTGGGCAATCTTTATTTGTTATCTTATGTTAACTACTTATTTTTTTCATTTGCATTAAACATCCTCCTATTTTAGACTAAGCAATCTTTAAAAGATCTGTTTGTTTATTCTTGATGGATACATTCGTATTACATAACCATAGCATTTTAATCTCTTTTTCTTCCTGTTATCTTTAGGTCTTCTGTCTCATTGAATATCTCCTGGCTTAACTCTCTTGTTCAATCATTATGTGGGCCCTTATTTTTTTAGTATATTTCTTTCAATTTTGAATATCTCTAGGCTTATTAGGTGGTTCACCGTGTCTATTCTTGGATTATCTGTTTTATTACAATCTTTTTTTTTTTTTGCTCTTATGGATTACTCAGAATTTTACTTTTATGTTTTTTTTTGTTTTTTTTGCCATGCATGTTACTTGATGTGAGTTTCATCTTTATAATTTAGCTTCTCTACTCTTTGTTGCTTTTTGGTCTCCACTGTTATAGCTTACTGTTTCCCCTAGATATTTGAATTGATAGACCATCCTTGTTTTCCCACATTTTGGGTCAATTATCTTCATTCACAGTTTTTATTTATCATTATCACAGTTTTCTGGCCTGCTATTTCTTTTAGTTCATTTATCTGCTCTACCGATTCTATCTCATTTTCTGCTAAAATAATTACCAGCATATCCCAAGCATTTAACTTCTTGACCATTTCCCCCCCCCCAAGGTTTACTAATGGTATGCCTCGAAAATTGCGATATAGCTAATCTAAATTACAGTGTAGTTACAAATAAGTCCAACATTGCTTGGAGATGTGTCCTTCTGTACACTGTTACTTATGAGGTGCCCCTGAAAATTCCCAGCTCAAAGCGTTTTAGGAAACAGGAACTTTCTTTTAAATAGGGCCTTTAACAGCTCCAAACGAAGTACCTCAGAGAATGGAGACGACCCCCACCAGCTCCAGAACAGATAACCTGACTGTGGCACATCCTCAGAGAGTTAATAAGGAAATCTAGCGGCCACTAGGCTGCAGGGGTGTCTATTAGGGAAATATTTGTTCAGACCTGGTAGCCGTAGTTCCTCCAATGAGGGAGGCCTGTCCCACCCCTTTTCTACCTGCTATTGTTTTTGTCAGTCAGTTGAAGAAGTTGAGGCAGTCGGCAGCGGAGGGTAAACTTGACCCCCAAGGTTGGGGAGGGTGAGGGTCGGCCAGCTCCCTCAGCTACCTGCTGCAACTCTCCGCCCACTCCCTTAGCTGCTAAAGGGTTCATATAATATAATTTAGTATTTTATTTAATTTAGTTTAAATTAATATTCCGATTTCTTTTTAATTTCAACTTGTAATCATTCAGGACACAAGTTCAAGGAATGTAGTATATAAATACCATTCAAAAAATTAAAATTAAGTATAATATAGTCGACTGTTTAATTTGGTCATTGGATAATCAAGACATCCGCTTGACCATATTTCATAAAACGGAACTAAATATAGATAAATCATTATTGCTTTATTTATCAGCAAAAAATCACCTAATTGGATCGGAACTTTCTGGTACTCTTTACTTCCTGGTAACAGAATGTAAACAACTATGAACCCAAGTGTCTCAGTCACCTCTTAGTATTCGGGTAACTAACTTCAATTTCTGGAACTTCTAATTTTACCTGTGGTGAAATTTGAACAGGACAATTTAAGTCCGTTCGTAGCTTGTGCTGTTTGATAACATTCTCTTATTTCCATTCAATCATAATTGAATATTTGAAGTTTCCTTTTTTTGTGTGTATCTAAAGCTTTCTCTTTACAATAATTCCTCATCAGGATTTAAGTGTTGCTGAAAACGTTAAAATTGTTAACAAAATCAACCAATAACTGGAAAAAACACAGATTTCTTTGAATCGATCATTTGAAATTTTCCCAAGAAGTAGAATAGGGTGAATTGAGTCTATTGGGAGAATTCCTAGAAACACATGCATTCTAATCAGGTTAATAGGAGCATGTTGGCATATTTTATTAGAATTAACATGTGAATTCATGGTCTCTACCTTATTGGGACAAAACGAAGTTTCCCTTTATGGCCCAATAAAACAGAGACTGTATTTGTTATATTATAACATAATTTCACTTTTGATCATCAACAAATTTCTTATTTCTTCTCGATCACGAGCTTTTCAAAAGTCAGAGAATCTTTTTCTTTCTTTATTAAATGTTTTATTTTCTGAATTTGTGTTTCTAAATCTTTCAGATTAGGGTAGTTTTATCTGTAATGTAACAAATATTTATAATAGCTCCATCATCTACTAGGATAATATGTCAATAGGGAAACAAGAACAGCCTACAGAGGGAAAAAAGCTTTCCCTTCAATGATATTCAATTTCAAACCTTTGTTTTAACATCAAACATTATTTTTGTTATAAACATTTGATGATCAAATATTTTAATTTTGACACCAATTGAAGGGGTCGGGGCAAAATAGTGCCAAGCAACATTTTAACAAAAATAAACTGTAGCTGCCGTCTTTTGTATATTATGTAGTACTATATGTCTATGATGGAAATGCCACCTAAATATGACTATAGAGTGCTCTATATAGTCATATTTAGGTGGCATTTCCATCATAGACATATAGTCCTACATAATATACCGCAGACTGCAGCTGGTTTATTTTTGTTAAAAATGTTGCTTGGCACTATTTTGCCCCGACCCCTTCAATTTATCTAATCTAAAACACTGGGTCATTGCCTTATTTATTTGAAAAAGAAGGAAGGAAATAGAAAAATGTGTAGTTTTTTTTTCACCTTAATTTATTTTCAAAAAAGGGCCATTAAACTAAAATTGATCAGACTTTCCAACAAAAAATAAAATTTATTTTATGACTAACAAGATATAAAAAATATTTATGACAAAACAGTCTTTTATTACAAAAATAGACACTTACATACAAATTATTACTATTTACAACATAGCCTTTCGAATTTGATTTTTTATTAAGATTTATAAAAAATATGTTTTACAGCTTTTCAATCATGATGGCTGATGCACCACCACCACCATTACAAATGGAAGCAACTCCCTTCTGGCCTGGTTTTAATGCATAGGCCAAATGAAGAACTATCCTTGCACCAGACATCCTGTTAACAAAAATGTCAATTATATACCAAATGGTGTTTTTTTTTTTCTTATTTTTTTTAACCAATACTTGTAAACTAGTTGGGAGTGTTATGAAAAAAAGAAAGAAATAAATATCAAAATTAAGAGTTGTCTTTAAATTAAAGGACAGTTCTCAAGGGGAATTCAGGAAGGACATAACTCAGGAGAAAACCAACTATAGGCTAGGCTAATAGTTATAATCTACTGTGATCTATTTTACCTATTTAGAATATTTATTTATGTATTTATTTTAACAATTATATTTTAATTTTAGAATATTAATAAATAAATATATTTATTTAAAAGTAAATGTATTAAAAGATGTAGTCATTCTGTGGCTATACTGTACGAGTTTTTTTTTTCTCTCCCCCTGCTTTCAAAATGAGTTAAAATGAAAACTCTTTTAAAAAATCCAACATTTTTGCTAACCAAAACTAAATAAATTAGATTAGATATCCATCAGTTATCTTACTTTCAAAATAATTAAGGAGAATTCCATCAAATATCAGGTATTCAATTTGGGTAATTTAAAAAATTCATCTGATCTAGATACGATGACTGCTTTCATCTTTTAGTTGAAAATGTTAATTAGTAGAATAAAAGGAAGAAGTGCTAACGAAGCAAAATCAGGAACTTCCTTCCCCTTACCCCCTCCATCATACCCTGATAGACCTCTCCTGTCGCTTCACTTTGATCTAACCCTCAAAGTTTTGAAAAGTGTAGAGGAGTGGGATAAATTAGTTTAGTTTTTTATTTTTAGTCATTAGTTAATGCCAGCAATCTATCCAATGTTCAACAATGGAACCACCTCCTGACTGCTGAATGAAGAAGAAAAAAAATAAAATGAGTGCACTAAAAGTAAATGTTTAACACTCGCCAAAACTTAAATGCTGCTAAAATTCTAAATTTTATTAACAATCAAAGCTAATAAGTGATATCCTTTCTGAAATACCGATAGCTCAAATACTTTTTTGAAGCCAATTTAGGATAATTTTTTAACAGAATTAACCAGTAATATTTTTACATAACAGATGCATTGGGAGCTAATGTCTTGAAAAGAGTAAATAAATTTGTTAAAAAATGGGTTACAAGGAGGCAGAAACGAGGGATGCGTACCTCCTTCCACCCCATGGGTGGAAAACTTTCTGTTTCTTACTTCTACATACTCTATGAATGCAGTAATGGCGAAGAATGTACCAGGAGATTTGATGGTGGACGAAAGTCAGCCTACCAAGGAACCACTGGAGTAGTAATAAGTAACATGGAATCAGAGCAATTTCCAATGGGAGGGGAGTTGGATAGAGAGATAATTTGAGCTCCATCCTGTTCATGGATGAAATCCACAAAATCTGCAAATTGTTTGACAACAATTATACTGTGGAATATGAGAACCTCTGCCTATAAACGGACAATATTGTCCGCATATAAAGCCGACTCAAAGATAAAACTGCAGCAAGCTCTGGTAGAATGGGAAGAGGACTTGCTCCGGAAAGGTATGAGAATAAATGCCCACAAGAGTAAAGGGCTCGTTATGGCGAGACAGCATAACATGTTCAACTGATCTGCAATGGGGTGTGCAGGTTGTGAGTGACTACTTCGGAATCATAATTAATTGCTATGGAAGGAAAGACACTGAAATAGTAAACAGAATATCTTTAGCAAATTTCTAATCAATGACAATATCAATATTGGGCTTTCAATATCCCATACATAACCTAGACATGCCATCCAAAATTGTTTGTTTGACGACCACTCCATTCTTCGAGGATAGCGTATAGGATTCCTGATTACAAATACGTTCTTTCCTTTAAACCATCAAGTGGAAACGTTTTTATCATTAAAAGTATATTATTACTTTCATCCAAATTTTTTCCATACAATAACGTGACGGATTTGCACACTCATAATCCTTCATGTTTTAAGTGTGTGGGAAAGAACATAAGTGTAAAGGCCGCTATAATTTTTAATAATTTGTAAATATATTTTTAATAATGTCACGTATTTCTTTTTCCAAACAAAGTAAACTGTTTTACTAGTCAGTAGTCGTAAGTGCAAATATTATCTTTACCTGAAAAACACAGCAATATTATTGATTACTGATTCTTGTGGCTAGGTAAGAAAAAATATAAAGGTAAGAAAAAATATAAGCTTTAATTGAAATATATTGTTAAAAATAAAAGTATTTCCTAAGAATTGTTATTACCCAACGGGATGACCAAGGCTGACCGCACCACCATGGACATTAACTTTAGCTGGATCAATGTCCAAGAGCTTCATGTTGGCCAGAACAACAACACTGAAGGCCTCATTTATTTCCCAAAGCGCAATATCTTCTTTTTTGACACCGGCAATTTTCAAAAGCTGAAATAAAATTAAAATATATTAAAGAGAAAAACTCAAAAAAGGAAATGGAAGAATCTTGAAATAACTCAAAAACATTATGTTTCCAGAGATACTACTATCCTAACATTTAAAGTTTTATAATTATAGTTTTGCATAAGATTGATGTATTAAATGAATGAATGAAGCAATAATTCAGCTGAAGAATAAATTAACTAATTAAATTTCAATTTTTATTCACAGTATTTTACAAGATTAATTTTCTAGTGAACATAAATAAAATTATTTCAAGGCATTGTTCAAACTACATACAGCAAAATTAATTTCCGCTCCTCACCCCTTTTAAAGGGTGGTTGTTCCTCTTTAATTTGGGCAGGCTGCAGATCTTTTATCCTATGTTAATAGTATATAATAATAATAATAATATCAGTATGATGTTATGATCTAAGTTTTATGAATGTATAAATTTTATTCAATATTTGGTCGATTTTTCCTGTGCTATGAGCTAAACTCGGCTATAATATTCATTATATGTTATCAATCCAAAACCTTTCTGGCACTGTATATTAATTGTGCCCATTCTTTTTTTAATTGGTCTTAGAATTTACAGTAAGTTTATATCATATAAATCAGGTCAATTTTTTAGTAAACAGGACCTTTAAGTAAGAGAACATAGTTAAATATTAACAGAGCATAAATAACAAAATTCCAAATAAAAATAACCTTAGGAGTTGCTACAGCTGGGGCGATAGGAAAATCGATCGGTTTAGTTGCTCCATCGGCGAATGCTACAACCCTAGCAAGGGGTTTCACATTAAAATGTCTGACGGCTTCAGCACTCATCAGAACCATAGCAGCAGCACCATCATTAAGAGTTGATGCATTTCCGGCAGTTACAGTGCCTCCTTCTTTCTACAAATTAAATTCTTTTGAATTAATAATAATAGTAAAAATAATTAATTAATTTTAAAAACTGAAGAAAACAAAAAATATATGTGAACATACCAAACAAATGTGAGTTTAAATTTAACATTTTTTATAAAGTAGTAGATTTACAGTAAAAGTAGATTTACAGGGAAAACAATAATTGTTCTGCATTTTTTAGGTACTAATAATTATGGAAATTTTCTATCAATTTGCTTAAGTTTTAAATTAATACAACATAATTATCACTCAAAACTTTAAATAAACAAAATCATTTAATTTAATCTTTATATTTTTTTTTAATATTGAGGGATCATATGCAATACTAATAACGAGAAATCAGTAGTGAAAAAAGAATAGTGGAATAACAATCTGCAATGAGATAACCAATTCCATTAATAGAAGCTTTGTTTTAAAAAAAAATCTAGTGTGTGCTCGCAACACACAACTTTCACTTACCAACTTACTTAGATTAGAAATTAATGCGTTTTGTTAATTGCCACATCTCAAATGAACAGAACGGCTTTAATTATGAACAATGGTCTGTCATTAAAGGTGTACTCCGCGTGTGTGTGCTCAATGAGTTTTATGAATTGACTGAATATTTTCTCCTCGATATGTTTTCTTTATTTTTATCATATCTCATATTTAGCCATTTCTTATTTTTAGGCGTAATGAGAGACAGTTAATTTCTCTATATAAACAAAAACAAAGGTACTTTATAGGAAACAAAAAAAACAAACAAAAAAGGCCCCTACCCTATTTAAGCCCCCTCAGAACATTTTAATAATGATAAAGCTTACCTGATATTAAAGAACACCTAATTTTCATTAAACATGACGAATTTGATAAAAATCGTTAAAGCCGTTTTTGAGATCATCGAAAAAAAGGTAAAAATTGGAAAAAATTTATGAAATAAAGTGCCCCCTCCGTTTGACCAATTTTGATGAAATGTTGGCTATCACATCGTTGTCATATACATACATTTAAATCCCAGTTTGATCAAAATCGTTAAAGCCTTCTTTGAGTAAATAAAAAAACACATGAAAATGATACAAAATTTATTAAATAAAGTGCCCCCTCCGGTTGATCAATTTTGATGAAATGTTGGCTATCACATCTTTGGCATATACATACATCAAATACCCAGTTTGATCAAAACCGTTAAAACCATTTTTGAGTAAATAAAAAAAATACGTGAAAATGATACAAAATTTATTAAGTTAAGTCCCCCTTCCGGTTGATTAATTTTGATGAAATTTTTACAGTCATATCTCAGTCATATTAATACATCAAATACTCTGTTTAATCAAAATCGTTAAGAGCCGTTTTTGAGAAAATCGAAAAAAACTTAAAAAGTTATTGAATAAAGTATCCCCTCCCTTTGAGCAATTTTGATGAAATTTTTGCTGTCACATCGCGGGCATATACATACACTAAATACCCAATTTCATGTTCGCATGGTTTATAGTTTTTGAGCTAGTCTGTTCACATACACACAGACCATTTCGTGGGACTTGGTTATTTGGACTCAGGGGACCCCAAAACATGTATTTCCATTGAAAACCGAAAGTCGAAATTTTTCACAATCGTAATACTTCCACTTACCCTATATTTCATATATAGGCAAGTGAAAGTAAAAATGGATCATTAGTAAAGATAGCCGATTTCTCAAAAAAATGCTTTATTTATTAAATGATCTTAATATAGAAAAAATAGTTCTCTACAGATAGATATTGTACAGAAAAAAAAACCGACATGTTTTCATCACTGAACAAAAGTGAATGAATATGATACTTGATATAAAATTTATGTTTTTCTTTCATTGAATTCAAAAATTCAGTAAAATTAAAAAATATAAAAAAGAACAACTAAAAATTTAATGACTTTTGATGTAATATTGAGATATATGATTAGGGAACATTTTGAAAATAAAATTACCTGAAACACTGTAGCCAATTTTCTAAACTTTTCAGCATTAAATTTTTTAAACTCTTCATCTTCATTTACAACTATATCTGGTTTCCCTGCTCATCAAAATACAAAATAATATAGTTCCCTTATATAATAAATAATTAAAAATTAAAGTTTGCTATAAGCTCCAGAACTGTAACAGCACTTGTTTATTCCAAGTAAATACAAAAACTGGCATTGAAGGTAATGTAAAATTTCATTATTATTCAGTATGTTAACACTGCCCTTTAAAGGAGAAAAGCAGTAACTCAAAAATTGTGAGATAATGGTATCATAGGATTCAATGTAAAATTATCCATTAGATGCTCCGTAGAAAAGGAATAAACTGCTTATTTTAATTAACACTTTCCTTATTTTCTTTTTTTTAAAACTTTTTAGTGCTCTTCTATGAAGCATCGTATGGAAAATTTCACAACGAATCCAATGTTGCCATTACTTCACAATTTTTGGGTTACTGCTTTTCTACATAGCAGGGCAGAACAAAACTTAAGTAAATAATTTTATTATTATAATATTGATAACAATTGAAGCGTGGAACTGCATAAGGGTCTAAGTGCCAAAAAAATAAACCAAAGTTTTTTCCTGCCAAATTGTTATAGGTGCCAAAGACATTCTTCAGAAATGGGTATAAGTAATGTTTTGTTGTTGGAAAAGAGTTCATTGAATGTATGAAAGATGGCATGGATGTAAGCACTGAACGTAGTTCACCCTGGAGAGAATAAGTCACATAATTTCTGTAAAAATTTCCTAAGGCACTTATCCCCTTATGCATTTCCATGTTTCAATGGATTAATTTTTAACAAATTATTTATAAAATTATTTTATATATATATATTTTAAAGATCCTATTATTACGTATTCATGTATTTATCTTAGATTATCCAATTCAAGCCACTTGGTAAAGCTGAACGTACTAGAACTCAACGGGTCATTTGGCTCCGGGTCGAATTTACTGTTTATTTTATTACAGGTATATATTATTTATTACCAAGATATATTCTATGTATTATTACTAGCCTGTTATTGCAAGTATATTTTAAATTTTAGGCCTCTATAAATTTAAGAGGGTATGGTCTAACTTCCCGCAGGGGCAAGCCTACTGGGAAGTTGGGGAGGGATTTGGTTCTATAACATTATTGGTACACCTCTCTTGCTACTCTTCCATACCAACCCACCGTATTATTATGTTCAATTACCGTCATTCTATAAGCTTATTAATATTATTGCTAAGCTACACATGCAATCTAGAAAAGTTTCGGTTTCGTCCCGAAACCGAGTCTGTGGCAAAAATTCGGTTTCGGCTAGATTTTGGTTTGCTTCAGACACTATCATATAAATATACATATATTTAAAACTTATCTGAAACATAATAGACATTTCACAGAAGTATTTTATAATTAAAAAGTATCTACCTCTTTTTTGAGGAACTGAAACTGGAACAATTTCAGGGGCAAGTAGACCAGCCTTTACAGCATCAGCACTTTTCTTGTAGCTAAGCAAAGCAAAATCATCCTGCTGCTCACGAGTTATTTTCTGAACTTTAGCGGTGTTTTCAGCACAGTTTCCCATGTGAAACTTGTTATATACATCAGTAAGTGTATCATATACTATTCCATCCTACAAAAAAGGCAGTATTCAATGAATTACTAAAAAATCTGGTGCGTGCGCGCAACACACAACTTTCACTTACCCACATACTTAGATTAGAAATTAATGCGTTGTGTTAATGCCACTTCTCAAAGTTACACATTTTTCCACATTCCTTTCTTACCTGATATTAAATAACACCTAATTTTCAATTAACGTGACGAATTTGATGAAAATCGTTAAAGCCGTTTTGGAGATAATCGAAAAAGAGGTAAAAATCGGAAAAAAAGTTATGAAATAAACTGCCCCCCTTCGTTTGACCAATTTTGATGAAATGTTGGCTATCACATCTTTGGCATATACATACATCAAATACCCAGTTAGATCAAAATCGTTAAAGACGTTTTTGGGTAAATAAAAAAAACACGTGAAAATGATGAAAAAATGTATTAAGTAAAGTCCCCTCCCCGGTAAATCAATTTTGATGAAATGTTGGCTATCACATCTTTGGCATATAAATACATCAAATATCCAGTTTGATTAAAATCGTATAAACCGTTTTTGAGTAAATAAAAAAAACACGTGAAAATGATACAAAATTTATCAAGTAAAGTTCCCTCTCCGGTTGATCAATTTTGATGAAATTTTTACAGTCATATCTCGGCTATATAAGTAGATCAAATACACAGTTTAATTAAAATCGTTAGAGCCGTTTTTGAGAAAATCGAAAAAAACTTAAAAAGTTATAAAATAAAGTACCCCCTCCCTTTGAGCAATTTCGATGAAATTTTTGCTGTCACATCGCGGGCATATACATACACTAAATACCCAATTTCAGGTTCGCACGGTTTATAGTTTTTGAGCTAGTCTGTTCACACACACACACACACACACAGACCATTTCGCGGGACTTGGTTTTTTGGACTCAGGGGACCCCAAAACGTGTATTTCCGTTGAAAACCGGAAGTCGAAATTTTTCACGATCGCAATACTTCCACTTACTATATATTTCATATATAGGTAAGTGAAAGTAAAAATATCTAAAGTTTAAAAAGCTTTCAAATTGGTTCATTCATTATTACATATTAACATTCCATAATGCTAATTACATTAGTTCATTTGGTCTAGCTTCCAGTTAATATTAGTTTAAAATTCAATATTGTTTGAAAATAATGTTTTCAAATTGAAATTTACAAATTTAATATAGGTCAATGTGAACAGAAAAAAATTGCTGCCAGGCTTGTGGAAAAACTACTTTTTGGTAGCAAGAGCACTCAAATATAAAATAAATTAAGCTCTGAATAAAAATATGTTAGTGAATGAACCAGGGAAGGATGGGGCACCCCATCTCACACTCAGGTGTATACCTTCCTTACACAGCACTTGGTTTTGAAATTTGATATGTGATTATTATATTATTAGAAAGGACTATGATCAAAACAACCACAACGGTGACAAATTAGAGTTTGGTAGTTATGTGATTGCTCTATTTCTTAGAAAATACCGTAAAATATAAATATCCAAAATATTTGAGGGGGTCATGACCCTGAAGAACTTTATGTACGGGTAATAAAAGGTGCTCCTGAATGAGTCGTTGTACCTGTACCTATATAATCTTCACGTTATCTGAGAAGTAAATTGATAAAAAGAAACAAACTAAATCAAAAATAGATTTGTCAATAGGAGAATACAAGACTAGATGACCTTCGGCGTAAAAATTACGGCTAAAAATTTTCAGTCATCACGAGTTTTCAAAAAGGAGGGAAAATAAAGCAGAGCCTCTCAGGTAGAGGGGGAATCAGCTGACAAGAGTTAACTTTCTAACCAGACTGATAACCATCGATCGTAGAACGACATTTAGTCCCGTTTCGATAAGATTACCGATTCTTCGTGCTAAGGCTAAATAACGAGCCATCAGTGTAGATGCAACATAATTATGATTTATTAATGATAAATAGAGACAAGGAAACAGATTTAAGTCTAATAACAAAACAACCGTCCCTTCAGCTAGTTCACAGAACCACTACTAGGTTGCGCTTAGCATTAATTGCAGACTTGTAAAGAAGGCTAGAAGTATTAGTCCCTAAAGCCTGAGTTGATTGTTGATAAAATGTGTTTTCATGAAGGAGGAAATACATATTATATTTTATTACCGTTTATTTTGTTATATGAATGTCAAAATTGGACTAAAAATAATCGCTAATATTCTCAGTTTGACATTATTAATAGTTTATATTCCCAGTTTGACATTTATAATAGTTAATATTCAGTTTGAGATTATTAATAGTAAATATTCTCAGTTTGACATTATTAATAGTTAATATTCTCAGTTTGAGCGAATAAAAATCTCTGAAAAACCTACAAATGTAAAATTTAAACTGAACAAAACAAACTGATCACAGTGCTATGATTGAAGATAAAATCAACCAGGGGGCAACAGCAAAGGAGACCCATGCCATAACTGAACCATCCCCCTCAAAAACAATAGCAGTTTTCATTTCAAGTGAAAAAGCTGATAAGGATAACTTGGCTGCAAATAAAGATAAAATCAAGGAGGTGACAACACCAACCGAGACCTCCGTCATCACACAAAAAACAACCTTTGGACCAACAGCAGATTTCATTGTAGCAGTTCAAACTGATATGAATAACCTCGCTGTAATTGATGATCAAATAAAGAAGGTGGCAACACCAACCAGGAATATTGCCACCACTCTATCACCCATCTCTGGACCTACAGCAGTCTTCATTGAAGCTGAGCAAATCGATATGGGTAACCTCGCTGCAAATGAAGAGAAAATCAACCATATGACAACACCAACTGAAACCTCCATCATCACTCAAACAAAAATCTCTGGACCTACAGCAGATTTTATTCTTCCAGAGCAAACTGATAAGGGTAACCTCGCTGCAAATGAAAAGAAAATCAACCAGTTGACATCACCAACCGAGACCTCTGCCATCATTCAAACAACAAACCCTGGACCTACAGCAGATTTTATTTTAGCTGAGCAAATAAATATGGGTAATCTCGCTGCAAATGAAGAGAAAATCAACCAGGTGAAAACACCAACTGAGACCTCTGCCATCACACAAACAATCCCTGGACCGACAGCAGATTTCATTGTAGCAGTTCAAACTGATATGAATAACCTCGCTGCAAATGATGATCAAATAAAGAAGGTGGCAACACCAACCAGGAATATTGCCATCATTCAAACAACTACCTATGGATCTACAGAAGATTTTGTTTTAGCTGAGCAAACTGAAATTGATAACCTTGCTGCAAATAAAGGCAATAGCAACCAGGTGACAACACCAAGTGAGACCTATACCATCAATAGGCCATCTCCCTCAGAACCAACAGCAGAATCCATAACTTGCAGTCCGACTCAAAAGTCAAACAGTCAAGGAAATCAAACACCTAAACGCTGGATCAAATTACTGAGATCATTACCCCTCCAAGAAGTGGTCCTGCATAGCAGCCCAACAACAACCAACAGCAATCACCGTGAGACACAAACAAGTCACTCTGTTTCTACTGAACAAATTTATATGGATAACCATGCTACAAATGAAAACAATAGCTACCACCTAACAAGTCCAACTTTCCACCTAACATCCACTTCTGGACCTGAATCAGATTTCATTTCTACTCTACCAGCTCATATGGATAAAGTTGCCATAAATAAAGATAAAATCAACCAAGTGACAAAAGCAACTGAGCCCTGTGCCATCATTCAACCATACGCCTCAGAACCAAAAACAGTTTTTCTTTCATGCGAAAAAACTGATGAGGACAACGTTGCTCCAATAAAGATAAAGATAAAGATAAAAGATAAAATTAAGAAGGGGGTACCATCAAAGCAGTTCCATGTCATCACTCAAACAACAATCTCTGGACCTACAGAAGATTTTGTTTTAGTTGAGCAAACTGATTTGAGTAATTTTACTGCAAAGGAAGATAAAATCAATGAATCGACAACGCCAACTGATATCTGCACTATCAATCAACCATTTGAGTCCGAACCAATAGCAGATTCAAATATAAAATCGTCATGTGACTCCATTGCTGGTAATCATAAAACAATGCATTTGAATGTAGAAAATCAACGAACGCAGACCCCTAAACGCTGGATCAAATTACTAAGATCATTACCCCTCCAAGAAGTGGTCCTGCATAGCAGCCCAGCAACAACCAACAGCTATCACCGTGAGACACAAACAATTTACTTTGTATCTACTGAACAAATTTATACGGATAACCTTGCTACAAATGAGGACAATAGCTACCAGGTAATAACATCAACTGAGACCTGCACCACCACTCAACCATCTGCCTCAGAACCAACAGCAGGTTCAAATATGAAATCATCATGTGACTCCTGTGTTGCTAGTCATAAAAAAATGTGTTTGGATGCCGATCAAACACTACCGAGTTATAGAACCTGTAACTGCGAAAAACGTTCAAGAAGAAAACTACCGCACTCACGAGAAGGGATAACTAGTACCAGTGCTATAAGTTGGAATCCGACTGAAAAGACAAAAAGTCAAGGAAATCAAACACCTAAATGCTGGATCAAATTACTGAGATCATTACCCCTCCAAGAAGTGGTCCTGCATAATAGCTCAACAACAACCAACAGCTATCACCATGAGACACAAACAATTCACTCTGTTTCTACTGAACAAATTTATATGGATAACTTTACTACAAATGAAGACAATAGCTACCACCTAACAAGTCCAACTGTCCACCTAACATCCACTTCTGGACCTGAATCAGATTTCATTTCTACTCTACCAGCTCATATGGATAAAGTGGCCGTAAATGAAGATAAAATCAACCAAGTGACAAAAGCAACTGAGCCCTGTGCCATCATTCAACCAAACGCCTCAGAACCAAAAACAGTTTTCCTTTCATGTGAAAAAATTGATGAGGACAACGTTGCTCCAATAAAGATAAAGATAAAGATAAAAGATAAAATCAAGAAGGGGGTACCATCAAAGCAGTTCCATGAAATCACTCAAACAACAGTCGCTGGACCTACAGAAGATTTTGTTTTAGTTGAGCAAACTGATTTGAATAACCTTACTGCAAAAGAAGATAAAATCAATGAAGTGACAACACCAACTGATATCTGCACTATCAATCAACCATCTGAGTCAGAACTAACAGCAGATTCAAATATAAAATCGTCATTTGACACCTGGGTCGCTAGTCATAAAACAATGCATTTGAATGTAGAAGATCAACGAACGCAGACCCCCAAACACTGGATCGAATTACTGAGACCATTACCACTCCAAGAAGTGGTCCTGCATAGCAGCCCAGCAACAACCAACAGCTATCACCGAGAGACACAAACAATTTACTTTCGTTCTACAGAACAAATTTATACGGATAACCTTCCTAAAAAGAAAGACAATAGCTACCAGGTAACAACATCAACTGAGACCTGCACTATTACTCAACCATCTGCCTCAGAACCAACTGCAGATTCAAAGTTAGAATCGTCATGTGACTCCTGTGTTGCTAGTCATAAAAAAATGCGTTTGGATGCCGATCAAACACTACCGAGTTATAGAACCTGTAACTGCGGAAAACGTTCAAGAAGAAAACTACCACACTCACGAGAAGGGATAACTGGTACCAGTCCTATAAGTTGGAATCCAACTGAAAAGACAAAAAGTCAAGGAAATCAAACACCCAATCGCTGGATCAAACTACTGAGATCATTACCCCGCCAAGAGGTGATCCTGTATAACAGCCCAGCAACAAACAACAGCTATCACTGTGAGACACAGACAATTTATTAGCCCAACTGGACAATCCTGAGACTCTTAACTGGGAGGAGTGTTCTTTACTGTACACTTTCCCATTGTGATTTGATTTGTTAGTTTCCAAGCCCTTTTCAAGCTATGCCTGTAGTCATCTCTATTGCTAAAGAAAAACCTTTTGTTTCTATAAAATGTATTATATTATTCTCTGAAATTGTATTTATTTTTATAAATAATTTAATGTAATAAAGTTAAGCACCCAATATTACGTTTATTTTATTTTTACCTTAAATATGATATGCCCTAAACATATCTCTAACTTCAAAAATTCCCTCAAATATCTTAACCGAGGATAAAGATTACTAACAAAATTGAGGTCTGCTCACACATAATCGCACCGGATCCATCACCATTTATGAGATCGAAACTGCCTCGGGTTCGGTAAAGTCCAAAGGTCTGGTTCCACATCATCGCGCTGCATCCTTCACAATTATTTTCCGTGCCACATTTGTTTAACCTAGCTAACCTGATATTAGTGTAAACTTCACTTTTTCTTTTTTTTTTTTTTTTTGTTTAAAATGTAATAAATAGTTAATGTGACCATCATAAGAAAATTAGTATCCAAGTAAGTAACTGCTTATGAAGTACCTACTGAAGTTTTTGATATTCTTCCATGAAGGATTTTAATGGTTTTCTGTATAGCTTGTTTTATGATTATGAGATATATTACAGTTAAAAATACCCAGTACTTTAACTTTGAGTTAGTGCTATTTGTCCCAATTAATTAATTGTCCTAAAGTTAATAGGTGGATGATTATTTCTTATATGTTTAAATATTATTTATCAGTTATATAAAGTTCTTCAAATTGTTTAATTTATTATTTTGCATTTTATTATCTGTTTTGATGGATTATATTATATCATACTAGCTGTATATCCCGGTTTCACCCGGGGAATTTCATTTTTCTAATAAACGTGAACAAATTTAAAGTGAAATCATAACGATTTTTATAACAATAAAGAATATACCCAGAGACTGGCTGAAGTTATGAAATTTTAATATGGACAGGTGTTCGCACCTAGTAAGAAAGATCCACTGAGCGAAATTTGGGGAATTTAGGACAAACGGTATGGAGTTTTATTAAGAAAAAACAAACTAACAGAAATTCATCTTTGAGCTGTATAACCCGGTTTGATCGGGGAATTTCATTTTTCTAATGAAACGGTTGATTTCGTAAAAAAACATTGTAAAGTGAGTTCATTACGATTTCTATAACAATAAAGACTATCAGCTGAAGTTATGCAATTTTAATATGGACAGGTGTTCGCACCTGGTATGAAAGAACTACTGGAGAAATTTGGAGAATTTAGGATAAACGGTATGGATTTCTATAAAAAACAAACAAACAAACAGAAATATTGGCCTGCAGTTTCAGCTTCTCGCAAATCGGCTTGCCTAAGCCTTTGTGGCGCAAAGCGGGCCTCGTTCCTGGGCAGACTCAGTTTCCCGCGATTCTGCCTGTCTAAGCCTCTGTTGTTCAATCCTAATTTGATGTTCGTCGAGAGTTTCAGCTGCTCGTATTTGACGTTGTTTTTAGCTTTAGAGCTCACTACTCCTATTGAAGCTCGCTTCTTAGGAGGCATTTATAAAAAATAAATTCACCATACATGTAAATAAACGTATTGTAATTTAAAAAAAAAAAAAAAAAACATATGGTTTAAAAATCCCAGAACTCGACGCCTACCAAGGGACGGTCTTACCGGGCCTTGTTGGCCTCTTCAAAATGTATAAAATGATATTTTAGGCTGTTTTTCGACTCAAACGGTAGATTTCGTAAAAAAAACCCATTGTAAAGCGAGATCATGACGATTTTTTAACAATAAAGAATATACCATGAGATTGGCTGAAGTTATGCAATTTTAATATGGACAGGTGTTCGCACCTGGTATCAAAGAACCACTAAGCGATATTTGGAGAATTTAGGACAAACGGTATGGATTTCTATAAAGAACAAACAAACAGAATTTCAACTTTATTTATAAGATTTAGTTATATCTTTGAACATTTTATAAAGAATTGGTTTATTGTGATTCTGTTATCTATTTTTTATTGTCATATATAGACAAAAGTTGTTCATTAAATTATTTCTATTCCTTTTACATGTCTCTTACCAATCTTCCAAAAACTTGTTATCTAATTTTAGCATAGTCCCTGAAAGTCTTTTATATAAAATAGGCTTATATAAATAAATTAACTATTTGGGCGTTAAGAGAAGTTAGGGGGGATGCGATACCTGTTGAAAAAAAATTCTTTTAGTAGAAATATTATTTCATAATTTATTAAAACTAAAGATTTATGTTTTTACAAACCATAATGTTTAAACATATAAAAACAATGTTTTCAATTTAATATTGCTTTATTTTTTACCATAATCCCATGCAATTGATTGTGTAAGGGGAGAGGCATGAGAGGTTTTTATTTTAATAGGATGGCACATTACAAAAATGTTTGGGAACATCTCTTGGCAATGGAAGATTGTTGATTTATCATTGCATTTCAGACATTTGGTGGGATTTATTTATTTATTAGGTGAAAATTTGTCATGCAAGTCTTTTTCAGAACATAGTACAGACCACTTCCTATTCGTGGTTGCTGGGACTAAAGCTGCGGTTTCATAATTAGGTGCAATTTTTTTCATAATTTACTCTTCAAGACTAATAATTCTACTGTTTAGATAATATAAACATGATGGAGCCAGGGTAGAAGAGCATACTAAGGCACTTGCAGTAAAGAAATTTAAAGATAAACTACGTCAAGTAACGTAAATGTTTGAATGTGTGATTGCCGAACATGGAAAGCTACATTGCCCGAGAACTTCAGATTTTTTAAATTTAGGTAAAGCTACAGTAAGAAGTTTGTTTATCGTCACTTTAAGCCACTAAGGGTAATCAGACAATGCTACAGTGGGAGTCCTAAAGTTTGCCTATCCAGTTATAATTAGGATAGGGATCTTTAACGAGTACCTGGCATCGTACAGGCTCTGAACCTCCATTTTACGTCCTATCCAAGCGATGGCATGGTAAAGGATTTTTCACTTCCATTAGAAAATCCTAGGGCCACTGCGGGAGCCAAACCTTTACTATTGTAGGTTGTTAGGCTAACAACTATAACACAGGTGACCCAACACC
Source organism: Aelia acuminata (assembly GCA_911387785.2). Lineage (NCBI taxonomy): Eukaryota > Metazoa > Arthropoda > Insecta > Hemiptera > Pentatomidae > Aelia > Aelia acuminata. The sequence goes on along the minus strand of OU426982.1, from coordinate 84,751,491 downwards.
AGTAAGTAAAGAGAAATTAACATTGCAAGAATGTTTACAATTATGACGATAAAATTATATTATACTGATAAAAAACTTACTGTAAGATGAACTCCTCCATAAGGTGTGTCCCCTCTGGACAAATAATAAGGAACATTCGACATAGATTCCATACCACCAGCAACTATTACTTTTTGATGCCCACACATGAGAATTTGAGAAGCTAACATAACAGATTTCATGCCTGATGCACAAACTTTATTAATTGTGGTGCAAATAACACTCTCAGGCAGACCAGCAAAAATTGCTGCTTGTCGAGCTGGAGCTTGTCCAACACCAGCTTGTCCTACATTTCCAATGAATACTTCATCAATATGATCATTCTGTATTCCTGCCCGTTTAATAGCTCCCTGAAAATTAATAAAATAAAAAGCCACTAATACCTACAAGAGATTTAAAAAATCATGGGAAAAATAGGAGGACAAAATGCAAATGATACTATAATTTATGATTAGAATATTAAATATGTAATATTTGAATATTCTAATTTTATTAAATAATATATATAGTATATTATACACTATTATAATAATATAATACTATCATATAATGCAATGATATTATACAAAAAGAATTATAGTATTGGATATTTATATATTCTATTCTTTCAAAAACCAATAGATCTTATTTAATAGGATAAAAAAAATCTGACCATATAAGAGAGTAAGGCAAAAGGTTAATTAAGTTTATACTAAAAATACTTTTTGGGCAGCAATATACTGAAATGCTTGACTTAATATTGATTTGACCTCAACCTCTTAAAATAGTTAATATATATTGAAGATAAACTTATTATATAATAAGCATATTCACTTTACCTGAATAGCTACCGAAGCTAGTTTTGGTGCAGACAAGGAAGAAAGTGAACTTCTGAAGGACCCTATGGGTGTTCTAGCACCACTGACAATAAAAACTTCATTTAAATTACTTGTACTGTAATGTCTTACATAAGCAGTCAAAGGTACCTTTAATAAATAAATATATTTTTCAAAAAAATTATAATAAAAAATAAAAGCTAGTTTTTGTATTTAATTTGAATGATTACAATTTTAACAAATCTATTTGCCATTATGAACAGATGGAAACAGATCCAGTAAAGCAATCCTGGAAAAAACACCAACAATCCTCACAAACCCCTACTCCTAAAGAGACTGATAAGAATTGATATTCCTCGGCTTTAGCGCTCCCTGTTATACATCCTTGAAATTAATTATAACTCGGTGACGTAGCGGATTATCAATCAAGATAATTTTTCTATTCATATTTTAAATTTTTATCTTTTATGTCAATATGCTAAGACCCCTAAATTATCTTCATATTGTCCAGTAACTGTTTACTAACAATCTCTTCCAATCGGTATCATAATCCCCATCTAAACCCATGGCTCATTGAATTTATAGACAAAAACTAAAGTATTGAATTGTATAACAATTTTTTTTCCACGCTTCCTAATGTGACTTCAATTCAGTAAAAAGATATCAATGCAGAAGTAAAACATTGTAGTTTTAAAATTTTTGAAAGATTTTACTAATACTTTTGTATCCTCCTGCCCACCTAAAGCAAACCAATCGCCATTTTACAAATTATAGACTATTTTGGTCCCCTAAATCTGAAAACGATGAATTCATTCAATCCAACCCATTGGCGGATCCAGGGGGGGGGGGCTGTGGGGGCTGCAGCCCCTCCCTTTGGAAAATATTTCGTCATTAAAAGATAGAATTTGACTTTCCTTAAAGTAAGGAAACAAGTTAAAGAACAAATAATATGCAGAACAAGAAGAATTTTAGTTGTGGGAAAGATAAATAAACGTAAAAAAGCTGATTGGCAGATCCAAATGAAGGGCAGTGGGGCTGCAGCCCCCCCTTTAGGACTGCAGCCCCCCCTTTAGGACTGCAGCCCCCCTTTAGGACTGCAGCCCCCCCCCCCCCTTTACAGTCGGCTGGATCCGCCCATGATCCAACCAGTATCAAGGTAATGGCACGGTACTGAACTTTTACTTTGTCTCTTACCCTTGGCATTTAAATTTTTTAATAATACTTTAAGAACTGCGGTGAAGTTTATCTCGAAATTATTGGAATTGAGGGGCATCCGGGAATAGGCGGATCCAGAATGAGGGCTGTAGCCCCCCTATGGAATTATTTTGTTCTTTAAAGACGGAATTTAACATTACTTAAAATTAACATGTAACGTAAAGATCGATAATATGCATAGATACTGGTTTTTAAGTTGTGGAATAGGAAAATAAAGGTAAAAGAGCATATTAATTCGCCCAGACCCTCCGGATTGCATGAAGCACCCTGCATAAATGGTGAAGGTAAAAAAAAATGTTTTTGCTACAAAGTACCATTGATTTAATCTACAAGGTCAAATTCATTATTCCTAAAAATCAGAAATGAATAAATATGAAAAAAAAAAAAAAAACGAGAAACAAATACAGTATAAAAAAACTGGTGCGATACGCGCAACACACAAATTTCACTTACGAACTTATTTAGGTTAGAAATTGACGTGTTTCGATAATATTTAAACACCATTGTCAACTTCACACATTTTCCCACATTTATGTATATGCTTATATTTCTGTATCTCCGTAAGTTATTGAGTATTTATATTGTAAAACTTGTAAGTTCTCAGTACTTTTCGATTTATTGTTGTTTATTTCTTTTTTTAAGGAGCCTAATTTCATCAAGTCAAGTTTTTTTTTTATTTTATTGCTTCCTTGTTTTTTACTGCGAGTTGCTTTTTGTAGATATATCCTGAAGGTGAATCGATAGGTGTATTTACGTCTTGTATTAAAGTTGGTCTCTTGTCCTTTCTGGAAACCGAGAACGATTACTGTTCCTCTAAAATCACTTTAAATTGCATTCAGAAATCTATTATGGAACTAAAGTTTCTAAACTAAAATATAATCAATTAAAGATTATCTTATACCATATTTTTTCACACTTTAAATAATTTGAGCATCACTCAATCATTTACTCTCTGAAGTAAAATATCTTTTTATTATTAAATAAAAGATTTTATTTTCATCAGCGATAAAACGGAAAATTTGAGCAGTCACTTGGCGGGCATATACCACATACATCAAATACCCAGTTTGATCAAAATAGTTACAGCCGTTTTTGAGAAAATACTAAAAAATGTTAAAATGAGACAAAATTTATTAAATAAAGTGTTATCATCATCATCACAGGCACTACAACCCGCAACGGGTCTTCGCCGCGTCAAGACGTCGCCTCCATTCTTCTCTATCTTGCGCCAGGGTCTGCCAAGCTCAGGTGTTCAGGAGCTTCAGTGCGTCGGCTTCGACCTCATCTACCCATCTAAGTCTTGGTCGTCCTCTTTTCTTCTTCCATCCACATACCCGAAAAGCAATCTCTTGATTGGGAATCACCGTCCATTCTTGCAACATGCCCAGCCCATCGTTGAGAGCCTCATAAAGTGCACCACATCCGGTTCCCGGTAAATTTGGTACAACTCTGCGTTGTGTCTCATCCTGTACTTAGTCCTTTATCATCTTTTCTAGTGCTAGGTTGAATAGGAGGCATGAATGGCCATCTCCTTGTCTCAGACCCCTGGTAGTCATAAATGTCTCTGACAGGTCTCCCTGTATTCTCACTTGACATCTCGATCCTAACATCAGCAGCTCCGTAAGATGGATCAGTTCAAGTGGGATATTCATAGTTTCCATGGCCTGATACAACTTTTCTCTCACTACGCCATCATACGCACACTAAAATCGATTAATAAGTGATGAGTAGTGATGTTATATTATCGCGTCCTTTCAAGTAGGGTCCTCAAAGCAAAGATTTGATCAGTGGTAGATCTTCTTCTCAGAAAACCGCACTGGTATACTCCTATCTCCCATTCTGCATGCGGAAGTAGCCTCTGATAAATGATGTTAGACAGAACCTTGTACGTGCTGTTCAGAATGGTTATGCCACGATAATTGTCACAGATGGTCTGATCCCCTTTTCTGTGGAGAGAGATTATGACGCCTGTACACCATTCATTAGGCATAGTCTTGGTAATTCAAATACTATGCAAAAGGTCACGGATGGCCTTGACCAGTTCGTTCCCACCAATCTTTAGAAGTCCAGCAGCTATGTTGTCACTTCAGACCTGGGCATTATTTAAAATTAAAGTATTTTAAATACAAATTAAAATATTTTTTTTATTTTAGTATTTCAGGATTAAAATAAAATAAATCACACGTTATTTTCATTTAAAATCTAAAATACTAAAATAAATTGAGCCGATACATTTATTTCAGTTTGATGCTGTTATTGTTGCAATTTTTTTAAAAATCCTTCATTAACCGCGCAAATTACTGGGATAAATGAAGAATTAAAGATTAAAAACAGTACTAGATGTGATTTGCTCTCAGTACCCGATTGTTACTACAGCATTTCGCAAGTATGCAGCGGAAACGGCTGAGATGGCAGTGACTCGGTACCTCTGGTACTATCTCCAACAAATTCTTAATAACAATCGTCCACAAAATTATTTTCCATGGAGCAGACATGATTGAGCACGCAGCTCTTTGTATCGGTTCCCGGTCAGAAGAGGCTCATGGAGAGTAGGAACCATGGGCGGAACCAGCCGATCGTAAAGGGGGGGGACTGCAGCCCCACAGAACTTTATTTGGATCTGCTAATCAGCTTTTTTACCTTTTTGTTCCTTTCCCACAACTAAAATTCGACTTGTTCTGCACATTATTTTTTCTTTATCTTGCTTTCTTACATTAAGGAAAGTCAACTTCTATCTTTAAATGACAAAAAAATTTCCAAAGGGGTGGGGCTGCAGCCCCCACCCCCGGATCCGCCAATGGTAGGAACAAAAATTATAAGCAGTACAGGGAACATCATTTCAAGAAGATATCTCGAGTCGCAACAAATAAGGATTTGTTTACAATTATTTGTTACAAGCGACCCATACATTACGAATTTAAGACCAGTATACAATTATAAAAGAAACAAGAGCTAATCGAGAAAGCATACAATTACTTAAACAAGATTAAATAATTGTATCATATTTGTATTATTGTACATAAAAAAATTATCTATACAATTTTTTTATTTTTTTTTTCCAGTCAAATTTTAACTTGATCTGATTCTCTGATTTCATTGATATTGATTTCATTAGATTCAGCACCTAAAAAAACATACAATACGACTATACCAAACACAAATTTTTGACCTCAAATTTGGACTTCATCTGGTGGTCCCATTGCACTGATTTTGATTTCATTAGATTCAGCACCTCAAAAAATCAATACAGGGGTGATTCCATGCCTCTAACAAAATAATTATAATAGATATTAGGTTTTTTCCCATTTTCAGCTTTTTTGGACCACTGTGCCTACTCTAGGATTGCAAATAAATTTAAAAAATACATTATTTTTGGAACTATAATTAGAAAGGAAACGTAAGAACAGATATTTTAAATAATAAAAAAAAAAATGAACTTACCTTTAACTTAATTCAGCCACAGATAAACAAAGGAATTGATCGCCTTAGGATTTTATGCCTTTTAAATCCCAATAAAAAAACATAATTTAGCTAAACATGATATGACAATTTCATTTAAGGTTGCTTTTATTTTATTTTTTTAAGTCAGCTAATGTGTTGCAACTTTTTATGGGAAAATATTGAGATCCCAGTCTTTAATCGCCTTTCTAATCACCTCATACTGATATTTAGACAGTATTGACTGGATAAAAACAGCTAGATCAGAACGAGTGTCAAACATTGCACTTTAACTATCTTTCTATGGTGGTTGAAGCAGCTGTCAAGTTTCATTGAGTATTACACTAACCATATTATAGTTTAAAAATTATAACTTAATCATTCAACCAACGACCATGAATAAATAACATCATATTATATTTTAACTTTAAACCATGATTGTGTAGGTATGTGGGGATGTGATTCAATGATTACATCCCGGTCCTAGATCAATAGCTGACATCTTAAACTAGGATAAGGCTTTATCTATAATCATGCTTAAAATTATTTATTTTTTGTGAAAGATTTTATGTAATGACTTTTATGGAATGTTACTGTTATAAAGTACTTCGTCTATATATGCACATAATGGCTGTAGATCATTGATCAATAAAATATGCCATAACATGCTCAAAATACTTTTTTTTTTTTAAGCAATCTTACAACCATAACAAAAATTATAATTTTTACCTAAACCAAATTGTTGGTATAAAAGAAACTAATAGCTTTTTATTTCTAGACTATTAAAGAATAAAAAACAATAAAAATTAACTCCAGAAATCAACATTGGATTTTGGGTTTCTTTCCTCGCTTGCCCCACAGTGCAGTGTGCCGCGAAAATTTTCACACAAATGACAATAATTACCGAACCGGCAAATGAAATCAAAAGAACATATTCTCTGATACTTCCCAGTCCTAGATCAATGGTTGCCGTCTTATGCCAGTATAAGCCCCTAACTCTAATTTTGCTTCAAATTAGTTATTTTTTGTGAAAGATTTTCACTTGTATAATTTATTTTTATTGGATGGCTATTGTTATAAAGTGGTACATCAGTATATGCACATAAAGGCAGTAAAAAAACTATTACTCAAATGTGCTGTAACTAGCTCAAAATATTTTTATTTAAAAAAATGACAATATTACAACCATGACAAAATTTATAATTTCTGTTTAAAAGAATTTTTGATAAGAAAGGAACTAATCGTTTTTTATTTGTTGACTATTTAAGAATAAAAATTAACTACAGATATGAACATTGGAATTTGGGTTTTTTGCCTTGTTTGCCCCACTGTGCATCGAGGGCTTATACATATATCAAATACCCAGTTTGATCGAAATCATTAAAGCCATTTTTGAGTAAATAAAAAAAACACGTGCAAATGAGACAAAATTTATTAAATAAAATACCCCCTGCATTTGACCAATTTTGATGAAATTTTACTGTCACATCGCGGGCATATACATACATCAAATACCCAATTTCAGTTATTTACTGTCCCAATAGTTTTTGAGCTAGCCTGATTATTTGATTGATGATTATTTGGACTCAGGGGACCCCAAAACATGATTTTCCATTAAAAACTGGAAGTCGAAATTCACGATCACAATACTTTTCCTTATTATACATTTCATATATAGTTAAGTGAAAGTAAAAATAGTACTGAGTCCCATAAGTGGAGCCAACTTATTTTAAGTACCCCACAGTAGGGGATCCAGAAATTTTTTGAGGGAGGAAGCGCACTTTTTTTATTTTTAAATTTTTATTTGCCTTGAAGGCCTAATTTAAAATATAAGTGCAAAGTTACATTGTAAATTACTTTTAAATGTTTCAATACAATCCATTTTTTTATTTAATGAGTTAAAACAATTACTAAAGATAGTAGCCCTTTTTATACAGAAATAGTAATTGTTGATTGGTGCCCACTCTGGATCCGCTGCTGTATAACAAATTAATGTACTGTGACTAAGAAAAAAAGTTATGTATCCCCTTTCTTTTTCCTTTGCCATTTAAACCTTATCAGATCGTTTCAATGATGATAAAACCTAGACCATTCCCACTATCATTTCTTAGAGTAAATATGCCCATAAATAATTCCTTATTAACTTTTTTATTTTTCAGGTTGATAGGTCAATTTGAAGAAACAGTCAAATCAACATTTGTATTACATATTAGCAAACATGGATAAAGGATCTGGTTACTGACCTTGATTTACATTAGTGTTGATAATGTAGGCATTGTGGATGTAGAAATAGCATGAATCACCAAAATAAAAGCAGTAAGTATGAGGCATAATTACATTTAGGGATATTTAAACCTAATTACTATGGGTCACTATAATTATATTTATATTTATAATTATAAATTATATTTTTAGTAAATTGAAGACAGTTTTCTACTGCCCATAATTCAGCTTTAAAAGTATTTTCAATTTGTCAAATTCACACAATATTTAAGAGCTTATGGGTAGCCACTAGGGGTTGGCAGAAAGGATCATCAGAAAGCTTAACTGCTAAACTAGTTCCCACAACAGTATTGTGAGTACAGATAAAAAAAATAGAGATTTGTGTTTGATTGCTGTAGCTTTGAGAGATGTCTCTGCGATATTAAATTTTAAAAAATAATTACATGAAGCAAAATAAGGATGAATAAAAACATGAATAAACTTTCACATTTATTCTAGGTAACTAAAATGTATTACATTTATACACAAAATAAATTTATAAAATTTCATGATATAGTCAATTTGTAGGGTTAAAACTTAGAATGCAATAGTCTAAATTTTTGTCAGGCAATCAGAAAACTAGGTACTCGAAGTCGAATTTTACATTAACCAAATTCAAAGACAGATTGAATTTTAGTTTTTAATATATATTTAAAAATAAAAATTAATTTTAAAATTACAGATATTAATACTGACCAAAATTAACAAATCTACATACCATCTTTACACAAGCTAATGGAAGACTAATCAATAATTTTGTTTTATCGAGTGAACTCACATTCTTATAATATTTAAGGGGAAAATATTGGAATGTTAGAAACAAATGTAATGGCTATATGATTATAATACAATGCAAAGATTAACAAAACAGATATAAATAACAGCTTAATTACATATTTTATGTACATCAATATAACTAATTATATATGCATTATTATATGGATATGGTACACCTACAATTTCATTGAATAACAAAGTATATAAATTTTATATAGGTACATATATTAAGTCGAGTATGATAAAATAATCATACAAAGTATGCATAAAGAAAACAAAAACAAAGCTATGTTACACACTGATTTAAGATTTTTAAATGGGGAAAAAAGATTAAATAAAGTAAGCTATATTTGCCAAACATAAATTAATATCTGAAATAAATATATAAATAAACTATAAACTGTAAATAAACAAAACTTGTAACTATACATATAAAACATTAACATAACATTTTTTCATGAATATATGTGATATAAAGTTTCTTTTTTTCATGTATGAGTCCCTTTCTTCTTCCGAAAAAAGGAAGAAAGGACATTCTGTCTTTTATCTTTCCTAGTGTCTTTTGTCTGTTGCTCATTCTCGCTAGAGCTTTCACTAGGTCGCCTTGTCTCACTAGTGGTTCCTCCAGTTGTGGGTGGCAACGTTCCAGAACGATTGCTGTTACTATTTGTGTAGGCAGCATTCTAAATGAGATTCATAAAGGTATCAGAGAAATAATGCAAAAGTTTACATAAGCTAATAAATTAAAAAGAAATAATTTTATGTGCATAATTAATTTTTATTATTTTTTATTAATATACATTTTTTGTATTCATTTTTTTTTAATGAAAACATTATACAACCTAAATTAATAAGCTACAACAAAAGTTGATTATCTTACCTGCTTCTGGGGTAAATTTCCATAAACTGAAAAACAAAAAAGTGAAAATTAATAATTGATAATGAAATGATTAAAAACTGTAAAATTAAATAAATACTAATCATGTTTAAAAATGATTTAAAGATGACGATATCTTAAAAAATGTGAACTTATATCAAAAGTTTAGTAGTAAAATAAACTATATTAAGAATAGATATTAAACCTCCAATTGAACTTTTCAATACTTTAATAATATATATATATATATATATATATATATATATATATATATATATATATATATATATATATATATATATATATACATATTTCATAAGTAAACTTCAATTTGTTATTAGATTAGAATTTAAGTATTATTTTGCTATATATGTGCTGTATGGCTAACTCTATTTGAAGGGGGAATACCCCAAAAACAAATAAAGAAATTATTATTATTATTATCATTTATATATATATATATATATATATATATATATATATATATATATATATTTAATCTATTTTTGTGGGTAACCACCTTGTTTTAAATTATTTTAAATAATTTATTTTAGAAAAGATTGGGCTCCGCCGGGAGTCGAACCCGGGTCTTCCGCATGACATGCACGGTATGCTAACCACTGCACTACAGTGCTCGCTTCCAAGCAGAGCCAATCAGTGAAGTATATATATATATGTGCTGATAATTATTAAAAGAGGCAAACCTTTTAATACATAATTATTTAATTATTAAAAAGGTTAAATATTCATTTAACCTTTTAAACAATGATATTAGTTCAGGGGGCACATTTAGCACCAAGTTTGGGGGGGGTTAATTAGGATGTTAAGGGGGGTATTTGGGTCCTCCTCCAGGAAAACCAGATTTATTTTTGAAATTATTTCCTTGCATTGGGATCTTAACAAACAAATCTTGTATTATGTTTAAGGTTTAAGAGTTATGTGATCATCCTTGAAAAATATAAATATGTAACATATATGGGGGAACTTGTTCAAACACAATCGTGGCAATGACACCTTCTTTGTAAATAAAAGCTCTCCTTTCTTAGCAACGTGTTCATGAATGCAACCTCTCTTCACTTGGATCGCTATTTACTGCTTTAGTGAACTCCCATTATTTTTTTCAGTACTGACTTGATTAGCATTATTAGATAACAGCTTTCAACTTCGTCTTGCAGAGAAGAAATAATCCCAATGAGTCTTTTTCAGATGCGATCAGGGCCACAGCAAAAAGATAGGTCATCTCTGTCTAATTTGAACCACTCGGGCATTTTCAGAATTCTGTTAAATCAGTGAAAATGACATCTTGGCCCATTTGCAAGGTAGAAGCCATACTACAGTAGTAGTACCTATTATTGCATATGTATAAAGGACAAAATCATTTACTCCATAGGTGTCTGCTATAAAAAGGTTTTACTGGACTACTTCAGCGCATTCAGAAAAGAGTCTTAACTAAAAATAGCTGTTTTTTTTTTTTTAGAGATGATATTGCAGAAAGAGTGAGCAAAATATGTACGCACACACACACGCACCCACCCACACATACATTATATATATATATATATATATATATATATATATATTCCCTTTATGGTAACCCCATAGAGAGACAATTTATTTGTTTAAATACATGCTCCATGCCTTTATAAGGCATACTACATATATTGTAATTTTACAGATTTTTACATTAGAAGTTGGTAAAATTACTATTTAATACACAGAATAAAATTTAATAACAGAATAAAAAGTAAAAAAACAAAATAATAATAAAGTATGAGAATAATAAAGTATGAGAAAATAAACATGTATGAGAAAACGATAAAGTAAAAATAAGGAAATAATAAAGTATGATAAATAAGAAAAAAAAATAAATAAATAAATAAAATAAAATAGGAAATAAATATAACTTATAAGCACAAGTTTTAGGATGCCCTTCTGTTACTTGTCAATAAATCAAAATCAATTTCTCTTATAAATTTCAGTAAGTCTGTCTTAAATTTAGTAAAAAGTATATGCTCTGTATCAGGCCAGTTTCCATGTTTGGTCACAACACTTCAATTATATACATGCGATACTTTTGACCGTGAGTTTATTATATATATATATATATATATATATATATATAATAAACTCCCGGTCAAAAGTATCGCAACACCTGCATATTCTTAATTTAATTGATAAATTTGGTTCCTAGGGATTTGGGCCAATTATAAAAACAAGTTAGAAGAAGAAAACAGGGTTTATTAATTTAATTGGGCCAATAAAAATGTAATTTTCACAAAAAAATAAACAAAAACTAAATACTCACTTAAATCAATTTAGAACTATTGAAGTAAATAAACCTTGGATTGTATGCAGAATTTTCTTAATACGCCCCTAGCTCTGATTACAGCTTCCATGCGCCTTGGCATGCTTCTAATGGGGTCTTGATTGACTTGTGGAATTAGCTCTGATTCCTCCAGAATTGCTGTTTCCAGCCCTGCCAAAGTCCTGGATGCAGGATTTTGGGCTCAAACCCTTCTCTTCAGTGTGTCCCTCAGGTGCTCTATACAATTTAAATCAGGGCTCATTGCTGGTCCGAGGTAGTCTGTGATGCAGCTCGCAGTGTGGGGCCTAGCAATGCCGTGCATAAACAGTGCGTCTGGGCCACTGAAATGCATGAAAGCCATGACATCTTCTTGATTTCCTCCACATACCTGGGGCCCGTCAGAGCCCCACCATGCACCCCGACAAACTCTGTATGAGCTCCCCAGGAGATCCCTATTCAGAACATTAAGAGTCTCCTCTATAAGGCACACGGGGACTGATGCAGCATTGACTGAACTGTTCCTAAGGCCTTCTCCAGACTCTGCCTCGACAGTCTGGACTATGCAACTGAAGGAATAGATTTTGAAGCTCTGGATTAGTTTATTCCCGTCTCCGGAGTGATTGAACCTACAGAAAGTGGTCGTCGATGGCGCGCTCTTGTTCGTCCTCCAGTTGGCCTTATTAAATGCCTTCCAGTCTCCAGGTGACGTTTGATGCATCTGGAGACTGTAGAATAATGGACTTTTATACGCAACGCGATCTGACATACAGAAACTAAAGTTACAATACGATTGGATTCCTCTGGACTGAGATGCTAAGGTATGTTCATTTTAATGTCTGGATACAGCCACGACACCAAAATTATTCACAATATGACCATACTTACTGTCAAACAATAAAATGCATGAAAGCACTGAATGAAATGTGTGAATCATCACTGAAAAAAGACCTTTTTATGCCCCCAATCCTTTCATAAGATTCCTAGATAATCCTAAAGCCTATAATACTTCACTTTGTAATAGAATTAGGAGAGACATTCTCCATTTTATTTTAAATACCAAAAATTCTTTTGTGTTGCGATACTTTTGACCGGGAGTGTATATATACATATATATAATATCACCGGTGTTTGGGCAAAAGGGCTTAAGTGTTGGAATGTGAAGTTTACACAACGATTTTTCAAAGTTTTGAAAAATCATTTTAAATCCTGTCTAAGGATTTCTTTATTCAAGAATCACTATATTATCTCATAAGAGGCTAAACATTATAGCGAAATACAAATTTAAACGAAATATTACTTAATTATTTATTTCAAATGCATTTAAGCCCTTTGTATCTAATATTTTTGCCTCTTATGGCCTTCTGATCATATCTCATTAGCCTTTTGTACTTAACAATAATCAACCTAATTCCTTTTTACCAAGGATATGAGAAATAAACCTGGCCCTAAAGGTGTCCAAAAGTTTGGAAAAATCAAAAATATTTTATTTCATGTTGAAATTATGCTTTTATGTAAAAACGTGTTAACACTAAAAATACACAATCAATTACACAAGTGATGAAAATCAATCTAAGGTACATTATTAGTTTAAAAATGAAACTGTTGATGAAGTTATCGATCTATTTCTACACAGTGGCGGATCCAGAAATTTTCTGAGGAGGGGGGCGCACTTTTTTTTTTTTTTTTTTTTTTTTTTTTTTAACATTTCAATAGTAAAGAAGGCCCTAATTTAAAATACATATTAGTACATAATGACGTAGGAATAGTAATACTTAACGAGTGTCCTCACTTCTCAGGGGGGGAGGGGCGCGCTCCTCCCCTGGATCCTCTACTGTTTCTACTTCAACCAAATATCTCCAATAGGGTCGATATCATCATCATTATAACACCTATGGTTTCTGTGAAAATCGTGAAATTATGGGGGAATTAGTTGTAAAAGATCTAGCAGATCTTTTTTCTTTTTCTTGGATATTGGGATTGGCTCACTATATGTATTTTTCAACGTGAATGTGCTTGACCGTCGGCCTCTTCTTTTAAATGAAACATAATCAAAGGGATCTTCTCTATTCAGGCTGTTTTTAAAACTAATACGTCCATTGTATTTTTGTTTTGTATTTAAAACTATAACGTCATTGTCGTACCGAAACCATGTGCTTCCCTCCACATAAAATGAGCTCCATTTTCATTTTTTTTTTTTTCTCGAAATGAAGATAGCGTATGTCTTATTCAGTCAGTTATCTTAATTTTATGAATGAAATCTTGATAATTTGTTAACAATCTGAATATTTAAATGAAATAATAATAAAAACTGAGTATTTAATTTTTATTTTTTAGATTAAAGAGTACAAAATTTAATAAATGCACAATTAGCTTAGATCCAAATCGGTTGTTTTTCCATCAAAATTAAAGCATGCTGCTTAAGAAGAACTTCGTACCAGACATAGGTTTGTGTATCAAATCCAAAGGGCGTAGAATTGGCATAACTACCTAGACCCTTATGATCTGCACATGTTCTGGTATAAAGGATGTAAGTTTTATCAAGTGTCACTTAACCCCTTTGGATCATTGCCAAATAGCGAATAACACTTGTGCCGTTAAGATCAGCTTAATTACACCATTTAGTAAGCTGATTTCACTTAAGCCGATTGAACCATTAGAAAAAGATAGATTTTTTTTGTCAAGAAGCCATAAAAACCTCATTTTCATAAAAATGGCACTTAAGCCCTTTTGCCCAAACACCAGTGATATATTATATATATAATATATATACATATGTAAATCATTTTTTAACAGATTTATTAGATTTCACACTTGGAACTATTATGTATTTAAACTCGCAGCATAGCCTTGCGTGCAAAGTCTTGCTTTGGGGCTTTATTGCAATATTATTAAGAAAAGTAAGTTTATTGCAATATAAGTATAAGTAAAAATCATATGGCTATGTTTGTATATACAGCTGTAGATCTCTGCACAGCAAAAAGTCATGCATACCTTTATCAAACAATTTATTCCTAACGCTTACTGGAAGTACATATTTAAGAGTTCATGCCAAACACTTCAATGGATATTAAAAATTCAATAACAATACACGAGAAAAATAAAAAAGGAATTAGACTCACTTGTTCCATGCCTAAAGGATGTGGCATCTGTTGGCCAAGGTTCACGAACTGGAGCTGAGTTAACTACTGGCCTATTTGGAGGTGCAGAGGCAGGTAGTGGAGGAGGTATTTCTACAATCCAACATACAATTATTCAACTAATGTACTTGAACAAAACTAAGAAGCAAATAAAAGCAACAAAAAATACCTACCAGCAACAGGATAATCTAAATTACCAGGAGTCGAGTTTCTCCATTCAGGGTTAGGATTACCATTAGGACTAATTGGAGTATTAGGTTGGTACGATGATACAGGTCTCACAGATATCCCAGGTGTTTCTAAAAATGTATAGGCTAATAGTGATTCTGATAGACAAACAAGGGAATCAGATACAGGAATTAAGTTCACTTACCAGTCGAAGATCTGACAGGTATTGGTGGAGGGGCTCCTCTTGGTGGAATAGGAGGTTTGCCTCTTCTGGTCACTTCAGGAGTGGACCCACGACTTGAGTCAGAACTCTCCTCAGGCCCGACTGGAGCCAGCCTATCCCCAGATGGTGAACCCTAATCAAACGTACAATGAATAGTAAATCAGGAGATATTAGAAGGTAAAAAATCATCTAAAAGGTAATAAACAGCTAATTAAATAAATAATTAATAGTTTATAAATTTTAAAAATTATAATTATATCGGATTCATATGATTCCAACTGTTAAATAAATTATGTTTAGAAAACAAACATCTATTCACCTTTTGGTTTTCATCATAGCTCATTAATTGTAAACTAGGAGGAAGTTTGGCATGAAATGTAATTTTATTAACCCAATCTTCCATTTCTTCCCCATTGGGAGCCAAAAATAAAAATTCTGATCCATCTGTAGTACAAAGCCTAAAAGGAAAAACCAACACACAATGAATCATAGAATTTAATAAACTATTTTTTTTTTTATTATTCTTATTAACTGTCAGATATAACAGACCTAAAGACATGTTTCCTCTTGGTGTAATCTTCTGCTTTTTCACATTTAGCATTAAAAATTATAATTGGAGAAGTAGCTGCCTTACTTGCAATGAAATCTTCCTGATCTTTAAAGAAGCAAAGAAGCTGTCCACAAAGAACTAGAAGAACAATGATTAATAATTATAATTTTTTTTTCCATACTTAACTATCCTAATGTAGTTGATGAGCTATAAATATTTTAAAAAATTATCAAAGTATCTTTTGCAATAATATTTATTTCTTAAAAATAACATTAAATGAGGCGTTCGGCCGAATAACGGTCTATGTTACATTTTTGCGAATTCGAGTATTTTACTGAATAACGTTCTGTGTAGCATCTCCTAAATGTCCCTTAAGGGATTTCCTATAAAACTCAACAGAGCTCGTTGCTATGCCACTTTGCACAGCTGGAATCATGAGCTCTATGTTTGGAACAACGGTCCATGTTGCAGTTGCCTTTATTGACGAAGGTTACATTTGTACTTCGTAGCGTACGAACATATTTTACTGAAATCGATCAAAAGTTTTTGAGTACAGGTCACAGCTTTTTGCCATGCGACAGGGATTTTGCTCAGATAGAGAGACAAAACAAAACTGTAAAAAGTGTACATTCCATCAGAGTGGAAATATGTAATTGGGCAAGCAAAACTTAACAAACCGTTCTTTGTCATTGAAATGCAGCAAAGTGATTTCAAAAATTTCAAATTTATTGAAAGCTACCTACCAAAAAACCAAAATGCTACACATTTGCATGTTACAAAGTACTTGTGGATGAAGTACAGTCTTGATGACCCTTTGACAGTTTATGCACGATCCTCACACAACATATTGAAACCTTCGGAAAAATTCAAGATATATACAACGAACTGGAAACCAAAAATCCAGCTGGAAAACTTACCTCCTGAAAACGACCAACTTATCCCTATCACAAAAAGTAAAAAAGCAGACTTGCTGAAGATGATCCCATACCTTGACAGCCAGTATGAAGATTTTTACAAATCATTGCCTATAATAACTTAATTTTTTTAATCTTTTTTTACCTAATTCTTAATTTTTTTTCTCCCAAATTCTTAATTTTTATTCACTTGAGGTTCAAAAAGTAAACTTTTATTTTATTTTTTTCTAATAATGTTCTTGGATTAGTTTTATTTGCATTTACATGTATATATATATATATATATATATATATATATATATATATATATATATATATATATATATATATATATATATATATATATATACACACTTACATGTATGGAAAACAAATTATTTTCAACTTACCTTTATATGTATATGTATTATCAACTTTATAAAACTTCTTTCTAATCTATTGTAATTATTTTGTTATTTGTTTTATTAAACCAATTTTACATACGAGTATCATAACAAAGAGTAATTTTCATTGGAAACAATGGGGGAAGTAATTTCCCTCTCATGAGAATTTTATGGAATAAAGGTCTATGCTAGTTCCCCAGACGAAAAAGTAATCCCCAATTTAGCAAATTGATTTTACTGTCTCATGTAAAGTTTCGAAAAATCACCTAGACCGTTATTCGGCCCAACCCTTCAAATGACTAAAATCACCTAATTAGAGCAATATAACCAATTAGATATTTTTTATATATGAAATAAATTAAATTTTCTATTGATTGTATACCTGTATAAAATGTTTTCCAAGAACGGAGAGCAGCTTTCTTTCCACCGCTTTGAAGTTCATGCTTCCTATCGAGATTTCCTTGAATTTCTACTGGTGGCAGTTGATCCAATTCATCCCCTCGAAACTTTTGTAATTTTCTAAAACTCTGGGTCCTCCTACGTGTAGTGAATGATGGCGTCCTCTTTGGCTTCTTAAGGTCAGCTTTCATACTTTC
The DNA here is from genome assembly GCA_911387785.2 of Aelia acuminata. NCBI lineage: Eukaryota > Metazoa > Arthropoda > Insecta > Hemiptera > Pentatomidae > Aelia > Aelia acuminata. The sequence continues at coordinate 84,733,792 of OU426982.1, read as the reverse complement.
AGCACGCTTCACATCTCCAGCTAAGAGGTAAGAATAATAATGATGTGTACATATAATTCAAAAAGGAATTAATAAAATATGAGTAAAAATAAGACATTTAATAAATATGCAGTAATGTATTTTTAACTATAGCAGAACTTAAATTATTAACGATTATTTATTTCAAGATATTTTCCGCAGCAGACAGTAAAACAAACCTTAATTTGAGATAATGGACTTGGAGTCATAAATTTACAGCATAAGTAAATCATGCAAAAGGATTTTTTACTTAATAACATTTTGTATTAACTTACTAATATTGTGGTGAATACCAATATATTTCCTTTCCATTCCATTTTATCATCTTCATTATATTATCTTTTCTTTCCTGAGCTCTTATGACTCAAATAATCATAATTAATAAAAAGAATCATAAAAGCAAAAAAGTATCATCATCAACTCAAATATTAACAATACTTAGCGATTCATGTTTAATTTATCCGTAAAACAGTTGGAGTAAAAACACCATAAATAATAATGATAACTACCCAACATTAGGTTAATTTTTGATGCATCCAATCAAGGAAGTAATATCACAAGTACAGCTCGATAAGATGATCTTCAAGGGACCACAAAAAATGTTTGTTTTAACAACAATTCTGTTTATAGTCATTGCCAGAAAATTGACTTGTCAAGGTTATCACATATCTACAATGATGGTGTTAGTAAACGGTTAAAATCAAAACAATATAGAAATTAAAATCATATACGAATATTTTACTAAAACACATCTAACTCTTACATAATTATGTCAGTTATCAATAAATAGTTAATTAAATACATGTTGAGTGGGTACAAACATATATGCACCTCATTGCTTTTTTAGATGCTAGAGAGTGTGTTGCACAAAGTTTCCAATTCACTGGCAATAACCGTCCGACTTCTTTCTCCTGTATCCATCTCACGAATCAGTTTTAACTTATAGCTAATTTTCAATTAATAAATTTTCAATCTGAATTTCTTAGAGCCATTGCTAACAAACACTCGACTGCAAAACCATCAACAATGGTGAATTTACAATGAAAAATGAAACAGGAACCTTTTACAGGAAACAGGAAATCATATTAAAATTCTCTAAAGTTGGCAATGTGAGTTCGAATTATAGAGGGGAGGACTATCAAGAGTTCAACTCAAATAGGTGGAAAATCTATAAGCCTCCTATCATGATCCATATTTTTGGGTCAATTTACTTACATAATGTTTTGGCTTGAAATAGACTTTCCCGTAAAATATAAGACTGAAAAAAAAAAAAAAAAATACCTTTTCGTAGCCTGTCTCCAAACAAAGTAGAAATACTGCCAGATTTCTGAAGAGGGACGGGAGACTCCTGTGTATTTAATCTAGAAAAAAAAAGTTAACAAGTAATTATTAAATATCCTTAAATCAAATTAGAATGATTTTTAAGGTTTTGGCCTCAAAAGTCTATCATAAATTCTTATTTATTGAATTATATAAGACAGCCAAATTTTCGCCTATTCATAGATTTCATTGATATTATTTAATCAATCTTATAACATTATATATTTAAATATTTATCAGTGTGATGAGCCAGTTTACCATTGCAACCAAAATTTAATTTAGTAAATATAAATTTAATGAAACCTGCTAGCTAGGCTGAAATCTTGAAAATCTATAATCCTGAAAGACTCAATTCTTGTTGCACTTATTGATCAATTTAGAATGGTTCATTCATATTACTAAAGGGGGAGGGCAGAGGGTAGCTATTGTCATCCAAGGAATAAAAAAATTACAATGTATATAATCACTAGCATTAAGGAGACAACTTATCAAAAGATATGTCTTAAACTTTAGGTAGACAAGGAGGAGTGGCCGAACGGACAAACGTATAAGCAAATAGGCACTGCCCCTAAAAATATGAGTGTATGACTGAGTTCAAATTCCAGAGCCGGTAATTGTGGCAAGCCTCAAATTCCAATATCCTTGGCTTTGGCATGCTCTACATTGTAAAAAGGTTGGGCCCCCTCCTATAGCCTTTCTAAAACTGAAATTAACTAGCCCTAATGGTAATTCTTAATAAATATTTTTCTGGGAACATTTCTCTTAGAATGGCAAAACGCTGATTTCTGGGCAGTTAATTTTATTTTAATTATAGAGTTATGAATTTTTTTTCCAAGGTTTGTAATTTTAATTTGATTATATATCTCTCTCTCTCTCTCTCTCTCTCTCTCTCTCTCTATATATATATATATATATATATATATATATATTTACACACACACACACTTTTTTTTTTAAGGATAAACTGAGTTTCCCAGACCAGGGGACAGGGTGGGGAATCAATGCTAATTATTATTAAATGTTCCCTGGCTGTGTGTTCTCAGTCATATGGTGTCATGGGCAATGCCTATTTCAAACACATTTGCCCACTAGGCCATCTTGCCACCCTATTTTACCAATGACAATCAAAAAACGATCAACAAGCCATCAGTAAATTTAATGAAATAGAATTAGTCAATCCATTGTAAGGAAAAGCACATAATACATTGCTTACAAAATATACCAAACCTGGGTAAAGTTGTTGACTGAGATTTGGTAATCGGGTAGGCTGAATCAGTTTCTGAGAGGTCTGCAGATTCTTGGTTTATTGACGGTTTTCTCTCAGTTTCCTCAGCGAACTTTTCAGCTAATAAGAATCTTAACATGCAACATGCAAAAATGCATACAAAATTCAGAAGAAAATAAAGATGTTTTCATGAAATTTATACAAAAAATAAAGCTATGTAGTAGAAAAACACCAATGAAAATAACATTCCAAATTAAAAAAATAAAATTAGCATAAAAGAAGACATGCATACATCTCTAGCATGATAGAGAATGGTAAAATAGTGTATGAACAATGATAAAGTGCATGTTGAAAGTGCCAATGTGCAATTTTTAAAATTATTAATCACTGATTGAAACATATTAAATTTAAAATTATACTTGGTAAGAATTTATGAGGAAAAGTTGTAACAATTAAAGTGCATACATATGCACAAGTTTTGTCCAGAAATTACTATAGGAATAGGATTGGCACATTAACTTAAATATTGCTTTAAAAAAAAAAATCATATTTCAAAATATGACTAATTGCAATAAAAAATATAAATAGCAATGAATCAAATATGAATACGAGGAAGAATTAATTTACTAAATTAAGCATAATAAGTATTATGAATCTAGTTTTATTTAATTTAACCTCATTCAATATTGAATTCATAACGAAGCCCAATTAATAAATAAAAAATTATTTCATTTATTGGCTCGTTTATTTTTTCCTATTTGAAAATTTGGATAATAAAATAAAGAATGTTTAAATGAAAACTGTAGAAAGATGGTTAAGCAGGAGAGCTGGTAAATAATGAGAGTATAAAATAAAAAAATTCCAATATTTTGATTTTTCACAAAATAGAAATACACATAACTACCTAATATTAATTCAAAAAGATAATATTCTTTTGTTCAGTTCAATTCAACGATTTACAACAATTTCTACTAACGATCTAATCAGTTTTTCATAAAATCAGTTTTTGTTGTTTTATGGAACCTATTGTCTTCCCGTCGGTCTCGTCTAACATCGGTAATATATGCAGTAATTTCATTTTTTTATTTATTCATATCTTGTTTCAAGAATCATTTTACTTTGAATAGATTTGTTTTGTTTGGTTTATTTTACAAAAACATTTTTACCTATATCTCAATATTTTTAAATTTTATGGAAGCACAGAAAAAAACAAAAAAATTAAATTTTAATTTAATGTTAAAAAGATTTTACTTCTTTCACTGCTCAAGCTGGTTAACAGAGAGCCAGTTAGGCAGGAGTCTACTGTATATTGTTTCGATATACAATCAATTCTAATTTATATTTTCTTATTTTTTAATAAGTTTTATCTGAGGAAAGATTGGCCACAGCTGGAATCTGAACCCAGGCCCTCCCATCCCTGCTGCAGACACTAACCAATTAACTACCAAGGGCCGTATACCATATAAACTCGGCCGAGCTATCTATATCTATACATAATATCTAGCTTCACATAAAAATATTCTAAATAGTTTTTTAATTGCTATTTATATTATGAAATCCAAATAAACTTAGAGGAAAATTCAGAATAATTAATTTTTCTGAGGATGTTCCATTTTGGAAGCAAAGTCTGAATGGACAGGAGCGAAAGCTTTGTAATAATTGACAATGAAATAAATTTTTGATAAAAACCTGATTTAATCCACTATGCTTCCATTAAAACATTGAGTGATTTTTCTGGCAAGTGTTTATTGGAGAAACACCTTATTATGATTACTCACATTTATGTTTCACAATACTTAAGAGGCTCTTTGGAATTTTAGATATTCATCCAATAACAACTGGGTCATATACACAGAATGAATGAGAATAAAATTCGCAAGATGATTATGAAGGAAACGGGAGAGGAAGACCAAGGTTAATGTGAAGCAGTATGAAGTTGCTTGGAGTCAGGACAGGTATCTACTGGAGAAAGATTGTGGAGGAGACCCAGGTTCTAAATGGACCATAGTGACCATTCATTTCATAATAATACCCACTAAAGGTAAAATTTAAGACTTTTAGTATAATTTTTCTTAATAAATATACACAATAGTAGAAGTGCAATGGCTATGTACAATATTAATTTTTTTTTGTAATATTAAAGGAAGTTGAAAAAGAAAAACCATGCAGGCATAAATCTCTATAAAACAAGATACTTGTACAAGGTTAGGAATTGAATCATACCTTCCAGAAGATGTATTCTTATTATCCAGTAATTCAGGACCACCATTGATTTCTTGACGTCTCCTTTCATCTTCTTTTTTCCTTTCCTTTGTACAAACAGAAAAGATTCAATATATTGAAATCTTCCTTCATAAGGGAGTAGTACCGACTACAACTACAGAAGAAATCATACTCGTCTTTTTATCACTTTGTCATCATGATTATTAGTAGGGCCCAGATTTATATGCCTCTGTCAATGGCTAGTGTTTTGTTTCATACAATTTGAAAGTAAATAAAGTCTATTTAATAGGGTCTTTGATTTACCCTAATTTGATTTAACCACCTTTATGTGGTGAACCTGTATTTTAATCTGCGAAATTTCGATAGTAAAATAAAACTTTTAGCCTTAGTGCGAAATATATCAACGAGTTTCCAAACAAAACTGTCGGATACTGAAAGGTGTTAATATTCAACAACTTTAACATGGTATAAAGGCTTAGTGAAAATTAAAGTAAACAAGATAATTAATGATTTTACAAAAATTTAACTCCTTAATTTATGTTGTATATTTCCATGACTAAAAAACAAACACAAACATATTTCATATTTTATGTTACATATTTGTATATGTGATTACACAAACATTTTCGTATTTATCTTTTTATTTTATATGTAAATGTGGGCCCTTATCATTAGAATATTACTTGTAATACTTATTCTTAACGGACAATTCAATACTAATCTACAGTATAACATACTATGCTACTACATATTCTGTTACTCCTACAGTGCAAATGTATGGATGCGAAACTTGGACAATGACCAGCATCTTACAATCGAAAATCGAAAGGTTCAAATGACATATTACTCAAATGATGCTAAGGACAATAGTAGGCTTGAAGTGGAATAATGAGTTAGGAATTCGGAGAAGAGGAATGACAAGATTATAGGGGAAACCCAACAATTGATATTGCATATGAAAGGTTAGAGGTTCAAATGGGCAGGATACATAGCAAGAAGGAACCCATCAGGCTCCCTCAACATGACAATGAATGTAGCAGTGGTCGGTCCCAGATCGCAAGGGAGACCGAGACAGAGATGGGCTGACATGATCAAGAAGGAAGGAACCAAATATCGAATGGTTAACTGGGAAGCCATTGCCCACGACAGACATAGGTGGAAAAGTCTAGTTGAGACGGCTAAAGATCTTCAAGGTCTGTGAGCCAAACGAAAAAATAAAAAATGTAAATAATATAAATGTTTAAGAGGAAATTGATGTACAACAATGACAAAATAGAAATTTGTAAATAAAAAATCGAAATTTTGATATATCAGAATTGAATTTTAAAAATCAGTCTTGATATTTTTAATCTTAGAAAAGAAGGAATATTAATATCCAACAAAAATGTTCAATGACCTCATTGTTTTCAATTTTTGGAAGAATGGGAAGAGGGACTGGAGTATTAGATTTGTAATAGATTTAATGCCCAAAATTAAAAACTTAAAAAATTCAAGATGAATGTTTTCATGAATAAAAACCTTGATAATCTTAATTAAATCTTGAGGGTTCGGAACAACAGAAAAACAAAGAATAGCGGTAGGAAGTTATTTGCAAGGAAGGGGGAGCATAGACGAAACATTGCAAATGTTCCCCATCAGAGTTTAGACTATGGCATTGGTTAAAATATCTAAAGAGCAGCTTCATCTTTGGGGGCTTAACTGCCAAGGTACTAATATAGAATTAAAAGAGGTGGGGGAAAAAAAAGAAAAAAAAAAACAGATTGGGGAAGGAGGCTAGACTAACTACTAATTATTTTTTAGGATAAAAAATACAAAATTTTCATACCGTCCTAGCCAGAAAAGAAGACCTTTTCATGTTTTTGATGATTATGATTTTAATTATAATTCAAAAGATAAAGACTAAATTAAAACATATATGCTATAAAATAATAATAAGTTAAAGTATAATGTACCTGGGTCATTCTCTGAACTTCTCTTCGCTTCCTAGCTTCAGACCTTTCTCGTTCAATTCGTTCAATTTCTGCTTGTCTAGCAGTAGCTTCTGCTTCCTGTTGCTTCAAGAAAGCCTGTTCTAACTATAATTATATAAACAATATATTAATCCCTTATTCAATTTGAATTGAAAAGCTAGAAAAGGGAAAAAACAAAAAAGGTAAATTGTATTACCAAAGTTATCCTCTTAATGGCACTAAATTTCTCTGCATGTGCTTCAATCGTTTTCTCAAAATCTTCATGTCTTCTGATCAATTCTTCAACCTGAGATATTGATTCTCCGAGCTTTTCATCATGAAGAACAGGTTCTCGAGATATTATCCAATTTTCTAATAAATTTGCTTCCCTCATAAATATCTATAGGAAAAATTTTTGAGTGTTTGAAAATCTTCATTCAAATTAGTAATATTGATTACTAAAAAACTCATCCTTATGAGTATAATAAATACAGTTCAACTTTATATGGAAAGAATTAATGTGTAATCATAGTGTAGATAACAATAAATATTCTCCAAAATTATTATATATAAATTATAAAATTCATAATATTAACATACCCGTGTATCCAGACTCAGATCATAAATAACTTTACGTTTTTCCCAAGTATCATTTAAAAGATGTTTTCTTTGTTCAAGAATACGAATCTTATCTTGGATATCGTTACCAAGGAAATGACCCTAAAAAACAAATTCAATAGGTTTGAGTTATTTATCTATAACAAAAGCACAAACTTATTTTTAATTATCGCAAAAATAAAAGAAAAATATTTACAATATTAATTTTGAAAAAAGTCACCTGTTTAATTAGGGCATTGCCTGTTGTGTAAAACTGACTGAATGCTTCTTCCCTACTGTTTATTTCTGCTCTATGTTCCATATGTCGTGATATAAGAGCTTCGGCACCAGCTACATCCTGAGCTAATTCAGGTGATGTTACTTTAGCAATCATTTCACTGATCCAAGCCCTAAAGTGTTAAAAAATATAACATATTAACAACATTTACAATGCAATGAGAAGAGCTAATAACAAACACAAAAACATACATGAGATCACGGTAAAGATCAAAGTAAGATTGCAATTGCTCAGCCTGTTCTAGATTCCTTCTTCTTTGCTCGGTCTTTTCATAAAGCTGTGTCCAAGCATCAGTAACTTCTTCATGCTTCACTTCAATATGCTCTCTGGCGTCAGGAAACAAACCAGAAAGCCTGCCACCTTCTTCAACAACAGCTTCAACCTAAACAGTTGATTCATAAATAGTATTCCTTAAACACATTCAAATAAAATATTAAAAAATATTTATAAAAAAATTTTTATGGCATATTTATTGAAAGAGAAAATCGCTATAAGAAAAAGGATCAAACAATAGCGGCTATACCAATTCAATTTATTATGTTTATTTGTCTCTACAACATAGGTTTATACCCAAGTTCAATCTAGAATTGGAATAAAATGATAATGTTATTATCTTAGATTATTTATGTTCAAGTTCAATTTAGTGTTGGAATAATAAGTTTTAGGAACAAGAATATTTATGAATAATTTAATACCTGTTCTTTTACAGCAGCAAGATCTGTTTGGAACACTTCATGTTTCCTAACTAGTGCTTGAATGGACTCGAGATCTTGCCCATAACCTTCAGCTGTAAGACTAGAATCTTTTTCCTGTATCCAACTAATTGTTTCATCAGCTGTTCGATCAAAGACATGAACTTGTTTCGCTCCAGCAAGAGCCTGTAATACAGAAATGGTTGACATTTTATTTTAAAAGAAAATTCATACTCAAAATAAGGATAAGTTTAAAAAAAAGATAAATATCAAAAGTCACCTCCTGCCTGGCATGAGCTAATTCCTTAAGGTCATCCCATAACTGTTGTGTCTCTTCCATTTTTTTAGCAATTCTTTGACTCTCTGGATTTCCTTCTGCTATTAAAGCTTGTCCACTCTGAAGACAATTAGTTACCCTTCCTTCACTTGAAGATAATCCACTTAGAACATTTTCGAATCTCTAACAAAAAAATTATTTCCATTATTTCTTTCATTTAAAATTACAAATCTTAAATACAAATAAGGTCGCAGGTTCGCGCCCAGCGGTGGCCCTAGGATTTTTTAATGGGAGTAAAATGTAGTAAAAAATCCTTAGCCATGCCGTCATAAAATGGAGATTCCGAGCCTGTACTAAAATCGTTAAAATCCCTATCCTAATTATAACTGGATAGGCAAAATTTAGGACTCCCACTGTAGCATCGTCCAATTAGCCTTAGTGGCATAAAGTGACGTTAAACAAACAAACAAATCTTAAAATACAATACATAACGTGGACAAACCTGGATTAAAAGTTCAACATGCTCCACATCTCTGCCATAGTCTTCAGAAGCCGCAACTGCTGTCTGATCACTAATCCATTCAGCGACTTCCTCAGCTTCTCTTAAAAACCTGTAAAGCTTTCGACTTTCCAGCAAGTTCCATTCTCTTTTTTTACAGAGGGTTTCTATTTCCCTCAATTGTTCTTCGATTTCTGCCTTTAGTTTTAAATAGATTTAAAAACATATTAATGATATTGCATTGTTTGTTTTACAGTACAAAATTAGAGAAAAAATTATATACTTGTTTCTGAGAAATCTTTTCTGAGTCAAAATGGCCTCTATCTACTAAACCATGACTAAGATTACTAAGCCGTCCGACAGTTTGCCTGAAAGCTGTTATTTCTCTATTGAAACCTTCTAATTTCTTTAAAAGGCTTTGAACTGAATCCTCATCTTTTCCAAAATCTGTTGAAACAAGAAGAGGCCTTTTTTCTTTTAACCATGCTTCAGCTTCACTTGCTTCAACATAAAACTAAAAGAAAAAAAAGGCACGATTAAATGACTTAACCTCAATATTTCATCATACAATATCTACCAACAAACTCAATTATGAAATTTATAATTTAAAGCTTTAAAAAACTGCCTGATTTTGGTATTAATTATAAGAGAAAAAATACCCTTGTAATTAAAACCTAAAGTAATTTGAAAACATATTTGACTTATTTATGATTATTATTTGAATTGGAATGAAGAAAATAACTATTTTGATAAAACAAAAATAAAATAATAATAATAAGTTCGTTGGAACTTATATGATTTATAAACTCATAAATTATAATTTACTTGGTCTGCCAATTAAAACAACCGTAGCTAGACTGTTTAAATTTTTTAGATGAACGCTTAATAAGTCCATCTAATAACAAATTCAAAATAAATAAAGTATGAAAAATTGATAAACTCAAAATAGCAGTTATTAGAATTGTGGCTTAAACAAGACATGAGCTTTTTTATAGAAATATAATTAATTTTTTTTTCTTAACCTCCGACATCTTTTAAATATTACATATTCAATATACAAAATATAAAAATTAGTCAAATTAAAGGGAAACTACAATAAACAGGAGTTTTTAGTAGTAATCAATCAAGTTTCCATGCAAAATTTAAACAAAAGAGTAGTTATTTTATTCAAAAATAAATTGAGAGCTAATAAACAATAAACTATAAGCATACCATTTGAGATTCCACAGCATCGAGCAACTTTAGTTTACGTTCTTTCACTAATTGTTTTATTCTAGCCAGTTTCTCAAGCAAATCGTTGTGAGCAGCTTCTATCCTGGAACTAGCAAAATGTCCACTTCGGATCATCTGCTGAGCTCTGCTTCCAAGGGCATTAACAACTTGCTCACGTGAAATTATTTCAGATTCCAAAACCTTCAACATAAATTGGAACATTTCTTAATGCTTGAAGAAATGAAGAGAGATGTTGGAGTTAGGTGTCAGAGAAGTAGTAACATTGAATAGTATGTTTTTAAAGTTTGATTTTAAATATTGGTGCTGGTTAATATTTTAAGTGCCCAAGCTCGAATTGATATTTTGCTACAGGGAAGTTAGAAGAAATTAAGTCAAAACAAGCATCCAAATGAAATCGTTAGTAAGATGACACACTAAATTTTTTTATTAAGTTAAATAGCCTATATATGTATTTATTTTATATTTAAAAGCTGTTATATTTTTTGTATCACCCTGATTGTCTAGCTGACTGATGCCCTGAGAGAGTGATACAGTTTTACAGAAGGGATAAAATTCTAATGTGTGTGTGTATATATATATATATATGTATATATAAATTAATGAAAAATTAAATTAAATATACATGGTGTTTTTTCTGAAGACTCTGAACTGCATTCAAACTGTTTCCTAAGTCAACAGAAGCAGCAAGTGGCTCCTTTTCTTCAAGCCATTGCATTTCGTCTTCGATATCCCTTAGTAACTGGTAAAGCAAAAGAGCATCTTCTAAATTGTCCCGTCTTATCTGCATTGGTTCTTGCAAGGAACGGTATCTATAAATATTAATAAAATAAACTGACTACAAAATGATCAGAAAATGAGACTTATATTTAAAAAATATATATCAAGTTTCTTTTTTTAACTTAAAACATAGAGAAAGATAGAGAACTATGATAATTTTTCAACCCTAAAACTAAATGAATATCTAATGAAATTTTCATCATATTAATAAGTTGAGGTATAGAGGAAATAAAAAGATTTCAGTCTAACAACAATTCTAGGAAGGATGCCTTTTGGGCAGTAATAACATTATTACATAACAATTCTAGGAAAGATGCCTTTTCTGCAGTAATAACATTATTACATATCATCCTAAGTTTTAGGAATGCAGGATATTCAATTTATATCAGGCAGAAAATGAAATATGAATTAAAAAATGTTTAGTTGAGTGAGAGGAGTCAAGGTAATAAACCATGGATTATTGATTATAATGTAATAAAATCATAAAGTTTATGTTTCATCTATTAACACCTACCTTATGCAGACAATTTTTTTAGCAAATCAGTAAATTCTGTTAGGTTTCTGCATCATGGTTCAAATCAAATAATTTAAAATATTTTTTTTTTACATTTTCTAGCATGGAAGCAATAACAAATATGGATACCTCACTATGATACCTACTAAGAATAGAAGTAATCATATTTAAATGAAACCTCAAATTAAAACAATCTTACCTGTCTATTGCAGCTTGAGCTCTTTCTTTAATTTCTTCCTTCATGAAATGATTAGACCTATGGAATGTGGAGGCAGTGTCATTCAACTGATTGAATGCATCTTGGTGCCCAGTAACATTATTCTCAAGGAGTGCATGCCTTTTCAGGAGATTAGCAACACTTGCAAGATCCTTTCCATGATCTTCACTGGTTAATTGTCCTTCAACATCATCTATCCATGCTTCTAATTCTTCTAATGTACGACTAAAAAGCAGGGCCTAAGGAAAAAGAAAAAAAATTAACTTATAGTTCAGTTAAATAAAAAATAAAGAATTGATAACCTTAAATACTTGGTAAGCTTCATTGAGGCGTTCCCTTTTAGTTGAACTTGTCTCCTGTAAAAGCCTCCATTCTGACTCAAGTTCATCAAGCTTCCTCTGAATCTCATCACTCGCAAAATGGCCTTCCCTGATGAGAGCTTCACCTTCATTAGAAACACCACCAACTCGGCTTTTATTTGCAATAAGTTCAGCTTCAAAAGCGATATGCTTCTGTATTTTGCTTTGCAGGTTACTTGCATCTCTATAATTTTCATCATCGGCGACTTGCTGTTTCTGAAGCAGCCAACTCTCTACCTGATTTTAAAAAATATAATATAATAAAAGAAATGTGACTGAAATTTAATTATTAAAAAAAGTATTTATGCTAAGCCAACAATTGTGCAAGGTTAAAACATTTCAGTAGTGTTTTCTGCTTAAATAATAAAGATTTATAGAGATAGGGTGGGCCCCAGGAGTGTCTCTTAATCTGATGGTCAATCTTAACCTGTTAAGTAGTTACCTATCATAGCTGGACTGGAACCCTGGGATGGGCGGATAATATAGTGCCTTCACTTCGAGAAATGCCCTTTTCCTAAATGAATAAAAATTTTAACTAAACTGGAGCTGAGTTCAAAAACTGTTTCTTTTCTAAACAACAATAACCTATTAGGCGAAAAACAATTAACTAAAATCAATTAAAACCCCAATATATCAAAACAATAGAAATTTAGAACACCTTTTTAATTATGGTTGGGAATGTAATGTACTTAATATATTAATCATTTTTGAAAAAAAAAAATATATTGTGGATATTGAGCAAAATTTGTATATTACATAATCAAATAGGAATCGAAGATCTGTAGTTTATGTGCAGTGGTAATATTCTGAGTTCAATAGTACTTACACTGACATAAAGTACTCTATGAACAGCACACTACACTCCCAAGAGGTATCCCTTTCTTCTAACTCAGAGGAAGTGGGTCAATACCCCTTAAACTGGCTGATTAAAGAAAGTGGAAGGGTTGAACCATGGATACTGGATTGATCATAAAATAAACTTGAAAGGAGTAGGTCAATGCATCCCTAAGAAAGATGGGACTGATGCATGATCTAGCCAGAATCAGGGTAGCTGACAGGGAAAGAGTGGCATTGCTTCTGCAAATACTCTACAACAGTTGTTAGAAGAGCAAAGGAATGCAATAAGCCATTCAAATGACACATGAGTAAAATGAAATATGATGACATTAATGGATTTTTTTATTGGATTTATTCGACTAATTATTGCATCTACCCTTAAGTTTATTTTGATTATAGTTAAATTTTGAAAATTTATTGCTACTCCAAAAATCACATACAGAAGAAAGTTAGAAGTAGAAATAATTAAAGATTTGAATTAATGACATGACCAAGACATGAATTAAAACACAATATTTATTTGTATATTTAAGTTGATGATATGAAAAACTAACTATCAAATTTACCTCATATACATTTCTGAAAAACTCGTGTAATTTCTTAGATTCCAAGAGTCGCCTCTTTCTTGTTGCAGTACTTTCTATCAATTTATCCCTCCGCAAAACCAATGCTTGAAGAATATTGGATATTGTAGAGGCTGCGTAATGCTCACGAGAAAGGAGCTCTTTACCCAACTTTTCAACTTCTTCAACTCTACCAAACTGAGCTTGTACAGTTTTTTCAAATGCTTCAGTTTTACGTAACAACTCTTCAACTCCAGCGACGGTGTCCTGGGATAGGATAATAAAATTAACAACAGTAATAGAATCAGCATTTGCAAACAGAAGGTAGAAATAACTGTTATCTTACCCCAAGATCATCATTATTAAGGAAAGCTTCCTTTGAGGCGAGCCATGAATCTGCTTGATCTGCTTGCTGCCTAAACTGCTGCAGTTGTTGAGCCTGTTCCAATCGCTGCCTCCTTTCTTCCCATGCAGCTCCTAGCGTTCTTCGCATTTCTTCAAGTTTCGTGATTTCATTTTCTCGAGGAGGGCTCAGCTTAAGTCCAGCCTCCTTAATAGATTTGAATGCCTCCTGTCGGCCATCAATCTCTGCCTATAAATATAAAAAATGATTCTCACAGATTGTTATTTTATTTCCTGATAGTAAAGTTGTATAAAAAAAAAAAAAATCACACCAAACGCTAACTTGTATGTTGAAATATAGCCTCTTCCGGTAAACTCAAGCAAATTTACTAAAAAATCCAGCCAACTACTAGCTTTGGCTACTTAGTCATTTCATGGCAATTAAAGCCATAATTAACTTTTCAAACAGATAACTTTAATAAAATTCAGAATAGTCTTATGGGTTTCATTTTTCTAAATTATTAAAATAAAATTGAAGCCCAAAGATATCAAAATAAAACAAATAAATAACCTATTTACCTTCTTCTCGTGATGCAATTCAAGCATTGTATGAGCTTCTGCCATGTTTGTTGGCAATTCACTTGAGGCCATTCCTTCTATAGTTTCTAAAGCCCATGCTTGGAGCTCTCGGAAATCAGCTTCAAACCTATGTCTTGCAGCAGCCGCAGCGAGGACAGTTCGACGTGCACTTGCAAGGGAAATTAGTTCACGCCAGTTATCTTGCAGTTCAGTCAATTTGCTCCTAATGGGAGCAGACATATCTGGATACTTAGACACAAGTCTCTTACATTCAACATCATGTTCCTGAAGGATAAAAAATTCATTAAAAACTTTCTATCAATAAAACATTGATATTTTAGATCATTGAATAGATAGTATTCAAGCTAGATTATTAGTAGACGATAATAATAATCAGTGTAGAATTTTTAAGTATATTTTTGTATTTATGATTATTCATAATCATAAATTGATAGAATTCAATTTTTTTTTTATCAATCAGAAAGTCCAAATGAGCTGATCAAAAGTAAAAAATAAACATGGAATAAGATAAATATTACTCCATCCTTGAAAACCTTGGTAGAAACCTCTGAGCTTGACAAAAAAACTTGCTGTAGAAGAAGATAATACCTTGAGTTTGCCCTCAATAGCAGTCATGTCTCGTTCTAGGGCATCTTGCTTTCTTTTCAAATGTTCAACACCAACCAAATCACGTCCTGTGTCATCTGTTGTCATAGCAACTGCTTTTTCCGAAACTCTTTGAGAAGTATCATCTACATCCCTATTGAATGCATGGATTTCCAAAGCACCAGCCAAGTGTTCTCTGTACTCACTCAATGCCCCTTGTAGACCTTTCCACCTTAACAACATTTAAGACACATGTTATGCATAAATAAGATCATGATATGACCACATAAAACTACAGTTGTGACATTACTTATTATAAAAATGATCTCTTCTCTGTTGCACCGAACGTGTATCACTTCGGCCCTGTCTTATTAGCTTATCTGCTAGATTATTGATGGCTTTAATACGCATATCGTCAACGCGCATGTCACTATCAACATCGTCCAGCTTTCTTTGCAATGCCAGACAGTGTTCGTAGTCTTTGCCCATATCCCCAGCTTGAACCATCATCTCCTACAACAAAAATAATTTTTAATAAAAAAGTATTTCAGCAAGGTCATTCAAAATCTTACGATAAATAGTTTTTTTAACCTTATCTCTAATCCAAGCTTCAATTTTTTCAAGCTGATTGTTGAATTCTAGTATATCTTGAGCCTCCTCCAAACCTCTTCCCCTGTTTTCACTTTCCTTCAGCAGACTGTTCCATGATGATATCAGATGTTCCAAAGCAGTTTCTATTTCTCTTGAGGCTTTGTGTTTTTTAGCAAGAAGTGTTTGACCTTTAAATAAATATGATACATTAGTTCCGAATTATTTATTACATTTTTAAAAACTATTAAATTATCATCATAAGACAGTTAATGACTTGATTATTTTTAATCCTTAAAAAAACTCTTGAAGGAGGCCAGGATAAAGGCACTTACAAAACATAATCTTAGTTAAGCAACATCAAGTGTGGTTTGTACTTTGATGGATGATCACTCCATTTGGGTGACCTCCCCAATGAAAGCCAAGCATGCCAAGCCATATTCCCCCATTGGTATGTTAGGCATGTCAGCCTACTGGAGGCAACTAACACCAACCGGGCGTAGGCGTGATGACCCAGCCCTGCCTAGCCTATCAAGAATCGTGGTACTGTTTTCCAGAATGTCAGGTCAGCCTGAAGAATCATCCAATGGAAGGTTTGCTTAGGGAAAAGAAATACAGGTCCTCAGGCCTGCTGACTTTGGGCAGTTATAATCCATGGACCTACATCAGTTTGTGGCAGTCCTTGAACGCAAAAGGTACGACGCCATCAGAGGTAAAGACACTGCGAAATTGGTCCCAAGCGGAATAGTTATCGAGCATTTTTTTTGGGGGGGGGGGTCCTCTCCATTTAGGTTAAACAGGATTTTCCAGGGCCAGGGGAAAGGGTGCGAGATTGCCCATCTTCGGATTTCCAAGAAAACGTTGTCAGGGGTAACTTGTCTTTCCTAACGGGTTTACTCACTCTGCCACCCCACCCTGATTGGTTATAGAGCTATGAGCAGTTTGCCCCTGCACCATGAAGACCATGGTTTGCAGATAGGTAAGGTTAAGGTTATCCCCTCTACGCTGTCTGAGCTCGGATAAGCGACATATATTTATGTAAGAAGACCACACCTCATGGCTAAAGGTCTCATTAGGCCTACTGCGCCAACCAAAAAAAAACATACCCTGTAATTAGAAACTGATCAAACTTTTAAATTGATATATCCTGATTTCTAAGGGAATATTGAATTTATGAGACATCCTGACTCAGAATAATAATTTGATTCAAAAAATACTTTTTGAATTTACCTTTCTCTTGTATGGCAGTGATCCTACCCTTATTAACTGCCAACTCTGCCTGAAAAGCTTGATGTTTTTGTAATTTTTTAATTTTGTCTTCCAAACTACTGACTTCTGCTTTAGCTTCAACTTCTAACTTCTTCTTCTTTTCTCCAATCCATGATTCAGCCTAAAACAAAACCAACATTTAATCATGTATTGCTCTAGAAGTCATAAATTAGTGACTAAAAAAATCAGAGTCCAACAAGAACAATGATCACTGAAATATCCCAAACAATGAATAACATTGGCCTTAAAACAGTAATTAAAAAAAAAAAAAAAAAACTATATTACTTTATTTTATAATATAAGCCTTAATTGAACTACAACTAATCAATACATTAAAAAAAAAATTAAAGTTCATTTGGATAAGAATACCTCAGCAACGTCTCTATTGAACTGTGCATGCAACAATGCATTATCAAGTTTGTTTCTCCTTATGTGGCAAAGTTCTCGTATGGCATTTCTTCGCTGTGTGACTTCAGCCAACCTTTTTGCAATGATAGCACTTTCAAAATGATTCTGGGCTAATAATTTAGAACCATGCTCATTTAGTAGCGCTACTTTGTCTTCTTGAGTGGCAAAAAGTTTTTCAAAAGCATCATGCTTTTTCACTAAAACAGCTACTTCATCAACTGAGTCGCCTAAAAAAATTATGAAAAATTAAAAATTAATATTTGAAAATTATGTAGAACCATATAACAAAATTTTACAGGTCTTATAAAAATTGAAACATATATTCTGCACCGTCAATATAAAAAAAAAAAAAAAAAAAAAAAAAATACCATCAATATAAAAAAATAATAAATAAATAGAAGAAAATCGTAAATATAAAAACATAGTAAATAAATAGTCGCAAAAAAAAATTTAAGTTATTTATTTTTAACATAACACATCGCAATACAAAAAATGTTATATAAAAACTTGTTTATTTAATGTTTGCTACTTTGGCTAATCTAATGCTACAGGGGAAGTCCTAATTTTTACCTATCCAGATATAATTACATAATAATATAATATAATTATATTACGTATTAGGATAGGGATCTTTAACAAGTATCTGATTTTGTACAGGACTGTATTTTTGAACCCCTTCCAAAGGATGGCATAACCACATTTTTTTTTATTGTGCAAAATAAATTTAATATTTTAAACATGAAAGTTAATTTATTTCTGATAAATTTTGTGGATAAATAAGATATCACCCAAATTGTTTGATTTTTTTTTTTAATGTAAAGTAAATCTCAAATTTGACAATGATATTTGGATTTAAAAATTAGACATTAGCATATTTGGGTAATCTTTTTTTTTTTTATTGTGTACATAAAATAAATAAATATTCTCAAATTTACAAATAATCTTACCAAAATCAGTATTAGATAATGCAGCTTCTTGCGAGTTGCAAATGGTGTCTATCTGCTTTGCATCCCTCAAAAATAGATGTAAATCAATAAGCTGATCAAGGTGGACATTCTTATGCTGCCACACAGTATGGAGTTTTTTCCTTTCTTCCAGAAGTTGATTGAATTTTTCTTGGATTTCCTTTAGGAACAATAGATTAACATATTTAAACAATTTTAGTGTAATTAACAATAACAGAAGTGTTAATATGTAATATGTATATTGACATTATGCTCACTTGAGAGGCATAGTGTTCAGTTTGAATCATTTCTTCCCCAAGCTCCATTACATTTCGAAAGCTTTCTTCTCTGGCTTCGATTTCAGCCAAAAATCTCTGGTGTTCAGCCTTTAAACTCTGAGCACTAGCTGCATCTCTCACTTTTTCTTCAGTTAATATGGCGGCTCTTAAACCACTAGCCCAGCTCATCAAATCACGAACCTAATGAACATACAATTTAGAAGAAAAAAATTATAAATGAAATATATTTTTTTTTTTGCTCAAGTAAAAAGTTACCGATAATTACTAAAATATTGAAGAATAAATAACATACCAATAATACCTTTAAATAAAACAATCTTTTCACTGAGCTTTCTTCCTTTATTAATGTATATGATTCATAAATACATATTTCTTATTTATGTTATTTAATCTTGATCATTAGTTAAACAATTAAGTTATAATTTTTAAACTAATTAATTAGAAGATAAAAGATTCGACCACGGCCGGGAATTATTTCCCCAAGATTATTCTCAGCCGTGGTCGAATCTTTTATCTTCTAATTAATTATTTCTTATTTGTATTTCTATATATTATTTAGTAAGATATTGGCAATAGAATAACAAAAACTCAAACATGAATTTATAATTAAATAAACAAAAATAAATTTCAATCTGACAATTAGTTTTTATGATAAAAAATAAAGAACAGCCACTATTTAAAAAACAAAATATTTTGTCTATAGACTTTATTTAGCCCAACAAAATATCTAAATAATAGTATACTATAAAATTATTATATGTGTAATATGTATTGAGATTTGATACCTGTGAAAGGAACCTTTGATGATCACAGCTGGCTTGAAGTATTCTTTTTCGCATTTCAGATTTCTGTTTCAGATCTTCCCAGCTTAGAATAAGAGCTTGTTGCTTTTGTTCAATTTGAGCTGAATTATTTCCTGGATAAACAATCTTTAATCTTTCAGCTTCATCAACCAATATCTAAACAAAGTTTTAATATGAACATTGTATAATAATATTCAAATCTATAAACTAGTTTATAACTAATTTTATTATTATACCTGAAGTCGGTCACCTAGAGCGACAAGATCGTTTTCAAATCCTTCATGTCTCCTGACTAAAGCTAAAGCTGAATTTAGATCTCGTCCCAAATCATCACTTAAAACAGCTTTCTTATCACTTATTCTTGATAAGGCATCTGCAACATCTCGATTGAATCTGTGAATCTCACCAGCTGCTGCCAGTCGTGTTTCTCTTTTCTCAATTGCATTTAGTAACTGGTCCCAATAATCTCTAAAAATATTTATTTTTCTTATTACATGAAATGAGATCATGATAACATCACTCTGAATTTTCAACAATTTATGATTAGTTTTAGGAAAGTAAGACATGATCAAACGAAAATAACAGAGCAAAGATAAGTATAACCTCAATCAATACCTTATCATGTACTGTCGACTTTCTATATCATCAGTGTATGGACTCTCATTTGAAATAAGTTTATTGGCCAATTCTTCACATTGATTGAATCTATCAAAACCAGCTTCAACATGATGTTTCAGATCCTCAAATTTTTTCTGCAAATTCTAAAAAAGGCAAAGGCCACATATTATTTTTCAACAGCTATGAGATGCAAAAAAGAGAAAAAAAATCTTGTTTCCTTACAAGTAAATGCTCATAATCTTGACCATAATCTTCGAGACTAGCAACCTGCATTTGCTCCCTGATCCATTGCTCCAGCTCTGCACTTTCACTGATGTATTCATGACGGCACATACTCTCAACAAGCCTTTGCTGCCTAGCGCTTGCTAGTTTTTGTAATGTTCTCATTTGCTGCTGGATTGAAGCTTGTTTTGCAGCAATGGCTTTGCAATCGGGATGTTTGGAGGCCACCATGCTGTTTGCTGTGCGACCCATTTCACTAACTATACCATTGTAAGTGTCAAGTTCTAACTCCAATGCCTAATAAGAAAAAATATTTCTTATATTAAATTAAATACAACTCAAAGCTAATATTTGCAGTCTCTAATATTTTCAAATTGATGATTAGATGATATGTGTGTGTTCCAAAGGGGCAAGATGGGGCATGTTAGCCATTTTTAAATTGAAAATAAAATAAAAACAAAGAAGCAATAAAAAATAAATAAGCTCCAGAAAATTTTATTTATAGCACCTAGAAATGTGATAAGGGTCAGCAGATCAAAATTAAGATAGTGAGATTATAAGTCAAGAAATACCACGAAAGTACGACTACATGTTCGTATAGCTACAGCAATACGAACATGTAGGGATTACAGAAGCCATGGCTTACTTTCAGGTAATGAGGATAAAATAATAATAAGCTAATAAAAATAATAAGTTGTAATTGGCATGGTATCACCAGCAATGAAGAATTTTGTTTTTAAAATTTCCTTGTAAGAAAAAGATATTACAGTAAAATACTCAATATCACTCTAATTGAAATTCTCATAAAAAACTTTACCTTATGTTTAGTGAGAAGTTTTGAGGCAGCATCCCGATCCCTCCCAAAGTCAGTAGAACTCAAAACATTATTCTTTTCAGAAAACCAACTTTCAACTTCATTAGCTTCTGAAAAATATTGCTGACCTTTAAGTGACAGTTCCAATTTACGGGATCGTTCTTGAGCTTTTAATTTTAGGTCATTCCAGGCATCTTCTAATCCGGTACAAAGTGAAGTAACCTAATAGTGAAAAATTAATAAATTATTAACAATCTGTGTTGAGAATACTATTTGATATAAAAATAAGCAATAGAACAGTAATGAGAGAATAATGAAAAAATCTGAGAACCTGTTTGGTTTCAGGATGACTTTGGTGAATTAAAGCTTTTCCAGAAGCAAGAGTTTTATCAATCATTGGTTGATGCCCTTCTATCTCTGCCTCCAGTTTCTTGTGCTTTTTATACAAAGCTTGGGCTTGATAAAGATTATTGCCAAGAGCTTCGGATGATGCTAAAGGAAGATGTTCCCTAATCCATCCTAATTCTGTTTCTAATTCAAAGCCAAATTTGTGGAACCTTAATGATTCTTCCAAAGCTTCTCTTCTTTTTCTGGCTGGTTCTTGCAAAGCACTGAATCTAAAGAAATAATAATAATGGGTTTAAAAAAATATCAGTACAAGTAAAAAGTAACCATTATGAAAAGAAATACTTACTTATCCTGACATTGCTTACTAGCTTTCAAAATATTCTCTGCATCAAAATGCCCTTCATGGATCATTTCTTGCCCATGAGCATTTAAATCCATAACCTTTTGCTCCCACTGGCAAATATCTGATTCCAGCACCTAAAGAGATTTAAATAATTAAATTATGTAATATGAAGTTGTTGACTCAGTTGAATTATTACTTTTATTTTATTTTTTTTATTAAGTTAAAGAGATCAATACATCCAGCAACATTATTTCTTTGTTTTTAACAATCAAGACTCGGAATGGAAACCTTAAAACTAAGATAGGATGTAGTTAAAATGATTTCTTAGCCTGGAATAGTCCAGATAATGTCTTATACTACACAAGGGAAAAATAATTTTCTTCTTATTATTATTAAATATCTACCTGATGATTTTTCAGGAGCTGTTTACAATTTCTCAAATCAGAACCAAGTTGGTCGGATTGCAGAGACAATTGTATTTCAGCCAATTTCGCTCTTGCGTCTTCCAATGTTCTGTTATACGAATGCTGAGCCACAGCCTGCCTTAATCTTTTACTTTTTTCCAAGGAACTCTTTACCAAAACTTCCCATTTTGCATTAAGTTCTTTCAGAAGCTGTGAAACCTCTGGGCTGCGATAATTACCACCGCTGATAAGACCTTCACCAATCTGCAATAAAAATAAGAAAAATAATTGAAAGAAAAAAAAAAAAAGAATGTTTTAGTTTCTAAGAAATTTATAAATCTTACAATGTGCTAAAAACTTAAATTCTCATTTTAATTAAGGAGAATTCCCTCTTCAAGAAAAACAATTCAAATTGCTAGATTGTAATTTAACATCCTTATTAAGCTAAGAACAATTAAATTTATTTTTTAGTCAATATAAATGTAATGTAATTTTTTTTTAATTTATTAAAATAAAAAGATTTAAATTGTTTATTATCTTCAAAATTTCATTTAATCTGTTTCTCTTTTGTGAATTGTTAACTGTAGTTGTTATAATTTCATAAGCTCATTAAAAAACCAATCTTTAAAAAAAAAGATAATACAAATAGATAAATAGATATTTATTGCCTTGAAAAAAATTTTAATGTTCAGAAAATTTCAACATATCGAAATTTTATACACAGAGATTCAACTTTTTTTTGTTTGTCTTCAGTAATTGGGTGGTTAGTACATACTTTATTAATTGTTCTTAACTGCCGTTCATTTGCCCTCAACTCCCTTTCAAATGCCTCATGTTTTTGTAATTTCCTTTCAATATTGTTCAAGTCTCTATAAGATTCGTCTCCAGCAGTTTTTAGTTTTTCTGCAAGCCAAGCTCTGAGATCATCAACATCTGCCGCAAAGTCATGGAAATTCCGGGATGCTACGAGGGCAGCTCTCCTTTTAGCTGAAAGTTCTTTAACCTTTTGACGTCTGGCTAAGACTTGCTTTCTTCTGTCATCAATACTAAAAAATATATACTGTTTATCAGTAAAGATTTTGAGAAATAAAAACTAATATTAAATTAGATTACTAGAAAAATTTACTGATATGACCAACTAGGCATATCAATTTTTGTATGAAAAGTATGTGTAAATTTCAATTTTAATAGTGAAAAATGCAAAAAAAAAAAATAGATAAATATTTTGAATAACACTAAAATATAAAAAGGCACGTACTATTTTGAATCATAATGATTTGCAGCTATTAATTTGTCAGCTATTTCACTAAAAGCTTTTAGACGATCATCTTGAGCAAATAAAGTATTTTCGAAATCATCATGCCTTTTCAAAAGAGCTTGAACATCATCCACAGAACCCTAAAAATTTAATAAGTCATCTCAATCATTAATGATTCTACCAAACTAATGCCGAACATAACGATATTTAAATAAATAAACATACTCCCAAGTCGGTGAATTCAAGGAAAGCTTCATGAATTGCAGTAGTTGTATCAATATGGTCAGCCTCTTGGTTAAAACATTGAAGATCAAGGCACTGTCTGAGCCAGTCACCTTTCTCGGCAAAACTTTTTTGAACTGCAGCTTGCTCAGCAGAAAGCCTTTCTAGCCTGTCTTTGACATCATTCAATCCAGGATTGTGGAGGAGTAACTTATTACCAAGAGCTGAAACCTCTCTGAACCTAAAGTACAATACAACATAAAAATGATTAATTAAAATTTATCATAAATAAGTAATAAATAAAAAACTAATAATTGCTACTAATACTAATAAAGTCAAGCTTTTTAAACTCACTCATCATTATGAGCCTTTATATCATCAGCTAGCTCTTCCTGATGTTTTTTTAATAAACTTTCGGCAGTAGCAACATCTCGAGCTGTTTCATCAGCATTAAGGGCTTCCTTTACAGTTGTAAGCCAATTTAGCTACAACATTAAGGAATTAAATTTTAATAATCAAATATGATAAATAAAATGTCTTTAAAAGAATTTATCTGTAAAACAAAAATTTACCAGATTTTTAGAGCTATTTGTAAATATCTGCTGGCCAACAGCACTCTCTAATCTTGATCTCCGTTCAGTTGCTTTTTTCTAAAATAAAAATAAAAAAATATATAAAATAAAAATTTACATGGACAACGTTACAACGATTCAACAAGAATAACAAATGAATTTTTACTTTAACTTTGTCCCATAAATCTAACACTTCTTTCTGACGACTGTTTACACTTGCTTTCTCATTAGGATAAGATGATTTAACACTGAAACAGAAAGATAATGATTTTATTTTCCAGTGAATAAACCTTCCAAAGGTTGATATTTCATATATGGCACCCTTTTAATACAGAATAAATTAGCATAAAGCAAGATTCTATACATAAATAATATCACAAATGTTTAGGCTCATTCCATATGTTTAAACGATACAGAAACTGGCTAATGAAAACAAAAAGTGTCATGCAAGATAACATTGACTATTTAAAAACTAATAAAATAAATTTTAATCATGATTCAAATGATCTTACGTATTAGCAAGATGATTAACTCTGTTAACTTTTTCTTCAACTGGAGCGAGCTCTCTTTCAAGATTTTCGTGCCTCCTCTGCAGAGCCTGAACCGTCTTGAGATCGGGTCCTAGCTCAGCAGTTTCCAACTGTGTCATCTTTTCAAGCATCCAATCTTTAGCTTCATCACATGTCCTGTGAAACAGTTCGACACTCGAGGCTCCTTCTAAACTTTTTTCTTTTTGGCTTTTAAGCCAATTCAAATGTTCCCACTGCTGGTGAATTTGTTGCTGACGAGACCTGACTTTATCAAGCTGACTGTGGCCCTGGAATAGAATCAAATAATCATTAAAAAAATTAATAATGAATTATATTAAAAGTACACAATAATCATTTATAATGTTTTGTTAGATATTAATATTTTTTAATTTTTTAAATAATGTTTGATATTAAAACATTGAAGAGACCAGGGTTCAAAACCCGGCCATGGCCAATCTTTACATCTAAGATAAAATTATATAAAGCTTCGATTTATAATTCAATAATTTTGAGTAAGGTACCAAATGAATGATGTAAAGAAAGAATGATTAATAGGTCATTAAATTAGGTTTAAAGAAAATAATAACTGGAAGTAATTTAATAAGGTAGATGTGGCTTGGGTATAATTTTAGCATCTACTAAATCTAATAAGAATAAAAATGGTAGGTGATATATGTGTTTTATAATGGAAAATCTTGGATATATTCAATGAATATTGGGCTCTAAATTAAAAAAAATAAATAGCGAAATCTCATTGCTGAATAAGAAAAGCATATCACTTTAATATACTGAATAAAAAAACAACCAACAAATAGTTGGTTATTAGTTTGTGAATAGTTACTGAACAAACACCATTATGAAACTAATCTTTTCTTATAAATCCTTGAAGGCATTCAAAATCCCATATAACTAAGGGGGAAAATTAGACATAAACCATCAGTTCCAAGAAGAAACCATTGTTTATTGCTTACTTCAATTTTAATTTATTAAATCATTAACCCTTTAACCGGGGAGTTCCCTTTTAAATTACGCAGCCTATAACGGGCGCGAGCTCTTTCACCAGGACATGTATATACGTCACTTCCGGAGAAATGTAACTAGATATTATTATTTTTTTGTTTATATATAAAGCACAAAGGAAAACACAAAATGATGAACTAATAGAAAAGAATACCAACAAAAATATAGAAGTATCGAATAAAGAAATTATAAATTTTACAGTCTTAACCAATTATAAAGAGTACAAAAATATATATATAAATTAAATATATTATTATAAATTATATATATATATATATATATATATATATATATATATATATATATATATATATATATATATATATATATATATAAATTCACGTCGATACATGTATCGATGACTAATACCTCTGTTGTACGAAAATATAAGTCCCACCCGTTCCAGGGCACAACATAAATTTCAAGGACGTATTTATACGTCCTGCCCGTTCAAGCTATTGCTTAGGTTGGACACCTATATACGACCCTTTAAAGGGTTAACTATCCTAAGTAACCTAAATTAGGGCTTACCTGTCTAACAAAGTTGTCAACAGTGTTATCTAAAGCTTCTATCCTTTTTCTGCTAGCAGATAGATCTGTAAGGAATTGCTTTAAAAGAAAAAAAAAAATTAATAAATTTTTGTTCGCATAATTAAACTGAAAAATAAAAACAAACATATATTTCCAGATAAGGCCAGCAAAATTTTTACAAACAATATTCTTGATTGAAAATATGGCTACAGAAACAAACTAACTTCAAATTTCCTTTTGGCTGTTTCCACATTATCAGATTTATCTTCAGCTCTCAACATTTTTTCTTTGTCTTTGATCCACTTTCCAAAATCATCACATTCCCTGTAGAACCCAAACAATCGAATGGAATCTTCCAATAAAGCTTTTCTTTTCTAAAACGTGAATAAATAAATAAAAAATTTAAAAAAATTTATACTAGCATTGGAAGAAAAATAAATGAATAATTTTTTCTAGAAATGCAATTTGACGTTTCTGCAATTGATCACATACACTAGGCAGGAGATTTTGATCTTCAAATAATAATAAATAATAAAAACTAGTTCTGTTTTAACATCGACAGTAAAGTATGTGCTACTGCATAAATCATATATTATATTATGATCACATATATAATATAATACTTTACTAACATAACTTTCACTTACAGACCTATTTAAAGTAGAAAGCGAAGAGTTTTGATATTTGTGTTAACAAAATTTAGAAAACTTACAGAAAATATCTTTTTTCATATTTATTTTTTCTTATTTTTATGTGTTATCCTCCATAAGGTGTAAAGTATTATAATTATTGCAAAACTTGAAAGTCTTCAGTAATTTTCGATTCATTATTACTTACTTATTTTTTAAGGCGAATGAAAACCTAATGTCATCAGTAAATATATTTTTTTGTAAATATATTTTTTTGTAAATATATTGTGAATGGAAATTGGTAGAAGGGATATTTACGGTTCATAGAAAATTGGAACTTAGTTTTCGAATTTTAGTCTCTAATGCCTTTCCTGAAACCGACGATCATTGTCGATGATTTTGAATCAAAAACCCTCTTATATTTCATTCAGATATATATGACAGAACTAAAGTTTTAAACTGAAATATAATTATTATAATACTGTGTATTACCATATGTTAATAAACATTTTGAACTCTACAAGCTTTTCTACGCATTCATTCAATAATAAAATAGTTTTTATAATTATCTATAATGCAAAAAATAATACATCATGGCCTCTAATTTTATTTCTCAATTTAGTAATTGTGAAAACGTAATTTAGTTACCATGAAAACAGGTTCCGTAAAAAGGTGTGTTCCAACAAGCACTTAAAACTCGTAGACAACTCTTTTGCATGCGCATTACTCCTTACTTTTTAACAATGGGCTGTTAGTAGCATAATGCGCACATATAAATTTTACGACTTTATGAACTAAATATTATTCTTTCTGAGATTCTCAGCTTTCCAATGATATACTATATATATATATTTAATATTAATTTATCAAATAAAGTCTGTTTACCCAATTTTACACAAATTTTGCTGTCAAATATACCTACATCAAATACTAAAATTCAGTTTCATGTGGTTTATCATTTTTCAGCTACTCTGATCACAGACGCACACAAACAGACTATTTCACGGGCTCTGGTAATATGGACTCAGGGGACCCCAAAAAATGTATTTCCAGTGAAAACCAGCACACACGATACTTATAAACACGATCACGATACTTTCTCTTACTATATATTTCATATGAGGAGGTGAGGTGCAAAACTCGTTTGTTCCATTTTTTGAGAAATTGGGATGGCTGTGGATTTTAATAGATATTTTAATGCTCTTTCAACATATCTTATCAGATTGAAGAAAAACTTGTTATTTCACATGGAGTTTTGTTATACAAAATAGTGGTTTGTTGCAGAACTGATTCGTTCCATAGCCAATTATGTTTCAAAACTGGTTCGTTACTCGTTGTGAAGCAAAACTGTTTGGTTCCTATAATAACTTCTCACATTGCACCCATCCCATTCGTTCACTTCAGCAGTTTCTCTTACTCTTCCTGGACAAAAGATCGAAAGTTCGTAAAACTCGCGTGTTTTACTTCAGTTTATACTCGATTCTTCTTACTTAGCTATATTCATAATTGATTTTCCAATGGCTCAAACAAGCTGAAAGACGTTGATAATCTGCTGAAAAAGCATTTTGGTGACGAGTGGAGGGCCAATGATTCATTGAAGTATCACACAGGAGTTCTCGATATATATCTGCAACAGACGAGGGAAACAACGAACAACAGGATGATGAAGTTGCTATTACTGAAGAAGGCGATGGCCTTAGGATCTAGTCTTTGTGTAACATTTTTATATTAATACGCAGATATTTTTGAAAAATTCATCAACTAAAAAAATGTTTAGTCAAATGTTTTAAGTCAGCAGGTGATATTATTTTGTAAAATGATACCGAATTTATCAATAAAATGTTTGTGAACCTAAATAAATATTACTTATTAAAAATAAAACTTTGCTTTCGTTTTCTTCACCTCGTATTTATTATCCTTATTGGAAGACCAGCTTACGCTATGTGACTTAAAACTCGTTCGTTCCTATATAGTGTGCAGCAAAAGTCTTTCCTTCAAACATTTTGTTGCAAAACTTTCTCATTTCAAACTTTGTTACTTTTAAACCAGGAAAATTTTTCATTCCCAGCTCACTTCCACAGGATAGCTGTACCTTTCGACATGGTAAGTTTTTTGAGTTTCCTGAAAAACGTATGGAACGAACGAGTTTTGCATCTCACCTCTTCATATATAGGTTAAATGAAAGTAATTAAGATTGTAAAGATCAATAGCTGAAATTTTTTTGTTTTTTAAATAAAATTTATCTTACTGAAGCTAATTCTTTCAGCTCACTATAGGTGTCATTAATTTTCTTTTGCCTTTTCTGGACATGCTGACTATCGTCGACTGATTTCCTTTTAGTTTGAACTGAAAAAAAAAAAAAAATTAAAGATATTGTAAAACATGTAACATATTAGTGATCATTCCCTAAAATATACAAAACAATTGAAGCAAATAACACTATTTTTAATACTATGAATCAAACAGTGTACATATTTTTAAAAATTGGGTTTAATTCACAAAACCTCGACCATTTCTGTCTATAGTCACCAATAGTTAATCAAATCACGTTTGATGGAAGAAACTCGACATTAATTAATTCCATGAAACTAATTTTAGGACTAATATAAAAATAACTGAGACGATGAGGTAAAATACTGTGCTTAATGTCCTGAGTTCGAATCTGGCTATGTCAGGATTTTTTCTATCCTATCACAGATACACTCTGAGGACGAGAGACCCTTCTGGGCAGACCAAGCCAACTGTATATGTGGGTACTCTTCAAGGGGTTCAATCAAGTAATTTCAGAGCTTTCAATTTTAACATGAAATCATAATATCAGAAGTATTTTAAAAATAAAAAACAAAAAGTTGAAGAATTCGTGTATGTTATTAATCAATGACCTAATAGTAAAATAATTAAATGAAAAAATAGTTAAACAACATATTTCACAGAAGAGAAATACTTTTCTTTCACTGTGTAAACTAAAACATTAACAAAATCCAAAAGGTTGTAATTTTGTTACAAATGGTCTGATTTGTACTATTTTTTTTTTTATTTTGTAGGGAAAACAGAGACATTTAATTTTAACATTTACATAAAGACTAAAATATAATAGTTTTATTATTTTCATAGCTCTTTTTCCAGCAGTTACTGTCCAGGAGAAAGAATTTTTTAAAATGATGATTCAATCATCAAACATGATGAAGTATTAAAGAATATGGGTGATTCTCATTTTAGGGTCAAGTTTTAGCCCATTACAACTTTTACCAAAATGGTTAAGCCTAACTTGATTTTTTTTTCCATTGCTATACGGTGAAGGTATATTTCTTTATAATAAAATATTAAAAATGAAAATATTAATGAATAAAAAAAAGAAAAAAAAAATGAATAATATGATTTTATAATTACTTAACCTATTAAAATGTCATTACCATGTAGTGTCCCACTCTCGATTTTGTGGTGAAAATATATTTTTTTCTTTTGAATCCTACATTTAATGATGGTG
The DNA here is from genome assembly GCA_911387785.2 of Aelia acuminata. NCBI lineage: Eukaryota > Metazoa > Arthropoda > Insecta > Hemiptera > Pentatomidae > Aelia > Aelia acuminata. The sequence goes on along the minus strand of OU426982.1, from coordinate 84,703,358 downwards.
AAATTTATTTCCACTCATAAAGAATAACTGAAGCATTCTGAATTATATTTGTTTTTAATTTTTGTTAACAGTAAGTATGTTTAAGTAGTTTTAAAACTTTGTCCCTTCACTTTGACGTCATTACCGATCACAAAACAAAACGGCAGAGATAAAGCCTTGAAAAGGGGGGAACAGTGGTGAAATTTCTTGTGAGTGTAGTGGTCAGCATAGAGTTGATGGACAACCACCTTTGAATCAACCGACTTCAGTTGGGAGTTGCCTCCCCGCATCTGCCTCGTAAAAAAAGTCACGTACTTTTATTGTTGTCATTACCACCACATGTATTAACACTCTTTCTTTTCAAATTATTTCATTCTTTATATCATATTAATTTGACTATTGTTTATCTAAGCTAGTTGTCAAAAAAGATAATCTCAATTAGTTAAACAGCGGTTTTGGCTGAATAAAATACGTGGAAATGTCATTACTAAGTTAAAAACTCATCTCATTCCCAAGCCCGAATTATTAGCTCGGTAATGACATAATTTTGTTATGAAAATTGCCCATAATCTGAGAATCACCCATATATAACATACTGACAAAAACACCTTTTAGAAATTAAAAATGAAACAGATATTTAATTTAATACAAAAAGTTACCTTTAGGTTTAGGAGCTATTATCTTCTTAACAGGAACAACAGTTTTTATTAATTTAGTTTTTCGAACCTTCTGCATAGTTTGGACTTTTTCTACTTTTCTAACAGATACTTGCATAATTTTTGGCTCTATTTCTTTGACATAATTAGCTGGAACAAATCCATCTTGCCCATTAGCTTTTCTTACACTCCACCAATCGGGATTAGTTTTACTTAATAGAAACATCACCTGAAAATCAAACAAATTTAAAAAAATACAACTACTACCTAAATAAAAAAAAACACAGAAAACTAGTATGAGGACTAAATATCTAATTAGCAACTGTTGGCAATTCATTGAGCATTATTTGAACAAATCAAGGGTGTATAGAACACTGACCTCCCCTTTGCCCATGACCATCCCTTGGCCAACAAACGGGTACAGGCCCTTCACCTGCGGTACTGCCCTGTCCTCCAACACAGTTCTGTGTTCTACAGTCTCTACTGGTTCTTCCTCCCAAACCTCGGTCGGGGTCAGGCGTGTTTCATTCACCCATTCTTCTATGGCTCCCTCGACTTCAAGAACTTCCGGTTCTGCTGACAACTTGAAAAAAATAAGGTACCATAAGTTTCATCAAAATGGACCATCAATAATAAATAAATAAAATCTTAAAATAAAACTATAATAATGAACTTAATAAAAAACATTTTATAAAAAAATATTAAACCGACTTCGAAACCTAGGAACCAGTAAAAATAAATTCACTGAAAAGTATGAAATAATTACGTTCTGATTTTTATGAATACACAGCAAAATTGAAAATGGTATAAAAAGTGGAAAAGTGCAATAAGACGAATAATTTTATTTTGATTTGTACAAATACACACTAATTGTTAGTAAAAATTATTAAATTTAAATATTAAATACTATGTTCAATACAACACAATCTTTTCGGAGGCGGCGCAAAATAGAAATAACATGTTACTGATACAATTCCACTAGTAAGCATTGAAATCAATAGCTGGGAAGAGAAGATCCATTTAGAAGATTTTCATAATGTCTAGTGTAAAAAATTTTAAATTTTGCGCTGCCTCCGAAAAGATTGTGTTGTATTGAACATAGTATTTAATATTTAAATTTAATAATTTTTACTAACAATTAGTGTGTATTTGTACAAATTAAAATAAAATTATTCGTCTTATTGCACTTTTCCACTTTTTATACCATTTTCAATTTTGCTGTGTATTCATAAAAATCAGAACGTAATTATTTCATACTTTTCAGTGAATTTATTTTTACTGGTTCCTAGGTTTCGAAGTCGGTTTAATATTTTTTTATAAAATGTTTTTTATTTCACAATTTTTAGTTGGAGAAGATAACAAATGTAGAAAACCGTACGTTGGTTTAAAAATTTCGTTGGTAATTAATTAGTCGTTGATAAAATAAACGTTGGTTTAAAAATTTCGAAATCTTTTTATGCTCTACCACGTTTGTCTTTCCCAGGTCTTTTTATTATACAATAATTGTATAAAATTATTATGAAATACACTTTACCTTTTCAATTTTATGAATACACACAGAAAAGTGGGAAAGCGGTGCGTGTATTATATAACTTTCAACACACTACGTTTTATGGTTATAAATGGATTTTTTTTTTTTAAAAAAGATCAATTTTCAATTGGGAAGGGTACATATAAAATGTTTTTCCACAATGACAATATTTATCCTTTGCTAAATGTCGTCAGTAGTTGTCATTGTTAGTTGTCATGTTCCGAGATGTGTTGAGTTAAATATACATAAATACATAAATCCGGCCATTCCAAGGTGAAGTAGATAATTCACTGAACAGTCAAGATTTTGGCCGGTTTTAGACAAAATATCGTTAATGGAGAATCAATGAGGATGCTAATATGACCTATAGTAAATTTGAAAGTAATTTTTAAATTTTGATTGCTTGAATATCCTTCTGAAAACTATGGCGATATTATACACGACTTCATTGGATTACATCATTGGATAGAAGTCCCTGCAAAAAAAGGGGCAACCATAAAATTTATCGTTATCAAAAAGACTGCCCCGCTAGGATAGAAGCAACAGGGTTTGGGACTCACATATTGTTAATTTATTATTACGAAGGATATTATTATTCTCCGTATTAGACTACTGACTTAATTCCAAAGGGTGATTCAATTATGTTCGTAATTCCTTTCGATGAATTTTTGACTAAATTTATTACCGAAGTACTGTGAATTATATCCTTCGTAATAAAACATTATTCAGAAAATAAATTGCTAAACCATGTTGCTTCAATTCTAGTGGCGTAGCATTTATCATAATTTTTAACAATCATTTCCATGACTGCCAAATTTTTGCTGAGGGGACTTTCATACAATGAGGTTGTTTCCGGGTAGTTATCAAGTTTTATTTTGTAGTTTTTATTGATGGATGAACACCAGCAAAAGCCTCAATAGTTGTAGAAACAAATTTAAAAACCGATACTAGTAATCCGGATAACATAACAGAAGTGTCACCCATAAAGGATCGGCACAAGACCTCCGGCAAGATATTCAACAGTAACCGAGTGTATCCGGAAGAAGACAGAGGTATCTGAATCCTTTATTAAGTCAACTGAAAATGAGCTTTTCCAGGAATTATTGTATTTTTTTTTAATGCGCATAGTCAATAAAAGATAGAAATCAAAATCTAATTTAAATCAATAATAGCTACGATTTTAAATTTAAACGATCCTTCGGGAACTTGAAGAAGTCTTAAATTCTGCTTTAAAACGATGACCAATACTCAGTCTTTCTTGGAATTCCATGAATTTTGTTGTCTTATGATAATGGTGTCCAACCGTTGATTAGATCTAAATTAAGAAGGTTTACTGTTATCGGTGAATATACATCTATCTATTATTTATGCTAATATCGCTACAGAAAACGACAGCGATATTATATTCTGCTGATATTTATATCTTCATTTAAATCTAATGTTGAAAAATTAGTTAAGGTTATGTATAGGTTTGTTCCAACAAGCACATAAAATTATTTTCATGTTTTTTCCTGATAACTTCTTAAATAAATTAGGAACCCCAAAAAGGTTTAAATGGGACCACCTTGGGAAAATACTCTACAAGATGCAAAAGGTTTCGTTCCAATTGGTCCACCCATCTCTGAGTAATCGGTGAACATACATAGAAAAAAAAAAAAAAAAAAAAGTCACATACGTATCGAATTGAGTAACCTCCTCTTTCGTTCGAAGTCGGTTAAAAATACAGAAAACTATTGATTATCTCCAAGCAGTTAATACGTCTTCACAGAGGAATTTTCTCAGATCTCTTATGATAGCTTTGGTAGGTGAAACTACCATCCAGGAAAAAAAAAAGACAAATTCTTCAAAATACTTTAAAGGATTATTGTTTTTCATTTTGTCAGCTCCTTGGAAAACTAGTGAACCCCCCCCTCCTATACTCAATTTTTCAGAAGAGTCAAAAACCAATTTCTTACCTTTAGTGTAAAGAGCTTACTATGTGATTTTTAGATATTATTTTATATGAGTTTTCAGAGAGGAGTCTATTGGTAACAGTCATAATAATGCCAGAATTTCGAATCACCTGGAAGATTACCTAGATTGCAAATAAGAAATGTAGTCATTTGAAAATGAATTTTTTAATCTGCCTAGGCAGGAAGAGGAATAAAGATCGAATCTTGAAAATTTGACAGGTTGCAAAAACATAAAATGCAGCCTACGAGCCAAATATCTCAAAAACCAGTTTGTTCAGATTCATTGATTCATCGTACACACGATGATTTCTTCAATTTTTGTTTATAAGGAATATTTCTATTATTAAAAAATAATGACATTTTTTAATAATAATTATATTAATGTAGGTATACATATTATTATTTTTTAATAATAATTATATTAATGTAGGTATACATCCCATAGAAAAATGTGTGACTTTGGGAAATGATATTTAGCAAACACGTCAATTTCTAATCTAAGTAAGTTGGTAAATGAAAGTTGTGTGTTGCGCGCACGCACCAGATTTTTTTTTTTTTTACTTTCGACTGCAGTCGACTCCGTTTTATTGGGACATAAAGGGAAAATTTGTTTTGTCCCAATTAGGTCCTCCAATAAAGCGGAGACCACGAATCCACGTGTAAATGCAAATAAAAAATGCCGAAATACGACTAATCACTGGGCTATCGTACATGTATGATAATTGATGTCATACATTAGACATATCTGGGGGAAAACCCAGTTAATAGGAGCATTTAGGTGTACCTGTTCTCGTATATTAATTTAATGATGGGGTCAAAATAATACGATTAATTGAACTCTTGAAATGTATTTTTATTAAATAGGGGTTTTAATATAAGAAATATAATAGATGAAACAAATTAAAATAACATTTTGTGTACGATATAAATTATACTGGTAAAGACGAAATACGAATTGGAAATGAATGAATCAGAACAAGTTTTTACGTCAATTTTTTTAACAGGTATGAATCAAGTGTGCCTTATCACACTAATTGTAAACTACGACCAACATAATTAGCTAACTTCTTTAGGATGCCTAAGGACTTTCTTCATTTTCTTTTTGTGAAAAAAAGTGACTAACCTTTTTGATGCGGTTCCTTGCTTCTGGATGAGAATCAGGCGTGGTCTCAGATACTTAGGTTATTCGATTGACACCGGGTCTCATAGTTTTTTACATTAAGTTTCAGAAAGTTTTGGCACAATTAGCCGATGTTTTGTCCCGATAAAGCGGTGATATTTTACCCATATTTGATTCCATTTTATTAAAAATGGTTCAATCAAGCGGTGGTCCCAATTATCCCATCGACTGTATTCTTTTACCAGTATTACAATATTTTTTTAGTACCAATATTTTTTATGTTACCAGTAATAAATAATACACTTTTAAGGCTTTTAATCTGAGATACAGGAAATTGATATTCTTTATGCAAAATGATTCCTTTTTTAGTATATTCATACAGAATATTATAATATTCCAAGTAGTGAATATAATATTCAAATTAAGGCTATTTGTTTTACTATTTATGTTGACTACTTATTTACAACTTATGTTGTTTTTAAGAATTTATGCCTTTGTGGATCATCCCCGAAATCAGATAAACCACAGCAGTCCCTCTACCCGAATTCTCAGATAATAACAGGGAGTTTAATGTACTTAAATAACAGTATTAGAACAACAAAAATTTTCAAACAAAGAAAATATTTATAAATGAGGCCTTTGTCATCTTTTCCGTATTTATCTACTACTAAAAATATCAACTAAAGGAAAATAAATTACTTCTAAAGTAGATATCCCAGCCTGAATAAGTTTTTCAGCCTGAGTATTCAAACTCTGTATATCACCCGCATACGCATTAATCTCTCCTTCCAAGTCTTTATGCCTCTGCAGGAGGGCCTGGGCACTGGGTTCATCAACTCCATAATCATTCGTTCCAACAAGCGCTAAGCATTCATTCAACCAAGATTCTGCTTCGTTGGCATCTGCATAAAACTAGAAAGCACAATTTTATCAATTTATATTTATAAAAATAATGATATTTGTTTGTAACATATTCGATTTTATACAAGAAAATCAATTACTCTAAGAAATTAAATACTGAAAAAGTACTTGGTAAGCTTCAGAAGCATCTTGAAGTTGTTTCATTCTTTGGGTTGCGAGATCCGTAAGTTTTTGCCAATGCTGCTGCAAACTTTGAATCCTAAGAAGAATGTCATTAGACCTAGTATGTTTCTCGTTCACTAATTGCCTTCCCACTTCACAAATCTGTTCTGATTTAGGCCTTCTCACTTTCATCTCATCTAGCAACAGCTGAAATAAATGAGCCTTAGAAAATCATTTATCTAATGCACACAATCTTCTTTTTAGAATGTTTAATGAAGTCTCTCCTAAATTTCAAATGAAAATACTTCTACTGACCTTGTGTTTTTGCTGAAGATTTATAACTGCTCTTAAATCTTTAGCAGATATACCAGCCTTACAAATTCTCTGTTTTTCAATCAGCCATGCTTCCTCATCTTCATGGTCTTGTACAAATTGATAAAAATTTCTGGCTTCTTCTAATCTTTCTCTCCTTATTTTACTCTTTTCCAGCAAACTAAAAACAAATTATTTTAATATTTATTATGAATATAAATAAATTAACTTAAGACATTCACTTTTTTTACTTACTTTGAATAAGCTTTGTTCAGCCTATCAATGCTAGCTTGAAGAAGAGCTGATTCTTTGTGGCCAGCCGATATATATTGCTGGCATTGCCGAGTCAACTTCCTTACTGTTTCTCCCATAGCCACAGTAATTTGCATCTCAATTAAACTATGTTTTTGCAGTAGATCCTCAACACCAAGAAGGTGAGGTCCCACATCTTCGGACTGAAAATTAGCCTGAAAAATGAATCAAGGATATTTTAAATTGTAATGAACAGATTGAATGAAATTTATAATTATGCAACATATAATCGAATTCGGGAAATTCAATTTTTAATTAAACATCTAGATCCACCGGCAGCTCTAACGTTAATCTTTCCCAGGACAGTGTAAACAGGCTGAAAAGAAAAACAGCCTGCAGTCCTTCCATAAATATCTGGGATCTTCAAATTGTTCCGAATCTGACTAATCAGAATCGTAGGAAAATTAAAATTTTCAGTTCATAGCTTGAAAAACAAAATAAATGATTTAAGATCATATTAAAATAAAATTGATGTATTTTTTTTTTATATGAAATATTTGTAGAGAAAAAGATATGATAAATCATTGTAATTACTTCTCTAATTACATGAAAAAATAAATACCTACTATTAGGGTATCATCGTTTAGGTGAGCTATTAGGGGTTCTGTTTTAGGTAAAAAAAAAAGAAGAAATATATGATTTTAGCATGCTCTATCCTTCATTGTATTATCAGGATTTCATGTTATTAAGTTAATTTGTGAAATTGGGCTTGTATATTTTCTGCCTGTATTTTTGAATTGTTATAATTGGGATTATTATTTTACCTCACTCTGTGATTTATTTTCTGTGCATCCAAGTGAATATTTTGTATTTTTAGGCGACCTAAACAGTAGAACATCGAATTGACAGTTTATTTCAAGAAAGAGAAAGGATCTTGAAAGAAAATGTTTTAAATTGTAATGGTAAGAAATTATTAGATTTTTAGTCTGATTATGACATTATGTTAAATGATAGATCAGAGCTTGACCGCATAGGGAGTACACATGTATAGGTAGGTTCTCAGGGACACTTAGTGAATAACTACTGCTGTGTCTCAAGAGAGATTCTCTAACTTATCACACCATTTTGAGATGACGAGCAATTATTTCCGCACTATCATCTTTGACCAAGAGTTTACATGCATATATATTGACATTATATAATATGTTGATTATATTTTCAATAAACGCATTTCTTCTTATTATTATTAATCGAAATTTTTTTCTTTACAAATATAGTAATATCGAGCTGATATAATCACCTCTAAATCCTTGATAGTGGACATGATAGTATCGATTTCCCTGAGCATGGACATAAGGGTACACATTGTGTTGAGATTGGCTCGATGCTTGTCAAGTAACAGCAACAGTTCTCTCCACTTTGAAAGGACTTCAGTTTCCCTCCTCTTGACTCTTTCATGGCCATGATAATTTTCTCTTACTAATTCTTCGCTCATATTTGTTAAATCATGAAACCTTTCCTCCTGACAAAATAAAAAAAATTAATTTAGAATATATGTATCTCAAGTATCTAATATTTCTAAAAGTATATAAAATTTAGATAAATTACAAATTCAAATTATAAAACAAAAAGTTCTGTGTTAACCTACCCTAGCCATAATGTCTGCACTAATAGCTTCATGTTTTTTAACAGTAGCATCGACTTGAGCTAGATTGCTACCATATCTTGGATCAGACAAAACCTGAATCATTTCTTTTAAAAATCCTTCTCGCAGAACACTCTATAAAATAGAAGTTGTACAGTTATAACTCAATATAATATCTTGATAGCTTTTGTTTTTAGAGTTAATAAAAAATTACTTTTCGTTCAAAATTGTAATTAAGCTGCTCTAATCTTTCTTGCCGCAGCAGTTCTTGCCTTAATGCTACTTCCCTTCGATGTTCTGCTGCCTCTAAAAGTTCCCAACCCCTCTCCAAGTCATGAATCAGTTGACCATCTGGTGGGCTATAAGCTGGTTGATTTAATGACTTCAATTGAGTATTTATATGAAAATACAGAGCTTCGATTTCACTTCGCTCTTTGTACCTGGAATAAAACAATTTGGTCATAAAGCTGTTTTATTGAGATTGAGCGTTCATTGAATGATAATAAAATATATTTAATACCAACTTTGGGGGTTTTTCAATTGTTCTGTATTGTTTGAAAGCAAGCAGTTCTTTTTGAATACCTTCTAAGGAATTTGGAAAACTATGATTTTCTAGCTGAGCTACTTTTTGTTTAATCCATTCTAATAGGTTGGTTGTCAATTTTTCATAATGTATTTTCATGTTGTCTGCCTCCATCATTTGTCCCACTATCTGTAATCTCAAATACGAGCATATTAAAAACTCATAAATATAAAATATAATTTTTTATCGATTTAAAAAAAAAATTACAAACATTCGCTATTCTTCTCCCACTTTTCATTTCATTTTTCATCCTTGCAAATGTATGGTAGTATGAGGCAACATAAGTCATGATGGACTTTTCATCAGGGCGATTTGTGTCGACATCTAAAAGAAATTACAAATCAATAAATCAAATTAACATTAATAAAATAGGTTGTTGTATGAATTAAAAAGACACAGGTGTTACATGATCAAATAATACAACGATTAAATAAAAAAATACCTTCGGCATCTAGTAATTTTGGAATGCCCAATTCTTGATGTGCTGTTTCAAAAGCATTGTTCAAGTTTTCAATGTGTTTCCCTGGCTGGAGAGAAGAAAAGTCAATAAGATCGGGACGATGAGAATGAATTAACGCATTAAATCCAAGACCGTTCCTCCAGGATCCTGTGGACAGAAGTACATATTAAATTTACTGAGAATCTAGCTCAAATAAAAATAATTGTCATTGCACATTAATCTGCATAATACTAGGAAATAAGGAGCCCTTTTAACATTATGATTCACTTAATAGAGATAAAAAGAATTTTGCCAACGTATTTAATGAAGAGAGGTTTCATTAAAGTAAAAATTAGAACAAGATTATATATGCATCATTTATTTATATTCATTCACTAGAAATATAATCTTTTCGACAGTCTCACCCCATTCGCGGAAAGGGAATATAAAGCTGGTTTTCGGAGAGGCGGATCGACTATAGACCAAGTTTTCACCCTCAGGACAATTCTGGGAAACCATGAGAACAAGATCCCGACACATCACCTTTTCGTCGACTTTAAAAGTGCATACGACAGTAGCAATCGTCCGATGTTTTATAAGGCTTTGAGAGAAATGGGCATCCCAAGCAAACTGACAAGTCTCGTGAAGCTGACGATGAAGAACATTAGGTGTCAGGTGAAGATCCAATCTGACTGCTCCGATGAATTTCCCTCTGACAAAAGTCTAAGACAGGGAGACTGACTGGCTTGTCTCCTCTTCAACCTTGCACTGGAGAAGGTTGTTCGGAATTCCAGACTCCAGACAAGTCACACTATCTTCAAGCTCTTGTGCAGTTGTTAGGATTTTCTGATGATCTGTATATTGCGGCGAGTTCATGATCAGCATTGGCGGAAGCCTTTGGGAAACTCATGGACGCTGCCTCAACCTTGGGGCTGACCATAAACCAAGAGAAAACTAAATACATGAATACTGGAAATGGCAGTAAAGAGGAACTGGCTGTTGGTTCTTATAGATTTGAGAGGGTCAATGAATTTGCTTATCTAGGATCCCAGGTAACACAATCAAATGATGTCTCTGCTGAGATAAGAAAGAGATTAGTGGCGGCAAATAGAGCGTATTTCTCTCTGCTTAAAATTTTACGCAGCAGATCCATTACTAGGGGAACTAAATTGGTCAATTATTAAACTCTAATTCGTCCTGTTCTTACATATGCTTCCCAAACCTGGACCATGTCGAGAAGCAATGAAAATGACCTAAAAATTATTGAAAGGAAAATTTACTGGTCCAGTTAGAGATGGAGGAACAGAGAGCTTTATGACCTTTACGGGGACATAGATGTGGTCAGGTTCATCAAGCTAGGGAGACTAACTCTTCACATTGCAAGAATGGAAGAAGACGAGATCCCCAGGAAAGTAGTGGACATTGCCCTTTACAGTACTCGGCGAACTGGTAGGCCAAGACTTAGATGGGTTGACGGATTGGCAGCTGACGCACGAAGCCTTTTAAAGATCAGGAATTAGAGAGCGGCAACACAAAACGGGCCGAATGGAGGCGGCTCATTAGGAGGCCAAGACCCACCCAGGGTTGTAGTGCCACGTAGAATAAAATAGAAATAGAAATATAATTAGCTATTAACTTAGAATATAAATAAATTGAATTTATATTGTATTTTGAAATTATAACATTTAGGATATTTCTGATTCCAAGTCCTTTTCAAAGGGAAATATGGAAACAGATATAAATTAAATAACAACTGAAAAAAAAAAAAAAATATACCAGTGAAGTCTTGAATAGCAACCCCAGGATATCCAGTAGTTTTTCTTTGGCACCACAGAAGAAGAGCATCTTTGGCTGACTTTTTCTCACTACTTTCATTTTCCTCGTCCTGAAATTTTGTTAATAGTATTAAATGATTATATATATCAACTAATGTTACAGAAAAAATATTAAATATTAAATTACGCACAACATCGATTTCTATTTCTTGGATTTGGAAACGAAGAATAATAGTCCAAATAAGACCAAGAATCAGTCTAGGGTTTCCATCTACTATATCTTCTGCTCCGATACTTTCGAGCCTTACCTTAACATGAAAGAATAAATAATTAGTTGGAGAGTAAAAATAATAATTTTACTAAGTTCATTCAAAGAATTTTAATATTTTTAAATATTAGCATTTTTCATTTTAATAAAACATAAATACCTAGAAGAACTTTAGGTAAAGACTGCAGTTGGAAGCAAAATTTTATTTTATATTAAAGAAACAGTGTTTATGCAGTAATGCAGTGCAGAGTTCATGAAATAATCTATTAATTTGTTGTTGAATTTGCCTTATGGTGGTTAGCATATTTCAAAAAATAAAATAGAAGTTAATGTTTCAGAAAACATATTTGTTTTGCAGCACTATACTCCAAATCTTTCACAAGTATAAGTAAAACTATCCTCATGGCACCATATTTAACACACGTATGATGTCCAGGATCCTGAAGAAATATCTGTGAGGGTAAATAGTGACACAGTGACCAATGCAGAGCTGGCACAGGATTACTCCACTCTAGTCGATTTTCTGAAGCTAGTTGTCCACTTTTTACATTCTGTTTTTATCTGCAGCAGTTTAAACAGGTTCCCTCTCCAGTCATTGATCCACTGTGCAATTAATTTTATTTGGCTCACCCAGTTTTCTTTTGGCATAAAATATATGGAGTTTACCTTTTCATTCCATCCAATGCCCCTAGGGTTTGGGAGCCCAATTATAAACATTATTTTGCCTCCACTTTGAATTTCATGAATAAGGTTCCCTAATTATTTTTAGTTATTTTAATTTGTTTATTTATACTTTAAAGCTCTAAAGCCCCCTTTGTATACTATTTAAATTTGTTCTTAAGGGACACTGTCCCAGAACAAATAAATAAAGAATTTATTTATTTATTTATTAAGGTGTAATATTTCCAATATGTGTGTTCTGATCTTTGATTTCTTATTGCTAGTAGGACAATCGTTGAGTCAATGGCAACAACTGATTTTTGGTAGTTGGCTATTTGGCAATGGAGTAGAACTTTCCACCTAAAAACTGAACAAGCTAAGCTGGAGGTAATTTAGAAAGGAGAGCTTTTCTTTCATAACAGCAATATTAGTTCATTCAAGCCATTCATTTCATTTTATCAAATAATTAAATAAATTATTATTTATTTTACCTATTTTTATTAATTTAATGGTACCTTTACTAAGATACACATACATCTATAAATAAACCTAATTACTCGCGCAGATACACTACGATAAAAGATTTCGTTCGGTAACTCCATTCCAGGTTTAGTGAAAACTCCAGCTTTTACTGAAAGTAAAATTAGGCAATCCTGAGTCAGTAAACACGAAAGGAATCAGCGATCGCCAGGCCTCGGGTTTTGGAAAGTCTCGAGTCCGCTTCTAATCCATGTACAGTTTCACCTACCCCCATTAATATTAAACAAAGGTGAAAAAGAGAAAAGAAAATCGAAATTCCGTAGTAATTCTAATACAACGACTTTTTAAAAATATGCTATATTTAATCATAAAATATTTTGATTTTAGATTTGTGGCAGTATTTTTCACGATAAAAATACTAAAGAAACATTTTTTATTCATTACTAAACCTCCTAAGAGGCCTCTTATCATAGGAAATGAGCTATCGTAATTCACGCTATTCGCTGTATTGGAAGACAGTTGCTTAGCAAGAGAAAGAGCGAGAGTATGCACAGCTAATGGAAAAAACGAATTGTAAATATTTTTATAAGCAGCAGTTGGTTGCTAGGGCTGAAAATAAATAAATAATTAATTCACGCTATCCCGCCTGGTTACTGTAGTAATTCCTAGGGCGAATCCCCCATCTAAGGACTTAATATTCTATTTATTTTTTCAAGTAATAGTAGAGAACGTTAATATAAACATTTCTCTATGATTTCAAATTAATTCCCATCTTAATTATTCGATTCATAAAATACAACATAAAACATTTTTTTCCTTGCATATATTTCATTATGTTGGTGCGTTTGATTCGGATAAGATGCACCAGTTGTCTTATCCATGTATTTTCCATTACGAATCCCAATTTCACCAAAAGTTTATCTTTGAATAATGTTACATTTTGTGATATAAATTATATAATATAAAATTATACATAAATATTAAGACGTAGTAACTGTTAACAGGTTCTAGGGAGAGCATTGACAGAGGAGCGGACGGCGGTGGGGACAGGGTATCGACCTCGAGCCCTAGGGTTCTAATAGACACCACGATTTGCTAACCTATCTCATCTCGATCACTTCTTCTTATCTCTTCATTCACCGCGCCGTTTGTTAGCCTCTACATGAAAGAAGTACCGTCAGGGGAAATCGAGCCATACTAATCATTCTCACAAGCTTCCAGGCTAGGAGTCTTCAATCCTGGATCTATTGCTAAGGTATTAAATTAAGGTTTAGGGCCATTTGATAAATAACCTACATTAATGAGCATGATCAAACAGTAACAGTACAAATCCGTGGGCCGTATAATCGTTGCAGGTGTAATAATCTAGACATTCATCGCTTCAAGTCCCTATCCTAATCATATAATCGTTGTTCCGAATTGGCGCCCAAACATATCGGAATAACGGATTTGATTCGAAAGGATATTACTTTTACTTCAAGGGTCAGTCCGCAGAATTTCGCCCAGGGGGGCCAGGCTGGATAATTCTTATGACTGGATCCAGGTATTCTGACTATGTAAGGCTCAATTAATTTATCAAATAAAAGTTATTGACATTTATTTGAAAATTAAAATAGGTTTATATATAAAACTTAATAATTATGGTAAATGAATACGAAACGAATTCATTTAATTTGTAGCTTTTGAATATTTTCTTGGATGGGGCTGCACTCCCACATTCAGCATCTGGCTTATTTTTGCATTATTATATAAATTTGATAAAATAATAAGACATTATTAAATAACGCAATAATTGGATTAGGCAACACAAAACACGAGTTAAGTCAACCATCTAAAGTCTCACGAAAGTTTTTTTCCAAATGTAGTGCACCTCATTATAAATTTCAGAATAGAAATTTATATATCACAATAACTGTGTCGTTTACGAGTGTTGTACGATGTGACATAAGACTGAGGGGAGCTCGACACACGAACGCTTTTTAAGCTTACTTTTTCAAACAACAAATTAAAAACAAAACAGTGATTTTTGAAGAATTGTTTCGATTTTTTTTTTGTAGAGCGTACGGTAGTTGAGGAATAATTGCAAGAAAGTTTGCTCTAAAGTTCCAGATTAAATATTCGGCAAAAAGTGTGCATTAAAAGTCAAGCAATCAAAATTTCATTGTGGTTACTCAACCCCAAGTACAGGGGGGACTTGATCAGAGATCAAGACGATAAACGATAAATTGAAGCAGGAGAAAGGTTGCTAACACAGTTTAGAGATCGCTCAGCAAATAAGAAATAATATTCTGAAATAACAAAGTGCTACGCTCCCACCTAAGAAATTGAAAACTTTTCGCTGATAGACCCAATGTATGAAGTCCTTTCGGACAGATCGGAAGTTCCAACAAAAGACTGCTGACTGCCGGTAAGCCGCAAGTCGCAATAAAGCGGCCATAAACCAAGGAGATAGGATTGTTGCCTAGGACACACTAGGCAGTCGGGGGTCGCTCGTGACTCAACGATTAGGCCGGCTCCCTTCTAGGGTAGCAAAACAACGGCAGACCTTATTTCTTCTATCTTCGAATACGGTATCTTGTTTGCTGCTACTGTCCTGAGCGCAACAGCGCTGCCTCCTTCCACGAGCCTTGGATGCAAGAATACTTTGGCTTGTTGTGAATGTGATATAATGCAGCAGGGGATTTAATGCAATCTATTGATGTGTTCAGTAACAATGAATGACCCAAATTATAAAACTATTTAAAAAAAATGAGTTAAACCTAATTAAGAAATAGGTAAGAACTATTGGGGATGTTAATATAGACTTAACGATAAATATAATTCATAAATAACAATAAAATGTTATGGACCCCATTACTCCGCAGAACAAGCCTGAATTTTACTTATATTTGAAGAAGAGAAACAAACACAGGTAAAATAAATGGTGTACCAACTCCACAAAGAGTTAGCCGAAACAATGCTAAAAAATTCAGAACTTAAGCAAGGAATTAAAGAGTGAGATTTTCTGTAATGGTTACTTATATGTAAAAACTTAACTCTTAATATCCTGGAACAGATCAGAAAGCTATGTTGCCCGGTACTGCGAACATCTGAAGTAAAGTTATCTAAGTAATCCATTCACTTTCAGGTCCCAATGAGAAATATCAACAGTATTAGTTTAGATATTAAGCATCCGATTTTAAGTCTCATTCATCCTTAATTATGAAATCCATTGATTTTGACTTCAATAAAACCAAGATATATTCATAGTTATACTTATATATGGCCAAAGAGATATGATGTTTAAATGGCATATGCAAATACGGAAATTCACTTCGAGAATAACGGAGTGTATACCAGGAATATTAAAGGTTCAAATAAATATGTAAGACCAATCACTGATATATTACTTATACACACTTTTTCATAGGAATAGCAACGGGATAACGGGACATTCAATCAATAATCAATGCTACACTAGTATACGTCCAGACATGTTCAGCTAAAAATACATTTAATTAAGATCTTATGCTTTTTAAATTGCCATCATGCATTTTTATTTATCGGATATTATTCATAGGTATTTTTTTTTAACATTCTATCCCTCCGATTCTCAAAATATTCTAGTTGCGGCACCATTGTTGTGATAGAAAACTTTTCAGCAGCAATTTAGTTTTTCCCTCACATCTCATTTATCCTCGAATGGCATCTTAAACGGTTTTTGAAATAAGATATGCATATAAAAAAGCTAAAACAAAAAATATATAATCAAATAATTATGAAAAGACGCTGCCCGTCTACAAATGGACACATGAAAAGCACACCAACGCTTCCAGAGGTACAAAACAATGACTGTTTATTTCCTACCTCTCACTGACCCTTCTCCATAAAGGACCACCATTAGATAGCTTATATCTCTTTCTTAATTAGAAACTTGCAATCATTACTTCTCTCTATTGTTCGGCAACTGAATGAAATGATTTCAGCGACCATTCTTATGCTCAGCTTAAAAATAATATACACTATTCTTCGACACTTACATAATTACATAAGTGGCGGATAGATCTGAGTAAAATATTGGAGTAATATGGCTACTATTTCCCTCGATTAGTTAACGGCAAATGTATTAACTATCTGTCTGAATTTATTAGTAATTGAATAATGCATCAATCAAAGCTACCTCGATTTTTATAAGTGATTATACATTGAATTAGGGGTCACCTGTGGTTAGCATGGCAACTTACAATACTAAAGGTCTCGGGTTCGCACCCCGTGGTGGTCCTAGGATTTTTTAATGGGAGTAAAAAATTCGTAGTTATGCCGTCCCTCGGATAGGACGTAAAATGGAGGTCAGGAGCCTGTACGATGTCAGGTAGTCGTTAGAGATCCCTATCCTAATTAAATCTGGATGGGGAAAATTTAGGACTCCCACTGTAGCATCGTCCGATTAGCCTTAGTGGCATAGAGTGACGTTAAACAAACAAACATTGAATTAAGATTAAGTCTGACATCAATTTTTATATACCTAGTGTTTCTAAAGCTCTATTTCTGATAGATCACCATTTCGCCGAATTCTATGATTGAGGCATCATTTTAATAATTTCTATCCCGTCTAGTGCCGAAAAGTAATCAGATCCCCCGGAAAAAGCCCGGAGCAAAGTTACTAGGAAAATAAAACTTGCAAAAATCAAACCTTTCTCCAATCTCAATCCCTATAAAATGAAAAAAAAAAAGTATCATGAAAAAAGCACTACTGGTCCGGTTTTCATGATCTTACACAGTGACAGTGAAATTTAAGATCAATATTGAATAAGAATTATTTGAACGGGGCAGCTTGAGATTGATAAAATTAAAATAGATCTTAGAATTTTATTTTGGAACAAGCAAATAATAATTTAAGATATCAAAAATCAAATATTTTGAAGAGGGACAAAAAAAAACAACGTCATTTTTAATACTGAATTATAATACCATGTACTGAAACACACTCCGAAACAAATCTAGATTAGGTAGCTCTGATTAATAAAATCAAATTAATAGGTATCAATATACTTATTAAGAAATAAAAATATTTCCCGAATTTTGTACTAAATAAGTTTGAACCTCATTTTTTCATGCAGGTTTTGCTACATATACCTAAATAGACAGCAAACCCATATTTGAGTAATTCAAATGTAACCATGATTTTAAAAAAATTGAACATAAGAAATAACATTATTCACGATTTTTTTTTTTTCAACTGCCGAGTTTTATCAATAAATTGTTTATATAAATAGGTGATGTTAAGGTGTTGTTTTTAAAGTTAGGAACCTCATTTTCCTTGCTCATGTACTACCCAACACCCTGTTCCTATAGACTAAGCCAAACGAAGTAGAACAATACACCTAAACAAATCAAGGTTGCTATGGTTGCGATTGATACAACCATCTTTTGACATTCTCTTATCGATCCTAGATTCTGGTAAGTTTATAAAAGAAATTACAATTTTGTCTATAATTTAAAATGGGGCCTCAATTTTATATGTGTTCAGTCTAAATAGCTTTGATAAAATGTCAAGTCAATTTTTATCAGTACCATACAATGGGCGGATAATGGGGCTGCAGCCCCATTTGGAAATTTTTTTGTCATTTAAAGATAGACTTTTTTTTTACTTTAATGATAGTAGGGAAGTACGGTAAAGAATAAATAATATGCAGAACAAGTAAAATTTTAATTATAGGAAAGGAACATGGAGGTTAAAAAGCTGATGGAAAGATCAAGGGGAAGGGCTGTAGGGATTCAGCCCCCTTTTATAACCGGCAGGATCAGTACTTTAGTACTATCGAATGCCATAGTACATCTACATACATCTAGCAAGATGTATAAAAGTCGTCACATTTAACAAAAAAATGTCTGAAAGACTTGATTCAGTATTTTTTTTTGGTCATGTTATCAAAATTCCTCAACTTCTCTGATGAAAGGTTTCAAAGACTTTCATTTTGGGTTAATTGTGTTTAACAAGAAAGTTAAGAAAGATGGGGAGGTTTAAAATAAAATGTTTGAGAACGAGTTGCTTCATGTTAAACCGACACGTTTCGTTTAACATGTACATTATAGGTTACATAACAAAATGTATTTTTTTTTTAATTTAATTTTACTTTTACTTTAACTCTATTCTACAAACTACTTGATACTTGAATTAAATTAAATATAAATTAAAAATATTGATATATTTATTTTTATTATAAAGCCTATTACCGACATCATAAAATGCTACTTAAGAATGAAATTCGTATGAATATGATTTTAGCAACAATGAGATTTTACGTGACCTAAGTAATACAACAAGTAAGAATCATTATTCATAATACTACAAAACGTTTTTTCCTCTGAGAAGAATAGACGGATTGCTTTAGGAGGAAACGCCTTGTTAAGGAATACTGATATGGAAATAGAACTACATAGTTATGCTATAAATACAATGTTACTTTATTAAAATTATAGACATAGCTCAAATTTATTAGTGCACGAGATATTTCTTTGATGTCAAAACGAACGATCTGAAGAATGATTCACAACTCAATTCAATAAAGGATACATTGCCTGATTACAAAATAAAAATTTTGCATTATAGTAGAATCTACTATAATAAAAACTGATATATTTTTAATTCAAAAACTCCTTTGCTTTTATTTATATTCAGGTCACGACCTTGTTAATGAGAAAATATCGTCATACGAGATCACAAGAATAAATAAGTTGAACAGATTCATTGCGGCTTTAACTGAAGATGATTTTTCAATAAAAATTAAAAGGGGGGGGGAAATATTAATATGGTCACCGTTTTTAAAATTTGAATGAATTTATGACAATGAAGGCTAGAAGCTTTCGAAAGCTTCCGAAAAATTAGCCATAAGATTTAAGGGATCTATTTTGATTGAGGATTACACTGCATCATAGGCGTCCGCATCGTGGCAGCTGCCCTTCCTCAGAAAAGAAACAAAAACTACAAATTCGTACAACTGAATATCCATTTACCATAATGTATTTATTAAGCATCAAATAAAAAAATATTTTAATTTTAAAATATCAATTAGTTTTATTTAAAAATTAATTGAGCCTAACATCAGTCAGAATACTTCGACCACCACCCCTGATCATAAGAATATATCCAGCCCCCCCCCCAGACGTAAATTTACCAGCCAGTCCATCTAGACGAAATCCCGAGAACGCCTTTGGACTGCATATTTGAGAAAACAAATGTTTTAATTTCATTCATCAAATTGAACGAATGAATTAATGAGTGTTTAAATTCGATTTATGTTTTATGTACATATGGACTATTAAAATTGCGATAGACAAGAGACAACGTAAGAGGCTAAAAAATGGCGTTTAATAAAATGGAAAGCACTAGTCCAAGATAGGCAGAGGTGAAGCTTGGTCGCGCTTTAGTTCCATACAGCCGACAATGTTTTTGATAGAATGTTCTGAACCGGTAAAATTGAAATTATTTCGATTTAATTCAAATAAGTGTGAAAGCAGGGGGCGAAAAAGACAGCAGAAATTTTAAAGAACTTTTAGCCGGTTTTAAATATGATTTAATTTTACAAGGATTCAGATCCGAATAATGTTTCAGATAAAACAATGTTAAATATTTTAAGTTAACAAATAACAGACTAACAGGTGTTTACTTAGGGCACAGGAAGACACCAGCTTCCAAAACGACAATACCAGTCTCTACGAGGAAGCCGTTCTGGGCGTCTTCGTTGGAAATGTGTTCAGGCCACAGGATCCTCAGACCGCAACTGGTACCGGATCCTTTTTTTTCCTTTCGATTTTCAATCCTACAGGAGAGTTCTCAGAGACATGATTCATATCACCGCTGATCCCAGCTTCTTCATATCTGAAATATTCAATTGTGGGAACTCTTCACCCCTGAGGGTGGGGCGAAGCAGAGGGGAGTAAGTATAACAGATTTCCAACACAAAATGTCTTTCTGCTAACATCTGAGTGAAAGAAGTCGGATGTTCTTCAGCCAGACGACGGATGTATAAAAGTCAATTAGAACGTTTTGTCTTTTCAACAATAATTTTCAGAATTTTAAAAAGAATATAACTTATTTACCAAATATTACGATCGACCAAATATTATATCGACCTTTAATCCCACAAAATATTCATTAATTATCTCTCATATGATAATTTTGTATAATAGGCTATTCGAAAATAGTTCTTTTATTTCGAAAGTTTATTTAAATTAAGAAATCGGACAATGCGTTTTCATTCTATTTTCTTTTTAAGAAAAGTCAGAGAAAGTGCATCTACTGTTAATTAAAAACGAATAGCATAACATAATTAACCGAATATTTAAAAATAAAGCATTGGGAAGATGAAACATAGATTTAAAAAAATGTACTGGAAAGTAATAAGCGAAAAACTAATGAAATGACTAAAAATTATATTCAATAAATTTAAATTTATATACAAAATGATGATGAACAAAAAAAAAATGTATAATAAGAAAAAGTCAGATATTCCTTAGTTTCTTGTCACTTAGCACACAGTTTTAGGTACATATTAAGTTTCATGAACATACAGAACTTATCTTATCAGCGAAAAGAATAATCTCACTGAAATTCCTCTGCCCATACCAATGAAGATGGCAGTTTACACAAGGGAGTTTTCAAAACTTTATTACGCCCACATAATTTTCTTGCTTAATAATACATAATTCTAAATATTGACTACATATTTAATGAATATAAATAATATTTATATAAACACATAATTTTAGTCACTTTAATTATAAATGAACAAAGTTAGCAGACTTTTTTTTTTACAGGAATAAACAATAGTAAAGAACATTGAGTACCACACACGGTATTGTGCAGTGTAGCTGAAATGCATCCACAAATGTGTTATGGGCTCTTAAACTACGTAGGATTGCAGAACTAAGGTTTGCGCAAGTGTTGCATGCTGTTTGTGTTCGTGAAATAATGGAAAACATATCCGTCGTGATAAAGAATCTTTCAGCTTTCCAGAATGCAAACGTCTAATAGCTCCTTGCACAATGAGGTTAGATGTACAACATGATATCAAGTCTATCTTGAGAAATATTGGAGTTCCCATCACCTTTCAGAAGGTGTCAGTCAACAAAATACAGAACGCTAAAGAAAAACCAAAATTCTTTAGCAACTTAACACATTCCAAAACATTCGCAGGTTATTTATTTTTTATTGGGAGGGCCCACTAAAAAATCGCTCTTAAGTATAATTTATGAGAAAATGCAGTAACATCGTAGTTCTGTATCCTATAATCAAACTAGATTAATGACACGTCTCTCAATTCCTAACGACAGACAGTGTATGACATAAGAAATATTTTTCATGTTGCGTTCATATTTTTTGGTCCAAAAGAATGTTATGAATGAACAGTTAACTGCGGCATTGAATAGAGAATCCAGAGGTATTTTTTTATTATGCTAAAGAAAAGTTGTAACTTTGTTCTCAGGGGAACGGTGGAGGTAGAAGAAGCTTTGAGGTATAGAGCCCCGTTGAGGGGTATCTGTGCTGTCGAAATCCAAAATAGTTTTGGAAGATCTTTCCAAAGGTCCTTTTGGACCTCCAAACATCTATATAAACAGTGAACCGGCTTTTCTCGACATATGGTCAACGATGGGCCTTCCTTGTGTGCCGTAATAAGTTGTGATGTGAGAGTTATCTGGGCGCTAGCTGTATGTATTTAGAGCACTTTAGTAATAAGGATTGTAATTTGGATTATCTAGCGTTAATAATCAGTTCAGCATGCTCGGGATCTCCATTTTAAGTCCTATCCTAGGGACAGCATAGATAAGGATTTTGTACTCCCATAAAAAAATCCTAGGGCCACCACAGGACGCGAACCTGCGACCTTTAGTATTGTAATTTAAGAATCTGTATTTGTTCGCTATTGGAACCCGTAGCCGTTACTGTAATACTATCTACGAACAGACCCTTATTCAAAGAAGCAAAGAAGAACTGGTAAGATCGATATTTCTATTACCAAGTGCATTTGTTAGCCTCGTGCCATGATTAGTTTCTAAACATTCAACTTAACCGACGCGATCTTACGAACTAACCAACGGGGGCACAAAGAAATTTTACAGGTTAATCTCATGCATATTCATAAAGAAGGAAATGGTGATAAATGTTAATTACTATCAGATTATCGTCATATGCTTTAGTTGCATACAAAATAAAAGAGAAGTTTTCAAGAGAAGAAGAGAATAAACTCATTCCTTAAGATATTGAACTAACAAGAGATTGAGGAAATGAGGAACTTTTATAAAATAAATATATTTTAAATTTAATATGTAGGTACTACTCTCTGGCTCTTCAGGTCTTTGTGACCCTATGCCTTCGGACTATGCTCCACCATCTTTCACAGTAATCTATAAGGCGCCAACCACTATGGTCATCATCGCCCTATAATCCAAATTTAGGTCTATATTTTAAAATGTAATTCCGTTAATTTTATAAAGTCGGATGTATAGTTTGTCTGTTATGTTGTCTTGCAGCATATTGTATAAGTTGTTTGATATGTCTAAGAGTGCTCTGTATTCTACGTAGGCCATGCATTCCGTCAAAATATGCTTTACTGTCAGCGGATACCCACAAGTCGGTGGCAGTCGGTAGTATCTTCGCGAGGTACTAAGAGTCTCCATGTGTCAAGCGCATATGAAGCGTTAAGATTAATACACTTCTCGGTGCTCATGTCTGTAAGACGATTTCCATGGGGTGACTTCTACTTTAGTTTCCTTTAATTTATTTTCGATAATTTCAATTATTCTGTTCCAAAAGAAAATCTGATACCTGGTAGGGTGTGGTTACAGTGAGATCTTACTTTCGCCCCCTTGAGGAGAAAGTTTAATCATCAACATTTTCTTTTACATTCCTAATAAGTTCATCCAGCCCGTTAAGTGAGGACCGCGAAGTTTCTTTTTCCCTTAAGCATACTATGAATGAGTGATGTCGCTACGACATTAAATACTTGACGGTTGGTAATTATTGAAATAAGGGAAAAAGAAGAATGAAAAAGAAAAATGAAAACTTCTGTTGTTTTTTCTTGGGAGGCAGTGTAAAATAAAAATTATAGCAGTCAAAATAAATTGGTGACAAAAAGTTAGTTTTTAATTAAATATTTTTACTTTCACTTACCTATATATGAAATATATAAGTAAGTGAAAATATTGCGATCGTGAAAAATTTCGAATTTCGGTTTTCAACGGAATTACACGTTTTGCGGTCCCCTGAGACCAAATAATCATGTACCGCGAAATGGTGGGTGTCTGTGTGTCTATGTGTGTGCTAACAGACTAGCTCAAAAACTATAAACCTTACGAACCTCAAATTGGGTATTTGGTACATGTATATGCCCGCGATGTGACAGCAAATATTTCATCAAAATTTGTCAAACGGAGGGGGTACTTTATTTAATAACTTTCTTGATTTAGAAGAGGTGTGTCTCTGTACTCTGCCAGGATTACTCTCCTTTTCAATCGTTCCTATCAGACATGCCAGTGTGGCCATTTCGTTAATAAATCTATTCGTTCGGGCAATGTAGATAGAATAAAGATTTCGTGTTGGTAGATGGTTGGTTTTTGTAAGTCTGTTTGGTTTTTTTACTAAAGTACCAAGATGCATCTGTTATACTAATAGTGATCGAGCGAAGTTTCGGTTTCGCGAATTTCGGCCGAAAAAACTGGTTTCGGCTGAAAATCGGCCGAACCTTTCGGCCAAGACGAAACTACCAATCATGTCTTATACCTCCGAGAAGGAAGCGGGACCACACTATTTCAGCTTGTAAGCTCGATCTGATTCATGACCTTAAGTTGAACCCTTGAATTTAATATTGTGAAGTATCGGTTATTTTTGTCTGTATCTCAGGCTACACTTGAATTATCATTCGATAACTATGGGTTTCTAAAATATTTTTGGTATTTTTGATTGATCAAATTAGGTGTGATGACAAAAATGAGATAGTGACAAACAGGGAAGTGCCACCTAACATGTAGAAGAAAGCATTCTATACATGCAGGATTCTTTACGTTGAGTGCAAAGAATAGTTCTTTACCTAGAGAGTTATATCTCCTTATTCATAGTAAGGTTCTTTATAGGAAAACAAAAAATGTCCCCTTCCCCATTTAAGCCCCCTGAGAACATATTTGTGATGATAAAACTTACCTGATATTAAAGAATACTTGATTATCATGAAACATGAAGAGTTTGATCAAAATCGGCTCTGAACGCATTTGAGAAAATCGAAAAAATCATAAAAATTAAGACAAAATTTATTAAATAAAGTGCCCCCTTCTTTTGACTAATCACATCACGGATGTATACGTACCAAATACCTAATTTCAGGTTCGTACGTTTATAGTTTTTGAGCTAGTCTGTTCAAAGACACACACACACAAAATACATTTCGCGAGACGTGGTTATTTGGACTCAGGGGACCCCTGGACGCTTATTTCCGTTGAAAACAGAAAGTCGAAATTTTTAAAATTGTTGGAGTTAAATGTTACCACGATTTTCGCGACTAAAACCAGATTACCAACTTCTTGGGGGATTATAGGAGGAAGGTATATTTGGGTCTCCAACTCCCCTGTCGTTATGACGTCGAGGGAACAAAACATTTGCGGAAGCTGCTTACAGTATACAAACAAAGAAGGACAAACACAACATCATAAAAAGAAACATTCGTGACTAAGAGTGTTAGCGGTAAACTTAAGGAAGAAAATGTGAGTGCGGGTATGTTTTATAGCAGGGACGTGATGGGCAGGCGATGGTTGGGAGAACACAAACATGTCAGCAGCGTCCTAACGCCTGTGTTATCCTACGCTCCTTCCAAGTTTGAAGGCGACCACCTTTCAACGGAAAACTATCCATTTGAATGGACCTTGCTTACGTTTCTAAAGTAAGCAATCCCAAACGAGGCGAACGGTTTATTTCACATCAAGTCTCTAAGCGTTGTTACTCAGAGGTTTCTCTGGCTTGCCTCATGATGAAAATAATAACCCATTACATCGAAGGTCGGCAATAAGATGGTTACAATTCAAAAAACTGTTTTTTTTTTTTTTGGATAATCACATGTGAAGTTTTGACTGCATTCTCAATTTTACAGTTTACCTACAAATAGCGACTAGGGAAACAGTCTTTGATCACAAAAAGTCTACCATTGCAGCAGTTAGTACCACTGGTACTAACTATAACTCAAAAGGAGCCCTTTACCTGCGTTAATATGATTATCCCCACTATGAAAGAATGTGGTAAATGGCGCCTTACGCGACCGGAACTATTATGCTGTTGTGACTATATTCTGGCAATGTAGGTTTTGTAATTATGATTCCAATTGGAATGCATAACTCAAAATTAATATATTTTGAGTTGAAACCCATCTTCTTGCCGTCGTACGACATCGACTCTGAACACCAAAAAATCCAAACAAACAATGTAGATATAAACAGAGTAGATAGATAGAAACGTTTATTTGAATCAGATATATATAAAAATTAAATGTAATAGTTTTAAATGAATAAACGATTTTTTTCGACAACGAACGTATTCGTCTGTCGAATAAACAGAATATGGTCTCTCAAATAGGGAACCTTTACGGGCTGTATAACACTTGTAATAATCAAAAGACAATTCTTGCCGTCGTACGACATAGACTATGAACACCAAAAAATCAAAACAAACAATGTAGATATAAACAGGAATGTGGTCTCTCAAATAGGGAACCTTTATGGGCAAAGTACAATCTCAAACATGAAAATTCTAAGCATTTCCCCTCGATATTTTTCCTATTCTCACCAACTGTGAAAAAGGGTACACGGGTGATTAAGAAAAAACATAAGAGAGGTAGATAAGAAGGTTTTATACGTGTTATATGCACTACGTTCATGTTGAGGCTGCATAACTTGTAAATGAGGTTGTGTTAGTAGGTGCTAATATTTAACGGAGCATCTAACCTGGAATGTCGGAATCCTAAATATTTATTCAGTACTGTAGAAATTTATTCCTCTTCTGGTCTGACAGAAGGTTCAATGTATAAGTACATCAGAGCTGTTCTAAAGATACTTATATTTTGAATATATATTAAAATATATTTACTCAGAAATTATAATTAATTTTATCAACCGAAAATTTTAGGTAATTGAAATTAGATTTATCCGTATTATCCTCTCGTATATATGGTATCTATTTTTTCTTTTTCAATGCGAAGTTTTGGCATATGCAAATAACATGCGGATATTTACTAATCCCCATATAGAGAGAATCGACTCGGCATGGATGCGATCTCGGTGGCACAGTGGCTGCAAACCGCGCGTGATGATCAGTAGACCCCGATAGGTTCGAACAGCGGTATAGACTAATCTTTTCGCTTCAAAAATAAAATATTTAAAATTATTACAAAATTACAAATTTGGTTACCCAAAAGAAAGTAATTACATTTATTTATAGAAAATTGAAAAATAAATTATAACCTCATTCATTGAAAAAATAAATAAATAAAC
This sequence comes from Aelia acuminata, assembly GCA_911387785.2. Taxonomy (NCBI): domain Eukaryota; kingdom Metazoa; phylum Arthropoda; class Insecta; order Hemiptera; family Pentatomidae; genus Aelia; species Aelia acuminata. The sequence goes on along the minus strand of OU426982.1, from coordinate 84,676,172 downwards.
AACAGTTCAATAGTGCTTTTTAAAATAATTTGATAACGATTTCATGAGGGGGCTACGATTAAAAATATCTGAACTTTTATTTTAGTTGCCAATTGATTATTGAATAAGATACATGATTATAGAAGAAAATGAATAAATTTGGTTTAAACAATTTTAACAATCGATAGAACAAATCGTTCTCTTTAAATATATTTTTACCAACTTTTTTGCCCTTATGCCCCACTTTGCAGCGCTCAGTTTGGGAAAGGCATAATGCAAATAATATTTAAACATGTAGGTATACATGCAGTCTTTAAGCAAATAATATTTAAACATGTGTACATCACATATTTCGTTTAAATACAACAAAAAGTTACTAAATCGTTTTTATAGTTGATTAATTAAATTATGCCACTTTCACATAAGAATCGATTTTCGCTAATGACCTGAATGAATTTTCACAAGTTGATTTTTGTTATTTTATTACAATTATATAAACGCGCATTAATGACAATTCAATCATTAATGTTCATTAGTCATTATAGATAATATCATTCCATTTCGGAATAATTATGGGAGATTGATTATTCAAGAGATTTTCGTGTTACGCTTTATTACATCAACGTTGTTGAATAATTCGTGAATAGCTTGTCTTATTAAGATAGACCGGTAAAGACTTGAGAGAACTCTCACATCAGATCTCCAGGCTTGTTATTCCTAAAGTAATATATCCAAAGTATAAGCAGGGGGACCCCAAGATTTCACCTAGTATCTAATTAATAAATAATTAGCAGATTAATAAACCACTTGCACGCAAGAACTGTAAAACGCAGTCACTGGCTTCCCAATCCCTCAATGACAGTACATATTTTTTGTAACTTTACGTTAATAAGAATGAAACTTTGAAATTGTATACAAGTCCTGGCTGTGAGACATCACATGCCATCAGCGGTTTGGCGTCATTTCCTTTCTACTTAGACTGTTTGCAAATATTTGTTACAAAAAAAAAAAAATGTTTATATAGCGATAATATAAAAAAAAGGTTATTGAGACTCGGATTTAAGTAGGATCTCTTCATTAACTAGGAAAAAGTCTAGTTGTGTACAAATGATTTAACTGAAGTAGTTGAACAATTAACGCAGTTTCATATTTTTAGATTTTTTTTTTTCATGTTTTAAGTCAACAAACCTTGACAATCAGCAAATCTTGTCGTTTATATGCTTATATAAGGGCATGCTAGGTATGGGGAGGGATGGTACTCAGTAGCACCTCTTTCTTCCCTGAAAAAAAGGGCAGCTTGTTTACCTTGGTATGGAGAAAGGCCAGACTTTTGTTGACGTTTTCCACTTTGTGAACGCGCATTTTCCCATTGTTCGGTTTCCCCAATTTTTCGCCGGAAATGATCTCCAGCAGCTTGAGTAGTTTCTTTCCATCTGCGAGGTCTGTGAAGAGATCCTCTACCTCCATCCGGGCCTGTAATCAAATAATTTTATCAAATTAAGTTCGGTAGAATGTGTACCTATATATCTGGTAACATTATTTGTTAGTGGTAGTAGTAGTACTATGAACAAGACTGAGAAAACCGAGGAGAATGAGGTTTTTAGCTTCAACTGTAAAATACAGGATGACTTTCAATGTTCATATGAACTTTCTTGGTTTATGTTATTATTACTTGGTTGTTAGATGTGATTTAAGCATAAGTTGGTCAGAAGGAGAAATGCCGTAAATAAAATTAAATTCCTTTCCAATCTTGTTTTTTGTTTGTTTCAATATTGCATGTCGAATACTCAGATCCATCTCCTCATATTTACAACTAGACTGCGCATTTAAGTTAAGGGGTCCAAACCGGCAGCTTTTTAAAGTTTGTTCTAAATGTAATTATTAATTCAAAATAAATAAAGTTCACTTTCTTGGGTGATATCGCTCGAAAAATGCAAGACTGGTGTAAAAAAAAAACAAAAAAAAAAATGGTTTTTCAGAAGACCAATTAAAGTTTTCCCCTTTCCCTTCCTGTTATATCTGTTGCCTATTTTATCTAATTGTTAAAATCATCACTATAGCGGTCTTGCACAGAGAAAATGGTAACTCGAGACAAAAAACTATGAAAAAATGCGATTTTGAGAAAAAAACAGTCTTGCATTGGATGAGCGATGTAGCAATGCAGACTTGTCATGTTTATTTATATCATTTATCTCACCAGGTACGTTTTGTTTTTACATAGCATTTATTATTTTTTACACACAGAGGGAAAAATACGTTCGAACAATCTAAAATTAGGTACATGTAGCAAGAATTAGTTTTAATAACTGGCGTATAATTCTTCACAGCCCCGAACACCAACTTATTTTTTTAACTTTATTCATAAACATACAAATGGAAAGACAGTCAACTTTTACTATAAAGAAAAAATAAACAATGTGTTTCCAAACTTTACTAGGGGGACCGAAACTGATCCGAATGTCCCATCAAGTAGGGCAATTCATAATGATAATTTCATTTATTTAATGACTAATTAACCCTTTGCACTCGAGGAATCCGGAGCGGAACAGTTTAAAATTTGTCTTCAAACTCGAGGGCTCCGCTAAGGAGACAATGCAAATAGTTTTCAGTTTTTAACATATAAGGTCATAAACAAATCGTAAAAACTATTTATATGATATTTCGCTTTTGGTGATAAATGACGGTCGCGGCTCTCGGTGTTTTTCATTACTATTTTTATAGTACGTTAATCTTTTAACCCTTTTGCACTCGAAGTTTTTTTCATTCATATTACCAGCAACTCGAAGCAATTTTAGGGAAAAGATCATTTTCACATGTAAGGTAATGAAATGCGCATTAAAAGAAAAGTCATCGTTGTATGTAATGGATTATAAATAAAATTATTTAAAAAAATATAAAATTAAAAAAAAATGTTTTTGTAGCTATGTGTTCTTGAAGCTTCACAAATACATATAACCTATATTTCATTACAATTCCTTACTTGATTCTAAAATTTTACTGTATAATATTACGTTTTCAGGGTGTAAGTTTTCGCGAATAAGTTGCATCGAGTTGCCGGTAGGTAAGATCCGAAACGGTCCGAGTGCAAAGGGTTAACTATAAACTATGTATATGTTACGGTTACAGGTAGTTTTAGAATCAGTGAGCCTCTAATTAAGTAGTAATAAAACACACAAAATCATGTATATAAATTTTATATATAAAAACCCCTGAACTGGATGAAAAACAACTATAGTTCTTCTTATAAAAATATAGTTCAACTATAAAACCATGCTGTTACTGCCACCATTCTTTAAAAAAAAACTTTAATATTTTTTTATTAATGAAAACTGCATAAGGTAATTTTCTTTAGTTACATGAAAAGTTCTCCACATTTTCAGAAAAAATACTTTAAATATTACAAAATATTCTATTCTGGATTCATGGTGCGCTTAGTGAAGAACGTGATATTTCAAGCCAACCATCAAGCCTATGATTATTTTAAATTGGTATATAAAGAAAATCACTAACATCCAACCTAATGTAAGAAAATTAATACGTAGTAAAAAAAACTCTGATGGCGCTGAAATGTCACTACGCCCATTATTTTAAATTGGTGAAATCTGAGAAAGTACTAGGTGTTATAATAAGTTCATACTAGTACTTAAAAAATTTCACCCCCACCACTCCAGAGAGAATGGAGATTCTAAGAGTTTAAGAGCGTGATAAAAAAAAAAAATTGAGATGATTATTGTTTATTCAGAGTTAATTGTTCCGAAAATGTCCTTGCTCTAATTTTACGTATCATCTTTCTTTTCAACAAAGAGGGACATCATAATAGAATGAATGATAAACTCGAGTGGCGTTACATTGATAAATATAAAAAAAAAAATATTGTTTCTGATGAAAACAAGAACACTCGAAAGTAAAACTGACTTTTTCAAAACAAAGAGAATGAACGAAGAAGAAAAATCTGGTGCGTGCTCGCAACACACAACTTTCACTTACCAACTTACTTAGATTAGAAATTAATGCGTTTTGTTAATTGCCACTTCTCAAATGAACAGAACGGCTTTAATTATGAACAATGGTCTGTCATTAAAGGCGTACTCCGCATGCGTGGGCTCAACGAGTTTTATGAGTTGACTGAATTTTTTCTCCTCTATATGTTTTCTTTATGTTTATCATACCTCATATTTAGCCATTTCTTATTTTTAGGCGTAACGAGAGACGGTTAATTTCTCCATATAAACAAAAACAAAGGTACATTATAGGAAACAAAAAAAAAACAAACAAAAAAAAAAGGCCCCTACCCTATTTAAGCCCCCTCAGAACATTTTAATAATGATAAAGCTTACCTGATATTAAAGAACACCTAAGTTTCATTAAACATGACGAATTTGATAAAAATAGCTAAAGCCGTTTTTGATATCATCGAAAAAAAGGTAAAAATTGGAAAAAAATTATGAAATAAAGTGCCCCTCCGTTTGACCAATTTTGATGAAATGTTGGCTATCACATCTTTGGCATATACATACATCAAATACCCAGTTTGATCAAAATCATGAAAACCGTTTTTGAGTAATTAAAAAAAAAAACACGTGAAGTAAAGTTTGACAAATTTTGATGAAATATTTGCTGTCACATCAAGGGCATATCCACATACATATATACATATACCAAATACCCAATTTCAGGTTCGTAAGGTTTATAGTTTTTGAGCTAGTCTGTTAGCACACACATAGACACACACCATTTCGCGGTACTTGGTTATTTGGACTCAGGGGACCGCAAAACGTGTAATTTCGTTGAAAACTGAAAGCCGAAATTTTTCACGATCGCAATACATTCACTTACCTATATATTTCATATATAGGTAAGTGAAAGTAAAAATATTTAATTAAAAACTAACTTTTTGTCACCAATTTATTTTGACTGCTATAATTTTTATTTTACACTGCCTCCCAAGGAAAAACAACAGAAGTTTTCATTTTTCTTTTTCATTCTTCTACTTTCCTTTATTTCTATTGGTAAGTTTATTCTATTTTTATTGGTAAGTGAAAGTAAAAAGGCTGTTATAAGTTGAGCAGGCTTTATCACAAATTATCGTGCGATTTGCTTTGTTTTAGTCATAGTTTCAAGATATAAAGACCTGACCGATAGTAAAAAAAAAATTTTCTTTAAATCTATACCCCTGATAACACTTATAACGAAAGCGTATTTAGTGTGTAGTTTAGTTATTGTACTTTAGGATAATTATTTTCCCAGGAATATGTTTAAATAAAGAAATATTAGCAGGTCTGTTCTTCGAAAGAGATAATGTCACCATGCTATAACATGTCACTTCACACACTACAAACCAAAGCTCAACAAAGATAGTTCATAAGTAATAAAGTAAGAGAATTGGTAGTAAGTATATCGAAGATTTTTTCAGAAAAATATTTTTTGGAATATTAATTTCTAATAATATAATAATGGTATTTAGAGTGTTCGTAATTCGGAAATAAGACTGCTTGGTAACCACTTAAAATTAAACTCCCTGTAATTGCACAGTGTATAACTTTTATGACTGCTTTAGTGCGCACCTGTCAATTGAAGTCATTAAATGTTTTTAAAATACATTTTAGACTAGTTTCAGCCTCAACAGCTTTAATCATAAATTAATCATTAACCAACAATCGTAAGCAGATACTACGGATTCTTCACTCGAAGATTCAATTATGAAGTATCTTTCCCCCTCAAGGCAACAAGTCAAAATAAAACAAAGTTAATTTTTCAGTCTTTATTTTGGTTCAAATTATATCGTTAATTATTACGGTTATATATATATATATATATACACAGAGTTGAGCATATCGAAGGTGAGTATTACTACTAGGTAACAACAATTCAGCTTTTCCGCAAACCTCAAATTAAATATGTTTCAGAATTAAAGTACGAATCATAGCTGCAAATAAAACCACTTCATTCTGCGAATTCTCAGATACTAAGTGAAAAGTAGGACTATTAATAGGCTATAAATTAAAAATAAAAAAAAAACCTCAAGACAAAAAAAAAAAAATCATTGTGAAGGAGGTAAAATCACTGACAGAAGTCTTCATAAGAAGAAAGAAAAAAATACTATCAATGAAACAAGGTAAGACGGACGAACTTTCTAGAAGAACTTAATCATTGAAGGATGACTAAGCATTTAGAAAATCCTCTTTCTAGTGAAAATAGGCCAAGCAATTAAACACCTCTGCTAGGAATAACTAATTTTTATCCCAAGCAGTAAAAGAGCCGTAGAAAATATAATATAAGAAATCAATAACAATGTTCGAGTAGTTTATAGAATAAATATTTTTATTTAATTTAAAATTTGGTAAATTTCGAGAGGATAATCCAAAAGAGAAGTAAATAAATCAAGGAATGTTTTACATATATTAGAAGTAGAGAACTGTCTTGGTATGATTATAGTATTTTAGGCTGTTGAGGTGAGATGTACTATCCCAGGGTCAATGAATGATTATTTATCATCCGTTATTCAAGAGAACTGAGATTTTGTGTAGGAATAATTTAATATTAAACAAATGAATAGAATGATGAGTACACTCCCACCAGTGCAATGATATTGGGCATACCAAAAATCCATTTTGAATCATACATTATAGTAAAACACATTTTTAAAAATATTTATAGACAGTGAAAAAAACCTAGTTATATTGTTATGTTGAGTTGAACACACATTCAATCATTTCCATTTTTCGCCAGTCGGAAAAAATGGTGACAACTTAAAATTATAAAATTTATAGTATTTCGATTTATATGCCAATATAACGGAAATATCAAGCAATTCCGTTCACTGCCTATTTACAAATTACCGTCTATAAATCAATATTGTGACACTGAAAATTTAAATTTTGTCCTGGACAATTTTGAATAGTGTCACTACGAATCAGAAATTAATATAAATCATTAATGAATTCATTTCAATTTCATGCAACTGGAAATGACAATAACGATAAATATCAACATTCAATAAAAAGGCAAAAAGACAAAAATTAACTGATGTCAAATTTTGGAAACGTGCGTGGTACATAAATACAATAATTCATGATTAAAATAATTCTCGTGGCCGATAAGAATTATGTTTCAAGACCGGCGCTATTTAAAGATAACAATAGTCCATTCGAAACTCCCATTACCAATATAAGAAGCAATTAATAATTAAGGCTGGTTCAGTATTTCTGGCCCAAGGCTCATAAGCCTATTAAGGAAATTATTAACACCTTTTTTTTGTTCTTAAAAATGTAAATAAATAATTCTTAAGGCAAGTATTTATTTAAAAGTATTAAACTTGAAAAAAAAAAGAAGAACGAAATAAAAGTTAAGTGTATGCATAGGTACCCATTCACTAGTAATCATGGAGTATCGTTTAAATTTGAGAAAAAAGTCACATTAGATTGATAATGTAAAATATTTCATACTACCACACTCTGGTTTTCTATACATTACATTATTAAGTTTTCTATACATTACATTATTAAGTATTAAAAGAATGATACTGTGACCTTAGTGTTTTTTTTTATAATGCTTGTACTGCAAATGCTCATTTACTAGTCTAATAATTAAAAAAAAAATGGGTCAATTGTAAGTCAAAAAATCATAATCTACTACCTCCCAAAGCGGAAAGGAGTCATGTTAATGTTTGATGTAAAACTACAGGGAAGCTCATCCCTGAAAGGAAATAATAAATAAGCCTCTCCGACCCCCAGCCCACCGATGAACTAATTTTTTCTTACAAACAAGGAGCCAGTGGAATCAGAATTATGAAATGTCTAATTTACGTACAATTAAAGTTGATAATGTCTGTCGGTTTGAAAGTTAACCGAAATCAAATTTCCAATAAATACAGTTACTCTAAAAAATTCAATCCTTAGGGTCACCTACAGCATAGTGGCTACAATACTAACGGTCGTGGGTTTTCATCCCGCCTGGTGGCCCTAGGATTTTTTAAAGGGAGTAAAAAATCCTTGGCCATGGCGTTCTCTGTTCTCGTATGGGGCGTGAAACGGAGGTCCCGAGCCTGTGCTGAGTTAAATATCTCTATCCTAATAATATCTGAATAGGCAAAAGTTAGGACTTCCACAGTAGCATCATACTATTAGCCTTTGTGGCATAAAATGACGTGAAACAAAAATTCAATCCCTAAACATTAGCGCCATGTAATACATCCGTAAATAATCTGAAATAAACTATTCCTTCCATTTTCGGATGCCTTCTTCTTCTTCTTTATCTTCCTCTTGTGACATTAGCTAGCGTCGAGGAGCCTCAATCCAGCGTAACCATTCTTCCCGGCCCCGGCTTCATCTCATTGAGGGATTTGCCTCCTTTACTGACAATTATTTGGATATCTCTTGCTATGTAATTCTAAAGCGTCCGCGTGGTCTCTATCCTGTGGGCCAAGCCTCCAGTAACTTTATAGGATTCATGTCCTCGTTCTTCATGCGGCAGACATGTCCAAACCACTGATTGCCGTCTTTCTAGAATGCTTTAAAGTTCTATAACTTCTAGTTGCTCTCCAATGCTTTCGTTTCTAATGCTATCCCTTCTAGTTCTCCCAACAGATCTACGAAGAACTTTTGGATACCACTATTTGAATATAGTCTGTAGACAGAACTTTACTGATCTGATTTTTGAACAAGGCAGTGAGGTTTTAGTCGCACATATTTAAATGGTAAGGAAAAATACAGTACGGCATCTTTATATGGTTACATCCATTGCTAGGATTCAATTCAGCTTCAAGTTCATGTCATCCTTCCTTTTTCCATTCTTCCCAAACAAGTAATAAGATAATAATGTTGGTATACAAGGTCCTTCACAAGTTATGCAAACAGACGTGCGCAGATACATATAACTGGGCATTATTGTGCGGCGGAATAATGCGGGAAGAACTGTGCCGGACGTCCGGGTGCCTTGTGCCTCCTCAATGACTTTCCCAATGGGCTCGCCTTTCCCCCACGGCTGTACTTTCCTCGCTGCACCGGCTGACCCACTTACCCCTACCCCTCCAATCCCCCCATCCCTTGGCTAATTGCAACGAAGGGATCTCTAGCTCATCTTTTATTCACCCTGTCCGAAACGCTTATAATTTTATCTGACATTTCGTAGGCCGCAATGACGCGCTCGCATTCCAATCGGTTCTTCAGCCCAGTCACGAATTTTGAGCCGTTAAGGCTGGATTGATTTCCCCACGACAAGTAGATAATTGCATTCAGATGAATTGGCAACAGAACAAAGAGAACAATTCTGAAATAGAATAAAAATTAGCTCGAGTATTAGCGAACGGACGTATTTATCATCCTGATCAATGTGCTATTGAGAAGAGAAGGATACTTTAATTTTGAAAAAGATTAGCTTAGAGTAGCTTAGTGTTAACAATTAGTCGTCATTGATGAAATTTACCAATTCTGGCCTATCTATAAAAGGCGATGGGTTAACATATGTACTTGAGTCAAATTTATTAAGAAATGTTATCTTAAAGTCAGCATAGTTAATCTTCCAGTAATTCGTGTTTATTTCGCTTAAAATTATGGGTGTGAATTTTTTGTTTCAGAAAAAATATGAGAGTTTTTATGAATTATACTGAATCAATATACGATATCTTTATCCGTTCGTCGAATGAATGATTTTCAATGGAGGAATAAAATTGATATCAAACGCCTTAATTATGATCAAATGGTGGCTTTAATGAACATCAATGGTAATAATATAGACAATTTCATTGAAGCTCTATGAAACGCTACACATATGACATTGGTATAGAAATTAAATCACATTTTCTAACATGTTAGTAGAGATATTTAACATGTTAGAATGTTTTCCAATTTCTTTCAAATATTCACCAATTGAATCAATGGAGACTAAAGATAAGTTTTAAAAGAGGAAGGCCATCATTAATCTCGTATAATATTTTATTTATACATATCAAATTTTCGCCTGTTCAGGCATCATCAGGATAACATTATTTATTTTTGGGAGATCCATCACTATTACAGTCAAATGGATAAACAGTCTTCTAATCTTCTAATTTTCATACCAAAACATTTTTTTAAACAACTAAGAGAAATGAAACTATAAACACAACAAATAAAAACAACAGAAAAGCCTTTAAATTTAAAAGAAAAAGAAAAAAAAAGTGGAGGAGAATACCCTTTTATTTGCGATACCAAGGCCAGAGAAGAACACAATTCACTAGCATTCAACCTCTATCACCGCGCTACCAAACACTCGCCGACAATGCCATATTTTCATGACAATAGTATTCAATTTAGGTTTCCATCTCCTAAATAAACAAAATGGACAAGGAGATTCAATCTACAAAAGAAAAAGAAATAAATTGATACTTCCGACAGCCATTAAGTTATCTTTCATTTTTCATTCTAGTTCGTTAATTAATTTTTTTTTTGTTTTTTAAAAACACATCAGTATTAATGGGTTATGTACAGTATTAAAACTGTACTATGGGTTATCCTCATTCTACGGGTTTGGTTTGTTTGTTTAACCTTCGGTCGGGCGCATCTAATCTGTGAGATGAAGTATTTAGTTTTTTGGTGTGTTTACGGGCGGAGTTTGTAAGCAATGGTGGCGGGCCAGAGTAGCTTCCTGATTCCACACCCCTGAAGCAAGGGTATTGTTCAAATTTCTCTAGTGCACTGATGATCTTCAAGATTGACGTTTTAATCTACTGGATGAGTTGCGCCCGATTACGTAAGTATTTTTGATTTCCGAAATTAAAAAGTCTTTTCTCAAAACATTTATTTATTTACTTATTGTAATCGTATATGTATATTTCTGTCCCTAATTCAATGATATTTGTTGTTTTTTCGTAAATAATCTGCGAGATTAATTGCGCCCGATCATGTCGCCTAAACATTTGTTTTTGTTGATTGTTCAGAAAAATATGGCTTCTTCCAATCTAAGTCAAAAACAATCAAATCAACGCATCTTTAACTTGCAGAATCCCAGCTGATGTTGTAGCTATCCACGAAATTCTAGCTGAAGATGATATACTTTTTCGGGAAAACAATGGAGACGAAGAAGACACCGACATAGAAGAGGAAATTCAGAAAAGAAACGAGGATTTTGAGACTGACCAAGATGCTGAAAGTTCTGATGATGAAGAACCTGGCCTAGAATTTTTTTGGGCAAAGACAAAGTTACAAAGTGGTCAAAAAACAAGCCTTCGGCGAAAGTTCGACGAGAAGCACACAATGTCTTGCTGCGTTTGCCTGGCACCATTGGGGAAGCCAGATATGCGAAATCACCATATGAATGCTGGAAATGTATATTTTCAGAATAAATAATTGAAATGATTGTGAGATACACAAATATTTATATCGAGACAATTAAGGTAAATTACGAAAGAGAAAGGGACACCAAACCAAGTCAGTAGGTTTGAATTCAAAAGTTTTATTGGTGCTCCCCCAATGATTTTAATTAAGTCCATTGCGAGTAAGATTAATCTGTATTCCTTTAATTATAAAAAGCTTGTATTTGTATTTTTAAGTATGTCAAAAAAATGTTATTTTCACTGTTACCAATCAGTTAAATATAGTTTTCTTTGTTTAGTAGATTAATAATTTTTTATGAATATTATATATGATTTTATTTGTAATGTTGTTTTAAAACAAAAATATAACGATTTTAAATTGAATAGTTGAGTGTAATGAATTTTTCCTTTACTTCTAACTAGAAATTTCTTTTTAATCTCACAGATGAGTTGCGCCCGAACGTGTTAGGATTTGCATTGCGCCCGACCGAAGGTTAACGTCCCTTTATGCTGCTAAGGCTAATCTCACGATGCTACAGTGGGAGTCCTAAATTTTGCCTATCCAGGTATAATTAGGGATCTTTCACGAGTACCTTAACATAAATTCTTTAACAGTGAAATTATTATCCAACTCTTTCATGTATCATAAGTAATTTAATGATTTTATTAACAGATTCATATTTTCGTAAACACAAAAAGGTATTCCTTCTCTTTTAACTCAGCACTATATTAAAAGGTTTTAATTGTAATACTAGAATAGCTTAGTTTTTTCGAAGAGACAAATTTTAGCAAATATTTTTCATCCTGTCAGTTAGAAAATCTTATTCTCTTTTGGTATGATGCGGAAATGTTCATAATTTAAATGTGTTTTTTCATATTTTTTCTTTCATTATGTTGCCCGCCCCACAAGAGTTATTGTCATGAGAAAATAATTTGCCTCGACAATGACGCAGAAAATGTCCAAGACAATGATAAAACAATATTTACAAATTTTTCTTTTTAAAAATATATGATGTACGAAAGAAAAAATGTCATATTTTTAAGAGCAAAGTATGGGAGAAAAGAAGAAAATATTTTTAAGCCGTAAATTCATACAGTGAAGCGTTAAAACTCGGGCCACGTCAATGAATGTAATGACCATATATGTACATATATTTTCGATGAAAGAACGCCGATTCGGCATGCGTCGAAATGGTGCAGAAGTTAATAAAAGAGATATGAAATCTTACTCGATAGTATTGACATTATTGAAATTATCTCTTTGGATCACTTAATTCCCACTGGTTGGTGTAGGATTCGATAATTTATCTGTCCACGGTAATGACTGAGTTTCAATTTATATAAAAATTACAACTTTTATATATATAAAAAAAAAAAAAAAAAAAAGGAGTGAATGGGTTTTGTATTTTGTTATTTTATTTGTTTGTTATTTTGTTAATTTTGCAAGACAAGATTTAATTAAATACAGCAGTCCTATTGTCATACAGGCCTTTTAAGAACTTGTAAAAATTAAATATTTTGAAATAAAATAAATTTTAATTATTTCATTGTATTAATGGATAATTGATCAATATATGGCACCATCCACATAACTTTCTGGCAGTTTAAGACTATAAAACTTGGATTTTATTAAATTATTTCTAAATTGCCGGGGTTTGTGATGAAATATTTGCTCATTTTTTTAAATTAGCAAATCTTTTTGGTAAAGAATTAAAAATCACGATTTAAAAGTCAGAGTAAAGAAAATTTCGTTTAAACAATATATTAAGATCCTAGAATGCATTTTTATTATTAGAAAAAAAATTTTACGTTCACTTAAATATATATGAAATATTATTATTTTAAGTCTTTAAAGTGTTTGTTTATAACTTACCTTTATAATTATATGTACATATATAATATAATTTTTAAAGTTATTTGCAATTCTAGTGTAACTTTCCGTCCTCAATTGAATGAAACAATTCGCATTACGGTAGGACAAATCGTTCTCGAGATATAGTTTTTTCCTTGTTTTTGCCGTTTTGCCCCACTGTGCGGCCCTTGTAGAAAGATAGCCTAATTTTAAATTCAAAGCTACAACGCATGAATGCAGTGATGTAAATTTAATTGATAGCACCACTTCCTCTATAATCAAGACAGTTTGCTCGCGACGTACGTCCCTGGTTCAATGAATACGATACCCGTGGGTACCAAGAATAGCATTGATAACAAGCACTGAATAAGAAATCAGTTATACTCTTCCTTTAACAGAAAACTCATCATTCGTGCATAAATGTTTCAGAATATAAAATAAATTTCAGAAATATAAAATAAATTAGTACCGCTATAAGTACCAAGCCTTTAATTGATTAAATAGACATTAAAAGTGTCCACAAAATTTTATTGCTACAATTATTGATTTTTGTTCAATTCCGATACATTGAATACCTATAAGATGTTGGCATATGTAACCAGATCTTATATGATTCGCTAGAGGCTTAAGGTAATAGAAGAATTGAATGGGTCGGGGAAAAATAGAGCCAAGCAACATTTTTAACCAAAATAAACTATAGCTGCAATCTGTTGTATATTATGCAATATTATAAGTCTATGATGGAAATGCCACCTGGAATATGACTCTATAGTCATATTTAAGTGGCATTTCCATCATAGACAAATACTGCTACATAATATATCGCAGACGGCAGCTACAGTTTATTTTTGTTAAAAATGTTGCTTGGCACTATTTTGCCTCGATCCCTTCAATTGTGAGTTCGCCGAGTTTGAAATCGAATGCGATGTTTAATCGCCACACAAGTCTCATTTTCTATGGTTAAGAATTCCATGGTATCAAAGACAATTCAACGTTTCGTATTACATGAGTTACATTTCAAAGCGTAATATATTTGGATTCTTTATAGATCGGAAGAAAAATAACGAAATAAATGAGAGCGTAATTTTTCATTAAATCGGTGACTTTCCAAAATTCGACCCTGATTTTTTTTTTTTTTTGGGGGGGTAGGGGCCATCGCGATCAGTTTGATCATTGAAAGAATCCACATCATGGAGATAAACGGACTCATTTCAAGTATAAAAACTCAAAAAGAGACATAAATTATACAGACGATTCCAAAACAGAAATCCCAGCAAAAAGTCTCTATTTGTTTACATGCCTTTAAAATGCATGTCCGGACTATTTTTTTTTGGGGGGGGGGGAATTTTCCGAATAAGTATACTTTATTTAAAAACACCAAGATTTATTTTCTGCATAGCCTTTCTCGGTTGGAGTTGTAAGAAAAGTGACTATGCAGTTTTAGTTTCATTCTAGTCTTCTCGTCCAGTTCGAGGCGGTGAGCGGTGACTGTATAGCCGCTACAGGAATGCACCGACCTTGGCCACTCCCCACTGCTTTGCGGTGCTTGGGTTTTTTAGTGATTATGTTAAAAATTAAAATTGATGTTATAATTTGAAAGAAATTGAACCAAAAAATAAAATAAAATTGGAACATTAAATAATGAAAACAATACTTGTTTTTAAAGCGTGAATAATTTTTAAAGTGTAATTACACCAGATTAAATCGATCGAACAGAAGACAATATATATTTTCCTTACTTGTGGCTAGTAAATTTTTCTCGAATCATTATCAAAAATGTTGGTTCCAATTCTTTTTAAATACATATTTTCCAATAAGAACTGACCTATCAATGCAGAGGTAATCGTTACATTAAAAAATTATGAGTGAGGAGAGATTGCTCATCATCTAATACTGGCTGAAAATACAGATACAAAATTATTCATTTAGAAGAAGTAATCGAAAATGTTAAAACTAACATCTTATTTGAAGGAACATAGCTCACATCTTGGGCAGATCCAGCTGTTTGTAAAAGGGGGAGCTGCAGTCCCAAAGAAGAGGGGGCTGCAGTCCCCAAAGCCCTCCCCCTGCACCCGCCAAAGGCTCACATCAAACAACAATTGATGTAATTTTACATTTTAATGCGCAATCATTTACTTTTAATGAAGGTTAATGAGAATCTTAAAGAGGTCGGTATTCTATTGCCTTAAATGATCGGTTCACCCCACGGCACTGACCTACATACAACAGAACGAACATCTTACATACAGTTTTGTATCTACAATGAAGTGATGTAGAACAATTATTCATTCATTCGAATTTATATTGTAACCATTTTTAAAAAAGTAAACTGGCATTATCTCTCCTTCATTTCATTTCTTTATGGCCTATAACTAAATAAGTGAAATAATATTCTAAAGAACATACTAGTAAGTTCTATTTTACAGGAACACAATTGTCAATAGATTATTCTATAAATAAAAATAGTTTTCTACATTATTTATGAGAACTAGAACAACCATAAGAACAAAGAACTAAGTAAAAAGAGTGGTCTAACATCATTATATAAGTAGCTCTAATAAAAAATAACTACAAGCTTCCAAGAATTAGATAAGAAGAATATTTATCACTAACCGCACCATTAGGGCGAATCTGACAGTTTAATAGCATCCAAGTTCTCAGTAATCTGCAGTTAATGATTACACTTTCATGCCACCTTAAGGCAAATACAATGCCAAAGCCATGATATTAAGCTAGTAAAATTTGATAAATATCATCTTGATAGTCATGGATACAATAAAAGAGCAACTGATTTAATAAAAAAATACAAATCAGCTCGCTCTTGTCGGTGATGAAGAGGATTCATCCTTTATGATGAGGAAGCCGTTAGAAGCATATACGGCAGGGGGCCTGAAAATCAGCAAAGTAAAAACTGAGTATTTGGCATTTAAAAAAATGGATACTCCTCGTAATAAACTTTGAAAAATAGGAATGACCCCAACTGACAGCTTTAAATATTTAGGCAGATGGGTTTCAAAAGATAGCAGCACCAAAAAGGACATTAGCGAAAAAGTAATAAAAGGAAGAAAGATTATTAGGACATGGAATTTTGTTCTTTGGAACAAAAACGTTTATCTCCAAACAGAAAAGAGAATCTTTCATTCATTTGCTGTGTTCAGTGCTGTACGGTTTGAAACCTGGACTGTCTAAACCGACTCAGCAAGAGAACTTCATCCATATGTGGTGATCCACAAATATAATTATTAGGTCACGTATTATACAAATATTATGTATATTAATTGTTATTATGTTATATTATATGAGGGCTGTTATAGAAATATTGTGTATGTATAGATATTAGATAGTATAGATATTAGTGAGAATGAATATAATTAGTTTAATTAGGTGCCCAAATAGATAATTGAATATATTTGAGTTTGTATAAATATGCTAACAAATAACATAGGGCCAAACTTTGTACCCTAGCCATCCTCATCGCCCCACTCTAAGGCCCGGTGCACATGGACGACACTTTTCTGCGATGCGGACTATAAGCCAGGTCAGGGGTACATGGAGTACAATGGACCGACCGGATTTACCATTATACTCCAGGTATCCCTGACCTGGCTTATAGTCCGCATCGCAGAAAAGTGTCGTCCGTGTGCATCGGGCCTAAAAAGGGCCCAGAATTCAGTCTCTAGCAGAATTTCCTTCCAGGTAGACGTATTGCTGTCGGCCCCCCACTCCTTTGCCCAGGCTCGTATTTTTAATAGTAATTACATATATTTGTCTATATGTATGTATTTATATATTATTCACCAATTATAATATTCTTCCACTGCGTTATTCTGTCTATTTTTTGCATGTCCCAATTATTAAAGATAATTAAGATCCACGGACCTAAACAGACCTCTTTACCACCCATATTATAATTTAAATAAATCAGGGACATAGCAAATTGGTCGCAATTTGCTATGGATGGATTTTTGGAGGCGTAGCAGCAGCATATCCGATTGCAGCACGGCACGAATAATTTTATTAGAGAAAAAGTTGAAGACCCCACAATATCCTACACTCCATCGAAACAAGAAAACTGAACTGATTTGGCCATGTCATGAGATGGCAGACGACCGATGGCCCTAAAGGATTCTGAAGCATGTACCATTGGGAAGAAGGAAGAGAGGTCGGCCGGAGAATGGATAGAATGGAAGAGAGCAGTGGCGGATCCAGGGGAGGGGCGCGGCCCCCCCCCTGAGAGGTGAGGACACTCATAAAGTATTGCTGTTTCTACATGAAATGAGCTATAATTAGTCATTTTTCAAGTCCACTAATTGAAAATGAATTGTATTTAAACATTTACAGTAATTTATAACGTCATTATGTACTAATGTGTATTTTAAATTAGGGCCGTCATTACTCATGAAACGTAAAAAAAAAAAGTGCGCCCCCCTTCAGAAAATTTCTGGATCCGCCACTGGAAGAGAGGTGGATAGAATGGATAGAAGGGGCGATGGTAGCCAGAGGACTCCGCGAGGAAGATGGGTTCGATAGAAAGAAATTGCAACAAGGTTCATTAAGCAACGACATATGACAGTATAATTCAAATCTGAAAAGATCTAGCGCGATGCGCGCAACACACAACTTTCACTTACGAACTTACTTAGAATAGAAATCTGCGGGTTTCGATAATATATAAACGCCATTCCTCAACTTAACACATTTTCCACATTTAAGTATATATTTGTATATCTCCATAGAAAAATAGACAGAATTCTTTAAATAAAGTACCCCCTCCGTTTTGACCAATTTTGATGAAATTTTTGCTGTCACATCGCGGGCATATACATACAACAAATACCCAATTTCAGTTTTCTACGGCCTATAGTTTTTGAAATAGTCTGTTCACACACAGACCATTTGATTATTCGGACTCAGGGAACCCCAAAACGTGTATATCCGTTGAAAACCGGAAGTCGAAATATTTCACGATCACAATACTTTCTTACTATATATTTCATATATAGGTAAGTGAAAGTAAATATCCCTGACAAGCCCTTGATCAATTGAGTAAAATACCAACAAATTAAATTAGTGGTAAAAAGAAATAAGATAAAACGATAGAAATTCAAAAAGGAAAAAGCCGCTTGTTAAAGGAAAATACAGACTAGAAAGGTAAAGCCGAAGGTAAAGCCCTATTAGGAAACCCTAATGGCGAACCCAGAACAAGCAGTGGTAAGTTATCTTTTGCCACGGATGGGCTATGCCTAGGTTGGGAATTAATAATTAATCAAGCAGGCGAGTGATTACCTTTTGAAGGAAGGAGTTCATCCATTTTGTAAAAGTCTTCTTTTGAATGTGGAGTCGCTCTTCCTGAAGTGCCTTTATCCGTGATTGCTCGAACTTGATCACATCTTCTCTTTGGGTCATTTCTCCACCCCTCGTATCGTACTGGGATCCTGAAAAAAAAAAAAAACCAATATAAATTAATTAATATACAAAATTAAATCTATATATACTTAAGTCACTGGCGCAACCAAAGGAGGAGGGAGCTTCGGTCCTCAAGCCCCCCTGAATACAGAAACTTTTTTTTCTCCAATAATCAAGTACTGAATTAAATCTCATTTGCCTATGGCCTTTTGCTCAGCAAAATTTACAGGTTGAAGGAAGTATGAGAACACTAAGTACGTCACCCATTTACTCCCTCTCACTAAAAGCTAAAAGCCACTGTACAGAGTTTTGAATAAGTGCAGACAAAAAAATACCAGCGATTCTTTATTAAATTTCCCACCAAAAAGTTTCTATAAAGTCGATTTCGCTCTCTTTTTGATAAATACAGATATTTGCCATTTTCCACAAATGATAGTTGGTATTTAATCGAAAATCTCTTATAGAGTTCACATAAACAGACATAGAAATTTTTATTTTTTTCCATTCAAAAGAGGACTGTATTTTTATTATGACTGGGTATTTAGTCTATAAAAAACGTAATGAATTATGAAAAAAAACTTAATATAATTCAAGAATAAAATTCTGATGTAACCATAAAACTGAAAATTGTTTGGTTTTATTAAAAGACGAATAGGTATACATTAAATCATGGCTAATAATCTGGTCAGTTTATAAATTTTAATTTATTTTTTAAAAAAATTATTTTACAGATTAATTTTTTAATCTTAAAATTATTAAGTTTTTAGAAATAAGGGGTAGTCGCGTGGAACAACTTTGAAATAACGAGAAATTTAAAAATTGGATTTCCAGTTAAAATCTTAAATTTCCGAAAATACTTAAAACTTATTATTTTTAAAACCGCATCTTTTCTGCGGTTTTCGTTTTGGTGGTACACAATGTAATTTGGCACTTAGTATACCGTTTTGTACAAACTAAAAAAATTTGTATCTTTTTATTTAAACTCTGTTGCAGATTTTTAATGAAAAAGCAACTGCTAGTTTCAAAATCAGAAAACCACGACCAATCAAAAGGAGACGTAAACATACCGGGCCTTTAGAGGTTTTTGGAAGGAAATTTGATGTAGAATCGCTGGAGTTTTGTCTGTACTTTTAATAAACTGAACTATGTACAGGCTAAACTTACAGCTGAAGGAAGCATCCTCATTCTTGTCAAGGTTTTTAGTTCATATAGAAGATGGAAATTCTAAACCAGAAGGATCAGATTATATTTCTTAGCCCCCTTATACATAACAAAAGACAATGGTGTTTTGTACGCATACTCCTCAAGCATGACTCAGTTAGAGAGAAAGTAAAAAAAATTGGCAGTAGTGCCTGAACTCTGCAAGCATAGCAAAATAGAGAGAAAAAGTTACTGCATATTGATTATCCCAAGCTTTTTCAAGGATTATGGCAGGGCTCATCAAACTTTTTCTGATTCCGGATAACTTTATATCAGAATTATTCCGCGGGGCCGTATTCCAAATCTCATGGCAAAACTTACATTAATAATTGTTTTTCTTCATTTCAAATTCATGTACACGTAGATATATCTCTACCTCTTATGTTTTCCATTTTATTTAATAAATATCTAATTAAAACTCCTGACTCAATATTTCTCGACTAGTTGTGAACAATTAAAGGCAAACACAATTTTTTTACAGCCACCATGGTCTTCGTTGTAGTCTCTATCCGTGTTTTTGCGTTCAATAACACCACGACACGCAGTTAAACTGCGCATCTGATGTTTGAAAATAAATTAAACACGTCAAATTCACAAATAATTCGTGAGAACATTAAAATAATTAATAGGATGGGTGGGCTTGTTGTTCCCAAAATTTTATAAAGTTATAATAACAGGAAATTATTATGGCGCCCTAATGCAACAGTCGCTGCCAACCCAGGGCACCGCGGCGCAAAGGTTTGTTTAACACTGGGTAATGGTGTATGTAAATGCCTGATATTTTGTAAATGTAGACCAACTTCATTTGCGATAACTATAAAAGGATAAAAACAATTTGTATGGTTTAGTTTGAATGCTGACCAAACCACATTTTTTTTTCAATTAATTAAAAAACTATTTTAGTAACAGATTGACGAGGAGGAATCGTCCTGGAAAAATAAGTAATTATTAACTAAAAAAAAAAAGGAATGTCTCCGAACTTTTTTACTTTGTGAAATTGTAGTGATATAATAAGTAGATTTTTACTATAGTAAACTAGTGAAGACTATCTATCAATAATAATCGAAAAACAAGTGATTAAAACTTTCATATCGCATGATTACAGATTTACTTTTCTATTGGTTTGTCAAAATCTGCTTATCAGGAAGATAGGAAAAAAAATAGAAAAAGGCTACATTCAAATTCTGAAGCACAACAATCTGCAAGATCATATTATGCTAAAGGCACACAAGCACTAGTAAGGATTCCCGTTATATCCCATGTGATGTTTATGAGTATTATCGATCTCAGTGAGCGAGCCATGGATCCTGTTCTGTGTGATACTGATAATTCAAAAGATAGTTATAAAAAAATAAATCCACTATCAGGCCGCGGAAAAAATAACGGATAGTGCGTCATAGCTTTATGGATAGTACCTAATCCTTCTTAACCGTACTCAGGGTTTTTTTTTTTTTTTTTTTTTTTTTTTTTTTTTTTTTTTTTTTTTTGAATTGATGAGATATTTTATCATAAAATTAGAGTAAATAAAAATATTTTAAAGTAGATACCAAAAAGTAATCGGAAACATTTTTTAATAAAATAGAGGGAGACTAAAAGCTATTTCATATTAAGGAACATCAAAACGGTTTCACGATAAGCAAATACAATTCATGATTAGTAATACAAAAATAGTCTATGAATAAGCAATCTGCAACAGATTATCAACACTAACCCATTACCTACGTCTATAATTATGAATGCTAATATCAGCACCAATGGTATATTAAATGCCTTGACTTGCAATTAGAGAGGGGATGAATAGTGAAAGATTAAATAGAAAATAAATAACCCCGTGATCAAAGTTTCAGGTGTGCTCATCATAGAACAGTTGCATGTCGGATAATAGCACTGACTACGAAAGGTCAACTTTAACCCGAATGTTGACTGCCTCGGCATCATTAGGGCCGATCGTGAAGCGGTTAGGAGAGAAACTGCTGAGCCGTCGTGGCATTTTCATGGAGGAACTAGATTTCTACAGTTAGGAGTATCGGACACTGCATCGAATTTGAAAAAATCCTTGAACAAATCAGACCATATGTTCAGTTCCGGGACAGCAGCATATTTACCGAAAATCTGGAACATTTATAAACAGGAGTACTGTACGTACTTTTATAACATTTTTTATTAAGGGAGGAAGCAAATTAACAGTGTTAGCAAGAAAACATTTTACTTTAAGTCAGAATCAGATGCGTCTTTATTTATTTAATGTATTCATAATACGTGCTATCAATTACAACAGCTTTCATTTCGTCAAAAGATTGCATTACATTATCAAAATCAAGAGTCCGGACAAGTTTTGACTATAGTTAGTAGCCCCAAATCTGACTACCTCTACTGACAGATAGTCGATGTGAGACTGTCAGAAGTCAGCATTTGTTTTTTATCCTGCTTAACGTACGATACGACCTTTCAGGCTGTCCTACGAAAACCGGCTGACTGTAGTATCCGCAAAGCAATAGGTACTTATGAAAAAAGGTAAATTACTGTAAACCGTGGTAACTTGGCCCACTTTTCAACCTTAAAAATAGATTGCACTAACTTCTTGACTAAATATCTTGGAGAAACCGGGATTGTTTTATTTGTGTGACCGTTGGTGGATAGCACCAGTGTCATTTAATTTTTCATATTGGGCCTATACTACTCTTAAACGAAGTAAATAAATAAAGTTGACCAAAGACAGAGAATGGCATGATTTCTTCTTCCCTAAATAATAATAAAATTAAGAAATAGAAATGAAAAATATTTATATTTTGGCCTTTGGTGTTTTAAATATTCAAGACTCTTGACGTAACATGATGATTTCCACTCTTGAACAAGGGTGAAAATCATCATGTTACGTTTAATTCACGATGTGAAACCAAAACTAAAAATGACACATAATTTTAATTTTGTACCTTTTTTTTTGCTATTCTAAACCATGATCTATTCCTTACGAGGTTGGAATTATTAGCAGGGCATTATAAGGCGCTTATAAGGATAAACAATGCTATGATGATCGTTTCAGGTCCCTGGAAGAATGCTGATGATAGAAGGGGGGGGGGGAGATTTTTCAGCGTGAAATCAGAGAAGACATTGTTTACTTTGCGGTGAGCGGCGGCCGGTGCAGCTCACCAAGGACACGATGCAGTAATACCCTTTTCTCTAATTCAAGGAGTGTTAATCTAAAATTATCTAGGATTACTTATGTAAAGATTTTAGTTTTCGCTCTTGCACTTACGTTTCTATACTTTATTTTCCTATATTTTTAGCTT
The DNA here is from genome assembly GCA_911387785.2 of Aelia acuminata. Lineage (NCBI taxonomy): Eukaryota > Metazoa > Arthropoda > Insecta > Hemiptera > Pentatomidae > Aelia > Aelia acuminata. Next base: position 84,653,155 of record OU426982.1, on the reverse strand, counting down.
ACTTTCATAAATACATTGAAACAGACTAGGACAGTATCTATCAAATGAAATAGAAAGGCTTATTCGATAACCAATGAACTATTCAAAGATCATCAAGATTGAAAAATATATCGCAAGCATATCTGGATAGTTGATATCATTATGTTGTGATTATTATTATGGTGTGATAACTTAGTATTAAAGTAAGGCTATAAAGCCATTGATTGATTAATATCGTATGCGAATTATTCGCACGGACTAGTTTAACATAAACCAATATCCCTAATTTGGCCCTAATCCTTTCCATAAAAGTCAAAATATTTAAGGAAAAGAATATTTCAAGAATGATTATTTAGAAATAACTATCTTCATTTGATATTTCCTTAAATAATGGAATAAATTAAGGAAAAAACAATTATAACGCAGAAAATTATATATTTCAATTTAGCTAAAAAAAAATTAGCTCCATAAACATAAAAAACTTATATCTGATCACATAAATATCTGACCTGATAAATAGTCCTCGTAATTCCTTTAAGATAATAGGCGTGTAATAATTGCTGCCGGAGCATTCTTTTAAACTATGTGCACATTGGGGTCCACATCCTTGAGAAGGCTGTTCCCACTACTATCCGGCTTAGCTACTTGAGGTCAACGAGGTGCCTTCTCTGTAAACATGTCTTTTAGGTCAAGGGTCTTTTCACAACGCAATTGACCTTTCCCTTCCGAGTCAAATCAAGTCTTCCTTTGGATAGTTTCACCTCAATACCTTCGGAGAACATTGCGACAAGTTGTCAGACAACTTACAGTTCATCCACGTTTTATGTATTTATATGAATATTAAAAATAAGAATATGAAATATGGAGAAGTAATCAATGTTTTTAATTTCAAGAATGACTATCTGCGTCAGAAGTGATTTTATAATAAAATGCCCGGTTGAATTATTAAATTATATTCAAAGCAGACAGTAATGATTACTGTGAAATACTGATATTCGGTTTAAAACTTTGGTTTAGGTTTATAATTTTGAATATATCAAAATATTGTAATCAAAAATCACTCTGTTCAATGACTTCTCAGCCTTGTATGTATGCATAAATGTAATTTAGAAAATTATATGTTCAAATTTACTTATTTATTATTTTTGGATAATTAATTTTTTATTTTTAAACAATTTGATTAGAAGATGAAAGATTCGACCACGGCCGGTAATCGAAAACAGAGGAACAGGGTTCAATTCCCGGTGGCCAAATTTTTAGGATGAATCGAATGTTTTTAAATAGAAGTGTACCAAAAAATAATTCATGTGCGAATGTAAGGGATGGAATTCGGTGGAATCTTTTCAGTAACAATATGAAAAGAGCAGTTTTTTATAATTGCATATAAAAGATAATTTATATGGCATACGCAACGTAAGGTAGATAGAATTACGTAAAATTGATAGGGGTCATCAACTAACACAATTCCCAAAAATTTTATCAAAATCGGTTTAATATACCTATCTCATATTGGCGGCAGGGTATTAAAACGGAACTGAGGGCGGGGAGGCCGACCGAGCCTTTTCAATGACTTTTGTCTTTGCTCCTCCCCTACCTCGTCTCTTAAGCTATACGGGGTTTTCCGGGCCAGGGGTGAGGGTTGTGCATTAATGCCAAGTATTGTTGAATTTCCTCCTGCTCTGGGTTTTGAACTTGCTATCTTCGGGTTTCCACGCATGTGTTTGGTTGTCTTATTTTTTAACGCGTTTGCCCATTCGGCCATTTTGACTTGACTAACTTTTAGATGACTTGTAACCTCAGGTTCCTGTGTTGGAGTCCTAGGTATTAAGGTGCCTTTACAAAGTGCGAAACTCACCCTCGAACAGATAGCCAACGAACCTTGTCGTAAAGGCGTACTAAGAACAGCTATTTACACTGAAACGTGAAGTCGGGCGAACGATGATGTCTGGTCAAAAGTAAGCACCCTAATACAACAATTTTAATTACAAAGACGGCTGACATTAACTCTAACTTATATTGTTATTAGCAACGTCAGAAAAATGCTAAAAGAAGCTTATCTTAACTAGCTCAAAAGCGACACGAGCGCTATCCCAATGTCATTGAATTTAAAGTTAGTTTCTTATTTAGATTAGTCGAACAGTGTTCGGGACAGGCTGTGTGGTGAGGGTGAGAAAAAGCACCTAACCTTGGAAGACGTGTAACAGAAACTTTCATGATAAATTGAATTTTACCAAACCATTTATGCTGTATTCAATGATTTTTAAAACGAAAATGCCTGGAGTTCTATTGGACGAAATTCAACTCTATAACGGTACATACAGATTACTAAAATTTTAAATAAAAAACGAAGAATATAGAAAAGAAAAATGGTAGGAATCTTGGTAGGTGAAGGACCTGAATCCAAAACAAAGAGGTCGGTAGCATCACCATCTCAGGTTTATCTTTGGACTCCAGACAGTTGGAACATACAGGGAGTGCCTATAACCTCACTATAAATAGGGTCAACCTAGGCCCTAGCCGGCGTTACAGGCACCAACCAAACTAGAAAACACCTAGAAATAAATACTCAACACATATTTTAACAGGAGCATTCATTTAGTGACTTTTCACAGAAGATTTAAGGAAAAAAAAGAAGAGGTATACAAGATACCATTATACAGTTTTATTACGATTTATGATAGGAAGAAAGAAAAATATTTATTTAGTAAAGAGGATATTAAACAAAACAATTCAAGAAAAATGTTTGTGAGAAAAAAAAATGATTATAAAATAAAATTTAATATTAATATAAAATATTCAGCTACGCCAGACAAAACCTATATCGTAGTACAAAAACATTTCAATCCGCATAGGAAGTTTGCACCTGGCACATAACTATAATTAACCGTGGGAGCCAGTAATCTGTTCGGTAGCAATAAGAATAAAACAGCATCCTTACCATGGTTAGCTTAGAAACTACTTAAGTATGAACTAGCAACATGTAATTTTCTAGTAACAAGTGTTAAAATATATTCAGATTAAAACAAAAAAATATTGAAATAGCACACTTATTTTACTTATAAATTAGCATCCCAGTAAATTAATTTCGGGATCGTTAAAATATAGTTTCGTTTACCTGCCGACCTTTGATGTTAAGTTATTTAAAAATCTGCCATTCCGTAACATAGTTTAATATTAAAGTAAAATAATTTATAGTTTAATATTAAAGTAAATGAAAATTGCCTTCACATTTCTCTAATCTAGTCTCTATCCATTTCGATGGGACTGTTTTTTTATGATACAAGGCCTAAAATTATTTAAAACTTGTCCGCAAGCTCTTGCAAATTGATCCTTGGAACCGAGGCACGGGGAAACATTTTGTATTGTATATCTTTTTTATCAATCTATTCTCTCTATATATTTCTAGGGCTTTCACATTAGAAAGTTTTCGTTGTAATATTCTATTTTACAATCTCGCATTTTGTAAAAAATTACAAATTAAAATGCTGGGATGAACATTTGAACTTTGTTTTTATGATTAAATGAACAGTTGTATAATTCTTCGAATGGGAGCTGGTCCATCGTTATGCAAACAGGTGGTTGGTCGTCCATATTTAAATAAATAATACAGATATATCGCTAAAAATAATTTTAGTGGGACTTGAAGTGGGAATTTTTCAAGAAAGTTGCTACTTTGTAGAATACGACTGTACTAGCTGAACTGCACCGTTAACATTAAAAATCTGTGGAGGGACCAAAATTACAATCAAAACGTTGATTCTATCGCCAACTTTGCCTTCCTACCTTAATGGTTCATTGAATTTAGACAGAAAAAGTTAAAGCAGATAGTTGCAAATTTACCCTAAATGGGACAGGGAGCCTAAGCGGATCAACGCGGGCAGCGGGTTCCCCCAAATATGTCAAAAGATTTTTTTTTTGTGCCAAATAAGAAACTAACATTATTGATGGTATAAATAAATTATTATAAGAAATTACAAAAGAGGAAGGCGTTCTTTATTGCTAACTTTACTATAAAAACAACAACTTTATTAGTGATTACAAAACTTAGACCAAGATTTCATTGTATCGTAAGGATATAAAAGGGGGAGTTCCTGTTGTCTAAATATAACTGATAATTATCATAGCAAATATATCAATATTGCATTTAAAACAGAGATTACAATTAAACTAGTTGGAAAAGAACAGCTGGTTTTAGTTTTCATCATGTAAATATAGGTTCTGAGCTATCTTCTAGGTAGCGGGTCTGGTACTGTTCCACCAGTGTCTTTTCTTCATGATCTGGTACTAAGTTCCGTCAACATGCAACGGAAGACGAAAGTCGTGATGTAATTTTAGCTAATTAAGACCGCTGAACCCAACTAAAAATTAATCGTTGACAGTTTTCAAATGTCGTAAATAATCTCAATATCTGAATCTGAATAAAAAGGAGTAATCATTAAATCAACTGGAATAATTTCTAGGCAATGTGAAGCGAACTAAAAGCTATCATTTGAACCATTTACTACTGTTTCGGGCTTCTCCTACCATGTCAAGTTGCAGAAGCCCCGCAATGAAGAGTACGTTAAACTGCAGGCGGACTGCAATGAGTCAGATGGAATGCTCCCGCAGCTGGATGGAAGCAACGAGATGAAATAATGAGGTGTCCCTCAGACTCGCACTTTTTTTCCGACTTGCGGCACGATACGTTGGCCCCAAGGGTTCCGTTTTAATGAAAAAATAACCGCCTACATACGCGAAGTAAATTACCGTCACGGGTGGAGAGGAGAGGGGAGGATATGAAATTACTTGACAGCCTAATTAGCGTTGCCAAGATGCAGAGCAAACGTGGAGCACCGCCGGCTAACGGGCTGCGGGACATAAGGGACCTGAGACAATTATTTCCGATTAGAGCATGACAATGGAGTAGCGAGGCTATCTTAGGAATGTTATTCGGCATACAGTAGGCTCCTCTTTCATTACGAGGAGGATAAGCCACAAAATAAGGAGCTTCCGTAGTTTTAAGAATATATTGGAACAGCCCAATAAATAAAAATAATTCAATCTGAAATAATAAATCATATTCGCACCTATAGAAACAAGCAGAAGAGATCAACTTTAATGAATAAGTCCAGTCAGCCACGAGAGGGTTCGATATCCATCGGCACCTACTCCTAAACTTCAGTTATATACATATTTTACGCAAGAACATTGCTTAGCTATTTCGTTTAAGCTTTTCTGATATTTCTAGCATAGGATAAATCTTGACTCTGTTTGTTACTACCTTCACGTGGTAATTTATTATGATGTCCAAATGTATTCTTGTTCCGTTGCGTTGTGCTATTCCATGTAGTTATTCCAGATTCGAACAAAACGAAGCCTGTACCGTTTGAGGCAAACGTTCCAGGGTTCGACTCAACGGCTGCACGACTCGTTTATATAAATGGACAGGTTTGTAATTAATTTATAAATTATTTTACATTTTCAGATGTAATACTTATAGTTTATATTGTACTTTAGAACATTAAAATTTTCTTTTGCCAAATATCATAAAACAATGTAAACATCTATAATAAGTTATCCTATTTGGATGCTTGTTTTAATTAATTCAATTTTAATTCATGGTCCTCGTAGAGGACAGCAACTAATAGCAATTCAATAAATGACCAACATGCCTAAAACTAGTGAACTGATAATCTGCTTTCTAATGACGTTTACAATTTTTTCTTGGCTCAGTCCTATTCCTGTGATACGACAAGCTTAAGTTGATAGAGCACAATCACCACTTGAGCGTAATGACGACCGTTTGAGCTGGGTTTAATACAGAATAGATTGATCACGTTCTTAACAATAAGAAGTAATGTTCACAGTATATTTCCTAAGCATAAGGATGCAAAACACCATAGAGCTATTGAAAATCGCATGAAACGATAACACCACCAACGATAATCAAATCAACGAAAAACACACAAACGGTTAGGTCATTTAATTTTTTTTTAAATCTAATGCCTAGAGCAAACCCTCGTACTAAAAAAACAACAACAATAATGATAAAAAATAACCAAATTATACTTAATTTGATGGAGATCGTTTCCGCAGTACGTGCATAATTTTCCACCCACAGAACATACATGTACTCAGTAGCTATAAGCCTATAAGCCAGCGGTATAGATATGATAAAAGAAAACTTCATCTTCAACTTAAATAATATAAGGTGACTATGAACTTAAATAATAAAAACTATGTGAGACAAATTTATTGTGAAGATAAGTTAGTACTTGATTTACGTACATTTCATTAAAGTAATATAAATAGTATATTTAACCAATAAAGCAATATAAAATCAACATGAAACACCAAATTAAGCGTTAAAATAAGGTTTCTTTAAGAACCTAGACATTTCCAAAAAGGAAACGATAAACTAATATATGTTCAATAAGCTTAATGGAACTTTTTATAACAAGTGATATTTTGCAAATTTGAAGTTAAAGAAAACTAAAACTTACACTGATTTATATTTTAGGGAAAATAAATATTTTTAATAAATTTTTCGCCTTATATTCAGAGTTTGAACTTTGTAATTTGTGGGGAAATATGGTTTTATGGTTGACTCGGGTGCTGTTAAGGGTTTTGAAAGATCGTGGACGACTTTAGTCAAGTTAAGGCAATAAGAAACAATTTATGCTGAAACCAAACGGAGGATATTTAAAGCTAAAAATATATCAAATTGATCATCTACAGTAAAAGGAGTGGCCTTAAATTAGATAAAAGGTTATGTACCATTCTTCCTTAGAAAGTCTTGTATTATGCAGATCGCAAAACGTGGGTTGCAAGAATAACAACAGGCAATTAAATTTCATTGAGAAAACGGTATTCTAGTGACTACAATGCAACGGGAATCAGAAACTTATTTTGAGAAGATAATTACACTTTTCTTCTGTTTGGTTATTAAATATTTTTATTAACCAATATTTAGTTGCAATCTCTTGATTAACTAACATGAACACAAGGAAAGTCCAACTAAAGTTCAACAGCTACTTCCCACTTCAACGAGATCTGATACGATATCTACAGATCGCCTGTTAGGGCCTCCAGATGTTACACGCTCGGGTATTAACAAGATAAGAACATCATGGATCATGAAGATAAGGGATTATTATTAACGTATTTATTCTCTCCTGTTCCATTTATAACCTGAGAAATACAAGGAAAAAAAGAAAATTTAATTATTTCTGAAAAAATTCTTGAATTAAAAAAAAAAATTGAAAAAGGGATGAATAGAAAAATCGGTAATGGTTTGCCTTAAGGTAATTAGTATAACAACAGTGGTCCATGAGATTAGATAAATAAATTAGAACAATTATTATTTTAAATTGAATTATATCAACATTGTAGTTTCAGAGCTGAAGGAGTAGCTGCTGGCCATGAAATATTTAGTAGGTTTAAAATACTTTAATTAAATTAGATCATTCTATAAGCAATTAAAAATGAAATTATGAAAACGATTATTTCGTTAAAAATAAAATGTCAGTACCTACAGTTTTTTAAAAAATAACCTTAGATATTTTTTTGTGTGTGTTAGCATTCATATATGATATGAAACTTAACAACAGATAAAGTGAAAAGCGATTGATCAAATTGTAAATAAAGTTTTGTAAACAGCGAAAAATGGCCGGATTCAAAATGGCCGAGAGAGTGATTATATTCAAGTAAGCAATACAAAAATTATTATTATTTTTTTTTTATTTAGTGATGAAATCATCAGTCAAATTAGAGCTTCATTTTGTATTCGATTTTCGAAGAAAAGGAATATTTGTTTCGTTTAATTTGCGACTGTTAATAACACCTTTTATTATTCATATATTCTGATATTGAATCAGACAATGGTATGCCTATAATACAAGATTAATGACAATTCTGTTCAGTTTTAAGTTAAACAAAAGCAATAATTTCCTCATTCCACAAAGGACTTGTCTCATTAGATAACATATTAATAATACTTATTAAATTGTTTAAGTGATTGGAAGGTCAGATTATGCAAATGCTAACACTGATTCAGAATGTGCAAGGGAATATCCCTCGTCCCACGCTTCTCCAAGTTCCGGTTCGGTTGTAAATACTGAATATAAATACAGGCTAGGCCATTAAATCATGCCATACTTTTATTTACATAATAATTTTCAACTAACCTCCCGTTTAACACGAATAGCACTTTGACAATATAAAGGAGGCGGAGATTACTTATAGGTTTCTAGAGGGGAATCGGTTGCTCACAAGGGAGAAGCCTTACGTTACCGGCTGGTGTTGAATTTCTTTGATAAAAAAAAGTATAAGAGTACTGGGTGGGCAGAACAGATTTATTTTTCAATGGGGCCTTTACTTCAAGAACCAACAATAAGATTAAATTCAAATTGTTTATGTAAACTTTTTGAGACACTATATATTTCTTTATGGAACATTTAAAATAAAAAAGGCTAGTTGGCAATATAAATACACTTTAGGTGCATACTTATTTACAGTGACTCACGAAATTGATCAAATGTTTATAGTACAACAGAATAATCGTCCTAATCCGATATGTTATTTGTCAACACATATTAATTACTTGTCAGAAAACTTTGTTCACTCTTTTATTATGATGTTTGAACCCTTTTCTACCTGAATAATAAACATAAGTTTCTGTTGCATTGAGTATTACTTGTGTCCTGAACAATCGGGTTTTAGTAGCACTCAATGTTGAGCTTCTTCTTAGATACTATCGCTACTATATAAAAAAAAATAAAAATAATTAATGGCTCTAGCTTGAGGTGGAACCAAATCATGTATTTGGTACTATAGGTATAACAAAAGGCCGTTTCGAGCATCGCCCTCACTCGAGGGAAAGGAAGACCTAACAATTTCGACAGCTTTTATCCTAGTCTTTGCATCACAAGATTAGAGATGGTTCCACTCCTCTTGACCACTAATCTTCAGCCTCAATGCTGGAGAGTAATTGTCAAGCAGAATAGATAGCAACGCAGCTGGGAATGACTAAGAGTTTCTCTAAAAGATTGGAAACAATTGTTGTTGGCTGACCACAGAAAGCATACAGAAGGATGAACAATTTTTTGTTTTCAAAGTAAATTCTGAGCTATGTTCGATAACAAGAAGTGTAAACCAAGCTTGTCGCTTTATATTTCTTTCCCAAATGTTCTCCGATATCGTTGCGAACGATTTCCAGCAAGTAGAACCATAGACTTTAGATCTATTTAATACGTTGATATGTAGAATTTCAAAGGTGGAATAGGCAAGATTATATTTTTTAATAATGTTCCCTTAACTTAAAAAAGAAAAAAAAAGAATATACATAAGTATGTAGCAGTTAAACAATACTTACATAAGTTAGAAATATTACACTACAATTCTATTTGGGACTGTAAATCTTTTAGTGAGATAGATAATGAATGGTTGATGCATCTTGGATTATTTACAGTGGTACTTCCTAAATTCACATAGTTTTCGAAAAATAGGTATATCAAACTATATTGAACACTTTTCCATCTACTACGAGTTGGAAATATTTGAGGAAGAAAAAAAAGGAGAATTTCAGGACGTCTACCTATTACTTGTTTTCTTCCAACGAGGCTTTCAAGCGTTCGGTAAACTTTAAGTGAAAGGCATTCATAAGGGTATACGGCCATTAAAGTACGTTTCTTTACTGGGATAAGACTCTTAACCGGAAAAACCACAGGCTGTGGGAACTTGGGATTAAAGAGAAAGTTAAAGGAATTAAAGCAGGTGTGGCAATGGGAACAGCTGCGACCATTCTTTCAGCATATGCGCAACAAAGAACTGACTTTCAAATAGTTCGCGCATGTAGTATTTATATGAAAGTGTGTGAAACAACAGCATAAAGTCTCTTTTAAATCATCATAATCAGATATCATTGCCCTAAGATATATTAGGTGAGCCATTTTGCTTTTGCACTTGTTCTCTAATTTTCATCATTGTTATTATAAGTTTTAATTAAAATTTATTTACCCTACTTTACTTTAGGAGAAAAAAAAAAAAAAAAAAAAAAAAAAAAAAAAAACAATTCATGTTACTAACACCTAAAATATCAGGAGGTTTGTAAATGTTAACCAATTTTTTTTTTTTTTTCAATCAAATAAACGCTAATGAAATAAAATACTGTTAAACAGGAACATAGGCAGATCAAGTGTGAGGGCTGTGGGGCAGCAGTCCCCCTTTGGGAAATTTTTTGCCATTTAACGATAGAATTTAACTTTACTAAAATTAAGGAAGTAACGTAAAGAACAAGATACATGCTTTTCTGCAAATAGTATAATAGTATAAATAGTAGCAAAAAGTAGAAGTATTTGTGAGAAAGGAAAATTAAGGTAAAAAAACCAGCTGGATCCAACCTTGCACATTAATATACATTGGTGTTAGTAATCAATTGAAAACCTCCCTACAAAACTGACCTAATTTAAAATATATACGGATAAAGACAATATAAATACAATCATGAATTCTAAAGAGAACAACCCCCCTCCCTGATGGCACTATTTTTAACGCTGAGAAATCAGTAAGAATTAGTCAGTAAGAACATTTTTTAGTTTTATCATTTCATCAATATTGGAGATGAAAAAGTGGAATTCTCAACAAACAGGGTAAAATTCAGAATTACAATCTCAAATGGATAATTACCTATTACATACAATTTTTTAAGTACATCAAAAATTTCAACACTTTAGCTTGAATAAAAGTTGTCATTTCATTTTGTTGTAGGAATTAAAAAATGTTAAGCTTTTATTAGGAATGCAACTGAATTCCTACACTCAGGATTAATAACAGGATCCAAAAATATAATATAATTGTATTAATTCTTGGGAAACAATAACAAATTACCGTAACAACTGATATTAATTAAAATACACATATTACCTTAGTACTGCATATGATAAGTCGTCCCGGAAAAGTTATTTCGGGGGAAACAAAAGTAAAATATAATTGATGGAGTTATCTGTTTTTGTTTCGAGCAGAACTTTGCATTCGAGTGACATTGTTGACCTAAAATTCAGACATGATAATAAAAACAAAAGAACATGTATCGTTGAAAATTCAAGGTGAGCAGCAGACTGGCGGATAATTATTCGAAAGTAAAAGACAAAAGCATTTTGGGTAGTTCAACGAGTCGCGGATATTGTTGTGCAAAACCTTCTTATTTGAATAACTATATCGGGGAAAGTGTACTTTCATTTTTTTTTTTTTTTTTTGTCTTCCTGTTTCTTGATTCAACTCAATGCCAACATTTCCAGCGGGCTCATTACTTTAAACTGATCAGATAGAATTAGGACACGGATAGTCTCGTTGCATTATTTATGAGGCATGATTAAAAAGATATAAGAAATTTAGAGATAGTGATAAAAAAAAAAAGGCGGTTTGTTTTCATAATAAATAGTAAAAATATAGCGAATAATATTGAATAGAACTTTAAAAAAAATAAGAAATTTACAATGTCACAAGTATATATTAGTGCTAGGAGGGTAAAGTGTGTCTAGTCCAAAAAAAAATGTTTCTTTAGACATTAATAGGATTAGACATTAGAATAGAATTAAAAAATTGATTAATAGAAGCCCTATGCAGTGTTATAATAATATTTTCTTTATATTTTTTTCATTATGTGTAATATTGTGCTACTTAGGAAATTTACAGGAAACATTTATTTTTTCTAACAGTTACAACTTATTTTTGTTACAACTCTAAAAGTTATTGATTATTACAACTATTCAAGATCTTGACAATCGTCAGTACTTCGATTTATTAATTTCATTTTTAAGGGGCTTAAAAAATAAATCCATGCAAAAAGTAGATGACACGTCAAAGGCACATAACCTACTTCTCCTATCTCACACACCAATTCGCGAAAATTGGTTATTTAGACTCAGAAGATCCAAAAAAGAGTATTTCCGTTGAAAACCAAAATTCAAAAATTTTCACGTTCGCTTAATATATTTAAACCGTTGTAGAATAAAGGAATTCTAAAAAAATGAATTTGTTGTGAAATCGTTAATGTTCTACACTTTTGAATACATTCCAACCAAGAAAAAACGCCATTTAGGTTGTGGGGAGCCTACTAAAGTTACCCTTCTATTTTATGTACAAAATAGGCCAGTTACCATTGTCAATACTGGAACGTGAAACAAAAAAACATACGATCGAAAACTTTTTGTTTGAACAGTTATGAACTGTTCTAGTGCCTGTTCGTCACTGTTCTGAGAATCTTCAACGCTTGTCAGGAACCTTATAGGGGGTCACCTGTGGTGTTGTGGTTAGCATGGCAACCTACAATACTAAAGATCGCGGGTTCAATTCCAGCGGTGGCCCTAGGATTTTTTAATGGGAGTAAAAAATCCTTAGCTATGCCGTCCCTCGGATAGGACGTAAAATGGAGGTCCCGAGCCTGTACGATGTCAGGTACTCGTTAAAGATCCCTTTCCTAATTATACCTGGATAGGCAAAATTTAGGACTCCCACTGTAGCATCGTCCGATTAGCCTAAGTAGCATAAAAATGGACGTTAAACAAACAAACAAACAGGAACCTTATAGACTGTTCTAATTCTGGCTAAATATAAGGAGCGTTGTGTTGAAGAGTTAGACTTGCACTGAAGATAAAATCATATGGTTACTTTTGTGTGACAAGTTGGTACTTTTTTGTAACCTTGTTAGGTACTTGAGTTCTTATTGTTTGTCTGATATTGTGATTCATTATTTTTCGTTAATAAAAAATATTTAAACCCACATAACTGTTACAATACTGTTGCTAACTCAAAACTTGCGCCTTTTTTGAGTTCTAGCCTTGTTCTACGATGAGTAGGATATATTTCATACCTATGTGCATGAAAGTAAATGATGTGTTTAAATTGGGTAAAAAAAAATAAAAAGTACGCTTAGAGAACTGGTAAGTGTACAAAACTTAGGGTCATTGTCATTGTCAACAGTCCATAAGAATTAAGTTTTTGGATTTAAAAAAGAGCAATATGGCTCTAATAATTGGTCAATAATAAGCCTTCTTCACCAGCCTTGTACTTGTTAAACTTTCAAAGTACCTTTACATTCCATTCGATAGAGGAAGCACATAATCAAGGAGGCATTGCTAAAACCAGTAATTAAAAATAAAATAAAGTAAAAGGAATTATTGCTAGGTGAAAAGGCAACCTTGACCAGTGAAAGAAGAAGTCTTAGGGAGTTGAGGCAGTATAAATAAATAGGCTGGGAGTGGAAGACTATGAGGAAGTAGCGGGGTCCAGCGCGGTTTCTCGGTCTTGACCTTGGCAGCCTGACGTAATCTGCCGCCATGGAGGGAACCTTCGGCAACATCGTCTCCTCCATTCTCTTACTCCTGCCTCACGTTCAATTCGTCCGCTCAATGGGAGTATCATCCCAAATTTTAGAAGAGCATTAAAATCTCCAAAAAATATTTTAAGGAAACTTCCCGACATTTATAAATAAACAAGATCAATCGATATCCGTTTCAACAGTACAAAATCAGCAGTAATTATTTTTTTTTAATTTCTATAAAACCAAATAAAAATATTATAAACAGCCCCATAAATCCGTTTTTTTTGTGTGGATTGTCATGACCACAATCGAGCTAGAACTTGAAATATTTAAAGCGTGTAGAAGCGTAGCTTTATTTGCTATAATTAACTGACTACTTTCGATCTGTGTGCTGCTGATATACAGATAAATAAAGCCCCAAGGGGTCCTTCCTTTTGCTTTGAGACGGAGCATTAATAGGTTCCATCAACTTTGTGGCTACGAAACAACTTTTTTTTTCCGGTGGCGTCACCAATCTATCCCTCACGCCCAACAAATTTATAATCAATAATACATTTTGTTTGTGTAAAAAAAGGAAAATACATTAAAAATCGCTCATGCTTGGTTTTTATTTAGTCCAAGGAAATTACGTCCATTACTAACCCGCAATAAGAAAATGGTTCGATTTATTTCGACTTCCTACAGGAATAGGAAGGAATAGGGAAAGAGCTTCTTGTTCCTATTGCTAATATATACTTATATCCTCTACAGTCTTTTAACACTCCATTCCATGGGCGGATTCAGCACAAAGTATGTAGGAGGGGGGGGGGGGTTCATGGTCTCATATTCAGGTTTTACTTTACTTTCCCCCTGACCGAAATTTTGTTTTCAAATTTATTTAATGGATTTTAATCCCATCTCAGAGCTAATTTCGAAAATCGTATGTGCTAACTTGTATTCGAATTCCTAAATTCGTGCATCGATTGGTAAAACATTATTCCTATTATAATTTGGAATGAATGTATCAGGTCATCCTTTAAGTAATGTCGGGTTTTTAATGGCGTGCTAAAAGTTTTAGGATAAAATCAATGAAACACTTTCAATCTAAAATGTATTTACCATCTTGTTGTATAACAGTTTGCCATCTTGAAACCAAATTTTGAATGCCTGTTATGAAGTTTTCCTTTGGTTTTGAATTAAAGAAAGCTAACACCTCTCGTTTTTCACATCATCGGCTGAATTTATGTTCTTGAAGCTTGATGAGTTTTGGTGACTGCGGACAAGGTGATAATCCGAAGGCGCCAAGTCTAGGGAATACGGTGGGTGAGGAGTAATTTCACATCTTAAGTCTTTTAATTTTTGCAACGTGGGCCTCGTATTGTCATGATGGAATAAAATTCTGCGTCTATTGATAAGTGATGGACTTTTCTCCTCCATTGCTCGCTTCAATCGGTCCAGCTGATCACATACAGACATCATCACTTTTTTCAAATGAAGTCCTTCTCTCGCTTCTGACCTAGGCGTTTATCCAGGTCCCAACCACTTCCGCAACCGTCTAACATTCCGATGGAAAACGCACTTTTCATCTGCAGTTACTATCCTGTTCAGAAAAGGTACTTGATTTAAACGAGAGAAGAGAGAAAAGCATGTGTTCACCCGCTGTTGCAACCGGGGCTTAATTCGTTAGGGACCTACTTTCAAATTTGGTTTCAAGATGGCAAACTGTTATGCAAGATGGTAAATGCATTTTAGAATGAACGTGCTTCATTGATTTTATCCTATACCTTTTGGCACGCCATTAAAAACCGACATTACTTATGGGATGAACTGATATATTTTCTAATATATTTATCTAAGCCAATTTATTTTTCCATTTCCCTCAATCAGCAATCATTGAAAAGAAAATCGAAGTTTAATTAAGCTTCATGGAATGTTCAATTCGTTACGAAAATATAGCAAAAAAACTTCTATTTTTAGTTCACGAGAACATTATTTTTATTTATAGTTTTAGGAAAGACCGAGATTAATCCGCTGCGGGTCCCAAACGATCCGCTCTAAATTAATAAAATCTACCAATGTATATAAATTATTTACTATGTATCTAATACTTGTCTATTCGTCTTATTCTTACTTACTATTAATTGATTGCATTCAAATGAATACCCCTGGCGTTGTAAATTTTTAATAAAATTCTAATTCTAATTATATTTTAAATTTTTAATAAATTCTTAGGGTATTGAGCGTCGTAGATTAGATTATCTGAAATACTTTTAACCCTAACCATGCCTTATAATACCAGGTTGTCTGATTATGTTTGGAAAATTAGAAGTTATCGAAATAGATGTAATAGGATCTGACTTTATTGATAGGAAAATAAAATTTTCTATAATTGGAAAACAAGATAAAGAAAAAGGTTTTAAGATAACTTAACGAATTCATATAATCAAGTGGTCGGAATTTTCAATACGATATTGATTAAGGCTAAATAACAAAACGCACTTACTATAAAACTTGTACACCAATCATGTCAAGACATAATTATTTATTGTAAACATAAAATAATCAAAATATCTCCTACCATGCAATCAATTACTTTTAAAAGAAATGCCTACTTACCAACATAAAAAATATATTAATATCTCTATTAAAAATTTTATTATTACCGTAAAATGAGGCGACATTGTGACTAATGGGGTAACTTTGTGACAAGCCTATTTTTCTACAGTTTTTGAATTTCCCTCCTTAAAAAGAATCAGGTTAGGCAATTCAGTGTACTTGTAAGTTAGTCAGTAATGTGCTGCAACCTACTGGCCACATATAACTTCTTTCATTCCATTTACGATGGTGCTTTATTTCATATATGTTTGATTCTTTTCATTTATTTGAAACTTTTAAATAAAGCACCATGGTAAATGGAACTTGTCACAAAGTCACCCCATTAGTCACAATGTCGCCTCATTTTACGGTAGTATTTTTCGAAAATTTTGAAAATCCAAGCTATGGAAAAGTCCTTAAAAATCCTAAATAAAAATACCAGCATTTAATGAAGTTTTACAAAAATTTATTTTTTTAGTAAATCTTTAACAAAAAAAAATCAATTATTTTCCTAAAATTTCAAGCTGTCTGTGTCTAATCTTGGAATGCTGTTTACTTAGGAGAGAGTCGCTACATTCTTTATCTCTGACGGCTAAGGCTGGTTTACTTAGGTAAGAAACACTTGAGTATGACATAGTAGGCATTTTTTTCTTTGTAAATGAGAATTTTGCGCAATAGAAAATAAAATAAAGGGACGCAAAAACCATATTAAAGTTTCCTTGCCTAATAAAAATAAAGATGGAATATTGATTTTTATTGCCATGGTTTATAAAACATTCGAAATAAATTGAGTTGAAATACCAATAGCCGATTTTATTTCTCCTGGATAAAGCAGGGAATATTTTAAAAATCCGAATTCCGATTAAATTTAATGATATAATATAACGTAATCACATGGGATTTTACTCACGCACACCCTCCTATCGTATAAAAATGTTGAAAGGTATTTCTTACCTGAAAAAAAAAAATAACTTTTAAATATGTACACTCAATATATCAATATGAAACATAAGTATATAATATAAATACAAATATTTTTGCAGATATTATTGAATCTAATAATAAATAAAACTAAACTATACTTTTAAAAATATCAAAAATATCCGTTTTTAAAATATATGTGTGTTTCTTAATCTGTCGAATTTTCAATACTCAATCTTTATTCCTTTCTGGTTAAATACACACGAAAAAAAATTATAACTGAAATCTCGGTGACCTTCCAGGCCATTCAAAACACCGACATTAATACCACTATAATCAATGGATTTCATAACAAAAATAATATAAAAAATATCTAAAAATCACAAAAGCAGGCGCCTAAGTGCACTTAAGGGAAGAAACCGGTTTTTGGCTCTCCTGGCAACTTTTGCATATTCGCAGCTCTACTGTGCATTCGAAGATATAAACGATATGAATTCACTTAAAAAAAAAAAAAAAAGCAGTAAGGATAACTGTGCAAAGCATAATTTTACAGTTGACTCCATAAAATCTTCCCTAACCTTAGCTTTCTACACCACATCATTAACATTTGGCAAGTCACAAAAGAAAGTGGTAGGGAAGAATCAACAAATATTGAACAGAGAGTTTGACGAAAGAAAAAAAAATTGTATATGAACAAAATAATAGTAGTAGTACAAAAAAGAACTTTTAACTTGTCGATAATTCCAAACATAAAATGAGAGCAACATTAACATTGTCATGGCACGATAAGCAGAACGGATATTAATGGAGCAAAAATGCAAAAAAAAAAAAAAAACTCTAAGACAAAAATAATCTATTTTAAAATCGTTATAATACCAAGAAGGAATTTGGTTATTTGGTATGGATATGTTTAATGTAATAAATAGTAATGGTAGCTATATTAAAAAGCATTCAATATAATTTTAACGCATCACATCACCATTCTCAAAGTAGAACATAATATCATATAAAGGCAATTCTAAAAAATAATGTTTTTAATAATTTTTAATTTTTAACTGAACAAATTCTAATTAATATTTTAAAAAAAGTATTTGCTTAAGTAAGATTAGTACATGTCAAAAAATAATTAAAAGTGTCAAATCCTATCAATTGAATGATGATAAAAGTAATTCGGTATTCGATACAAATTTAAATACTTCATCAATGATTTAAGAAAATAAAAATAACCGCTTTAAAAAATAATTGTTAGATGCCGAAATTTATTTTCTTTAATAACTAATACTGGTCGTTAATTAATAAAATGAAGAATTACTATTACTGTGGTATCCTCTAAATCAAAAAGTTATTTAATAAAATATTATCAATTAATCAATAAATAAGAAAAAAGTTAATTTTTCGCACAAAAAGCAATATTTTAGATCATTACATCTATCAAACAGTAAGAGGTATTGTCAAAAAATAAAAGGGTAATTAAATAGTCTTAATTGCATAAAAACAAATCATTTAGTTCACCGCTTTTATGGCATTTCACATTTCAATGTATATTTTAACAGGTATAAATAAGGTAACACAACAGGTTGCAATTTGAAGCAAAGCATGAAGGTCAAAAGCTTAAATCAAGGTGGCCCAGAGATAACAAAGCCGCCTGCCCACTTAGGAAATATAGTAAGGGATTTTTTTAAAAGGGAAAATGCTTAAAATAGAGGTTAAACAAAACATAATGTGAGCTTTATAAATAAAAATGAAAATAAGCCAATAAATTATCAAAACCAAACAGATAAATCTTTGTTTAATTAACTATAATTAAGTTGAAACATGTAATTTTAAATAAACATTAAATATTCTAAATTCTTAATTTAAAATTTCCTTAAACATAATTTTAAGTTTGTGATTCAGTTATCTACTTTTTTAACAAGCATTAAACAACCAAACTAACGAATAGCAACCGTCGAGGAATTTTTAAGTGCTCATAGAAAGTAAATAGAAAAATGTTATTGAAAACATATTAAGGAAGAGAAGCAGGCATTAGTCGTTATCAGGACAAGATTAGATATTTTCAATTTTGTTACGTCACGATAAAACACCTATAAATTATATTTCGTTTAATAATTCTGTACCGTTCGAAAATAAGATTCTATTCCAATCCAATAATAAGATTCAACGATATTTTAAGAAAAATAGCAATTAAGTCGGTTTAAAGATGAATAAAATTCTGTCTGCAGTAGTTCAATTTGTCAGGAGCATTTTTAACTTAAATTGATTAATCTAAATACCTATAATATAATTTTAAATGGCAATGAAATCCCGAAACAAATGATATCAAAAAGTTGGACCCAAATTTTCAAGTAGTTAAATTTGATCAAAAAATAGTTGGCTATTTCTAGAACCCACAAATAAAAATAAAATAACATTAAAATACTTTATTTTATATCTTGAGTATGAAAAAGTAATTATGGTATCTACATGATTTTTGCACCATTTTTTTTATTTTTAGAGGAAAAATACAAGGAAAGGGAAAAATGCAGTTCTACAGATTCTGGATTTTACAACAAATTAATAAATATATATGTATTAAAAGTAAATGTTATTTAAAAAAATGTTTTGTTTTTTTCAAAGGTGAGCCCAGGTACATAGCGGATAGTGATTTGCACGCTCTGGTTCTCACATGTAGGGATTCACTTACATAACGTTCAAGCCACCGGCAAACTCAGCTTTCACAAACTCATATATGTATATGTACAAGTAGTACATAAAGTAAGGGTTATTATACTTCCATTATATACTGAACTCATTACATGTTGAAATGTATATGAATCCATTTAGTAAGCCTTATATGTGCAGTTCATGCACTTTACAATGCTTTTAAGGAAACTTAAAATGTTATTTCATAAACAGAAAACAATTGTTAAAAAAAAAAGTATGTGTAAACAATTCCATTATTGTTAGCTGATGCTATCAAATTATTATAGTTTAAGAGAAATTTCAGTTCTAATACACCAATTTACGGAATGTGCATCAATAAAGACAGGAGGGGTCCCTAAGTAATATAATAAGTGTTTTTGAGGCACTGGAAAAAAATAACTTTACCAAACAATACAAATTTAAAATATTTATTAGTTGTACTATTATTTCGGGGGTTAAATCTTTTTTAAACAATATCCAAAATTACTTCTATTTTTTTGTAGAATATTTTATGAGCTCGAGGCCACTTAGAGACCCTTTTTGCTATCGGAGGCAATGCTCCCGTCCGCTCTGCTTCTATCAAGTTCTTGGTGTTTCTGGTAAGATACCTGTTTTTACAGGGTTTGTAGATTAAGATAAAAAATTAGTTTACATCAGATAATTGGAACAATGACTAAGAACGTAAATAAACAAAATAAAGTGACATGAATATATATTTTTAAACTTTTGGAATATGAAAGAAATTATCAGTTTCTATTAACATTAATTTCAATAAGAATGGAACAGTATTATATAAAAGAAACGAACGAAATATGTTTTTGTTAAGCATTCTGAATTTATATAAAAACTATTATATATGTATTATGTAAAAATATATATAATAGCATTAACAGTGGACAAGCAGCTAGAGAAAGAGAGAAACAATAGAATTACAACATCGGAATGGTGTCGCTGATGTTTTTTTACTATGTTTGCACAGGTGCGAAATAAAAATAAATTGTGAAAATCAAGAACAATGGCGCCTGAACATAAAATTATAAAACAGAGAATACTCTGAAGAGACGATATACATCACTAATCTCTGAGGTATACAACACCATCCATGATCAATTTTTTTTATAAAATCAAATTAAACACTTTGGATTTTAAAACCACTAGTTAATTAAAAACCAATAGTTAGTTAAACTTGCTTATTCGTTAGCATTAGACAGCTTAATGACAGCTTTTCACATTTTTATTGACAGCGATAAGTAATTTTATGTATTAACGTAGTGCCAATCGTTTACACAATTCATTATAACAGTAGATATGGTGTTGTTCAACTCCGGTGTACAGATTTTATACAAGGTTTTCTATTTCTATTCTATTCATAAATAAGCTATATAATTTCCATTGTTCAGGTAAACCATTGTCATAGTTATTCTGAACTATGATGCAAGTTTTAAGAACCTTATTACTAAGGGGAATTTAAATGTGGAATCAAACAGAATTCCTTGATAACAGTACAAAACGTTGTTCCATACAGAATTTTCAGAAAAAATAAATAAAAACCTAAATGAAAACATTTTTTATTTATTTATTTATATACAATTTTCGGGTTTTTCGACCACCCGGGTCATTTTCGCCCAGTAATTCAATATTTATAATAGTATAATAAAAATAAAATACAGGTGAATACATGTATATAATGAATTATATTTTACTAGCATTCCCCGTCGCGGCTTTGCCCGCGAGCCTTTAAAATCAATTCTGTGGTCATTATCTTGGTATTGATAAATAATATGTTATATATTGACAACGTATGTTATATATTGACAACATATTTTATATATTAACAGGAATCGGAGCTGTCGGTAGGTGGAATGTGAGAGGGGGAAGCTGCCGGCTCGGTAGAAGAGAGGGGGAGACCCGCAATGGAGAGAGTTCACAAAAACCGCCGAAACAAAATATTGCTTACTCGTCGTGAGCGCTTCATTTTTCGGCTTTAAAACATGGTTTTCGACGGCCCATAGGGGCTTTCGAGTTAAAATCGTCGTATCAAGATCTTTAAAATGAGTCCAAATTAGATATTTTTACTCGAAGTGCAAAAATAGGTGTCCGTTAGAGTTAAACGAAAATATCGCAATTTAAACCCCTTAGGGGTTACATTTCTGAAATTCCTGTTTTAGTGGTTACCTGCATCGGGTTTAAAATCTAAATTCCGAACTTCAAGTTTCTATCATTAGTAGTTCAGGCTCTGCGTTGATTCTGTCAGTCAGGACAAAGCCTCTTATATATAGAGAGATTAAATATATTGTTCTGTTACAGGAACATTATTAAGTTGCTTATGAAAACAATTTAATGGATTTTTTTTTTTTGTATGTTTTACAGAAAACTTGTGAATGATATATTTGTATTTTATCCTAGGAAACGTTACATGTTAATTAAGGAAAACCATTACTCTATCCGCTAGCTGACCCAATTAGAACTACAACACTTAGAGGAAACTTATAATTATCAATTAATAAGCGAGCAGGTAATTGAGATTCCGCTAAGAAGGATAAAACATCCGTAACAGAACCCCAAGTCACACTTAACATCTACATATCTATCAATTAAAACAACTGTAAATGATTTTAGTCGAGTAATTTCGAATCCGGTTGCGATAAGAAAACGTATAATATGTATACTATACTATCAGCGAATGAAACCCTTGAAGCGAAGGAGGAAATCATGAGCATGAAGGTGATGTTGATCATATTAACCCCTCACATTATCCTAAAATGGTAAAAACCAAAGACGAGAGAAATTGCACAGAACCAACATCCTCGTTTTCAATTCGGGACACCATGACCTTTTTAAGTAAAATACATAAATTAATACAAATGAATTAGTCCGGCGAATACACATCCGTGATATTTACATTTATTTAACGCTCATATTCCAAAGCCTGCAATTTGAAGAGGGCTATTCCAAAAAAAAAAAAAATGTTACCTATAATAGTTGTAGAATATCAAATTCTGTGTAAAACAATCTCGTTAATTTTAAAATTAACCCAAGACAAAGTAATTAAGATCATTCTATTTGCAATAGTTTAGCCTCTTATAGTAAGAAGAAAGCAATATTTCGTCATCTGAATTTGCCAATTTATATGAGAGAAACTGAAAAAAAAAACTTTCACGGTTTCAGACCACTAGGCGCTAAATACGGTTCACGTTTTAATTACTTTGTCTTCACAGGAGTGGGGTCATTTTAAAATTAAGGAGCTAGATTTACACAGAATTAATATTCTACAACTATTATAGGTAATATTTTTCATTTGGAGTAGCCCTCTTCAAATTGCAGGCTTTGGAATATGAGCGTAATTCATTTTCCCGCTAAAGTGGCTAAATTGACAGTCGGTCTTGGCGAAAATACTTAACCGATTTTAACTGTGAAGACCTGAGTCGACACGAAATTTTATGCCCTTTTATTTTAGAAAGAACAGAAGTTCTTCTGCGATAAATTGTTTCCGAGTTATGAGCGAAAAATTAAAAATGGCAATTTAGTTTGCCCATAAAATTTGATGGCAACCGATCTGAGGTGGCAGACTTTCGCATATGTTGTCTATGAAATGATTACTTTCTTGCTATATGATCAAAGACTTTCTTCAAATCAGACCATTTTTTGGCACTCAGCTCCCGGACTTTAGGACTTAACAAGTCATTAAGAACAAAGCAACACGATGCTTCATTGCTGTGAAATCCCAACTTTATAGGTTTCATTATCAATTAAATTAATACTAGCAGTCCATATTACAATAACTATAAAAAATGATTTCAACAAGAGGTTATTAACAAGCTGTTCCTTTGTCCCCTGTTTGGTTTATTGTCATTGTTTGTTTAATTGTTTCAGGCTAATTCCTATTCAGCAAGAGTATGGATGATGTCAGAGCCCCTACATACTTGGCAGATGTCGCGTTCGGAGAGGCATAACAAACTTCTTTTTTTGAACTTATCTAAGGACTATGGATTGGACATATCTTTCATAAACTTCATAATATTATCAATATTTCCTAAACAGAGAGGCCACGGTGCGATAGAAAAGATCAGATGGAAACTCAAGAGTGAGAAGGATTAAAGAGTGATGTTTGAAACGGGACAAATAGGATATGGCAAGCATGCTACAACGGCCAACAAATGGTTTAATTTTTAAAAATAAAATGTGACATTTACTAACGGATACTTTAATATTAATTTTGGGGTCACCTGTGGTGTAGTGGTTAGCATGGCAACCTACAATACTAAAGGTCGCGGGTTCGCGCCCCGTGGTGGCCCTAGGATTTTTTACAGGGAGTAAAAAATCCTTAGCTATGCCGCCCCTCGGATAGAGCGTAAAATGGAGGTCCCTAGACTTACGATGTCAGGTACTCGTTAAAGATCCCTATCCTAATTATACCTGGATAGGCAAAATTTAGGACTCCCACTGTTGTCCGATTAGCCTTAGTAGCATAAAAATGGACGTTAAACGAACAAACAATATTAATTTTAATAATTATAATTATGAATTTTGTAATAATTATTAACGATTGCTTTATGGTAATCGGTTAAATATTATACAGCTAAAAATGTAATTACTTACCCATAAGGGTCTTCCAAATACAAATAATGCTCTGTAAAAGGAAGAAGGACTTTCGTCCCAGAGATACGTATACATATAATTAATATTAAATTGTTTTCAGTATATCGTCATCACCATGCTAAAGTAACGAATGTGCAACTAAAAACCTATGCATATTCGTTACTTTAGCATGGTGACGACGATATTGTTACGAGATTTTTGGTTTTATTTATTTTATAAATTATAAAATCAAATTTAATATAAAAATGTGTAATTATAAAAAAAAATGAATCCCTTAGTATACCGGATGTGCGTTTACGAAAAAAAGGTTACTGAAGGGCAGTAAATATTAAATTTAAAAATAATTTACTTTTAGGAGGAAGTGGGTTAAGCATCTACACAATATTAACACAGATTTTTTTCCAACTTTGAATTTACCTATTGAAAAACAAAACTAAAATAAACAGCGTATCAGGCCGCATACAACTATAGTTACATAATCTTTTATAAAATATTTGTTGCTGATAAAAAAGATATTGATACTAAACGGATTAAACACTCCGTATATAAATCAATAAAAGTTAATCCAACTCCTTCTGTAGATTAGGTTTCAACGAGTATAGAGTATTTATTAGATAAATAGTAATACAAAGAACAAGACATTGTCCTAACAAACTAAAGAACTGTTTGATCGTAAATTAAATTAAAGGATTTGGCACCGTTTGGAAGCGAGCTCTGTGGTGCAATGGCTAGCATACCGCGCATGTCACGCGGAAGACCCGGGTTCAATTCCCGGCGGAGCCAAATCTTTTTTCTTCAAAAATAAATCATTTAAAATAATTTAAAAACAAGGTGGTTGTCCACAATAATGATTAAATTAATATAATTTAATTTACTTAATTCCCAATAACAATTAAATTAAAATTGATATAATATGATAATGTATGTTTTTAATATCAGCAACCAAGCAAGTGTAGGGGGCTATTAAAACCAATAAATTTTAAATTATCAATATGACAACCTTTAGAAACCTGTTTTAAAGTATATAAAAAAATATTGGTTTTTGCGATTGTTAATATCAACTTAAAGAAATGATAATTTTTTTGCTTTTTAAAATATGAATCACCATAAATAGTTAGAATGTAGGACCATTCCGATAATTCAGTAATTAATAATTAAATTGATATTATTAGAGCATTTTATTTGAGAGAAAATATTGGCCATTCGAATCCGTGTCTTCAGTTTTACTTCTATTGAGCGCTAACCAACTACTGCGCCATTTCATAAGGTTCTCACTCGTGGCTAATCTCTTCTCTTCTTATAAAACTATTTAAAAATAACAAACAATTAAAATTATAAATACACTGTTTTGAAATAAATAATGCTAGTGTAACAATAAACAAAAAAAGGTTTAGGAGAACATAAAAGGACGAAGATATAAGATTAGAAACTTATCAACCTCAAAGATATTGTTGGATGTAAAACACAAATATTTTTCACGATAAAATGCTTGAGAGAAAACCTGCTCCTGACCTTGACATCTCGGCAGGGTACAGTTAAATTGTTCCAGTCATCCTCCGAACCGTAGGATAGCTCCTCTACTAGCCTAAGATAGTTAAGCAGATTATCATCAACAATTAGAAACAAGCTGCGAAAACTAGCAATTTATTTCATTAAAACAAATTGCAACTTAGAGGGAAAACTATAGCGAATATTAAAGTAGCCAGTTAAGGCCTCATCAATCAACTAAGTAGGAAATAACTGTGAAAATAAATATTAGTTTTGAGCAATCAGAAAGAAGCAGAAACTCAGCAACTATCTCCCCTAAGAATATATATTATTCTTTATTTATTAATTTATTATTTTACTTACTTTACTTAAAAGGTAATGAATGACTACTTTAATTTTGTTAACATTGGGAAACAGAAGTGCAGGTTAAAATAAAGAGTTATTGCAGGTAGATGGGGTTTTATCAATGTGAAATCCAGTGGTAATTTTCGCACCATACGGGATTGTAAGTGAAGATCCCAGCCGCGAAAATCACATTTAATAAGGGCTGAGGAAGCGTGGCTCAATTATAAGATTATTAAACCCTTGCCGAGAGGAAAAATCAATTACGGATCTAAGAAAAGCCCCAACCGCGGAGCAGACAAGAAGAAAGCAATGAACGGTAACTACGCTGGGATCTCCTAGCCGTGGGAAGTGTGCCGCTCCATCGGCCCTCCATTCACAACCTTACTCCATTAGACTTTCAGATACCACTCCCTTTCAGACAAGTGGATGCCCATTTCTCCCATGTCACCAACCATTTTCACTCTTAATCGAAAATATTTGTATAGCCACTCTTCTTCAGAATAATCAGTTTCAGAAAAAGAGTCAGGTACGAAAACGAGCATTAAAGAAACAATGGACATAGACAGCTAAGACAGCCGGTAAATAAGTAGTTTTGAAAGTTCTGATTAATTCCAAGTATGTGAGGAAGAACGGCGCACAGTGGGGCAAGCGAGGAAAAATACCCAAAATCCAATGTTCATTTCTGGAGTTCATTTTTATTGTTTTTTATTCTTCAATAATCAACCAATAAAAAACGATTAGTTTTCCAAAATTTGGTTTAAGTTAAGTTATAATTTTTGTTGTAAGATTGCTATTTTTTTTTACAAAAATATTTTGAGCTTGTTACGGCAAATTTTATTGATTGATGTTTTACAGCCATTATGCGCATATATAGACGAACCATTTTATAACAGTAACCGTCCAATAAAAACCATTTTTTAAGCGAAAATCTTTCACACAAAAGATAAGGGTTATCTTGGCTTAAGATGGCAGCGATTGATCTAGGACAGGGATGTATCAGAGAATATATTCCTCTGATTTCATTTGCCTTTTTTGTGTGTTTGTTAGTTATTGTCATTTATGTGAAAATTTTTGTGGCGCACGGTGGGGGCGAGAATGAAAATACCGTAAAGTTGACGGTCTCCACTTTATTCGAAAATCATTGAATCACATCCAAATACCTACTTAACGTAATACTAAAGTATGTTTTAGATTATTTTAAATTTATAATACAATATAGTTTGTGTAAAACCCTATAAAACATCGTTTGCCTTATACTATCGTATCTTTCAGGGGATGCCCCAGATATGATGGAGATAACAGGGCACATCCTCGGCCAGGTAGGCTCTTAGCTTCCTTTGCTGCCGGTATGCCCGGGCACCCGTATAAGTGACATTTTTTCCTATTACCCTGAGCATCGCTATATATTCTTGGATTCTTATCACGACAGGATTGTCAGAGTACAATAGGTCAAGACCGCGTAATGCACTCAAGGAATCTATACAAATCACGATATTTTCTCCTGCAGATTGTTTAATATATTAAATACTCAATTTTTTTCATGTTCTACCTATAGCAGAAGAAACCGGAAGCTACGCTGGAAGCGATAGGAAGTGAAGCGAGACGCCTTATAAATTGAAAATGGAATGCACAACATTAACATTTACGACTAACATGGATATATATTAATTTTGCCTAAAGGCAGGCAAGTGTTTTAAATTGTTTTTATCGTATAATTATTTTTCCTTAAAATAGTTATTTATTATACAAGTGACGAAAGTAGATCATTTTACAACTCGAGTGAAACGTTTACCCACACGAGCGAAGCGAGTGTGGTAATTTCACGAGAGTTGTAAATTCTACTTTTTTCACGAGTGTAATATTAAATTTTTTCTGGAATCGTGTAATACATGATCAGATCTAACCAGAATATGTACAAAATTAGGATGTTGTGAAGATTATGGTATGTTGTTGGTAGGTTATAAGCATGGTTACAAGTAGTGCAGTTATAAACAAGTGCAGGTTATAAACAAGGAAGGTAATTATTATTATATTTAAATTTTAAAATATATTGATTATTTCCACCAATAATTCATTCACATTTCAATTTATTTTGTTAAAATAAATTCTTACAATGTTAAGAAACATTTAAAAGCATTTAATTTCCAACTTCAAATTATTTTTTAATTTATAATTATTACTAATTAAGAAGGCAATTCACTTTCTTCACTTGTGAAGAAAGTAATCACTTTCTTCACTCATTTCAGTTTAGTAATGTTACCATTATTCAACGATTACAGAAAAAATATTTTAAACGATTACACTTAATCTTGCGACTTTTGGATCTCTTAATCAACTTTAAATACCTTTGAGTATATCTACAGTACTTATACATTTACTGGTCAACGAGCATAGTGACACAACTCAAAAATGTAGAAATATTAGAATTTTTATTCATGCGCCAATATAACTTCGATTGGGTCACCAAGTCGCGAACCAGCGAAAAGTTAAAAAAAAAAAAAATAACCTAATCAGTGACATATACTATAAAAAAATAAATAATGAGGCATTACAGTGCTAGGAAACAATTTTGGCTTAGTTCACACGTTTCGCTGTTTGATTAGGTAATACTGATGTAAGTTTCCTGCAGTAAAAAATGTCATTTGGTAAGATTTTCCCACCATGGGTGCCTAGATTGTTTAGAAGTACGAGATGACCCTGGCGAGATGGCAGATTCGATATTTCATTTTAAAAATCGATTTTGCGCTACATACATAACTATTAGATCCAGTCCTTTGTAAATAATGTTAAAAACGAATTCTGAAACGACCACAAAGTAACTACCTATCATTAAGTACGTACATGGATGATTTAGAAATTATAAATTGCAAGCTAAGGTACGATTGAAACGGCTGCAACAGCGTTTTACAGCAACAGGAACTCCAACTGAATCCTTAATACAGATTTAATTATTTATGCTTTAGATTTATAAGATTTTTCTTCTTAAAACAATCATCTCATATACTCATGATGCTTCAAGGAAATCTTATCTTGGATTGAAAAGTAATGAAGCTTCCTAAGGAAGAAATACAATATTTAAAACATATAAAAACGTTTAAATATGCAAAAATACGAGGTAAATGAGGTAGTTAATTACTGGGCAGTAAGCAGTAATCTCGTAGATTCATGTCGAAGAAACTAAAAAAAGAGAAGCAGGTTGACTAATGGGTGACTTAACTAATATTGATGACAATTATTAATTAAATATAAGTAACTAAATACCCCATAATCTAATTATTAAATAGTCATGATATTATTATTATCCTTTTAAAAACTTCAATTATAAAATGTGGCATAAATAAAGAATATTTATTAAAATATGTATTAGGTGATTTGTCATTTTTATACAAATTGTATGCATAAGTACTTAACACATTTGTAAATGTGTTGTTCGAAAACTAATAATAGTAGTGATTCTGGTTCTTAAACTTGAAATATTAGCTCTTCCAAACTTAAATAACTACCTCACGGCGGATTTATATTATTAAATGAAACACTACAAATGTAATTTTCTCTGATATAGGTTACTTGGAGTAGTGATGATGTTGCATTGCATAATTACTTTAAACAAATTCCAATGTCAAACGAATGAGAGGTATAAGGAAAAGTGAGACCTAGCAAGGAAATAAGCGATGGATATAATTTAAAACATCATAATTCACGATGTTAGCTACAACAATAAGGCCAGCCGTTACCGGCAAATAAATAAAATTAACACAAACCCTGCCCAAAACTTAAAAGATCAGACTAAGCAAGAATCCATTCTACTCATCGGTAGACCGTTTGTTTACATGCTGCTAGAGTGGCAAGTGATTCCTCATTCATTCCAATCAGAAGCATACCAAGGTGGAGAGAACCCCAAAGCACCGAAGCTGGAATACCCCTGGTCTAGCGTTAGGGGTGGCCCGCGTCGCGCTGTTGGGGGTCTCAGAAAAGTACGCTACTAATTCCAGTCCTTATGATCTTTGTAACTAAACTTACATTAACAGGAAAATATTGCCTATCGAATTCATTGCAAATAGCTTTATTTGAAATTATGACAAGATTTTTCGCAAGAGATCCAAAAAGTTTCAACAGCAACCAATGGAGTCAAGAGGATATCGTACTTTCAGCTGCTTTGTACTTTTTTTAATACCTTTTATAAGTCCCGGAATGCCCGCCATACACAAGGGATTTTATTTTACAGGGAAGTCTTTTAAATATAAAAACAATCTTAATATAGAATCAAGTATGTCTTAGTAAATCATTAGAAAAGCCAAACAAAGTCAAAGAGAGGGGAACCGAATCTCTCTGACAGACCGAAGATTAACTCGTTAACTCGTCGACGGTTGTTACTGGCAGAGAATATTCTTTTACATGGTGGAAGAGATCCTGAAGGAGGTGACAACGACAACGGTGCCGCTGAAGTCCCGGAGGTAGAATAATCTGCTGGGCTAACAATGATACAATGCAAGAGAAGAGATGAGAGCGGAGCGAGGAGGAACGGTACCGTAGAGTGGACCGCTAGGGGAGGATTCCTAGCACCGTGCGATACCTAACTGCAGCAGCCTCTTTGTTACCTCGCAGGTGTCGGCCAATCCATCCAGGGCGGGTCTTCAGAGAAAGAATAGAAGAATGGGCTGATTGACTAATGCTTCAAGCTTTCTTTGAGCGGGAGGCTGACATACTAACAAATGCCCAATAACTTAATCAATTATAAGAGCAAATAGAGGAAACATAAGAAAATAAGAGATTTGAAAACCTCGAAAGAAGTCGCATGAAGTAAGAGACGGAGAAGATAAACGACAGTTTAGGAAATCCTATCTGTTGATACGAATTGAAAAACACTGTCAAATATGGATGGTTGAGGCTAGAGGGGAAATGTTTAATTTTAAGTTAATTTAAACATCGACAACAATCGTCAAGTCAGGATGAAACATGTAGCAAAGATTTATGATGGGAGAATTTCCAGAGGAAGAGCTCCATACTTTACAAATACAGTTCACATTGCATGAGTTGTATGCGGAGAATTGAGATTATAATATAGGATATTTCATTTATCATATCATTTCACTATTATATAGGAATTACACTATTCCTAAGATATTTTTTGGAGTTAAGAAGTATACAAGAGGAAAGGTACTAGTGTAGGTAGATACAGAAGCACATATTTGTAAAACAAACAAAAAAAGTTACTTACTATTCCTGAGGAAGAAAAATAAAATGCTTTCCAAGAAACTTTCTGATGTGGAGGAAATAGGGTACGGAAGTCGAAGATAGAATGTTTTTGCCCACCTGAGATGAACTACCTGAGTTAAAAGCTAGGTAGTACCGGGGCCTCGATAAGGTGAGTTAATGCCCACAAGGACGAAGCCTCTTCATGACGCCACGCAATAAACGTGATTTATCGTCGCTCATGAAGTGACAGCAAGAGCTTAAGTATCACAATACAGCGTTTATCTGCTTTACAAGAAAAAAAAAAGAAAATCTCAGGACATGGCGAAGAAAATAAATAAGCCTTGGTGGTGTCTGACCAGGAGGTCTTTGAATCTGAAGGACAAAGAATATTAAGGTATTGGGCCCATACAATCACATCCAAGGGTATTAAGGTTTTAAATGTTTTTTATTGAGATATATTTTATTGTCCAGATAATTAATTAGTATTTATCTGAAACCTAAGGTAGCAATGGCATACATAATTATGCTAATTGAGTTAGCCAAAAAATTAGTCTATTTTTTTAAAAATAAGAAGCCCCTCAACCAGCTATTAAAACCAAAATCAGATGGGGATTTAGCACGAAATTTGGAGGGGGGGGAGTGGCTGAAATTTTTGTTTGATATTATTACCTTGTATTAAGAAAGGCCGCGATCTAAACAGCTTTAAGTGTTATGTTTAAGGCATAGTAAATGTCTAATTGCAATATTTGTTTAAAAATACAAAACACTTTAAATAGCCAAAGTATTTGTGGGGGGGGGGGATGACCACTGTGACTCCCAACTAGATCCACCCTTGACCAAAATACTAGGCCATTATGAAATTCAAAGTGCATAAATAAATTACAGACATTAGAGTCTTCATTTTAATCCTTATTCACTAACGGCAATGCCTTAGTTTGTATCAAAGACATCATAGGTTTTTTTTAATTTTAACTAATGGAAACTTTTCAATGAATCAAACGATACCATTATATCACATTTTTCGAGTTATTGCTCCACAGAAGGGTAGAATAACTCGTAAGAATTCGTGTAATTAAGTTTATCTAAGTATCCTGCATAGGCCAATCAGATAAAAATGTAGGTAGTTTTTCTTTTCGAAAAACAAAGAATGGTATTACAATACAAATTAACTTCTTGAATAATGAGGGGTTTAAATAGCATGTTAAAAGTACGAAATAATGATTACAGAAATACCCAGCGCAAAATTTTCGTAACTGCTTTTAAACCAGTGGCATTAAACAAACAAAAACTATTTGAAGAAATCAACTTTCTCTGAACGAAAAATGGTAAAGGCAACAATGATTTCAGATCAGTATAATTCATGAAGTCCATAATTGTAACTCAATAAAAGTTATTTTCAAGATGAAGATCTAGCTATGAACGAAATGCTATTCTCCCTGATGTAAGAATGTGTTTTTAGCTCATTAATCCTAACAGAAGATGGTCATGAATGGTCTTGATGAGTTCAACAGTCCCGCCTTAGGGAGCCCATTGGGTCCAATTGGTTTTATGATGTTCTTGCTGGGCTTATTGATAGCGCCTACGATGATGACCTCATGTCAGACTCAATATGGGTATCAAATGCCCAATGATTTTCCTCTATCGGCGCTGAATTTAAGATAAATAGTTTCATCCCTGACATTTAGAATCTAGGGTTGAGTCATTTCAAAATTATGGGTTATATTCATCAACTTTTTTAAAGGAAAAAATATCCGCTTTCCACCGCCCCCCCCCCCCACAAAGTGCCACATTGTGGGTTCCTTAACAAATCCTAAAAGCATGCAAACAACTTAGTGGATGTTTTGCGAAATAAAGGTTTTTGAAAAATGTGAGAAATTTATCGTTTATTAGGAGTCAGAAAGAAAAGGTAAAATCAAATCTCGAACTTATGTTTAAGTATAAAAAGAAGTGTGTGTTCTATATTGTAAAAGATCTATTTAAAAAAGGAAAAACAATAATTAAAAAACTACACAAATTTTTAATAATCTACAATGATGCAAGAGGTAAACAAAATAGGAAGAATCATCACAAAATTGATGTGGACCTGTCATACTTAGCACTTAAAACCTTCCAGTGTGGAATGTACAGTGCGCACATACTTACCCGTATAACTAGAATTCTAGAATCTCATCTCACTTCCTAGAAAATTGATTTTTTCCATTATTTGTAGGGGATAAAGTTGTAGGGAGTGAGGTTTTGAACGTTTTCATGCTATGCGTTAGAGGGGATACATATTTTCTCACCTTAATAATATCTCATGCAATGCCCGCCTTAACTTTCCTTCAAATGATTGTCATTAATGGATTAATGACTTTCCTCGATTAACGAAAGTATTGTAGGGAATGAGAAAGTATAAAAATACTCTCAGAACTTCCACAAAAAACCATTTCCTTCAACGAACAGGTGTTATCTGATCGAAACAATACTAACTTAGTCAGGAAGCTTTGTTGCAGCTGTGTTCTGTTACTGGCATTGGGAGGCTATTTAAAAAAATTTGTAAGGAGCGAGAAAAAACTGTGACAGGAATAAAACCTATTAGATGTATGGTTACAGGATTTTATTTTCTTGTTCCATCCAGGTATTAATCGAAAAGAGGAGTACCCTGGAGGCAAAAATATTTGTTTCAATAATAAATCCATTCAGTTAGTGAAAAATAAAAATTCGAGATGTTCTATTATTGTGAATATTATCAATTTTTTGACGTCAGATAAGCGAGTACATACAGTTGCCAGTGTGACACAAAATAACCCATATTTTTATAATGACCCGATCATTGCGGTACATTTTTTGTTAAAAAAAAAAAAAAAAGAGTAAAATAAAGTGGATTAGCTTCCCTTAAAATACAATTTTATTTTTATTAATTTGACACAAATAGACAATTAAGGTAGACCCGATAAGAAACAGTAAATAGTATAACTAAGATAAAATAAATGTCGAAAAATAACATAAGAACTTTAGTAGCGCCAAAAGGCAAATGAGCCATAAGAGCCACAGCGTGACGACGATTGCTACTTTACAAGCTACATACCGGGATGGGATGTACTTAGGTGTGACATCGTGTCGCCTTCGGCTAATAGCCGTATCGTGACACTACCTCGAGAGGAGCGATATAGCGGCCATTTGCCAAGGGCTTTACAAAACAAATTGCCTTCTCCATCGATTACTGAAATTAATTAAGGGCTACAAAATATAGGAAAGTGCATATTAAAAAAAAATTGCATTCCGCAATCAAGCTTTCATAGACCAACAATCAAATGTCTGTAACATATGCGAATTTTCGTAGACTTGTTACACTTATTGATCATATTAGTCTTTCAACTGACAAAATGACAAACTCCAATTTCATCATTTTGCAGAAAAGCCCTTTAAATAACATTTCTACAACGGAAGTTCCTACCTTTTTATTTTTTATGTATATTTTAGTGAACTGTTGTGTTTTAATATTTCTGTGTTCTGTCTACAAAGTAAGAAGGTACGAATTTTCCAAAAATAAATACTATTAAAAGTTTCTGAAAATGGAGTTTGTCATTTTGTCAACTGAAATGCTCATATAATCATTGTAAAATATCAACCCAATACCATTTAATAAACAATAATAGAATAAATTACTACAGTCGTCAAATATTATTCTTAGCATCAGAGAATTTAATTAATCATTAAATTAATCATAATCAAGAAATTAATCATATGATGACTACGATGACTGGTAACTTCTACGTTTAAAAGAGTAAATGCGTCTCATAAGTAACTTTAAAAAAATTTTGTGGGCAAAATATAATTTTATTCTAATTTTTACAGATACAATATTGATACAAAAAGTATTTTAAGTCTATAAATAAATGTCAAATTTAAATAATTAGTCTCCATATTATTTTGTAATTATTCATCAGTATGTTCAGCTGAGGCCAATAAAAAAAAAAAAAAATCATGTAAAACGGAAAACCTACCAACTTTTATTAAAAATAAAAAGACCCTTTAGAAAAAAGTTTTTTTGACCTTTTGCTAAATATATGCCGATCGTGATAATGATTAATAAAACTGAAACATCTACGGCTTTAAAAAAAAAAAAAAAAATAAATAAAAAGAGTGACAGTACAATAAGAAACGTCTCGGGAAAATGATTTAATTCAGTTAATAACTTTAGTCCTTTGAGATACTTAAAAATACATATTTTCTACTTTTTTAATACAAAGTATTGCTATGGGCATAAAAGTATGAGCACATTGGAAAGTCCATATCAGTAATAAGATTCAGTATAATATTACTCAAATTATAATTATTAAGGTAAGTAGGTACAATAGGCGTATCCAAATGCATCAATCGTTTAATTCATAAGAAAAATAAAAATTATTCAGTAAAATAAAAAAATAAAAAACAGTTGCGGTTGGTTTGAAAATAACAATAACCAAACTTGAAATTGTATCACTTACCATTTATTTCATATTGATGGTATGTTCATGGAAGATGGGGAAATTTGAAAAAGGAATGGAACAGTTGAAGATTGCTTGAAACGAAAACTAGTCAAAATCCTGATCTATTCTATAAAACACTTACAATAATATATCTACTATTTATCTACAACTGAACAGAAATATTCGTTATAAAGTCAGAAAATTCGTTATAAAACAGAAATAAAAGTTATAAAGTCGACCTAAAAAGGAAAACGTATGATATCCAGTGTTTTATTAATTTAAAATAAAGAAGTCCAACAAGTCCGCCTAAATGTAGGCCAGCAGGTCGGAGGGTCTGGAACGGCCACGTCTTGTACGACTCCAGGAATGCAGAAACCAAAAAAATCCTTCGTCTTCTTCAGAAGTCGTCCCCAACCCAAATTTTATATTGAAATTAATTTGCAATTCTAATCATAAAAAATAATAAATGTTAAAATATAACTATAACAACCAGTAGATTAACGAGTCATATTTGCAAAGAAATATTTACTTCATTAATCGGGGGTATATCGTGAAAAAAGGAGAGTTATTTATCCAGTAACAGATGCTGAAATATCATAAAATTCGATATTATTAGAGAAGGATTAATTGTTTTAATTTTAAAAAAAAATTATTCTGTGTTAATTTACAAGATTTCCAATGTGTTCAATAATCTATATAAATAAAGATGAAATTCTGTTTGTTTGTTTGTTTATTTGTTCTTTATAGAAATCCATACCGTTTGCCCTAAATTCTCCAAATTTCGCTCAGTGGTTCTTTGATACCAGGTGCGAACACCCGTCCATATTAAAATTGCATAGCTTCAGCCAATCTCTGGGTATATTTTTTGTTGTTATGAAATTCGTCATGATCTCGCTTTACAATGGTTTTTTCACGAAATCGACCGTTTGAGTCGAAAAAATGGCCTTAAAATACATTTTATAGATTTTGAAGAGGCCAAAAAGGCCCGGTAAGACCCTCCCTTGGCAGGCGCCGAGTTCTGGGTTTCTGGTGGGGGAAGTTCTGGGATTTTAAAACCATATGTTTTTTTTTTTTAACATTACAATACGTTTATTCACATGCATGGTACATTTATTTTTTAAAAATGCCTCCCAAGAAGCGAGCTTCAATAGGAGTAGTGAGTTCAAAAGCTAAAAAACAACTTCAAATATTAGCAGCTGAAGCTCTCGACGAACATCAAAATAGGATTGAACAACAGAGGCTTAGACAGGCAGAATCGCGGGAAACTGAGTCTGCCCAGGAATACGAGGCCCGCCTTGCGTCACAGAGGCTTAGGCAAGCCGATTTGCGAGAAGCTGAAACTGCAGGGCAAAATTTCTGTTTGTTTGTTTGTTCTTTATAGAAATCCATACCGTTTATCCTAAATTCTCCAAATTTCGCTCAGTGGTTCTTTCATACCAGGTGCGAACACCTGTCCATACTAAAATTGCATAACTTCAGCCGATCTTCAGCTGATATTCTTTATCCTAATAAAAATCGTAATGATCTCGCTTTATAATGTTTTTTTTACGAAATCGACCGTTTCATTAGAAAAATTAAATTTCCCGGGTGAAACCGGGACAAACAGCTAGTGAATCTATATTATAAAGTCATATTCCTATCATTTTTTTTTCGCGTACTAACAATGGAATGAAAAATACTACAATTTAATATGTTATTATGTTGCAAAAAGAAAAAAGCCCCCCCCCCCCTGACTTCCAAGGAAAAAGTCAACAAAAACTGTTACTGTATCAACAGATCTTTAATTCAAATTGAGATTATCTCTTAATTTAAAAATGTATTTATTTAAACATTTAATTTTGATGATCACTCACCCGCTTAAACTACATTGTTGGTCTTTCACCGTCTTCAATTACAGTCAGTTTATTTGTGGAATTAGATGCCCTATAGCGATAACTATATGGAGAACAAGCACTTTTCTAATCATTAATCGTGTTTGAGAATTTTCAATACTCCAAAAGATGAAATTCAGGTGGTTCAAAACTAAAATAAAAAAAAGAGGGCCTCTCCAGAGGAAAGTTCTCGATCCACTGCTGGAACAAGACCGGACAGAATCAGACAAATGTAACGTCGATTAAATAATATTTTAGCTTTATAATAAAATTATTTGAATACTATATTTTTCATTATACATAACTAAAGACGTAAATATTAAACAAAACACGGGATAATATAAAGATTTTAAAGAATTATTTCTAAGAATACACCAATAAATAATTGGAAAATTGTTTTGATAAGTGTAATGGAACAGTAATGAAGGATCGAAATTCAAAAAAAAAAAAAAAAAAAATCAGATAACGATAAACAATTCTATATAAAGTAAACACCTTATTTAATGTTGCTGACTTCATCGCCGTGTACTCAGCGAGGAAAAAACCATGAGCACATTGATATTTTTTTCGGCATCACTTCAAAGAAAAATTTAATAACTTAGAATTCTTTCTTAGGTCAAGAGGATGATGAACAGGATGTTATTATGACTGGTAACTATATTTATCAATAAAAATCATTAGAGATCGATTAGTTAAGTTGGAAACGTAGGTAACTCAAAACAAATAGAGATAAAATTATTCACAAGTAAGTTTTGAAAAGGTTTTTAACAATTTTATTCATTACGTATTGTTTTTATTTTAATGTTTTGAGCTTAATATTAGTTAAATATTGTTTCAGAATAAAGTTATGAAACTGCAGCCATTTCTATTTAAGATTTAAGCTCGTTGGTTCTCAATTTAGTACTGCAGGTACTATATCCCTGGGCGCGGGGGGGGGGGGGGGGACGACGACTTATTATTCTTATAGTACGTGAAAATTCTAGAGGATAAAAGTTGAAATAATAACTGTTAAGACACTTAACTCCTCCTCCAACGATGTATTTTGAAGGTATTTGGTCTCTTAAAACTTGACAATTTATGTCTCAGTTAGAGTGTAGTAAATTGCTCCCTTCCAAAATATTAGAGGGGACGTGTCCCCCTCCCCCCCGCGCTGACGCCGATGACTTTATCCAGTACATATTGGAATTTTTTTCTCATGTATTTAACCAAAAAAATTGTTGAATAACCTATAATTTAGAAAAAATTAAATTTAACAATGATAGATTTCATTTGCATTTGAAGAATTTTTAACAATTATGCAACGCTTTAATTAGTAATCAATTAAATAAAATTAAGATATGGGCCCACAATAGAATATTTTATGCAATTGCTTAAGATAAAAACATATATGGAAAAAAAATCT
This sequence comes from Aelia acuminata, assembly GCA_911387785.2. Lineage (NCBI taxonomy): Eukaryota > Metazoa > Arthropoda > Insecta > Hemiptera > Pentatomidae > Aelia > Aelia acuminata. The sequence continues at coordinate 84,614,347 of OU426982.1, read as the reverse complement.
GTCTTAAGTAAGAAGAACTATTTTCTTGCTGCTCTTACAGTTAAATATAACCTTTCCCATTTTTTATTTTATTTATAGCACACTTAACACATTGAAAAATATACATTAAGATTTAGGTTCCGAATTAGTTTTCAAAATAAATCGGGATCGTGTCATTAATTAAGTTACGAGTGGTGGTACAAGTCTGAAGTAAACTTTAATTAGTTAATTAGTTTTTTAAACTAATTATTTAATTTAAGACATTATTTATAGAAATGGGCAAACTGTAACAAAGCGTGTAAATATAAGTGCAAACTGAAGAGACCAATAAAACAAAATATAGAAGTCTGTGAATTTTAATAAAAATAAAAAGCAAAATTTTATTTAAGCCTGACAGGATCTTTATTGGGGATAGCCAGTGACTGGGATGCAGCTTCTATAACGGTACGTCTAGTACCACTTCATTGACGGCTGGTCTTGGGTTAGAGAAAGTTCAAGAAGAATTTAAATGTAAAATCTATCAGGTTTTGCAAATAACGTCTGTAATAATATTTATTTACACGTAGTAAAAATCTATAAGTAAGGACCTATCCTTATTTATTGATCGAGGATAGTTCCCTAGATTGATGGAGGATAGTAGAAACAGTAGAAAAAGAAAGATCAGTTGAATAATTTTATGCTACTAATTTAAAAAAAAAAAAAACAGGTTCTTATTCCCTCATTAAATCAATAAAAGGACAGTTTTTCGTTTTAATTATGATTTTTTCTTTTTTTTTTTTGGGTTGAAACAACATTTTGGGGGAATTGGTCTGTTACATGGTATACATCATTAAACGATATATAAAAAGCTTCCATAATGGTATTAAATAGTCTGCCTCCCTCTCTTTTCACAAATTAGAAAAAAAAATTAATAGGTTGATCTTGTATTCAACATATAGAGTTTGAATAAAAAGAGATGGAAAATGTCCACGTTCAGCATTTATAAGATCACGGAATGTACATCAAGACTGGCTAGTTGTTTAAGTGCCTAATAATAAATGATTCTTTATTTATTTAATCCGGGACAAGTCCCTTGAGAACAAAATTAAATAATATACAAAGTGGGCTTTAGAGCCAAGCTTAAATGAACAAACTGAAATTAAACAAATAACGGTAAATTCTGATGGAACCTCTAATGTAAAAAGGAAGAAAATAAAAATTCAAATTAAATATTCAATTAACAATAAATGAAAAGAAATACGTTTTACACATAATATGAACATATTTAACGATCAGCTATGGAGTATGTAATTTTCTAAAAAAAATCCATCGATTTATAACATTTTATAATATGAAGTGTGAATTTACGTTTTTGAGGGACACTGGATGGCTAGGAAATGATGATAGAGACGGGATTAAAGGTGGGGAGGGTATGGGAATTACGGATGAAAGGGGGGATGGAATTCCACAGGGATGAGGAACGGATAATAAAGGATAAATCGAACGCTGAAGTTCGTTTGGCCGGTGTATGCACATCTGAAGACCTAGAGCGGACATTGCGGGAAGTTCGGAGATATATGATGACGGCGGTATCGGATAACTTGAAAAAGGAAGGATGCCAGGAAATATGGCGGTAGGAGGGATATATAACCACTTCAACTTTTCGTGAAAAGGTGAAATGGAGACGTCTCACATAAATCCCAAATAAATAATATTGAGAGCTGTAAAAATTTCGTTTAAAATAAATAAGAATTTGGACCATTTTAGAAAGAAAAACTAATGAGACCTGAAGGAACTTTTGGTAGGTTGGATGTAAACTGGTACCTGACTACTCTTTTGGAACACCATACGATGCTCTTTTCACTAACATTTTCATAACTATAAGATCTCAAGTAAGTATTTCTGAATAAATATAGTTTTATATTACGTTTACATTAAGAAAGAATACAATTAAAATGATAAAATAGGTATTAACATAGATATCAGAACAACATATCTATTTAATAGCCTTAATAACAATCTGAGAAATGAATGGAGAGAAATGAATATTGATGTTAAGAAACAAATCGACCGTTATCAAGAAGTATCCATTACTATTAACTGCTACATTACACGAATAGGTAGCATTTACTTTTATTGGAGACGCAGTAGTTCGTATTAAATCATATATGGGAACAGGAAACGTTATTCTGTAAGTTAACTGTTACCGATGGTGAACACATAACGATACCTGATTCACTAGTTACTTTGATGACTCTATCTATGGAATAAAGAAACTTAGCCTAATTACAAGTATTAAAACCGCTAGGTCCATTTTCGTTATAAAAAAAGTTGGAAGTTTCACAAATTATAAGCTGTAAGGGTCTCGAAAATATTTTCTTTTATTGACTTTTATACAGTCATAGTCAACATTTATAATGGCTGACGTTTCACTCGTATGTGAGCATTTTCAAAGCTAAAATATCAAAGAAAGTTGGATATATTTTCCATCGGATTGTTTCAAGCTCTGAGCAAGATAGCCCGCTACTTATAAAACCTGAAAAAATATCCATAAGATTTAGTGGATAGAGGTAATCTAAAAGAGATTTATGAATATACTATCAGGCATATTTATATTATTAGCCGACAGCTTATCCAAACGGTAGACCCACAAATTTTCTGAAGGGGGAGGGTTGTTTTTTAAAAGTTTGAAACCACAATTGAACAATTATTTATATGCAATCTTTAAATTCTGAGACAAGATTTAGGTAATCCATTTTCCAATGAAGGAAATAAACTATTACTAAATAAAACCACTATTTATCTATTAATTAATTAAAGTTGTCTAGAATTTGAGTCTAGACCTTTTCACTTACGAAGGATAAGTTCTTAAATAGGTGTGCCTAGCATAAAATAACGTTTTGTTTGAACGAACTTTGATCAATTCGGAAATAAGATTAGCTTTGAAAAAAAAAATATGGCGTTTAAGGATGTTAATATTTAAAAAAGTTATAAAAAAAGCGTTTAAGTATGATGATTACAAGACATTAAGAAAGAATTAGGCCAGGTGTAAAGTCATCAAATTTGCGGTGGGTCCTCTGAAATCATCTTTCCCCCAGTACGAAATCCAGCTGTTGATGTGTTGATCATTAACACATTAGGTATGTGAAACAGGGATGTAAAATTTTTAAATCTGACGAGAAATACAGATAATCAGCATTTTTAGGCAACTCTATTTCCTAGATAAATGAGAAGTTTAGAAAGGGAATGACAAGTCGAAAAATCTGTCAAAAGAACAACTTTAAACATAACAAAGAGTACCATTTTTTTTAAATAAATGGAAATAAATTAGATTTAATAAATGGCAAATGTTTAAAGACAAAGGTTACATTTATTAACTAGAAAAAAAAGTTACTAAAAATTATAACTGTGTAAACTTTATATTAATAAATTAATCTCTTATCAAGAGAACAATAACTTATTGAGATAAGTGAGCATTCACAAGTGTTCAGCACACAGAAACCTTAATTACATCGGACAAAAATGAACCCGCCTATCTTAATATTACTTGGATAGAAGTTGAATAATTATTCCTTATTTAATACAACGATACTGCTATATAAATCATGAATGATATCACCAATTGAAATTTAATGCATAAATTATTTCTACATTATCTAAAAATGTAGGAATGCAGACGGGGAGGCCCGTCATAAATAGAGAAATTCAATAACGGAAAGATAAGAAAATGAAACTCGAATACAATCGTTCGACAACGACGCTTAAATCGACAATCATCACAGTATAAAAGGACAGAGATTAGATCAATAATTAATATTTTGTCGAACAATGCGTGTTACTTCAATTAATATGAAAATTTTAATTCATTCGCGTGACCTATTTATAGAACATAAATAAAGTTGCATACAGCCCCCAAAAAAAAGCAATAGTTTTCAAAAAGTAGGCGAATAGCCGAAAATTTTGTGTTAAAAATTAAAAAAAAAAATTGATGAAGATTAAATAGTTCTTAATTCTGATAAGAGCAACCAAAATAGAGGAAAATAAGACCAGTTTTCCCCTCATTCATTCATAAAAAAAAAAAAAAAAATTAAAATCACCTTTGAGTTTTTTTATGTCCGATTAATTGGAAGAAGAAAAATTTCCTCATTTGTTTATAATAATAATCATAATATACATATTTCTGTGTAGTTTTGATATAGTTGCTTTTGTTTTCATTGATTTCCCTTCTACTGAATTGGTTTTATCAATTAAAGTGATCGGCCATAGATAGTTGTGACCCATTATACCATTGGAGTCACTAGCACCAAATTATTGGGGAGAACGGCTCAATATTTTCCTAGATAAGGTAGGTAGAAATACGAGGGGCTAAAGGTTGAAATAATAAGTCCTAAAAACAACTGTCGGGGCATAGAAGTTAGTAATTTAAATTCATACTCCAACCAACGCTGTATCTTAAAGGTATTTATAGTCTCTTAAAAATTGTCAATTTATGCCGCAGTTATACATTACAATGGGGACTATTAAGGTTTAATGTTGAAGGATGTGGGCCAAAATTTCGTAATTGAATTTTATTCAAGTTTTTCTTCTGATTCTGATCCCACTAATTTCATTGCTTATCATTAACTTCTATAAGCTTGATCGAATTGATGGAAAGTAGGATCAAGCTGCTTGGTTTAAAAAAGAAATGTAGAGCAATAAACCAAAACAGTTCCAGCTGAAATAAAAAATTTATAATTCATCAAATATACAATACGCCTGACTAGTTTTTAATAATAGAGTGTGCTGAAATTAACTAATATTTTATATTTATATTTTATTGGTTAAACTCGGATAAATTCGTAAAATCTCATTTTTTACATTGGGTCCTCTTCTGCCAAAATATTGGGAGGGACAGTCCCCTCCTGTTAAAATATTGGGGGGACGCTCCCCTCCTGTCCCCCCCCCCCCGGCGGTGACGCCCGTGAATTATACTATATATTTAATATTATTAAATATGTTTTACTTCACTCTAAATAAACACTTGGTATTAATTATACCTGGATAGGCAAAATTTAAGACTCCCACTATAGCATCATCCGATTAGCCTTAGTGGCATAAAGTGACGTTCAAACAAACAAATTAACAAACACTTGGTATATTTCTTTCTTTATGTCTTTCTTCAACGTCTCTATTTGGCACTAAGGTTAATCGGACGAAGCTACAACGGGAGTCCTAAATTTTGCCTATTCAGGTATAATTAGGATAGGGATCTTTATGGGGTACCCGACAACGCACAGGCTCGAGACTTCCATTTTACGACATAGCTCAGGATTTTTTAATCCCTTAAAAAAATCCTAGGGCCACCATGGAACGCGAACCCGCGACTTTATATTTAATATTTACTATATATTTATCGCGGAGGTAAACATCACAATTTCAATATTTTCTTGAATTAAATTAAACACTTCAAATTTAAATACAATAAATACAATTACTTTATATTAAGAAAATACTTAGAATTACTTATCAACGTCAATAACAATGTGAAAAACGTTCATTGATCTATCAGTGCAAATAACGAAAAAACTTACCTCTGGAGTACTGATATAAAAAAGAAAATTACTATAATTAAGATGGACATTATTTTCAGGAAGCCATTACAATGGTAATCAATACTAAATGGTGATCTAAAAATGAAATCTGAATCAAATATACCAATATACATATACGTATGAATACTCGTAGAAAACATGATTTTTTTTTTTTTTTTGGATAAGCGTTATATGTAGCCAACGCCTTCAATTTATTAGCCTTAAAATGCTCACGAAAATTCCAAATGCTTTTTTAAATCAAACCGTAACCTTACAAATCCCCAGGATGATAAAATTTTACATTTACAGAGGTATTGAAGGAGTGCTTGGACCCGAAAACGGCATAAATTCAAATTAAAGATATCTATCATAATTATATCCAAATATTTAACTCCTTAATTACGTAATGCGCTTAACTATGCATTTATCCAATTACCGAACATTTTTTTGATGAAGAAACAAGACTTACCAACGGCTCCATATTGCCTGTAATAGAGGCTTCTGATCATATCAGCAACGAAGCGAACAGAGAACTGACGAAAGGTACCTTATCAGCGGCGCTAGAGGTAAACACTGATAAGGCGGCTGCATCGGAGCTATAATTACGTAATGAGCACTAACAATGGCAGACTAACTCCACAATTGCAGGTGATGTCAACCGCGCAGTTAAATCTTATTATTATGGACACCCCCTCCCAAACAAAATTTTATTTAGGGTATCACCTTTAGTGTAGTTGCTATTATAGCAGCTTGCCATACTACAAGATTGCTGGTTCGCAGCTCACCACGTGGGGTCTCTGACGCCAACTTAAAATTTTAATACAGAGTTACAATTACCAAATAAGGATTAACAAATATGTTCCTTATGTTATTGCTTTCTATATAACTACAAGGAATTAACAGCATAGATTTATAAACGACGGAGATACCATTAGGAAGAAATAAAAAAAAAGAATTGGATGGGAAAACTTTCATTGATGTCTGTGACATGCGCAATCCAAAAGAATGAACATTACAAAAATAAAATAGCGCTAGAGAAAGTTTAGGAGCTGATCTTCAAATTTTTAATGTTTTCAAATAGATGTTAGTTTGGACCTTCAGATTCATGAGAACAGGTCAATTTACATTCAGGATTAAATTACACAGTCATTTCACAATCAAAGCATATAAATGGTCTTTATTCAAGCGAAGGTAGTAATTGAAGAAGTGGATTCCAGAAGGTATTAGTCATCTCAACGCAAAATGTTCCTAGAGCTAATATTTATCTGAAAAACGGATAAATGTTTTACTAAACAATAGCAAAAACAAAATAACTCCATCGAAAATATAATGAAGAAAATCTAAGAACACAGCAAGGAGTATCATTGTTCAATTCATTAGTTTATAATGACTACTTGCATTCAAATTCTAGTTAAATTAACACGGCACTAAAGATATAATTTATGACCCGAAAAAAATATTTACAGAGAGATCTTCAGGACTTAGTCTCTTTACAATATGAGATACAAATTAGTTGACATATACTTAATTTTTTATTATTGAACAATATAAGACATTGATATTATACTTGCGAATCATTGTAATTTTAATGGATTGGAGAATATCGTTATTTATTTTTTTTAGGATAGATAATTATTGTATATCAATGCGAAATCGACACCCACAAACAGACAATGCCAAAGAGTATACCAAAATATCTATTCTAAAAATAAAATAAAACTACATCAAGAAAGGGAATTATAGAAGTAGGACAGTATAAAAACATGATTCGAGAGAAATGACTACCTGTATCCCTGGAAAGGTAGGTCAAGCATTGCTAGTTAGCCCGAGAACGGGAAAGACTCAATGGCACAAGCCTTAAGTGAAAGATGGTATGGAGTATATCCAGTATTTAGCAATGTACACAGCAAATTAAAACAAAAATGTCTTGAAATAACGCAAGTTTTTTTATATTATAATGGATAACTTCATAGGTTACCACAACATGAAAATGCTATTTAAACAAACCTAATTTAATTCAACACCTGCGGAATTTCGGTAATTATCAAATCTTCATTGATAATATAATTATTTCAGGAGATCCCTCCCATACTCATCTTTTTATGCACCGCGGAGGATCATCTCGTCTTAATTGTTGAAAGATCCAGGAATGAAAGACTTCGGGTGGCTCAGGAAATTGGAATTAAAATATTGGTACTAGTTCCCCCAAGTTACTCCTGGATCCGTTTAGAGAGATCTAATAAAGGCCCTTTCAAACTGATGGAAGTTCGCTTATATTATTAGGTCCTACAACCTCGCGCAATAGGCCAGGGGCAGAAGTTAAATAGGGGAAGCATTACCAAAATACGAGTTACAAGATAGGAGAGTTTAACTAGCAAATGTTGGTAACTACGTACGTTTTGTCTTAGTTGTTGTCTAGTACAACCACATGTATATATTTGACAATTATAGTAAAAAAAAAAAAATGAAAAATGACTCTTAGGAATGAAACATTATAAACAACTAAGTAATAATATATATTGATATTTTTATAGTAACTATATATATTTACTTATACAAATCCTATTCTCAATATTATATAGCTACTTTATTTGGTATCCGAATAATTAGGATTTTTAATGCTATATACAATGTTTAAAAATCTTTCACTTAAACACCTATAAAACGAAATATAGTATATAAAAAGATGGTGCGAGGAATGAAAAACAGCTGGATCTGAAGGGAAGAAAGGAGAAAGAGAAAGAAAAATGGAGGATGGTGGAAGTAAGCCGGAGTTGTGCATGACACACTTGCCAAATCCGTTATCCCGGTTCCTCTCCGTCCAGCCCTCTCCGAACGTGGCCTCAGCCAATTCCCCGCCGCTTTTTTTAAACGCTCTCAAAAAGCAATGGTTCTTTATCATTCCTAAGTAAAAAACAAAAATGGGACATGGATTCCATGCAGCGTATGGCCCAGAATACATATAACGTTATGACAATGGGCGGGAGGTTGATTCCGCAACCCGTTGTTGTACACACATTATTAAAAACGTACTCTACATAAACAGCACCAACTGCATGATTCAACATGAGTCCAGTCCTTGCTACCTACTTGCTCATGCAACATGAAACCCATTAGGAGCAGTCGGTTGGTAACCTCCTTTCAAGCTTTCCTTTTTTTTTTTTTAACTTTTTAGAATATGTAGCAGAAAAAATATGATAATACTATTTAATTACATTAGAGATCGATTTTTTTTTTTTTATAACTTTATGCAACTACAAATTCTCTAAAATTTTCTAGGGTGTAATACCATAATTTTAAGTTCCGATTAAAGTAGTAAATAAATTGAGGGGAGGACATAAGAGAGAACTTCCATCTATTTACTCATATGCTATTTATTAGAGAGAACTGATTAAAAAGAAAAAGACGAAAGAAAAAAAGTTACAGATGGAAGATGGATAGAAAAAAAAAATTGATAGTTACATTACCAAATATTGATATCCTGCCAGAGAGGTTGATTTTAAATTTCTATTTTAAAAAATCAAGAATAAATCTCAATTTCTTTAAAAATTTAAACTTCGAAAATAGAAGTGCCCAACCTTTTTATAACACTATATCCAAAAGTTCCACATAACAAACATATCCCTTCCCTACGGCCTGACATGTTTTCAATTAATATTCTATATAATATAAGGCGAACACTTTTTGTAAATAAATATAATAACTAATGCAAAAATGCTATTTTCTTTTTAATTGGCAGAGGAATACCCGTATTTTTCAATCTTCAAAAAGCAGAGTTAGAAACAAAGAAATGAACTCTTTAATAGACAAAAAGGTTTTGAACCAAAAATCCATTACCATAATGTCCGGTCGTGTTTGTATCCTTCCCCTTCAAGTCTGCCACATATGATTAGAACAAATGCGTTCCATGAGTCGGATATTGCTACTTAAAAAAATCACACTGTAATCTCCATGTGGAGAGGAAAATAAATATAATTGATTTATAGTTAAAAGTTTTAAACTGAAGAAAGTTAAAAATGTAAAGAATACTCTGCTATATGAATATTGTGAGAAGAACTAAAACATGAAAAAAAATTAAATACGGCAACGATTTAAATACTATAAGATCAATACTTAATTATACTTAAACTAGGTGAGTGAAAACTGCTTTTGTGTATTATACAGAGCATGCCAAAAGACAATACAAATGCAATCTATGTCAACGCATACAATCAACAAGTCAGCATTCCAACACTCTTTGGATAGCTTCCAAAAAAAAAAAAATATTTAACAGGCATTACCAACAACAGAAAGTGGATATGATTTACAATCCGTTCAATGGAAATACAATTTAACAACAAATAAAATGGCTGTTGCATTGCAGTTGGAATTGATCATGATAAGCTAATTACTTACTGTAGATCCACGATTGGTCGTTATCGGCGGTCCATGGGGCGGCCATGTAATCGAATCCCTTGACACCATTGGACACCATCAAGGGAATCTTGAAATAGAAAAATATAATAATAAAAGGAGATACATATATTATATACAACCACTACTTGTAGGTTTTATAAAAATAAAATAAAAATCCATAGGTTATACTTATCGATGGTAGAAACCTTTTAAAACACTAAAAAATATTTATTAATAAAATAGTTCGGAGTGCGATCAACCTCAAGATGGTGGAAATATTAACCATTTCTAAATTTCTGAAATTTAACTAATACCAATGTTACTGATAACATTTCGTAAAAATTCTATATAATTTTTTGCAGTACTACAAAACTTCATCATCAATTCATGTTTTTTTTTGTAAACCTTTTTTTTTTTTTTTTTATTCTCAAAACTGATGTCACGAACTTCAAATTTATCAAATAATTAAAGCTCGCTCAGAAAGAGAGCACACAATAATTCGAGCATTTTTTGTTGGTTTTTTTAAAACTCAGTCGCTTAATCATATACTACAAATGCAAACATGTGGGAGGCACGGATACATTTGGTTAGTAATCAAAGTGACCTTAATAGATGTAAAAACAAATCTGGATCATTGAGTTGCAATAAGCTAAAAACTTATTTCTATGTTTTATTAATTAGCTCATTAGTGACCCATAATACCACCTCATTCGATTTCAATTGTTATTTCTCTGTTAAATTAATTTAAAATATTATTATATCATGCCTTTATGAAAGGCATATACTCTGGCTGACGGTCACAGTGACCAATGCCATAAAAATGTTTTGTTTGTTTGTTGTATTATTTCTCGGTCACTTCTTTCCTATCCTCATCTATCTTTCTCCTTGTTCTCTTTTCCTTCGAATCCGCGATGTATAACTTTATAATTGGCAATTTTTAGCTACAAAAGAGAATTGTTAAAGAAGGCATTGTATTGAAAAGTGTTGGGAGACAAGTTTCATAAAGGGATCAATAGCCAATGCCTCTCTATTCACATAGAGGCGTGTCGCGAAATACATAATCGATACAGGATGCCCTTGACTTATATTTACACTTACAACTTTTGTTAGTGTACATAATTTATTAAAAATTTCTTTTGTTAAAGATTATGGTTTGAATATTTTAGTAAAGTTTTTTTCTGAATTATAATACCTTGAAATATCTTACTAGTTTAGAAAATTCAAATTTTTTTTCCTGAAATTACATTTTACAAGAAATTCTAAATATATATTTGTATAAACTGATGTTACACTATTTATTTATTTACTGTTTTTTGATGTTACACTAAAAATAACTAAACAAATATCCAACTTAGTAAGCAATAAGGTTTAGTAAGGCGAAAAAAAATGATAATTGTCTAACAAGTTTGACTTCTTAAAAATATTTCTCAGAAAGAAAAAATCGATTTAATAAAACAGGGAAACCAACAAAAGAAAAATAATGAAACAAGTACACCATTGAAGGCTAAAAAAAGAGTCAATATAATTATAAAAATATAATTACAAACATAATTAAAGAAAACATGTAAATTATAAAATAATGTAAATTACACAAACTTTGCATATCGAAGGTCAAAGTAAACAACAAAAGTTACAACGTTACATAAAAGGCAACCTTGGGTATAGAACGGAGTACCATTGTAACCAACAGTGTCTATGTGACCCGAACAAATCAATCAATCAATTAGTTATTTTCAAGCAGGAAAAATAAAAAATGCTAAATTCAGCAGAAATTTATGAGAGGGTAAGAACTTCTAAATATACAAAATTTAACGAATGAATACATTCTTTCATACGGAGGCTAAATTAAAATAAATATACAAATAAAGCAACAGAAATTAGAAAAAAAAATATTACACTTGACATCATAAAACAATTTTTACTTAAAAAATGTATACAAGTATTCACATTTTCATGAGTTTAAAATATAAAAAAATACTGAAGCTACTGGTCTATTGAGCCAACTAAAGTATCTTAATCGTACTCGCTAAATCTAAATACTCGCTAAACTGAAGTACTAAATTTGAAATTATGAGGTTATGAAGTTTTTGTAAGAGAGTCGAATGGATAACATTTCCACAAGAGCCTATAATTTCAAGCAACGTGTTGGGGCACTTTCAACCACTGAACAGTGCCTTCTCTCAATCGGGACTGTCAAGCACATTCTTCAGGAATTCCTGCTCGATAAAATAATGTTTATGTGAATAAAAACTTGAGTACATTAATAGATTTTGTGAAAATCAAACTCTAATGATCCGTTTATATATTTGACCAGGATGCTGGATAATTTAATTTGTCGAACTTCCTTGGCATAACTTTTCCCAATCAGCAAAAAGCGATTCAATGAAAGTATTTTATTTTCTTCATACAACTTTTGGTATCAAAGTAGCATTTATTCACAAAATAATCTGGCAATGGTTGGTTGTTTCGGATAAAACAATATAATTGTGAGGACAAGTTTTCGGAAAAACAAAACAACAAAACATACAATCTCATTAACGAAAGGAAAATTAACAATTACAACTTCTGTAGAATCCTTAAAAGCATTAAAATAACGAAAAATTACTACACTTCAGTCTAATGTGAACAAAAGTTAGGAATAGATACATAAGAAAGAGGATTGCAATACACTGTTCCTAATTACGTAACGATTCGAACAAACAATTGTGAGAAAAAATTCTTGCTTAAATCCTTCTATTGTTTTCTATTTGCAACTAGTCAGAGAATGTAAGGTAATGATTGTGAGAGGGTGCAATTACTTTGGAAAAAAAAAAAAAGTACATTCTTTGAGAGTTAAAAAAGAAACAGTAAACTATCCCTATTTAAAAGTAGATAAAAAATTGTTTTTCTTAATATTAAGTAAGTTCTATTCAATGAAGTTTTAGACGAAATGAAAATTACGAAGGAGATACTTCAGGTTTCACTTATTATCTTGGAGAGAAGAGAAAGAAATCTAGCAGACCTAACGGAAAATACATCCATAAAAAAAAAAAAATATTTCACACTAAAACTGAAAATAGAAAACAAGACAAAGCAACCGAATTCTCCACAGCAGCAGTCAGTATGTAGGTGGAAGAAAAAAAAATAAATCAGCCATAAATCATTTCCTGTCCGGTACGTGAGAAGAAACACAGAAATTCCTTAACAAGAGGAAACAACACCTCAGCATGACATGAATCTATAAATAACAAGATGAACACAACATTTCATTCATAACTTGCGAAGGATGAAACTTCTATACTCGGCGATGATGTCATGGGCCTATCGAACTATTTGAAAGCTCACGAAATGTAAATAAGGTCGCGAAAAAAATAAAGAAAATAATAGATAAATTGTAGACGAAACAAAATCTAATGATATGAGCGCTTTCTCAAGGGTGCAGTAGTAAAAAGCTTATAATGATAAATGCAAGAACTTATGGAATAACAGACTAATGTAATCTAGAATAAGTGATTGGTGTTGTATTTTTTTTTTTTTTTCTAATTATCAATTTCTTTAAATCCACCACAAGATCTTAAATAAGTGAACCCAAGCCCCTTTAGAGGAAAACTCAGGAGTCTATTGATATAGGCTAGAGGAGTTTCCCCGCAGAACCGTGGGAGATATGAGGGTGAATGACCATAACATTGTCTGCTTATCCGAGTCGCATAACTCCATTACGATACATCGTAGCGTATATGTTACAAGGGCATCTGTGCGAGATATCCATAGGCCCCAGAAAAGAAATGACACCATCATTTCTTCAGTCTCTCCTTGAAAATAAAATTGATATTATCCTTATTCTTGTGCTAGAAGAAAAGGAGTACTTTAGTTTTCTAGCAATAGGAATGTGAAACGTTTGCTCCTGTTTAAATTTTTTATTTATTATTTAGTTCATTGCTCCGAATTTTTGGGGTTCTAATTCATTATCAGGATCAATGATGATAGAACAATCGAATCCTGACAAATACATATTTGAACCCGGAGAAGTCGATGTGATGTACTAACTAATAAATAAACACTATTTAAAAAGATAAAACTTTTCACATTTCTGCTGTTGGAAAACTAAACTACTATAACTCTCCAGAATACCTCTTAGCGACAGTTAAGACCATATTAGCAAGATGAAGAGAAAATTCAGAGACAGTTTGATGGATATGCTGCAATGTAACATGATAGAAATATTGATCCTCATTACAGAACCTCGAAACGTCGATGTGATGAACTAAATAATAAACAAAAACACTAAAAGAAGAAACATTTTTACAGTCGAAAAACTAAATTATTAATTTTTTTTTTTTTAATATGTGCGAAGCCTTTTTCCATACCATCCAGGAATCCAGGATATTTATAAATATTTTTTCTTAAACTTACTAAAGCAATAATAATGAATTAGAATAAAGAATAAGAATATATTTTTGAAGTGAACTGTACCGTAGCACAGCTGAGTTGGTGATATGATCATGGAAGTTAAAGCAAATTAATTTCTTTTGAGGTTTTACTCGTACTATCTACACGACCGAAAGATGGCCGAATAGGCGAAAATGTGAAATGTTTATTAATTATATTCAATTTACCTAGTTTACATTATACGATGCCAAAGGCACTATGATAGGACAAAAAAACCTTAAGTTATGGAATAATTTTTAAAATAAATTCTGGTCATAAAGTAAGTTTTGTTGGTAATTTTTTTTTTTTTTTTTGTTATTCTATAACTGAAACTACAATCACGTGTAATTATAATAAAATTAAATGTAATTGTATTTCCATTAAAAATCATATATGAGTTCATAAATAGTAATTTTTTTTTCTACATTATGGTAGTTATAATCATAAACAAACTTTTTGAGATTGACAGTGATTCATTGGCGGATCCAGGGGGGGGGGGGGTTGTGGGGGCTGCAGCCTCTCCCTTTAAAAGGGAGCCCCCCTCATTAAAAGATAGAATTTGACTTTCCTTAAAGTAAGGAAGCAAGTTAAAGAACAAATAATATGTAGAACAAGTAGAATTTTAGTTGTGGTAAAGAATCATACAGGTAAAAAAGCTGATTAGCAGAACCGGATGAAGGGCTGTGCGGCTGCAGCCCCCCCTTTACAGTCAGCTGGATCCGCCCATGCAGTGATCATGAATCATAAATTCACACTAGCCTATTTATTTATCATTCCTTAAGTTTTCCAAGTATACGAAGTCCTGTAGAATCCCTGTTATAAAATAATGCAGACATCATCATCACTTGTCTTCAACTCATAAAATGTATTAGTGAAGACCACTAAAGGGAGTTATGTAATGTGACAAGAAACCTTATCGAAAATGAGCAGAGAAAATTACCGAAGATTTGGATATTCGTAAATTATAATGGGAGTTAAATGGATTATGAGGTAATTTTTATTATTACAACTACTTTAATATAGTTGTATAATACACTGCGGGTTGTGTTCATTGGGAAGACGCGCTACCATCAGAATATGGATGAGAGGTAAGTGATTCTGTCATTGAGCGTATTCCTGGACCTTCGTGTTTGGGTTAATTGAATGGTGAAACTAGGTAAGATGGAATAAAAATGTTCAAAAAAAAATTAAAAACAAAAAAAGGGTTGAAATTGTCGTTAATGTAACAATGCCATGAAGGGAGGGGGTTTAAACTTCTTTTGCTTAATCGCGTTTTCAGTGATTTTTAACTGGTAATTGTTGTTTTTATATAGCAAATCTCTTATAAGAGCTTAAATAAAAATAAATAGAAATTTTTGGTTTTAGTCATTCAACAACTAAACTTTCGTTAAGACTAGGTATGTAGTTCTTAAAAAAAGTTAAATTAAGTACCTAATAATATAATAAGGGTTAATTGAACCTAATAATATAAATTATATTTACCTATTAATGTGCATATTATTTACCTAATAATATGAACTTGATACATTTTTACTTTCACTTACTTATATATGAAATATATAGTAAGGAAAGTATTGCGATCGTGAAAAATTTCGACTTCCGGTTTTCAACGGAAATACACGTTTTTGGGTCCCCTGAGTCCAATTAACCAAGTCCCGCGAAATGGTCTCTCTGTGTGTCTGTGTGTGTGTGTGTGTGTGTGTGTGTGTGTGTGTGTGTGTGTGTGTGTGTGTGTGTGTGTGTGTGTGTGTGTATGTGAACAGACTAGCTCAAAAACTATAAACCGCACGAACCTGAAATTGGGTATTTGGTGTATGGATATACCCGCGATGTGACAGCAAAAATTTCATCAAAATTGGTGAATCGGACGGCGTACTTTACTTAAAGAATTTTATCTAATTTTTACGTTTTTTTCGATTTTCTCAAAAACCGCTCTAACGATTTTGATTAAACTTGATATTTGATGCATGTAAGTGCCTGCTATATGACAGTCAAAATCGATTAATTTGAGGGGGTACTTTACTTAATAAATTTTGTCTTATGTTCACGTGTTTTTTTTTTATTTACTCAAAAACGGCTTTCACGATTTTGATCAAACTGGGTATTTGATGTATGTATATGCCTGCAATGCGACAGCCGAAATTTCATCAAAATTGGTGAAACGGAGGGGGTACTTTACTTAAAGAATTTTATCTAATGTTTAGGTTTTTTTTTATTTACTCAACAACGGCTGTAATGATTTTGATAAGACTGGATATTTGGTGTATGTATATGCTCACAATGTGACAGACAAAATTTCATCAAAATTGGTCTAATTCAGGGGGCTCTTTATTTCATAACTTTTTTTTCCAATTTTTACATTTTTTTGGAATATCTCAAAAACGGCTTTAATGATTTTGATTAAATTAATCATTTTTAGTCAAAATCAAGTCATTTTTTTATATTATTTATAGAAAAGGCAATTAAAAAAACATGTCAATTTCTAATGTAAGTTGTTAAGTGAAAGTTGTGTGTGGCGCGCATCGCACCACATTTTTTTTTTTCAAACTAGATACTCAAGTATTAATGAAAATTTATTTCTATTTCGAATGGAAGAAACCAAAAGTTCCTATCTCTTTTTATTGAAACCCTATACGAGATTTACAATTAAAAAACATTTATTCTTCGAAAAATCACAAAAGCCGTAAATAAAGGTTGGGGGAAATAGATATCTTTATAGGATCTTTTTATTTGGAAATTTTATGAAGAATTGCTAGTATTTGTTTTTTTTTTGTCTTTATCTATCTGGAACACCCTGTTTATCACCTCAATAATTTCAGATCATGACCTGAGAGTTAAGAGAAATAGTTCGCTGGCAGTCGAATCTGCTAAAGGAAGTATTAAAGACAATAAAAAAAAAAAAAAAAAAGAGAAGAAGAAAAGAATGATATAAAAAAAAAAAAAAAAAAACCGGATCCCTGGAAAATACGGGGTCTCCTATCAGTAAGTGGAGCAAACTTCATTTTTGGTACACTTACTTCATTCTTTTATATAATAATATAAAATCGTGCGACCAATTTGAATATAAAATAGTCACTCTCGCTCAAAGATACTTTTTTTGTTTATGTTCTGAATCATAAACTCGTCAATTTTACTAATAAGCTTCAACGAACCAATTTCGCTTTAAAAATTATAAAGCAAACAAATAGATTGTTTGCAGATTAACACTAAGTTGATCTACAAACCAAGACAAGAAAGAAAAAAGGAAACCGTGGTGTGATCAATGTTAATCATTATTCAAAGCAAGATGATATTTTTCAAGGATAAATAGTTTTCCCATAAAGCAAGTTTAAAAAATAAATTAAAAAACAATTTTAGAAGAACTAGATAAAACGATTATTCTTCCTTGAGTTTTCTAGATATTCTTCCTATACGGACAAGGAAATGAAATATATATGCATGCAAGTTGTGACCTTTTACCGATGGAGAGTAGCTATGGCGGTAGAGGTACTGTGGTTTAGGTAGGAATTTCTTGGAGGAACCATCCTTTTTAGAGTTAATTCTTGTCGAGAAATCCTAAAAAACCAAGAACTTCCAAGAGATTCGAAACATTCTTGAGAGCTTGAAGAAGGAACTAACAACCCGGAAATTTATAGTATCCCATTTCCCACGAAATAATTCACAGGAGGGAGGTGACAAAATTTATAATTTAGTGATTTTTGCTAACACATTATTAGTTTATTTTTTTTACAAATAACAATGTGGGAAATTTGAAACCTTTTTTGTATAATCTGTTTTTAAGTGTTCAGCTGAATTAACTTTTAGTTCAAAATTTAGTTTATACTGGAGCGGTGAGTGGAATTCCTCAGGCGCCACATAACTTCAAGATCAAGCTCTACTGACAACAAAAGAAAAAGATGAGTGAAGAAAATATTCTGCAATAGAAAAAAAAATAAACAAATAAAAACAATTTTTAAAGCAATGAGGTATACCCTTAATTGAAAATAGGTTTAAAATATTTAACTGTGAATAATACGTATTTTAATGTTACTAATGTTTTAAACAAGGTCCTTTGACGCAATATCTCACGTTGTCATTGCATAGTTAATCACCGTACGGTCTTAATTTAATTTTTAGAAGAATTAGATTCCCTAAATCTAAATTCTCCATAAAGTAAACGTTTAATATGTGCTTTGAAATAGTGGGATTCAGTAATTAAAAAAACAAGAAAAACAATTGAAATTCGTTGATGCGCCACTAACAAAACATTTTGGCGACCTCACTTATATAATCCTAAATAAAATAACATAAGATCTAAAAAAACTTTTAATTTTTTCCCCCTGACAATTTCCTTGGGATCTTCATTTTTTAAGCATTTCATTGCATTTCAACTAGAATCGACAAAGTGCTTGAGCTAGCTACAATCTGCGGTGTACATTTCCTTTATTGATGAAATATCTTAGTTTAATTTTTCTTTATGCTTCTCTAATACCAATGACATATTCTCAGGAAATGAATCCAAACAAAAACCGTAGAAAACGAAGATTTCGTGATAAGTTGCATCCTATAATGCAGTAAATAATAATTGCTATTTTTTTTTTCAAAAGAATTTCAAACTTGGTTTTTATAGTTTCAAAGCTGACATCTCCAATCAGTTGACGAATATGCGGTCTAACACAATATCCTTTTTGATTTTTGTCTCTATGCTACATGGAAATTTCTGATTATATAAGTTACCCTTTCAGAAGATACTCAATAATACGATTCGGGTGATTGTAGTTTCGTTTGATATTTATTTCTAAATTATAAAACTTTCTTTTTACTAAAAAAATTATATCAATTTGGGAATTTTACTAAAAATAAGGAAGTAACGTAATAAGGATGATCCAGGGGAAGGGCTGAGGGGCTGCAGCCCCCATATACAGCCCAAGAGATTCGCCCTTGTGGTTATATAACAATTAATTCCAGTAAAATAACTGTTAATAAATGAAAAACACGTTAGCCCGCAGTAATGCATAGAAACAATAAATACAGGTGGTATCAAACCAGTGCTTCATCCAACTAATCGCTGTTAAATCGGTATGGTAAGGTCACCTGAAATGGAATTGCTGCCACATAAAGTGATATATAACTACTACCTTTTTTGGGATCCAAAGACAGCTTTAATCATCAAGGTTTGCAATATCGATTTTTGGTCAGCTTTTCGGCTCACTATGTGATTCTTGGGAAGAAAAATATTAGATACTTCTTTAAATGGACATACAGCTATTCAAGCGGTGATTGACAAAGCTATTTAAGCCATAATTGAGCAGACTGTCAGTGTTCAGCATAATTCACAAATAATATATGCTGAACTCGGCTCTATTCACATAAAAGATTGTTAGTTTGCTCTATCTCTAGAAGAGAAACTTGAATATTAGCATTAATATTGAATACAATACAAGCTCTTTTTGAACATCTCGCTGAGCTTGCAATAATGAAGTCAAATTTAATAAAGTCAACAAAAATCCACTAACATTCAAAACTAATAATTCAACTATTTTTTAATACTTTATTTCGGAAGAAAACCAGAGAAGAAACTAAAAACCAATAACGTAAATGAAACGTTGACAACGAATTGAGAATGTGGATAGGTAGGAGTTACCTTGTTGGGCTTGCTAAGGATGGCTGGGGAAGGACATGTGCCAAGCAGATGTGGCCCTCCGACTCGCCCTTACGGACTTCCGCTGCTAATCATAGCCTTGGTGGAAGGGGTCAGAACCCACCTTCCTGCAGTTCTTACGTTAGTTCTTCTAGCGTCTGGGGGCATATGGGAGAGGAGGCACGTGCCCTCTAGGCTGACTTTAGTCGGTAAAAAAAAAAAGAAAACTGTTAAATTAAAACAAAATTAGGAATGTTGTTTCACCGTCTTCCAAATTGCTTCAGTTTGAAGATATCTTCCCCCTATGTTACCTCACTGTAGAGGTATCTCATAGGAAGGAAGATAACAATGATGTTATAATGTTTTATTATATAGAAACTGATGATGATGCGATACACCCCAAAACGTTGTGGAAGTTTGTTATTGTTATAAGTGTCACTGTTCTTACAAAAATAAAGATATATTTTTCATTAAATTCCTGAATTGGAACAATATAAATCAATCATCTTCCAGTAAATATAGAAACTACTAACAAAATAAAGCATATGTATTATTGAGTATGGTTAACAATGCACATTAAAAAAAAAAATTAAATACAACAGATATTGAATTAAAGCTTAATAATATTTCCTTTTTAAACAATAAAAACATACAACGAAGTTTCATGAAATCAATGACTGAGAAAGGATATCCCAAAAAATTATACAGGCTATTTTTAACAATAATGCCGCCTTATGCATAAATTATACAAATTGATAAATAGGCGATTATTTAGTTTCTAAATAATATCCTTTAATTTTATTTAAACACTGGTTATTCTCGCCATTAGCGTTCAGAGTAGTAGAACATGCTCTTAAGATTGTACCTCAGCAGCGGAACATAATAGATACTAAATTAGTAACATAGTTTACTATAGAATGTAAAGAATCGGTATACACATTAATTTTAACAAAAAGATAAAAACGTATTAACTACACACGACACACCATGGTTGCTTGCGTGTTACCTTAACATAACTAAATCGATGGGATTAAAAAGAAGCTGGACACACCTTTTACTTCGAGTAAAATTTAAGGTTCTTCATAGGTTTGCTCCATCAAGAACCTTTTGCAGCATTTCCAAACATTTATCCATTGTATCCAAATTATTTGAAATAAATTGTCACGTGGAATACATATCAGTGTTCTTCGTTCTAAACAAAATGAGCCTTCACATTGAGAACTAAAGTTGATTGTCCTTCTTTTCTTTGATGCGCGTTTCGCAAAAATGACATTCTCTTTTTACCAAGTTTCTGCGAATCACTTCTGCACGAGATTGCGACCTTAAATATCTGGAGAAATAAATTGTTTAAATGTTCAAAGAAACTTAGGATTCTGCATTGGTGACGGTTAGGGCATCAACATTTGATAGACCTGTAGAACATATAGTTCTCAGCAAATACATTTATTTTCTTTATGTTATTTTGATTCAGAACGATCCATAAATTTATAAAATATGAAACAATTAAGTTATAAAACATTTGCAATGGCTACTGACAATGTATGTTTTACACAAAGTAAATAATATAACACCGCCTCTTTAGTGTGGTTAGAAAACTTAATTACTTGTTGGTGTCTGCCACACATACTATAATTCATTAAACTTAGTAACTAGTGAAATATACGATGCTTACCTTTGACTCTTCCAAGCGATCGGTATAGTCTCATAGATCAAACATGAGACTATACGATAGTTGGAGTTCTCCATATATGTACCTACCATACCAGGCCAAACCGAAAAAATGGTATAACCGTAAGTTTGCGGGTTTCGTGCGAATGAGGATTCCTCTATACTGATGCTGGCATAACCATTACGATTTATGAGACGATAGTCAAACAATAATGATTTTTTAATTTCTACATGCATGTGATCTAAAGCACGCTCAACAGTTGGAACCATAATGTTTGCCAAAAGCCCTTTGCTCATCTTGTTTATTGCCCTTTGCTCATACTTAAAAAAAATAAAAAAATTGTCATATTTGAATCAACTAAGATTCATCACATACAAGCTGGATCGGGTTAACAAAAAGATCTTCAGATATATCTCCGTCCATCTGAAAATATGATTTAAATAAAATAATCCTTGAATATATGTGGCACGAGTTAATTAAGTAAATAGTATTAATTGACATGTAAACAACAAATCTTGGATATAATTAACAATTAGTTAAGCGTAGTATGAAAGAAAGTTTGCGCTTATAAAGGAAAATATTGCTAATTAAGCTACTTTACGAAGACCAATGATGATTTGAAAATAATCGCCTGGTCTTGTTTCATTTCTCAAGTCGGAGAAAATAATATTTAACAAATTAAAACTGATTTAATTAAAAAAATATGAAAGCTAATATCAATAAAATACATATTTTTAAAAAAAAAAAAAAGAAATTTGCCAATGAAGGATCTAAATTCATGAAAGCACACCAAGGTGATCAAAATTTAAGAAAAAACAATTGTTTCGCATACCCATTTATTAAAATAATTGAAAATTAAGAATTCATCAAATATATAGGAATGATGAAGTCCCGCCAAAAGATGACATCAACGTGATGTCATGACTATTTCAAAAAATGCGAAGTTGAAGATCATCTGCAAACAGTTCCTAACAAACCTAAACCACAAAACAAAAACTTAATACTGCTTCCCCAGTGACTACTAAATTCACGTTTTAATACACACACTTTCCGACCTCCAAAGCAAAACATTATCATAAATTAATCCTCCCCTCTTTCACATGTTGACAAATGATTAAACATGTTGATAAATGATGCATAATTAAAAATTTATTAAAGCAATAATATGACTGTAAAGAGATTACAGAAGACATGGATTTGCGGTAAATTCAAGAAAAGGATACATAAATCTGACTTCGTCCACATAAATACAAAAAGAGAGGAATGAATGTAAAATCAGAGAAAATTCGGCACATCATTAATTTAATATAATAATATATGGAACAATAATCATTATAATGTTTCTCAAAAAATTGTAGGTATTTAGAATTGGTAGAGCAGGCATTTCATTTTAAATGTTTTTGAACGAATTCAGAATGAAATATTATGTTTTCTACTTAAAACATTATCAACTTTGATTTCAAAGGCTCAACTAAAAAAACAACTCAAAATTTATCAATTTTAAACTACGTGAACATAGTAAAATAACTAAAGATGTGCAAGCAATATATGTAAGCATAAACAACATAATTATGAAAATAAGAGAAGTAAAAACTATCTAATTAATTGTGTTCTGGCATATTACATATTAAATACTAATTAAGCAGTTTCATAAAGCCTTAACATTGATAAACCAATTTAAAGCAAGGGTATGGAAAACTCCATTTCTATTCAAATAAGTGATCAGTTAGGTATTGCATAAATTACCATAGAGGACCGGTATTAGAATATCAATTATTTAAATACTGCTATTGAAAGAAAACATAGAGAAGGAAAGAAACCAAAATGATTCCGTCTTTGTTGACAGTAATTACGATCAAATCATAAGAGAATAGGCGAGAATAGGTTTGCAATCGGAAAAATAAAATAAAATAATATCCGGTAAGGTAAAACAAATTGCAGAAAAAATCTGTGATCGTAAATTACTCAATCACATCTATGCTACGAACGCCCCTTCACCTGTTGATTCAAAGGTTTTCCCGCCCGCAAACTGCAGTCAAACTATATCAAATCATACAGCATAGAAAGGAAAAATTAATTAGTTAAACGACACTAGCATACTTTCAAAATTCGATTACAGTTTGACAGCAGCTGTCAAAGTAAATTTAAAGAATTGTACTACACTAAAATTCATACATGGCCGAACAGCTCAGACAAGTTTATAAACTGAGTGTTTTTATTAATTGACTTACACATAAAATATAACCAATAGTTAGTAATAATATAATAAATTTAATAGTTAATAAATAGGGCAATAAATAAACTGTTGTTACCTTATATCTGCCACGAGTAGAACGAAAAACTATCTTCCTTTTACAACGACACCTTTAACTAACCAATGCCGCAACTAACAAATTATTAACACTGAAATGAATTAAGCACACACGATCACATCACAGCACTTAGCTACCAGACGAGGCAGCGTCACGAGCAATGGAGTCCTTCCAGTCGTAATGAACTCTCCAGAGCGAATACACAACATTCCAAGCATTCCCGACTCCAACTTTATTCCATCCCCTCTCCAACTACGATAGCGCCATCTCGTGGGCATTAGTAGCATAGATTGACACCGTAGCGCTGGCCTCGCTTCCTATAACCTCACCTTTAAGGCTTAACCTTACGGAATTGTTTTTATTCTGTTTTTTAAAGGTAGTTTTTACATATATAACTTTAAAAATGGATTTCTATCCTCAACCCACGTCTTTTGATATTATCAGCACGGCAGGAGCTGTACCAGTGAAAAATGAGAAAGGTAAATACCCATCTTACTTGTCAGTGATGAAGTACAATTTTCTTTACTATGATTATTGAAATATTTTATACCCCTCATTAATTTTTTGTTATCATCTTTGTTGATTAAATTTGTTTTGATTTTTAAAATGTAATTTTTTATGTAATCTTGTTTTATGAAACATCTCTGATGTTTTTAGTGCTATTATTACAGCCACATCAAACTTTCTTAATGATGATATTAAAGAGTATTTTTTTAGAAAATATATTTAAATTAAATGGCTGCTGATCGATGATACTATCTTGTGTGTATTCGTATCTTGAGAGAATGAAGTATTTGCCTTTTACACTGATGTATTTAGTAGAAAGGAAGGGTTCTAAATCAAAACTTAGAATTCATGCATGTACTCCTGTAGGGTATTGCAGGAGTTTAAGAACCCTCATACGTAACTATCAGGTGGCCAATTTTTGTTTTACTTTCATTTACCTATATATGAAAAAAATATAGTTAGAGAAAGTATTGCAATTTTGAAAAATTTGGACTTCTGGTGTTCTATGGAAATAAATGTTTTGGGGTTAGTCCAAGTATCCAAGTCCCGCAAAATGGTCTGTGTGTGGTTGCGTTCGTTTGTGAAGAAAATAGCTAAAAAACGATTTAGCCGAATAAACTGAAATTAAATATTTTATGTAGGTATATATGCCTGTGATGTAACAGCAAACATTTCATCTAAATTGAATAAGCGGAGGGGGTGCTTTATTTCATAAATGTAATAAAATGTTTACGATTTTTATGTTTTTCTCAAAAACTGCCATTACCATTTTGATTAAACTTGTCATGTTTAATGAGAATCAAGTATGTTTTAAAATCAGATAGGTTTCATCATCATCTAAATGTTTTGATAGTGCCTAAATCGCTAAGGATTATTTTCTTTTTATAAAGTTCCTTTGATTTTATTTACATGGAGAAATTACCAGTCTCTCATTATGCTAAGTAACTGCGAAATATGAAAGAATTTGATAAACATGTACATGAAAAGTGTTTCCACAAGATTAAAATTTCAATATCCGTTAATGAATGCAGTAATATAAATATATCATAGGAAAGCTGAGATTCTCAGAAATAATAATATTTGTAGTAAAGTCCTAAAATGTATATATGCCCGAAAAATTTGGCATAAATACATTGTATATATAAAATAATATTAGATATGTTCCAACAATCGCTTAAAACATGTTGACAACTCGTTCACATGCGCATTATGCCTTTACTAACAACCCATTGTTAACAAGTAAGGCATAATGTACATGTGAAAGAGTTGTGTACAGGTTTTAAGTGCTTGTTGGAACATATCTATAACATAACTAGCTGACCCGGCAAACGTTGTTTCGCCATATAAATTATTTCTAGGGAATTTCTAGTGTAGAAAAAATCACTAACTTATTGTAAGAGTGTAAGGATGTTGTATATGAGTGAAAGAGGCATGGAGCGCTCTGAATGATGAGGGAATATAAAAATAACAAAACACAAAACATTAATTTTTTAAATTTATTCTTTAAATTTATATATGTAATTATATATAATTATATATATCATTAATTAATTACGACAGTAACACTAACAAACAATATCAATTCTATAGCGTGAACAATATTTTTTTTTAGCCCATCTTAAGCTAACACAAACAAACTGGATGGTTTACCCACTTAAGAGCATGCCACGTATAAATGTCCGTGTGAAAAACATGGTGTGCTCAAATCTAAGACACAGACATCCTTTGGCATTGGGTCTTATTGATAGTCATTGCAAATGCCAATCTAATCGGAAATTGAATACGTTTAAATTGAATTGGCACATCTTTAGGTATAATAGGGATTCGTGGTATTAATATATTTTCACCTCGGAACTTGCCATTTAAAATGCTATCTTTGATAACGTTTTTCATTAATTTTTGAATGACTAATCGCGTAT
Organism: Aelia acuminata; assembly: GCA_911387785.2. Taxonomy (NCBI): domain Eukaryota; kingdom Metazoa; phylum Arthropoda; class Insecta; order Hemiptera; family Pentatomidae; genus Aelia; species Aelia acuminata. The sequence continues at coordinate 84,587,990 of OU426982.1, read as the reverse complement.
CGTTGCACAGCCGTGGCAGGTTCAAATTTCGAAGCAAAATAATCGGAGATCCACCTTCATTGTAAATTATGCGGTAGCATGCCTGCCAAATCCAGTGAGTTAAAAAACACTGTTGAAAAATTTACAGCTTCGCTGGCATCGCAAACTGTAAAAATAGATTTGTATGATACCAAGTTCCCTGGCAACAACTGTTGTATTTTCAGATTTAAATTGTCAACGTCCACGTTTTTTGCCACTAAAATAAAAATAAAATCTTTCATCACTTTTAATTTATGTACTGTGTGTGTACATCGGGAACAGTAGCGGATCCAGGGGAGGGGCGCGGGGGGCGCCCCCCCCCCCCCCCCCCATCCCTGAGAGGTGAGGACACTCATAAAGTATTACTATTTCTATATAAAATGGGCTATATTTAATCATTTTTCAAGTTCACTAATTGAAAATGAATTGTATTTAAACATTTACAGTAATTTACAACGTTATTATGTACTAATAAGTATTTTAAATTAGGGCCTTCATTACTCATGGAATGTAAAAAAAAAAAGTGCGCCCCCCCTCAGAACATTTCTGGATCCGCCACTGATCGGGAAATATTTGTTCAATGAGAGCATCTTGCGAATCAATGGTGCGCAGAAATCGGTCAGCATTTTCACGCTTCCAGTTTCATCTATAATAACTTTTCCATCACCATTATCGCAAGTGAACATTGCTGTTTTTTTGTCTAAGAGATCTTGCTGCTCCTTTTATTTTCCTTCAAATTTACTCATCACAGTGTATAGTGAATTCCACACATAATTTTTTATAGTCTTATTCATTTTAAATTATTAAATCTGTTATAAGCGTATACGAATTGCTTACAATTTGTTATGACGGTTGACAAAATGATATTGATAGAATATTACCATGTAAAAAGTTTCAATTAAATGTTAAGCTCAACTGGCGGGGATAACTTACCAACTGGTAAGTGATCAGTTATCAAGCTGGGTGAAAAATTATTAAATTACTAAAATGACTATTAAAAAATAGGGGTTGGTGATAGAAGGGTGAAAATTTATGGTTGTGTGTATTTTTAATGCCACATTATAAAAAAAAAAAAAAAATTGCCAAAAAAAAAAATAATGTTAGGGGTGGACATCCCTTATCACTTAGGGGTATGAAAAATAGATAGTAGCCGATTCTCAGACCTACTGAATATAAAATTTCATAAAAATCGGTCAAGCCGTTTTGGAGGAGTATGGTAACTAACATTGTGACACAAGAATTTTATATATAAGATAAAGGAAACCTTATTTTTCTAGGGTAACTAAATCAAGTTTTCATATAAACTAAATAGAGAAATAAAATTAGAAGTCATATTTTGCATTTTCCAATATTAAAAAAATAAAGACTATTTTATTTGTTCTTTAGTGAGTGAATGCGTAGAAAAGCACACAATGCTAAACATATTTTTTTTTTTAATATATGGTACAATATAATTCTTAACCATCATATTTTCGATGAAAACTTTAGTTCTATAATAGACTTGTGAATGAAACATCGGATGCTTGAGCAATCATCGGAAAGCATCACAGATTAAAATTCTAAAACTAAGTTCCAATTTTCTATGAACCATAAATACCACTTCTATCGATTTTCATTCACCCAAATCACAATATTTTTTCTTTACCCTTCGTCAATGTTACTTTAGTTTTTTTTAAATTTTGGATAACTTCTGCTGTTACTTGCTTTTCATAGTATTACTCATCTTTTTTCTCTTGCTGAAGATTTTATTTTAGAATTATGCTCGAAATGACTATTCAATAAGCTCTTAATCGGTACTTGTGTATCCTTGCTGAACCCCAACTACTATCATCCATGATGTATATAACACCTGACACAACACACACAGTTGATATTAGTGGAAATCAAAATAAGTAAGGATGGTTTCATTAGAAACAAAAAAACAGTCTAGTATTGCTGTGCTACTTTTAGGCATGGCCAATATGGCTCTGCTTACTGAGGCCTCTATCTTAACTGAAAATGGCCCGTTTAAGGGTTTATTTATTTCGTAAGAACGGGTGGGAGTCAAAAGCTGGGAGCTATTAAAGCTGATTACCTTTTTTACTGAAAAGGACACAGTGTGAGTTGGCTTATATTATATCTCCTAATTCACATAACCTCCAAAATAGGCCATGCCCAGAAGTAACGTAGCGATAGCTTTACAGAAAAACCGGCACTTTTATTTAAATAATTTGAGCCATTTAGAGTGGCCCTGATCTCAGCTGAAAATGACCTAATGGGGTTTGTCCATCCATTTTGAGCAAGCACAGCGAACGGAAGACAAAACCTGAGATTTATTCTTCCCTTATATACTAAATAGGATGTAATGGGCGTTCGCTAAGTCATAGCATGCATGTTATTTGTATGTGTACAAAGCATAATCTGTTTGTAAGAAGGCAACTCTAAATGGTTTTCATTTTTTAAATAAAACTAATAAAATAAGGAGGAATAAGAAAATGAATTGAAAGAAGAAACAAACACAAGTAATATGTTTGTTTGTTTGTTTAACGTCCATTTTTATGCTACTAAGGCTAATCGGACGAATACAAGTAATAAAATCAACTGATATCAATGGTAGGTTCCACAAGTACTAGAGTGTAAGTTGCAGGCAGGGGTTCTGCTAGGATACGCAAGTACCTTCTTATCTATCAGGTTGATAGAGGACTTTAAAAATACTTATATTTTCATTTTTCAAAACTGCAACTAATCACTTAACATTAATAAAAATCAATAAAAAGTTATCTTTTATGTTTAATTACACATCCATTATAAATTCATTAAATTTCAGATAGTTACTTTGTTTTAAAAAAAAATATTTTTATATATCTTATAATTAAACTTCTTAGCTTTTCTACAAAGTAAAGTTTAGGTCAGTTGCTATTTTATGAGGGGATTGCTTAAGTTGAAGTAACTATGATTTTAGTAAAAATTGATTGATTTCTGTTAATGTATTTATTCAAAATGTTTTAGGTGAGCTGACGATGAAAAAAGTGAAAGTCCATCGTTATGTTTCGGGAAAACGTCCAGAATATGCACCTATGTCAAGCAGTGAAGAAGATTCTGATGATGAAGATTTTATTGCACAGCGTCGTCATAAAGCACCGTCACCCGAGATTAGAGCTGATAGTGATGATTCTTTACCTGATGACCCTCGTCTTAGGCGTTTAAAGTCTAGACGTTTGGAGGATAAGAAAGAAAGTGAAGATGAAGAAGAAGGGATCAGGAGACATAGGTATGAGCTATAAAATAAATTATTTTGAGATTTATATTAGCAGTTAAAGAGAATTTGTTTTGTCAGTATTGTATATTGATGGAATTAGTTAACATTTTAAATGGAAGACACCTTAGTTAATATTTTTCGGCTTAATATTATTGATCTGTTATATTTTCATTTTGAATAAAGTTGTCTAAGTAGACCTGAATCCCTCATTTTTGATGTTATGTGCTGATAATAATTTTTTTGGGGCCATTTCATTATATTCTAGGCATATGAGGTTGCAATATTCCTAGTGATTAAAGAAAAAATCTGGTGCTTTGCGCACATCTCACAACTTTCTCCTATAAGTTTAAATCTTTTATAATTTTAAAAGGCTCTTTATGCCCTCAATATATTGAATCTGAATTTTCAAATTTTGAAACTTAAATATTTTTCAGAATATGACGGCTAATCACTCAATTAGGGCAACTTATTTTATTATTAAAATCTCTATGGTATGAGTACCTCTTCAGTTAGTAAATTTTACATCCTAGGCTTATTTTCTTAAATTTTGTGAAACCCAACCTTGAAATGTATCATGATTGCAATTATTTCCTTACCCATATAAAACAGATATAGTTAAGTACATTAATCCTGTGCCCTCCCTCCTGGTCTGGGACTACCCCAAAAGACCAGGGATGTGAGGATAAAATAGAGAAGTGAAAGTTAAAATAAAAGAAAAAAGTTTAATAAAAAATTATGGATCAAATACTTATTTCATTAGTATGTAAAATAAATATTAACTTTTTATTTTAAATTTCTGCCTTGAGATGTTCCTTTTAATTAAATAGTTTCTTGTTAATTATATTTAACACCATTATGCAGTCTATATTAAATATTATGGAAATTTGAAAAATTGTCTTTATTGCAAGTAATATACTAAAATCTAATTTGATTGTCACTAAAATGTTATTTATATTTTTTGTCTTCAAATATCTTACTCATTTTATGTTCTTTATCTGTTTAAAGGCATATACATGAACCAGAAGTTATTGAAAGTGGCCATAGCTCAGAAAATGAAGCAGAAATGAGAAGAGGAAGGGAGAGCAGTGAAGAAGAGGAGGAAGAAGAGCTTAGTGACACAGAAATTGAACGTAGAAGGCAAATGTTAAAACAGAGAGTGTTAACATTAAAGGAACAAATGGTATGATATATTTTCATTTTTACTCATGTATATAAAAGTATCCTGTAGAAATCTTTGATGATGGATCAAACCTAGGATATGATTGTTGTTGTTGCATAAAGAAATTGAAAAAAGGTAAACTTTTCCTTAGTAAATTTTAGGTTTTTAATATATCTCAATAATCATCTTCTTGATAAATTATGATATTTATTCGATGGTAAAATTCTTTATTATTAATAATTATTGGGCATTATATGATGGACTTAAATAAGCTAGAAAGATACAAGTTACCTCACCTCGTTGAGTAACCAAAACTATTTTAATTTTCAAATTATATCTAATTTTCGAAATGTTCAATTCCTATCTAAGGAGCTGGACTTATATACATTCCTATTCTGAGGTAATTATGTAGAACAGTTATGAAGCAGCTTGGGCACTATCTGTAAAATTACTGACAATCATTTATTATTAATCAAGGTAAAGCAGCAAAATAATTTTTCAAGAAACACTTTGATTTATTTTTATTTTACAAAACTGTTACACTAAAATATTTTTATTGAAATGCATGTGATGCTATTCTTAATACATTAAAATAAAGTGGCAAAAACAATTGATATAGATATATAAATTAAAATACAAAGAATTGTGAAGAAGGGATTTTTGAGAAAACCACTTAGTGGGGGATAAATCAAAATGTATCCCTTAACGAACCCCCCCCCCCCCCCCCCGGAGGTTCGACACCACAACTCGCTCCCTGCACACCTCTATCCAACGACTGTCATCCAGACCCAGCTTCAACAGATTTGCCTTCAAGCAATTCTCCCGCCTCCATCTCGACCTACTTCTTTGACGTTTCACAGTCAGCCCCATGCTTATTAATCTTTTAGGGATTTCTCACAATCGAGTTTCGCAATTTTTCATACACCCTAATTTTACACCTTGGTTGCGCTGCAATCACCTCTATTATAGTTACAGAATACACTTCTCTCAGTTATTTAATTGTCTAAATTCTCCGGTTGATTCATTCCCCTTCAGTCCAAATATATTATGCAATACCTTATTTTCAAAAACTCTCAGCCTTTGCTCATACCTTAGTGTTATCGGCCATGTCTCGCTTCCATAAAGGACCTTCGGAAGAATAATAGTTTTGTAAATCCTAATTTTCAAGTTTTGGAACAGAAGACGTGAGCTAAGCAATTTCGCTACTGAAAAGTAGCAAACATTTCCCCCTCTTTATGTAGCCTTAGTTTCCTCATCGAATTTGTTTTTTCTAGTTATCATCGCCCCTAAATATCTAAATTTCTCTAAGTGTTCAAACTTATTCCATTCTACATTAATATCAGCGAAATCATCACCCCTTCTATGGCTAAACATATATTTTGTCCTATCCATATTTATTCCTAGCCCAAGTTCCTGTCCAGCTTTCATCAACATTATTGTATTTAGTTCTATAGTTTCCCCGTCCTCTCCAAGCTAAACCAAATCATCGGCATATCCGAGCATGGGTATATTTCCTCCCAAGTTCTAACCATTTCCGATACATGTTACCTCCTTAATGGCACATCCAGTGCTAAATTGAATAAAACTGGTGATCGAGAAGTTCATAGTCCTATCTTCTATATAGTATTATTCTAGATCATCATCTAGAAGTAGATGATAGAATCATCTTGTTTCAAACCAGAGCGAACCTCGTTCTTCTCAGAAAAATAGCTACTGATTCTAACTTGTTTGGTATTCCCTGTTCGACAAGAGCCTTATACAACTTTTGGTGGCTAATTGAATTATATGCCTTTTTGAAATCTGCGAAAAGGTGATGTACTATTGTTATATTCTAATTTTTTTCTCTAATATTTGATGGAGGGAGAATATTTGGCCTACGGTTGAACGGTTCTGTCTGAAACCACATTGATAGTCTCCTATGATTTCCTCATCATATTTAGTAATTCAACTTAAGGATTAATGTAAATATTTTATAACAAACTGGAAGGAGTGAGTTTCAGCGATAGATATTGCAATCCGTCTTGGATCCCTTTTTGTGAATCGGAATAAGAATAGATTCTTTTTCCTATTCTCATACTTTTTTAACCAAAAGATGTATTTTAGAGATCCAAGCTTTTCCCCATACCTTGATTAGTTAACTAGGAATATTATCTATTCCCGCAGTTTTATGCGATTTTAATTTTCATATGGCTATTTCAACTTCCTCTTTCCTCGGTTCTACTATTAACGGTTCAGCACTCTGATAGTCCGAAGGAGAAGATAGATTATTATTTTCCGTATTTAAAATATTATTGAAATAATCCTTGACCTTCCCATAACCAGCCCTCTCCTGTCCAGTGGACCTCTTGCAGTGCCACGATATCTAAACTATACCTTATAATCTCATTCATGACCGACTTTAGTCCACCCACTGTATTCAAACTCCTCTCGTTCCATGTCCGTAAACTTAAATCTATATTTTTCAACTTGCGCCATGAATCCACTAAAGTAGTCCTCACCAATTTGTGAATAGGGCGTTCAAACCTACGTCATACCCTCTACCAAGCCTGGGGGGTCGCTCTCATTGTTGGTCAGTGAGTAGGGAGGAACTTCCTAGAAATTTCCGCCAACTATCCCCACATCTGCCACCCGTGGGATGCTATCCATACACGCTAATGAGACCTGCAAGACAATGAAATACTTAAAAATATTTAATTTTTATTCCAAATATTTATTTTATAAGTGTCATCAATAATTTTTAGGAAACCGAAGTCCTAGATAAAGAAGAAGAAGGTCAGAGTGAACAAGAGAGTGAAGTTGAATCATCAGAGTATGAAGAATACACAGGTAATTGGGCCTTTAGTTTTCATAAAAAAAAATGCTGAGAATTTAAATGTGCTTTGAACATTTTGATTAATTGAGCTAGGATGTTGGAATTTATCCTTTAGACTACATTTATTGTTTCTTTAATTTATTAAAGAAATCAAGGGTTTTTTATAATGAAGGAGCTCTTCCGTGTTTGTAGTTGTTTATTATTTTTTTACCAATCTTTCGAGCTATTGGCTCACCCTCTGGGGTTATCTACACTTATCTTTAGTTACTTCATTTTCACATTAGCCATTTGTCAACTTCTATATTTTTTTAACAGTATATGAATACTTTTGTCTAGTTACATTTTATGGCCTATTTCACTGTCTTCTGATTTCATTGTCGAATGAAATAGGCCATAAAATGTAATTAGACAAATGTATTCATATACTGTTAAAAAAACATAGAAGTTGACAAATGGCTAATGTGAAAATGACGTAACTAAAGATAAGTGTAGATAACCCCAGAGGATGAGCCAATAGCTCGAAACGTTGGGAAAAAAATAATAAGCAACTACAAACATGGAAGAGCTCCTTCATTAAAAAACCCTTAAATTACAGGACTCTTCCTCACTTAGTGAAGAAAAAGAACCTAGCATTAAAGAAATCATTTTTAATAATTAAATATTAATTCCTTTATTGATAACAGATTCAGAAGAAGAAGTTGGTGTTCGTTTGAAACCAGTGTTTGTTAGGAAAAAGGAAAGAGTCACCATTCTCGAAAAAGAAAAAGAAGCACAAAAAAAGAAGGAAATGGAACTGGAAGCTAAGAAAATGGCCGAAGAAAGGCGAAAACACACATTAAAGGTGACAATATTAATTGTCTTCATCTTATTGAAAATTTATCACATGCTTTAACATTTTTTGTTATCATATCTTATAATTTTACATTTATTAAATTCATTGTACAAATAAAAACCAAACATTTATTAATGATGATTTATTAGTTGTTGAACAATGAAAAGAATGATTGATTAATTAGCCTTTCAAGTGAAAGAAAAGCAACATAACCAATGTTTTAGTTATTTTATAAATTAAAAAAAGTGCAAATATGTTTGGTTTCACTAGTTATTGGTTCCCTTTGTGGCAATATATTTATGAAATAAAAATCTGGCTTCAAATTTTGTTTTGCTAGATGGTTGAAGAAGAAATCAGAAAAGAAACTAATAAAGGTAAACTCAATGGTGAAGATCCTTCAATCAATGATGTAAATACTGATGATGAGAATGATGAAGTTGAGTATGAAGCCTGGAAACAAAGAGAACTGAAGAGAATCAAGAGGGACAGAGAAGAACGAGAACAGTAATTGTTTCAAACTTTTTCATTTTATATATTATTCAGTGTTTCCTCCTCAACTATTCACTGTTTAAAACATTCAGTTTTGCTGATGGTGGGGATCATTATTTATTCATTGCATCCAATTTCATACTTCACAGGGGTATGACTGAATTGTAGAGCACAATTGAGAGTGGTGTACTCTCAGTGCTTATTACAATTGGTCTATGGAAGAATTTTGACAATGACTTTCCATCCCCCAACTTTTTATTTTTATTCAGATAACTCATTTCAGAAAAACCTAGTAAATGTTCAAGATTTTATTTATTAACATAATTACGTTAAGACCCTTGTATGTTAAAAAGTGTGTGTTAAAAATATATATATTCATGAGATGTTTCTCAAAGTTTAAGAGACCCCAAGTTTTAGCAAATGATACATAATCATTGTTTTAGGCTAGTTTATTTTCAAGTGCTATTTTATGAAGTTCATTTGTTTTCAAATTATTGGTCTATTAAAAAACTACCTATTTCTGAACAAAAAATTTATTTTCTTTTAGGCTTGAGAAAGAAAGGCTAGAAATAGAAAGGATAAGAGTTATGACGGATGAGGAAAGAAGAAATGAATTCAGAAATAATCCTAAACAAATTACCAACAGAGGAACAAAGGGCAAATACAAATTTATGCAAAAATATTATCACAGAGGAGCTTTCTTTATGGTAATGCTTTTATTTAATTAAGTTTCTTCTACTATAATTTTTATTTTTATTGAATAATTTTTTTTCTTGCTAAGAAATGAGTTGTTCATTGTATATATATTTTTTTTAGGACAGAGAAGAAGATTTGTTCCGAAGAGATTTTTCAGAAGCCACTCTGGAAGATCATTTTGATAAAACTATACTACCTAGAGTTATGCAGGTAAGCTTTGTTCAGAAATACAGTTTTAACATAATTTTTAGAATTATAAAGTAAATATATTGTTGCTGAGTTCTTTTAACCCTCCAATAACAATTTTTTTATTTTATGTTTTCATATTCAACTTTTGAGAACATGAGAAAATCAGTCAAAAAATTATGGATCCTGGAAACTCTTTTATTAGGTCTGCCGTATATTTTACTCTCGGCTCTTAGGCTACTATTTAATTTTTTCAGCACGGCCAGCTAATATGATTCTAAACAGAAGTCTCTTAAATATGATTCGATAGATTTTAATTATAATTGTCATAATTACTCACAGAATAAGTTTCAATAACAATTTTACGATAGAATAAGTAGACTGTTGTATGTATTTTATATTAATAATAATTTACCCATTTTATTTTTAAAACAGTCTCATCTTTTTTATTTTGTTCTTACATCAGAAGCTTTCGGTGCTTGGCACCATATTCATCTAAAATTATTTATTATGTTATAATTATATAAAAATATTTTTTTATACAATATTTTTTTATTGTCATTAGTTATTTTAGCATTTTCATACCTGTATTTTATTATCCTAGTGGACATCGTCTGATTTCTAAAAATTTTTTTTTTTTTTTTTTTTTTTGATGAGATTCATCTTCGTCACACGTAGGGATTCTATTTAATATAATGTTAAAAAATTAAAATTTAAAGTCATAAGATATTTTTTTATATTATATTTTACTGATTTTATATTAATAATAATTTATATAATATAAAAATAATATAATATAATATAAAAAAATATCTTATGACTTTAAATTTTAATTTTTTAACATTATATTAAATAGAATCCCTACGTGTGACAAAGATGAATCTCATCAAAAAAAAAAAAAAAAAAAAAAAAATTTTTAGAAATCAGACGATGTCCACTAAGATAATAAAATACAGGTATGAAAATGCTAAAATAACTAATGACAATAAAAAAATATTGTATAAAAAATATTTTTATATAATTATAACATAATAAATAATTTTAGATGAACATGGTGCCAAGCACCGAAAGCTTCTGATGTAAGAACAAAATAAAAAAGATGAGACTGTTTTAAAAATAAAATGGGTAAATTATTATTAATAACAATTTTACATAAAAAAAAAAAAAAACTTTATTTAAAAAATATTGGGTACTATTCTGAAAAGTGGCTCATGGGCGTGGCCTGCTTAGGAGGTTATGTGATCGTGATGTTATCGAACTCTCATCACATTTTGTTCAGTTAAAAATGGCCTTGATTAGCTTTATTAGATCCCAGTTTTCGACTCCTGCTCACTATGCTCGCTCTTCAGGCATAAATAAACCCCCAAAAGGAAGGGGGATATTGATTATTTATATGTACACTCATATATTGCCATATATACTTTGCCATGATTTATTTAGTTTAGATTTGTATGGTTTCATAAAACAGTTTCATAAATCAGTCCCAAATATAAACAAGCAGTTATTTATTGTTTTATCTGCTATTGTAAATACAAGCATACTAATTTTTCTTAATAGCTTAGCCATAGGGGACAGTCTGCTCCATCCCACATCAGGGAATTCATCCCACTCCCCCAGTTATTATCACTGTGATATGAAGGGTCTGCCAAGGGTTGAGCACCCGACTCCCACGAAAACCTGATTGAGGGGGGACCTCCTGTCTTTCTTGCCTCAAACATTTATCAGACCTGGTCCCGAGTGGTTTGTTAATGCCACTGGTTTTTCCTTCAATATCTGTCTGATTTTGTTATTTAATTTAAAAAAATATTTTTTTAATAACATCACAAGACTTTAAATATAGATATAGGTAATTGAACCTTTTGCATGAAGGGATTAATTTATGAACTTTATTTAAACCTATTTTGATCGATTCATACTTTTTTATTTCAAATTGTATTAGCATTTCATGCAGTAAAAAAAACTATAGTATTTGTACTTGTCTCACATTATTTCTGTTATTTTTTAATAGGTTAAAAACTTTGGTAGAAGTGGAAGGACTAAATATACACATTTGGTTGATCAAGATACTACACAATTTGATTCTCCTTGGATTTCGGAAACTGCTCATAATATAAAATTCACGAACAATCAAGCTGCTGGTTATAAGCAAGTTTTTGACCGGCCATCGAATAAAAGGAAATAATTAATTTTGATTTTTATAAGCTATAACTGTGTATATATGTACATATATATCTTATGTTATTTATCATTAAATAAAAGTGGAACATTTTTTTTAATATCTATGAAAACAGTAATTGGTTTTGCCACCAGATTTTTATTTCAATACCACAAATACTTCTTTCAAAACTCAGACCGCTGTTGAATAGTGGAACCTTAACCCCTTCACTTTTTCACACTAAGATTCCCCCACTTCTTGTAACATCAAGTTATGTTTTCCTAAGCACTCCATTATATTATATTCTTTTGCTTCTTATTGTAAAGATGTCCCTAACAATGGCATATTCCACTTCCAACTGATTTTACAATGCCTTATATATAGCCCCAATAATTAATTTTTTTAAAAATCTGGTGCAATGCATACATCACATTGTACTTAACACCCTACTTTCTTCGACTAAAAATATAACTACTTTTGAAAATAAAGTGACATCAGAAAGGGAACCCATTAAACTTTTTTTGGTTATCCTATTGGAAAGGGATAAGTCATTAGTACTTCATACTGTGAGGTACCAAGAATGAAGTTGGCTCCACTTACCCATAGGACTCCTTCTTGTACATGCCAGGAATTCATTTGAATTTTTTTAGGGGATTGTAGGAATAACAATCGAGATTCAGAAAGAGCAATTGAGTTTTTTTACTATATATAAATTGTAAATATAAATCGTCGTAAGGTATTCGTAATGACTGATTGTAAATTGGAACTTAATTTTCAAATTTTGAGTATTTTGGAAAAACAGATGGTTATATTGTATTCTTCCTGTTGATACAGTTAATATTTCTTTATTTAAATCAATAATTAAGGAAATAGCGATTAAAGTAAATTGTATTCGAATTGCTATGTTATTTTTTTTACCAATGAACATTTCGAGCAGCACACACTTCCTGCTTTCACAATGCCTGCCTCCTCCTAAACAGTTCTCCTTGTTTTCCATTTAAAAAAAAAATCAAGAAGTTTGTTTAATCTATATAAATAAAGATGATATTCTGTTTGTTTGTTCATTATAGAAATCCATACCGTTTGTCCTAAATTCTCCAAATTTCGCTCAGTGCTCCTTAGATACAATATAGATAGAACAGCTTTCAGCCAATCTCTGGGTATATTCTTTATTGGTATAAAAATAGTTTTGATCTCGCTTTACATTGGTTTTTATGAAATTGAACGTTTGTGTCAACAAGTCTCACTTTACAGATTTAAAAAATGAAATTCTCTGGGTGAAACCGGTATATACAGCTAGTGTTTTATAATTCTTTAAGTTTTGATTTAGTTTTAAGTCATTTGCTACAAATTGTCATGGAAATCAATAGTTCCATTAAATAAACTGGAAGTAAAAATTGTTTTTTGCTACCTCCATATTTTGTATCAGTGACATTCTACCACTTCATAAACCAATTATTCTCTAATTGTTAGCTTTCCAAAGATATACATAAGTATTATTACTCTTATTACTGGAAATTAATTTTTATTTTGTGAACATTTAATGCATATATTTTTTTCCGCTCATTTACTTGTTAATAAAATTCTTTCATATCATATATTTAGCCATTCAATGAATAGAATTCAGAGAGTCGTTTGAGGTATGTAAGTTTTGTAAGTTACCATCTTCCATACAAGCAAACAATCACAATAGAGATAAATGAAAATTTTTAAAATTATATTCATTGCCCGAATATTAAGATTAATAGGGGGGAAAATGAAACTGAATTGCATCATGCTTATGAGTACATAAAAATTAATACCATTATAATTTTTGTGACATATCTGAGTGTAAAAGCTCTCAGTTAATTAGAAACTTGGTCAGGTCTTGTAATAGCTTGTAAGCCATTACACTTTACGAACAGGTTTTTAATCAGGAAAGCTGGAGTCATATCACTCTACTACAGTGGTAACTAATGTTTTTTTCTTGGTGACATTAGGTGTTTTGTTACTTCATCTCACTAGATGCCAGTGTGAAACTAATTTTTTTTTTTTATCCATCAATTAGTTGTATGCTTTAAGAAACCAAACCCACTTACGAGTTACAGGCTGTAACTAAGTTGTGATCCATTATTTTCATGACGTACACTTATAAAGATATTAAAATTCTAAAATAGTTTTAAAATCCTTCAACAGACCAAGCTTATTCATTTGCATCACATAGCAGTCAAAATTACAGAGTGAAAGTAACTAAAAAGAAATGTTAAATATATATTTTTAGAATAGTCATCAATGAATTAATTTTTAAAAACTATTGTATATATAAAATTCAAAAATTTCTTTCTCAAAATCGTATTTATTTATAAAACTATAATAATAAACTATAAAATATGTCATTTATATTACTTATAACATCTCAAATTTTATAAATCATAATGACTTCATAATCATTTAAATTTCATAACTTAACAATTTTCACAACAAAGGTTACACATAATAAGAAATATATGTAAGTAATACAACTGAAAGGATAATTGTAAATTAATATATAGCATTCACATTTATGACTTAGCTTTCAACATAAAAATCAAAAAAGGAATGATATAAAACATATATACAGTACAATCGGGGCAAATATTTTGGAGATATAATTACATTCTTGCAATCAGATTCAAGTTATCAATGTGAGCATTTAATGAAATAAAAAATGACACAAAATCTGATCCAAAGTTGCAATGTTTTATTGTATATATTTTAACATATATATACAAAACAAAAAATATGAATATACATTTATATTACATAAAATACAAAATATATTTAAAGGTATATCATTAAAATTTAAATTATAAAAGGAATTTTTTTTTACACTTAACCATTTTGAATAAAAATGAAAAAGTATCTGCACAAATTTAAAAAAATAAAATTGCAGTAAATAACATCACATGACTTTGCTTCTCACATTCAGTCTTAAAAATCAATCAGTTATATTATAAAGCTACAATGTACATCACTACATTAATAATTAATGTAAACAATTTAAGAACTTTCATTTAAATTAAACATATATCTTATGAAAGTCTTATTTTTAAAATAAAAATGATACAATGATTATTTACAATAAAAATGTAATAAAACAAATATTATTAACTTCTTAATCACATTGGATCGAGATAATAATGCCTCAGAGCTACTTTAGCAGCTGCTAGCTTCGCTTGGTTTTTATTTTCTCCTACTCCGACAAAGGCCTTACTGCCATCCTTAGTGGTGACGATAAGTGGCACCATAACAAGTGTTTTGTTCTCATTGAGGAATTGTGGTTTCCTAAAACAAGTTGAAAATTTTTGAAAATGTATGAAAGTAATGTAATGTTGATTTGTTTAATACTTGAAATAAAAAATAAAAAAAATGAAATCTTAATTTAACTAAAGATGTAATTAAATTCTAAGCTTTCCAACAATATTGTAGTTGTTGGTATTACAACTCATATTATAGGAAATTGAAATTTTCGGGGAATCAAATCTTTTACTTGATTATTAAATCCTTTGTAAAAAATACAAAAACTCACTGAAAACATGGTGCTGGAACAGGAAATTTTTCATATAGCAGTCGAATACTGTTCTTAGGAATATTTCCAGTGAATTCCTCTACAAAAAAAAAAAAAAAAAAAAAAAAAAAAAAAAAAAAAAAAAAAAAAAAAAAATTAGAAATGCATTACTATTTAAACTTTTAAATACAACATATTTCATTAATTTCACAATTCATTATAATTATTTGTAATAGAAGAAATGAAGTATCCATTCTACCTCAAATAAAAATCCTCTTTCGAGAGGAAGTGCTAAATGTGCCTGTTTCTTAAATGGTGTTCAGAATTGGGTAGAATTCCTGATTTGTCCCTTTTGGGTCGAAGGGACTCGGGCAATGTCAAATGTAGATGATGACTCTGATCTTTAATAAATTCATAATGAAATCTACTATGGTCCAGGAACCTCCATCAAGTGGAGCTCTTTGAAGGCTATGTTTGGTGAATTAAATGATAAATTGACGAATTTTTCTAGTTACGTAAATGGGTTAAATGATAAAGTTGCTAGCCAGTCTGCTGAAATAAATGAAAAGTTGACTAGCCAATCGGCAGAGCTTAATGAAAAGTTATCCAGTCTAAATTCTAATTTGTCAGCTGAAATAAATGATACGAGGGGTGATCAAAAAGTTCCAGGACTGATTTTTTATTAATTTATTTAAAAAATCTACAGGCTATTGGACGTCGTCCCCTTCAAAGTACTCTCCTTGGGAAGCTATACATTTTTCCCAACGATGTTTCCACTGTGTGAAGGACTTTGAGAAATCATCTTGTGAAATGGTGTGTAGCTGCTCCAGCGATTTTTTTTTAATGTCATCTACGGACTCAAATCTCTTTCCCTTCATGGGTCTCTTAAGTTTTGGAAACAAGAAAAAGTCTGCAGGGGCAAGGTCAGGTGAATATGGAGGCTGGGGAATGACCGTCATTCCATTTTTGGTGCAGTAGTCGCGAATGAGCAGTGCGGAATGAACAGGCGCATTGTCATGATGCAGCACCCACTCACCGCTCCGCCACAACTCTGGTCTCTTCCTCCTTATTGCCTCGCGCAAATTTCTCAGGGTTTGAAGATAACGAAAGCGGTTAATGGTCTCACCTCGTGGAAGAAATTCATGGTAAACAACACCCTTCCAGGCGCCCTGAACGAGAATCATCTTCACACGATGTCCGGCCTTCCTTGAACCTTTTGTACCACTCATGACACCTTGACCGACTCAGACATTCATCACCGAAAGCCACTTGCAACATTTGAAAAGTTTCAGTAAACATTTTACCCAACTTCACACAAAACTTTACGCAAACGCGTTGCTCTTCCTTTACATTCATTTCACAAAATCGCCGAACACAAAAAACTTTTTTTTACGAAAACAGCAGTAACTTTGCAATGAAGAAGGTTATCAACAAACTGAATAAACAGCTGAGCTCAGGAAGAGTCACGCTAAACAATGCTGCCAACCGCACTGCTCTATGACACTCCATTGCCGCGCAATCTCAACAGTCCTGGAACTTTTTGATCACCCCTCGTAAGTTGGCAAGCCATTCGGCTGAGCTTAATGATTAGATATTCAGTCTAAATTCAAGTTTGTATGCGACATAAGTCATAAGCTGACCGAACTGTCAGGTGACATAAATAACAAATTGGTCTGCCAGTCGGCTGAAATAAATGACAAGCTGAGTAACTTGTCAGATGAGATGAATGACAATGACTTGGTTCAACAAGAAGCAAGGGCTGTCCAGTTAGAGGAGCTCGAAAGATTTAAAGGGACACTAGAAAAAGGGGCCCAGGTGGTTGCTAGAGACCAGCTCCGCCACCAGCCATTACAAGATGGGCAAAAATTTGAACTCCTAGCCACGGAAAGCCAGGCCAAGATAAAGTGACAAACTTTTGATAGTAAGTCGTCCTGGTTGAATTTCCTCAAACACTTCAAGGCTGCGGCCAGTGCTAATAGGTGGTCTCTTAGAGATAAGGCAGTTGCCCTTACGGTAGCTCTCAGAGGTGATGCTCTGGATGAGCTTCAGACCCTCAACACCGACAATCCATATGATTTTAACTTGCTAGTAAGCCGGCTAGAGATGCGCTTTGGCCACGCCCACCTCTAGTGGGCAACAAGTGTACCAGTTCCAGCTGAAGAACAGGAAGCAGCCGAGACTATTCAAAAGTTCGAGGCGGACGTTGCAAGAATGGTAAGACTGCCTTATTCAACAGCCCCTAGAGTTTGTTAGAGGGTTTAGCTGAGTCGATGGCCTGCAAGACTTAGAGCTTCAGAGGCTCAGAGGCTTGCTTGCCCTAAATTGCTAGAGGATGCACTAACCATAGCATTGGAGTTTGAGGCGGCTACCGAGGCTTCTCATAGCTATGGATATGTCCAGACTACGTGTACTACTGACCGCGACAAGGTGCACCACAGAGATTTAGAAGGTGTGATCTCAGGGGTTGCGAAGGCTTTGGACTCACAGAGAAGACCACTCCGTAGAAGGAACTGTGGGGAGCCGGCAATACCTGTAGACCTAGAGAACCTTGACTTAAAAGTTTTAAAGGCCCTAGAGTCGAAGAAAAGAAGACCTAGAGGTGGAAAAAATGCTAGAACTGTGGGGAGCTCGAACACATTAAGAGTGCCTGGAAAGGTCGTTCCTGACACAGGAAAAATAAGAAACGCCGATACCCGGAGGATAAAAGCATCCCGGGAGAGTCACTAAGGTCCTTCCCCAATAATGGTAACCTTCTTGGGACACCGAGACAACAGCGCTTATTTGGATGGAAAGTCAACGGCAAGAGGCACACGATGCTGATTGACACTGGAGCTACAAAGACTATCGTCTCTTTAAGTGTAACTGGCAAGAAAAGACTGACGCCCTCCAGATGGCAGCTGAGGACTGCGACCGGAGAAGAAGCCGAGGTATTCAGCGAAACCGAGGTAAAGATACAGTTAGGCTCAAGCTGTCTTACACTCGGTCCTATGGCTGATATTGAAGAAGATGTAATCCTCGGGATGGACCTCATGAACACTTATTTCAGCTCGATCTGAAACGGAGGGTTGTAAGGATCAGCTAAGAGGAGCTGTCCTTCTGTAGTCGGGAACCAGCCGGTCTGGGGGTCACCATGGATAAGAAAGTGGAACTTCCTTTGAGGTATAAGCGCTCAAATGCCGTTAGAAAAGGCACTAAGGTTGGGACTTAGGCGCCGATTACCTCGTGGGTTCGGCAGGCAAGAGTGAGCAGCAATACAAGAATCAGGACAGGGTGATGGAAGGCATCGATCCGTCAATTTCTTCTTCCGCCTGGAGAATTGATATCACCCTACACTGTCAATAAGAGGCACATCGCCAGCGATAGGGTGAGGAGACCAAGCGGGAGCGGGGCAAATCAGGGTGGATACGACAAAGGAGAACTTGTTTGGCTCTACAACCCACGAGGAAAGCGTGGACCCTACGTGATTAAGAAGCACATCAACGATGTGGTCTACAGGGTTTTCAAGTATCCCAAAGGAAAGCCCATAATCGTCCATAATGATCGCTTGGCACTATATGCGGGTAACCACAATGAAAGAGATAAGGCACAGCGGATTACGGAAGAGACCTTTCGTTTGACCTAGGGAGCAGGCCCCTATGGAATGGAAGACCAGGTAAGGAATGGAAATCTCTAAGGAGGGGGCAGTGAAACGTTAAATCGTTAAATAAAAAAAACATATGGTTTGAAATCCCAGACCATTTGTTGGAACTAACTAGCGGTTGGAGCGAACTTTTGGATCTAGACTGTTCAAGCTCCATCTACGCTGTTCCTGTTTTTCTGTACTGAGATTACAACTATATATAAGGAGCGATTGACTGAACAGTCTTAGCCGCAGTGTTTGTCTTGACTGTGAAGCTCAAGCCATATGATTTGTGTATATATAAAAAACTTTGAAGCAGTTAAATTTATGAGCTCTAATAATAAAATTAACATTACCTATTTCATTGTGCATTAATTTGTAGAAGACATTCCAGACAGTATTTAAAGATTTTCCACTATCTAAGTAAACAGCTGCAGCTAATGATTCAAACAAATCACCAAGAACCTTCGGCACATCAACAATTTCAGCAGCAATTACATCATTTTCACTTAAAAGGAATAATATCTGGAATAAAAAAAATAAATAAAAAGTTAAGAAATATAAAACATAACTATAAAGTTAAAGATTATGGTATGCTATTCTCCTAAGCTCTATTGATTCAACTTCGCCAAACGAGTTCCTAATGTTTAAGCAGATGCAAGAAATCCAAAGAGGCAGCAAAAGCTCACTGCCACTTTTACTGGTGATTGGTTTGCCCATATATTCAGTAGAGTATCAATTTAACTGAAAGTTACCAATTATAAATTGTACACTCCACTAAAAATATTTTTGGTAAGTGTTCTTTTTAACGAATTTCCCCTTATTATCTGGATAACCCGGATTTTGATTAACTCGGATCTGACCCAGCTGCAATAAATCTGGTTTAATATTAGTTTGTTCCATCTCCAATTTCATCTCTGTTGGCTGAATGATCTAATGTTTTTCTTCAAGTATCAAAGACTTTGTTCTACGCAAAACTAGATTTTTCTAGAATCTTCTCAAAGACTTATAAATAGCGACTTTAACAAGCTTCAGTGGAGTTGTATGTCAACATACCTCGAGTTCACTTCGAAGTGATAAGTGATAAAAGTTCCTTGTGATAAGTGATAAGTTCTATTGTGACAAGTCTGATTGTGATAAGTTATTGTGTATGTCATAGAAAAGAGTCTAGTTTTTAACCGTTGTGTGATTAGAGTCTACATACATATCCTATTCTGTATCTAATAATAATAAGGCAGTAGTCACGATTGTAAGTATTAGACTAATAAATTATAGTTCTCGTGTTAATTGTTTATTTTATTGAACGCCCGCAACAATATCGAAACAAGTATTGATGCTTAAATGGTATCTATAGTCACTAGCGAGTGCAATAGGTGTGGTATAGTGCAAACATAAGGCATACAATACTTTCGCTATCTGTTAGCATCTCTAGATACTAAAATCTTCAAGATAGGCACTTACTACTGTTTTCATTACACTGGTGATTTAATTAAATTCATTTTCTCATTGCTATTTTCTTTATTTGACTCAGCCTTGTCCATTTTCATGCCTCAATAAACAGTAGCTACATAGATTGATTGCAATATTTTATAATATCTTCAAGAACAACTTGAAGCAAAATAAATAAAAAATCCTATAGCAAGCAGTATAATCATTCTCCTTCAAATAATTTGTCCATGAGAAAAACAAAAATAACGACAGTCTGTATTCCGAAGATGCTATAAAGAATTTTAGATCCTATTTCTTTCATCAACCTACTATCATAAACTGCATTAAAAAGCAAGCTAAATGCTTGAGGGTTTAAAAAAATGTATGATCACGTGTTACAAAAATATTGATCATGTGTTGGCTAAGTTTAAACTCAATAGAGGAAATGATAGAGCTAAGTCATGATCATGATGGTGGCGGATAAACAACCGCATTATTAATTCAATTGTATTTGCAATTATATATACATGAGACACTATCAAATATTAGTTATTTACCAATGTAGAACTCAGATCAAGAATTAAACAAGCCCTGGTAAAGAGATCATTAAATGCCAAAAAATAGGGAAGGTTAGGGCCGCACTTAACCCTTTAGCGACTGTTAACTACTATAATACTCCGAGCGCACCGTGCCATGTGGACCATTGACTACTATAATAGTCCAGTGTCAAGCAGGCTCCACGGACCATGGAATATTATAACTAGGGCCCGGATTTATATGTAGTAAAAAATTCAAAATATGTACATATATATGTAGTTATTTTTTGTAAAATATGTATGAAAAAATGAAAAATATGTAAAATCCATATCATTGTAAAATGGTTTATTTATTCTTTGAAATTCTTTAAGAAAAATATAACCAGGAAGGATAATAAATTTTAGTGTTGGATACAACTTATATTTTAAAATTATTGGATACAACATACATTTTAAATTATCAAACAAAAAAGAACGCCGTTGAGGTCGTAAAATAGCTTTGTAGCAGCTGAAAGAACGCTCTACATCAACCGAAGTCAATGGAGCATATTTAAAACTTGCTAAGTCTGATGGTGAAAATGCTTCTAAAAAATCTTCTTTTATTTCCTCACCACTGTGAATTTTTGCCAATAGTGTGATTTCTTTCCATCCTGGGTTTTTTCATAACACATCTTGCAATTTATTTTTCATTATGGTTCCGATTTCTCTTGACGCTTTTTCTAGCTTCTCAATGGCAAAGTTAACAGTAGCAATGCCTTCGGTTATTGGCATGTTTTGTGTTTCGAGTTTATTTATTAAGTGTATTAAAAAACATGCATTTGAGACTATGTAAGCCAAGTTGTTTTTCAAGTTGGGTTTCTCCATTACGGATTTAGCTTTTTCTATTGCAGCAGCCGGATCTGAATCTAGTTTGGATAGAACATCTTTAATTTTATCGAAGTTCTTGCAGTAATATTCGGCTGCTTCTAACCAAGTGCCCCATCTTGTAATTACTGGCTGAGGAGGCAAAGATAGGTCAGGAAAAACCTCCTTAAAAATGTTTACTCGTTTTGGGGATTTTAAAAATATTTTTTTAACATTCGATATCAAAATATCAACATCCGAAAAATGAAGTCTGAAAATCTCTGCTACTCGATGAAAAGCATGGGCGAGGCAAGTGAGATGGATCATATTTGGATAAAATACCTTCAAAGAAGCTCCCGCTTTCACCATATATGGAGCTGCATCTGATAAAAATAATAAAACTTATTTAATGTAGAACACCAGTTGGCCACAGAAGACTCATAGAATCATTAAAACAACGTGCAATAGTATCATAATTACATTTGTCCAGATATTCACAATTTAAGAGAAACTGTGGTGCAGGCGAGTCCTGGCATAGCCTTCTAATTATTATATTTGCAATATATCTCCCTTCAACATCAGTAGTTTCGTCAATCGAAACCCAAATAGGACCATTTTTTATGTCATCTCGAATTTTAACAAGAGTTTCCATGTAAATATCTTTCAAATAATTTTTCCTTAATGTGCTTTCATCCGGTATCTTTTTATCGATGTAGCGTTCTAAGAAACTCTTGAAATCAGGATTATTAATTTTATGAAAGGGGATGTCAGCTCTAATTAATGCGCGACATAAATCTATATTAAAAGTTGACTCACGTGATGAACCAGCTAAAGAAGCTGCTATGAAGGTCTGTTGCAGCTTTGAGCTTCTTTCTTTGTTCCTTTTATGTTTAGCTGTAGCTATATGCTGGGTAACTTGGAAACGTTGTGAAGTTGACAGTGCTGTATCACAACATGAACAATATAATATTGCAGAATCACTTTTAAATGTCTCATCGGGAAACTCGCGAATGTACTTGGCAACTAGGTCCCTAGTTTTTGCAGGTACCTTTGGCATTTTTTAACTTAGTATATGCTCGGCGATTGCGATATTACTGATCGTCAGATTGGCTTAAAACTGGAAGGAGTCTAGGGAACAGAGAGTGAGGGATTCTGAGAAAAGGCAAGTAAACAATTCCAATCTTTTTCAGAGTTCGAAAGTATTCGAATACTAGGAAACAACGACTGCCTGTCTTGGTAATCTAATTTGTACCTTGAAGCTTTATTTTATAAACATCTAACTATCTAACATAAAGCGAAATCGTCGAATGTTACGAAAAATGTAACAATATGTAAAAATATGTATTTATCCTGAAATATGTAAAATAAAAACGCGTCTAGATAGTTCAAAATATCTTAAAACATATTTTAAACTGTTGTTAATTATGATATGTAACTCAAATAAAAATATGTAAATACATATGAATCCGGGCCCTAATTATAACAGTTTTGCATCTCCGGCGTTTCAAGACCTTGAGCTACAACAGTAGTTCAGTTCACAGAGCCATCTAGGTGTCCGCATGACAAGCTGAAGTATTTTTACTTGACAACAGATGTCGCATGAATCCACTTTTGGCTGTAATATTTTTTGTTGTGTGCCTGCTACCAACTACTACGCTTTCTACCTACTCCTACTCCTTTCTACCTGCATCAACCCTTCTTAGTCTTGTAGGTCCCTTCAGTCTATATTCTTACTGTTTAATTTTAAAATATAAGGAATTAAATAAAAAAAACATGATTGCAGAGTCAAAAAGTAGTCGGTTCACCGGGCACAGTTGACTTTTTTACCACTCAGTCGAGCCAGCCCGTTCTGACCCAGTAATATTCGGTCTCTAAAGGGTTAAAATGAACAGTGGCATAACATGGTAGAGTCTTAAGTTGAACCCAACCCACAAGGACAGCAAAGTGGCAGGTGACCAAGGGAAACATTTAGGGGACTACAGAACGATATAATTAAGACCGGTATACTCTACTATGAAGTGAAGGAGCTAGCTAAAGGTAGAGTTGCCTGGTGACACTTTGTATGGCCCAATGCCCTAAGATATATGAGTATTTAATAAATAACAAGCTCAGATAGTGCCTTCTCATTTCCCGATTTAAGCAAAGGATATAACCAAACCACGATAAAGCTAGTACTAGTTTGAAGATCTCAAACCTGATACTTCTAACAATTAGTCCTCTGGAGAGAATCGCTCTACAAATATACAAATACAAAATACAAAACTTATCTAAACTGTTTATAGGAGATACAAAAAGATGTTTTTAATACAAATGAAGAATGTAGATATTAAATATATAATCATATAAATTTATTTATACCTCTGCACCTATTTTATGGTTACGTTTCTCTTGGTGTTCAACAAATCTCTTAATGATATCATTCAGTTTACAAGCTTTAGTAAGCATAAATTTATGGAAGCCATATCTTACAGTTAAACATGCAAATGTGACATTATTCACTAATGCAGACCTGAGGTCTGTTAATTCACCAGGTGATATATTTTTGCATTTGTTATAAATATGGGTAGTTATCAAGAAATCTAAAAACATAAAGAAAAAAAATCACATAAAGAACATAACATGAAAATACATCGTTTCATATTGAATGGATAAATGAATACCTAAAATGGCATCCCCGAGGAATTCCAACCTTTGATAGCAATCCGTTATGTTTTGTCTGAAAGAACAATGGGTAAGAGCCTGTAAGAGATAACTTCTGTTTTTGAATCTGTAGCCCAAAATTGATTCAATAACCTCTGGCATAATGAGAACTTCATTAACATCACCAGAACCTAATATTTGAGCAGTAGGTGCAGGCTCATGTAATACTTTGTTAATATCAGACATATTTTCTGGAAGAATTTTTAACCATTTACATAACTTAAAAGCTCCTTCAACACCACACGCCTGTTTAAAATGTCAATAAGATACATAATAATTTTTAAAAATATTTTAAATACATCATACAATGTTATATCTAAATACCTCAAGGTAGACTCCTATAAGGGCTTCGATGGAATCTGCAATTACTTTGTCTACAACACATTGCTGGCCTATAACTCCCAAGCTGCTATGAGTACTTTCATCAGCTGGTGACGAATTACAGAATAACTCGTGAATTTTTGTTCTTGTTTCCTCATTCAAAACAGCAGTATCTCTTTCTCTGAAAAAAGTTATTAATGATTGAAGTTCAATAGATGAATGTATTTTTTAAAAATGTATTTTCTATATTTTTTAATTGGAGACAAGATAATTTAACACATTCAATGCCAGGTACTTCCCAGGGACGTATCACTCGGTGAGCCCAGGTGGCTAATTACGTCTCAGGGACGTGCTCAGGTATCAGCATTTTTGGTTTCCTCCTGGCTGTGTTATAGCCAAAGTTGTAGATTTTTAAAGTTTTCACTCAATATTTATTAAGTTAAGTGTTTTATTTTAAATTTTAATTTAATTTAATTGAAAATGGGACCAAGAAGAAGAATGCCAGTCGACAGCCATCTGAAAGAAGTAAGTGTTTAATAACTCAAAATTTTTTTTAACAATTCCATATTTTCATTTTTCTTATTCTGTCTAATTTTAAAATTATTCTCACTACTTGTATTATATTTTATTATTATATTACATTATCCAGTTATAGTAAATTAGTAATAGAACAAAAAACTAAATATACAAATTTTTAGGGACAAGAACGAGATTTGTCGATGCTGAGACTGTGCTTGGGCAACCACAGACTGCATATTTTTATTTCGTTTTGTATATACTAATTTCATATCACAAACCAATTATAAATAGTGTTGATTAAAGTTAGTATTAAAATTATAAGGTATAGGATTACAATTGTGTAATTAATTAAAATCTTGTTAATAATCTCATTAGTTAATATTATTTGTTG
Source organism: Aelia acuminata (assembly GCA_911387785.2). Classification (NCBI taxonomy): domain Eukaryota; kingdom Metazoa; phylum Arthropoda; class Insecta; order Hemiptera; family Pentatomidae; genus Aelia; species Aelia acuminata. The sequence continues at coordinate 84,562,522 of OU426982.1, read as the reverse complement.
TTTTTATTATACATAATGCTTTTTAAAAAAAAATAAATAAATAATAATGTATTACAGTGATTTGATGATTTTTTAACTGAAAATTCCCATACCCACAATTAGTTTCACTTTCAAAGGAACTACTCTTCACTTTTTTTACTTCAAATTCATTCAGAATTGTTTAATTATAAATTTACTAGTTCATTATTACAAATTCTTAATTTATTTTTATAGCAGTAATATGTAACATAAAAAAGATAATAACGAAAATGAAAGGTAACGGCGCTTATTACTGGTGTATTGTGGGTTAACAAATCTTTGGCGACTCTGATGGCCAACAACGTCCTGGGGACATACCGGCTCACTGATGACCCAAAACTCTCCGGCTCCCTGGCTCACCTAGAGGATATGGAGCCGGCGTTGAATGTTTTAAAAAAAAAGAATAACATATTATAATTCTTTCTTAATTATTATAAAAATTGGCAGTTAGAGTAGAAATTAATTCATGGGTAAGAAGTTTTTTAGAGCATTATAATAATAAAAAGATCAAAACGTTAGGATGCTACCGACTTGTATATTAGTCCTGCATGCTTAGCACCTAGTTCCTTGTGACTTAGGAACCAGGTCATAGAGCTTCTATTTTAGGTCTTTTAGGTCACAGATATCAGTTATTCTACAGTATTTATAAAAGCTGCAGTGATAGATAGAGAGCTTAAGATTTACCTTTAGTTTTTCTTTAGGTTCATTCTAATGTTGACTACCCATATCTGTTCAAACCCATTTCTACTGTCAAGTGCTATTTCCCTTTTACAAAAATTTACCCAGCAAATAACTTTGGAATGTTTTCTTTCTTACTATTGAATAATCAAAAATGTCTAAAAAGATTATTCCGAAGAATTATGAAAACTTTTTGCTGTTGAAAATTGAAAAAGAATTTTTTTCAGATTATGATGTTAAATGTTAAAAAAAAAAACCTTCAAATTTATTATGCCCCAACAATCTACTATATATTTTTATTTGATGTTAAATTTTTAATTAAATTTTTTTATTTATTTTGCAACAAATAAAAATATATAGTAGAAATTGTGAAACACCACTTGGTCCAGTGCTGTGTTTTAAAATATATCACACTATTAATAAGAACTAGACTATCCCTCACCACCATTTCCTCTTACTGCAAGACTATCATGCAGCCAAAGGGTAAAATAAAGAGTTAGAGACCGAAAATAATTATGTCCCCATATCAGCAGGGGTTTAAATAATAAACGTTTGAGTATGCAGAAAACCTTCAAAGTCTTTGGAGTGGGAATACTTTATTACATGCAGACAATGTCTTAACTTATTTCATCCCAAGAATGCAAATAATATGAATTTTTTGTTTCTTTCTATTTCTATGTTAATATATGACAAAAATATATAAATGGTAAATGTCAAAATTATTACCCTTCGGAACTCTACTTTTTGGAATAATGCTTAACTGCACCTCTGGGGGCAAAAGTGAAAAAATAAATCAGCCCTAAATTTTATTTAACCCTTATTTCTAGGGTGTTTCTGGGAATGGTCCTAATATGTCCATTGCTCTCTCTCTCTCAAAATTTACTGCTGAATCTGCGAGCTGGTTCATTGCTTGTGGAGCAGGTGTTACATTTATGGCACCAATCCTTATAGCCCTCAGAGCAGTTCACTCAGTAGAACCTCACGTGCACTTTCTGGAGTGTTTTCATCACATCCAGGTGTCCTCCTGACACTTCATCATGAAGCTGACGAAGTGTCTCCGGCATACAAGCCCTCGCTATTAGAATCTGCTTCCTGGATAGGCTACCGTCAACGTTCTCAACAACTCTCTTGAGCAGGCCATCTTCCATTACTAGTGAATTCCATTTATTTTAGAGAGTTTCATTATGCCTAATATGCCTTCAAAATGAGTGAGAATCTCCTGCCAGGTCGGACAATGATTGGCCACTTTCCGATCCTGCATCTTTTTCAACTCAGGATCATTTTCTTGTCGATCCTGAATTGTGTCAAGGGTCCATTCTTCGCTAACTACTCCAACGTTGCTAAGGCTGGCCTCCTTTTGTTCGATTCGGCTATAGTGCGAGCATTTAGGGGGACATGGCCTCCTAGACAGGGCATCTGCGTTGTGATGATTAATTTCTAATTCATACTCCTGGAGCTTCTGTAGCCATCTGGCAACTTGGTCTTCAGGGGTCCTGAAATTTAGCTTCAAGCTTGCATGATCAATTTGCAAAAAAAACCTTACACCATACAAGTACTTGTAACAATGCTCTACCTACTTAACAACGGCCAAGAGTTCCCGCCTGGTTACGCAATAATTACGCTCGGGATTTGACAGCACCTCTCTGAAATAACCAAGAACCCCTTCCAGGCCCTCCTAAAATTGTGATAGAACCTCGCCTGGGGTAGACCATAGCTGGACTACTTCAATTTTCGCTGGGTCAACCACTATACCTTCTCCACTGACGATGTGTCCCAAATAGGTGACCTTTGTTTGGAAAATATGACACTTCTTGGAGTTGAGCATGAAATGAGCCACTTTTAATCTTTTGAAGACCTCTTCAAGGTTAGAGAGATTTTCCTCAAACATTCAGCCAACCACTATGTCATCGAGATACATGCGACATATCTTCCAGGATAAGCCTCTTAGCATGATCTCCATCAGGCGTTCAAAAGTTTATGAGTGTTGCTAAAGGGAAAAACCGTGAGAGTCCCGACCCAGAAGTAAATGCAGTCTTTTCCTTGTCAAAAGGGTCATCTCCACTTGTCAGTATCCACTTTTCAAGTCCGGAGTAGAAAACAGCCTGGATCCAGCATGACCGTCATCTATTCTTGACAGTGGGTAACTGTCCTTCTTTATAATGCCATTTAGCTTCCTGTAATCTATGCAGAAGTGGGTAGTTCCATCCTTCTTCTTTTTAACAAGTCCCACCGGAGAGGCCCATAGAGTTTGACGGCTCAACCACTCTGTCTCTTATCATTCTCAGCCTCTTCTTTTTTGACTAGAGGAAGTTGTCGCGCAGCTTGACGAAAAGAGTGTGCATCACAATTATCGATTCTGTGACGATCTACGCTCGTTTTATCTAGCTTACCGGATTTCGAGCTGAAGGAAGGACAATAGTGATGCACCAGGTCCCTCACTTTTTTCTTTTTCTTTCGTGACAGTGATGGGTCATGGCTTTTTCACATCATTCAGAAATTAACTCCATTCTATCGCTCCTTATTTTTATTCTGAATTAGAACAGTCTTGAAGGTTCCAGACAATTTTAGATTATTATCGAACTGTCACCAAGTCTGGAACTCTTTTCAATCATATGTTTTTTGTTTCAGGTTACAATATTGATAAAAATGATGAATACTAACTTTTTTGTAAGACTTATTTGATACAGTACGGAAGGCGGAATGTTGGCATCTTTCATAACTTGTTTAATGCTTTCCAAAATTGAAAATCCAGGGACTTCCCAATCATCAGGAATAAAGTCATAAACCTAAAAAAAAAAAAAAAAGTATATACATAAACATGAATTAATAAATATTTTTATAATTATTCATTTGAACAAAAGAAAAAATGCAGTAAACCTTTAAGATTTTTCCAAGGTTTAAGTTTTTTCCACTGTAATATAGATTTCTGTTGCCAATGATTTTTCCTTTGATATTGCTCAGTTTGCCTTCATCTTTGGTTTCAAAGTAAATGAATAATATCAGGGAGACTAAAAACTTCAAAAAAGAATCACCCAAAGTTTCTAACCTTTCATAATTCATAACATCATTAGAAGAGTTTGCAGTAAGAGCCTGAAAAATGACATAAATGAAATACTTCAAATATAAACATGATAACTGATCTCAAAGTGAGCAAAGATAAATTGATACTAGTTTATATTACTTGTAATATATTAAATATGATATTTATAATAAATATATTCAACTATAAATTGTGACCATATACTATTATATACTGTGATCAAGTCATCAAATTATTGGTACAGTATAACCACCATTGAACGGAACGGTTCGCTATCTTGTGTTATATCGTATTTTCTTTCTATTGTTATTTCTTTTGTTTATTTAGTGCTATAATGTATTGCATGTTTCTGAATTTACTATACTATGAATCTTAAGCGTAAATCTGAGCCATTTTCTGCTGAAAAGGACCCGTTATTTTGGCCCCAATCACCAAAAAAAGGATCTCCCTTGGAGAGAGTTAACGATGGAAGAGTCATTGACTCTTCACTCTAAGCGCTTGTTTTATAGGATCTCCCTTGTTTTGTTATCCCTTTTGAGAAAATGGGAGTTGAAAGCTGCGATATCATAAAGCTGATCTTTTTATTTGAAAAGGATGCAATGGGGAGAACCTCATTTCATTTGAAAAGGGCCTTGTTTAACTTCATTAGATCACAGCTTTTAACTACTGCTTCCTATGCTTGGGTGGAAGGGATAGCGAACCCCAAAAGGGTTTTTTCAGTGGAAAATTTATCAAGTTGCATGAACTTAAAAAAAAGATTAAATTAATAAGAGTTTTGTTTTTATTCCATTTCTTTTTGTTTATCCCAGTTTTATTTAAAGGTATCATTAAACGGTATTTCAATTTTGATAAGTATAAACAACACTTGCGTTATCAGTGGCAGCTTACGAACATTGTGGATATGGCCTGAAAAATTACCAGTACCTAAATGTATTATCAATATCAATACTGGAATGCTTTAAGGAAACTGTTAAGAAGATAAAATAATCATTATTTTAATTTTAATAATAATTATAAGATAAATTACCTTCAAGATAGAACTTAGTTCTGGCCCATGAACACAAGGAATATTGGACAAAACAGGAATGTCAGGTGTCTTAACTTTAGGTGGCATGATTATATTGCTCTGAAAACAAGGTATAAATAAAAAAATTAGTCATTAAAAAAAATGTTAAAAAAGATTATATTTCGTATTAGAAACCAAAGAGAAAGAAAAAACAATGATTCTATTTACATGTGACACTAAATAGTCGGTATAAAACCCTACTGAGCTAAGCATCCAACAAATTTAATACATTATTTATTTTTATTTTTTAAATTAACTATTGTTATTTTTTTTATAATGCTTCTTCAGATTTAAGAAAAATATAAAAGACAAAGTGACTTACGTTGAGCTTCAAAAGTAATTGAAGGAAACACAACCCTATTTCACAAAATTCAACTTTAATTCAGATTTCTGAAAATATGGAGTTTGATGCTTAGTTCACTTTGATGTTACACCGACCAAATAATATATTAAAAACGACAAGAGATAAAATCAATTTGAATAATAAATTAACTTACAGAAACTAAAATAAAAAATTATATCAATTTTCGTTATTACAATACTAGTTTTGAAGGAAAAAATAAAAATAAAGATCTTCCTTTATAGATCTTTGTTTAAACCTCTCAAATCATCAAAGGCTATTGGTCACATTGTAGGAAAAAAGATCTGACAACAAGGTTTAAGAATCCAGAATCTTTATAGAATTAAAAATGAGAATTCTTATAAGAAGTCTTATAACTATATGAAAACAGCTGGCTGTCTCTATTGCCCAGACTTCAAAAGCCTATTAGGATCAGAGAGATATAGTCCTGTGGCTAACTGCTAGGGAACTGAATTCAAATAGAAAAACTAATATGATAATCAAGATTTAACTTATAATTACAAAAAAAACATAAGTTTTTAAATTAAGAAATAAGACAAAATAATTATAATTTACAGAATATAAAAAAAGTTTTAGATTTGTTAAATTTTAGAGTAAAAGTTATTTTCTTGAGGTAGAAAAGACTAAGATCTTGGGGTTAAACGGGAATTTTGACTGATGAACATGAATTTTGACCCTTGAAGATGACCCGGAAATTCTACCATTGGATTTCTACAATTAAATTAAAATAAAGTCATAATTAGTAAATAATCAACTAAATAGATTATTAGTTTGCTGTATACCATGATTTCGTATGCCTTACAACAACAAACTAGTAAATGTGATACAATTATTTTATATAAATAAAACAAACATAAATGGGCGTAAATTTGACAAAATTCGACCTTCATATGGTCTCTGAGATTAGCTGAATTATACCTTTTGATAAGCCTGATTAAATGCTACTATCTTATCAAAAGGGGCTTCACAATGACAAAGGACCAGTTTCGTCTTTATTTAGTAGCATTGGCTACCTTCCTCGCACTGTAGCAAGAATTAATTTTCAGTACAAAGGGAAATGAGAAATTTCAAAAGAAAATTAATATTTTTTTTTCTTCAGAAATAATTTTTAAAACCAGAAACCTGCGGAACTAACTGATTTACAGATTGGACCTAGCCTAACTTGGAATAATATAGAGACAGTTGAATAATCAACAATGAATCTTTTAAAGATAACCATTTAATACTTTAAGAGTAAAAATAATTACATAAATAATTTAATAATTTATGATATATGATATAAAAAATTAATAATTATAATAATACTAATACAAAATAATAAATAAAAAATACATACCCTTGAAGATGACCCGGAAATTCTACCATTGGATTTCTACAATTAAATTAAAATAAAGTCATAATTAGTAAATAATCAACTAAATAGATTATTAGTTTGCTGTATACCACAATTTTGTATGCCTTACAAATAAAGCTGATTGGGTCAGATTCATAATAAATTTAATATCATTAAATTTAAATTCTAAAAATTATATATAATAAATACTGTAAATGTTTGTCAATGATATATAAATTTTTTTTAATCCATTCAGTCTTCGATGCAGCATGATTTAAGTTTTTACTTTCACTTACCTATATATGAAATAAATAGTAAGTGAAAGTATTGCGATCGATAAAAATTTCGACTTCCGGTTTTCAACGGAAATACACGTTTTGGGGCCCCCTGAGTCCAAATAACAAAGTCCCGCGAAATGGTCTGTGTTTGTGTGTGTGTGTGTGTGTGTGTGTGTGTGTGTGTGTGTGTGTGTGTGTGTGTGTGTGTGTGTGTGTGTGTGTGTGTGTGTGTGTGTGTGTGTGTGTGTGTGTGTGTGTGTGTGTGTGTGTGTGTGTGTGTGTGTGTGTGTGTGTGTGTGTGTGTGTGTGTGTGTGTGTGTGTGTGTGTGTGTGTGTGTGTGTGTGTGTGTGTGTGTGTGTGTGTGTGTGTGTGTGTGTGTGTGTGTGTGTGTGTGTGTGTGTGTGTGTGTGTGTGTGTGTGTGTGTGAACAGACTAGCTCAAAAACTATAAACCGCACAGACCTGAAATTGGGTATTTAGTGTAGGTATATTCCCGCGATGTGACAGCAAAAATTTCATCAAAATTGTTCAAAGGGAGGGGGTACTTTATTTAATAACTTTTTAGGTTTTTTTCGATTTTCTCAAAAACGGCTCTAACGATTTTGATTAAACTGAGTATTTGATGTATTAATATGCCCGAGATATGACTGTAAAAATTTCATCAAAATTGATCAACCGGAGGGGGGACTTTACTTAATAAATTTTGCATCATTTTCAAGTGTTTTTTTTATTTACTCAAAAACGGCTAAGACGATTTTGGTCAAACTGGGTATTTGATGTATGTATATGCAAAAGATGTGATAGCCAATATTTCATCAAAATTGATCAACCGGAGGGGGGACTTTACTTAATAAATTTTGTATCATTTTCACGTGTTTTTTTTATTTACTCAAAAATGGCTTAACGGTTTTCATCAAATTTGTCATGTTTAATCAAAATCAAGTCTTCTTTAATATCAGGTGAGCTTTGTCATTATTAAAATGTTTTGAGGGGGCTAAAATGGGGAAGGGGCCTTTTTTATTTTTCTATAAAGTACCTTTGTGTTTGTTTTTATAGAGAAATTATTTGTCTCTCGTTTGGCCTAAAAATAAGAAAGAGCTAAATATGAAATATGAAAAAATCAAGTGAACATATACAGGAGAAAAAAAGAAAAATATTCCGTCAACTCATAAAACACGTTGAGCCCAAGCATGCGGAGTACACCTTTAATGACAGGCCATTGTTTATAATTAAAGCCGTTCAGTTCATTTAATGGAAATAATTTTTTTCATGGTAACTAAATGAAATTTTCAATAATTACATAGACAATTATAAAATCAGACGACTTGGAGAATTATGCTTGCATTGCCGAATTATAAAGTAAAAACTTTTATTTAATAATAAAAGAATTTAGTGTTTGTTATAGAGCAAATGAAAAAATAAATAAAAGATGAATGTGGAAAAATGTGGAACTTTGAGAAGTGGCATTAACACAATTTCTAATCTAAGCAAGTTAGTAAGTGAAAGTTGTGTGTTGCGCGCACGCACCAGATTTTTTTATTTAACACGTTGAACGCCAAGCGGTACGATCGTACCGCTCTTGGACTATTGGCTGGGGCCAAGGCGGTCCCCAGGTACCGCCCGCTCCCGCCAGCTAAAATGTTGTTCTGGGCCATGGGACCGCCTGCCGAGCGTGATTTCAAGGCATATGGGACCGCCCCGGCCCCGAACAATTCGCCAATGCAATTGGCCCAAAATTTTTTTTTTTTTTAATTTGGGGGGTGCATGGAGCCCCAACCTCGCTCCAAGAGCAGTGATGGCCAACCATGATCTCAGCCACCTCCTTTAGATTTTTTTTATTTTTACTTCTTTTAGGTTTTTATTTTTTTGTGTGTGATACTTGCTTTAGTTTTTTTTTTTTTTTTTTTTTACAAAACAAAATATCTTATTTATTAAAATAATATCACAACAAATTTATACAAAATAAGGAATAGAGGCACTAAAATATTCATAATTATTTACTTGTGGGCTTCAATGAAGCACGGGCGGCAATAAAATGGTTCTCCCGGGCAATGAGGACAGTACGTTGCATTTTTGCTTGCAGTTATTGCATCCTCTGCATGTCTTTCTATTGTCGTCTTCTTTTATGCAAATGCTGTGACGGGGTCGTGGTGCTTGTAATTGCTCTACAGATTCCGGAATCTCAAATCTTCTCAACATGTCTTCCACAAGAATCTCTTTGAATCTCGTAATAGTAATACTTTTGCCCGTTACAATTTGGTATACTATATGTGCATTCACCAAGGCGGTACCAAATAATAATTCTAATTCAATTTTCTTGTACCATCTTGTACTTCGTCTTAGGGAGGTATTATAGGAACTCATTTGGTCTGATAAGTCTATTGGAGTCTTGCCTTCATAAGAATCAACGATTACAAAGGGGTTGACAAGGGTTGACGTTGCGGTCATAACCGGGCAGCCCACGTACTACTTCAGGTAGCGGGCTTTACCCTGGGGCCGGGCGGTACATACGTACCGCTCACAAAATTATTGTTTAATTTCCAAAATTAAACTTTTTATTTATTTCTTTTGCAATTTTTGTATCATTCTAATCATATTAAAGTTATAAATTAGGAAAAAATGCTTTGGCCCCAGGCAAAAATACATCATCTTTTCCCTGGCGCTCAACGTGTTAATATAATAAGCTTTTTGAAAATAGAACTAAAAACAATAGGACTTATTTTGAAAGTAAAATGCCTCACAAATCTAATAATAATAAAATAATTACTCACATTGATTTGGTCAGGGGACACTTCCATTTTTGCAAATCTTTCGTAGTGAAGAACTGAAAGGAGATCTAGATTTCTCAAATTTCTTTCTATATCTATCGGCTCTTCCTCTTTATCCCAAGTGCAGTCTTTAGGCTGCAGCTCAACCATTTTATCTGCCAACATGTTACTAACCTCAATCGTACTCCTTGCATTCGAGCTTTCATCACCAACCAAGGCTGTATCATCAACTTCTAATGGTTGCCAATAAACACCTAAACAATAGATTAAGTTAGACTTAATATACGAAAAATTCTATCTTCTTAATCGGATCTTCTTTAAGTGCTAAATAAAATATAGGATGATCTAATTAAAAATTTATGTGCTTTAAAAAAGTTAGACCTAGATCGGCTTCCCCTAGTGATGACCCTCCCTCCAGGTGCTCGCCCATTCTCTCTCAACAAGGTATCTCACAATCGCAGAGGGTTTAGGAGACTAAAAAATGAATGTGTATGCTTAACTTGCTTCTACAACATACTTGGGTCATAAAACAATAGCTGTTTACTGAGCACTAAACTTAAAACCAGGGGTCGAAAATATAAGCTAACTTTTATTTTAAAAACATTTAAGTTCAACTTATATTTTTTTTACCCTACTTGAAGTTTTTATTGAACACTAACTTTTTCATCACGAAAACTTTTTAATAAAGTTATCTTCACACTTTTATCCAAATAACTTTTTGCATAAAAGTTGATTTCAAAAAGCTTTCTGAAACTTATTCATAAAAAGATTTTAGTGAAAGAAAATAATTTCGGAAATGCAAAAATTTATTTTAATGGATTACAATTTTTAAAATTTTGTAAATATGTGTATTAATTTTAAACTACAAAATCATCTTTAACAATACCATGGAATCAGTACAGTTAATTTTCATAGATGTATAATGTATAATATCTTTAGTCAATATAAAAATATTTAGATTATTATTCAACAATCATCATTTAATTTAACAAGTAAAACAATTTAAAAACATTTTTATTTACACCTATAATCATGAATAATAAATTTGAAAGTAGCCCTCATTTTACACAGCTATCTAATAAAATTTCTTTGCTTATTACTGATATGGGTTTTAATTTGTTCTTGCTACACTTCAAGTCACTATTACAGTCAAGTCACTATTACAGTCGTATAATTTGGCAAAAACACTTTTATGCAACCTAAAGAAATGGTTTTTCAAATTCATTAAAAAATTACCTTTAATTATTCTTTCACAACAGTTGTTGAGACATATTTGAAAAAACCCTGACTCACTCGGACTTTTTTGCGCACCTTCATAATTTATGAACCGCTTACTCAAAAGTAATAACTAAAACTAATATGAAACCGTCCGGTGAGATGAGATAATGAATGAACACTAGAATTGTTTTGATTCGAGAAGAATGAAATAATAGGATAGGAATAAATATACCTTTAACTAATCCTATCATAGGATTATTCATCAAAATAAACAACATTATACGTAAACAAACATTTTCCTATGATAAAAACTTTTATGATCACAACCCAGGGCAAAAAAGTTAGTGCTAAACTCACACTTTAATTTTAATTGCTCAAAAGGTTAAGTTGAACCTTAAACTTTTTGAAGAAAAACTTTTATCATTAAGTTATTTGAGAACTTTTATTGAGCAAACTTTTTCGTAATAAGTTTTTCGAATACTTATAAAATGAAAGTTATTTAAAAAGGTTAATGACCTTTTTGACCCCTGCTTAAAACCCTTCAAGAAGTGTACATGTACAACTATATTTATATTATCTTTGTCTAGATTTAGTAATATTTTAAAGAGATTCCTTGACTTAAACCACTACATTTTATAAGGGGTAATAATCAAATCAGATGTTTGGGTGGCTCATATACCCAGAGAGCAATCCTATAACGCCTGCTATAGTGGGTACCTAGTGGTAGTAGAAGACCAAGCCTGAGGTACCTGGACCAGGTGGAGAACAGTTTGAAGAGGAAGGGCATATGAAGATGGAGGATGCTTGCGAGACCATCAAGTTAAGAAATAAATAAAATTAATTTTTACCATAAACTAAATTTAAAAAAATCATGGTAGTAATACAATGTAAGCTGACATGACAAAAACGAGGGATATGATAATATAAAATGCTGAATAATCACTGGTAGGCTGCAAGGTTCAAGTCAGCAATAAATAAAATCATACTGTAGACTTTTTCTCTTAAAAAAAAGAAGTCTAATACACAAACTCTTTGTACAAGATAAAAAAATCATATGAATATAAAATGTATTTTGTAATTAATTTCATTCTTGTTTAAAAGATAATTTGTAATTAACTTTGTCTGAATGTGAGTTTACTATACATAATCATGAAATTTAAATAATCATATATTTACAAAAAAAAAAAAAAAAAAAAAAAAAATACAAAAAAAAAGAGAAATAAACCTTTTGGAAGCTTTACAATGCCTAATCCTGTTTCACTGGCAATTTTCTGACGTAGTTCTTCGGCATTCAGCAGCATGGTAATACGATGTAATATTGATGGTAATAATGTAACCTTCAACATGTAAACAGCAGGAAACTCTAAAAGGGTACAGAGTTCAGGCACTAATGTCTCTTCAAAATCTTCTTCATCCCGTCGTCTTTTTTTACCAAACCGATATTTTCCCCTGAAAAATATTAAAAGTTTTATAAAAGAGACAATCATGTTAATTTTATTATGAATACTCAATGTACGTACGTACACACACACAGCAGGCTTCTATGCACAGGGATACGCAGACGATATTGCAATACTGATTCAAGGAAAATATCAAAGTGTATTGTCTGACCTATTACATAACCCCGCCAAAATTCTTACGAATTGGTGCAAAGAGAATGGATTAAATATCAATCCACAAAAAATATACATTTGCCTCTTCAGTATGAAGAAAAAAGTCGACATCAAATTACCAAAAATAAATGGTTTTCAGTTGATATATTTCATAAGATGAGTGTAATTCATTTTTCCAACAGAATAATACAAATTGCCAATATTCAATAATTGGTTTACTTCCCCTCCCCCCCCCCCACCACCACCAAAGCCCGAAGCGGGATTCTTTCTAACTTTTCACCAGTTATTACTGGAAGTGTAATGAACAATTCATGACAAGTTTCAATTGTTGATTTTAATATTTGGGTTAATCTCTATAATGTACAGTAATTTTTTATTCCGCGTGATTAGTAACTCCTACACAACAATTATTCATTCATGAATGATAGTATAAACAGTATTTATTAATTTTAAATATTATTTTAAACAAGTCCTGATCAGTAACTTCATTATATAATAATAATTGATACACCTGCAGTAGTTAAAATTGATAAAGATAATTAATATTATTTTTTCAATGACCACATTCATTTAGTACATGGAATAATCATGGATCATTTCAAAATCACAAAAATAATTAATTACCTTGGCAATAAACAGTTGTTTTTTCCTGATATAGCTCTCACTTCAATCAATTTTTGATTTTTGTTTACAATAGACTGGTTGTATCGTTTGAAGAAATAATCCGAATATGAACTGTATTGCTCTGAAGGAAAGGGTGACATAGGTGTCTGCTCTTCACACACTCTTGTCACAACATATTTCTGAAATAGTTAATTAAAGGGATGAAATTATTTAATAAGTAAATAAATAAATATAAGATTTTAAAGGCTATGACCAATAAAGCCAATTAATCATCGGTATGTAAGTCACTATTGCACCTGTTGTGAGATGTAGGATAGAGGTGGGGATGAGCTGATTGATGGGCTTTTGGGAGATAGTCGGATCCCTAATTTTAAGTATACAATGTTGAAGTCCTTTAATTACATTTAGATCTACGGTGATTTCAATTTTTTTTAAACCATAGTCAGTCTGAGTGACCAATAAGCCTCGAACCGTAAAAATCAATTGAAAAAAGAGCAATCTGCGTATTTTTCTAAAATTGTCTGTATTCTAAAATAGTAGGAAGTCTTGATAAATATATAGAACTATGAAAGACCAGTGTGCCTTAAACATGCCAAAAAAGTATACAATGAATTTTCATAAAACTTTTCAAATTAAAAAATTAATGTAAATTATATTTAGATATTATTTTAAGTTTTTCAATTTTGTATTCTTATTACTTTTTTTAAAGACCTCCTAGATTGTGAGATATGTACTTGTGTTTTTTAATTTATATTTTGTTTGTATGAGATTAAAAAGTTGTTTAAAATAATTATATTTATAATTTTCTGATATGTATTAAATTAAGAGGTAGTCAAAATAATGATATATCATTGTCATAGCTGATGATAGAGCCACTAACCAATTACAAAACTTAATAAGTAATCAAATAAAATATATCTTGTTGGATATCAAAATTTTTCATTTTTAATAAGGAGTCTAGATTTGAAATCAGCTGATCAATATTTTAATTAATAACTAAATTAATAGAAGGACTAGGTGAGGAAACTTAATATCCTTCCAAGTTTCCTAGTTAGGAAGATAATGTGCTAAATTCAAGATATCCTGTTTTTGTTTACCAGAGAATAACCGTTTCGACCGCTAACATAAAAGCCGTTAAAATAGAATATAGTCCCCACGCTATCTGTTTTTCATTAATTACTATCTTAATAACGAGAACCATGCAAATTAAAGTTTACAGGTATTTTCCCTGGTAGAGAACATACAAATATATCATTTTTGTTTTCATTTAAATGCCTTTTTAATAAATTTGTCAGTGGAGGAATATTTCCCCCTCCATTCTTTAGGTGAGGCAAGGGATGTTCCAGTGGAGGACTCTTGAGTGTGACTTCGTACTGTCAACATGTACTTTTGGTTATAACTTTGGATAGTCCTGATGTGGAGTGATAGACTGTCCCTTCAGGACACAGAAAGTATCATTAGTGATTTTTTAATTAACATCGTAATCCATGGTGAGCTTAAAAGAGTATTTGAGGATTTTTAAGAAAGTGTTTTAAGTTAGTGCTGTAAAGATGAGTGTCAAGTTGACAAGACTTAAAACCATCATTTGGCGCTATTAGTTAATTGGTCTATAGTTGAGAGAGCTGTCATAGATCCTGGGAGTATCTAGATGAGTACCCAATATGTATACATGTTTGATGATTTCGTAATATAGTAGTTTTAGTTTATTGTTGCATTTAGTTTAATCATATATGTTTTATTTGTCTAAATATGTTTTTATAATGGTTGTCAGCTATGACAGTGTTAATCATCAATTTAATTAAAAACTCAATTAATTCTTTTAAAGATGCAAAATAAATATTTAAAATTTATTGATACATATAGTGATAAATATAGTTAGTGAATACATTTTTTTTATTATTAATAATAAATTATAAATTAATTATCTAAAAATAATGAATGATTAAATTTCAACATGTATAGAATTTTAGTTTGACAAGTATCCTGCATTAAAAGTTTCTAGAATTTTGTTGACAGTAGTATCCTGCACTTTGTAAATTTTCGTTTTTATAGTTTAGATGTGAGTTTTGTCATAATTGAAACACACTGACTGAATCAAAAGTCAATTCTAGTGAAGAATTTGATAATCTAATAGAAATTAAGTCTGATCTCCTAATTTTCTATTGAAATGCTTTTGTTACCAATGTTATTTTCATAATAGTAAGATATCTGGAAATTAAACTTTTGTAGAATACTCTAATTTTTATTTACCTTTTCAATGATAAGTTGGCAGTAGTTTTTCAAATATGAGTTAACTGCAAAAAACTTAATTAAAAATCACCTTGTTTTTATAGGTCATCTCTGAGACCAATAAGCCAGTTACCACTAAAAATGTTGATCAGTAGAAATAAGGGTTAATAATACAAAACGATCTTAGCTTGCAGATCACCCTTAATCAAACACGGGTCATAATCAACTTTTTAGGATTTAAAAATTTTGAAATAACATTTTTAAATATTTCTTGGTTTGAGGCATACAATTTAATTGCACAATAACTTGAAATGTCCTATTGAGGCCGGTTGGCCCAATCAATATTTCAATCATTGTTTTATTTTTTAAAACTGTCAAATAAACAAGCATATATTATGCTAGGTTTTTAAGCAAGTATATTTTAAGCATCTTACCTAATAAAGAAAGAAAAAATAGCATCTCATGTTAAAAAAAAAGGTTGTCTTGATTTTTATCTTAGGAAAATCATTAAAATAATCAATTTTTTAATTAAAGGGGAATTAGGCTAATGTTTCTATTACCTTTTTAGCAGGTAATAAATTATTCTATTACTTTAACTCCTAAGAGCCGGGATAGCCGAGCGTGTTGGAGTGCGACCCTCTATGGCATTCTCGAGCCAAATGGCAGCGGTTTGAATCCACCCTGGTAGGGTTGACTTTTATTTCGTGGAGGCCTCACGGAATAGATCTCGACCGCCCCACCTTGGTTAGAATAGGTTAGGTACACCTATAGAGTAACCCCCCGTATGCCGCACATAGTACGGGTACCAAAAAAAAAAAAAAAACTCCTTAGGCCTCTAAAACTGTGTACTGAATACTTAAATAGTATGGGGAAAAAACTAAAGTTTAAAGGTCTTCCATGTCATTGAAACACAAAAAATTTTGATAAACAAAATAGTAGTTTCTTATCAGATACTAAGCCCTTGCTTTGGTACAGGGTTTCCCCCCTTTCTTGTAATATGTCTGTTATTCAGCCAAACAATTTTATACAGCCAATTCTGCTACTGAGATAAATTTAATAGTTTACTAGATGAATGATGTAATTACATTAGAGGGGAAGTCTAGTATTTGAATTAAAGACTGGCCAGGTCAGATGGAATCTGATTAACGAGAAAAATGGCTCCGCCACAGTTGCTTCAAACAAGTGAGGTAATTATAATCTTTGTTAAATCCTTCATACATCATGTTTTCTTTAAGTAAGGAAAAAGAAGTATTGAATATTGTTATAACAGTGGGCTATAAATTTCTATTTGAACCAAAACGCTTAATTATGGAAATATATCTAAACTCATCTAGAGAGAGAGTCTCTTCTTTGTGGTTCAGTTCCATGGGAGAATAATGGAAATTGGATGAGGAATTAGATTAGATATTCTAGGATTATTCTGAACCTTCCAAGGATGACCGTGACAATCGATATCGCGCTTCTCCAGGCGAAAATCAGCGCTACATCAACCAATTCAACGAATTAGAAGTCAGGTCCCACTAGTTGTTCTATCGCTTCCGAACTATCAAAGCTGTTTCAATTCTCAGACTGAACTTTAAAATGTGGCGGATAAACAATAAGTCTTAAGTGCCCCGTGAGAGAGTAGCACCTCCCGGGATTATCAAAATACTAATTTTAAATTTATCTTTTCCGCGCAAACAAATGTAAAATTTGACAGAAATAAGAAATATTTAATACAAACCAAAATAAATAGAATTATTTATCCCCTTTCAAATGGATTATATTATTTCAATTTTTCCCTTAAAAAAATAAATAAATAAAATAAAAATATTAATAAGAATAACTTATTCAAATACATCTACAACTATACAGACAGAAATTTAAATGGTTAATACCTACGACGAGTGTACAGTGTACTAACGTATTTGAAAAATCATGTTTTTGAGATATTTGAAACATTACCTGAATTTTATGTGCCAAATTTTCACATTAACTCTTTGTTTCTATCTAGGTAAATAAAAATTTTGATTTCCGATTACAATTTTTTATAATTGCAATCTTGATAATCCTTCAGGTATAGATTATCCCTCACATAATGCATATAGCATATACATTAAAATTTTGTCTATGGTAACCAAAAGTTCATATAAAATTAACTTATAAATAAAAAACTATCTATGATTTACATACCAGCATATATCCTTTAGGACGGTACCATGGTATGACTATCTTATTAAGATATTTATCTTTCGTCACATCTATGCTCCCTCTGGAATCTAGAGGTACTGCTTTAACCGGAGGAATTTCTTTGTGATTTTCTATAGTATGCCAATCAATTGTTATATTATCATCGTCTAAAAACAAAATGTTAAAGTATAAGATTTAAAACCAAATAAAATCCTTTTTTATAAAGAAAATCCAACTACAATATATTTTGTATTTTAATTCTTAAAATATTAAACTCTTCTGTGTAGACTAGAAAAATTATGTACAACTGTTTTTTTTAATTAAAAAAAAAAAAGAAACTGGTGAGACGTACGAACAATAGCCGGAACAACATAATATGAGTTTTCTTTGTTTTCAAATGCGCGAACTAAAAATTCTTTCTTAAGTGTCCAAGCTTCCGTAAATAACAAAGAATGGAAAGACAAAATTTGTTCATATTGCTCCTGGTTGAGAGTGATTCGCCGAGCATTCTGTTGTACATTTATATGAACTTCACCAACATTCATAAACAATGGGAAATCACAAAGCTGCAAATGATCAATAATTGCAATATGTTAGTTATGTAAGATAAACAAAAATGGACAATATTATAAGATTAAGTACAATAATTTAACACAGAGACATTTTACCTTCGGCCACTTTTTAGAACTGAGTATTGCAAAATTCCTATTCGATCGCAGTAAATTGTAAAATGCTAATAATCGGTCAGTATCAGGTT
Source organism: Aelia acuminata (assembly GCA_911387785.2). Taxonomy (NCBI): domain Eukaryota; kingdom Metazoa; phylum Arthropoda; class Insecta; order Hemiptera; family Pentatomidae; genus Aelia; species Aelia acuminata. The sequence goes on along the minus strand of OU426982.1, from coordinate 84,544,370 downwards.
TTGGGTAGTTAGGTAATATTTTTAAGACATGCATGTAGACAGGCTGGCCAGCTTGCGGAAAACCATTACAGATCCAACTGGAAAACTATTAAAAAAAATTGATAAGATAGTTCCAAAAAGATAATTAAACAATAGATTTTAAGAAACTCAAATTTAAAATGACAAAACAATGACAGGCATTATCTCATTTCTTCAAAAAAAAAATAATAATAATTACATGTTTATCATAGACTCTACGGCACTTCTTGGTTCCAGGTTTACCAAAAGAATTTTCATCATTTTCCCAGAGGGGAAACATTATCTTTTCTTCTTGTTCATTTTGAACATTGTTTCCAACCGGAAGTAAGTGATCATTAAGTTCACCAATCTCATACAACATTTTACATGCTCTAAGTGCAACTGCCCCCTTGGCTGTGATAAGATTGTCACATGGCTGTCCCTAAAAAAAAAGAGCTAAAATCAATTTTTTAAACATTTTTCCCAATTAATTCTATACATTGGGCTTTAACAACATCCTCATAGTGATCCTCTGTAGGAAGTTACAGTATAAGGGAACTTTTTAAAGATTCAGTTAAAAACAATGATTTTGTTTCCTTCGTTAATTTCAATTTTAAACACTGGTATAGGATGTATTTAAAGAGGAAGATTATATTTTATTGATTTCCTCTAGGTGAAAATTGAAGGTTCAATAGCTCAATAGATCAAAATATAAAAAAATTCAAAAAGTCCTGATTTTCTCAAGACTTATTGAATTTTAAACTTATTGATTCAAGAAGAAAGAATTCATTTCCCATTCCCTGAAACCCTAATCAACAGAAACGGAAAGTTTTGCACATAACATAGAAGGCAAAGCCATAGGAATGGGATAGTGTAAAATGTACAATTGAAACTTGTTAAATAACAAAGTAAATTTCATTTCAAAAATTATCTTGATAAAACAATATTTAAAAATCTGGTGCGATGCGCGCAGCACACAACTTTCACTTACGAACTTACTTAGATTAGAAACCGAGTGCTTTGGTAAATATGTAAACGCCAATCCTCAACTTCACACATTGTCCCAGGTTTCTTTACTTATTTTTGTTTGCTCCCATAAGTTACAGAATATCATAATTTGTATTGCAAAACTTGAAAGTCCTCAGTACTTTTCAATTCATTATTGCTATTTCTTTTTTTAAGGGACCTAATTTCATCAACAGCTGAGTTTTTTTTACTGCTCGCTTGGTTATTACTGTGAGTTGCTTTTTGTAAATATATCGTGAGGGTGAATCGATAGAAGATGTATTTACGTCTCGTTGTAAAGTTTGTCTCTTATGCCTTTCTGGAAACCAAGAACGATTACCTCTAAAATCGCTTTATATTGCGTTCAGAAATTCAGTTTGGAACTAAAGTTTCTAAACTAGAATATAATTAATTAAAGATTATCTTATACCATATTATTTCACACCTTAAAATGCTTTAAATTTTATATAAAAAAAAGATGTAAAAATGAGACAAAATGTAGACATAAAGTGCCACATATGTTTGACCAATTTCGATGAAATTTAGGCTGCCACATCGCGGGGGTATACATACATTAAACATCTAGTTTCATCAAAATCCTTAGAGTGGTTTTTGAGTAAATAAAAAAAACTCGTAAAAATGAGACAAAATTGATCAAATAAAGTGCTCCATCCATTTGACCAATTTTGATGAAATTTTGGCTGTCACATTGCTTGCACATACATACATCACATACACAGATGAAGAGCAGGAGTCAGAGGCATTTGAGGCGGATATAGCGAGGATGGTTAGACTGGCTTACTGGGCTTGGAGCTACTTACTTGCCCTAAATTAGTAGTAGATGCCCTATCCACAGCATTGGAATATGAAGAGGCAACAGAGGCTTCTCTTGGCCATGCATGTGTCTGAGCTATGAACAATGCTGACAGAGAGGACGGGCAGCAGGAGTCGGAGAACAGTAAAAACTTTGAAGAGGCGGTTTTAAAAGTTGCAAAGGCTTTGGAGTCTCGGAAAAGAAGACTAGTACGGTGTTGGAGCTATGGGGAGCTCAGGCACATCAGGGGTGCCTGGAAGAAGCGGACGCGCCACAGCCCCAAGGAAACAAAGACGGGTCAACTCCTGGAGGGCAACATCTTCAAGACCGTACGCTTGTAGTGGTAGCCTCTTTGGGGCACATCACCGGTAGTTTATAAGTGGACAACATTGTAAATGGTCGTGTCGTTACAAGTTGATACTTTTTGTAAACTTCTTGATTATCTGAGTTTATATTGTTTGTGTGGCATTGGAAATTATTATTTTATTTAAAAAAAATTTTTGTTGCAAAATATCTAAACTAAACTAAGACCAAAATTAGAAACTTTTGCTGGGATGTGGATTCGGCCTGTAAAAGGTTAAGTACATGGCCTTCCAAATAGGAAGAAATTAACTAATATTTTTATCTATTGAACTCTCTGCATATATATCTTTCATCAGGCATCAGTTAAATTTATAAGAAATATTAAACTAAAATAAATACAGTTTTTATGGTAATCCAAGTAGAAAAAAAAATTGATGACAAATAATAAAATAATGAAAATAAAGTTATATTTTTGGATTAGGTCTGAATTAGAATATATATATATAACTCCGAAAAAAAAAGTAATAAACTCCGCCAGAGTAGTCAGTTAGATTACTGGACTATCACTGCCAGTCCCAAGCCTGGATAAAGGAGGAGGGTTTAGAGGAGGGCTGACTACCCGCCTCCTATAAAAACTGTCAAGTTGCTAAAGCTCAACAACAAAGCCTCTGTTATCGGACTGCCTTACGGAAACGACCTGGAACCCCCATAAAGGTAATTAAATTTGGAACTTGGAATGTGCGCTCTCTCTATAGACCGGGTGCCCTTAATGAGCTGCAGGAACAAATATCTCAACTAAGCATAGATATTACAGCTGTACAAGAAACGAGATGGATGGGATGTGGCAAAATCACCAGAAATGAATTTGACTTCTATTATAGCGGAGGCAAGAAAAAACATGAGTTTGGGACTGGATGCCTGATTTCAAGACATGCGAAGTCAACAATACTCGATTTTGAACCGGTAAACAATAGGATATGTACTCTGAGGGTCAAAGGAAAACGTCATAATATTACCCTGATAAATGTACATGCACAGACGGAGGAAAAAGAAGATGAAGAAAAGGAGGCATTTTATGAAGAATTGGATAAAATTATAAGAAATTGTCCCTCCTTCGACATAAAAATAGTGTTAGGTGATTTTAATGCATAAATCGGAAAATAGCCTGCGTTCACCCTTACCATTGGAAGACAAAGTCTGCACCAAGAAACAAATGACAATGGAGAACGATTGATCAGCCTTGCGACTTCCAATGCGCTAACGGTAATGAGTACAATCTTTCCTCACAAAAATGCAAGGAAACTTGGACCTCACAAAATGGCGTAGCTACACAAATAGATCACATATTGATATCATCCAAGCACTTCAACTCAGTAAATGATGTTAGATCATTCCATGGGCCTGATGTGAATTCGGACCACTATCTGGTGGTGGCAAAGATGACCCAAGGAATGAGATTCTCATACCATAGAAACAAGAATCAGAGACTCAAATGGGACAGAACAAAGCTTAAAGAAGAGGAAATTAAAAGCTTATACCAATCAAGTATTGAGGAAAGGGTGAGGAACATTCCTGCAGTTGAAGGAGGGAGAGAGGTGGTAGAAGAATGGGATCTTCTAAAGCAGACTATAACACAGTCAGCAGACCAATACTGTAGGAAGAATAAGAGGACCACTAACACCTGGTTTGATAAAGAATGTGAGGAGGTAGTAGCAGAACGGAATGCCAAGAGGTTAGCCTTCTTGAACCGAGATACGAGGCATAGTAGGAAGCAGTACAAAGAAGCCAGGACTAAAGCAAAGTCAGTACTGAAGAAAAAGAAGAAACAAGCATTAATAGAAAAGGTGAAGGCTATTGAGGCCTCAAGAAGGAATAACGAAACAAAAAATTTTTTTGAAGACGCCAAGGCCATAACAACAACATTTAGTTACAACACAATGATTAGGAATACTGAAAGTAAGCTGCTAGTTATGGATCATGACATACTTGAAAGATGGATGGATCACTTCAAGACACTCCTTAATCCCACAATTGAGGATCAGATTATGGATGACACACCAGAAGATGGAATTAAGGGTGAGTTGGTTCCCCCGGATAGCACTGACATACAGTTAATTTTGGATCAGCTCAAAAACAATAAAGCACCTGGATCAGATAGCATCCCAGCAGAATTTCTGAAGGCAGGAGGTACGATAATAGCTGAAGAAATAACAAGGATCATAGAACAAATTTGGACTTCAGAAAAAATGCCACAAGAATGGAGTGAGTCTATCATTGTGCCAATTTTTAAAAAGAAAGGTGATTCAACCCAGTGCAACAATTATAGGGGAATAAGCTTACTTAACACAGGTTACACGGTGTTCTCAATTGCGTTGTATAACTGGCTTATTCCATACGTGGAACCACATATTGGAGAATACCAAGGTGGATTTAGAGCCAATCGTTCAGCCATTGACCAAATATTCTCGCTCAAGCAAATTATGGAAAAAATGAGGGAATATAACAATAGCATGTGGCTGCTCTTCATAGATTATAAAACTGCATACGATTCTGTCATCAGGAAGGAACTGTACCGGGCTATGAGAGAAATGGAAATCCCGGCTAAGCTGATCCGACTTATGATGTGTACGACGAAGGACACAGTTGGCAAGGTCAATATTGGTGGAAACTGTGGAGACTCATTCCCAGTGTGTTCGGGACTTAGACCAGGAGATTCACTGGCCCCAATGATGTTTAATATCGTCCTAAATGCAGTTATTAAAAGAGCAAGGCTAATATCCCACGGGACAATTTTTAGCCAGATGACCCAGGTGATGGCGTATGCGGACGATGTTGTCATAGCGGGGAGGAGTCTACAAATCAACGAGGATAAGAGCAAGATACTTATATTGAGGAAGAAGAACCCACCTCATCTGCCGAATCATTATGTAATAGAGAACTACAGATTTGAGAGGGTTAAAAGCTTTAAGTACTTGGGATCAGCGGTCAATGACACCTTGGACGAGGGAGAAGAAGTCAAGTACAGAATAATGGCAGCCAACCGAGCTTATTTCAGTCTATCTAAACTCCTTGGTAGTAGACTGCTCAATCGCACAACTAAGCTCAGGATATACAAAACACTTGTCCGACCCATCTTGACATATGCATCCGAAACCTGGGTAATGACTAAAGTATTAGCTGTTAATATTGACAGGTTCGAAAGAAAGATACTTAGATGAATTTATGGACCTGTTCAGGAGAATGGTCTGTTTCGACTCTGAAAAAACAAAGAGCTATATACACTGTACGATGACCTGAGCGTATCACAATTTGTAAGGGTACAACGGATCAGATGGTTGGGGCACGTAATTCGGATGAGTGAAGAGAGGACAGTCAAAAGACTGTATTATGGAAAACCTGATGAAGCAAGACCTCACGGAAGACCAAAGGGAAGATGGAAGGGCGCCTGTCGCCGAGGATCTGAAGAGAACAGGAATATCCATCAGACGCGCTAACGACAAGGAAGACTGGGGAAGAGCAGTTGAGCTGGCCAAGGACCGCTTCAAGCGTCTGTTGCGCCATGAATGAATGAATGAATATATATATTAAATGAAAAATAAATTATTTAAGAATATATATATATATATATATATATTTTTTTTTTTTTCTGTTGGCAAAGTAGGCCTAATGAGACCTGTGGTGGCGCAGTGTGATATCCTTACAGACATTTATATTGATTGCAAGAGCACAGAAAGCCTGGATTGGATAGCACAAACCTCAACATGGTGCAGTGGCAGACTGCCTATAGCTCCTTAACCAATCCCATTGGGGCCAATTTGGAGTGTCCTTCACACCGATGGTGACAGCTCTCTCAGGTTCTATGACAGTTACAAACTGGTCTAAGCCCAAGAATTATGGAAGCTCAGAGTAAGCAGGCCTCAAGGACCTATATTTCTTTTCTTGAAGCATACCATCCTTGTACCAATCCTCCAGGCAGTTACTGCAATCCTGGAAAACCACACCACAATTTTCCAGAAGATACAAGAGGAAGGTTTATCACTGCTACGCCCGGTCAGTGTGTCGTCTCTAGTAGGCTGACAGACCTTACATACCCAGGGATAGGGGAATGCTTGGACTGCGTGGCTTTCATCCATCCAAGTACTAACCACACTCGACGTTGCTTAACATTGATTACCGATTGCAAGCGCCCATGTACACCCCCTACATATATAACCCTTAGCCCTTCTAAGAAATTAGTTTGTAAGTCCTGCATATTGTCCGCATTAGAGAGAATTTTTTGACATAAAAAGGATGAAAAAGTTATATTTAATATAAATTACATATATTTAACACGGACAAAATTATAAAGAATGGCCACTCAATAATTTAACAGCACTTTCTTTATTTCTAAAATATATTTGGTATAATCAAATGAAAAATTAAAGTCTTGTACAAAAAAAAAGAAATTAAACAGCTCAGCAAAATTTGTGTTAGAAAATGAATATTTTCTAAATTCATTATATCACTTAGAATGGCTCTGTACCAAATAAACTATTATATGGCCAGGTCTAGCTAGTTATTAATAAAAATTAATATATATATATATATAATGTACCTATCTTACCTCAATTATACCTTTTAGTGGACAATTTATTGGCAATTGAAGATAACAGATAATTTTACTAATATTATTTACATTGACGTCCTTCTTCCAAAAAAATACAGTAAGTCTGGTAAATTTATCACAAGGCAAAGTAAAACAATACCTAATAAAAAATAGAGTTGTTAGTAAGTAATTAATATAAGCATAGATACAAAATAATTATATTCAGTTATCAATAAGTTTTTAATTTTTTTTTAACTTTATCAATCACTTTTGTAAAGTTTTTAACCATTATTTCCAGTTTCTAATTTTTATTTTTTTATTTTATTTTATTTTTTTTTGTTATTTATAAGACAGTTGAATCTACTAATTAAGAAAAGAAATTCAGGATAAGAGGTGGGTATAGATAATTATGACATGGCTCTCACTCCTACTAACCTTACAATGCATTAATGAAATAGTTGAGTAATAATAATTAAGTAATAACTGGGTCCTTCCTTATGGATTCCAAAATTTTTCAATATTTTAGCCCCCCCCCCCCTTACTCGGGTATTGTAACTTATACCCTTTAAGATAATTACTATTCTTGATAAATAGAGGGTCTTAATGTAATATGCTAAGATCCGGGGTGATCATGAAGAAATGTTCGAATTTGTCAATGTCAATGAAACAAAGTTTGGAATTAACGAGCCTTTCACCACACTCATTTTTTACTGAAATTGATAATTAATATAGTTAATGAAATGAAATGAATAGTAGTTAATGAAAATTACTGAAAAATGAAATTATTTTGCATTAACATAGTTCAAAAATAACGTATAAAAAACAAAAACATCTAAATTCAAAATTTCGAATACAGATTCGAATAAAAGATAGTTTATTCGAACAGAAGTACAAGTATTCGAAGAATGTATCTTCTGGTTCGAATTCATCAAACATCGAATACAGATAGTTTTTCATTCAATATTTGAATACTTTGAAAAGATTAGTTATCTTTGAAAAGTATTTGATTTTCGAATAGTTATCTAGATAAAACAAAATACTATCTGTATTCGTAACTATATAGATTGTTATCTAGATATTACCCAAATCTGACAAGAATATAGTAAGAATTATCAAGTTGAACCTTTAAAAGCTTTCAACAATGGTTTAAAAATGATTACATTTTTAAATATTTGTTATTAATCTGACAAGTTTAATCGATTCAAGCGTCACTTGTATATAATAAGCTAAATGATAATAAAATTACCTATTCAACAAAGGAATTGCAGACTCAACGGTTACTTTTGGTCCGGTTGGCCCATTAATGCAGAAAGGTTCTACTTCTTTGGTGTAGAGATATAATTCAGCTTCTGCTTCTGTACCACCCTTCCTCCTGCGATCTCTGCCATAGCACAGTTCCTATTCAGTTAAGATTATAGTTGTGTATAACAGATAAATAAGTTATAGTAGTATGTAACTATTACTAGGTTAATTTACATAACTATCTATTCACAAAATATCCAGCTATAAAGAAAAAAAAAAACTCAAAGTAAAAAGTGAGGCCCTGCCCAAATTTATTTGAAGAAGATCCAGAGTACTTCAGACTGCGTAAGTTAGAAATATTTGGATTTATAAAACATGAGGTACTAAAACACCATCTATGGAGTAAAGTTGTCAAGAAAGGAGAAATGATGACCATGAAGAGTGTTGTAGAATGGTTGACATAGGATATTTTTAAACTATGCAATATATACCAGGTGTGTAAATATGAAACCGGAATTCGCCAATGATAGGAGTTAGCAGTCAATATAATCTTCTAACTAATCCGTCAGTGGTGTTATCGGCTTTTGCCTACATGTAATAAAGAGATCCAATTGATACCAATATCAGTTTCATTCTATAACCGTGTTTTTAGTGGCGTTGAACATGTCGACTTTTGTGCCAACAAATGAAGATTTGCGGACAGCATTTATTTTCCGTTTCCTTCTGAAAAAAATTGGAGCATTATCACATAGGATGCTTGTTGAAGCTTACAGGGAGCATGCCCTAGGCAAATCTCAATGTTTCGATTGGTTAAAAAAATTCAAAGATGGATTTCGATAAAAGAAACAAAGACCGTGGAAAACCACAAAAAAAAACTTTGAAAACGCTGATTCGGAAGCGTTTGTTGGACAATTATTACATGTGACACCATCTCCATTTGTTTGAAAGGCATGGAAAAGATCCAGAAGGTCGGGAAATGGGTACCTCACCAACTGAATGACAGGCAGCAAGAAGCTCGAAAAACCTCATGGCAAATGCTGCTCGCCAGGTACAGAAAAAAAGTCATTTCTTCATCAAATTGTGACTGGTGATGAAAAGTGAATTTACTTCGAGAATCCTAAGCGTAAAAAATCATGGGTAACTCCTGGTGAACCATCGGCATCGCTTGGGGAGGAAGAAAATGCTCTGTTGTCTGGTGTGATCAGATGGGTGTTACCTACTATGAGCTGCTTATACCTGGGGAAACTGTTAATACGGAACGCTAGCTACAACAGATGATAAATTTGAATAAAGATTTGCGCCAAAAATTCCCAAATATCAAGAAAGGACACACAAAGTGATCTTGCTCCATGACAATGCCCCACCACATTCGGCTAAACGGACCAAGGAAACGAACCAAGTGTTTGGTTGGTAAATTCTTCCGCATGCGGCTTATTCACCAGATTTGGCCCCATCCGATTACCACCTATTTGCATCGATGGGACATGCACTAGCTGAGCAGCGCTTCACTTCTTATGAAAATGTACGAAATTGGTTAAGTGATAAGTTTGACTCAGAAGAGGAAGCATTATTTTGGCGGGGAATCCACAAATTGCCTGAATGATGGGAAAAATGCATAGATAGCGAAGGACAGTACTTCGAATAATATGTATCATTTTTACACAATCAACTCTTATTTGCTATTTGAAAAATTCCGGTTTCATATTTACACACCTGGTACTTTATACGATACAGCCAAAAAACTCAGATATTTTATTGAGGAGTGGTGACTGAGTATTTTGAAGTATTGCCCACTGCTCCACTCTCAAGTCAAGTAGGTCAAGTAAATTCAAGCCTGGGCAGGTTGAAATTTGCTTGGTGATACTCAATCTTCCCACCCTGATCACCCCTCAATAGTAATTCATCCTTCCAAAAATAGGCAGGAAGGGGAATTGAAAAAAAAAAGATTTGTTAAATAAAATAGTTTAATAACTAATTTTGGTTATAACTCAGAAAAAAAATATCAACATTGTCACCCTTTCAAGAATAAGTTTATAATAGTTAAAAAAAGTAAATAAAAACAAAAATAATATACCTGTTTTAGGGTTTCTTCGGCTAATTTAAAAGTCTTGTAGTTTTTATGAAACAAATCAGAACTTAAGTTAGGAGCAAATACAATGTATTTACTCTCTTTATGTCTTGCACGACCTTTGGATTGAATATAAGACCTAGTTGTTTTTGGATGATCGAATTTAATGACGAAATTGCAGTTTTTAACATCAATACCTTCTTCAATCACATCAGAGGCAACCAATACGTTGGTCTCACCCATGTTGAATCTATAATGAAAAATTAAATTGTTGGAAAAAAAATAAATGAACACAATAGGATTAATACGAGGGTCGTCCAGAAAATAAGTTCCGTTTTGGTCTGTAGGGCGGTAGGAGAGGTTTTTGCCAAATCCGGCAACACCGCTCGAAAGATGAGAGGTGGGGGAATAGAATGAGAGGTGGGTCAGTTACCTCAGTCGGTCAGTTACCAATGTCAGGGCAGGTAGTTGAAATAGAACCCTCCACGTCACTCCCGCCACCTCGATCCCCGTTCCCTCTCGAGTTGTTTTGTGCGGAGTGATTCAATTTCTTTATGCACAGGGTTAAAAATCAGTTCAAATTCACGAACAGCTCATTTCTGTTTATGGAGAAGGTGTAATGAGTGAGTCAATGGTGAGGAGATGGGCACGTGAATTTAACATTCACTAGAGGATGAAAGTGGGAGAGGCAGACCCTCAGTTGTGACGGACGAAATTGTCGCAGAAATCGACAAGACAGTTCGCAAAGATCGTCGTTCAACCCTGGATAAACTCCACCTGAGTTTCCCAGAAATCTCATGATCCCTCATCCATGAGATTTTCTCGAAAAAACTTGACTTTCGGAAAGTTTGCGCCCGGTGGGTCCCTAGAGAGCTGACACCCCAACACAAGGAACAACGAATGGCTGCAGCTCGAGAATTTTTGGACTGCTACAGAACTGATGGGGATGCATTCCTGACGTCTATCGTCACTGGAGACGAAACCTGGGTGTCACACTACATTCCAGAAAACAAAAGACAGTCCATGCAATGGAAACACCCCACCTACCCAAGTGCCAAAAAATTCAAATTTGTGAAGTCAACCAGGAAAATCATGGCTTCTGTTTTCTGGGATCAAAAAGGAATTCTCCTGATTGATTTTTTGCCTCAAGGTGAAACAATTAACGCCAACCGCTATTGTGAGACCCTGAAGAAGCTTCGTCGGGCCATACAGAACAAGAGAAGAGGAATGTTGACCTCCGGTATTTGCCTTCTCCACGACAACGCTCGGCTTCACGTTGCTCGTTCCACAGCACAACTTTTGGATGAGTTTGGTTGGGATGTTCTGATCCATCCACCTTACAGTCCCGACTTGGCCCCTTCAGAATATCACCTGTTTACCAAAATGAAGGCGGAATTGGTGGGAGAATGTTTCACAAGTGACGAGGAAGTGAAAGAAGCTGTCACGAAGCGGACCAAGGAGGTGGCGGCAAGCTTCTACAAGGAAGGAATTTCGAAGCTCATTTCGCGATATACCAAATGTATTGACGTCGCCGGGGATTATGTGAAAAAAATAATACATATTTTCAAGTGCAATACCTGTAAGTTTCAAATTTTTTCAATAAAAACTTGATTTAAAAAAAAAAAACGGAACTTATTTCCTGGACGACCCTCGTACTAGTAGTTAGTCTATCATATTTATGTATCTAAATATATAACACACTAATATTATCCTAAACTACTTCATTCAGCTCTTTATTTGGCTATTTGGAAAGCTTTGAAACCTATGTTTCCTAATAATGTTGTTTAACTCGTTTTGTTAAGTTCTTATTCTTTACTGTCATTTAAGAATTTCCAGAAGATATTTCAAAGAGATATTGAAGACAACTGAGTTCCAATGCATAATGGCTGTCGATTCTTGTTAGTTTCACAATCTTATAAAATGGAAGGCTCACCATTGGATGGTGAAAACAACTGAGTTATTATAATAGATCGTGATTTAAAGAGCAGTTTTTTTTTTTCTTTCTGACAATTTGGGGTAAGTGGACTGCACTGAGAACAAACTTAGACTGGAATAGGAGCTGGCCAACGTTAGGGATGCATGGTGGCACTTCATATCGGCCCTGTATCCCACTCAAGGGCTTTGATGACTTATTATTATGGTAGTTTCTATTTCGAGATGAAAAACACTGTCAGTTAGTTGCCATGATGTTTCATAGTTGGGACATAGCAGCCTGGAGCTGCCTTTAGGTTGCCTCCCCTCTGATTTTGCTTCCATGAACCATTTCGTCCATCCAGTAAACATGGCCTAACCTCTTCAGTTGGTGCATTTCTAGTATTGGTTTTACTTGCGTTACATTCAGTTCCTGTCTGATTCTCTCATTCCTCCAGCAGTCTATTTTGTTTTGCCAAAGATTCACCTAAGGTTCCTCATTTCTATGGCAGTTACTTTACTCCCATGTTTATTGAGGACAGTCCAGCTCTCAGCACCATATGAAAGGACAGGGAGATATACTGGTTTAAATAAGACTTTTTTTATTTTCCTGCATCATTAATATAGCAGAGCAGAAGGAGTAAGACACACCTTTGGCCTTTACAACTTTGTATAAAATATCTTGGTTGATTCGACTATCCCTTCTGAAAATCGTGCCAAGGTACTGGTAATTTTCTATCTTCTCTAGCGGCTCATTCATTTCTTTTCTAAACAAATTGTCATTCATGTTGACCTCTGACTTCAGCTGCCATTCACAAATAAAGGGTTATGATCGGGCTACTTTAAACACATATAATTCATGACAAGGTGTTATATATTGTACATAACTATAATATCGTCGTCACCATGCTAAAGTAACGAATGTGCAACTAAAAACCTATACATATTCGTTACTTTAGCATGGTGACGACGATATATTCATATCTATTTGGAAAAGGGGTCGTTCTGGAACGACAGTGTGATAATTGGATTAATGAGTGTTGTGCAAAGATTTTTTTTTTGTTCATTTACATTTACATTACATTGTACAATAAAGTTGTTAATACAGGTTCTGAACACTTATTATTAATGCCCCCAAGACATAATATCTGGAGGCACCGGCGAGATCTTCATTTACATCAGGGGCAAGATTTTCATTAACATAAGGAGCGAGATCAAGGAGAAAACTGTAAGTACATAAAATACAATACATGGATCCTAATATAGAGGCTCTGGTCAGGTCTGTACAAACCCTTGACTAGGGCTGGCGAATCTTGGTGCGCCAGTAGTAGGGGTAGCTCAGGCTATAGCCACGCCTCTTTTCTCCCCCGACTAACCTTCCCACATTGGTGGTAGGCAAAACCCAAAGAAAACATAGGTTGGATGAAACATTTTATGCGATATGTTTTTTTACTCTACCGGTATTTATAATGTTCTGGACAGAAATGTTAGAATCAAAATTTAACCACAAGTATACTAATTCATAATTTAAATAAAATACAATTATAAAAATAATAACTTTATTTACAATGAGCTACAACTAGTTTTATACAATATACAAATTATTTATTGTATTGTATTATTATGTGACTTATAAACAAATGAAATATCTTACAAATATATTTATAATGACTTGCATCTAAATTGTATATACACTATTTATTTTATATCATTTTTATGTATGTATTTTTAACATTTTCTGTATATTTAACATTTTTATCAATTTTCTGGTAGAGGATAGACACCCTCCATGTCCATCTGTTCCATTTCAGGTAAGCCCCTAACTTCATCACTATCAGAATCTGAATCTGATAAACTTGAACTGGAACTTTCTGTCACATTTACATTCATTTCTTCAATTCGAACTTCTAAAATTCCTTCTTTTTTCCATGCCTCTTCGATGACTTTCCACGTGTGATTTACCCAAGTTCTCCATGTTTCGGGTGATATGTTTTCTATTGCCACTTTGGACAATTCTTCGACCTCATTAATGGAAAATGTTGTGTTCCTTTTTGCAACATATTCTTTCACCTGTGCCCATATAAGTTCGATTGCATTAAACTCGCAGTGATATGGTGGAAGTCTGATCACAGTGTGGCCCTTTGATTTTGCGATTTCGTCCAACACATATTTTTTCTCCTATGGCTTGTGCAAGGAAACTAAATCTAGCAATTCTCCTTTGAGCATGGTAGTACACCACTGTACGTTATTTTCTGTCAGCCAGTGTTGAATATCTTGTTTCTTCCATGCTGTTGTCGGATTTCTAGAAAGCAAGACCGAATGATATGGGGCATTGTCCATAACTATTACAGAATTGGCGGGGATATTTTCTAACATATTGCTAAACCAATTTTTAAATACTTCAGCATTCATTTCTTCGTGGTAATCGCCTGTTTTCTTGGAATGAAACAATAGGCAGGTATTGGGAACGAAACATTCAGCGCTACCTGCATGAGCTAAAATTAGACGGCTACCTTTTCCCACCGACATCTTCCTACTTGAACTCATAGTATCATCACTCCACGACTTAGAAACAGAGTTCCCAGCGTTTACCCACGTCTCATCAATAAAAATAACTTTTAGAATGTCACACTGCCGAATCTTTCTTAAAAATAAACATCTGGCAGCAACAATATCTCCACGTTCCATTAAATATTTCCTGTTATTTATTTTCCTCCACTTAAAGTTAATTTTCTGTAATAACACAGAGAGGCTTGTCTTTCCACCATCGAAGATACCATCTGCTTTAAGTGAAGTCAACAGTTTTTTCCTTGTGGGCTATTCTTTTCTGTAGTAATAACCATAAATATGATTTTTTATCGCAAATTCGTCAAAAGAGTCGATACCTGATTTTGGGCTTTTACGAACTCTGCATTTTCCTGGAGTCGTGACAGGCTCTCCAGAGCGGTGTTCCTTCAAGATTCTGCTTACTGTATTTCACCTAATTAATAATGCATCTGCTACTCGTTCCACAGTCTTTGCTACAGATTTCAAAGGCCCGTTATTGTCTTTTTCCTTTGAAAAGTAGGTGTGAAGGTGGTGAACAAACATGTGAGCTTGGGATTTCAGCACAAAATGTTTTTTCTTTTCGCTTCCTATCTCCTCACAACTTGAACATGAAGCTTCTGCCATATTTTCTCTGAAATAAACGTAATAAATGCAAAAATTATATTAAAACACAAGAACTATCATGTAGGACGTCTGAGTTATAACTGAGAAGAGGGTGAGTAGCGGGGGAAGGTGGGATAGTTGGCCATGCCCACGGTAGCTATGTGGGTGTAAATCTAAGACCCAAGACTCACCGGCCCAGGTATAGTTAACTCCTTAGCTCGAGGAAATGAAACTCCTAGTGTTACCATCTCTATGGACAAATTCGACACCTCAGTTGAGGACTTCCCTACGTACGTCCAGCGATTGAATGCCTATTTTAGAGCTCAGGGTATCCCAGAAGCTCGAATAATAGATACCTTTGTAAATTTAATAGGTCCTAAAATGTTCTCACTACTAAAAACCCTCCTACATCCAGAGGAATACACTTCTAAGTCGTATCAAGAGCTAATAGACCTATTAAAAAAATCATATCAATCCCTTACCTCTGATTATCCCTGCACGACATACATTCATTAACCATAAGCAGGCTGAAAGGGAATCCATGTTAGAATACATGGCGGCACTAAAAAAACTTGCATCCCCCTGCAAGTATAATAATGAAATGTTGCTTACTAAGTACATTTACATAAGGGGGGGGGGGAGAGATAATGTTATATATTGTACATAACTATAATATATTCATATCTATTTGGAAAAGGGGTCGTTCTGGAACACGAGTGTTGTGCACAGATTGTTTTCATTTACATTTACATTACATTGTACAATAAAGTTGTTAATGCAGGTTCTGAACACTTATTATTAATGACCTCAAAAGATAATACAAGGAGAATTTGTAACTAGCTGCAGCTTACTTTTTCAGAATCTTATGATTTTTTTTCCTTTCAAGAATATATTCCCTGGTAATATGATAAGGATTGCTATTAACGCCAACAATAAAATCAGGCTTTATGTTTTTATATTCCTCGAAGGATGCTGCTAAATCCTGAAAAAAAATAAAAACTAATAATTGACAAGTCTGATACTAAAAAATGATTTACTAGTTACTTGAAAAACAAAAATAAAGTATTCTAGTTATCTTTTTATACAAAATTGAATTTTAAATAAATCAATCTTGATTCACCTAAGCAGTCACTGAATAATTTTATGGTAATTTTGATAAAGCTGCAAATATTTTTATAATCCTCAATACTTACCAAATTTGACCTTTTTAATATTTATAAAATTTCATGTTCTTTATTATAAAACTGAGAAATATAAAGAACTTACTTCGAGTACATAGTTCAAAACTTTAGCAGTAGTTTTTCTTTCAACAAAAACCAGAGCTAAATTATCCTTTTTGAAATTCTTCAATAATTTGAACAATTCTATCACCTTAGAAGTTGAATAAAGAATTATTCTTTCTAACCCTTTTTTCATAATGAGATCCAGTTTTTTTCTAGAAATGCAGCTGAGAATTAGAAAAGATTGTTTTTTTAATTACAATTGATATCCTATGATGAGAAAATATAATCATACCGAATCAAATGGAGCTGTATTATAATGTGACCTAAGAGTTTTATCAGAGCCTGGTCGTTCGATGAAATTCTCATTCTTTCAAAGTGAACAATTCGCAATAGCAATACATAAGTAGAAGCATATCCACCTAATTCTCTGGTGATGATCTGAAAATTTCACAGTGAACAATAGATTGAATTTTAATTTATAGAAAACTATTAATATACCATTTTATAAGAAATTCAAAAAATTGCAATAAAACGTTTAGATTTGGTAAATAAAACATACAAAAATGATAAAAAGTACTTGGCTAACTTTTTTTTTCTGGGTCCTCCCCTTTCTCGCCGGTTGGGCTATATGGGGATTCCAGGGCCAGGAGATTGGGTGGGGGATTGATCACTAATATTATTGAATTTTCCCTGGCTCCGGGTTTTGAACTAGCTATCTTCGGATTCCAAAATATGTGTCAATTGTCAGAAGCAACACGTTTGCCCAATCGGCCATTCTGCACTTGTGTAACTAATTAAACATTGAAAGAAATTCCTTTAACGTCACATTTTTAAATATTTCAGGGGGCACATTACAATCCTGTGAGTAAAAATATCCCAGCACTCGTTATGGAGGCAATCCATCATGTAAAACCAAAATAAACTGTGTAATTTCAGTATTATGCAGCCATATTGCAGGGCCTTCCATGCTCATTTAAAATACACATATGGGGGGGGGGGAAGGGAGAGGATCTTGAACTTTAATGAATAAAATTCAAAGTAACCACTTTTTCCTAAACTATAGATTTAAATAAAGAAATATTAACTGTTCCCACCTTAAAAAAATGCAATAACGCTTTTAATTTCTGAAAAATACTAAAGCTCTAAAAATTTGAAAATTTAGTTTAATTCTATAACACTATTTTTATTCATTCTTGGTATGCCAAATTAAGAAGTACTAATGACATTAACAACTTTACAAAAGAACAAACAAAAAAGATTGCATTGAGGAAACAGGTTTTGTGTTCCCTTTCCAGCAGCACTTAATTACGCCATTTTCATTTTTTTAATTGAGTCTGAGGTTTTGGTTTTTTATTTCACAAGCATTTTCTTTTTCTTGCTAGGTTTGTTTTACTTTGCATACTTTTTTTATCTAATTTTCTCTTTATATGTTTTTGTTGGCTAGCTTGGGTTTTACTTCGTTTTGGGTAGGACTGATTTTGCTTGACAAGCCTGCATCATCCCTCACGTGAAATTAAAACTCACCTGTCTCCACTGAGCCTAACCCATTTGTACCCAGTGTTGCGAAAACGCTACAGTCGACTTTTCCGGAATTAAACTTAATTCCCGACCAAGCATTACCGTTGAGGGAACTGTAATTCACATGAACAGTTCCTTACTCTTGGACGAATCTACTCGCACTTATGTTGCCCAAAACATTGACTGTAGTGTCATCTAAGATCAGTTTAGTTTGACATCGAATTTTTTGTCTCCCATAGGTTTGATTTTTGTGAAAATTGTTATTTATTGCTTCCTTTGTGACTGGCAGAAGTTTCAAATATGGGATTAGTTCACTTCAGAATCACAATAAAAAAAGCGAAGTATGAAAATTTATAACAGAGCATGAGTTATTCGAATTAAATTCTCCTGTTGCAATAACGCAACACTGGGAAGAAAGGTGTCCAATAGATTATACCTTAGTATTATTCAATTTTTTATTTTCAGTGAAAGGGATGGAAACCATGATCAAGAACAATCATTTATTTCAAGAGGAAAAATGTTTTTTCGGCCAAGATCTAAAAAGCCAAAAACAGTGTACTCCTCAAGCAAATTCCGAGCACATAAGATTATGTCTATGTTAGAAGAGACAAATATATCAAAAATGCTGCTAAGCTGGATAGATATCTAATGCCTCCCGCTGATCGAAGAATAATTTCAGATGAAGATAGTGGTGATGAGGAGGTAGGAGGAGAATTTAATAACTTAAATTTTCCACAGCTGAAAGCAGAGGCAGAACTTGTACTTTACCATGAATCAATAGATATAAGAATTGACAAAAATAACATTGGTGTTATTAAATCTTTAGGAGCCACTAAGTGTCAACAGCTCATGGCTAGTATATAGAAAAATGAGGAAAGTTTTTTTAGCGAACCAGAACAAGACCTGCTTTCTTTCAGAAGATATTTGGCTAAATCCCTTCTGAATACATATGGAAACCCCAGGAAAAAGTCAAATAATGCGAAAAACACATAAACTTTTATAATTTCTGTTCACTATAATAATGTTTACATATATTTGTCATTGCTACAGGTCCAATAGCCTCTTCGTCATCAACTTTAACTTCTGATTCAAGATAACATAGGTCATCTCATCTCTTCCCAGGAAAAGTGGACCATATGTCTCATGTGTTATTCAGCACCTATTATAAAATGCATTAAGAGCAATATGGCACTCAATGAAAAATGTTTTTCAAATTTTAATTCAAAACAATAATTAAAACAGAATTTTTTAAGAATCCTGAGTCCTTCATTTAAATGACTACCTTAGTTCCCAGTGTTGCGTTTTCGCACCAGGGTTTATCTCAGTCCCTGTACTGATTATGTTATTTTTTATTATATATCACATTTCAGAGTGTCTATATAAATGTATTTTCATCAATTTCTAAAACCAAAAAAGTTCTAGGAACAAATGAGTTAAAGGCATATTGTTACTGAAAATTCTTTCCGGATTTTCAATGCAACAAAGCTTCTTGCTACCCAAATTATGATTCTATTAGACTAGAGAATGTTTAAATTTGTAATATACACACTTATAAATTAAACAAATAAACTATTTTTCTTTCATTATTCTTTAATATAATAGGTAAAATCAAACCAAAAAAACATACAGTTATTTCTTTAAGAACATTTCTTATTTCAATTATAACATCTGATTTGGCATTCAACAAGGTAGCATTTGGAGGATTGCTGGATGGTTTCGGTGAACTATCCAAGAGAACTATTGACTTCAGTATAGGATACATTTCCTCTATTGAAGAAGATACAACAGTGTAACATTCATCCTCTTCCTTAATATCATAATTAACAATTTCTTCTTTAGGATTTGTAGAAAATCTATAAAGAGTAAAATTAATTATTAACTTCCTTGATGTTGAAACAATGATACTTTGAACAATAAATAGTGAAATTAAATTTTAATTGTAGTTTTTTCATGTATTACAGTAAAAAAAAACAAAAAAAAAAACAACTTCATGAATCACTCCTAAGCTAAGACAAATAAATTTGAGCCAAATTATTATTAAGAACATGTTTTAGTACCATTATACATTATCAAATATATATACATTGTATTTAGTAAACATTGTTTAAGCTGATTATTGATATATTCATTTGTAGATGAATTGGGTCAGAACATCATGCTTATAGACATATTGGCAAATAACTTGCCATCTAAATAAAACCGAGCAGCATAAACCAGAGTTCAGCAATGATTGCTATACCACTGGTTTGCTTACAAAAATGAGATCTGGTGCGGAAATCTGGAAAAAGGATAAACCTAAAGAAGGCAATAAATTTCAACGGGAAAATATGCTGCCGTATTTCAATCAGAGGTGATAGTTATTTGCCAGTGTGACATGGAGCTGTTAACGGGAAGGATGAAAAACAAAGAACCACAATTTATATTGACATCCAAGCAGCTATTGGGGCTATGAAAAATTACACTACTAGCAGCTTACACTTGGGCAGAGGCTAACAAGTTGAAGCTGAACGCAGAAAAAACGAAAGCAATTTTAATAGGCTCCAATTACCTCCTTAAAACCGTTCCTAACATCCCTACCCTGTTCCTAAATAATAATCCCATTAGATTTTACCCAATTGTCAAAAACCTCGGAGTGACCTTTGACCAAACCCTTTCTTGGAAAAACCACATCTCCAATATTTCCCGCCGTACCTTTTCTACCTTAAAGCAATTAAATCACCTCCGAAGCCTTTTACCACCTGAAACACGTAGGCTCCTGGTCACTTCCCTGGTATTTCCCCACTTTGACTATTGTTGTGCGGTGTACGGGGGTGTCTCTGGGGATCTCGAAGCAAAACTAAAACGTTTATTCAATTGTTTCGTACGATTTATCTTTGGGGTCACAAGAGACGTCTCCGTTTCGCCTTTATACGAAAGGTTAAAGTGGTTATACCCATCCTACCGCCGCAAATATTTCCTGGCCTCTTTCCTTTTCCAAGTAATCCGATCCCGCCGTCCTTCATACATCACCGAACTTCTCCATTTCAAATCCTCTGTCCATTCCCGCAATACCCGTTCCAGGTCTTCAGATCTATACACTCCGGCCCACCGAACGTCAGCCTTTGAAAGATCTATCATTATCCGGTCCTCATCCCTATGGAACTCTATCCCCCCTTTTATTCGTCATTCCAACACTCTCCCTACCTTTAAATCCCGCCTGTTCAATCACTTCCTCTCCACCCAGTTTCCTGAACAATTGTAAACAGTTTAACTGTAAATTGGTATAGGCCTTTATTATTTATTTATCTTTAAAATATATGATCCATTTAGTGTATGTGTAAATAAGTTATTTTTCATTTCAAGTCAATAAGGATTTACTTACAATTAGTTTTAATTTTTTTTTATCACAAGAAGATTTCCCCAATGTTTATAATTTTTTCTCAGCTTTTTTTATTTTTATTTTATTTATTTTTTTCATTTTAATTTTCTCTATTTGTTTTGTTTTTTATTAGTACTCTAAGGCGCTGAAGTCTATTATATGTATCTGTATAATTTGTTCCTGAGGGACTAGTTCCCGGGACAATCAATAAAGAGTTTATTATTATTATTATTACTAAATCCAAGGTTGTTAAGAACTGCAATAATACTCTCAATGATCTTGCTAGACAGAATAAAGCTAGCCTGGAATGGGTGCCAGGACACTCTGGCATACCCAGAAATAAAGCTCTTACCGCAAAATTGTTAGTGCTCTAAGAATACAAAGTGCTGACTTTCACACATATCAGCTACCGAAAGACAGATTTCCAAGGGTGGTGATTAAAAACTTGCACTACTCAACACCAAAATCAGTCATCATTGAGGCACCCAAAGAGCATGGCTACGAGGGAGTAAACGTAACCAATGTGATATCGAGGTTTAAAGAACCTCCACCAATGTTTTCGTTGTTGTCATTTAACAAACATACAATGAAAATATCTTATATATAAGAGCTATTTTCTATACCCGGGTCACCATTGAAGAACCAAGAAAGAAGAAAATGAATCATCAAAGCAATAGGTGCCGACAGTATGGTCACACTAAGACCTACTGCAATCATGCTACTAGATGTGTAAGGCGCGGGCAAAAACATGAAAGTGCCTCAAGTCGGAAGCCACGAGTAACACCTGCTAAGTGTACTAAGTGTGTCAAGGTGATCATCCAGCAAACTATAGGGGATTTAAGACCTTAAAGGAGCCAAAAACTCTTAAAAGATCTAGAAATCAACCGATCTTAGGCCTCAAACAAATGCGCTTCCAATGGGACCCGGGAAGATTTCCCTGCACTGCCACAACCTCAGCCCACTCAAAGAGGACCAGTGACTGGACTTCAGCAGCAATAACTCCCCCCCCCCCCCAGATCCAGCATCTGAAGGAAGACACCATCAAAATTATAAAGGGATTACATACAAGCCATATCTCACACAGTCAGGTCAAATTCTGATTTTTGCTCTGATTACTCTCTAATGCACTTGGACCTTTTAGAAGAACCAAGTCATAAGGAAGAGCTTTGAATGCTATCTCTAAGAATTAAACATTGGGACTGCTACGAAGAACGACTTAATCAGATGCTCACAGTTCCTTTGTCTTTTAAAACAGAAAATGAAATTGAGGAGGTTGTTGACATCTTCACAAAGAGCATTCAGGAAATAGCTTGGTCCTCATCAATTCCTAAACGCAAACAAACATCTAGCCATCCCAACTATCCACAATACATAAGGTATCTGATCAGAGCCAAGAGAAGAGCTCGTAAGGTATGGCAGACAAACAGACTTATAACCAAATAAATAATGAACTGAAAAGACATTGAATGGAAAATCAAAGTAAACAGTGAGAAATCGAAACATATCAATTTCACACTTCAACTTGACACCTGTGCTCCCGTAAACTTAAACAATATTCCAATTCAACACAGTTCATTACTTAGAACTCACCCTTTGACCAAAGGATGACTTGGGGACCACACATAAAGTAGGAACACCAAACCCTAAACAATCGACTAAGGCTTCTGTAATCTCTTTTACACAAATATCCAGCTCTCAAAATAAGACAAAGATTAAATATTTACATATACGAACTTAATAAAACCTATCTTCTGGATAGCAAAAAAGACTCAGATTAAAAAAATACAAACTTTCCAATCAAATACGCTATGACTTATCACTCGAGCTCCATGATATATTAGTAACGAAACATTACATACAGAATTAGGCATACCTATGGATCAAGACAGCATTCAGACGTCATCAAAAATTTCATGACAAACTTTATGGACATCCCAACAGACTTATACAAGACATGGCCACAACACAGATGCCAGAAAACACCCGAAGAAGGCTCAAAGGAGCTGGCTAAGGTTTTAACCGGTTTTAAAGGTTCAAGTTAGGAGTAGATGCCAATGGGTATCGACCAACCTCATGCCTGACATGCCCACTGCCACAATTAATAACACATCTGCTTATTATTGCAGGTTGAGTGACAGGTGTAGATTAAAAATATAATAGATTAAAAAAAAAGTTAATAAATTTATAAGGTTTACTAGGCACATAGTCTTTCCAAACACTTTTACAGTAATCCAAAAGTTGTAGACAGTCGGTCAAAAGAAGTAAAATGAAACTCAATTTGGACAAAACTGCACTTTAAAAAATAACATCTATCTAGTCAAATGTTCAAACTCCAAATAGCAGTCATCATTGTGCTGAGTCATCACTGTAGAAGTGAGAATGAAACAGCCTATCATATAATCTGTTGGTGTGACCGATTTGCCCTTTTGAGGTTTAGGATGTTTCGACAGGACATCATACCTGACCCAAAATCAAATGACCTAATCAATCTAATAAGCCTCTTAAAATTTACTGATGTGCTAAAATAATATTATAGGAACCAGACACAACAACTGAGCGCATAATAGACCAGAGGCATTCAAAGTGCAACTGGCCAAGAAGGAGGGGAAAAAATCATGTTACCAAACTCTTTCAATTTCAATCTTTTTCATTTCTTTTATATTTAAAAAAAAAAAAAAAATCCAACTAAATTAAGGTTTAGTAGCAAACTTAATATTAACCTTAATATTTTAATTAATTTAAAATATTGTACTACTATAAATTTGAAAGAAACAATCACTGTGAATTTATGTTAAAAAAATAATTCAGACCAAGAAAATATGTACCATATAACATAAAGCCTAAAATATTTTCTATTAGTTTATAAATACTATTTGTCAATGCAGTTTTATAGATAGGATTGGAACTCACGCCTGAACCATTTCTTCATTTTCAGCTCTGGCTATTTTAGCATGCATCGTGATTTCCAAGTTGTGAATTTCCCTAAGGATACGATCTGGTTTACAATTAGAATTAACAAGTGTGGCAGTCAATCCAAGAATGTGAGGCCTATCCTCCATAGAAACGCCTTCAAAGAGATCCATGATCTAATTAAGTGAAGAAGAAAATAATTATCATAAAACATTAAATATAATAAAATGAAATTAATTAAAAATCAGAAAATAATATGAATTACTGACCATTCTCATGGGATGTTTATTAACAGCGTGATGACATTCATCTATAACTAACAGATTGACACGATTGAAAGTGAGGTAACCATGCAGAATCATATGATAAAATATTGCAGCAGTCATGACCAAAACCTAAAAAATAAAGCAATATAAAACCAGGCAACATGACTAAGATAATACTTCGGTTAATTAAAAAAGACTAAAATTTATAATAGTACAGAATTCAAAGATCCCCAGTTGGAACAGTTCTTGCGATGTGTGATCATTTAAAAGATAATCGATATAACCAAAGGAGAATCTTCTCAGCATTTCAACTCAAGCACCTAGACATGGCATTTGAGGAAATCACTGGGCACAAAACTTTGAAAGCTATAGAATCATGAAAAATGTGTTGATACTATTAATTTAAAAAATAAAAATTATTGTAGTTTTATATATCCCACATATATTATTTCACAAAGCCTAAAAATCGGTTTTTCATAAATTATATGGTCCTGTCGTGCTCAAATGCTATGAATGAGGTATCATTGGATTCAGAATTTCATGGAGCGTTTGCACATTCTAAGTGTTCCTTTTTTGGTCCCAAAAAAATAAAATTGCAATACAAACATCAAAACCGAGCTAAGTTCGTTTGGGATTTAGATAACGCTGGGTTTAGGCCTCTCCGCTGCATGTGGTCAACTACTTATTGTGTTATGTTACAGCAAATGTAAGGTCCTATCGTGCTTAGGTTCTATAAATGTGGTTTCGTCGGATTTAGAATTAATTGTAGTGTAAGAAAATTTCACTCTCACAGTTAGGAATTACAGTATACCCCCACTTAACCGGCTCCTGTTTAACTGACTCACTGGATTAACTGACAGATGCAGTAAGAGATGAAAAATTCTTTTTAACATCCTTAAAAGCATTTATAACTTGATCATATTCTCAATCACTGGTCATACATTTTGTTCAAATTTTTATTGTGTTGTGGTCTTAATAAATAAATAGAAATGTAGTCGTAATAAATAAATAGAAATGTAGGCAAAAAGTCGTGTTTTTTATTTTTTGGCTGAACCCCAGTAATACAAACCTCTTCGAAGTAAAATTGATCTTAAAACAAAATCCTTATCGCTCATTCATTTCATAGAAAAATTAATTAAGAAATGAAGAAATAACTTCCTATATTTAGACGAAACTGACGAGATGACATTAAAGTGCATAAAAATGAAAATAAGAAACAGATTTTGAGAAAAACTGACAAGAGAGTAGAAATTTTGGTAAATCGTTAAATTGAATTTATGCAACCTTTATAAATCAGGCTGTGTGTTGTTTTTGAATTTCACCAAAGCATAGAAGTTATAACAATAGGGGTGTTTTTTTTTTTGTTTTTTTTTATGCTCTGGCTTAATCGGCTCTCTTGCTTAAACGGCAATAGTTCGGTCCTGACAAGGACAGATAAACGGGAATTATATCTACTATACTAAAAAAGGTGCACAAAATCAATAAAATTGATCTATAGTGTGATTCATAGTGACATAGTGATTCGATAGATCGAGGTGGAACAAATTGGGTTTCATCAATTATGATCAGCACATTAAGACTCAATTAATTGCCTACTTATATATTTGCACGTATATTAATTCACAAAGCAAAATATTCAATTAAATATAAGTGGTGTAGTTTAATTCATAATTCAAATAACGTTGCCAGAAAAATTGGGTTTTAATAATTACCTAAATCGATCTAAATTGATATTGAGGCAAGAAAAAATTGGTTTTACTTATTAAGAGCCACCCAAAAGAAGATATTTTAAACGTACAGGTCAGTGATTTCATTCAAACGAATAATTCTCATTCCAATAAATGTTCATTTATAGATGTATAGATTATTTGAAGCAAATAAAAAAAAAAAAATTATATATATTTATTTTTACACATTGTTTACTGATAGCAAAACGTTACAATACAATTTAACTATAGTCAAAATCGTTTATAACGACACCGGCTATAATGTACAATCGGATATAACAAACAAAATAGTCGGCCCCATAAAATAACATACTGAAAAAAGCATTAATATCGCTTACAACAGACATCGGTTATAGTGAACAGGTCGGTTAGAGCGAACAATTTTATTAGAACTGTAGCAGTTAAAATGTCGCTTACAGCATACATTTCAAGTCTAAGTTCTGCGAAATGAAGAAAAAAAAGTTTTGTTTACTTTACATCAATGCACTCGGTCGTGTCTCAATTCAGTTCTCTCTTGTATTTATACACGGAAACATGCCATGACAACAGTATATGTACGATTGAGGAACAGTTTGGGATAGT
The DNA here is from genome assembly GCA_911387785.2 of Aelia acuminata. NCBI lineage: Eukaryota > Metazoa > Arthropoda > Insecta > Hemiptera > Pentatomidae > Aelia > Aelia acuminata. The sequence continues at coordinate 84,517,711 of OU426982.1, read as the reverse complement.
TTGCCGAGTCGATTCAGCGAGTACGATTGCGCGTGAATTAAAAACACCTCGTTCAACTGGATATGAAACTCCAGTAATTGTCAAAGAATCTTTCTCGGTTGTCTCCACTTCAATCGAAAAAAATTTTTGCCGAACTACGAGGAAGGCGACAGGCAAGAATGACAGATTTTTTTATTTAACTTACTTATTTACATGTAATTTTGGATTTGATAATAAGTATTTTTTTTTTCACCTTTTTACTTTCACTTACCTATATATGAAATATATAGTAAGTGGAAGTATTGCGATCGTGAAAAATTTCGACTTCCGGTTATCAACGGAAATACACGTTTTAGGGTCCCCTGAGTCGAAATTACCAAGTCCCGCTAAATGGTGTGTGTGTGTGTGTGTGTGTGTGTGTGTGTGTGTGTGTGCGTGCGTGCGTGCGTGCGTGCGTGCGTGCGTGCGTGCGTGTGTGTGTGTGTGTGTGTGTGTGTTAAAACGTGCGAACCTGAAATTTTTTTGTTTGTTCCTTAATAAAGTACCTTTGTTTTTGTTTATATGGAGAAGTTAACCGTCTTTCGTTACGCCTAGAAATAAGAAATGGCTAAATATGAGATATTATAAAAATAAAGAAAACATAAAGAGGAGAAAAAAATAAAAATATTCAGTCAACTCATAAAACTCGTTGAGCGCATGCGGAGTGCGCCTATAATGATAGACCATTGTTCATAATTAAAGCCGTTCTGTTCATTTGAGAAGTGGCAATTAACAAAACGCATTAATTTCTAATCTAAGTAAGTTTGTAAGTGAAAGTTGTGTGTTGCGCGCACGCACCAGATTTTTTATTTCATTATATATTTTTTATAATAATCATTAATTTAATTTTTTATAAAATTTTAAATGTATATTTTTAGAATACCAAGATTTTGACATTTTGCATTATGAGTATTGTTTATTTAGTACCTTATTATGTACTTTAATTGTTATTAGTTATTATGCACTTAAATTGACGTAAGATTAATTATGTACTTAAATTACGTAAGATGAAAATATGTATCGATAATGCTCAATATTTAACAGACCCAAAATTAAGACGAAGTGACTATAGGAACCAGTTTAACACCGTTTACAGCGAACTGTTCGTTATAATCGATAATACCGCTTATAGAGAACATCGGCTATAACGTACAAAAACCTCCAGTCCCTTGACGTTCGTTATAAACGATTTTGACTGTATTTGAAATCTAAATTGTAGAAACTAAAAATTAAATTAATTTAAAGGAAATGTTCTGTTAATAGTTTATACCTTAATCTAATTGCAACCAAGGTAACATCAATGTAAAAATTTGATCTTACTTTTTTGTTTCATATTACGTATAAATAATATTTGTTAAAATAGTGTAATCCAAAAGATATTTTAAGTGAACAGTATGTGATTTTATGGATTAATGTTTTACTATAATTTTATATTTAATATAAAATGTAATTAAGTTTCGTTTTTATAAATTTAAAATAACTTCTTTTAAAGAACAAAACATGAGCTAAGTTTGTGAAACAGGAGTAGACCCTACCACGCGTTGCAGTGGCTCAGTAGCTATGATGAATTGAATTAATTATATACTATTCTTTTTTATAGTCAAATTCACTGATAAAGATAAAAATGTTTCAGCTAATCTAAAAACCAACGGGATTTAAAATAGAACTTTACACCAAATTTAAAATTGTTTGGTAAAGAATTAACCCATCTAAAGTTTTTATTTTTTACATCTTATATTTGATCTAGTGTGTTAATGAATGACACATGTAAAAGAAACTAATGAAGAATATAATTGCAACATTGTTTAGTACAATGAAAACAGACAGTTAGCAAAAATGTACCAAATTAATCTTTTGCCATAATACATATCAATTAAATTCAGAATATAACACATGATGATATGAGATATCGTATTAGGAGTTTATACTAATAGGTGCACAATGATTTTGGTTAACCTATGCTTTGCAAAAACAAATCGATTCGATGCTTTCCCCACACATGAAAAGGTGACACATAATTTGCCATGGAGAAACACGGATTTTCTTAGTCCAATCCGGAAAAAATAGATTTATACTTACCCTCCCTAAATATCGAAAAAAAATTAAGTGTTGTGTCAATAAATCAACTAACACCGCCATCTGTTGGAAATTTATAGAACTTACAAATAATCACACTCAATTGCAGTATAATAAGCATTTAATTTGCAAAAAAAGAAATATTGAGGCCAATAATTAAGATGAAAACTATCCTATCTTTTATGTTGGACAAAACTACACAAAATGAGCCAAATTTCATCAACACCGATTGAGTATTTTCTTATTTTACCTCCGACTAACATCGGGACACGAGATTTGTATATATACAAAGATTAAAATTAACAATGTTTACAAAAATATTTTTATACCAATAATTATATATTTAGAGATGGAATACTATTTGAAGTAAATTAACAAAATAATACATTCATTTTTGCGCATAGTAAACTACTGGTAAAACTTCTTAAATGTCTTTTTACATGCAATAAAAAGTCTTATGTTGGCTCGGGAACACTCAGCGTGGACTTACTGTACAACTGGGCTCGAGTACTGTTTTCAGACGAATCGAGATTAAATAAAGTGCCCCCTCTGTTTGACCAATTTTTATGAAATTTTAGCTGTCACATCTTTGGCATATACATACATCAAATACCCAGTTTGACCAACATCGTCACATTCATTTTTGATGTGTGTGTGTGTGCACACACCCTCGCCCACACACACACATGCATGAACGCATGCAAGCACGCACGCGCACACACACACAATTTCGCAGAACTTGGTTATTTGGGCTCAGGGGACTCCAAAACGTGTATTTCCGTTGAAAACTGGAAGTCGAAATTTTTCACGATCGCAATACTTTCCCTTACTATATATTTCATATATAGGTAAGTGAGGTAAGGGCCGGGATAGCCAAGCGTGTAGGAGCGCGACCCGTTGTTGCACGCTCAAGCCGAACGGCGGCGGTTCGAATCCGCCCTGGGAGGGTTAACTTTTATTTCGTGGAGGCCCCACGGAATAAATCTCGACCCTCCCACCATGGTTAGAATAGGTTGGTTACACCTGTAGAGTAACCCCCCGTATGCCACACATGGCCAGGTAGGGGTAACGAACAAAAAAAAAAAAAAAAAAAAAAAAAATATAGGTAAGTGAAAGTAAAAATTATTTGTGTGATACTATCAAGAAACTTTGTATATAACTTAACTGGTATTCAAGAATTCACCATGAGGAAATAATACACAAGAATAAATAAAAATCAGGAGATACCTGATGATTTTCAAGCTGCTCATGCCACTGGTTGATATCCCAATGATCAACGCCTTTGTCTCCACTATATTCACCAACTGACAACGGCGTTTGCTGTCGAATGCTTTGAGCTTGTTGAGCTACTAATGCTACAGTATCCACAAGAAAAAAGGTTCTTTTACCTCCTTCAGAATATAATCTATAAAATTTCAGAAAAAATATTAACTAATATACAACAAATTAGTATATAAAATGAAAAAAGTAAATGCTTCATTTAGAATTTTGTTAAATATAAAAAATCCTTACAATTGAACTTAAATGAAAAATAATTTTATTATCCTGGGACTATGTCCCTTTAGAATAAATTATACATATATTATACAGAGATTAAGCCAGTGTGGCCGTATATGAATAATATTAAATATTTAACAAAGGGTTTACAAAAGATATTTACAAAAGTGAAAAAGAAAACAAAACAGAAGACAGAAACAAAAATAAAGCATTCCTACGTGACAGTAATCTATAAGTATAATAGGCGGAAGAGAAATAAGGGGAGGAGAGATTGCCGATACATGGAGACAACGAAATAAAATTAAACAACTTAATTAAATAAAATATTTTCTAGTGGGAATTATGATTAACAGAGTTGCTTCTAAGGCTCCATTGTGTCCCTTCAGAGATCAGTAGGATTGGGAGTTGAAAAGGAATTCGAAGAGGAGGGATTTGAAAGTGGAAGTCGATGGAGTGTGTCGGATGTTGGAGGGATATAGGAAGGTCGTTTAGTTCTGATGGCTTGGTATAAAAAGGAAACCAGTAGATACTGACGGCCATATGAGGGGTAGAGCCACTTCAGCTCGGCGTAGTACTGGGTTATATGCGTATCTCCGGGGATCCCAAAGACAAAACGTATTATAGAATTCATTAGCCGTTTAAGTTTGGCTTCGAGTTCACCAGAGAGCCCGCCGTACAACAACCGTTCTACCAGTTCTTATAAATGGATGTGAGACTTGGAGACTGAGTAGAAAAGTCGTGAACAAACTACGAACAACGGAACGTGGCATGGAACGATACATGCTGGGAATAACCAGAAAAGACAGGAAAACAAATATATGGATTAGGAACAAAACAGAACTAATCGATATTGTAGAAATGGTTTTTAAGTGGAATGGATTGGAAATGGGCTGGCCATATCATTAGGAGGAATGAAGACAGCTGGACGAAGAGGATCATAGAGTGGACGCCAAGGCAGTACAGGAGGGCAAGAGGTAGGCCTACCACTAACTGGGACAAAGAGATGAGGGCAACATGTGGAGGAAGTACCTGGAGCAGGGTTGCCAAATGCCGTGAAGAATGGAAAAGGCTGGGAAATGTTCACTACCTCGTCTGGCTGCAAGGATAGATTTTTATTTGTTTTTAAAAGCGATTAAGTTTCTTTGTTTTGTTTTGTTTTCTGTTTAGTTCATTACTTAATTTTTACAGTTTATAATTTAATTTTGTTCAACAACTGAACTCACAAAAATCCTCAGCTAAAAGCTGATTTTGCACAGTGTGTAAATAAATGTATATAATTATGCATAAAATTATTTAATGCAAATAAAGGATTATTATCATTATTAAAACTTACCTGAAATTAAAGATATTTGATTCTCATTAAACATGATGGGTTTGATCAAAATCGTTAGAGCCATTTTTGAGAATGTCAAAAAAACAACGTAAAAAATGAGACAAAATTTATTTAATAAAGTGCCCCCCTCCATTTGACCAATTTTGATGCCATTTTTTCAGTCATATACGGGCATATACATACACCAAATACCCAATTTCAGGTTTATAGTTTTGGAGATAGTCTGTTCACACAAACACACACACATGGGCTAATTCGCAGGACATGGTTATTTGGACTCAAGCGAACCTAAAACTAGTATGTCCGTTGAAAACTGGAAGTCGAAATTTTTCATGATCACATCACTTTCCCTTACTATATATTTCATATATAGGTAAGTGAAAGTAAAAAGGAAACACAAAAAAAAGTAGTAGGCTAAGTTGTTTTACAGTTTTTTAAGAAACCAGAAAGACCCTTGAAAATAAGTTATTGTTTTAAATTTCATTAAAAACAATGGTACTAATTTGTAAAAAATCACAATAGTCACACAATGTGACGTCATTAATGTCAATGATACTAGTTTTATCATAGTTAAAATATTGATAGGGGAGCGAGTGAATAAGTAGCAAAAGAAAATAAATGTATACTATAATTTAAGGTAAAGATATCCCTATGTTTCTTCGGGGTGTGGCCTATTTCAGAAGGTTGTGTTACCGTGATTAATGTGGACACACATTGCATCCATTTCAGTTAAAAAAAAACGGTTATAAGGTTAGATAGATCCCAGCTTTCGACTCCTTCACGCTGTGCTTGCTTTTCAGAGAACCCCCAATTGGGTCCTATTCAGCGGAGATCGGGGCTACAATAAAGTTTGCTCAGAATAAAGTAAGGAAACTTGTACCTCATTTTTATTCTATTAACAGGTGTAGGTATCTATCACTCCATTCAATAAGTGATCCATATTATCCAATAGCTTGGTTAATAGATTCTTGGATAAAATGATCAGATGATGCAACAAAATACCAAAATAGATAAAATGAAATCGTCTTGTACTTGAAAGATACTGAATTAACAAAAAAGAATGTAATCACAAAATAATATCATTAGTTCCGTCTAGTTTCCAAAATGTGAAATGAAACAATTTTACTAAAGTAATTAGATTGATGAGTAAAAAAAATTCATTAAATTATTAATGCAATTTTTTTTTCCTGTGCACTATTTGGACTTTCAACTGATTCAGACAAAACATGGAAAGAGATAGTTCAATAATTAAACGAAAATAAAAAAATAAATTGCTTTCTGATTTCAAATGAATGCTGAATTTTATCGGCTATGACAGATAAAGATGTTGAGGCTTTATGAAATGAAATTAAGATACTTACAATTTTAATTCATTTGATTTATGCTTAATCAGCATCACAGCAATAAAGGTTTTTCCAGATCCAGTTGGTAAAAAGATTATAGTGTTCTCTTTCATCACTCTTTCGAAGAGTTCTACTTGATACTCCCTCGGTTTAAAATCTTCAATGGTATTACTCATTTTAGCTGGCTACAACAGTAAAACTAAATTTAATTCTAAGTTCATATAAATTGTAATAATGATATAAACGAATATTCAATTATTAAAGGGCTATACATTGTGCGATATCGAGAAAATTTAATTTTTTGCAAATAACTTTTAAAATAAACGAAAAAATTAAAATTAAACCAATCTGCCAGAGCTGAAGTCTGTAACAGTCCTACAAAAACAAAACTGATAAAAGCACGACACTCTTAACCTGCACCTACCTCCTTTCACGATAAGGTTCGCATCCCGACTGACCCTCCCCCCTCCCTAATCTCTGCAATGCTATTATATTTTTATGAAAATAAAATTTAAAAAATAGTCAATAATCAACGAAATTTGCATTTCCACATATAACAGATACGCGGTTGATTTATTAGAATTCCAATTAAAATGAAACATTATGAACTAGAACCAGGTTAAAAGCCAGCGAGTTCTGTGATTCCCATGATGCTATTACTGTCTTCCGGATTTTACAGCGATTAGGTGCATGCCAATTAATAAATGAGTAATTAGGCACAGATATTTGCAAAAAGTAAATTGGTATCGGTTCCGAATAGTAAACATAATAATAATGCAAAACATTTTGGTATTGAGGAATTGACCAATTTTTATACACCAATAATTTTTATATAATATACAAAAAAACTAAGCTTTATAAACGAAATTACTTTAAGTGTTAAAACACAGAAAGATGAAAAATATCTTATTACTGCCTGCCTTTCTTGTACTGGAATAGTAAAGGCTAGGTCAATAAAAAAAACGATCAGATTTTGTGCTAGGTACTAATGTCATTGTGAAAACAAATGTTTTCTTAATTATTTCCAATTTATAATTGGTTCTCTAATTTCCTGGGATTAAATTCTTTTTTGTTTTTCGTAGATTTAAACCAATAGGTAGGAGCAACCACCAGGACAGATTATTTTTTCAATTTCATTTATTCAACTGACAGCCTTTCGGCCACAGAGCCATCTTCTAGTCTAAATATTATTATATTCTTTATTCAATAATATAAAGCAATATAACAAGGCAGCACCTATCTAATTTTATATACACTTAACATATTAACAAATATAAGTATAAAAAGTTTTATTTTAACTACAGAACTTTATAAAATAAAAAGTATTTATTAATGTCACAATATTTATTTATATTTTTTTATATAATCCTACTTTTATATAATTTTATAAAAGTATAAATTAAAATTAAAACAATTTATAAAAATATTTAAAAACATTAATTATATTAAAATAATATAAATTACCTCAATCTGCCTATTTGTCATTCTAATATATTCAACAATGTTAAGTACTACTGTTTTGTTCAAATTTTATAAAAGGGGTTTCACTATTTTATGGTAATGTCAAAAACTTTTTTTTAAAACCGCTAAACTTAAAGAGTGTTCCTCTTTAAGAGAGTCCTACAGTTAACTTCTCCAAACATTCATTGGCTATTGAAATCCCATTTTTACCCGAACCTTAATTCCTCCATACTTCTAACAAACAAGAAATAAATATTACTTTGACATCCTTTATCTATATTCTACATATTTTTTTAGATAGTAGGTAATTCAATAGGATTCTAGAGAGAAATGAAAAAAATAAATAAAAAATAAAATACGCACATATATTGGGTTGGTGCAAAAATAATGCAGGTTTTTATGTGACAAAAAAAAAAATAAATAAAAAAATAAAACTATATTATAATTTTTATAAAACTAAGATTATTTATTCAAAATATTTTCCATCATTATCAATACATCGTTACCAACGTGTCAGAAACATTTTTATTCCAGTCTTATCTAAATTCTCAATAATCTCGCGGAAGGCATTTTCAGTTTCACTTTAGTCTCTAAAAATTTTTACCCTTAAGAAGTTTTCCAAATGTCTAAACAATGTCGTCTCATGTTTTCATATAGGATTCATTTTTCATTACATGTCACGATTCGATTAAAAGATGGTTCATTTTGGTAGCGCAACAGAATAGAATTGCGAATTTCAAAATGCCGATGTTTTTGGCTGTCAGTCAATTCGTGAGGTATCCACTTATCGAGCTTCTTTACCTTACCAATTCGTTCCAGATGGCGAACAACTGTTGAGTGGGCAACACTAACTTCTCTCGCAATTTCCCGAGTAGTTTTGCGAAGGTTTTCTTCTACCAAATCCCTCAGTTGGTCGTGATCAACAACAGAAGGCCTACCGCGACCTTCCTTATCTTCGAGATCAAGATCTCCCAGACGAAATTGCTGCACCGTATGTTCTCTGATGCTTCCTTCACCCATTGGTGGATCCAGGGGGGTGGGGGGCTGTGGGGGCTGCAGCCCCTCCCTTTGGAAATTTTTTTGTCATTTAAAGATAGAATTTGACTTTCCTTAATGTAAGGAAGCAACTTAAAGATCAAATAATGTTTAAAACAAGTCGAATTTTAGTTGTGGGAAAGGAACATAAAGGTAAAAAAGCTGATTAGCAGATCCAAATGTAGGGCTGTGGGGCTGCAGCCCCCCCCCCCTTTAGGACTGCAGCCCCCCCCCTTTACGATCGGCTGGATCCGCCCATGCCTTCACCCCAAACAACATTGATGTTACGCGCGGTTTGAGCCGCACTTCGACTTAGTTTGAACTCGTAAAAATAAATTTGACGAAAATTTTGTTTTGACATAGTGAATTTCATAGGTCCTTACTCATAGAGAATGTAACACAAAGTGAACAACAGTTAGTCACACGTGTCTTTTTTTTTATTTTTATAGGTCCTCCCCTTCCTCGCCTGTTAGGCTATACGGGGTTTCCCGGGCCAGGGGAGAGGGTGTGGGATTAATGCCGAGTATTATTAAATGTCCCCTGGCTCCGGGTTTTGAACTTGCTATCTTTCGGTTCTCAATCATACGTGGCCACGGGCAACGCGTATTTTCTGACGCGTTAGCCCACTCGGCCATCCCGCCATCCACTCTCACATGTGTCTATTTTCTTCTTCTTCTAATGGCTAAACAGGCTGTCAACCATGGTACAGCCGGAACAGTTCACAGTTTTTCCTTCGTCGCCACTGACCATTTTCGCGTACTGCACCTAGAACTCTCCTCAGAATTCCTCTCTCAAACCTATCTAGCAGGTTCTTGCCCTTCTTGTTGAGGGTCCAGGTTTCAGCGCCATACGTGACCACTGGCCTTACAAGCTTCTTGTATAGCGTGAATTTAGTGGTTCGGCTAACAAGCTTGCTTTTTATTAGCTTTGAGATGGCAAAATAAAGCCTCCACTTGGACTTGGGTCATTCTTGTAAATATGGTTCCTTCCTGATTCAATCCTGCTCTATTTATAAATTTGATATAGTTGTTTGTAGAGCGATATAAATTAAACTAATTAAATAGCGATATAAATTAAACAGGAGAGGAGCTATTGGGTCTCCCATATGTGTCTATTTAAAAAACATAAATTCTATATCTACTATTAGATTGATTATATCCTTACCAAAACCTTTGGAAACATATTCAGATTTTCTCCTAAAATTAAAATATTTATCAACCCTCTTATTTTACATAGATTTTCAACTAAATTTTTCTTATATATATTATCATACCTGTCCAATGATTCTTTATCATTATTGTTATTGTACATTCTTAGTTTTGAATTTATATTACTAGCAAATATAGACTTTTTTCATTTTGAATTACATCCCCTTTTATTCATAATGATTGAAAATAGAAATATCTAACATATTTCTTATTTAACTTTGATTTTAATTTTTCTTTTTGCCATTTTATGATTGATTCCATATGTTTATTACATAAGTTAGCAAATATTTGATTTTTAATAGGATATTTTTGAATAATTTTTTTAAAACATTCAAAAGGGTTATCAAAGCTAAAGGTAAGATATTTTTAAATGGAGTACATCCTAATACAACAGTCTCAGATTACATTTATATTTATTTTTCCATAGACGGTGGACGTGGAATGCAACAAGACATTAAATTTACCATAAATTAACGATTTCTCTAACTGAAATGTCAAAAGAATTTACTTAATATTTACATGCCCAAAGGATTTATTTATTTACATGATGAATATGGATACATTGTCCGAAACATCCACCGCTATGTAAAAATAAAAATAAATGTAATCTTAGACTGTAACAGGATGTACTCAATTAAAAAATATCTTACCTTTAGCTTTGATAAGCCTTTTGAATGTTTTAAAAAAAATATTCAAAAATATCCTATTAAAAATCAAGTATTTGCTAACTTATGTAATAAACGTAAAGTTTATTACTTCCATCTGTATGGAATTAATCACAAAATGGAAAAAAGAAAAATTAAAAGCAAAGTTAAATAAGAAATATTTCATTTCTATTGTCAAGCCTTATGAATGAAAGGAGATATAATTGAAACATCCAAGACTTTTGCACTGCTAAATGCATATATATATTTACGATTTGCCCCACTGTGTGCCTCTGACTTTTTATAACCTAAGATTGCATCATTCTGGGTAAATATTGGGTTGTGTGGAAAGTTCTTTTTTCCCAACAGATAACTTAATTTTATTTTCTAGCCAAAAAATAAATTCTGACAACTGATATAGGCAAGGCTTAGTTTTCGACAAAGTTCTAGTGATTCTAGGTAGTAATTTGTTGGCCCCTTTCGAACATAGAACGAGAAAAGCAATATTTTTGACATGATTTACTTTTTAGTATATAAAACGAAAAATGCTGTTCAAACAAGAAAAAATATCCGGTTTGCACGAATTCTACCGTTGACAATTGTTTGAAGAGTTTTGACTTTTGAGAGGGGTCATTCCATATCAAATGGACCAAAGTGGTTGCTCGATCATTTTAGAAAAAAATTATAATTTTACCACCAATTACGTATGGAATCAGTAGTTCAAATCAATTTTTTAAAAAATTATAGGATTAACCGTTTCAAAATGGCAGCCCTTTTTGTTTCACCTTTCAGGCCGATTTTTGAGTTTTTAAACTCTCATAGAAAACTCATTTTCTCAAGGATGGTAAGTCATAGAGTAATAATTCAAATACAACTGTTTTCCTTAAAGTCTGTTCTATATATATTTCGTGTTCCCTTTATTATTTGAATATTTTGAAGTCTAATACTTGAAAAGTGCTATTAAAAAAACTGCTTTAAATTCTCGAAATACCATTTTTGAGGGTAACTTTTGGGTACAAGGGCATGTACGCCAAAGCTGATTTTTGGCATGATAATAAACCTAAGTAAGTAGCTTTCATTAAAAGTACTCTTAACCCGTATATTCTTTACCATATTTTTTTATGAATTTTTAAACTTCACATTTTTTAATTATTTGTTAACTTTAGGCTCCAATATCTCTGGCGGGCTAGTTGATAAAAATCTCTTTTTTTTACATGTTATGCTTACATGCAACATAAACCTACTGCAAGAAATTTCAACCTGTATATTTGAGTACACTAGTAGCTACGAATTTTTGAAAATGGTGCTCATTTAACAATGCGTAAACTTGATCATACTTCATTAAAATTTTACTGTTTGTGAATTTTTTACTTTTAATAACCCTTATTAATTGTTTTTTTTTTTTAATTTTATCTATGTCCAACTGAAAATTAAAAAAATAATAAAAATTTAATAGAGTAGATTTTAATTATAATTAAACCCAATATTTTTTTTTGCATTAGACATAGATAAAATTAAAAAAAAAAACAATTAATAAGGGTTATTAAAAGTAAAAAATTCACAAACAGTAATATTTTAATGAAGTATGATCAAGTTTACGCATTGTTAAATGAGCATGAAAAGGACCATTTTCAAAAATTCGTAGCTACTAATGTACTCAAATATACAGGTTGAAATTTCTTGCAGTAGGTTTATGTTGCATGTAAGCATAACATGTAAAAAAAAGAGATTTTTATCAACTAGCCCGCCAGAGATATTGGAGCCTAAAGTTAACAAATAATTAAAAAATCCAAACTCCATATTTCTCCAAAAAACTCCATATTTCAGGCTTTGATATTAGACCTAGACGTTTCAAATGATTATTAACAGTCGATTTGATAAATTTAATCTCACAGCGACCACGCGAATTGTTATTTGCCAGTTGCATCAATTGGCATCAGCTTCAATTGGGCTCATATTCATACATATGTATGTAGCAAGGCTTTGTGGTGAACAAGTTCGATTGAGGGTCTGGCCACACATGTCCGCACCGGATCCGCACCGCAGCACTAATATAGGTTATGTTCAGAATATTTTTAATTTAACTTACATATTACCTTTAGTTATGCCTAAAGTGACCTGTGTCTGACATGTGTGGCCTGACCTTTAGGCATAACTAAAGGTAATATGTAAGTTAAATTAAAAATATTCTGAACATAACCCATATTAGTGCAGCGGTGCGGATCCGGTGCGGATCCGGTGCGGACATGTGAGTCCAGACCCTGATTCGTAGTTTTTGATTCGTCCCCTTTCAAATATGGAAAAAGGAAAGCAGTGTAGAATAGGTGCAATGCCAGTTGAAAATAAAGAATTCTCACTTAGTTAAAATTTAAGTACACAATGTATTAATAATAAATTTACAATGTTGATTAACCACGATTTTAGAAAATGAAAACAGTGTTATCAATATACTTCACATTTATAGTGTGATGGGGGTGGGCGGCTTGGTAAACAAAAAGTTTGGGAAACCCTGATACTAGACGAAGAAGAAATAGCAGAAGACATCCAAAAGTACACGAAATAGGAAGAAAATTAGTAGGACGAAAAATTATAAAAGAGTATTTAATAATAAGTTTGAAGAACAACACTGCAGGATAACTTGTGGATAAATAATTTTTACAATTCCAGTAATACTTTATTTAAGTAATGTTATTTTACGTATAACAGTTTGTAAAAAAATTAACAATCTTCTTCCAATTTAAATAAATAAAATATCTTAGATCCTAAATAGTCAGGATTTTGCAGCGGCGGTAGCTATGACCTTTATCGCTTCGAAAAGTTCATTTCCAGTAGGGACGATTTGAGAAGCAGGTAAGAGAAATCCATGTTTTCCTGTATCCCTCAGTTCAAACGTATAGGAAAATTTAACCCCTGCTACTGCTTTTGCCCAGTCAGCCGAACTGCCTGAAAATCATTAAAAGAGTATTCTTATCGTTTGTAAAATATTAAATATATAATGATGCATCATTTGTTACATTAAAACTCAAAAATTATCGGACTTGAATCTTTTAAACCACTTTGCTATTTTATCAAATATCTCCTTTTTATGTTGATCTCCCCTATGGATAAAATAATGTACAGAACAGAAAAATATATATCACTTGAGCGAACTGATAGTTTTCTTCATTCCCTACAAAATGAATAAGAAATCCTACAATTATTAACAGATTTGCGGCCTTTTTTTTAAACTATGCAAATATCTTAGTGACAATTGTTTGAAAATTTGTAATACTTTTTTGTGCGCAAATTGTAATAGAAATGTTCTTTTATGTGCTTAGCACCAAACGCTTTTTTGTATTAAATAAAATAAAAATTTACAGATGTATATATTTTTATCCATTATAGATATACATACCTATTCCTTTATATGAATATTTAACCTTTTTAAAACAGTTTCTTGTCTTGTTTTGAAAAATGTTTTAAAAAAGGTAAATATTTATTTATTTAGAAAATATAATAGCAGCCTACCTCTCATACCACCTTTTTTTTTATTTTTCCCTCCATCTTACACCATCTGGCGTAGCGAATTTCGTACCGCCTTAAGTACTTAAAATAAAAAATAAAAAAATTAAAATCGTCCGTTCAATCAACATGGCTTTGTTTTATAAGTATAAATACATAGATGCAGGAAACGTATAAAGGAAAAAACCAAATGGCTGTAATTTAATTAATAATGGTTCGTCTGATATATTGTTAAAACCCTCAACATTGTACAATTCTGGACTAATTGCTATGTACTCATCAAGCGTACCAAAATATTGCCTCCTATCTAGCCATATTTTGTTTAAGGCCATGAATAAAGAATTATAGTCAGGAAAGGAGCCTACCACAGCAGAAACGATACGAGTGCTGAGTTCCAGGAATTCTGATGTCAGCTAATCTCAAACATACACGTCCTCATTCGTCATCCTTTACAAGCAAGGCCCATGCAGTCTTCAACACTCTATGCTGCAAATTCTCGTCATTCAGGCATTTCGTTTTATTTTTTCTAATATTAATTCCGCCAATTAATATTAATCTGCATGAAGTTCTTCTTGGACTATTTGGAAGTTTCAATTTGATTCAATGATCCCTTCATAAAATTTTTTTTTTTTTTTATATTTCACCACAAAAATGTAGTCTTAAGGGTGTCAATAACTGTCCGGTTTACCCTATATACCTTGCAAATTAAGGTGTAGCTCCTGTAACTCCTTTTATATTTGCATAAATATGAATCTTTATAATTTCAAAGCTTTCAACTCATGAATATCACGTTTTTTATTTTGAAAATGACCCTGGTGTATAATCGAATGAATTATTTCAAACTTTTTTCAGATAACGAATAAATAATCTATCGATTGATTGATTATGTTGTTGGAAAAACGAATAAAAAAAAAAATATTCGTCATCCGTCATTTGAATAATGCCCAACTGTGCCCATAATGGCCCATTACTCATTAATTGTTATTATGCATTGCTGATATGACGTCTTGTTATCAGTGCTCCCATGATTAATTGGTTATATCATCGCTTTATTAATAGACCAGCAGGCCCTGCCGCGCGTTGGGGTGGCGGGTTTACATCTTACATACAAAGCGGTGAATTAGTTATATCCTATTACTTTTATTGTTTATATCCTATTATAGACTATAGTCAAATAACAATTCTCTGATAAAGATAAAAACGTTTCAGCTAATCTAAAAACCAACGGGCTTTAAAATAGAACTTTACAACAAATTTAAAATTGTTTGGTAAAGAATTAACCCATCTAAAGTTTTTATTTTTTACATCTTATATTTGATCTAGTGTGTCAATGAATGACACATGTAAAAGGAACTAATAAAGAATATAATTGGAACAGGGTTTGGTATAATCACAATAGACAACTAGCAAAAATGTACCAAATTAATCTTTTGCCATAATAAATATTAATTAAATTCACAATATAACACAGGATGATATTGAGATATCGTGTCAGAAGGTTATACTAATAAGTGCACAATGATTTTGGTTAACCTGTCTTTTGCTAGAACAAATAGATTCGATGTTTACCCACACGTGAAAAGCCGACACACAATTGCCCAAGGGAAAAAACACGAATTTTCCTAGTCCGAGCCGGAAAAAATAGATTTGTGCCTCACCCTCCCTAAATATCGAAAGAAAATTAGGTGTTGTGTCAATAAATCAACTTACACCAGCACCTGTTAAAAAAATATTGAACTTACAAATAATTAAACTTAATTGTAGTATAATAAGCATTTAATTTGCAAAAAAAGAAATATTGAGGCCAATAATCGAGATAAAAACTATCCTATCTTTTAAATAGGACAAAAATACACCTAAAAATACACACAAAAATACACTAACAAAAGAGCCAAATTTCATCAAAATCGGTCGAGTAGTTCATTGTTAACAAAAACAACTTTAACGAGGTAATAGCTTGGTAACCTCCTTAATGTATATATATATATATATATATATATATATATATATATATATATATATATATATATATATATATATATATTAAAAAATAAACATGTGTTATTAAATAACGGCATGATAAATTACTTATAACACAAAAAATAACTGGTGTGGGTAAAGTAAAAAAAAACCCAAATAGTTTCCATTAAATGAACAGAACATCTTTAATTATAAAGCATTGGTCTGTTCTTAAAGAGGATTACTGCACATGCGTGAGCTCAACGTGTTTTATATAGGTAAGTGAAAGTAAAAATAAATAATCTAAAATTTGAACACATCTATTCTTTACTTAAACCCTCACCTATGCCAATGACGCACTGAATACGCTCTATACGATAATAAATGTACTTTTATGTATATAATAATATTTCTGTATATAATTTATTACTTTTATATATATAATAATATAATATATATATATATATATATATATAATATTTTTAAATTAAGTGGGATTTAAGTAGGTTGGAGTGCGAATGATCGCACGGGCCAACTAGTGTAAATTATAAAAGTCATAAAATTATAAAAAGTCATAAATTATCTTTATCTACCTCATTCATAAAATTCAATTTTTATACATAATTATTACTGTAAGAATATACAATAGCATGCTTAGGAGATGTTCTCCCGCTCCGTGTTCATTTTTGATAACCTGTTTCAGTTATTACCTACTGATATCAAATATGTGATATTCTGATGTGATATACGCATAATTTGGTGTTATATTCTGAATTTTAATAATAATAGTATTTTCGCAAAAGATTGATTTGGTACATTTTTGCTGACTGTCTATTGTGATTGTACGAAACGTTATTCCAATTATATTCTTTATTAGATCCTTTAACATGTGTATTCTTTATATTTAATCTCGCCTCTGCTGAAAAATCCAGTAGTGATAAATGAATGGATCATTAATACATACTATAGTCAAATATGAGATTTAAAAAATTAAACTCTTCCAAAATCTTTACCAAAAATATGCGTAAAGTTCTGTTCTCAATCCCTTAGGTTTTTAGATTAGTTAAGACGTCTTTGTCAGTGAATATTGTTTTCACTGTATATAAAAGACTAGGATATAATTAATTCAAGGCATTATAGCTACTAAGCCACAGCAACGCGTGACCGGGTCTGCTAGCAATAGTATAATAATCTACAAATTAAGGGAAAAAACAAAAATAAGTACATGAATGTGTGAAGTTGCTGAATGGCATTTAAATATTTATCAAAACTAAACATGTCGATCTAAGTAGGTTGGTAAGTGAAAGTTGTGTGTTGCGCGCATCGCACCAGATCTCCCCCCCCCCCCCATTCTGTAGGGAATGCAGAACTTTCACTTTTGTATTCGCATTAAAAAAAACACAACACTTTTTGAGCTATGTGGAAATAATAATTTCTTTTTTCATTTTTCTTGGAGATCTGACCATTTTTCCGGATCAGTACTGATTAGGTATCTATCGATATCGTCGTATAAAAATAATGAGATTCCGTCTTATCGATATTTTCCAAAGTTTTAGGAATTAGATTGAGATAGTGAAAAGTGTATCTTCCAAACAAACACCGCAGTACATTTTTTGCTTCCATGGCAAACCCAATCCATCCCCTTCTTATATTTAAATTATATCAACAAATTGAAATGAAAAAAAAAATCTGGTGCGTGCGCGCAACACACAACTTTCACTTACCAACTTACTTTGATTAGAAATTAATGCGTTGTTGTGGTCCCCTTCGTTACACCAATTTTGATGAAATGTTAGCTATCACATCTTTGGCATATAAATACATCAAATACCCAGTTTGATCAAAATAGTTAAAGCCGTTTTTTAATTAAATAAAAAAACACGTGAAAATGATACAAAATTTATTAAGTAAAGTCCCCCCTCCGGTTGGTCAATTTTGGTGAAATGTTGGCTATCACATCTTTGGCTTATGCATACATCAAATACCCAGTTTGATCAAAATCGTGAAAGCCTTCTTTGAGTAAATAAAAAAAACACTTGAAAATGTTACAAAATTTATTAGGTAAAGTCCCCCCTCCGGTTAATCAATTTTGATGAAATGTTGGCTATCACATCTTTGGCATATACATTCATCAAATACCCAGTTTGATCAAAATCTTTAAAGCCTTTTTTGAGTAAATAAAAAAAACACGTGAAAATGTTACAAAATTTATAAAGTAAAGTCCCCCCTCCGGTTAATCAATTTTGATGAAATTTTTACAGTCATATCTCGGGCATATACATAGATTAAATACTCAGTTTAATCAAAATCGTTAGAGCCGTTTTTGAGAAAATCGAAAAAAACCTAAAAAGTTATTAAGTAAATCACCCCCTCCCTTCAAGTAATTTTGATGAAATTTTTGCTGTCACATCGCGGGCATATACTTACACTAAATACCCAATTTCAGGATCGCACGGTTTATAGTTTTTGAGCTGGTCTGTTCACACACACACACACACACACACACACACACACACACACACACACACACACACACACACACACACACACACACACACACACACACACACACACACACACACACACACACACACACACACACACACACACACACACACACACAGACACACAGACACACAGACACACACACACACACACAGACACACACACACACAGACCATTTCGCGGGGCTTGATCATTTCGACTCAGGGGACCCCAAAACGTGTATTTCCGTTGAAAACCGGAAGTCGAAATTTTTCACGATCGCAATACTTCCACTTACTATATATTTCATACTAGCTGTATATACCGGTTTCACCCGGAAAATTTCATTTTTTAAATCTATAAAAACTATAAACTGAGACTTTTATCGACTCAAACGGTTGATTTTGTAAAAACCAATGTAAAGCGAAATCAAAACGATTATTATAACAATAAAGAATATACCCACAGATCGGCTGAAGTTATGCAATTTTAATATGGACTGGTGTTCGCACCTGGTCTGAAAGAATCACTGAGCGAAATTTGGAAAATTTAGGACAAACGGTATGGATTTCTATAAAAAACAAACAGAATTATCTTTATATACATAGATTATATCTGTATATCCCGGTTTCACACGGGGAATTACATTTTTCTAAAGAACGGTCGATTTCGTAAAAAAAAAAACATTGTAAAGTGAGATCATTATGATTTTTATAACAATAAAGAATATCAGGAGTCCAGGCTAAACGTCAACCAAAGAAATGGTACACGGAGGAATGCCGTAAGGCTGTGGAGGATAAAAGGGCACTGAAGATCCTCAGCCTAGGCAAAAGAGACAAAGAATCCCGAGATAGATACGAAGCTGCTCAGAAAGCAGTAAACAAGACACTAAGAAAGGCAAAGAGAGAATTCTTGTCTCAAAAGCTCAAGGAGATAGAAGATAACTGGCAGGGCGGTAAAATATGTGAATTCTATGCTGACATCAGGAAAGAAAGAACCGGATACATGGGTAGGAGCACTCAAATGAAAAACAAACAAGGCAAACTGACAGCAGTCAAAGACGAAGTGCTCGGAATCTGGAAGGATTACTTTGAGCAGCTGCTGAACAGTGAAGATCCCTCAGAGGACGAGGACATGGACCACGCTGAAGACCATCCCAGCGATGTAGTAGAGGAGCCGGATCTACTGGATGTACAGATGGCGATTGAGAAGGTAAAGCGGCGAAAAGCTCCTGGAATAGATAGCTTACCAGGTGAGCTATTCAAGGAAGGGGGTGAGTCACTGACGAGCCATCTACACCAGCTCATCCTGAAAATATGGAGAGAGGAAAAGATCCCGGACGTTTGGAACACAGGTCTCATATGCCCAATTCTGAAAAAGGGATCCATGTATGAGTGCGAAAACTATAGAGGAATAGCACTACTCCCTGTCGCATACAAAATCCTGACCTACATAATTCTAAACAGAATGAACCCGTACTATGAAAAGTCCCTTGGCGACTACCAAGCAGGGTTCAGAAGAGGAAGAAGCACGTCTGATCAGATCTTCATCCTTAAACAGATACTCGAGAAACGTTGGGAAATAAATCAAGATGTGCACGCCTTATTCGTCGACTTCAAAGCAGCCTACGACTCGGTCGACAGGAGCTGTCTTTGGAAAATACTGACGGAACTGGGTTTCCCAGGGAAATTGGTACGATTGACTCGGGCGTGTATTAATGGATCCCGATGCCGAGTTCTGGTACAAGGAGAAATGACTGAAAGCTTCGACGTGAAGTCAGGATTAAGACAAGGCGACTGCCTATCCCCGATGCTGTTCAACCTGGCCTTGGAAAAAGTTATCCGAGAATGTACCAAGGCAAGCGGGGGAGTGCACGTGGGGAGAATGCATAAGTTCCTCGCATATGCGGATGATGTGACTGTGCTAGGAAGTAAGAAAGAAGACATTCAGTCACTCGCCGGTTCCCTGATCACTTCAGCGAGAGACATCGGCTTACAAGTTAACCAAAATAAGACAAAGTACATGATAGTAAGCCGAAACCTACACGTAATCGACGATATAAGTGTAGGAAGCTATACCTTCCCTAAAGTAGATAACTTCAAATACCTCGGATCTACAGTAACCTCAATAAACGACCAACTAACAGAGGTCGACCAACGAATAGCCAGTGCCAATCGTGCGTTCTACTCGGTCTCTCGAGTCCTAAGATCTAAGAAAATCTGCCGCCCACTGAAAATCAGGGTCTACAACACAATAATCAAACCCGTGCTAATGTATGGGTGCGAAACGTGGACACTGACCAGCACGTTACAAGCAAGAATCGAAAGATTCGAAAGGAAGGTGCTAAGGTCAATTGTAGGCCCAAAGTGGGATAATGAACTGGGACTCTGGAGAAGAAAGACTAAAGAAGAGATTATAGGGGAAACCCAACAATCGATAGCGCACGATATGAAAGCTAAGAGGTTAAAATGGGCGGGACACGTGGCAAGAAGCAACCCATCAGGCTCCCTCAACATGACGATGAACGCGACAGTGGTCGGTACCCGACCGCGAGGGAGACCCAGAACTAGATGGGCTGACATAATCAAGAAGGAAGCCACCGAACATCGAGTGGTGAACTGGAAAGCCATCGCCCAAGATAGACAGAGGTGGAATAGGCTAGTTGAGGCGGCTAAAGATCTCCAAGGTCTGTGAGCCAACCGAAAAAAAAAAAAAAAAAAAAAAAAAAAAAAAAAAAAAAAAAAAAAAAAAAAAAAAAGAATATCAGCTGAAGATCGGCTAAAATTATGCAATTTTAATATGGACAGGTGTTCGCACCTGGTCTGAAAGAACCACAGAGCGAAATTTGGAGAATAAAGAATATCAGCTGAAGATCGGCTGAAGTTATGCAATTTTAATTTGGACAGGTGTTCGCACCTGGTCTGAAAGGACCACTGAGCGAAATTTGGAGAATAAAGAATATTAGCTGAAGATCGGCTGAAGTTATGCAATTTTAATATGGACAGGTGTTCGCACCTGGTATCAAAGAACCACTGAGCAAAATTTGGAGAATTTAGGACAAACGGTATGGATTTCTATAAAGAACAAACAAACAAACAGAATTTCAACTTTATTTATATAGATATAGGTAAGTGAAAGTAAAAATGCAATTCTTACTCATACTTTCTGATCTGCTGTAACTGACAACTCTTTCATTAAATCTTACTTATTCTTTATCTTAGGTCTTATTTCATGTATTGTCTTAGGTCTACCTTAAATATTGGGATTCGATATATTTTTTTTTAATTTTACCTGATGCAGGATACAATATATCCGGTGAGGTTCCAACTCGGTAGTTCTCTCCTCCAGCTAACAACATCGATTCAGCTGCCTGGTCTGCAGTTTCTTTCAGCTCTTCGTAATCCATGGGTTTTACTGCATCGTAAGCATATGGAAGAAGGAGCAGTTGACTGTAGCTATGAATTGATATATAAGCCTAGAATAATTGACATAATAATTATAGTTGATAAAAATAGTCCTAGAATAATAAACACAGCAATGTTCATACCGTGTTGATAGGTGGTAATATATAGACTGATAAACAAATTGGTGTGCATTGCTTTTTTCGAATAACGCAATCACTATCACATAGACTGAGCCTATGCAGAACAGTCGTATGTATCCAGCTGACTTAGTGGAAATAAGAGACTCAAAAACTATCAATAGAATGGATAAAGTAATGTAGTTAAAAACGTGAGGGCCATACTGATTACCAGCAATGGTCTGCCTGATGACAGAAGTTCCAATACAGAAAAATTGACAGGCTTGCTTTGTAAATAAATAAAGCTCCGAAAATAATTTACATTAAATACTAAGAAAGATTTTTTTTTAAATACAAATTGTCTACTACGTTGTAAACAAAATAGTAATTTCAAATTTTAAGCTTCGCAAAGACATAGTGTACCTATATATCACTGCACTCATACACTCAGGAAAGTTGAAACTTCCTAATATCAAATTCTTTATTTTTTACAAAAACCATATGATTTTGGTTTGTTACACTGAAAAGAGTTTTAGACTTTTTGTTGGAACAGTTACCTAACTGTATAGTACATGTTCTATATTGTACGAGAATCGTCTACGCTTTTCGAGAACCTTCTAGAATGTTCTATTTTGCACTAACTATAAGAAGGAATGGACTTAGGAATAGAATACTGGAATGGAAGCTTAATCTGGCTCTGTAAATCGAAGCATATGATTAATTTCGTGTCACTGTATCATTACAAGTAGTTACTTTTTGTAACCTTGTTAATAATTTGAGTTTTTGAGACTGACATTGTGAATTATTATTTTCGTCTAGTAAAAATTACTATCAAACCCACGTTAGTGTTACAATATTTATATATTTTTTGTTGAAAATTAGTTTTTCATTTTTCTCAAATCATCTCATTCAAGTTTGGTGATTATTTATTTCAACTTATTATATTGATCATTTATTTCATCATATTAAATTAATCACCAAACTTAAATAAGATGATTAGGGAAAAATCGATGTCAACTTGGAGGCGAAATCAAGACCCAGGAATAGAAAGAAGAAAATTGGAAAAAAATGAAAGCTTGAAAATGGCTCTATTATGGGTCATTTTCCCAGAAAGGGCGAATCTGAACTTGGAATTCTTGAAATTGAAAATGTCGAATTGACGTCTGGAAAATATTTAGGGGTGCTCTTTACATAGCACTGGTTGAACTCCAATGCAAGGTTATACAAGAGGAGGGTGCATTTATTATGTATTAAAAAAAAAAAAAATAAAAAAAAAATCGGAAGACGGGAAAAGAAATGTGCTGAGTGTTCGTTTAAATATATTTTTTCTTGTGTTTTTTTTATTTATTTTATTTTTAAATAATTTATCTTTCGAAGAGAAAAGATTTGGCTACGCCGGGAGTCGAGCCCGGGTCTCTCGCGTGACATGCGCGGATGATAACCACTGCACCACAGACGGACATGTCACGCGAGAGACCCGGGTTCGACTCCCGGCAGAGCCAAATCTTTTCTCTTAAAAAAATAAATTATTTAAAAATAATTTAAAACAGGTGGTCATCCACAAATTAAGATTAGATTAATAAACAATTATTTATTTTCTTTATTTTTTCTTTATTTTTTTCTATTATTTATTTTTTTTTTGCTGACAAAAATACTAAGCCATCTATCAGCCATTAAACAAATTTTTATGAACATCCTATTTTTTTCTCGTTTACTACTTAAATAAAGATGCTTTTGAAATAAATTATAGACCATCGGAAACGTCTCAACGACCTATATATGTATAAAGCAACGAGAAAATATAGATGCAATTAGTTTTCGGGTAGAGACAGGCGGGACAATAACTGCTGATGTTTATGACCATTCAGTTTTTTCTCGTTTACTACTTAGATACTGCTGCTTTTCGACAAAACGATAGACCGTTGGAAACGCGCTAACGAGTACTTTAAGTAATAAGCATCGAAAAAGTTTAGATACAATTACTTTCCAATTCCGGAGAGGCGGGCTAATGACGTCAGAATTCGACAGGCTTCCTAGTTTTTTCTCGTTTACTACTTAAATAAAGCAGATTTTTGACAAAATGATAGACCGTTCGAAACGTTTCAATGAGCTTTAGAAGTAGAAAGCAACGAAAACATTTAGATACAATTAATCTCCGAGCACACTCGAGCGGGAGAAAAACACCCGATATTGCATTGTATGACCATCCATTTTTTTCTGTTCAATATTTAAATACAGCCATTTTTTTAAACAACGATAGACCGTCAGAAAAGTATCAACTTGCTCTAAAAGATGAAAGCAATGAAAAAAATTCGATTCAATTACCTTCTAAGTATCTACGGGCGGGACAATGACACGGGTTGTATGCCGCTCCCGCCGCAGCACCTACGTTGTTATCCTGACGGTTCCAGAGGGACTGAAAACATTTGGCGGCAAAAAGAGTTGTTAACCGAGATGTAATTCTACTTTTAGCCAGAAGCCACAGTCATCTGTAAAGGTTAAAACTGACAAAACACGAAAATACTACGTAAGCGGGGAAAAACCCAAACACCGGGGACAAGTCTTTTACCTCCTCTGTGTTCTATTCATGCATTTTTAAAAATATCGCATACCTCACATTCTAATCTTGAGATGTTTCGAACAGCACCACAGTTATAAAAAATTCAAAAAGCATCAATGGTCAATTCGTAGACGAACGTAAAATTTGGAAACTGGAGTTGTGACATGACGAGGGAAGGAGATTTCCACTGGTAATATCAAAAACAACCTTTAATTTTTAATGTTATATGAGTAAAACCCTACGTAGTGGACAGGGCAAGTCACAGATCCTAATTAGAGGTTGTTTTAATGAACAAAAATGGTGAGGGGGCTTCAGAATCCATCGGGGACAGCGATTTGCCCTTTCTGGGAAAATGACCCTTATAGGAGCCGAAACGTTGCCAACCGTGTTACTTTTTTTTGGTGGAAATTGGCTTAATCTTTAATTATTTCAACACTTTAGTTGTTTATTATTTAAAAAAATATTTACTAGAAGAGAAAATATTGGCCACGGCCACAAATCGAGCCATCCAAGTATCGTTGATTTAATTCCATAACCCTTTAAATATCACTGAAAAAGAATCAATTTTATAATGATATTCTATTGACTTGTTTTGGAAATTCAAAATCCAAATATTTTTAAAAACTCGAACTTACCTATATCTGAAATAGTGAGGGTAAGTATCGTGATAAATTATTTATTAACATTCGACCGTTTTGGTCATGGAGTATTTTTTTCATAATGATAAGCTCAAGTCCGTGAGTTCAAGCCTCAGCGCCCGAGGGTCTTTTAACAACTCCATTTTGTATCCGATCGCACCGTGCAGTAAAAGACAAGTAAATTATTTTTTAACAATTTTTTTCTGATAGAAAATACCTTAATCACTAAACAGGAAGAATAAAAAGGCAGCTTTCACAGCCCAAACCCCACTGAAATTATTGTTACCTTCAGGTTCCTGATGTTCATCAAGAAATCGGCGACGGCTAGGGATTCGGGCTCTGAGAAGGGCGCCGGCCCTACATAGACCTGGGAGCAGCGGTGCCTGCTGGTCCCCTTCCCGGCCCAGGAAATGTCGAAGTTCCTGTTGAGGTCTATCCCCTGGCAGCCGGGTCCTCGCTGGGATCTGTTCTTCCTCCACAGCCGCTTCGTCGTGTGCGAGTACTCATAGCCGTCCGGGTTCAGGACTGGGATTATGTAGAAGTCCAAATCCAGCAATTCTTTAGGCAACTTGTCTCTTTTTTCGATCATTTCTCGGATGACGTAGAGAACAGCGGCTGGGCCGATCCATTCTCTTGCATGAATACCTGTTACGAAATTAAAATATCATTAAAATGAAAAGCAAATTTGAGAGGTATTTCATTAACGAGCAAACCGTAAAAAATTATTTATTACATATATGGACATTGGAAGACAAGGGGTCTAAGTGACATTTTGGTAGAATTTAATTTAGATTTGATATGTTAGAAAAAAATGACCTCTTTTTGATTGGTAAAGAGATCGAAGTAGATTTAATAGCAGTGATACATTTAAATAAACAAGTCTGTTAATAGCCAGTGTGTCAAATTTTGTTGAAATCGGATAAACCAACAACAAACTTATAAAAAGAAAGTGAAGTTGCCAATTCATTTGCACCCGTTGTCTTCCGCGGTCCGCATGATGTGATAATTTCACCTGCATCAATAAAAACTGCTTTGGAGTGGTCTTTTCCAGACGAAATCTTGATGTACTTGAGAGGCCTCCCCTCCCAAGAGAATCCTATGGCCCCATCGCTCACAGTCTCAGGGTACAGCTTCACCAGGGAGCTAAGATACTCGTGGATTACAGATAGCCGATGGTACGTATTCGTGCTCGGTTTACCATCTGCAGGAAAAATGGGGATATATATTATAATTCATGATATTTAATTTATTTATGGTTTTCTTTTATGGAAGATCCCTATAAAAATAAAGTCTATCTCTAAATAAATATCATAAATTATACCTCTTTTTTCTTTAACCTACTAGAAAACTTTAAGATGGTAATTATCACCATGGTACTTCACCAAAAAATAAATAAAACAAATACTCTAAACTGACAATATGCTAACTAAAATACTAAGGAAAACTAAGAATGGGGATAATTTATTAAAGAATTAAATTAAGATGTTAGGTATAAATAAAATAAATAAATAAATAACATTCAAATTCTTTTTTTTTTTATCCTTTATTTTTAATTGAATAAATATCATTTTATATATATATATATATATATATATATATATATATATATATAAAATCAAAAACGTTGTCTTTAAAAAAATTATTAATATTATTAAAATCATATAGTTGAATTTTCAACTACTATAAAAATTTTTTGAATCAATAGTTGCCCGCTTTAGCATTCTCAGTATCGCACAGTGCTTCGATACAGTGCTTCGAGTGTATGGAGTTCTTGGACATAAATCTTTTGACTATGGAATATTATAGTAAATGCTGTGCTGATTACGAATATACCTCATATGTGGGGTCGGAAATAATATTTGGCAGAATTAGAGCCAAAAGAAAAAGGAAACCACGGTTTTGGCCAAATATGTTATATTAAAGGGAAAATAGAGAATCATTAAAGGGTATTTCATTAAAATTTATGTTTAATAAGATAATTAACCAAACAAAACATATCGAATACAAAAGATATTTTCGTGATTGTACAAATAATACTACTTGAAACAAATAATATTTTACATAATAAAATAATTTTTGAAAGTATGTACGAGTATATTAGAAAAATATAAATAAAAAAATAAAAATAGTTAAATGGCGAAAACTTCCGTGATAAATTTATTTATATAAGTTGAGTTCATGTTGAATTATGTTATAATTAATTCAAATTAAATTTATGGTCAGTTAAATTTTAATAAAAAAAAATAGATCGATAGACAGTAAGCACAGCACTCAATAAGAAAATTCTGAGAGTAAGAATTAATCAGATTCCCTTGAATATTCGCTAGTTAGATTGTCTTCTAAGTTCATATCGGCGAAAAAATCTAAACTTGTTTCAGTCAGCTTATTTATAGTTCGTTCACGTTTTAAATATTGCTCAATTGGAACATCATTGTGTTTTAATTTTCTCTATAATATATTTCTTTTAGTGGATTTTTTAAACACAATCTTTAATATCAGACTCCAATTCTTTTTTTTCTCTAATAGATGAGACAAAATGGCATCTTTTCACAGCTAAGAGCCGCAGAAACACTTTTTAAAGATTTCTCGATTTTTAAGACTTAAAACTATACTCATGACTATTGGGCCAGTTTTATAAAAAATCAGTTCCAAAATTAAATGAGTGTTGTTTTTAATTGAAAATTCAAATATTACTTTTGTAGTATAATGCAGTAAACACAATTTCCAAACACAAATTAAATATATTAAATTAAATAAAAATAGTAGCTACAGTAATTTTTTTAATATTTTTTAAAAATTAGGGCATAATTTCAGACACTGCTTAAAATTATTGATATTTTTCAATTTAGTGTAGTAAAAACTAATATTTTTTTTGGAATTAAGTGTAAAAATGTATCTAATTAGAACGGCTAATCTAATTGTTGTAGATGCGAATTGGTTTTAAGGCAAGCGCTGATTTCATTTGAAAAACAATTGTCAAAGTCGCAGGTTATCTCAGATGATCTTTATAGATTTTTATTCTAAATTAGTTAGACTGCAAATATTAAAGAAATGAAAGGTGTGTTTTGCGGACATTTTGTAATATTTGACTTTAAAGTTAGTAGAACGTCGAGTGAGTCAAAATTTTTTCCTACCCGTGGCTATATTTTCCAAAATGATTTCGACTTTCACCTAAAATAAAGTTCACAGTACACCTCTTCTGAACAGAAAGAAGACCAAATGAAAAGAAGACGAAGCCAATGTTTACATCTAGTATTTACTTTCGATCTAAAATCCCTTCTCGACTAATACGAGTAAGTAAGTGGTCAAAAATACTGTTTTTTTCGAAACATTTCTTAATTTTAAAAGCAATTGAGTTAACGAATATATGTAAATATTATAATTTATTTATTTATTTACATATATAACTTGTGACATTTTTATTAAATTTGCTATCTACTAGCGTAATAAGCAAATATGCTGACATGACTTATGATATGAAAGATATGAAAGAATGAAAAACACACACAAACAAAACGAAATAACAAATACAAAAAGAAATACAAGAACAAACCAAAAACGAGTAAGTTGATAAATGTAAGAGAAAACTGTGAGATACTGCTTAATGCAGGAAATCTCGTGGCCAACGCCTCAAGTCTTCTTGGCGGATTAAGGGTTTGTGGGAGAGTGTAGAGCTTGAGTTAGTGGGTTGGAATTTAGAGTAAGTCTGTCATGAAATTTACGGTACCGGTCTATGGCTGTTACTTCGACGTAAGGAATGGTTAGGCCAGTGTGTAAGGTCTGATTGGTGACATAAAAGGGGGCATCTACGATCTTACTTAGTATTTTAGATTGAAATGACTGTATGAGTCGTACATTAGATTTTTTGGCTGTTCCCCATAGCTCAATACCGTAAGTCCATAGTTGTTTAAGAAGTACTTTGTAAACGGTTAATTTGTTTGTCAGAGATAATTAGTATGAGTCGTATATTAGATTTTTTTGCTGTTCCCCATAGCTCAATACCGTGAGTACAAGAAGTACTTTGTAAACGGTTTGTCAGAGATAATTTTGAACCTCTGTCAAGTAGCCTTGAAAGAATTCCATATCGCTGGTTCAGTTCTTTTCTTTTGCGTTTAACATGGTCTTTCCAAGTCAGTCGTTTGACCATGTAAAGGCACAGATGGCGTACTGAATCAGAGGTAGGTATCGGAATGTTGTTAAAAAATACCTGAGCGCAAGAGTCATGCTTAAGTGAAAATGAGACATATTGGCTCTTGGCTTCATTCGTTTTTAACCGCCATCTTCGAGCCCAACATGCTATCTCGTCTAGGTGTTCTTGGAGCACTTCTGAGGCTTTAGTTTGATGTATGAATGTTTAGTTTGAAAGAGCATCTTTGTTTGATGTAAAGATAGCTGAGTCATCAGCGAATGTAGCCAATTGGGTTTCCGGATGTTGGGGAATGTCTGAGCAGTATATATTAAATAAAGTCGGGCCCAAGAGACTGCCCTGAGGCACTCCAGCTCGTATTCTTTTTATTTCGGAAAATTCATTATCAATTTTTACGCGGAAAAATCTATCTTTTAGATACGATTGCAGAATCAGAGAGTAGGTTGATGGCATAAATGATTTCAATTTACTAAGTAATCCGTTATCCCAAATTCTGTCGAAAGCTTGGCTCATGTCTAAGAAGACAAACGGGCAATAAAATTTAGATTCTAAGGAGAAAGGAATATAATCGACTAAACGATAGCGTTGTTGAATTTTAGAATGATTTTTTTGAACCCGTATTGGACATTTGGAATAACGTAGAGATTAAGAGAATTTAGACGCCGTAAAAGAATTTTTTCGAATAATTTGGATAAAGAAGGTAAAAGACTGATTGGACGGTAAGAATCTACACAAGCTACGGGCTTGTTCGGCTTGTGAATGATTATAATAACCGAGTATTTCCATAAGATTGTGAAGTGTGTGGTTTTTAAGATTGAGTTTTAAATGTTTGTTAAAAATATTATTGCTTATTTAGGTAATTTTTTTAAAATACGATTGGTAATGATCTCATATCCGGGAGACTTTCTGTTAGGTAAGCTATTGATAAGATTACTAACTTCGTCAGGATGAAAAGATTTCGGTGGTGGAGACATTTGCAAGGGAAATGTTATAATCAATGATCATTTACATCTTTAGGAACATTTTAAATGTAAATTCAAGAAAAAAGTAAAAACTTGGTTTTTTGATTTTTGTCCATTGAAGCACTGTGTATCGATTCGACCCGGACGAGCTGTAATTATAGTTTTTTATCCGCATAGAAAGAGCGTAATATATTAAATAAAGAAAAACGATATGCGATTAATGGATAAGCACATAGCTTGTAATTGTTCACTTTGCTTTTTCCTTAAAATATTATCCACTGCTAGACTTACATCTGGTCTAATCGGTTTAGTTTGTTGTAAATTTCTCAGTATTTTATTTAATATTATAGTTTTTAAAATTTCTTTTCACCCTGCCCTTTGAATTATGAAAGCAGGAAAATAAAAGCAGTAGTTCTATTGATTATAAAATTCCGATGGGCCATTCCACGTCAAATCATCCCATCCAGCCGAAGCTCAAAATTTTACCTCCCCCCACCTCAGATTTTCATAAAAATTTGTAGGTATTAAGTACATGGGTCATTTTCCCAGAAAGGGCAAACCGCTGTCCCCGATGTATTCTGAAGACCCCTCACCATTTTTGTTCATTAAAACAACCTATAATTAGGCTCTGTGACTTGCCCTGTCGACTAAGTAGGGTTTTACTCATACAACATAAAAAATTAAAGGTTGAATTTTGATATTATTAGTGGAAATCTCCTGCCCTCATCATGCCACAACTCCAGTTCCCAAACTTTACGTTCGTCTACGAATTGACCATTGACACTTTTTGAATTTTTTACAACTGTGGTGCTGTTCAAAATATCTCAAGATTTATTTATCTCAAGAGGTATGCGATATTTTTAAGAATGATAGAATAGTACACAGAGGAGGTAAAAGACTTGTCCCCGGTGTTTGGGTTTTTCCACGCTTACGTAGTATTTTCGTGTTTGGCAGTTTTAACCTTTATAGATGACTGCGGCTTCTGGCTAAAAGTAGGATTACATCTCGGGTAACAACTCTTTTTGCCGCCAAATGTTTTCCGTCACTGTGGAACCGTCAGGATAACAACGTAGGTGCTGCGGCAGGAGCGGCATACAACCCAAGTCATTGTCCCGCCCGCTACTTAGAAGGTAATTGAATCGAAATTTGTTCATTGCTTTCATCATTTAGAGCAAGTTGATACGTTTCTGAAGGTCTATCGTTGTTTAAAAAAATGGTTGTATTTAAGTATTGAACAGAAAAAAAATGGATGGTCATGCAATGCAATATCGGGTGTTTTTCTCCCGCTCGAGTGTACTTGGAGATTAATTGTATCTAAATGTTTTCGTTGCTTTCTACTTCTAAAGCTCATTGAAACGTTTCGAGCGGTCTACCATTTTGTCAGAAATCTGCTATATTTAAGTAGTAAACGAGAAAAAACTAGATAGCCTCTCAAATTCTGATGTCATTATCCCGCCTCTACGGAATTGGTAAGTAATTGTATCTAAAATTGTTCGCTGCTTATTACTTATAGAAATCGTTAGCGCGTATCCAACGGTCTATCGTTTTGTCGAAAAGCAGCCGTATTTAAGTAGTAAACGAGAAAAAACTGGATGGTCATAAACATCAGGAGTCATTGTCCCGTCTGTCTCTACCCGAAAACTAATTGCATCTATATTTTCTCGTTGCTTTATACATATTGGGGTCGTTGAGACGTTTCCGATGGTCTATCATTTATTTCAAAAGCATCTTTAATTAAGTAACGAGAAAAAACTGAATGGTCATAAAAATTTATTTAATGGCTGATAGATGGCTTAGGATTTTTGGTCACCAAAATAAAAAATAAAAATAAAAATAAAAATAAAAAACTCAAGAAAAAATATATTTAAACGAACCCTCAGCACATTTCTTTTTTTTTTTTGTAAATAATAAATGCACCCTGCTCTTGTATAACCTTGCATTGGAGTTCAATCAGTGCTATGTAAAGAGCATCCCTAAATCCCTAAAGACGTTAATTCGACATTTTCAATTTCAAGAATTCCAAGTTCAGATTCGCCCTTTCTGGGAAAATGACCCACATACAGAAATAAAAAAAAAATGCCTATTTTTACCCAATTCCAACAAGTAGTTTCATAATTATGGTCATTTTAACTTTTGAGATTTTTGAAGTTCCGATGACGACTTGAGTTCAAAACCAACTTGTATGTGTTAAAACTTTCCTCTGTAGAATGGGTATTAATTGAACTGGAGCTTTCAAAATTTATTCATTAATTCTGCATTTCATACAGAATCAGATGATACCATTAATATAAGACAGATAAGTTTTCATTATGGAAAAAAAAATTCTTAAACATAAAAATAAAATTTATTCCAAGCTGTAAAACAGTCATCGAAAAATGCCATTTGCAAAAATCTCTCTCCACCCAGCTGGATAAACTATATATCAATAGAAAGAGGATAAAATTATCTATCTAATGATGAAGTAATATGAGTGGGTTATTGATTATAAAAGTTTTACGTCGATTTGAATCTAATATAGTAAAATTTTATTTAAATGTGGCGCATACAAATTAATAAAGCTGAAATCTCTCTAAAATATCTTCATACAAAGGTATATTATTGAAAAGGGCATTTGATTTCCTTTTAAATGATATAATAATATTGGTGTGCTTTTGAGCTGAAACTGTTTTATTGAAATTTATTTTATTATTTTTATTTATTTTTTTATATTATATTATTTTTTTAAATTTATTATTTTATATTGAAAAATTAATTCAACTCAGTGTGATTTGTACATTTCGGTATGGCTAAAATCTCTCTCCAAGCCTATTAAAATAATTTTTATTACAGAAAAAAGCATAATTTTCTGTCTAATGATCAAATAATAATAGTGGGTTATTGAGTTATATTGCGATTTGAATGTAGTATAGTAAAATTATCTTGACCAATTAACTTTAACTTAAGTTTCTGCAATGCAGTTTTCCTGGGCCCACGATTTTTTGAGTTTTTTCTGTGACATACTTTTTTATTGAGTTATATTTCGATTTCAATATCATACAGTAAATAAAGCTGAAATCTATCTCCAAATATCGTCATAAACCACTTATTGCTAAAAAGAACATGTACTTACCTTTCATATAATTTTATCATATATAATATGGTTGAAAGGTTTTTTTTTTTTTTTTTTTTTTTTTTTTTTTTTTTTTTTTATTTTTTTTTTTTATAAATTTATTTTATTGTTATCAAATCAACTCTTATTTGATCTCTATATATCTATATATTGATATCTATATATTGATCTCTACTATCAACAACTTATTTGTTTATTTAAGTTAATAAACCATAATTTGAAAATCTTAAGGTTCGGCTATGATGACTTAATAACAAATAATTAATTAAAAACAAATAACAAAATGACTTTTTATTTCCAATGATCTTTTTAGTCTTATTCCAGAATAAGATTGACAAGACTATAAGTTTGCATATTTGTTACCTGTTGAATTTATTACTGCGTTTAATTTAGTTTAAATTAGTTAACTTCGTATGATGTGATGTGACAGTAGATAACTTAAACCGTTTAGTCTTATTAACATTAAAATTATGGCGTGTCGGGAAGAGTATAGAATGAACTTTATTTGTAAATTAGGCACATTTTTAACTCATCTTGTGTAAATTCATTATTTTATGGAGGATATTTATAAAATTCTTAATGAATTATGTCAATAAGACGTAGAACTTTTGGGATTGCGTACAAACAATAGTTGGTACAACGAATCAGGGTTGCGGGATGGCCGAGTGGGCAAAGGCGTCAGAAAATACGCGTTGCCCATGGCGACGTATGATTGAGAACCGAAAGATAGCAAGTTCAAAACTCCGGAGCCAGGGGAAATTTAATAATACTCGGCATCGATCCCCCACCCTTCCCCCTGGCCCGGGAAACCCCGTGTAGCATAACAGGCGAGGAAGGGGAGGACCAAAAAAAAAAATAATAATTTGGTGCAACGAAGACACAATCTGTTCCCACTTCTACTTTATAAAATATTATGAAAAAAACCAAAAGGTTTGTTGTGATCCATTTAAAATACATCTAGTTCCCGTTACAAAAAGGTACTATCTCAGGGCCATTACATCAAAAAAAAAAAGTAGTCAAAGAAAAAACTAAAAAAATCTTGGGCCCAGGAAAACTGCATTGCAGAACCTGTAGAACCTTAATAGATGACCTAAAACCTTATGAAAATAAAGAAGAAAATGTTAGACGCCATCAAAGCTTCAAAATCTTCAAGCTTTTTCGTAATCTTCAAGTGGAAATAGATTTCATTAATTGTACTATTAATTGGTTAAGATAATTTTACTATACTACATTCAAATTGAAATATAACTCAATAACCCACTATTATTATTTCATCATTAGATAAAAAATTCCATGCTCTTTTCTGTAATAAAAATTATTTTAATAGGCTTAGAGAGAGATTTTAGCCATTCATAAATCACACTGAGTACAAATCACACTGAGTTGAATTAATTTTATTAGATTTACATTGCAATAAAACAGTTTCAGCTCAAAAGCACACCAATATTATTATATCATTTAAAAGGAAATTAAATGTCTTTTTCAATAATGTACCTTTGTATGAGGATATTTTAGAGAGATTTCAGCTTTATTAATTTGTATGCGTCATCGGAACTTCAAAAATCTCAAAAGTTCAAATGATCATAATTCTGAAACTACTTGCTGGAATTGGATAAAAATTGGCATTTTTTCTTATTTCTGTATATACTTAATACTTACTAATTTTTATCAAAATCTTAGTGGGGGAAGTAAAATTTTGAGCTTCGGCCGGATGGGATGATTTGACGAGGAATGGCCCCGATCCATATTCTTCGGCCACGTGAGTGGGAGGCCTAAAAACAGTTTGTGAGAGTGGTTGAGTGGTCAGATTGGAACGGTGTAAGTATAATTTTTAGATGAAGATTGCCAGTTCCAACTGAACTACAATATTACAGGTTTTGCGCTTTTGCTAAATTACGCATTTAGTCCGTCGGTCTTCCAATATGTAAGATTCTTCCAAGATATATAGACCGTCTTGCTTCTCCCTCGCCCCTTTTTCCACCAGCCCTACTCATACCAGTGTAAAACTCTACCTCCGAAAACCCGCC
The DNA here is from genome assembly GCA_911387785.2 of Aelia acuminata. NCBI lineage: Eukaryota > Metazoa > Arthropoda > Insecta > Hemiptera > Pentatomidae > Aelia > Aelia acuminata. Next base: position 84,482,189 of record OU426982.1, on the reverse strand, counting down.
AGGCTTCAATCAAATAAATTTATTCTTGTATCCTTAATCCAATTCGGCCAAATAGGATTCGTTTAGTCTTGAAACCATTAAAAAATAAATAAAACCATAAAATTTCGTTTGCTTTACCGTCATCGAATAAGTAGTTGTTTTTGTATGACAGCTTTTTCTCCTCATCGATGACTTTTTGTACATCTTCCATCATGATACGGAACGGGACCCAGTTCTTTCTGAGGTACTGTTTCACCGGGGTCACCATACTCCTTGGAATCATTATTTCTGCATGGCTCTTGTTGTGTCCCCACAAGTCTAACACTGTTGCAAAAAAAAAAATAAGTAAGTAAACAAACCAAGCCTAAATATATAAACCTGATTATTCAAAACCAATTGAGTAATTAATTGTACTTCCCTGACATTATTTGGGATTACGTATTTCCTTGATAAGTGCTTCTTGCCAGTAATGATTTATATGAACTTCAATTGATAATTTATTGAAATATTAATGGAAATAATTAATCAAAAATGAGAATATGACTTACAATATTTATCCACTAGGTGCTTGATGACGCCTGGGTTGGTGTTGGCGACTTGCAGTAATTGAGCTCCTTCATACTCCGACGAGTCTGTGTAGTTTGAACTAATATGACTGGCATTTATTGTAATTACTACTAAACACAAAGTTTTGATAGAGACTGTAATCTGCTGCATTTCTGTCACTATAGCTTTCAAACTAAGCTGAAAAAATATGAGACTAGAGTGTCCAGAAATATCACCTTTCACGATACGAAGGCATTGCCATACTCTCGTTGTGCTTAGCGTTCGCCGTCTGTTCACGGTTGGTGATCCTGTTCTTTCCTAAGTTTCGTTTCGGATCATTTCTCATGTGGCAATGGGCCCAGCCAGCACGCTCGTTTCGAATCGGATTGCGTGCTAAAAGAAACTTGTGGCTTCAATTACGCTCTCATTAGAGGCGTTGGTTTTGCTTTTATTTGGGACAAAGAGGACACTTTAATCATAGTAGTGAATCTTTTGGCAATCTGGATTAATATTTATAGATTTACTAGCAGACCCGGCCACGCGTTGCTGTGGCTCAGTAGTTTTATCCTAATATTTTATACCAAATACAGTCATACCAATATTCATTGATAAAGATGAAAACCTTTCAGCTAATCAAAATCCAACGTGATTGAGAATAGAGCATTACACCATTTAAAAGTATTTGGTAAGGAATATAGGAAAGTTAAAGTTTTTATTTTTTACATCTCATATTTCAATGTAGTTTGATTAAAAAGGAGCTGATTGTGTTTACAACTCACAGCGCTGCCAACACTATCGCCCTTTTTTGATGCATCGGTATAAACTAACTCAAAATTGCTATATTTTTCCACTAATTTTAAAAAGGATGACTGAACTTCTACCGGGTAAGTTTTGGTAACCTCAGCCATTGATCTATTGATTATTGGCCTAACACTATTTCAACTTGGTATTGTTAGTTTAACAACGGGTTTAATTTTGCTCAGGGTCATGCCAATCTTGGTTAACGCGTCATATATGTCCTTTTGATAGGCGTTTTTCTCAATTTCTTTGAGACCTCGATTTCCCAACCCTTGTTGAAGCTTTTAATTTATCAATATATTTGAGTGATAATAAATCTCTTCTTAAAGAGGTTTTTACATAATAAAATTAAGAATTTTTATTTATTCAAGTACTAATTTGTTCAAAATGTTTTGGGTTAACCTGTTTTTTTTTTTTTAACACAAACCAAAGATTTGATGGTTTCTACACACGTGAGCAGGCGATACCCATTGCCCACGTGAGGTATGCCATTGCCCATGGGAAAAACACGGATTTTCAAAGTCCAAGTGGACATTGTTTGCCCTTGGGATTTGTTTATGGTCATGGCAAAAGCCAAACGAATAGGATATTGAAGCCTTTTAAATTTTATTGAAAATTCTGACGGTTCCAGGGGAATAGGTGGCAACAGGACGATATCTCCTATAAATCTTCCAGGCAACATTTTTGCTTCAATAACATTTCCTGTGATCCTTTTAATGAACAAACGTGTATCGTTGCACAATTGAGGTGGATTTAAGTTACGAAGAAGAATGATCGGTGAGCCAATCTTCAACTGGAGATTGTTTGGGTGTATATCTAGGGAATTCAAAAATTCAGATGGGAAATTTTACGGCTTCGTTTACATCTGTAACATTGTCAATTGATTTTGGAAGTTTATTTCATCGAAATTAACATTTTTTGCTGCCAAAATAGCACGACTACCCAGCCAATTATAGTCCAAATAATTGTTCAAAAGACACTTTATATTAGTTAATTGTTCGTCTCTACAACAGTGGAGAAATTTTCTGGTAATTTGATGAATTTTGAATTTCGATGCAGCTCTATTTCACCGTTTCCAATATAGAGCAATTGTTTAGAAAATATATCTGCCGATGGATCATTTTGCAGTAGTACTCTCATATTTATGGTGGATAAATCTGAAACTTGCGGTTTATCCAAATAACAGTTATTCCTGTTCAGTAGAGGTGTAATAATCATTATATGTAAAATTTAAAAAATGCCGTGAAGATTTGTAATCCTTTCTTAATCAACAATAATTTAAAGATAAGTAAAAAAATGTATTTGGTGAAATTAACACCGAAATATCATTCCCAATAACAGCCTACTTTAAATTAAAGAAAGGATTAAAATCTTCGCTGACATTTCTTAAATTTTACATATAAAGATAATTACAACTCTGCTGAACAGGAAGGAACAGCCTCTATTCGATTGGGATTAAATTTTCTCAACTTTAAATTATTGTTGATAAAGGAGGAATTTCATATCTTCACTGACATTTTTAAATTTTACATTTTATAGCACGGGATAAAAATAATAAAAAGTTTTGGTAAAATAAAAAAATACTATATTCAAATAATAATAACAAAACGATTAATGAAAATAAAGAAACTTCTGTTAAATAAGTAAATAAATCAACTGAAAATATAAAATAAAAGTCTTAATTATGCAGTTCTTTAGCAAATCACAAATTATCCCACAACACCTAATCAAATCACACTCAGGGAGTTTTCATGCCAGGTTACCCGCAATGTAGCCAGCTCACTAATTTTCGCTTCTTTTTGGCAACACTGACTCCCCTAGTCAGGTTTCTATTAGGTTACACCTGTGACAGTAGGTGCTGTTACAACATGTATAGGATATTGTTTCAAATAATAGCCTAATTTAAATTATTAAAATGTATTTACTTTATTAGAAGTTGATATCAGGGTGGGCCACAGCAAAGCTTTTCAGCGCTTATCTAGTAATTTAATTGAAGTACGAATAAAAAAGGAAAAGGAAGAAAAATTACCAACACTTTTGAGAATTTATTGTAACATTTTCTTGATTTATTTATTCTTTAATGAAAATTAACAATAAATACAAAGATTTGTATTACTCTTTGTCTGTGAAAAATAATAATATAGGAACAAATAACTGCACTCACATAACACAATACAAAATTATAATAATGATAACCTGCATTAAAATAGCATGCTTATAAACTAAAACGTTATGAAATCGAAATATGACGCCATGTTAATAAATCGAAACACGACCTACTGTATTTGCAATAATTCGCTATATAAGAATTATTTTGGTCACTAATCAAGTTCTCTTAATTTGGCCAAAACTATAAACATTGAGCCAAATTTCATTAAAATCGATGGAGTAGTATATGAGTTTTTGAAAGACAAACATCGGGACACGAGATTTATATATATATATATATATATATATATATATATATATATATATATATATATATATATATATATATATATATATGCGTCAAATAAAGAATGACATGGTTGGATGGGCTACCAAAATTTCTACAAGACAAATAACGTAGAGTTTTGGGAAACTATCGTAACGGGGTAAAGAAAAATGTTTGATGATCTCAGAAAATATTATTTTAAATAAATATCGTCAGTAATGGTAATGCTCCAACTTTCTTAAGTGAGGATACAGTTTTGGGAAAATATAAATAGAAGGAGAAAAGGATATCAGAGTCATGGAACGCAGGCCTAATATACCCTATCTTAAAGAAGTGCTCCCGATGTCCATGTAGTGTAATTATAGAGGCATAGTCCTCTTCGGGTCAGATAGGATGTAAGTAGTATCATTCTGTTAAACCATATATTCATGCTTTAATAATATAATAGGCGACCATCAAGCTGGATTCAGAAGAGGTAGGAGCACATTAGGCTGGATCTTCATCCTAAAACCTAAAAGCTGCCTTTAAAAAGATGGGATAAAACTCACTCCATATTCGCCCATTTCAAAGCATCTAATGACTCCAAGAGCAAAGTTTGACTCCCAGGAAAATTAGTGAGATTGCCGAAACCGCGAAATATATAATAGATACTCCGCCCAGACTCTAGATTGAATTTTTATTGTCATATGCTACATCATTATATTACTTATATTACTTTCTACTAAGTCTCAAGGACTAAACTATAAGATACATGACTCTGTGTGTTTATATCTTCCTATACTCTCTATCAGGGATTGAAACAGATATAACTTATTGAGAAAAAGTATAAAAATAACTGTTATAAAAAAACTTTTATTAATAACTTCTGAGCGATAAAAGTTTTTTCAAAACTGTTAAATAAAAGTACTAGCTCAAAAAAGTTTTAACTGTTTTAAAACTTTTATAAATCTAATAAAAAAGTAAAAGTTAAACCTTTACTTATTACCTCTAACACAAAACTTAAATAAAAAACATTTTATAAAAAAATATTAAACCGACTTCGAAACCTAGGAACCAGTAAAAATAAATTCACTGAAAAGTATGAAATAATTACCTTCTGATTTTTATGAATACACAGCAAAATTGAAAATGGTATAAAAAGTGGAAAAGTGCAATAATACGAATAATTTTATTTTGATTTGTACAAATACACACTAATTGTTAATAAAAATTATTAAATTTAAATATTTAAATACTATGTTCAATACAACACAATCTTTTCGGAGGCGGCGCAAAATAGAAATAACATGTTACTGATACAATTCCATTTTGGTAGGCATTGAAATCAATACCTGGGAAGAGAAGATCCATTTAGAAGATTTTCATAATGTCTAGTGTAAAAAATTTTAAATTTTGCGCCGCCTCCGAAAAGATCGTGTTGTATTAAACATAGTATTTAATATTTAAATTTAATAATTTTTATTAACAATTAGTGTGTATTTGTACAAATCAAAATAAAATTATTCGTATTATTGCACTTTTCCACTTTTTATACCATTTTCAATTTTGCCGTGTATTCATAAAAATCAGAAGGTAATTATTTCATACTTTTCAGTGAATTTATTTTTACTGGTTCCTAGGTTTCGAAGTCGGTTTAATATTTTTTTATAAAATGTTTTTTATTTCACAATTTTTAGTTGGTGAAGATAACAAATGTAGAAAACCGTACGTTGGTATAAAAATTTCGTGGGTAATTAGTCGTTGATAAAATAAACTTTGGTTTAAAAATTTCGAAATCTTTTTACGCTCTACCACGTTTGTCTTTCCCAGGTCTTTTTATTATACAATAATTGTATAAAATTATTATGAAATACACTTTACCTTTTCAATTTTATGAGTACACACAGAAAAGTGCGGGAAAGCGGTGCGTGTATTATACAACTTTCAACACACTACGTTTAATGATTATAAATGGATTTTTTTTTTTTTTTTTAAAGATCAATGTTCAATTGGGAAAGGAACACATAAAATGTTTTTCCACAATGACAATATTTTGCCTTTGCTAAATGTCGTCAGTACTTGTCATTTACGTAGAGAATCAGTGTTCCGAGATGTGTTCAGTTAAATATACATAAGTACATAAATCCGGCCATTCCAAGATGAAGTAGATAAGTCACTGAACAATTAAGATTTTGGCCGGTTTTAGACAAGATATCGTTATTGGAGAATCAATGAGGATGCTAATATGACCTATAGTAAATTTGAAAGTAATTTTTAAATTTTGATTGCTTGAATATCCTTCTGAAAACTATGGCGATATTATACACGACTTCATTGGATTACATCATTGGATAGAAATCCCTGCAAAAAAAGGGGCAACCATAAAATTATCGATATCAAAAAGACTGCCCCGCTAGGATAGAAGCAACAGGGTTTGGGACTCACATATGGTTAATTTATTATTACGAAGGATATTATTATTCTAGATTGAATCAAAAGATTGAGTCAATTATGTTCGTAATTCTTTTCGATGAATTATTGACTAAATTTATTACCAAATTACTATGAATTATATCCTTCATAAAACATTATTCAGAAAATAAATTGCTAAACAATGTTGCTTCAATTCTAGTGGCGTAGCATTTATCATCATTTTTAACAATCATTTCCATGACTGCCAAATTTTTGCTGAGGGGACTTTCATACAATGAGGTTGTTTTCGGGTAGTTATCAAGTTTTATTTTGCAGTTTTTATTGATGGATAAACACCAGCAAAAGCCTCGATAGTTGTAGAAACAAATTTAAAAACCGATACTAGTAATCCGGATAACATAAAAGAAGTGTCACCCATAAAGGATCGGCACAAGACCTCCGGCAAGATATTCAACAGTAACCGAGTGTATCCGGAAGAAGACAGAGGTATCTGAATCCTTTATTAAGTCAACTGAAAATAAGCTTTTCCAGGAATTATTATTCTTTTTTAATGTCCATAGTCAATAAAAGATAGAAATCAAAATCTAATTTAAATCAATAATAGCTACGATTTTAAATTTAAACGATGCTTCGGGAACTTGAAGAAGTCTTAAATTCTGCTTTAAAACGATTACCAATACTCAGACTTTCTTGGAATTCCACGAATTTTGTTGTCTTATGATTATGGTGTCCAACCGTTGATTAGATCTAAATTAAGAAGGTTTACTGCTATCGGTGAATATACATCTATCTATTATTTATGCTAATATCGCTACAGAAAACGACAGCGATATTATATTCTGCTGATATTTGTATCTTCATTTAAATCTAATGTTGAAAAATTAGTTAAGGTTATGTATAGGTTTGTTCCAACAAGCACGTAAAACACATCGATAACTGACAGACTGCTCATGTTCTCCCCCCACTCTTTTGATTCTGAATTTGATTGGTTGGTTTTTCCATTTGATTCATCCAGCAGTAATACAATATTTGGATTTATTAGTTATCAATTAGTTTTAATAGCTTGTTGGAGCATACCTTATGTTATATATGCCATATGTTTTTCCAATAAGTAAACAATTTGAGCGATAATTAAATAATTATTTTCATGTTTTTTCCCGATAACTTCTTAAATAAATTAGGAACCCCAAAAAGGTTTAAATGGGACCACCTTGGGAAAATACTCTACAAGATGCAAAAGGTTTCGTTCCAATTGGTCCACCCATCTCTGAGTAATCGGTGAACATACATAGAAAAAAAAAAAAAAAAAAAGGCACAAAAAAAAAAAAAGTCACATACGTATCGAATTGAGTAACCTCCTCTTTCGTTCGAAGTCGGTTAAAAATTATAAAAATAAATATTTATTTCAAAATTGATCCTTTTAGTGCTTTTGAGAGAAATATCCATTATGAATTTCTTGGGGGGGAATTAAAAAATATCAAACAATTATACTTTTCTAATATTTTTGACATTAAGGAATTTAATCATGATATCCTGGGGGGTGTTTTTGGAAGAAATGTCCACTATGAATGTCTTGGGGGAGGGGAATTAAAAAATATCAAACAATTATACTTTTCTAATATCTTTGACATTAAGGAATTTAATCATGATATCCTGGGGGGTGTTTTTGAAAGAAATGTCCACTATGAATGTCTTGGGGGGGGAGGAATTAAAAAATATCAAACAATTATACTTTTCTATATATCATATAGATACCAATGGTATCATATAGATACCAATATCCAATGTCCACTATGAATTTCTTGGGGGGGGGAATTAAAAAATATCAATTATACTTTTCTAATATCTTTGACATTAAGGAATTTAATCATGATATCCTGGGGGGTGTTTTTGAAAGAAATGTCCACTATGAATGTCTTGGGGGGGGGGGGAATTAAAAAATATCAAACAATTATACTTTTCTAATATCTTTGGCATTAAGGAATTTAATCATGATATCCTGGGGGGTGTTTTCGAAAGAAATGTCCAATAATAATTTCTTGGGGGGGGGGAATTAAAAAATATCAAACAATTATACTTTTCTAATATCTTTGACATTAAGGAATTTAATCATGATATCCTGGGGGGTGTTTTCGAAAGAAATGTCCAATATGAATTTCTTGGGGGGGGGGAATTAAAAAAATATCAAACAATTATACTTTTCTAATATCTTTGACATTAAGGAATTTAATCATGATATCCTGGGGGGTGTTTTTGAAAGAAATGTCCACTATGAATGTCTTGGGGGGGGGAATTAAAAAATATCAAACAATTATACTTTTCTAATATCTTTGACATTAAGGAATTTAATCATGATATCCTGGGGGGTGTTTTCGAAAGAAATGTCCAATATGAATTTCTTGGGGGGGGGGGAATTAAAAAATATCAAACAATTATACTTTTCTAATATCTTTGACATTAAGGAATTTAATCATGATATCCTGGGGGTGTTTTTGAAAGAAATTTCCAATATGAATTTCTTGGGGAGGGGGGATTAAAAAATATCAAACAATTATACTTTTCTAATATCTTTGACATTAAGGAATTTAATCATGATATCCTGGGGGGTATTTTTTGAAAGAAATGTCCACTATGAATTTCTTGGGGGGGGGGGATTAAAAAATATCAAACAATTATACTTTTCTAATATCTTTGACATTAAGGAATTTAATCATGATATCCTGGGGGGTGTTTTTGAAAGAAATGTCCAATATAAATTTCTTGGGGGGGGGGGGGAATTAAAAAATATCAAACAATTATACTTTTCTAATATCTTTGAAATTAAGGAATTTAATCATGATATCCTGGGGGGTGTTTTTGAAAGAAATGTCCACTATGAATTTCTTGGGGGGGGGGGGAATTAAAAAATATCAAACAATTATACTTTTCTAATATCTTTGACATTAAGGAATTTAATCATGATATCCTGTGGGTGTTTTCGAAAGAAATGTCCACTATGAATTTCTTGGGGGGGGGGGAATTAAAAAATATCAAACAATTATACTTTTCTAATATCTTTGACATTAAGGAATGTAATCATGATATCCTGGGGGTGTTTTTGAAAGAAATTTCCAATATGAATTTCTTGGGGAGGGGGAATTAAAAAATATCAAACAATTATACTTTTCTAATATCTTTGACATTAAGGAATTTAATCATGATATCCTGGGGGGGTATTTTTTGAAAGAAATGTCCACTATGAATTTCTTGGGGGGGGGGGGATTAAAAAATATCAAACAATTATAATTTTCTAATATCTTTGACATTAAGGAATTTAATCATGATATCCTGGGGGGGTGTTTTTGAAAGAAATGTCCAATATAAATTTCTTGGGGGGGGGCAATTAAAAAATATCAAACAATTATACTTTTCTAATATCTTTGAAATTAAGGAATTTAATCATGATATCCTGGGGGGTGTTTTTGAAAGAAATGTCCACTATGAATTTCTTGGGGGGGGGGAATTAAAAAATATCAAACAATTATACTTTTCTAATATCTTTGACATTAAGGAATTTAATCATGATATCCTGTGGGTGTTTTCGAAAGAAATGTCCACTATGAATTTCTTGGGGGGGGGGAATTAAAAAATATCAAACAATTATACTTTTCTAATATCTTTGACATTAAGGAATTTAATCATGATATCCTGGGGGTGTTTTTGAAAGAAATGTCCACTATGAATGTCTTGGGGGGGGGAATTAAAAAATATCAAACAATTATACTTTTCTAATATCTTTGACATTAAGGAATTTAATCATGATATCCTGGGGGTGTTTTTGAAAGAAATTTCCAATATGAATTTCTTGGGGAGGGGGGGATTAAAAAATATCAAACAATTATACTTTTCTAATATCTTTGACATTAAGGAATTTAATCATGATATCCTGGGGGGTATTTTTTGAAAGAAATGTCCACTATGAATTGCTTGGGGGGGGGGGGATTAAAAAATATCAAACAATTATACTTTTCTAATATCTTTTACATTAAGGAATTTAATCATGATATCCTGGGGGGTGTTTTCGAAAGAAATGTCCAATATGAATTTCTTGGGGGGGGGGGAATTAAAAAATATCAAACAATTATACTTTTCTAATATCTTTGACATTAAGGAATTTAATCATGATATCCTGGGGGTGTTTTTGAAAGAAATTTCCAATATGAATTTCTTGGGGAGGGGGGATTAAAAAATATCAAACAATTATACTTTTCTAATATCTTTGACATTAAGGAATTTAATCATGATATCCTGGGGGGTATTTTTTGAAAGAAATGTCCACTATGAATTTCTTGGGGGGGGGGGATT